>CM062215.1:3577500-6465000 GCA_031216445.1 Lateolabrax maculatus | reverse complement strand
CAATATTATGGCCAAGAAGCACCAAAAGCAAACAGGACTCCATAAATATCATTTAAAGTCTTTTACTCAACTGATACCACGGCATATGCAAAAAAGAGGAAGGGGGCAAACAAGAATAGCTTCAACTTCCCCCAAATAAAATTACACTTGGGATTATGGTCACAGTCAACTTTTAGCAAGTCAATCTGCCAAAATTCCCCAAAGCATGCTGTAGCTGAAGCGAAAGCGATTATGTAACAAGTATTGAATTATTCATTAAAGCCCATTTCATTCATTTCACTGGGAATTGGGAGTTTGTCAGAAATCAACAGCAGCTGGCTTTCTGATCAGTCCAAACACTCGTTCAGTCTGTCTCTCCGTCACTATCACCACAGTGCTTCTTTCCTGACAAAGACAACACGGCTGCAAAATAGTCTAAGGTTCAGTTTTGCCACTGACCTCACTGAGAAATAGTTCCAGGATGTTACCTCCCGTGAAACACCAAATTGTCGTTTGGGGAACTTCTGGTAAAACCAGTTTCGAAAGTAGTATAAATTAAGCAAAAGTTGTGGCTTTTACAGGATCTAAAACCAAAAAGCTTCCTGTTCTTATGTTTAGTTATGTGTATTTAGGAGGAAACAAAGAAACTAATTCCATATCTAATTGCGTATCTAATGCATCACCTTGCAAGCCAACTACATTCTCCTTTGCCAGAGAAAATGCAACATGGTGTAAAACGCAAAAACGCAGTGCGAGAGGGAGGGGAATAGAAAAAAAGACCTCCCACTATGCAAGTAATTGATTGCTGTGTCGACTGTGTTTGACACCACTTCTCTTTAGAGGCAGGATCAGAGCATCACACACACACACACACATATATATACACACACACACTAACAGCATAACGAGTGCTAGCAGAGTGCAGGACAGGCATGACTAATCAATTGCCCTCGCAGCAGGAGACGACAGGCTGACTAGAGGATTAAAGAATTTCCCCTTGAGATTCCAGACTCATCGGTGGCACCGCAGCACTGTTACACATCCACAAATCATGAAATCACACGGAAACAACCTGCACATGGTCCTTTAAAGTCGACTTTTTCCCCTCATATCTATATATTTTTGACCACAAACCTGATGATGTAACAGCTATAAGATATACTTCAGAGAATTTATCATAAGAAATGTGTGTATCACGGCCATTACTCAGTACACACAACGTGATTTCCTCAAGGCTACAATCCAAGGTGACAACTTCAGAGCGCCATCACATGACGCACTCATAGGCAAATCAGCACGATAGGAATCATCAGGATGCACAGAACAAATCCTGCCACAACAGTTAGCTTACGATAATCAAAACTCTAGATAATGTTCAGTTTCATATCAGAATGACATTTTAGAACATTTGTGTTTCAATGTGCTTTGGTGCTGCGAGCAATCCTTATCCTGTGGCACAGCCTGCGCTGTACAAGGCAGTGCACGGGTTGTCTCAGTGAAGTTCTGTTTACAGTTATGAGGAAGCTCATTCTGACCACAAGTTCCCTGAATGTGAAAACCTACTTGGCAATAAATCTGATTACTTCACAAAATTGAAATGAGAAAACACTCAAGAGTATCTCATATTTCTTACTTTTACTGAAATTAGGACTTCATAAATCTGGAAATTAACCGTCAACAATTTTGATAATTGGTTTGAAGTCAGGTTTTTTTCAGTTTTTAACAATGTAACTTAATTTATGTTTGGGTTGTGAGCTGTTGGTCTGCCTGATGACATGACCTTGTCTTTTGGGAAATTTAGAAGGGTGAATATTACTAATTTCTGACATTAATTGAGACTAATTGATTAATAAAAAGCATTAATCTGTAATCAAAATAAAATAACTTAATTTACTATTAAATACTAAAATCAATCATTATTTAATACTTGTTTTCTCAATGATTAGACCTTAGAGGTCTAAAAGTTATATAGACATTATTTTGTTGTCTGAATAATGATGTCATAACAATGAGGTCGATTCTAATAAAATCAATTTTATAAGATAAAAGACAAGATTTTAAGGCAGTGAAATGTCGTACTTATGAAATTAGTATATTTCATTATTTTGATAAGGTCATACTTAAGTGATACTAATGAGTGTTTTCATTTTAATCATATCCAATTGATTCAAAATGTTGGCAGAAATGTGCTTCTATATGCAACTGATTTGATTTGTGTAACTCTTTGTTGTGTAAAATGAATCGCCATAAGAAAGCATGCAGTCGTCTCACTCACTGATCTGCGACACCTTCACCGTCACAGGGCTGGACGTTTTCTCGGCTGCCATGTGCCACCTCCCTCCGCCTCCCGCGCTCCTTCCTCCTTTCTCGATGAAGGCTCGGATCCGGCAGGTGTACACCCCTCCATCCTCCCCGCTCACCCCCCTCACCCCCAGCCTGTACTCTCCGGCTCCCGTTCGCTCCAGGCTCGCCTCCCCTCGCCTTCCTTGGGCTCCGCTGGACGACGCGTTGGAGATCACCACCCCGCTGCGCTCCATGGTGATGACATCGCGGCCGTCGGCCAGCCAGGTCACTTCCAGGGCGAGGGCGGGCAGGTTGTCGGCGGCGACGGAGCAGAGGAGGGTCAGCTTGTCACCGGGGGAGAGGAGCTGAGACGTGGAGGACGGAGAGGAGGAGGAGGATGAAGCCTTTACACTGAGGGACTGACCTTGAGAGGACGGAGACAGAGACAGTCAATCACTTCATCCTTACGTGTACAGGCAATATTCTGCATGAACACCCTTTAATAAGCAATTCAGTTCAATTCAATTCAATTCATCAATGAGTGAAATAAATATTTGGCTACTAGTTTCTTTTTCTTTTGGAAACAGGTGGGGAAAAAAAGAAAAATAGGAACTGAAATGTGAATTAATTTGGACTAAAAACCATCAGATGCAAAGTTACTTGAAACTGGAAATATTACAGTATAGGAGCTTAAAAGACAACGTAGAGAGTAATTTATAAATGTCAGTGATGCTACAGGAGAACTTTACAATCCTTTCTAATAAAAAGATCAGCAAATGAAACGCTGTTGGACCAAGGGTTTGGATACGGTCTCCAGTAACAACGTAGAAGGCAGTATGTTGGGAAAATACTCTGTATGGTGTCTGGAGAAGGACAAAAGAGACAAAGCCCACTCTGTTTGACTTTTCTCATCCTCTTTACTCAAGTCAGTAAGTCAATATGAACTGACTGGGACACAATGGACCTGAGATCAAGACCTGTGTGTGTGTGTGTGTGTGTGTGTGTGTGTGTGTGTGTGTGTGTGTGTGTCTCTCATCTCTGGTTTCATTACAAACCACTGGGTGTTTTCCAGCACTTTAAGAGGATATGGCAACCCAGAAAGATATAAGATATGGTGACCACAGCAACCGCAATGAATGAGTGAGAGAGTGTGTGAGCGCCGCGGCCTCTCTAAGGAGCGGACAAGACAGAAAGACAGACAGCGAGGGTCACGAGCCTCCTGGGACAGAGAGAAGAAAGAGACAGAGTCTCACAGAGGAGAGGATGCCATGAAAGTAAAGACAGCCACACAACAGAGACAGAACTCTCCCACGTCCCTCCCTCTCTTCTCATCCTTCATTTTCTTCCACCATTACTCCACACTGTGAAACAGACAATACAGTAACCTTAAAGCCAAGACGGAGATTTGAAGATTATCTATTGCTCCTTTTAGTGTAATTATCTTGAAATTCTTAGGACTGCAGTACAGCTACTTCAGGCATACTTACAGCAATGGATGTGCAGGGAAAACTGAGACCCAATACCCCCAATAATTGTCTTACTTCAATTTAGGGCATAAGCATGCTCCAATTTTTCCATAATTTGAGGGCTTTGGGGGACGTAAACAGGAAGTGTAATGTTGCCATGGAGTCAGTTAGTTAGCTGTGGGCTGCAACTACGAGAAGAAGCATAAATGTTGACACAATTTACGTCTCAAATCTCTCCCACCACGTCCCCCCCCCCCCAGCAATTCAAAACTGATGTGGACGACCCTGGTTATAAAGGGCCTGGATTCACCACCTGCTACCATCTTTTTCAGTTACCAAATTTGTCAAAGATACGGATACATGCACGGAGCTACGGTAAGGGTGTGCATTAACCACAACGGCTGAACGTTAATGGTAGAAATGTGTCAAAGTAAGCAAACTTGCCCCAACAAGAGAACTCCACCTATTTACATTCATTGTACAATCTACAAAATAAAAAAACTACACTGATGCAGCACAACCAGAGATATCCTCTTTTTTATTCCACGTATTCTTCCTCCTTGTCAAAAATTGGCAGTTGCATTAACCACAATGAAACTAGACCCTCAACAGAGAATCGGCTGTAGGCATCTTGTTACTACTGTAAGCTGCCTACAGCAGAAACAATGACTTTTTAAAGATGTCAAATGATGAAAAGAAATCCAATAAAATTGCACCACTTCGCCTACACCCTCCTCTATGTTAAACCTCCAGTGTAAACACTGCAGCTACCAGCTTTAATGAACTCCAAGTCCACAACTCTGCTTAGCAAACACAGTCATAAAAAGGTGCGAGTCGATGGTGCAGTGATGACAATACAAGTGACAGAGCTTTCTCACCACCCACATGCATGTACGCTTAAAAATCCAAACTTTACAGAACCTTTAAACTTTTCTTAATGTGTTACATCTTGTTGAATTTCACACAAAATATGAAATGACAAAAAAATGACAAGTTGTGCTTTTAATCATGCACGCATTAATATCTGACGTTGTGATATACCAGTAGCGCTGTAGAGAAACCTGTGTCTGTTATAATAAAGCTTGCTGACAGGCAGATCAGAACATTTTGACAATTATTAAAAATAAAATATAAAGTGTGAAATTCTATTGCTGCATTAAACAGTGATGCTGCTGTTACCTGTCGGAGTAACAGCAACAGTTCCCATCTCTTTTCTGCTCTCCACGATTTTTACCCATGTCCCTCCATTTTCATGTGTCCATTCCGTCCCGTTGCATTCATAAATCCCGTCATCCGACGACGTCACCCTGGTGATCACCAATTCAAACAATCCATTCTTCCCGGGAACCAGTCGGATGCCTCCGTCAGCGTAGCGCCGGGAGAACTTCGGCCCCGTGACCACGTCTCCCTGAGGGCCAAATGTCAAAATTTCCTCCGATGCCGCTCCCTTCTTCACCGACCAGGTGACGGACAGGTAGGTGGGGTGGATGAGTTCCCGGGTGACGTTGCAGGAGAGCGTGATGTCACTTCCTTCTGGGACGACTGGGGGCGGGGTCTCGGAGGACACCTTGAGGGTGTTGGGGATGACTGACGGGGACAAAAACAAAACAAACATTTTAGGAATACATAAATAAAAACGCAGTAACAAGTTGAAGATCACTACCAACACACACAAAAAAGACTAGTATTAGTAGTAGACTAGTATTCCTTATTCCTGCAGCTGCTTCACCGTAAAAAAACCTCTCTTCTGATGGAAATTTATGACTTTTACTGGAAAGCTACTTTAGAAAGTGTTGAGTGACAGTCGTGGCGGGAAGTTTAGCAGGTTACTTCGATTTTAACCGAAGTTGATTTAATCTACATTTGGTCAAGCGCTGCAGATACCTTTTATACATTACTGTACATCAAACCTCTTGCTCATTAAAAATAAGACAAAAAAAGGTTACAATGGCGTTTATTTTTTATTACTTTTTAAATTTTTGTTGTTGTACAGAGTTTGAGGGCTAATCAGCGCCATACTTGCATTTTCTTCCCATTTTTCTTTACTGTGTATTACTGGAGGCATATTCCGAGCTGTGTGCACAGAGATCTTGTTTACTGCAATGATCTGTTTAAGATCTGTTTTAGTTTCCACTTTGAAAAACTGCTTATTTTTAGGGGTGAAAAATCAGCAAAAAAACAAAAGCAATGACATAACGACATAATCAAGTTAAGCAATGCCTCTTCCTGTGTTGTTCTGCCTGCTCCACCCCCCCACCACCACCCCATCCTTCGGTACTTTGATGTTGAAAAGGGAAAACTCTGTATACACGTGGGAAACAAACGAACCTGAAAAGGATGTCTGACTAAAAACAGACATGTTGAAATGGAAGTGCATGCATGAAAAAAAAACGTTTTAAGATTCAACCATTAAATGCAGATATTTATTGGGTGGAGTGACTGAATCATAAATGATGAGGACTTAAAGCTGGGATTTGGTTTAGGTCAAGGTAAACACAATGTGAAACTCTTGTCCTCCAGTCGAGGTCACTGGCTGAAGGAGAGTAAAATGAACAAACAAGCAGCTCCAGATAATGCTGTAAACTTGTGACTGTGTGTGTTTGTGTATAAAACACACCTAGAGGAGTGTTCAAGATTAATGACTTGCCTGCTCAGATAGCACAGTAAACTCTCTTTCACTCTCACCCAAGCAGATTTACGTCCACTCTTTCATTAACAGAACAAAAAAAGTAGAGTTGATTTCATCCCTCAGCTTCCTGGAACTGTTAAGCTACTGAATGTGACATTCAGGACTTTGAGCAGGTCTCGACAGAACAGCTTTTGCCACTGCCTTTTCTCTTTTCTTGGTATTATGACACATAAAGACTGCTCATGAGTCACTCTGTGAGAGGAAATTAAAATATTGGGGAGCTTATCACTGCTGGATATCCTTTTGGGAGCACGACTTTGCTTTCAAATGCCTCCACAACAACAAAAATAAGTTTTACCTCTGCTTCTCATAATGAGGAAAGTAAAGGAAAAGACATTAGATGCTTTGATGAATGGCAAGTCTGCAGTTAAGACATGGGGGGTTAATTATAAAACTGAGTGGCAGGCTCAGTAGTGATGTTGGATATCTGCTAAACACAAATTACAGGCTCTGTAAACTTATTTTCTTTCCATAACATACAAAAACACAAAATGCCACCAAAAAAAGGAAATTATGAGTGAGGGCTGAGTCTCCACATATGCTATACTGACTTCAGGTATGATATTTAATTAATGATCTACTTGAACACAAAATTTAAATTTTAAAGTAATTGTAGCTTTAAACTCTTTCCAATCTAAAGTTCCATCCCAAAATACCTAATAAATGGTGAATTACTTTTTTTTGGAAACTGATTCTAGTCGTGTTTCAAGTTAACAAAGAAGTGGCAGATGGCTGCGATGGAGGAGTACGAAACTGTGCATTATGGGAATTACATTCATGCCACATTCACGTCCAGTGGGAAAATACAGATTTTTAAGCGTTTGGAAAGAAAAAATAAAACTGTTGATTTCAGCTTTAGATGGTAAATAAAACTTAAAAATACTGGATAACAGTGACTTTACTGTATGTAGGTTAATTTAAAAGGTTGTTCACGTTTGGTACCACTTCTGTTAGTCAACAAGAGGATAAGCTATTGTTCCAGCATGGACAAGACTGGGAGAATCCAAAACAAAGCCAAACGCCAAATATGATGACTTCTACTTTGTGTAATGAAGACTGACGCGGTCTTAGAGCAGGACTGGAATGTGCGAACCACCAGGTCAGATTTGGCAGGAAATGTGCTGAAACGCTTCAGGAAATCATCTTTATCCATGTTCAGAAGTAATCTGTCGTTCAACCTTTTCACCGCCTGGGAGCCAGAGCCTGTCTTCCGCGTCTTGATATCTGTGTCTTCAGGTTCAAAGGCAGTACTTTGACTGGAATCCCTAAGGTAAATATAACGTGTGGGTATAACAGGACAGTACTTGACACCAATGAGACTTGGAGTTGGAGAATACAGTACTGCTGCTGTGCTGCGGTGACGTGAGTATCTGTGGCAGATAACGAAGGCAGTACGAATAATCTGCGTTTTGCTCTATCAATTAAAATTATCCCGAAAGGAGTTCTCAAAACCCTCAGCGACCTGTACTTCACTTGCTTCTTACATAACCAAACAGGCTCAGCGTGGCGATGGAAGCGGTGTGTGTGTGTGTGTGTGTGTGTTGTGTTGTGTGTTTATGAGAGTGTGAGTGCTGATGAACGTGGGGGAACAAGTCTCGACTGGTATAGACCCTCCAGCAGCAAATCTAACTCTAACCAACTGACAACCACACACACACAAGCTTTCTCCCCTTCACGCGCTACAAAACACCACCACTCACTAATACATATGCTCTACATATACACGACACGATCTCTCACGCACGTAAACAGCGCTGCCTAGTTAATTCAGGTCTAAATTTAACAAGGTGTCTGGGGAGCCGTGCTGGGAAGCAGAGAGCAGCTGAACATGATGGTGCATTATGGAGCTAACTAACCTGCTGCCAGACAATCCCTCTTTGTGGCTTCATCTCTCAAATTTGAGGGGTTCACAGCATAAAGTGTTCCCGAATCCCGTCTTATGTATCGTTTCCAAAAAAAGGGACTTGCCATTACTAAAAACACCCTGCGTGTTTGGGCACGGGTTGACAGTGGATTTGAGCCAATGCAGTCGTCAAAATGTGTGTGTAATTACTGACTGGATAACTGTGAGGGACAAAAAAACCCAATTAAATTCAAAGGAAACTGCTGAATACGGGGGTTTCTCTCTTTTCGTCTGTTTCTGTGTCAGAAAATAGTCCAAATTATAACTGCACACACATCCTAAGTAACTGAGAAAAATTGTTTCTGGACACATCTCCGCATGTCAAACCTCGACAAATAAGCCCAAAACTAACAGCATTGGCTGGATATCACTGGAAGCAAGTAGGAAAATGTGTTTCTGGTTTATTTTTTGTGATGTTGGTGAACTGACCCTTTAACAGAGCCAGGGAATCACATACTGCTTCTAGTAAATAATGAGTTCTTTTGCAAGGCAGGAAGTTGAAAAGTAATACGTAGGTGGTGTATCGTGCAGATGAGTGATTCTTCTCATATCAGCAGTGGGGTGGGGCCGGGTGTTGCGTTATCTCCCTCCTTGTTTCGCTTGTAAATGGATGAGTTGTCGGGGCAGTTAAATCCTTGTAGAGCAGGTTGTATTTTTGGGTTATCTTATTATCATTCATGCTTTGTACGCATTTAGTTATATTTCCTCCCTGCTGAGCTGGGCTTCGGCAGCTGCTCCCGTTATGGTGCTGAATATAATATCGGATTTAATGTCAAGAGAGATTTCTACTGAAGTGAAGGTGTTTTTAAAGTCACAGATTATTTGATAGATGGTGATGAACTCAGATCAGGGCTTGTATGTAACATGTGGCATGTTTGGTGGATATCAAGGTCTGGCTTAGGGATGTTGAGTAGAAATAAAGTGGATATATTATTTTAAACATAAACATATTAAAGAGGTAACAATTTTCCTACTGTATCAGATTTTGGCTGCATTTTTGGTGTTTAGCTTAGATAACGGTGGTGTTTCTGTACTGTACCAGAGCTCTGACTGGACTTTGGACATGTTGGGAAGTTGTTTTTTTTCCCACCACATTTTATAGACAGAGTGATTAATTGAACAAACAATATTGTGTAGCGCAAGCAGGAAGTGACGGTGCAGAATCAGAAGTACATTTTACGCATCAACGACAGCTCGCAGCAGCAAAAGAGCAGTAAAGTAGATCTGATACCGATCCAGCAGATCTGAGCACGTCCAGTTATACACAGTACTCATGAGGGACAATGACAGACCCTTAATACACTAACTACAGTAACATAGCTGTCTACACAACACTCATTATAGACTGTTTAACACAAGAAACCACGTCATTTAACATTTGTCCCTTTTATACGCCATATTGGTTATTTACATTCTTCTCTCAGCCTTTGTGTTTTAATACCCAAACCAACTCTCCTCCTGGCCCCCATTTGACACAAGCCGAGCACTCCCACCTGACATCTGCTCCCCACCACGAGCGTGACTGTACGAGTGTGCTGGGGTGCGTTGTGCGTCTGTGTGAAAGCCAAATGACAAGCCAGTAATTGTCTTAAAGCAGCAGGAGTGTGTGTGTGCGGGAGGATAGATACACGGTCAGTAGAGCATTAGTAAGTCATGGGGATAGCTGTTAAATGAACCATTATAGCCAGCCAGCTTCACAAACACACACACACACACACACACACACACACACACACACAAACACAAACAAACTGGCCCTAGTCAGAAGCTTTAGATGCTATTGGAAATTATTACAGTTAGTTTTTCCACGCACACACATGCACGCCTCTCCCATACCAGTGAGTTTGACCTGAGCCTCGTAGTTTCCACTGATGTCGGAGTCGGTGCTCGGCGTTTGACACCAGTAGAAACCGGCGTCCAGCGGCTTCACCTCCGCTATCTTCAGCTCCACCTGGTTGTCACTGAGCCGCACCACCGAGATGTCGCCAGACGCAACGCGCTTGCTGAGCGACGGGTGGGAGTAGCTGGTGTCAAAGGTGGAGATTATCTTTGTCGTCGTCGTCTTGGCCGCCTCCTTGGCCGCCTCTCTGGACATCATCCACTCGAAATCCTGCAGGACAGAGTGGGATAGTAACGCAACAGGACTGAGGTACAATGGCTTCATGATCCATTTGGGGCTCCCTCCATGTTCTTTAAAAACAGAGTACTAAAACGTGCCACGCTCATATTCACAAGACAACTAAACAGCTCTCTGATTGCAAGGAATTCTGGGACCTAAAAGAAGGATAACAGAAAAGGTTGAACTTCGTACTACATACCAAATGTGTGTTCACCCGCAGCTGAAAACAGTCCCTTTAAAAAGCATTTCCTTCTGTTTGAATGACGTTTGCTTAAAGCTACAGTGGCCAGCTGTTTTGGAAATGATTCAACCTTTTTTCTAAAGTGAAACTAAATATTTGTGACCCATTATTAAAAGATGCACATCTTCTGTGGGACCCAATGGGCCACAGACAGACCATATGCACCCGGATGTGATATATGGAGGTGTAAAAGACACTCACCTGCTCCCGAGGTCCCCCATATTCAGTGACCTCACATCGGATGGAGACCGGCTCACCCGCCACCCGGATTAACGGACCAGGAGACACTGTCACAACCCGGGCCAAGCAACCACCTTCAGGGACGGAGAGAATTTTTTTTTTTTGAATAAATATTTCTAGCAGAAACAAACAAAAACACACACAAAAAAAAAAGTGTATGGAGGCTGGATTATTCGTGTCTAACTTCTCATATCAGTCTTATAAAAATAGAATTTATAGAATGACCAGTTCTACTCAGATATATCTGCTGCTAAGGAAAACATTTGATGTGTTTTCTCTGTTAGAAACAAGCCATGAAGCTGATGACTAATAACAGACAGGCTGAAAGGACTGTCTGTTATGATTAAAGCGGTAACACAGCAGTAAGATAAAAGCCTCACTGGTCAAGTTCAATACATTGGAGACTGACAAATCTGATCAAAACTCACAAGGCTCTGTTTCAACATGCAATACAGAAAACACACACACACACACACCCACACGGCTTGTTTCAACTTGTGTAGGGTTGGACACTATGGGTGATGCCAATGATGATGGTGCTAAAACCTGAATTACACTCTCCATGTACAATAGGTGTATTTCTGTACACAAACACGTTCGTGCCCACAACATTTTGTCTGGCAACAACACCAACCACTGGTTATGTCAGCACTCCAGCAGATTTCAAAAACCCCCAAAGAAACCACGAGCGGGAGAGTGAGCTTTATAAACAAAAGTGACTCTAATTTAGTTTCCTCTGTTTATCATATAACTAGTGCCGTTTAGTCACATTGCCAGGTTTGGTTGTATCAAATCGAACGGGTTCGCATTCCTCCTCAGCCCCAGTGAACGCTGAGTGCAAAACTTCTGACATTCCAGCCAGTTGAGCGTGTAACAACAAAGCAGTCTGACGGAGCTCAGCCGCGTTGGTCGGCTCACCGACACTTCGCTTCCTGGTTGATGAAACCTGGCTGCGGGCCTCCACACTCCCACTCCGACACCCTGGTGTCTCCACTCAGATGAGATAAAGGCGAAGTGCAGGTGCTACATGCTGCTGGGTTTGTTATTAATATTGGCGGGTTCACTGTAGTGAAATACTCTAACACTAATACGCTCAAAGTAAGGCCAGATCATTTTTATGCAAAGGTAAGACGAATGAATGTAACTGATGGAGGAAACACTGAATATCATAAAGCCATTGACCAAGATGGATCGGTCACGTCGTGGCCAATTCCCGATCGGCTCAGTAAGGTCAGTAACAGCCACGGTACTGATCCGGTGTCGAGGAAAGTAAATCGCCGAGTACACTGGGAACACTGCGACAATCGCTAAAAATAAGTCCAGCAGGTCAAGAAACACGAGCAGTCAGACGATGACACAGGTTGTAAACAAACCCCCAGGTCAGCTAAACTTATTTGGAACAGAAATTGAAAGTAAAAATGATCACCCAAGCTGTCCGTTATTAAATATCACAGTTTAGAGAGTTTTCTTATATCTTAAAAATATTTAAAAGATGTATAACACAGAAGATTTGTATTGTCAGAGTCCATTCGTTATGATGCTTCTGTCATAATTATTTTAAGGTTAACAGCTATAAAGATATTTGCCTTTGTCTTAATATTTTTTAACTTATTCCTGGGTCAAATATTACCTGAATAGTTTTCAATTCTGTCAATTGTAGACTAGAGATTATTCATTTGAGGAACCCGCAAAAAACAGAAGCATTTTTGGAGAAAACCAAATGTGTTCCTCCTCTGCACCCAGATCAGCTTTGATAAAAAAAGAAATAAATAATACAAAAAGTGCTTCATAAACAAGTCCTGTGCTTGTTTGCTCCATCTATACTTGAGAGACTCTATCAATACTTGAGTTTTTGGCAGTTGGCCTGGTCTTGTGCGTGTGAGCCTGCTGAGTTTGAGCTTTTCCTGCTGCCCTTTCTGCTTTAGCGAGTAACAAGTCGCAGTGAAATAACTAGCACATAAAACCTACTGTGTGTTTCCTATCTATCACTATCTCTGCCAGGATTTAGGGAGGGTTTACTTAATCTTTAACTTGGCATCAGATAAACCAGACTGATGGATTCCTCACAGGTTGACCTCTGAGGAGTCTGACTGTTATTGTAACAGTGAAAAAATAGATAATTTAACACTTGTGAGCTATAGGATGTCAAATAAGTACAACAATTTAAGTTCTACTATAGGGGTTGTTGTCCTCTCTGCATTCTGCGCAGTCTTTCCTAAAGGCGCAATCAAATTTCTGCAGTGCCATGTCGCATAATAACCATAATATACAGTATACCTGCACATGTGTATGTGCGCATGTGGGTGAGAGGTGCCATTCATCACTAAAAATAAGAGCTTGGCCGGGTGCCGAGATTCATGGTTTTCAAACTCAATTTCCAGCCTCTCCTGGAACGAATACTGCACAGCCAGCGGAGCCTGAAGACACCCAGAAAGTTTGATAATCAAGTCAAGCGTCTCAAGAGGAAAAAAAAAAAAATTGGACAGTGTGACAGTTTTCTGTCACTGTGGCATATGCGGGCATGTTTGGAGCACCAGCTGGAGGCAGAGAGGGCACGTGGCTCCCTGCTACATCGCCTGAAGCAGTGGCTCCCAATACTGGGCAACCACATGATAAATCTCAGGGGGTCACAAGATGATTAACGGGATAAAAAAAAAGGAAGAAAAAAATCATGATGGAAGGCATAAAAGAAGAAAATATTTGTGTGGTGAACACAAAGC
This sequence comes from Lateolabrax maculatus, assembly GCA_031216445.1. Lineage (NCBI taxonomy): Eukaryota > Metazoa > Chordata > Actinopteri > Acropomatiformes > Lateolabracidae > Lateolabrax > Lateolabrax maculatus. The sequence continues at coordinate 6,451,360 of CM062215.1, read as the reverse complement.
TGGTCCCTGGTTCATACAATTAGCTCCAACAGTTCTTGTGATTTGAAGACTAACTCTAATATCTACTTAGAATAAATGATCCATATTCATTTGGACTGTGCTATTATTGACAGTCCCAATAAAACCAAACTCGCCCTCAAAGAACCTGGGTTCTTTTCAGTGAACTTCACTTTAAACAGCCCTGGTCTGTCCCGGCCTGACCCCGATGGTCATAAAATATTTCTCATACATAAATGCCAAAATCGGGGATGTAAGTCTTGTGCGTGGTCGAGGCAGACTGCATAATAGACGCCACAAATTGGAAGCTTAAGAGTACAAGAGCTTTTATTTTCTCATCTGCTCCAATGCGGCCACAATACGTCGGCCACCCAAGACGGTGCCATTGTGTTTGGGGACCACTTCAGGTCACAGAGCGGGTCAGTAATACCTTCAGTTACCGCATGCCGTCAGGAGGATAACACTATATTTGTACACTAGGGCCACTTTCCCATCTGCTGAATCTGAACACACACACACACGCGCACACACACACACACACACACACACACACACACACACACACACCTGCAGAAACCACATACCACAGTGATGGCGACATTTGATCATCTCGCGCTGCACTAATTTAAGCCAAGTCGCTTTCTCTTTCTCTCACGTGGGATAGTCCCTGTGTTATGGCAACTTCAGCCCTGTTTGGCCCGGTTTGGCCCCCGAGGTAGGCCAGCGAACAAGTCCTGGTTTGTCCCTGTGGTGAAAACCGGCCCTAGTGACTAAGCACGGGCCTGGCTCAAACCAGTCAGATAATTAGCCGGCCTGGTTTGGCTCTGGTATGAACACAAGGCTTGACTTTCTCAGCAGGCTAATGGGACCTTGTCAAAGCTGGTCACCTCATGCTGGCCAGTCGGTCTTCTTTCAGGACGGAGACTGGTGGGAGGAAACACTTCAAACTTGGACTATTTCCTCCCTTTTTCTCTATCTGTCATCTTTAAAGAGTTCACCAGTCTTTCAGTATTAATTCCTCTCTGTATTTTCTTTCCCCACAAGATAAACTGGCACACACCAGCTGTTTTCCATTTTAGTTAAATATGAAAAAAAGGAGGATTTTTTTCCCCCATATTTGTCCTCATGCTCGGTGAATCATTAATGCATTACATAAATACAATTGTTTCTACAAGGTGAGACGTTACATTTAAGGGGAAAATCTATCCAGACCCTTACTGATAGGTGCAGTTCCCCCTAACACGGAGTGCCAGGCTCCGTTTGACAAAATGGCATTTCAACATTTTTGCTTGCCGTCACGCGCAAACATGTCCGACAACATAACTTACTGATTTTATCTCAATGTCTTGGATTCACTCTTCAATTCGGCACGATCCAATACACCAAGCGACACTTATTTACCACTTAAATGTGAACTTCTTGAGCCGGCTCGCTTGTTGCACTCCCTAACCCCTTCCCTCAGGATCCACTGCGGGTGGCAGCAGCTAGCACTGTGAATCACTTAATAAGGTCTTAAAATGATAGAAATGACGAGCCGCTTCATGGATTAGATGTATGCCGAACCGGCAAGCGGACGTCAAAGACACGGAAAAACCTTGAGTTGACCTTAAACAAGGCGTGCACACTCGCCGCCGAGCGCGAAGACATCCAATTGACTGGTTTCTAAACAGGGTTCCGCTTGCTGGCGGACGCCGACGTGCATCGGAGTTAATTAGCCACCAACAGTCAGGCAAAGAAACGTGTCTTACCGAGCGTTAAAACACCGAAGACCAGTGCGAGGAGGCAGGTCTCCATTTTCACCCCTGTCTTCTTCCACTCGTGTCTTTTTTTTTTTTTTCTCCCCCCCTCCCCAGCTCTCTTTGTCCTGTGTTTGCGGGGCAACGCCGGTCCCTCTCCCGCCGGCGTCAGGTCAATCTCGGCTGAAACTCCCGGGATGCGTGCGGGGCGGAGCCGCGGAGGAAGACGGAGGGCGCGCCGCGGTCCCCGATCCGCCGGAGAGTCCGAAACCCGGGCGCGATGTGGGGCCCCTTCGAAACCGGTCCGCTGAGCCGAGGTCCGTGCGCGGGAGACCGAGGGTCGGGATCGATAGAGAGGGAGGGAGAGAGGCTGACAGAGGAGAGGGGAGGGAGAGAGTGGCCGGAAGTTAGGTGTCGGTGTGGAGGAGGAGTGGAGGGAAACAGGGAGGTCCCAGGTGGAGAGAGAGAGAGAGAGAGAGAGGGAGAGAGAGAGAGAGAGAGAGTCCCACGCTCTGTCCCCCACGTCCTGATGTAGGTCTTTACTACAGGTCAGATAGAGTCCAGTCTCTATACTCTCTATACACAGCTTCATTTCATTTCGTCAATTGACAAAATTTGACTTCAAGTGACAAAATAATCATCTGTCAACTCCACGAAACAGACCTGTCGCATAACCTCCCGTGAAACGTCTAACCGTCGATTTGACACATTCGTTTTTTTTGGTTTTTTTTGACAAACAAGATATGAGGCGTTAATCCGTGAGCGTTTGAGGTGTTGGGAGGCAGAGTTTGTGCGGCATGAGGGGAACAGCCGGCCGGGCAGTCGCGGTGGTTGCAAAGAAGGAAGTCACTGCGCCCAGCCAAGAAATAGTCCCCGCACACGCTCCCCCCCCCCCCCCGTAAAACCCCAGCTTGTTGTTTTTAGGCTTCGGTTTGTCTACGAGTTGAACAAACTAGACGTGTCGTGTCAATTAGTGAGATTCAGAGAGGCTGGCAGGCAAAAGTTGTTACCTTCAGACAGAGGCGGGCTAGCTGTTTCCCTCTGTTTCCATTGTTTATGCTAAGCTAAGCTAAAAGGTGACCGACAGTAGCTTCATATTCAACGTACATACACGAAGGTGGTATCGATCTTCTTGTGTAACTCTCTGCGAGAAAGTGAATGTCGAACTATATCTTTAAGCACACACTATTATCTGCTCATTATCCATACAGTGAATAGTAAATATAATATGTATAAAGCCGTAGTTTTTGTTTTGATGAGGCTCATGGGAAACTTAAAGCGGCTCTGTGCAGTTTTCTTGAACACAAACGTTATGTTCACATTCACTGTATCTCACCAAAACACACTGTGTGTATCCTTGAGGTCTAGAACACTGAGATAATGGAGGAAGCAAAATATATATAATATAAATTGTATAGAGGTACAAAACAGATTGGTGAGGGGGGGGTTGAAGGAATTTATGGCAGGGACCACAGAAGAAGAGCTGTCAGAGGTGGGGGTTACTCATTTGCTGAAGGCCTTCCCAAGGCCACAACAATATTATAGATGTTTTTGTAGTAATATAAACAGTATAATCGTAAAAGTGATCTCATAATACTTACATAGTTGGAATTATAGCCATAAAAAGTCTAAAACTAACCTCTTTCAAACTATATTTCAACATACATATCTCCCAAATGTTCATTTTCCCTATAGGCTGCCCCCTTGAACCAGGCTGACACATGCCTGTTGTCAGTTACAGTCCTGTGGCCCATGCTGTGTATTTACACAGACCCACTGAGAAGGGCAAAGTTCACGGCTCAGCCAAGAGGAGGAGGTGGGAAGTTTGGGTTTGTAACCTCAGGGTCAAAGGTTAAAACTGCGTGGGTCATCTGGTGTGCTACATGTGGGGATCTTATTTTTAAAATGTGTGTGTGGCAGGGAGGGATCAAGCCAATGTGTGTCACCTACTACTGTATGTGGTCCCAACACGGTAGCATCTGTTCCTCACACAACATCTGTTCAAACTGACACACACACACACACACACACACACAGTCTTATCTACCAACTCCCCTATCAGTCATTAACCAGGTCATGGATTCTTGGCACTAGATCTGGTTATAATGGCCTTATTTCAAACCAGCCACCTCAGATATGATGCACTTTAGACGATAAACCAGACTTAACTGGAAAACAGTTGGAAAAGTGTAAAATAAACATGTGATAATCACTGACATCATACCAGCAGGGCAACAAAACTTTTTCTCTTTGGCTTTTAAATTCAATCTTTTAGTCTATACAGACTATAATGAGTTCTTAACATAAAAACGATAGAGCGGATTATAAACAGCCACACAACAACCATGAACCAGTCTAACAGTTTAGTCACGAGGGGGAAAAGTGATTTAAGAAGTTGTTTAGAATTCATTAATATAGAGTTAAATCTGACAACTATTCCCACTCACTTTAAATTGTCTGCAAAGTTAATAATTATTTTTTAATTACTCAATAATTTGTATTCTCTTTATGCATTTAGGTTCAATTTGAAGGCAATTTTAATGAGCGTGAGAAAAGGATAAGTAATATATAATGTGTTACACATAAAATAAGTATATTGTGTTTTGGTCAAAGCTATTGAATTTAAAGTTAAAGAAAACTGAAGAAACAAGTTTCAGTCAAAACTGCATCTTTGTGGCAGCCGTATATCCTGGTCTGGACGGAGCCTGTCCTCATTTAACACATGATACACCTGATTCCTGGCAGACACTTGTTCTGCTAGTAATCAGGTTGTTCTGGTGGGACATTTCACCTCAAATGCCAACATACTGACCTATCGTAGAAAACATGGACCTGTAACGCCATCTTCTGGTCTCAGAGAAAGAACTCTGACAACACAAATTTAGGAAATAAGGCTACAGTACATACTGACTGAATCTGGACTGTAATCATGAGGATTTATTAGATGTGTTGTCACTCTGTTGTGTGTTATCATTACTCATATCACCTGTAGCATTAAAACATTTATTCCTCACATCTAAAAGATTGATTTGATCTTGTTTCTCACTGTATTGGTAAACATGTTTTTTGCTTAACTTGTAAAGGAACATAACATATTAAACTGAAAAGACAAATGGACTGCAACTGACTGGCCGGGTGTACATGAAGCAACAGCACCATCTACTGCAGATAACCCGCCGAAACAGACTTAAAAATTAAAGTAAAAATCAAACATTTTATATTTTCTTTTCTCTATTTGTCCCCCTTATTGCATATGCACACCCGTGCATGTGCGCTATTTGGTGGATGTTTCTTCCCATGTACCATTTAATTAGATTAGGCATATAAGTAGCAAAATACAAAAGAAAGCAATAAAAGTAGAATCAAATACATAAAATCCAGAGGATTCAGACTGAACAAAAACAAGCACCACACACTCTAAGATAGTATATAGATAGAGTATAGAATATACACTACAATAAGAGTGCTCACTGATATACTGTGCATCAGTTTTGCAAGTCAACCAGATAATTGTATGCACTGTTTGGAAAGGTGCTACATTGTGGTTGCATATATTAACATAGAATGCATTTATAGCCGGTTTGTTCTTGGTTCTCTGTTCTTATCTCAGGGTCCATGAGATAATTCATATTTTTCCAAGACAAAATCACGTTCATTTTGTCATCAGTTTTCTCAAAGAACTCATGCTGTCTTGTGAAATACTGGAGAGTTTTAGCTTTGGTACAAAGTTAATCAAATCAGAACGATGCATCTCTTTTTCACGTTATGCTATCATCTGAAACACTGTCAAATCTTCCAGAATAGAGAATAAGAGATGCATAACATAAGACTGCTGTTAATGCTGTGTGGGAGGTATTTGTGTGCAGGATCTTATTATGTTTCCTGTCCTTTAAACTCTGGTAGAATACACCAAATGGCAGCATTTATGTTCACATTTAATATGATGATGTGAAACTAAAACACCACTAAACTACTTCACAAGTGTCATCAATGTGCAAGTAGAGCTTCACTCTTAGATCAACATCTAAAACAGTTGGTTCACACATTACATTGGAGACTATGACGAGCACATCATATTAGGAGGGAATGAAATGTGTGAACATACGTTAATAGCAGCACTGCGTGGGTGTGAAGTAACAGCAAGAGAGCGTAACGAGGCAGGGAACGAGTACGCAGAAAATGAAAATACGTTTAAGTGTATGAAAAAATATCGTCGATTTTGTATTTTTCTGTTGACATAAAGCTGCAGATACAGGAAAAACTCTGCTAAACACACAGACAGACACAGACACACACACACCAGATAAAATCTTTCACTCAGCAGTAGCTCAGGACGTACAGCTAACACACTCAAAACCACAAACGCACATTTTCAGCAAAAAGACAGGATATGTGACACTGAGACACACACACACACACACACACACACACACACACACACACACACACACACACAGCGAGCTGCAAAGGTGAAAATGACGCAGTTTGAAACATTCATTTTGTCCGCTTATATTTTACTGGAATAGTCACATCAACTTCACTGCACAGTTTACATTAAAAGCATATACTTTGATGGATAGAGTGTACATTCTTTGGTATTTCTGGTTTCATAGATAATGATGAGTTTTCTGTATATAAAAGTCTCTGACAATAAAGCCTAAATGACACAGTTGTCAGGTAAAACATTTATTAATCAATTCACAACACAAATACCAATAAGAGAATACTGCATACAAATGTACATATAAAAAGCTTGTATGTAAAACTTGGATTACAAAGCTGATACGACAGTATGTGTCGTATCTGACAGTGAAAACATGTCAACTGGAAGAGAATATCAATTAAAAAAATAAAATCACGGAGAACAAAACAGGTACGCACATCCAAAAAACTCTGCTGGACTAAACAGGAAATGCTGAACAAATAACTTAATTGTTTAAAGGAATAGTTTAATACGGAGCTGTCACTTGTTTCCAGTGACAGTTCATACACACAGACAGTTGGTCTTCTTTCACTTTAGTTCCTTTCCATGATGAATACAGTCGTGTTGAGACAGAAATTCACATATCCTACTGAGAAGATGATATCTTATTCGACATAAAGATGTAATAAAGAAGTATAAAGAAGAGGACTACTTAAGTACAAAAAGAAGTATTTCAAAGAGAATGAATAATAGTTTAAGATTCTGACTTAATGTCTCATTATTTTACAATAGAAGAACAGAACAAAATTAAAGAGGAAAGGAGAAAAAGAGATCGCTCTTCACAGAAAGTTACATTTGTTTGTCTGAAAATGAATATTTAAAAAGGTTACTGTTCTGACCTCCATTTGTTAACATATATAATAAAGTAATTCAATTGTAAAAATGAGATAATAGTTTGACATCTTGAGAAAAAAAGACAATTTAATAGTTTGTTCATCGTGTCATAATAAACTGAATGTTTCTGAACATTCATAGTTTGAGTTCAGCTTTAACAAGCAACTTTTACTTTGCTTTAGTTATTATAAACCACTTAATAATAAGCTGTAAGTTTGTTCAAATAGATTTTCACCACATCCTGATGAAATCGTGATGTTCCAGGTTTCGGGGAGGGAAGTGTCTTTAATCTGCTTTTCCTCCCTGAGTCTGACATCAACAGAGGAGCAGCGAGGAGAGAAGTAGACCGGGATTGAACGATGAGGGGCAGGCGAGCCCGGAAGGAAAGGAAGAGAGATTTAGTTTTCTAAAACTCCAACACTCACGTGGTGTCACATTCGTGGTGTTTTGGGAGCTTTCTTCCTGGGCTGAGGAAGAGGAGGAGGCTGCTCGTCATCACCGTCTGGTCGGGGGGCCTGAAGGTAAGTGAAAGACAGATCGTCAGACTGGTCAGCGGCAGCCAGACGGCCCAACCCAGCAGCGGGTCCACCAGAGTCTCCTACCTGGGCAGGTCTCCTGGGGCTGGGCTGCGGGTGGCCGCCGCTGGGGTCGGGGCCTCTGGGGCGCTGCTGGTCGCGGGGTTGTTTGGAGCGATGCTGGCGAGGACCGGTGTGGCCGGCCGGCTGCTGCTGATGATGATGGTGGTGGTGCTGATGATGCTGATGTTGATGTTGACTGGGAGGATGATTATGTTGATGCTGATTTTGGTGGTCAGGGTTGGTCCATTCCAAACGAAGCTCCCCCTCTTCTGTTGAGTTAGAAAAAAACAGGTGATGTGTCAGACCGGCTGATTTACATTTACCTTTATTATTTTGGCCAGAAATTAAACCAAAGTGTTTTTTCTTGTCAAACTATTATTACGTGTATATTTTTATAATTCTACATATTATGAATAATTTCAATTTTATCACTGTACCACTATAGACACTATGTCTCAAAACATGCCTTTGAAGGTTGGGGCTTCCTTTGTCACATATACATCGAGCTATAGGGGGGTGTTGTGATCACGCTGGGGCTCGTGTGCTTTACGTGCGACTGCTGTTATTAACCACACGTTTGAAGTCTTCAAAGTCCACCAAGTGTTTCAGATCTTCAGATTTCAGCCTCTCGGCCGGAAAAGGACAGGGCCCCTGAACTCCAGGCTTACTGTGTTAACTGCATTGTGCTAATCTAATTGAAAATGTCTTTGCAAAGGACATCAACTGACATGAATGGGGCCTTAAAGTGACTCCCGCATTATTACCTAATGTTGTTGTTTTAAGGCTCATTGGCATTGGCTCATCCAATCAGCTCAAACTGTCTCTAAGAAGCTCTACCTCAGTGTGGTGGGTTTGTTAAAACAAAACTTTGCAAACATTACCATCTTTTTTTTATTTTATTTTAGGAGCATGCTGTAAAAGTTTTTATGTGAATTGTAACATGAATTTATAACCAGGGGGTTAAAAAACAACCAAACATCAAAAACCCTTACCCTTCAGTTGCATGTGTTTTTTCCGTCTGGTCCGGATGCAGCAAAAAATGACGATGATAATCAACACCACAACAATACCTGATGGCGGATAACAATAATCATTTTTATACCATGGTCTGGTTGAATACTCGATTTTGATTGGCTGCAAGGTGGCCATTATTATTTGATAACTACTAAGTAGTTAGGGCATTATCCCTTATGTATAAGACATGTAAATGTATATAGTAAGCTACAGTATGCTGTGAGGAGAGACATTTAAAAGTAAAAAATGTAAGATAGACAATGGGATAAAAGAAGCAAACCCACCTCCTCCACTGCCCACGATCACCCAGGTATTAATTCCAAATAATGTTTCAGGGAAAACAAATTCTTAAGAGGGAAAGAGGAGGAGAAGAAACACATTCAATAAGTACTGATGCAATGCATTTTCTTTTAATAACTGGGTTTATGAAAATGGCTATTTCAGTGTAAGTCATCGCTCTGCAATGTATCCAACCCAAGGACACTGGACAAATGGGCTGAAAGCATCGCATAACCTGCACCAATTTACAAGTCCTTTCTGTTCTCTACAGACAAAATCTTTAATCAGAATAATCTTATAGATGTGATTATCCCACTCACTTATTGTATTTCCCAAGAGGTGTATTCATTTATTTTTGTGTGGAAAGGAGTTTATTATCAATATTGTATGCAATCAAAGGAAAAAGTCACTGGATGGGCCACGTCCCAGGATTACAACGGGCTACAGAGACGTGTGGATGTAGTAACCACTGGATAATACTCACTGGGCTTAAAGCATGTTTGTTTAAATGGATCACTGGTCATGGAGCTGATGCGGTTCGAAACTCTGCAACTGAAGAGATCTGTTACCACCAGTTCGTTTTTTAGTGTCAGAGTGGACTTTTTCTCGTTTACCACCACTTTGTTATTCTGAAGCCATTCCAACGTGAGATCCTTGGTCTGCTGGGTAAAAATAGCATTAATGGATGGATTGTTAGAGGGTTAACATGGGAATATGTAGACCTACAAGTGTGACAGGAAAGACAATTTAAACTTGAGACCCATACGGTTTTCCTTCAATATTACCTGGAGTTTTTTTGTTAAGAATCTACCCTTGTAAAGTTCTTTCACTGACTATTAATGCAGGTTGAGTACTGACATAATGCCCAAAATGCCTCATAATCAACTAATGCTACAACCTCCAACTTGAGTAACAATAAGAAAGAAACATTCAACATGTCATATAATCCTCTACTCTGTCATTTCTAAATCTGTTAAAGTTAAAAAGGTTGACTTTGCTTTTCACACTTTTTGTTTACTTTTCTAACTAACTTAAATAGTAAAATAACAAATCACAAATCCAAACCTTGATTATGCAGCATCTGTATGTGTGTGTAATCATATTCAACAAATACATCTTTATAGGAGAATAATTTGGAAACTACTTCACTTACAATGTGACCCAACGCTTTGTTAATAAAACATACTGTACACTTGTTCTTACCTGACCATATCTGCAGACAAATGTGACCGAGCCTGTGGCACACTTGTTAGTAATTGTAGGCTTCTGGACATGATCTGCGTTGAGTAGATTTGATTAGATTAAACATCTTTTTAGTAGTGCTCATTATGCATTGTAAAAACACTATCGTATCATGACGAACTAAATATGGAAACAGATGTCGTGATCTGAACTAATGACATATATATATATAGATATCAAACCAAATTTTGTTTTCTGATTTTCTTGATTATTTTGTACACCTATAACAGCTTCTGTTGCATCACAACACATTCAAAGACAACACACGCCTCAAGGTGTATGATGAATAGATTTGAAGATAGTTCTCAATATTTCATGTTCATTTCAAATGTGAACATATTCGACACATGAGGTAACATGGTGAAAACTGTTTAAGTGGCTGCAGACCTTTGTGTCTGACCCAGGTGAGGCATAAAAAGGGATGCACAGTGAGAAAAATAAAGATATACTTGAATACACAAAGGAAATTTAGTCAGAATTTGTTGTTACCTACCCAATACACATAATTGTGTGGCCTGCAAATTTGTTATTGCTTTTCCTTCTTTATCAAAAACCTCGGGAGTGTATTTCCCTGCGCTGTTTTCAGCCAGATTTTTCAGTATCAGGGATCCATTTTCAGAAATATCATCTTTATTCCCTGTGGCCAACTTGTTTGATCCCGTTCGATGGAAGATTGTTGCAAAGTTGTGCCTCCATTTCAGTGTTTCTGATCCTTTCAGTTCGTGGCTCAGAGGCACAGTAAAGTTGCCGCCTTTCGCGGCAAAGCTGCCACAATCATCCTTGGAATCTGTGGAAGAGGAAGACAGGTGAAGAAACACAAAAGGAGAATCAGATGACACTCAGCACATTTAGCAGCGAGTCATGTTGTGTATGCCCCAAACAATTACATGGTATTAATATACAGACTACTGAGATATTATATTTTTGTGCTTGCCACCTTCAGTGCTACTTATTTTTTGTTTTCAAAAGCCTCATTAGTGAACTCCAGTGGCTGCAGTGTTCGTTACACCCGTGGACATTTCTTTTGAAGGTCTAAAGGTGGTACAAGAGGACACTAGTGATGGTCATCAAACATTAGGATTCATCCTCTGAAGGCTATGAATGTCCTTTCCAAATTTCATGGCAAAAGCAGTTGTCAAGATGTCATGATGCTATGAACCTTGAATGTTGATAAGTGAATGATGAGGATTTACTGTGGGCTTCTATTCCTATTTTCAGAACACGCCACTTTCGTGTCAGTAAGATCACAAGGAGACCAACACAACTAAAAATACCAGCCTCGTTCGTCTGCACTGCAACCAGAAAGGGTTTCATGAAAATGGAGTACGCAACACCCACACTTCGAGGGGACGAGCTTGTGTCAGCAAGTGTTGCAGCACAGAAAGTGCACTCTGAGAGTGTACGGTGCCACTGCCAAACAACACCAGCCCACCACCTCCTGTCTCTTTTGTTTTTTTTAAAGAACAAAAGAGGCAGCTCTTACATGTAGTGAGATTTTCATAGGCTTGTGTCTATGATTATCTGTACCAAACCCATGTCATGATTACAGTATGATGTTAACTTATGTCCATGTTCCCAAAATAAACCGAAGTGCCTGTAACCTTTTTCAGGGTAAGAAGTCTATTAGTCAATCAGATGTAGATTATTGCTTGCTTGGATTTATTTATCTTTTTTTTTTTATTTATTATTTTTTATAATTTTTTAACCTGCTTGTACCCTACTCTTGTGTGCTTGTGTGCACTTTTCAAACTGTGTGCACATGAAATCGGAAACTGACAAAAAGTCTATGAAGTGAAACTCTGCAGCTGACCTGCACAGAACATTTCACCAAGCCTGAGCTATCGATGGATGATGTGTGTATTATATCCTGTTGTCTCAGTTCAGACCACAGTCTGGTGAGAGGCTGCACACTGCAAAACACGCTCTCATATGTGTCTGTCTCAACATCCAACCTTCATTTTTGTGTATTTATGGTGAAGATCAGACTAGTTTGTTGCTAATATGTAAGCAAAACTTATTTTTGTAAATATATATTATATATATGTATTATATATTATTGGTTTTCTTTCTGTAAAATACAAATTCAGTAGTAGAAGCCTTGATTTGCTGCCACAGAATGTAACTTTGACAGAGTTTCTTTTTCTGTGAAGTTAACCCAAAGAAATGTATGATTGCATGAGTCATCATCTGCTGAGACAGAACATTAACATTTTCCCATAATAAAAGAAATGTCTTGGTGGGTTAGGGCCTTCTTTGGAACAGTGGCAGTTACACAAATGTATCTAACACAGTTAGTTAACCAGGATATGTCTCTGCTATAATGTAATCCTTCCCAGTTGTATTTTGATCTGTGGTTGGCAAATGTACCCCCTCTGGTTATTACCCCCCTCACCACCAATTTATGGTTATGTTTAAGCAACTCATGGCACTTAATTATAAGGGAAAGATCTTTAAATACCGAAAAGCCAACCGTGACACAAAGCGTGATTACTTTATTAACATATAGCCAAAAAATAAACCTAACCACAAGCGGAACTCAAGACGGAAACCTGGTGTCTAAGTTCTGAGCTTTGTGTGCCTGTCATTCACCCCAACCACCTCGCCAAGACTTCGTGGCACAAAAACGCACCACCAATAATTTCGTTTCCTCCAAAACTAATATCTGGTGCCCCACCTTTACCTACGAGTCTGTGAACACCTCTGCAGATATGATATAGGACTCATGGCACTTTTAATCGAACAGGAAAATGAGAAGTGCTTCTTGTTTTTGGTTCTCTGGAATTCCTAATAATGACCAACCTAAAATATACACCCTCTTTCTGTGGTGCACATATACCGTTACTGTATGTCTATGGAGCTTTAAAGTAACAGTTACATAAAACATGATTCACAACACCAATTGACTAATAGTTTCACTACCTTCTTTGTCATAATGGAGATACTGGATATCATTACTTTTTCCAATCGTGACATCAAACTGAGAGGAAGTTAAATGATGCAATTCATGACATCTAAAAGTTGGTGAAGTGGAACAGCTTCACATTTCAAAGGGCAAATTCTTGCTCACATTTAGATTTTTAAGCCCATTTTCACCAGATTACTCCAGATATCACATACTGTTTTAATGTAATCGTGATTTAAACGCCTCATTATCTTGGGATAAATGGATTCTGTTCCTCTTGTTCTACCTAAATCTGCTGTGATGCCTGTAATTCTGTATTTTGTCCCTTGTTGCTTATTGTTATGTTGTTCATTGTATTTTTTACTTTACATTTTAATGTTCTTTGAACATCACTTTGGTCAGCTCGAGTTGTGTTTAAATGTGCTCTAGAAATAAACTTTACTTACTTGCTAAATCAGTTTCTTAGACTCTCAGTTTTGACAGAAAGAGAAGACCCAGAACTATCAGTGACCATATTTATTATCTTGAGATAGCGGTAATAAAGCAGCTTGATAGCTCAAAACAATGCGAAGATTACACCCTTATGTTGGGATAATGCTCTTAAAACAGGCAAAACAATGAGTTATCAAAGCTGTGATCAGTCTGAGTATTGAGTTGGAACCTCAGATAACAGGCCTAAATAGAGCATTTTGCTTATCATGTCCACAGAACAAACAGTAATTCCAGGGAATAGCAGAAGAATGAGTGAAAGCTTTACACACACACACACACACATCCTCACACTTATGAGGCTGCAAACGGTTTACGAAAGTCAGAAAACATCCACGTTGACATTTAAATATCAAGAGACAATAAGATTCTCAAACTGTTTGTCTGCAACACCTGAAACAGCTTTATGTTAATTATATTTAATCATTTGTTCAATTGAGCAGATACCAAATGCTTTTGTATTAATATGAAATGATAAAAAGTAGAGATCAAATGTACAGATCATCCAACAACACAGCAACAGCTTTATTATTTATTTGTACAAGTTACAAGTTTTTATCTTTAGTATTAAATTAAATTAAAAAGGTATATACTTTCAGGGAATTTTAAGTTTTCTTCCCTCCATGTTTTATATGTATTTATACAGCCAAACTCTAATTAAATAATTATCTAACTATATATCTAGGCAACATTTTGTATAATTCAATACATTACTGTCTCAAAAGTGGCAGAAACAACTTTGCTGCATTTATGTAATTTTATTTTTAGTATATTCACGTACTGTTTCTTTCATATCATTTCAGTTGTTGAATTTATACTGTTGCTTTCCTGTTCTGTGTGACTGCTGCTTTTGTAGGTTGACTATACTCAAGCACTTTTGCTTTGCTTCCTGTTCGTCCTCTGTAACCTCATTTCAGACCAATGTGACCACATCAGCGGCGTGTTTCTGCTGCAGGTAATATTCCTTGATGATTTCTTTTGACTAACTCTGATATATTTCTGTCAGAGGTTTCAACTCGCAATCACCCGCAATCACAAACACTTTTTCGAAATAGTAACAGCTATAGGGACGCAAAGAGAAAAAATAATGTAGAAAAGATAAATATACTAACAAGTACAATTAATTACATCAGTCAATGCGCACACATATGAATGCACACCAATTTTTTCAAATTATAGATGTTGTTTCATGTCATTCAGCGTCTACATCCGTGGGAATTGAACTATCAACCCCGCCAATGTCAGTGACTTTAGCTACAGTATTTGTGTAGCTGCATGAACGTTTTGTTGGCTCCTTAGTGTGACAATTAACTTGACACTTTACTGATTTAGGAAACAGCCTTTTAATTTAGTTTTCAATAAAATTTCCTGTATACGCATATATGGCACTTATATAATTGGAGATTTTGTAATGAGTTTTCCTACTTGATTTTTGCACCATACTGAAATAAATGTAAATGTTACGTCTAAATACATCTAAATGTCTATATGGAAAATGATTAACAGAACAAATATCCAGGGTTGAAAACATGTTAAAGAACCAACTCATATTATAGTGGAAATAAAACTTAACATTTGAAAAGCATTTAAGAGATTGAAATATGACTTGTTGAAGGATTTGATTTAAAAATTAAAATAAATGTCAAGAATCAGCCCTGTTACAAGAAGGAGTTTGAAATCTGAGGCGAATGGAGAAACTACAAAATATATACTGAAATCCTTAAAATCCTCAAATTATAATATCTTACTACTTCATGACAGTAAGGGAATGTACTTGTTCAATTGTTCAGTACCTTTGGAGGCGACGACGGAGCAGCAAAGCATGAGCAGAGTGATGGTGAAGACAGCAGCCATCTTCATTGTCATCCTCCTCATATTGAGCTGAAAAGAAGAACAGCCGCTTTCCATTATCAAGGTTATTTCCTGCCACAGTTAGATCAACTCCTTTATATGTGTGTGTGTGTGTGTGTGCGTGCCAGCGAACATGTATGTCAGTGTGTGTGTGTATGGTTTCTCAAGGAAGTGATCCAAGAGGCCCTATCTACTTTCATTGTCAAAGAACAAAATGAGCAAAACCAATGTCACATTTAGACTCAAGAGTGTGATTCTTATTCTACTTTATTCTACATGTAACTGTCATCTCCAGTTCAAGATCACCAAAATACAAACGAATCCCAACACCACCAATTACACTTTTAGGTGAGCACTAACTTATGTTTCAGACTTTAAAGCATTAATTGACATCAGTTTGAAACCACTTCCTCTTGTATTGTATAACCTTTGGAACAACCTAAAAACTGACATTATAAACTGACTTAAACTTGTTTCTAACCATTTTCCATTCTTACCTAGCGTGGCATCGCCAGATGAATTCACAAATGCGTATCTGCCAGAGCAAATGAAACATGAACTTACAGGTTCTTCTGGTTCCCAGGCTAATTTTTACCGGATCTTCATGTGGTTTGATTCACATGAAAATCTTTCCATTGCGTATTGTCAGAACATGGCCTTTCCATTGCAGTGTCTTGTTGAAACCTATTTCTGCAGCACACATTCATAAACTAGCCCTGATCTTAAGAGGACTTTGATTTGCAAATTACAATTTTATCAATTTCACACAATTAAAAACAGGGGATGATTACATTGATTACATTTATGTAGTTTGGAGTGTAATAAAATGTGCAGTTTCCATTCCTCATAAAGAAAAAAACACTATTTTGCACATCTGACCACAAAATCATGAGTTTGAGCTTAAACTATTTTAAAAATCTATTGTAGTAAAGACATTTTCTGAGAGCTTTGTTTTGTTATTAAGAGTTGTTAAGAATTTTAACTTCTGTGACCATAATCTGACAAATAAGCTAATTTTGAATGTTTATTTCAGAAGAACAAATTTGCTATGTTGCTATTTTAACAAGTTTACTTTGATAAACATTATACACCTGGAGCTACAAGGTCAAAACTCTAATCCACATCTTACCTTGCAGGGTTTGACCAGATATTCTGCCAAAATGTGTCGCCTTAATAAATTGTATATGTTAGTCCTCGTTTTCTCCTGAGTGCGTGTTGCTGTTGCGCCACTACTTGAATGCAAGGGAAATGTGTAGGCTAGACGTTGCTTTGGTTAACATCCCCTTGTGGTTTCCAATCACAAACACAATCTCTGAGCCAACAGTTGCTCAGTCTTTCACAAGGCTGGTTTTAGCTATTGTTTTTTTCAAATGCAATCAAATTCTGGGAAACTCTTGGAGATGACGCCTCAATCCAACTTACAGTAAAAAGAAAGTAAACAAGTATCAACAGATATGTTTTAGCTGTCAAGCAGGACCGTGATCAGATCCACAGGTCTAACTGTTATCTAGGTTTCTTGAGGTGAAGTCAACATCATCGAAATAACTGTTTTGCAAACAATTAAAAAGGTTAAAGGTTATCCCAGTGATTTAACATTACACCTCCATTAAGTTAGGGCTATTTCAAGAGACAATAAAAACAACAATGGCCAGACAGAGGCCAGAATATCCTGATTTATAATCCGTGGTATCTGAGGCAAACTCTAAAAACAGTTCATCCTACATTTCCCATAATTCAACTCAAAAGCATCTTGTGTTAGACCTAACACCAGCTCAAAACGCAGACTTTTGGTTATACAGTTGTGATCTCAAAGCCCAAGCTGTGATAAGCCTAATGACATCATTGTATTTTCTCAGACTTGAAAAAACTCCTCCAGAGCCAGAGAAGACTCACACAACTGTCTGTAATCTACTGAAACCGCTGGGCACTGTAGTTTCAAGCAAACGTTACTCAAACAGTAGGAATTAGTGCATTTGTTTGGGACTATTTCCAGCTGCGGATGAATAGGTATTTGGTGCTCTAGTGAGTATTTACAGCACAGGATGGTGTTGTGTGGAATACATACTTTGTAAGCACATAAGCTGCATTCTCAATTTTAAAGTAGCTTATAATATATTTAAATATGAGACCCTTGAACTGTTTCAGCACATTCTGATTCATAAACAACAAAACTACTGCAGAAGCACAGAAATACAGAGCGGTAATTAATCTGTGGGATCGAGATTTGAGCACGTGTAAAATCAGATTTGTACATGAGTTTCAAGAGTGGGGAAAGGTGCAACAGATGTAAATCATGTTTAATCACTATTTTTTGAGCCTAGATATGGAACCTGGTGATGCCAAAAACATTGGAAATAATTTATTTCCTAGTGTACTCCTCTGTCTCTAAGACTACATTTATATTGTGGGAGACACTGTACAACTGTGTGATAAAAACACTATAAACTGGGCACTTGAGATACTACTTCCCTCTCGTGGTTTAACACTTTACAGTCACACCACACATAGCAACAAGCAGGACGAAACACACTGAGGCTGCTTCTAAAGAATCTAAAGATTTCTCTGACACACTGATGTCTGTCACAGAAGTCACTTTTGGTCCATATTATGTTTCATATCCTCAAGCAGTTTTATTCTACTTTCAGTTTTGCTTTCAGTAACTTGATCTTGTTCTGACTTGACCTGTGGGGTGTGTGAGTGTGTATCCCATTTTCTGGAACTATAGACAACTCCCTGCACACTGATCACTGACACATGCAGCCATATCAGAGCAGTGTTAAGCTACTAGTATGGCAGACTAAACATTTCCTAGGTGGTGGTGGTCAATGAGAGGAGAGTTTGCAGGCCTGAAAACCAAACAATGAGCTACAAGAGGCTAAAGAGACCCGCAGAGCTTAGATGCACTGCAGAGTTGGTGATAATTCTGTGTGGCTTTGTCACTACAAGTGACCACTTTCACATTACAGATTAATATTTGAGCCATTGTTAATATTAATGAAATGTAAAAAAAAAGAAAATACTATCCTTCAAAACTGTGTCAAACTGTGTCAAACTGAGTCAAACTAAGTCAAACTCAAAGTCCAAAATGCAGAACAAAGAGGACTCTGTGCCCAGAGAAGATGTCTTACAGGTCACATAAACTAGTCCCTGGATAAACCGTCCGCAGTCTGACCTGTACATAATTAAATAAATGTCTTCTCCACCAGCGACACAAACCACTGTCATCTGAAAATCAACACTATTATATTTGATACAGTGACAACAAAAAGAACCATGAGTCAGTTTGGCAAAGTGATGCTCTTAACTGCAGCTGCCCACAGGGTGGCACTATTATATTACATGTGCATGTGGTTCACAATGTTAGAACAAACACCAACCATGCTGTTTAAATGTCCAAATACAAATTTGTAGTATGTCAGTCGCTGCATGAACTAAAGTAAAATTATGTCTCTTCCTTTAATGAGTAATCAGTATTTTTGTCTCATATAAATGACGTAGTGGAATAGTTTCACAGCACTACTGTGTGACCTCAAATAGCATCAGTTTAAAAAAAAACAGCACTCAAAATTTAAACATGTGTCACTTTATGAAAGTTTCTGGTTTATCCAGTCCTGTGGTTGGAACCTGGGGCATATCCTTGTGTCTATATATAGGTCACAAATGAAACCTTTAAATGTTAAAAGACTGAAGAGTAGACTCCAACAATGAGTAAACCCTTAGATACAGTAAGATTATAAAATCCATTTTTCTTGTCTACTCTACTCTTTATCCACATATGTTCAATATGGGACACCAAAACGTGAAAAAATAAAATAATAATAATAATAAATAAAATAATTAAAAAACAGAAAACATAATATTGAACACTGTTTATCTTAAGCTGTACAGCAGTAACTGTCAGAAACATACAGAACCCGACCACATTTTCCTGAAATAAAGATGACATTAAAAACTATTAATGTCACAGCTCAGCCACACCCTCCAGTAACTTTCCACCCTACCTGTCAGCCTCACTCCTTTCACCTGTCCACTCATCTGCCAGCTATCACCAATCAAGTCCCTATTTATACTCCTGCCTTTCTCACACTCATTGCAAGATTGTTCTTTGCTCACATCAGACTTTCCAGCGTTCATTCCTAGACTGATTTCCTGTTGCCGACCCTGCCTGCCTTGGATTTTCCCTTATCGCCGGACTCCCGGTAAACGCACCTGCCTTCTGTTCCCGTTTCGGATTGGTTCTGTCTACTGTTGCTACAGTTCAGCTGGAGGCTGGGCTGAGAGACTCCGCTGCAAACCGCAGCTTGCCCGACGTCCATTTTTGTGTGCTTTCATATGTACCTGCTGAACGTGACATTAAAGTTCTCCACATACTGATCCTTGGGTCCTGTGTGCTGCTTTTGGGTCTGTCCACCACCCGTTACAATTAATAATTATAAATTATCAAGATTCTAACTGCTGTACTTTTAAAAGAGAATCTGTATTATTAGATACAATAGTGAGTCATTACTATGACATATGGAATAACTGATTCATTCCCCCCCAAAAAATGACTTCCAGAGTATGGAGTACTTTAAGATCAAAGCGACACAATTCATGATTGTCAAGTTGAATGTTCTCACGAGTTATAATTAGAAACTTTTGTGTTTATCTGGAATCTGTTAAACACAGTAAAAACACAGGGGTTTAGATGAAAGGAGCTTGGATTTGGTCCCAGCTCAATATGAGTACAATGTTTCTATAAACTTATATAAAGTCAGTTCATGGTAGCAGGAGGACAGGCTGACTGTTTGTGTTCCTGTGAGGGACACAGATGACCCTCTTCTGTTAAATGGGCCTTTATAAATAGAGCAGTTATTTTTCCACTGCTCTGATCCAACTTGTCTGTCCGTCAGACCGAATACGCCACACAAACCCTTTAGATACTCAACTTCCAATCACAACCCTCCATAATAATGCCAATAGCCAATCAGAGATCTTCATATGACTTCAGCATCATATCAGAATGCTCTAAATAACTGCAGCCAATCAGATTTTTGAATTAGACTGCGTCAAACCAAATGGCTCTTGGATCAGCAGGGCGCTGTGATGAGCAGAGTGACCGTCCTTCAACTAGAGAGCATTCAAACCTCAGCTCAGTGGCCCTTCAGGCCGATACTGAAGCCCTGACCTCTGGCCTCATGGTGGAGAGAGGAGCAAGAGGAAAAGAGGATTTCACTACTAAGAATATGTAGACAGATGTGTAGAGATCCCTGACTCATCTGAGACATGCATAAAAAGCCTATGTCATGCAACTTTCTGAAATTAGAAAAGAGACCTGTGACGCTACCTTCACACTGATGTCATGCCCTTCATCATTTTCTGTGATTTCTGGGATTTGGGGAAGTATTACAGTATCTTTATACTAATATATTTATTTAAACTCCTGACCTGAAACTCCTTGAGCTGTTAGTTGTGAAAAGTTGGGCTCATTAAAACATACTAAATAAAGAGAGCCAGTTCGGAGAGGCCACTTCACATCCTTTATGGAACCCTAAGATGAAGATCCTAATAGTAAAATCTGTAAACAAATCTTTTATATATCAAGATCGCCTTGATATATTATTCCCACGGTGGTCATTTTCAATTCACATCACACCATGACTAGAAGCCCCACGGCCTGTTGAACGAAGCATTAGCGAGATGGTTAACAACTACAGCAAACCAACGCCAGTGTGTATGTTTCTTTTTTACAATGTTAGAATCATTTTTCTTTCTATACTGATTTATTATATCAAAGATAGCGCTGAAAAAAGATTTCAGGGCTTCTAACAAACAGCAGGTAGCTGTTGTTGACCTGCTGTGCT
Organism: Lateolabrax maculatus; assembly: GCA_031216445.1. Taxonomy (NCBI): domain Eukaryota; kingdom Metazoa; phylum Chordata; class Actinopteri; order Acropomatiformes; family Lateolabracidae; genus Lateolabrax; species Lateolabrax maculatus. The sequence continues at coordinate 6,430,112 of CM062215.1, read as the reverse complement.
GCTGCTTACACTGAAATATTTTTATAGGACTCAACAGAGATGAGTTCAGGACTGCCAGTTGTACTCTTGAAGCTGCCTTTGTGAATAGAAAATCTTTTTATAGACTCGATGTGATGACACAATATTGTATCAATGGAAAGAATGCCCACTGTGCTCTAATGACAGCCAGTGATAAGAACATTTAGTAGCCTGCACTGTCTACAACATACCTCCTGTAATCCTCTCTGGGCTTGACAGCAGGAACAAGGTTACTGTTCACTGTTTAGTAATGCTCAGATTTATTAGTTATAGAGTTTTTCGGTGAAGAGAAGTGGTGATAGAATATGTAAAGAAACCTTCTGGCATTTTGGGAAATACACTTCATTGGTGTTGATAATAAATTTGTCTGTGTGAAGACGAGAAGTAGGGGGAAACAGGTAGCCAAGCTAGGATTTTTTAGTAATTTGCATTATTACAAATGTGATTTTGAATGAGGTTTCCTTATTTTTGGCACTGAATGTGGAAGTTACAGTTCCACTTGCTTGACAGGAGACAGGCAGTAATGCTAATGGAAAGCTTCTTTTGGGATATGAGCTTTGAGAGACATCAATGTTTGTTGAAGCATAAACAGAACAGAGATTGGTGAGGACTACAAGAGGAAGTCAGGGATGTCTCACTGCTGTCTTTAATTTTGTTTAGAGGTACATGCAACCAAAAAACATTTGTCCTCCATCTAACAGGAAAACAATGTAGTGATCCTATCATGTGCAAAACCAAAATTGATACATACAGCAATCGTAACTCTGATCTCACAGTTGATTTGGGTTTCTATTTTCGGAAGAATGACAAGTGTGTCCAATAATCCAGTGCACTGGTTTTGGGTTATTTTTAGAGGCTGAGTGTCCCGAGGCATTCCGAATTTGAGTGATTGTCGCCGGGTATCTCTGGGGAATGCCGTCGTTTGGAGGCACTGAATTTGAGTGATTATTTTTGAGGCATGACAGGGGACGACGGTGATCCGGGGCGACGGATTTGCGAGGTTATATTTCGGGAAGCTCGGCTGCATTTGTTTTATGTGGTTTGATCGAAGCTTGAAGTAGCATGATGCACAAGCCAGGATTGGGTGCACTGGATTAGTGTTACAACAGTAGCCTGCTGAGGTTACCTTCGGCTGTTGTTGTACATCACTAGACTGGGTCAGAAAGTCATTTGAGCCATTTTAGTTTCAAAATCAAGTGTGTTGGATTTTAAATGACTGGACGATGCCAACTATTGTGCTTGTTGGATTTGTGGTGTTCCATATTTAGGAGGTTGGGCGTGTTTGATTTATTTTAGATGGATGGGGTGCAGTGTGCTGCCTCGTGGATTATTTCAGGAGATATGACAGGTGAATGCCTCAGACGGGGGGTGCTGCATTTTTGATATTAGATCAGAACAACAGAGGATGGCTGCTCTGAATTTGAAGTGTTTATTTTGGTGGACTGGGTGCGTTAGATTTGTGTTATTTTATATTGGGAGCACTGGCAGCTGGGACAGTGTTCAGTAAATGGGGAGACTTAATTTGGTTTTCTGTGGGACTTTTGATCCCTGAGGAGGGAACTCTTTATCGCTTTCCAAGCAGATCATCCCAGCAGCTGGGAGGGATTCAGTGTCTTGCTCGAAGACACCTCAGCAGGCTGGATGCAAAGGGTTATGGGATTAAGTCTGGTTATCTCCAGGACGTACAGTATGACTTCTCCAACCACCCTGCTTGCTTGCACTCTCTGAAAAACGCTCCATTAACAAGGTTTAGTTTGCCATAAAGAACCATTTATGAAATATGAAATGCTCCAAAGAGCTCTATGACGAACGTGTCTGACACCGCTCAGAACTCGCAGAATCTAAAATCAATTTAAAATTATCCTTTTGGCTGCAAAATAAACATGAGGCCAGATAACATCAATATTGGACAATTCTACACTAGACTTTTTTTAAGGCAAAATGCAACATTTTTAAAATTCTTGCTTTCTATAATATCTGCACACGTGCAGTATACAGCTAGTTGAGGTTAGGGTTAATAAAAAGGTGCCATGATACAAGTCCATCCACCACACCGACCTTCCAAATCCTTTCTTTTCTCCTCACTACATACAGGACACACTACTACTAATGTAGCCACTGGGCCTTGAGATGTCGAATCATCCAAAATGGAGGAAAACTCAAGGGACATAGAGCTGGTAGGCACGTGTGATCTAACACGCTGGTAATACGATCCACATTCCTATCACCTGGAGAGGCTGGTAATGCAAACGTGTAGTGAAAGCGAGCCACTGGTAGAGGTAACATGACAAAGGAGGTAACACGGCTCCAGCATGATGCAACAAAGAAGATTGCCAGCAAATTTAAACATGGATGCACCACAAGTGACAATTAAAGAATTATGGTACAACTACTGGTACTTGATATAATTTATAGCAGATAGCACCTTGTAACAACCCTCTGAGATTTCATATATATATGGTAATAATAAAATGGTTGCTTGAGTAATTACAGTTCCGCATACAATATCTGCACTAACCAAGAGACTTGGAAGAACCATCACAGCTCTGTGTGTGTCAGTTGCTGATCAATCAAACTGACATTCTCCCCTGCAGGCAGTAAACACCGTCAGTCACTGTCTTCATGTCACTCGTGTTGTGTTTTTCTTGCTGCTGTGGAACCTCCTGAGCTCTCCTGAAATGTAAATAATCAACTAATCTCCAAAAATGTTAAATGGAAAACTGAAAATATGATGACAAATGTGCTTCTCACAACTCCAGCTGACTAGATTCACTGCGTGTCTCAATTGCAGACATTAACAATTCAAATAACTGTAATTAAATAACTAATTCAAATGAAATCATCAGATTAAGGTGCGTGTGTTTCAATTGCAGTATTCTTGTAATCACATTAGGTTCAGTGCATTAGTGTGCATACTAATGCAGCCATCAGAAACATCAGGGGATTTTTTGTAACCTTGCTCAGTGACAAATTAATGGTGATGATTTTAACAGATCTAAAACCTAACCTTGATATATCATTTTAAGATTGTAAGGTTGACTGGGTTATCCTGATAAAAAAAAAAGATACACTGTACATCATACAGCACTTCTAGCACTACATACACATAAACAATACACTAGGAGGAACATTTTCCATATTTACCCCGACTACTGGTATCCTCACCAGATTACATTGTCTGTAATGTTTAATAAAACCTGTCACTGCCTGAAGGAACCTTTAACCCACCTGAGTTTCTAAATTAGATTTTTCTTAATTTAATCTTTGTGAAATTCTATTCACCAACACTTTGATGTCATTTGAGCGAGTTTCAGAGGACAATTGTTGTGTACTGTGCTTCAAAAGCCCATATCAGATAAACCCTGCTCTTAGACAGAGGCCTCTGGGGAAAAGCTAGTTGTAGGCTTCTCCACATAGCTGGCTATATCTGGAGAACAGAGAGAGAAAGGGAAAGCGAGAATGTGTGTGAAGCTGCCAACAGCAGCAGTAAGTCTTCCAGAGTAAACACAGCTGATGGGGTAAACCCTCCCTCCATCCTTCTTCACCCCTAAAATGCCCTTTCTTTCCCTCTCGCTCATCCTCTGTCTCCTTTGTTTCATGTTACAAGCAATGTACATCATTAAGGCGTTTATATCAACAAAGTATCAAGCATAATGAACGCCAGTGCTATTAGCTATAATGCAATCAATTAATGATGAAGAATGAAATGAGAGGGCCGCCATAAGTGAATACTTCCTTAACACTTCCTTCTGTGAAGTAACAGCCAACATGTAGTGCCAAACATCCCTGGTTTGTTTACAATATACTGCAGAGTTGTTATACATTAATAATGTAGAGTTTCCCTGACAGTGTGTACCGTGGTTTCCTTCGAAAGAATGAAGCTCAAATTATACTTTTCGTGTCTGCATAGCTGCGAGGGTTCATGCCACGTACATTTCGTCATGAGGGTCCTCAAAGGCCTTTGTGCAGATGTGTGCCAAGCGTCTCTGGCACGAGAAGGCATTGTTTACTTACTTGCCCGCATACTTTGTGTGTACTTGCACTGCATGAACGAAACACAGCCACATTTTGTTGTAAAAAAAAATTCTGTGTCTGTGAACATCCATTACACGTTTCATGGGAATGTGGCAAGCAGAGTCAAATGTTTTTGGTTTTCATTTGTGTGTTCTGTACTTACATGTTTGGTTGGACAGGAACAAATCTATTTCTCTTCTGACTGGCAGCAGAGGTATTGTCCTGTTTTCTCTGGCCTGCTGTGGTTTTTCTATATCAGTCAAGTTGTTTCTCTCACTCTGCATCTTCCTCTCTTTCTAGTCTTAGGTCAGAGCTGTCTGGCGTTTCACCATGTAAGGCTGCAGAGCTGAACTGCTCCTGGGAATAAAAAAAAAAAGAAAACTACTTCCTTGTGAAACATTTTTATAGCTGGAAATAAAAGCAGTGTGTTTATGAAGATGGAGAAGAAGAAGATGATGATAAAAATGGATTGAGGCATTCTCAATCCTTGAGAAAGACTATGGAACAGGTTATTTTATTGCCAGTGGAATATATTTTTCTCTCCAAACTAGCGATCTTGCAAACTGTCTGTTCATGCAGCACAACGTGCAGTCAGTCTTACAATCACCCATCTATGAATTTTCAACTGGGACGACGCTTTCTATGAAATGACCTCTTCAATTTGTTGGATAACCAGTAACCCTTTTTCTGGCATCAAAAATTAACCAAATTAAATGTGACATGTTTTGAATGTAATTACAAAATATTACACTCATATATGGTGAAAGATTTTGTCTTTTAAACAAGATTGCGAGTTTAAAGCCATGTTAGTCGCTCTGTGAGGATGTGCTAAGACACACTGGAGCCTCGAGGTAAAGGCTAACGGCAGCAAGAAGGTAATGTCTCCATATATATGAACCAAGTGGATGGTAAAACATAATGACATAAAACACGTAAGACATGTGCGTTGAACATACTTCGTTTATGTTCTAAGCTACTCTAGGCTATTTCTTGAGTACATCCTGCCCAATCGGTTTTAAAAAAGTCTTAATCAAAAAATTCTGGATCAAGCACATCCAATGATGTAATCAGCTGATGAGTGAGCCAATCTTGCTGGGGAGTTGCCTAGAGATCCCTAGTATTGAACAAATTAAAATTTTGATCTGATGATGGCGCTAGATGAAAAGTCAGGGGGTCACCAAAGTCATTAGGATCCATCCTCTGGGGACCATGAATGTCGTCTGACCAAGATTGCCATCCATAGAGCCAGGCTGCAAGAAGCAAATAAAGTGACCCTGTGAGTTTACTTCATCCCTTTGGAGACAGATGACCTTTCAAATAGTCTTTCTTTTACCCATAACATTTCTTGATACAGCACTGCATGTCTTATGTCATTACATCAATGTTTAGTTTTAAAAGACCACATTTAGCCCCCTGGGACAATACCATTTTTTTTATTATAAAGGCCAAAGTTAGGTCTGTGTACCAATTCAAAGGCCGGAGAAACACCAACTGTCTCTGCCTGTCCCAATAATTTGACAAGAGCAACTTCTAGATGCTGCTTTTCCCTAAATGATAGAACACTAAACCACAGGCTCCTTTTGCCAGAAAACAGCTACAGGTTCAGAAACTGGTAATAAGGACCTCGAGAGGGTCAGAATTCAGACTGTCTGAATTGTGTATCCACAGTAAAGCAAAGAGTAGCAATAACAACAAAGCTGACTGCCCGATAGATGACTGTTTACATGCAGATTCTCCTTATAAGGCAGATGCAATACTTTCTGGGCCACGGCATGGGGGTTATTTTTACTTTCTCTTTTGATTTCCCCCAAGTGGCGGATGTTGTCCAGGACTTCACCAACATCCAAACACGTACTTTGCCAGAGACCCAGAATTTGTTGTTTAGCCCCAAAATATGTTTTAACCTATATTCATAACGATTTCACTTGGTAATATCTGGTATGCAGCTTTGCAGTATGTTACAAATCATATAAGAAGACCAGTTTTCATGAAGGTTACTGTGACACAATAAATTCTCTGGTGTGCTCCACCTAAAAATCTTTAGATGTTCTTACATGGGTGAAATCCAGTTTAAATTTCGATAACACAGCTATTTGGGAAATTATTTTGTCATTGCTGCTTCAACAATATCAGGATCCCAAAGGATCAATTCCTGGGCTCTTCACTGGTGTGGTCATGACCAAACTGTATATTTAGAGGTGCCATCAGCTGTTCAGGTCAGGCACCACGCTTGTGCCAAGAGTCTATCAGGCTGTCAGGAGGATGAAGACAATAGAGTAGTCCTGCCACAATATGTTTGATTGTAGGCCAAACTGCAAAGTAGCTCTGCCGTGATGCGCTGATTGTTCCCAGTTAACACTTTACAGGTGTTTTAAACCAAGGATGAGGAATCCTAGTTTCACCAGCATGGCAGGGCATGTAAAACATTATCATAAGCCCTCTTCTAATGTAACTTTTGTTTCTGTATTTACTGTAATCTCAGCTGTCTAAAAAGATGTCTATGTCTACATTCAAATGTCTTAGGCTTGAGGGAAATGGTGTTTGTGACAGGCTGCTAAAAATGGACATTTTAAATAAACAACGTTTGATCATATTCTTTTTAAATGACTATCCTTATCTAGACATATGGAGTGAACCACATGACACAGAGTTGAGTAATGCCATGTTTCAATGCTGGATTTTTTGTGATTTCTGTTATCACAAATGTTGATGGAGGTTTCACTTCAGCTCTCTGTACATGCGTATGCCATGAAGTTTCTGGGTCAAATGGCATGCATTTCCGACTTTGCCCACTAGGTCAAATAAAGCTTTAATCCTATGGGCTTGATTTATGATACCTGCCAAAAATAAACTGTTTAATACAGACTGATTAATTCATTAAGAAGTGAATGAATTCAAATGATTGTTTTTAAATCGTCATAATGTAACCTGTAAATATTATTTCAAGTGCATTTTGACCTTTTATCATTCACGGGAACCTGGTTTAACAACTTGACACTTTCATGATTTTGGACTGAAAACCTAAATTCTGAAGAAAATTAAAATGCGCTGGTAAACGCTGGCTGTTGCATGTATAATTCACCAGACCTGGTACGACCTTGGTATCCCCAGTCTCCTGAAATCTTTTTCTAGGATGTCCTGCCTCTCTCTCTCTCTCTCTCTCTCTCTCTCTCTCTCTCTCATTGTGTTTACAGCCTTCGAGAGAGTTGCATATCTGACATTTCTCTCTCAAACTCCAACCAGCTCTGTTCTCATCCGAAAAGGTAAGAACCAGCATCCTCTACAGACACAGCTGTTATTTAACTATGATTTCATTTTATAACAGCAGACGGGGAGATACTAATGATAACAGATGATGTATACAAGATAATAATGCTTAAAATGAATCATAAAACAAGAGCAGTCATTAAAATGCATAAAGTATTATTATTTCTAGATGATTACGTTACCATGAAACAATTTCTTATGAAACTCTAATGGCTTCCTGAAGTTTAAGTCAGTCATTTACATAACTAGTTGGGCTAGATGAGCACTTAGAGCAACTGCAGACGTTACACAGTGAGACATCATTGTGGGCTAGTTCTTAAGATCCAGAGGGGCGCTGTATGAATCACTGCCTTTTAAAAAAGTAATTGTTCACATACAGTAAACATAGTTCCTAACAGAGGGGCGGGGGGGTGGGGGGGATGGAAACTGGACTGAAGCTCCCCAAGGGATAAACACTCATCTCCACTTCTTACATTCCCATGCAAAGCACATGATTGTATTTCAGAGCGCTGAGGAACCAAATCAGCTAAATCTAATCATGGATTTCATAGTTTAAGGTTACAGTAGCATGTGCTTACAAATGACATCAGCCTTTAGTTTGAAACTGATCTGATTTGACCGCTTGATTCATAGGTATTAATGGTAAAATTGATCAAATTAGCTATACTGGAAGCTAAACTAGGGGGAAACGGTTTTATTAGAAGCATCATTCTGGTTTAAATGTTTGATTGATTTGTGGTGACTTTTCCAACCTGACAGCAGATATATGTTGAGTTTTAGACTTCTTTATTCCATGATGACCTCTCAAGGAGGCATACAGACCCGGTTACACATAAAAAAGCTAACAAAATAAAAATAAAGAGGATGGTGACACCTGTTGACCAGTAACTGAGGAGAGGAAAATGATAAATAAATCAAATACAATTGAGCAACTTTTTCAACTTCAACAGTGCTTATGGATGGATTATAATGGATTAATCCTATAGTATTATACAACTAATGTGTACCCATCATCATCAAAGCTAGTACAAACTAATATATAATGATGCTCCTCACCCCCTGTCAAACATAAAGTATGCAGCCTTGGAACATAGTCACATAAATATCTCTTCTTTGAAACTACAAAACTTACATTTAGACAGATTACTTCTATAAACAAGCAGGAAAAAATGCTATTTAAAACAAAATCAGTCTTAAATAACCTACGGTATTACACTGCAGTGTAAGCTTTTAATCTTTTAAATATCTATTGATTTTTTTGATAGTTTAGAAACAAAACAGACAAATTTAAAAGACATTTAATGTTTTCTGGCACCCAACAGCTTTTATCAGCAGGTGGGTGACCCTGACCATGCCCCATTTTGAATTATAGGTCAACATCAGAAAACCCATGTATCTGTCTAACCTACATTTTACTACTCGTTTGCGGTCATGCTCTGCTTTTTACTGTCAATCATTTTCTAACATGATGTGCCACAAGTTACAAAAGATACTGCAGCTATTTTGTTTGCCAACTAACAAACTGTCCTTTGTGTCTGTACGGATGGATCACCTCAGCTGTTATTCTTCACAATAACAAAGAAGAAGTGGTTAAAAAGCTGTATGTGTATCCTTATGGGAGCGTGTACCTTTACATCTGTGTGTAGCCTCATTCGCTGCTCAAGACACCAGCTACTGGTGCTGACACACACTGATAAAACTCACACCAAAGGAATGACTGGCATTGAAAAAACTTCACGCGCACACATTTCTCCAAAGGTAACACAGTGTCTGCAATGAAAATATTTCAGTCTTTTAGAGTGAAAAAGTAACTTTCATATCTAACTGCTGATCAGGACGTTAAACCCCCACTGTTGGTCACACTGACGGCATTTAGCTCTTGGCAACAATGGCTAACAACAGCTGATTGTGTGTATAAAAGTACAGCTTGGTCCTTTCAACAGAACAAGAATGATCTGTACTATAACAGTAATAACCATCTAAAAATAAAACTTGATTTATGCTTCACGCAGTAAAACAAAGGGTAATTTGGAATTCTATTCATTAAATGAGAAATTAGTGAGATAATAAAATATTCAAGGCCAATGAACCTGGTGAATGACTTTTAAAACATCAAGTAAATCTAGTAGTAGATTTTACATTTTAACACAGAAGTAACAAATAGATGCCATTTGTAGAAATTTGACATTTGAGATAATTCAAAGTAACTACGGTGGAGAACTGACATATTGATAAAAGCACAGAAGCCACCCAAATGTTTCTGAAGCCTGCCATCTGCTTTACTGTTCACTTTTTGGAGCCACAAAACAAAAACAAAACTTGGTAAACAATGAGACTGAGGTGGGATAGTCAGGTGGAAATCACTGGAGCTGGGCTGAGACACCAAGACGCACAATAACAGAAGTAAAAGCTTTTGAGAACTTGATTTCTTGCATACAAACTAACTGGAAATTGGAATTTCTTGGATGCACCGTCTACTGGTCATTAAAGGTATTGCATCTGAGGACATTTCCACATTATGGGATTCAGCTTTCATCAGAGGTGGATGGCTGAGATTTTTCTTCTTCCTTGTTGTTCATCCTTCAGATTTAATAAGCGGCCACAGTTGCTGCCTCCTGTCCAGTTGCATGCTTTTATGTAGATGACATTGCACAGATCAACCAATCGCACAGCAACAGCTGTGTCTGTCCTGTGAGACGTGAGAAGTACAGACAGACAGGAGACGAAAGTAGTAGGTGATGACAAAAAATGGCTTGCTGGAAAATAAAAGAAAAGTAGATCCTTTTTATCGAGGCTGTGGTTAAATTTGGCAGGAGCTGTGTGCCATAGACTCACAGACCCCCAAATGTCATCAGACAGAGGTAAGCCTGGGTAAATTTACTGTCAACATTTAATTTTTTCACTCATTTCTCCTTTGTGGAAATGAGGATTTCTTGCGCTCTAGTCACAGAAAAGAACGACAGCCCCTCTTCTAGCATGAAATGACTGACAGTCAGGACTCAGCTCGTAATGATGTGGCTGATGTGTACAGACGAGTGGGGGATAACGTGGAGCACCAGTCACTCACCTCTCAGTCACACAGCGTTGAGCTCGACTGTAGAGGCCCACACACAAGATGATCCAAATTTAACCCCAAGGTGTCAAAGGTCAAAGCGCTGACAGGACAAAAAGGCGAACTTCTCTCACAGGATAGGGGACGTAAATGAAAGAAGAGGGGAAGATTAGAGGAAGGTTGTATTAGAGCTCCATTTATGACCTGTGGTGCTGAATGATTCAGGGGCCAAGAGCAGGACAGGGGCCTCACATTACGCCAGGGATTATGGATATTTATTGTTTTAGGGTCCAGTATGAGCTGTTGTTAGGGGGAGGCTCAGACTTTAAAAGCTTCTCTCATATGACACAAGCGAATTGAAGATTTTTTGTCATTTGTTTAAGCCGCCACAGCTGAGTGGGGAAGCCACAGCTGAAGCGCCTTAAGATGCAGTTCCTCTAATGACCACTAGACGAAGAAAACAACAACAACATCTCGGATTACACGTATTTCAAAAGTTACAATTGCATTTAAAGAATTATTCCAGTAAAGCAGATTCAGTTGCTTATTTACACATCCAGCAACATTATAATTCATTTGGAGTTGTGTTTCTGGCCACCTGATGCTTTTAAGACCAATATTCACTCTCCTTTTATCTCTGGTTTGGTCTCCACCAGCTCCCAAGAGAACTATCTGTCTATTTAGTTGCCAAATGCTCCACTATGTTCACCAGCTAGCTGCTAACTTTGTCTGCTGTTCTATGCTGGGCAGGTAGTGTAAAATGGGTTTTTCAAGCCTTTTCATTAAACACAGCTGCCTGATCCTGTGGGAAACGAGGCTAATGAGTCAAGTTCCAGGCCAGAAAACCAAAACAATTAGCTGAAAGGGGCTTTAAAAAAAACTCTGTAAAGCTGAGGGGAAAACACTTCTTCAGTGAGCAGCATTTCCAGTTAGGTGAAAGCTTCCTTCTCTTTAATTCAGTAGAATAAAAGTGCATGAAAAAGCTGCATGCATATAGTGCAGTGAACTGTATATGTCATTTTTTATTCAAATTAAATTATCCTATGCCCGCCAACTATTTATTATTACTATTTATTCCATTTTAATTCAAACAAAACTAATCCTCTAAATACAGATAATTTCAGGTGAGACACCATTTCAAACTCCAGCACATTTTGTTGTACAATAGGTTGTGAAAGTCTTCAGGGATTAGAAATCAAACCCTCCTGCTGTGAGTCACTTCAGTCAGGTCAGAGGTAAGAGGTATCCAAGACTGTTTTATGGAGTAACCCATGGGATAAGAGAAAGTGTGTGGCTGTGTGTAAAGGTGTTAACATGTCAAGTGATAATGGGTGACTCAGAGGCAGATTAGGAGTGGAAGAAACAAAGGTGAAATGATAAAAATAAATGTGTTGAAATGTCTGTAGAAGGCATCAAATGGCTGAAATGATGTTTATCTGTTCTGGAAATAGCAACAAAAAATGGAGGTGAATGAATAAAAGTGTAGTTTTAATATATAGTACAAGCACAGTGAAAGACTAAATAGCAATCCAAAATGGATGCTTTCCTTCAGTGCCACCTTCAGGACAAACATTTTACTCAGCACACAGGATATCTGACCAGCCTAACATCAGACATGTCTAATAACACGGCTCCAGGAATCCAAAGCTGTCTGTATGCTGTTCTCCCCTTTTTGTATTATGAACAATGTACACGGCAGAGGCCACTAGCAGGACTTTTAATCTTGTTAAAAATAGCAAAGAACTTGGCAGAGCAGATGTACAAGTGGTAAGATGTTCACTGTTTGTGGGAGCCACTAATGCAATAGCATGGTCACCTTGTCACAGTGACTTTGATATGAGGAAAAGTTGCAGATCAGATGACAAAAGGGATTCAGCAGAGTGTGGACAGCCTGCAGCTGCACTGTGAAGATCATTTATTATTTCTGCTCACATGCTTTTTTTATCGCCTACCTTCAGCCTTTATTAATTCATGCAGTAGAGTCTGTGAGACTGTTACAAGAGGAAAAATTATTAAAAGATGAAATTAAAATATTCCTTTAACAAGTTAAAAGTTTAATTCATGTGAAAGAAAACACACTGGTGTTCAATTCAATACACTCAGGGGTTTTGCTGCTACAGCTTTACTTGGTCTAGTATGACCAGTAAACTTAAGGTGGCTAATGTTAGAAACTTTTTGGCAGATATTGCTCTATAACTAATATTATATCTAAGTGTATATATTATTCAAGCTATATATTCATCTAAGTGAAGTGTTAATATTTTTATAAATAGTACTTTTTCTTACTTTAATACTTTAACTTTGATGGATATTTAATGTTTAAAGGCTTTAAAATGAACCATCATCTCACAATTTCCCCCCGTGGCCACTGTGTCAACACATAGATTCAATTTAATTGCTGAAATGCAGGGATGTAAATAGCCATTGTTCCCTTCAGACAGTAACCCTGCCATTTCATTATATGTATTAGTTTAAATGGTAAATATCCTTAATTAAAATGTCTTACATGTGTTTTAGTTCATACCTTTTCATTGCTCGTGTGTGTACATTGTGTATATGTCATTCACACTGTGTGGTTGCCACTTGTGCTAGAGTCTGGCTCAACACATCATCAAGCCTCAGCTGGCGCCTCTGAGCAGCTCTCTTATCATCACACCATGTACTGCGATACAGAAAGGTCACACAAAGAGCTCAACCAGGAGGCATCACCCAGAGGAGGGCGCCGAAGGGCTTTTAACTTTTTGATGTTAAAGTACGAAGGCAAAGTAAAACTGAAACAACCTATGGCAAATACGTCTTTAACAACATTTTCTTACTGTCTGTGGTTTATCCAGCAGAGAGAAGAGAAGAGAAAATACGTTTTTGTTGGACTAAACTACTTCAAGCCAGGCCTGCCTAAAACACTCGATCTGAGCTCATCCCCAGACAACCAGCCGCAGGTCTGATTCCCTGATCTCACCTCGTCACAGCAGCCTGACCAGCTCAGCCCAAACAGGCCCAGCAGCCTGACTGAACTCTCTCCTCTCACAATCAAGCCGATCAAAATCTAACCAGCCCGCCGCCTCCATGGAGCGTGTTCAGCACATGACAAAGTCGGCCATCCGCCGCGCGTCCCAGATCGAGGTGAATCCGCAAGCCAAGAGGAACCTGCAGGAGCTGTTCGTCAACTTCACCCTCATCCTCATCTGCCTGCTCCTCATTTACATCATCGTCCTGCTGAGCAGCTGAGAACAGCAGAGCCGTGCGCAGAGAGAGTTTGGCAACGCTGTACTGTGGACGAGGGTTTGGCTGAGATATGGGCTTTACTGATACATACAGATCAGATTTCTAATTAAGCAGTCGTCCCCATATATCAGCCTGACCCTGTTTGACAACAGCCATGAAGAGGGATCAGGGAGGTAGAATGAATCCATGTGAAAACAATAACGGCCAAACTCTCTCAAATTGTTTCTATCAGAGCTGATCAGGGATCAGCTTCCCTGCCTCTCTTTCTCAAGGGAATGATCAAAGGTGACCCGACTTTAACAGTTTAATCTTCACTGATATACTGTATGTATGCATAGCTGCCTGCTGCTCATTCAGACGAATACCTGCTTACATTTCAATGTGTTGATTTAAGCAGATTTAAAAGGAGACTGACTCCCTGCATTCAATATATACTGTATGACAACGTTTCCTGCTTAAGTAATAATAGGTGCAACATGTATTATACTAAAATATCAATACATCACTGTTGTTTAATTTCCATCTCCCATGAGCACCGTTGCTTCCTGTAGCCCGCCCACACCGCTAGGGGAAAGATAAACATGCTGGAAATTATTTTTTTCCATTAGTGTTTGTACTTCCTCCGTTGTCTCTCACTGCCAGAAACCACAGACAGACAGTAAAAAACCAGTGACATCAGATTTCTGTATTTTGAAACTTAAATGCTGCCATTTTGGGAGTTACCAAAGCCTGAAAATACAAATTTGGAAAAAAGGAAACTGGGACAGGAAAGCAGCAAACACCATGGCTGAGTGTGATAGGCTTGGGTACCTGTCAATTAGGTAAACATGCCCCAAAACATTCATTATGAAAAAACATATTCACTTTGTTTTTGGACATGATTAGGGACTTTCATTTTTTTTCTTTTACCAGCATCTATTGGTTATTAGGGAAAGCTGAAGGCACTTGAGGATTGATTTCATCTCACAGCCATGTTGGTTGCTGAAGGCAAGAAATGGTCATCTCCATGTGTGGTGGAAGAACGGCACCCCTCCCCCTGCAATTTCCCTTAAAAAACTAACAGGTCCCTATGCAGTGTGAAAATGTAGAGTTACAAGCCAGCCAGTCCTCTCAGTGATGGTTCTTTTGAATAAACTACCTGAGGACAAAGGGAACTGGAGAAGTCAAATTTGACTATTCTGTAGCAGGTCTGACATTACACTCAAACGGTGTGACTTATTCTTGCTTAACTTGTATAAATATAACACTTGATTTAATACTTAGAAATCATTCTAAGTGCTTTAAGTCTATAAATTATGTGAGGTATATACTGAGTGCAGCTCACAAGCAGAAGCTTCAATGGACATCTGAACTTTAAATACACACACACAACCTCTGATATAGGCCTGACATAAACAGTACAATATACAGTACATGCAGTTTATCAGTTGCGAAGAAAACTTCACTTTGCATGGTGTGATATCACTTGATGACGTTTTTTGTTTATGACATTTAAGTTCTTTTTCTGTTATTAAAACTGTAACTGACTAATGATTGTGGCAGCAACGGTAAAAGGAGATTAATAAATCTCAAGTGCATTATTAAGTCCACAAGAATCTAATATATAATGAAAAAATGATATCTGTGCTTTTGAGAGGAGAATTTTAACAACTTACAAACCACTTTTACATATAATGCATTTTCACTATCTTTGTCATGTCTGAAAATTTAAAAATATAAATAACATCTACACTGGGGATTAGAAATGAATGACAAAAATGCAGTTTTGTTCTTCTATGTTTGGAAAATTGTACCACCTGACTTTTAAACTGTGGAACACCAAAGAAAATGCATGTCAATAAAATGAAAGTGGTTTCTCCTGATGCAGGTGTGGAAGATTTGTTTTCTTTCCTTCCAGACCCGACAGCTGTTTTCAACACTGTACAAGCTGTAAAAACCCAGAGACAGATAGTGCCCCAAAGAGTTTGTGTTGTGAAAAACAAGTGAATATTGGACTTACAATAGCAGGCTGAAGTTTGCCATATAAACTTAAAACATGATACTATGTCAATGTTATGTTTAAAGCTTATTTCTGCTGCCCCCAAGTGGCCATAAAATCTATTTATATCATATAAGATAAGTGTTGGAGAAGTCCTTATTTAAAAGACATTAAATAATAATAATAATACTACATTTTTAAAAAGTTGTTTGAATATATTTTCATCAAGAATTGACTGAACTTGATATTTCCTGGAACTGCAAATGTAAAGATAAACAGTACCGCAGCTGCAGCTGACACCAAACACATTATTTGGCCAAAAAACACAGGACAAAATATTTCCTCACTGATGAAACACATCCTACAACAAACACAACAATAACCCTGCATGTAGCTGGTAAATAAATCACCTTTATGGTGTATTTTACTGTAGAAAAGACAAAAAACTACAACACACTGCGTGATATTAACGTTAACGTTAGCTAGCTGTTAGTTGACAAGAAAATTAATTAAATTGACTCACCAGTTTGCCCCAATGTGAGAAGAAGGGATGACAAAAAGTCCCCAAAAGCGCTCCTAAACTTCCAAATATCTCCCATTCTTCAACAATTAAAAATGTTTATTTTATTATTTAAGAAGCTGTCAACGGTGCCGCCATTTTCCTCCGTGGTGGAGAGGTGGAATATGATTGGTTGATTTAAGGCGAGTAGAGGAGCTCGATTAAAGCGACCGCCAATCACAGAGCTCCCAGACATGTTTCTTACCTAGCAACTAGCCAAGGTCAGCTCCTGATTGGGCGGAAAACAGGGGTATTTATTTTCTCCTCTGTGCTTCAGTTTTCCAGTGTGGTAAGTTAAAGAAGTGTTGGGGGGGTTTTACAGAGAGAAACATTTGTATTTTGTGGTAAATGATTTTTAGAATATGAATAAATATAAAATATCACACACACTAAAAGGAGCACAACAGAAGGCTTTATCTCACAATCATAATTTTACTGTTCCATAACATACAACAGAAATTATATAAATATAAATAAATATTGTTGCTGTAATTGTTATATATTTTACTTCAAAAGTGGCAAGACAGACATCATTAAATGATAAGTCACAAGGGTGAAATCAAATCACTTTCAACTCGGTTCAACTGCAACACACTTACTATTTCATTTAATTTCTTAAAATGTAAAGATGCCACGAGTTTCTCTTTCAGTTTTTCTGCAATTTGAAAAAAAAAACTGAGTTGAAAGTGAAATGAATTGAGCCCTAATCAGTATCCACATACAAAAAAACTAAACAGACAATTAATGTTGCAGTCGCTATGGTTCACTGAAGTGACAACATTTCAAAACGACTTTCATGAACTTTGGGGACGCGATGGACAAAGTTTTATGTGATGGCAATGCAGTTCTGCTAATGACCACAAGAGGCAGGGTCAAAGAAACGCCTTTAACGGAGCGGTACTCTCCTTTAAAACCACAGACCAGTCAGGTGTGGAACAGATAAACAAATGCATCAAATCAATCAATAAGGTTTGAGCAAATACACAGAGTACTAACCAAACAAATATGTGATGGGAACATTCACAAACATAAAGAAATAAACATTCTTCATTCTTGCTATTTCACACAAGTAAACTCAATTTAAGGGGCCATAAAAGTGTGCTGACATGCTTGTTCGTTCATAATAAACCATCTCACCACAAGGTCCATTTAGTGGCTGTTCTGGAGCTTCATGATCACATGCTCTTCGCCAGCTGATGGAGTTTGCTCAGTTGCAAAACATCAAGTCATCAAACTCCACCTGCTGATGAAGATCATGCGATATGATAAGAACTCCAGAACGGCTACTAAATGGACCTTAAGGTGAGATCAAAATTGAACTCTGAACGTCAACTTTTACGCCAACATGGACAAGAAGTCTTTAAAGTGCTCATAAAAAGGGGAAATTTCAACATCTACAATTCCATGGCAACTGGGCAACCTCCATCTGCTGATGAAGACCATGTGATCCGATCAAAAGCTCCAGAACAGTCACTAAATGGACCTTGTGGTGAGACTGTTTTCTCAACTGCTGCTTCCAAGGTCAAGAATAAATGAAGCTAATAAACAGAGAATTTAAAGTCTCTTAAGTTTCATCACTGTGAACATCTTGTCCGCTTTGATTGTTTTCAAAGTTAAGTTTAACAAAATTTAGACAATAAAAGCAGACGTATTCTTCACAATGATAAAATATCTATTTAAGCCAACTTTCTGGCTGCCTTGATGGCAGGAAAACACATTCAAAACTGTCACTGTTGGACAGAATGTGTTTCTTGGTTTCAGTCAGGGAAAACGGCATCACTCTTGTGTTGGATTTTTTTGCCAATATCAAGTAGAGTGACACTTGTTTCTAGAGGACAGATGTGAAATAACCAGCAGGGAAATAAAAGTAGTAGCAGTAAAATTGGACGTGATTGTGAGAAAATGTATTACTAAGAAAAAACTAAAAAGAAAAGACTTCTGCCTTGTCAGATGCAGATGTCTAAGCTTAAATGTCAATATTTAACATAGTCGTTTGAATAAATATTATCTTCACAGTGCGCATGGAGGAATGAACCAACCGTGGTTCAATGTCGGGGCTACGATCCCAGAGAGGACACTGGCGTCTGTATTTATTGGTCCATTTTCTTTGCTGGGGTTTGTCACATTACAGGTCAATATTTACAATTAAACCATTTAATATACTGGATCAGCGTTGATGACATGCAGCGTAACTAAAGCTTCAATGTCATACTGCTGCATTCATGTCATACGGGGACAGTTGGACATAAGGATAGAAGTTTTCTGCACTTTTACAAAATAGGGGATGAAAATATGCAAAAAAATTCAAATAGTTGGGTTTATAGACATAAATTTATGAAGGTGACTGCAGCTGTTTCCCTCAGGAAATCAACAAGAGCAGACTCCACAAAGGTATTAAATATCTATTTAATGGCTCATTTTACTGTCTTTCCCATATGACACAAATACAGACGTGTTTGCTAGAGGTCGTCTCTCAACCTGGATTCAGGAAGTGTTTCAATATTTAATTTGACAGAACAGTCTGGTAAATTTGCAGAAATATGACGGACCGTCAACACACCAGCATCTGCAAACTGTAACTACAGACAAGCTTTCTGTCACAGGCTTTCTTTAGGCACACAGGGGAAACACAATGAAAGAACACTCAAGTGTACATATAGACATTTGAGTAATTAACCTCAATGCAAAACATGTGTATCCTCGACACAAGATATTCAATATTCAAGAGTAATGTAGTCATCCTATGGGATTTATGGACTTCCAATCTTCCCATCTAACGCTCTCTCAGAAAGAGAATAAGCACAACCCAAAATGTTGAACTATTCCTTTTAATGTGTTTCCTCTTGTCTCATACATTGCATCCCCGATCCTCCATTTTTATAGTCAATACATGCAGTAAGACTACAATACCCTTGAGTATGATCTCATGTACATATATACACACATACAGTATATAAGTGTTCTTTCATTCTGTTCAAGAAAGTCTACGACTGAAAGCTTGTATGTTGAGTGTGTGCAGATTCTGGTGATTTGAAATTATTTGTTACAATTACCCTATAATCTTATGTGGCTCTGGGTAACAGGACACATAAAACACTAATTTACAAAATGTGGCACTGTTCCTTTAAAAACAACAATGCAAAAATGTTGGATTTTGGTTTCAAAATACGAGTGCTTCTTAATGTAAAAAAATTAATTAATTTATACGTTTTTTGTAAGTATTTAGTAGGTATTTCTTGTTTGGAATACCACTTAAAAGGTGCTTTTGTGAAATATCTACAGGGGCTGGATGAAGAAAACAGGGAAACACAACAGAACTAATGCAATCTAATACAAGGGCCAAGCAACAAAGGGTTGAATATCTTTTGAGACTTCATCAGAAAGGGGGTGATTCAATTCTCTGTTGTGGGACTGTATTGGATTGTATTAAGATGTTTTTAATATTTTGTGAATATGATCCATGACTGCAAACAATGAAAGTAGAGTGACACTTCCTGAACCATTGAGGCCTCGGATTGATTCTGTTATGGAAGACGGGCATCTATTGATGCTGTAATGTAGCTGAATATATTAGTGTTGTTGTTGAATGGACCCCGGTGGTGTCAGCGAGAGAGGAAGTACACTCTCAAACCTCATGTCTCTCCGTCTGCCTTTCAGGAAGTAAGAAACAGAGCCTCTCCCAGGCTGATGATGGCCATGCAGTTTGGAAACTGTACAGGTTACTGTATGGACTTCATGGACCTTCAGGTCATGGAAATTACGCAGCACAAGAACTATGTAAACTTTCAAGTCAAGTAAAAAAAAACATACACCAAAAAACGGACATATGAGGATTTCAAGTGAGTGACAGCAGCATTATGATAGTGTTTCTGTTTTCACATGCTCTATGGCCTGCCCCACAGGCAGAGACATGGAGCTAAAGAGTTCGGCCACCGACATGAACTCCCAGCTTTTAATGAAAAAAAGTGTTTGACTAAACCCTCCTTGGCATTGAAAATCAACTTGTACATGTCGCTGACAGAACTCTCTCTCTGTATGTCTCTGGTTCGCTGGCAACACAAACAGACCGTAGAAAAACAGTAGCTTGTTACATTATAAATACTGGAATAATAAAAATATGAGGGGTGCTTGATTCAGCTTCTCTTGATGTTTCCCCTCCTGAGACTGTTGAGGTGTCTGGAATGGCGAATCAAGCGCCCCTCAGCGAGCTCAGAGATCTGAAAATGACTTTCAAACATATACTGTATGTACACAGCCAAAGCACTGGGACAGCAAGCCAAAGTTAGTTTGTTTTGCTGGTGTCGTTATCGTGGTATACTGTAGCTCATCGTACCGCAGAGGCCAAAAAACTACCAGAATCAACAGCTAGCTCGGCCCTTTTCCCTCAAACACGGGTCTGATTGTGTGTATTTACACTGCAGATGGGGCCACAGCATGAAAGACTAAAGGCGAGTATCAAGGCAAAAAAATCACTTCCTGGTTGAACTTTCAAAGCACTTCCTGTCAAATTACAGCTTGTAAGACACGTTGATGAACAAAAAAAAAAAAAACTCATGGAGCTGATAAGATTACCTCCTAATCTACAGTATGTTACTATTGTCACACTTCATACTCAATGCAACACTGTCTGTGACATGTTTATATGAGCTTCTTTCATGGAGGTTTGAGAACGTTTCTGAAAGTTTCGTGCTACTGACACAGAAGACTTACTACTTCAAACTTCTTACAGCTTGGGTCTTATTTTGGAAGTTTTTTTGGCCATCATTTCTATCAGTTTTGACAAAACATTTTATTCACCAAAGTAATTGCTGACATCTGGGAACACGATACGACAGTTTAACCGGATTATCTAAACTCCTTTATTTGTAGGTGAAACTGCAGGTGAGCACACCTGATATGTCAGTGAGAGATGCAACGTCTCTTCATACTGAAACTAATTTGTCCAGTGTGTGATCTGGGAGAAATAACCTCTTTTTAGCAATGATTTCCCATATCTCTGCAATTAATTTGGTGAGTACAATGCTATTTATACTGATAGGACAGATGCCCAAGTCGTAATATATCGGAAGGATCCTTTAACACTACAATATTTCTGCTGTCTCTTGTTAGGACTATCACTACAGCCCTCATTTTGATGACTTTAAACATTACAGAATAAAGTTACATTTTATCAGTGGACTACAATTTTACTTTTGGGTCTTAGTTTATCCCAATCCAATACCATGGGTAATGAAGTCCTTTAACCCTTTAAGATCATATCCACCTCTCACCCAGTGTTGTGTTGCCTAGTGCAGCTTTAGAGCTCATACAAATGTCAGGTTTTGAAAAATTGCAGATGGTATAAATGAAGAGACAAATTACTGTCTATTAATCTCCTGCCACACTTGATGATGACGCACTGACAAGCCACACTGCTCATAATGCTCGCCATGTATGGAAGCCTTAAGGTTGCAATCACACTGTAGTCTCAGTGCTGCACATGACTGATGGGAGTGCTGTGGTTAGCAGTGATATAAATGTCGCCCAAATGACTTTCTAAAACTGCAGTTTGATCGCTGTCCAACTTTAGCTCTCTGTCCCATTGCTTCATTTTTTGACAGAATTGGGATTATTTTTTTGCCGGTCAGAAAGAGAAGTACTGGGCGTACAGCTCCTCTTCTTTTGCAACGTGTTCTTTGCTCTTTCCTGCCTCCAGCCCCCTCAAGTCGGACGGCGTCGTGGCGTTGGCTTCAGGAAGGCTGAGGAGGGAAGAGAAACAGATCTGGTAAAATGGTGAGAACCGAAATTCAAACTGGTATGCATATCAGATACACACGGTAGTTTGTTAGGCACCTTCACAACAGAAAATAGCAGAGTGAGAGTCCCTTGTGTGTAGTGAGGGGTCATTGTGCAGGAACATCCTGTGTTGGTAATCGATGCCAAACAAGTGAAGGCTGGTGTGATGTCCACATGTCCAGGATGTGGCTTGGTGAGTCCATGCATGATTTTACAGGGAATTCAATTTTTTCCCAACATACGGTTCAAGGACACATGCACAGGAGGACCTTGGGATCAAACCACAACCAGCAACTAGTGAACTTCCATCCGTTTCTTATATCCAGTTTATATTTGGCGAGGGGAGGGGTACACCCTAAACAGGTCTGTCACAGGTCTGACGACTGTAGGCCGACAACCTTTCACACACACATTCACACCTACAGCTAATCAGGTCTTTGTGGGAGGAAGACGGAGGGGAGGACCTTCTTGCTACCACCGTCCGAAGTAAACTAGTGTAATAATATCAGTTTATAAGGAATTATAAGAGCCAATATAATCCAAAGAATCAGAAAAGTGAACTGGTAAAACTGAATGCCATCATGAGCACCAAAGAATCCAATTCAAACATACAAAGAAGCAGAATAGCGTATATTTATACATTTATACATATCCATATATTTGTGAGGGTGGCGCTGCTATTATATCCATGTCAACAGCGGCGGCACAAGCAAAATAGAGCCTACATTAGTTGCATGTCCACTGTTCCCTGCGCTGCTCCTCGCTTTTCAACAATTCAAAACAGAATTAAGCTTTACTGTATAAACACTACGGATGTTTTCAAGGGTTTCAATGTTTTTTCTACTACTGCGTATGTAAAAAAAAGTTGTATAAAGCCTTTTGTGGCAAAAAATAAAATAAAAAAACAGGCCAAAGAAAATGAGAAAAACTTTTCCTCCACTCAATTCAAAATAACCCAAATATATATGTATATAAATATATATAAAAAGACACAAAAAGAGCTTTTCTGAACAAACATTCAGATTTCAAACTAACTCCTTGGTTGAGCTGGTTTGCAGTGTAAACCCTCCAGTGGCAGTATTCCCAGTGTTTTCTAATCAGTGCTTGCAGCAAGCAGCACTCCTTCATCTCCTCTTATACCGTGTGTCTGCTGCCTTATTGCTGAGAGAACAAAAAAGTTTCACACATTCGCAACTTGCACTTTTAAATTACTGCAGTGCTTTTAAATCAGTCATTTTGTCTTTGCATCACTCAGAGTTTGAAGTCCCACTGAGACTGATTTGTAAGTGTAAAGTTTCAGGGTTGGCTCCTTTTTACAAGCAACTAAAGGCAGACAGGGATGACAGTAAAGATTATTAAGAGTATATTTCAAAGAAGATTCTGTGTAAGATTGTCTGATAGCTCCCGTAATAGGAAAAAGGGGAAATGAGATGTTAAGGCATAATGGATCAAAAACGGATTATATCTTCATTAGATTTCTCTGTTGACCCTGAATGGAGTAATGGAGCAAGACTGCAGCGTTATGTGAAATAAAGAGATCATTTGGTCCTCAGTGTTGGCTGAGGCTTATATGGCATATAGAATTTCATTTTTTTCACACTCCACCAACAGGTAAGATCAAAACAAAACAAAAAAACAAAATAGATATTCTATTGTTGCTCTTCTTCATGGTACAACGCAACTTTACAGGCACGACTAATTTAACTGTCATGTCCATTTTCATTCTTAAAAAGCAGAAAAAAGGAGGATTTTTGAGAGAAGGTGAATATCTACCTTTAAAAAAATCATAGGCCTTCTTCGGGTTTGGGGGAGAGGGTGAGGAAAGGAATGAGGGGAAACTAAGAAGTGAGGTGAGAGATTCAGACAGCGGGGGCAGCAAACATCATGTAACTACCTGATTAGGTGAAGTGAAAGTGAACTGAGGGCAGCAGTGGCAGTAAGACACATTCGATCTCACCTCCTAAAGCTTTGTAGGCCCTGATGCTGCACCAGGGCTTCCTGAGGATGAGGAGCATGAGGAAGAGCAAGGCTTGGCATGGGATGATGTGGAGGATGAGGAGAAGGAGGAGGAATAGGAAGATGCTGAGGAAGAGGAGAAAGAGGGAGAGGGCTGAACAGAGGTCCTCTCCTTCATGACTGATGGTGGGAAGGCTGACTGAATCGGAGAGCGGACTGGCTAGGAAAGCTGGTGAAGCTGTGATCTGATTGGCTGCCTGTTTTTAACTATAGACACACATATAAGCAGATCTCAGTACACATCAGCTGTGTATTGAGAGGATGAGCAGCTGTTGGTAACAGCGGTGCACTTCCTTGGCCTTGGAAGTAATGCTCGGTTACTACTGTAGGCTACAAAAAAAGAAACCGCCATCTAAACTCTTTCTACGTAAAGTATCTCTCTTACTACAGCCCCATGCACACCGCTTCGACATGTAGAGAAATCCAAAGCTTGACAGACCTGCTGCGCTTAGTTACGGTTGCTAAGTGAATATTGGACAAACGCGGTCTGGGCTCATTGTGCAGTCAACTGCACAACACGATCAAACTGCAATTTATGATCATGCAATTTATATCAAAAAACAGACTTTTTGGATGGGTCAGCCAAATATGTTTAGTAATTAAGTTAGTGAAGACTGGATGAGATTTGTTAAAGTAAAGGTTACAAAGCATCTTGCAAAAAATCTGTGTAGGCACAAATGGGCCTAAAAAGCGGATCTGTTGGGAAAAGGCAGTTGTATTGCTGTCCTTGATTCCATCACTCGGAGCTGCCAAAGTCAGAAATGTTGTAATCCTGCACACGGGAGCTTAAAAGTGAAAGTGAGGGAATCAAGGATGTACATGTTATCTAATACAACCTACCCACAGTGAGAAACACAGGCATGTGGGGGAGGAGGAGGAGAGGGACAATGGAGAGGACTGATGTTACGATGCTGAATCAAGCATTATTGTTTCTGAATGACTCCTGTGATCAAACAGTAATTACGACAGCTGTGTACACAAAGAAGGATGATGAGCAGCTTTGTACGCAGCGATCCGTCTTTATGGCAGACTGGATGTGAGGCGCAGTGTAATGTTCACACACGCAGCAGGTCTTGAAGAAGAATGGGATGATTTTGTGTTTTGGAGATTTTCAAAGTGCTCAAACAGTGGGCTCAATTCAAGGTAAGAATAACAACTTCAAAAGTAAAATGAAGATAATTAAACATACTGGAGAACACAAAACAAAATCAACACCAGTGTTACAAATTCTCCTTACAGTGTACAGTGTAGATCAATTTCAATATAATCCAGACAAATATACACTGTAGATAAATTATTATTACAGCTACCTTTAATACCTTCAATAATAATCAATACCTTTATTTGGCAACTGTATATAAAGGTGGATAACTGCCAAACATGCAGTGGCTGCCACGGTGCTACTAGAAGGCCCTTGCGCTTCAGAGAGTGCTAATGAGGCTACACTCACTTTTTTCTAAACAAACATATATTACAAACTGGAGTTATCAACTACAATTAAATCAACCACAACTGAGTGTCTGAATGTTTAGCTTTAGCCATTGTGTGTATGTGGGTTTAAATTCTCTTGTGAGTAGTGTATGTTTGTCAAATTCAATCCAATGCATGCGTCATCAACTTGAAGTGTTGTGTTCAGGGTGGGACAATAGATAAAACGTTCAAATGAAAACACTCATTCTCACTGTGCTGATCATAACAAACCAATGGTCATACACAGTCGTATGAATGACTTTGAGAACACTGCCCTCTCTTGGATTGTGTGATTTTAACTGTCTGAGGGGCTGTTGTTTGGAGCCCACTCAGCTCAAAGGGGCCGATGATACCATTAACACCCACATGATCCTCGACATTCATGCCACTCACGCCTGAAAGGGGCTTTTGGGTATGGGACCACTCACCTTGATAAGAGGGTTGATTACACCAACATTGGCACTGGAATTGAAGACCTTGTTGAACCCCGTCTCTCTGTTGACCAACTCCAGCTGGTAGAACTTCTTGTCGTCCTATAAAAAACACGTTTAAGCCTTCGGAGTATCGAACCCTCACCTGTGCGCTTAAAATGTGGGTGCAAAATGTTTTCACAGTGGAAGAAAAGCATCAAAATGTCCACTGGAACTTTCTCAAACCGCTCCTGCAGCATAATCCACTTCTCTGCTGTCAGTGTGGACCCTCACTGTGCTGTAAACACACTGAGAGGGTTCATCAGGGCAGCCGGCGACTGCGTTCATAGAGGAGCAGGAGGCAGACACGCTCGGCTGTGGGCACTTTGTGAAATCATGTTACCTGGAAAGAGACATTTTTTGTGGATAATACAGTGCGAGGTTTATACTTTCTATTCATATATATATATTTTCTGCTCCATATTTATGTGAGTACAATATTACTGTTAGACTGAGTACACATACATAGTGCCGGTTACTGTCAGAACTGTTTTAACGTCACAAGACAAATGCATTGTGGGTTATTCCCTTGAGCAAAGTCTGCAGATTTGGAGACTAACGGAAAGTGAGCAGAAAGGCCTCAAAAGGTCACCAAGAGAGCTCTTCACCGCTTGCCGATTTCACAGTGCGACTGCCCTGAGATGTCGTGGACTAAAGCGTGACCTGTCCACAAGCTCGGCTGGAGACTGAGAGTGAAGCAGTGTGTTACATCATAGTTTTACAGAACCATCTGAACCCTAGGTCTGCTTACTACTGGAGCTTTTTACAGGGCTTTTAACTGCATCTCATTGTCTTTATCATTTATCAGAAGACTGATGCAGTTTGCTCAGTTGCTTTTTTTGCTGTGCAAACTGCTTCCGCTTTTACGCTCAAATATTTAGCCTTATACTGGTGAAGACGTGCATGTTTAAATTAGTCATCTGGAGGCATTATTCACTCTACACACAGTGGAGTTGCTTTTTGATTTTTTTGAATACCAAAAACATACACAGTGGAGTGGAGGGACTCTTTCTCTGGGAAACCATCTTTGACGACACTGATACTGCAGGGCATATTTACTGGAATTACTTTGTCAGCACCAGATGATAAAATCCGGCGATATCTGTGACCGCAGGTTGAAAAAAAGAACCCTGATGTGAGTGTTTGGAAAATACTGAGCGTGGACAGCGGAGAACAGGATTATGCTGCAAGAAGGAGTTTGTTTTCTGTGTATGCTTTTTTTGCTCCTGTGAAAGTTTTGTCTCAGCTGTTACGATACGAAATATCCCACAATCTCACCTCCCACACCAGTTTACTCACCACCAGCTTCTTGACCAGCGCTTCTCTTTCGGTGACCATCTCTCTGAGCTCTGCTATGAGATGCAGGTCTTCTGGTCGGCTTTCTCTGTTCCTCAACTTCTCCTCGGTCCCCTCCAACCTGGACACACGGACGGATGTATAAGCAAAGTAGGAAGGTAGGTAGATAACATTATTACAAAGTGTGTTTCAAAGGAGAAAGCAACGACAGAGACGGAAAAAGAAACAACAATGATACTGAAACAGCCCAAAGGACCAACACGAGAGACCTAATCACACATTTCTGTGACTTACAGTATTTGTAGAGCGGAAATCTTGTCTTTGAGGACCTCCTGGGCCTTGTTGAAGTCAGCCAGCATGATCTGTGTTTCTCTGTGATGGACTATACTTAGCTCCCCGAGGTCCCTCTCGTGTCTCTTCGTGAGGTCTTGCTCATGGGCCCTGCAGCAGAGACAAACAACACGGCGCAGTGGTTCACATGTGAAAGGAACATAACATTTAATGTGTGTTGGATGGATTTTTCATGAAGTCACAAGTTCACACATTAATAGTAATCACTTATGTGCCACAAGGGGCTTTTACTGCACATGCACCTCATCATGGATATTGCTCACAAAGACACTTAATTTCCTGGGAGGGACCCACGAGATTGACGGCACTTTTTTCCTAAATTATAGAGGAGGACGCCAAGATGTGCAGCTGCAAACTGAAGTCAGCGCAGAGCTGGAACAGGGAACGTGGGGTCTCTTGTAACGCTAAAAAGAAGTGGTATCCATGGCTACTGTGTTAATGCCAGAGCATTCATTTATCTGTCTGCAATCTAAGTTGAATAATGTAATGAAGAGTTGGCCACATTCACATATGGGAATACAGTAGTTACTTTACTTGAGTTAAATATTATACAGTAGTACTCATTCCATCCCTTGATATATACAGTATAACACATGTTTTCACACATATTTTACAGGATTGAGGTGAAATTGATGTTTGACTTTCAACTGTGTACTGAACCGTTCTGTACCTTATTATGTACCTTATCTGGTGGTTGGCTTCACTCCGGACCCGCAGCACCTCTTTGCCCTTCAGCTCCAGCTCTC
Source organism: Lateolabrax maculatus (assembly GCA_031216445.1). NCBI lineage: Eukaryota > Metazoa > Chordata > Actinopteri > Acropomatiformes > Lateolabracidae > Lateolabrax > Lateolabrax maculatus. The sequence goes on along the minus strand of CM062215.1, from coordinate 6,401,875 downwards.
TGGTCAGAGTGTCGATGGTCTCGTTCAGAGAGTGGATCTCATGGTCCAGATCGGTGATGCGGTTGCTACGGGAGCACAGCTCTGATTGCAGGTCTGAGACCCGAACCAGGAGCTCTTGTTCCTTGACGAAAAAACGGTGTACACATTAACCGAGATAAACAAAGTTAGTGGGAGGATGTTAACTAGGTCGCACGCAAAAAACACAAGAAAAGAACAAAGAAGAAAACAGGCAAAACAAAAAGAAGAAAAGGAAACTTTTTTTTCATCACAGTTACCTGCTGGTGGCTGTGCTCCATTGCTTTCTCCAGCTCTCGTTTGACGGCAGTGTTGTCTTTGATGTGGATCTGCTTTAGATGCTCTATGGCTGCAGCATGGAGGTGGTTCAGTTCTGCACGAAGAGATGCTGCCAGACAGAGATGCCGGAGTTAAAGTGAGTGAACATCCACACATGGGGTAGAAACATCAAGCAACATCTCAGCATCATGGGTAGAAACATCGTCACTGTGAGGAGAAATATGATGATGACTGTGCTATCACTGAGGGCACATCATAAATGGTGTACTGTATATCCTCTTTGATCCTTGTGAATCCTTTTCCACCAAAAGAAGAGCTTTTCATCATCTGAGTTCCTTTTAAAGTTCTTAATTTTTGAAACTTGAAACTATCTTAACACAAAAGGCCTTGGTGTTGCACAAAGCAGTGGGTAAAGGTTTTGTCATTCTTCATTGACTGAGAGATTATTCTTTGTGAATGTGATCTGCTGATTTGGTCCCGTTCTCACACAGAGTTTCTCAAATGGTCTTTCACAAGTCAACCCGTGAATTCAAATGTCCTGCAGAGTTATGCATCGCCTCTTTGTTTCGTGGTTGGTTGTGTTTCATTTCATTCCTTTAACAGGCAAGAGATGGAGAATTTATTTGGCATCACAACAGGCATAAACATCAACACAGCAGGTAGAAGCATAAAAGCCATGGGTAGACGCATCTTCACTGAGGGTAGAAAAGTCATTGCTGGGGTTTAAAAACCATACCGCAGGGAGAGAGAGTGTCAGTGTGGATGGAAAAAAAAATCGAAATGGCTACGAACAGAGAAAAAGGCTTTTGTGTGTGTTATCATTTACCCAGCTTTGCTTTCCCCTCGTCCTCCAGTTCAAATCGCAGGGTCTGCAGCTCCTGGTCTGACTGCTGCCTCAGGATGTCTAAGGTCCTCCTGTGGGCCTCCTTCAGAGCATGAACCTCCTCCCTCTGCTCCTGCTTCAGACGCTCCTCCAGGGCCTGGCAGAGGGCAGGAGAGAGGAGGAGGAGGGAGTGAGGAGGAGAGTGGAGGAAAGGATGGAGATGATCCAAGGATGCTTTGACATAAAATAGGAAGGAAGAATTGCATTTATGAAGCCATGTTGTTGGAAAATTAAACCCAGAGGACAAACAATGAGCATAAATGAACGCCGCAGCCGTGTTCCACTTCTATACTAATTCCACTCAGGTTTTCAGTATGTAGAGTCCCAGTAAAAGTGAGAAAATTATTATACTCAAAACAGTCTGTATGCAGACTTAATCTGCTTGTTTATTGAGTGGGCTGTTGATGGAGACCATTTGTCCCACGATGCACTGCAGAAAAAGAAACAGAGGAGCTGCTTACAGCTACACAACATTAGACCAAATAGCAATAAGTATCAAATCATTGGAACAATATTTTGGTTTCTCTTTGTAAATTTTAATTGGCAGTATCATTCCAAAGTCGCTGTTTACTGCTGAATATTGATTTCGTGCACAATGGAATTGGGATTGTGAAAAGAAACATGTGAATTTGACCATTTCTTCCAGGGAAAATATTTGTTTAAAAACCTCTAGTGTCTGATAATCCTTGAATTCACCAGCAGGGAGAGTTCATCCTCAGTGAGAAGGATCATAAGTCATGTCAATTATATGCACAATATATGCAAATTACATGCAAATTACATCTATATATGTATATATATGTAGTTAATGTGCTAAACCCTGCTCCCACTACGCACCTTTAATATACCACATAATCAGGAGAGCAACATTAACAGCTACCTGACTCATCCCCTCATAGACACAACACTACAATCATTTTGTTCAGTAGGGCAGTAAAAAATCATCAAATGTTTCTGCCTGCAATGTAATTATATGAGAGCTTCAACCATAAACTCAACAATAAGCTATTACAACTTTGGCTCATTTTCAATATCATTTAACAAGGAAATGAGTGAAATTACAGTACACAAACCTAATGAACTGTTCCACAAAGCTAGAAACTTCTCAGCTGATTTGATTGCCTTATGAATATATTATATTACCTAACAGCAGGTATAAAAGGGTCATTTAATTAAAATGAACAATATTAGAGCAACTAAAAGATTTTTTCTTATACTTACAGTGCTCTATTCGTGTGTATTGTGTTGGTAGTTTTGTAGATTATTATTCACACATGCTCACAGCTTATACTGTGGTTTTTTGTTCTTCTATACAGTACATACACACAAATAAATAATTAGTGTGCTAAAAACTAGATTGGGAAAAAAGTCCAAATTGCAACACCGACTGCTGCACTTTCCAAACTGTATGAAGCTATAATTTCCTCCCAGGAGGAAATGACTTCAAGATAATGTTGTGCAGTAGAAAAAAGCCCAGGACATCAAATCAAGTTACTTGTCAGAGAAAATCTTCCATTTTACAGTCCTCACACTCTCTATTTTAAGGCCTTTTGTTGATCACAGACTGCTATAAAGAAAAAAACAAGCAGATGAGATCACAGTAGAAAAACAGGTACAGCTGCAGCAGCAGCACATTTCTGTACTGAAAAGCACATCTTCACAGGTGTACAGCATCATAACAGGCACGTAATACGCCCAGGTGAGTGCATTGCGAACTAATTCTGCCTAAAGTTAAGGTGCCAGAACTAAAGTCTGTAGCTCAGAGGAAAAAGCACTTGTGTGCCCAAACAACTGGTCGAGCACTTATATAAATTCTGGCATCTCATTTTGATCCACTTGTTATCTTTTGACAAAACTGTTTGACAAATTAGTTTTAGTCACATCGTAGTCATTTGATTGTTAGTTTTAGTCAATAAAATACATTTCAGTCTAGTCTGTCGTTAAAATTTAGTCTCATTTGTCTTTTTTTTATTTCAATGTCTTCTGTTGCCACACTTGATATGTAGTTGCCATGGTTACCGGTGTTGTCCTTGTCTATGGCAAGGTAAGCGGAAAAAAGGCACTACGGTGTATGTGTCCTTGTTTTCTAATGTTTGTGCTGTTGCACTGGTGAGACTGTCTAAACTGTCTCAGCACACTGCACTGCAGGGGGATCGTTCTATATTTTCAACACTACATAATGGGGTATTTGTGAAAGTACAAATGGAACGGGTACAAGAAGGGGTACTATACTGTCCTGCTATGGGGTAATGCCCCTGTGACAAAACAAAAATAACAAATCTGCTCTACTTTTTTCTAGGAGTGGAAGAATACACAATATTCAAAAGAAAAACATAGATTTTTCTCAAATTTGTGAAGCGAAAGCACAAACTAAGACTGCAGTAAACATTACAGATCCCAAGCCAAAGCATGCACACCTACATGCCCACGTGTTTGATGTGTGTGTGTGAATCCTACCCTTATCTGGTGTTGCCTGGCCTCCTCCATGGTGCTCAGGGCGCAGCAGTGAGCCTCCTGTAATCGATGTTCTCTCCTCTGATGTTCTCTCTGCATCTCTGCAAACACACACACACGCAAACAGAGACATCTACACTCTGATACCTTTACGGTTTCTTCAAAAGCAAAAGTGTTTCCATTCGGTGAAACAGGACAAATGATATGACAATCTGTTCCACTCGCACAGTCACAGAGCCATGGGACACACTGCTGAACAGAACGTGACAAGACATCATGCACTTGATGGCTGGATTTTTTCCTTTTGGATCGTATGTGTGCAAAAACACAAAAATACCAAAACACAAGCAAAGACTGTTTGTTTCAACCCATCTCGTATTTTCATTTCATTGTGAGACATTGCAACTCACATTTTCTAAATGAAGATTGATCTCGTGCTGTGTGCACACCGTGAGTACAGCCCAAACAACAGCACAGAGCTGTAAAAGGAGTTGATTCCCTTTCTGACGTGCTGGAGATGTGAGACTGTGGCTGTTTCTGCCTGAACCATTCCTCTCTTGAAAACGAGCATGACTGAAACTGACCACGTCTCGCATTTCTTGTGGCTGCTTTTCAATAAAAGACAGTTTCCCAGTCGAAAGCTTATAGTGTGAAGCAGCATTAGCAGTAAGACAGCTCTGATACAGCTGTAGGAGAATGATCAGTGAACAGGGAAGTTCATATCAATCAGATAAAAAAAGACAATAACCATCAATATTATAAATGAAATCTAAAAGAATGTAACTTTAAGGGAAGAATGTGTGTAGCTGTGGAGACTCCAGCGCCAGCTTCAAGCTTCAGTTCCCACTTGGAGGACGGGGTCAGCGTCCAGCCTACCTTTCAGCTGTTGGCTCAGCAGCTCCCTCTCCTGGTTGAACTGCGACTGCAGCTGCTGGAGAGCTGACTGGGACTGAGACAACTGCAGCTCCAGGGACTGTTTCAATAGAGAGATCTGGACAGAGACGGAAGAAATACAAAGAGAAGCCGATATAATTGCTGGTGTTCATACTGAAGGGTAAGACAGTCAGACAAGACGGAGGGATGATAAAAGACAGGCAGCGTGCCCTCACCATGAACATAAAAACAGTAATTACAAAGTGAGCTGCAGTGACAACATGGTGCGGCGTTGAGTGTTTCTGTGCAACTTCAATTTCTTCTTTAGAGCAAATGGCCTCTGTCGTTTAAGAAATATGTATCGCCAAGAAATGAACAACCCCCGTGAGTTACTGCACACATTTAATTAGGTCGACATTAAGCAACGTCATCGCTCTTTCTTTGTGCTTCCTCCTGCGTCTGTCTTTCATTCTTTAATCCTCCTACGAAAACATGTTTTCTCTACAGATTGTTTTGACATGTTTTGACAGCTACTCACTGGTGGTGATATCGACGCACGGATACTGTACAAGCCAAACGCCGAGTGCCGTAGCTGGAGAATTTTGCCGCTCGTCTCGATGAGCCGACAGCTTGTCAGACAGCGAGCGACAGCACACAGAGTCAAATAACATAAAGCCAACTAGCGTAAGCCCCATCGAAGCACACAAAACAGTTTTGTTTTGAGGAGATATTGGAACTATTAGGGGCCTAAGTGAACTCTCACAGACTGACGGCTCTGGTCCTCCACACGCCACTCTTCCTCAAGCTCCGGCAGTTAAATCCCCGGCAGGATTTAGTGCTGTAGGAGTACTACACTAGTGAGTGCAAGGTAAGATGGATTTAAAATGAGAGGACAAGGAGCAGGGCTGAGAGTTTGTGGGGTTCTACGCTGGATACGGATTTAAAAAGACAGACAGATGACCTGCACAGTATATCCCCCTTCCTGTGTCCACTATCTGTCTGTTACAATTCATTATTTTCACATTTGGATAAAATAACCGGACATACAAGATAAACAAAGTGGAAATACCTCAGATAACCTGTAGTGCACGTGTCTAACCCTTCATGTCTTAATTAAACAAACTCTCACGCACACATACTGACGCACGCAAACAGCAGCCCGGAGCTAAAACCTTGTAATGAAAATATCTTAAAGAAAAATAAGTCATTACAGATAAGGATGCCACATCCACCCGCACACTCAAAACAACACAGACACTTCCCTCAATTGGGGACTTTCACATCCAGTAAATAATTTCTCTTCCACTTAACCAGCACATGCAGTTGCCATCAAATGTGGGAAGCTGATGCCTGGGTATTGACAGACACGAGATGCCTGATTTTCGGGCACGTTTGATTTATTGGCTTGTTTATCCCAAAAATCACAGATGAAGAGAGACTAATCACATAGAGAAATGTCCCAAATCAATTCTAAAGAAGGAAAAGTGTGGAGGGACTCGATTTTGAATTGTTTTTTTTTGTTTTTGCCATTTCAGTGCTCTCTCAGTTCAGGGTGAAATTACCCTTACTTCAACTGCTCATGTGGTAAATTCAGCGTACAGTAAAGGACATTTCAACCGCATTCAATCCATGGAACAGCAACAGAGTCATGTCATACCACTCTGCTGCTCTGGATTTCTCATTTTAATACTGTTTTCACTCAGTAATCATATAAATTGCATCTAATTTGCCATTTTTTCAATCAGTGTTAAGCTACTGTCAGTGAAAATAAATAATTCCTACAGATGATTCAGATAAAAAAGCCAAACAGGAAAGGTTTGAGCTGAAGCCTTTTAATGTGAAAGATCTTTGGAGGAAGTGTTGAGTTTCATGGACAATAGCTTAACACTGAACAAAATAATGCAGAGTAGCTGCCATTGGAATAAATTAGTGAATGAAAACAGAATTTCTGTTAAAAAGGGAAATCAGAGCACCATAGTGGTGGATATGACATGACCCTGATGTGGTAATGGTGGATTTTGTGCTGTGGAAATGTATATTGACTTGAATTTGTAAAGACAGCATGTAAACATAGAGGACGTATTTCAGTGAAATGTGAAAATATAAAAAACAAGGGAAATTAGGAATGTCTCTAACATGAGCCGGTTTCAAAATAAAGGCCTGGTTCTTTGTGTGGTTGACACTATTTCTGAATCTACTGTATTACAAAAGTTCAAATTATTGTAATATAATGAATAACTCATCCATCATACAAGAGACATTCTGTTGTCACTTTGACAGCTGTTAGTTTCATTTATGGATCATGTGTGAACTGTATGAGCTGCCTAACGCTCAAAATGTGAGAGGATGTGTTATATGTGAGGGGAGTGTGAGTCTCTCGCTGCATCGTATTCGAGCCTCCAGTGGTGCCGGTGTCTCAGTAGAGCTGTAAGTAGGTCAATACAAGGCAGATCACTATAGTTATACCTGTGTCCGTTTGTCCTCACACCGGCCTTAACTAACAGAATGACTGCTGACTTTTCCTGGAAAGTCTCAGCTATACTGTACATGTGTTTTTATGTTTGAACGTGCTGTGTATATGCAAGTATGCACATATACACATACATTAATAATTATACTGAAAGCACATCAGTATCAAAGTACAAAATATAATGTGTTGATTATTTTCTTGATTGATCAGTTATTGTTTGTTGTTGTTGTTATTGTCCATAAAATGTCAAAATAGTGGAAAATGCCAATGAAAAAAATGCCTACCAGCACCTCTAAAGCTGACTAATCAACATGCTCTATCTTGCATAAACACCCTGGTATACATTCACACACATGCCCAGGTATGAACATAGACAAATGAGCAGTATGTATGCACATATATATCAATATTAACATGCTTAAAATGATCCATGTTGTACAAAACCACGCATACACACAAAATCACAAATGTTAAGTTGCTCTCTACAGCGCACACTTTTATACACACAATTCAGAGGTCTGTGTTTTCATGTAGCTAAATTTAAAAAAAGAAGAGAAAAAAGCACATTTCACCAAAGCCCTTTGATGAAGTGAAACACACAAAGACATCACAGACGCACACACACACACACACACACACACACACACACACACACTCAGACACACAGACATACTGTACACATGCACACAGAGTGTAAGCTTCTTAGGTATTTGGTCTGTGACATTGTTTGATGTTTATTTTCAGCCACTCTGCATGATCAGTTTAAAATGCAGCATTTAGTGCCGTGACTCACATTTACGCAGTTACCAAAACTAATGTAGCAGATTTAGATACACACACTAAAGAAGCCTTTATAAAATTATTTTTCAATTTCATTCAAGCATTTTTTAATAAAATATCAAACGGTCCCTCATTCCAGCCCAGGAATTTGCAGTTGTTCTTTGTTTTAACGATCAAGGAAATAATCTGCAGATTTATCGCTATCGCTGGCCAGATCTTTTCTCTCTAGTCAACTCAAATATTCTGATTAAAATAGTAAAAATCGTGAGATTTGGCTAAAAATAATGATGTTTCTCTTGTGTGACTTTGTTCAAAATGACAAGGACTGTTGATTTAACTTGGTAGCGTTTTTCCATGAGGTGCTTTTGTCTTGTATTGGTCACGTTTATCTGAGGGCGTCTGAAAACTTGGCAAGCTGGCACTGGTGGTTGCTGGCTCTGGCTTGTCAGAAAATGTTTATCTGAGGCCACTGGCAAAATCAGGACGGGCCTCTTTGAGGTTTCAGTTGTGACTCAGCTGAGCTCTGAATTACCCAGAGGCAGTATGCTCAGCCCGGATGGCTACATGAGGATAAGCAGACAAGTGTCTGAGCTTTCAGCCCACCATCAAACGGTTTAATTCTAACCTGAGCAGCTCCAACAATCCTGCCACTGCTAATTTCCACTTTTGCTCCCATTAGAAAGAATTCTCTAGCAATTGTAGCTATAGGGAGAAGAAAAAAATAACCGACTATTCATTTCAAATGCACCCACACACACACTCTTCAGATCTTCTTCTTCAGTGTGTATGCATAATGTGTCTATGTATGTGTATGTACAGCATACATATGTGTATGGGGAGAGATATGGGCTTTGGGAAAAACTAATTAAAACACAAAAGCGTATTTTTTTTCCATTCTGCATCGCTCCAGGGGAAGAAAAGAGAAATTGGACAAAAATAGCACAAGAAGAGAAGTTAAGTCCTTTAGTCTTTCCAGGCCGGTTTATTGTTATTGTGGGAATTATGGGAATTGTAAAGCAGGTGAAGTGGTTGTTTATGGCATCCCTGTTAATCACATTTGCAGACACAGTTGGAGGCAGCAAAGCCTGTGAGAGTGTGTGTGAGATGAAGTTGTATCTCTCCTCGGACAGACACTATTTTTGCTCCAGGCTGTCTCCAGGCCTCAACATCGAGTGCAGCCATCAATCAAAGTAATTTCCAATGTAGGTGGGGGGTAAAGGTCAGGGTTGGGGACGCCCCTTACTTCTAGCAAAGCCAGGGAATAGATGAAAATTGCTTCCAGTGACATTTAATCTTGATTTAAATGGAATATGTTATAGTTCAAATTCTGTTTCAGAGGTTTTTTGTTTTTATTTCAAAGGCTTCTCAATAAAAGTGAGAAATTCTGAAGTAAAAACTAAATAATTACCACTATTTTCACTGCAATGGTAAAATATAGCTGAAGAACATATGTATCGCCTTCTAAAACCAGATACTGTGTGTGCACGGGACAGACGGTGCACCTGCTAGTGAAAGGTATGTGATGTGAATGATTTAGCACCTACAGCAAGCTGTGCTGGTCGCGGCATGACGTGCATGAGGTCCGTACCCTATGTTGTGGCTTTTGGAGGTATATACGGAAAAATTGTGTTGAGCACAGAATGTGGAAAGTAGTTGGTAAACTACGGTAGCTAGTGAGATAACCCGTAACATGCCAGCCAGATGGGAATATGCCAGCAGTCAGTTTCTTTTCTGTTTCCTCTGTACTGTGCAGTTTACTCCCCGTGGCATTCTGTGGCAACGGGACAAAAAACGACTCCTATTTCTTAATTGTCTGCAGAGGAGGTTTGAATGGAAGTGGATGGGGCACAGCTTAAAAACTAATAAATAAACTACTCATAATTTGTGGCTCAAAGGTCAGCACTGTCAAGACGGCTTTACTATCAGTCAACGTTGTGAAATTTGCAGGTCAAGTTCACCAAACTTATTTTGCCCCTTGCGAGCAAATCCACTATTCACAGATATTCTGTTGGAATTGACTGATTTTTTCTCAATTTTCAATTTTCTGTCCCTATGGTATTGGGTTGTAAGCGAGTAACAGCTGCTGAACCCTCTTTCACTGAAATGAAAAAGGATTCTGAATTTGAACATAAAAAAAAGAAATGTCTTGAAATAACTGAATAAATTGCTGTTACATTATGATGACGTACGTAGAAGTACACGTGTGTTACCTGTTCCAGCAGGTCTTCCACCTTCCTCTGCCAGCCCTCTCTCGCCGCCATCATCTCCAGGTCTTTCTGCTGGGAGATTTGAGTCAGCGCCGCCTGTTTGTCTGCCTCATACTCCTCGTTCAACTCCTCCTTCAACAATCGCACTTCTTCCCTGTAGGAAAAACAAGCAGAGTTTGGTGACATTATATTTTACTGCATTTGCGTCCCATTCTGTTTCCCTTTGTTCTGCTAAAGTATATCTGTAAATATTGCACGCCTCTATAAACTTAGCATCCTATTGTGTTCCTTTCCTATTTGTTATCAATATCCATGTGTGCTTTGGCAGAACAAGTGCTGACATTATGCTACTAAAAAGTGTGATTGTGAAAAGGGGGCGAGAGATGACAGAGATGAATGAGAAATCAAACAGAAAGAACAAAACGAGACAAAGGGAGACTGACAGGCTGACAGAGAGTGTAATAAAAACTGCATGAGGACAAAGGAGAGCTTTCTTTTATCTTTTTTTTTTTTTTACCGCAGTGCATCTCTCCATTTCTGGTCCAAGTCATCTGCCATCTTGTCCATCTTCTGCTTCTCTTCTGTTCTGATGGACATCACTCTGGCATCATGCTGCTGTCTCTGGGTCTCAATCTCCTCCTACAAACACAAACAGGGGCACACATTTAGCCAATTTTCTTGCCTTCCATGTCTTTTCGTTTTGTCATCCTGCCTGCCTAGTTTTTGACTCTTGCTTTGTCTTTTTGGACTTTTGCCTGCCTGTCTGACTTCCCCCTGTAAGGTGCCAGCATTCTTCATCAGAACTGCTTGTTGGATGGTCGAAAAGCTTCAGGCACCCCTTCAGCCCACAGCTTTCCGTTCGTTGAAACACATACTACTACTCATCAGGCTCATACCAGACCAAAATACCCTTTTTTTTCACATTTATTTCTCCAAGAAAATAATCTGGGCTACAGAGCGGTCGGGTTTGCAAATATTTAGGCAAGTTTCGAGATAATAGGTTCTGTCTTTTGTCAAGATAATAAATTGTTGACTGATAATAACAAAAAAATGTTTTTGGTTGTTTTGGTGAGGATTTTCTACTTATGAGTAATGGTGTGATAAATTGTTATCAGAAGAAATAATATTTGAAATGATGAGATAATTAAATCCTTATCTTGAGATTAGAGTGTTAAAAACTGTTTTATACTTCAAGCCACAATTTAAGTTGAAATAAATCACTCAAAGAATAAAAAGGGTATTAATGTGTGTACTTCAGATGTCTGCTATAATCCCTCAAATAAAGCCATACATATGTAATAATGTTGACGTTTAATGAAAGTGCTGAATCCTTAACAATACCAAGGTAAAGCTACAAAAAGTAAGAAAATCCTCTCAAATTGCCATCTCAGACCAAATGCAGCGTTTCAATAGCTGAATGTTGGATGACTCACAATGCCAACCTCCACATCTATTTATAATGCCACGGCCACAGGGCATTTATAATGTGCTGGTTCCAAGGCAGAAACTAACTCACCAGGTCAGCCGCTTCCAGCTGCCGAAAAGGCTCCGGGGTGTATCTGCTGATGAGTTAATTAAAACACCTAAAAGCTCTTCTGTTCAGCTTTGAGGCCAAGTGCTTGAGTGGTTAAATTCAGACTCAACTGTTTAGCATCCTAGAAATTATATTCAAGAAGACATTTTCAAAAAAATATCTTAAAAATGTGCAAATAATTTGGGGGTTTCTGGTAGGAAATGTAGCAGAGATCCAATCCTCCTGAAAACATGAATATAAAGTATATCGACGTGATGATTATGATGAAGATTTGTTCCACATTGCAGACTTCTACTATAAACATGTTTTAACAAACGTCTGCAAATTGAAAGGAACAGTATGATCAGCTGCCTTCGACTGTTCCTGACTCTCTGCAGCCATTCTTCATTGTTTAAACGCTGTTTTGGGGATGTTGCACAGGTTATCTGGGGCTGGATGTTTATTGTGATGGAGATGCTTCACTGAGCCACGTTTGGTCCTCGCTAAAGTGACTCATCGGCGTTAGAGACAGAAGAAGAAACACTCAGCGGAGATGAGTCACATTTCACTGTAATTGATCCTCGCAATTTGATCATAATAATTTAGATTATTTCACTGTACTGTGACATGTATCATGATTGAATCACGTAAACAACGAATTATATCTTTTATATCATAAAACAGCTTTATTTGCTCTAGTTTCAGTTATTTCAGTTACCTATATATCTATATTATCTATAAGTAGTAAGTATAGTAAAAATACTTTAAATAAATGTTACATTAGTTTATAGACAAGATATACCATATATTGTATCATTTATTACATTTATTTTTATGTATTTTATTCATTTTAACCACAAAATATAATTTTTTCTGGATAATGTTATTTCAGAAACAGGCTCAAAATAGAGACCACAATTAAAAAGAAAATTATGCTTTTTGGAAAATAAACTATAAATTGACAAAAGTTTAGCTGAGCTTTCTGGGTTCTTTTTACCGTCCTTTTATAAAAGTAATAAGCTCCTCAAGGGTTCATACCCGGCTAAACAATAGCTGGCCTGAATTGAGTGTGAAGCAGGGCTCGGCCGGCTCGGTGCTTGTGTCTATCCTGCAATGAGCTCAGAGTGAATACAAGATACAATCCTGTGTTAGGCTTCCCTTTTTAACTGTCCAAATCCTCTCTTTTTATAGAACCCGCGCTCTGGTGGGAAAGCAAAGATCACCACTCTGCAATTTCATGTAATTATCACTCCTCATTCAGTCTCTCTGTCCTCTGTCTCTCTTATCACCCCTCTTTCTGTCTTTTATTAGGCTTTTTTTTCATTTGCTGATTTTACGTGCGAGTTTCCACCAGCTGCAACTTTTTCTCTCATTCATATTTTTAACTTCATCTTCTCATGTTGGTGTTGTTTACTGTGTTAAGTTCAATTAATTTGCTTGATTTTAATTACATTTCGACCTCTTCTGTTGTATCTTTTTTAATTTCCCAATGCTTACATTTCCCCAGCATCTGTCAACATTATTCTAAGTATTAATAACACTGATAATAATAATATTAAGTCTCTTTCCTGTGTCTCTTACACACATATATCCTATTCTCTAACACACACACTCTTCCTGTCTCTCTCGTCTCCGTCATACCAGCAGGGCTCTTTTCAAACACAGGGCCACTCAACTCATAATAGCCTCATCATCATTATCTCACAGCTGGCCTTCAGTCCTGCACTTATTTCTCAGTTAAATTTCATTTCCTGCATTCAAAACGTCTCCCCCTCTCTGCTCTCTCCTTCCTTCCGTTTTTTCTTTCTCACTCCCTCTTTGTTTCGCTGAAACTTCGGAGGAACTAGTTACACTTTAATTTTCTGCACAACCGTCAGAAAGCTCCGTGAACTGCGGTTTGCTTGATTGGCTGACCAGCTGACATCTGACTGTGTGAAGACGGGACAGCTGATTGGTTGCACTGCCCAACCATGTGACTTGACTGATCGCCTGTAAAGGTCGGAGTTACCAGCTAAGATTGCTCAACATCGGGTAAAATCTTCTTCTAACTGTCGGCCTTAAAGAACCAGTCAGTCACTTATACTCTACGGAAAGGCTTCGTTTCACTCAGTTCAGTTCAGCCGAACCTTTCCTGATATACGTTTACTGACTGAAACGTTAAAACGAAAGTAAGTATAGGGCGTAAAGGTGACAGTGTGCAGAATGAGGTGTATTAGATACAGGCTGGTCTATAACTCAGCTGTCACAGAGCTCAGTTAGAGCCATGCTGATTTATTAACGTTTAAACTCTTCTTTCCCTCTTGACCCACACTTACAAATTCTCTTTTATCCTGCTCAGTTCTTAGTGTCCTGGCATTTAATTGAGTCAGCAGGTTACTAGTTTCTTAGACTTTCATTATATTTACCTGCCTTGACCTAAAAAAAAGCCAACAGCAAAACAAAAACACAGTCAAACAAACATGAAACAGGCGATTGTGACGCCTCATAACCAAAGTCAACAGCGGCCAGCTGGACCCCTGCAGTCAGTTCATCACACTGGCAGGGAACCAGAAAATTAGACATATTTAAGAAATTAAGGAAAAACATAGTTTTCTAAAGTATGTCTTAACTTTTTTTGCTGACTTCTCAAAATCCAAACATCTGAGAAAGATGCTATTGTTACACCGTTGTGTGGTTTATCATCATATCCTATGAATTACGTACTTCTTCAGCTCACGGAAAACAGAGTGCAACGCATCCTCAAACCTTCTGCTACGTCATATCATCATCCCACGTGTCGTCACATGCTCGTATCCCAACTGAGGTCGGGCGAGGTTTTCAACTTTTCTACAAGACATTCTACTTCCTGTTCTCACACTCATCCATTAGATTCACCTGTCTTTGTCACCTACTGCTAGTTTTTGGCTATCGACCCTTACTGTAACTTCATTTTATTGACCTCAGTATTTCCCTCACCTGTAGGTCTGTCAGCAGGTTGCTGGTCTCTCGGACTCGGGATCTAGTGGCGTCCAGTTCTATCTTGAGCTTCTCCTGAGTTTCCTTCAGACAGTTGATCTGCGTCTGAGCTGAACCCAGGTTCTGCTCCCCCTCCCTCACCAGCTCCTGGAGGTGGGACACCTGAAGAGAACAACGACAACAGAGGGTTATCCCATCATCCTCAGAAGATTAGTTTACATTTTAAGACTCTAAGTAGAGTTGACTTGACATTTCATACCTCCTGATTGGCCATATTGAGCTTGGCCGAGAGCTCCTCTTTCAAGTTGTCGAGCTGCTGCTGGAGGCGGTCTCGCTGCTCCTCCAGTGACAGGCGCTTGATCTCAAACTCCTGACTCATTTTCTGAGGAGAGGAGAAGGAAGAGAAAGAGGAGGGAATCGATGAAAGAGGATGAAAAGATGGGTGAGAAGAAGAGGAAGGACAATAATAAAAGCTGTGACCAACCGTGAAGATTTATTCCACAAACTTTATATTCAAATACCATCACCCACAATTTTGATACTAAAAGAGACAAAGATTATCACTGCATGTGTTTACTATGAAGGCCTAGCAGCTCTTTCTTTTCGTTTCTGCAGTATCGCCAGTGAAATACCCTAAAAGTGTAATCTCTGAAAAAGGAGGGAAGGACTGTAAATCCCATTTGCGCCGTGATATGGAGTCGTGGCAGTTGTTGAGTGTGAAGTGTGGCTACAGAATGAAGGAGGGACACGTGAGTTGTCATTTAAACTTAAAAGGCCATCTCGTCAAACCAACCAGTCTCTATAATCCTTCAAACCACAGCACCAAATCCTTTCTGGGCCGCTCTGAATTTCTCTTATGAAATTCTCTTTTTTCCCCATATTTCGTCTACTTCTTGGTCTCCCTTAGCTATTAATTCCTGGCACTGATATCTATAGTGGATGTGTTTTATGAAATATAAGCATTGTGCTTTGTTTGTATTGCAGTAGTAGTTTAGTAGTACTGTAATACTGTACTGCTTTATAAGCACCATAGTATCCTTACAGGCACATCTCTGGTGGTCAAATTGAGTTCATTGTTTTCAAACGCTATTAAGTGATTTCAAATGTTTCCGTGTATATGCCAAACATCTGCTGAAATAATGCTAATGACCAACTATTTACCAGTAATCCACATCCTGCTGCTTCCAGCCTTTGACGAGGTTAAAGGTTTAATTTATTCATCCATTAAGACACGGAAATTACTAAAGAACCAATGCTGATTAAAACAAAACAAAATAACCCATAGATAAAGAAAACTATATTCCACAATTAAAACCATCAAAAAGGGCATACAAAACAAGAATTGAAATTGAATTAAAATTACAGTTTATATCCTCTTCACTAATTGTACATTGGTACCCCGTGGGATGAAAAGACAGAATACTGTTTAGTGTGAGTGACAGGCTGTCTTAACTAGAGCTGATTAGTCGATTAATCGCTTAGTCGATAGACGAACATTTAATGGCTCCAGCTTCTCAAATGTAATAATTTGCGGCGTTTCCTTGTTTACAATGCAGCAAATGTAATATCTCTGGGTTTTAGACTGTTGACACGTAACGAGACATGTTGACATAATAAAAATCAATAAAATAATCCAAAAATAATCGTTAACTGGAGACCTAGTCTTGACTTGCCTTTGAATTCAATAAGACAAACCACCAGTTTACTGTGTCATAGTTACTTCAATGTTGCAACCAGATGAATGAATGAATTCCTCTACATCCACAGCAAAGCACTCAGCTGAAGGGAGATTAGAGATAGGACTGCAAAGCCTTTATTCTCCTGCCGTCTCATCTGGCCTTAAGTAGGCTGTGGTGAATTATGAATTAATACATCACAAGCAATTTGTAGAATTAGTCATTTTCTTGCCTCGGTTTAGAAACTTGTTAATATCTTAGACAGATGTAAAAGTTTAAAAAATGAAGATGAAATTTGCTGTTTTAAAAAACGACCAGTTCTCTCTTCTCTTTACATCTCCACCCTCCGTCTTTGTCTACCTCTCGGTCTTCCTGCATTTCGCTCCAAATAAAAACAGAATTAATCTAAAGACGATGAGGCACAGCGCTGCTCTGGCTTACGTAATATTTCCTTTTTCATCATTTCTCTCTCCATCCGTTCTCTCCATTCGCTCTCTCTTTCAGGGGACCTACGAACACGCTCCCACATGCTCACACAACGCTCTCATATGGCTTGGAGGCAGGATTTAATGTCAATGAAAATCAACCAATTAGCAGTCAGCTTCAAACAGCGTTGGAACTATGAGCTCAAGAGCCAAAAAAAAAAAAAAAGGAGAAATGTTATGAAAGAGGAGAAACATGGGAAGAGACAGAGAGAGAGCATCGGGTTCAAAATAATTTAAAACTCAGAAAGTGTGTAATCATTTCAGAGGCAGGAAATATGTCTTCATTTTAGACGATAAAGCTGTAATGTTTTTGAAGCAAAGTGTTGTGAGTTACTCTGTGTAGTTATACATCATGTTGCCTTCATACCTTTAAGCCAAATCACTTTGACTGGATGTCAACAAGCTCCAGTATGTATGGGATTCTTAATGTTTGCCGAATGCAGGTGGAGCCAAGTAAGCGTGAATTTATTGGGTGTAATGTGCTGTAAGGGCTGCACACAGGAGAAAAACAAGCGCTCCTGCTCTTCTTCTGCCATTCCAGGGCGAAATAATAATATTGCTGACCAACAGATAACGACTCTTTGCTGCCTTTTCGTTGTGGTCTGTTTAAACATGAAGTCTCATGGACTGACAGGTAGACTGATGGCAGCACTTTGCTGCTCCTCATGTGTTCATTTATATTCTCTGGTGTCGCAAATCGCTCACCAAGAAATAAGATTATCAGCAGTATTAGTCCAGACTGCAGCAGGACCCCACGTGTCATAAATGATTAAATCACGAGGAACACGTACAAACAGGACGAAAAAGAGGCGTTTTGTATCGTAATGTTACAGGGAAGATATGTTTTCACTCAATTTTCAATGAGCAACTGCCAAAAATACACAACACACCTTTGTTTTAGATCATTTTTTCACTAAAAAGGTGTGTTACCATAGTTACCCATTCCTTTTGAATGGGCAGTATACAGATGCATCAAAATAAATAGAGACCAGTAGGAGTACAGTCGTCCTAGCTGCTTAAAACCATTTATTGTTAGTAATCTAATGCAGTTGTGGTAAATGAATCAGGGCAAATTCATTTGACTTGGGTAATTTGATCTGATGTTCTTGCTCCTTTGGCAACGAGGACATTTGTATTCCCTTCATGCAGCCCCTTTGAACTCCGAGACAGTGAGGAGGGAGAATGAGGGGAGAAAACCGGAGGAGAAGATAAATAAATAAATAAATAAATAACAGATGACAGAATGAAAGCCGCAGAGGGAAACACAGGGAGAGAGTGATGCTGTTTTCACGTCTTAGTCTTAATGTTGACCTAATTAAATGCGTGCAGTCAGTTGAGGGAGCTGCTCATTTCTTAGACATACATATTTCTTAAACGACTGAGGCCATTTGCTCAGAGGAGGAAATTTAATTGCTGATGTTGCTGCATTGAGAAGAGATACAAAACCCCGAGAGCAACACTCGAGAGGTGAAGCTGTGTATGTAATAACTGCTTTTATATGAAAATTGGCAACTTCAATTGTGGTCTTTTGCATGTTTTATAACCACAGGGTCCGAATATAACGTTTATCAAGATGACTACTTTCAAAAAAGGGTAAACAAACAATAAATTGTTTTGTAGTTTTCCTTGGTTAAATTGTGTCCACACGTCTTAAAATAGCCAAACCACAAGAGAACAGCTCTAGCTGAGCTTGGGATTTTGTTTTGCAGTGACATCGACAGCCGGTTTGACGCACTCAGACAGCAGTATGTAAATGTTGTAAAGGATTCAGCTATGTGGTAACACAGAGAAACACAGCCAGTGTTTCACTCCTTAAGAATAAATTACTTTGTCACTTCTACAGCATTTATTCAAATCAGTCTGTAGGTTTGATATATGTACATCTCAAACCACAGAAAAATGAAAACAGGACAAAACTCTTTTTCACCATTATTCATGCCAGAAAAATCATTATTATTCCATATATAAGGAATGTGGAAAAAGGTTGTTCGAAGTATTGGCAGACCATCTATGTTTATGTTAGTTATTTATTTTGAGGAGGAGGAAGGTAATAGAGGATTTTCTTCTCCTTTATGCTCCTTTGAGAATTACTTTCTTACAGATTATTGCTTCTACTTTGAGCTAAATTTGGTGTTTATTATATTTATTGTTGCCTGTGTTTCATATTTGTCCAAAAACATCAAAACCTTGCAAACAACTTGCACTAATAGATGGTATTATAAAATATAACTGGTGGCTTTTAAAATATGAAATATTATATATATTTATATTATAAATATTTTCTCACACATTTGATCTATAATACACTAGTTATTTTCAGGTATTAAGGTACATTTTGACCTCGGAAACAGTTGTTTGTGCCATAAACATGAACACAAAAGAGCTAAACACTAAGTCCTAACATTGGATTTACCGTCATAAGGAGCTGCTTCTCCTCCTCTTTCTCCTGCTGGGCCTCCTCCGTCATGGCCTGGTGTTTCTCCTCCATTTCCTCCAGCGCTCTGACCTGCGCCTCCCTGAAGCGATGCGTCTCCTCCTCATAGTGTGCCCTCAGCCTGGAGAGCTCCTTCTCATAACCCTGGTGCTCCTCCCGCAGAGACTGAGGAGAAGAAGGAGGAGGAGAAGAAGAGGTTGGCTTTATATGATTCACGGTTCTTCCCCTCAGACTGGAGTGGGTTTGAGGAATAGTACCTGTTCCAGCTTGATCACTTGTTGTTTGTGCTGTTCGGTGGCGGCCTGGCTCTGGTTGAGCAGAGCCTCCCTCTCCTCCTCCAGTCTGCTGATCTTCTCCTTCAGCCGGTTCTGCTCCTGGTCCAGGTTCCTGATGGTCGCCTCATGGCTCATCTGGGTGGCTTGCAGGGAGCCAATCTGACCTGGGAACAGTCAAATCAAAATCACACTGAAAACAAATCTCCACCTCAGACAACCCCTTAAAACAGTTTTGAGCGTTAGGCATAATTACTGCTTCACTGTTGATGCAACAGTTTCATCAACACTTCAACTGAAGGTTGTTGAACATGAGCCGAACTTTCTGTAGATCTCCCCAAGAGTATCATCTATTCAAACTGAGAAGAATATGTGCTCATAAAACTAATAGAGAACTAGTAAATGAAAAGTAGTCTGGAGCATTTCTGAGGGAAATTAAGCAGGCAGAAAGAGAGCAGATGTTCCGAATAGAGAAAGTAGTTAAAGCAGTTTTTACATGACAAATGTTCCTCTTTTGAAAGGATTATAAAAAGTTTAATCCAGAGCTTTCAAACAAGCCAGTTTACATGAGGCTTTTTTTGATGGGGCTTTTATTCTGTGGGTTGTAAAAATGTTTCCATATGAGCGCCATAAACTAAATCATTGATTACATTTGATGATGATAATGATGATGATTGGGGATATTACTGCTGATTATGGTTTGCAGGTACATCAAATACATTAATTGAGTGCTATAAATACAGTGGCCACAGCAGTTGTGAATGATTACACATAATGATGCTCTGGTGTTGTTGTCCGGCCCTCGCCGCTGCAGCATAATCCATGAAATTGAGCTTCTTCTGAAAAGTGGTGGAGCAGACAGATGTATTGATATGCTATGAGGTAATTAAGACTGCCTACAACAATTTATGACAAAAATACAACAGAACCATGTGGATGTATGGCTTTATAAATACGACTTTAAGTCATTTAAGTGGTAAATCTACACAGATTTAATGTATGTGGCCCCTGGTGTAGGTACTTATCCCTTTCACAATTGTCGCTCCTTGGTTAAATTAGCAATTAGCCACAGCTGAAGTTTCTCTTGGCAGTAAATGACAACTGCGAGCTGTGTTTTTTTTGACAATATGGAAGTTGATCTGCTGTGCTGTGCAGTTCGCTAAAACAGCTAAGGATATTTCAAGGGGACTACTTTCTGAATTTGAGGGGATTTCTGCTAAATTTAAGATTTTTGTGAAGTTGTGGGAGACTAGCACTCCTTGCCCCCAATTAAAACTGTTCTTACCTGAGGCGAAATCTCTGCAATGAGGTGGCGGACAAAAATAGACCAACAGCAGAATTTCCACTGAACATATGTGTAAAACATCTGTGCACAGCACCGTATACTACAGCAGGGAATGACAATAGGTAGAAGCACATCTTACTGGCTTTATGGAGGATTTCAGTTGCCTGCTGCTGCACTCGTTCCCTGCTGCCCTCGAGTTCATACTCAGTGTCCTTCAGCTGCATCACCCAGATCTCCCCGTCCTGGATGGCTTCTTCCAGCTGCTTGTGCAGATTCTGCAGCACACACACAGAAACACACGGATGTACTCACAATGACACCACAGCAATACAACATTCAGTATTTTTTTTTAAAACCAGCCATATCTCTCCCACCACAGCCTAGAGCCACATAAACCTATTCAGCTATTCATACTCTATAGATTTGCCTGCAGGACCATCAGTGCACACCACATTAAATTTCCCACCACTCTGAAATTCTTGAAAAACGTTTTCACCCTGAGGCTTTTACTTTTGTCTTTGTTTTCGACAAATGTTTTTCATCTAATTTAGCCCACTTCCTACCCAAACTGAACCAAAAGAAGACTTTCATACTATTTATGATTGTTGGGAATACTGTAAATACAAGAAGAGGTGGGTAGTTCGTATGAGCAGCGGTAGTCACCATGGCTTGGCACTATTTTTGTGTGGTTACACACAAATCAGTGTTGTACACGTGCTTAGTGAATCAGATGTAGAGTGTTCTTATTTGGTATTTGAGTATTTGTCCTTGGTTTGCCTAAAAAGAAGTGCATCATGTTCATCCACCGACTGATGTACGTGCCCATAAATACACACACACACACACACACCTTGATAGTTCCCTCGGCATTGGCCAGCGACGTCTGCAGTCTGTTGGTCTTGTCTCGGTTCTCTCTGGCCTCCTCCTGTGCTTTCTGAAGCTCACTCCTCAGCTTGGACAGCGAGCGCTGCAGCGCTGCTTCCTGAGCCTGGAACTCCTTCCGAAGCTCAACCTTCACATGAGCAGAGAATTACATCACTCGGTCTGAGACATGAAGACAGTAAATATGACTATGTCTAAATAAACACATTATGTTGTCAAAAATGAAGACTGGCCCTCTTAACAGCGCAGTATTCCTTTAAAAGAGGCAGGTAAGTATTTAAGAAAAGCTATTTCATAATTTCTTTCATATTTTTTGTGCATCTGTGTTGTTTTACCTCAGTCCTTTTCCAGGCCAGCAGGTTCTCAGTGGTGAGCTGGTGTGTTCTCCTCATGGCCTCCAGCTCTCTTTCATAATACTCCTGAGCCTTGCCCAGCTTGGCCTCGAACTCCTCCACCAGACGGACCTTATCCTTCGTTAGCTCCTCCACCCTCTCCATCAGTGCCTCCACCTACGCAGAGAGATGGATATAAAAAAAGTGCAAGTCTTTGTTTTTTTCCCCCTCAGATTTGAATGTTAGTCACAGTGACTCAAAGGTGCCAAAAAACATTCAGAAATCTTTGGGATTACTTGGTTTTTAAAAGATTAGTCTTTGGTAGATCTGTTATATAGACTAGTTAACAGTTGAGAGGAAAGGAAAAATGGGAATAAAACAAGGGGATGACATGCAACAAAGGTCCATGGCCAGATTATAACCACTGTATGTTTATATTATGCTCATAAGCCAACAGAACTAACAAAACAACAACCTATTTTTTAAAATTTTCATTCCAAAAACACCTGATAAGCCTCTAGAACAGCAATTACCCCATCAAGTAACTTGCTGTATAAACTCTCCAAAAAACCCCAAGATCGCATGCTTCAATCCAAAAAAGTTGGCCTTCCATAACACATCTATCTTCCTTCCTCTCTCACTCTTGGCCCACCTCTTGTCTATGGAGCTCGGCCAGTTTCTCCTGGTCTTCGCTGGAGGTGGCGCTCTGGTTCTGCTGGTTGTTGAGGAGTTCCTCCACCTCCTGGCGGTGGGTGGCCCTCAGCTCCTCCAGCGCTCGCCGTTTATCCGCCTCAAACTGGGCCTGAGTCTGGCTGAACGCCCGCAGCTTCTCCTCAAAATCCCGACGCATCTCCTCCACCTATTGAAACCACGAAACATATTCTATTCCGTTGGAAACGTTTATGTGTTATTGCCGTCCCCGTCTCTACCTGAGCCAAGCTAAATGCTCCCAGCATCTCTTAAAAATCCCCCTGTAATAATTGCAAAAGTGCAAAATATCTAACTCTAATGTCCTGTCCGTATGCTTATTTGTCATTTATCTCAGTGCCAAGACAATTGCTTGCAGCTTCTCTTCACCTAAACCTATTGAAACGGAAGCAACAAAGAAACTTGTCCTTGTTTGTTTACACCAAAAGATCTGACAGACATGAGGCTGAAAAAATATACAAAAATGTAACATGGGGGCGTGATGTCATGTGATGCCAGCGGACAGAACATTCAGGTTGGTAAAGACGGCGTCTCTTTGGTCAGGCTGAAGGTGGGCAGTGTGAAGGCAGTGGCAGAGAGGAAGACGAGGGACAACACCGACGCTAGCACACATAACCGATCCCGACATAGATGAACAGATGATGAACTGAGCTCATTCAGCCGCCAGCTCATCGCATCCCAACACACTTCAGGTGTTCATTTATGCCCACTGCCCTCAGACTCTACAAAAGCAGGGCGTAGATGATATTGTGTCGTATGATGGTATGACACGTGATATGACATGATAATGTGATGCATGTAATCATATTGGATTGATTTTTCGTTATCCTGCATCTTTTTTCTTACTTTCTTCTATATGGTTTTACTGTAACTTTTCTATTGCGTCTGAGCTAAGCTACCCGCTTTATCTAACAATTCACTGGACTCACGTGACTTGATAAGCAGCGCTACATTTTTGTGTGTAGCTGTAATCCTGGAAGCAAGGGTCATACAAAAGAGAAATCCAGCAGCACCGAGATCAAAACTGGCTGGTGGTGTGTCCTGTTTTAGTGGCATATGCCGATTCTGAGTGGTATGTCCCTGTTGGCTTTTGGTACACCGCTGCTGTTCTACTGGCTCATGGCACTTATAATGTGCATGTGGTATATATCAGTTGAACAGCAGCGACGACGACATACACCATGAAGACAGTGGAAACAAGTGGCATGCCGTTTGTGCCACTACCACTGCAGTACTGGTAAGCACAACACAGCACAACTCATACTGTTTAAGTATACAACCTGAGTATAGTTGACAATATCTCTTTTTATCTGCATCAAACTGAGCCTGGGAATCACAATGCATCTCCATCCTCCCAGTACAAAAACAGCAGAACATAGTTTTTTAACAGGCCATGTAATTATATATTTGTGAGTGTGTGTGTGTGTGTGTGTGTGTGTGAGTAAAGCCTTACCTCTCTGCTCATAGAAACCACTCTCTGTGTGTGTTGGGCCTCGGTGCAGAGCTGCGAATCCTCCATTCTCTGTCTGTACATCTCAAACTCTGCTAAAGCCTGACGGTAACAAAACATTACAATAGCTGCATTACATCATTTCACATTACATTACAGCAACTGCAATACATTACACAAATGTACTGCAGTTTCATGCAACCACTGCTATATCACCAGATTACTCGATGGCATGCAGCTCAATTCAGATTCAATTAATTCAGTTAATGAAAGGCGGCCGCAGAGCTATGACACAACATGACATGAAGATTTCTCTCTAGAATTGATGCATCTGTGAAGCTCTGCAAACACAATCACTTAGAGCAAACAGAATGAAAACACACTAAGCCACACTAAACAAAACTAAACTGAATGAAGCCCCCGTGGTGCCCAGCAGCAGTGTATGACCTGTCTCTTCATGTGTTCGTGGAGTTCGACAGATTCTTCCAGACTGGCCAGCCGCCGCCTCAGGTCTGCTTCGTCCACCATCTTACTTTTGTACTGCATGATCTTGTCTCTGGTTTCTGTCACAATGTGTTGGACCTCAGCGAAAAAAGAAAAAAAAATACAGTCAACAGCTTGAAAGTTGCAGAAATAATTAAACACATGAATTCAACTCACACTTCGGTCTCATAAATGACTTTTGAGATCATGTATACAGCCAGTTTGACAATATAATGTGACATAAAAACTCAAAATACAACATAAAAAAATTTGTTCAGTTACAACATGAAAAGGATTTCCAAAACCCACATACAGAGTAGGTGGAAATAAGAGGAAAATACATATAACTAGGAGCCAGTACAACACTGCTGCCTCCAAGAAATGTTTCTTGGCAAGGGAGAGAAGTCCCACTTTGAAAATGTAACACTTGAAAGCAACACTAATTAAATTAACACCTTAGACGATGGCACACTAAAGCTTCTCTTTGAAAGCAATACGAATGAAATTAACTACATTTAAACCAGTTTCATATTAGCTTAGGTCTTGTCCTTGAATAAACTCTGCCTGTCAGTGGAGATCATGGGTTTTGATCTAGAGCCAGTTTTATACAATTTCTGTGAAACCAGTCCAGGAAACTACTCTAGAAAACATTAAACTCATTTTAAAATGCACAAACTCGGTCTTGAAATTGTTCCTGATGTGAGTCCTGATAAACAGTATTAAGGGCTGGGTGGGCTGCTGTCTGGTAACAATCAGAACTAATCACACTGATGGCGAGAGGAGTGATGAGTGTGTGTGGGAGGTAGCAATGTCACAGGTGCAAATATACGGCAGCTCAAATATGCTGCCGTCGTTGGACTCGATAAAAGATCGATACCACTCTCATGTCTGTCTGTTAAGTATGACGCCTCAGCCAGCTGCCTAGCTGAGCTTAGAATATGTTTACTACCCAAAGTGCGAACTACAGGCAGCTAAAATATGGTTGGCAGACAGCGAAAATATGGTCAGTCTTGAAACCAAAATCGCAGCGTGGCAGAAGATTGCCTGCTGCCCCTCTCCTCCCACTGCAGCACACTGCCAGTCACTAAAATACTGAACAGGCGAGAAAAGAAATCCTCACTCAGGAAAATGTCACTTCAGCTCATTTTCTCCACTGAATCTAACAAAATAAGTGGCCTCATTCACATGCTATTGTGCCTGATATAACCACGGGCGCTTGGTGCGGGGTTGTGTCCATACCTCGTCCTCGTGGGCTTCTTTCAGAGACTCGATTTCCTCCTCATGCTCGTCGTTCTTGGTGTTGAGAGCATAAATTACCTGGAGACAGGAAGAGAATTAGATGACAGAATGAGGATGGGATAGAAAGCTCTTATTAACTGTTTCAATACCAGATCAATAGTTTACAGCGAAGAGTAAAGCTCGGTTCTGCATTCAGAGTGCAGTAAATCAATACCAAGGACATCAGGAAAGGAGAGAAATAGGTTTTCGCACTCTGATTAAAGACAGCATTATCCACAGACAGAATTGGGTATTCACGGAAGTTGCTGTAAAAATAAATTCACCCTTTTTTCTGAAGTGTTTTGTGTCCAAACAATCCTTCTTTACCAATTGGGTGTATCAAAACGAAAGCTAAGAAAAGCTGGGTGACTTGTGAAAAGCCTGATTTAGGTAGACCTAACAAATAGAGCCAGGATTACGCAATGCACAAAGCCAATGAACCGAGACATCGTCACGCACAACAGGTCACAGCGAAGACAGTGGGCACAGACAGAGAGAAAGCTCTGACGAAGGTCTTTGTGGACAAAAGCTTGGTTATAAATTTGGTGCAAAGGAAATAAGTGTGCGGATGTATTTATTTTTTTTGTAATTTCTCAGTAAACACAAAAATTAACTAAAATCCCATATGGTCCCCAAATATGGTCCCCAGAAAGTCCTCTGCCGGCTGTGGCACTCTCTACCAGCAAGTCTAAGTGAATAACATCTTGTCAGTCATGCTTGCGCTCTCTCCCAGAAATATAAGTAGGTTTTATATGTGCTGGAAGTAAATGAAATGCAGGAGCTTTAAAAAAAAAAAACTTTAAGCTTCAGCAAATTGAAGCCCCCAGCCAGCAGCTAATATTCAGTCGTGGTCAGCTGAATTACAGCCCCGCTGGCATCAGAACTAGAGGCTCCACATTTTGTTCCACTTACAGGTGAGGTGAAAGGTTTACATATAAACAGACAGTATGCAAAGGACATACACATGGTAGTTATCCTCCATAAAGCCTAACACAGCCATGTAATTAGAACTTTCTGACATTTAAACACCACTCGGCTAAACATCCAAGTAATAATCACAGCAGGGACTTTTGTACCTGTACCTCAACCCCAGATAACAATTATCTACTGTGCTAATTGCATCCCCCAAAGTGTAGTGACATTCGTTTGGCCAACTCTGTAAATGCCCTCAAAGGCAACACGGTCTTTTTCACAACCAGCCTCTTTAGTTAAACCCCTTGCCTTAATCTCGTTATGTTCATGTATGTCAAAAAGTGTTTCCGACATGTCATGTCGTCGTTTCATGCCCAGTACAATCGGTAACTGAAGCTGTGATAAGCCTGAGGTGCAACGCATGAAGTGAGAGCAATCCCACTGTAGGAATGCCCAGACTAAAGGTCTCAGTGTGCTTCATATCAAACACCATCAAAAGACAAAAGTGTTTATTGCTGCATAGAGAGGGTCATGACTCACACAAACAGGGTGCAGCAAAGAAACTATTTGGGTCAGCCTCTCCTCAAAGACATTCATGACGGTGCACAAAAACTGACGGAAGTAGTTACGTGAAGAATGAAAACACAGCTCCGCACTTCGCTTGAAGCATACTGAGGCCTTAAAACTACCCTCATGATCGCAATTTAGGTCTCAATTGTGATCATGAGGGTAGTTTTATGGCTTCAGTATGCTTTGTTGAAATCACACTAAATGTGTTTAATGCCCAGAGAAGGCAGCTCACAGTTGATGTGCAGGACTGGACAAACACTATCAGAGGTCAAAACACTAAAGACAGTTTGCAGCACACATTATTAAGTCACAGTTTAGTTGAATTCAGTAAAACCAAGAATGAATTTGGCATCAAATCTGCCAACAAGCAACTATTGAATGGATTGCCATGACATTTTGTACAGACATTCTTTTCCCCAGAGGACGAATCCTAATGACTTTGGTGATCCCCTGACTTTTCCTCTAGTGCCACCATGAGGGCTGACATTTGTGGTTTTGTCCTGACAACGCTCGGGCACACTGCATGGTTTAACGACCTGAGAGGAATAAATTACACTTGCTGTGTTGATGATGATATGTCGATGATAATAAAAGAAAAAAAACACCACCAGTCTTTTCCTTTATCCTGCGGTACCTGTAATTCACTACCTGGATGTTTTTATTTACCGGTACACGACTGGTGTTAACTCGTCAGTATGTTCTTTCAGCGGGCAGTGAAAGAAGCCAGAGTAAGGTAGATGTTAGACTTCTGTTCTCCGAGAGTGTGAGCCTTTGATTCCCAGCAGTAAGCCGTGGAAATGTTCCTTCAATTATACATGATTATTTTAATGACGCTGGTGTGCTTTCATCTCTCTTTCCTCTCCCTTTGCTTTCATCCTTTTATCTCTCCTCCTTTTTGTTCTTTATCTTCCTCTCTCCCTCTCTTCTCTTTCTTCTTTGTCTCTCCATCTCCCAGGAATAAAGCTACTTCACATTATTATTTGTGTCTCCAGAAACACTGAAGCTTGCATTCCATAAATAATCGTACACAATGCTATTTTTCTCAGTGTCTTAAAATTATTCTGTTGTAAAAGCAATTCAGCAATAACCATTTGTTGAGTAAATAATGTTGTAGGTTTGGACCACAGCCTGTATATAAAGATGGACGACATGACAGCGCCCCAAAAGTCAAGCCAATACAAGCTGCACCAGTATAGGTCATAAACTGCGCCCTCCATGTTAGTCGATGGTAGGTGGGCCAAGCAAAAAAATACACGTCAAATTCATTTTTAAAGATGGTTTCTGTCATTTCAGGTAGTTCTTATCACACTGATGTATGTTAAAGTGTTCTGCTAAGATTGGTCTTTATGTATTTTAAGTCTTTTGATGTTATAAAAAGGGGGTGTGATGACATGATTGACAGCTGCTCTGAGTAAAGTAGTCGCGGAGGCACCTAGGAACGTCGAGAGGAGAGCAACATCAGCGAGCTTACTTTCAATAAGGATGATTGTCTGTTTAAAACAGATTAAGGTGGTTGTTCTGCAGTAAAGTGTACTAAATGGAGGCTGTATGGGCAGGACCCGGGACAAGGGCAAGAACTTCCCTCTTGTAGGTTAATGGTAAATTAAGACAGGACGGGTCTCTGTGCGCCTGTACACCTTCATAGTGTATGATTTGGACTGATAAGTAACGCAAACAGATGTTGTTTCTTTCTCACATGCATGAAAACTGCACTATGATTATGAGCAGTGCTTAGCTGATTAATTGTTTGGCCATTGTGGGAATATCAATAAAAAAAATGTGCATGGCAACTATGGTATGGTTAAGGTAACAGAAAGATGTTGGTTATGGCAAATTAACTGTGGTTAAGGCATGGCTATGCTTAGGCAACAAAACTACTTGGTTGTTAGTGTTTACTTATTAATAGACACTTAGGCTGTAGAGTCCGAGCATGTAGTTACTGCCTTCCTCAATAAAACTCCACAGTCCACGTTCTTTATTTCAGCCGTTTACTGAAAAACGGTGTCTTTCAAAATACAAAAATGAAAAATGGTAACAAAACACATGAAAGATAGTTAACTAAGTACAGTCAAAGACGAAAGCGCTCTCCAGGCGGCCATGCAGAAGCTTCTTCTAAATTAATGAACACAGGAAACTTACAATCCCATCCACCACCCTGACCTTTACACCCTTACTTCATGCACGGCTACATGTATGGCACGCTATGTGCTGCAGTGGCACAGAACGTAACTTGTGAAGTCTGGATTCCTCCAATATGGTTCCTGCTGGGATACTGGGCTGAATCATGACAATCTGGAATCTGTTCATATTAGTGTTGCCTACATCTGATACGATAGACATGATACTATTTAATTGATACATATTTGTAATACAATCGATTAACTCAAAAGCCTTTAGGCTGATTCTGATTTTAATCTGGGATTTGATGGGAAGTTTTAATGTCCTGTGGCTTAAATACTTTTAAAGAGGCTTATCCACCGTGACACTCTGGAAGAATTCTTCTTAACATTAATGGTGATTTTTTTTTAAACTCAAATCCAAAACTTTATGCACATTGTTGTCCTTTGCAGAAGCGCTGTCCTTTGTGACACTACAGAGCTTACACCTGATTTCAGTGTGTACAAATTCAAATATGCTGTGAAATGCGTTTCCTTCGGTGCTGGGGAGTTTCACAGGAAAAGTTTCAGGCCTCAGGCTCCAAACAAGCCGAGCCAGAAGGCAACACAACAGCCTGCAGCTACTACGGTTACAGTCAGTCATTCAGTGCGCCACAGTCCTTCTTGCTACTGGCCTCTCTATAGACTTGAGGAAAGTTAAAACTACAATCTGCTTCTATCCAAACATGATGTGTGTGTAACATTACTGTCCTCTAGTAGTAGTATAGTTTTGCAAAGCCTCTTTAAAAAGTCCTGTTTTCTTTTTTTGTCATGCAAACGTTGGTGCTTTAGGGATGTTGTCAGTCGATCCACCACTTTGTTTCTGAAATATCAGAAATTCATGTTTCCCAGAGGATGAATCCAACTGACTTTGGTGATCTCTGGACTTTTTCTCTAGCGCTGAAATTTGGTACAGACATCGATGTCCTCTTCAAATATGGTGCTGTGATACATAAGATTTAATTTGGGAAACCAAAAACCCCTTGTTGAAATAAAAAAGATAGGATTAAGTTTTTTTACTGTATAATGTTTTTCCTGTCAGAATGTGGGGACATTTAGACCATTATGGCACACTAAAACATCACAGAAGAATCTCATTAAAATAAATCATCAGAGTCAATTCAGCTTGAGTTCTTCCAAACGATAGTAGCATTGATCGAATCTATATGTGTAATCAATCAAACTGCACAGTATCTACCATTATGGAGGAGGACAAATGACCAATTATCAACCGGATTTACAGTCTGAGTCCTTTAATCATCAAGATGTCAGATAACCCGCTGCTCTGTTAAGAACGGATGAGGAATGATGGTAAAAATGACAATAGGGCACCCAGGAGGGACGTGTGAGAGGCTAAAGGACATTTTGTAAAGTCGATCACTATTTATTGAACTACTGAATAAAAGGTCACTCATGTCCGGAGTAGAACAACTGCAGAATTTGGCTCTAACAAAACCCTGTTGCTCCACTCTCATCAGTTTCAGAGGATTACCATCATATTCACTAATTAAAGGATTAATGAAAGTCTTATTCTCAGAGGTGCTGTAGTCTTAACGGGATCCTTCGACATTTAGTCCCCTGTTTTCCTTCACCAGACACGCCATGAAGTGGCAACACAGTCTCTGTAACTAATTAGCTGAAGCGCGCACAATGCATTTACTCTGTCCTCCAAGTCGTGGCGTAAAGGGTCTTTGCAGCTGCTCCTTTCGTTGTTGTGCTGCTCCGATGCTCCAAGGACGCCGAGCGCACCCATTTACCTCCCTGAGCATCGCTACGCCACATCACAACCACAGCCACAAACACAGCGGGGAAGAACAAGGGCACACTGAGTCTCTCTGACAGAGAAAATACAAATAGTGTTGTTCTGATTATTCAGAGAAGAGCAGGGTACAAACTAAGACATCTTTTGATCCAGTAAGCGCTATAAAAACAGAATCTAGTTTCTCCAACCTTCTTCCTTTTGACTGCATTACATTAAATAACCTTCATGCCCTTTAATGTAAATAACAAAGCCTCAAGACACGAGCATGAAGGAAACCGGACCGACACAGACTGTAGGCCTCAATCTGGGGTCTTATTTTGGGATCTGACCCGTGTGAAACTTGGGAAACTGTCGAGGGACCGCTGCGACCTGCAGGTCACGCCACGATAGCTGTTCGCCAGCTGATAAGTGACCCTCACTTTGGAGGTCTTTGCAGCCCCTCAAGAGTCTCCGGTGTGAACTTGGAGTATCCCAGCATGCGTTTCACATCAACCAGTGGCCATGGCAGAGGATGTGAGCCGAACGCTGTTATAATTTCTGTGCAAATGTTATCGTGTCACTAAATTCAAGCAAGAAGTTCATCGTTTAAATTTCAAATGTGTGGTCAAGATTAGAAAATAACTGCACATGTGCAACTCTCAACTGCGAGGAGAAAGAAACAAGATGGCTCACTCGTTATTTACTTCCATCATCGGATCCGGAAAAAACAACTGGTAACGAACCGGTATCGGATCAGTGACTTGGTATCGGCCAATAAGCAAGTTCAGGTATCGGAATCGGTATTATCAGGAAGGAAAGAACGGTATCGGAACAACTCTAGTTCGTTTGCGATGAAAAATGAAGCCATGTGACGGATAATGTACCCAAACTAGTAGAGTAAACTTTCTGTTTCGAGAGGGGCTTCTGTTTATCTCTGTGCTGATGTTACGAGGTTATGTCGTATGGCCTTCCTTTGAAAATGTCCAAAACAAGGAAGGTTCTCACCTGCTGTAGGACTAGAAAATGTCCCACTCTGTACCTGCTCTACCTCAAAGCACTGCTGCATGGCGATACCTGAAGGAAACAATGTAGTACCTGCATGTTGTACCTGCAAAGTGCTCTCACACCAGTACACCACCGATACCGAAAGCAGAATGAATGAAATGCACAGCAGATTCACAGGGAACATGTAGTTTATGCAAGAATTATCACGCCTCAGTAGAGTAACACAAACAGACGAAACACATGAACAGCAGTGATATCTGACTCACATCGAGCAGGACTCGGAGGCAGATAGTGGCAGTCTGCAGATACCCGCGCACGAGCAAAACACAAAGGCTTAAATCTGCCGTAACACTTTCAATTTTTAAAAAGGCAAAGACAGAGTGCTCTTAGCTCTTAAGGAGGCTTGAGAAAACAACAGCAGAGACGCAGTAACACACACTCTGACTCCTGAAATAACTTAGATAACCCATATTGAAACGTATTTTCTTGACCAGAGGTTTCCTTGACTTCCTCAGCCAGCCTCAACTTGAACGCCACCGCACCTTTCGGCCACATCCAAACCTGCAAACAATTATTTTCACTACCAGTTAATCTGCTAATTATTTACATTTAACCGATCAAAACCCAAAGATATTCAGTTTGCAATGATATAAAACAGAGAATTGACAATATAAAAACACATAAGTAATAATGAGTTTGACTTGTAAGTCTTCGTAGTAATAGGTCGGAGCAGGTCCCAATCCTGTGTTTGTAATTTTCAATCGATTTTTGCAATCAGGACTTCACCCAACCTGCATTTCTTTGGTTTGAGGAGCAAACATGAGGAGGACCTACTAACACCACACAGAAAAAACCCCAGTGAAACTAGTTGGGTCAAAACACATTCTTGGACTGCCTTCGAAGAGTTAAACCTGTTGTGCGAGGACCTTAACTCCACCGCCATTGTCTCGCCAATCTCTCCGCCACCGCAAAACATTTCAATCAACCGCCGCGTTATAATCCTGGATATCTACGTTTTCAATCTATTTGCAATGCCGTGCGTGTTTGTACAGCTTATCCTACTGTACACAGTGTCTGATTTTGTACTGGGATAGTATCACCATGCCCGTTATGTAAAATCTTCTGTCCTCTGCTCTCTGCTTTTGTCTCCCCCTCGTACAGTACGATCCTCACTTACATGTTATCCACCCTTCCACTAGGACAAACGCCACCTTAAATTTCCTACTACAAAAAGGGGACACAGCATCCCTCTGTGAAGCCACGCCGGTTTCAGGTGGAGGACACCGAAGGCAGCTCCGCCAAAACCCCCTGCATCCCTCCACGATTACATAACTTCCCCCGAGCCCCCTGGGCGGCGATGGGCGACCCTGCGATGGCAGAAAAGCATGCAAAGGTTAACCGGTGGCGTGGCAGAGGTACATTTACAGCAGCAGCACCCCCCCCCTCCTCTCTGGGCACCCAGGAAGCTCCCAGCCATCAGTGTAATCACTCATGAAATCCAGTCTGCTCCCAGATCTTACAGCACAGAGTGGTGAGATCACAGGAGAATACTAACTCATTTCCCAGGCAAGCCTGGCGTTGCATCCACTTCCTTTTAGAAAACTGTGGATGGATAAACTCCCCATGAACGTCAGGAACAAACCCTGTCTTTATTTCTTTATTTATTTCTCATCATGAGGGACCTGTGAACCCTGCGAAGACGCTCCCCTCAAAAAAAACACCACCACCACAACAACAACAACCCCCACAACGAGCGTCAGACCTCCTGACCCGCACCACAGACCGCCATCACCTCCTCCTCCTCCTCCGGACCGGACCGGACCGCAGCATCCCGCATCACCCGCACTCACACCTGCGCACCTTGGTCAGCTGCGCGATCTTCTTGCTCATCTTCAGGTGCAGGTCCTGCGTGTAGTCCAGCGTCAGCGTCCCGTCGTAGAACATGCCGGAGCTCTGCGAGGGGGAGTACTTGGTGCCGCCGCTCGAGGGGTTGTACGGAGGCTGCCAGCCTGCCCCCGTCGCCATTTTCCCGGGGAATGAACCCGAGCGCGGCGCTCTAAACCGGGAGGAAACGGAGCGGCGGCGGCGGCGGCGTCGCGGTGGGTCCTGCTGCCATGGTTGTGTGTGCGGTTAATCTCCGGTCTCCAGCCGCGGCGGACGGACGGGGGGAGGAGGGGGGGGGCAGCGGCGCGCGACACCGTCCCGTGGCACGCATCCGCGAGCGGCGCGAGCGCTCGGAGAGAGTGATGAGAGGCGGGGACGCGCGCGCCAGCTGCTCGTGGTTTTACGCTTTAATGCAGCTTTCTGAGGCGCGCGCGTGTGTGTGCGTGCGTGTGTGCGTGTGTGTGTGCGTGCGTGCGTGTGTGTGTGTGTGTCACATGAACATGTTTCATTGAAGACAGATAACAGCGGACATGTTGATGCGCACCAGTGTCGTGTTTACAGCCTGGAGCAATATACTATATATATGTGTATATATATATATATATATATATATATATATATATATATATATATATATATATATATATATATGCATGATGATACCTTTACTCTAATAACTCTAATAACAGAAGCTGAGAGATTCACATTAAATCCCATTTCTTCACATTTGCTCTGTGACGTTCAACATTATTGTCTACTGTGTAAAAAGATAAATAGTAAAATTATGTTGTGGGCTACTGTGACAACAATGTGCCTTTTATTAATGGTAGCGCGCTGTTTTGTCTGTTTTATTTATTATTTTTCTATTGTTTTTATTATTCTTGTATGTCATATTATTATTGGGTATTTCATTTTTGTGTTATTTTTTAAATTTAATCAGTTTTATTTGCGTCTTTGCTGAATGTTTTAATCCTTTGTAATTTTGTTTTTAAAAATGCTATAAATATAATATTATAAATCTTATTATTATCATCATCATCATCATCATCATCATTATAAAAAGATAAGGTTTAACTGGAAAATGTTTAAATATTTTGTGAAAATATATTTGCTTTGTGCTTATAAGGTCATAGTTTTTTCTTTTTATTTATTACATACCTACCATACAACACAGGGAATGATCAGTGTGTTCAGCCAGCCAGTCAGAAAACTTCCAGAGAAGCCATGTAAAAGAAAAACGTAAGTCTTATATTTACAACTGTAATTTATGGAGAAATGCTGTTAGTCTTCACTGAGACTTCACTGCATTACATCACCCTGAAGAAGCTGAAGCTGTGACTTATCCTGCACTGACACCTGCCGGTGCTTCTCACAAACTGCAAGAGAATTATTAAAGGATCAGTTCATCCAAAAACATCATGAAGTAAGGGCTTGCATCACGTTAAAAAACTTCTGGGTATGACTTATGGGAACTCTGCTCCATCAAAGTCAACAATGAACTTTCACCCTCAACTTCTGGGTTTGTATCACTGTGACATTATCATGTGATCACAGGTTCAAATACATTACAATGTACAGTAGAGAAACAGAATAATAATCCCTCTTCTCGTGGTGTGTTGGTCTCTGAGATGTAGCACAAAGAACTGCTGAGGCTGATGAGAATGTCACTAATTAAACCAGAGGATCAGACAATCTCTTCTCCAAAGTTAGTAAGATTCATCCTCTGGGGACCTTCAATATCAAACTTCACTGCCAAACATTCAATATTTGTGGAGATATTTCAGTCAGGATCAAAGTGGTGGCCTGACCAACATCCCCTAAAGACACATCACAAACATAACTAAAAACCTGAATCTCCTGGTTGATTATTTTTGCTTCTAACTCTCAGAATTAGATCTCAGAGAAGACAAAGCTACGACTTGAAGGTGATATAACTGATTTTACTTTCACTTTGTGCCAAATTTGTGTCTCGACATCCCTTTAAAGTGCAGCACTGAAGTCTCTGCAAAGTTACCTTTAAACGAACCATATATCATACTGGGCGCCTTGATTAAAGTTTATATAACTGATACTGCAGAATTTGCAGAATTATTATTTTTACTGTTACTGTTACTGAGCCTGTTGCTGTTATTGCAGCAGCTTTTTTTACTATTAAAAGTATGTGTTGTTTAGTTAACAGGGATCAGACATGGTGCAACTAATTCCAAAATCTCCATATGATTCCAGATAAGAGAACCTTTAGAGGCTGAATCACTTTAGTGCTTTAAAGGTTTAGTCCACCCAAATCACAAAAATAATATTTTCTTATTGTTAGTGCCATCCAACCATTGTACTGGTACTGAATTTTTAAAATAACCAGAGCAAGATTTTATTTAGTCCAACAACTAAAGTCACATGTTTCTCCGAAGTTGGCTGTGACACATTTCGATAACAAACTACTCAGAAGACCCAACACAAATACTGACTGTATCACTTGGTGCTTCAGTCACATGAGTTACATGAGAGCTCCACTTGAGCTGCCTGTCCTGTAGAGGGCACTATTTCCTTACTAATACCCCTCATGGCTTGTGCTTCAGTGTTAGTGAATAGGAGCGTGCTCATGGTTTATTCTTTTTACATCATGACCAAAGTGCAAGTGCAAGAATCCACTTTTGCTAGAACTGGCTACTGGTCATCTCCCCCCCCCCCTCCCGGTCACTGCACCATCACCACCACCATCCCAATCCTCCTTCCTCCTCCTTGCATCCATCCCCTCCTTTGATTGCCGCCGTTCTGCTGCAGCGGTTCAGTGGAGAGCTCACTCCTTCCCAGGCAGTAGCACTGGCAGGTGTGGTCGGCTTAACTTAGCTTAGTTTTATCTGCAGACACTACAGCTCTGGTGCTTTCCGTCTTTCTTGTATTGAGCCCGCTTTGCGAGAAGCAGCCACATGCTGTTGCAGAGCTTTGAATTCATTGTTGGTTTTGGTGTCAGTGGTGGTTACCTGGTCATGTACACCAGACTTCTATAAAGAAAATCTCTTAATCAAACTGGAATTGTTGTGGGATAAGCAAGATAAGCAACAGTAGCAATATATCACTATAAAAAGCTGCTGTATGACAAAATAAACAGTCCTGGGTCAATCAAAAATCAAAAATGAACTGGAAAAGTTGCTTTACTGTGAGTACCAATGGTGATCAGGTACTAGTAAGTGCCTAATAGGAACATATCAATTGTTTTTTACTCTTGGCCAAGTGCTCATGGAGCTTTTATAGGTTATGAAAGGACGAAACAATTTGTGTTAGATACAACTACAGTGGGAAACATGGACAGAGTCAAGCCGGAAAACACATCACCAACAACAAACAGCACTGTTGCGGCCCTTTTCTCCAATTTTCTCCAGTTCAAACCGTCAGCCGTGCATAATAGCAGTTTGCACACAAAATGTATGCGTGTAGAATATAGAATTTGGACTGCGGCCCATACAAAACTGAGCACAAGTGAATTTCTCCCATGCACAACACATCTCACATGTGGATAATTCACACATGCACAGACACATGCTGTTTTTGGATATTTCACACTTGAAGTATGATACATGATATTCATCATTATATTCATCATAATATGACACAAAGAGAGATGTTTTACTCTTTTGTCCATCCTGACTGAGTTATTTGGTTCTTGGACTGACTACACAGTGTGAAGCGTGGCAAACGTTGATAAGTAACACCCCAAATGCAGAAAAAGACAACACTTTCATTTACCCACTTGAAACAGGCATTCACCAGAGCATCAAAGGAGGAGAGGTGGAGAGACTGACACATTTCAAAGAGACAGAGAGAGGCTGGCAGAGGAAACAGAAAAAGGGGAAAGAGCGAATGGAAAGAGAAGGAGAGAAATAAGTGTTTGTGCGAGAGAGGGGCAGAGAAAGAGAGAGGGAAGGGAAGGGGGGGGGGGGGGGGGAGACGGATTGCATTGCAGCACACCCGTGCGTAAATGTGACCACCCTCGCCGCGGTGCCTCCATCCCTCCGTCCTCTCCCCTCCAGCCTCCAGCGGCTCCTCTCTCCTCCTCTCAGCCGGGATCACCTGCGCGGTGGTCGGCCGCCTTTGGACCGTGGAGTCCCGGGCGTCTCGGCTCGGCGCCCTCCTCCAGGGCTTGGGAGGAGCGCCGGGGACCACGTCCCGGTTCCTGCCGGGCTTCGTGTCCACCGCCGCCGCCGAGGGCCAGGGCTCGGAGCGGCGGGAGAGACGCGGCTCGACGCGCTCCCGCATGCCGGTGATGCGGGGACTGATCGCGCCGCAGAACACCTTCTTGGATACCATCGCCACCCGTTTCGATGGGACCCGTGAGTACATTTATCATCTGTGCATTTTAGGGATGTTTGAAGCAGTTTATTCATTCAGATCTAGTTTTTTTTTTTTTTTTTTTGTAAAAATGGAACAAAGTCCTCCAGAGACCTGCAAAGTGCTTATTGAGGATTGAGGACACCTGGAGACACACACGGGCCATAAACATGCTGACACTTAAACTGATGAATGAATTATGATGAATGAAAGCGCAGACTAATGTTTGACATATCAAGAATTCATGAAGCCCTACCTGAGCGCCCAGTTTAAAGATGAACTAACCATCTACTGCTCCTCACAGAGCCTGCTGCAGCAACCACTGACATCTTTTGTCATTGTTTGCTCCAGAAATGCAGATGCAGTGAAGTTAATTGAATTGCATTTATTAGAATCATCCCAGCGTATATTTAAATTGGGGGCATCTCTTTTCCAAAGCAGATTTGTGGTTTCCCGACTGCATCGATGGTGATAATATCTTGAGCTGTAATGAGCTGATTTGCTGTTAATGTATAGTGTCAATTAATGCTACGAGCAGTGCATCAATTCCCATTTGCAGTTCAATCAATTCAAAAGGTTGCAATTCACTTTAATGTGGATTCAATATATGGCAGCCTTTACTCCAGATTCAGTCATTCTTCACTTAGTTAACCTGCTAACCCTCCTCTTCTCCCACTTTTTTGTACAATGTGTACAGTTTTTTTTGTGCAGTAATACTACTTTGATTTGCTCTGTGGTAATGTGGTTAAACACAATATAAGCACAACCTGCAGTAATGAATGTCCTGGAATTAGATTGGACCCACTGTAGTGCCCTTATCATGTCAGCTGACACCGGCTTTAGTGGCTCCCTTAAACACATTTTCAATTAAATGAGCACAAACCAGATGAAACGCAGTAAGACTGGAGCTTTCCTGTACATGGAGTTGTGGGTTTTGCATGTTGTTTCTTTATTTAAAGACGGCTTTATAAGAATAAAACATTTCAAACGGTTACATCAGCTACCGAAGACGACGTACATCCATTCATCCAGTACAGGTGACACCCGAACGACTCAAAAAATGTCTGACATTCAGTCTTTTAATTAGAATCTTCACAGTAACAAACAATTCAACGCAAAGAACGTCAGAGCAGTGTCACATTAAAACAGACTCTTATCCAACCTATAATTATTATTCAGCACCTGTATCCACACGCAGTTCCTTGCAACACACATCACACACTGATACACATCAGTCTGTGCATTAAGCCCACAGAACCCTATGCAGAAATCGCTGCCAATCAATATGCATCTGCTGTTATTATAGCTTAATGCTGTTACATAACACAGTCCTGAAGGCGCAAACTAACAGGCAGGACTGAGCAACAGACAGAACGTGTGGATGAGGGATACAGAGCGGGATCTGTTTTTTTTTTTTTTCCAAACAGAGCTGTGAATTACACTAAATGCAATTTGATTTGTGTATAGATTTCAGTCCTGATGCAAGGTGCTACATACATGTCTAGAGGGTGCTGTGGAATAATCAGTCATCTAATGATATTCAGTGACAACTGTAGGCTTCCAATATTTCCTGAATGCCGCCTGAAGGCAAAGTTTAATTTTGTGTCAACAGCGATCAGTTCCACTTGAATCTGAGAGTGGAACAGATTGCACGTCCCTGTATCTGATCACGTCATGTGCAGTGTGCGGGCTGGCTGAGGGAGCTCCATTAGACACACGACTCTGGATTGATTTCATTCACTTCATCGAGACTTGAGGAGTTTTTCTCGTTTTGCTCCTCAGAGTAACAGTAAGAAACTCCTCAGAGAAACTAATAATAATTAGGTAACACAAAACAGAACACTACGAACTTCTGTTCAAAACACTGTCTGTGCCTGCACTCCATAATACATAATCCATAATTGGTGGAAAAGTACAGGCCTGTGTGGAGAAAATCCATTTCCACTTGACTTTCTACTGAGACTGCACGGTTATACAATGATCACATGGCTCAGAGCAGCGGCACCCACACCTTTATTCCCTACAAGATTCCCCAAAGGACATGGTCCACAAAGCACATGCTCTAATGTAAAGGCAAACTCCCATGAGCCCTCCTGCATGTATCACTGCAATACTAACGAGCTGCTCCACCACCAGGACTGAATGCACATTGCCACCCTTGAATCTGAGGGTTTCTTTCCGTGCCTTGGAATAAGCTTTTTCAGGAATGCTGATCAGTGTGATCTTCGTGACACTTGCCCAACAAGATCCCAAGCCAGCAGTTCTACTTTCCCCCTGAGAACATCCTCGGCAAGAATCTGAGTCCCCTTCCTTAGTTGTCTGTTGGTTTGGAAGAACCTTTCTGAGGCCAAACAAAACTCTGTCTTCATGGCCTCCCCGACCTCCTTTTTCTTCCTCCTCGTTTGCTTCAATGACAACAGAAGCTGCAGTCCATCTTGCCTTCCGGTACCTGTCTGCTGATTCAAGAGTTCCCCGGGTTAATGGAGCCCGGACGGCCTCCTCCTTCAGCTTCAGTGGGTTCTTGGGCTTCACCGCAACAGGAACTGATGGGCCTCGGGCTTTCTACAGCTTTCTGAGCAGCCACCTCAGCAACCGGGGCTTTGAACATGACTCAACCGGAGTAGAAGGTTTCCAGACCTCGTCAACAGCTGCCACTACTCTACCCAATCCACCCTCACCAAACGTTTGGGTTTACAAAAAATCAAATTATCATTTTAAATTGATTTAATCTAATTATATGTCCCTACACATCCAAAAGTTATGTTTCTTGCCCCAAAAGGACACCAAGCACAGCAGTTTACAGTTAATTAAAGAAGGTCCTAACAACCCTGATTAAACATTAGTACATAAATCTTCATGATTTGTATTCACACATGCCTGTCTGTCTACAAGTGTATAAAGTGTTACTCATAATCTGAACCAACTACACAGAGGGAATAAATGAAACTTTTGCCAGACATGAAGACATCAGTGATGACATGTGATAACCAGCACTTCCTCATGCTTGGACAAGCTTGTGTGAGAAAACGAAGTCTGGAGTGACGCTCACGTTGAGCTCTTCATTCATTATTACCCTCTTCCTCCTCACCTTCGGCAGGCCCCTGGTCAAAACACAGTGGGGGTATTTTAATGAGGAGCTTCTCCAACCAAATAACTGTGTAACTGTATGTGGCTGTCCACGGGGTGCTGCCAAGAAAGTTTGTGCACGTCGAAGGGTAGAGTGGGTCGAAAAAGCCTCGGTTTTTTGACGGTTTTTTTGAGACGTCCGTAGACGAAAAAAC
This sequence comes from Lateolabrax maculatus, assembly GCA_031216445.1. Classification (NCBI taxonomy): domain Eukaryota; kingdom Metazoa; phylum Chordata; class Actinopteri; order Acropomatiformes; family Lateolabracidae; genus Lateolabrax; species Lateolabrax maculatus. The sequence continues at coordinate 6,360,286 of CM062215.1, read as the reverse complement.
ACACAGAGCATCTAATGACTAATGACCGGAGGCAATAACAGGGAAAACAGTGCAGGTGCACCGCACACTTAACGACACAATACAAGACGTGTCCACAGCGACTCACAGTGAGTTCTCAAGCACTAAAAACCAGCAGAGCAGAAGAGTATTTTCAGGTTGGATGCTGGGATATTCCATCTTGGCCATGCAACATTAATGCAGCATGATAACCAGGGAGACTCCAGGGAATTCTCTTGGTGTTTTTTTTTTGCTTATTGCTGTAGATAAGCTTCAGTTAGACCGAGAGCTATCTCAGTACACTACATACATATTTATAAGTATAAAGGTTACACATTTGAATTAATCATTCATGGATAGCACCGTCGGGCGGTCAGCATTGCCCAAACTGACAACAACTATCTCAACAACTATTGGATGGATTGCTATTACATTTTGTACAAACACTCATGGTGCCCAGGAGATGAAGCCATCTCCTCAGATGCACTAATTGATAATTTACGGCTCCTCCTCCCGTTGTTAATATTATTTGTTCTGTGTGTGTTCGGCATGCTCTGACAAAGGTCTGTTTGTCCAAAATGTTGGACTATAAACTCAGTTTGTGCCAAAGAGATAAGTGTGCGGGCGCCTTAATTTCTTTCATTTCAATCTACACGTGAAACAGAGAAGCAGCAAGTATTCACAGTGGAACCTGCCATTTCCTCACTTGATTAACGAGTTAAATCATTAATCAGTTATCAAAAATGACAACGTATTTTCAGTCAGTTGGAGCTTCATGCTATGCAAATACTTGTCAGATGAATGCCTACATGGTATGGGCGTACTTACTAGAGGTCCTACAGTTGTTTGATTGGGGTTGAACACGTTTTCATAGTCCAGTGAGAAAAGAAAGTCTTGTAGTGAGCGAATGAGACAGAGGACGGATTTCAGAGGGATGGATTTTTGTGGTTTTGTCAGAGGAGTTCTTGCAAACAGCTGTGCGCTATTAGGGTTTTGATGCTGATGCAGAGTAAAAATGTGTTTTCAGCTGAGGTTTAGGACACACGTCCTGAGAGGATGGTTTAATAAATAATTCTGCACGTAGGAATCATCTAGCTGCCAGTGTTCATCCCCTTATTATAGACTCTTACTTTCAAATGTCATGTTTTTTCTCAACCACTGTCAATTTTATGTGATGTTATATATGGATGATAGATGACTAGTATTGAATAAATACATTATTATGAATATAATAATAACACAAATAAAAATAATAAAAAGGATTTGATAACAAAAGGGAACATTAAAGCAATTCAGCTTTCATGGCTCAACCGCTCAAAGAACTTGCACTTAATTCTGACATTTCACCAACTTAGGTTTTACAAAGAACAACAAAGAACGAGTAGTAATAAATCATCAAGGCTGACAGTCTACAGCCAGGTTATCAGCTGTGTGAGGTTGTACGTGAATTCATCCTGAGGGGAACATGAGTGGGTGCACTGTTCAATAGAGACATTTCAACTCGAACCCACAAATTCCTTGCCAGAGGAAAATTCAGATGATCACTAAATTCATTAGGATTCATCCTCTGGAGGCCATGAATGCTTGTATAAAATGTAATTGCAATCCATAAAATAGTTTCAGTTGGAGCAAAGTGGAGGACCGAACGACAGACCAACATTGTATCCCTGGGGCTGTCAGCTGTTCGGTTACTGAGGTTCAGGTCGGTTTCAGCACGAGTGGAAGTTAATTGAATTTCCAAAGACGAGTCCTGACGGTTAGAAGAACTGCAAGTAGCTGCATTTCATGAAGGCGATTCATCAGAAGACTTTAAATGAAATGAGTTATTTCTGTTACTGTAACAATCTTATTGTTGAGATGAAGTTCAGATATTCATTGATAGATTTACTCCACAACTGTGATTGACTATCAGTTGCACAAAAAGCTTGTTACACTATAGGGAGATGTCCCACATACTAATTTTGAGGAAATAAATAAAGGGCATAATTCTTTGTATGTAAACAACTGCAAAATTCATTTTACAAGTTGTTATATATATTCTGTCAATGTAATCTGACAAATCTGTCTTTTGCAGGGAACATCATAAGTCAGAGGAATTTTTGAGTTCAGAATTTGTGCACACAGTTTTCAATATACGGTATTTAACGTATCAGTTGTGGTTCAGTTTGGGGTCAACGCAGTGCCCTTACAAAGTGCTGAAAACATACATGTGCGGCGTGTGTGTGTGTTTGGCTTACGCTGTGCGCAAATGTATTGTGGCGGGCTGTCGCTGTCAGTGTTATCAGCACCCGGGTTTATCAGGGTTCCCTAAGCTGCTCAGGGGCTGAGTCTGAGAGGTTTTGTAGTGCAGCTCGCACGTTATTACACCTGGATTGTGGTGTGTATATGTGACAGGCCTGCCTAGTGCCTGGGGAATGTGCAGAACATAAATGCAACAAAGGAAAACAGGATCACAGCATAAGGTGGAGAAGAAGGAAAATGATGGAGCACACAGGAACTGTTTCTCTGAAACCAGACCAGGTCTTATGGGGGGAAATGTTCATGTATGTGTGGGGATGGCCACTATATGAACACAGTGTAGAAGCAGAAAACATTACATTCATAATACATCATAAGTACCCGTCCACTCATTTTGTGTAATTTTGGTCTGGGGCTGATTATCATGGTTTTGTTCCCATTAAGGAAAAATCTAAATGCTAAAACATACAATGATATTCTAGACAATAGTGTGCTTCCCACTGTGTGTCAACAGTTTGGGGAAGCCCTCTTCTAGCCGGTTTCCCCGGTTGCGTAACAACCGAGCAATTCAGAGCTTTGGAGGTGAGGTTAAGGATGGGGACGTTACACTTCAGAACCACAAAACTCCACATCCTTGGACAGTAGCAACAGAAAAATGTCCACTAAAATGGCAACAAACGTGGATGAGATCGACAGCTGTACAGGTTGTGCATAAATAAATAAATCAGCATGTTGTTTTGTTCATCCTGAAGAACTATGCATGTGCTATGGAGACATGTTTTTGTGAGCCTGTTTGTTTGTTTGTGTCTCATGCACATGTTCGAGGCCTCAAGGAGCCATGCAATGCATTTTGTTGAGAAACACTGGGTGTACACCGAACCTTCCTTTAATCTCCCCAACAGCTTCAACAATGAAACATGTGCGACCATACTGGTTCTTAGCATTTAAGAAAATCTGGAGGTTGGTTCCTTTCTTTTGACACTCTTCTTAAAGCTTCAATATAAGATGCCCGGGAAAAGCTTCCATTTTCGCCTCAAATGAAAGAATATCCCTTGTTTTTATGCAAAATGGGTTCACTGCTCTTAAATATTAATATATTCCTCTATTCTACCAGTTAATCATCTCAAAAGTGCAAGCCTGTTTTTTTTTCTGGGAGAAGTGATTCATCAAATCCTATTATATTCTGTCACACTCTTCAAAATCGCCGCCTGCATCACACTTCTGTTCAAAATCGAGGACGGCCTCCATCTCTCAGAGCAGCTTGACTGATCAGATGTTATTACAGCCATTTCTACGTTTACTTAGCGCACGTGGTACAGCTGACGAGAAAGTTTGTACTTCTTGTCTGAGTGCTTCCACGAGGTTCAGCATTTACACTGGACATGCTGTATTAATGCATGAATTATTAAATTTTATTGTCCCCAGTTCATCTTCATGCAATCTCACTTTCTCTGAGTCCCTATGCATTCATCTCTCTCTCTCGCTCTCTCTCTCTCTCGATACCTCTCTTTCAATCATTTTGCTCGCCCCATATTGCTCACATTCTTCAGAGAGAGTGCTCCAGTCCTCCAGATTCATTTATGTATGAACTGTAATGATCTCAGTGCAATGAATGGCTTGGCTGTGTGAGTCACCTGTCGTACTTAATTCAGTTTCATAATGAATTTTTCAGGTGCCCATAACTCAGCCTGTCAAACCATCCGTCAGAGCTCCTGTTTACACCACAGCCTGACATTACACTGAAATACATAATTTTTTAATATTTAATATAAACATTTTGGAATATTATTAGTAAATCTATACACTCCAGCCCATCATTTTTATGTCCCATTCTCCTGAACGCGATGTCTCAGGAACGCTTTGAGGGAATTTCTTCAACTTTGGCACAAACGTCCACTTGGACTCAAGGATGAACTGATTCGAATTTGGTGGTCAAAGGCCAAAGGTCAGCGGTCACTGTGACCTCACAAAACACGTTTTTGGCGATGACTCAAGAATTCAGAGGATAATTATGATAACATTCCACACAAATGTCTAGTAGGATAAAATTATGAAGTGATGACACTGTCATTGTTTTATATCCACATATACCATACCACATGCCATCATTCTTAATGCCTTCATACATGAATTAGGACTGACAGTAATGAACATAGAGCTTTGAAGTACCTGTCAGATACTGTAGATCACAATTAGAAGTGACATGAGCTTACATAATAGGGTCAAAATAATTGTGACAGGCAAAATTCCCAATTTGCCAAACTGATATACAGTATGTGGCTATTTATTTTTTTTGTTTGTTTCCGTTTTGCACAACGAAATCCGTATTTAATGTTAACTATTGCCGGAGGCTGTGAACATGCAGGAATTACTTTTGTAATCTCAACCTGGCACGTCTGAGCTCTGCAGAAAAGTGGAGTCAGGTTTATTTGTGCAGCTCAAAGAGGGCACAGACGCAGAGAGAGGTGGAGAAGACGCACGGGACGAACAAAGAATAAAGAAAAGATCATTTGATGAGAACAATAGCGGGAGATGAAGAAAAGAAGATGAAATGAATATCATTAAAAAGCAGCAGGCATGTTAAATTCTCCCTGAGGAGAGCCCATCAAAGTGAGCAGAATTACCTTGAAGCCTTTCAGAGTGCACAGGCGAACACACTGGGAACAAACACTGTTTAAAAAAGGAGAGCTGTGCATAAAATGTTAATTATGCTTTCTTTGAATCAACGTGACGTGTTAGAGAAACTGTAGGTGATGACCCCGTGGTTGAGGAAAGCATGTATGTGACTGGATGTGTAACAAAACTGTAACATGATCGTCCTGCTGGCTTCATTTTTATGGGAATGGTTATTTTGTTTGCGTTTAACAACTACACCTCACGTGAGGCTTTGAGGGAGCCAAATGTAAAAGTCTAATGGGAGTTGTAGTGTAAAGACTGCATTAATATACGCTTATGGTATATATTTATATCAATTTAGCAAATAACACATTTTGATAAAATTGTTTATTGTACTCATTGTACTGCACGTTTCAAATTACATTTTGTTTCAGCGGCAGGATACTTAACTATATATAATGTTGAATTTGCAACTTTACTTTTGTACTTTTGTTTCAGGAGAATCTTATACCGACACAAAGTTACCTGTAAATCAACATATGGATTAAATACCCACAATCTCTCCACCAATCACAGTGAAAGGTCAGGCTATCTATAGCCTAACAGGCTAAACCCAGGGGAAAAAGTAATCAAAGTACTCACTGTGCTGCTTAAAGGGGGACTCACATGTATCAGCATTTTCTTCCCCACTAGCAGGATGACAAAGTCGGTCTTTGTTCCGGACCGAAATATCTTGACAAACATTGGATGCATTGCCATGAAATTTGGTTCAGACATTCTTCTTCTTCATCCCACCAGGATGAATTGTGAAAATGTCAGTGATCCCTTCATGTCACTGTGAGAATGTATGTGTGCTTGATTTAATGTTGATGAAATTAAACTATTTGTATTTTTCTCTGAGCTCCCACTTTGATGAAATAACGTCTTTCCTAATGTCTGTGTCTGTGTTTCCCTTCCCCGTGTCTTCTCCATATTGCCTTGCCATCTTCCCTCCAACCAGACAGTAACTTTGTCCTGGGGAACGCCCAGGTCCAGTCCCTCTACCCCATAGTCTACTGCTCCGATGGCTTCTGCGAACTGACCGGCTTCGCCCGAGGCGAGCTGATGCAGAAGAGCTGCATGTGTCACTTCCTGTACGGCAGCGAGACCAGCGACCGCCTCACCTCGCAGATGCAGAAAGCTCTGGATGAACGTCGGGAGTTCAAGACTGAGATCATTCTGTACAAGAAGAGTGGTGAGCCTGGAGGACATTGTCATATTGAATCATGTTTAATACTTGCAGTGTCAGTCAAAAACATATTATATTTTAATCAAACCTGATATGTTTGTGGGTTGCAGGGTAATTTCCCTTTAGGCTGGAATAATAAAATCTCTTTTTCTTTGAACAGGCTCCAAGTTCTGGTGTCTGCTGGACATAGTGCCCATAAAGAACGAGAAGAGCGAGGTGGTTCTGTTCCTGGTCTCGCATAAGGACATCACAGAAAATAAGGATGGCAATGAATCTGACACTGGTGAGAGAAAGCGTGAAAAAAGAAAGAGAAAGTGAGGCATTGTCCAGGTCCACTACAATTCACATGAAATGATCCAATAGAGGCTTTGCAGCTGGGGCACAAATCTGTCAGCAGACATAGACACAAACATATTATGGAGGGGGTTTGGGAGCAGTCATCAAGTAAATAACCTATTCTACTTTTTTTTTTTTTAGCAAAACAGTACATCCATTGTCAGTTCTGCTGTCCTAAATGATGGAAAATATTAATAATGAATAAATTATTTTTCTTGAATGAACCAAACCAAAGCAAATGCATATACAGTCCAGATCATCCATTTAAACCACTGATATGCACAGTACAGTTCAAGAGGACATTACCAATGTGTTTGCTGTCTATAAAAATGACAAATCCGTACTTGACCTCATTGGTAATACTGAAGTTTTATGAAATGGAATTAAATCTGCTGACATTTCCGGGCACAAAGCAAGAAAATAGTCTTTCCCACATTCAACACACTGTACAACAGTAAATTCCACCAGCTATCAAAGGTGAAACACAGGTCAGCTCCTTGAGAGCAGTGTTTTAGTTCTATGTGATTCAGTGTTTTGTTCCGTGGGGAGGGGGTACAAATTTGACTCACCTTCACCATCCTTCACCATCCTATACACAGCCTGATATAGACTTATCGTAGCAATTTATTTACTTTATAATGGCCTAATTTTAGGGTAGAAACCTGTATGTTTAGCAATGAAAATGAACTGTATTGTGCTTGATGGCCACCACCCTAGTGGTGCATGTACTGTTAGAGTAAAAATATAATGCACCCAGTGATAATTAAGTTGTGAAAAAACCCAAGAGGCAAATAGGCCTGCCTATTGGACGCCTTATATATGAAAAGGTCATCATCACATGTCGATTTTTTGAAATCAGGGTTGATTTAACTGGTTTCTGTGGTGAATGTTTGGTTTCAGCAGAGTATTTTGCCAATTGATTTCCAATAACATGTTGGGTTGAGGGATTCTAAGACATTATGAATTCCACAGCCCATAACACATTCAATGTGTTAACATGACTCACAGTAACAGTCTACAGGAGTAAATATACAGCATGGCTTGACTACCTCATCCTGTAGGTGGTGTAATGTATTATGTGGCCTCATAAATTTGGCTCATGGTCGGGCTTTTGTGGCTGTAAGAAACAGAAACAACAGGAAATCTAAATCAAACGTTATTAAAAGTAGAAAGAAAATCCAAAGCACAGACGTGATTGTGGAGCTTTATGTGTAGTAGCATTAAAAGCCTCGTCACACCACGATGTGGAACAGTGAATGTGGTTTTAAAAGGTGACGTAGAGACTGTTGCTGGAGAGCTCACAGAGCTAACTGCAAGAACTCACATATCAAAGTTCAATCAGAGTTTGTGAGACACAGATTTGTACAGTGGCGGTTTCTGCCACACGTCTGCATGTCTCTCTGGTTTTGCGTCCTTGTTCTCAGATGAGGAAACTGGGCTGGAGATCCACCAGGTCAGCCGGCCTCCGGGCTTCAACCTGGAGCGCCGGCGCAGTCGTGCCGTCCTCTACCAGCTGTCGGGACACTTACAGAAACAGGACAAAGCCAAGAGCAAGCTGAAGATCAACAATGTGAGACATGTCGTCTTTCGTACCTTCTGTCCTACTTTGGATTTGACCTACTGTCTTTTTAAAGCATAATGCTCATACTGGTAGTTTTGCAGCACAATCATCAGCCACATTACCAAAAGAAGGGCAAAAGCAGTAGTATATTGCTTGTTCTGTCCAACACCATAGCATGAATGAAAATTGCAGCCTCTAGGAGGCACTAGCAAGGCTTTTGATTTTCAGCCTTGAACTAACTTTACTTTTGAAGGTGGGGATTATAAGGTGTCAGCACACTGGTTTTACAGACTTGCGTATCCTGTCAAAAGGGGGATTCTCGTCCAGTGCTGTTTCCAAGGGCTTTGTATGCAGCTCAACTTGATTTGCATTCATTTCCAAGTTGATAAGATGAAAACTTGTACGTTCAAGCAACTGGGATGAGACAAAACGTAGAAAAACTACCCTTGCAGTGTGATCTTAATGACTCAGTACCTCAGAGGGAAGACATTTCCATAAAAGTTCTCATTAGTCAATTGAATTCACTGGAGGGCTGGGTGACCAGATATCATGGTAAAAAGGTTTCATCCGCTGGCATCAGCTGACTGTTAACTTGATGCTCAGGTAATTTGTTTGTACATATACAGTAATATATGCCAATATCAATACCAATTTGTGTAAATTTGCCTTTGAGTTATGATTACTGTCATTGTTATGAATGTTTGTGTGTGCTTCCATACAACATATCAAGAGTGTTCTTGGGGCCAACGCCAACCCGGTCCCAGAGTACAAGGTGGCGGACGTCCAGAAGTCCCGCTTCATCCTCCTTCACTACGGTGCGTTCAAGGCCGGCTGGGATTGGCTGATCTTGTTGGCCACCTTCTACGTAGCCGTCACCGTTCCCTACAACGTGTGCTTCACCGCGGTGGAGATACGAGAGGACGGCGGCTCAGCAGCGCGTAACCCTCCGAGCGTCAGCGATATCTTGGTGGAGATACTTTTCATCATCGGTGAGGCTGGTTTCACATGTAGTGTATAATTCTTTGGTGTCAGCTTTAATGTAGCCCAGGTCCTTTAAGATGTAACTATTAAGAGATGGGTTTCAGATACATACTTTCACTTTTAAAAAGGACCTTTTAATAGCACTCCCTATAAAAGACCTGTTTATGAAACATGATGCACTGTGATCTAGCCACTGTGACCGATAGGACTGTTTGGACTGCAAAGACATCAGGCAGTATAATGCAAATCCTTTTGTTTGTACCTCAAATATTTACCTGGGATTCATCATCAGTGTCACCATGAATACCTTTGAATGCAGGACTTTTAAAGGGGACTTGTTCCATTATGGTGTTAAAACTTGCATATTAAAGCTATAAAGGAAAGGAAAGGCTGTAATAGTCAACTTGTTTTTCCGTCTGGGCTTTAAAGGTGCTCGTAAGCGCATTTTGTTACCTTCGGACAGAACCAGGCTAGCTGTTTCCCCCTGTTTCCAGTCTTTGTGCTAAGCTAAGCTCACCAGCAGCTGGATGTGGCTTCATATTTACCGGATAGATGTGAAGAGTGGTCCCGATGTTCTCGTATAAGCGCAGTTTAACATGATGGAGGGTTTCCAAGCCGCACTGGTGTGTCACGTTGTACGTTGTGTGCCAGATATCGTGCTGAACTTCCGAACCACCTACGTGAGCACGTCTGGTCAGGTGGTGTACGACGCCCGCTCCATCTGCATCCACTACGTCACATCCTGGCTGTTTGTGGATCTGATCGCCGCCTTGCCCTTTGACCTGCTCTACGCCTTCAATATCAGTGTGGTGGGTCTCACACACACACACACTGTCCACACTACAGTGTAGCTTTCTGTTTGTGTGTATATGGGTGTTGGGAAAATTCATATAAATCGTACGTTTGGCTGTGCTTGCACTTCTGTGTGTCTCTAGGTGCTATTTATGTGTGTTTTTGTGTACGTGTGATATATAGGCAGAGGCTCTATGGCCTCTGCGAGTTGTAATAGATGTCGTTCTTTTATCAATGGCACTCTCCTGCTGTTCCACTCTCGCTCACCGTTAATTTAACAAGACCATGAAAGAGCCTGCAAATGTACAGTGAACACCGAGGCACAACACATCACACACACACACATACACACAAAATCCTCTGTGCTACGAAGATAAAAATCACATTTTTTTTTATCAGAGAAAGGGAAAACTGACGCATTTTATTGAAACCCTGCCCTTCTTGCTCTTGCTATTTGCCGTAGTGGCTTTGAGTGAGGCAAACCGAGAGGCTGAGCCTCAGCAAGGAACTCATTATTTGGTAACCGGTAATTAAGCTGATGAATGAGTACTCTGATGACAAATTACAGGTGGAAGCAAGTAGATTAGCCGGATGATGTTGAGTGCAGAGCCAGTTAACTGTTTAACAGATTCCGTGCGATAGATATTGGATCACTGCTGCTACTGAGCAGAGGGATCTCGAGGGTCACAAGATGATTAAATTGTCATAAGAGCAAGGAAAAATGTTTTTTTACAACAAAATTATATTATCTTTTTCTCACTTCTCTACTCTCCCCCTTTTTCTTGTAAAATAACCTAAAACCTGGCCCGTAAAAATCTTGTAAATCATACATTGTGAAAGGGAAAAATCACTGTTTGGTTGAACTGCTTTGGTTGAAGTAGATATTTTTTTATTTTCAGGGGTTGCAAACCAAAAAGGTGTATTGTCTGTTGACAACAGTTATCCTCCAAGGCTCGGTTTTGAGTGATTTTAGTCTTGGTCTTAGACTTTTTTACTCCTGGAGGAGAACCTAAAAGCCCTGGTTCTTTTTGACTCTAAAAATAACTGTATGATCAATGTGTAAATTCACAATGGGGTAGAGCTGGATCTTGGTGTAATGGGTTTACCGGCAAGCAGAACTCTTTGGTGCAGTGTACTGCAAATGACATGGTGTCTTTTTGGATAGATTTCGACAGATCAGGGCTACTGAATGTGCTCACAAACAGTAGGTATTTGTGTCTGTGAGGCAGAGGTTTTTACACAGAATTAAATCCCCTGAATGGATCCATATCCAGATACAGAGTGTAATCCTATCTGAGTGGGATGTAATTCATCATAAGATGTCTTGAAACCAGAGCTACTTCAATTAACGGACCACTTATTGAGCACTGAAACGAGCAGGAAATTGCAACCACAGTTAATACAGAGATAAAGCAGAAAATCAATGAAGGGGTGCTATTTGATGAAGTCATTTTTACCTCAGGACCACAGGAATTTTTCCAGCTGAGGATGATAATGGCAGTGAGTTGGTATCCTGGAGAATTTATGATCCCATCTGAGCTACATGGTTCAGACAATCTGTGGAACCGACTGTTTTTCTACGCCGGGAATGAGATCAATATGCAGGTCCCCATGTTACATAGCTCACTAACAAGATTACTAATTAAAATTCATGGGTGTGCATGGGTAATTTCTAATTGCAAGCCTCTCTTGGCTCCAGAAGGGAAACTTTTAAGATTAAACATGAAATCTGGTTCTAATTTATGTCTCAGGAAATAGTCTACTGTATCTATCCAGGAGTAACTAATCCCATCCTAATGAGCTACACTTTTGTATCTTGTGTTCGCAAGTTCTTCAAATCCATCCTCCTCTCTCTCCCAGAACTTCGGGGTTCACCTGCTGAAGACGGTGCGCCTCCTCCGCCTCTTGCGCCTCCTACAGAAGCTGGATCGTTACTCCCAGTACAGCGCCGTGGTCCTCACCCTGCTCATGTCCACCTTCGCCCTGCTGGCCCATTGGATGGCCTGCGTCTGGTACTTCATCGGACGCAGCGAGATCGAAAGTAACAGCCCAGCCTCCTGGGATATAGGTTTGTGTCTGCGTGTTGTGCAGTCTGTGTGCATGTTTGTCGCAACTTCATGGAAAGATTTCATGTTTGATTATGGCGCTAGATGAAAAGTCAGGGGATCACAGGTCATTTGAATTTATCCTCTTGAGAGCTTGAACATAAGTTGTAAATTTAACGGCAGTCCACCCAATAGTTGTCAAGATATTTCACTCACGGTAGCACTCATCCTCTGGGTACCACGCATATCTGCACAAACAAATTAAAGTAAAAAGTCACAATACCAGCCAACGGTGTTTGACATGTGACCTTTGGGAACTGCCCTGCAAAAATACCACAAAAGTTAGTGCTTTACACCAAAGACGGAGACCAAACCAACAAAATAATCTGTATCATTTTTACTGATCCAGAGCAGAGTATGAAGACATGCTTTTATACACTCAGCGTGAGGTGCTTGTGTCCTTTTACTGAGAAAACACTTCTTATTATGGTGATCTGTCTCCCCTCCCGCTGTGCTCAGCCGTGCTGAGCAACAACAATACTGTGAGGTGCATGTGGTGATGGTGGTTTTCCAGCAACGTGGAATGAGACAGGAAGAGGCTAGAGAGAACAGGGATGAGGGGTAAGAATGGACTCGTGTACACATGGGGCAGCTATGGTCGCCCATTAATCACAGGGTTGGTAATTGAGCAAAACACTGAACCCTAAATTGCTTCCGATGAGCATGTCAGCGCTCCAGCAGTCTTGGTTAATGAGTGTGTGTGCATGGGTGAGTGAGAGGCTTCTAAAAACGCTTTGTCTTACTCAGCTTGAAGCGCTATATAAATGTTATCCATATCTACATCACAAGTCGACTCTAGTGTTTTTATTACTCAGATGGAAATTTATGACAGCAGCATTCACATTAGAAAAATAGTGATCCCTAGAGGTTGCAATGTTCATTAAAGCCCATAATGAAAATGTAGCCCCGAAGATGGGGCTAGTGGAAAGCTTGTTGAGGGTACAAAATCAAAATGGTTCATCATCTGAGGAGCAGGAATGCGCTCAGCAAATCTCCAATTGCCTCGTAGATTAGCGCGTGTAGCAAGTGTAGGGAAGTTTTGACCTGATGATGGGGGCACCGGATGAAAGTGGAATTGAATTGAAAGGTCAGGGTGTCTGTTTTGTCTGCCTGCCATGCTGTCATATCTCACTCTATCACCTGGCAACTTACAGCTGGCTGGCGTGCAGTGTCTGGCCTGTTCTCCTCCCAAATACAAAAACACCAACACTGAAATAATTATTCTGCCCCTTCAGGCTTGTTACCACTGCTAATGAGGCCTTACAGGTATTCTAACAATCATTCTCATGAAATTGACAAACTCGTCTTGATTGCTTGTCTTCCCTCGCCAGGCTGGCTCCACGAACTGGCCAAACGTTTGGGAACGCCGTACTTCCTGGCACCGCTGACCTCCTTGCTGGGAGTGTCTGACCCGCCTCAAGGCACCATGACAGCAGGACTGACCAATTACAGCCAGTGGAACGGGTCGGGGTTGGAGCCGCTGAGCGGGGCAGGTTTGCTGGGTTCAGGCCAATGGAACAGCAGCAGGACCCGAGCGAGGACGCCAAACGGCTCGGGGACGACACTAAGCGGCGGACCATCTGTCAGGAGCTCCTATGTGACGTCACTGTACTTTGCTCTGAGCAGTCTGACCAGCGTGGGCTTCGGCAACGTTTCGGCCAACACAGACTCTGAGAAGATCTTCTCCATCTGCACCATGCTGATTGGAGGTGGGAAAAACACCAAAGCAGTTTTCAGTGGAAACTAAACATCCACAATATTATGTCATTATTGGGATTTTGTATTCCTAGTGCAGCTACCCCATAACTGAACCATGGCTTTAGTCTTTTATCAAGATGAGCCTTTCTGGTGTTTTTGTCTCTCTGTCTGTCTCCTCTATAGCATTAATGCATGCCGTGGTGTTTGGCAATGTGACCGCCATCATCCAGAGGATGTACTCACGCCGCTCCCTCTACCACACCCGCACCAAGGACCTGAAGGACTTCATCCGGGTGCACCGGCTTCCCAAGGCCCTCGAGCAACGCATGATGGAGTGTTTCCAGACAAACTGGTCCGTCAACAACGGCATCGACGTCAGCGAGGTAGACAGGACTCACTGCATCACGAATGACTGATGCAGATACATTATCTTATTAAATGTCTTTGCCGCGAGACAATGAATGTGAACATCTAACTGAAATCAGCCTCAAATATCAATGTTAAATGGCAAACGAGCATATTTCTGAAAGTGTCCGACTGTTCCTTTAACTGTCACAGATGGGTGTATGACCTCTTTGGCTCGGATTGACCTTGTCAGTTACAATGGGATCAACTGGACTGCCTTCTAAAATTGAAAGTGGAAATCCGGCGACTTGCCCTTCAAACGGACTAAAGAAACAGCTCAAAGTATTGAGAGGATTTGGGTTTTTGTTTCGGGTTCTATCACGCTGGGGCAGCTATCTTAATTTCATGGATTAATGGCCTCATAGATACTAAAGTCACTCTTGGTGTGTTTTACCATGACTTCAAATCTAGATAATCCTTTTTTAAGAGATAACATGATGGTGGACTGATGCTAATACTTGAAGGTAATAATCCACAACTTTCCCTTGCAAAGATTTTTACTTTGCTACTCTGTCAGTGGGAATTCACTCTGTGAAGTCCATGAGAGCTGTTGCATTTGCTGTTAGAAAAGACACTTGAGTTAATGTACAAAATTAAACTGAACTTGAACATGCATGTGTCAGTTGGTTGTGACTATGTGGGAAGGTGAAAGGTTTTATTTTGCCTGTTACCTCCACCTTCCCACACAGTCACATTCAAATGATGACACACAAAGGAAATAAGCTGCTAAAGTTAGGTAGAGAGTCGGGGATTCATACATAGTTTGAAGTCACAGAAATCCAATTGTGCTGTGTGTACCTTTGTTTCACTGTCAAATTTCCCCCTTCTCATTCCCTCCACAGCTGCTGAAGGATTTCCCAGATGAGCTGAGGGCTGACATCGCCATGCATCTGAATAATGAGCTGCTGCAGCTGCCGCTCTTTGAGTCGGCCAGCAGGGGCTGTCTGCGCTCCCTCTCCCTCATCATCAAGACCTCCTTTTCCGCTCCCGGGGAGTTCCTCATCCGCCAGGGCGACGCCCTCCAGGCGATCTACTTTGTGTGCTCAGGCTCCATGGAAGTACTGAAGGACAACACTGTGCTGGCCATTCTGGGTAAAGAGCACAAATATACTGCTGATACATTGACGTTGACTGATATATTGTCATAAAACATAATAATGTATAATGCAATACATGCCAAACACACCACATATCACCAGGCCAACATTACTGAGGTTCAGCACCATGGACAGCACCCATCCCCACAGTGAGATACTATAGGAGGGCTGGCTCCATTCATCCATCCATTTTCCAGACTAACTCACTCCTTGTTTTGAGAGACTAGGTTAAAGAAGTGGGTAAGTACATCAATGGCATATGCTCCCAAGGGAAGTATGTTTGTAAGTTTGTAAGTTTGTAAGTTTGGGGGTTTTGGTGACGCCTCCTGTTGGTCCTACAGTCTGAGTGAGTCATTTTGCTACCTGAATCTTGAAGGGCTTCTCTGTCTTGGACTCCAAACCATAGAAGCCCTCCCAGATTTTGGCAGCAAAGTGACTCGAAATCGACATCAACTTCCAACAAGAAGAAGATATTATATATATATATATGTAAAAGATAACTACTCTATGACCATTCCCAAAGTAAGTAATGGAGATCAGCAAACTTCAGAAAATAAGAGAGCTGTGGGACACCCTGGTAGCTTACTGTAGAGCGCATATCTTTAAGGCTGAGTCGGGCCCGGGGCCCTTTCCTGCATGTCATCCCTTGTCCCTCTCTCTGCCTTCCCTGTCTCTCTGTATCTATCAAAAAAAAGCAGAAATGCCAAAAAAATGATCTTAAAAAAAAGAAAATAAGAGAGTTGTCACCATTGTGTTGAGTACCAGACATTTCTTCTCAATGCCAGTGGGAATTAAATAATTTTTTTTTATAAAGAAAGTTTCAAAAGTTTTAAAGTACATTTAAAAGTGGGGCCTCCTGAGTTTTGTTACAGAATGTAAGATTGCGTTTGTGTATAAGAGCATACTTATACTAATCAACATATGCTGAAGCAAGACCATGAAGTGCTTTTTAAGGAATGTAAAAAAATAGAACTAAATGATTAAAATCAGTTGGAAAGGTAAATCAGAATGAATGAAGGTAACAAGACATTCTTTTCCTTGGTCTATTTTGCAGTCTGGTTGCTGCATTGTGAGCAGAAAACGAGAAAGGGCTTTTACCACTGAGGAAGTTATTAGATATCCGACATTTAATAGCCAGCCAGACAGCTTTCATGAAGAGGAACATAATGAAGAACAGCAGCACAGTGCTGATAAAAACCGCAATCATCTCCATATTAAACCGTCCCTGTGGACAAACAATTCACAACCCATCAGGTGAAAGATGGAGTGTGACCCAAAGATTGATGGAACAGATTTGGGAGCAGCCAGAAGCACTACAGGAAATCCATAAACAGCATTAATTGATTTTTTCATTTTTTTTTTTGCCAATTTGTAAACAGAACATTAACATAATATCGCCTTATCAAGTCCAAATTCACAACTAAAAATAATCGAATCATATTCAAGTTACCAACAAATACCAGCAAACAATCACAAAATAGATGGACATGATGAACAAAATGGGAAAAGGAATCCGCCAGCTGCACCCAGCCAAAACAACTGGGTCCAGAAAAATGCATTAATACAATGCAAAATTAAACTCCTACATGCCTCCATTATGCGAGCCAAGTGAACAGCTAGTGCCTCAGTGTCATTCCTCCAGAATAAGAGCCTCCCCAGAGTCTTGTCCTACAACACGTACACCGACACGCCTTCCATTCTGCACAACATGGATGAAACAGAATAAAGAAACACAAACAGACTCACAAACAAGCCTGGAATCCGTTCAGGTCCGAATAAAGCAAAGGGAGCAAATTGGCAACACTGTTTTTCATATTAATGATCCAACTGTAAATAATGAAGTGACTGCAGCTCAGAGAGAAAAGAGGGTAAACTCATTAGCATGTTGGACCTGCTGTGTATGTACATGCATTCACATGTGGATATTGAAACCCGCACATTCTTCTCCTCTCCCTCCTGTACACACACACACACACACACACACACACACACACACACACACACACACACACACACACACACAAACATTCTCAAATTGTTTTGGCATTGCCACTTTGGATTTACAGCTCTGGAGGAGGCAGTGAGGTAGAGCGAGGAAGCAGAAATAGAGAGAAAACTAAATAATACAGACATTCCATTGCAATGTACAACCATCCATCTGTGTCCTATGGTGTATACTATAACATGAGTATAAATGGTCAAACCATACATTCAACCTCTCTGCTCTATAGTATTTTATTGTTATGTCCCATGGCAGCTTGATGTGGATAATCTCTTATATTGGGGCACCTCATGCCTTTTAGTTTTCTTACCGACTGCGAGCAGTGATGGAAGAAGTATAAAAATCCTTTATCTAAGTAAAAGTATTAATACAACAATGTAAAAACACCAAAGTCCTTCATTCAAATCCCTACTTACATAAAAGCATTATGAGCAAAATGTACTTAAGTATCAAAAGTAAAAGTACTTTTCTTTTCTGCAAAATGTGGTTCTTATTATACATGACATGACATGATTGTTAATACTGATGCGTCAGTGTGTAAGTAGCCAAATTTGTATTCCTTTTTTGGAGTTTGGACTGATTGTTTGCTTTGTTGTGATTTGTTAGCCAAAAGAAAAAAAAAGGCAAGCAACGACAAACCTGCTGATCCCATTCATTTTTTATAAACATTTGCCTGCAGCCTCAGCTACATCCCTACCTGTGTCTCTGCTTCCCAGGGCGGGGCGACCTGATCGGCTCTGACTGTCTGACCCAGGAGGAAGTGATAAAGACCAACGCCTGTGTGAAGGCCCTGACCTACTGTGACCTGCAGTACATCAGCCTCAAGGGCCTCCGCGAAGTGCTCGGCCTCTATCCTGACTACGCACAGAAGTTCAACTCGGAGATCCAGCACGACCTGACGTACAACCTCCGGGAGCGGCACAACACTGAGGTACTATTATACTGATGCTCTAAACGCGTGATATCAAGTCAAGTCAAATTTTATTTATGCAGCCCAAAATCACAAATCATGATTTGCGTCAGGGGGGTTTACAGTCTGTACAACATACAACAC
The DNA here is from genome assembly GCA_031216445.1 of Lateolabrax maculatus. Lineage (NCBI taxonomy): Eukaryota > Metazoa > Chordata > Actinopteri > Acropomatiformes > Lateolabracidae > Lateolabrax > Lateolabrax maculatus. The sequence goes on along the minus strand of CM062215.1, from coordinate 6,342,176 downwards.
CCTCTGTCCTTAGACCCTCGACTGAAAGTACAGAACAGACCAACAAAATCACAGTATATACAAATTACCATGAGCTAGAAGGAGAGATGAAGAGAAACTCACACAGCCGGGAGGCTTAAGGGAGCAGAAACGAAAACAGAGGGTTAGAGAAATGCAGCAGTTTACAGTTTCTTCTCATCTGCAGGGAAAACACGGGTTATAAGCTCGAGGGTTAAGAGATTCATTGGGACTGACACGGACCCACGGAAATGATAAGGGTAACGGGGGCGAGGCTTGAACTGGTCAAAGTGTAGGCACTAATTGAAAGTCAAGGCGAAGAAGTGTGTTTTAAGTTTGGATTTAAAGGTTTCAACAGACTCTGGGGCAGACAGGAGCCCAGTATACTGAGAGCGTAGTGCCCGAGATGGGGTACAAGGTATAATGAGATCAGACAGGTATGAAAGAGTGAGCTCAGTTACAATTTTGTAAGTCATCAGAAGCCTGTTAAAGTCTGATCTGACATGAACATGGAGCCAATGAAGTGAAGCTTAAACTGGTGTAATAGGATCAAATCAAGCTTCCGGCCACATTTTTGAAACAAAGTCAGCAAACACAACGAATTGTCTGAGACTGTTGCACAGTCAGTCGGACATCCTGTTCCCCAGCCACATCCCGCAGCTCCTCCTGGGGGATACCAAGATGTTCCCAGATGGGCCAGATGGGATATGTAATCCCTGCAGCATGTTCTGAGCATGTTCCTCCCGGTTGAACATGCCCAGAGGCACCCTGATCGGATGCCTGATCTTTTCAACAAGAAGGACCTTATGAATGTCTGAGCTCATCACCATATCTCATAAAGAGTTAGCCCGGATATAAAGGACATTCATTTTGGCTGCTTTTATCTCATTACCGTATTTTGGTGAGCTTTGCACTTAAATGGATAGGTCTGATTTTTTGAAGTGGGGTTGTATGAGGTACTTATACACAGTCAGTGTATTACGTAGAGTGGATGGAGGTCGGCACATGCCCAGGTGGACACTGAGCAAGATAGTAGCGTGGACGTGGCCAGCAGCAAACAGGTTTTCCATCACTTTATTTCCCATCACTCCGTCCACTATAGGCCAACTACCAGAAACCCATAAAACTTTACTACACTGCACAACTCTAACTCCTTGTACAGGTGCTTTAACTAACCGAGAAAATCTAAATTAGTGTGCTCATATAAAATGAAATCCTTATGCCAATAAGACTCAATTATTCTCCATGACCTTGGATGCACCCACATATAAAATAGTGGATTTGGTGGAGAGAAGACCAGTATACAGGATTCTGGGTCTTTTCATTTTATTACTATTGTTAATATTACCATATTACTAAGCAAAGTGCATTGGCGATGAATTATCTCATGTTCTAAATGCCTTAAAGAAAAGTCTGGGTAAGATCCACAAGAAGAGCCCTTCTGGTTTTTAGATTAGTCTCAGCGGTGCAGTGACCTCCTCCACCCAACTTTTTACGCAATGCCGGAGTGAAAGCTTTGCACTTGAAAAGGATTAGCCATCTGGACAGGGAGCGAGGAGGAAGCCACGGCTTCTGCTTGAGATGCAGCCAACAGTTAAAGACATGAGCTAAACATGGACGGTTCCGATGCCAGGGATTTACAGATGGATCTCAGCTGTGGCGTACACATGAATAACCGGCATATAGTGGAAATAACTAAGTCACATTTTCACTGTGAGTAAGCTTGTTTATTAGAGCAGAGATACATGAGAAATATCAAGGGACAAGACAGTATAAAATCATATCTCGAGTCAGTCCGGAAACATATTGATTCCTACTTGATTATGACCAATATCCCCTGATTGACTTGCTGTAAATCCACTTATTCCACTTAATTCTTAATAAAAAGCATATCGCTATAAAACTAGTGAAAAAAAGAGAGCAGATGCAAGAGAGAGAATGGATGTTATTCATTTATGAATAGAAGAATAAAGCAAGACATTTTAGCACAGTTGTCAAGCCTCACTGGCCATTTTTAAATGTTTCCATCCAAATTTAGAGCAGGTTAAACAAACGTTTAAATGTCACAGAAAAAATATGTAAATTAGGTGTGCTTCTGATTTTGTTGAATAGGAGCATCAAAATAAGCTTCCTGAACATGGAGTGGTATTGAACAGATGTGCCACATATATTCTGTCAACAAAGAACACTTTAGCTTTCGGTGTCAACAGTGCTGTATATTACCATAGCATAAAAATGCAATCCCATCTTATCCACTCTGTGCAAAATTACAAAAAATCCATTAAAACTATGAAGGGCCAATCTAATTGCTAGGGTTAGCAATTGTGTTTATTGTTTATTGGCATCGTATCCTTTAAACACGGACATAATTCACAGTGCATTACACAAGGCAAATAAATGCATTACAACGTTATTCAAACACTGTGAAATGAGGCAATAAAGTCAGTTCAAGAACAGAATAGAGTTAACAAAAACAGTAGCAAGACATTCAGTTATAGTACAGAATAAGCGCAGTCACAGTGCATGCAGGAAATAAATGGCAGGAGAACAAAAAAAATAGAGTTTTGAATTCAGATTTGAAGTAAATGTGGGTGCATTTAGGGTCATCAGGAAGTTTGTTCCATCTGTGTGCAGCATCGTGGCTAAATCAAGCTTCACAGTGTTTGACTCCAAACATATAAATAATAAATAATACATTTTATCTATACAGCACTTTTCAAACCAAAGTTACAAAGTGCTTTACATGGCTGAACCAGGATTAAAACATTTCAGGACTGAGGCTAATAAAATAAGGCAATTAAAACAATACAGACTTAAAATGGGTTTAAAATCCTGGGTTTACATATTAAAAAGTAAATCAGAAACTATCGCAAAAAGTAAAAATATTTTGAAATTTTGCACTTTGATTCTCATCCGTAATGATTGCAAGGAATTTTGCAGCTGACACTCGATGGCTCTAGTTACTTTAAAAAAGCATAAATATGAAACTTACTTTACTTTACGCTTGGTCGCCACATAAAACTGCACATTCTTAACGGCATCTTTCACACACACACACACACACACACACACATACATATGCATGTACAGCATCAGTGCATCCTCCACCGAGCGCCACGTGGGACTAAAAATAGCGTTGTCATATGGGTGGGGGAGGGGTGGGGTCATCCCCGACTGGATAAATATAGCACCACAACCAGATGGAGACGAGACGGGAAAACATCAGGATGAAAAGAAGCTGCAGTGGGAAGAACCTCTGCTGATATTTGCACTCACGTGCCGAGACATGCAGTCACACACACACACACACACACACACACACACACTGCAGACGTCCACACACGCAGCATCACACTCTCACATACCAGCGAACCATAACACAGCATGTTTGTCCTTGCTGACAGGCTCAAACACACACACGTGCCATGCTATGTTGGCCCAGGCTGCATCTTGTTTGCATAACACACACACACACACACACACACACACGTACAGGGGCCACATTTCAGCATGCAACATCTCTCACATGCAACACACACATTTCTCTTTCTTTACACCTGCAAGGCCCATGCATAATTGGCTGATGCCCTTATAGTGGCATGTTGCACATCAAGGGTGGCACGTGCAGCTCTCACACACAAACACACACACAAACACACACACAAACACACACACACTGAAACTCCAAACAGTCCCTTTCCCGCTCGGCTCCCTGCAGGCAAACCTCTGTGCTAAAATTAAACCAACGTGATCTAAAAATACCAGCAGGGCACGTGAGCCGAAGACAGGGTGGAAAAGAAAACAGCTAGAGGGGGGGGAGAAGGGGAAGGGTGGTGGTGACGGGGGGGAGGAGGAGGAAGAGGAGGAGGAGGAGGAGGAGGAGGAGGGAAAGAAGAAGGGAACGAGAAAATTGGATTTTATTTTCTAATGTTTAAATCAGCTTTAAGCTTACAGTCTAGAGAAGATGACCATCCACAAATACATGTATGAGCCACCAGTAACAACATGCTGACAGCAGGAATTTTACTTTGAAAGGACAATCTGTTTAGATATAACTAGTTAGGAGTCATAAACATCCACAGAGGTCATGTATGTTTATTTCATATGAGATCATAGAAAACAGTCAGAGCTGAACGTCTCTGGGAGTGAATGGTGTCGATGCCTGCTTGGTTTTTGAATGAGAACGCTGCTTTGCATTGCTGCCCATAAACTGAATGGATATCAGCGCCATTGCAGAATGAATGAAGTGTAGCATGGCAACTGTTTACTCTCAGCGATGCTTGAAATTGGCTCAGCATCTCCCCCATCTGGTCAGAGTGAAGTGTCGCTTCAACATTCCTGACCTCTCATTAATTCTGTGTCCCAATTCCATATTAATTATAAGCAGGTTTTAACAAGCGTGTTCTCACTGGAAGTCGGTATGCATACCAAAATACTTGATTTGTGGAAATGTAGGTGGCACCCACCGCCGCGAAAATGTTTCAGAAATTGCGGATGAGAGTGAGACGGCACCAGAAATAAAATACTAAACACTGTGACTTTTGAAAACATGGATTATGATAAAAAGAAAAATGCACATTTTCATACACCCTCTGGACTGCCTCACTGACATATTTTGTAGGAAGTTAATTAAAAATACAGGTACCCGGAAACAATCCCCACATAACAGTGGTGGATAGGAGTTTGCTCGCCAAATAATCCTTCCAACAGGCCTGTTCTACCCAAAGAGGGGCATGCACGGCTCTTCTGACCTACCTTGTCTTCTGCTCTTAACACCAAAATCCTGTCCGGATCAGTTACACAAAGCAAGCATATCTCAAGAAACTGAGATACTGGTCTTTCTATCTGCACAGCCTGGAACCACTCTAGATGACACGCCATGAACATACACATATGAAGTCATTTTCTACCACTGGTTAATAATGCAGCGTCTCTCTACTGTCTTAATCTCTGTGTTTCAATTATCACATTTTGTTGAATTCTGCCCTCTTGTCCCGTCGTCAGACGGACTGCGAGAGCAACGGAGGCATCACGAAGAAGCTTCCATCCATCAAAGAGGACGAGGAGGGATCAGGGTCCGAGGGGGAACGCTCCCCGCTCCCCAAGATGCCCCCCCTGGGCAGGCTTGGCCGAGGCCTGCGCTCCCCCCTGCGCTCCCCTCTGCGCTCCCCGCTGCTGCCCCCGAGAGCCTTCAGACCGCCCAGTGATCCCAGCCGGCCCAGCAGCCTGCAGATCCCCGTGGTGAGCTTCAGCTGCCTGCAGCCGGACCTCAGCCCTCGGTAAAGAACCGCTCATTGATTTATTCACTGGGTTCTTAGTGTAAGCTTAGCCAGGGGAGTTCAATTCAGTAGTAGCAACCCACTGTGGGAATTGTGACTTGTTCATAAACACAAAATTAATTTGCATGGAATCCCCCCGGAGAGGTGGCAGCATAAACTGTGTCACTGTGTCGGTTTTCCAAAAAGATGTTTAGGGGAAAAAAGTACTGGCAGTACTGTGGTAAAGAAAAAGTCCACCAGTGTCTTTATTTTATGACAGATGTGTGTTTTATTTACAACTAATAGACAAATCTGCTTATGTGAAGCCTTTCAATTGCATTTAATGAAATGATCAGAACATACTTGATACTTATTAAAAGCCCAGTTTGTAATGTCATCTCACATTCTCTGTCAGTTTGGGAAATCAAGTCCATTTTACATTCAGTTTCCTTATTGCTGTGGCATTGTTAAACTTTGAAGTACCCTGAAAATGATTTGTCACTAGAGTGTTCATTTACAATACCTCTAGTTTTGGCAGTAATTATGTAGTCTGGGAACTAGACGAAACTGTGACCCCTCATGTTTTATTTGCTCTGGCAGATACGTCCCCTCTTCTGTCCAGACAGATTTTGCGAACTTGTATTTTATCTGTGTCTAAGTGTAAAATGTATGCACTGCGTAATTCCCTTAAAAGTGCCCAGAGTGTAATACATAATATTGTGTCCAGAGCATTTAAGTTAACTCTTTTTCGCTAAAAAAAATTCCACAGTGCTATGCTTTGTCTTGCTCCTCAGATGACAGACCCTACCCCTGTTATGTAATACCACACCTGTCAATGGTGACGCAGAATGATGATTCATTAATGTCCAAAATGTGGATGTCCTACAAAGAGAGAATATTGCATGAGGGAGAGATTACAGTCAGACACAGCTTTGGTCTTTAGAGCGAATGGGAGGCAGGCTGGTAATTAGTACGCAGGTGTGTGCAGCTTCTCCTCATCATCTGCTCTCACTGAGTATGACCTTTGACCTGCTGACTGACGCCATATCGATAACATTTGCATAATGAAATATTGGTGAACTTTGCAGAGTTTGTACAGAGCAGAAACAGGTGACTCTCCGAGATCAGTGTGTGTTTGCAGATAATAGAAAGAAAAATACTTTTCTGGGGACAAGGCTGCACAGGAAATTGGAAACTTTGATAATTTTGATGTCTTGGTAAAGTATCTGTTACAATGTAAGTTTAAACATAAAAGACTACAGAAATGTAGTTACCAGCTTCTTAAGTATGTAGCGTTGATTTAATTTACACTGTTTTTTACTTATTTGTTTATTTTGCATGCTACATCATTAGGTGGTGAAACTCTTCTATGATTAACTTTGTTGTTTTCTCTGGGTGTTTGCATATTTAGTAATCGCAGAGCAGGAAGGTACAGAACTGGCACACTGATTAGTCAGAAAACAGGCTTGTTTTTATCTACTTACTCTAACACTTTTTAGGGGTTTTCTAAGGATATTTGTTAGTTACAGACAAAAGAGAGATGACAGGAAGTGAGGGAGACTTGCACCAAACGTCCCTGTCTGTTGATATTCATTGTCCCCAGAGGATTAATCCCATGATTTTGCACCATCATTTGGGCTAAATTGCCACTTACACAAACAATAAACAATGAGCACATTCATGCACCGCAGAGAGTGAAACATTTACATATTGGACACTGCACAATTTTTCCTCCAGTGTCGTCCTCATACCAAAATATCAGCTTCACACACAGGATATTGTATCAGCTAATAGAATTAACATGAAATTTGCTGAGCACATTCATGCTCTCAAAGGATTTAAACCTGCAGATTTCTCCACCTAGAGCAGAAACTGTTTCTCTGAGACACTGAGAAACGGAGAAATGAGACTTCACATGATACACTGAACCTGTATTCAGTGAAAGAATGAGTGATCTTTTTTGTTTTTTGGTGATTAAACCATGTCCAGTTTGTGTTTATGAATAATGTAAAGTCACAAGAGACATGTAAGATCTTGTATTTTATCTTAAACAAGGAAAAGCCATTTATACCCACCTGCATGTACAACTCACAGTGTGCCAACATATACAGGGTGTTGTAGTTTGTCCTACAATATGGAGCCCTGATCTTTACCCTGACATCGTCTTATATTTTTTACAGTCTGCTGCCACCATGTGGAACTTCTGTCTTATTGTCAGTATACTAACAGGGAATGATTTATAAATTAAAGTCCTACACTGTGACTCCGAGTTTGTTTTAAAATCAGAACTTTTACGCCAGAATTTTTACTTAGGTACCTTCCTGTCTCGTGTGAAATTCATGGGCTCGCTCTTCCTGTCTGTCCTCAGGTTCGTGGACGGGAAAGAGACGGAAAACCAAAGTGGTTCAGCTCTGAAGTTTGATTTTTCTCCCAGTGCAACTCAGAGTTTCCTACCCAGCCCTGATTCAGCTACCTCAGGTTAACACACACACACACACACACACACACACACACACACATACATATACCAGACTGGACCAGATCCCATTAAGAAGAAAGGCTAATATACACTTCTGTCTGTAGAACATTTTGAGTCATTAATGCATGCATGTATGGATGTGTGTGTGTGTGTGTGTATGTCCACAGGGGCCCATGATGAGGATGACACCATGGAGGCCGTCGCTCAGCTAAAACATGAGGTAAGGCTGGTCACACTAAAGTGTTATGTAAAAAAACATCATATTGTTGATAAGAAATGACAAAAATGTCAAAATCCAATTAGCTGTGACCCCCATATTAAAATGCCGTTATGTATTTATTTCATAGTTATTGCAAGTTTGGTTCTATTACACTCTCTCAAAGTGGGAGAAGAAGCTGTAAAGAGCAGATTATTGTGAATTGTTGCCTGTCTTTTTTACTGATCATTATGATTTTGTAAATAATCCACAAGTTCATTCGATTTGAAGTGTTTTTCCGCCTCCTCTTTATTGTTCATGATGCTGTTGTGAGCCCATACTTTCGGTCAGTTGCACCAAAAACCTCAGAGATTTCACTGAATTCTTTGTGTGTGTATAATGCATCATTAATATTGAATGCAACTATTCAAACCATTTCTTCATCTTCAAATAGACCGAGTTATTTAAAAAAAGATAAAGAATACGTTCATATTTTAAGATAATAAAAGACTTTAAGGAGGCTGTTTAATGGACATAGTACATGAACATAGTTTCTGTGACTGAATGGGTTTAAACTGCCGTATCTAAGTGCAGTAACCTGTGTTACTACCAAATACGCCAGTATTTCTGACTCTTCCATCCGCCCCCCCCCTCCTCTCCAGATGAACGTCCTGTCCCGCCAGGTGACCGCCGTCAGTCAGGAGCTGCAGGAAATGACGCGCCTCCTCAAGCCTCTCTTCCACAACACCTCCACGCTGCTGATACCCGGCGCCGTGACTCCGCCGCCCAGCGTGTCGTCGCACAGCTGCTCCCCGGCCCCGCCCCTCCCTACCCAACATGCACCTGCGGACCGCTCGGACCATCGACGTCCCCCACGCATCCCGGCACCTGCGCCGCCCTCCCCTCGGCTGAGCACGACGGAGGCGTCACAGGGGGAGTTTCATCCACTTCAGTGTTCACCCTCCCGAGGCGTCACCTCCCATGATCCCCCGTGTCCTCACCAGACCACCGCCGCTCCCCCAGCCTCTCACTTCTCAGCTCCCCCGTCACTCAACAGCTCTCCCCACGAGCACACAGCCGTGCCGCTTCCCTACTCCTCCTCTTCCTCCATCCCTTCTCTTTCCTCATCAAGCCACCCGTCATCCGTCGCTCCCCTTTTGGTAGACTTATCAGGACCTGGTGGTGAGCCCCAAACACAGCCGCAGTCCTGCCTCCCGCCCCGGTCCCAGCCTGGGTCCCAGTTCATAACCCCGTCTTATCCGCATTCCCTTTCCCAGCCCCTTCTCCAGCCCTCCAGCGTGGCATCACACCCCCGAGAGCCCCTCCTGAGCCTGCAGGAGGTGGAGTGGGGGGAGCGCACCGCCCAGCTCAGCTTCATCAATGAAGGACAGCCCTCGGTTTGAAAGATTGGGACCCTGTCGCCGGGACTGACGGACAGGAACATCCAGCATGCCGCACAACTTACTGCATGACGAACATTTGCCCAAAGTTTGGCATGTGAGTTAAGATGTAAATACATCGATTCCAAACTATTATGAACTGTGATCATGAGCACCAGTTGTAAGCAAATCTGATAATAAAATAGTTTGTTTCAGTTTGATTTGTTTGAGAAGAAAACTGACGCTTCAGTGATTAACTTTTTTACATTTTTACAGTTAATCATATAAACGAACCCTCAGTAATCAGACTGGTTTTTGTAAATGTTAAAATATTGCTGCATGGTAATGCAGAGTAAGTCTGCACGTCACAACGTTTTGTATAACTTTGACAAAAATTTCTGCAAACTTTATGTTCATAGTATTGTTCACTAATCTTAAGCAGATTTCAAAAGTACAAAAATCAGTGGAAGCCTGAAATTGTGGACAGAATATTTTCAGGTTTCATGGTAGCAGAGTTTGCAAAATGTTTAGTTGCGACGTACTGTAAAGTTTATGTGATTTAACTGACTAAAATGTGCAAAAAACACTGGAATATTCCTTTAAGAAGGGTTTTAGACTCATTGTAGTCTTAAACTGCTTGAAACAGGGAGCTGCAAACTCTTGCAAACTCTTGAAACAATTAGCCTGACATTTGCAGCTGAGAAAAACATTTAAAAGGATCCAAACATGTTAAATGGGCTTCGCTTCCAAAATGCTGGCAGCAGAACTTCACTGACATGTTAATCCTTTAAGCTCTAAAGGAACCACAACTTCTCAAATGTGTGTTTTTGAGATAATTTGAGTAATCCTATTTATCTGAGGTGTCATTGTTCTTTACAGTAAGTCACGAGTGAGTGTTTTGAGTCCAAATTGACTCATTATCTATCTGCACTGCCAAACGCACCTCCCCCCCCGTGGGATTAATTCTTATCCTATAGCACAACTTTACTTTTAATGCTTGTGGTTTGGGAGGAAGAAAAAAAAAGGCTAAATTGTCTGACAAACACAACTCAAGGTCCACTTACGTGCTTTTTTTTGGGAAGCTTTCAACCAGAAAAAGGAGTCACTTGCGGCTAAACCCCGAGCGATCACTATCCCTTAAGTACAGCATATTGCCAGACACTCACACGCAGTGACGACACAGCCCAGTAGTTCCTCATCACTCAGTTTTATTACTCGGTCAGCCTTCTGAAAGACTGCACAGTGGGGCACACGGCGCCCCACTCCACCGGCTTGCGGTACTCGCCCTTCTCCAGCAGGTACTGGCGGCCCTTGTAGTTGGGGTGCTCGTAGAAGACCCACCAGCCTCCGAGGACCCTGCAGGAGTGGACCTCCCTCCAGTGGAACTTCTCCAGCACGGAGGGACAGTCCTCGGTCGCTTCGAACACCTGACCGGAAAAGTCCCCTTTAACGTAGAGTTGGATCTTGTGGGGATCTCCGCTGGCCTGGAGGAGGGAGACAAAGGGTTTGGAAAGATGTGTTGGATGTGGATGGGAAGAGAAAAGGTTGACTGAAAGATGGAGGCCAGGGGAGGTTTCAACTAATATCACTGCAAAAAATATCTGCTGTAACAAGTCATTCAGTCTTATTCTGTCTTATATTTAAGACTTTAAGACGTATTTTTCTTGAAAATAGAAAAAAAAAAGTTCTATTCTCAGCTTTCATCTTTTATTAAATGTCTAGAAATGAGCATCAGCATCTTTAAACAAGAGAAACTGACAGCATGTCCACTTCACTTGAACAAAAATGAGATTTCAAGACTCACTGATGGAGAAAATGGGGGAGGTATGACGGGTTTGTGAGTGTGTTCGAAGGCTTACGAAGTGAATCATCTTGCAGGAGCTGACTCTGTCGTTGAGGCCCATCCAGCTCTGGAAGTCGGGGTACTCTCCTCTGGGCAGGACGTACTGGTAGCCCATGTAGTTCGGCCTCTCGTAGATCACCCAGGTGCCGCTCTCCACCCGGGCCGAGTTGCAGCGACTCAGGTAGGAGTGGAAGTCGGAGCAGTCGCTGTCGCACTCATACCGGCGCCCCTGGTAGCTCTTGTCCTCGTAGAAGATGATCTGGAGGGGAAAGGTACATGAGTGAATCTGATATCAAGAAACATCAAATCACTGAAAAAGGTGCTTGAAAATGTAGTTTTGTGCCTGTAATATTAGTTTTATAAGCTTGTCAATGAAGTTTGTATCTGTAAACTGTATCTCACGTTCAGTTTCATGATTCTGAATTTACTTTTACAAGCTTTACTCTGAGTCTAAACACTCACTGGCCTTTGACATGGTTACACAGTGAGGTTTTTGTAAAGAAAACAGATCTATTTCAAAAATCTATTTCTTCAAGCACAACTTTTAGCTGTCCAGCTGTTTAACATCCTACATCAAGACTGTGCATCTTTCTCCTGTACTCACCCTGCCCATCCTGGGACTAGCTGTGCTCCACCTTGTGGTCTTGAATATGTGTGTGTTATGTAATGTAAATACTACAGCACGTATGTGTGTGTGTGTGTGTGTGTTCTCGTATGTGCCCTCGTTCTCTTTTTATACCTTCAGAGCCCCCTATAATTGAGACAATTGCTTTGTCATGAGAATGAGATCCAACATTTGAGTCAGTGGTTCCACTGCGAGTCATGTTTTCCAGAAAGAGGTTGTGGGATTACTCTGCATAATGGCCTCCGCCACTGACCAACTCTTTACAGAAAACTGTAAACACACACACACACACACACACGCAGGCGTGCACAAACACGCTCTGACATAAATACAAATGTTATGGACCTCTGTTTGATGATTGTATACATGCGAAACTGTCTTTCTCATGCACTGAGGGAACATAAGAGCCACGTCAGCCCTCTGTGTGCACCGGCAAACCCTGATCATCAGCAGCAGCACTGAGCTCAGTTTGTGCCGCAGCGCACAGCGGGTCCAAGCCCTCGACCTGAAAACACTGTTCAGCTCAACTATCAGTTGGTAGGCGCACAGTCACTTAGTCAACGCAAATGCCTCTGACGCTGCAGTTCCCGCAGACAGCCACCAGATGCCGACGTCGTTTCACAATTTGTTTGTCCCGCTGATCCCTTTATTTCAAGCTGAACCCAACCAGTTAGGGCTCTCTGCGAGGCAAAGCATGGGAAACATGTTTCCAACCAACAGGAAGTTATGAAATGAAAAGCCATGAAAGCAATCCGTTAGTTGCAGCCCTAGCAGAAAAAACAGTAAATCAGTAAATATAATACACATAAAATGACACATACAGCAAAAGAAAAATCCTTCTATCTCAAGAAAGAAGTTAAATTAGTATAAATTTAGGTAATTTAACAGTAATTTGGAAGTCTTTACGCCGTGCACCGCCCTTCAGCCTACAGTGTTTGCTATGTTAGTGCATCAGAAAAGCTTTAGTTAGAACATATAAAGCTCAGACCATCATCAGAACATCAATATTTGCTGTTACAGGTAATAAGAGCGGGCAGGTTTTCATTGGAGCTTTGTAAAAGCACCCTTTAATTGCCACGCATACCATCACACACACACACACACACACACCTCTTGCGCATGGTGAGCGACTTGTGGTGAGCTGTCAAAGATATTTAAGATGATGCAGGACAGACAAGTGTTGGCAGTTTGCACACACACACACAGACACACACACACACACACACACACACACACACACACACACACAAACCACAGAGGAGGAGCGACAGGAAGGCAGACAGGCTGAGTAGTAATGATAGGTGACTATTCTTCCAACTAGAGTAAATCAAGGAAGGCTGACCGCTGCCAGTGAACACCAGCCCTGCTATTTGGAAAGACACACAACATATAAGTGACCGTATGAAATAAATCCTCAGGGAAAGGCGGACTTTAATCTCTTTTTCTTTTGTCTCCTCATAAGAACAATGAAAACAGAGTCAATCATACTGTACAGTGACATTAAATAAGTGGTATTTATAGTTTAAATCCCACCAAACTGAGGAACACAGTGAGTTTCTGGTAAATTGTCTTGTTGACTGGCAGCACATTAGAAAAAAAAAACCCTGAGTTTTGAGTTTAGTCAGAGAATTATGAGGTAAAAGTTAGAAATGTAAAAGATTAAAAGCAGATTTGTAAATGTACAGCATCAGATATCATGATTTATAACCAGAGGTCCAAATATCTGAATTCTTTATTGCCATGAAACTCTTTCAACCAACAGTTACGTACTGTACAGATTCATTATTGTGTGACCAATCATGTTCTCATGGTAAACCCAGATCTGCACAGTTGGACTTTTATCCAAATTATCTGAGTTGTGTACAGATGCTACACGGCTTCAGACGGATACAAACAGCCTGAGTAACACACTTTTACCTACTTATCTACCGAAAAACAAGGGAAATATAGGCTTCACTTGGGTATTTCAAGGCATAAGTGAAATCTGTTACTAATAATTACACTAACTAACTTTGGAGGCCAGGGTTTTTATTTCTTTTCTATATAGTTGTTCATAAAAATGACTCGCTGCAGTTTATTCCATCTAATAGGAGCATTTAAATGACTTTTTAAGTGGTGTAGACCCCCAAACCAACCATTCACATACTGTTAAAGGGACAACGCTACAGTTAGGGCCAAAGTTAAAAGGTTGTATTGAAGGAGGAAGGAAGTTTCAACTCGGGCCCTTAAAGCACATTTTTGACCATGTCAATCCTTAAATTTGAGTTTTCCTCCACCAGTAGGGGGCAGACAATCAGTTTCACTATTACCTCCATTCTGATTATTTGTAATTTGTGTGTATCTGTGAGTCTGTGATCCCTACACACCCAACATATCTCCAGTGTACTACATCACCATCTACTTGTATTGAAGAATTGTTACTACGATGAACTTCTGACATAAATCACCTCTTTTTTTTTTTTTTACCTCACCCTCTTTCATCCTGATCTCTGCACTCAGGACATCTGGGAAATTAATTATCCTCTTCTAAATCTGTGATCACATTATTCATTTAGTGCTTTCTAGAATAAAGATGTGGCTCTTTTTCACCCACATACTGTACAACCTCCCCCCTACTTTGTGTTTTTATTGATTTCGAACGGCGGGAGAGCTTTAATGTTAAATATTACTTGAAGATAGTCATAAATGTAACTTCTTTTTCATGTATGTCAATCTGTCTTTGGGTTTCCCTCCCAAACCCCATCTCCTCCCTCCCTCCTTCTCTTTCTCCCTCCCTCCCTCTCTCTCTCTCTCTCTCTACATGTGTCATTTTACTGCTCTTTACTCAGCAGGCAGCAGCAGTCTGCCCTCATCACTCCTTGTCTTTATATCTCCTTGCTCGCTCTGCTGCTGCGCTGTTTCGGTAACGAAAGGGAAACGCTGGGAAATTCATATTCTCTCAGGCTGGATTCACTCGTTTTCACCAATGGATGGAGTTTATTCCCCAGCAGGCACGGTGACTTCTTAAAAAGTGAGTGAGCATTTACTGAAAACTTGAAAAGTTCCAGACCTGCAGATATTGTAATAAAATGTCCTGCTAAAATAGTTTAAATGTAAAACAAAATGATAGATAATGATTCTAATATCCAGACACGCCTGACAGCCTACAGTCCATGTTACAGTATTAAGTTTTATGGCAGTTTAGATATAATGTACAGTGCATATATATTAGTATGTAAGTAAAACTCTCCTGCTTTTAACACTATTTATACAAACGTATCACAGCGAAGTAAGTGGAACTAATTTTTGTCATGTTTTGTCATTATTTGACAAAAATAGATATTCATAGCATTACTACAAAAACACAGCTGTCAGTTTTGATGAGATATAAATTAAATTCAATCTTTTCTGTAGTTACTTATTATGAAAATACATAACAAGTTGTTGCCTTATCCAAATATTTGGCACGTTTCATTTAATGTGGAGTATTTAATTAAAGCTAAATATGGTCTTTTTTAAAGTTATGGAGATGTTTCTAATTTTTTTTTTCATTTTATCAAATTTAAGATAATTATATTATTATATTATAATTACTTTTACTTGTAATCAGTTTTACAGAACACAATATAGTTTCTCTAATCTTTATGGAGTGACACTTTCTCTCCCTTTCACAGCCCTGACTTTGCAGCTCTTACAGTGTATTGCTTTGCTTTGATAAAAATACTAATAGTTTTACGTCGTTTTCAAATAAGATGGCAACCACTTGAGGCCTTTAGTTATAAATACTTTTTCCCTCGTGTGGTGGAAGCTGGATTTTAACTCTTGGACACCCTCTCTTAGGATTGGCACTGTGGGGGCCACGAATCCTTTGAAACAAATCAAATTTTCCCATCAGCTTTCATATTTTTGCAATGGAAATTTCTGAGTCTGTCGCGTTCAGCCAGCTCTGTTTTCACGGCCTCTGATGATAACTGAAGGATGAATACTGAGGTTTCATTTTTGTGTACAGGAAAATAGTAATTATAATGGTCATTTGTTTCTTTTGAGACTATGCAGGTTTCTATGACGTGGTCCTGAAAATGCTAAGCTATTTTAAAAGTTGCACAGCAGCTATTAAAAACACAAAGACACTCCTTAACAGTAATGCATGACTGTGACAGGAGAGAAAAGTGTAATTGATAACTTAATTTATTTGAGGAGGCCTTTCCCAGCATGCACAGGGCGGACAGCGGGGCACAGGTGCGCCTTTTAAAACCTTTTCATTTATCCATTATATTTACCTTTGTCAGACATTATTTGCAATTATTAGGAAGCCGAACAGTGTAAAACTACTTCTATTACACTTTTACCAGGGTCCCAAAGCATGTGCACATGAATCCAAGTCGAGAAAAGGGGATTTGGGCAGAATTTACCTCCGAGTATTAGTTGGCTCACAAGTTTGTCCGCTTAACGCGACGCCTCACGCCAAACTCTGTTCAAAATACGTAGAAATTAATACAGCCCACTTTAAAACGGATGTTATGGGGATCAACCTTCGGTTTAACCGAGGCTTTTCCACTGATGTGTCACTGAACACAGCTGCAGCTAATACAATTAATACTGAGAGGCTGGGAGGTTTTTTATTCAGTGGCCATTGAACAACAGGAGGCTGTTCTCTCGCCGCCGTTTGACGCACCTGAATCAAACGGAGACATTATTATTATTATTAACTGTACCAGCCGCAGCTGTTTGCGCCGCCGTGAAACCTGCAGGTGAGGGCCACCATGCTGCCGCGGGGAGCCAAAGACAGCAGGGGGAGAGAAACTGTTGTAAAAGTTGAGACTTGGCGGCAATAAAGTAAGTAATCGCCTGTGCACGACTGCCGAATCCAGCAGAGTGTCCTGGAGATGTAGGCAGTGTTTCATGTGTGCGCACACTTGCTGACATTAAGTAATAAACAGTGAACAAGTTATAATTTGAGGGGTATTTGAATGGAGTTCGTCGCGAGTCGTGGTAGTTGAAACAAGTTGTGAACCAGCCGGCTGCCTCAGCAGTTAAGACATTTAATGATCAAGATAATAAAATATAACATAATGAGCATTTCAGGAACAAAATGTGACTTAATAATGTTATGTGATAGCCTAATATGATATGTTAGAATGATGATGATGATAATGAAGATGAATATTATTCCCACAGTCTCATACACAAATGACTTAAATGTACTTTTACTGTACAGAAGCAGTGAAAACACAAAGTGTGACAATAAAGGCTTTAAAATGTATTTCAGGCAATTAAAAGGAAAACAAGAGAATAGTAATAATAGTGAATTATCTGCAGGAATTTCCACTTGACAGTTTAAATCCAGACACAGTGGAAAAGATGGAAGAGTGGAGGTCCCGAGGCATTATAAGTGTACTGAGAAATAACTTGATCATGTCACTCAGACACATATCATAAGACGTAAGTGAAGGTCTGACAAAAAAACAAAATTTAACCAACACATTTTAACCCTGAATAACCGGCGTGAAAGTAAACTAAACATTAGTTGTGATATTTTTCGTTGTCGTTCGACCCAGATTGAAATTTGTGGTAGTTGTTGTCAAAAATACTTTCTTTTCATAGTGTTTAATATGATGAACCAGGTTTATGGACATGACAATACATTGCTATTTAAAATGCTGGATTTAGTGTAACTACATGAGAGGGATTAAGTATTGTATTGCATTACTATATATTTGCAGAAACTATTCCTCGCCTGTTTACTGGTTAAGAGTCGATCAGCTACTAATTGAAGCGCGTGGGGTTTCACTGTGAGGAAACACATTGTGTGTATCCCTGAGCTCTAACAAAGGGGATGAATGCGTGTCCTCCTAAAACACTTCCGAATCCAAATTTTCTTACCCCTCACGGGCTCCTGGGACCCCCTCGGGGTCACATGGACCCTGCCCACAAACGTTTAGGTGTCACCAGATACCAAGAATCGAAAGGAAAATTCAGCCAGACTTACTGTAACTTCAACTCAAGGACCCTATGAACCCTCTCAAGGGCTCATCAACTCCACTTTAGTATCCCTACTTTAAGAATTCACAGTTAATTTAATTAAAGTGAGCACCTAAAATGCCGTTAAAGGCCCTCGAAGCCTCCTAAATGAGACTTTAAATTAATCCACGGCAGTATTTTGCAGCCCGTGCAGGTTTTCCGTGTGATTTGTCAGTTGGAGGCTACTGAGTGTGACTGTACATTTGGCCTCCATGTGTGCTAGTAAAGTGAACAGAGTCTGTGTTGGGAGTGTGTGGTCTCTTGGCTGTACACCCTCTGAATGTAACGCTTGAAGTGGTTTTATGGGTGTGTGTGAATGAGTGAGTGAAAGACACTTTTGACACACCGAGGCCCAAGCGAAACAGCGTCTTACCACATATTTCACCCCTTTACTGTATTATCGATGTGCAAGCATTTATAGTAGCCCAGGAAAATGACTATTTTCTGTCTGACATGAAAATAAGCGCCAAGTTTCAGTTTACATTTATTTTGATTCATAAAGTGAAAATATGAAGTCAAAATGAAGAAGTACATTGTATGAAACAGGATGAGGAATAAAAGCCAGAGAATAAATTAGAAAATAATAAATTAATTCAACATAAGAGACATAACCATACAGTGATGAAGTCTCACTATGTTTGCAGAGATGAAAGACGAACATTTACAAACCTGCCTTGATTAAATAGATAGAATAAGAGACTAGGGGCCTGTTTAATTAAATAACTGGTAAACTTTACCTAGTAAAACCTGGAGCCTCTTCAAATATATTGAAGTCTGTATGTACTGTACAGTATCAGGGCAGTTACATTATTTGTGCAGTTGTGTTGTTTTTACTCCAGCACATTGGATGTAAAATGAAAGGGTTAACATCCGTCCCTTTGAGGGTCCTCAGGGCGTTCGTGCTGCCTCGCTGGGACACTGGAATAGAACGGGATCCATCTTTTAATGTTATTAGCAACACCTGAGCTTCTGCCGGGACCAGTCGAGATCCCCCCCATAGTTTGACCCTAAAACTCCTGGGTGTCCTTGTCTCTACGTTTTTAGGGTCACTGTCCTGCCGCATCGTGCTGAAACTGAGAAACTAGAAGGGCCGCGAGTCCCACGCTGTTCACACAGTGCAGGACGTTAAAGCTCCCCTGACGCCATTTTTAAAGCTCAAGGCTCAAACCCGATGTGCTGCAACAGAGACGAACTGTACAAGCGAGAGCCGCACAAACATGCTGTTGGACTACAGCCTGACTGTTTGTGTGCCTGTATCTGCACAGTGGTCTGTGAGCTTCTTTCAAACACCACAACCATCTTTTTTTTTTTTCCTCCACATTTTATGTCTCCTCATTAATGACTCAAATATTTCTCTGGTTAGAGGAGAAAATATGAAGGAGGGTCATTATAATCAATTGCTCTAAATATCCCAAAAATGTGTTTATTAAAAGCAGACAAGCGCAATTTTAAGGAGAGCGAGAGCAGTCTATGTTTCGAAAGCTGACACGCTGTCTGATCGTTAAAAATGTAACGTTTCATTATGCGAGGTGTGTGAACAAGACTGGACCTGTGAATACGGGAAGAGATTCACTGGCATCGTGTCCTTGTTTGGTGGTTGTTGATTTGAGAAAATGACTTGGACAGAAACAAAGCATTCAGTTACTCTCCTCCCTGGAGTGAAATTTAGATTTTTTTGGGGGGGAAATATCAGATGTTTTTTGGTTTTGGCGGACTGGAGAATGCTCAGTAATCATTAAATCAGTTTTATTATAAAGGATTGATGGGTAAATTAGCAAAAGCAGCGTGGGAGGGACAGCTGCACCCAGAGATCAGCAGCAGGATCGACATGGTGGTCTCTCAGTAATAAAACTGCTTTTTAATCGTATATTGTAGAAAAACATTAGACATAGTGTCTGTAATGTTACTCGTTTTCTGACAGGATGTAAGTTTGATTGTATTTACACCAAATCAAACCATGTCCTGCACTTAATCAGCTTTTTAGCCTTGATTTGTTGTCAGCAAACCAGGTTATAGGTGAATTTCTGCCACGACAGTTCTGCAGCCCTTCTTGGTCTTGACCTTCTAAGTATTTTACCTGCGGTCGCTGGTTTTAGTTCCTGGCAGTGGCTCTGACTTGGCTTAACCTTTCCACTTACAGTGTTTTGGAGGTGTGAAGTGTGTTCTTGGTGTGAGCAATCCTTGCCCTTTTTTACTTTTACAGTTGTGCTGTGTTTGTTTTCTACCTGCTTCCCTGTTCTTGCAGCTGGACTAGCAGCTTTTCTCCCGCCTCCAGTGTTTGTGCTACGCCAGACTAAACACATCCCGATAAATCCCCGTGTGAAATGAGACGCACAGGGATGAAATCGATGTCCGTGTTCATGCTTGGACCATGAGGTTTTTAAGGGACTGCCTGGAAAGTTGTGACAAATAGATCAAACACAGAAAGCTGTTGTGGTGAACACTTAGAAAACTACTCCGCTGACTTAACATTGCACAACCACAGTTTAACATAGTCAGACTCACGATGCACATTTAAAAATAAAAGGATGAAAATGGATGCAGCAGAACAAGAGATGTTGTCTTTTTACATTCCATTCATTCTTTCATGTCAAAGCCTGGCGCCTACATTACCCACAATGCAGTTGCCCTTTAACAGGACAGTTGTGTGACGGTCTCCCAAATTGAATCTGTTGAAGGTAAATGCAGATGACCTTCTCCCTATAAGATGCCTATTTAATGATATTTGCTTTTAACATATCAATGCATCTGAAGGAAATTTCTGAAATACATTTATTTCGATCATATAATGCAGTAAAGAGAGACAGATTGCAATGGGTGTTCTTTCTCTCTGTTTGTGTTGGACGGGCTTTTTTAACTGCAGCTATTAATTTTGCATGTGTGTTTTATTATAATCATGTGTCGCTTTTGGGCTCAGATTCATGTGTCGCTGCCGGCTTTACGGTCATACCATTGGAAACCGCACAGTGTGAGGAAAAACACAAAAAGCAGACAGCTTTCCCCAATGTACTGTGCAGAGTTCATTTAGCCGTGCATGATGCCACAGATTTGAGGTGTGCTGTTCATACAGAATCTATTTTTTGAGGCCTCACATTTAAAGTGCAAAGAAACCTGTAAACAGGATGTTTCATAGGTCTGTAAGTGAAGAGAACGCAAAGTGTTTGTTTTTAGTTTTTTATGTACTTTTTTTATTTTTACCATAGTATAAAAGTCTGTGTGTGTGTGTGTGTGTGTGTGTGTGTGTGTGTGTGTTGTTTTTTGTTTTAACCATATTCAGCAGTCTAACCACACGGAGACCTGAAATGTGAACATTTAACTTGACAGTGTTCACTTTTTAAATGTTTTAAGGTATAAGTGTTTTAAGTATGAGTCTTGTGTGAAAGATGAGAAACTAATAAGGTGTATTTATTTACAGTTTCAGCACCTAAACATTCATGTCACCTTGATGCCCTGTGTCTTTGCCCCTTCTTGCATTGTTTCTTGTGATCTGATGTGACCCGTCAAGCCATCTCATGTAACAGTGCCCATGTAGATTAGAGGTATAGTCTGACATCTTGGGAAATATGTTTACTTGCTTTCCTGCAAAGAGTTAGTGGTATCAATCTTCTCATCTGCCATATCTGTGCGCTAAATATGAAGCTACAGTGTAAATATGCTTAATTTTATAGGGGTTAGGTGTTGGCAGCCTCACAGACTCCAGTCCCATCCTGCTGTGTCGTGCAGTCTTATGAAGTGCCATGTAATACTGTGACCTGTTGGCTCGTGTGATGTCATGTCACGCATTATGACGTCCTTTCCTGGTTTGTTCATGTTGGTCATGTCCCTCTTTATCGTGTCCTGTCACGTCGTCTCATGTCCTGTTGTGTCAACTCTATACAGCAAACAAACACACCAAGTCAAGGCTGATCTGTATCCACTGTACTTCACGGTTGTGTACTCGCCGTACGCCATCGTGGTGGCTCGACGACAGGAACGTCGTACCTGCACCGCATCGCCATGTACCGTTTTTATACAATAAAGTTTTATTCCATGCGCTGGTTGGTTGTATTCGTAGCCACAGAATACATTCTCACCTTACACACCCTCGCGTCTGTCATTATAACGTGTCGTTTACTCCCGTGTGTCTAAACAGAGGATAATATACTTGTCTGTATTTAGTCTGAGTGAGCGCCACTTGTTGACCTGTGATTCGTCCCAGATGACGGCGACTCTGTCTGTTGTGGTGGTTCCCGCCTCTGTTGTATGTGAATAACAAAGAAATGTGTTGGCTGTATTGGCCGGGGAGGAGTTGAACAAAGCGGCAGTTGTTGATGAAAAGGTCTATAATGGCTCTTTACTGTCAACACTGGCAAAGTATGAAAGATGATATACTTGACATACAGCGGGTAGATGCACTGTGTCAGTTTTCTGCTGGGAGAGAGTTACTGATAGTCACTGCGTACTCATCATCCTCGCGCCTCTGCAGCTCAAACCTTAATAAAAGTGGTGAAATAAACGTGATCAACTGTTTTCAGTGATTATACAAGGCTCAGTTTTCTTTTGTCGGCTTACTTAAACAATCGTATTCATGCTTCGATTAGGATTTGAAATCAAAAACTTAACTGATACTAAATTCTGTGGATTGAAGCCAATACTTTTGCAATATATGGTCTCTTAGTTTGTTTATTTCTTACTGTTTCTAATTTTTCAATCTTGTCATTGTGGAAAAAAACTAGTTTTGAAAAAAACAAAACAGCCATTTTGATGTAAAAACTACCATTTTCACGTCATAGAAAAAAAAGGGTTTTCTCTCATACATGCACATGGTATGAAATCAATCTGTAGCATTAGAATTGGGCCTAAGGTTAAGGGTTCTTCAACACAATACAATCAGAGTCGTCACAATTAATCCTATAGATCACATCAGCACTAAAGCAGGTTCTTCTGTTTCCTCCCAGCCTCACACTCTGTGCTGGCTGCTCCTCCTGGAGCTTTCAGGGGGATGGAGCAGCGCGGAGGTGCAGGCGTGGGAACGGAGAGCCCCAGCCTCCGGGACAGCGCCAGCCCGGAGGAGAGAGGGGAGAGCCCGGTCTCCAGTGGCCCTCCAAAGTGCAAGCTCAGCCGTCTGGAGGTCAACGGCAGCCCGGCAGCTCCGCGGATCAGACAGAACGGCACACCACTGAGACCGCTAGGAGGTGGGACACTAACACACAAAACACACACACACACACACACACACACACACACACACACACGCACGCACGCACAGCGCTTTGAGCCACTTTGAGTCACATGTAGTGAAGACATTTTCTTTCCTTTTTTTTTTTTTTTTTTTAAGGAAAAATTTGTGAACCATGCAGTTCGTAAGATAAAACCAGAGCTAAACTTCCTTTTAAAACATAGTAAACTTAAATAGTAAAGTCTATATCATCATGAAAATATTGTTAACCTGGACCCTTTAAAATAAGTCTCCCCTTCTTCTTTTATATTATTTATATTATATTTTATTCATGTATTTTTAACTTCTGCACAATTTTTCATGTCTCTTGTCTTAGATTCTTTTTTCCTCTTTATATATACTGTTTGAGCATTGTTGGAGGGAGCCTGAGATTTAAGATTGTCATTGGCAAAAACTGCTTCAATGTAATTGTTGTGCACATGACACTAAAGAACTTCAACTTGAAAGAGATACAGGCAGAATCTGGCTACCACCAGTCCCCCCCCCCCCCCAAAACCCCAGTCTGGTTTCTATAGACACATGTAACCATGATGGTATACGGTGCATTTAGCACACTATGACCACGTATTAGATACCTTCACACAGGTACAGGTCAAGTGGGTGAGAGGAACCTGATCTCCTTCTTCTGCGTGTGAGAGAATTAACAGACTGAACCTGAACTCATCAAAAATGTGCTATACTTCTGTCACTCAGTGTATGGATTCTCAAATGTAAGCACAGAGCACTAAAATAAAGTCTACCAAGGACATATGGGATGATGTTGGTGTCTACTGTCTGTGGGTGGGGTGGCCACACACACACACACACACACACACACACACACACTCTCTGCATTGGACTTAGAGAGCAGCATGTACACTCTAAAATACCTAACACAGAAGATACTCATGCACAAATGCCCATTATTCTCTCATGCAGTTGAAAACATCATCATGCATCATCACGCAAACATTGTAACAGTACACACACACACACACACACACACACACACACACACACACACACACACACACACACACACACACACACACACACACACTCCCAGAGAGAGCTATTCGGCTGGGTTGCCTCCCTCCACCCTTCCACTGAGTGGTTGGCTTATTGGCCGATAGCGTGCCTGATGCTGCTGTGGTTTGGCGCTGCCTGATCTGTCACTGCCTCGTCAGGAGGAGGATTGATAGCTTGTTAATTAGCAGTTCCTGCGGGACAGAGCAGTGGACTGGATGGGTGTGAATGCTTTCAGGACTGGAGGAGCGCTCGGTACTTGCCCAAGTCTAGACCAACGCACAGCAATCGGTTTTACCGCTGGAGTTATGGCATCCCTCCTGAGTGCTAAATGATATAGATATTATGTCCAGCAGCTCTTTAAGAGCGGCTCTGGTAACAAGACTTTCCTTGTGGGTTTTAATATGTGGTGCAAACACAAATACAGTTGTACAATCAAACACTGACTTACATTCACATTGGCAGCTGCCCAGTTCAACCAGTCTTCTACTGAGACCACCAAGCAGCTATAGTGCAGCACTGCTGACACACTACATCACTGAACAGACGTTTGTTTCACACAGATCCTATTCACAATGCTGAAACACGGGAGAAAATGAAACTTAAAAATCCTCCAAAAAAGTTCCTCCTTGGCAGGTTTGTGAACATTTTGATGGAGAAAAATTTAGAAACGAGATCTCCTCCATTGAAATGCAGTGTTTCTTATCCTTTCATCTGACAATTTTACTCCTTTTTTTTTTGCGTTTCAGATCTGCATATTTGTTTTCTTCACCAGTAAAGCCGTCTCCCTGTAGTTTAATTGCATGTGTGAAACATCTGAAGAGGCTTTACTACTTTAATTGTCGGAACTAACCGACTTCCAGACCATGATGCTGCTGCTATGACGAACAGCTGTAAATGCAGCTATCTGTAGGCTATCCAGAGTCATGCGGTCACCATTGTCAGATGCCATGATGAATATCGGTGGGGGTTTTGTACCGGATGCACTTTGCATTTATTTAAAATGGTGTTTATTCGGATGAGGAAAAACTGCCCCAAAAAGCCCGTAAAACAGGAAAATGAAAAAGAAACCTCAGGAATCACAGCAGAGAAACATACAGTACATGGATCTAGTAAAACATCAAGCAACTTCCAGGTGCCCCCTAACACTGGTCGGTCACACGACCTGCTGTCTATTCCAAGGACCTGGAAAGAGGACGGACCACACACACACACACAAGAGGCTGGTCCCAGTGGGGCTTTACCCTCTTCTCCTATAACTCTCTCTGTGTCTGTCTGCCAGGTTTGATGATCCCTGTCTACTGTGTGGTGGAGCATGCCGATATGGGCGTAGCCGGTGACTGCGAGGGGCACGGCAGCCGTCACGCTGAGTTTGTGCTAGTTCGTAAAGACGTCCTCTTCACACAGCTGGTGGAGACGGTACTGGTCGCTCTGGGATACTCGCACAGCTCAGCTGTACAGGCAAGTGGTAAGTAGAGTCTGGGTGTGTGCAGGGGATGTTAAAATCAGTGTATTCATATTCAAGTTCTCTTAATTTCACTTTTCACAACTTTCTCACCAGCATTTAGAAACAGCTGAACGTGGACAGATTATTAATATAAATTGTTAATATAATCAGATGTCAGATTCACACTATAATAAATCGTTAAAGTTTAAATCATTTCTTCAGTCACATTTGACGAGTTCATCAGATTTGTCTGCTTTTCTGATTTCAAACCTTTACAACTAAGTGGACTGTCCCTAAAAGGTCACTCTGAATCTCTCACTCGCATAAATGACTGGTAATGACTGGAGCTTTGTGTAATGCATTCTGTGATTACCACACCCCACATGACTGAAGGGCTGATCTGCAGGAAACGGTACTCTTCAGTCCTGAAATTATACATCTTTTATTGTCTGGATTCAGAAGTTTTAAATACAGCTTGTCCCTGCATGAAAAAGGCTCATATTTTAGCCACTGTACTTATGTTGACAGTGAACTATAATTTCAGTCAGTATTCATGAAATCCTGTTTGGAAATGAAAGACGTGCTATGACAATGAATATCAGTAAAACTGAAACCCTGACTTTCAATTCAAATAGGACAATTATACATGTAAAAAACTTATTTTGTTGTTGTGGTGTCCCCAGCTGTGGATCCTCTTCATGGACTAGATGCTGAATCCATGAAAACTCAGACCGTGTTAAAGTGAAAGGAACAATTCTCAGCATTTGTTTAGAAATGCAAAATTAATAGCTTTTATAAAGAATAAACTAGAATAGACTGATCATCTAAATATGCAACTTTTAATATATCTTTGTGGCAGCGTAGAGAATCATTGCTCCATTAAGAAAATATTAAGGCTTAAAGAGAACTGCGTTTTAAGGCATATTTGCTTGATTGACAGTCAGGGTGGTTTCCACTTCCCACTCAGCTCCACCCAGGCGTCCTCCACTTTGGCAAAATTTGGATTTCTTGGCACCAGGATGAGGGTGAGCAGTGAACCCAAATCCAGGCTTCGGTTGATGTCACACTCCGGTTTTTCTGCAGCTCATAACAAATTTTTAAAAAATGATTGTTGAGCCCATTTGTTAACAAAAATTCATAAGCCGCTGCCTCTTTACATCACATGTGGGAAACGAAGCTAAATTAACTTTTCCATTATTACATGCTAATGGAAAACATCTCAGGTTTCAGGCTCTTATTACTTTGTTTGGCAATTGATGAGTAATTAATTATTTCCAGCAGCAGTTGAATTAAGCATAACTGGTTTCCAGATGGGTGGGATTTGCCACATGGGTACAGCGAGTACTGAAAAGTTTAGATGATCACAGGAAAGGTATTTACCAAGAAGGTATTTTTAAAGATAAATCTGTCTGCATCCTCCACACTTATCTCCTGATGTTCACCCACCTGGCAGCCAAGCTTTGACCGAACACTGAGTCCGTATCTGTACATCTCAGACCAGCACTGAAACTTTTTTTTTTTTTTTCTCATCATTTTGAGATCAAAACAAGAAGGCAGACAACTTCCAGTCAACCATGAAACAACAGCGTTCTCACACACACACACACACACACACACACACACACACACACACACACACACACACAGAGTCGGGCAGTTTGACATTCCTGGTGTGTCCCGTAAACACAGGGCACTCTAACCAAGTGGCCGACGCCCTACGACCCCCCTCGCCTCTCCAAATAGCTAGGTTTTGTTCTGAGAAATAAGCCTTTTCTTTTCAAATAAATAATTTTTGGCTGGAGTCATGCATTTTTCCCCCAGTGTGGTCACAACCAAAATTATACAGAGTCTCTTCTATTTTCTTCTGCGATTGAATTGCGTCTTGCATAACTTTGGCTGGACGAGTATTTTTAAACTCTTAACTGGCACAGGGGTTTTTCTTTAATTAACTTGCACATTATGGCTAATTAAAAAGAAGCTATTTCTTATTTAGAGTACATGGTTTCTGCTCTGGATTCAACATGGGCTTAGGTGAATTGCTGAGCAAAAAATCTAAACTAAATTTAACTTAAGGCCATGTTTTAGGAAGCCTCCTCTGATATTACTCACTGAAAAATAACCATTTACCGTATTTTAAGGCTTGCAAACCACTAGAGGGTCCAAGTAACAACCCAAACTTTATTTTAAGAAACATACTGCAGTTATGATAATATATCACCTGAATTATTCTTAACAAGTTTAAAATACACTTTACAGCAACTGATGTTCATCAATACTTTCAGTCATTACTTAATAGTAATTCTAATAATAGTCATTCTGACAAAGCTGTTATACTCAGGGACAATGTAACGCTTACATATATTTTTAATGTATTTAATTTAATACATTCCTGCATCATTTCTACATTTTAGTAGCCTGATAATCAAACCGAATAGCAATTTTGTTTCATTCAGTCTGACTTAATGTTCTAGAGGAGAAATTATTTAGCTCTAACCAATCCGTAATGACTGATCTGTCCATCCTGAAGAAATATGTCAATTTAAGAGTTTCTGCAACTTCACCTACAACGTGAAATAAAAGACGTATGAGATAATAATGATCCCTTAAATTTAGTTATTAAAGAATTGTCATCAAGATATTTGCCTGTAGCGAGTGAGACATTTTACAGTTAAAAAATAAACTTGTCGGTGCTCACAGGACAAACACTATTTCTAAAGTACCTAAAGTGGTTCTTTGGCAATATCTTGAAACTTAGTGGCCAACATGTAAGTAAATACTGATACATCTGTCAAGAGCTAAAAGCAGCCAATAATATTGGCCTTCTCTGAGACAAGTGTAGGTTGGTTGCTGAAATGAGATTTGATGAAGCCCTGTTTAATTTTAAATATTCATCTGCACTGACAATGTAACTTTTTATTTCTGTAATTTAATTTATTTTGGGCCGGGACGAGTTTTTAAAATGTTTTAAGTATGTCTGTAAATTCATATCAGTAACCAGCTGACGACATGTCAAAGTATTAACAATCATTTCTAAAGCAAAGTCAGCTGCAGGACACATAATAACTGGCAGTTATGAGGAGAAATATTGTGTTGTCAGAGAGGAGAAGGATGACCTCATCGTGTTTATTCAGTACATCAACATCAAGACGCCGCTCTCATTCACAGCCTGCTTTACTCTTTAATGTTGAGCTGATTTTACATTTCTCCTCTGATTAATCAACTGTAGAGTCCCAAGAGAACAGCCTTTGTTCTTTTGCCCCTATCACCGCCATCCTCGTGCAATGAAGACGCGTGCACACACACACACACACAAACACACACACAATTGAGGCTGGCAGGCCAAGGCCAGACAGGGTCTGTGTTTGATTTAGCAGATCTTAATGCGATTAGGCCTGTTTAGATTTGCACTTCCAGTCACGCTTGTAGGAAGGCCAGGGGAATGTTCAACCCAGGGTGATGCTCCAAGACCGGGAGAGCAGAGTTTAACAAACAACCTGTACAGCACAACACAGGCAGGTTGTCGATAAGAAAACGCAAGGACATGAAAACTACATTTCGAACAGCCAATAGAATATTCTTCTTTTAAACGGACGATGAACACGTCTGTTGATTGTGTATTTGTTGTCCTCTGTCTGTTTGTGCTCTCCAGGCATCATTAAAGTGGGCCGGTGGAAGCCGATGCCCATCCACTACCTAACAGACGCTCCGGAGGCAACAGTGGCTGACATGCTGCTGGACGTTTACCACATGGTTACACTGCGGATCCTTCTGCACAGGTCAGCTGTGTGTGTGTGTGTGTGTGTGTGTGTGTGTGTGTGTGTGTGTGTGTTGCATGTTTATTAGGTTTACTTCATTAGGTTCAAACTACATTGGATTAGTCATTTTTTTTACCCCAGCAGGTTAAACCAGTTGTGGTAATTGATAAATTAGTTTAAATTAAATAGTGTCATTGTGTCAACTCAATGACTGCAGCAAGCTCAGCTTACTGTATGTATCGATACTGGCAGACACAACAGGAAAGGAGAAATAATTTACTTTAAAAAAGAGTAATAGATTAATGGAAAAAAGCCCTTGTGACAAATAAGAGCAGAAAATAGTGGTGAAAACTGGTGCTGAAAAGCTCTGAACAGGAACAAAAGACTTCTGCTTGTTTCTGTTTGAGACATAAATGAGTTAATAACCTTCTAACCAGAAGAATCACTTCTTTGAATACGTATGCAATATTCAAATGATTATAGCAGGTGGTTGGTTGATTTGAGCAATGTGACCGCCTTCTACAACCCTGCTGTAAGTGATTGAAAGTTTGATTCGGCGTATAATAACAAAGCTTGTCCCGTGTGCAGCTTTGCCCGGCTTGAGGAGCTGCCGTCGGAGCAGTGGTCCCACGCCACAGTGAGGAACGCCCTCAAAGAGCTGCTCAGGGAGACCAACCAGAGCGCGCTGGCCAAGGAGTGCCCTCTCTCCCAGGTAAGTTCTCAACAGCACAGCAGCTCCCCAACATAAAGTCTTCGTACACCTGCTGCAAACATCCTGAGTGCCTGAAAGGTTCTCTCCAGGAAGGTGTGAGTTTGTTTCACACTCATACACATTGTATACGGCCGTCTTACATACAACAAACAAAAAGCAGGAAATGGTGCAAACATCCATGAAACAAATGTGAAAGAATTTGGATTCATCAATGTAAAGAAATGGGACTATGACAAGATATTAAACGCCTTGAAGGGGTTTTTAGTTTTCTGTGCTCTGCTAGAAGATCACTTGTGGAAGTACAATGCTGAGATGTGCACCCAAAACATCCCGACAGGATGTTGGATCAATCCATCACCAAGCCTCTGTGACCCTTCTCTGCGTAGGTTTGCAAAGTCGTTCGTGTGCGTTTCCACGGAAGAATATCCCGGCTGATAGATGGTAGCCGATAGACTAAATGAAACATTTGTGCAAGTGTTAAGTAAGAGAGAGAAATGATAAACACACAGATAACTGAGATGCTGCTAAGTATTTTCTCCAAACACATGTGGTTTCATCATCAGTTCACCACACACTTAGTGCCATGTAATCTCTCTCTCTCTCACTCACACACACACACACACACACACACACACACACACGTACAAGTATTGATACCATCCCATGGGAAAGGATGCAAACACGCACACCTCAATTATCCTGCTCACACACACCCTGCAGTCATTAGACTTGAGAGTGTGTCATTTCGACTTGTGATTTATACACAAGACTTAGTCATGGTGTAATTAGTGATTAGGGGAAGTGTGTGGGTGGTGTGTGTTTGCAGCCTGACTCATGTGAGTTTTAATCCTCAGTGTTTCCCATGTTGCGCATGTTGAGTGTGTGCGCATCTCCTGCTCCGTAGAACTGACCTCAGTGCATGTTGGGAAAGGGAGGGTGAGCGAAGGGTTTTAATAAATCAGCAGCGACTTGGTCAGCTGCTGAGATTTCAGCTCATCACCCAGTCTCAAGGCACTGCCACTCCCAAGACTCACGAAGGCCTTTCTTAAACCGAGTCCTGGTTAAATGAAAGAGCTCACAGATTTTTACGTTAGCTACAACATCATGTTCACTTTTGTCCAAATAATTTTATTTTTGTCCTTTTTTTTTCTCAACTCTCTTTCTGTTAGAGTATGATCTCAGCGATAGTAAACAGTTCCTACTACGCCAACGTTTCCACCTCTAAATGCCAGGAGTTTGGACGCTGGTACAAGAGGTACAAACGCATCAAAGGTAACTCTTACACCACACACATTAATCCACCTGAAGAGAGCAATAAGTGAAGTGATGAAACAGGCCGGCTAACTTTATGGCACAAAGGGAATCGGTAATGCTTTCCCTCTGTGCAAAAACAAAACCGCCTTGGATGGACTTGTAACAGCCGACAAATATATACGTGCACTCAGTCTGCACGGTCATATAACAGATATACAGATCTGTCCTGGAATACAACAACCCCTATAATCAAATCTTACGTTGATCTTTTTGGCATAAAGGGAAAAGTTGAAGCCCTAGATGATTTAAAAAAAAAAAAAAAAGGCAGTTGAACAGAAATCTGTATTATAAAATTCAAACACAATGCACACAGGGATGAAAAACGCTCTGCTTTCCTGTTGTCTAACTGTGAGCTGATGCAGTTTGGTGGCACGTGTTTCCTTGTTAAATTCTCCCACCTTGTTAAAAACTTTTGTAGTTGTAGTGACCAACTCTACTGCACCTCAACCGTCAACTGTTCAGCTGTTTATACTTTATTTGCCTCATGTTGCTTTGAAAACTCATAAAAGTGAAGACTGTCAGAGCTCTTTTTTAAAACTGACACTCACTGCTAATCACAACTCAACTTAATATGACTCACCTGCCTGGCTGCCTTTTGTTTATGCGGTTTAGTTGCTTTAAATGTGATCCTTTTTAATGAAGTTTTTCCATTCTTCTGTCCACCCCCTGTAAGTGTGCGAGCACATGTGTCAGCCTGTATGTGTCTAATCTGCTGCATGAGACGTCCGTCATTGACAGCTCTCAGTAGGAAGGAACTGTCGCACATGGTTTGCATTAATGTCACCCTTAATACATATGACAAAACTAAATGCTCTTAACTCCTAATGGAAAACAGCAGCAACCCCCAACTCTCTGTCTCTCACACACACACGCACCACCAAACCCAGAAATAAGAGCTCTTCTTACACTTATTCTCCGCAGACACACACACACACACACTGGGAAGGTAGAAATCTGAAGCCCTGCCAAACCTCACTCCAACTTTTATTCCCCTAATAACCTAAAATGTGACTCTCAACCAAACCCAGTGGAAGCATAATAAGAAGCAGATTTATGTGGAGACGAGCAGAGAGGCAGTTAAAATCCAGGAGAACAGAAAAGTTAAATGCAGTGATAAAGAGGAAACATTCTTCAGTTATTTGATCTTATCTGGAGAACGTGGAGACAGAAAGTGAAAATAGGACTTTTGTAGTTATGATTTCATGCACTGAACCAGAAGACAAACTGCAAAAAACCATCCTTGAAAGGTTTTCTACAGTGCAGACCTAACATCCTTTGTGGTGCTGTGAATACCATGGCCTTATCTCTGTTTTTAACTCATAAGTCAGCCATTTCCCCTTCACAGTTTCTTCTACGAAGGCACAATATGTTGTTTTTCTTTTACATTAATAAAACCTTTGATATTCTTCATTAAAAAACAACTTGTACACCAATAGCTGTGTGTGCGTGTAACAAAAAATGTTGGGATAGCTAAAATTTACTTTCTGCTCTGTTTCCCCCTCAGGTGAATACATCGAGAAGATGTGGTCAGCACAGGAGAAATCCGATATAAAAGGTATGTTTGCGTCTCTTTATTGGCGACTTTCTACTGACGTAATGTGTCTTGTGGTGGCCATGGTACAGTAGATACAGCAGGGTCTGCGTGACCATGTGTCAATCACAGACTGAGGCTTTAATATTCAATTTAGTTTAACGTGAATGTTGAGGTTTAAAATTCAAACAATTCAATGAAAGATCTTCTGAAGTATATTAAGACAAACCTGTGTGTGTGTGTGTGTGTGTGTGTGTCCACACAGTGGAGAGGGATCTGGACATGAGCGTCCTCAGCCAGCGTCCTCCCCCTCTCTTACCTTCTCCCACCCATTTGGGCACCCTAGGCGGCCCCGGAGCTCTGTCCATCAAGAGCGGCCTCGGAGACACTCAGACCCCCGCCCAGCCTCACTGCCTGCCACACCCCGCCAGCCAGCACCACCCCAGTCCGCCTCTGCGACCCCAGGCTCCCCCTCTCCTGGGCCACAGCGGGCTCCTCTCCCCCCAGCTCTCCCCTCAGCTCGTGCGTCAGCAGCTCGCCATGGCCCACCTCATCAACCAGCAGCTAGCCGTCAGCCGCCTGCTCGCCCACCAGCACCCACAGGGAGTCAGCCAGCAGTTCCTCAACCACCCGCCCATCTCACGGACCTGCAAGGGCTCCGGGGCCGGTAATGAGCCCGGCCTCAACTGCTCAGGGGCCGAAGTCTCCTTCGACATCTACCAGCAAGTCAGGAACGAGCTGAAGAGGGCCAGCGTTTCCCAGGCCGTGTTCGCCCGTGTGGCTTTTAACCGCACACAGGTACTGTGAAATTAAATTATCTTATTGTTCACCAGATGCAATAACGTTCTGCCCTTGTAAGTAACTCTGTGTGTGTGTGTGTGTGTGTGTGTGTGGCTGCAGGGGTTGCTGTCAGAGATCCTTCGTAAGGAGGAGGATCCCCGCTCGGCCTCACAGTCGCTGCTGGTCAACCTGAAGGCCATGCAGAACTTCCTCAACCTGCCGGAGGGCGAGCGGGACCGCATCTACCAGGAGGAGAGAGAGAGGAGCACCAACACCAACCACAACCACTCCATCAACCACATCCCCAACACCAACACACACAGACACACACAGGTACAACCACACACACGCTGTCTAATTTATCCACTGTTCCTGTTATTTTTGCAGTAATGTTGCAGTACATTTTTGTGGTGGATGTACTGTTAATAGTAGAAGTATTGTCACAAAAGAGATGAATAATCCACCAGATCCACCAAAGCCATTAAATATAAATCTGACACTAATGGACTTTTAATGAGTAAACTGAAATTGGCCTTATATTCACCTTATATGTGACCATGTAAATGTAAAAGTTTAATCTCCATTGCTGTGTCCTGCTCTGTGTAGATAAAGTGCAGCATGTCCAGTGCGGAGCTGCCGTCGAAGCTGGAGTCGCTGGTGAACATCACGTCAGGGATCTATGAAGAGATCCAACAGGAGATGAAGCGGGCGAAGGTTTCCCAGGCTCTGTTCGCCAAGGTGGCTGCCAATAAAAGTCAGGTCAGTTCCAATGAATCATGCTTCAAGATGCACGCCTTGATTTTATTATAGCATCCCAACTACATGTAACAAAACACTCAAGATGAAAATGTTTTTTAAAAATGAGTTTACACACATGAACCTCCTGTAATACGTTCTTGTACACACTCCGAGCTGAGTTGATGATGTTTGAAGGGGTTGATGAGGGTGTAACATGCAGGTGTGTGACTGTGTGTGTGGGCGTGTGGGGTATCTGATTACCCGCTGTGGCATACCATCATGTCTCCATCTTTAGATAAACAATGCGGGTGATCGAAGGCGAGATCAAAGCAGAGTCTGGACTGTAGGGAGGGAGAAGCGGAGACAAAGAGAGGAAGACGATGGTCTCAGAACCAGTTTAAATGCCTTTACTTTTTCTACGTTTTAGAGAGTCTGTATTAATGTATGAGAGCCACTGCGAGAGATGCTAAAAAGTCTGAAACGATAAAGCAGTAAATGGACTGATATTGAGCGAGGGGTGAGGGGGGGGATACAGTGGAGGAGGAGGAAGAGGAGGAGGAGGAACAGAAGGATGCAAGACGGAGGAAAAGAGAGACAAGATGACGGAGGGATGATCATATTATTACCATTAATTTCCAGGCTGAAGGCTGCGCATAAACAACAGCTGGTGGCAGATCCTGGGTCAGCCTAGCAGAGATAATCCAATCTTCACACACACACACACACACACACACACACACACTCTTGCAGACACTCGCTGCTCCCCTCAGACATTTCCCCTTTGCCTTTTTTTCTTTCTCCTCTCAGGGAACAACTTCTGTTCTGTTCTTACACAATAAATAGTATATTTGTTTATTTTAGAATATGTGGTAAACCTGTACACAGTCATGTTAGGGCGTCGACTCTTATGACTCGAATCAGTTTAGGAAGCAGCATTAACCCTCAGGAGCGCGATCACAGTTAAATGTTTCAACTTTGTGAACATATATGTGAGCTGATACACAGCGTTCAGTCCAACGAGCAACACTGGGCTGATTTTAGAAGAACATATTGTCAGCAAATACAACATAGTGACTGACACACCGAGCGGTGATGGGAGCACAGCCACACACAGCCCGGCAGTCTGCTCCGAACATGCCAAGAACAAACACACACATCTATCAAGTCGAGTCTAAGCTTTTTTAAATACCCAACAAACAACCAGCAATGGTTACAATCTGACCAAACTTCATCTAAGTAAGACAGAAATTCAATACACTGAGAACATTTCTCAACATTATTTTGCTGTTATCTCCTTTTAATAAATAATTAAAATGAAATTTGTGGCTAACATTTGGTCAAATAAGTCAGTGTTATTTGACTTACTGTGTCAAGCACCCAGCCCACATGGATTTAAACACTGCTGCAGTGATGAAACATTTGTCAGACAAACATAACGTCTTACATTACAATGCAAACAAAGAACATTGTCTTCTATCCCATCAAATCCGCCACAAAAAGGATCCCTTTCTAAAACGCATCAGTTATTTTTTTTTAAATAATCATCTATCATTCGTTGTCATTTTACTTAAAAGGTCAGCCATTAAACCATCATATAATGACCAATAAAACATGAAATGAACTCTCCTCCAGGGTTGGCTCTGTGAGCTGCTCAGGTGGAAAGAGAGCCCGAGCCCGGAGAACCGCACACTGTGGGAGAACCTGTGCACCATCAGGAGGTTCCTGGCGTTATCGCAGGCCGACAGAGACCAGGTGTACGAGGAAGAGTCGAGGCAGCAGCACAGCGAAAGGCTCCACACCGTCCTGCACGTCCCAGACCAGCAGGTAGACACATGCAGCCAGGAGCCGGGGTTTGGTGCTCTGCTAGAACAAACCAGAAAGTTTTTTTTTTTTTGTCCCACCGCAGTGGTTAATGTAGTTATTTTTTGTTCCTATTTTATTAAGATTAAAACTGATGAATGGTACAATCTGACTCAAGGGGGGAAAAAACGATTTTTAAAAATACTCAACCACAGTGCAGCCATGTGCAAGAAAAAGACACAAATCAAAGTGTTTTTACGAGTGAGAAAAATGTGAGAACCAGCGTGTGATTCCTTGGTGCCGTTAAGAAAAGTTTCCTCTGTCTCCCTCCGTCTGTCTGATCCCACCACCTGCTCCTCTCAGCAGCCCTCCTCTTTGTCATATTTGTGTCCCATAAGTCATTGAAAATAGAAGTGGTAAATGACCAGCCCACACATTTCCTGCTAAACACTCCTCCATCCCACCCTCTCCTCAAAACCAAAATGCTCTCCAGTCTGGCCCTAACTTCAATATTATTCAGAACATACCCTGTAATTATTGAAGCAGAGAAAAAGGAATTGCCATTATCTTTATTTAGGTCCTTTAATTTTGATGGACCACAGATTTATGGTGTTGGATTCCTGTGTTTGGGTGTGCTGGCCACCCCACCCTGTTAATAAGCTCTAGTAGCGTGGTTGTTTGTGTGATGAATTTGGGAGTTCAGCTTGCATGTTGGCGGGTGATGGAAGCTGGTCAGCCACACTTCCGCTTGTACTACATTTCCCTTAATGACTCTGCAGAGGGGCGCTGACAGAGGAGCGGACCGGTTCACTTATTACCGTGGTGATGAGGTCGATGTTGTAATTACACATCATGAGGCATGTTCACATAGACTGCGATGGGAACGTTGCGTAAAACTGTAGTTTCTCTACATTCACTTGTTGTAGCGTTGGCCCAAGCGTCTTGGGGACCCAAAGCTAAACTTGCCTCATTATCTGTGCATTTTATTTGGTCTCAAACAGCATGTCCCCTCCACTTAAAATAACACAATAAAAGGCTAAATGTTATAGAAGACGAATGTACTCTTCGTTATGTACAGTGAGCGAAATACAAATTGGTGAAAACTGTAATTCTTTCTTCTTTACACTCATTTGAGGTCCGAGTGGCGGCCCCAAGAGATAATTTAGTTTGTTATGTATCAGGCCAGCTATAAATCACTATAAATATCCGACAAACAAGACCATTACCAAGGAGAATGTCAACTTCCCCCAACCACGACAGCACGTCTCACACAGTGTACAAAGAAAGGTACTGTGAAAAGCTGCAGTGGGAGTGTCTTGGAAAAATGTATTCAGTCTGAAGCCAAAGACACCAGAGAGGGGCCGAAGAGACGGGACACACTTAACTACCACCAGTATTTTACAGTCTGCTCTCCTTTTTCTTAACAGACACTCCACAGACAGCCCCTGCCACCTCTGACAGCTCCATCTCCGATTCACGAAGACCCGCCGCCCATCCCGCTGCTGGTCCTGCACGGCTCCGAAGACGGGTCCCAGCGCGGGATGAGCCCTGGCCTCGGAGGCCCAAAGAAGGCCCGCTCACGGACACGGATTTCCCTCGAGGCCCTGGGGATCCTGCAGAGCTTCATTGGCGACGTGGGGCTCTACCCGGACCAGGAGGCCATCCACACTCTGTCAGCCCAGCTGGACCTACCCAAGCACACCATCGTCAAGTTCTTTCAGAACCAGCGCTACAACGTCAAGCACCACAGCCAGGTCAGAGAGTCCGTCCCCGGGGAGGACGACGGGGACAGCTTGAGTCCCAGCGAGGGAGGCGTCTGCACGGCGGAGAGTCGGGGGGAAGAAGGTCGAGGGGAGGAGGGTCTCTCCGCGTCCGAGGAGTCGAGCGAGGATGGGAGAGGATCAGTGGAGGAGCTCAGAACAGAGGGAGGAGAAGGAGGAGATGTGGAAATGGAGATGGAGAAGGAAGAAGGGGATGATGGGAAAGTCTCAGGGCCAGCAACTTCCTCTCTGTCCCCCTACAGCAGCCTGGACAGCCCCCACTCTGCAGAGCAGCAGAGATAACAGCAGATGGAGAGAACTGAGGAAAACATTTGATGGGAGGAAAAGACACCATCGAACTGTGAAGCCCACACACAGAAAACCTGTGAATAAACACACACACACACATTTAGCAGAGCTGATGATCAGAGCTCGTTAATATCTGAAGAACTGTGGCAAAATATTTAAGTAAGGTTTGACTGAAAAGGGATCAGAAGGTACAACCACTACCTTCAGGTACCACCAGTATTTTTGGTTTGATGCTGCCTCTAGACGATGATTTTTTTTTTTAAAACCACTTATTTCCTCCTAAATTTCCAGTGTTTCGCCTTGTTGTGTTTTTTTTCTGATGCATTTCAAACAGCATTACATCATCTGTACACACTTTAAGTCGGGTTGCCCATTTTTTAAAGTGATACCAAAATCTCCAAAACACTTCTCTGTAGGCTTTAAATGAAACTGTAAAAAGACTATCAACGACTGCAGCACAATCAGCTTTTTTTTTTTTTTTTACAGTTCTGTCAAAGTATTATTACTGTAAGTACACAGCTTCCTACACTATTATCGTCCAAATGAAACTGCACAACATTGAAGCTGTGTATTTAGCTATAAAGTGTTTTGACGGATGGATGCTGAGGAGAAGTGGATTATGCTGCAGGAGTGGTTTGATAAGTTTCAATCAAGGGATTTTATGTTTATTTATGTACGTCTTTGTTTATTATGTTTACAGGTTAAGAGTTTGATGGAGTTTTCCTTTAAAGTAGGGTGAGGCATAAAGCTGGCAGTATATTCCAAATGTAATAGAATTTGACATGTTCTCACAAGAAAAAACGAAGAGTTTGTGACCAGAAATCGCAGCTTCAGCCTCAGTCTCTGGTCCGTGTGACTGCTTTTTGCTTTCTTTCTTTTTTTTTTTTTGTCTTTTTGCTTTATGTAGAGCACTACGGGGGAAAGTCAAGTTTACTTCTCGAAACTTTTAAAGAACATTTGAATCCCACTGTGACTCAGTGAGGGGATTGCATTTTGCCCACATATAACATTAGTCTGAGAACACGCCAAAAGCCAAACAGTCTGGAGTCTACTAACAGCAGTACACACTCGCCCACTAAAGCTTTTCAGTAAAATCCTCCCAAACCACAAAGAAATAATTTTGCTGGTCAGATATTACAAATAAATCCAAACACATTGACAAGCAGCAGCCAGATATGAACTTCCATCCAAGCAGAGGTGGAAACACTTGGCTCATATCTGTCTTCTTGAGATGCACTTATATCGGGACCAAGAATAAACTGTACTGACATTGGGCAGTAGTACCTCATAAGAAGGGCATTCACCTTTGGGAAATAGAGGCATGCAGGGCAGTAACACTAGAACCTCCATCCAAACTCCATCCAAACTTAAGCCCATTTTACATTCTAGGATTTGTTTTTTAAATATATAAAAATGCTTTATGAGGTTCCTACATCAACTGAACTTTAGCCTTTACAGTTCCACACCACCCTCCCATTAATATTTATTACTAACTTTATATTTACTAAAATCTGAGTATTGTTGTAATTATGGTTTTGCCATTATTTTCTTTGATAGGACTACAAATGTCTTTTGTAAATGTGACAAAAAAGTTGAAGTTTGAACTCAGTGTTACACAGTTTAAAAGTGATCCTTTTATTTAGTATTTCTAAAGCAGACTGGAAGAGAAATGATTCAACATGAAGCAGTTTTGTAGTGGACATTTATGTACATCATGATGTAAATGTTGACAGTCTACCTGCAAAACTGAATCTGTCATCATATGTGGGATGCAACCCCTGTCACTTACACTGTTTGTGCCACCAAGGAACAGGGTATGAAAACACATTATTTGCATTTACAGTCTATTTCAGTTCGACATCATTTCTGTCCTGAATGGAGCACACAAAGTTTCTGTTTTGTTCCACTTTGATGTTTAACCATTGTTCTTTGATTCTGTTGTGGGCAGGACATGAACATCTGATAAAACTTTTCCAAAGTATTCTTTGTGTGGAAAGTTTGCCCTCTTTGAAAACCTATGGTTTGTGCAGGCTGCCACTGTTAGCTCTATCACATTGCTCCTTAACTGGAGGAGTCTGACATTTTCTAAAGTGATGTTTCCTGCTCCCCAAAGAAATATATAGGCCATGTGAATGCACCAAACATTCCTTAATCCCCCACATGTGTTATTATTAGCTATTGAGATGCTCCAGGAGGAAAATCTTTAAAACAAAGTCATCATCATTTGACTTGATCTTGCATTTCCTTTATGCAAGGCTGATGGTTTAAAGTACAGTATGGTCCAAACACACTCCTGTAATACAGTCCTGCTAGATGGTAATTGAAAATGCAGATATAAGGGAGAAGCTAAATGTTATCATGTAAAAGTAGCCAAGAAAATAGCTGTCATTCCACTCTGGATCCTTCGCCCTCACATACCTCAACTCTAACCACGAACTTTATAAAAAGAGCAGCTGTCAAATGCAAATACAAAGTGCACAGTCCTTACCAACTTAACCACAGACATATGAATGCAAAAACAGCAGCTGTAAAATGCAAAATACAAAGTGTACAATGCAATTAGATGGGTGGGGGGCACAGACTATTTTTTGTCTATTTTAAATATCCTATACAACACATAAGGTAACTCCTGAGCCCTGAGATAAAAACATCAGACACAATAAGAAACACTCGGCTGTCAGTACTGGGATAAAGGTGAAGTTGGATGTGGTCAATGCCCCTCTGGACCCATCACACAATCAGTCATCCATCGCCTCATGACGGAGGCCTGTTGACTGGTGAGCAGCTTCAAAATCTGAAAAAGCTTATGTATTTTTCATTTATTTGGTCTGTGGACTTAACGTAGTAAGCTCTTGCTGAAAAAGCAAAAAAATTCTAAAACTTTTTTTGTGGCATCTTTCTACAAACCAAAAGAATTCCAGGTATTTTGTTTCTTCTATCAAACATAATTTGGGTAAATTTAACTCTCTGTATTCGTGATAAAATGTATTGATACATAACTGAGGAATCTGATCAAAACTGTTGCAATCAATTCTAGTTCAGGACTTACAGTAGACTCCCAGTGTGGTAGTATGATCCTTTCAAAATGGATAATCAATCAAACTGCAGTATATCATGTACATATGATGGGTATCTTATGACTGTGTGCAGATTTCTGTGCAGATTTCTCATCTTCGCTCTGGGAATCATTAGAAACAGATTAATTTACGAGTCGTGCTAAGTCTGTGCAGCTTCACGTCTACTTCACTTGCCAGGGCACCTGATAACAATTTGAAACAATTTAGCAACTGCCACGCGAACAAAAGTGCCTCTCCTTGTCCACATCTCCATCTGTTAACATCTCCTCTGTTAACTTTAAGTGAATACTTGCGGATTTTCTGCGATTAAAAAGTGAGGCGCAACCCTGGGTGAGCATCCACACCAAAGGTCCAGCATGTGGCTGTGCTGGTGTGTGTGTATTATGGTGTGTGGTCGCAGGCTTTACAGACCAGCTGCAGGACTACAAGTTTGCGTTTGAATTGTCTCTCTTTCACTGGGATTAAACCATCATATACCCTCAACCGTGACTCTAACCTTCACATTGGACATCCAAGCATTTGATTAGGGAGCGGAGTTCAACAACATCGCTACAACACAAGCACTTTATCCAGATTATCTTAACTACTTTATTTGGGGGTAAAAGTAAACGTGTAACTTTAACTTTCACCTTTGTTTTAGCTTCCAGATGGGTTAACAGGGAGCTGAAAAGGACTTTTATGAAGTTTGTTAACAAATAGACACTTTGTTGTTTCCTATTTAACTTTACATTCAATGCATTTCAGCCCAACTGGAGGAGAAACCAGGATGAGAAACTGACTTTGTTATGGAAAGTCATGGAAAGTAACTTTACATGAGGATGCCGGTGTGAACGCAGACTCTGTGTCGCCCTGTGTCACTAAAAACTAGTGACGTTAATGTCCTTTTTACTGTGTTCATCATAGTTAACTCACATCTAATATTACAACTGCATCAGTGAGTGTTGGTACGGTCCACCGGATTTCTGCTCACACAGCTGGCTATTAGAGCCGTATGGCAGGCTGATACGGGGCCATTAGAGGTGTGTGTGTGTGTGTGTGTGTGTGTGTGTGTCGTGGGATAGGGACGCAGGTGCTCTGTGGGCTGATATTACCCAGGATGCTCAGGGTAGGGGTATGGGGTTATGGGGGGAAGGAGGCTCTCTGTGGAGCTCACAAACACACCTGTGATCCCCTGCTGGCACGCTCTCTTTCTCTCTCTCACACACACACACACACACACACACACACACACACACACACTGTCCTCCCAGCTCCTGCGCTGCAGCACGTTAATACACACTCTGATAAACAGGCTAATACTCGCAGCGGCAGCACTTTACACACCATTGAACATAACACACGGTAATCAGTGGTGCCAACACGTGGCACTGTGTGTGTGTGTGTGTGTGTGTGTGTGTGTGTGCATGTCATGTATGCAATGTGTGTGTGTGTCAGAAAGGGCAAACCCAAGCATTTTTAATATCAAAAAGATAAGGAAAAAGATGTTTCATGGGTTTTATTTTTAAAGTTTAGGCCAACATTTTACACCTCAACTTCATTGCTGATATATGGGGATGCGACAGTCATGTTCAACATTTAACCCACATTTTTTAAACAACTGATTTTGAAGTGACAACAAAAGAGAAGTTAAAAGTTATTATCCAATGTTAAAGTTATTAGCCCAGAACGTTATTACATTTTACATAGCAAAACTGTCGTAAACATCTATGACCACCTTCTTGGTTCAACTTTGACCTACAATACTGGTCAATAATGTTACAATAGTTGTAAAAGTGTAAAGTTCCTCCTTTGT
The DNA here is from genome assembly GCA_031216445.1 of Lateolabrax maculatus. NCBI lineage: Eukaryota > Metazoa > Chordata > Actinopteri > Acropomatiformes > Lateolabracidae > Lateolabrax > Lateolabrax maculatus. Next base: position 6,299,161 of record CM062215.1, on the reverse strand, counting down.
AAACCTGTGTCCAGCAAGAACACATTCCCACTTAATCACATTATGTGTCTGATCTCAAGGAAGCTAAATGTAAATGTATCCAAGAGGCATTCAAAACAGATGAAAAGGCGTAAATGCAATGCAAGACGCGTACGTAAGCTTTACTTATCCCAAGTGGAACTACGTCAGTGAGTAGTCTGTGGAAAAAAACAGTCGTCGTCCCCCGTGACTTTACGGCAGCTGAAATTACACTGAAATTAGGAAGAAATGCAGCCCAAACTATCCCAAACTATCACACAGAAGTCCCACCAAGCTGTTGCAGCAGATCCCCAATCAGTTTGAACTGTGGCTGATCTGTATGTGAGGGGGAGCGGCGTGAGAGCCTGCGAAGACAATCGAATGTTTGTCTCGCTCGAAGTCCATAAATGGGATTCAGCCATGCATTTCTCTTAGTTTTAATGATTATGGATATTTAATGGACAGTACAGCTAGCCTAACAGTCCAGCTACCAAGTGACCGAGTGCATGAGCACCACCCTCTGGACTGCGGGAGGGGGGGGGGGGGCTCACCCTGATTTGCATGCAGCACAGGGAAACCAAGACATACTACAATCAGATGTGTAATCTGGCTAAAAGAGACACATATATGTGGGTAAGACTAAACAAAGGTGTTTTAAATCGCATCTAGATTTCATCCGGATAAAATCGGTTTATTTCTAACCACATCCGGCTCCTGTAAATAGAATATAAAGGTACATTATCATTCTCATTGACACAACCTATTTTCTAGTCACTTACTGCAACCATCGCATGTACATACTTAACCCTAATCTGAGCCTAGTTTAAGTTGAGCCCTAAACCTGGTCTTACCCTTCTAACGGCCCTTTGAAGAAGCGAGGTGGGGTCTAAATCCTGAAGTCTTTGGACCCTTTAACAGAAGTTGTCAAAACTGACAGTCTGCTGTTATTGAAAAAGAGGTCAGTCCAGCTCACAGTCTGTGCTGCATTGTGCTTGTGAGCATTAAAGGTGTCACATATTATGATCAGCTCCACATGGTAACAATAAACAAAACATGACTTTTAGTCCATGACACACACGCACACACGCACACACACACACACACACAGATGGTGAAAACACCCCTCAAACACCCAAAGATGAAACGAGTCAGAAAACAACCACATCACATCTCCTTCAAAAACAAACACATAATTATGGCGGCTCTGCTGCATTAGTGGCTGACCAGCGTTTTGATGTGCGCCTCTAAATCGCGTTACATTGAGCCAGTAACATTTTTACGCCCACAAAAAGACATTCAAAGCAAATCCCTTTAAGAGGAAAATAAAAAACAATTAAAGACTAATAGGGCTTTAACTTCTAGAAGTCTGGAATCTGATAATTTAATGTTCTATTTATTTAAAGTGGTAAAAAGCTATATTTGTTGTAAATATAAAAAAACTTGTGTTCAGTGTTCAGCCTATGTTTTTGGGTCGCTTGTGATGCATGGGATTTACTATTGTTGTGTCTCTACAACTGATGAACGTTTTGTTAAGCTCGACATCACGAGAGAAACATTTAATTTTATCTTTAACTTCTCTGGAAATCATTTTCAACACACTCCCGTCTGTCACGTCGCACTTAATGTACTGTACATAAGGAGTGGGGGTGATGCTGGTGAATTATGCGAAATTATTCTAATTGACCCACAAAGAGCATTTGTTGCTGTCACCACCACAGTGTGCTACTTAAGAAGCTGTCAGTGAGGGGTTAGTGTTCATCAGCACTGAAACGCTCGCTTCCTATTTAACCCATACACGTCAGAGAGTCCCACAGGGGGACGTCTTGGGCCCCCTGTTGTTTTTATAATATGTGAACGTGAAAATTTATTTTAAACGTCTAATGATTCATTTTGTCATTTAGGATTCAACTCCCCGAATAAGGAAGGTGAATGTGTACTTTGCTCACATTAATTTGGGTGAAGAGGCTTTTGGCACCCCGGCAATAGCATCTTGTCTGATGAGAATGAATATGGAGGTTGGCAGCAGGGCCAAAGCCAACGTTCATTACTTGGCTTTGGCAACCACACATTAGTTGCCATGTAAAGATATAGAAGTAATAATCAATAGCCATTGGATGTAATCAAGGGTTTTGCAGATGTTTATTTAAAAAACGGTGGTAAAACTACAGCAAATGTGAGAGTCAATGAGCTATTAAGGCATTCAGTGATTATGTAAGGCAGCGGTGGCTTAATTCACGCTCTGTAAATAACTGTGTCATTGCACAGTGAGCTCGCTTCACCACCCTGGATTTCACACCATCTCCACCACTTCCAGCTTTGGTGACTTCCAACACAGAATCAATTCACAAACGGTAATGAAACGATTTATGGAAAAAGTCCTGTTAGTTTTTCACATTTCTAAACTCATGGATCATGGAGTAAAGTAGTGTGTTTTACTCTTAACTTTTGCGTTATAAATACTATTTTAACAACTTTCTGTTATTTGAATTTGTTAATTTCATTGTTTTGAAAGTATGCTCTATAATAAAAAAGGTTTGTTAAATCATAGACTTGATCTTTTCTGAACATCCAAAGTTATTTCTCCTCTCTCACCAACAACTAAAACTTCTTTTTCAGGGACGTTATCTAATTTTTTTTTTTTTTTTTTTACCATTTACCGAAATCAACAGAATCAGCCAATTACAAGATGTGTGTGTTTTCACATAGTTCACATAGAACAGATCATTTCTTCAACATGTAATCAAACTGAATGCACCGTATCCATAACATAGAGGCAGGATAAGTGGCCGGACCACAGGTGATTTCTTTAACTCTTTAATAGCGGTCCTTGTAACCTCGGTGTGAGCCAGAGGAGCCGTCGAGGAAGCGCAGCTGGCCGGGTGGCTGCGGGCTCCCGACACCAGCTGCAGACTCTTGTGCAGAAAGAGCCACCAGGTGTTGGGGATTTCACGCTCCTTCCCTCCTCCACTGGTTCCCACTGCAGCCTGCTGAACCGTCACTGGGTGGGATTAACACCGGCTGTTCCTCCTCGGTGCCGCCGTGGGCTCTTCGCTGCTTGTGGTGCCCCGCGCAAGGCAGAACAAAGTATGTTTGGATTCGTCCTCAAGTTTACTTTGAGTCACTTTTTTTTTTGTGTCCTTTCTTTGGTGAAAGGGTGCAAGCTGTCTGCAGACCAGCCAGTCACAGTGGTTTCCACTCTCTAGGCAGTATTTTCTCCTAATTTTCCAGCAGATAGTTTTGTTTTTTTCATTTGTCCAAGGTTTGTGCCTTCACCCCAATACACTGAAGGGGAATTTCATTGTTTGTTGTGTTCACAGCATTGAACATTTCAACAGCAGTGTGTCTTTCCAAAAACAATGTATCAGTAATTCTAGATAATCCACAGAACATACTGTCAACAGTTTTCACCAAGCATGTTGTGTGGATTACTCAGAATAACTCGTCTAATTTTGGGAAAGATGTTGATTGTTTTAAAGGAACACTTTCAGGAAATAAAAGTGTCAGCTTTCTTTCTGAGAATTAAATGAGAAGCTCAATATGGCTTAGCATAAAGACAGACAAGCTCATTGATCATCACCTTATATTCTGTACAAAGAAACATATACATATAGACATATAAAAAACAAGTTGTGCTCCCATGACGGGGTTATGAGCCGAACCTTTTTCTGACCGCGAGCAGTGATTTATGGTTTCCTGGCAACATCACGGTGACGACAAGTCTCATGTTAATGAGTGAGAAGATTTTTTTTTACTTTTGAAAAGACAAGACTGGCTGATTCCCTCTGTTTCCAGTCTTTATGCCAGGCTAAGCTAAGATAACTGTATGCTGGCTGTAGTTTCATATTTAACAACATGAGAGTGGCATCAATCCTCTCACCTAACTCTCGGCAAGAAAGCAAATAATACTTCCCCAATATGTCGGTCTATTCATTGAAGTGTAGTTGTATGATGCTTCATTCAGCCCCACTGTGTTAGACTGGAGGAGCCAATCAGTGAACCAATTTATTGTGCAATAGGAATACTTGGTAATGTTTTAGAGATTTACTGGCTGTGTGAAACAACCACCACACTCTTCGGCCCTCTCCTACTTTTCCTGTCCTTCTTTTTTTCTTTACTCTTTTCTCCCCCCCTCCTTCTTTCATTATTTCCTCCTTCCTTCCTTCCTTCCTTCCTTCCTTCCTTCCTTCCTACCTACCTCTCCTCTGTCTCTCTGACATCTAATCATGAGTGTTTGAGGCTTAAATGGGATGTAAACAGATGGAGGAGGTCTTCAGAGTAGTATTTACACACACAGATCATGCACAAAAAACCAATGCATACACACGCAAGTACACACACGCATGCACACATAGTTTAGGTGTATACAACAGTCAAAGAAACACACACACACACAGATATATGTTCATGAGCATGTCCATATACACAGATACATACACACAGCCTTCAGACCAGGCAGCCCATACTCGCAGCCCAGACAACTGCTAACAATTACTACAATTAGTGGTTCGGCATTGCCAGCCAGCCACACTGCCTGTTTATAATGTGATCGAACACAAATGTCATAACAGAGAAGTTTTGAGACAAACAAGACGCATTATCAACATGATGCCCGAAAGTCAGGTCTGCACCAAACTATAGCAGATATATATATATATATATATATATATATATATATATATATATAGAGAGAGAGAGAGAGAGAGAGAGAGAGTTGGGCCTGCGGATATGCAGAGGAGGTCTGCACATTTACTGAATCTTCTGCATGTCCTTCTTTGTCTGCACTGTTACAACGACTCACTCTTGCCTCTAGTTTGAAGGGAGTGAACTGAAATATTCATCAGCGGTAATATTCATGCAGATGTGGAATCTGAAGCGCTGGCACTTACAAACCAAAAAGGTGACGCTTACTTAAAATAACGATCAGTGGAAAGCTGTCCCTGTATCTAGAATACGACATGAGCAACTGATAAACTGCACCATCGACCTTTTTAACGGGAGACCAAAGACTTCACCTTGTAGAACAAAAAAAAAAAAAAGTAAAGGTCAATTGAGTGTGCGATGCTAATGCAGCTCAGTGTGCTCGGTGTGGCCGCAGTATCATGTCACATTCAGGTGGATTGAAGGTTCGTCTGCATCAGGGCACAGCAGGAGAGCATTAACGGCTGCTGCTGGATTGAGCAGCTCTAACTGCATTAACTGGGGGAGGAGAACTCGCAAGTGACTAAAATAAGGTTAGTGGGCATGAATAGGAGTGTGTGTGTGTGTGTGTGTGTGTTGTGACCACTGCTATTAACGCACTATCCGCGGAGCAAAACTGGCCTTGCCTGTGCATTATTCTTCCCAAAAGAACTGACACACGCGCCTCTGTAACTTTATTTCAGAAGAACAAACACAATGGGCCTTTTTCACAGCAGACATTTTGACATTTCACAGTAGGAAAAGCACAGGAGTAAATAATAAAATTAATGATGCCCGAGTTCCATTTAGCTGCTTCAGTTTCAGGGTCCTGGTATTCCTGCTGCCTCACTGTCACACTGTCATGAGCAGCTGGGACGCTTGAATGGAACGAAACCATCATCAATGGTATTACCTGTGCTTTTCCAACAGTGACAAGTCAAAATGCATGCTGTGAAAAAGGCCTGTGGCTGAGCTGTGACTGCACTCTTTTATTAGAGCTCTTATCAGTTTTCTCACATCTTCTCTGCTCAGGCTGGTGATTATTTTTACAGCAGGGTCCAGCCTTGGATTTCAGCTGATAAATGTCAAATAATCTGCACAAAACAATGTTAAATATTTCATTGAAAATGTACCAAATTATTAATTCAAGTATCAATATTTAATATGCATCTGTATTTGTATAGCATGACAATTTGATTTATTTAGCGGTGCATGTGTTGCTTTTGATACAACTACTTATTCTGTTGGTTCTTTAGTATTAAGAGCTAAAGGAGAAAACGTGTTTTTGCTGATTTCCAGAAAGATGTTTTCATCAATTGACAGATATTTTTCCAGGCGTGGATGGTAGATTTTCTGGTTTGCATGTGGTGAAGCAACGTCTTAAACTTTGGAAACGAGTCTCTCTCCTATGCCCAGCAATTTTTTTTGTCAACTTTGCATCTCAGATAACCAGATACCAAAAGTCACACCAGAGAGCAGCGCAATGAAATTCCTTCAAAAGATGTATTTTCACCATCCTGTATGGTCTCATAACCGCCTGCAAACCATTCTTATTTAGTGCAGCAGTTTATTCCTGGTCAGAGGAGGTTAAATAAAAGTGGACGATGCAACACAGCTAATATGCTTAGATCCATTTCGGGTTCCATTTTGGGTTTTTCTTGCTCTTTGTTCCTTCTAAGACCAACCCTGTCAAAACGTCTTGCTACCAGTCAACGTTGTATTTTCTCCCCAGCAGGTGAATTCGCTTGAATCAATTGATTTTGGGTATGTAGAGATTTGCGGCCACTGTTGGGTCCCTAAATAAAACACTAGGGAGTGTATCTTTTAAGTTTATAGAAAGCTACCAGTGTCACCGACTGGACCAGATCCCACTTTGAAGACAAGACAAACTGATAAAGAAGACGAAGATCCTGAATACGTTCAGTAAACCACCATGGCCTTTCACTGGATCGACAATGATCCAACTACATCTGTCTCTCCGTGTCTGTCCTCTTCGATCTCTCCAGTCGTCTGTCTTCCTGGCATGCAGCAGTCTATCCTACACTGGGACCGAAGCCTCCTCGGCAGACAGCGGCCCTAATTTCATTAATTATAAACCAATATGCTGCTGGCAGCCCCTCTGGAGAGGACTTTACCCAGCGCTGGCATCTGTTCAGCACAAACACAGCGAGGGATGGAGGGATGGCGGGAGGAGAAAACAAGGACATCTCTGGCTCCCGCCATGGGTGAAGCATGGTGCTGTGCAGGGGAAGGGATGGGGGGGGGGTTGGAAGAGGTGGTTGGTGGGGTTTTTAAAAGTTCATGTTTCCAACAAGAATGCTTAAAGCAGCAATCCAAAATGTTTTTTTTTTTAGAAGAAGAAGAAGAAGCCCCATCACAAGAATCAGGGAGGAACTTTAATGAGAAGGGAATCTTCATACCCATCAAGTCAAATAAAAGATTTCCATTTCTTATCTTTGAAGCTAACAATTCCAGACCTGAGACTTTCAATAAACGAAACTTTTCAGAACTCGAGACATTTTTCTTCGTATTTCCATCATCTTCAGAAAAAACTAGCCAGTCAGAACCAATTTATTATTTTGTGATTTGCTCCGCTGCAAAAAAGTCCTTGATTTTTCTTGTATCCGTCCCACCTTTGTTTTCACCTTGTAGTGCATCTCCAATTCTCCGAAAAGCTGCAATATCTACCTTTCTGTTTTTCACTTCCCCAGTCCACCTCCTTCTGGATGAAATGTTCCCCCTCAATGCTTATCAGAGCTTGCTGTGTGCCTGTGGGACGCCACAGGATCTTTCCATTGTGTTTGGCTTGTTAAAATAGCAGTCGTTGACGTTGCAGATGAGTAATAAAATGGCAGTTATTGTTTCATGTTTGTTGTAACAGTCCTTGTGGTGATGTGAAGGCACATTTGCTTCAGCAATCTATATCAACGGCACTACTTGACGTGCCTGAAAGTACATGGAACTACTACTACTACTAAAAATCCCCTCAATAAAATGTGTATGAAAATACTGTAACATTTCATAATAATAAGTTGAGCTTTCATAATTTTCATAAACTATTTGTTGGTCCATTTATATAATTTATGCAATTGATTTTTTACACAACATGAAGGTTTTTATTTATTAATGTCTCATTTATTTAATATTCCTGATGGCGATGCAACATATTGTCCAAACTCAACATATTCTGGACCCCGACCTCTCCTCTAATACCACCAGCAGACCAACAAAAGACAAAGAAAACAATGAAACAAAGAAGCAGAATACATATAAACAGGCCGGTAATTCATCCACACCAGAGCTGCACACACTGACACACAAACACACACAGACACATTCAAAGTGCAAAAGCATGTTACCAAAGCGGGAGCTGTTTACTCCCTCATCATTCATAAATTATACACATAAACACACACATTCAAACACACAAGATGCACAGGATCCCTAACAAACGTGCTATGGTTCTTTTTATTTCTGTGTTGCGTCAGTGTCAAATAATAGGACAAAAAAGTATTTATTGTATCATGATAAAATAAGATCATATCCATATTTAATTTCTTCAAAACTAACGATGACTTCTGTAGTACTATTTGTCGTCATATGCAATCTGTGTACCGTGTCATAGAAAGAGTTGTGACTGTTGATTTGTTATTATTTACAAGCGGTTATAGTTTAATACCAAAGCTGCAAGGGCCCCATGCATTTAAAAAACGAAACCCAAAGCAGTGATGGGAAAAGGTGAGCCACTTCCTCCATCACAGAGCAGCTTTAATGTGATTTTCAGCTCTAATTAGAGTTAAGTCACTTAGTGTGTCGTAATGATGTTTGGCTCACAGAGCAGCAGACGCTGTCCATCAGCCAAATGAAATATTAAACTGACCTACCGCTGTATTACGTGTGTGTGTGTGTGTGTGTGTGTGTGTGTGTGTGCGTGTGAGTGTGTGTAGATTCATATTTGTAGTTGTGTCAGGAGACCTCCAAGGCACACTGGGCGTCCATGGCTGCCACATACAGTAAACACGCACACAAAGGGAGGCAGACAAACATTCACATACACAAATTTCTGACCTACATTCACGATACACAAACAACAGGGTGTCAGGAGGGGCAGGGCAACAAATGTGTGTGTGTGTGTGTTGGGGGTGAAAATCTGCAGGTGCACTGGGCCGTGAATCTAATGCAAAATTAGTGTTATCCTCCTGCCAAATAATTCATGATCCCGCATCCGAGATGATAGCAGAATGACTCGACTTGTCATCCCCTCGGTCTTTGTCACTCTCCCCCATGAACCATGTTTTATTCAAAATGTCACACAGAGCAGAAAATAATAAATAAGTACAGCCACAATTGGCAATTCTCTGGTTTGATCCCAAATGGCTTTTAGACCTGATTCGAGCCACAGACAGTATATAAAAGGGAAGTGGCATCACCTTGACTTATATATTACATTTTCTGCAGTTTTACAGTACAAAAAGCTTTACGTAATGGAAATGGGTGGGTTCCTCTCCCGGAATCATACCAAAGATGCAGCGATAATCCCAATTTTGTACCTGCTACATCCAATAAAGGAATTAAGGGAGGTAAAAGAAACAGCAAGGAGAGACTTGGCTTCGCTTTCAGTTCACTGGCCAAAGCCCAGTTGAGTGTGTTTACTTTATTGTAGGTCAGTGTGTGCACACCCACTAACTATAGCCAGGGCCCCAGCATATAAAACCCTAAATAATATGTCTACATTTAGAGAAATCATCGGGTGTTGCTGTGGAATGCAACACCATTGTGGTGAGGCATTTTCACAAAAGAGCAAACAACCACCGGAGAAAGCCAGAGAAAGGACAATATACTGTAGTTATGCTGACTTGATACAATGTGATCGACACAGATATTTTATGGCATTTATCAATAATACTCTAGCTGTGTCATGTGAGTTATTGCCTGTCATGTAGAGTATGTTTAGTATCTGCTTTTGGTCTAAATGAGGCCTTCCTTCAGGACGACAGCAGACCTGAACAGGTTTGCACAGAACACTGTGTATAGTTTTACTTGCTTAGAGGCCACTTGGACTGGGACAGTAAAATCTGTCAATTTGACCAGTCAAAGGATCATTTGGGTAAATATGAAACTTTTAATATGAATTTTTAATATGAAACTTCCAAATGTAGCTATGTGATGTGTATACAGCATATATACTGTCTATAAACTTCAGGGGGAAATTCTGATTTCCCCGATTCTCTTCATTTTCGCTATAACAAAGCAATCTTTCATTGTATCGGTAACACCTGTGCTTTTCCAACTACGGCAAGTCAAAATGTCTGTTGTGAAAAAGGCCAATTATACCATCACCACTGTCTTTGCCGTCTTACACCTGTGAAGTAAAACCACATTCTGGCCTGCAGCGTAGTATTTTATCTGGTTCCATAGAGACATAAACCCTCATAAGGCATCTTATCTCAGCCATGCTACACTGCCATCTATCCGGCACTGACGTGGATGTCGTTGTTGCCGTAGCAACAGAATGTTCAACTTCAATCTTCTCATCCATCTCCCGAAAAGTATTGTCTTCACTCCTGATGCATTTGAGGATCGCACTTAAATGAGTCATTTTGATAATTCAAGATATCCAATACAGGTTCATTGAAAATATTTCCAAGATAAGATCTGAAGACTCCTTACTAGGCCCTCTGACAAAAAAGTTTGGTCTAACTACTAAAACCGTGACATAACTTGAATTAGGTGGGTCTGGTCCACAGTGCAAGGTTAAAATGTATTTTCCCAGTGCAGCTTGGTATGAATACTGGTGGGAATAGGTTGGATATGCAGCCTGGATGCTGCACAGGCTCCATACGATCTTTGTTTTGTCATGATAAACAAAAGTTGACAAGAAACACAGTTGATAGGAAAGCCTCTCCCCTTCTGATAACCTAAACACACTCGCAGGCAAAGACACGCACACATGCCACATTTCCGAGTTGAGTCCTATGATTGCAACATAAACAAAATGGAGCACAGCAGGAGGTCTGAGCCCTGCAGTCACCTGAGTATTCGCAGACATGAAGGTGCGTGTTTATGTGTGCTCTCTTTTCGCCCACTCCCTCACGTGTAAATGCCTTACAAAACGATTTCATCTCGGTTCGTACAAGCTCTTTTGTTGAACCATCACATCTTACCCGTCACCTCCCCCAGCAAACCCACTGCCATTTAGAATAACAGATGAATAAATGGACGAGGGGGAAAAACAGTAGACTGAAACCACAGTGGAACTCAGTAATGGTCAGCCAGGCCCACCACGCCTCAGCAAATGTTTGTCCAAACCTGTTATTTCTGGCATTGTACTGTCTCAAGGAGATCATTTTATTCTCCGAGAGGAATGCAAGAGGCTATAAATAGTCAGGAGATGAAGGAGGGGAAATCAGAGATTTGTAGAGTAATTACAGAGCCAGAGTCGAACCCTTCTGTTATGGCTCATTTTTCATCAACCTCTGTCTCCACGACTGTCTGACTGACTGACCGACTGAGGCAAAATGGACGTTTTCTCGATGGGACGTGCATGTTTGACCTGATATATGACCTCTATTTCTGCTTTGATTTACATATACATTTTGAGAAATACGCGAAAAACGAAAGCCTTGGTCGTGTTGATAGTAAGGTAGTTTGACAAAAACAGATGACAGATGTTGCTGTTTGGCGTTTTTTACGTTTCAAGTGCATTTGTTCCGACCAACCAAACCACAAATGAAATGCTGTTTCCCTTATTGCAATATGGTGGAATGTAATGTATTGGATTAGTTGTGTTTTAGTCAGTGTAAAGCGCAGGGGTTTGTGTCCAGTGGGAAAATAATTTGCCATGCCGTTCTCATCTGTGGTCATTTCTGTTTGATATATAATTAAATCATACTTTGAGATGATCATGTAATACAATATAAAGGCTTTTAACACATACATTCTTTGCAAAAATTGACCTACTGCCACACCAGAACTTTGAATATGTAATTATCACACAAAAAACATGATTAAATAATAATGATGATGATAATAATAATAATAATAACCCAAAATAAAGATGTAATAAGAACATAATATTGCAGGAAATCAACCTAGTCATACAAAGAGCAGAACTAAAACAGCCAAAAAAATAAAACCCTAACACTTTTTGTTTTCAATGCCAGGCAAGTTGCCCTGACAGCATTTGTGTCTTAAATGATCTTTGTAAAGTATAAAAGGACTTTTAGCTGGTAAATTGCTGTAATTATCAAACATTCCCTTCTCATTTTGCACAGTCAGACCTCGTTGGCAAATTCACCCGGCAATTAACAAAAGCTGGAAATGAATGACAAGTAATGGTGTGGCCCACATTACTCAGATGAGGACAAACAATCTGGAGAAAGGAGGTTGTAATGATGGGAAGACAAGCCGAGAGGAATTACTCTCTGAAAACCTCATGAGCTTTTTGTTGAGAGGAAGAGAATTTAAAACAGGGTTTGAAAATTCATCCGCGATACTATGGATATGTTCGAGGAAAACCTAAGAAAATTTTAGATCCTGTTGCCCGTTCTGTGTTGTTCATTCATTACTGGTATTGCAAGCTACGAATACGGTGCTTTTCTCTCTGTTGGAGACACTTTGTAGGCTTTACACTGTCGCTTTATTGTGGTCTGACGGAGGAGGACGAGGAGGTGGGGGGCATCAGATGCAAATGACAGCGTTTCGGAGCACTTTGTCGCCAATCAGAGAGAAATTATAGCTCCATGAGGCTTGCACACAACATCCAAAGTGGCTTCTTGAAGATTGAGAGTGGAAAAGTAGACATGTGCTGAAGCTCTGACTGCTTTACGCGGACCGACGTGAATTTTCTGAGGACTTTCCCGCCTGCAAAGTCTCTCTGTGCATCCATTTATTCAAATCCTGTGAGCTTTCCTAAAGCTGGCGATGAAGTGCTCATAATCTTAAGGGTAATGCAATAGAAAACTCATATTTTAAGTGAAAATATAAGTTGTACCCAATGGATACAAGTTAAAACATTTGAAACTAAATGTGCTGAGTTTGGTAAAAAAAAAAAGACCAAAGTTTGTAGTGAGACACTTTGCAAAAGCTTTGCCCTCACTAAATATGTCGAGCATCACTCGTGTATAAAGTATACAAAGCAAAACTAAGCCTACAAAGAACTTTTTAAATCTGCAAATACTTATCAAGGACTTATTGTCATTATCAGTTTTAACATGAAGTACAGAGAGCATGAAGGCCGTGCCTGTCAGACATTTTTATTCAGAGAGAAATGGCGCACCTATGTGGGCAGTGTTCAGTACTGCATGCATCTGGCTTGGAGTACTACTTTCAGATTTATTGTACTTTCCAAACCTTTAATAATTAGTATAAATGCAACTGTTTACTACAGTTTGCGATGGTTAGTGTGACTCCCAGGATTTCTGTCTCCCTGCACAGAGCTTTTACAAGACGTGTTCGCGTTTTATCGGGTTAAACACAACACACAGGTGATCTCCATCCAACTGTCACACGACCTCGAAAACCACACTATGTTCCAGCAAAGAAGAACACGAAGGAACATATATAGAGAGCGGTACGGTGTGTAGGAAATCGGTTACCATGGGCATTTTATTGTCCCAGGCAGAAAGACATATCGTCACTACTCTGAAAATACAAGCAGGTAAATTTAATAATATATAATATATATATAAAAAAAAAAAACGACATTTCCCCCTCTCCCTGAAGGGAACACTCGGAACGTTCTGGACTGTCCGGGCAACGTTCGAGGCGATGAGGTCATCGACGGGAGTTCGACGGACCGTTGGCGGCGGGCGGTGGTGGGGGGGGGGTGATGATGGTGACCGTTAGTAGCCTGACCCGAGGAGGCCATGATTGATCTGCAATCACAACCAACACCCGTCTTTTAGAGGCAGACGACGACGACCAGACGGATGCGGCCATGGAAGAGGAGAAGAGCCGGAACACGGTGAGCGAAGTGCCCGGTCTGCCTTTGACCGCCCCAACCTGGCGGTGTTTAAGGCAGCGAGCTAGTCGGCTAGGTTGGATGAAGGACTTGGTTAAAGAGTGGCGCTCAACTAACGTTTTCCAGCTGTATTTTCATTGTCAGATTAGTTCATCGCAACATTATGAGCCATTTTCCTGCAGCTGAGATTATTAAAGTCAACCAAGTAAGAACGTACTAGCGGTAAAGTGTGGATTTTATGGAGACTAGCGGTGGAGCTAACGAGAGAGCGATACTTGGTGGTCGGGAAGTCAAAAGTGGAGCTTTATGGCTGGTAGATGTTCAGGGTCATAACTACCACTGTTTATGTCAGAGTTAACTACCAAATAAGCTTTAAAAGTTTTTATTCTTTTATTTTTTCAGGGCAACGTGTTAGCCAGTGGAAAAAAAATGGTACTTTTTTTTGAATGATCAATGGTTGAATTTAGCCTCTCACATTTTTCATACATCATTTTTTTTGCTTTCCTTCGTGGTTGATATTCTCATGATACTTATTTATTAGGTGCCATTGTTTCCCCATGGTTCCATTTGACATCCCAAGAGAAACTGTGTACAGAAATTACCAGTTGGCGGCAGCTAGCATTTTTAATGTCTTGAAATGTGTTAACCTCGGCCATGTTGTAAGAGTACCTGTTGTGAGTAGTTGAGTTTATCTAAGGGCTGCAGGTGCATCAACCTCATCTGACGTAAAAGACTCAACAGACCTACTGTTTACTATTTTGTTTGTTGGACTTCAATCAGTTATTGAGAAGGAGCTTTTAAGTTTTACTTCACCCACTGTTTCTAACAAAAAAAATCCGCATGCGTTTTCAAAGACTAATAATTGTTTTTTTTGCTTTGCTGTTCCTTCTTGTTTTTGTCTGGCCAGACAAACAAAAGATTTAAAATGTAAAAGACGCTGGTGGTTTTCTTTTGATCTTGTGTCAAGTAATAACAGAGATAAGTGTCACACAGTCATTTCAAAACTTCTTGTGTACTTAAAATGGGATTTAGTACTCATTAAGTAATAAATCCCAGTACTTGCTACTTCATGGTGGGAAAGAACTTATACTATACTTATAATTAAATCTGAGTGTAGTCACTACTTACTGTCCAACAAGGTGATGCCTATGTTGTTTTATTACTGGCCCAGAATTACACCATGATGCCTTATCATTTTCTTTTATTCAAGTTCACATCCTGCTGTCAGTCCCAGAACGGCAGCAGCTCCTCCACCCCTGATGTGTCACCTCCAGAAAACCACGATGACAGCCTGACCCACCACACCCCCCGCCACGGCACAGTTATCCCCAATCGGATTTTTGTCGGGGGAATTGACTTTAGGGTGAGAGCTGCAAAGTGTCTCTGGTAGAGTGCACGTTTGCGCTTGTGTGTCTTAGTGTAGAAGGGTAGACACTAGAGAGCAGCAAAGCGTGTAAATAAGCTAAGGTCAGGATGAGTTTGAACATAATCCATAGGAGGCCGACTGCTACTCGGCAGTGATTCCGAATTTCTCCAGAAATGGCTTTTACTGTAAACCAAAAGAATATCTACTTATGTGCTGTGTCATTCATCATCTCTATCTCCTCTCATTTTCTCTCAGCTGTCTACTGGTTAAAAAAGGCATAAATTGTGTGTGTGTGTTTATGAAGGTTAGTGAGAGCGACCTGCGAAACATCTTCTCTCAACATGGTGCAGTAAAAGAGGTGAAGATTGTGATCGATCGCTCGGGAATATCAAAGGGGTGAGTTAATTGCATAATTTCTGTCATACAGTTGGTGACTGAATAACAATTCAAGCAGCCATGACTTTCTTTCCACTTATTTTGAGCATAATTCACAGATTTATCGTTGAAGTCAAAACATATTTTGTTTTGATTCTGTCTCTTTGAAAAGATATGGGTTTGTCACATTTGAAACCCCAGATGATGCACTGAAAATCCTTCACGATGTGAGTAAAGTATACAGTATAAATAATACATGTGCATTGTGTGTGTGGTTGTGGCCAGTGACTTGAAATCAAAACTTTGAACCTCCATAACATCAGTGTCATGTGCAAAAAAAAAGTTAACGTACAGCCCTGTCTAATGTGGTATCTATTCCCTCAACTACTATATTAAAGGCTAATGGAATCTGTTTCAAAGACAAGAAGCTCAGCATTGGTCAGGCTGTCCGCAAGCAGCAAGCTTCAGGACAAAGTAAGTCGACAGTCTAAAACTTTGACATATGGCTGAATTGTTTTTAATTCCTTTCTGATATTAGGCATTCACCTTATCACATAGCACTGCCAAGCTTCAGTATATCACCTTCCACTCAGAATTGCAGCTGTAGTTCACCAGTTTGATTAGAAAACTCACTACTTATGATAGTCTTAAAGGTGATGGCCATGATTTCAAAATTCCAAGGCAGCTTTTTACTAAAATAGAACAACAACAATAAAAAAAAACTCTATAAAAAGGCAAAGATTTACTTTTTTGTGGTTTCCTTGTTTACCTAGTTAAGAGCATCCCTGTGGCTAGCCTTGACTCTGCCATGCCTCTGCCGATGTCCTGTGGGGCCCTGTACCTGACCACGTCCACAGGCTATCCCTACACCTACCGCAATGGAGTGGCCTACTTCCACTGCCCCAACACGAACCCTCCTGCCCACCACTGGCCTGTCAGTTCCCACTGATATCTCACCCACAAAACACTTGACTGACAGAGCAATATTAAACCACATGTCGTTTAAAAGCATGCTTGTCATTTCAAGTTTCAACTGTCACTTCAAACCCCAATTACTTAAGCAAAGGCAGCAGGCCTAGCAAGAGCTTGAGTTTTTTGCTGCCTTTTTTTTTTTTTTTTTTTTTTTTTTTTGCTTTAATAAGTAAAATAAATAGAATTAATTATCAGACAGAGCTACGCTAGTTTGTTAGTTGATGAAATAACTATCACATTGTTAGTGATGTATGAAATTACATTTCCAACCCTGGTATTAGGAAGTAATTAATATGGTTTAGCACACCAGACATCGGTGAGTAAAGTGAGCTCCACGAAGAATAACTACGTAATGTTTTTGATTTATGTAAGTTTATTTTCCAGCCGCCTGCTCCTCCGGTGATGCTTCCTCAGCCCCATCAGGCTGTTTACCAGCAACCTGCCTATCACCACTACCAGGTCAGCTCAGTCCTGTAGCGATAACATTGACAACAAGTACAGCAGGGGTTTGAACTTTATTTAACAGTCTGCTTTCTTTCTACCTCACCCTCTCCCCAGTGTGTCCCAAACCAGTATCAGTGGAATGTCATCCAGGTAGGCAAAATAAAGCCATTCCTTTGTTTCAGTTCAGGAGAATTTGGCCAGTTGTTTACCTGTTGTCGTCAATGTTTTGTTGTGCAGTCGCCGATGCCCTCCAGTCCAGTCATCTACTCCCAGCAGTCAGAATATCTGTACCAGCCCGCTGATGGAAGCTCTGTCCAGCCTCCTCTGCCTGTCATGGAGGACATAACACCAGAGGTAAAGATTCACCAATTAAAGGAGTTCTCAAGTAATTATTTGGTAAAGGATTTGCTCTTTTAACCGAGTGGAAGACATTAAGTTTGTTGAATGTACAAGTTTGTTGGTGAAGAGACATAAGTTGAGTTGATAGTTAAATGTTATGTTGTAGCATTTGTCTGATTTAAGAGCTAGAAAATGCAATTAAACTTCCTGTTCTGCTTTTTCTGACGTCTTAAAGTCCAAACTATTAATATTATAAAATAATGTGTGTCGTTGAGTGTCCAGGAAACTTGTTCTGAACTGGACCTCACTTTGGTCTGTTCTCTTACTTTTGCAGTTTGTAGAGCCCCCGGTGCAGCAGGTTTATCCGTTGTATCCTCAGAGAACTGAAGGAATGACACCCATTTTTCTGCAACATGACCCTGGAAAGGTAAAAGGCCTATTTATTTATTTATTTATTTATTTTTTCTTTTGCAACCAAGCGTTCCACAGTCCACAGAGAGGGAAGCCTCTCTGCCAAACCAGATTTGGGATTGTCAGTTTCCTCTGCTAACTCTGTCATGTTTGTGTATTTCTCTCCATTTCCGCCAACCTTTTACTAAGTTTTAATGTCATCTTTTTCTCAACCGAATCAGATGTTTCCACACTCACGTGTCCATCTGAAGCCAAAGTACCGCCGATACATCCACCACAAGGACTATCGCTACCTGCCAGACGCCACAGAGCCGCCAGACGCCTCCATGCTTCACACTGCTCAACCTCTCATGTAGGCTAAACCCACAGACTGCTTCTCAAAAATCCTACACACAGCACCACAGCCTCTCATGTCAGTTTAGTCACTTCGTCTTCCTTCTCCGTGGATTTAACACACATATAATCTATAAACTGTTCAACCTGTGCCTTACAACATAATGCAGTATGTTTCATTACATGTGATTTCATAGCCTTTATGTTGAGATGATCATTTTATCTAATGCACTTGTTCCCACCAACTTTCCACAACCAAGGTAAGCTCTCACTTTGTACGACTCGCAGCACTCAGATCTGTTTCTGTATTGATCATTTGATATATTTGGAAGACAGAAGTTTACGTTACAGTGGCTCACATTGCATACTGTACATTACAATGTTTACAGTGGTTGACCTTAATTTCTTCTCAACACAAACTTGATAATGATACATTAGCAAGTTGATGATGGCAGATTTAAAGGTTTTATATTAGCGCAGCAAATGTCTGTTTTTCAGATTCAGTTATGATCTGTGACAGAGTGACCTGTCACGTCATGATTTAAGGATCTTTCTGCTTATATCAAAAAATCTTCTTTTTTTTTTTGATAAAACTCAATTTGGTTTTAAAATTTGCAAATACACAATATTTAAAACAAAGTCGATTCAAACAATTACATTTTAAAACATTGTATGATTTCTTTCTTATAATATAATCAAAAACTTATAATACAGTACTTTCAAGCTCAGATCTACCGTCTTTCCAATGTGACGTGAGCATAACTTGACCTGTTTTCTTGTTTTTGTGAACATGTTTTGCTATTTTCATATCACTGTTGCGTTGCTGCAACAGCAGGAATCTTCTAGCTACATACACACAAGCACCATGATGTAGCCACGAATATCAAAGATTATTTTTGTTTTCTTAGCGTTGTCAAATCTTTATCTCTTTACTGTACAAAGAAGCAATGCTGTACATCCTCTGTGGATCAGTGATCACATTTATTTGGAGGGATATGAAAAAGGCAACACTGTTGATTTTCACATTACAGTATAGTTGTTGTTTGAGGCTCCCTGAGCTGGTTAGTCAATCCTAACAGTGTTAGGATGCTCTAAATCAGCTGCTGCATCGTATGTTGTCGCCTCTGCTTGGTTTTATCAGTGTTGGGACCTTCCAAGATCCTCATAATCCACATAAACATTATTTTCACCATTTTTCAGTATGATGATGTAAAGAAATTTGTCCACAGTATTGTTACTGGACTGTGTCCTGTATCTGTGTGAGACCAATTCTCTAATTGGTTTAATAATTAATAATTTAGAACCAGCAGTTGTATTGTGGGAACAATATAGACGTAATAACATAACAATTTAGAATATTTTATATAAAGCAGGCTTATTGTTAGGTGTATCTTAAAGTGCATATTTAGCAGTTTTTGACAGCACAATTCATCCATGAAAGTGTGCTGGTTACTTAGCATCTTTGTATATCAGGAATCATAATTTAATATTTGGAAGATAAAACTAAGTAAGGGGCATTAAACAAATTCAAGCATTGATAAATGTTGAAGTCAGGATTTTTAAGCATGCAGGGACAGATTTGTAATCACACGTATAGAGCGAGTACATTTAAAGTGGAGTCTCTATATTTGAGCGACCAGTAGGGTTTCGCTTGCACCCTGCTTTCAAAGCTGCTCGCCCAGATTTGGCATTGGGTTCAGTATTTTTGACATGCAAGAGCCACTGGATTTGACCTGGAAGTGAACTGTTATCCTTTTAAACTCCGCCTTACATCAGGTCACATCCCAGTGTTTTCCCATTGGCTGTTTCATTTTAACGGCGTAAAAAGAGAATAAGCCAGTTTAAACTTGTTAGCCAACTTTTTTTTTTTTTGGAAAACTTTCTTTCAAATCAAGTTGCTTAAAATCTCAGAAAGTAGAAAATTGTTAGAGCAGGTCAGAGCTTGACATGCACAAAACTTGTTTGAAATTAAAAATGATTTCACTGCACCCTCCTAGAACTAGACAGACTACGTCAATAAAGCTGGATTTCTTTGTGCTCGCCCAATAGTTTTATGATTAATAAAGTAATAATAGAAATACATGTTGGACAACTGATTGGAAGATTCTCTCTAAGGTTATGTGTTCTGCGTCAGTGTAAATTAGTTGATCTGTTACTTTTATAGTGTAATAAAAGTTCATCTTGTGCTTGTGCTCTGGGTTTGCAGGTTATGTTGTTGAGTTCAAAGGGGCCGGTTCCAAATATTAAACAACACTACCTTGAAATTAGATATAAATTATATTAAATTGAAATGATATCCATTTTATTAGAACATATTTTGACAAGAGATTTTATTGCAACTACTCAATTTTAATACTTTTAATTCCTCTGTATTTGTTGATTTGCAATATTTGTTCTTATAATTCAGGTAAAATATAACTACTTATTTGTATTGTTGTATTTCCAACTCTGTATATTTTGTTTTGGGGTCAGACTCTGGGTTTTTTTCTGCTATTGAAGAAGGCAAATTGTATAACCAAAGAATAACCTAATCTGTAAAACATGTGTGATTTGTTTACATTTTGTTAAAGAGATGTGCAGTACTTATTTAACTCTTACTATTACTTGTTTTTGTTTCCAGTTCTTTAGTGGAAATAAATGTTTGCCTTGGTGTAGTGGCTGTGTTTGTACATTCATATGCAGCAATTCTTTTAGTAAATAAGAAACCAGTGGCTTCCTGAAAGGCAATCAAACTGAGGTGGTATGCCATTGGTGGAATGTGGTTTGAATTAAATGGGCTTAAACATGCAGGACCTATGATCTGAAATGTACAGTATCTAATAAGGTAGTTAGACTTTTTTATAAAGGAGTAATCAAGTGATGTAATTCATTTCCATATAAATGGGGGACCAACAGACAGCTTTTAAAAAGAGTGGTCAAAAATAAACCAGCAGAGGCAGAGAGATCCTGAATTGTATGGGTCATGCTACAGAAACTCTGAATACTACATTTCCCATAATGCAACTTTATCATCTGTTGAGCAAACAAACAAATGCCCTTTACAGTAAATTTCCACGTGTGTCAATCTCCACATGCCCAGTTTAAAATGCAGGCTTTCCATTGCAAATAGGACTTCACCAAACCAAAATAAAATGTATTTTTGTGGGCATTCTGTGGTATAACAAGAGTGGCGGGTAAATAATGTGGCAGTCCTAGACCATGGGCATTGATGAATCAGGGTTTTTATCTGTGTGAATGGGATCAAGACCTTGGCAGGGTGGCAAAAGCACCAAATGCCTGCTCATTAGAATAACAAAAGATTGACTCTCATGACCTTGGGTTGAGGTTTATAAAACAGCCGTGTGACTCTTTGTCAGCTGTCTGTGCGTGATGAGCTTTATACTGTTTAGAGTGACTTTTCATGTTTTAGTAGGAGCTTTAGTTTATAGCAGAGGTAATGTTAAGAACATTTAAGAGTAACCTTTCAGATGTGTGTAATATTGGACTGTGATGCACATTATTTCAAAAGCATCATCTACAATCAAAAATCTGTACCTCAACAGCTAAATATAATTTAAAATAGACTTCTGATTGACAAACATAAACATACAAAGGACATTTTTCCAATTTAATCTTGCAGATGTGTTTTTGGGCCATCCATATAGCTTTCTACAGCAACTTTCCAAACCTTTATCAGGCTCATGTTGGGGCAGATATCACAGATTTTGTACAAAAACCCTAAATTTCTTTTCACATCATCTCTGAAAATACCTCACTTGGGCCCCAGAAAGAGCAAGTACAGCAAATTTAAACCTGACTTTAATTTCTCTTTAAGAGAATTGAGATTTCTCACGTTGATGAGGTGCAGGGTCCAACTACAGTACATCTGCCTGTTACCGTACATTGTATTATTATTCCTGTAATAATACAAAAAAACCTTTTGATTTGGGTTCAGTCCAACATTGAACTGAGGTATATGTAAATAAACCATTATGTATATGTAACGCTCTGGTTGGACACATTACAGTGATTTTATAAGCGATATTCAGGCCGATGGAAATGTCATTAGTTTTGCAGGTATTTTGGTGATTAACTAGTCTGGGAACCAGACGAATCTGTGAGCTCTTGTCTCATTTGCTCTGGCAGATACGTCCATTCCCTCTCCCATTCAGACAGATTTCTCTGCCGTTTTATCGGGCTAACCAATCACAAGCGTTTATCTAGTACGAGGCGGGTTTAATATGATGACAGAGAGGAGCGCTGTTCAGGTATCTTTATAAATATCCAAGATGGCACTGCTGATACGGAACATTCAGCGGGCGCCTACAGCTGCAGTATTAAACGGACTGGACGGTAAATTTACTCTGAAAGAAGAACAAACAACTGCACTTAAACTTTGTGTTAAGAAATATGTGTTTGCCGAACTTCTGACAGGACATATCGTACGACAGGACGGCGCTTCGTTGCTCTGATTGGTTGTCTGTGATCAACCCAAGTATTGGACAAATTTTAATGTTGACCAGATGATGGTGCTAGATTAAAAGTTGGGCTCACCAAACGTTTCCATGAAAATCCATCCAATACTTGTTGAGACATTTCCACCACGCTGCTAGCATGGCTTAACCACTTCTATCACGGGGGTCGATTTTCATTGTAACCAAGTACATATTATTAGACGCACAAACATTATTTTCAACAGTTCATTGTAGAAAATATTGGTAATGGAGATGCACAAAAGCACAGCCAGCCAGAGGTATAAAGAAATTTAGCTGCCTTGTAATCACCAAGTGTCCCCAGATGAAGATTTATACACGTGTTCCCTTATTTTGTGTCATTACTTGAATCATTTTATGTTTTTTTTTTTTTTTTTTATCTGAAAGAATTATATACATAAATAATTCGCATCTCCTTAAGTCTTTTTTTTTTTTTTTTGGTACAATTTTATATACTCCTACATGGTGGTAGGCGTAGACGGGGGTTATACTTAAGGATCGAAAATTGCTAGTTCCGTCCCTGGCATATGACGTTGGGAATCGTTTTGAATGAAAAGGACACAAATAACGCTTGTTGTTCTGCTGATACTCTGAGCAGTGACCCCTGGGTCACCAACACACCGTGGTGTTTTGATCAATAGTGATGAACATGTGAAAACTGGACAACAATAACTCCTCATCACTGTGGTGCATCGCTATACATAACCAGATTTGTGTTATAAAACCTATTTGGATGACAATACTTTATGCTGTGCCATCACACAGCTACTTAATATAAAAGGAGAGCGGCACAGAGAGCGTCTACTGAGCATCAGTCTGGCCCCCCACTAATATGACGATGGGAAAGGTAAGCTTGTTATCGGTTATTATTGAAAATACATAATGAAAATATGTAAGCCTTATTGTTTTAACAAAGTGAGATTTGATAATTAATCAGTGCTTTGACAAACGTTTGCAGATCATATTCTACGAGGACAGAAATTTCCAGGGTCGGCACCATGAGTGCATGAGCGACTGTGCTGACCTGCACCCCTACTTCAACCGCTGCAACTCCGTCCGGGTGGAGAGCGGCTGCTTCATGGTGTATGAGAGACCCCACTACCTGGGCCACCAGTACTTCCTCCGCAGGGGGGAATACGCCGATAACCAGCGCATGATTGGCATCAATGACTGCATCCGCTCCTGCCGCATGATTCCCATGGTAAGCCTAAGATGGTATGAAAGAGGTATCAAGGCGATTACTTAAGATACAATTATTGATCCATGTGGGCACACTGATTGATTACAGTGTAAAAGTCAAGCAGAAGTAAAAATTAAGTAAGAAATTAGATCGGTGGGGACTATTCATGGACTGTTTTTTATGTTCACAATCACCAGAAACTTCATTACTGTATAGCAAAACAAAACCTGTGCGATTCATAAATGTTGTTCTTCCTGCAGCACCGTGGCTCCTACAAAATAAGATTGTATGAGCGTCCAGACATGGGCGGCCAAATGCAGGAGGTGAGCGACGATTGCCCCAACGTCCAGGACCGCTTCCATATGTCTGACATTCACTCGTGCAATGTGGTTGACGGCCACTGGCTGCTGTACGACCAGCCCAACTACAAGGGAAGGACCTACTACCTGAGACCCGGCGAGTACCGCAGATACGGCGACTGGGGCGGCGCCAGTCCGAGGATCGGCTCGCTCAGGCGAATCACTGACTTCAACTAGAAGTCTCTCCAACCTTCTTCCTCTCTCTGTTCTCAATAAACATGTTGGGCTTAAACAGTGTGCCTGTGTCTCTCTGTATCTAAAATACATGAAGTTAGTATGTTTCTATCATGTATTTGCTTGATTTTTAGCTTGTGTTCTTGTCCCCTTTCATGTAACATTTGATCCACTCACAAAAATGTGGATTCTGACACAGTGTCTGGACAATTTTGTTTTTTCACCGTCGGTCTGAACCCTTACGTACTGCTTTGTCCGCTTCAAAACACAAGCACTGAGACCCAATTTGCCACCTAAGCAAAAAACCCACTGAACCCCTCAACTCAAAGACCCTCAAGAAAACAAAAGAAGCGGTTGACAGAACAGCGTTTATTGGATAGGTTTATTGACAGTACTTAACATAAACAGTGTCTGGACGTCAACTTTTTCTCACATAGTGATACGTCGGATGGATCCCACCCTTGGGCTCATGCTTCCCCACTCGTTAAACCTCCTGTATTCACCGGGGCGCATCAGGTACTGGCGTCCCCTGTAGTGGGGATGCTCGTAGAAGATCCAGTAACCATCCGTCACGTTGCAGGAGTAGATGTCGTTGTGATGGAAGCGCTCGTACAGGGAGGGGCAGTCATCTGTCAGCTCCATCATCTGGCCCCCGAACTCCGGGCGCTCGTAGATCATCATTTTATGAGAGCCTTGGTGCTGCAGAGAAGACGAATCAAATTATTAGGCCCTAAAGCAGTGAAAGATTAACAAAAGAGCCACCCAGTGAAAGGTGATGCCCCCTTAAAAACGCCTGACTGAGGCTTACCGAAGGGATCATACGGCAGGATCGCACACAGTCGTTGAATCCCATCCAGCGCTGGTAGTCTGGGTAGTCGCCCTTCCTCAGGAAGTACTGGTAGCCCATGTAGCTGGGCCGCTCGTAGACCATCCAGTCGCCGCTGTCCACTCTAATGGAGTTGCAGCGGCTGAAGTGGGAATGCAGGTCAGAGCATTCGCTGCTGCACTCATAGGAGCGACCCTGGAAGTTCCTGTCCTCGTAGAAGATGATCTGGAAAAATAAATCGAGACATTTAAAAAAAAAAAATTAGAAAATATTTGCTCAAAATCAAAGAAATATGCATGCTACACCAGGTGAAGAAAAGTCTTCCAGATCACTGTTTAAGGCTGAATAGTCCACGCAGGTCTGCAGAGGCACAAAAGACACGAAAAACAAGAAGCCTTACCTTTCCCATTGTGTCGGCTAAACTTTGTCACACTGTAGCAGCAGTCGTGGGCTCCACGCTGCCTTTATAACCCACGGATGACCTGTGTCATTGTGATTCAGAACAATGACCGGGCTCGTCAGCTCTTTCTCACAGACTAAATTTTTGTTTTGTTTTGTGTGGTCAATGAAGCAAATCAGCTGTTTTCCTTTCAGCAGAGGCTCATCCTTTTGAATTCGCTCTGCTTGATAGTGAAACACTATAGAATCAAAAAATAAACCAAAAATATAACATCAATAAATCTTAAAACATACATTTGATTATAATGGAAATATATGAAAAAAAAAACTTGTAAAAGCTCATATTTATTAATTGTTTTATAATTTTATTTTTCCATATTCCAATTTACATACATCTTTACCTTTGTACAATAAAACACAATATTATACATGTGAAATAGAATGTATTACATTAATGCAGATGATTGTGGTACTGTACATACTATACTACCAAGGCTGTAGTGATTCTATCAAAGTAATAATACCACAAAGATCCTTTTTATATATTTTATAATAGCCACAAATTATATCCTTTATATTCCATTTAAAAGATAAACCTTTTATGTGAACTTACAGCCTCCTGAGGCAAATTTTGATTTGCGATTTTTGGGCTATAAATAAAATTGACTTGGCTTGCCTTGACTGAAAAAAAAATAAATGTTAAACTTCCAAAATCCTGTGAGGTGAACACAAGCACTGCCTTGCCTCTACACACAGAGGTGTAGGTAATATGATTTTGAATTATTATTATTTAGGAGTTATTTTCCTCATGTCAGCATAACAACTTGTTTTACAAAGTCACTAGATCTTACGGTTTTGCAGTTTTGTTCCGCCATAATGTGATGGACAAAGTTCTAGAAAGTTTTTTTTTATTACAGTCAAGCAGCTAAACCAAGAGCAGTGACGGCATCAAGCGTAAACAGTTGTTGAACACATGCATCAAGGTATACATAATAATATTAAGTGCATAATACAGTAAATGGCTTATAACATTGACATACTTATCAGCGTAGCATTTGGAAATCACTGGTGCCACCACATATTTAAGAGTAGTGTTGCCTAATTTACATGCATGCACATATAGACCCATACAAGTACAACTGCCTTAGGTTTATTGTGATTATTAATTCTTTATATGTAGTTAAACTATAAATATTTGATATTGTATATTAGAAAACTATATCTCATAGAGGTACGATGCAAAAAACATAATTCTTACAACAAATGTATATATATGTAGGTGCCCTGTTGGCCTCAGTGTATACGCCTCTGTTTCCTGTCATCTATCTGCTGTCAACTCTCTAATAAAGCCATAACATTACCCATAAATATGAATGATTTTTATATTTGATTTATAGTAATTACTCTGCAATATGCATAAATTACTGTACAGTTTAACAATCTTGAATAACTCAGTCTTTCAGTGTTTGATTGGTCTGATATCAACCAGGATTTAATTGTAAAACTCCTGTTGAGTCTTTATTCAATGTCTTCACATGAGTGAACCTCACTGTGGTAAAATCTTAATGCTGCTATCTAGTACAGTGGAAACAGTCTTGTGGTAAGGGCAGCAGGTGCATTATCACGTGCATGTAAATATTACCAACTGAACGTAGCTTTTTTAATCGCTTTAACAAAAATATAGGAAATACTGGCAAAATGTAGACATTTATTTATTTATTTTACATGTTGCTCTTATTGTAGCACTGCTCAGCTATCATCCTCTAATATAACTTATATCATTCATTAACTGCCATTACTGTATATACCCACAAAAAATATTAAGCAGGGATTTTAATCTTCACTACAAGTGTGCAGCTGTGCTGTATGGTCATGTTTAAGATTTTATATATTCACATTTGGGTTGCTGTAAGTTTGCTATACACGCTTTCACTCAGTTTAAGGAAAATAACCTGTTTTTTTGGACCCCACTAGTGTTTGAAAAGAATTCACACATATATGCAGCAAATCATTTTATTGTGCGCATCACACAGTAAAAGAGGTAAATTTATGGTGGCTGGATTGCACAGTACAACTGGAACTACATGCAAACAATGCACAAATTACAGTTTCAGAATAAAAACAAGGCTCCTTCTTTTTGCCTCTCACTTTGACAACTTGTTAAAATTAATAAAACAAAGCATCTGCAAAACTTATTGGCTAAAAAAGGAATAATTAGACACTTTCTGTGATGCGTCTGATTGAATTGAACTTCGTATCATCACTGCTCATCTCTCTGAGGTTCCTGTACTTCCCTGGTATCAGATAAAACATCTTGCCCTCATAGTTTGGCTGCTCAAACATCAACCAGTAGCCTTCCATCACGTTGCAGGACTGCATGTCTGACATGTGATAATGATCCTGGATGGAGTCGCAGTCATCAGTCAGTTCATGCATCTGCCCTTCAAAGTCCGGTCGCTCGTAGATCCTCATCTTAAAGGGTCCCTTGTGCTGTTAAAGTACAAAATGTCAAATTAAATGAAATATATGCATGAATCCAACAAGAGTCGTGGTGCTGTTTAAAGTGGTGCGTGGCTGCTGAGATAAAGATAAAGAAAAGATAAAGTTCCTGCTAGTCCACTGCATCTCAAACGTCATCCTATTCAGAAATAGAACCGTTTGCTCCAGTGTTAACAAAGCCTTTTGATCTAACTAACAAGATACATCATACAAAGTTAAAAGAAAGTACAAACAAAGTCTGTCCTTGTCATTCGTGGAATCAGTAATTTGGCAAATTTAACATAACAGCTTACTAGCTTTTTTGAGAGCTTTCAACCACGTCCCATTTTCTTAAGCAGCAGATGGAGTTTTTGCACAGTTGTCATGGAGATATCAAGACTGAAATACAATTAAAAGCTCGGAAAACAAAAACTAGTGTGAGGATCTTTTGTTGAGAGTCTTGACTTTTGATGTTTTTCGATAATTTAGCAGTCCCCCCCTACACAGATCCTGGAAAATATCACCACTGGACACACAGAGGTGAAATTGATCTCAACATGGCATCTTATTCTGGGTAAGACAGCAACCAAGCATATTTCTCATCAGACTACCCCTTCACATTACTGACTGCCTTTGTTTCTCCTTGGTAGGTAACATTTTGCACGTATTTACCACTGGGACAACGCGGCAGGACTGAATGCAGTCATTGAATCCGATGGTATTCTGATACTCGGGGTACTCTCCCCTGATCAGGAGGTACTGCTGGCCCATGTAGTTCGGCTGGTCATAGACCATGAACGTCCCGCTCTCCACCCTGCAGGAGCTGCACCGGCTCAGGTGAGAGGCGATTTCAGAGCAGTCGCTGATGCACTCATACGAGCGGCCCTGGAAGTTCGTCCCCTCGAAGAAGATGATCTAGAGAGAAAGACACAGATTGTGTTTGAGTCCGACACTTAGAGCTAAATGTGCATGTGGGTTCTGTGATAATCATGACATATCTTGTTAACACAGATCACAGTATGTGCATGGCAGAAGTTATGTGCTACAAAATTTTTTGCAGATATAGTGTAAAATTATGATTGAGGTTTTTCAGTTAGTGTCTGTCTCCTGCATCGGCTGGTGCAGTGATCTCCACCCTTCATTACCTTTCCGCTCATGGTCATGCTATTTGATTTCTGTTGTTCCCACTGGCGCTCTGCCTTTTATGCATCATGTGACCTCAAAAGAATCTGCCCCTCAATTGTACAAAATGTCTGAGTCAGCTTATCAGCATGGAAGTCCCTACTGTATTATACATCAAAGCTGTGTTCACAGCCATCACTCAGATTAAACAGTAGAGATGCGGATTTCACAATGACAAAGCAAACTCTAGTAATTGCACTACTTTTGTATTTTGTGTGCCATCATTTTTGTTATATGTTTATGTTTATAGAACAGTGTAAAACAGATGAAAGATACAATTAAATCCTTTGATTTAAAACTATTATATGTAATTTTACATGGTCTCTCTTGAAAGTTCTGCACACAAAGATTAGTATTGATAGTGTGGTCTATGCCTGTTTAAACCTGCAAAAACTTTATGGTGTAACAACATTTTGGCCCCAGTAGCTGCAGGTACTGTCCCTCTTTTCATTCAACACTTTGGGCATTGGTGCACAAAACAAGAATCCCAGTATTTTTTGTGTCCTGCTTATCTCTCCTCCTGTGGAGAGGCCAAAATATCAGCTTGGTGCACAAGATATCTGATAACATAACATAGAGATTGCCATGAAATGTATTAGTACATTCATGCTGTCAAGGGGATAAAACCTTTTGAATTTAATAACAGCGTGACCTTTCCTTTAGCGCCACCCTCAGGACAGACTTTGCATTTTCAGCCCCACCAATGATAAGACTCCAAAAATTGCTATTACTATTATTATTATTATTATTGTATTATTCTTGTTTTTTTTTTCATTTTGGCAAAGATGATATACATACAAACTATCCATTATTATTTTATTATTTATTATTATTATTATATACCATAATATCTCTTTCCACTGTAAACCTATGTGTGTACCCACAAAATTGCAATGTGTTCAAAGTTGAACCAGGGAGTTCATTTAATGGTTTGTAATGGATGTTTGCAATGACAAAAACAGTCTGTTGTGATCAGTGGTACTGAATAAGCAGCAGTTGCTATAATGGTGGGAAAAGTGTCTTGGGAACTGAAGTAGTACTACATAATATCACAATTTAAATGAAAAGACTGAATAGTGAGGAGGAGTGACTCAAAGAAGCTCTCAGAATCTGTAAACACTTATATACTGAACGCACCAGCGTACCAGGGCAGATAATATACATCTCTGACTGACTTTTGTTTAGGATTCAGAATGTTTCCCTCTGACCTCTAGGGCGACAAAATGCCTACATTGCAAACCATGTAATTTTATTCCACATGAAGAAAAAAGCAAAAGACATAC
The DNA here is from genome assembly GCA_031216445.1 of Lateolabrax maculatus. Taxonomy (NCBI): domain Eukaryota; kingdom Metazoa; phylum Chordata; class Actinopteri; order Acropomatiformes; family Lateolabracidae; genus Lateolabrax; species Lateolabrax maculatus. The sequence goes on along the minus strand of CM062215.1, from coordinate 6,268,932 downwards.
TTCATAATATGATTTTTATTTTTGACCCACAGTTTGTTTTAATGAATGACAATCAGCAAATATCCATGATGCGCCTGATGGAGCTGAACCTCGTAATGTTGCTCATCCCCATCTCTCTGAGGTTCCTGTACTCTCCTGGCCAGAGGTACAGCATCCGGCCTCTGTAGTTGGGCTGCTCGAACATCAGCCAGTGGCCGTCCATCACGTTGCAGGACTGGCAGTCAGGCATGCGGAAACGATCCATCATGTTGTCGCAGTCGTCCATCAGCTCGTGCATCTGGCCGCCGAAGTTATCCCGTTCATAGATCCTCATTCGGAACTGTCCCCTGTGCTGGTGGAGGAAGACAAGACATGATATCAGTCTCTTGGAGCCATTGTGAATAAAGCCTTAAAAGGATGAGCAACTACCAAAATGTCTTACCATGGGGATCATGCGACAAGAGCGAATGTTATCCATCATCGCCATGCCTATCATGCTCCCCAAGCGCTGAAGATCCGAATAGTCCCCTCTCCTCAAGAAGACCTGATTACCCATGAAGTTGGGATGGTCGTACACCATGAAGCACCCGTTGTCCACCCTGCAGGAGTTGCAGCGGCTCAGGTGCATGTGGATGTCGCCGCAGTCACTGCTGCACTCATAGTTCCGACCCTGGAAGTTCTTCTCCTCATAGAATATAATCTGCAGCAAAAAAAAAAAAAAAACATACAGGAAACTTAGACGAAAATACTGAAGAATAGGACTCTTGTTAGGTTTATTATTTGGATGGAAAAGACTTTCTGTTACTGTGGAACAATGCATTTCTAACCCTATCGAGAACCCTTGCACAACAGTTTGCATGTAAACTATTAATCAGTTTATTGATTACTACTTCTACAGCTCCAAACATATGATAAATCGTACCCTGCCCATGGTGACTGTTTTAGTTTTTGCACATGATGCCAACCCAGCGCCACGTTTATATAGAATCAGCCGCAGACCACTTTGCACACCTTTGTGTGAAACATCATGACTCATCACGAGGGTTCACGTGGGCCTGCATTCATTTTTTACAGCACACCTCAATAGTTATTATTGAATGTTGAATATAGTTTTGGGAGGTCATGTCAGGTCATAACAGAAGCACAACGTTCCTTAAATTACATTATTTATTCAATTTATACCTTTCAAATGCTACAAAGCCAATGTGTTGTTGTTTTGTGGAATCTGCAGTGTATCTTTCCTCTAGTGTTCTGATATTCACACCACATAGATTTTTACAGAAGAGTTATGAATTAAATAGTCTATTATGCTGGAAGCAAGCATAAAACCCAATATTCAGTCCACAATAACTTTTGCAGATTCTGACATAAAGGAAAATCTGCCACCCTATAGTGCTCTGCAGTACTGTGCCACAATATAGAGTGATGACTCAAAGGTTTCAGCACAAGCCATGTGGAAATACTACGGCTGTGTAATGTATAAAAAGGGAAAGGGTCGATGTTGAAGCAGTACATCTGAAATTATCTCACTAATATCATGACCATGGGGAGGGTAAGTGAAACTTTCAAAACCTCTAAGGCACAATAATATTTAAAAGGTGTAAAGTGAAAACACAATGGAAAAAAAGTCAAAAGAGCTTTGAGTTGAAATTCTTGTAAGATGTTCACATTGTTCTTTGCAGATCATATTCTACGAGGACCGCAACTTCCAGGGTCGGTCCTATGAGACCAGCAATGATTGCCCCGAGCTCACATCCTACCTGAGCAGGTGTAACTCCTGCAGGGTGGAGAGTGGCCTGTTCATGGTCTACGAGAAGCCCAACTTCATGGGCCATCAGATGCTGGTGAGGCGAGGCGAGTATCCAGACAACCAGCTCCTGATGGGAATGAGTATGAGCGACTGCATCAGGTCCAGTCGCATGATCCCAATGGTAGGTGGACGAGTTCATTGCGCTCAACTGCATCAGTCACACCAGAAATGAAAAGAAAGACTGGAAAGATTTACAAACCTTGCCGTAAATCTTTTGCATTGCTGTTTTTAATCTGCTCAAGAAGGATTCTGTAATATTGACTGAACCCTCCTCCATGTAGCACTCTTGTAATTTGCGCAAATGCAAAAGGCTTGAACGAATTGCTTTAAATATCATATATATATATAAAAAAAATTCCATTGTGGTTTATACCAACCTTAAAAACACATCTGCAATAACATATTCTAAACTCAAGGTCCTTACTTACTACTTACTTACTAGCATTCGACCACATCTTACAGCCTTCTTCAACAAATGGAACCTGCTCACCAGGTATAATCACATAACGTAAGTACCAAACTTTGTGACTGTGATAACTCCTGAGCAGGTTACAATTTGCTGAAGAAGGCTGTGAGATACAGCTGAAAGCTCCTAGAAAAGCTAGTAAGTGGAGTGTATAATACTTTCAGACGAATCTCAGTTTGTTTGGATCCCAATCAAACAGTGATTCTGCTCACAATTTGGTTAAATTATTAGTCATAAAATTATATTTGCCAACCCGCATGCCTTGGGCAGTTTTAAACATGGCCCAGTTTTACAAAATTAATATTGTAACAGCTTTTAAGATCCCCAGGTTTTAGGGCCAAGAACAGCTGAGGCAGTATTTTCTTAGAGACCGATATCTCAAGATCGCAAGTTAATTATCATGTTATTAATACAGTTTTCTAGTGATAACGGGTTGATTAAATTGAAAAATCAAAATATTGTTTTTTTGAGATAAAGAAGATAATTAACATGTTGTCCGCCTCCGTACACCAGTCTCATAACACCAGTGTAAAACAGCTGTAATGTGTAGATTCATTTTCAGTTCAGAGGTCCACCGTCATTTCCCTGATGTTTCTTCATCCACAGCACAGGGGACCCTTCCGAATGAGGATCTATGAACGGGATAACTTCGGCGGCCAGATGCACGAGCTGATGGACGACTGCGACAACATGATGGATCGTTTCCGCATGCCTGACTGCCAGTCCTGCAACGTGATGGACGGCCACTGGCTGATGTTCGAGCAGCCCAACTACAGAGGCAGGATGCTGTACCTCTGGCCAGGAGAGTACAGGAACCTCAGGGAGATGGGGATGAGCAACATTACGAGGTTCAGCTCCATCAGGCGCATCATGGACTCCTGTTAACTCAAACGCTAACTCTAAATGTACTGGGTGGACAATAAAGCAAGCTAAAATTCAAAGTTTCTGATTGCTGTCTGTCATTCTAGTGCAAAATAACAATTAAAACATGCAAAACACTAATCATAGCTGTAGATTATTGGCAGGTGATGGTGGAAACCAAAGAAGAAACAGAAGTAGGGGGATAAAACGGTTTGGTTCATTACTTTCAAAGATATGAATTTAATCTCTTTAAGCACACATTTAATTAGTCCAAACACTTTGAGTGACTGAGTCATTCCAAAAGCTGTCGAAAACAATACAAATGTAATGTAAAAGCTTAACACAAGGAAAACAAACTATCCACTAACTACAATAAGAAACTGATATGCTCTTCACTTCCCTGCAGGCATCGATTCAAACGCTTTAAACCAGGCACATATTCTGTTACTTATACTGTACTATAATTGTTTCGGTCATGACACAGCCAAATGGTTTGGACTATATGTAGCACCTAATGACAACCAACACATTACCTGCTTTTCTTGGATTGACCTCCACACTATAAAAAAACACCAACTCACCATTTGGTGCAAAAAAAAAAAAAAAGACCTGCATAGGTTAGATTCAGTGTGTCCGTGCCCATGTGTGATTCTGTTCATTCTATCCCTGAATTAAATGAATGTGCTTTTGACAGATCCACAGGGGAACTGCTTTCACTACACTTGGCTATAAAGTCTCATTTCTCTTATAAAAAACTGCAATGGATGTCCTTACTGTTTTGACATAAAATCTCATTTAACTCTGCAAGGAGTGATTCCAGTATATATTTTACACAAACTCACCCTAACAGGCTTTATAATAGGAAGGTGACAACAGAAAGATAATAGAGTCATGCTTACAACGACCAGCTCTGAAAGTAAAAGAAGAATTATAGATATAGATATATTTAATATATACAATTACTTGGTGCCTGCAAGACTACATACAAATTGGTATATGTTACACCAGTGGTCGAAATTAACCAACTGCATTTACTCAAGTACTTGTTTTTTACTTAGGTATTTCCATTATACGCAACTTCATACTTTTCAGAGGGAAATATTGTACTTTAAAACAGGTTTCTTTGCAGATTATGATTATAAATACAGCATATAATAAATAAATACTTTTTGATTTATTATTAAATAAATAACTACTGAGCAGTATATAAGATAATGCAACATTAAAGTGATTCTGAAATGGGACATTCTGCAGAGTGAGTACTTTTACTTTTGATACTTTGAGAGTGATATATTTCAAGTACAATTTTCAATGCATGACTTGTACTTGTAGCAGAGTATTTCTACTCTGTAGTATTGGTACTGTATCCGGGTACTTCTTCCACCACTGCATCACACACATTAAATCACAGTTTTTTTTTTTTAATCTAAAATATAAAAACAATAACAGTCTTTAAATGACTATTCCAGTAAGATGATCATTCAGATCTTTTGCAGCAGTCATGAAAACACAGGCGATAATTTAACATTGCCAAATGGATCCTCTCCATCACTGTCTGTCACTGACCCTCTGCCTTCACTGTTCCAGCATGTGTTTGATACAGAGTCATCATCAGGCTGGAACAAAGGCCAATCAAACTGCACCAAGCCATTTTGCTGATATGTAAATCTCCCTCATTTGGGTATCAAAGACTTGCCACACTCTGCACATTTTGTTTATCGATAAATACTTTGATGGGGCTGCAGCAAAGAATGAGGTTTACAGTGCATCAAAATGGGGAAGGTAAGATAAAACCTACTACAACCAGTCTGCTTTTTAAAGACACCTGTTCCTTTCAAGATATTCAGGCTCAGATTGTGTAACTGAAGTTCGTTTTTTTTTCCTCTCAATTTTGCCACAGATCACATTTTTTGAGGAGAAGAAATTCCAGGGCCGCTGCTACAACTGCAGCAGCGACTGCGCCGACCTGAACACATACTTCAGCCGCTGCAACTCCATCCGGGTGGAGAGCGGCGCGTGGGTGATCTATGAGAGACCCAACTTCAAGGGTTTCCAGTACATCCTCAGCCCCGGGGAGTACGCCGACAACCAGCAGTGGATGGCCTTCAGCGACAACGTCAAATCCTGCCGCGCCATAAAGAACGTAAGAGGCACCTAGGGTTTTAGGTTGGACGTGTAGTGTCAAACCGCTCTCATCAGTCTTCTTCCCAGCGTCCAGATAAACACCAAAAGGCCAGAAAAACAACTCCAAATGATTCTCAACTTTAATTAAGAATTTAAAGTGGAAAGTTTTGTACTTTTTTGAGTTTAACGATTTAACGGTTTTAAGTGTTTTGAGCTCAGTGTGGCCTGTCACCTGAAACGCTGTATGTCTGTTAGACCATCTCATTAGAGCAGTAATAGGGCTGGATGTCGAACCTCAACACCTCAAATGTGTGTGTACCAACCAGTGTCCATAGCCAGCAACTGTGTCAGCTTTTTCTTTCTCACTCTTTGTCTCGTGTTTTTAGGTCTATGGCAGCGCGTGGAAGCTGAGGCTGTACGAGAGGCCCGACTTCGGAGGGCAGATGGTGGAGTGCTCTGACGACTGCCCTTCGGTGTACGAAACCTACAAGCTGCGCGAGGCGTACTCCTGCGTGGTGGCCGATGGTGCCTGGGTGTTCTACGACCTCCCCAGCTACAGGGGGCACCAGTACCTCCTGGAGCGGGGCGAGTACCGGCAGCACGCCGACTGGGGGGCGTCCTCGCCTGGTGTCGGCTCCTTCCGCAGGATCACAGAGTTTTAGCTCCTCCGCGGCTTGAACCTTGATCAGAAGGTGATTCAAGACCTTTCAGATGCCTTCACTGACACTACACCATCAATAAACGAGAAGCAAACTCTGACTGTTCTAATGGATTTTCTGTATTGTCTCACTGGTGTGTTTGACTTACAACATAATTAAGCACATCATTTTTAAACACTGAAACACTGTTTTCAAATGCCCACACCTTTAAACTACATGTCCCTAGTATATAAAGCATGCTTTCTGTCTCAAACTCAAACTGAGATTACCCAAGTGATGTCACTTAAGAAATCTTCTCCAGAACCACCAATTCCCCTGCAGCCAAAAACGTGTATATACATATATATGTATGTATGTATGTATATATGCATATATATATACACACATACAGTATATACTGTATATCTTTTGTAATTCATAACTTTGAAAATGAAAAGAAAAACTCCACAATATAAAAGTGTTGGACAAAATTAACAGCACACTGTTGATTTATCTCTTCTTGCACCCTTATAATATTAATATTTCTTGCGTACAGGTGGAAATGTTGTCCTGACAGTTGCACTAGAGGCAGATATAAACAAACTTTTGACATTTGTTGTCGTCGGGGGTGGTCAGGTGGATCAGCAAAAACGTAGAGCGTTGACACGGGAAACCGCTGCTCACTTCCCGCTACCTTCCAGCAGTCAACGTTGGTTTCTTTTAACCATGACCACAATTGTTCCCTAAAACTAACCAAACCAAAATCTTCACATATGTGAAGCTGGAACCATGAAAGGTGTTTATATGAAAAACGACTTTAACAATTATCAAATCGTTTTTCAATCAACTAATTGATTAATCGACTAATCGTTTCAGCTGTACTTGTATTAACTGCTGGGTAGTTTAATTGATAACAAAACATCATATTTTATAAGCTCTTCATAAGTTTTGTGTGAAAAAGCTTAATTTATAGAGTAAATAAAGCTGTCAAATAAATGTAGCAAAGTAAAAAGTAAAATGAATCCCTCTGAAATGTAGTTGGAGTAGAAGTATAAAGTGGCATTAGATGAAAAGACTAAACTAGTACCTCAAATTTGTACTTTAGTACCGTACTTGAGTAAATGTGTGTAAATAATGCTAAGTGAAACTTGAGATTTTTTGTCAAACTACTGCTTCCAAGGTCAAGGAGGCCCCTTGATTAATATGAATCAGTCATTCGCTGTGTGTAACCCCTCCTGTAAAGTCTCTGGTGCCTTCCTGCTGTGTCACTGACTCAGCTCAATGCGTTTCATATCAAACCAGATGTCCTGCAGTGGCCTTGTTTTTGTTCGCACGCTTTGCTGCATCCAGTGGCTTTGGGATGATTTGCACTTTGCATTTGCATTGTTTAGGGAAACAGGATTCACTGCTTCAGAACAATGTGATAAGCCTGGATAAATATTTAAACTGCTGATTGAATAATTGAGTTCACACAAAACAAATCATGTGCTTAGTTTTATTGTTATTGTTCTGTATAAAGAGAATATTGGAGGTGGCTGTTGTAAAGTTTTATGATACAAATTAAACCTGTTGATATTAACTATGGAGAAGGTACGTTTCACATAGATAAAACTTGCAAACTATGTGCATGTATATTAATCTAATACGTTAAATTTGTTTGTATTCCTTTTCCAGATCATCTTCTACGAGGAAAGAAACTTCCAGGGTCGAGTCTACGAGTGCGACAATGACTCCAGCGACCTGCACACCTACTTCAGCCGCTGCCACTCCATCAGAGTGGAGGAAGGATTCTGGGTAATCTACCAGAGACCAAACTACATGGGATACCAGTATGTGCTGAGCCCGGGAGAGTATCCCAGCTACCAGCACTGGTTGGGCATCGACGACGCCATCGAGTCTTGTCGCATTATTAGAAACGTAAGTTAAGAGCGATGGATAAGTTTTAGCTCATTTACTATAAATCACATACACTTCACATTACTATTCACTGGTTTCCAAAGCATGCCACAGTATTTAAAAGAAATCTTTACTCCACTTACTTGCCTCTTCCAGAGCTTTCAACCGCATTTCATGGTCTGTAACTTTGTACATATCCAAGATGGCTGCCGCGTTCAATGGCAGGCTACAGCTGCAGTATTAAAGGGACTAGACGGTAAATTTTTTCTAAAAGAAGAACAAACAACCGCACTTAAACTTTATGTTGATAAGAAATGTGTGTTTGCCGAACTTCTGACGGGACGTACCGTACGACAGGACGGTGCTTCATTGCTCTTATTGGTTGCCTCCACCCGACAATAACGTGCCTTGGAAAACGAAAAAATGAACTGAGAAGTTCCAGACAAATACGCATTTGCGAATCAGTCTAGTGATGCCAGGCTAGAAAATTGTATATTTTGCAGGGTGTTTGCTTGACATCCCAACTCACTCAGCTCCTCCCTCTTGCCCAGATTAATAACGAGAAACCAACAATAGATACAGTTTTTCTTGTACAAGCTTTAATTGTTGCAGTGCGTGTATTGTCCTACGTTTCTTTCCTCCAGGTTGGGAATTCGTGGAGGTTGAAGGTTTGGGAGAAGCCAGACTTTGAGGGCCAGTCGATGGAGATGGCTGACAACATGCCTGCCTTCCACGAGCGCTGGCACAGACGCGACGTCCACTCCTGCAAGGTGTTCGAAGGTGCCTGGATCTTCTATGAGCATCCCAACTACAGGGGGCGGCAGTACCTGCTGGAGAGGGGCGAGTATAGACGGCACTCTGAGTGGGGGGGCATGCAGCCCACTGTTGGATCTATTCGGCAGGTTAAAGAACAGTAGCCATGTTATTCTAAGAAAAGTGTAAAAAGGTTGAACGTACATCTTGAAAAATAAAGTTGCTTATTATTTATTTCCCTTTTTCATATTTTCAGACATTGTTCATTCAACACAAAATCATATCCATTCAAAAGTGGCCACATGAACAAAACTTGGATGTTAGATAATGTTTTTGGTAAACTGTTGTACTATATAACTTTAAATAGATGTTTAATATGTTGCAGTGATTATATGCATAGCTCGAAAAATGATAAAGATTTGAAACATTTTATACTGTAGATGTGAAACAAACTTTAACCAGGTCACAGAATAATGTTTGATTTAAAAAAGATTTGCTTCAAAATAATGAATCACATTGTAGACAAAGACAGCAGTACAGGAACAGAGTAATGCAGTAATGCTGCAAATAATTAAAAGTACAACAAAAAAATACGAGGTTATATAAGAACAGAGCTGGAGTGATTTTAAAAATGATGATAGTAAATTGTTATTGTCAGTTAGTAAACGTATACACAAAAAAAATGATGTGTGGGTACATAAAACACAATATTACAGCATGAAACTTCCACTAAGCCACATAACAACTGATAACATTATTCGGTGCATTAAATCTTAACCCATCCAAGTATTTTTCTAGAGTCAAACAGCATCCAGTCCAAATTTCTGCATCGACACAAGAGCAATCAAACAGCGCCTATAAAAACCACGTACTTTAATACAATTGCAGCATCAGCTAATGTGCCAAAGTTAATGGGGGGCTCATTTGAATGACAATAATTGTACTGGCACTGCATTTCATCAGCCTTTAAATGAACGTGGACCACCAGTAATGCAGCATGAATGAGGAGCTTTATTTTGATTGGGTAAGGAGGAAAATAAGGTGACTATGGAGCGCACGGGAAAGGTGAGTACCTGTAAAAACGATGCACCTCATACTAACTGCTGGATTGTGTGATGTTTAGTTGAAATGTTCAGTCGTTTAACTGCAAACGGTAGTATATATATAATTTAAAGAGCTTTATAGAAGTTAGAAACATATTGGAATTACAGTTAAAGCAGTGCTCTTTGATAAAGCATATGGGTTTGATTTTTTTTATTTTTAAAAGTATGTAATGTTCCTGCAACTTTGTATTAGTACTCCAAAATGAATTAATTGTTTCAAATTTTTTGCTTTGTGATTTGTCAGCCTCATACCTATTTGTACAAAAATGCTTCTTTTGTCACCAGTAAAGTCAGGTTAAACCTTGACAAAACCCGCAGAGCTGCAGTATTCTTCTGGCCACTCAGGGGCAGCATGAAACGCATAACACGACGATGCCGGATTATTATCGCTTGGGTCTCGTTTACGAGGTTTTGGCGTTCACTTCCGTCTATATCAGTAACGTTGTGCTCACCGAGTTAATCGCTGCGAGCTGGGAATGATGCGTCCAAAAAGACACAAGCAGTTTTACGTTATAAACATCCACCACAGAATATTTTGGTGATTACGATATTATTATAGATAGTAATGATGGCTATGAAACTATGAAAATAAGACCTAAGTTGTTAACTGGAATGATCCTTTAATAATAGTGTAGTGACGGTATTAGTAGACTTACTAGTAATGGTAGTAAATGCAGTGGTAGTGTTAGTTTTATTGGTTTAGTTTTTTAGTGGAAGATGTAGAGGTCTGACGCAGAGTCCTGCTTGCAGATCTTCTTCTATGAGGACAAGAACTTCCAGGGTCCACACTACGAATGCAGCAGCGACTGTCCCGAGCTCAGCTCCCACTTCAGCCGCTGTAACTCCATCCGGGTGGAGGGCGGGTCCTGGGTCATCTATGAGAGACCCCAGTACATGGGCTACCAGTACATCCTCATGAGAGGGGAGTACCCCAGCTACCAGAGCTGGAACGGCTTCAGCGACACCATCCGCTCCTGTCGCCTCATCAGACATGTAAGTCCTGGAAAATAGCTAAATATGGACTGAATAAGACTTTTTTCTGGTTCTTACATCTGTTTCTGTTTTTTTTTATCCAAAATGCTGATATTCTGGTTTTATGTCCTGGTTCAAATTATGTTGTGGGTAATACCCTTGTACTCACATTTCATGTTTATGTGCTGTTTTATTACAAGTTTTAGTCTCTACAACTTGTTTTTTCATGTTGGTTGGTTTGCCTCAGTTAGGCTTAGAGATCGGACAAAGGGGGGAAACAACTAGCCCGGCTCCGTCCAAAGGTTAAAAATGCAACACCTCAAAACTCACTAATTAACATGTTATGTTTCTTTGTTCAAGCCTTCCAGTAGGCACCGGATCCGAATCTACGAGCGCCCAGACTTCAGCGGCCAGATGATCGAGTTCAGCGAGGACATGCCCAATCTGCTGGACCACTGGCGCTACCGGGACATTCACTCAGTTCATGTCCAGGACGGCACCTGGGTCTTCTTTGAGCATCCAAACTACAGGGGACGCCAGTACCTGCTGGAGAAGGGCGAATACAGACGCCACATAGAGTGGGGGGCCCTTCATCCGTCTGTGGGGTCCATTAGACGTGTTGTAGACCTTTAGACCGCATCTTAAACCATATCACTTCCTGTTTCCCACCTTCCTCCACTCCTTACCCTGAACATAACTCAAATAAAAGCACGCAAACAGCAGCAGTATGGGAGTCAGTTTATGTCTTTCTATCACAATGGAACAAATATATGTCAAACAAGACAGCGAACAAGTAGAATGGACGTAACACTGTAACTTTATGAGGTTCATCCTCTGGGGAGCATTACATTTCATGACAATATAACTATTAAAAATTTATATTTCTTGTTTACAAACAGAAACTTGGCCTGCTAGATGAAAGATCAGGAAGTTACCAAAAACATTACAATAAATCCTTTGGGGACCATGAATATATTCTGCATATTTCATGGAAATTAGACAAATCTTAGAAGATTTTCTAAAGGGTCATTTGCATGTGCCTGGCTGTGAGCTGGATGCTGATAGTTATATCAGCTGAGCAAGGGCCGCGAACATCTGGTGGCTGATGAGCACCCGGCTGAACCCGGAAAACAGAAAGGCTGCAAAAGCCCACTGATGATTCTGGAGGATTCACCAACAAGGACCCGCGGTATGCCAGCTGCCATTGTTCCGAGGTGGCAGCTGGTGCCAGAGAAAAATACAGCAGAGCAGTCCGACAAAATCCGCCCAGCTGGTGCACAGACACAATGAAATAAAAGAACACAGTGTGTTGCACAGATGTATTAGTTTGCTGATATTTCAAGCCACTTTTGGACAGATAATGTCACCTTCACTACCGCGGACATGTTGGTCTTTTGAATTATTTTACTCAGCAGCTCCAGCAACATCCATCTGACCTGCTGCAACTGCCCTCACAACAGTGAAATCAGTCTTTAGGTACCACTTTCTAACAAGATCCGCTTGATAAAGGGTTTATAAGGTGTATTTTATGGCATCTCCAATGGGTTGTTTGACCTCTGTCCTTCTGTAAAGGTGCAGACCTTTGTTATGGTATTTTCGATTACAGATGACCTACTAAAGTTTGCTGTTGGCTTATCAGAAAGTTTGAAACCTGTGACCCCAGTCATTAATTACTTATTAATGTAGATAACTGCAGACTTGATGGCTTATTGGAACGTGACAGTGGTGGAAGAAGTTTTCAGATCCTTTCCTTGGGTAAAAGTGGCAATGCTGCAAGTCCTGCATTGAAAATGTCACAAAGTACTGAGTATTATTAGCTAAATGTACTTGGAATATCAAAGTAAAAGCTGACATTCAGATATTTGTGTCAAAGAGTCAGAAAGCGTTGAAGGAACATAAAATCAGAGCATGGGTACAGAGGATGCAGGATGTAGGCATCAGAGCCACCCAGTGGTGGCAGAGCTTCATTACACAGGACAGGAAACGAGCGTTCATGCTCTAATGAAGACTCTGGACTCTGTATTGAAGCTCATTAGGGAAATAGATAAAATGGTGGGGAACAAAAACAATCTGATTAGAATCTCATCAAATCAACTTAGTAAGTTAATGTTAAGATTCATATAAACTTAGATAGATAGATAGATAGATAGATAGATTACTTTATTCATCCCCGAAGGGAAATTAGGTACATATTTACATATAATCGTACAGTTTTACAGTATCTTTGCAATTTAAATTGATCAGAATGTATATATTTATTATGTTTTAAGTCAATATCACACCTAAAAAGTCATTTATCTGATGTTTAGAACTAGTAAAAACTATTACTTAGTTTTAAGAGTCTTACTACAAACAAACGTATACTAACTAATAATTATGAGTCAAAGCTATAAGATAATATATCAATATTTCTCCCTTTTTTATGCATTCGGTTTTCCTTTTCTTCTTCTCACTAACCACTTGTTTACAGCATGTATTGGAGTGCTGTAACTTTACATTATTGTTATGTAAAACCTTTATGAAATGATACAGAGAATAAGAGAAAACATCTACAATAAGGAGCAGAAGAAGAAAATATGTTAAACACAACCTGCAGACACGTTTGATAAGAAACTGTCAGACTGCAGTGTATAATTTCCTGACACAGGATGTCTTGATTATATCACGTTTGTTGATCTGCCAGAACGGAAGAATAAAAAACAGTGATGTGATATGGAAACAGTAGTAGACATGTGATGGCCGAGCGAACAGGAGAGGCTGCAAATCAGTAACAGAGCTGCTGAGCTCAGCCGATGTTTGAACTGGAGCTTTTTATTACCGCACACAGATCTGTTCTGGCATCCCCTGACGCTGATCAAGCAGTTTCTGAAGTAGAACACAAACAATCACTGCGCCGTCCACCTGAAGAGGTTATTCGGTCTGAAGTCATAAAATGGGACTTTTACTTTGAAAAGTAAGAACCACCAAATGAAATATCATTTGCAGCCATCATTTCATCATAGACAGTTCTGTGAATCAATCAACATAACCCTTCATACACCTTATTAGACAAATAAACCATCTGGAAACTCTTTAAATGCGATGCTGCGGTTCTGGAAATATTATCAAATTTCTCCTAAATGATCCAGAAAAATCCAGTGTCTGAATAGATTGACTGAAAAGAAAATTAAAAAAGCATCCTTCCTTTTATGTCTACAGTAAAAGTTTACACAAGTTTAAGTGTCAAGACAAAAAAAGAACACAAAGAGACTTTAATGATGATTGAATCTGTTTTTAGTGGGTGTTGCTGTCTGCAGAACTCTCTCAAGACAGTATAGAGATAAACTAACTGCACTATCGGTTGAAGATGTTTTAGGACAATGGTTCCCTCGATTAATTGCATTGCATTGCATGAGGGCTGCAAACCTTTTGTCTTCTAGTGTCAATTTTCTGATTACTGCAGTATCTGTATGCTGCAGATTTCCGTCCGTTATCAAGAGACACCAAAGACGTACTGTGTAAAAACCTCACTGCTGGCCTATGAAAGCACTTAATACCACATTTAACACATAATCAGGTGACACACGCTGCGACTTCTCTGCAGTGAATGCTAATGAGGTGGAAAGAGATCAAAGTGGAATTAAAAGTGGAGAAACTGCTCTGCCACCCACTGAGATGAATGGACTTTGAAGCAGTCATGTGTAACGCTGGATTAAATCTGTCAAACAGCCACAAAACAAAGTGTCTTAGTTTCTCAGGGGAGTTAGTACAATATTTCTACACTTTTTACTTGTGTACTTTTACTTGAGTTTAGAAGCAAAAGTAAACCTTAAGTTATCAGTGATGTCCCCCTGTAGTCATAGAGCATTTCTAAATTCCTCAGAGAAGAACTTGTTGATTTCAAAGATGAGACTGAGAGCGCTCCTTTAATTTATTAATTTAATAAATGATTGCATTCATTGATTTGAAACGCAGCTGTCTGCGTGTGCCGAAGGAAATCTCACAGGATACAGTTTGTGGATACAGCTACAGCACCTGCTTTCCACTAGACAACCCCAAGCATGCTGGGAAATACCCTGCGGTGCAGTCATTGGCTTATCAATAGGTGCATATGGTGAACTACAATAAAAATTACTTTGAGTCCATTGTTAACGGATGTTTTTTTAACTCAGCCCCACTTTACATGAAGCATAATAAGCCTGGTATTATTTATTATGAGGTTTAATGATAATAATACATAATATTATTCATAAAAGTTGCGGTGGTTGAAATAGCAGTTGTTTAATTATAATAACACAATATTATTAATATTATTGTTTAGGAATCTGGCCTTTATATATGATTAAAATGAATATTGCATTGCAAAGTGTCCTCTTAATGATCACTTATTAATGCCACAGTGTTCATTATTACGTCATTATGTCAAATCAAATGTACAAGTATATGTTTGGTGAAGTATGTCCTTTGAGCAATGATCACCATAAAACACTCACTAATACATATAATAATTTGGCATTAATACATATATAAACTGTATTATTGGATATATGAGTTAAAATCTTTATCCACAAATTCATGTAATCTTATACAATTCAGTGGTTACTATGATTTGCTTTTTTATGAAAATCATATTTGTTTGTGTAGACACAGAACTGGGATGTTAATTATTAATTTCTCTGCTGACATGTTTAATGGCTCTGGCCCTTTAAGAGCTCCGTGAATGAAGCGCAGCCATTCATAAAAAAATAAAAAAACACGGGGGACGGACGTCACGGCAGGCTGGACGGCGATTGGCCCAGCGTTTGACCGACTGCGCGTCCCGGCCAATGGGAGAGCAGCACAGGGGGGGGGGGCGGGTCGGATCCGGCGACGCTTCATTGAGAAAAATCCACAGCCGAGTTTTTTTTTTTTTGTTTTTTTATTTTATTTTTGACTCGAGGAGCTGCAGGTTATGTAGGGGAGGAAAACCTGCGTCCGGAGCTCGTCCTTCACACCCCCCGAGACACTTCCCTCCGCAAGTGAGTCCCGCTTTCTTTCTCCTACGGCTTTGATTTAAAAAAAAAAATAAAAATAAAAAAACAGCGTACGTGCGTGGGCTCGTCTGCGCTTTGTTTTGCGCGGCGGAGGGGAGCAGATGCAGGGAGGGAGGGAGGGGAGGGTGGGAGCGAGGCGAACGCCATTTTCTGAAAAATCAGAGAGCGGACATCGCGCCCATTTCCCGGCTCCTGTCAGTGAGTTCGTCCGCGCCGCTCCGCCGCGGCCTGGCGGCCACCGTCAACCTTTCTCTGCGCTCAGATTTCTCAATGGTGAGCTGCTGCTGGTTCCCCCCCCCTCCACCACCACCACCTCCTCCTCCTCCTCCTCCTCCTTCCTTCCTCCTTCTGCGAGGATCGAGTTTCACTTCATTGAGAAAAACAAGGAGGTCCCACGATGCCCCGTAACGCTCCCCTGTGCGTCACGCCGAGCTCCATTCACAAATTCACAATTTTCCTGTTTTCGTTCTGTTTGCAGGCAGCACCGCGAGTGCGAGGCGGGACTGTGGTTTAAGCGTCGCGGTGGCGTCGTTACGGCGAGTAGATTAGATTAAATTAGTGCTTTTTCGCTCGTCAACACGATGTTCCTCAGACAAAAGCAGTGGTAGGGAGGTGTTTGTTTACCTACGGAAGCTCCGTTCACAGACATTTTCAGGTAATTATGACTTCCGCATGTTGTAATCGTGAGAGAACTATTTGACAAGTAAAGGATTAAAGTGTGAGACCTTTTTAATCTTATGATACATTTTGCTTATAATGTAATTTTACTCTCGTACTGCACTGAATTTAGTTTGATTAACTTATTAGTAATAACTACTGGAGTTAGTCAGCAGAATTTAAAGGATTGTACAAGGGAAGCTTTCCAAGTGACTTATTAAAGTATAGTAAGTTATAAGGTATACATGATTTGTAATAAATGGGTTAATATGTTCAAAACATTGGCACCCTCTTTTTTTAAATACAGCAACAGGAGCAAAATCAAATCAATAATTTGCCCATAAAAGTTTGTTCTTGACCTGGGGAACAATATGTCGGACAATCGCAACTCAAAGATCCGCTCACCAGCTTTCTGGAGCTTTCAACTGCCATGTAACATCATCGCCATCATCATCATCATCATCATCATCATCATCATCATCCTGTGTTGACAACTGAGTCAGCTCCACTTCACGCACAAAATATGTGAGATGTGGCTGAGCGTTCAGGAAAAGCTGGTTCCTCTGAGTCGATATTATTTTGTCGCACAAAAACCATGATAACCATGATAATGTTGTTTTTTTTCATGGAGGGAAACCACAAACACACCAAGATACATGAAACAGATGATAGCAGTATGGATGGAGTTGTAATATTGGTGGAAATTAACATATTTTCCTCTAATATGTCCTCAGGGTGAAGACTCCTGCAACATGGACGGCTTTTACGACCAGCAGGTCCCTTTTGTGGTCCCCGAGAGTGTGAGTTTGCATCTTTACGTTTTCATACGTTCGTCGTCCTGTGTGAGGGCGACCGGGGATTACGATTACAGTTTGTGGTCATTAAAACGGTGTTGCTGTCGTTGTTAAACTTCCAGAGATGTCACGTAGAGGAAGCAGAGAGATGTCTCAGCGACCGGAAGAGGAAGTTCATGGACACGGAGCTGGCTCAGGACACAGAAGGTAGGTTCATTATGGCGTCACGTCCACATGTGAAAGTGTTTACTGTGTTTATATGTGCTCAGTGGTTATTTACAGCAGTGAAATGTATTAGTGAAAAATCCAGTTGGAGAGACAAGACTATTAGGATTTCTATATTTTTTTTTTTACAAAAAAAAGTAATAAATGTGGTCATTCTGTAAAAGTTATTTCACTTAGAAAGGTAATACAGATATTTAACATCTTAAATATTGTTTATTTAACCTATTTTGATATAATCGTCTAACTGTCTTGCAGAGCTCTTTCAAGATCTGATCCAGCTCCAGGAAATATGGATCGCAGAAGGTGAGACCTGCAAGCATCCTGAAACAAACATCATAGGCAAGAAAAACACAAAACAAACACTTCCGTGATTTAAAGCAGTGGGGTCATGTCCCCGTCCTCAGGGAATGTTACAGGGTATTCTGGGAAATGTAGGAGAGAGCTAAATGAAGAATAGGTCACTCTGGGAATGCACTGACATACCGTGTAAGAAGATCGGAGTTTGGAAGTTTGATGAGAAGAGTCCTTTAATATCCTGTCTTTTCCCCTCTGACAGCTCAGGTTCCCGATGACGAGCAGTTCGTCCCAGATTTCCAGTCCAATAACTGTGAGTAGCTGCTTCTCCTCTAATATTTATAGAGCGCGCTCAGGGTGGTACAACAGGGAACGCACATTTTGTAAAATAACACATTTATGCCTCAATGTCCTGATGACATTGCGGTGCACTGAAAATAACACTGCTCATATGTTTTGTATGGAAAATCTGAATCTGTGAACGGAAGTAGTGGCTAAAGCTGTCAGATAAATGTAGTGGAGTGAAACAAAAAACTACAGAAGTTGCTCTAAATGAAGCTATGGGGACTGATGATTCCTGAGGCTTTGCACATTTGTTCCTGCTGTGTGTTGGTGCAAGCAGCCCACAGATAAACCTGGTGGATCTGAGTGTAATCAATGCACTCACCAGGGCCAATGGTGTAAATACAATTGTGTTTACAGTGTTCACATTGACTGGCAATACAGTATATGGCCCTCACACACTGTAACTGTGGATCTGGGCCAACTGAGTGCTAGTAGTCCTGTAGCACAGGAAATGGGGGGGCTATAAAGTGACTTCCAGCGACTCTGCCTGTACCTTACAAATAATGATGTCACAGATAAGACCTGAGTTGGGGGAACATGGTACATTTAATGCGGCTGCCAAACACGTACTGCATGTGTTTACTGCCGCTTGATAGCTGCCTCAACAGAATGGCCCTCGGGTCTGACAATAAAGCTGGCGGTGATTGCGCTGTGGATGGAAACCTCGGCGCTGTGGTGTCGTCACTGCAGTTTGCTGATAAGAATCGCTGCAGATTCCAGGAAGGCTGACATCAGATAGGTTTTCTTTCTTGTGCTCAAACACAGAACTCAAACGTGGGCCGAGGTGATGCAAACCAAAGGCTGCAAAGAGTGCTCGCTGTTCATTGTTTAACCCTTGTTTTACCATCAAAACTCAGAAAATAGGATTTACATACTGTCAGAGGTTGGTTATCTTTTTCCATTTATGTCAGCCACTAATTTGACCTGTTCACGTGTTAGATCCTCTTATTTTTTTCTGTATCCTTCTCTGTACTATTTTGTATCTTAGTCAGAAAATGAGTGATGTTGATGTCGGTCAATTATTTTTATTTGTTAACCAGGGCCACAAACATAATTCTGTTCGCCTACACTGTAGGGCGGTGACGGCAGAAGTCTCAGCAATAAGTATCGCAAAACCTCAGCAGATTTAAAAAAAAAAAAAATCTAAATATATAATATTTGACTGTGTCTAAATATATTAAAATATCCGCATGGCTAAATGGTACTACAGATGGTTCGGGTGGACTGATTAATTGTCCCACACTTACAAAAACATAGAACACTTAAAGCCCCCACTGAATGTGAAGGATTTGCAGATTTCCAGCTTTGGCGCCATCTGGTGGTGGTATCATAACAGACACTGTGGTAGACGGCAATGCACATCTGAGATGAATGGCTGAAGGCAACAAGCGAATTTACAATCGAATATCCCGACGCCCATTAGAGCAAAATGATGATTATTATTTGTGTGTGTGTGTGTGTGTGTGTGTTTGCAGTGATGTTTCATGGACCGCCTGTCAGCAAAGTGAAGCGAGAGCCCAGTCCGTCTAAAGACCCGTCCCCCTGCAGAACGCCTCACGCTGACATGTGCCTTTATAGTTACAGGTACGTAATCTGCGCGTTAGACCGATACATTGCCTCGATGAAGTTTTTAATGCTCAGGCACTTGACAGCCGCTCCCTGTTTGCTCTTCGCTCCTCAGTGCCTGCGACGCCAAGCCAGCTGGGCTCAAAGCTCTGACTCCGGCCGCCGCGCCGGCACAGTCCGGCTCCGCCCACCCTGCCGGACCTCCACCCGGGCAGAGGCAGTTACAACCTCCTGCCCCCCCGCTGGCCGGTAACTGCCCCGCGAGCCACGTTCCCGCCCTCAGCCCCTCCCACCACGGCCGCCACCTCCCACAGGCCAGCCAAAGCCAGCAGTTTGCCCTGCCGCGCCCCCCCGCCAGCGGCCCCAGCGCATCTTTCAGCACAGAACAAAGGTGAGCTCTCGTTCGTACTTTTTGCACGATGGAAGCTGGAAACAGAGACGGTTCAAACCCTCAGACCTCCGCTTGTGTTCCTTCCACCTCAGGTTCCAGCGGCAGCTGTCGGAGCCCTGCCTGTCGTTCCTCCCTCCGGACAAAACCGTGAACGTGGCGTACCCGCCCTCCAGCCGCGACGGCCGGCCGCTGTACCAGCGCCACCTCTCGGAGCCCCTGGTTCCCCGCGGCGCCCGAGGTTTCAAACAGGAGCTGGTGGATCCACGGTACCCAGAGCCGGGGCCGCCTGGTCCAGGCCTGGCCCGGCCCCAGACCGCCTTCAACCATGTCACGATCAAACAAGAGCCAAGAGACTTTGGCTTTGACTCAGGTGTGTGTGTGTGTGTGTGTGTGTGTGTGTTACCTGCCCCGTTTACTTATGATCACTAAATTGCTCAATATTTGAGTCTAGATTTGAATGTGGTTTAAGACACTTCTGTACCAGAGCTGCTGGCTTATAGGCTTTCAGTTTGCTTACAAAGACTTGGGACCTGCTTTGTGTCTTCCAGAGGTTCAAACCTGCCAGTCGTCATTTGGGAAGTCTTCGGTCTTGTACCAGAACAACACCGTCGGTGAGTCGTTGTGTGCGATTGTCTTTGTGGCGTCTGAGCCTGCAGAGTTTCTCAGTAGAACAAATGTTAACTTCTCTAATAATATTTTCCTTTTGGCCCCACAGGGTTTGGTCAGGACAGAGAGCCACATTTGTACTATGACGACACCTGTGTCGTACCAGAAAGAGCGGAAGGTAAGACTGTAGCACTGGCCAGTGTGTATTGACACTTTAAAGGGTATTAGTATTTCTGATTTCTGCTGCTGGTAATCTAGGAGGCCCAGGAATAGTGAGAGATGTACTCTGACTCTTTTAAGCAGGTAAAGTGAAGCAGGAGGGTTTGCCGTACCAGCGCCGCGGCTCCCTGCAGCTCTGGCAGTTCCTGCTCACGCTGCTGGACAACCCGGCCAACGGACACCTGATCGTCTGGACGGGGCGCAACATGGAGTTTAAGCTGATCGACCCTGAAGAGGTCAGTCACCGCAGAACCGTTACATACTGATATAAACCCAGCTGGGTGTTTTTTTTTTTTTTTTATTGAAGGTTTTTTTTTTCCCCTCCTCCCGTCTTGTGTTCAGGTGGCTCGGCTCTGGGGGCTCCAGAAGAATCGACCGGCCATGAACTACGACAAGCTGAGCCGCTCACTGAGGTACTACTACGAGAAGGGCATCATGCAGAAGGTAAAGGCAGGTCACGTTTCAGCTCCCTCCTCCGGCACTCTTACACGTGGTTCCACATTTATTATGAAGGATTAGTTGCATTTTTATCTTTACTTTCTTTAATGTTTTCCTTTTGATATTTGGAACTGTATAATCTGCTGAATATGGATGTATATCTGTATTATACAAACATTTACCACAGAAATAAAGCACTAAACATAGTACAGGCTCATGAAGAAGAGTAATAATCTTTCACACTCCTCATTCTGTGTGTTGCAAAACTCTGATAATAATAAGTTACATAACAAACAAACAATCTTAATTCCGTTATAACTTCTCCTGCTATGACACTGTTTGATCAGAACATTATCATATTACAGGTTAACATCTGCATATTGTAGTTTGTGTAAATAAAATCACTGAATTATTGAAATTTAAGCACGGAAATGGTCAAATTATCATTGACTCCTCTCACCGCTGACCTGTTCGTCCTGCAGGTGGCCGGAGAAAGGTATGTCTACAAGTTTGTGTGCAACCCCGAGGCGCTTTTCTCCATGGCTTTCCCGGACAACCAGAGGCCGAGTCTGAAGGCCGACCCGGACGCCATCCTGCCTCCCAGCGAGGAGGACGGCCCGCCGCCGCCGCCGCCCAGCTACGAGGAGGAGGGACCGTACCTGGCTGAAGGAGGCGAGCAGTGCGTCCAGGGACTGGCTTTCCCCGACAGCTACCCGTACTAGACTCCGCAGCCGAGGAGGAACCCCAATTACTGAGCAGTGTTTGAGATTTTCAACATGGAATTATTCAGACCATTTTTTATCTAACGCAAGTGTCTCTTTTGACAAACTGAAAATCTGAGAATCTCTGAGACTGTTGATTTTAACTCAAAAATGCAATTCTTTGTCCAAAACTATTGTAGTTCTGATTTGGTTGTATTTGTTACGATGGGTCAGGGCCACTGTCAGCAAAAAATAGATAAAGTTGTGATGTTTTGAGAAAAAGTAATGATATTACAAGAAAAAGTCATAATATTTCAAGGTTAAGTTGTAATTTTACGAGAAAACGTCATAATATTAAGGGGAACGTCAATA
This sequence comes from Lateolabrax maculatus, assembly GCA_031216445.1. NCBI lineage: Eukaryota > Metazoa > Chordata > Actinopteri > Acropomatiformes > Lateolabracidae > Lateolabrax > Lateolabrax maculatus. Next base: position 6,246,710 of record CM062215.1, on the reverse strand, counting down.
TTTTGAGGAGAAAATGTCATAATATGACTAAAGAAGGTCGTAACATTTAGAGATAAAGTCATAACCTTACAAGAAAAGAGTCATAATAATATAACTGACTTTTTCCAGCATCAAGTTGTAATTTGTTTCTCATAACAAAATGTAAACTTTATTCTTGAAATATTACAGCTTTTTTTTTTCTCTCTGTCTCTGTAATGTTTCACTATTATTCTCAAAATCCCATATTTCCCCCCCGTCACAGTGACTTCAGTGCTGTCGGTTGTAATTTCGTAGCATGGCCGTGGCCGATGTCCTCGCGCACGTGAACTCTGGGATCTGTTTTTCAACCAAAAAGAATCTCAAAGCCATGGCACTCCTTTTACTAATTTACTTATAACTGTATTTTGGGTAAACCTATACTGCTTGAAAGGGACACACTTGTATTTTCCAGATGTTATGGTCCTCCTATAAACATGTATATTTAAATGTATTTTGTGTCTTGTTTTCAAGGCTAATATTTTTGGCATTATATGGACTACAGTACAGTTTTATGACAAAGGTACTGCAACTATTTTTAATTCTGTAATACTGCCACTATGATGCTAATAATAAGCATGGACTTTCTTACAAGCAGCTCACCAGTTATTGTACTGAGATAGTTTTTCTGCATTTTGTATAGTTGATTTGCTTCAATGTGTAGAAAAGGTGTATAATTGTATATGAATATATTTTTGCGAACGGCTGCATTTGCTTGACGTTGTACCATGAGCTGCAGAGTTTAGACTGCTAATGTGCTGCATCACTTTCAGCCTCCACATGATCACGTGGAGAAAGATACTGACACCGGTCTACCCTCAGATACTGTATGTGTGCCTTCTGTTGATCTTTACTGATACAATAAACTATTTTACTCTTTTCTTTCGCCTCGCTGCAGATCATTTCAGACCTCAGGGTTGTGCAAAAACCTGAATTGCTTCTCCTTAGAGGGCGTTCAAGAAATATGTGCTGCTTTTAAAAAGAATCATTTTGTATTACAGTGAAATGATTTGTCTTCTCCGTACAGACAGCAGAGGAACAGCAGCTTGTCAGAGAATCTGTTTGACTATTTTATGTATTTATTTGTTTATTGGTGAATAAAAGTAACTTTTAACCTTCTGGACCTTTGACCAGCTGCTCTGCTTTTCAAAGCAGCGTCCTCTGCTGTCAGAGAGAGAAAAAGCTTACAGCACCTGGTATTCCCAGGCGGTCTCCCATCCAAGTACTAACCAGGCCCGACCCTGCTTAGCTTCCGAGATCGGACGAGATCGGGCGTGTTCAGGGTGGTGTGGCCGTAAGCAAAGGTTTCCTCTACAAACAGGCCTGTTATAGATGTGGATCAGCACCATCATGAACATCTGGTTCATTTACGTCCATAGAAACATCTGCATGTTTGTATAAATCCTGGACAAGAAGCTCTGATTACAGAGATACATTTTCCCCACATCAAAATGAACGATAAAGACTTTATTGTTGTCTATTACAGCGGTGGGATGTAACCAAGTATCCTACATTTACTCAATCAGTATCACTTTGAGGCACTTTTATGTGATATTTTATAGATTAAACTAGAGAATATAAAGTAATGAGCAGCTTCATAGTTAATACATCAGTGTTGATAAATCCTATAATATAATACAGAATAGTAGAACAACGACAGGCTGCACTGTGTGCTTTAAAGGATCGTTTTTAATTCTAGTAAAATGATTTGTGTTGATGTTAGAGCATCTATAAAAAGCCTGTTTGTAGAGGAAACCTTTGCTTACGGCCACACCACCCTGAACACGCCCGATCTCGTCCGATCTCGGAAGCTAAGCAGGGTCGGGCCTGGTTAGTACTTGGATGGGAGACCGCCTGGGAATACCAGGTGCTGTAAGCTTTTTCTCTCTCTGACAGCAGAGGACGCTGCTGCTGCTTCAGAGGAGACACAGCTTCCTCTGGACTCTGAATTACATGATTTATATTTATGTGTGTGCAACTCTTTTGGATCTATTATAAGACCCTGTGATCATGATCTTATAATACTCTCCACTCCACTGCTGCACATGTTACTCTGAGTGTGTTACACTCACAAGTGTCCCTCCTCAAACAATGTCAGGTAGGAACTAAAATGTCTCTTTGTAGCTCCACCTCCAACAGCAAATCTCCTCTGCAAAGTTTAAAGTGGCATAAAACGGAAATACTGAAGTGAATTACCTCAAAATTATACATAAATATAGTAATTGATGTATTTAGTTACATTCCACCACTAAACACAAAATAAATAAAATGTATTTTATTTCTCAGAAGGCTCAACAAACACCACACAATAACTGTAAATGACCTTTAGTGTGGTCCAGCATTGTTTTTCATGTTTATTCATTTCACAGGTGTTGCTGTTAAATTTGTTCCGTCAGTTACATTATAAAGACTGGTGCTTTTATTTTGAAGGAGCAGGATAAACAGGATGCAGGTAGATCAGCAGGTGTGTCTTCCAAAAGGAGGGTGTGGTACCTTTGTTTGTTTGGCACCTGGCTGATAAGGACACGAGGTTTGTCTATATTTCCTTTTCTATCAGTAACCTCCGTGCTGGAGGAGGTAGACAGGGAGAAACTGAACATCAGAGTCTGACCCACTGCAAATCCACCTGGAGGCACAAGATCACAGTTCATGGAAGAACTATAACTGAGACACAGATTACAAACAACACATTTGTTATTTATTCAGGCTCATGTTCACATTCAAAAGTTACAAAAATGCTGTTTTGGCTCCTCCTGGTGGCGATATCCAGAATGACACTGTGGTAGACCTCAGTACACATGGCTACTAAAATACTGAAACAATATGAGGAGGGTCTTTCATATTGTAGATTCACATGTGAAAGACCTTGTTCTTTTATAGAATATTAATATATATAAAATGTGGGATAAATACATCATGCATTATAGTTTAAATCACATAACTATTTAAATATTAACTGAATAAATAAGGAATTTAGGTACTGTTTCACCATTATATGTATTTATTTGTTAATTGGTGAATAAAAGTAACTTTTAACCTTCTGTACGTTTGACAAACTGCTCTGCTTTTCAAAGCAGCGTCCTCTGCTGTCAGAGAGAGAAAAAGCTTACAGCACCTGGTATTCCCAGGCGGTCTCCCATCCAAGTACTAACCAGGCCCGACCCTGCTTAGCTTCCGAGATCGGACGAGATCGGGCGTGTTCAGGGTGGTGTGGCCGTAAGCAAAGGTTACATCTACAAATAGACCTGTTATAGATGTGGATCAGCACCATCATGAACATCTGGTTCATTTACGTCCATAGAAACATCTGCATGTTTGTATAAATCCTGGACAAGAAGCTCTGATTACAGAGATACATTTTCCCCACATCAAAATGAACGATAAAGACTTTATTGTTGTCTATTACAGCGGTGGGATGTAACCAAGTATCCTACATTTACTCAATCAGTATCACTTTGAGGCACTTTTATGTGATATTTTATAGATTAAACTAGAGAATATAAAGTAATGAGCAGCTTCATAGTTAATACATCAGTGTTGATAAATCCTATAATATAATACAGAATAGTAGAACAACGACAGGCTGCACTGTGTGCTTTAAAGGATCGTTTTTAATTCTAGTAAAATGATTTGTTTTGATGTTAGAGCATCTATAAAAAGCCTGTTTGTAGAGGAAACCTTTGCTTACGGCCACACCACCCTGAACACGCCCGATCTCGTCCGATCTCGGAAGCTAAGCAGGGTCGGGCCTGGTTAGTACTTGGATGGGAGACCGCCTGGGAATACCAGGTGCTGTAAGCTTTTTCTCTCTCTGACAGCAGAGGACGCTGCTGCTGCTTCAGAGGAGACACAGCTTCCTCTGGACTCTGAATTACATGATTTATATTTATGTGTGTGCAACCCTGTGTTCTTGGTAGGTGGAGGTCTCCGGGGCTACAATTTCTCTTTAAAGGATTTTGTTTAATCAACACTAACAGTGTACATACAACTTCCCTCTCTCATGGATGTATAATAAGATTCTGTGATCAAGATCTTATAATACTCTCCACTCCACTGCTGCACATGTTACTAGTTAAACACATAACTAGTTAAATATTAACCGAATGAATAAGGACTTTAGGTACTGTTTGACCATTTAATGTATTTATTTGTTTATTGGTGAATAAAAGTAACTTTTAACCTTCTGGACCTTTGACAAGCTGCTCTGCTTTTCAAAGCAGCGTCCTCTGCTGTCAGAGAGAGAAAAAGCTTACAGCACCTGGTATTCCCAGGCGGTCTCCCATCCAAGTACTAACCAGGCCCGACCCTGCTTAGCTTCCGAGATCGGACGAGATCGGGCGTGTTCAGGGTGGTGTGGCCGTAAGCAAAGGTTTCCTCTACAAACAGACTTTTTATAGATGTGGATCAGCACCATCATGAACATCTGGTTCGTTTATGTCCATAGAAACATCTGCATGTTTGTATAAATCCTGGACAAGAAGCTCTGATGACAGAGATACATTTTCCCCACATCAACATGAACGATAAAGACTTTATTGTTGTTTATTACAGCGGTGGGATGTAACCAAATAGCCTACATTTACTCAATCAGTATCACTTTGAGGCACTTTTATGTGATATGTTATAGATGAAACGAGAGAATATAAAGTAATTAACAGCTTCATAGTTAATACATCAGTGTTGATAAATCCTATAATATAATACAGAATAGTAGAACAATGACAGGCTGCACTGTGTGCTTTAAAGGATCGTTTTTAATTCTAGTAAAATGATTTGTGTTGATGTTAGAGCATCTATAAAATGCCTGTTTGTAGAGAGAACCCTTGCTTACGGCCACACCACCCTGAACACGCCCGATCTCGTCCGATCTCGGAAGCTAAGCAGGGTCGGGCCTGGTTAGTACTTGGATGGGAGACCGCCTGGGAATACCAGGTGCTGTAAGCTTTTTCTCTCTCTGACAGCAGAGGACGCTGCTGCTGCTTCAGAGGAGACAAACTAGGAGAACACTCATTAATCTCCACCTTCAACTCAGTAAAATATAGTTTAATTCTCATTTAAGGAGTTTAAGTTTGGTGTCAGTTACAACTGTGAGGTTGACCTACTTGTACTTGACTGGAGTTTTAGTTACAGATTAAGATTTTACACACAAAATATATGATCAGTACATGAAATACGATGTAAAGCTTCACTTCCACTGAACATCAAGTGTACTGTATCAACATTAAAATGTGTTGACAGTCGCTGCTGTTCAGGGGCCCTAAACCAGCCAAACACTCCCCTCTGAACTCTAGCCCACTTAGTACAGTCCGCTTCCCTGTTGTATAAATCAAATTGGATTCTCCCTCTTCCTGTTTGACAGTCAGCCCTTTTACCTGCAGGTAACATGGATGGGAGCACATGCTGCAAACATTTGGGTAACTGTCAGTACATTACAATGAATTTGAATGTATAAATGAATAAGATTGTATGTGTATGTGCAGATCTTTCATTAACGTTTAAATGATGTCAGTACGCTCACTGAACCAACCAGAAATGATATTCAACTGTTTTCGCTGATTTTCAAACTTGAGGAAAGTAAATCTGGTTATTGAAATGTTGGAATTTAGGACCAGAATTTATATTTACATACTTTTCCTGTCACAAGTTTGGTCGCAGTCAGCTGTGCAGAATAACATGTTAGAGGAGGGTTGAACGCAGTTTAACACTTTAAATGAAACTGAACAGCTTTGGGGAAAAAAACTGCCTCAGATTTAGGATTTTAAGGTTGAGTTTGACAGTGAATTTTGAAAGCAAAGACTTTAAAAACACCAGCAGAGCCAGAATATAATACTGCTCTGGTTCAGTGTTTACTGACAATTGTTAAATTTAAGAAGTGTAAGAAGCACCTGCAGCCAGTTACCTGGATGATAATCAACCAGTTAACAACATGAATGTTTAGCAGATGAGTAGTAATTTTTTTTGTGTGCTGCTGTTGTATATGTCATTTTATATGAGCTGTAATGAGGCTCCTTGTGTTGCAGGTACAACAGTGCTGCCAGTATTTCTTCTATTACTGAACAACATTTTGTGCTGCTAAATTATATTATCAGATTAAATGAACAAGAATAATGTAAGAATTTTTGCTTATCCCTCATTTTATTTCATGCAGTGTTTTGGTCCATCGTGACTCTGCTGCTGGAGGACTAACTGCTTTTAATCCCACTAATCAATATTCAATAATAGATCTTAAGCTTTGGTTTGATGTGTTCATTTTAAAGGCTCTGAAACACGTTTTAGCACTGCTGGTTAAAATGTCAACATCTCTCAATACCAGTACCCATAATGTAGCTCAAGCAGCAATTAATGACATAAAATGAACTCAACTGTGATCACTTATTGATTTATTATTCTGTGTTTGATCGTTCAGGTGGTTGCAGGTGTTCACACGTTCTGTGGAAACTATGGAAGTCTGCAGGTTCGTCCAAATCCTGCAAATCATTTTATTCATCAACATTATGTAGTTCTGCACTTTCCAGTGTTAATGCTCACTGTAAATATAACTATAAACTTTATAAAGGCGTATTATTCTTGTATAGTTACTTTAACTATCAGTTGTGTTGAATGTTAAGACTTTTATTTGTTTCACACTTGTAGATGTGCGGCCTCAACGGACGCCATCTTGGAAGGAGACCGACTGAGAGAAGATTTTCTCTGAGCCGAAGCTTTGAGGTAAGATATTTGTTCTCAGTGTTACCAGCTGCTGTGTTTACTGTTTTTGATCCTGTGAATATTGAAAGCATAAAAATAATATTGAGCTGCTACGTGGTTAAGAAAAATAAGTTATGAAGTAGAGAGAAGTAGAGTTTCCTTTGAGTCCAGCCTACATCTAGAAGATTGAGGCTCATTTTAAAGGATCAGATCACCCAAAGTCACAAAAACGCATCATTTTGGCAGAAAATAGTCCAAAGTAAGTTTTATACATTATCTGTAACTGAGACATTGTTTCTGGAAATGTGTTTTAAAATTCCTTCACCTCCAAGTCTTTTAAAAACAGAGTTAAAAACACTTAATGGCTCATGGTGGTGGTGTTGGGTCAGTGGTGAATATTTAATTTACCTTCTTTATGTAAGATGTAAGGTTTAGTTGTGTTTATGCTGAAGACGTATAACGAGACGTTGTAGCTCAGAGTGTAAAGTGTCTTCCTCGTGTCACGTCTTTTAAAACAGGCGGGTTAGTAAAGTGTCTGCTTCAGTGTTCAGCAGGTTGTTGGTTCAAGCTCCAGCAGACTTGCTGTCTTTTGAGGCAGGAAACATTCTCAGTAATACATGAAAAGTTTGAGAGAGTTTACGCTGAAGCTGATTGGTCTGTTAGGTCAAAGTGTTGCATGATGGTAGTTTGAGTTGTTAGTAAGCTGTCAGAGAAAACTCATGAGTGCGGTTGGCTCGGTGGTGTCGTGAATGTGTGATTGTTGGTTTGATTCTCTCCCCTCTGTTGTGTTTTGTATTTTAAAGACAGACCTCCTAGAAAAGCCGTGAGAGAAGAGCTCTGAGTGCGGAGAGGGTCGGTGGAGCAGCGTGATCGTTCGCGCTTCGCAAAGCAACTGCTGCGGTGCAGCAGTCCTTGGTTCGAGTCCCGTGATACCCCGACACCCAGTACGCCCGAGCCACAGGAGTGGATGAGGAGGAGGGCCGTGTCCTCCTCCGACGCCCAGGGACCCGCAAGCAGGGGGTTATCTAAGAGGAGACCCCGCCCGGCTGAACTTTTAGGGGAAATGCACTGGAAAAAATCCACTGCTGTGGGAAATGCACCATTAAAAATCCACCGCACTGTCGAAAAAAGTAGTAACACCCCTCCTTTTTCTTTCATACGTGGTCAAGGATTCCCTGCCTCACTGAGCTCCTGTTTGATACTAATGACCTGATACTATTACCTGCCTGAGATCAGTTACTATGAAACACCAGGGATTACTATGTGTGTGTGATTACTGTTTATCTCTGTTCAACGTCCAACTGGGACTTGAACTCACATTTCCCCATCACCTCTCAGTAACTTATCTAGCTGAGCTATTCCTGGTGATACTTAATGTTTTCGTTTTGTTTTACTTGTATTTCACATTACTGAAGAGAAAACATGGAAAACGATCAGACTCTCATTAAATGTTTCGCTGGATTTGATCCTTCAACCTTCAATTGTCATGTATCAGCCTCACACATCAGCTCCTCATCTTACTGAGCTACACCTGAGGACTGAAATGTTTTAGTTGGATGTTGTATTTATTGTTCACATTACTGAGGAGAAAAACTTTGAAAATTGTCATTGGAGATGACCTGGATTTGATCCGTCCACCTTAGATCTTCATGTATCAGCCTCATATATTAACACCTCATCACTGAGCTACACCTGAAGCTTAGAACATTTTGGTTGGATGTTGTATTTCTTGTTCACATTACTGAGGAGAAAACATTGAAAATGTCATGACAGGTGAGCTTGGATTTGATCCTTCCACCTCAGGTATCACCACATCAGCTGCTTATCTTGCTGAGCTAGTTCTCATACTGGTGTCTTCAGCTCTTTAAACTTGTCTTTGTTGCACTGATGAGAAACACATGGAAACATTAAAAGCAGAGGAGCCTGGCTTTGATCCGTTCACCTCAGACCTGCAGGCATCACTCTATCTCACTGAGCCGTTTCTCTGGCTCCGCCCGCTCCAGTTCTCTGGGTTTCAAGCGTTGGACCATAGATCCATACGGGCCCAGATGATCAAGTCTTACAGAGCTATTCCTGCAACACAACTGACAAGAACAACATGGAACATAATAATTATTGCAATAAAAAAGTGTTTTACTGACTCTAACTTCCTGCTTTCTCCTCAGTTAAAAATGGAAAGAAAGCTGAACAACTGGTTCGATATCAAATGACGATAAATGAATTGTTCCTGTCAGATTGAGAGATAGCTCAGCAGGATGAGCAGCAGGTGATAAAAACGTGTTGTAATTGTTTGCTCGGTGGTTTGATCCTGCTGACGGTTGGATAACTTTAAGTCTTTGACTACCAAAACAAAATCTTTGGCTTTGCTCCATTTAGTAACAGTGAAGATGGAGTTGAACCAGCCACCCCCCCTCCACAGACTGATCTGAAGTCTGCTGTTCAACACACTGAGCCACACGAGCTGATGGAGACTGAGAGTTTTCACCAGAGGCTTTCAATCGTCAGCAGTGCGGCCGACTTTAAAAAGTCACTGAACGACTGAACGTTTCTAGGAGGAAATATTAATGCTGTAAGCCAACGTTAAAGACTTAAAGACCTCCAACCCCCAGCAGGGATCAAACCACCGATCAAAGCATTACAACTTGTCTATCAGCTGCTGCTCATCCTGCTGAGCTATCTCTCAGTCTGATCACATCATTTATATCTCAGACATGTTGTGTCGGCACTCGTCACGTTGATGAAACAAGTGTCACATTGGTCCTGCTGTACTCGGGGAGTGTGTCAGTTGTGTACAGTCACTGAGAGGCTGTCTGCAGGTGTTCAGGTCAGGAAGGAGCTGTGTGGCACAAGAGGAGACCGAACTACCGACCACGTGGCCCCCAACCCTGACGTCTAACCACTAGCCTCTCGCTCTGCTCCCCTCCCCTCCCCCATCCTGTCGCCTGAAATGTAAATCTGTTGTAGACTCGGTGGCCATGGCAGACTTGGACCTGACATGACTGGCAGACTTGGTCGTGTAAAGGAAATGTAACCTTGATCATGTACAGTGTAATCATGTTCACTTCCTGCATTTCATGTATTGATCATGTTGAATCCTGTGCAATGTAACCTTTGTTGACTGAATGAATCTTGGCCTGATTGCCTTAACTAAAGTATTAACTAAGGCTTTAAGAAACAACCTCAACCAGAGGGGGGGGAACGAACTGAGTACTGAGTACATCAGGACTAATGTGACACAGACTGAGAGAAAGCTCGGCAGGCCTCCTCCGACCCTCAGGGACCTGTAAGCAGGGGGTTATGGAAGATGAGACCCCACCCGGCTGAACTTTTAGGGGAATGCACCAACATAAATTCACAGGTGCAAAATGTTTTAATACCCCTGCTTATTATTTGATACATTGTCAAGGATCGAATGTCTGTTGTAGGTTGTGTGTGAAGAGAAAACATGGAAAACTGTCAGACCACAAGCTGGTTTTGAACGTCAAACGCAGATTGAGAATAATCAACTGTTTACTTCTTGAGCTATTTTTGAGGACAGTAAAGTTCAGGTTTGTTGTAGCTTTTATTTTCAGTTTTGAGGAGAAAACATGGAAAATTCCCATTAAAAGTCTCCCTGGATTTAGGGTTCACACGTGCTTCCTTCCTCATGGCTGCTTAACCTCTACTTGCCAAAAAAATTTTTGGCTTGCGGCCTTTAGAGGGAGGATCAGTAACGCCTCCTAGATTTAGATAAAACGGGGCTGTGGTTTCTTTTAACTGCAATAAGGAACAAAAAAGTTGTGGGTAAGTTGTGATGTATTTTTTCTACTGTGTGTGTGTATATATATATATATCCTAATATCTATAGATATATAGATATAGAGAGATATACAGAGGTAGAAATGATTGTGCTTTTACTTGTAATGCAGTATTTTTACACTATTGTGTTGCTACTTTTACTTAAATAAATGATCTTAATACTACTTCCACCACTGCCTGATGTAATTTTAGGACAATAAAGATTAGATTTTACATAATCAGTAAGAGGCTGTTTGGAAGTGTTTAAGTGGTGAAAGAATACCATGGCAGAGGATAGTATTGAACCAATTCCTGTTTGGAGGGAGAAGGAGTGAAAACATCTGGAGAACGGTTTACAAGAAATATGACGCTGCTCTCGACACAAACAGGAAATCCCCTCCCCCCGTCTCTTTCTCAGGAAAACGACAATGACGAGCCAGAAGCTGGGCTTCCTGCGCAGCCTGCTGTGGAAATGGCAGTCGCAGGCAACTCTCATTGGTAACTTTCACGCCACCAATTTTTCAATGTTTAGGGACTGAAATGGCGTTCAACGGCGCTGCTTCTCTTTTCCTCCAGGTAAAGTGTTGCTGCCCGTGTTCCTGATCATCAGACGGCTGACACTCGGAGCTGCAGTGCAGGCAGCCTGGCAGAACGATGAGAGTGACTTCATCTGTAACACCCAGTGGCCGGGCTGCGAGCCGGCCTGTTTCACTGAGGCCCAGCCTCTGTCTCCTGCACGTCTGTGGACGCTACAGGTGCTATCTTTGAAATCTTATTACCATATCATTCATACTATAACAAAGAATCTGTTATTGTGACATTCTTACAGGTGTCAATGTTACCTTTTTAAAGGATTGTATTGTAAAATCTACCAGGTGAATGTCAATTCCACATCATGAGGCCTTTCAAAATTCACTGACCTGTTATATATATATATATATATATATATATATATATATATATAATTATGATAACATCAGTCTGGATTTCTCTCTAGCTCGCTCTGGTTTTGGCTCCTGGTCTTGTTTTCCTCTGCTACCTGATCCACCTCACCAACCAGGAAGACCAGGTGAGATACGCACATTTATAGAAAAAGAAACAATCAAAAGGCCATTAAATAAGCAAACAGTCGGGCTCTGTTCTCCGACAGGCGAGGACGGGAGATGGTGAGGTCAAAGGTCACACTCTGTGGGCGTACCTGGCCTGCATGGCTTCTGTCATACTGGTAGAGGTGAGACACGCACACACACACACACTTGACAAACAACCTTGTAAAGCTTACAGGTGTTATATATTCACAGCTTTATTGTTTTACATTGAGCTATAGGCTACTGCCCTAAAAACCTTATTTCAAAATTTTATATAAAAATCAGATTTGTATTTGTTTTAACATGTAATTCTTTAATACATGTTAGAAATGTGTAATTTCACAGACAGCATGTTTCATTTACAGTTAATTCAAACTAAATAAAGCTGAAAAACAGTCAAAGCAAGAGAGACAAATCTAAATTTGGATTTTTATGTAGAAGATTTGGTCAAAATAACAAATTAATGAAATCTAGTGAAACGGAGAGAGTGATATTCTATTTAGGGAAACCAAACAATACATTTTTGCAAAGTAACGTAAATTGAGGGTAGGCATGACCAGCAGTAAATCGTGCAAATGACGAGTTAGATGATTTACTTTAATGGAGGATCTTTCCATTACAGGCTGGATTTGTCGTGGCACAGTCATCACTCTACGGTTTCTGGGTGGACCCTCACTATATATGTGGGGTGCATCCATGTCCTCATACTTTGGACTGTATCATTCCCCGTGCGTGGGAGAAGACGGTATGCCTGGCAATTATGTTTACAGCATCCTGCGTCTCGCTGCTGCTGAGCGTGGCTGAGGTGGTTTGCGTGCTGCTGAGAGCCAAGCCGTGGTCCGGGCAGCCGGACGGTGCAGACGCCGTGAGGTCGGGGTCAGAGGTCAGGGAGAGCTGGTGTTTCCTGAGGCAGATGCTGGCCCTGTGGCACTCCCACGCCGGCCTCGTAGGTACTGAAAGCCAAGAACAGCAGCCAGGAAGGAACCAATAGTTCAATCACTTTCCAGCTAAAGCGAAGACAATGCTGGCTCGAGTCAGTCCAACTTGTAGTACGATACACATTCACATCCAAATAATTGACTCTATATTATAGTCTACACCACAGGGAAGGGTACTCACAGCCAGAAAGATAAGCAAATAAAACATGGGACAATAAACAAATTCTGTATTTTGGGCATTTTAAAATAAAAGATTATAAAGTGTTACTTCTATATTTGAGCGACAGAGAAGTAATCCGACTCTGCTCTTCTCTCTCAGGTAAAACCGTCCTCCCGGTGTTGCAGTACACCCGGCTTGTTATTGTCGACGCGGTGGTGGAGCCAGTTTGGTACGACGACCTCGGAGGCCTCGTGTGTAACACTCAGCAACCAGGCTGCGCCCAAGCTGTCTTCAACAAACTCTTCCCCTTCTCTTTGCAACAATACTGGACTCTGCAGGTCTCAGTGCTCGGTTTTAAAAAATGAAAACCTAGTTCTACTGTAGGTGTCAAAGTGCTCTTCTTTAGTTTCATATCAGACGTATGCTGTAGACACAGCTTCTACTGCTAATCCATTAAAGTGCATTTTATCTCCAGGTGGTTCTCGTTTTGGCTCCTGGTTTGATTTTCTTCTGCTACTTGGCCCACATCATCGTCATGGAAAAAAAGGTAGATACCCCAACAATTAACTTGAACTAAGACTCAAATAAAATGAGAGAGGTTACTGTGAAAATTGGGTTTAATCTCAAATAAAAGCAGTCTTGTCTCGTGAGACCATGTGGACATTTTCTGTTGCAGGATCTTTTACTTTAAGTTTTATCTGTCTGTGTGTCTTTACTCTAACTGCGACGATGTTCTTCTCCTTACCGCTTTTCCACCAGGACGACCCAGGACCTTGGGTCAAAGGCCGCGTACTCCGGGCATATCTGGGCCACTTGTCAGCTGTCATTCTGCTGGAGGTGAGTCTAAGCACACACCAAAATAAATGTACACAATGTTTATTGCCCAAGTTTAAGTGTGAAATATACATATTACTTTAGAAATGAGGAACCAGTCAGGCAGAGGTGAAATAAGTACCTAAAAGTCCCAATTTATTCAGTTAATATTTAAATAGTAAGGTGAGTTAAACTATAATGCATGATGTATTTATCCCAAATTTTACATATTATCATATTCTATAAAGCAACAATGTATTTCACATGTGAAATCTACAATATGAAAGACCCTCCTCATATTGTTTCAGTATTTTAGTAGCCATGTGTACTGAGGTCTACCACAGTGTCATTCTGGATATCGCCACCAGGAGGAGCCAAAACAGCATTTTTGTAACTTTTGAATGTGAACATGAGCCTGAATAAATAACAAATGTGTTGTTTGTATTCTGTGTCTCAGTAATAGTTCTTCCATGAACTGTGATCTTGTGCCTCCAGGTGGGATTTGCAGTGGGTCAGGCGCTGATGTTCGGTTTCTCCCTGTCTACCTACGCCAACACGGGCACCTGGCCGTGTCCCCACACCGTTGACTGTTTCGTCTCCAGAGCAAGAGAGAAGACGCTGCTCATGGTCATCATGTTCTCTGTGGCGTGCCTGTCAGGCCTGCTGACCCTGGTGGAGATGGTGAGTTTGCGGTTCACTCCACTGCTGAGGAAAGAAGACGAAAAGTCCAAACACCGACAACTACAGGATGTCTGAGAGTGTAACAAAATCCTGTGACTGCAGATGCTTCAGTGTCATTCTTCTTCTTCTTCTTCTTCAGGTCATTGTGTGTGTGAGCGAGAGGCCATGGGAAAAGCGGCAGAAGAGCTCGATCTCAGAGACCTCTGGCATTCCCGTGAGGTATGTAGTGGAGAAGGAAGCAGATCCTGAATATGACAACGGAGGCTGCACTAAGCTGCCACTCAGCATCTGAAGGAGAAAACAGTGAAGCTCCTGAACCATGATGCAAATCTGCTGACAGACCCGCTCAGCTCTTTTCCACTCATACACACTTTACTCTTTATATTGTATATTTGTACTTTGTGAATGTGCTCTAAGATGTCCAACACTCCTTCTCTAATTAATCCAGAAACTGTGCATTACTGTAAAATGTATTTTAAGGCAAAAACGACTAACTTTGTCAGACATTTTATTCATGAAATGTCGTATTTTAAATTTTTGTATTTGTCCTAGAAAGATTTAAAAGGTATTTTTAAAAGATTTTTATGAGTCAATTAATGTAAATGGATAATAAATGTGAATGAATGAATAAATAAATGAACTACAATACACTACATGTCGGAGAGAATTGTTGTACTTTTTACTCCGCTACATTTGTGATTGTTATTGTTACTTTGCAGGTTCATATTTTACATTTAATATGTCATCGCTTCATAAAATATGATGCAATATGATACATTGAAATGCTGCTTACATAGTAATGTATCAGGGATAGTAATCCAATAATAGTTGTCATAATATAGCCTGTAATAATGTAACACTGACAGGGACTGCAGAGTTTTTCCATCACAGTAAGATTTATTTGGTTCCCTGGCAATCTTCCTCTACAGACAGAATAACTAAATAATTCAGACATCAACAGAACAGACGAATCAAAGGGCTGAATTTAATCTACCAGAGTTTCTGGACTCAGATCTCTCCTCTCTTCAACACTGCAAATTGCTTGTGAACGTGACTGAAATTAAAAGTACACTGAGCCAACATTACACACTGTCTCCCTCCAGCTACGCAAAACTACTGAAAGATGTTATAATGTCACTCAATATCAATACTGATAAGAAAGGAAATATAAACAAACCTCGCGCCCTTATCAGCCAGGTACCAAACAAACAAAGGTACCACACCCTCCTTTTGGAAGACACACCTGCTGATCTACCTGCATCCTGTTTACCCTGCTCCTTCAAAATAAAAGCACCAGTCTTTAATATGTAACTGATTGGACAAATTTAACAGCAACACCTGTGAAATGAATAAACATGAGAAACAATGCTGGACCACACTAAAGGTCATTTACAGTTATTGTGTGGTGTTTGTTAAACCTTCTGAGAAATAAAATACATTTTATATTTCCATTTTATGCCACTTTAAACTTTGCAGAGGAGATTTGCTGTTGGAGGTGGAGCTACAAAGAGTCATTTTAGTTCCTATCTGACATTGTTTGAGGAGGGACAGTTGTGAGTGTAACACACTCAGAGTAACATGTGCAGCAGTGGAGTGGAGAGTATTATAAGATCATGATCACAGGATCTTATAATACATCCATGAGAGAGGGAAGTTGGATGTACACTGTTAGTGTTGATTAAACAAAATCCTTTAAAGAGAAATTGTAGCCCCGGAGACCTCCACCTACCAAGAACACAGGGTTGCACACACATAAATATAAATCATGTAATTCAGAGTCCAGAGGAAGCTGTGTCTCCTCTGAAGCAGCAGCAGCGTCCTCTGCTGTCAGAGAGAGTAAAAGCTTACAGCACCTGGTATTCCCAGGCGGTCTCCCATCCAAGTACTAACCAGGCCCGACCCTGCTTAGCTTCCGAGATCAGACGAGATCGGGCGTGTTCAGGGTGGTGTGGCCGTAAGCAAAGGTTTCCTCTACAAACAGGCTTTTTATAGATGCTCTAACATCAAAACAAATCATTTTACTAGAATTAAAAACGATCCTTTAAAGCACACAGTGCAGCCTGTCATTGTTACACTATTCTGTATTATATTATAGGATTTATCAACACTGATGCATCAACCATGAAGCTGCTCATTACTTTATATTCTCTAGTTGCATCTATAAAATATCACATAAAAGTGCCTCAAAGTGATCCTTAAACACAGTAATTCAGTAAATGTAGGATACTTAGTTCCATCCCACCGCTGTAATAGACAACAATAAAGTCTTTATCATTCATGTTGATGTGGGGAAAATGTATCTCTGTAATCAGAGCTTCTTGTCCAGGATTCATACAAACATGCAGATGTTTCTATGGACGTAAATGAACCAGATGTTCATAAGCAGGGTCGGGCCTGGTTAGTACTTGGATGGGAGACCGCCTGGGAATACCAGGTGCTGTAAGCTTTTTCTCTCTCTGACAGCAGAGGACGCTGCTGCTGCTTCAGAGGAGACACAGCTTCCTCTGGACTCTGAATTACATGATTTATATTTATGTGTGTGCAACCCTGTGTTCTTGGTAGGTGGAGGTCTCCGGGGCTACAATTTCTCTCTAAAGGATTTTGTTTAATCAACACTAACAGTGTGCATCCAACTTCCCTCTCTCATGGATGTATTATAAGACCCTGTGATCATGATCTTATAATACTCTCCACTCCACTGCTGCACATGTTACTCTGAGTGTGTTACACTCACAAGTGTCCCTCCTCAAACAATGTCAGGTAGGAACTAAAATGACTCTTTGTAGCTCCACCTCCAACAGCAAATCTCCTCTGCAAAGTTTAAAGTGGCATAAAATGGAAATATAAAATGTATTTTATTCCTCAGAAGGTTCAACAAACACCACACAATAACTGTAAATGACCTCTAGTGTGGTCCAGCTTTGTTTGTTTGGTACCTGGCCGATAAGGGCGCGAGGTTTGTTTATATTTCCTTTCTTATCAGTATTGATATTGAGTGACATTATAACATCTTTCAGTAGTTTTGCGTAGCTGGAGGGAGACAGTGTGTAATGTTGGCTCAGTGTACTTTTAATTTCAGTCACGTTCACAAGCAATTTGCAGTGTTGAAGAGAAGAGAGATCTGAGTCCAGAAACTCTCTGGTAGATTAAATTCAGCCCTTTGATTCGTCTGTTCTGTTGATGTCTGAATTATTTAGTTATTCTGTCTGTAGAGGAAGATTGCCAGGGAACCAAATAAATCTTACTGTGATGGAAAAACTCTGCAGTCCCTGTCAGTGTTACATTATTACAGGCTATATTATGACAACTATTATTGGATTACTATCCCTGATACATTACTATGTAAGCAGCATTTCAATGTATCATATTGCATCATATTTTATGAAGCGATGACATATTAAATGTAAAATATGAACCTGCAAAGTAACAATAACAATCACAAATGTAGCGGAGTAAAAAGTACAACAATTCTCTCCGACATGTAGTGTATTGTAGTTCATTTATTTATTCATTCATTCACATTTATTATCCATTTACATTAATTGACTCATAAAAATCTTTTAAAAGTACCTTTTAACTCTTTCTAGGACAAATACAAAAATTTAAAATAAGACATTTCATGAATAAAATGTCTGACAAAGTTAGTCGTTTTTGCCTTAAAATACATTTTATAGTAATGCACAGTTTCTGGATTAATTAGAGAAGGAGTGCTGGACATCTTAGAGCACATTCACAAAGATTGTATACAAATATACAATATAAAGAGTAAAGTGTGTATGAGTGGAAAAGAGCTGAGCGGGTCTGTCAGCAGATTTGCATCATGGTTCAGGAGCTTCACTGTTTTCCCCTTCAGATGCTGAGTTTAGTGCAGCCTCCGTTGTCCTATTCAGGATCTGCTTCCTTCTCCACTACATACCTCACGGGAATGCCAGAGATCTCTGAGGTCGAGCTCTTCTGCCGCTTTTCCCATGGCCTCTCGCTCACACACACAATGACCTGAAGAAGAAGAAGAAGAAGAATGACACTGAAGCATCTGCAGTCACAGGATTTTGTTACACTCTCAGACATCCTGTAGTTGTCAGTGTTTGGACTTTTCATCTTCTTTCCTCAGCAGTGGAGTGAACCGCAAACTCACCATCTCCACCAGGGTCAGCAGGCCTGACAGGCACGCCACAGAGAACATGATGACCATGAGCAGCGTCTTCTCTCTTGCTCTGGAGACGAAACAGTCAACGATGTGGGGACACGGCCAGGTCTCCGTGTTGGCGTAGGTAGACAGGGAGAAACCGAACATCAGCGCCTGACCCACTGCAAATCCCACCTGGAGGCACAAGATCACAGTTCATGGAAGAACTATTACTGAGACACAGAATACAAACAACACATTTGTTATTTATTCAGGCTCATGTTCACATTCAAAAGTTACAAAAATGCTGTTTTGGCTCCTCCTGGTGGCGATATCCAGAATGACACTGTGGTAGACCTCAGTACACATGGCTACTAAAATACTGAAACAATATGAGGAGGGTCTTTCATATTGTAGATTTCACATGTGAAATACATTGTTGCTTTATAGAATATGATAATATGTAAAATTTGGGATAAATACATCATGCATTATAGTTTAACTCACCTTACTATTTAAATATTAACTGAATAAATTGGGACTTTAGGTACTTTATTATTTCACCTCTGCCTGACTGGTTCCTCATTTCTAAAGTAATATGTATATTTCACACTTAAACTTGGGCAATAAACATTGTGTACATTTATTTTGGTGTGTGCTTAGACTCACCTCCAGCAGAATGACAGCTGACAAGTGGCCCAGATATGCCCGGAGTACGCGGCCTTTGACCCAAGGTCCTGGGTCGTCCTGGTGGAAAAGCGGTAAGGAGAAGAACATCGTCGCAGTTAGAGTAAAGACACACAGACAGATAAAACTTAAAGTAAAAGATCCTGCAACAGAAAATGTCCACATGGTCTCACGAGACAAGACTGCTTTTATTTGAGATTAAACCCAATTTTCACAGTAACCTCTCTCATTTTATTTGAGTCTTAGTTCAAGTTAATTGTTGGGGTATCTACCTTTTTTTCCATGACGATGATGTGGGCCAAGTAGCAGAAGAAAATCAAACCAGGAGCCAAAACGAGAACCACCTGGAGATAAAATGCACTTTAATGGATTAGCAGTAGAAGCTGTGTCTACAGCATACGTCTGATATGAAACTAAAGAAGAGCACTTTGACACCTACAGTAGAACTAGGTTTTCATTTTTTAAAACCGAGCACTGAGACCTGCAGAGTCCAGTATTGTTGCAAAGAGAAGGGGAAGAGTTTGTTGAAGACAGCTTGGGCGCAGCCTGGTTGCTGAGTGTTACACAGGAAGCTTCCGAGGTCGTTGTACCAAACTGGCTTCACCACCGCGTCGACAATAACAAGCCGGGTGTACTGCAACACCGGGAGGACGGTTTTACCTGAGAGAGAAGAGCAGAGTCGGATTAATTCTCTGTCGCTCAAATATAGAAGTAACACTTTATAATCTTTTATTTTAAAATGCCCAAAATACAGAATTTGTTTATTGTCCCATGTTTTATTTGCTTATCTTTCTGGCTGTGAGTACCCTTCCCTGTGGTGTAGACTATAATATAGAGTCAATTATTTGGATGTGAATGTGTATCGTACTACAAGTTGGACTGACTCGAGCAAGCATTGTCTTCGCTTTAGCTGGAAAGTGATTGAACTATTGGTTCCTTCCTGGCTGCTGTTCTTGGCTTTCAGTACCTACGAGGCCGGCGTGGGAGTGCCACAGGGCCAGCATCTGCCTCAGGAAACACCAGCTCTCCCTGACCTCTGACCCCGACCTCACGGCGTCTGCACCGTCCGGCTGCCCGGACCACGGCTTGGCTCTCAGCAGCACGCAAACCACCTCAGCCACGCTCAGCAGCAGCGAGACGCAGGATGCTGTAAACATAATCGCCAGGCATACCGTCTTCTCCCACGCACGGGGAATGATACAGTCCAAACTATGAGGACATGGATGCACCCCACACATATAGAGAGGGTCCACCCAGAAACCGTAGAGTGATGACTGTGCCACGACAAATCCAGCCTGTAATGGAAAGATCCTCCATTAAAGTAAATCATCTAACTCGTCATTTGCACGATTTACTGCTGGTCATGCCTACCCTCAATTTACGTTACTTTGCAAAAATGTATTGTTTGGTTTCCCTAAATAGAATATCACTCTCTCCGTTTCACTAGATTTCATTAATTTGTTATTTTGACCAAATCTTCTACATAAAAATCCAAATTTAGATTTGTCTCTCTTGCTTTGACTGTTTTTCAGCTTTATCTAGTTTGAATTAACTGTAAATGAAACATGCTGTCTGTGAAATTACACATTTCTAACATTAGATTACATGTTAAAACAAATACAAATCTGATTTTTATATAAAATTTTGAAATAAGGTTTTTAGGGCAGTAGCCTATAGCTCAATGTAAAACAATAAAGCTGTGAATATATAACACCTGTAAGCTTTACAAGGTTGTTTGTCAAGTGTGTGTGTGTGTGCGTGTCTCACCTCTACCAGTATGACAGAAGCCATGCAGGCCAGGTACGCCCACAGAGTGTGACCTTTGACCTCACCATCTCCCGTCCTCGCCTGTCGGAGAACAGAGCCCGACTGTTTGCCTATTTAATGGCCTTTTGATTGTTTCTTTTTCTATAAATGTGCGTATCTCACCTGGTCTTCCTGGTTGGTGAGGTGGATCAGGTAGCAGAGGAAAACAAGACCAGGAGCCAAAACCAGAGCGAGCTAGAGAGAAATCCAGACTGATGTTATCATAATTATATATATATATATATATATATATATATATATATATATATAACAGGTCAGTGAATTTTGAAAGGCCTCATGATGTGGAATTGACATTCACCTGGTAGATTTTACAATACAATCCTTTAAAAAGGTAACATTGACACTTGTAAGAATGTCACAATAACAGATTCTTTGTTATAGTATGAATGATATGGTAATAAGATTTCAAAGATAGCACCTGTAGCGTCCACAGACGTGCTGGAGACAGAGGCTGGGCCTCAGTGAAACAGGCTGGCTCGCAGCCCGGCCACTGGGTGTTACAGATGAAGTCACTCTCATTGTTCTGCCAGGCTGCCTGCACTGCAGCTCCGAGTGTCAGCCGTCTGATGATCAGGAACACGGGCAGCAACACTTTACCTGGAGGAAAAGAGAAGCAGCGCCGTTGAACGCCATTTCAGTCCCTAAACATTGAAAAATTGGTGGCGTGAAAGTTACCAATGAGAGTTGCCTGCGACTGCCATTTCCACAGCAGGCTGCGCAGGAAGCCCAGCTTCTGGCTCTTCATTGTCGTTTTCCTGAGAAAGAGACGGGGGGAGGAGATTTCCTGTTTGTGTCCAGAGCAGCGTCATATTTCTTGTAAACCGTTCTCCAGATGTTTTCACTCCTTCTCCCTCCAAACAGGAGTTGGTTCAATACTATCCTCTGCCATGGTATTCTTTCACCACTTAAACACTTCCAAACAGCCTCTTACTGATTATGTAAAATCTAATCTTTATTGTCCTAAAATTACATCAGGCAGTGGTGGAAGTAGTATTAAGATCATTTATTTAAGTAAAAGTAGCAACACAATAGTGTAAAAATACTCCATTACAAGTAAAAGCACAATCATTTCTACCTCTGTATATCTCTCTATATCTATATATCTATAGATATTAGGATATATATATATACACACACACAGTAGAAAAAATAGATCACAACTTACCCACAACTTTTTTGTTCCTTATTGCAGTTAAAAGAAACCACAGCCCCGTTTTATCTAAATCTAGGAGGCGTTACTGATCCTCCCTCTAAAGGCCGCAAGCCAAAATTTTTTTTGGCAAGTAGAGGTTAAGCAGCCATGAGGAAGGAAGCACGTGTGAACCCTAAATCCAGGGAGACTTTTAATGGGAATTTTCCATGTTTTCTCCTCAAAACTGAAAATAAAAGCTACAACAAACCTGAACTTTACTGTCCTCAAGAATAGCTCAAGAAGTAAACAGTTGATTATTCTCAATCTGCGTTTGACGTTCAAAACCAGCTTGTGGTCTGACAGTTTTCCATGTTTTCTCTTCACACACAACCTACAACAGACATTCGATCCTTGACAATGTATCAAATAATAAGCAGGGGTATTAAAACATTTTGCGCCTGTGAATTTATGTTGGTGCATTCCCCTAAAAGTTCAGCCGGGTGGGGTCTCATCTTCCATAACCCCCTGCTTACAGGTCCCTGAGGGTCGGAGGAGGCCTGCCGAGCTTTCTCTCAGTCTGTGTCACATTAGTCCTGATGTACTCAGTACTCAGTTCGTTCCCCCCCCCTCTGGTTGAGGTTGTTTCTTAAAGCCTAGGTTAATACTTTAGTTAAGGCAATCAGGCCAAGATTCATTCAGTCAACAAAGGTTACATTGTACAGGATTCAACATGATCAATACATGAAATGCAGGAAGTGAACATGATTACACTGTACATGATCAAGGTTACATTTCCTTTACACGACCAAGTCTGCCAGTCATGTCAGGTCCAAGTCTGCCATGGCCACCGAGTCTACAACAGATTTACATTTCAGGCGACAGGATGGGGGGGTGCAGAGCGAGAGGCTAGTGGTTAGACGTCAGGGTGGGGGGCCACGTGGTCGGTAGTTCGGTCTCCTCTTGTGCCACACAGCTCCTTCCTGACCTGAACACCTGCAGACAGCCTCTCAGTGACTGTACACAACTGACACACTCCCCGAGTACAGCAGGACCAATGTGACACTTGTTTCATCAACGTGACGAGTGCCGACACAACATGTCTGAGATATAAATGAGTGTGATCACACTGAGAGATAGCTCAGCAGGATGAGCAGCAGCTGATAGACAAGTTGTAATGCTTTGATCGGTGGTTTGATCCCTGCTGGGGGTTGGAGGTCTCTAAGTCTTTAACGTTGGCTTACAGCATTAATATTTCCTCCTGGAAACATTCAGTCGTTCAGTGACTTTTTAAAGTCGGCTGCACTGCTGACGATTGAAAGCCTCTGGTGAAAACTCTCAGTCTCCATCAGCTTGTGTGGCTCAGTGTGTTGAACAGCAGACTTCAGATCAGTCTGTGGAGGGGGGGTGGCTGGTTCAACTCCATCTTCACTGTTACTAAATGTAGCAAAGCCAAAGATTTGGTTTTGGTAGTCAAAGACTTAAAGTTAACCAACCGTCAGCAGGGATCAAACCACAGAGCAAACAATTACAACACGTTTTTATCACCTGCTGCTCATCCTGCTGAGCTATCTCTCAATCTGACAGGAACATTTCATTTATCGTCATTTGATATCGAACCAGTTGTTCAGCTTTCTGTCCATTTTTAACTGAGGAGAAATCAGGAAGTTAGAGTCAGTAAAACACTTTTTTATTGCAATAATTATTATGTTCCATGTTGTTCTTGTCAGTTGTGTTGCAGGAATAGCTCTGGGGAAAGCAGTTAGTCCTCCAGCAGCAGAGTCACGATGAACCAAAACACTGCATGAAATAAAATGAGGGATAAGCAAAAATTCTTACATTATTCTTGTTCATTTAATCTGATAATATAATTTAGCAGCACAAAATGTTGTTTTTTCAATAATAGAAGAAATACTGGCAGCACTGTTGTACCTGCAACACAAGGAGCCTCATTACAGCTCATATAAAATGACATATAGAACAGCAGCACACAAAAAAAATTACTACTCATCTGCTAAACATTCATGTTGTTAACTGGTTGATTATCATCCAGGTAACTGGCTGCAGGTGCTTTTTACACTTCTTAAATTTAACAATTGTCAGTAAACACTGAACCAGAGCAGTATTATATTCTGGCTCTGCTGGTGTTTTTAAAGTCTTTGCTTTCAAAATTCACTGTCAAACTCAACCTTAAAATCCTAAATCTGAGGCAGTTTTTTTCCCCAAAGCTGTTCAGTTTCATTTAAAGTGTTAAACTGCGTTCAACCCTCCTCTAACACATTATTCTGCACAGCTGACTGCGACCAAACTTAAACTTAAAAATTATTTTGTCCGTCTTAGTTTTTGTTTCTTTTAAATTCCAACATTTCAACAACCAGATTTACTTTCCTCAAGTTTGAAAATCAGCAGAAAACAGTTGAATATCATTTCTGGTTGGTTCAGTGAGCGTACTGACATCATTTAAACATTAATGAAAAATCTGCACATACACATACAATTTTATTTATTTATACATTCAAATTCATTGTAATGTACTGACAGTTACCCAAATGTTTGCAGCATGTGCTCCCATCCATGTTACCTGCAGGTAAAAGGGCTGACTGTCAAACAGGAAGAGGGAGAATCCAATTTGATTTATACAACAGGTAAGCGGACTGTACTAAGTGGGCTTGAGTTCAGAGGGGAGTGTTTGGCTGGTTTAGGGCCCCTGAACAGCAGCGCCTGTCAACACATTTTAATGTTGATACAGGACGAAGGATGTCTAAAATATCACATTACTGTACAGTACTGTGAGTAAAAGTGTGCACCAAAGTAGTCAAACAGGAAAGACAAGATCTGCCCCCCTGCTGCTGTTAAAGCCCCCTCGCTCTCACCCATCACCACCTAATGACTTCTTTAAATGTCACTGTGGAGGGTGCTGTCCTATACATCGGATTAAGATTTCGGACTATTATTTGTTATATTATTGAATTATTATCACAGAGCAGCACTTTGATGTTCAGTGGAAGTGAAGCTTAAAACTCCAGTCAAGTACAAGTAGGTCAACCTCACAGTTGTAACTGACACCAAACTTAAACTCCTTAAATGAAAATTAAACTATATTTTACTGAGTTGAAGGTGGAGATTAATAAGTGTTCTCCTAGTTTGTCTCCCCTGAAGCAGCAGCAGCGTCCTCTGCTGTCAGAGAGAGAAAAAGCTTACAGCACCTGGTATTCCCAGGCGGTCTCCCATCCAAGTACTAACCAGGCCCAACCCTGCTTAGCTTCCGAGATCAGACGAGATCGGGCGTGTTCAGGGTGGTGTGGCCGTAAGCAAAGGTTTCCTCTACAAACAGGCATCTTATAGATGCTCTAACATCAACACAAATCATTTTACTAGAATTAAAAACTATCCTTTAAAGCACACAGTGCAGCCTGTCGTTGTTACACTATTCTGTATTATATTATAGGATTTATCAACACTGATTTATTACTGTAAAAGCAGCATTTGCATGTTGTAGCTGCTGGAGGTGAAGCTGTTAATTACTTTATATTCTCTAGTTTTGTCTATAACATATCACATAAATGTAGTGGAGAATACTTACAATATTCCTCTCTGACATGTTCCTAGAAGTTTAAAGTAATATAAACTTGAAGTACTCAAGTGTACGCTTCTCAATACTAGGAGTTAAGTACCTTAAAATGATCCTTAAACACAGTAATTCAGTAAATGTAGGATACTTAGTTCCATCCCACCGCTGTAATAGACAACAACAAAGTCTTTATCTTTCATGTTGATGTGGGGAAAATGTATCTCTGTAATCAGAGCTTCTTGTCCAGGATTTATACAAACATGCAGATGTTTCTATGGACGTAAATGAACCAGATGTTCATGATGGTGCTGATCCACATCTATAAAAAGTCTGTTTGTAGAGGAAACCTTTGCTTACGGCCACACCACCCTGAACACGCCCGATCTCGTCCGATCTCGGAAGCTAAGCAGGGTCGGGCCTGGTTAGTACTTGGATGGGAGACCGCCTGGGAATACCAGGTGCTGTAAGCTTTTTCTCTCTCTGACAGCAGAGGACGCTGCTTTGAAAAGCAGAGCAACTTGTCAAAGGTCCAGAAGGTTAAAAGTTACTTTTATTCACCAATAAACAAATAAATAAATTAAATGGTCAAACAGTACCTAAAGTCCTTATTTATTCAGTTTATATTTAAATAGTAAGGTGATTGAAACTATAATGCATGATGTATTTGTCCCACATTTTATATATATTAACATTCTATAAAAGAACAATGTATTTCACATGTGAAATCTACAATATGAAAGACCCTCCTCATATTGTTTCAGTATTTTAGTAGCCATGTGTACTGAGGTCTACCACAGTGTCATTCTGGATATCGCCACCAGGAGGAGCCAAAACAGCATTTTTGTAACTTTTGAATGTGAACATGAGCCTGAATAAATAACAAATGTGTTGTTTGTATTCTGTGTCTCAGTAATAGTTCTTCCATGAACTGTGATCTTGTGCCTCCAGGTGGATTTGCAGTGGGTCAGACTCTGATGTTCAGTTTCTCCCTGTCTACCTCCTCCAGCACGGAGGTTACTGATAGAAAAGGAAATATAGACAAACCTCGTGTCCTTATCAGCCAGGTGCCAAACAAACAAAGGTACCACACCCTCCTTTTGGAAGACACACCTGCTGATCTACCTGCATCCTGTTTATCCTGCTCCTTCAAAATAAAAGCACCAGTCTTTATAATGTAACTCACGGGACAAATTTAACAGCAACACCCATGAAATGAATAAACATGAAAAACAATGCTGGACCACACTAAAGGTCATTTACAGTTATTGTGTGGTGTTTGTTAAACCTTCTGAGAAATAAAATACATTTTATATTTCCATTTTATGCCACTTTAAACTTTGCAGAGGAGATTTGCTGTTGGAGGTGGAGCTACAAAGAGACATTTTAGTTCCTACCTGACATTGTTTGAGGAGGGACAGTTGTGAGTGTAACAAACTCAGAGTAACATGTGCAGCAGTGGAGTGGAGAGTATTATACGATCATGATCACAGGGTCTTATAATACATCCAACAGGGTTGCACACACATAAATATAAAAGATGTAATTCAGAGTCCAGAGGAAGCTGTGTCTCCTCTGAAGCAGCAGCAGCGTCCTCTGCTGTCAGAGAGAGAAAAAGCTTACAGCACCTGGTATTCCCAGGCGGTCTCCCATCCAAGTACTAACCAGGCCCGACCCTGCTTAGCTTCCGAGATCGGGCGTGTTCAGGGTGGTGTGGCCGTAAGCAAAGGTTTCCTCTACAAACAGGCATTTTATAGATGCTCTAACATCAACACAAATCATTTTACTAGAATTAAAAACTATCCTTTAAAGCACACAGTGCAGCCTGTCGTTGTTACACTATTCTGTATTATATTATAGGATTTATCAACACTGATTTATTACTGTAAAAGCAGCATTTGCATGTTGTAGCTGCTGGAGGTGAAGCTGTTAATTACTTTATATTCTCTAGTTTTGTCTATAACATATCACATAAATGTAGTGGAGAATACTTACAATATTCCTCTCTGACATGTTCCTAGAAGTTTAAAGTAATATAAACTTGAAGTACTCAAGTGTACGCTTCTCAATACTAGGAGTTAAGTACCTTAAAATGATCCTTAAACACAGTAATTCAGTAAATGTAGGATACTTAGTTCCATCCCACCGCTGTAATAGACAACAACAAAGTCTTTATCTTTCATGTTGATGTGGGGAAAATGTATCTCTGTAATCAGAGCTTCTTGTCCAGGATTTATACAAACATGCAGATGTTTCTATGGACGTAAATGAACCAGATGTTCATGATGGTGCTGATCCACATCTATAAAATGCCTGTTTGTAGAGGAAACCTTTGCTTACGGCCACACCACCCTGAACACGCCCGATCTCGTCCGATCTCGGAAGCTAAGCAGGGTCGGGCCTGGTTAGTACTTGGATGGGAGACCGCCTGGGAATACCAGGTGCTGTAAGCTTTTTCTCTCTCTGACAGCAGAGGACGCTGCTTTGAAAAGCAGAGCAGCTTGTCAAAGGTCCAGAAGGTTAAAAGTTACTTTTATTCACCAATAAACAAATAAATACATTAAATGGTCAAACAGTACCTAAAGTCCTAATTCATTCGGTTAATATTTAACTAGTTATGTGTTTAACTAGTAACATGTGCAGCAGTGGAGTGGAGAGTATTATAAGATCTTGATCACAGAATCTTATAATACATCCATGAGAGAGGGAAGTTGGATGCACACTGTTAGTGTTGATTAAACAAAATCCTTTAAAGAGAAATTGTAGCCCCGGAGACCTCCACCTACCAAGAACACAGGGTTGCACACACATAAATATAAATCATGTAATTCAGAGTCCAGAGGAAGCTGTGTCTCCTCTGAAGCAGCAGAAGCGTCCTCTGCTGTCAGAGAGAGAAAAAGCTTACAGCACCTGGTATTCCCAGGCGGTCTCCCATCCAAGTACTAACCAGGCCCGACCCTGCTTAGCTTCCGAGATCGGGCGTGTTCAGGGTGGTGTGGCCGTAAGCAAAGGTTTCCTCTACAAACAGGCTTTTTATAGATGCTCTAACATCAACACAAATCATTTTACTAGAATTAAAAACGATCCTTTGAAGCACACAGTGCAGCCTGTCGTTGTTACACTATTCTGTATTATATTATAGGATTTATCAACACTGATGTATTAACTATGAAGCTGCTCATTACTTTACATTCTCTAGTTTCGTGTATAATCATATCACATACATGTTGATGTGGGGAAAATGTATCTCTGTAATCAGAGCTTCTTGTCCAGGATTTTTACAAACATGCTGATGTTTCTATGGACGTAAATGAACCAGATGTTCATGATGGTGCTGATCCACATCTATAACAGGCCTGTTTGTAAAAGAAACCTTTGCTTACGGCCACACCACCCTGAACACGCCCGATCTCGTCCGATCTCGGAAGCTAAGCAGGGTCGGGCCTGGTTAGTACTTGGATGGGAGACCGCCTGGGAATACCAGGTGCTGTAAGCTTTTTCTCTCTCTGACAGCAGAGGACGCTGCTTTGAAAAGCAGAGCAGCTTGTCAAATGTACAGAAGGTTAAAAGTTACTTTTATTCAGCAATAAATAAATAAGTACATAAAATGGTCAAACAGATTCTCTGACAAGCTGCTGTTCTTCAAATCAGCGTCCTCTGCTGTCTGTACAGAGAAGTGAAAAAGCAAAACAAGACAAATCATTTCTCTGTCTCTTTACAGACAGCAGAGGACGCTGCTGCTTCTTCTTCAGGGGAGACACAAACTGGAAGACAAGTTACTGACCTTCAGCTGTTTAAGATATGATTTAATTCTTATTTAAGGACTGAGTTTGTGTCTCCCTTGGTTTCCTTCTTGTGTGATAAATTGTGGTCAGCTGGACCTGCCACCTAACCATCCATCTCAGAGATCTTCTCCATGATAAGATGCAGACAGCTGTGGAGGAAACCAGCACCCCTCAGCCACCAAAATCTGGGCTCAAGTTCAAGTTAACCTACAAATACCAGATAAGTGACTCCCTCGCTGTATATATATATATACACACACACATGTACAGGACACTGCTGCTTCTTCAGGGAGACAGAACTTTGAAAAAAAGAGCAGCATGTCTGGGCTTTTAATTATATAATTTTATATATAATATATAAAACATTATGGGTTAAGTGTTTTAAAGCTAAAGTGGTGCAGAACTGCAGTGACATCTGGCGGAATATAATAGCTTGTTCTTACTGTCCATGTCCCACATACATGCTAAAGTTGAATTGACAGATTGCTTACTTTCTCCTCCTTCCCTGTATAACTCCTTTAGTTAGTTTAGCTGGCCTCAGTTAACTTTAATTTAGTTTCTTCAAATGTCTCTGCTTCTCACAGGATAAAACATAAACCTACATTAAAAAACATCACATAAAAATAATCTCATAGAAACACTATGAACTTTCTAATCCAAAATTTAGGGAAAAGAATGGTTTTGTTTAACTCTGGAAAAACATTGGTACACAAAACATGGATCATCAACTGGTGAGGACGCAAACTTTTTACCTCTTACCTCTTTTAGCACTAAATCATGGATGTAGCCGTCATGTGCATAACACCCAGCTTTTACAAGATGCTCATTTTAAAACTACTTAAAACAACGCTGTTTCCCACCAACTCGCTAAAGTTTTGAGTTTTAGTACAGCCTGCTCTGTATGTGGGATGTGTAACATAAGGAAGTTGTACAAGATATGAAAGGCCAGCATATGCTTCAAAGTTTATTCATACTGGGAGTCTCCTCATTTTGTCTGTCCCCTCTGGAGACGTGAATTAACTTCTTGGGTTCTGAGATCCCATTGTGGAAATTATTTGTAGTTCAAAACTATAAACATGGATAAGTAGACCAACAAAAAACTTTTTTTTTGGCACAGAGTAAATTTGAGACTCTTCCTTCCTGACTTCAACATCTATGTGAGAAAATGATACAACAGATACTGAAGAAATTCTCTGAGACATCAAGTTGATTAAAGTGAGTTTATTCTGCGAATGTGGCAAGAATTTGCTTGTTTGCTACAATATGATTGAAACAAGTTGAGTACAGGAAAGATGTTTAGGTAACTGAGTGAAGAACATGTTGATCGCATAGTCGTAGAAAACATCTTACTCTCACAATTCCTTATTACTTTTAAGCAAACAGAAGATAAATCATAAGCACACCCAAACCATGTTAAGATGTAAACCAGGATAAACATCACACTTCAGATTTTTGTGTTTGACAACAAACTGAAGTACATAGCAGATGCTTAAGCAACTAGACCGATATATTTCACAGGCCTCTGATTTTCACAGCTGAGTTTAATTTTTGACTTGAGAGAATTACCAGTGTATTCACAAGGAAGTGTTTTCTTTTTATGTGTACAGACAACAAGGTCGAAGCGTTTGGCACTTTTTCCCCCATTATTTGCACAGACATTGTCAACTTCTTCGTTAGTGGCCACAATGAAGTCATTGGCAAACACGCATTTTTGGTCATTATTGTTGTTTATCCTCGCGTTCATCACTGCAGTACAGTCTGCTGGCATCATATTTTGATTGACATTCTTCTCATAGAAGTCCTGAGCCTCACAGAGCTCTGTGGCGGAGAGCAGCACCAGAAGCAAACAGAAAAACTGGATCCTCATGATTCTCTAGTGAAGAAAAAAAAATAATTTATGCCAGCACAAGTGAGAGCTTTGCAGTTACTTAAGCAATATTGTTTTTTAAAGAGCAGAGCCTTTTTCTCAGAATCCAACAATTTTCTCTAAACGTAGGCTCAAGCAAAACAAAGAATATTCAGAATCCCAAAGGTTGTATAGGCTAAGAGTAAAGTTTTAATGTTAATGTGTAGCAGCCCTGCTGGAAATCTGATATTTTGCTTGCAACAATTCGCATTGAAGCAAATAATACCTTGTCCATACTCTGTGTCTGAAGTTGAATTTGACTCCAGCTCAAACAACATAAACCAACAGTTTTTAACTTAGTTAATTATTTTGATGACGCATATCTGAGTGAGGCCCAGTGGGGAGAAGTCAGACCACCGAGCATCTCTAATACAAAGCTTTTCAAATAAGGTTCCTTACCTTTTTTCTTTCTCGGCTGACGAGTGGTTGGTAGGTCGGGTGGTTTGTTGGTCGGGCGGTTGGTGGTCTGAGTCACGGCACCAGTTGGTGAAGATGTCTTCAGTGAAGGAGATTCTCTGAAGCTGCAACCTGCTTACAGCGACTTCATTATATAGTGTTCAGGTGGATGGGCAACACCTGCTTGTCTATCCAATTTGGATGAAGATAATATTTATCTGAACAGAAATCAGTTAAATGCAGCTCTCTATGTAAGATATGCAGGTAGACATGTAAACACGTAAGGCAGGTTCGCAGAATCAAGATCATGCCAGCGTTGGTGCAGCCCTTATCTGGACAGTGATGTAGTCTTCACTGTTGTGAATCACAGTTTGAATACAATACTAAATATGTCTGCTTTTTGTATAGTTATTTTTATTTTTCCAATTACTTTTTCTAACCTAGAATTGGATTAATTTATAAAAGGACTACAATTCTTACACAATGTATTGCAAACACCCACAAATTAAAGCTGAAAGTTGGCACTTTAAACTTTCAGTCCTTGTTTCATATCAAATTCAAAAAGCTGGAATACAGAGTCAACCAGCCCAGGACTTGAATGTGTATATTGAAAGATTCTGCACCTCAAAATTTATGTCCAATGCCAACGTTCAGGAAGGATAGTGTGCTCTGTATGTGGCGAGGCAGACAGTAAGTACAGTACGTCCGACTGTCAAGCAGGAAAACAGAGTGCGACTTCAATTACACACCTGCAATTAAAGTTTGTGTTTTTATGAACTGCAACCACCATCCTTCCCTAACCTTAATGATACCATAGTTACCATGCACAGAAACTGCAGAGAACTACTGACTGCACTGTAACTCCTATAACTCCTATGAGAAAAATATAGGTAGTGCAGGTACAATATTTGTCCCCGCTCAGTTATTTTGTGTTACAGTCACTACCTTCATGGCACTGATGACACAGGTATGGGAGAAGAATAACATAGTAAAGTGCTCAGCAGTGAAACATCTTTGGAGCTTATTCAGAAAGAATCTGATAACTGAAACAAAAACTCTAAGCTGATTTAAATAAAGAAAAGATAGAGTACTTTTCGGTATATCTTAACTGACATAGGTAAAAGACAGCAAGATATGCAAGTTCACTGAGCCAAGAACACGTCGGCATTACTTCATATTTCCATCCTCTATCCTGTATATTCAAATTAACTTTTTACAAAAAAACATTGGAAGCTGCAACAGCTCATTGTACAATAAGATAATGAACAAAGAAGACTTTGTGTGATCTAACTTTTCATTCAGACCTCACATGTTGTGCAGTGTGGCTCAGTGGAAGAGAAGCAGAGAGAGTAAGAGACTGGAAAGAGTGTGATGAGGGTGAATTACCAACTAATGATTCAAAAGACTGCATTAATTTAACGCTGCAACTGGAGATGGCTGCAGAACAGACCAGGAAGAGCATTACATGGGAAAACACCTGGTGTCTGTTTATGTTCATGGGTCAAAGACTTTGGAGTCAGTCATTGTCTCCAAAGGATTTTCAAACAATATGAAATATGTGCATTTTTAGTTTGTCTTATTTGTCCAGTAACTCTTTATCCCCTAATATTTGAAGGCTATGTATCCGAGGGCTACAATTACTAAACTGTTGATGTAAATTAAAGCTGAAAGTCGGCATATTAAGCTTATGACTGTGGATTGTCTGCATATTCTGAGAAAACATTTTCTCTTTTTCTTTCTTACATCTACAGCATGTTGTGCTTCAAAAAATGCTGTTGTATCTCTTTGGCTGGAAAAAGAAAAACATAAACGGCCTTTGAGCTGATCATCAGGCCCGCACATAATCTGCGCCCGCAGGATTCAGACGATTTTACGCAGATTTTCAACACAAATTAATTTTTCGCTCTCTCTGCTCCACGTTTAACCGGCATAAAATGCAGGTTTACTTATCCAACAAATGTTCACACTTTGTTTTGAACTGTTGGTGACAAAATAAAATCTTAAATTCAAAGGTTCTACTAAAATCTATGTGACGTAATTTAAGGTTGTTTTAATGTATTGTGTGTGCTTACTTTAGCTCAAAAAACAAAATCTTTGTTACCTTAAATTAATATTGTCTATCACATTACAAGCAAAAAAACATTCAGCTAAATTCTGCAGATTTTTATTCAGATTCCCTTTGGGTTTGCTGATCAGTTTCATTAATGACCAAACGATCAGCACCATATAGTCTATGAACTAAACAAGATCACAGCAGCAGCCTTTTACCATCATCAGCTGTACCCATTAAACTCTACATATGACACTGAATAGGAAGCATTCATCATCTTTCTTCTCTATGATGTGTTACATTTCTACCTTCACTTTAAGAAGACTGTGTTATAGTCACTGATGACACAGCTTTAGAGGAAGGTTCACCATGTAAGGTGCTCGGCAGTGAAACTGCAGCACAGCGTATTCAGAAAGGGGAAGATAAAACACTTCATTTGAATGGATAGTACTCGTCTGAGCAGATATGGCTCACGAACAGCTCTGTTTTAAAGATATGCAAGTTCACCAAGTCAAGAACACGTCGGCATAACTTTTGTGACTCTATATACTGTCTTTATATTCAAATGAAAATTTCTCCCAATTCCTCTTTATTTTTAGTAACTACATAATTTGCTCAGTATATCTAAAGAAAATATATTTTGCAAAAATAGTACGAGACAGTAAATCATGGTCCAGAAGAACTCCTTGTGAATTAGGTATTTTTAACGATTTTACAATAATCTAATCAAAATGACATGTACTACTGCACCTGACTGTGTTTCACAAAGCAGTTGCCAGTTTCTTAGATACATCTAAGTAAAACTGATGCAGTGTAATAGTCCTGTAGTAAATTGTTAATTTAGTTTGTGTTGAAACTGTTTTAGAGGAGCTGCAGTTTGTGGTGCTTTTCTATTATTTTGTCCAACTCATTTATATCAATGAGAGTAAGCTAAATAACAGAAACACCTCTGCTAGATGGAAAACGTCCAAAATCAGCTGTATGATCTTGTGTGAATGCTGAAATGAAGGGCTAAAGACAAATGTGCTTTCATGTGACTTTATTCTTTTCATTTTTTCATATATTAGTGAAGCATCTTCAAGTTCTGTGGATTTAATCAACTTAATTGACAAAAAAAAAAAAAAAAAAGAGTCCATTTACAGACAAATATCAGACAAAGTGTCAAGTGCAACACAGTTCAATATTTAATTCAATTATTCCTTCATCAGCTTGAAGTTTTCTTTTTTGTGGTCTGTAAACACATCACCTGCTGCCCCAGAATAAATAAATTCAGATTATTGATGTGAACCAAACTGTGAAATATTACAAACACTCAAGATCTGTCCTCGGCTTGGAAGCAAGAAGGCAGACACAATGACAGCCGGTATCTTCGGACAGATTGGTCCGATACAGTTTGGAGTCGACTAGACAGGCCTGAACCAGAGTTTGGACTAGCCTGGACTGGCCTGGTATAGCCAGGTCCACTTGTGACAAATGGAGTCATCATAGCAGACCCATCAACGCTCCTCACAGGAGACAAAGTGGCCCTGGTCTCCGCTGGGAGCCGTCTCTGCTGGGCGGAGGTCTGCTCCTGCCCTGCATCATCCTGTGGTTCGGCGGGGCAGCTGATGCTCGTCTGTGATTGGCCAACTTCTGTGTCTGATTGTGGGACTGAGGTCACCAGCCAGTGTGGAGGACTGCGCTCATTGGTATGATGATGTGACAGGTGCAGAGGAGAGTCGCTGTCAGAGGTGGAGCTACAAAAGGACAGAAAGTTATATTTTACAGGTTTTAGTCCAAGCAATACACAAGTGGTGGCCAATATGACATTGTGCACACTTATTTGTAGTTAATCATACAGTGTCTTTCAGTCTGTGTTGGTGAGGGTTTACTTTTGATATTTTCCTTTACAAATGCAGTTTTCCTGTATTTAACATGTGTACTCAACCTTTCCTGTTGCAATGTTAGGCAAATTTGCAGCAGACAGATAATGCACCAGCAATTCAGGCAGCCACTACAGTTAATCAGAGCTAAAAGGAAGCGGTTTTATTTTTATAGAAAACTACTTAAAAAATACTTAAGTGTAACAGAGGACATTAATATAAAGTCTCAAATAAAAGGGCCTCTCCACCACCTGTTTGAGAATGTTTGTAATTTTGTCACCAAGTTAAACTTACCTGTTGAATGATGTCTGAAGGGAAGAGGAGGGGGAAGAGTAGGCTGGCCAGTCGTGTTTATGTGGGCTCGCCATGGTCACATAGTCATC
The DNA here is from genome assembly GCA_031216445.1 of Lateolabrax maculatus. Lineage (NCBI taxonomy): Eukaryota > Metazoa > Chordata > Actinopteri > Acropomatiformes > Lateolabracidae > Lateolabrax > Lateolabrax maculatus. The sequence goes on along the minus strand of CM062215.1, from coordinate 6,210,832 downwards.
CGGAGGCAACACAGACGAACTGTGGCTTAGCTGTGGTGACATCATCATGTACCCCAGCCTCTCCTTCGCCTCTCCTGGCTCCCAGCTATCCATCCCACAGGCTGCAACACTGCAGTGGTCCCTTGTCACCACGGAAGGTCTTCTGCAGTCGATGTCCCTCTCTTTGTTCACTCGGGGGTGATGGTCCATCTTCATTTTCATGTAGCTGCCAGTCTGAGACACGGAGCTCTGAGGGGATCTGAGAGGGCTGAGATGTGAGGTCGAGCTCAGAGTAGATTCAGGATCCGCTTTGTCAGGTTTTAGGGGCTCCAGGTAACATTGTGTTGGACTTTCAGGATTTGTGGGGGGCAGGGCCAGGCAAGGACCAAGTGGTCTCACATTCACCAGCTTGTCTCTGTATTTGGGTCTGCAGCGTTTTGAGGCCAGAAGGGTTTGAAGCTGATTGTGGTTGGAGGCTGGCGACCGGCTGAAATCAGGAAGAGCTCGCAGTGCCCTTACTGACTTACGAACCACCTCATGAATGTGCTGGGCTACTGCTGGGTTTCCTGTTCAGACCAGACATAAAGAGGAGGGGTCACTGTCCTATGGTAAGGCAGTAATAAGTCAAATCAACACATCTTTAATTCTTAATTACCTTGGTCTCTTGCTTCCATCCAGATCTCTCCGGGACCGTTTGGTGCCGACCTGCCAAGCTCCAAGAAGAACGAGCCATCCAAGTGGCCAAAGCGCCGAACACTCAGCAAAGGTATTGTAACCGACGGCAAATCACTACATGGGCCAACTCTGACCAGGATGAGAGACGTAGCTGTGAGGCAGAGCCGGCTCTCCCCTGTCAGGGACTTCGAACAGCCCAGGCCTCTGGGCTTCACCCTGACGGGCCAAACCTTAGACGGAGGTGAAGGGAGCAGGGGCGAAGATCGGGCAGGGGTATTTATATCTTATGAAAAGCTTAAAAAACGCACTTTTTTAATTGAAATTGTAACACCATTCTGTTACAGGGTTGATTTTATCTGTGTTATTATTATTAAGTGTGAGTTGAGGTTTTACTTTTGGCTGCTTACTTGTGAATAAGTTCACAAGACTCAAACTGTGATTTTGGCAATAGTGAAGTTGTTGACAGACTGGTTTTGGATTTCCATTTTCCTTTTGGGGGTTTTAGTAGTTATTAAAATGCATGTGCCATTTTAAGAAACCATTATATATATATGACGTAATAGTGCCTCATTGAATGAAAGGGTATCATCACCAAGATCATATTAGTCTCTATTACTTGATTTTATCTCATTTATCACTCCGCAAATTGTGTTTCAAGATGTCCTCAAATTGCATTGCTCGAACAGTTCAGTTTTGCAGGACAGCAAACTTAAATTCAACTTCAGGGAAGTTCTTAGTATTAAATCTACTGCATGTGACAGAGAGAAAACAATAAAACTCTGGTCTGACCTCTTTGAAGAAAGCTGCAGGGGGCAGAGTGCAATACCCATCATCCTCTTCATCAAACCCCTCTCCATGCTCTTCATCCTTCCGCTCCTCCTCCATCAGTTTCTTAATGGCCAGATACCACTCTTCTTGTTCCCACTGGTCCTCCACCACAAGTGCCATGGTCTGATCCTTGGCATACAACGCCACCGTGTGGCCTTTCCTGGAACTGCCCATCCGGCTCACACCAAGACAGCACCTCAGGTAAATCACCCTGGGAAGTAGGAAAGACTTAACTTTACTAATTCTCTTGTAATTCTTGGTCCAAAATATTTCAGGCATGAAATTTGTGCTTTCACATTCAATTAGGTAAAGCAGTGGATGTATTGAAGCACTTAATAAATTACATAGGTGTATAAAAGAGGACAAAGACAGACAATTAAACTGACAATTGAACAACATTTGGCTGGTAGCATGAGTTCATGTGAAGCCCCATTAAAACCTTGTTAAAGTTAACTCAACCAACCCTTGCTTGCTTGAGCCAAACAGCGCAGCTTTACCAGCAGACTTCTCCATTGCTGTGAACTTCTCCCGGCTCTTGTACCACTCGAGTCGGCTCGGCCCGGTGTGACTTCCTGCTCTCAGGACAAAATATCTTCTGTGGTTGCGCTCCAGCTTCCCCAGGTAACCTTGTTTCACCACGTCGCTCTGCGGCCCGGAGGAGGCCAAGAGGGCGCCGGCCAGAGGGACCAGAGGGTTGGAGGCCTGGCTAGAACAAAAGAGTTCCTCATAGAAACGAGACGGAGGACTCGACTGCATCCAAACATGATGCTCCGGCTGACGATCACTCATCCAGGGAGGCCGCAGAGGTGACGCAGGCAGAGATCTCTCCTGGTCGGCACACCTGTTGCGCCCTTCTGCAGTTTCATCCATTTCAAGCGGAGAACCTGCCGCGTGCACACCGAGGAAGATGAATGAGAAGCTGGATATTTCTGCATTGCTTTAATAGTGCAGTTTACAAGTGAAAAGAGCAGCAGACTAAAATAACTTCTGCTAAATATGTTTGCTGGAAAGAAAACAAAGGAATGGTTTAATTTTCGTGTTTTAATATTACTGTTTTTATGTTGTTTCTCCTTTAGTTTCTCTCTAATTTATACCTACTTACTAGGCACATTCACAAACTAGGTCTTACTATTGGGTTCCAATGGATTTAAATGGGATATTTTGGGGGAAAGCTGACAAGTCACTATAAGAAACATTAAATTATGCTTTTTTTTGCATTTCTTTAAAATAATGTTAAAAATTATATTCATGAATCTTAAGTGGTGGCCTTTAAAAACAAACGTCTAATAGCTGACTCGGTGCATGAAAGGCCCAAACATAAGAATAAATTATATTTGGATGAATACCAGTCTGAAGAGGTAAAAACACTCAACTATTCATTTCTGTTGCTAAAACTAGTCAAATAATTGATTAGGCAAGTCAATGAAAAAATGACTTTTCCTTATTTTAATAGCATTAAAACATATAAAACAGATTAAAAAAAATGTTTTTCAACGCAATTAACGGAAGCTGGAGAAAGATGGCCGCCGGCTAATTGGCTAATTGGCCACCTGGGCTGTGTTTCTTCCTTCAACACTGGAACAACAAATTTTATTAAAACTCACTTGAAACTGACAGCAAGAAACATTACAGCTGGAGACACGCACAGGTCCGTCCGCCTGTCCGCAGGAGTCCGACACGGACCTCCACACTCCTGCTCCTGCTCCTGCTCCGGGTCTCCGTCCCTCAGGTGCGCCAGGTGCTCCTCAGTGTGGCCTTCAGGTGCTCCTCAGTGTGGCCTTCAGGTGCTCCTCAGTGTGGCCTTCAGGTGCTCCTCGGAAAAAAAAACCCGACTCCCACTGACAGAAAAGTCGCTCACGAAAGCTTCTTGGGTAGGAAATTAAAAAAAAAATATCTGGCTATGATAAAAAAAAAAAAGAAAAGTGAAACCAGACGTATAAAAGTCGATAAATAAGACAATAACTACATAAACACTGACTTTGCAATTATTTCCATCAGAAAAAATGGTTGTAGTCTCAGTAACATTCATTCCTATCAATAACAAATCAAAGACCCAAGAAAAAAAAACTACAAACAACAGCAAGGCCATGTTAATTATGATGAATTGTACATATTAAAAAGCATTCAACAAAGAAGGGTGAAATCTTGGAAAATTACTAACGGACAGAGGAAGTGGTGTCCCTCATAATGGTTACAGCAGTTGTTACAGCACCTGTTGAAATAATTGGGTGGAACAGTTTGGTTTCTGCACATTTCAACATGAACAACTTCTCACTGTGGACACAGCCGCTGTCGGAGCAGGACGAGGGTCGAGCAGCCTGTTGATACCCTCCAATCTCTCTTTCTGCCCCAGGATGTCTCTCCTCCAGGGTGTCCTCTCCCAGGTCCTCAGCTGGACGGGCCTCTGTCAGGTCCTGCTCGTGGTCGGTAAAGGACTCGGAGCTGTGGTCGCAGCTTGGACGGTGAAGCTGTTGGTGCGACACGCCTGGTACACACACAGGCTGTCCTGCTTCAGCAAGCCACATGCAAACTCCTGGCTTTTAGGCCACCTGGGCCAGGTAGGACACACACACCAAGGCTGGTGAAACACACACTAACATGCATTTATAGTCATATTTGTCAGGTCTAAGTTAATGATACTCAACTTCACTTAACCCTTAACCCCTTAACCCTATTTCTCTGCATCATACAGGGTGTGCTTAGTGTTGCAAAATATTATTATTACAAAACATCCTCTTTTTGATAAATTACCTTTAAAATGCAGAATGGAAAAAGATGGTTGACCCACCTTCATAGGACTGCTGTATATTGTAATGTTTATTTGTGCCTCAGATGCAGAGCACAGAAGAAGGTCTCCTGCAGGTGGACGACTTGGTGCAGAAGTACACTCACTCTTGCAGCTGGTTCCTCGGGCCTTTCTATCACCTGGTCAGACTCTTCCACCCTGACTACGTCAAACCTCTGCTGATGGCGCCTGGTAAGAAGGATAACACCCCCTTTTTCACAGCAGCGGAAGTGTTGTTTTAACCATCAAAACCACATTTCCAAAAGCTTCATTTAATGCTTATCGTCCGATTACATCCTCACTCCTTTCCTCCGTCCAGCCAGCATTACAATGAAAGATGAGCTCATCTACGGCCATCTCCGTCCATGGCTAGGTGAGTCAGCTCTGATGTAAGTTTAGTTTTAGAGTTTAATCAACATTGGTTCCATGTTTCATAAGATTTAGGATGATGACAAAGCAGTTGGGTAATTTCAAAGTCTGTGGGAAAGACAGTGTTTTCTATTTCTTCTGTATATTCAACATAGAGTAATGCAGGTTTTTTAGTTAAGACTAATAAATTAATGATAATAAAGTCAGATGACGAGAGTGATTCCAATCACTGTGTATAACTACTGGCTGTCCAGGTATTGATTACGATTTGCTGTCATCATCACCTCCAAACCATTTCTCTCTTACACCCCAGGACAGAGTCTGTTGATAAGCAACGGGGAGGAGTGGTCTCGCAAGAGACGGCTGCTGACTCCGGCTTTTCATTTTGATATTCTGAAGAACTACGTCGCCAAGTTCAACACCTCAACTAACACCATGCATGTAAGAATCAAGAGATATGTTCAAATGTTGCATATTGTTGCATCAACCTTCTGTTCTTTGGCTAATATTGATTTAATAAATTCATGAAAAAAAACGTTTAGGATCAAATGTCTCTGTTTGCATTTGGGGATTTCGATGTCTATCTCTGTATTTAGTCAGTCAAAATGTATTAAAATAATAAAGTACAACCTGCTGTGAGGATTTATAGCTTATGTCTGAACCAAATAACAAGTAGAATGGAAATGACTGTGTGTTTCTTTAGGGGTCTTATTATCTTATTTTATATTCAGTTATTTAATCATGTATTCAAACATGCCTCATTGAGACTAAGATGTGTTTCTGAGGACAAGTGCTCAGTGTGTTAAGCATGGACAAACACACAGAAATTCACATAAAGAAAACATTTACATATTTCCACATTAAGTATTAAAAGTGGAATTTCAACACTTTTAAAATGTTTTTTACTTGTTTGTAAAGAGCATACATTTAAAACCTAAGCTTGAAGATGCAGTGGAGCTAAAGTTGAAATGTCCCATGACCTGATGTTGTCAACACTGTATTTAGATGTTCAGACACAAAGCCAGATTGTACCCAGCAGAAGAGAAACACCATTGTTTTTCTGTGTCTTCCAGGATAAGTGGCGAGGCCTGGTGGCAACAGGCCAGACTAATATAGAGATGTTTGACCACGTCACTCTGATGACACTGGACAGTTTACTGCAATGTGCCTTTAGCTACAACAGCAACTGTCAGCAGTGAGGACACCCACTTTACCATTTCCACAAATATATTCTACTTCTGTCTATTTCTGTTTTATTTATTTTAAATTGTCTGTCTCCAGGTCGTCCAGTGAGTACGTGTTGGCCATAGTGGAGCTGAGTGACCTGATAATAGATCGCCGGCAAAAGATTTTACACCACTGGGACTGGATTTACTGGAAAACGCAGCAGGGAAAACGATTCAAAAAGGCCTTAAGCATCGTGCACAGGTACAGGACATGCACAGGTGTGACCTTCTGACCTTTACGTAACAGTGTCCCGCATATAACACAGGACGCTTCAAATCTGAAGACCCATCATTTACCACTCCATGGTTAAATATCATGTTCTTTTAGTCACAACTTGTTTGGTGCTTGCAGGTTTACCAGGGAGGTGGTTCAGAAGCGCCGTGCCCTGATCAGCCAACCGAGGGAGACAGAAACAGATTTCCCCGAGGCGCCGAAGAGGAAGAAGGATTTTGTGGACATCATCCTGCTGTCAAAGGTAAGAGAGAAGAAAAGAATAAGCATAATGGAGGACAGATGGTTTACATTGCTTGCTGCAAGGTAACTGTATTATTGCAGGATGAGGATGGACAAGGCCTAACAGATGAGGAGATACAGGCTGAGGCCAACACCTTCATGTTCGCAGGTGAGACACTTGAGACCTTTGACTCTTTGCTTTAAGTGACAGATGTGGGATAATGTAATGTACTGAACTGTACTATAACAGTAGCACAAGCGGAGAAGTCATGAAGTTACCTAAATTTGGATAAAATTATACCAGACCAAGTAAGGCTGTAGCAGCAAAACTCCTGAGTGTATTGAATTGGGCAATAGTCCATTTTATTGCTTATAAATTCAACTTTTTATTTGTAAAAGGAAGTTGTTTTTCATCTTAAATGTTCACATCACTCAAAAATAGTCATAAAATCCAGACTTAGCATCCAATAAGTTTGCTTTTTTAAATCAAAACCTTTTAAAAACTTTTATCCACAGGTCATGACACAACGGCCAGTGCGATTTGCTGGACGCTGTATAATTTAGCGCGCCACGAAGACTATCAGGAGAAATGCAGGCAGGAAGTGATGGATCTGATGGAAGGACGGGATAAACATCAAATAGAGTGGTCAGAAAACACACGCACGACCTGCATCACTGGACATTTGATAGTAAACTTAATAATAATATACACAATATAAATATCTTTGAGTGTGCTTACGGATGTCTACACGTCTTTATCTAAAGGGAGGATCTGTCCAGCCTTCCCTTCACCACCATGTGCATCAGAGAGTCTCTCAGACTGCACTCTCCTGTGCAGGCCGTAACAAGGAAGTACACCCAGGACATGGCACTGCCAGAGGATCGGACAGTACCGAAGGGTGAGAGGGGCTTTTTTAAAGCTTTTGAAATCGTTTTTTAGAGGTTTAAAAGTCTTTTTTTTTAACCACATTCTTGCATGTCAGCAACCCACTGTAAACCACACCAGGGAAGTGAAACGTCTGATCAGCTAGTTCACAACATGTAACATTAATAACATTTAGAGGGTGAACGATTCTCAGACAAGTTGTTTCCTCCCCAAGGTGCCATCTGTTTGGTCAGTATTTATGGTACACACCACCACCCCGCTGTTTGGACAGACCCTCATGTAAGAAATGAAAAATAAAAATACATTTTCTTTCTCCCTTCGGCCACAACCTTGTCATGTTTGACCTGTGTGATTTATTCTCTTTCAGGAGTTTAACCCTCTGCGTTTTGACCCTGCGAACGCAGAGGGCCAGGCTCCTCATGCCTTCATCCCCTTCTCCTCGGGCCCCAGGTACTGCTTCCTCATTGCTTCACATTTAAGGTCAATCTGATCTGACCCATTTACCTGCCCAACCTGTATGTGTTCCCAGGAACTGTATTGGTCAGAAATTCGCCCTGGCAGAGCTTCGAGTCGTCGTGGCGTTGACCCTGCTCAGGTTTCGCCTGACCCCTGGGGTGAACCCCGAACTCGGGAGCAGCCCCGGGGAAGTTCGCCGCCTCCCACAGCTGGTACTGCGTGCGGAGGGAGGTTTGTGGCTGCAGCTGGAGAAGTTGCAGGATGAATGATCCGCCAAGATGACACCTGAAAACACACCTGAGAGTTTTGTACTGTGCTTGTCACTGGATTTCACTGTAATGTTTCTAAATGCATTTGTGACCTTTGTTTTCCACAGTACAATTTGTCAGCCTTCCTGATTCTTTTACTTTCACTTTAAAAACAAATGTAATATGATTTAATGATAATTCTTTACTGTATTAAGTTTGTTTTAAATAAATCCTGAGTTTAAAAAAATCCATCCTTATCTTTAACTTGGCATGTAAAGAGAGGAACTTAAGAAGTTAAAACACAGGCTTTAGGCCAAGTTTAGGACAAAAGAACACGGGTTTGATTAGGGCCTGGATTAAAAAGGCCAAAATAAAAGGCCAGTGCATTAATCTTCATGTTAGATAAAGTGAGGGAAGAAAAAACATGTTAAGTAGGGGTTTGTAGCAGAGACACAGTCTTTGGTGACAAATCACTGTGATTAAATTTAAGGAATCTTAATGCCGGGGATATTCCTGTGAGGATCCATTGAATGCATCAGAATACATTGGGCTGTCCACGCCCTGAATATTAAATATTATAATGTCTTGTTTGTCATTTCTAAATGACAAAAATGAGCTTTATTGATCTCTGATAGGCGTCATAGGTTTTCTGGCTGCAGTGTCGACCTCCGGACACTAGGGGGCGGAAAAGCGCCATTTAATAAATAAAATCATTATTATTACTTTATTTCCACTTTTCCAGGAGCGTGTGAGCGAGTGGGTCAGTCAGTGTCACGTAAATGTCGAGCACGGGACCATTTCAAGTGCATTTATCAAACAAAACGTGCGCACCATGCTTGTTCCGGCGGAGGCGGTCCCGCTCCCCAACTTTCGCTTTCATCCCGCGCGTCTCTCGGCTCCTCAAAACTCTCCAGCCGCACTTTTACCCTGAGACAGATGTTGCGGTTCGCCTGCGGGGTTTTTATCTTTCCAGTATAGTCGCCCGACATGTTCCCCTCGGCTCGGGACGGAAGCAGCCGGGATTTCCGCTCGTTTTCGGCCTTGTAGGGAGCTGGTTGGAGATGTGTCCGGCCGCAGGTCTGTGTCTGCTGCTGCTGGCTGCTGCTGCGTCCGCGGACCCGGGTACGACCACCGGCTTGTTTTTAAATGTTGTGTCTTTTTTTTTGTGTGTGCGTGTGGATTGTGTTTTTGTGTTTTTTGGGTGCAGGCTGGGTCGCTCTGTTGGGGGTTTTCCACGTCGGCGGCCCCACCCAGAGCAGACCGGCCAGTTTTACAGTAAACCAGCAGGATTGAGACACTTCCCGGTTTACTGGAGGAGACAGAAATACAGGACGGGACAGGGGACACAGACCAGCAATGCACGGAGCAGAATCAATCAGAAGAGAGTAGAAAATAGAATAATGTACAATGTAGCAATAGGGCAGAACTTGAGATGTGTACAGTAGAAACATAGTGGCACATCACTGAACAGAAAATAATAGTTTAAAGCATGTGAGAGTGTAATGTAACACAGGGGACAGGTGTAAGAGGAAGATGTGCACCATAGAAAAATAAAAAAAAAAAACATGCAAAATATAGTCACTGAAAACAGTTTTAACATGTGGATTGTGTCGACTGTAACAATATATGTCGGTGGAGAGAGGAAAAGCTCCAACCTGCAGGAAGTTTCGCCTCCATCTTCATGTTGACAGTACACAGACTGCCTTAGCTTTAGTTAGTTCGCATTTGCTTTTTTCAGTTTCTGTCAGTGAACTCCTGTGATGAATACAGGGAGTGCGAAGAGTCTTGACAGCACTGGACTCGCCACGTGTACGTCAGAGCCTCGTTTAACCCGTAATTTGACCAGAGAGTCCAGTGACTTAAAAAGCCAATTTTAAAGGGCGTGAGAATTGGGCACGCTGAGCTTCTCTTTGTCCTTACAGCCACTGAAGTCTACAGGAAGGTGGACGATGACGTGGTCCTCAAACCAGGCAACGTCTCCGGCCCCATCAGCAGCATCTTGTGGAAGGATGGTCTGAACATCGCCGTCCATTGGGATGGAACAGATATTGAGTATTATCGTCACTTCAATGGTACACTGAGCCTAGTTTAACTCCTTTTTTTGATCTCAAATAGGAGCTCCATTTAAAGTATTTTTGTTTATTTTTTGCTAGATTAATGCTTTTTAATATCTGTGCGTTCTGTGTTAAAAGTCCGCAGTAGCCTGAACACCTCGAGTGGAGAGCTGACAATCACGGGACTGACTGGAAACGACAGTGGACTGTACACGCCAGAAATCAACAACAATATCGCCAGTCCAACTCGTCTCACAGTCATCTGTAAGTCGATGAGTTACGCCCAGCGGGAAGTCAGACTCAGGAAATGAAAACGACTGTAATGGCCCATTTTTTTCTGTAATTTTGTCTCCGATAACAACAGCTCCCGTCCCTACACCCACTGTTGGTGAATCCTGCGTCGATGAGACCAGATGCATTTTGAGCTGTGAAGGAGACACCAAAGGTGCCGAACCAATCACCTACAGCTGGAAGTCAGGTGACAAAGTGTTGACTGGTTCATCTAAGGACCTCAGCATTACAAAGGTATCGTATACTGTATAGTGTGATGATGTTGGTCAGTGTGTGTGTGTGTGTGTGTGTTTGTCTCTCAGTTTTTTTGTGCAATTTTCTTACAACAATATATGCGCTCTTTGCAGCTTTTCCTCAGAAAATCAAATGTACAAGTACAAATATCCTCGGCCGACCCCTTGAGCTGTATGTTTCATGAGTTTCAGGAACCTGGTATTGTCATAGGCCGAATTTATAACAGATGAAACGTACATCAAATTCAATTATTTTCAAGTATCTGTCTTCTAATTCAGCCTTATTTGGCTCATACGAGTGATTTTAATATAATTAATTCACGTACAGACAGTGGAAACTAAAATCTAAGTTCTTGTCTAGTGCAGATGAGAGTTGGTTATTAAATACCAAATGACACAATATTCAATCCTAAGTAGATCTTTATTGCTTGCAAGCAAGAGCCATCATCCCTTGCACAGATATGACTGAAGCGAAGCAGTCTCCTATAAGTTCCTATACTATTTTCTATTTTTTTATACTTTTAGTTAGTTAGATAGTTACTGTAACAATCAACAGGATTCACATGATCTCACTTGAGGTCATTTTGGCCTTGCCTTTATCTTCTCTTGGTATTTTCTTTGGCTTAAGAACATAGTTCTTCTCTTATCACGCCTCACTTTATCTCAAAACGTTCGCTACCGGCACCTGCTCCTCAACTATAATACAGAATACAATAAAATTATATAATTTAACATCATTGTTGAGGCTCATTTTCCTGACTCTGTTGTTGGGAGATCTGAACATGCTGAAGCTGGAGGCACAGAGTAAGAAGTTTAAAAAAATAAATGTGCATAAGCGTTTGGTAACACTTATTATTTCACGTTACTCGCAGGAGAGCAGTTCAAGTATTGATGAGTTCAGCTGTGAGCTGGAGAATCCAGTCAGTCGGGAGAGCAGCAAACCCTTCCCCAACCCGTTTCCCACAAGTGAGTTATTGCACTGAAGCGTTTCCATGAAGTGAACACAAGAGGGACCGTCTCATACCCTCTGATGTGTAACACCCTGTAAAGCCCACTTATTGCTGCTGTTGTCATCTTTCAGTACCTGCGAGCGCAGAACCTGCCATGGAGGGGCAGAGCCTGAAGATCGCCAAGGGACTCACAGTCTTCATCTGTCTGCTGATGGCTGTGCTGCTGCCGGTTTTGTATCACCGATGGAAAGCAGGTGAGAAGTCACGACACGGTATTCACTTGCAGTGTTTGCATTTCGTCCATATTAGCGGTTATTATCGAATCCCGTTTCACATGAATTCAGATTTGTTTACGTGCGAATTTGTCTGCATTTATGACGTTTGAATCATTCTGTTCATTTCCTGCAGGAGTGTGGTTCTTCGAGAAAGGTAAGAAGTCTTTTAAAGCACTAAAATGTTTCACATAAAATACTTTTCAAGAAATATAAGGGAGGAGTGAAAGTTTGATTTTTATGGATTATAGCTGTTCAGTGATTTAGTGAGAACAGAGATTGGTAACGTTTTACAGTGTAAAAACAACAGAGGAGTTTAAATAACATCCTGTTCACAGCTCAAATCCTCTGTGAAGGAGGCAATGACACCACCTACAACCTTTTTATTCATAGATAGATAGATAGATAGATAGATAGATAGATACTTACATTTTGAATGGGTATTCAGATCTGGAAACAACAACACGAGCACAAATATAATATAATACTGAACAAAAGTTACTCAGACATGTTCATACATTCTCTTTTCCACTTATTCCATATTTAAACAGTTCAATTACTACAGTTAAGTTAATATTTCATGCACAACCATTAGGCCAAACTATAATGTGGTAAACGAGCATATTCCCGGACCCTTTAGCCTGAAATACACCACATTAATGCTGAAGGAACAGTTCATCGGATTTTATGTAATTAAATAAATGCCTTCTAGTCAACACAATGCTTTAGATTAATGGGCTTTGGTGAAGTTATTTCTTGTTTTTATAAAGCAAACACTGATAAATACTTATTTTCTGAACATATTCTCTCCCTGCAGTGTCAATGCCGTGGGAAGCAGGTCAGTAACTAAACAACTGATACTTGTACCTGTTTATGCCTTAAAAATCAAACAGCCCGGACCTTTAGCGATATAAGAACTGTCCTCCTCTGTGCTGTATTTTCTTCTAACGTTACTGTTCCTGTTTTGCACCTCTACAGACTTCTGGAGGAGGCAAGAGGGGCCACGTAAGTTTCAGCCACAGTCTTGTTTTTTTTTTCCTGTGACGTCTGATTGTGACGAAGAAGTTGACGTCCTTGTGTGCATATCATTTATACAGCACAAGACGCTGCTCAGTCTAATGGATCCCCTGCTCAAGAAGAGAAGGGACTAATGGACGGTAAGGGGCCAGGTTACACCTCCACCCTGTGCAGTACTTTATCACATTTGTGGCTTTTCATTCAGGCGTAGCATCGTGTGACCCTTCTTCTTTGCTTTTGTCATTTGGCAGAGGAAACGCAGTTGAAATAGGCGGCCAGTCGACGCCAAGTCAGGACCCCGTCAGGTGTAAAAAATAAAAAAACAAGACGATCCACAAGATCTAAAGTGAAGCGGAAATGTTTCAGGTAATCCACAAGTGCACACGTACTTCTGGATGGAAAATCCCTTAACAGTAGTAAAGCTCCAATGCTTCAAATCTAACATTAATAATAAAGCAAAAAGTGAGAGTGAGATTATTTTAAAGCTATTTTCCAAAAAGAGGTTTTAGATATTTTTTTATGGCTTTTGAAGCCACAAAAACTGACCGAAAGTGAGTATCAATGCATGTTGCTGTGAACACATTAAATGTGTTCACAGCAACAAAACGAGACGTTTTTAAGACAGGACTGCTGCTGCTCGTTTTGAAGAGAATGCATTTAAAAGACACTAAGAAGAGAAATATTGAAGTTATTTAGCATTAAATAAAAATAAATTAATAGCCCAGAATGTAATAAAACACTGACAAAGGGAAAAGCTTTTAGACTTGAAGCAGAGCTCAAATCTCCCTGAAGTTTCTGTCTAGATTTTCCAAAGAGGGGCCTCAAAGTTTAGACAATACCAGGAAACCCCTACAAAGTGTGCCTTCCTGTTGATACCTGGTACCTCGAGCTCAGTAAACCCCGGGCTGAGGAGGAGTTATGATTTGAGGCACGTCTGGTGTGGATCCCTGCAGCCTCACGGTGTTCGAGAAGAGCTCGGCTGGACCGGTGGCGGGGGGGAAGAAGGGACGCCATTGTCTGGTTTGGCCCATGAGCTCAACCAACAATCACGTCATTGTACAGAACTTTACAGCGGACTCCTCAGCAGAGCTACTGTGTTTGTGTGTGTGTGTTGAATGGAATACAATGAGATTTCAAGCTCAAAGTCAATCAGTTATTGCTACTTTTCTTATGTCTTTTTTTTTTTTTTTTTTTTTTTTTTGTTTCTGTCTTCCTGGTGTCATTCTACTCATCTTCATCGTTGATTGTTTGTATCTAAATGTTTATTCTGCATTTAGCATTAAATCCAACTCCTGAGGCGTTTTTCTAAACACTCCAAAGTTTCCACATTTTTTTTTGACTAAAGGCACTGACTTATTCAAACCCGGTCAGCTCATATTTACGGTGGTTTGTTTGAAGAATGTAGATATATAAATCTAAGTGTTTTTATATGGGCTGTGCTTAATAAAACCAACAGAATACCAACCCTGACATGAACCTGTGTTTTTCTAAATCTACATATGAATCTCTTTAGTCTTTCTTTTTTCCAACAGTGAAAGAAGGGAACAAATCAGATGTCTGTTGTAGCTGACCATGTATACAGAAAGTGCTAAACTGAACCACTTGAGGGCAGCGAGTCCACACATTTCACTGCCATCGAGTCACACACTGTAGATCACTTCCGAAAGTGCACGTAGGAAAAAGCAGTGACAATGTGGTTCTGATGATTAAACGGTATATTTTAGTGGCACCATAAACAACAAGCTGGATGCTTTCACATTGCTGTTTGACGCACTAAGCCAGTGGGTTTCATCCTGTTTACTGCAGGATTCCTCACTTTCCTCTAGATGCTGGCTGGGAACTAGCAGAAAAATATGATTTAAAGAAAGCTGCACTGTCTCTAGTCTGCAGGCAAGACTTATGGTTCCTTTAATCACTTCAGTTTGTGGCTGGAGTACAGGCTTCTTTAATATACTTTACTTTTTAATTTTATAGGCGGTTTTACTCCTTAAAGTTAAGTTTAAATGGGTTTTAAATTATATGTTTTAATAAGCAGCCTCCCAGTGAAAGTATTCATATCTTAATATTTGACAAAGTAATGGCGTGAATCAGTGTAAATGCAACACTGAGTGACCATCTGGTGAGTCATTGCTTACACAAAGGACTTCAGGGCTAAAGGGCAAGACTGCTGACTGTCAAACAGCAAACAACTCATATTAGATTACGCTGCCTGACAGCCTGCAGACACACAGTTAAACACAAAACGGAAAAACAAAAAAAAAAAAAAGGAGAAACCAGGTCGTGCACACATGTGCAGGCCAGAAGAAGTACATTTTTCCCAGAGGGGGTTCATCACATCAGTGTTCAGCTGAGAACTCCTAAGAAATGCAGAAAAACAAATGCGAGTCAAAGGGCTCTTCGTGCTGTGAGCGGCAACTGCAGCTGACCAAACAACTCACAATCTAGTACCTCTAACGCAGTATTATTAACGTGTAAAATACCTTGTTCACTTGTGTGCTGGTGAGAGCTGTGAAACTGGACACTGAACAGGATGCTTGAACTCATACAATCTGGATCTTTCAGGATTTCAACTGCAAATATCCTTGAAATCAACAACTTAGCGACACAAATCAGTATCAGGGAAACAAGACACATTAACCTGAAGTGTATGAAATGTTTGGCTCTGTTTTTATATGTTATCTGCAACGTTTGTTAGTAGCCTATTCAGTGTTGCAGTCATACACAGGAAGATGGTTTCATGTTGTTCAACAAGTTTAATTAGTTAGTTGGTTTAAATGATGGAGATTTTTATCCATCAAATGTGATTTATTTGTGAAAAAAAATAAACATCTGATTAAAAGTCAGTTTTCCTTTTTTACAGCATTGAGACAGGTTCACAGTTACATTATTTCTCAGCAATTATTTCAACCAAAATTAAACATATCTATACATTCTGAATGTAAACACAATCCAACTCAAAACTCAGTCATCACTGTTGTGTCTATTGTAAGAGAAGAGCCACAACTGCTTAATTAAGCAAATGGGCTTTTTGAAAAAAGTACTAAGTGTTTTCATTGTAGTTCCTATGTGTTCCTATGTTCTCTGCAGAACTAAAGACAAGTGCCTCCTGCAGTTTTTGATAAATGTAAAAAATAGCCGTACTCCGACTGACTATAAAGACAACCAGGTTTATAGGAGTTGGAGCCCTTCTTGGTGGCTGGTTGTTTGAAAAAAAATGGCTGTCAGACAAACTCACAAGCCACAGGCAGTGAATTAGCAGCAAGACAATTAATTCATTCTTATTTTCCATCATGTTGGGTGGTATCTTCACCCAACATACTGCTGAATATTAACACTGAAAAGAAAGACCATGTGTATTTAGACTAGATGTCAAATAAGTGTAGATCTGCGTAAAAATGTCTAAACATTACTTTCACATATGATTTCCCCCAATAATAATAATAATAATAATAATCATAATAATAATAATAAGAAGAAGAAATTCCTCTATTCTGATGCTGTTGCTTCTACAATATAAAAATGCATAAAAATGTTAACAAATACTGCAGAACATCTGCAGTTTACCTTAAATGAGCTGAAGGTCTGAGGATCTGAAGATATTCTTCATAATCTGATTGTGAGTGATTATCAAAAAATCAAAAACTATATCTATAAAGCAATTATACTGATATGGTCAATTTCTTTACAAATGGCACTAAACATATAATCATGGAACTGTAACATTAGGTGCAACAGGAGTGTCTGTGAGAAAAATAAAATGTGACGTCCGTCAGACCTGAAAATGCAGACCGTTTTAAAGTCATATTAAATGATCACATAGTAATCATGAACCACTGTTTGTATCACTGTCACAGGACAGTTCAGCAACTGCAAATTCATCTTGTTTGTTTCCTGCACAAAAAAAACAACAAAAAAAGCTAAATTCTGGCCATTATATTAATGGTCCCTCTCTGTGTTTAACATGATTTGACACTATATGAAAGCATAGTGCCACATGCTTTGAATTGAATACAAAAAAGAGTAGAATTTACTCTTGTACATCTGATAATCAACAAATACAAAACTCTCCCAAGACGTCAGACACAAGACGCCTGCAGCCTGTCTGACAGTAGTGCAGGAGCTGCAGCCAGCAGGACATGAGGCACTTCTATGATTAAAGGCCCAGCATCCCCCCTAAACATCAGAGGGTTAAAATAATTGATCCCACTGAGCACTTATTCGCAAAAACTGGGATCTAGATAAGATAAGATGTTGATTGAAAAGACTTTTAAAAGGCGAGACGCGTTTCTTGTCATTATGCTTTCGCGCTTTTGCCGTTGGAAAGAGTTTCTGCCTCCGAACTTTCAGCCACAGGACGGAGCTCTGTGGGCGGCGCCTGTTCGCTGGTCCCGCCTCCTCCCCTCGGCTGGTTTCTATAGTGACGGGTGATGACCACAGCGGCACAGGCGAAGTACACGACAGTGAGAATGATGTAGTAAGAAAAGTACACCAGGAACTGTAAGGAAGAAAACAGATTTAAGATT
Source organism: Lateolabrax maculatus (assembly GCA_031216445.1). NCBI lineage: Eukaryota > Metazoa > Chordata > Actinopteri > Acropomatiformes > Lateolabracidae > Lateolabrax > Lateolabrax maculatus. The sequence continues at coordinate 6,193,586 of CM062215.1, read as the reverse complement.
TGGTTTTATTTCAATAAATAACAATAAAGAAGTTCCTTTTTATTTAAAAACAGGATCTGTATCTCTACACCCACTCGAACTTCTAGCAAAGTTTTCAAACTTTTTCTGTGTCCCATCTACACTGAGTACTATAACTATATTAAAAACATACAGAAGAACCTGGCTGATGTGTTTCCTTTCTTCCCAGTCAAAAGTCTGTCTTAACGTGTTTGTTTTCTGAATAAATCTTGAATCTCTGAACTAGTCACAATAACAATGGCGCTATTCCAGCCATTACTGCATAGCAACACAGAAATTCATGTTATTTGTTACACCTGTGTTTGTCTGCCGTCTGAAGTCTATTAACATTTTTAAAAATCATTTATGTAAAAACACTCCCAAAACGAATCTGCGCACTACTTGTAAAACGTTTTACCTGAGCGTGCACGTCCAACGCCAGCCCTTTCTTGTCAGAAAATATCAGGTTGATGATGCTCTTCAGTACGGTCCCCAAAAAGGTGTTGATGCCAAACACTAAGGCGCAGAGCTCCCTGGTGAGTGACGAGGCTATCTGGAAACTGTGGAGGGACGATAAGATCTCCGACTTTAGAGAATGAGTGTGTTAACAGGTATGAGCGTCAGCATAGGTAACAGTGGACAGGGTTTTTAACATGACTACTTCAATTTTCTTTGTTTATTTTTTCCATTTTTATATCTTTGAAAATTAAATATAAAAATGCAATTGGTGTAAATGTTGCTCTGTTTTTTAATGTGGAGAAACTATTAAAGATTTACAATTTACATTAATTTAAATGGAAATCAACAAAACTGGCGGGACCTTGGCTTTCCTTTAAAGCATCCACTTTGTGAATCATTGATGAAGTGTTTAGTTTCGTGCTGCAGCTAACAATTATTTTGGTTATTTTCTCAATTAATTGAATAGTCATTTAGTCTATATTACATTAAAAAACTGTGAAAAATGCCCATAAGAATATCCTAGAGCCCAAGGTGACTTCAACAAATGCCTTGTTCTGTCCGACCAACAGTTCAAAACCCAAAAATATTCAATTAACTACAATGTCGGACCCAGAAAAGCAGGACATTGTCACATTTGAGAACCGGATCTATCAAGTCAAAAGATCAACTGATGAAAATAGCTGCAGATTAATGTTTTGTTGTTGTTGTTGTTGTTGTTTCCGTTTTGCAGTTGCAATATATTTTACTTGGCTGCACTCACGTGGCAATGGGCACCAGAAACTGGTAGAAGCCTCTGAAGAGGACGTAGGCCATGTAGCAGACCCAGATGTTGTCCGAGGTGCACATGAGGAGCAGCAGACCCGCCTGCACTGCCGTGATCACACCGATGACCAGCTCGGACCAGACGTTCCAACGGATTTTCACAAAGCCAGCGATGAAGGACGTTATCGCACCTGCCGAGAGATACACGGTCAATCAAGGCTCTTAAAACAACTGAGATCGAATAAAAAAAAAAGCTCTTCATCACTACACTGTTAATCATCATCTTCATCTCAATATTGGCACTTTTTCATGGTGAAAATATTGTAATTTACTAAAAAAAAATCCTAATTTATGTGTACAATCTTTTTTTATTAACCTATTTACTTAAGAAAAATAAGTGTTCTCTTGTCATTAATACTAACAACTAAGTAACTGATGCGACTGCAAGGAAGTTTTGTGTCTTATCATTTACCTACTATCAGATTTTGTTTTGCAACGAACCGTTTACTGCTTGCACATGACATCCAGGTTATTTATACAAACTACCTTTGTGCTTTATAGCTGTTTAAAGGGTGATTACTGATGTCTAAACCTGCGTCAGTTTACCTTTTTGTGCAAATATGATGCTTTTTCTAGACTTTAATCTCTGGATTCGAGCAGGTTTTGGGTGGTTGATATTAACACCATAACCTGGCAAAAAAAGTACTATCATCACTCTTCAGTTTATCATCTGACAGCAGTATTTGCATCAAAACTAAACATATTTGGTGTTCTGAACACTGAATGCAACGGTAAAACATTTTCAACAAATGTTTATAGAAATTACGAACTGCCTCCCATATAATCTGATGTTGGGTGTTATTCACCAGTCCAGCCAGTGTGCTTCATACCACAGTGCTTACATAACATACTGGTGTCATTAACAAATCTGTATAATCTGTATAACACCAACTCTTCAATACATATTTTTTCCTTTCTTATTGAGCATTTAAGGCCATCTTCAGAAACACTCTTATTTTAGCTTGAAAATCCACTATTAATGAAAACACAAACATGCTTTTCATGTTTTGTTGTTTTGGAGCACACAGGGACTGTCCTCATTATTTGCATCTAAATTTAGACGGCAAGCTGGCGTCGCATGCTGATGGGAACAGCATGGCGCTGGAAACAAACTGCTTTATGAGAACTGAGCGTAAAACAGCAACGATCGCAAAAACGTAACACCATTCCTTCAACAACTAAGCATTGTAGCTCAAGAAATGTCTCACTCAGCAGGGTAGATGCTGCCTCCACTCCCCCGTTGTAAATTTTCTTGTTCTCAGTGACCGGGTAGACTTTGTTCCACAGGATGTGAACGTAGAACAGCACCAGGTAGTACCCTGTGGAGTTGAACACCCACCACAGGGACCAGAGCCTCAGGTTGGGCCTCTTCACCACGTTTCTCACCTCAAGCAGCATCTGCACCATGGCAGAATCCCTCCACCGTGACGCAGAGCACGGGGGGGCTGCCGAGGACAACCCGCCCTCTTTCGGGTTCATTTTGTCCAGCTCCGACTCGGCGGCTGCTGCTGCGGCGAGTTCCCTCTGCTCCTGATTCCACATCCGGTTGAAAAACAGGGAGCGTTTAGGCCAGGGCAGGCACAGCGTGAGCAGCAGACCGAAGCTGACGAAACCCAAGGATATGGCGTTGAGGGTGTAGAAGCTGACGTTGCCCACGGACATGCACAGCTGGCCCAGCACCGAGCTGGTGAACACCCCCAACAGGACCGAGGAGCGCGAGTATCCGGCCACGCGCTGGTAGAGGGACGGACTGACCAGGGAGAAGATGTACGAAGAGTACGCCACGCGGCACGCCATGGTGATGCCGTAGCAGAACTCCATGAGCTGCATCTCGAGGAGGGTGGTGCCCAGGAGCAGAATGACCCAGATGACCACCTGGCTGACGCCCTGGATGATCAGGACCGGCTTGTAGCGCAGAAGATCCGTCAGCAGGAAGGCCGGGATCAGCACGGCCATGTACGAGTACGTCAGCACAGGAGTGATCTCATTGGTCACCTGGAAATGACAGCAAAGTCAATAAAATAAAAGTTCTGATCAAGATGAGAAATCAGTAAGGTGGATGAAGGCTCCAGTCGTAGTTCACAAACTGTGAAATGTACCAACTTTTCAGTTTTACAGTTTGTTGATTTTCGAGGAACTACACTGCAGTATTTTGACAAAACCTTGTTATAGTATGACTAAATTCTGTAGTCCAACATAATAATTTCAAGTAAATTGTGATTAAAAACTAACATGAGTTACTGATATTTTTTGTTTTACACTTTTTACACTTACACTAAATATTATCAAAGAGTGTTTGAATGCAACTCATTTTAATTTTCGATTAATCTGCCGATTAGTTTCTCAATTTCGTAGCCCTTCCTCGATCGTAAACCTCCACAAGCCTATTACACTGACCCACTTTAGAGGAATGTGAACTTTGACAACAGTAAGATGGATCACTAAATTCCCCACAGGGCACTCATTACTTCAACTGTTTAATGAATGCTTGACTGCAGGGAGAAAAACCTATTTAAGAGTCTTGCAGCTTAACTTTTATTTTACTTTCTGGACATTCTCCTGCACGTGAGCCTGTAGTGCAACGCTGCAAAAGTCTAACATATTCAGTTTCATGGTATTAACGTATTTCAAACGGGGTCGCATCTGTCTTTTCCTTTACACACAGACCACACACGAGAAGACATTTCAGTCATGAGGACACCACTGACCTGTTCCCTGGTGAAGTTCTTCTGAGAGCTGAGTAGGTACGGTGTGATGAAGGGCTCCCCGGGCCTTATCGACCCCATGAACCCATAGAAACACAAATATATCACGGCCCACTTCCACTTTCTGGGCTCCTTGGCTTCCTCCGGGGGACCCTCGGAGGGAGACGGGGCCTCACAAGCAGGGTCGGCCACGTCTACGTCCCCGTCTTCTTGCCCTCCGGCGTATTCGGACGCGGGCACCTTCAGGTCCATCTCTTTCTCCACCTCCGATCTGTCCCCACTTCCCGCGGTGTCTTCTGCCACCATTGTGTCGGCTGCTTTACGGCTTTAACTCTTCTTTTTTTTTTTTTTGCGGTGTCAAATCACCATGTGAGGATTTGTTTTGACGTGGAAAGCTCCCTACTCCAAAAACAAAACGTAAAAAACCCAACTCTCTGGGTTGAAAACATCCATCGAAGTGTGGTTTCCCTAGACTCAACTCCGTCCCCAGAAAAACACTGAAAAAATGTGAGCACGAACCATTTAACAGCCTGATGACGAGGTGGTTAAACTGCTACATGCTGCCGTTTGCATGCAAAAGAAAATGTTGACCTTTGCTCCAGTCCACACTGTGACATTTTCCGAGTCCGGTGTCATTGTTCACCTGAAAAGATAACAATGTTGTCAGTGAGTCTAGACCACTGAGCCTGCAGCTGACACTACAGCTCTACTAGGTTTTCCACTTTGGAAGCAAAACACATTTGATTTATCTCAAATGGGGCTGCGATAAACAGTGACCATCAGCACATCTTGCATAAAATCTCAGAAAACAGTGAAGAATGGCCGTCACAAGTTTGCAGAGATCAAGCTGATGACCTGAAGTCCAAAACATTCAGATTACAGTCATATAACAGCATAAAATAATGACTAATATCAGCTGTAAACACATAAAAAGTGAGATTATCTGATAGATGCGTGTGCACCAATCATTACTGCCTCTTTCCCACGATATAAGAGAGGGAAAACTGCCCGCTCCTGAGGACTGGGTCCCATTTTAAAGGACGAATGCAAACAAGTTGCACAAGACATTCATGAGGCGACAGTGTGTCAGCACGCCGGCGCCTGCTGCTGCTGCTGCTAACGAGCTAAACGCGGGTTTACTTGTAGTTTAATCTCCGCAGCAGGTTCCCGGCGGCCCGTTCGCACGGAGGCGGGCTGGGTTTGCGTTAAACAGGCGGCGTTTTACTTCCCCGGTGGCGTTTAGGGTGAAGAAAACCGATTTAGAGTTGCGTACCTCTCCTGCGCCTCCCGTCCGAAGCTGCTGCTGCTGCGGCGGCGCCTGATCAGCCAGCGAGCGGCGCGCTGACTTCTGGGAAGTGTAGTCCCGCAGCGTCACTTCCGCGACCGAGGTGGTGAAACTTTTTTTTTTTAACTTATTAACACTTCCGATATAAAATAATATTTTTCAATGCATAATCAGATCCAGTTAAAGAGTTATCAGTATAAAGTTTCTTACAATTTTGTATTTTATTTCATATTTTTTACTCTAGCAAGTGCTTTGTGCCTTATGCCATCTGTTGGAACAACAATGTAACACTACTACTACTTATAATACTACTACTACTACTACTACTAATAATAATAATAATAATAATACATTTAAGAGCCATAATAATAAAATATGTAGTATAACAATATAACAGTATTATTATGTATAACATAATATCTACTATTAGGTGATATTATGTGTTCTGAAAATATGAGTATTAAACTTTTTTTTGTTAATGTAAATGTTGTATCAGTTAACTCAGTTGTGATATATTAATAATAATAAGGTATAATAATTATTGGACAATCCAGCACTGTAATGGTTGCAGCAAAAATATGAGACATTTTTACTTAAAATAAAACAAGCTATCAACCATATTTTGTATCTGTATTCAAGGTGACTGTACATGCTGCAGTGTTGCTCCCTTTAGAAGCATTACGATTAAATCAGTCAGAGCAGGGAAAATTAAAAAGCCTTTTATTTTGATTTGATTGACTTGGCAGAACCTGAAATGGGAATAACATTTGAAATATTTGTTAATGAAAAGTACAGCAATATTTATAGTTTATACAAACCTTACAGTACATAAATGTATAGCATATATAAATAAACACAGAAACATCAGCTGGATTATAAAAGCTCTGTACATGTATATTTAAAATAAATGCACTCCAAGATTTAAAAACACTATATTATGTGTCACCACATAGCTCTGGTTCATAAATGCTGGTCCAATGTTGAGCGAGGAAAATGGAAATTAATGATTAAAAACAAACCTAGACTTGATCACATCTGTGGTTTCAACAGCCGATGTAGACAACAGTTAATTCAATAGATGGCAGCAGTGTACCACATTCTGTACAGGGACCTGAGCACTGACTTCTCACTACTTCACTTTTTCTGGTTTCCTTTAGTCTAAATTAAAAATGTTGCTCTCCAACCCACTTCATAATTTCATACCTCAGAAAAGTCCTTTCATTTAGCACTGAAGTCTACACAAAGCCATGTGGGTGATTATTAGCCATGCTTGTGGTCCAGACTGAAATATCTCAACAACTATTGGATGGATCAAGGACTTTCATGGTCCCCAGAGGATGAATCCTACTGACTACGATGATCCTCTGACTTTCCTAGACTCTAGTTTTGACAAAGCTCAGACAAAAAACCTTGTGTACTTATTCCCATTCTGATCCATTTATTTCTAATCTATTGCACAGAATGGAGGGAGCATTAACAGTATGTGGGGAACAGAACATCTTGTACTTATATTTTAGGAGTGCATCTTCCTCCTGGCCTTAAAAGCCTCGATAAATATGGACGTATACTGTATATCAAAAAAGTCCATTGAGGTTTCAGAGAACAGTTCTGTTGCCTTCCGACGTCTGAGATGTCGACCGGCTGAACCTCGACGACGTCCTCTCCTGTCTGACTTTCCTCTGAAATAGTAGCGCTATCTTTCTCCTGAACTTCACCGCCACAAAGGCGTAGAGGACGGGGTTGATGCAGCTGTGGAGCAGAGCCAGTCTGTGAGATAACACCAAAGCCGTGCTCACCGACCTCCTCATGGCACAGTCAAACAGTATCAGGTCAGCCCGCAGGAGTGTGTCCACCACCAAGGTGATATGGTACGGCGTCCAGCACAGAAGGAACGCAATCACCACGGATATGATCACCTTTATGGCCCGGTGCTTCTGGAAACCTCGAGTGCGCAGCAGCCTTGCGAAGGTGACGCTGTAGCAGATTACCATGATACCCAGGGGGAGCAAGAAGCCAAATAAATGGCGGAACACGCGGACGGCGAGCCTCCAGTAGGAGGCGTTGCCAATGTCAAAGTTTTCAGAGCAAATCTGTGAGCCGGAATCTAGCTTGGAGGCGTCGTTGAAAAGTGCAGGCAGAGCGAGGGCCCAACCGAGGGCCCACACTCCTGCACAGAGGATCCAGCTGCACATCCTCTGACGACTCCCGAGACTCTCGCCGGCGTGCACAATCACGAGATAACGATCGATGCTGATACAGGCCAGGAAGAGGATGCTGGTGTAGAAGTTTGCATCGATGACGAGGTTGAGGAACTTGCACAGGAAGTCTCCAAAGACCCATCCTTGGATCTGTTCTACAGCCCAGAATGGGACGGTTAGGGCCATCAGACCATCAGCTATGGTCAGATGAAACAAATACATATCCGATGGGGTCAGCACCTGTCTGCTGGTGCCGATCACCCACCCCACCAGCAGGTTCCCTGGTATCGCCAGTAAAAAGATGACTACGAGGACGGAACACAAGATCACAGCTGCTGTAAAAGCCAGCGGTTTTATCTCACATGATAATGTCTCTGGATTCACAACGTAGGGTGTGTAATTGTTGTCAGCGGTATAATTTAGTAGGTCCAAGAAATAGTCATCAAAGGGAACACTGATCGCCATGACTGTGGAGGGAAAACAGATTGATACTAGTACACCGTCATCGCAGTACAAAAACATTGATTCAGCTTCTGCCATGTTTAAGATCATTATTGCTCGCTGTTGTACAATAGGCTTTCATTTGTACAAAGGCAATTGGGTTATTTCATTTTCAAAAAGTTACAAGTTTAATTATTTGTATTAAATGTTCCATCCCTCTTTCCACCTATGAGAAGAAACAGTTTGGACACTCACCTTCTGCTCTGGCCTGGCCGTATCTTTCAGAGATGAGAACAGCTTGACAACGAAATGAGTCTGTGCCAAAGAGTATCCTTTTCATATGTGTTATTTTAGTTTAGAATTGACCCAATATCCTGTTTCCTTCCCCAGTGTGTTATAGCACGTGCCTGCGTCATCAAAAGGGTTTGCTGCAACAAATCTTCCCAACAGCTGACATTGTGACATGTTGCAGCAGGTGCCAAAAGGGGTAAATATTAAACTTCACACAAGGGCTGAGTTCCATTTAGCTGCTCCAGTTTCAGGGTCCTGTCATGACTTACTGGGACACCTGAATACGACGGAGCCCTCGTCGATATTAGTAGTAGCACCTGAGCGTTTTCTGCTTTGGCAAGTCAAAATGTCTGCTGTGAAAAAGGACGACCACGTGAGTTTGAAAGACCGCAAAACAACTGATGCCATGACACAAAAAGGAGGATAGTATTTCATGAATTTATTTGTGTGCATTGAATCACAACCTTATTATGAGGAGATAGGTGATTTATATTTAAAATACAACTAGGACTGGTCGTTAGGCAATTAGACTCAGGAATATATGGTAAGCATAATATTACAAATAACAAGAAAATACAAAAACTACGCAAAAAATAAAACATGGAATTATAAAACTGTTAAAGAGAACCATCCAAACAACAACATAAAAGTAGATAGTGTATTGCCATCAACTGATTAAGCTTGACATCTTACATCTAACAACATTTACACATTTTCTTCTAATCTTTGCTTTTTTCTTGAAAATTAGTGAATAATTTCACCGTTTCAGGCCTCTGAAAATTCAAAACAAACAGGTAAAATGAATAAAACAATTATTGGATTGAACTGGTCAAACTTGGCAGACATACGCAGACCTCAGCTGACCTCACATGATGTGACCTCTGATGCAAGTCCTTGGCTAATCAGGGGTGTGTGTGGTAAGGTGTTCAGATCAGAGTGTCAGCCGGGACACTTTCTGGAAATGAAATACTTTGTTCTCGCTCTTGCTCTTGCAACAGTCCGGCAACGTTCCCCTGTTTTGTTCCCTTCACTGTCTCTACCATTCAAAAGGAACGTGTGTAGCCTGGTATCAACCATCAGTGAGCATGCAGAAAAACAATACTAACCACACTTCCTTAATGACGGGGCAGCAAGGGGAGCAGGTTTCATTGATAGCCAAAAACCTGAATGTGAATACGACAGGTTTTCTTTTATTTTCATTATGAACTCTCTCACTTCAGTATGTGCTAATTATATTTATTTACTTTTCTTTTTTTCATACACTTTGTTTTGTGTATGCGTCGACTCCTATAAGCCTGAAATCATGTAAATATTTACCAAACCTTTGCTTAAATGTTTGAAACCAATAAAACTTTCAATGTAGAAAAAAATGTTTTTTCAATTTTCAGTGCAATGTTAATTAATTATGATTTCAAATCCATATTAATACATATCTTATCACTTAATGTTGTGTTAGATCTTTTTATCAATTTAAGTTCTAGTGAATATTAAAGTTTTGAACTTCTATTTGCTATTTATGCCCTGTATGCCTCATACAGCTTGTTTTTGAGTAAAAAAAGACAACGACTCAGTTGAGACATATTGAGCTAAATTGAATCTGTTATGCAAACACAAAAAGTGCCTCCGTTACCTTCCCTTTGTCTCCATGAATCTCCTCTTTCAGGTTCCGCGAGGTGCTGTAAGATGCACGATAATTAACGTAGCAGCATGCATCACTGCCGTCGCCCCTGGCTGTCACATATCTGCAGGTAAATACAGACACGAAGGCTCAATGACAGTTAATGACAACATTGTCAATCAGGAATCGTGACAGTCCCCCAACAAGAATGACCTGTTCTTAGTTTGCTTAGTTTGGCAAACACTGTCTCTGTGTGTGTGTGTGTGTGTGTGTGTGTTTCATGTCACACTTGGAGACCAATTTTACACTCACGCACTTTGTGTGTACATGTTGCTAAAGTCATCACATAGAAAAAATAACCTTCTAAGAAAGGAAACTCAGGAAAAAAATGACTAAAAGGGAAGAAGAAAGCATGAAGCAAAAGTAAATATCAATGTTTTTGTATTTTCTTGGGCTGTTAACATAGTTTCATCTCTTCTTTTGCTTTGAGTTCTGGGTAAAACTTCATCTACAAACATATATTCCTGTTTGGGTTCTTATATTATACTTTTAGAAATATTATCCATATTAAAAATACTCAAACTACATCTGAAATTATTCAGATTAATGAAAAAAAAAAACTGGTATGGAAACAAAAAAGTGAAACTACACAATTGTTACTGTTATTATTTGGAAAAATTGTAAAAATTTAAACAAGTTGGCACCTGTCATGTTTGCTCTGACAGCTGTTCGACAACATGCACTTTGTGTTTTTATTTCAACGAAACACTTAAACAACAGTGAGAAACTTGGCACACACACGAATTTTCGTGAGAATCTCAGATCAAGTCCTCTTCTCTGGAAACGTTTGATTGACATTAGACGTTCTCCCTTCATCCTGTTCCAGCGCAGAGAAAATATTTGCCCTGCAGCGGACAGATTGGCATCTTCATTCCTTTACGTGCTGAGGTCCGAGGCTATCAACATCCCATCCAAAACCAACGTCTCGTCAACTTGTTTGTTTCTAAAGTTGCTCTGGAAACTGATGAGGCTATAACCCCTTTGAAATGACTAACTAGGCTTGGTGTTATGTTGTGTGGCAGTTTGCCTTTTCTTGATAAGACTTTCAGTTTTCAGAGTTTCACTATTTTGACATGTACCTTTGGGACATGATACAGTTTTCACCACCCTGCTGTCCTCTCAGCTCTCTTATAATGATTTGTGTTATAAACTTGTAATATTTTCCCCTTTTTAGATATTATTCAGTATTTGGTATTATCATACTAAACAATAAAGTCCTGATGGATAACTTTTTGCTGGAAGTGCAGAATGGCTGCGATGGAAGAAGTACTCAGATCCTTTCCTTGATTAAAAGTACCAATACAACAATGCTAAAAGACCCCACTAAAAGTAAAAGTCCTGCAATCAAACTACTACTTGGAAGTATTATCAGCAAATTAAAAGTACTCAATCTGCAGAAAAATGTCCCCTGTGACTGATATATTATTATATAGGACATCATTAGATAATTAATACTGATGCATCAATGTACAGTAAGTATCATTTTACTGTTGACTGGTCGAAGTGGAGCCAGTTTTAACTACTTTAAATACAGTTAGGTACAGTAGTTTAGTCCGTTGGGGTCCAACCTCGGGGTCGTGTCCCTCCAAAGGGTCACAGGATAAATATCTCCTACACTTTTCTATGCGAATGTGCTAGTGAAACAAAATATTGGTCAAAGTTACGGAAGAACTGGTTTGATGGTTCGGTTCAATGACGCATGATGATTCTTGATATTATCAGGTGGCAGATCTCTTCAGGCTCGAGCTCCACCTTTGAAAAGTGGATTAAAGGAAGTTCTGAAGTGAGATCATGGGGGCGTCTGTTTCAATAAAGGAAGAACCTGAATGTGATTTTTTCACTTTTGTTATTAACTCTCTCACTTAAGTATGTGCTACTTATTTATTTAACTGATTATTTTTATTTCCTACACTTTGTTTTGTAAAAGTGTCGACTCCTATAAGCCTGCAATGATGTAAAGATTCACCAAACCCTTTTTCAAAGTTTAATAGACACACAGTGTAAGTCCATGAGTGACATTACACTGACTTGCTATGATCAGGGACTATTTGTTCCTCTGAAGTACTTCAAACTGTTTCCGCAGAAAATATAAATGAAACTCCATTCATCTCCTGTACAGGGGTGACAGCATATCTTATAGATGGATATCACAAAACTTCAGAAGTGGTATGTTTCCAATCCAGATTAAATCTGTCTAGGCAGACGGGTGCACATGTGTGGGATTTAAGGCCCAATGTTGTCCCTCAAAGTAAAAGGGAAAGAAAAACATCAATAAAAGAGAGCAACACAAAGGAAAGAGGAAGCCAGGATTCCAGATTCTCCTTTAAACAATTATCTATTTTTCTGTGGTACTTTGTCTCTTCAATGTCACATCGGGAGTGAGATCTGGTAAAGTAGCTACAAAAAGTTCTTTTCACCAAAGGTCACAGGTCACGAGTTGTGTCTGTCCAAGAAAAGACAGATTTGTTTTGATAAATATTATTTTGCTCTGAGAAATATTTCATCTGTTAGTGTAATTATTAGGCACACACAACACTAATGTAGTCATATATGCAATGTTGAACATAAGGCACTGTGTGTCAGACGAGGACTGGGGTTTGGTTTATAAATTCATTCTAATATATTAAGAAAAATTAAACACATCAGCCTTTGTTAGGGAAAGAACGATAAAAGCCATGGAGACAGTCATTCAATTTCTGACATTAAGATGTATTAGAAAAAATAAGAACTAAAGAATTAGACAACTGAATCATATGAACAAACAATCAATAAAACATTTTCAAAAGAAGTCAAAAGTCAAATCAAAGATACCCAAAAACAAGTTTAAGATGCAAATATTGCAACAGACAAAACAAAAAAAATAAGGTTATAACTACTGACTGTTTTCATTATTGACTATTTTGCTACTTATATTTGCTATTAATTGATTAATCATTTTGTTAAAATATGTCTATCACAGTTTTCAGGTCTTCTTGTTTTGTCTAACCTACCGTCCAAAATTTGAAATTTAAAATGATATAAAACAAAAGAAAAGCAGCAAATATAAAATATGACTAATTATTTCAGCCTGAGGGTTCTGTGTTATACTACTGATCACTAGTTGTGTCCCTACATTATTTTTTATTCATTTAATTTTAACATTACAGTTTATTAAATTCTTGAACTTCCTCTTTCACCAACCACAAATTTACGGGCTGATGAGCTCTCACATGCCAGCCATACATCCGTCATTATGTTGGTGTTGACAGCATGCAGATCATTACTGACTTGAATTATTGTGACATATCTTGTAATTAGACTGACACCTGTGTTTTTTTTTATGACTCCTCATACTTCTCATACCATATTAACTCTATGACTTTGTTGTTTTTGACAGGTGAGAACTAATGCACTTAGTACAAAATGGAAACAAAAAAATAAAGATTCTCATCCCAATGTGCTTAATAACTGTGTAACCCAAGATGCAGAATGATGCAGAAGCCACCTTAGTTGATATTCTATATTATTTGTGCTTATTCCCAGACAGATTTTCCATTAATCTAATTACCAAAAAACACAGTGATGAGAGGTGTATCAAAAGGCCTTTGCTCGCATAAATATTAAATTACAGACATCTAAATGAAGCCTACTGTGTTTATTTCAGTCGGGTTTCACACGGAGAGGTGATTTAAATGGAAAATTCAATATCAACCCACATGAATCCATTTTCTGACACTCAAAAGACTCACTAAGCTGCATATTTACTGTTAGAAAATAACATGAAACATTTGTCATCTTAATAACCTTAAAACAGCAATAATATACAATAAATTAAAGTAGAACACGAATAACTTAACTATAAGTATAGCAGGTTATGTGTTCGTTTTACATTTGGAAAATGTGTCTGATGCAAAACTAAATAAATAACCTAAAGTCAGTGATCGACCCGTTTATTTCCATCCAATCTGCGTCAATTATCAATATTGTCATTACGGATTTATTACAGGCATCCGCGGGGGCAGCCTCGTTTTATCGCGGGGTCCTGAGTGTAAAATACGCGGAAGCGACAGGCGGAAGGAGCCTCGACGGAAGCGGTTTGTTCTGTCAAGGGAGGAAAAAAAAAAAAAAAAAAAAAAAAGGAAATTTGCAGAATTCGCTCCCCAAAGAGGTTAATCCCACCGAGCAGCACCGATCATCCCCCCCTCTTCTCCTCCTCGACGCCATGATCCTGTTGGAAATCAACAACCGCATCATCGAGGAGACGCTGTCGCTGAAGTTCGACGGCGCGTCCAACGGGTGAGAAACCATCGTTACACCGGGCTACCGGGAGCTAACGGCGGGTAGCTTCCCCCACCCGCCTCCGGTGCTCGCACAGGGGGGCGACGGCGACGTGTAGCCGTGCGGGGAAGGGGTTCGTGGGCGGCTGGTGCGCGTCCGCGGCGTCGCACAAGTGAGCTGGCTGCTTTTTATTTTCTGCGTGGGAAAGGCGGAGGGAGAGCAACGCGCCGCGGGGTTAGCTCGCCCCGGAGCCGGGGTGTGTCTGCGCGGCCGGTGCTCCGACAGAGACGGCGACCCCCGGCTCGGTTTCCGCCTCTCCCGCGCTCCGTGCGGGTAAAATAACGAAAGCGTTATTTTGCTGCCTCTCGCTCGACGTTGAGGAATAATAACCAAAGCGGCGCTTTTTGATGAGTTTTTAAGAGGCTCGCGTAGCAGCCAGCCGAGCGCAGAACAGCTGATGTTTGTGGCTCGCAAAACGAACCAAAGCAGCCATTTAATAAAGACATTTCACCCTCATTAACTTGGGGAGTAAACCCGGAATCACCGCCATTAAAACTCATTTTCTGAGGGGTACGCTTTTTGTCACAACACCAGTCAGTATATCACAGACTGCTCGTGTCCGGCGTCCTTTCGCCGCCTCTTTAGTAAGTAACCACGGCGTAACTGTTACAACACGAGGCTGCTTGTGTCACATAAAAAGTCCTGGGGTTTTTTTTTTTGTTTTTTTTTTTATTTCCAGGTGCACAGCGAGCCGCTAATTGTGTGAGTTAACCATCGCCCCTTTCTGCAGCTTCCGCATTCCTGCAGTCAAGCTGAGTCAAGCCTGCACCGCCAGCTGCGGCTCCCATCCGCGTATTCAGTTACTGCTGTAGGGTTTTGCTGGGGTAAAGAAAGAAAGACGAGATTATCAGGTTCACCTTTGAAGTGCAATGTGTTTGTGGTGCGATGTTGCAGAGGTGGCCTCCACAGACAGGCTGTCTGGGCATGAAGACTTGTTTAGAGCTGCAGCTAACAATTATTAGTGCATAAAATGTCAGAAAATAGTTCAAAGTGCCCATCAAGCTTCCTGAAAACCCCCCCAAAATGTGCATGTTTTCACCGACCGACAGTGCAAAACCCAAAGATATTAAATGAACTACTGTGTGTCGTAAAGAAAAGCAGCAAACCCTCGCAACTGAGAAGCTGAACTAGGGAATGATCAACTAATTAATTTAATGTAATGTGCAATATGTCATTTTTCTGTTCATTGGACACTGACTGAGCTGCACATTATTATGTAATTTATCTCTACGCCTCACGCATCTCCTCTCTTTATGTTCCCCTTGCAGAACCAAACCAGAGGCCGTCGACGTGACATTTGCAGGTGAGGTTGTGTGGCGTCTTCTCTCCCCTCTTGCATAATGCCGTACTGTACCCGGTTTGGATCCGACCGCACCGTTGCCTAACAGCTTGGTTGCATTTTAGGGCAATTACTGGAGGTGATACTGAGTTTTCAGCTGTTTGCTGCTACTGTCATCATACCAGTAATCTTCCTATTATGCAATTAACCTGTTGCACATGGGCAGCCCTGCCAGTAACCGCCGCTGGATGACACTAAGTGTTGCGTCTGGCGTGTGACAGTGACTGAAATAATCGTAGGTACCGGCGCAAATTGAGGTTACTAATCAAGACGGCGCATTTGTCCGCGTACAAAGTGTGTCAAGCTGCCGGTAGTAAAGGGTGAGGAGCTGGACACCTGCGGGGGTTTAATGTTGCTCATCTGTGCGCGCAGATTTCGATGGCGTCTTGTACCACATCTCCAACCCCAATGGGGACAAGACCAAAGTGATGGTCAGCATCTCCCTGAAGTTCTACAAGGAGCTGCAGGAGCATGGGGCTGACGAGGTAACACACACACACACACACACACACACATACAGACGTCTGGGGATTTTCACATCCTTCAACACATGTGCACAGGCTGTATAAACACGGCCTAACACAAACCAGCATGTCTGCAAGTCTTGGGAAAAATCTTTTAAAGTGTCTGAAGTTATGCAAGGGTATTTCAAGAGCTGAGATGTTCTTGTTCTTTAGGTGTCAAACTTGAGTTTAAAAGTCTTGAAATGTGTGGTTGCGGTTTTCTCGCTCACTGTTCCTGTGGTGTAAATATAAACATCATTCAGACTATTGTCTGAGAGGTCAACCGTTGCTTCATGTTATGTTTTTTATTTCAATGATTATTTTCTGCACGATAAGATCAGCTAGGTGAGTAATAATCCCGACGGTTGCAACAAGTCCGGGCAAGTGGGCTGATCAGGTTGATTTCTGTTCAATTGTAGATGGTGTGAAGATGGTAAAGTATATGAAAAGGTTGTGCACACACACACCTCCACCGCAAGAGCTCTGTTGCCATGTATGGAAGAAAGCAGCGGCCGAGGCTTCTGGTAGAAACAGGAAGTGAGCTTGTGTGACTCACCCCAGGCGAGGAAGTGCTGACTGCGAGCAGCCGCCACTGTGTGCATGAATGTCTTGGCTGCCGTCCAGCAACCTCCCTCCTTGTTCCCTTAAACTGAAGAGCAGAGGGATGACTGAATGGTTCAACAGTGTCACAGTCAGTTATTCAGCCTGAGAAAAGTCTATTTGAAAAGCAGTCTTGGGGGGGGGGGGGTTATTTTATTAAAGTGCTTGTTTATTCTCACACATTCTTATCTGTTGGCTTTGCTAAAGTGGTGCTCAGATTGAAAATGAGGAAGAATACAGTATACACACTGTTATTTTATCGACTCCTGGTGATCCATTTTTGCCATACCTGAGTTGGATTTGCATATTCGCTGCACTTCGTTCCACATTCCACAATGGCAGGTATCCATTAGAGAGGAGGCCCTCCGGTTGTGATTGTAACCTCCCGACACATGCATCCTTCCTGACCGTTGTTGTTGTTGTAGCAGAGGAGTTGTCTCGCTGCTTTAATTGGTGTTAACTTTTCTGTTAGTATCTCGTCCCCTCTTAAACCACCTGCTCAGTCTCAGGGATTCCCACAGGCTATGAAAAGCGATGAAAAAGTGTCAATCCTTGTGAAAATCAAAGTGCCTGTTGGATATTTTTGAACCAAAAGAAAGCACCTAAGCTTTAATCTCCTTCACTCTTGGGACCCATTCTCTATTCTAGCATCAAAGTAGCAGCTTCAATGCCTCTTTAAGAGCTTGATCTTACAAAATATACGTGATCTTAAATCATTATCCGATTTTTAAAAGGTCCTGTTCGCTGCACTCATTACAGTTTCTTTCCTGTCACTTAAGAAGTTCATATTCTTTGTGCCGTTGTCTTTGTGTCATGGTGTTTCTGTGAATAACCTCTCTAAAAACAGTTTTTAGAGAAGTGAGATACAAATAAAGGTCATATTTTTAATTACAGCTGCTCAAGAGGGTCTATGGGAATTTCCTGGTTTCAACAGAGGCTGGTAAGTTTTCAAAGTTACTGATCTCCTTTTTAGAAATTACAGAGAGCCTATCGTAGCTGACAAAGATTCCTTTTGATTATTGTTTGAGATATTTAGACCGCTGACATCAGATCAGTTTTAGGATCCCTACACTAACAGGACACTCTTTTCACACAGTTCTGAATGTCAACTTTGTTCCTCATTTCTCGAGCACGTCTTCCCAGTATTTGTTAGTTTGCGGTAGCTCACTTGTTCCCTCTAATCAAACAGCTGTGAGGGTAAAAGCGGTGTCTGACTACGAGGCCTCACTAGACTTTTGTATAACCTGTAACCGCTCCGTTTCCGCTCGTCTTCCTCCCCAGGCTACAACGTGTCCCTCCTCTACGACCTGGACGCGCTACCAGCCAATAAAGACGAGGTTGTCCACCAGGCGGGGATGCTCAAGAGGAACTGCTTCGCCTCAGTGTTTGAAAAGTACTTCAAATTCCAGGAAGAGGGCAAAGAGGGCGAGCAGAGGGCCGTGGTCCACTACAGAGACGACGAGTCCATGTACGAAACTTTCACCATCAGATGTCTTATAAACGGAGGTTCCTTTTATGTGGCTGCTGTCTCTAGTTTGAGCTCGAGTGTCTCATCTGAAGGCTACAAGGAACCTTTAGAGACGCAGAAAAATTCCAAAAAATAAATCATTTATTGGGAGCTGTGGTTGAATGCCCAAGTCTTTGACATGTTCCGTCTCCTCAGGTACGTGGAGGCCAAGAAAGACAGAGTGACGGTGGTGTTCAGCACAGTGTTCAAAGACGACGACGACGTCATCATTGGCAAAGTCTTCATGCAGGTGCGCGAGGCCACGCGCCGCTCACTGTACTGCACCTCTTCTGCTGTATTTTTCTCTAACTTGCCTCTTCTGTGCGTAGGAGTTCAAAGAGGGTCGGCGAGCCAGCCACACAGCCCCCCAGGTGCTGTTCAGCCACAGGGAGCCCCCCCTGGAGCTGAAGGACACGGACGCCGCCGTTGGGGACAACATCGGATACATCACCTTCGGTCAGTGCCTGTCAGAGCTTCGCCCGAAACCTCCTTTGCCTGCGACCATTTGACTAATTTGATACTGATGTGTGTGTGTGTGTGTGTGTGTCTGTGCGCTGTTTTGTTGCTTTCAGTCCTGTTCCCGCGTCACACCAATGCCAATGCCAGAGACAACACCATCAACCTCATCCACACCTTCAGGGACTACCTGCACTACCACATAAAGTGCTCCAAGGTCAGTTCAGCTCAAATCGATTTTTTTTTTTTATTTTATTTTTTTTTACATCATTATATTCTGAGAGATAATCTGTCAAATGTAGTGGTCTTTTATGGCTCGAGGCAGAGCTCCGGGGGCCACATTTGGAAATGTGGAGTTCCCACACGACAAGCTGAAAGTCTGCTTTAATCACAGGCTACACACGGGTCATTATATCCTCCCCTGTAATGCCACGTCTTTTTAGTGCCTTACACTACCTTCCGCACAATAGAAAGCCCTGCCGTATGTGAGATCAAACAGAGGCCCGGCCCAGCGTTTTGCTTGCTCTGGCGCCTTTGCTGAGTGATCATACAGGTTTTGGGGGCAGTGTTCGGGCGTTTGTGTGCACATTACACAGAATGAGACATTCTTTTAATGCACTTACTGGACTGTAAACCCTGTTCAAAGAGGATTTTTTAGATGACATACATATCAGAGACAAGACAGTCTCGTGTTATTTTGCAAGCATTTGGTGTTCCGGCTCCAGATAATGGAATTCGATAACGGGTGTCTTTGCCATTTGCGGCAGGTGGATTTATGGACGGTCGTGGGTGGGTTAAGCTTGCGAAACCGAGATTATACACTGTCAAAACAACTGTTGCCTGTAGTCCGTGTCCCTGCGGCGCTCTGTGTTTAAGAGACTCCTCCTGACACAGAACGTTGACATCTTATTTTTCACATAAGAAAAATCTGCACGTGCAAAGATTTGTTCCAGGATTAGATGAGGGGTTATGTTTGGCGTTTCGTTCTACGGAAACCTGATGAGAATCTCTCTTCCACAGGCCTACATTCACACACGTATGAGGGCCAAGACGTCAGACTTCCTCAAGGTGCTGAACCGCGCTCGACCCGACGCCGAGAAGAAGGAGATGAAGACCATCTCGTAAGTAGCACCAGCCCCTGTTGATTGTCTGTGAGTCAATCAGTCTGCAGCTCTGTATCTTTGTGTGTTTTGGAGGTGTGTGGCCGTGTTTGCCCTCCCCGCTGTTTCCGCAGCATTTGAAGCGAGTCAGAAAGGAATTTTTACAGAAGCTCCGCTTTGCTGAAAAACCTCCAAACAGCTGCACACACACTGTTTTTTCACCTTGTAACTCTGAAGTAATTGGGAAATGTATACTGCCAGAGCATAGAGTCTTTGTTCTGGGTTAATGTGTAACAGGAATAAGTAAGGATAGTTGCTATGTTTTGAAAAGGAAAACATTTTTCACATCCCAAAACAAACTGGTCCGCTAAGAGATTCACAGAAATATCTCAAAGAAATACAATCATCAATCATATATTGTTTGTCAGACACGGAAAAGATTAAAGCATACCACAAACATCTTCCATTTTGTTTTTATCACTAGTTTAATCTCCAGCTATTCCTCAAAACATCATTTGAGTTCAGTTGAGACTGTTGCCACGTACTGTAGTTCCTTAGTAATGTTTGAGGAGCGAGTACCTGGAAAGACAAAAACCTGTTTTGTGTGCAGTCCTTCGTGTGTCGTCTAATGCGTCTTTCTTTGGTTTTTCAGTGGAAAGACCTTCTCCCGCTGAGGCTGACACGCCCCACCCCACCCACCCCCGCCAGAGAAATCCAAATCCCCCCCGTGTACACGCCCACACGCGCTACACTGAGACTCAACGCTACATCGGACAGGACTCCAGGACGCCTCTAAATGCCCCCCCGCCCAACCCCCAAAACGTGTCCAGTCTTTTTTTTTTCTTTTTTTTTTTTTTTTTAATGAATAATAATGTTGGCTCTACTTAGGGAAAGCCAAGGCTCAAGATAAATGGAAAAAAGGGCATTCCTTGCTTTGCATAGTTAAAGAGAATTATTAGTCCTATATAAATATATATATGAAAAAATTGAAATTTTTGATACGATATCTTTTACTCCATTTGGTACTCTTGCTTGCCCCTCAACCCTCACCATGCAATATCCAATATGTGCGTTGGATGATTTCAACCCCCCTTTCCTCCCCCTCTGTGCTTTCTTGTCGTCTGTACCATTGTCATTTGAAAAAAGAAAATAAATCACTCTTACAAAAAAAAGCATCTCTCTGGTAGTCTGTGCTGACTTTGTGACTCCTGTGGTTCCCCCCAGAGTTTTACCCATCCACACAGGATATTTTTGTCGTTACTTTTCTGATTTTAGTGACATTTTCTTGAATTTACTTAAGAAAAAAGGAGAATTTCTCTTTGCATTAACTGCCCTATATATTGGAAATGCCCCACTTCGTTTTCAAAGTGTTAATAATTTGGTTTAAAGACTTATTTATATATTTTACAATATATCTGTAAGCTTTATAGTGTAGATCTCTACAAGGTGCTGTCCAGTGAGAATTTCTACCATCCTTGCGCTCATGATATCCTTTTAAAACCATTGATATTATCAAAAAAAATAATTTAGTGTGTAGTTAGTGTTTTAATTCACCATACATTGGACATATTTGTTTCACTTCATCCATCAACCTTTAAAGCAGCTGGTGTGTAATTTTTCATTAAAACATGTTAGAAAATGCCAAAAATGACTAAGGTTTTTACAACCCCTCATTTCTTTCATTTAGGCAACCTGTTAAGTTTTTATGATGTGTGTTAGTTCAGAAGTACAATAATGAGAAGTAGATGTTAAAAAAGAATCCATATTAACATATCTAATGTGATTCTCACTGCACCTGCATTAACATATTTTACATAAGTGCACCTGCAGGGGTGAACCGGTATGAGCCAGTATGAACCAGTCCCAGGCTGGTGGTGGCACGTGCAAAAAGAACTGATGTAATGGTGATGATGGGACACTGTTTTGAGGCTGAACAATAGGTGGGAGCAAGTGTGGGCTCAAGAGTATAAAACTAGAGGCACAGGCCAACATAGGTCGGCGCTCTCTTCAAGTGTAGCTGGTGTGCACTTTGAACATCTCTCCTTTAATGTCGACATTTAAGTTTTGTTGCCCAGAAGATTTTTGGACTCAAATGAGATGTCTTTCCTGAACAATTGAATACTGATAAAATGTAAAATCTTGGCCCAGTGGACTGGGACTTGGGCTCCGGTGACTTTGGGCTTCAGTCCCGTTACACAACACTGGAAGTAGATGTGTTCTGCTCTATTGTGCTGTGCTGACCTGCCTCCCATATCTTCACCAACACGTTACGGTGAAATGAACCTCCCCGACCTGGACCTGCCTGATCAAACACCACGGGGGGGAAACTCTTCTGTTGGAGAGGAAACATTGATGATTCAATGGTTCCCAAGATTTTTATCCAACAGTCCTACAAACATTTGTTTCCTCACAGCGTGATACTGGACTTTTTTGGGGGTTTTTTTAAAGCTTTTTTCCTCTGTTTCTTTCGCAGGTTTTGTCAAGTTTGCATTCACGCTACTACATTTTGAGTAACAGAAGCTGGATGTTTCCCCCATTGATGGATTAATGGAAGCATCGTCTCGTGCAGCTGGCAGTTTACTGGTTATTGTGACAATAAGTATACTACACACAAGAGCTAAGCATGTTGTTAGTCAAGTGAGAAGATGATAAAGTCATTTTGAAGCAGAAACACGTAACAAATGATGATTACAGTTTCTTATAAGTTACACTAAGTTTATTTGAGTGGGACCAAACAAATCATTTTATAATGTCACCTTCATGGGCATTTGTTTTGACATTTTATAGACCAAACATTTAACTGAGAGAACAATTGTAAGATAATTAAAATAACTTTAAGCTGCAGAATGCTTATGTGGATGCTAAGCACACGTATGGTGTGTTTTATCTTATCTCTTTAATCTTTGCACGTGATTATAAAAGTATGTGGTGCGGAGGTGAATCAGAGCAACAGGGAAAAAAACACATCAG
Organism: Lateolabrax maculatus; assembly: GCA_031216445.1. Taxonomy (NCBI): domain Eukaryota; kingdom Metazoa; phylum Chordata; class Actinopteri; order Acropomatiformes; family Lateolabracidae; genus Lateolabrax; species Lateolabrax maculatus. The sequence continues at coordinate 6,170,918 of CM062215.1, read as the reverse complement.
AGGAGTGGGGGAATGGAACAGAGCTGAGCGACTTTCTTTTTCGAAATCAAATGTATTTATTGAGTGAGACCTGAGAGAGGGATAAAACAACAAGCTCACAGTAGCGTTACAGGTTTGGCGGCAGCAGTAAACATCAGTTTCACACGATACTTGGCTGAGCGACAGAAAGAGAGAACAGAGCAGGAGGGTGTTAAAGATCAAGCCTTGGCCACCTCAGCCTCTGTCTTGGGCTTTTTTTCTTCATTCTCGGATTCGGAGGAGGAAGAGGAGGAGGAAGAGGAAGAAGAGGAAGAAGAAGAAGAAGAAGAAGAAGAAGAGGAGGATGATGAATCCTTATTCTTGGTCTTGGGTTTTTTCTTCTTCTTCTTCTTCTCAGTGGGGCCGTTGTTCGGGGCGGCGGGAGCTCCTGCGCTGTTGACAGCAGCCTCCCGGGCCTCGGCTTCCTCCGGGGCTCTCGGGGGGGTGGATTTGTTGGCGGGGGCGACTTCTCCTTTCACTTCTTCCTGCTGCTCGGGCACCTTGTCGTCAGGCCTTTGGTCTGGAAACAAGAGGATGAATAATTGACATATAAATGTGTTTGGCCTCTTTTGGTCCTTCAGATTTCCTGTGACGACAGTTTATCAGAAATACAGGACAGAGAAATTTATACTTTCTTTACTGTTTCGTGATTGATTTGCTTCTCAACACATCACATTTAGGATTTAGTATGTGGTGTTAAAATCGGGTGTGATTGCATGCATTTACAGGGTGCAGTTTAGTGACACGGCTACCTTTAAAGGAATCACTTGACATTTTGGGAAATGCGGTTATTCGCTTTCTGGCTGCATATTTAACATCTTCTCATCTCACTCTTAGGGGAAAAAAAAAAAAAAAGTGTATTTCCCAAAACTATTCCTTCAAAAAGTGATGTGAGGGTTAGATTTAAAGTTTAACTCTGCGCACGGGTCTCTGTTGGCGGCAGGGATAAACTTTTCAATCAGTCATTGTGATTTTTATTGCAAGGCAGGAACCAGAACTTACCGCTGTGCAACGCGTCTTCTAAAGAAAACTCCAGGCTGTCAGGGAAGAGGAGGATTAGTGGGCTAACGTACCGATAGGAACACCATGTTTTTGTGTGTGTGTGTGCCGGGTTTTATCCTGTCGCCGCTCTCTAACGCAACAACACCGTTTCATCCGAGCCGACAGGACGCGTCGCACGCCTCACCTCTCGGGGTCGGCCGTGATGCCCTGGATCAGCCGCTGGTAGTTGTTGATCTCCGCCTCCAGCTTCATCTTCACGCACAGCAGGTTGTTGTTGCTCTCCACCTGGCGCTCCACGCGCGCCCTCACCTCCCTCAGCTCGGCCTCCAGGCTCAGTATCATCTGGTTGAGGGGGCTCTGGCGTCGGCCGTACTCCACTTTGGTGCCCCTCAGGGTCTCCTCCAGGTTGTAGATCTGGAAGGAAGATGTGAGGGGATTTTTTTTTGGGGACGAAATTATGACCGTGAGCGTGGAAAAAAAAAAGGTCAAAGTCCTTGACCTCGACCCTTGTTCGTGTTTGTGCTCATAGTTTGTTCTGTTGTGCGGGAGCAGATCCAGGTGGCGGGGAGACATGTCAAGAGTTCGTCTGGCTTAAAGAAGCAGGTTGGGAATAATGACAAGGCAGCCAGGAATGCTTGTAAAAAGACAGGTAGACTAACAACCGCCGTGGGCTGTTTCTCTCATTCCTGACGTGATAAAGGAAAGACCTGGGTAAATATTTTGCTCCGCACACAGCCTGGGGAACTGCTTTTCAGACTTTGCTTAAGGTGCGATTTCACTGTGGTGTATTTTGTATTTACCTTAAGGCTTGTGTGTGTGTGTGTGTGTGTGTGTGTGTGTGTGTGTGTGTGTGGTTACCGTGCTGTGCAGGCCCTGGATCCTAACCTCCAGGAGTTGTTTCTGTTTGAGCAGATCCTTGAGCTCCGTCTTTCCGGCGTTCAAGACCTCGTTGCTCTGGGCCTCCACCACCTTGATGTTGTCGAACTGCGCAAGGGAAGAAAAAAAAAAAAAAAAAAAAAGAGGAGAAGTCAAGGAAAAATGACACAACATCGCAAAAGAGGGGCCCGACCCTGGGACCCGGCGGGTCACGTACCTTGCTCTGGTACCACTCCTCGGTCTCCTTCACGTTCTTCATGGCCAGTTTCTTGTACTCTTCGCGGATCTTCTCCAGAGTCTCGGCCAGGTTGGAGCTCTGGGAATCGATCTCCACCTTCACCTCGGAGTCCTTGATCTTCTCGCGCAGGACGTCCACCTCCTGCAAGAGCGGCGGTTGCAAGAATCACCTTCGTGATTTCACACAGGACGGTTTTGCCGGTTGTTCTCAGAGCGTTCTGTTGCCAGTCTCACCTCTTTGTGTTCCTGCTGGAGGCGAGAGAGCTCCTCCTTCACCAAATCGATCTCCTTCTGAGTCTGCTCGCGGTTCAGCTTGGTGTCCTCCTTGGTCCTCTTCAGGTCCTCCAGCTCTTTCTCCAGCTCCTTCTCGGCCTTCTTCTCGTCCTCCAGCCTGCACACGGAGAGAGGGAGCGACACCAACAGTGATCCGCACTGACTCACATCATCAAGCTGTGCACGTCAAACCTGCTGTCGTTTGATTCCCCCCTCTTTCAAATCCGGATTTTGTGACACTCACTTCTTCTTGAAGTCCTCCTCAGCCAGTTTGGTGTTGTCAATCTGGAGCAGCAGCTTGGCGTTGTCCATGGTGAGGTCTTTGATCTAAGAGGGGGGGAGAGCAGGATGCATGTACTTTCATATCATTATCTGCTTTTAATATTGAATGCACGCTCTCATATATTTCATGAGAAATTGCAGGAATAATTGTAGTAGAAAGAAAGACAGAGAGAAATCTGATGAGCCACCTGCTTCTTGAGGTCCTCCAGGGGTTTCTCCACCTCGTCCCAGTCGCGCCCCTCGGGGGTCTTCCTCTTGGCCAGAATGTCATCGATCTGCTTCTCCAGATCTTCGTTCTCCCTCTCCAGCTGCCTCACCCGGCCCAGGTAGCCGGACAGCCGGTCGTTCAGGCCCCGCAGCGTCTTCTTGTCGTCGGCGGGCTCGGCGGGGGCCCTGGCCGGCGCGGCGGGGGCCGCGGCGGGCGGCGCGGCGGCGGCGGCGGCCGGCGCGGGGTCCCTCTCCGCGTCGCTGCGCATCACGTTGCGCAGCCCCTCCAGGCTCGCCACGGACACCCTGGAGCCCCGGCCCCCGGCGCCCCCGAACATGCTGCCGGCGGAGTTGGAAGGCATGACTGCTGCTGGAGGACAGATAGACACCTGGCAGAGACGGAGAGAGGGAGAGAGGGAGAGAGTTTCAGACCGATGGACGAGGAGGATCCGGGTAGGTTTTATATACCGGCACTTTTTACGCACGAACCCGCCCCCCTCCAGCGGTGCCATTGGCCCCCGCTCCTCGGACCAACCGCTGCGGAGTCGAAATTCAAGTATTTCAGGTGGATTCTTTTCCTTTTTCCCTGTAATTTTGCACTCGTCCTCTGTTGATTGGACGCATGTGGAGTCTGGGGGCAGAGGTGGGTGGCCCTCCGCCCCCCCCCCCCTTCCCCCGAGCGCCTTAAAAGCGGGTGATCCGCGGGGCTGAGGGCACACCCGCCGCTCACCTGCTCGGCCCCTGCGGATCTCCGGCTGGCGACATGTCCAAACCCAGAGACTACAGCAGCCAGAGCTACTCCCCCGGCGGGACGGGACCGGCCAGGAGCCAGCCGACCCTGGACCCCACCGGCAAGTCCCGGGAGAAGGACGACATGGTGGGACTCAACGACAAGTTCGTCAGGTTGATCGACAAGGTGCGTAAAATACATTATTATTATTATTATTATTATTATTATTATATATTTTTGTATTATTATATGTTTTTGTATTATTATATATTTTTGTATTATTATATGTTTTTGTATTATTATATATTTTTGTATTATTATCTATAACAGTTTGGTTCAAGTAAACTGGTTAATTGCGATATAAATAGGCCTTCTATTGATTATAGTTTATTTGCCACTCTTCAGTTAGGCACTGAAAAGACAAAGATTATAACTAAATAAAAGGCTATAAATAAAGATACATACTAAAATAAGATACATACTAAAAACAATTATTATATATTATTAAAAAAATATTTTTTAATATTTTATATTATATATATATTATTTTATATATATACAATTATGATAAAATAAAATAATAATAATAATATTGTACTTTAATTAAAACATATTCGAATGAATTAATATAATTCAATGTGTTTGTGGACTTTTCAATGCATCATAAACTTTTTTTCCTTTTTTTTTTTTTCATTCACTCATTTGAAACAATCAGCCATAAAAGCAGATCAATATTCAGTACAGGGTCAGAGTAAAGTGTTGGAGCAGGATGTATGAAATGCCTGTCTGCCTTAGTTAATTCTGTTACCTGAGGTCATGAAAAGTGTCTCCTTTTGCAGGCTCACTTCAGGTGAAGAATGTTGGAGGTACATGTAGGCCGCCGCCTTGTGGACTACAAGATAACTTTAGAAAACTTGGCTTCTAGCTACAGTATATATTTAGACCTGCCACTCCTCCCCTTGCTGCTTCGGTTTTGTTCGCCTCTTTGCTCCAACATATCTCTCCCTCACGTCTACTGTCTCAGATGAAAAACCTGGAGGACGACAACAAAAAGCTGGACACGAAGCTGAAGATCCTCAAGGAGCAGGAGGACTATGAAGGGAAAATCAACGACGTCGTCCGGCAGCTGGAGAACGAGATGGAGCAGCAGATCGAGAACTTGATCCGGGACCAGGAAAAACTGCAGGCTGAGCTGCTCAAGGACCAGGTGTCGGTGGAAGACACCAAGAAGAGGTCAGCAGGTCTTTGACTATAAAACAGGGATGTGCACCCATACAAGATGTTCTGATTTGGGTGAGAACTATGTGAATGATGTCCTTATTGGCACAAATAAATGTTTCGCCCTGTATTTTTCTATTGGTTTCAGGTATGAGGACGAGTTGCTCAAGAAAGCTGAACTGGAGAATGAGTTTGTCGTCAACAAAAAGGTACCCAAGTTTAAAATTCAGGCAACTAAAATCAAGTGTATTGTACACTTTGCTGTATTTTGTTGTTATTAAACAGTGGAGATCCATATACTTATGCATGTGTCTGTGTGTTTAATGTGCAACAGGACGTAGATGACGGTCACTTGGAGGCAGTAGATCTGGCTCTGGAGCTGGAGGACCTGATGGGAAAACTGGACTTCCTCAGGGTTGGCTATGATGAGGTAACGATGGGCTTGATTTTAATTGCATTGTTATCTTCTTTGTTTTTCGCAACTAATTAAAAAAAAAAAAAAAAAAATAGAATTGCACCGATGAGTTGAGGAGGAAAATAAACAACCGACTACAAAATTCGTGTGATGCCGATCCATAATAAATTAATTCTATGACGATAACCAATGAACCACCGGCTACAGAAGGCTGTAGTGGGTTTTTTTTTTTCTCCACTAACCCTGTTGTATCCATGTCTGCCCCCTGCAGGAGATGAAAGAGCTGGAGTCCCAAGTGCAGAACGAGACAGTGGTCATACGGGACAACAGCAAGCGGTCTCTGGACATGGACGAGATCGTGGAGGGTGTCAAGAATCAGTACGCCAACATGGCCTCCCGCACCAGGGAGGAAGCTGAGCAGTGGAACCAGAGAAAGGTGAGGAAAACGGCGATTGTACGGAGAGAAGGCGGACATAATAAATGTGGGTGAAAGCAAAAGCACGACCAAGGCGTGCGTTCTCAGCATGATTCACATATTTCTGTCTCCTCCCCTAAGATGGATGCCATGGTCCATAATGTAGGACAGCGTGAGCAGGAAGTGCGTGACGTAAAGCGGGACATCTCAGACATGGTGCGCTTCATCCAGAGGCTCAACGGGGACCTGGATGCTCTCATAAGGAAGGTTGGGGATCACGACACATAAACGCTCCCAGAGTTCAGGCGTAGGCGCGCACCTTGTCCGTCCAGCCGGCCTCTGATCTTCCCTTCTCCCCTCTGTTCTCCTGCTAGGAAGATGCCCTGAAGAAGGAAATCGACGACGTCAGGGTCGGGGGCAACCACAACCTGGAGGAGGCCCGGAAGGACATCGGCCAGGTGGAGGACGCCCTGAGGCGGGCCAAGCAGGACATGGCGGGACAGGTCCGCGAATACCAGGAGCTGATGAACCTCAAGCTGGCGCTGGACATCGAGATCGCCACCTACCGCAAGCTGCTGGAGGGCGAGGAGGAGAGGTGGGGATTTGGGAGTAGATCCGGGGGGGGGGGGGGGGGTTGAGAGCACATCAATACGCACTACTTCTATTCAGTGTATTCACTCATGTTGCTGTTTGTTAAAATATACCGTGCAGCCTTAATGCTTACACTAACAACTGTCTCTGCTTCATCTCTTTGAAGAATGAACCACAACATGCGCCGCGCAGGTGAGCATTGTCATGTTACTTTTCCTGAATTTCCTGAAATTAGCGCTTGAGAGGTACACAAAAACTAAATTTTGTATAATTACAATATATGAAGTAGTAAAAAGAAAGAAAAAAAAATCTCCATTTCATATTCTCATGATTGATTCATGTTTTGTCTCGATCAGATTTCTAAAAACAAACCAACCAATCCAAGTCCTTGCTTGCACGCAGACGCTCCCTTGCCATCGAAGACATGCCCGCCAGAGAAGCCACGAGAACCAGAACCCACCATCATCCCGGCGACCACCTTTACCCCGCCAGAGTACCCCGCCTCCAAGAAAATGCTGCTGATCCGGGTGGAAGTGGAGGCAGGCAAAGTCGTGTCTGAAAGCTGCCATTACACCGAAGACTGACTGGCACTGTCCATCACTCCTCCGTCTGCAGCATTACAGTATTTCCGTAAAATGTGAATTGAATTCAAATTAAGTTAAATTAAGCGCTTCAAGATAACTATAAACGTGGCTTTTAAAGCAATAATCCCTTCCTTTATGTGCTTTCTGGTAGAGTTGTTGAGAGTTTTCCTTGAATTCCTGCTTGAGACATTTTGTTTATGTGAAGCAGTGTTTTTACAAAGGTTCTCGTATCTTTGTGTGCATTCGCAATGACTTGTGGTGTTCCTGATACCGTGAGTGTAATTTTATCAGCTTTTCTTTTCTTGGAGTTGTTTTTCTCATACATGTGTGAGCCAAAACCACCTATCCAACAGTGTGAAGGTTTCTTAATGAAGTGAACAATAAAATGAGGAACTTGTGGGATCGAGCAGGTGGTTGAAGGAGTGTTTCTGTTCTGTTGGTGAAATATCTTGTTAATATCATGAAGGACATAAAGATAATGTTTCCTACAATCACAAGAGGTCACATTACGGGGCTTAAAATTACTTTTCACATTCTGAATACAAATAAAGATCCTCTTTTTTGTCTTTTTTTGTGTTTCACTGGTGCTTTTATATGTTCTGCATCTTTACAAAATGTGGCAGTGGGATTTGTCTGTCGGTTCACTCTCTTATTCACACGTATCTGCACCTCAAATATGTCAGAGTAATCACAAGGAGATCAGAAGACATGAAAGAGTTTACTGTTAGGGTGACAAGGAAGTGCAGCGGAATACAATTAATAAATAAAGCAGTGTGTTTGTTAGATAAAACAAGTCCGAGGTTTTTCTGCTAGATAGCAGTCGGTCATTAGGCGCTGGAGCCCGACAGTCTCGTCCTGTCTTCACTTTCCCTCCTCCTCCTCCTCCTCCTCATCTCCCGGTTCTCCTCGGTCTTCCGGACACATCCGTACACAGCATTCTGATGTGGAAAACATACTGGTACATGGCTCAGCGAAGCAACACAGACAAAAGACATACGGACGGCGTACCCTGACCCCCTGATGATGTCCCATCCCTCCTGACAGTTCAGACATTGTTTGCTCTTTGATCTGATTAAAGTCTGCTTTTCCTCCTCAGCTCGCGTCTCTTTTCCGCCCACATGCTGTATGTACACATTAAAAACCACGCTGTGATTGGGGAAACAAATAGCATGACATACATTCTGTGTTTAATCAAGTCTCAAATAAAAAATCAAATTTCCCCTCGAATGGATCTTTACAGCAAATAAATCTTCGAATAAAAGTATTTGCAAGCGGCAGAAGCTCTGAATCACAAGCCTGCTTTTATAGTATTTGATGTTCCTGTAACATTTTATCTAAATATGGCAGAACCTGGAAAATAACTTTGTGGATTTTGCAAACATGGTTTACAGTCAAGCCTCGTTCCTGCGTGTTCTTGCTAAAACCCTAATCTCCTCATGTCTTGTAGATATATAACAGACAGAATGCATCAATCCCCCCTCCCCTCTTCAGCTTGCATACCAGTGTATAGATAAACACTAGTGAGGGACGTAGGCGTAAACACTGCAGGCAGGTGGGTAAAAACCTTAAACTCGTGTCCAGAAGCAGGCAGCACAAGAGAAATGAGGATATACGGTACGTCTTTGAGCTGCTAGTACTTCTGTAGACTCTTCAGCACCATTTGGACTGGATCTATTTCTCCAGAGGAGATTTTAACTGATTTAGATTTCCCGGAGAGCGTGTGGGTGGGTCATTTTTCACCCCCACCCCAGTAATAATTACAGCCTTGTATTTTAGAGTTTTTTCCTCTGGAAGACCGGCCTTTACTTCTAAATGTTTATGTTTTTTTATTAACTCATTGTGAAATTTAACTGGAAACATGCTTACACCAACATATAAGCCTATTTGCAAACCAATACGACGACAGACATGAATTAAAGCCACCAGGAGAGCAAGACTATGTAAAAGCTCATCTGATGGGCTGTTGTAATGTCAGCTACAAGTTGGTGCTGTTATTCTGTTCTCTCTTTCAGTCCTGTCGACTACAGGCCACATCCTGTCATTTCACAATGGTTATAATGCCGTCTGGAACGATGAGATAAATAACAGAGAAGCACAGTGAATATTTTGTTCCCCTCCTCCCCTGTAATGTTAATACGAATGGGGCTTTAGTCTTGTTTGAAAAAATTGTTAGTTTAAAAGTTGTCCTGTAAAAAGCACTTACTTACTTATTCTTAATCTCTACCATTGTGTCTCCTGATACAGTAATGTTGTCAGCAAAATTATGACAATGTAATGCTTAAACCTTCAGAAACACACAGCTACAGAAAGAACTATTTCCAAACCCAGGAACATTGATAAATAAATTGTAAAAGAATCAATGCAAATGTGTTTTTTCTGCTCTACTGCAACATTCCCTCCTGGTGGCCAGATTCTTGCAGATTCAACTTCATAAATATTCATATTGATCAGTACTTCCTCAGACCTCCACCTCCTCGGATCCCCCCGTCCTTCGCCTCCACCTGTCCCTGAGTTTCTGGAGAAGCTTGTACGCGGGCTCTGTATACTGCCTGTTGGCCAGGCCGAGCACCAGCGGCACCACCGCCATGCTTCCGATGCCGGTGCACGACAGCACGACGTGAGTGGTGGAGCTCCACTTGGTGTCGCTGATGAGGAACGCGATGCAGACGTGCATGTAGATGAGGTAGGGAACCCAGCAGGCGAGGAAGGTCAGCGACACCGCCACCACGCAGCGAGTGTACCGCAGGTTCAGCCTCTGCTCTCGGTCCGAGGCCTGGCTCCCGCGCTCCACCGAGCGATGGAGGCGACAAATGTCCTTCAGCTGGCCCCGGGTGATCCACAGAACCCGCCCGGTCATGCCGGCGATGGTGAGTATGGCAGGTAGGACGAGGCCGTACACCTCCAGGTAGATGAAAGCGTTGGGGAACACTCGCCTGTACGAGCAGCAGGCCGTCCCGTTGGTCGAACAGTTTGACAGCGGTGTTACCCTTTGGCTACTTGCACAACAGCCGTTCCAGTCCGGCCCTGTCCAGTTGCTCCACCCAAAAGCAGGCAGGGATGCGTACAGGAGCGGCGGCGCCCACACCACGAGCAACGCCAGAGGAAAACTGCGGTGCATCCACAAGTTGTTGTAATGCAGGGGGTCGACGATGCAAATGTAGCGCTCGTAGTGGACCATGACCAGGTTGAAAAGGAACGCCAGGAAGAGGAAGTTTGGGAAAATGTGAGCCACCAGGCAGGAGCCGAAGCTCAGCTCCCGGTTCACGCCCATCAGCGGTATGAAGGGCAGCGCCACGCCCGTGCACAGGTCTGCCACCAGCAGGCTGAGGAAGAAGTAGTTGGGCGTGTTGTGGAGCTGGCGGTTCCAGGCGATGCCCAGGATGATGACGAGGTTGGCCAGGATGATGGAGGCCGACAGCGGTATGGTGATGGCGTAGATGAGCTGCTCCCCGGAGGGCAGAGCGTGGGAGTCGTTGCTGTCCGTCATGGGTGAAATCTGCGGACCTCCTCCCGCTTTTAGCCCGGCTCCACTCCCATCAAGGTACAGCCGCCCTGAAGACAAACAATGTTAAAGTAGAGATAGAGGGTGCCACAAAAGCTGAGGGCTGGATTCACGAGAGGTACATGTATCGTATCAAGCGACCTGAACGTCTTTGCAGACCTATTTTTTGACCATCCAGCCTGTTATCGCTCAACAAGCACAAACAGGCTGGAGAACCTTGCAGAGGAAATGCGACTGAGCGGAGATGAAAAACGAGGTTCAGCAGAAAAAGTAGCAGGCGGTGGAGCAGAGTGGATTATCAGAGATGGATTGAAAGAGAGGAGAAACTCTGAAGCTCAGAGCCGGTACACTTCTACAAATTAACGAGATAAAGATGTCATTGATTGAAAAACGGACGTCCATACAGGCCGCCGGTATCAGCCACAGTTACAGAAACCACTGGAAAGCCAAATTAAGTTAATAAAAGCTACAATCTCACAGCTTAACATTTAATTAAGCTCCAGGTCACGGGGTAAACTCAAGCCTAGTCATGCTACTATCACAGCAAACTATCATTGCGAATAAAGGAAGAGAAACCCTTACTGAAATAAAGGGAGCATGTTGCCGAGGAGAGTATGAAGGAAAAAATGGAGTAAGAGGAGGAAAATGGCTGAAGTTTCAGGTAAAACATAAAGGGCGATGTATTTCTATTTTGGTTTAGTATTACACATCGGTTAAAAAGGTTGCATGAATCCAAGTTTCCTGCCCAATATTTCATCATCTGTGTGCCTCAGAGCAGCAAACAAGCTCCGTCAGAGTCTATCCTCCATGTTTCAAATTTCCAAATTCCTTTCGGCAAGAATCGGGTAGTTTTTTTTTTTTTTTTTTACACTAAATGAATCCTCTCCCTCTTGTTTTTATCTAATGAAGACAAACAGAACCACTGAAACAAATTCAACCCCTTTGTTACCTAACGGCCGAGATAAGAACATGTGTTAGTGGACGTGAGGCCGTTGTCATTCAATAATTCATCAGCTGGCACTCTGGAGTTACACCCTCCTTTGTACCTATTATTTTTAGAAAGTGATACATTTCCTGGAGATAATTTAACAGGTTTGACTTTTATTTTTTAAACAAGTCAGTTTATGGAAATGTTCACAGATTTTGACACGTAGATTTATGTCTTTTTGCTTTATGACTACGATTTATTGCGTCTGGTTGTCTCCCTGTTTCTGTCAGCACAAGTGCTTTATAATAGATGTTTAGCCTAAGATTTTAAAACATGAGTATTATCTGCAACTGTGTCACAATAATTTATGAACGTTATATATGATAATGACGTTGAAAATAAATATTGCAACACGCCAGTATTTCCAGTGTCCACATACATGACATACACTCCACCAGCAAGCTCGAAGAAGGGAATTTTATGGTATCAAAGTCCTGTTACAGTTTCAGCAAGTATTGTCTTTAAAGGGTCTTTAAAAGCTGGATGCAAAGAAACAAATTGGTTTTTCAACGTCACTGCTTAAATGCAAATTGGCTTAATTGTATGCTTATGTTGGATTGATCTGCAACTTTGAGTATTTTTAGTATTAGTATTAGTATCCAGAACTTTCTTCTTATAAAAAGCAATTGTAAAAGAAGCCACACTTTTTCATGCATTAAAATAAATAATACAATAATTTGTAATTCTGCAGTCCAATAATGTAGAATCTGATGTTATAGAGCAGCACCAGAAATATATAATGATCTGTTGCAAAAAAACAAAACAAAAAGCAACAAAACTAATACCTTTTTGGGATCAGCGGTCCAGTCATGTGCCCTTTGACAAAGGAAATGCGAATAAAATACAGCTTCTTGTCACTCTCCTGATAACTTCAAGCCTGTTTCCCTGCATGTCATATCCCAACATAGAAGGTGCAGCCTCCACCGAGCTTCTTCTGCATCCGTTTAAGATCCGTTCAGTCGCCCACAGCAGCCTTTTTCGAATCCTCACCACAAACTGCAAGTGGAGACGGAGCGAGCAGCCAAGGCTGTTCCTCTCAGACGCTTTAAAGGGGAAGTGCTCAGTGAGGGAGGAGGAGGGATGAGGCGACAGCAGTTATACTGTAGGTCTGTCCTTTCCTGAAGGGGGGAGAGGTGGGGGTTGCTGGTCACGCTGAGGATGAGGCAGCCGTGTTCACTAACCCTTCACCTACATCAGCCCCCGTGCAGATGTTTCTCACCACCGTCCAGGGTTGCCGGGCACGTCCATGAATGGAAGAGGATGGAGAGCCGCAGCCTGGAAATGATAAGAACATTCCTGGGTAACATCAGTTGGCCTGGCATGTGGCGTGGTTTCACACCCTCCACGATGGCCCCCAGACTCTTCAAGCTTTGGATATTTCTGATCTTGAACTACAAGCCTGGTTAGAAAATATAAAGAAAGAGCATATGAAGTGGAAAACACAGCCTTTTTAAAATATTTTTTGTTCCTTTGTTGCGCATTTAGAACCAAGAAAGATTGTCTAACTTTATATAGCAGGGATGTTTCATTTCTCTAAGATGTCCACACATTTAGCATTTTTTAGCTGTCTCAGGTGAAAAATGATATTGTTTTTCAGTATATTTAGAAGATGTGAAAGACACTACTTTGTTGAGAAATGTAGACAGGAATGGGAGTTTGGAAGTAGAGTATAGTTTTGAGGAAGTGGAAAATATGGTGAATTGGGACCTCAAAAGTGATATGAGACTAAATGAGGAAATACATTAAAACAGAAATTAACATATAAAGAAATCAAGAAATGCAGAGCAGGTGCGGTGGGACTTATAAGCTGATCAGTCGTCTGCAAAATAAAATCAGGTCTATTTTGGTTGTTTCAGTTTGTTGAGCTAGTTGTCAGCTCTCGCCCCTAAATTTACTCGCACCTGCAGTTCAGCTTCCTCACGTCTTGGTTCAAACTGTCAGCATTCACGCTTCGAAGCTCGAATGCTATCTGTCATCCACAGACAGCGATTTCTTCACAGTTGAATCTTAAATCATTTTTCAGTGGAGTCAATACAGTTTAGGGCAGAGAGACAATGCTTATTAAAGGATAGTTTGACATTTTGTTGGAAATAATAATATAATAATAATAGTACTTTAAATTCAGATACAGACACGTCATACAAACAAGCACAGGAATGAACTTTTATTAACACAAATAAAAGCCAAGCTGCTGTTTTTATTGCTCCTTTAAATTTTAGAAACTTTCAACACTGCCACCCATGCATTTGTTTTATTATTTTGGAATCACATGACAGAATAACTTAACTTCTTAGTCATTCTGGTGTATAAAGTCATTTTAGCAATTAATCTGATTGTGTCAATGCACCTGACACTCTGTAAAGCGTGCCGGACGCCGCCATACCATGCTGAAAACAAATGCTCAGATGTATTTGCTCCATTTTTGTGGCCCGGGGCCGACCTAAACATACACATACAACCGTGTGTACGTCTGAATTCATAACAGCTGTCACACGCGCCTCGTGTTTAAACACAGCGTTGGATGGAGGGCCGGTGGTGACCTGTTTTGTTCTCTCCAAACACGGAAGACTCCATCGCTGATAGTCTGGAGCAGGCCTGGTGCTGGCAGAGATGGACGGGCTCCAGTCAGATAATGGTTTTAAACAGAAATGTTCCTGAGCCTGGGAGTGTCTGGAATGACACTACGCAGGGAGGACAAGCTGGACATGAAACCACAACATCTTCACATTACAAAGGAGGAGACGGAGCATCTTGGCTTTCCTGGAACTCCGGGTCCCATTGAGCAGTAAATCAATGATATAATCTTGATTTTTTTTTTCTACACAGTGGAAAAATTGAAGGTGAGGTGATTGGGCTAATTTAAGGGGCATTCAGTCATCTACAGACATCAGCTGGCGAGGGAGATGAAAGCTCAACGTGTGACGCCACTTCCTTGCTCCAGAAGTTAATCTGAAATAGGTGGGATGTTTACGTAAGAACCAAGTTAAATAAAAGATCTTTCATAAAAAAAACACACCCAGTTACTAGTTTTTTGGATGCACCTAGTTAAAACTAAAATAAACAAACTTCATCCACCAAATTGATCATAGAGTTGAATCAACATGCCTCTAAAACATTATAACCTTTGTGAGGGTCGGATTTATTGCTGGACTGCATTAGTTTCAGCTAGGTGTACCTTATAAACAGAAGGGTTCAATATGCCACGGATATTTCTGTGTTTACGCTTCAACTGACACTTCAGTCCCTTTCAGGTGTCAGATCTTCGCCTTTAACAGCAGCAACAACGAACTTCTTGAGCTCCTCTAAGTCCTACAACTTCGTCCGTTTATAATTTACTCCAACTGCGTTCATTGAGAACACTTTCCACATTTGAGGTGGCACTACTTTCTTTCAGGAGTCACATTTCAACTGACACTTACAGCTCAGTTCACCACCTACACCTTGACTTCGACATTTTAAATATATTAAAACATTTAACAACATGTCACTTATTGGACCAAATTGATCCCTTATTAACTATATTTTCTTATTCTTATTTACAGTTATTGTCCTCATCCCTGCAAATGCTACAAAACGTTTTTTCCCTGGGTCGGTCGTGGTGAAACAGATGTATTTCTAATGGGTTTCACGCTTGCCTCCTCTTCCTCGAGACATGTTTACCTTGGCACCAGCACCTGTCTCTCACTGCTCAACCAATGTGTTTGGCACCTGTTGTCAGCACAGCGGCCCTCAGAGAATATGAGCTGCACTTTAATAGTTTCGGGCCCGGGCCCCGTCGGGGTCTAAAGGTGGTAATCCTTCTGGCCACTCCTAGCCTTTGTCTTCACGCAGGCTGACCTTTGAGGCCAAACACGGCGCTGTGACAGATGAGGCAAATATCCTGCTGCCTGTGAACGCCACACTTGACAGGTGTTATTTTCCCCTGGTCGCTAGATGAGCTCCATCACAGCTGCCGGATGAGTTTTGTGCGAGAAAATATACACCTTTCTTTTATTTTGTGCTTCATCTAGTAATACACTACCAGACTCGACAATGTTTTTTACAATGCCTGCAAGAAGCACACAAATATTTTTGGGCATGCACAAATATGTTTGTGCATGCAAGTGTTTTACAGCCTTCCTGTCTGGGTGAGTTACGCATGTAAACATGTGCACACGAAGACAAGGAGGAAGCACTTGTGCACAGGATACCGATGTTTTCCCTCGTTGGGACGGCCGGCCCGAGAGGAGAGGAGGACGAGAGGGCCGAAAAATGGCAGGAGAACAACTGCAGAGTTTAAGGAGACAGTGTGTGCAGCAGTGGTGCTCGGAGGCCGCACGTTCTCCAGGTTTCCCTTCTGTTAAGCCACTTTGGCCCGAGTCTGGTCTCTATCAGGTTCTGAGTAACCAATCAAAGCACTGAAAGCATCCATTAATACAAGGTAGTATACACTAGACGCATCGGCTGGTTAGCTAATGTGTCTCCTGATTGTAGGAAATGTGAGTCAGGGCAGTAAAATGTCATGATTGCTCTGTTTTGCACCGTCGACAAACATCCACTCGTTTTCATAGAAAGCACAATTGCTATAAAGGGTTGCAGATGGTCTGAGGTGATCTGCAGGGTGTGTGTTTTATTTCATATATACACATTGGGCCCTTTTCACGAGAAACATGGGGGAATTCTGTTTCCACTCATGATTTTACTCACACATTGTCATTCACGCTCTGTTTGCACACCAGCCTGCACTTATGGTTGCCCAGTATAGTTTTTGACAAATAAATGAATCAGCACTTATATTTGCTTACAACTACATAGTGTCATAAACCATTGGTGAAAAGTTTATACACTGATTCTGAATGTTAAACAGGGGGTTTTAAGTGTTGCCATATAGGTAATACAAGACTTAATTATTAAATTTAGTTGTAGAATGACAAATAAATTACCCTTGTTAATTTGTGGTCCTGCTTTTTGTTCTCTGACACTCAAACTTATATGGAAACTGACTAGTCATAAATATAACTGATTACAATAATAAATAACACTATTGGAAGTTTAAGAGAAATAAGCATTTTTTTCCTTTTACATCCAATCCATTCATAAAATAAATTAAAACATTAAACAACTTTATTTTACTCGTTTTTTACTGCCTTTTGTCAGTTTAGTGGTTCCATACTCTGGTGCAAAAACAAATACACATACATGACATCTTAAACATTGTTTATATAGCTTCAGACAGCACTGAAACTCAATACCATGAATCTGACAGCGCAGCACGAATCAGACGATTGATCGTGTTAAATGTGTGCGTCTGGCTTCGGGGGCCAGTCAGACCTCCTTCCGCTCCACACGGCAGGAAAACAGACAGCAGCAAGATTTAGGATTGATCTATTTTAAAGATAATCTCACAGACCAAAGTAAACAGACATACAGGGAGGATATACAGTATGTGGTATTGAACAGGAGTAATGATTTAATAATAGATTGACCTGTCTAGTACTGGAGGCTCCTTGGGCTTAAGACAAACTGATCTATTGAATGATAAAAACTAAAATTGAGTGTTAAGTATTTGGGCTTTGCTAAATCAAGGTCAGCTTGTGCGACTGTACTCACCACCTTCACATTTACATTTTTTTACCTAATAAATCATATCTATGCTGCAGTTTTGGGAAGATCTACTTTCTTAAGGGTCCTGTCATCTCCAGACTGACTCACCTCCTCCCTCTACTCATATCTGATGAAATAAATAAAACAGAACTGAGTTAAAACTGAATCATATGATAGTCTCAACAAAGGAAGAGCCCACTTGAATTCAGAATGATTCTACATTAAGTTTCCTTTTTTTTCTCAGCCCTTCACATGTCACCATGACCCACAAAATGACCGCTTTTGTCCTCAAGTATGAGCTCGCTGCTTTGTCTTATATAAACCGTCACACAGACAAAAATAGATGCAAGTATAAACTGTTTTCTCAGTTGCAGATGAGGTTTAAGTGTTTTAAGCGGCGGGGACGGACATTAGTCACGAATGACACAGTCCTTGGTTGAAAGTGAAGAGAGAATATTATTTATTATTTTGTATTTACACTTGAGTTTACATCAAAAAATCTGACGAGATTATTCCTGACTGAACAATCTGTCTGAGAGCTGGAAGACCACACACAAACCCTCAAGGGGTAAACTAAGACTCTGAGAAAAATTTAGTTCTGACATTTAGCGAACAAAAAAGTTCAATTACGAAATAAATTACAATCAAGATCAAAGGAAATTCCTCTTTTCTGTCTCATGTTTTATCTCTAAAACCGTTTGAACAGAACATTAAAAAGGATGTCACAAGCAAAAAACACTAATGTATCACTCTTTGAATCATTCTCTGTTTAGTCTCTCTGTTTTTTAAACAAGATCATACTTAGAAGAAAGTAACAAGGAACAAACTTGTTTTAAAGAACCAAATTTGAAACTCCGTTTTTGGTGTGCTTGAATTAGCTTGAACACCAGCAAATGAAGCACAACTGAAGTACTGATGAAAACAGAAAATAGAATCTTTTGGATGCTACAATCCCACTAAAGCAGGTCAGATAAGATGGTGAGACCAAACATTTTAAAATCCTGAAGCGAAGGGAAACACGTTCTCCAGTTTTAGAGAGCAAAAAGTCTGATCGTCAAATGTCTCTGCGATTTCTCCTGAAATGTTTCCTCTCCTCTTCTTCCCACCTCCCTTCTTCCTGCTGTCTTTACCGATCGGGTCTTTGGAGGCAGAACACTTTGGCCTGGTGGTCTCCTGAAGCGGTGACCGTGAGAGACGCTTCCCTGAAGAAGAGAGGGACGGAGCCGGTCGGCGATCAACAGAGAAATCAACAATTCTTTGCCTCTGCTTCGATACAAGTGTGACAGTATATTTACATGCAGGAACATTCTCTACCGGGAGCGTTGTATCAAAGTTGTACCTGTTGATGGCGAAGTCGAGGATCTCTGCGGTGTGGCCGCGGTACTCGGACACGATGCTGCCGGAACGGGCGTCCCACAAGCGCAGCGCCCCGTCTAAGCTGCATGTGGACACCACCGAAGAAGAGTCTTCCCACTGCAGGTGAACGATGCCGGCCTGGAGGAACACAGAGAGGAATTTTAGGATCTAATTTTAAAGTTATGTAACTGTGTAAACTGCTAAAATGAATTCCTTAATTGGACGTTCTCTTTCAGGTGTCTCTGTATTTTAACACTCTCCCTCTTCCTGCTGTTTGTTACCTCGTGCTGGCACCTGTGCCTCAGGACCTGCGATGAGAGGTCATATATGGCCAGAGTCCCGTCCAGGTACGCCACAGCTATGAGAGGCAAGCTGGAGAGGAGAGGGGGAGATGAAACGCTGAAGAAACTGAGCTGTGAAAGTATGACTGAAGATAAGATTCAGAACTCCCTCTGGAATTTTAGGGGAAGTTTCCTTGATAGGGGACTCCAAAATAAACTGCAAACCACAGCCAGCCCGTCTCACTCTGATTCATAAGTCAGGACTCCTGGTGAAAAACAACTTTTAAAGCCACCAAATGGCCGTTTTTTTTTAATCACTCAGATTGTGACAAAAAGGCATTGCAGATGCTGAACTTAGAAAAAAGGGCTTTTCACACACCTTCCCTTCAGGGCTGATGTGAAATAAGCTCCTGATTCAGATCAGACAAAAGAACAAAAGGTTTAGATTGTAATTTTAATTAACCTGATTTAAAGCTTGAAGCCCAAAGTCATGGCTACAAATTGCATATGATCAGCAAATTTACAGTGCAGAAAATCAAATTCACATCCAGTGGATTAAAAATCTTTAAATGGTGGCACCTGGATTCACCTGGTAAAGATACATGGGAACTTTGGAATTTTCTGCAGTTTAATAAACTTTATCTCAGTTACATATGAGGTCTGATTACTTCAGCCAGCTGGTGACTTTCGCAGAAGTTTACAACGCTTTACAACGCTTTACAACGCTTTACAACTCACATGTTGCAGAATCCCACCGACTCGACAGAGTTGGTTTCTTCATCGTCTTTTGATCCTTTGGCTTTGCCTCCCTCCACTGAGAACGATCCAACCACCTTTACACACATGTGCACACACACAACACAAAAAACACACAGAATGGAAGCTGATGAGAAACACTTTAGTCTTAAAAAGACACAATAACAACAGGATGATGTTTCTGCGTCGCAGCTACTTCTACACGTGTCACTGACACCCACCTTGCCTGTGGCGGTGTTGATGATCTTGGCACAACCGTCCACTGAACCCGTCAGCACCAGGGAGCCGTCCTTGTTGCACGCCAGGCAGGTCAGCGCCCCCTTGTGTCCGTCCTGACCTGTCGAACGAAACAAAACCAAATCATTAATGTAAAATTCAGGTGTCATGATGTTTCTTATACAAAGATTCTTAAATTAATCTCAATCTTCTTCCAAAAAACATCTTATATAATTTGTTTACACTACTTTTATTTTTGCTGTTTTTGCCTGATATATTGCGCTGTAGCTCCATACTCCATACTGCTTTTATTTATTGTGGTCTTCTGTTTGTATACGACTTTGTAACTATGTTGGGAGAAACTTTAATGTAAAATCAACTCTTTCCCATTGGAGTTGGAGCAGCAGTCACATGAAATGTTCTCCAAAGAATCCCTTTCCCTTCCTCTATCGTGCTCTTTTGAAATTTGAAAATAAAAATCTCCTCAATTCTTCTATACATGCACTTCTCTCTTAAGTTCCTAAAATTATAGTTAAATACCTACTAACAGCATAAAATGTAAAGGTAACAGCAGGATGAAGCTACATTTGTGGGCTGCCAAACTCACCTTTAATGACGTGGACGGCGTTTCCCTGCTTCAAATCCCACACACGTACAGTTCCATCCTCATAACCCACCACAGCCCGTTTACCTGCAGAAACATTTTAATTATACACATTTTACTTCAAGTGACAAGTGCAGACAATAAAGATCTATGGAAAGATATCGTAAACAAAATCAACGCAAGCGTTTTTAAGTTGTAACAAATTTGAAAAAAATGTACTTGTTAAGGCCCAGGCCGTAAATTTTGGCACTTTAAATGTTGCAGAGTGGCTTTGAATTGAACATTTAAATACTGTAATGCATCCAAATTCCTTTTTTATGAGGGAATTTGTGTCTTGTTTTCCCATCTCTCACCATCAGGGAGGACTTTTCCGCTGGTGGCCTGGCACGCAGAACTCTGGAAGGTTTTACAGTCTCCTGAAGGGATCTTCCACATCCACACGTTGCCGTCGTCTGTTCCCGCCAGCAGCACCGGAGCGCAGGGATGCCACTCCAACCACTGAGGAGGAAGCAGGGCAGACGGCCACAAATTAACAGCTACTTTACACACGAGCACAGATTATTTCCCTCTAATTTCCACCACAGTTTACTACTAGTGCCTGACGAGCAGATCTTATAATTATCATGGGTTATGTGCCTTGCTAAACGGCAACTCAGCAGTCGCGGTTGAGGGAGGGGAGAACGTCTGATCATTCACTTCCTCCACAAGACCACAAATTCTCAGCGTGTGAGCGGTCATCCTCTCTTTTTTCCGCATAAATTCCTTCAGCCCCAATAAAAGGCTCCACACAAGTGCTTGCAGATGCACAAACTAAACAGACACAAGTACACATTCGGGATGATGCAGTACTTTTGGATTACACTCTTACACACGCATTCTCCGTACTGAAGCCCTCACCTCCAGGTCTCCCACTTCGAAGGACCAGATCTCCTCTTTGGTTTCTACTTTCCAAACTTTAATCATGCCGCTCATGTCACCCGTGGCCACCATGGACGAGTCGTGGCTGAACACGGCACACGTCACAGAGTCTTTGTGACCTGTGGAGACAAGGGAAAGAAATTGCTTTTGAAGATCCCACATAGGTTTTAGATGTAGTGTTACGTAAAAACTTTATTTTGCTTTCTTTAAATCATATTCTACTAACGTTTTGGTAGCCAAAAGAGTGATCTTAGCCCCTGGTATCTCAGCTGAGCATGATGGATTTTTCATATTTAAACTTCATCGTTCAGATCAGTTGAGCAAATATGAGTCCAGAGAAGGGCAGTTGTGTTTGCTTTGTTATGGCTCTTAAAAGAATATGAGTTTCTAGATTAAGGTTCACTTTTATATTACGGACAATCCCTTTCGAACAGAGTTCAGTTTGGCAACGAAGAAAACTTTCTGTTACCTCGATTCCACTTTGTGATCATCTCTGTGGTAATAACCAGTATGTTATTCAGGTGATCACAGAGAGCAGGAGGGGACAGAACAGA
The DNA here is from genome assembly GCA_031216445.1 of Lateolabrax maculatus. Classification (NCBI taxonomy): domain Eukaryota; kingdom Metazoa; phylum Chordata; class Actinopteri; order Acropomatiformes; family Lateolabracidae; genus Lateolabrax; species Lateolabrax maculatus. Next base: position 6,149,312 of record CM062215.1, on the reverse strand, counting down.
GGTCTAACCTGCTGAGACTCAACCTCTCACCAGATATTGGCGGTGATGCACAGGTTTAGTTTAGGTGTTTTTTGGCGTGAACACAGCCCTCACTCACCTGTGCACTCCAGCAGGACCTCTCCATCGCTCACCCTCCAGACGAAGGCCTTATCGTCCTCTCCTCCTGTCACAGCCATGCTGTTTGTGGCCGGATCCAAACTCACGCAAAACACCGAGCCTGGACAGAGGAAAGGGAGAAGCCGTTTTAGAGGTTGAGCAGACAGTATCTGCCTGATAATAGGAGCAGAAACCCGGGACAAGGCGCTACCAGTGTGTTTGGAGAAGGTGAGCTCGCTGTCATCTTGCTCTGCCTCGGCTTCCATCTCGTCCTCAGTCTCCCAGCCTTCATCATCAGCGAGGTCTTCAAAGTCAACGTCCTCCAAGTCGTCAGCCAAATCATCTGACAGAGAAACAGAGATATAAAGTTAATATTTTAAAATCCAGCTTCCAAAAACACAAATCCGGCTTGGTAGCACAGGTTTGGTGAAAGGGAGGCGTTGCTGAAAGTGACTTGAACAGTTTTTCTACCCACCTGGACCTGGCTCTGTCTCGTTTAAATCGATGACTTCGATAATTTCCTCATCTCCGTGGAGCTCAATGGAATTTTCCCCCGTGTTATCCATGCTGTTAGCGGGCTAAAAGCTGCTAAAACTACCGAAAAGTAACCGCGCAAGCAAAGCTAGCTCACCTCTCTTTAGGCCACCGCACTTTTAACTTCTTACAGAGTCCTGACGTGGTTAAATACTGATTAGATTTAGATAAACAGCGGAGTTATATGTCAAAGTGACGGCCTCCCCATGTTTTTTTTTCCTCACGTTGCCGTGTACTGGAGCGAGAGACCGGCGCGCACTGATGACGTCATTCCGCCCGCGTCGCTTACCTGCGTGTCCACAAGATGGCGGCGTTGTACAAATCCTCGTCAACGCTGACACTAACGGTGAGCTAATGGGGGTTTTTTTGTGTTTTTATGCTTAGAAAACTATATATTTTTTTTACATATTATAATCTTCTACAATGTGTTGTATTCGCCCCAGTGGAGTTCAAGCCACTTTCTTTCGTTTTGTTCTGTATTTCGAGGCCTCCCACAGCCACCACTAATACTAGTCAAGTCCATCATCACCTTTATCACCAGCAGCATGCAGATAATGTGTGTTTTTTTTGCCTTTTTTTTTTTTTTTTAAATTGTTTCTGCAGCCCAGGAAGCAAAAGCCCTTGCATGTGCAGAATTTCCTGGCCACTTACTCGCTCTTAAAGTATCACTGTGAAGTGTTCCCTCGTTGTGTAACAGTGATAATGTGTCCCTTTCAGTCTGATGAGTCTACGTCCCCTTTTACTTACAATATGATTACGCTGCGTTCCTTAACAGAAATCATCCTCTTGCACTCCCCCCGTGATTAAACACTGGCTTTCTCTGTAGTGAGCTGAGGCCGCTTCTGCTTCACCGCTGACACAAAACTGTAATTTACACGTCTGTTATTACTGGAGCAAAGGTTAAACACTGCATTATGCATGGACTTAAATATAATTAATTAAAAAAAAAAAAAAAAAAATCATTCCATGAAACTAATGCTGACTTTGATGTTTTAACCTGTATTCATATACATGTATCCCAATCAAATAAATTGCATTAATGCAATATTGTTACTTAAAATCAGGTTTTGTTTTCTTGAGAGGGACCTTATACTACCAAATAATGTGTCCGTATCAAGCTTCTCTCATCTGGGTTTTGGCAGCTGGACAGTCAGATGAAGCTGTTTAGAGAGATTTTAGTGATGAAAGTAGGATTTTGAAGCAAATATTGCCGAATGAATCCCTGCCAGCTCCAGGTGTGCTGAGCCCGACCTTTGACCTCCCTGTTTCGGGGGAATGAGATGGCAAACCTTTCCTTCTAAACTCACATTTAGGGATATTTGTGAGACTGAAGTAAACCACAGGAATAACATTAAAAGCAGAGCAGTACTCCATTTCAAAAGGAGCGCTCTTCTCTTCCTTAATCTCTTCATCAAAAGATCCCTGGCCAGAGATATTTTATGAACACTTAACACAGTTTGTCTACTTCAGGTTTTTGGGGGTTTTATGTCTCTCGCTATATTCTGCTGGCAGGACTCGCAGACTGCATGCCCAAGTACATTTTACTGGCTGCCCAGGCCCTCCTTTTCAAGCCTTCCCTGGAAAAATACAACCATCTCATGATGTGGTGAGATGTGGAAACATCAGGGTGTATGTTATTTAGACATTTTAAATCTGCTGTGAGTGAGAGATTTATAAACTCTCCGTTCAGTTATGAGAACGGCTGGAAGAGGCCGTTGAACGTTCACGTTGGAAAGTTAGATGACATTAGTTATGATGCTGGTTACAGCCGCTTTATTTCATCAATCTGCTTCTGCAGCTCGTCGTTTTTTCTGGCCGTCGTGCCAGCAAAGGAGTTCATTCAGCTCCTGTTCACATAACTTAAAGCCTGTAACTTTGTCGGATTAATTTAGGAATATTAATCAAGCTTTTGGACATTTTTACTACAGCGGGTAGCAGTTGATTTTGAAGGATGATACAAATACTGATCCAAGAGCTGATATTTTCCCGTATGATTAAATTAACTCATTTTCATACAAAAACATGGCAAGTAGTCACTGTTTTCCCTTTGAAACAGCAGTTAGACCATCATGAGACACTCAAAATCTCCATTAAAAGCCAGACTTAGGAAATTCTTGTAGGCTTAGCAGCTACTTGAGGCAATGCGGTTCCTAAATAAAATTCAGAAAATCCACAAAATGTAAAACTTGACTGGTCACATCAAGATTGACAACATGGCTGAATAAAGTGTGGGAAGGCAGATACACAGATTTAATCTGGGTCAGGAGCTCAGACCGTAAATACAGTCTCTGGTCAGGAGTAACAGGAAATACCATATAAGCAAGAGGGATCATGAGCTGGTTTGACCTCACAGAACATGTGATTCAGTCTTCTGAGCAACCGAGACGTTTAAACATCAATCATGGGCTAAAAATAAGTTATTTCACCCCTTTCAGTTATCAAGTTTGTCTTTTCCTTGGTCATTAGGATATCTTGTGAGGTTAAGAACAGATTTTCCTTTAGATTATGTGAATAGATAGTCTGGATTGAGGATTTTTGGTTGTGAACTGAATGTGAAAATTGGTAGAAAGTACATTTACTAAAGTATTAGTAATCAATACTTTATTACTTGTAATATTGGATTGTATTGTATGTATTTATTACTTGTAATAAAGTATCTTTATATTGTTGTATTGGTACATAAGTAAAAGATCGGTGTACTTCTTCCAATGTTGAACATCAGTCAAATTTACTCAAATTTATGACTCTAATAACACAGACGAAGACTCAATTTGCAATCGTAAAAATGTGTTTGCACGGTCATGAAATAATTTTAATCTAAATTTAAAGGGAAAGCAATGATGCCTTCAGGTGTAACAGCAGGCCGGAGGATTGTTCAGCACTAGTGGGGGGGGGGGGGGGGGGGTTTGTTGCTCTGGTTGCCTTCCAGTTCGGTTTTGTCTTAGTCTAGGTCTGAATCTGCCTATTTTTACCCAGACACCCTGGAACAGCACATTGGGTGGGCTTCTCTCTGCCGTCATCAGGACAGCAGAGACCGGGAGCGACCCGTCATAACAACATTTCTCGGTTTATCACTCCGGCAAGCTGGTTTATGTCTGAAAAGCAGGACACTCTGGGGTGCTGTTACTTTATAGGCACACACACATGGAAACACACACTCTCTGCCTGACCAAGACATGGAGGCATATTCATCCACACTGTGTGTATGTGTGTGTGTGTGTGTGTGTGTGTGTGCAGTACATGCACCTATACACACACACATGCACGCACACACAAACAGTATCATTAATAAGGCCTGGGAGCTGTTGCTGTGTGAGAGGTAATTACTCCATGCAGCTCAGCGAGGCTTTGATGGAAAGTTTTAGACTAACTGGCTCGACTGTAAGAAGCCTTGACTCTGCTTCTTTTTAACAAGAACTCTTTATGGCTCCTTTTGCTCTCTTTTCTCTCTTAAACGCTGCAGTTTCATGGCATCCTGGAAAGATTTTATGGCTCGTTTTTAAATATAAGCAACCTAACATACAAGAAAAGGGCTCGATTCACATAATACCACCGATTAATGTTGTTGTACAGCTCCATCGCATGCTGTCAAATGCTCTGTGAAGTGTTCTCTTTCTTGCTGGCAAAGCAAAGCTTCTTTATGACGCTGAGGTCTGCCTGCTTTGTCTGCACGCTGCGTCTGACTCATGTGGGACCGTGTTGGGTGAGATGACGGCTTCCCTTCTCAAACCACTAACAGCCAGTTGTGTGTGTGTTGCAAGAGGTCTGGTCCACAGCCTGTGTGTGATGTGTCTGCTGTGGTAGCAGAGCGGTAGTTTGCGCAGGCCGTACACGCTCGCCTGTTGACTTTCTAGCCCGATTGCTGCTCCTTTTCCAGCCGCTGGCCAAAAAACATGGTGTATTTTTGGAACATCATTACTCAGGATCTGTGTTTTTAGCCGGAGCCATGTAAGGCACTTTGGTACAGACGCTTTTAAAGGCATCACGCTCCAAATAAGAGGACTTATAGCTATTCACACTGGATATAAACCTGAAATGGAACGAGGGGATGGTTACTCCCCTGGATGCAAAATAGTTAAACTAACATAATCAGCGATTTTGGCAACCCGAGTGTGATGTTCACTGAATTGCAAATGCGCTGCTCTGGGCAATATAAGCCAATCTAATCCCTGCTTTGACATCAGTGCTCTGGACACACTCACTCACGCACACACATGTACACATATTTGAGTTTCATGCATGTCTGCATCAGCAAAAGCCCACTGACAAACAATGCAGATGCAGATGTCCAAGACCAATTTGTTCCCCCCTCACAGAACAAGTATAAACTTTGTGCTTTTTGCATAAAGTGTGTCACAGTGGGTTGCCATGACATTTGGTGCAGACATCCATGTTTCCCTCCCCTGGATTCATTGTAACTTTGGTGATCTTTTAACTCTCCATCGAACGCCACCAAACTTTGATATGTGGCCAAATACCTGCAAAATAAATTACATCATAAGATAGTAAACATCTGCCTATATCTTTATTTATTTTAAAATGTATGTAAAATGTTCATAATTTCAGTGGAGGTTTGGTAGTTTTAGTTTTGTTTCATTTAGTTGCAGTTCTTGTTTTAGTGTTTTGCAGAGAAGTGTGATTTTTAGTGGCAGAAATTCTGAAACTACATTCAGCACTGGAAAACAACATGCGTGAATTATTAATTTAAGTGGTTGAGTATGGTGTCCAGCATGTAAACAGAAGGATTAAAAAGGGAGCCTGCGCCCTCTCTGGTATGCATTTTATATTTGCATTCATACACAGAGGAAGGACGGCTGCAGCCATACAGGGTTTTAGGCCAAAGAGCTTACTCAAGCACAACAACATCAGAGATGCCTCCAAGACCGACTGCTTTACGTAACCGGTGCTCTGTAGCTCATCCACAAAAATTATAATCCTTTGTTGCTATGGATACGGCTGTCCCAACGGGCCTCCCCTGTACTCCAAAAGAGGAGCGACCTCGATTAATAAATGCAAATTGTACCCGAGCAGCACAAAGCTGCGGCCGAGTTAAAAATAAAAATAATAAAACATTTTTTTATTTCTTTTTCTCACAGTTAATAAAGTGGTGATAGTGATCCGGAGGGAAGGACTCAAATCAGAAAGCACCTACCCTGCTGAAGGGCCCTTGAGCAAGATGAGGAGCTGCTGGTGAGCCTCTGATCTCCCTGTAGAGGAGGAGGATAAGTGAAAAGATGGTGGTGACAATGAACTATGTTAATATTAACTGTAATGATGCTATGTAACAGTTCAAATAGTTGAATAATTGTTTGCAAAAAGTAATGAATGAATGGTGGAAGCAACTAAATAATGGATAAATGGTTTAAATATGTAACCTAAAGTCATGAATAAAAAGTTAAATTAGGTAAAAGTTAACTAAATAGTTAGCACAACGTAATAGATGTATGGTTAAAATAAATACCTAAAGTAATGCACAAAACAAGTTAAAGGGAAGTTTATTTGCATAGCACTTTCAACAAGGCAATTCAAAGTGATTTACATAAGACATAAAGGGCATTAAGACAATATAGAAAAGAAATACAAGGCTATATAAAAAAACATTTAAATAGTGTATAGAGGAGTACAAAAATAGAAGATAGGAATGAGCTAAAATATGTGTGAATAAATGTTACAGTGCAGGGCAAGATATAAATAAATAGTTAAAAGAGTTAAACAAATTGGATTAATGGGGAAAACAAGCTGAACGTAGTGGAAAAAATGGTTGAAATGTTCAGCTTCTTCCACTCAAAGTAGTAGTACGAACACAAACCTGACAGAACCGACCGAAATACAGACAGCTCAACTGTGTGAATACATTATTGTAACAATATCCAAATAAGATATCACAATGACACCAGAGCATCTGTCCTTTGACTGCCGAGTAGATGAGAGTTTAAAAATTGAAGGTAATATTTCCCCTTCAGCTGTAACAAAAATGTTCTAAAGTGATGCTGACGAAGATCTTTATGTAGTAGCTGTCTGAAGAAACGTGAAATACAGGGTGATTAAATCGTCAAATTGTCAAAGCTTTCTTTCCTGTGCTGAATGGCACACGAGCACAAATGTTGGCAGTGATGAAGTTCAGTCATGTTTCAACCACTTCTACTCCTTGGTGGGTTGGCCTGGTCCTTTCAGGCCAAGAATCTAATCCTTCCAAAATGTCTGTGAACTTCAGTGAGCCGCCGAAGGAGCCCGGGGGGTTTGAGAGGAACCAGTGAGAGCAGACTTACCTCATAGTAGAGCTGTGTAGTCTACCTGCACTTGGTGAATAATAACACTGTCTCTGCCTGCAGATGTAGCCTATATAGAAACTGGTTAGCAGATTACAGTAATCAAGTCAGCTAAACCAGGCAGTGGTGTCGCAGTTTTGCCTGTGGGTTGCTGCTCAGATGCAAAATCAAATATAAAGTAATGGAAATAAAAGCATATCGGATTAGAGTCGGCGGAGGGGAAGGCGTTTCATGTTGCAATGAGCAAGAATTGGATAAAACGTTTGTTTCATTTTGCCGCTACTGGTTATGGAAAGTGCTGAATAATGGAAGCAAGGTTATTAGTGTCGTAATAGATCTCAGGCAGTGAATAAGTTCTATAATTGCTAATTACAACACAAATGTCGTTATAACACAATGTGAAATGTGCTAAACATGTTAGATTATTTTATTGATTAATGACATGTTGATGGCCTTGATTTTTACTCTCTTGCTTAATCATAACATAGGAGATAAGATATGTATTCAGGATAAAATTGCTACAGAGATTCATTTTAAGGTACACAGAGCAACTATAAATCTACTACAAGAACATTCTAGCAGTGTAATAATGACACCATAGTAGATAAACCATTATTATTTAAAGCATATTAAAGCTATAATGATCACAATGGAAAACAAATACCATTAAGTATTGTTAAGTTACTGGAAACTAGTCTCTGAGTAGCATAGACACTAACTATTAGTTTAAGTATATTATAGGGATGTTATTATGGATAAAAAAAACTATAAGTTAGTATAAAGTTATAATAAACTCACAATTGACACAGAATAATGTATGTATGAACAATGTAGGAGTGTTTAAATACTGTGTTTTAGACTTAAAATACATCAAAACAGGATAAATGTCTCATAAACTCACTATAAAGTGGCACAGAAAGAAACTCTAACAATATTCTGGATTGTACTTATGAAGCCATGGGCAATAAAAATGCCATAAAGCAGGAAAATTGTATTATTATTACTCATTATTGTGTGCCACGGACATACAGGCTCCTATATGAATATTATACAGCACCTACAGTAGAGGTGAAACACCATAAAGAAGGATAAAGTTATTAAAAACAAAGTAATGATTACATTAAACGCACAGGAAATGCTAGTTGGAATATTGATTCACTTTTTACGGTGCTTGCACTCCACTATTTTCATTTTCTGCTACATTTTAGAGGCAAATGTTGTACTTTTCACTCTATTACATTTGCAGGTTGACATTAATAATACAAAAAAAAAAAAATCAATAAATACACTATGATGCCTTATTATTAGTCAAGATAAGACTTTATTGGGGAAATTCACAAGCTACTATATACATTAAAAAAAATCTCCTTTACCAGCTGCAGCATTAAAGTGATGCACACATTAATAATTATAACAGAATAATATAATAAACATTGTTCTTAAACGGGCCATTCTGCACAAAGTGCATTTTGATGCTTGTACTTTTACATTTTTGAATGCATGACTCGCTACTTTATTGCTACTTTACACTTTAGTAACAGATCCACCACAATACAGGAAACGCCCAGAGACTTTTTTTTTCCTTTATTAATGACCCACACACACACACACACACACACACACACACACACTCTCGCAGGCCGCACACTAGTAGATGATCACACTGTGATCAGGCTGAGCCCGCCCCTGGTGCAGGCAGGGGCTCTCCATGTGACGCTGGGGCTGTTACAAAAAAAAAAAAAAAAAAAATCCAGTATGGCGGAATCTGTCAGGAGATGAATTTCTTCGTCCCCCCCTCCCCTCCTCCTCCTCCTCCTCCTCTCCTCCTCCTCCTCCTCTTCCTCCTGCGCTGAGAAGAGAGAGAGAGAGAGAGAAAGCCCCAGAGTGTACCATGGGAGAGGAGTGAAAGCCCCGTGGGACTCATGTTGGGACGCCTGGCTTCCTCCCGGCGCGTGTAGGTGAGCTGCTCGCGTGTTCGCGTCCCGTCCGGGAGCAGCGCGCGGCCGAGGCGCTGCTCCGCTCCGGCGTCGGTGTGATTCAGGCGGGGATGCGATGCACACACACACGGGATTCATCAAAACAATGTCCGGCTGAAGTTTCCGCTCCGCTCCGCCTCGGCTCCCAGGCTTCCCCTCCCGGCTCGTTGTTTTTGTTTTTGTTTTTTTGTTTTTTTTGTTTTTCTGTTTTTTTGCGCCGCGGCCGCCCGACGCGTTTTCCCACTTTCCGGTAGGAGTGATTTCACGTCTTTACACGCAGATTTCATACGGTTTGTTGCTGTGTGGCGGGCGGGAAGTGTGGAGGAAGAGGAGGAGGAGGAGGGGGGGGATGTTTATTATGCCGATTGTTGCTGAGCTATTTTTAGTGCCCGGCCGAGCCTCGGGCTTTATGCAGTAAACACAGAGCCAGCGCGCCTCTGTCGCCGTAAACTCGCGTTACTGGCGAGGAAAAATGCGTAAAATGAAGCTACAGGCCTGCGTAAGTGTGTGTGTGTGTGTGTGTGTGTGTGTGAATGGCTCGGGATGGGCGGTGGTAATTCTCTGCATGCGTCAATCTTTCTGTTTTTTTTTTTTTTTTGTGAATGGGGGCGTACGGGGTGGTTGGAGCTGTTAAAGCAACACCGGAGCAGCGGCTGGTTCAGGAGGAGGTTTTAGTCAGGATCGGCCCCGTGAGGGAGTTTGAGTTTGGACTGGAGTGCACCCACCTTTTTTTGTTTTATTTCTTTTCTTGTGACAGGCATCTGCAGCAGCCAGAGTCGTCATTAATGCGAGTTAGATCCACTTTTTGGGAGAAATGCTGCTATTTCTGCTTATTTTGGTGTAATATAACATGTTGAAGTCGGTGTTTTCTTTCTTTTTTTTTTTTTTTTAATTATTTCTTCACTTTGGGCTGCAGGGCTTGTCTCCCCAGATCTGTCACCCTGCATCAAGCAAGCTCTTTTTAGGGGACAATGGCCTTGGACACACACACACACACACACACACATACCCCTCCCGAGACAGATGAGATGCCCTGGAAGAATGGTGTTGTATGAAGCCCCCCTGGTGTGTCAGCTACTCCCCGTGACACACACGTTCAAACCGCCCCCTGCCCCCACCCTAACCCTTGTCTTGCTTTTCCATCACAAAGCGCAAGTGTGTGTGTGTGTGTGTGCGGCTGTGCAGTGACCGACTTTTTTGGGGGCAATTTGTCCTGCGGCTGCACTGTCTGGCCCTCTTGTCTTGAGACCCACCCCCCCTTAAGTGCACACACACACGCACACACACACATTCATCCTGCTTCAGAGGACCTCCGAGACCTCTGCCAACACACACACCAGGGCGTGAACATGCACGCTACCCCCATGCCTCCGCCCCCCCCCTCCCACCTCGCCCTCCGGCAGTTTTACCCTTTTCTATTTGTGGTGGTGAAGTCGACTTGATGCTCCGGGCCCAGACCGTGATTACATCTGACACTCCTGCTCCAGGCCCGAGGAATTCCTGCTACTCGCGTGAAAACAAAGAAAAGACCAATCACTTACTTCCAAAAACAAAGACGAGATAATTTATCCCCCAAACAAATAAAAGAATCAAATGTTCTGGCTCTGTGAAATCCACATGTTCAAGAGACTAACGGGACTGTTCCACCCGGTTCTGCAGTGGAAGTCATACATCATGCTTTTTCCATATTTTTTCTTAATCTTGGAGCGCCCCAGTCAAAAAGAAACTATGTCCGGGACAAGCAATTTATTGCCCGATTGGTTTACAGCTTCTTGCAGTGTAAGCAGGAGGTCGAACTTGAGGTCGTATTCAGTTTTTCGACGGTGGTCTTGGATCTGCACTGGCAACAGTATTTTACTTTTATAAAGCCTGGAGCAGGACTCCATAATGGGCCAGATTGAAAAAAAAAACAGGAAATAAATGTCTGAAAGGTGTCGTGTTGTCAGACAACAAGGCAAGTATTGAAAAGTGATTTAATCGTGGGTCAGAAAATTCTCACAGTGTTCACTTTGTGTTCACTAGGTTGCATTATGAGTCTTGCTATTAAATCACTTATATTCATATAGTCATCTGACATCGGAAGGCATCTAAGTCTTATATGATAATAAACTGGATATCTTTGGGTTTGGGACTTCATCTGACAAAACAAGACCCACAAAGATGTTTTCTAACTTTTGTCCTTATTTTATTGGCCAAACGAGTATCCTTAGTTTATATCATTATTATCCTAAGAATCCCTAGTTGCAGATTGTTTAAAATGTAAATATAATTGCTTTGATGGACATAAAACTGTCAGAGTTCTTTTAACCATTAAAGATGACCAAGTCATCTCAGCTCTGTACTGTAAGTGGAATCCAAGACTACAAGACAACAGATGTCACTGAAAGATCAATACTATAAATAACTGGAAAACGATTTGTGTGTGTGAGACATTAATATGGATGCACCTATCCTGCTTTTTCTCTCCCGATACCGATTCCCATCCCTCATGTCCGTGCTCTCTTTTTCACAACTTTAAAATCTGTAAACCTCATTGCACAAAACTCATTAAAATCATTTTTCTGCAAGTTTTCATGAGGCCGATTGTTGTGGCACTAAAAATGGAGCCCACCACGACTGAATGAATGTACTTGACAGTGGAAACACTGAATTTAAGAGTGAAACTGACTAAGAAACTGTTACCAGATCAGCTTTATAAAGTCAGTATCGGTGCCAGAACCGATCTGACTTGTTCATCTGCCGCTCTGAAACATTAATGTACTGTTACATCAGGTAAATCAGATAATATCTTTCTAAAGAAAAGTAGTGACATTGTCCTTTTTGTCCTCTCCGATAGGTTGGTACCGGTGCTAGACAGCGAGTTGCCGCTCTGATTGGAGTAGCCAAATCAAAAGCCTCATGGGGATTGGCCGCTGCTGCTGGAAGTCTGCTTCCTGTTTTTTGAGGGGCCGTCCTGTTGGATCAGCCTGAACACACACTCAGACACTCCCAGACATCCACAGTTTTGGCAGGATAACAGCTTTCTCATTGCCAGCCTGTAAATCACATCTGCACTTGCACAAACACACATCTGTTCTGCCATACACACACCAAGCCGGGTGCTCACCTGCCGCACCGCGTGGACACCCACCTGACTGATCTGTCAGCAATGACATCACACAGCCATCAAGGTAAGAGCTACGTCATTGATGTTACACTTCTTGTTTTCATGTCTGATTGTTTTTGTACAAGGTGGAAATTTAGAAGATTCACTCACCTTTTTTGTGCTAATAACACGTTTAGGATTAAGTTACAATATCACAATTTCACTGTATACCTTTTTGGGCTAATTTCAAGTCTTATGTCTCTGTAGATAGCAAGTTTAAATCCATGCATCCGGATGGTATTGGCTTTTTAGACGCTGATGCTTCTTAAATTAGCGTTTCATCAGTCTCACTTTTAGTAAAGATTTTTTGCCTCCCAGGATGGTTTAAATTCTGGGGGAAACTTGAAATACTTGTAATATCGGCACAAAAGTGATCAAAGGATTTTTAATCTGAGTGCAAAACTTGTTATTTGTGCACAAATACCAGTGTAGGATACTGAAAAAACATGAGATTAAATTGAAAAATATCATGTAAGAACTCTATTTGTCAAACGTGACAGAAAGACATAATTTTGTAGCATCTTCTCGGCCTGACCACTGAACGAACACCAATCACTGCTGCAGAAACGCACTGGGAATCTTCGACAGAATTTGTTACTGTCATGTGTGAAGTAATGAGTATTTAGCTCCTCAATACAGTCACATCAAGGGAAATCTCCCTGCTGCTACATCTGCCATATTGATATATGTGAACATTCGTTTTTTAGTGCACACAGACGAGTCTGCTCGCTAAAACGCAATAAAACATTTTAATCTGGTCTTATGACTGTTAATTGGCTTGATTCAATATGAATTAGCTCCAGAGGACGAGAGGGAAAGTCCATAACGCGGGCTCATTAAGAGAGTCTACTTTCCTCTCTGACACCTAATCAAGCTCAGTTTAGAAGCTCTGGCTTGTGTTTTAGCGAGCTGATAAATAATTCGGTAAGCAGCTGGCAGATGAAAAGGTTAGCTTCCTGCCCTAGTCGGTGAGGTGCCTGACTGTGTCGACCGTGTTTACTTTGTACACCTGGGAGTGTGTGCACTATAAATACCACAGCCGAGGTAACCACCGGGCCCCGAGAGATATGAAGGAGCTGCAGCCTCAGCCGGCGCCCTCAGCCCTCCAACATCTCCATCACTGACACATCCGAACACACCGCAGCCGGCGGATCTCTGGTGCTCTGGTGCACATGTGTATCATATTCAAGTTGCACACGTCCCATCCAGAGGAGACACTTTGTCCGTCTCACCGTGGTGTCGGCTCACTTTCCCAGTCCCCAAGTAGGGCCAAGCGCATTATACTGTTAGATCAACCTCGGATTAGTGTGGCTCAACAGTTATCATTAGACAGCCCATTCTAATTCCTCCACACGTTGACTCGTCTCCTCTACTAATAATTCATACCCTGCTAATCCTAAGAAATGATTTTGACAGTGATTAACGCTAACATATGCAAAGTGACATGTTAAATGGTCAGACCTTGAAATAAATGGTAATATGCAGTTAAGTATGATGAAATATTCAAATTACGTTCAGTAATCTGTTTCCGAGCATGTTTTAACTACCGTATTTGAACTTTTATGATCAAGACAAGTCAGACAATAAAATAGTAAATTGTGTATCTTACAGATTACTATGATTGCAGTTCATTTAGAAGTTGATACTGTAGATGATAACATTAAATCTGCAGAATAATATAAGAAGTATAAGTGTGGTGAAGCTCTTAACATATTTATCATATTTATCTCATTTGAAGTTTTCATAAATATTTAGTTTATATACAATTCTGTTGATTAAAAAGTGTGCACAAGTCTGTGATATCTAAATTGAAGGCTGCTAACTTGTTTCTGGCCTCTTTGTGATTTAGAAGTTCATTTTTAGCGATGTCTTTAAAAATTAAATCAAATCAGTCATGCTGATTCTCATAATCTTCCCTTAATTTGTTTCTGAGCTCATTTTATGACTAACTTAATACCTTTTTTTTGTTTTTACAGAGTTATGATATCTAGAATTAAGGCAGTGAATTGACTTTAATGCAGTTAAATTTAGTGGTCTACATCATTAAGATTTAAAAATGTCTTAAAGGGGTATCCCACTGATTTAGCACCGCGCTTTCATAAAGTGGACTAACAAGAGATAGATTAGAAAATGGTCAAAATTGAAGCAGCAGAGGCTGAGATATTCTGGGCCCTATTGAAACGATCTATAGTGCTTGGTCTAAAGTGCAGGGCGCAAGTGCTTTTGGGGCGTGTGCAAATCCACCTTTGCTCGTTAAACGGTGCATAATCTGGGCACAAAGTGAGGCGCAATGGGGTTGTACTTAGTCTCGTAATTATACATAAGTGTGTTCTGTGTGTAACATGAATTAAACCAATCAGAGTGTAACCTCCAATTTAAAAGCCAGGTGCGCTTGCACCTTGGCCCATTGCTGTTTAAATGGCGGATCCTGCAAATTGGACGGTTTTCTGCTGAGGAAACTGATCTCCTCGTGCGCAAAGTGAAAGCTTGTGAGCATTTCATTTCACCGTCCATTTGACTGTGCGAATCAAGAATATATGAGCAAATGCACGCTGCTGCGTCCCTGTGTGTGTAACAAGCGGAGTGTACACGCGTTGTGTGGGCGCGTCTTACGATCTGAATAATGCGCCCTTTAAATAGCAGGAAAATACTGCGCCGTTGATTTCATTCGCTTTCCGCTGCCTCAAGATAGCAGTGAGCCAACAATGCGTCTGATCACACCTCATTTTAAGACCAACACGCCAACGGGCGCACAGATGGGCGCAAGTACATTTGCGACTTAAACAACGTAGGCGCTGGGCGATAAAGTGACACTTTGCACCGGGTGTAAGAAAGGGCCCCCTGACTTTAAGTATGGGCCAAGCTCCAAAAACACTGGAGCCTACATTTCCCATAATGCAACTCATAAGCATTTTCTATTAGACAATAACCCATTGCCATAATTGGCAAAAAAGCTGAAATAAATTAAACCAGTCATGCAGCCTTGTTCATTATTTTTACAGACGGATAATTGCTTTTATTTTCAAAAAAACTTCGATAAGATACCTGTCATTATTTTATCACAATACAATTCTGTTGGATGAAGACAAATAGTGATATTGAATCAATGCCCAGATCTGAACACAGCCAAAGCAGGAAACTTCACTCTTTTCTGGCCAGGGGCTGCAGCAGCTGATAGAGCAGATAAACTAACCAGCTCCTGTCAAAATATAATAAGATTCAGCCGCTTTTAATTTCCCACCCTGCCCTACTCTACCTCTCATTTCCACAGTTTGCTTCCCACTAGAGGGGCCAAACAGGGCTACCCAGGAACTCACCTCTCACTACAACAAAAATAGCTGTGATCTTTTGTGAGTCCTGGAGAGACAATTCATACCTGCAGCTGCTGTTTCTCACTGTCTTGTTTTCCTCTGAAAAGCCTTCAGAGGAGACAATCTCGGTCCTCTGAGTGCTGCCAAGTGTGGGCGTCAATTTGAGGTGTTGCTTCTCTTGTTTGAATGACAGCTCAGAGACACACTTGTTGGTTGTTGGAGCGCAGAGAGAGACAGAAACAGCCAGCCAAGAGACATTTAAAGACATGAAATGTAAAAAAATTGGCCTTGTGGCGCATGTCGGGCTTGTGCTGTGGCTTCTTCTTGTACTGAAATGTTTATGGCAGTGATGTTTACAGAGCGAAGAATGTGCAGTGTAAGGAATTTGTTCTGTTTTAATAGATGCATCAGTTGTAATTGTTCTTTTGAGAAATAGATGCAAGGAAATTGATCCTGTGGCTTCAGGTTGCATCGGGGTTGTCTGCTACTGCCATGCCGTTGAATTGAATTTGTTTTATATTGAGTGTAATTAATCAACACTGGCTTTGTTCTCGGGGTGAACAATGAGACTTTCAGATCCACGGCTTTGTTGTACTACTTGTATTTACACCGCCAACTTTTTCCTGAGCTTGCTTTGCACTTATTTCCAATCATGCACCAGCCCTCTAAGTAAAGCCCTGAGTGCGTGCGTGCGTGCGTGCGTGTCCGCATGTTCACCCTCATGCAGCAGCTCTGGCGGGTGTTTGGGACCGTGCATGCGTGCCTGCCTGCTTGTGTGCCATTTTTGTAATCTGTAAATGAGCTTACTAGCACGCACGTTTTTTTTTTTTCTTGATCCAGGACTTACTCATTTCCTCTATTACAGTAGCAGTGGGATTTTTAGATTAAATATCATTTACCATAAATCTCTTCCCAGAAAAGTGAAATGTAAAATGCTTTGTTGGGTTTACGTTTCCCAGAACAAAAGGGGGTCAGGCTGATAAGACCTCTACATCAGTCTTTTCGCGGGCATATCAACAACTGGCAGGAGTGTTTGCAGAGGAGCGATTACTCTGTGTACCGAGAGCTTTAGCACATTAGCTCGCGACATTTGTTTTACACTTGTGCTTAGCATTGAGCTAACATGTTGACCGTGTTCGGTTGAACGGGGCGGTTTGTGCAAATGTCACACTCAGGATGAATTGCACTTGTTCATAGCAGTCAGGCTAAATATGGAGTACAGTATGTTCAATAAAACACAGATTAAACATTAAACATTAGGGTGAGTCCACTCAATGAACCACTCAGTTGACAAAGAAAGTCATTTATTTTGAGGGCAGGTTAGAGGTTGAATAGCACATTTGAACTTCTGTTTTGGACGGAGGCATAACGTTTAATTTATAGTCAGTTTTGTCAGTTAATAATTGTCTTTGGTTCGTGATTCATTGACACCTGACACCATTGACTGCTGTACATTACCTTTTTTTCAGAAATGTCTTGACTCATGGTCACGATTCTTTCCCATGATTCTCTGGGGCCCTTCTGTGGTTGTGGTGGCTTGCCGAGCGCCCTTATCACTTCCTGGTGACAATCTTGGTTGCCCTCTATCCAGATAAAGAGGGAGACTACACAAACCACACGTCCGTGAATTTAGATCGCATTCAGGAGAAAAAGAAAGGACAATGGCAAAAACAAAGATGGTCCTCTATTAGACGCCAAAAGATAATGCACAGATGGGTGCAAAATTAAAGGAAAAAGCTGAATAAATGAGTGAGAATGAAACATGATGAATGCAAATGCTTCCATACGGTATGAAATATGAAAATGATGTGAATCATATGCTACGGCCAGGCCTCAACCCAACTGAACACAGGAGATAGGAGATTTTTTTAGACACCAACGTCATTAAAACGCCTAAAGAGGGATCTTGCAAGGATTGGTCCTTTCTAAACCAAGCAGAAACCTGCTTCACCTGAGATGCTTCATTGCGGAGCCTGATGCAGGCAGGGTGAACTGTAAGTGAAAATGAAAACACAAGTTTAAAAACAGCAGCGAGCCATCCTCAGGTGTTAGAGCGTCTTATTAAAAGGGCGAAGGTGATGCCACTAGCTGGCAATGATTTGTTTTGGTCTTAGTCAGAAGTGCACCGGCTTTCCAGGAAAGTCTGCAGTGTTTATCACTGGAGCAAGAGCTGGGTCTGCACATGAGTCATCCACACACACACAAACACACACAAACACACACACATGCACACACACAATACACACTGCGGCCAGTAAGTGGTTGGTAAGTAAGTGCCAGGTACAGTAAGTCATTATTTGTGAATGAGAAGTTTGAACCTTACATTTTCATATGCAAAAATTTAAAAATTAACACATTCCTCTAACACTATCATAAGCATCTCTACAGCAGGATATAAACTGTGTTCAGATTAGATTTTTACAGCTTTATTGTGCATGGTCTGTGTGGGCGTGAGCGCCTTTTATGGCTCCGAACTGTTGAACTTGACACAGTGCTTCTTTCCTCGAAGGCTCAGTGGTATCTAGGTTACAAGCGCAAGCTTTTTTAGGTTTATACAGCCTTGAAACAACAAAAACAGCGAGGAAAATGAAATAAAGTAAAATAAACACTAATGAGTAGGGTCAGGAGATTGCATCGTTTTGGCTGGTACCCAAGATTAGATAAGTCTTTTCAGGCTTCAGCTGCCGGTAGGTTTGCTGCTTTGCATGTACAGATTCATGTCTTGTACAGTCTAGTCAAGTTGTGTTTGCATTAGTCAAGATTAGATTTATGGACACTGGTTAAAGGGAATACCAGTGTTTTAAGAGTCGATGCAGTTCTGTCTGTACGCCTGCCAGTTTCCATGATTATTGCTTAATTGCATGCAGTTTCTTAACTTGTTGAAACAAAAGTGTCAAACTAGCTTTAAACAAGCTGCCGTTCCAGTTTACAGATGCCCTTAAATCAAGATATACACTATGAGCGTTTTAAGAGTTTACTTCCTGGTGGTGACTTTGCATTTCTTCCCGAGGGTGTCCCCTCCTCCCTCCACACCTCTCTGACGTCGGATTGGGCGGGGTTGGCTGTGTCGGACCATTTGTGTAAATTGTCTCCTTGCTCTAATTGTAACTATATACCGATATACCGTACAGACATGAGAGTGGTATCAATCTTCTCATCTAACCTTCACCAACAAAGCGAATAAGCATATCTCTCAGAATATCAAACGATTCCTTGAAGTATCATAATCTGTTTTTGAAACTGCGGCTGCTGTAGATTGTCTTTGTGTGTGTAACTGTGAGTTCACTTTTACTATCTGGTCGGTAGGGAGTTTTGGTAGTAATGGCGAGGGACTGCTGCTGACGTAAACAGTACTACGGACCCTGGTGTAGGGTTTTTCCCTTGCTGGTGTGGGACATCTGACACAAGGGACGCAGAGCGCTGTACTGTGCTGTACAGTACAAGCATGTATGTACTCACAAATACACACAGTTTTCACTGACGTCACCTTGAAGAAATAGGACCCAGGGGGTCATGGCCTCTTGGATTGCTGCTGTGTTGTCCTTACTTGTCTTCACTGTCCTATCTGAATGTTGACAAAAAATCCTGGAGGTCGTGTCTCTCTCTGGGTCTTTCAAGGTAATCGTTGTCGTGGCCAAAAACTAATCTTGTAGGTTTATTAGGGCAGGCTCTAATAAAACTCCTGCACCTTCACCCTGCTGCCAACAGTCTTGTATTTTGCCTTATCGTACATGGCAAGGACAGAAAGAAGGTTTCACTCAGGATATCTTAAAAAATTGTTTTTTTGCCTTTTGATTTTGGATTGTAATTTTGTCAAGGACAACAAAGCAGGACAAAGGTAAACATAAACATTTAACTACTCTGTACAGATATAAATAAATAAATAAATGTATGTATATATATACACAAAGTATATATATGAAAATATAAAACAACAACAATGAATTTGTGACCAAGGATAATAGTGCAGAGTGCAAAGATGCTGGAATAAATATGGAAAGATTAATGTAACAGGTTACTTAATATATATGAGATAGGTGGATTTGACAGTATATTAATGTATATACAGAATATACAGCGTGCTTTGAATTATATTGATAATGATGATATGTCAAAGGACTGTGTTTGAAACCACAAAAAGAATATATATATATATGTACAGGTTTATTGCACGAAGGTTGTTCCTGACACTGTATGACTGATGTTAACGTTTCATCAGAGTGATGGACTGTTGGAAGAAGCTGTTCTGGTGTCTGCTTGTTTTTGCGTACAGTGCTCTGTAGCGCCGACCAGAGGGGAGGAGTTGGAACAGGTTGTGTCCAGGGTGTGAGGGGTCTGCAGTGATGTTTCCTGCCCATTTCCTGACTCCTGAAAAGTACATGTCCCGGATGGAGGGCAGGCTGGCACCAGTGATTTTCTCTGCACTTCTGAAAGTTCGTTGTAGTCTGTTCTTGTCCTGTTTGGTGGCCGATCCAAACCAGTGATGGATGTGCAGAGAACAGACTGGATGATGGCGGTGTAGAACTGGATCAGCAGCTCCTGAAGCAGCTTGAACTTCCAGAGCTGGCGCAGGAAGTACATCCTCTGCTTGGCCTTGTTGGTGATGGAGACTATGTTGATCTCTCAAGAATATTCTCTGGACGCATTTTTTTACGTCATCTGAACCATCTTTGGGTTTCACACCAGTCAAACACTGCAGAACAGTAGGCACACAGATCTCTGGCTGGCTATAAGTCTATATAATGGATTTGCTTTTTATTACACCTGCCAGATACTATTAACGGGGAAGCAGTGGCACAGAGATTTAAGGAACAGACTGAGGACTGGAAGATCACTGGCTTGTACTGGCTGGTAAATGGAAAAAGTGAATGAGAAGCACTTTCCCTTCCCCCAGTAAGAGAAAGTGAGGAAATGAGGTGCCCTTGAGCAAGATACATATTTCCTAACTGGTCCAGTAGAGCTGCCACAGTGAGGCTGTGGTTTACCTGGGGCTTATGTCAGATCTTTAACTGTTGAGAAGAACTGTGAAAAAGGAAGCTTCATCAATCACGTCCTCAAACGTTTCAAATAAAGACAAAATAAAAGTAAAAAGCTTCTCTGCAGTGGTTGCCTATAGAGATGTGAATATAATGCCAGGGTATATAGATGATGCGTTCATTGAATTTACATTACAGTACATACTCTCATCCTGCTTTACATCAAGGACCCTTTCAGTGACCCCTTTTCAACAACACATCACACTAAATCCAGGGGTGAAGGGGTTAAGAGTTTTCGCTGCAATAAAGAGGGCCCGGCTTATCCCTGAGTCTATTTTTAGAAACACACACACACAAGATATGCACACATGCATGCATGGCGAACAAACAACCATTATTTTTGGTCTCCCGTGTCATTTCTCCTCTTCACAATTGAGCGGTTTGTTGCCGTGTGTCGTGTGGCTAAAAATGGAGCGCGGGACACAACCGCCGCCTCTTTTGTGCGGCCGGTCAGTGTGATACGAGCGTGAGCCTCATCCAGAGTAATTTCGAGCCTTATTGTCACTTTTGTTTGCTGTCCACTTGTGCTGACATGTGGTTCCTATCCCACAAAACCAAATTACGAAATTGTGGCAGATTGCAAAATGCACTCCGGCGGCGTGTTCCCACAATGCCGCGCCCTCCACTCCCTGGCTGAACACGGTGAACAGAGATGTGATTCCTGCCAGCCAGACAGTTCGTCAGTTCTGTCCTCCCATGTGACACCGACTTGGCTGAACATGACTAACAGTCGACCCCAGAACAAACCCAAGGGGGGTCTCTTGTGCAACGACCGACCCTCTACACGCACAAGCTCCGCTTTGTCCGTGTGCAAATGGGGCGCAGCACCCAACTCGTCCCGCCGCACCCATCCCCCACCATAAACAAACACCTAATCACGGCCTTTATACGGGGCGGGTGTCCTGGTATATTAGAAAAAAGCTCTGTTTTTAATTGGTATTAGGACAGAGACAGCAGAGCGGGAACATGAGCTAATGAAAGGAACGGGACGCATCTTTTGTCCCTGTGTCTTTTGTCTCGTCCCAGCTGAGAAACGGGATACACTGTGTTCTGCCAACGAGCTGTCAGCGGCAATTACGGTTTACACTGCTGCCTCAGAGCCCTATCGCTGTGCCTTTTGACATTGTGCTCCACGGTGCTTGACAGGAAGCATGGATGTCTGGCCTGGGCATCAAGGAAATACTACAGTTATGTAAGCAGATCAAAGTATGATCATTGCCCCGACAACTTCAAAATATACCAAATGTTAAACGGTGCACCTGTTACTCTGTATGCGCAGTAGGTGCAGTGCAAGTGTCATCTTGCATATCGTGGGTGTTTGTTGTTGTAAAACATGAGGCCCAGCTACAGAGGCTTTACAGTTGCATCGAAAATCTCCTAGCAACCATGTGTGGCACCATCATGGCCCATTAAGAATCGCCTGTGTGCAAATAAACTCTTAACATATATGAAAACCACTCGGGATAAAGACAGATAGTGTATGTGAGAATGCTGTGTGCAGGTCGGTTCAATAATTCATGCATCCATCCATTTTCTGTACCGAATTATTACTACAGTGGATCACTGCATTGGGCTTCAGTCTATCCCAGAATGCACTAGAAAAACGTCAGGAATATGGCTGCCTGGAGGTGTGTTACGAAACCCTCTACCTAGTGTCGTGGCCTTGATCAGTTATGTTGTATTTCAGTTCAGCTGTTTTATATGAACAAAATACTGTTTGTCGATAAGGAACTGTTAAGTTTTCATGTAGCCTCTTTATAGTCAAACAAACCAAAGGTGTCAGCTTCTCGGCAGGTTTATCCACCTCCAGTTTGCTTTGACCGTCTTCTCTTTGTCAAGCTGCAGCTTATGCCCATACACTTGCTGCTTTTTGAATAGTAGTTCTAAACTCACACTCCTTAAATTATAAATGAACTAATAAATCACATACAAATCCTTATCCAACAGTCACGGTCATATTAAATTCATAAATCGGAACTGCAGATTCAAAGCAGGCGTTGCCATCGATGCTGACACTGAAAAACCAACACAGCTTACTCCTGTGGGTGCAAGTTTCTAGCTCCAGCATCTCTGCAGTTTTTTGGTCTTTTCATTGGTCTACTGACCTCATGGCTTTAATGAGTTTTGGACTTGCAACAGACACCCAGTCTAATTACCAATTTCCAACTAATCTGTGATTTTTTATCAAATGACGACATTCACAGAGAAGCACAAAGAAGCACTTGGAGACCACGCCAAATTGCATTACCGCTGTGTTTTGCCGACTCTACCAGCACGAAATGAGGGTCAGATGGTTGTTTTCACGGGACGCAAACTGGTGGCGGCTCACACAGGGGTCACCCATTCTCTTTTGTCAGTCGCCATGACGTCAGCCGGTGCCCTCGGGAAGCAAATTTGCGACCCAGAGGAAAAGGCTCTTCAAGGAGAGGCGTGTTTGATTAATCGTATTGTTCCTGTCTAGTTCACCTTGCTCACTGGAGTCACCCTGGACGAAGCAGCCAGAACGGAAGTGCACTGAATGTAATGAGGCCGGAGCATCCTTCCTCTCTTTCTCTCTGTCACTGGCTCTCTTTGTAAACGCCACAGTGGCACAGACAGACATCTCATTTCTCCCCCATAACAAAGGCCTCTGTCAACATACAGTATGCAGTCCGGGGTCGAGCTCGCCCCCTCTCTCCCTGCTGTCACAAAACTACGTTTAGCAATGCAGCGGACAGAGCTCTCCGCCGCTCGGTCAGCTCATTACTCCCGCATCCCTCTTCATAACATGCATGTTTTTTTTTTCGACGAGCGGGAGCTGCATTAGCTTGTAGTTGACTGACTCTCCGCCTGAGGCTTGCTGAGGCTATTTATAGCTCCCCGTCTCCCGATGCCTGCCCATCGGGACCAAGAAGAGAGGAGGGAAAGAAAGAAAGAAAGAGAAGGAGGGAGGAAAGAGGGAGCTAGAGGGAGGAGGGGGCTGCCGGGTAACTAGGCTACATTCAAGATTGATGGACCCTGTTGCCAAGGTATAGGGTACTTCTCCTCTGCAAGTGTGTGGCGGTTGTTTATGTGGTTTGTTGCTTCATTACGTCCCTCACCCTTGTTGTCTCTCTCGGCCTCCTGCTGTGACTCTTACGGTTGTGTGTGTGTGTGTGTGTTTGTACACACCTGTGCTCCCTCCACGTGCGTCTCAGGTATCAACTGTGCGGTTTAGACTGAAAGCTTATACAGTCTGTCTAACTAACACACTCAAGTCGGAGATGTAAAGCTGCTAGCAGCAATTTGTGCAAAAACCGGCTTAGAGTTACAAGCCACAGGTGTCATCACACACAGATGCACCTCATTTCCATTGCAAAATCCAGCAGCGTGCGTGTCATTTGAATAGGCTCGTCAAGAGATATCAACTATCATTGATGTGGATCTGTTTGTTTTGGAGAGGCAGGGACATGTGAGTTGGCGTGATCACCTGTCTGCTCTCGCAATATTTCCTCACCTTTTACATAAAGTCTGACACTGTGTGTGGACACGAGACCGCAGATTTGACCTGCACCCCGGCGCCTCGCAAAGGTTTCGAATTTGAATAGCACCTGTTTTGAGGTTGTTTTTTTACAATCCTAACACATCAAGCAGCAATATCTGGCAGCCACTGGTGAGAGGATTTAGGCAAATAAACCCATGTGTGTTGAGATTCGTTTGAACAGGACCAGACGCGGTGTTCGAGTCCACACCCAAGTCCTCACAGGGATTGGTGCATAGGGGTGCAGCCATTCATGCAAGGTGGTGCGAGACGAATACACACACACATAATCAGCGCTCGATGCATCCTCCAGCTTCATGGCTAATTAAGTGTGTGTGTATATGTGTCTGTGTGTATGTGCCAGTCTGGTCCAGAGAGAATTCCAGAAATAGATCATGCACAGTGGGACGCTTGCCTGTTTTCCTCTCTTTTTATTCCTCCAAAGGGATTTTACATGGCTTTTCATCTCCCATCCAAAGGAATAATTGCATGTTTGTGCGCCTCAGATGTCTTTTAAGCCTTGTGCTCAGAATATATATGGATCAGGTGCTTATGATTACTAAAAATACATACATATATAGAGAATGTGTGTGTCAGTAGTCAGAGATTTGTGTGCAGCCACGATGCATGCCAATTCCATCCTCTCCTCTCTCCTCCCTTTTTGCGCCGTTTTTTTGTTTTTCCTCCATCGCCTCATCCTCTTCGCCTCCCTCTCCTCTCTCCCCCTCCTTACTTCTGTCTTCCCCCTCTCCCCCGATGCGTCCTCCTCCTCCTCCTCTTCCTTCTCCTCCTCCTCCTCCTCCACCACCCCTTTCTGTCGCTCTGCTTTTTATAGCCATGTCTTCCCAGGGCTCGGCAGCTACAAAAGCCTTTTCATGTTGCCACTATAATTACAGCCTACACACTTGCACACACACACACACACACCCACGGACACGCATTCATACACACACAAACACAGGAGTGGAGCAACAGCACTGTGTCTTTGTGTCTGCATGTGTGCGCGTTGTGTGTGCGTGCTCCGCATGTGCTGTTATACACAAAAGGGTGAGCTATTTTTACCTCTCTCCCTCCCTCTCCTGCTCTCCATCCCCCCCTCATCCCTCTCTGCTGCTGCTGCCAGCCACATTTGCTATGCTGAGCACAGGCAGTATCAGTCGAGCCCCAACATCCCTCCTCTCGCACACCGAACTCACACACAAGCACACACGAGCTGATGAAGGCTGCTCCCTCGGTATCCCTCAGCTTTCAAGCTTTATTTTAGAGCACCTCTGCAGCCAAGCATCTCTGCACATTCACAGCTCGCTCTTTCACTGGTCATGGATCAGGCAGTCGCTCAGGTGGCGGTAGCGGCGCCGCGGCATGTGCTCGCAGCTCTGCAGATGACCTGAAGCCCGCTCGCGTTGGACTGTGGTCTTAACTGCCTGATTAGCAGGTTTGCTGCTGGAAGCTTGTCTCAATGTTGCGGACCATATTTGAAGCGGAGTGTGCTCTCTCTCCCACAGAGGGGATCCTGGGAAAGGAGCAGCCGCTGGAGGTTCTGAAGACATCGGCGCTCAACCACATCCCAACAGGTTGGACACTCTGTGTGTGTGTGTGTGTGTGTGTGTGTGTGTGTGTGTGTGTGTGTTTGTGTGTGTGTGTGCATGAGCTTCTGTAAACCAAAGCCTGTGTGTATGTGTGCACCTACGTGATTTCACTATCAACCACATCCTGTGCGACTTTGCATGCATAGGTGTTCTGCGATGTGTCCAATTGTCATGATTGCTTCAGCCCAATTACTGAAGTGTCTTCACTTCAAAGATCATCTGTTCTTATGGAGCAGCACTGTGACAAGTGCAACTCACAAATATAGTTTATCTAATTGGTAGTTGATAGGTTTCTATAAGTCTGAAGAAGAGTGCAATCTTACTCTACTGTACGTTATGTTTCTGCAGTTATCTCACAGTGCCATTTTGTTGAATGGAAATACAGCCTCCTGAATGTAGGCGCTCTGTTTGTGAGCTTATGTGAAAATTGTTGTCAGATATCTTCGAGAGGAGTCGCTGCCAAAAAACATACAGCAAAACAAGCAATTGTCATGTGTTTGCTGCAAGTTCCTGCGACAGTTTGATAGTCCCAAAACAAACCACAGTTACGTTTTCTGAGCTACCTCTTGAGGACCGAAAATTTTGAAAAAAATAGGTTTCCGTCTCTGAATCCCCAGCTGCTGCAAGTATTCTGTCTTCTTTGCTAGGACACAGTCAAAACATGACTAAGTGTTGCACTGTATTTACAATAGCTTTCTCTACCTCCATTGTAAATGACGATACAAATCATAGGAGTGAGGAAGAAGAAGGAGCAGAGATGAAGCAGTATGGAGGGAGGCAGAGAGTACAGAAATAAAAGGGGCACAGATGGAGATGAGGTAATCTGAAGGAGAAATGAGTCTGAGGTAATATATGCATAATGCATTATCTAATTCCACAATGAGAAACCTTAAACTGATCTGTGCATTTCATATTTCACCACAGAGTACGATTTGGATTTTCCCATTGAAAATAGTCAAAGTGCAATTCATAATTTACTCCCCATGCTGCTCTTTAGCGTTGTTGCTTCTATGATTTCACAGAGCAGCAGTAAGCAGGCAGGTGCCTCGCATTCACCCATCTCCTTCGAGCAGCGGTGAGCTCAGCCAGCCTGTTGCTTTGCAAGAACAAATAAAAAACAACTTCCTCTTTACTTTGACCCAAAGTATATCTCCATTGTCCCAAACCTTGCTGGAGCCTCACATGTGCCCTCGTGTTGTTGTTGGGGTTATTTTCTGCGCGCCTCCGGCTAGGCTGATAAAATATTGAAATTCACTGGAGTGACTTCATCAGATATTCTCGAAATCTGTTGTCTTGGATACGGAGCTGCTGGGGGCTCCACGTTGGTAGTGTGTGTGACCCGAACTGTTTGGATCTGCTCCTCACAGGATGAGGAGTGTACACCTGTCTAACAGCATTTATACTGCACTCTGTAGCTCCCCTCCACCGCAGCCTGGAACAGTTTCCTCATAGAAAATGCAAAATTAAATTGTTGTCTTGTTAAAGTCCTGAATGCTTTGCCATCCAGTCTTTATGTAATCAGATCCTGGTTGATGCATTTAAGCACACAACATGCAGCGCTTTCTTTTTGAGATGCAAAGCAGTGGTCGCTGCACCTGCAGGGAGCTCCACGGCTCAAAGTAAAAGCCCGAGTTTGGTTTCACACAAAGTAGTGCTGGTTGTTTTAAATGCCTTAACAAATATTTGCTCCATTGAATCATTGAACTCATTTATTAAGCAAAAATGCAAAATTTCACAAGCTGTAGTTCCTCAGTGTGTCACCTTTGGGATGGGCATTTTTCACAATTTTCTGAAATGACGGGGCTCACCTCTCACTAAGGCTAAGACTAACTAAATATACATTATACACTCATGGAACTGAACACGTCCCTGCACGTACTGCACCTCAACCTTCTCACGTCTCCCCGCGTGTTATGTCTCTACCTCGCATTCACCCATCTCCTTCCTCTTAAGCTGCGGTGCTGCGGACCGTTGAATGATGTCATTGAGACCGGAGACAAGTCGGAGCTCGCTTTCGGGCAGAACAAGACTCGCTGCACCTCGACACGTCCCTCCGTCACACCCTACCCTGTTCCTTTCCGTACCCTGTCAGATTTACGTCTGCGTTGGTCACGGTGCCATTTTGGCAGTCAGACAATCAGTCTTTGCTGCGGGTTTATAACCAGGAAAAGCTCTTATCATCTCAGAGTTCGAGCTCATGTGGAGGCAAAACTCAGATTCAGAGCAGCCGAGAGAGTCAGCGGGAGAAAGTAACATAAGCTGATGCTCACCCAAACCACCCTCAGAGACCAATCAGTAAGCGGACCGAAGCTATTTTCCAGCATCAACAGATGTGCCACTTGTTGCCTCTCATCTCGCCCTGCTGCTAAATTTACTGTGAAGCCCTGTGCCGAATATCTCCTCCTCTTTGTCATCTCTTTGCATGGTTAAAAAAAAAGAAGAAAAAAGAACACATCAGCCACATCTTACTGAGACCGCTCTAAACAGCTCTGCTCGGCTCAGTATGACATCTATTAAGCCTAACGAGTGTGGAGCTCAGGCAGTCAGACCGTGGGATATACACTCGGCGAACCAAGTCTCAAATCAGAGACGCCAGCCCTCTGCATTGTCTGGTATAAATAGATCTGCAATTGGAGCCAGAAGAGTTGTGGAGTGCGCCTGAGGGGTTGTAAACAGATTGTGATTTGTTGCGGGGAGATGGAAGGAAGAAAGGTGGGAGGGAGCCACCAAACGGGGGAAGGACGCAGAGCTGGGCCGGAGGGGAGTGAGGAGAGGAACCTGCTGAAAGCCAAGGTGGTGAAGGAGAAAAAAAAGCTTCCAAAGGGTGAAATAACCCTTGGTAATGTCACAAAGGCACGGTGGTGGAGAGACACTTTTGCACTGAGATGTTCAAATCATGAATTATATGCATCTGTCGTGGAGATTCCCTCTCATGCTTAAAAAATGTTCCATATCATACTTAAGGAAACTTTTAAATGCTCAAAGGAAAGAAGAGAATAGGAGCAGAAGGTCTCTACTCTGTTTCCCTTCAGGCTTCAGCTTCTAGAGGAAACTTTAGAGAAAATACCCTCAGTTTGACAGACTGGAATTGAACTGAAGTCTTTGCTCTCGTCAAACTTGTGTTGATCCAGGTAAGCTTGTCAGTTGTGTAAGACTCCTGGAAGCTCCTGCGCTCTCCCGCGAGACAGCACGTTTGTCTTTGTTATGGTTTTCTCTGAGTGCCCTCATGTCGTCTTCTGTCTGGCACACATCAGTAAATTGAGGTACATGTTTGACGTCACTGCTTGTATACAAAGATGCACTGATACCAGAGTTTATCTTTGTCGAGTGGCAGCCAAGTTAGTCTGACTCATTTCTTCTAAATGTGAACTGGCAAGTGAACCTGCCCCCATACACCAACTTAAAAGCAGATAATGGAAGTAAAACAGATGTGACAGGTGAGGTCTAGAAAAAGGCAAATGTTAAATAAAACATGATTTAGCAAAATGCAAAGTCATATAAATGATAATAAGAAACATATAAAATGAAGCAGATAAAAGTAGAAACCTCCTTGACCCTTAACATATTCGTCTATCCAAATGTGCACATGCATGCACACACATACAATTAAACAGAACTTACGTGCTAACAAAATGTCAACATAAGAGACCTGTACAATATTGGGATAAGAAACGACAGTAGCATAATCTGAGATGACAATAAACAAACTAAAACAAACAATTATCTAATACTAATCCCTAATTTTATTATGATCCTCAAGTATTTAAATATGTGGGGAGGCTCCCTGCAGGGAAAGTCCTCACTCAGCTTCACCTGAAACCATTTTGTGGTTTTTATTTGTTTGGGAAATGTAGGCAAATTCCAGGCCAAGAATTTGCGCACACAGTATGAAAACCTCATGAGAGAGAGAGATGGTTAGTACGAGTGGAGGGGCGGGGCGGGGTTGGGTGTTGTGGCGGAAGAGCCAAAGGAGACATGCAGCCGAATGGGACGCCTGCATGTGAGTGGGAGAAGGAAGAAGAGATATTCGATGCACTACAACCAGCATGGAGGGTTTTCCTTGGCCTTAGAAGCAAGGAAAGCAGGTCGAGCGGGGGGAAAAGCAGAAGAGAAAAAGAGAGAGAGAGAGAGAGAGAGAGAGAGAGCGCTGTGTGTGTGTGTGTGTGTGTGTGTGTGTGTGTGTGTGTGTGTGTGTGTGACGTTGGTTCCTGGAAAAGCAGAGGGCTGCAGAATAAACAGGCTGCATGCCTGAGACTGCCCTGTGATGTCACCACTGGGCAAACGAGGGACGAGGGGAGGAGAGAGAAAGGAGGAGAGAGAGAGAGAGAGAGAGAGAGAGACGCCCATCAGGTTAAACAGGAGAGGGGATGAACGAGGAGCAAAAAGTGACGGAGGTGGAGAGCAAGAAGAGAAGTCAGAGGAACAGGAAAGGGAACGCGCTGTCATTCCCTGTAATAGACTGAAGGAGGAAGGGAGGAGGAAGTGCAGTGATAAGGAGGAGAGGACGGAGAGAGGAGGCGGCTGAGAAGAGGAGGAGAGCACTGATGGGTACGTTTAACGACAGCACCAATTCCCACCTCCCCGTCTCTCTTTCTGCATCTCCTCCTTTTGTGCGGTGAGCAATTAGTGCGGCCGTTGTGACAGAGATGCCATGTGAGGTGTGTTTGTGCGTTTGCGTGCGTCCCCAACAATAAGTGTGTGAGGCTGTTTGTGTCACGTGAGGGACCCAATATGCTTAGAGGAACATTTTGTACGGGGAAAGTGTGTGTGCACGCGTTTGTGTGTGTGAGTTATGGGTTTGCATTAGCCAAGATTGGAGCCGCAATGCTTTGACAAGCGCAGTTTTCGGTCTTAATCACGTCCTTCCTGTCCTATCTTTCTTTCCTTGTCTAATACATCTGACATAAAATAATTGGCTCGCTCCTACACTTGCTAAAACTAATATTAGATAAGAAAAAAGGCCTTTTTGCAGTTGGATGACACCGGTCACAGCGCATGTTTACTTTTGACGTCAGCTTGAAACTGACCCTGAAGACTTAATATGGTGTCCCTGCTACTTTCAGCTTCCTGCCAATGCTCCTTAATAGTCAGTAAGAGATCAGGATCTTAAACTGCAATGTGACTCATACAGATCCAGGTACAAGCGTGACATTGCTGCGAGAAGCAAATCAAAAAGCTGAGAAGTTAGTGAGACAAGCAGCTTAAAAATCCCAAGTGTCGCTGTAAAAGAGAAGTTTTCTATCACTTTGATTATTTTCAGATCCAACATCATTCATGTTTTGATGCAATTGCAAACTTTCCCTACCAAGTGATTCACAATTTTAGTTGTTAGTCTTTACTAACAAGCCCCCTCTCTCCTTCCCTTCTGGTCTCATTAACTGCCGTCGTTGCTTCTAAAATGAGCAAGGGCCAGAGAACAGCCAAAACTGAGGGCGTCACTGCATTTGATTAAATAGCGGGTACCTTGTTAGTCAGATTCACAAATGGCGAAAAGCTTGCAGCTCCTTTTCGTTGAAAGAAATTAAAAGTGGAAGAGTGAAGACTGAGGTGAATGAAAGAAGGTGTCTTATGCCGGGGAAATGTCAACCCTCATGTCCCGCGTGGTGAAACAAATGGATGAATTTTCACTTTGGATTCATCGTAAGAAGATTATAAGCCTGTGCCGACTACGGACTTGTGTTGTTGTCATCCCCCACATGACGGCAGTCCTTAAGGACCTGTTGCATGTTGTTGCTCTGTTCTCGTTTGGCGTGGATGACAATAGCCGTGGGGGTATTTTTCACCTGCGCGAAAACACGAAAGTGGAGTTTTTAAAGACGCCAAATGGCTTTAATGGCAAGCGATTACAGATCGTCTGCGCTGAAATTGATGTTGTGAAGAAGAAAAAGACTCTTTCCAAGGTTACGTCTGCTGTCCATTTAAAAGGATCTTCTATGAATGCTTTACGGCTTTATTGTTCAAACGCTGCACGTCTCAGAGAGTGATGTCTCATAGATCAAACCTGACTGTGCTGGGGCCCAACAGATGCACGATACTTGGTCCGGTCTCAAAAACTGGAGTGAAAATAAAAAGACACCAGCAATTTTCCAATAAAGATGCTTCTAGCGAGAGAGATGTGTCTAGTTTTTATCAGACATCCCTCAAAATCAGTTTGTTATAGTGGGCCTGAGTGGCTATTTGACAACAGAAGTGTATTTATGATCACTGAAGCCTTCTTAAAGTTTTTTTCACTCTTGGATTGAGTGCAAGTGTGACGTCCTAAAAATAATCATGAGAAATCTCTCCAGGTTTTAGGTATACATGCTTCAAAACTGCCACCGGATAGTGCCTGCCGTGTGTTTTCTCTGTGCGTTTGTTTGCGTGTGGCTCCATAACTCTGCTATTAAGTGTGCCAATGGTGGTGTGTTTGCCTCTTTATTAACACAAAGTTCCAGGCAAGTATCTCTGGCTCTGGCCGCGCTCTCTGTAAACATGTAGGTAAATAATCAGCCAATCGACTCCTATTTATTCAGATTTAATGGGGAGGAAGCCGCGTGATTGGAAGGCTTCCTGTACAGTGATTTGTGGGTGGCTGGCCCGGCTCGAGGTGCAGACCTCGAGCCGGGTCAATGCAATCTTTGTCAGATGTCGCCGGGCTTGATGTGTAACTGCGGCATCAGTCGTGTGTTGCGTGTGTGCGCAGCAGGTTTTTGGCATGTACGGATGAGGGGGGGGGGGAGGGCATCAATGTCACTTTTTCATAGCTACAGGTTTTTTTCTTTTTATCCAATGCGAAGCTTTATTGATTCCCATAAGAAGGTTCTGTTATCACCTCTTTCACAAGGAGGTCAGAACGTCAGGGTTAGCTATTGGAAAACACTCCTTTAACTGGCATGATGGTCACCAGCATGGGGACTTGACGCTGCTGTGAGCACCACACCACCTTTAAGTGTCAGCTAATATGGAGTACTTTTATACTACTTACTTTTATAATGCTTCATTCTGCATCCTTGAGCAGGCGGACGCATTAAATAAAAATTTTGAAGGGCTTTGATTTAATCCCACTCAGCTGCACAATATCTCTCCCTGCAGTTAACTATGCAGACACTGACGTGCCTTGTAGCATCAGTGTGACACACAGCTGCACGTTATGTTTTGGTCATGTCCTACAGCATTTAGCAGGCAGCCAGGGGGTCGATCCATTATCTAAGAGCATACAGGACCATATATGGCTCACTCACAATGTGCAGGTGTATTAACTATTATCAGCGAAGCTACTAAATGAAAGCTTTGTGCTTTATTTAACTTGTTTTAGTGTTTCTAAAAATAAGCCAGGAGCTAATACTCATTCATTACTTCCCTTCAATAATTTTTTTTTTTTTTTTTTACTGTGTTATGATTATCTGTCTGTCTGTTATCTGTCTTTGAGTATTTCAAAGACGCCGTTGAGATTGTGAAGCCTGTCAAACTGAGAATCAACTCACACACTGTAGTTTGGAGGACAAAAAGAATCTAACTGTAAAAAGGAAACAGACAACATCCTCAAGGCGTCCTCTGCTCCAACATGTCTCCTTCTCTCTTCGTCCCTACAGTGGACATCAACTCGGCGCTGCCCCTGCGTCTCCCCCCGGCCGCCATCCCCATGGACCTGCGCGTGGACCATCACCAGCAACAGCAGCAGCAGCAGCAGGTGTCCTCGCTCTCCCCGCCCGGTCAGCAGTCGTCCGGCCCGGGGTCGCTGGGAGGAACGGGCCAGGCCGGCGGGGGCGTGGTGGGGGCCTCGGTGCGCGAGCAGCAGCTGCAGCAGGAGCTGCTGACCCTGAAGCAGAAGCAGCAGATCCAGCGGCAGATCCTCATCGCCGAGTTCCAGCGGCAGCACGAGCAGCTGTCCCGCCAGCACGAGGCCCAGCTCCAGGAACACATTAAGGTATGTCATTTACATTTCTGAAGGCTTGTTGATATGAGCTGTGGTGGAAGTACACTTGCTCAAGCACTGTACCTAAATATAATTTTGAGGTACGTTACTTGAGTATTTCCATAATATGCTACCTCCTATATGCAGTTTGGAGGTAAATATTGTACTTTTTATTATATATATTCATGAAATTCACTAACAACTTAAAGTATTCCTGTAGAAAAATAGGATCATTAATCAATTAAGCTGAAAACCAACAGCAGCAAATAATGTACATATATAAATCCATTTAAAGCTGCACAAAAGAACAAGAGTAAGTTTTTATTTAACTCCAAGAGGCAACAAACCTACTTAAAACTTTACTAAACAAAGCAGAGGCAGCTCTTAATTTAGTCTGCCACAGGATTCTTCATGAACAGACTAAACTCACCAACACAGAGCAGCTCTGTCAGCTTTAAATCACTTTGCTCTGAGTAAAGAAGGGAGCAGAGAATAAGGAGGCACTTCGGCTTAATTTGCTCCAACTTCAGAGACGGACAACAGCATTATAAGGATGTGCTTGGATTCAGAAACTGTAAAAGACGGACTTTTGTAGCGCTGGCGGTGGGTTACATAACTAAACCCTTATGCACCAGTCCTGTTGTAGCCTTACTTTACAAATATCAGCATCCAATAAAACACACTGTATGTTCAGAAGGGGCACGTTTTAATATGAACACGTTTGGCTCTTTCAATGGACAGTATCGGTTTTTCAGGGCATAAACAAGAGGACGCTTTGCTTCGCATGTCGAGCAGTACGTGACATATAACAGATAGGATCACATGCTCGTATCGTAGTGACCTGGAAATACAAAGTGAATCTAGATCAGCACGCCCACACGCTGAGGCTTTAATACATCAGGGCCCCTGAGAGCAGCGCGGAGCTCCTGTGGGGCTGAAATGTCATATAAAAATATTCCAGTGTTTGTTCCTTTTTAGAATATTACTGCTGTAATATGAATTGTTATACGCGCAGATGCAGCTGAACTACTTAGAATAAAATGTCTAAAAATGGATTGTGGGGGCAGGAGATTAGATTGCAACGTGCAGTATTTATTAGTTTGAATGTAATGATTTTAATTCCTCATGTGCAACTTGATTCATGCTGGAGATCTTTCTTTCCTCACTTTTTCTTTTATTACTTCCTTCCTTCTATCCTCTTGTTTTTCTTCCTTCTCTTCCTTCCTGTCTTCTTATCTTTTGTTTTTTCTTGTCTTCCTTCTTTGCCTTCCTCTTGTCTTTCTCTTCCTTTTCCTCGTCTCCCTTCTTCTCCTTTTTTTCTCTCTTCTTGTCTATTTATTTCCTCTCTTCCCTCCCTGTCTTCCATTTTT
This sequence comes from Lateolabrax maculatus, assembly GCA_031216445.1. Taxonomy (NCBI): domain Eukaryota; kingdom Metazoa; phylum Chordata; class Actinopteri; order Acropomatiformes; family Lateolabracidae; genus Lateolabrax; species Lateolabrax maculatus. The sequence goes on along the minus strand of CM062215.1, from coordinate 6,114,593 downwards.
CTCTTCAGTTTTTAACATTTCTCTCTGTCTTCCATTTTTCTCTTCATGTCTTTCCTTTCTCTCCTTTCCTTAATTTGTCTTCCTTCTCTCCTCTCTTCTTTTTCTTCTTTCCTCTTTTCCTGTCGTATTTCTTTCTTCTCTTCCATCTTCTCTTATTTCCTCTCTTCCTGTCATCCCTCTTGTCTTTCTTCCTGTCATCTTTTCTTCCCTCTTTCTTCTCTTCCTTCCTTCTGTCATTTCATAACCCCTTGCTTTCTTGGTGCTGTCCCGTCTTTCTTTCTTCCTTTCTTTGAGAAGAGAAGACTGAAGATTTAGAGCCCACAGGCTCGACTGAACAGACTGCAGAAATCTTTTGTTCCTCGATCTGTTAAATTGACTCCCTTCTTTCCTCTCTCCCTCATCCTCCTTTTTTCCACACTCTTCTTTCCTCTCACCTTTCCTTTCTGTCTCTTTAGTTTGTCTTTCTTTGTACTTCCATCTCCTCTTTCCTTCTTTTCCTGAGTCTTTTTCTCTTCTTTCTTTCCTTCTACCCTCTCTGTGTTTCCTGTCTCCACTCCTTTCCTCTCGTCTTTCTTTACTGTTTTCCTTTTTTTTCTCGTCCTTCCTTTCCTTTCTCTCTGTTTATTCTTTTTAAAACTTGAAGCGTTTGTTGACACTTCTACAGACCATCTGTCATGAAAAAGCCTTTTGCCGATGCTTCAGGTCTGGCACATTTCACATGGTGTTTCGCTCCTGCCGGTCAATAGTATTTATGGACTATAGTATCTACTGCGGGACCGTCGAGTCCCCTCTGCTGGGTCGTTCTGTGACGCTGAAGGATAAGCGATGCTGTCTGAACGGCCGTCTGGCCTGTGGTGGGGCTGCAGGACCACTCAGGTGGAGGCCAGTGACGCACAGCCTGAGCTGGGAGGCCCGGCCTCAATCAGCCCCATTCACGGCCCCTGTGTACACACACACACACACACACACACACACACACACACACACACAGACTGGCGTACAGGCATTAAAACATACACATCCTCTCTCAAATGTCAGCAAACACGCAGTCACACGCATGCCCAGTTTGCTTCCACACCGGGGGCTGCAGCACACACTCACTCAGATGTCTGCACACATTTCTTGCACGCCGACAACAGGGAACTCTCATAAAGTGAGAGCTCTCCCGAAGCTCTTCACAGCGTTAGTCAAAAGGGGAATTCTGTGTGTACATCTCTGGTCTGTTGGGCCACAGGGGTTTTGGGTGTGTGTGTATGTGGGTGGGGAGGTTACTTTGAGCCTTCCCACCCACTCAATCCCCTATCCCCAGCGTTGATTGAGAGGCAAAAAAACGGATGGAGGCTCCGGGGTGGAAGCGGGCCAGGGAGCTGATGTGCTTTTCTCACGAGCCCGCCTCACCTTCCTCTCACCTTCAGCCTCTGATTTATTCACAGACTTGTCTCAAACATTTGATTTGCCCTCACGGTAAACACAGGAGCATGTCCCAGCTACTGAGCGTCTATTTACGATGTTTAAAAAACGCCATCAGAAGTTGATTACACACAGTTACAGTAAACTGATCAAATATTGCCACTGGGTGTGTAATGATAAGGGGGAGAGGAGGGCAGAGTGTTGATTCCTTGGCACGTCAGAGAGAGGTCATTATACAGCCGCCTGAGTGCATGCACAGACAGCCTTCCTATTTATTGTATATTACAGAGACATTAAAGAGTAATTGGGACACTCAATTTGGTGCCTTAGGTCAAAAAAATGCATTAAGGCTCCATAGAAGGTGAAAGCAGGCTTCAGTGTGTATTTGCAGCATTTAATTGATGCTCTTATCCACAGTGACTCACTGTGAGTTCTGGGTCTCATTCAAGGACACTTCAATGGGACGAAGAGGTGTTGGTGAGCACATTTTGGCATTTATGGGGATTTTATTTTTGACCTTGTGGTACAGGACAAACTGTCACAGTCGGGTTTGTTCCTTCTGTGTAAAGGCCTGAGGAGGACAGGTTTTTACATTTAAAGCATTTAACAGATGTTCTCCTTGCTGTTTCCTGGAATGATGAGGAAGTGAGCAGATTGGATTATGTGTCTTTATTGTGTGCCTCATCTCCAGTTAAATTGTTTGTATTTATTTAAAGGCTTAAGTATGTGGCCTGAGGTTTTTATAAAATTGCACTGGTTTTATTTTATTGCTTCAAACATCTGTCGGACTTAGTCTTTTCACATGTCAACTTAAGCAGACCAGGAGTGGAATGTAGACAGATGTTGAAAAGTAATAAATTGATTACTTTTAGAACAGAAGTATTAAGTGACTGTATCTTATCTTGCAGCTAAAATGTCCTAATAAGTGGCAAATGGCTCCTGATGTACAGGGTTTGCAAAGAGTTATAAATATATTCCGTCGTCTGTTAATAAACCGTGATCTCAACTCTGTCAGGAACATGCAATTTTAAGCAATTATCCAGCAATTATTTTCCACACAGTCTCTCAAATGTTAGGCAACAGGCATCGGATGGTGGTTTCTATTAGAGGAGGTTTTACTGACATGATGTTGACGTTTCTTCCTGCAGCAGCAACAAGAGCTTCTGGCGTTGAAGCACCAGCAGGAACTGCTGGAGCACCAGAGGAAGATGGAGAACCACCGTCTGGAGCAGGAGCTGGAGAAACAGCAGAGGGAGCAGAAACTGCTGCTGCTGAAGAACAAGGAGAGGGGACAAGAGAGTAAGTTGCAGACGCAATACTGAGATAAGATCGAGAAGTGAGTAGCCAATCACACAGTACAAAAATCACACAAAACCACATTTCTAGTGGAAAATGCAAATCAGTCTGACACCTAATTCAGATTTTTTTTGTTTTCTCTCACCTTCCGTGCATCATGTATTCACACAAGCTGCAACAAACACTGGAGGAAAGAGGGAAAAAAAGAGAATAGCGGTTGTTGGAGAAATTACTGTAAAAGGTTTCACACCTCTTGTCAAGAATTTGGTACTAAATTCTTCTTACAAGAAAAGATATCAGGAAAACAGTCATTCTAACATTTCAACCGGTGTTGTAATCACAGCAAATGATGGTTTTGTCGAAACACAGTCACTTGTAAATTACACTGTGACCATTAAACATCACATTTGAAACTGCCTGCTGTCTGAATACATTAGTGAAGGATTTTGAGACCCCCGCATCACTACGGATGATAGACAAAATCTAGTTTCCCGTATTGACAGTCAGCCTGTTTCGTTGCCAAACCTTTTAGGAAGAACTCTTCATTCAAAACGCTGCAAGGTTGAAGGGACATTTGAGATCAGTATTCACAGTGTGTGTTTGTGAATGCGAGTGTGTGTCTTTGCGTGTCTTTCTGTGTTTCCATTTTGCTTGGAGAACCTGTGTATTTACCGCGGTAAACGAGCTGTATTAGCCGGTGGCCTTGGCGGGGGCTAAGCCAAGTTATTACCGCTGCCTGCTGGATGTCTCTCAACAGTTCATTGAAAGTGAGTGGACAGGAGTCCTTGAGAGCAGTTTACACACTATATGGAAAGTGGTTACAGATCGAGGCTGCATCCGTGCGAGTCGAGTGTGTGAGAGAGAGGGATTGCTCAGTGCGTTTGCTCTCATGCGTACCTGCGTAAGTGCAGTTTGTGCTCAATTTTCTCTGCATTTTGCGTTGTTATCATTTCTTTTTTCCTGCATTCTTGTTTCAAAATCCGACTCACCCGGTTATGATGGTCATGCTCCAGGGCTATGTCCACAAATGTCAATATCAATGAATCTGCTGATGGTTTTCTCCATTGATTAATTAATGGTTTGGTCTCTAAATTGTCAAGAAAAAGGTACATCTTAGTTTTATAAAGCCCAAGGCGATGTCCTCAAATTGCTCGTTTTGTCGAACCAACAGTCCAGAACCCAGAAATTTGCAATTATATTAAAACAGAGAAAAGCACCAATTTCTCCCACTGAGGAGGCTGAAACCCAAAAGCCAGTCAATTAATCGATTAATCGACTAATTGCTTAAGTTATGAAGATATCAGGCACTACTCGATATTGTACTGTACTTATTAAGCTTGGAAGACACAATAGGACGTTTAAACATAAAATGGACAGTATATCTTATTTTTGAGTCGTTTTTGTTCAGATCTCCATAATTAGTTGTTTAAAAACTGCAAGATTGCGGTGAAATTTGGGGCGATCTCGTGGGTTGAAGACGCTCAGTGTACATGTCCCCAGTTCGACTCTTTTCATTTCCTGTCAGCTCTGTAGTGGCCACTACGTAATAAATACAAAAAAATGTTTTAACTTTTCGACATTAAGTCATTAAAAACCTCTTACATCTTTTTGAACCACGAGCGGGTCAGTCATTACAAGCTCATGCTGTGCAGCCACATTTTGGCTGAAAACCAAAACCTCTTTTGGAAGCCAAAGTTAGCTTTTTAGGGAAATGTGTATAAAATGATACTCGAGTCATCTAGAAGATTTCCACTTCACTTCATCATATAGTGTAAATGAAGAGCTGGAACAAGGCAAAAACAGAATATACAGTATATGATATATTGTCAGACAGAGTGGAAGAAGATGATTTGTTTCAAACTTAAAACTACCTGAGGAGAAGAAATATGGGAAAACTGGGTGTTGTTTATGTCATTTCCTTCTACATCTTCACTCCGTAGGTGCCGTGGCCAGCACTGAAGTGAAGATGCGGCTCCAGGAGTTTGTCCTGAATAAGAAGAAGGCCCTGGCCCAGCGGAGCCTCAACCAAGGAGGCCTCCCCAATGACGCTCCCTACTGGTACCGGTGAGGGACAGTTATTTCTTCAATACATAAAGACAGAAAAGAAAAGTGAGGGCGCATAGATGCATTTAGACGTGCCTCTGCACTCATACAGTAAAACCGTCTAGTTTTGCATTATACAGTCAAGGAAAGACTTCATGGCATGTTTTGACATCGTCACTTGCCTCACGTTGATAAATCACTATCACTCCTGTCACTTTACGCGCTGGAAAAACAATTTGGATTTCTATTCCAGTTCCTTGAAATACTTGTAAGTGGTAGAATACAGTAGAAGTTCACTGCAGATCCTTATAAGTTTGGATGCTAAGTCTCTCTCTGACAGCAGATGAATAATGTATTGGATCGTGTCTTAATCTGTCACCGGGCTTCCCCTCTTCCTCACCTGCCACGCTGTTTGAGCCTGACTGAGAGATGGATCGAGCTGGGTTATAAAACAAATATGGGAATACACGTGCACACTCACACACATACACGTGAGAGCAGGATATTGGAACCTGATGATAGGGGTTCTTACACCGAAGCATCAGCCTTGAATGTTTACTGTAGCATCTCTGTAGCCCTTTGCAGGTGTGAACACTAGCTGTTTCCTCTTTGTTCGCTCAGTTAGTCGCCTGCCACAAGCTTTCATTGTCTGCGAGTAACCGTGTACTCTTTGCATGACTGGAAGCATGTTTATGCAAACCAAAAAATTTAATATGCAAATAAATTAATCAAAAAATCAGTTCAGACTCCCCGAATCATTAATATTATTTCCTACTTTTGCAGATTTTGAATGAAAGATGGAAGTTACCAGAATAAGTGTTTACAGTATACCGCTTGTCTAATGGGAGAGATTATTGGGCTTCCTGGTTTGCAGTAGGGAAGGAAGTATTCAGGTCCTTTACTTAAGTAAAAGTAGTAATACTACGATGTAAAAATACTCCATTACAAGTAAGGTGCATTCACAATGTAACTAGTTTAGTATTATCAGTAATGTACTGTGAGCTGATTGGCTTTTTTCATTGTGTTATATATATATATAACAGGATTATTATCGCTGATACATTAATATGGTTTATAAAGTGTTGGGCAGTTTAACCCACAAAACGTCAGTATTATAAAGCACTTTAGAAGTCTGTAATTGAGACATAAAACCTTATTTTGCAGTGTAGTTGACATTGACAGCATTGAAACAATGAAATAATCCTGCAACACTGTCAGGCTTTATTCAATTATTATGAGAAAATAAAAGGATGTGATTCAAGAAGAAAATTCTTTTCACTGACCGTCCGTACCTATCAGATAAGTGTAGTGGAGTAAAAAGTACAACAATTCCCTCTGAAATGTAGTTAAATACAAGTATAAAGCAGCATAAAATTGAAATAGTGAGGTACAGTATAAGTACCTCAAAAGTAAGTACAGTACTTAAGTAAATGTACTTACTTTCCATTAGTGCTGGTTTGTAACATCACCTGACACAACCTTAAAATATTTTAATATTGTAGTTGAGTGCTGGATATAATTTCCTAATGATGTCCTCCATGATTATGTATTTCATTTTGGCAGCATAAAAGCACTAAAACCATAAAATGCAAACACACAACCAAATAAATAATGTTACATAACCTTGATGTGTGACCCAGTGAAACACCCACAAGCGTTGAGTTTTAACATCTTTAGAGCGATACAAACTTTCTCTTTCTATATCTGCCTGTATCTGCTTTCCTAATGTACATTTTCTTCACTCACTGGACTCACCAGCCCCCTCAGTTTTGGAAGAGATGAGTGTGTACATCCGCTTGTCAGGAACATGCATTTAGTGCGAAGCCAACTCGGCTTAACTTTGCCTGCAAACACCACCTTATTCTGTAGGCAGTGAACAGATGGCAGTACATGTCTGCAGGCCTTGCCAAAGGATTTGCATGATGCGTTAATCATACAGATCTTTGACAGCCATGAAGTTAGTTACTTTGTTCAGATTACTCATTGAGTCACATGTCCACTGAGTTATGAGTGTTTGTCCTTGTTTCACATTATTTTGTGATATCGTGGCACTTTTAACACTGTATGTGTTTGTGTTTTTGCTTTATAGCAAAACCCAGCACAGCTCTCTGGACCAGAGCTCGCCTCCACAGACTGGTGTGTCCACCTACAACCACCCTGTGCTGGGTGTCTACAACCCCCGGGATGACTTCCCACTGCGAAAGACTGGTACATCACACACACACACACACACACACACACACACACACACACACACAAACACACATATTAAGTTTTGGCAGTGCAGAGCTGTCTGTTTGCTGCTATGCAGGCTCACGTTTTGGGAGACGATTACACACACACACTTGCAACTGTAATGTCCAGTAGCTGCTATGCAGACTCACGTCTAGCATAATTTACATGGTATCAGAGCTCCGCACCATTAATCACATCCACATTAGGCTGTCAGGGTCTCCCAGCATCCCCCGCCTGAGAGTGTTAGAGAGAGTGTAAGCGTAGGTGGTTCAGGAGTTCAATAGAGTGAGAGAGGTTTTTACCATTTTAGCACCTAACATTTTATTAGTTTTTAATAGTTCCTTATCTTCAGGGGTTGTTTTAAATCAGCTGTTGTTCAGCAGCTTATTAAGAAACTTGAGCTTGACACTGACAGTGTTAATAATTACAGATTTGTATCAAAATTTCTAGCTAAGAGTTTGGAGAGGGCAGTAAATAGTTAGTTCAGGTCCTTTCAGAGTTGAGGTTGCTTTAGATGGTCAGTGACATTCAGCAGAACTGTGATGCTTGCTGTTGTACTAGTTTGTGTTGTGGACCTTTTCTTCTACCTTTAATTTGTTTGATAATTGCACATTAAAACTAACTGGCTCTGACAGATTCTATTTGAGGGCTATGTCAGTTGAGAAAATCTCCTCTAGCAGTGCAACAATTACTTTTGGGGTTCCCCAGGGCTCAGTTCTTGGCCCTTTATTGTTTGCAATCTGCCTGATAGCTCTGGGTCAAGTAATTCACAAATGCAATATTTCTTTCCACTGTTACATACTAATAATACACACAGTAAACCCATCAGCCCTCTCCTCTGATTACTTGTTCATAATTTCAGGTCCAACAGGAGGCCATAAAACTTTGGGTGGTTTTTGAGTTAAAGAACATTTTAGCAACTTTTTAAAACATTTGTCGACTCAGGACCATAGCTTAGGATAGATAGTTTCTTTAATTATAACTTGTATTCATAATTATTTACTGTACTTTCCAATAAATGAATTGACAACAGGCAGGGTAATTGCAACGTCTTTGAAATTTTAGCACTTTTCAACCCCTAGCCTTATGAATGGATTTTAAATGGGCTTTTAATTAGTTCTACTTTCACTTTATTGTCCTTTATCTGTTTAGGACTGGTTGACAGGTGCTATATATAAATAGAGTTTATTAAGAGTGCACTTGAACCCAGAAACGTGGTGCTTCAAGTATTAACTGTTCCACTGCATAGAGCAGCATGATTCTTTTTAATGGGTGACAAATCTTGTCAAAAGTCATTACAGCTGCCAAAACGCTGCAGAATGCACCAGAGGAAAAAGGTTTTCTTGTAGCCTACAATCTAACATCCTCAAGCTTTAGTGCTCAAAGTACAGAAGCCTTTATGGAGTGAAAACAGCTGTTTGCAGTGTGTTTTTGTCAGGTGTGTGTATGCGTACAGCTTTGTGTGTGTGTGTGTAAAGTGCGACTGGTGTGTGTGGTGTTGTAGCCGTGAAGCAGCGGTCGTCTTACAGTGCAATTATTCACTTAGCGCGCCGGCAGGCGGCTACAGCCCTGTTGACTCTGAGCCTTCGGGCAGCTGGCTACAACAGCAGATAGACCACAGTTGACACTGGCCCTCACAGCCACATTCCACCCTGGGAGAAGAAGAAGAAGAGAGATGAAGAGAGAGAAAGAAAGGAAGAGAAGTAGAAGAGTGAAAATTGAGGGAAGGAAAGATGATGAGTAGAAAAGGAACAGGAAGATGAAGAAGGGAAGATGAGAGTGGCAAAGCTTTTGATGGCTTTACTGACCATTTAAAAGACCTCAAGACACTTCTTTTCTTGTCAAGAAAATATTTGAGGTGGAGGATGGAGGGAGTGTTGGTTTCTTTTTAAAAGCAACAGAAGATGAGAGTACGGTTCATGGGAGCTGGCAGGCAGGATTTAAACTAAATCCAGCAAGTGACACGATGATGCCACACTCCCGAAAACTTGCTTCATGTAGGGAAAGAAATAAATGCGGGAAGATGGCGGGGAGTGAAAAGATCGTCCCTGGAGTATCAGTTCGTCCCTTGATTTCTATAAGGCTGAGGATTGTGCTCTGCTGCGAGAGAGGAGTGAACCTGTGCCACCCTGATATTTGCCCACAGCGATGACGTGCTTTGCGGGGTTTACTTATGGTAATGCCAGCTCGGGAGAGGTTAGAGGCTCTTTTATATCACCGCCTGGCCATAAAGTAGAGGACTGGCACCCAGGGCTCCCAGCAACGGTCAAAGGAAGCAACAGCGCTCTTTTGTGCATCTCCCATCTGCCCTTTTACATTTTAGAAATGTAGTGCAGCTGATACCCTTATCCACAGCACAATTGGAACAACAGATAAAGCTAAAAATCATTGATAATAATAAGAGTCTCAAAGTTGTAATCCTCAAGATCTCAGTCCTGGTTTATTTGGTGACAACTGTGGTTACTGGTGGTAGCACAAAGTAGTGTTTAATACTACAGAAAACACTCCTTGAGCAGCTACTCTGTCAGAATTAGAGCAACTGGTGCATCTGTTTATAGTGCAGCCAAACAAAATTGCGTTGTTTTAATAAAGAAATTGGTTAATAATTATTGCAACTGGGATCTGATCGCATGCTGCGAACAATGAGAGTAGTTTTCCCCAACTGCAGGGTACAGTGAAAGTTGTTGGTTACCTTGTTCAGAAGTTGGAGATGTGCAGACTTTTGCCTGTAACTCTTCATCTAACAGCTCAGGGTGGCTTCTTCTGACTCTTCAATTACACCCTGCATGATCTTAAACTGATCCATTGTCAAAAAAATCATTTGCAGTAATATAATACAGCTCTGATACGGAGTTAGTAGAGTGAACAGTAAACAGTGAGGCTGATATCAGTGAGATAGAATTACAAACAGTATTGCTGGATTATGTACTGCATTGTTTTCTTTAAATCTTTTGTGCTTAGATAGGAAATTTGAATCCAGCGCAGGACTGGTAGACTCTGCCACTTACAGTGAAAAGTACTGTATAGAGAATTAATTAAGTATAAATGTAAGAGTATAATTGCCGACCATAAATAGTATCAAAAATGGGGTTTGATTTCATGTAAATGTGTTATAACTCGAATGCCCTTGTGATACTCTTAATAAAATACCAGTAATCATCTAAGTGTGTCATGGAAAAAGAGTTGTTTCCTGAAAACCTGAACCTCAGCCAAAATGGAAGCCTTTAAAAATAATTAACTCTTCTTCTTTTGCGGGACACATTTAAGGGTTGAGAGAACATCACATGAACATACAGTATGCTTTGTCTGGAGCATGTCCACACATACGCATGAATGCCTCGGAAACATATAGATAGGGTGGGAAAGTGGGAAGTTTGAGGCCCTCTGATTCACTGTGCCCTTTGATAGAGGTAGAGCAAGGCATGCTGTTCCTGTCTTTTCACTGATGAGCAAATGTGTTTTTTGTAGCCTAACTGGGGCAGTCCGTCCTTCACATGGATACAATAGCACATCGGCAGACTAGTACTGTACAGAACATGGCGTCTGTTGAAAACCAGACTGAACAGCTCGCCCAGTAATACAATGTGGCTGTTTGAATACAAGATGTCACTTACATACATAGCCTTTCAACTCTGTTGTGAGGCCCAATTTAACAGGATGACAATGCACCATCTGTGCATTGATATCACGTGTCATTGTATGTGCTCATGGTTCCCTAAAGCCTGTAACAAAGCCTTTCATTTTTTTATGAAGCAGTCATGTTAAGGCTAGATATAGGCTTCAATTATAAACTGAAATAATAGCCATACAACTCACGTAGTCTTATTTTTCTTGAAAGTACTTAATTAATCTACCAAAATTGAAATAATTGTATGCAGTGATTTCCAAAGTTAAGAGAATAAAGATGGATCCAAGACACACTTTCAATAAACCTCCATAAATGTGACAGATACCTGATTTTTCTTCCCTAAACACCACCTTGTATCTTAGTTGTTGCACCATGTCATGATGTTTTTATCCTTGGTCCACTCAGAGAGCAGAGAAAAAAAGTCTCTTTTTACAGGTATTGACATTTTCCCCATTGAGTCCACTTGGCTTTGACTATACCTTTCCTGTGATTATTTTGGAGTGCTGTCATATTGGATAACTCGCCTTTCAAAGTTTTTCTTCCCTCTGCTGAAGTAAGACCTACAAACGTAATCACTCTACTGCAACAAGCTAATTACTGTCCTGCTTTCTAGCGCAGCCACTTTGCTTAGTTTTCCTCACTAGCAGACACTGTCCTCAGATTAAACCCTGGGAAAATAAATCCTGTCATTAGTAAGTAGTGTTGAGATAGCAAGGTTGTGATTTTATGATATTCAGTTTCTTCTTTAAAATATTTAAATAAAATCATTTTAGAAGGTCGGGTTTATTTGTAATTAATCTGGCAGAGGAATCGTTTTCAGAATCTCTTGTCATTTTGTTTATGAAAAGTGAGATAAACCAAGAAGACATTATGGAACGTAGACTCAAGGTTTATTCTCTGTACGGGGTGGACGGATGATGGAGGATGATGCCTCATATAAGCTTTAAGTTTTGATTTTACAAAAGCAGACAGCAGTACAGTACTACAGAAACAGTGAAGTTAAGAAAAAGGGTTTGAAGTTTGAAGACCACTTAGATAAACGTGTCTAACAGATATGTAAGTTGTTACATCCTAATTTTATGCTTTTTAGGATGAATATTCCTCAAAAAGAAAAACAAGTATTTGTCATATAACGGCTACGTTACATTACACATTTATGGCATAATCATTTTTATATGGTAAAATCAGATTTCAAAAAGTCAGATTCAGGTCTTAAACTTAATTTTGACAAAATATTTTGTTATTTGCATTTTGGCTTTGTTGGGTCAAACTGTCCATTTATACCCTGTTGATCTTTAAGCCCTTGCAATTTTCTTTTGCAGAATACTCTCATCTTCATTGTTTCCAAAGATCTAATAATAAAATTTAGTGACAGGGAACGAACCTCAGAATTCCTGATTTGTAGTAAACTGGCTCCACAAACTCCCACCAACATTAATTGGTTTGCCTCCATCTGGACTGAGCTTTCCCTCCCACTTTGTGCTACTGTACCTTCACACTTCATAGTTCACACTTCACTCTTTTCCACACATTTATTTTTACCTGACACTGTGAACTGGAACAAGTTCATTTTTGATGAATGTTTCCAAAAAGGATTTTTCAGGGGAGTTTGCTCCAGGTAAAGCAGCCTTTCAGTATTTGTATCTGTACCATCAATTTAAAGTCAGTAATAAAGTAGCCGATTAATCTGGTTACGTCATACCACATTGGGATTTAGCCCTCCTTTGATGATTAAAAATTGGATAATGAATAGTGAAATTATCCGAGGTCGCTGATTGGCAGGGCAGAGTAAACAGAGCATTAGCCTCCACGACTGGAGCCAAGGTGACATGCCGTTCCCTTCTCCCTGTCTCCATTCGCAAGTCTGTGACTGAATACAAAAGGCCAGAAGGCCTTTAGGCAATCAGACATGAATCCCAAATTGGAGCTAATTGCTTTTTAGCTACAACGTTGTTGGAAAATGGATCAGAATTTGGCAGGTTCAGAAAGCATTTAAATAGGCAGGAGGAATCATACAGTAAATGAATAGCAGCATGTAATAGTTTGTCTACCAAACAGGTTTCATAACACAGCCGCTCTGTGAAAGGCGCTACATGACAGATCAATGTGTAGAGCTCACAGTTTAAGCTGAAAGCCTGTGAGACTGTAGCTTAGGTAACTATCCCACCCTTTTGATTGATTTGTCCAAAGCTGCTTTGCCGCCAGTTATCTGTTTAACATCAAGCAGGCTCGACAGGGGTGTTGGCGTCTGAGATGGTAATGTTGTAGTTAAACAGTTCAAATGACACACTACAGTTCAAGCTGCTGTACATGAGAGTAAACCTGAATCCTGAGTTATTTATTCACACAAATAACAGCAGCTTTTGACCTTTCTCAGGCTCCAACAAGATCAGTTCCATTAAGGAAATCCCAGAATTTCGAAGAAATGTTAAATGTCATGCTTAGTTTTGCTTTGCTCAAATGGAAAAAAATTGGTGCATCAATAAAAATAAATCTTTTCTGTTAACCCGACCATAAACTGAAGCAGTCAATCAATCCTAACATTTGGTTCGTCTCTGTCCGTCTCTCTTTCAGCCTCGGAGCCCAACCTGAAGCTGCGCTCCAGGCTGAAGCAGAAGGTGAGCGAGCGGAGGAGCAGTCCGCTGCTGCGTCGTCGAGACAGCCCCATCACCACCGCCAAGAAACGCTCACTCGACATGGCAGGTGAGCGACACACACACGCTCAAACATGCAGCCGTCTGCTGTTCAAAAACTCTTATTTTAGGCTGCTGTGTTTTCTTCAATGCATTTGATTTGTGTGTGTTTCAGACTCTGCGTGTAGCAGCGCCCCCGGCTCAGGCCCAAGCTCCCCGAATAACAGCTCCAACAACATCCCCAATGAGAACGGCATCACTGTGTCAGTCTCCAACAACTCGGAGGTAACGCACACACACCCAGACAGATATATGAATCTGCTGATATATTGAGCTGTTATTAACTCACAGACTTAAAAACTTTACGTGAACCCTGTGCTCAAATGTTTGTTTTTTTTTTTCAATTTATACTATTTATTCTTAAATTATTTACTTAAAGGCAGTTCTATAACCCTGTAACCCAAAACCTGAGGGTTCCTACCCATAAAGATGAGCAATTTTTTGGCTTTTACTGGTGAGACAAGTTGTAGCATCAAGTGAGTGATGGCCAAGATGCTGATTAATTTTTCTCCTTCAGAAAGTAAAATAGTTGGGAAACAGTAAATCTTTAGCATTAATCTTTCACTTTATTTAAAAGTTATGTATCATTGCACAAAACATTATCTATATACAGAACTGAAAAAATCTGCATTATAACATTTGCACGTATTCTACATAAACCTAAATAATAAACAAATTATACAGCCTTCTGCTGTCAGAGTAGCTGTGCTGTTTTGTGTGTTTTAAATGTAGCAGCCCATAGCAAGTACAAAGGCTCTGAGTGAGGGATGTTCAGATGATGGGTCTGCAGAGGAGGAAGACCGCCGAGGAGCTGGCAAGATGCTATTTGTGGCAGCCATTAGGGGCACTCAGGCAGTGTGGAGAAAGCTTGTGGCCATGACGATTTTATATCGCCAGTAGGGTGCAAACGTAGTTCTTTCCCCATGTGTGGACATGTCCTGCTGCAGTGTTTGCCCCTGTGCTGCTCTTTTTTCATGATGCAAACACAGATAAATCATTTAAATGTGCTTCCCAGGCGTCTCTGGCCCAGAGGCTGTGCAGCGGTGCTGAGCGGGGCTCCGTTAACCAGCTGTCCCTCTACACTTCGCCATCCTTACCCAACATCACCCTGGGGCTGCCCGCCACTGCCACGGCCACTGCTGCTTCCAATGTAAGGAGGAAACTGCTACCACACTGGCGAAATTGCTGGCAGCACCGACTCTGCATCTATTTATCTGTGAATTTGTTTATCTGGAGTGTCCTTGTCTGTGACCATTTAATTCCAAATCAGCCCTCACCTTTCCGGCTTACCCTCTTTTCCAGGTGACGTCGGCCCAGCAGGATGGAGGTCTGCAGCCGGCCCTCTCCCTCAGCCCTCCCTTCCTCTCCGGTGGCCACTTGACCCCCTACCTGGCCGAGGCCGGAGCGGGAACCGGCGGGCACGGAGCGCACAGTCCACTTCTTCAACACATGGTGCTCATGGAGCAAAGCCCGGCACAGAGCCCCCTGGTGACAGGTAGGAGTAGTAATGGAAGTTTAACCAAAGCTCGTAGTGATGGAAGCTCTATTAGTGGTGGTGGTTTTGGTAAAATTGATGGTAATGAGGGAGAAAAAACAACCAAATATAACTGACCAGACATTATTAGTATATTCAGTTTTGCTTCTGAAACATTTGGCAACAAGCAACAAAAGAAAAAGCATCACCACACTCACAGAGATGCGTGTCCGCGGTACACTGTGTGCCCCCCTTACGCTGACAGACGTCCATTCATTTGCTCAAACTAATGAGCTCCTTTCACATATCAGCGTATGCTACGAAAGTGTGACATGGCTGCATTGTGCGCCCTTTCCCATCAGCTCATTCATTGACTCCCCTTTTTGCTGCTATTTTGAGCGGGGCATTTGGAGTGAATGGGCAATGACGCACATACAGCCGCATGTGTGTGTGTATCCACGCATTAAAAAATGTAGACAAGGACGTGTGCACACCCACACATGAACCAGGAGCAGAGAGTGAATTTTTTACAGCCCAGATGCAATAATTTATTTCTCAGCACTGACAAGAGAAAGCCATGTTTTTAGCCGTCAAGTATCAGCTGCCACTTCCTTCTAACTCTGGCTCCACTTTATGTGTTCTTTATGTGGAAGCTGTGCATCACCAAGTTTTTTAGAAACAGTTAAAAATCACACTGGTAGTCATTTACTCTGATATTTTCACAGTAATCAAGCTTCTCAGTTCATTTCCCAGGCTCCATCGAGTCTGTTTTTTCCGTACTTTCCTTACCCAGATGATACACTGTAAACGGACTAAACTGTTCACTTTTCGCAGGCTCGTATCATCACAATACAAGAATCGAAGTATGGCAGCACAGATGGTAGTTTTTATTGGGTTCCCAAATACATCTGCTGACTAATCTTAGGTCCAACACCAATATGAGTGAAATAAGGAATGCATTTGTTGATGTGAACACATCATATATTTATTTTGTATTTCAGGAATTTAGCTTCAAGTCTCATCAATGCAGCTTGCACTAAAAGTTCAGCAGGCTCTTCTTCAGTGGTCGCCTTTTTGAGATTTGAAGTCATTGTAAGCAGGTTGTACATCAGCTGCTTCACAGTTTTCCCATTTCATTCAGACGCGAACAAGGGGCATTCATCTTTGCTCCCGCTTTTCAATCTGAAAAAACATGGCGACTGTTCTGGAAATGTCACATTTCTTCAAAGCAGCCACCAAACTAGGCCTCTGCAGACACAGACCCATGCATCATTATGGCGCCTAGTCTAAATACTTCATAAGGTTTAGGTTTCTTGTGTGGCAGCAATTCAAGTCATCAAAACACTCGCCATTAAGCGCTGTAGCTTTCCCTAACAGCTGCATGGCCGATGGTGGCGTGCACCGTCTTGATATTCAGCCAGGTTTGGCAGTGGTTGAGCAAGAACTACGTCACTGAAACTTTGTCTTTAACGGTGTAAATGAATAAATTAGATAAATAATTACAAATGAACATGATTACTTTGTAGTCTTTAAGTGTGCGTAGATTTTAGAGTCTTAGTTTTTCCAGGTTTCAATGACAGTCAAAGGCAGCATTTGTTGTTGCGTCCTTCATGGTGCAACAGTCTAAATACCATTTCAGTACAAAAATTTAATGAATGGAAAACCATTGACTAAAATATCGTGGAAGGTTACTGGCAGATGAAAATGTACTGGGAATCCAAGGTTTCGCTGGGAGAAGCGTCATGTTTAAACAGTGCTATCACTGTATATAGTACAGGCAAAGTGCAGAAAATGAAAGCCTTTGTGTCTTAATGGAACATACAACATCGAGCTTACGGACTGACACAATGCACTCTCTGTTCCTGCTTTCTTGAGAAGTGAGCTCTCTCCCAGACAACTCACGAAGAAAGCTCTCCTAATGGACATGACTTTGCGCTCTGTGCTCTTGGGTTTCACCTCCTCCTGTAACTGAAGTCCTCCCCGTTTGTGTCCAAGGTGTAGGCGGGCTGTCCATGTCGTCGGCGGCATCCATGGCCAAGCTGCAGCGGCAGCACCGGCCCCTGGGGCGGACCCAGTCGGCCCCCCTGCCCCAGGGGAGCGCGGCGCAGGCTCACGCCCAGGCCCTGGCCCTGCAGCAGCTGGTGGTCCAGCAGCAGCACCAGCAGTTCCTGGAGAAGCACAAGCAGCAGTTCCAGCAGCAGCAGCTCCACCTCAACAAGGTGAAGGGTGGAGACACTTGATATCAGTCTGGCATGCTCCTCCTCCCCCTCTGTTCCACTACTTCCTGTATGTGTCACTTTTGTCATTATTATTGTAACATAACACGTTGTAAAGAGTTCGCTCACTGCACTGATGGCAGGTGATAGAAGGGGCCACAGATCTGACATCACATTCAAGTAAACTGGTAATTAATTAGGCGTATAAGACAGCGTGGGCTGTAGTGTAGTTGTTTGTGTAGGCGGCAGCCAGTAACACAGCCAATAACGTGTTAGCTGTTGATGTGTGTGAAGGCCTTGATTTTATTCTGCCGTTTTCTTTCTGCTTCTCTTTCTCTCTGTAGTATTTTTGTTTGCGAGTAGGCGGAGGCAGGTATGAGTTAACACGTATAGCAGAGTGTGTGAGTGTGTGTGAGTGTGTGTTAATGTTTGCATCCACGTCTCTGTGACTGTGGCCGAGACAGTTGCCACGGACTGCGAGGTAACTGTGCGCTGCCATGGCAACAGAGCGGAAGCCTCTGCCTTATATGGTCAGGGAGGAAGCGAGCAGCCGCTGCTCTGGGTGGCTTTACCTATTCGAGCAGAGTACTCGCCGGAGGAGAGGTGGGTGGATGAAACAAGGGATTTCCTCTCCTCCGCCTCCGCCTCCCCTGCTCTGCTCTGCTCTTCTCTCACTCCCTCCATATGTTTCAGAGCTCTCCAGTGGCAGATCTTCACACAAACATCTCTATAACAGCCTCTGGCACGCCAAGGACGGATTTTTGTCTCAAAATCTCCACCTTGTTTCCACATTGTTTTACTCTGTTAAATTAATCAGAATACAAGAGGGTGAAGAGCAGTTCTTGTTAAGTAAAACATTTTATTCTACATCATAAAATGTGCGTAGGCGTGTCAGTTTAGTCAATTAATTGCTCACTTGATTGCTTACCCTTGTATGTGAAGACTTGCTGTTGGTCTGTGTTTGTATCAATATAAATATCTTTGGGTTTCCAACTGTCAAACTTCAGATGCACTGCTTTCCTCTCTCAGTACTGATTCAGATACAAAAACTCAACCCAATCTAATGCCAGAGCTCTCTTTGACTCAAATTTAAAAACGGCTTTAGATGAGAAGACTGACACCACTCTCATGTCTATACAATAAATATAAAGAGGGGGTTTCTGGGAAACTAGAGCAGAAGGGGGGCGGCGGGGGGAGGAGGAGGTGAAAAATGGGGTAAAAGAGAAGTTTGTACGCAAAGAAGACAAACAGTAGAGGGGAGGAGGTCGGGGAGGGGGGGTGAGAGCTGGTGAATGCTCTGACGTCAATGCTGTGTCAGCTCTGTGTCAGGGGACCCAGAAGCTCCCAGCTCTGGGAAACACACACACATCAAACTCCCCCCAAGGTAGACTCCCAGCAAACACTTCTTTTTCTCGCTGTTCCTTCACAGCCTGTGGAGGCGAGTACTCCGCTCGTGTGTCAGTGGAGGTGAATGAATAGACGACTGAATCACTACTCGGTTAGCGGCCCCAGAATGAGTCGATGAAAAGCAGCACAACGGGGAGCGTGGAATGTCTCGGCCCGACGAGACACATTTTGCCCCGGAGTACAGTCGGCAGAGCGGCCCCTCACTTTCAATTAGAACGGATAGGTTTGAAATGAGCAAGACACCAATCTGACTGAGTAATCCAAATTAAGCTTGTTAAAAGAAGAGCGATTTGCCAGGAATTTGATTCAGAGGCGAGCGTACCCGTTTGTCTGAATGCAGCCTCACACGTTGAAGGGGATTTGTCACATCCCGCTGTTCGATTGTGAAATAAATTTCACATCATAGCATCACCAACCCCCCCTCTCCCCCCCCATGTATCCCGCAGATGATGACCAAGCCCAGCGAGTCACCCGTGGGCCGTCAGCACCAGAGCCACCCCGAGGAGACGGAGGAGGAGCTGAGGGAGCACCAGGACGGAGGGGCTCTGCCGCCGGGGGTCACCATCAAGCAGGAGCCCCCCGACCCGCAGGAGCTGCAGGAGGAGGCGCTGCAGCAGCACAGGGAGAGGGAGCGGGAGAGGCAGGCGGAGCAGGAGCTGCTCTTCAGACAGGTAGAGGATGGGGAAAGTGAAAAGTGAGACTTCTGCGCTCGTACACAGCTGTAAAACAGCGTAGGCTGGGAGAATCAATATGACATTTCGGAGAATTGATTCCGACTCTTCTTGGCACTTATATGTTGTAGGTGTTCCTGGGGAAGTCCTGGAGAGGTGAAACCCAAAAAAACAGACACAATTGTATTTTGGGCTGTGAAAATGTTATTCTTTGTCCGATGGCATCTCTGTCATTAAATGCTGAGGGGAAATCGTTTGTAAATTTGTTTTGGCTGCCATCTTTTGGCCATAAGTTGTACTTGCAATATAGAAAATGTTGAAGCTCTTCTTCCCCTTAGTCCCCGAATGCATTTCCTCTAAACAGCACCTCGACAATTGTAGGATTCATCTTCTGCATTTATGTTTCTCTGTGACTGTGTGTGTGAGTAGCAGGCCCTGTTGTTGGAGCAGCAGCGGATTCACCAGCTGAGGAACTATCAGGCCTCCATGGAGGCTGCCGGCTTGTCAATCTCCTTCCCGGGACACCGCCCCCTGTCCAGGGCCCAGTCGTCTCCGGCCTCAGCGTCCTCCTTCCCGATCAGCGTCCCGGCCCCCGATCCTCCCGTCAAACCTCGCTTCACCACAGGTCCGCATCACCAACCTCTCACATCGAAAGCTTTTGAGACTGAGTCTGTTTTCTGTTTGCAGAGCAGCTGTATTTCACCCATTCATGTATCACTTTTAAATCTCAAACTGCCGTCGAGCTGCCAGTAGTATTTATCCACAATTGTAGCCTCTTTCTGGTCAGCCTGAAGCATTCAAGTGAGAAGTTTTGGCTTTGAATTTCACTTCGTAATGCACTGGGGACTGAAAAGAGAAACTTCCATCCAAAAAAGCAGGTGAATTGGCCAAAGGATGGTGTAATGGTTCCGGCCTCCATCTGGTAGCAGTAATATTCGAGCTAGAGGAGCTGATCTTGCCAAAACCTTTTCTCTCCCACTTTGTTTTCCTCTCAGACATCTGACTCTTTAAACAAAGACACAAATGACAAAGGGAGCTGAGCAGAAACAAAATAATTAAGCTCCTACCAGCAATATACTTTTGTATTTGAAGTGAAGTGTTCTCACCATGAAGATGCCACATACTGTGGAAGTTTTTGCATTCACGCACCATAGTTGAAGATATTTTTATCACAGTTTGGCCTACTTTACTCCCACTCGGCTCCAAACTGCATATAAAATTTAGGAAAGAATGAGAATATCAGGCTGTAAAGTTCTACATTTTGATAGTTTCAGTCACTGTTTCTTATTAATGTGTATTCAGACACAATGTGAGAGCTAAGATGAAACAGGAGGAATCTTCTGCACCCCTTCTTTGCTGGAAAGAAAAGTGGCATATTCTCACATTGGAGAAGCATGAACCTGAGAATACTTTGCCCTTTTGCAAGAGAAAAATGACAAATAATCGATTATAAAAATGAATTACTGATTAATTAGTGTATGTGTTTCCTCAGGCCTGGTGTACGACTCCCTAATGCAGAAGCACCAGTGTATGTGTGGAAACACCAACAGTCACCCGGAGCACGCGGGCCGGATCCAGAGCATTTGGTCTCGGCTGCAGGAGACCGGACTCAGAGCGCAGTGTGAGGTGTGTGATAAGAGGAAAAGACTCCACAGAGAAGATTGCACAAAGTTGTAAACTGCATATGAGAGTTGTATCCCTCTGTGTGTGTGTAGTGTATCCGTGGGAGGAAGGCCACTCTGGAAGAGCTGCAGACGGTTCACTCTGAAGCCCACGTCCTGCTGTACGGAACCAACCCCCTCCGACAGAAACTTGATTGTAAGTTCACACACACACACACACACACACACACACACACACACACACAAATACACGCTCACATACACAGCATTAGAAATACTCAACTGCTAAAATCCGGTCACTAATTTAATGTTTATTACCTGATCACCAGGTTCAATCACTCCCATGTTTGTACGGCTACCGTGTGGAGGCGTGGGGGTAAGTAACACTCCCACCAACATATCATGTCTAAGAAATGATGCAGTCCATCTAATAACAATCAAATTATACTTTAAAATGATCAAATTTACAGAAAGTCATTGCTAGTGTATGGAAACTTTCTTTGTGCACCTTTCAAACAGACACAGTTTAAAGTGCTTTACATAAGGCAGATAGATGCATTGCAGCATTTTAAAACACAATAAAAAGCCAAATAACTTAATTAACTTGTGCAGTACACAAATAAGTTGCCATAAATTTAATGCAGGAAATAAAAGCTTTAATTTCTTAGAAATGTATTCGTATTAGGAGGACAGAAGAGTAATAAAGTGTGTGTGTTGTTCAGAACAAGGGTAAACCTGCACCTGTGCAACCTGTGACTTTTCTCTGTAATTCCTTCACTTTCTCTCCACATTGTGGATTAAGCTCTGAGATTCGGGTTTTGTGTTTCCAGGTGGACAGTGACACCATTTGGAACGAGGTGCACTCCTCCAGCGCGGCTCGCCTCGCTGTCGGCTCGGTAGTGGAGCTTGTTTTCAAAGTGGCCACTGGAGAGCTGAAGGTAACTGTCATCTCGCTCGTCTGGGTTTTTGAAAAGGAATGCGTGACCTTGGTTTTGGTCTTGACCCTCCTGAGGAAAACACAGTGAAGTAGATTTGTTTAAGTGGGACATTTTAAATGATTCCAGTAGGATTTATTGTCTTGAAAAAATAGTCTTCTGTCTAAAACTGCTACTTCTTTTTGTTATCCATTCATCTGTTGAGGATGGTTTTATTTGAATTCATTGTTTAATCCTTTGGTCTAAATAATGTCAACAAATAAGTTGAATAATCCCATTAAAAGGCATTTTTGTAACAGCTGTGACAGTTAGTACTAAAAGTGCTTTATGTCGGATTGTTTCCCTTTCAGAAGCTGCATGTCTAAACATTACAGCTCCTCTTTGTGTTTCGAGTGTGTGTTAAATTACAGTGTTTTTAGCTGTGGTTCACCGCTACTTAGTAAACACAGAGGAAACATTATGTGGCTAACAGACTCCTGTCACTCCTGTCTGTCTCTCCAGAATGGTTTCGCTGTGGTCCGCCCTCCTGGACACCACGCAGAGGAAAGCACTCCCATGTAAGGCCACAGCCGTCACCACACTCAGTTGGAGACACTTAATCCACGCATATACAAATACCAGCATTGGAACAGGCTCATCTGGAATAGAAATTACATAAACCATTGAGTTTATTTGCACATAAAGTACTAAGTGCCTTCATTCGGCCGGCTCTTTCAAAACGGCTTTATTTATTTTTCATATCCAACGTCACAATGTGTTTAAAATGCACTATAAACACATGAAAAGGGAGCAGAAAAGTTCTCTGGCACAGCTGAATTTCATAACAAGGAGCAAGACTCAGCTCTCCCTCTCTTTGCTGCTGTTTCAGGGGTTTCTGCTACTTCAACTCTGTGGCCATCGCAGCCAAACTGCTGCAGCAGAGACTCAACGTCAACAAGATCCTCATCGTGGACTGGGTCAGTGTCTAGACTCATTTAATTCCATCAGGACAAGATAGATTTTATTTGAGTTTCCTCTCGTATGTGTTTTTAAAAGGCACACAGCATAGCAACATTTGTGACGATATCATGTGTTTGCTGTCTGACCTCAGGACGTTCACCACGGCAACGGCACCCAGCAAGCCTTCTACGATGACCCCAACGTCCTTTACCTGTCTATTCATCGCTATGACGACGGCAACTTTTTCCCTGGGAGTGGAGCACCTGACGAGGTGTGTGTGTGTGTGTGTGTGTGTGTGTGTGTGTGTGTGTGACCGTAATCTTACAAAATGTCACCAGACTTGAGCAAAACATTCCCAGTGCATTGTGGGAAACATTTTCTTTGATTTTAACTGAATTGAATAAATGATTTATAAATAAATAACAACAATGAAACTGTGATAGTTTGCCATTTGATTTTCTCTCTTACAAAAGCACGTTTTAATAATTTAGTAGTGGTAGTTTTCCAAAGTGAAAACTTTTAACAACTTCTTTTGTTAATCAAACAGTTCAAATATAATATTCAATTCACAGTGAAATAAAAAAGAGTTTCTTTTAGTACTATAAACCTCATATGGGTTGTTGTATTTCCAGCAGATTCAACAAGTATTTGAAATGTATTGGACCTTTGTATACATCAATCCAGACATGACCAAAATTCACACAAATAGGAACAAATACTTCCAAATATTCCCAAATATAGTGGTATTGAAAAACAGTACAAACAGCTACGTATGAATGTGAGTCACACGTGTGCTTCTGTCTGCAGGTGGGCAGTGGGCCTGGAGTCGGGTTCAACGTCAATGTTGCCTTCACCGGAGGCCTCGATCCACCCATGGGAGATACAGAGTACCTGGCTGCCTTCAGGTACCAGATACAACATCACCAAATCACGCAAAGACAAACCAGCTTCACTGCAGATGACAAAGTAGAGCCTGACAGTTTTATATTCAACATGGCTTTAAATACAAACATCGTAAATAATTCGTTTTCGTCCAAACAGCCTTTCAAAACTCAAAGATATTGAATTTATTTGCTTAAGTATCTTCTACATTCACACTGAAATACTCGCTGTTCTTGTGTATAATCTTTATACTCCACTCTCCCACTTTCAGGTCAGTGGTGATGCCCATAGCCAATGAGTTCGCTCCGGACATTGTGCTGGTCTCCTCTGGCTTCGACGCCGTGGAGGGACACCCTCCTCCGCTGGGCGGCTACACTTTGACGTCCAAATGTGAGTACAAGATTATGTGAAGCATGTTTCTTATCTCACTCTCCAGCAGTTGACCACACCCACCAAGTAGCTCGGTACTGACGAAGGTAGAAAATTGTGTTTCTGGGGGATAAATTGCTAAAATGTAAATTAAATTCAAGAACACTGCACATTCATTTACATTAATTCACCCGCTTCTGTAACCTTTGCTCAGGTTTTGGCTATCTGACCAGGCAGTTGATGACCGTCGCTGGAGGCCGGGTGGTCCTGGCTCTGGAGGGGGGTCACGACCTCACCGCCATCTGCGACGCCTCTGAGGCCTGCGTGGCCGCCCTGCTAGGCCAGGAGGTAAGGAGGTCACTTTGACAACACACAGGATCCGAATCCTAATGAACGGCCCTTATGTGATATCAAAGGTTCGGCGTTGAAGAGGAACAGACAAAGTGCGGCATGTTTGTCTGGTTGTCAGCCAGCTGCTTCCCATATCAAGTATTGAATCAGGCTCACAAAGCGTCTATTTTTGCTTCTGCTGTTCCATTATTTTAGACCTACCTGTGAATGTGAAGTCATTTTAATAACTAGAGATTTCATTCGTTTTAATCCCGTTTTAATCTGTTGTGTTACAAACAGAAAAAAACAAAATAATATATTATTTTGAGGACAAAGGTGCACTAAACCGATCCCTGTAATTTGATTTCCGACTTCCTCCAGACATGTGACTTTAATCTCCTGCCTCTTATAAGAAGGTTTTAAAGTTTAAGTTTTGCCTTGATAAATCAGAAAGTGACAACAGTGTAATGTGAAATCATTCAGTGTTTTGTGTTAATACATTTCATTAAATACAAGTCAGGGGTAGATTCAGTCGGCATTAATGGGGTTTTACGTCACCATGTCATCCATCTGGATTCCAGGAAACAAATAAAGGACTATGGACTGGAACTGAGGTTACATGGTGCATTATTTCCAGGTCAACCCCATGTGGAAAGCATTGGAAACGCAGCCTGTTCCATACTTGTGTTTACATTTTTATGTGTGTGTTTTCGTCCCGTGCAGCTGGACCCGCTGCCGAAGGCCGTCCTCGAGCAGAGGCCCAACCCCAACGCTGTTCGTTCCCTGGAGAAAGTCATAGAGACTCACAGTGAGTTCACCCCCGGTCACACAAACACGTAACACTAATACACACACATGCAGACAATGGGGGATTATAGAAATAACTGTTAGACTGCTGCATTAATGCTTTTTTCGGATTTTTTTATTTCTCCTCTCAGGTAAGTACTGGCGCTCGGTGCACCGCTACTCGCCGCGGCTCGGCCTTTCCCTGCTGGAGGCCAAAAGAGGAGACTCTGAGGAGGCTGAGGCCATCAGCGCCATGGCCTCTCTGTCCGTGGCTAACACCAACGCCATGGATCAAAGGTAAAGGATCCATCACTGCTAAAGTCAAATCTTGAGGTCGAGAGTCAGCATCTATATATTTATGGGCTTTTACCTTTACCTTATATAGTCGCCTACTTCTACTTCCACTACTTTCTGTATCGTGTTAGTCAAGTCTGTGGCAGTGATCCTTTAGGGATATTATATATTGAGGAAATGGTGGCTGGTCCAACAAATATGTATTTAACCCCAATGTTTTGGTTTTATTAGTTGACAAGGTGAAAATGTTGAAATACAACCTCAAAATAATTAAATGATAAAATATTATGTATTATATTTATTCTTTGTATTTATTTATTGGTTTATTTAACAGAGATCCTAGAAAAAAATATTAGATTAAAAACATCCCAAATAAAAGTGATCCATCAAAAATGTGTGAAGATTTAAGAAATGAGGAACCTTTATGAGTGACTGGACTTGGACGCATGTAAATCATAGCTGCAGTGCAATATGCAGGTGGTTTGAAGGAAATATGGTTTAAATACCTGTTTATGTGTCTTTGTGTGCACCAGGCCAGAGGAGGAACCCATGGAAGAGGAGGAACCACTGTAACAGAGGGAAACACGAGGGTGTCGCACTGTTACCATTGACCTCTCCGGAGAACGCCTCTTTGAGCTGCGAAGAGTCTCGACTGACCCCTTCATTTAGTCCCCCCTAACCCCACTCACCACGTCAGTCACCTTGATTGGCGGCCCCTCGGCCAAAAACGAGGGAGAGGGGGTGGGCTCAGCCTCAGAGTAGGGAGCCAATCAGGAGACAGAGGACTGAATTGGAAAAAAAAATTAAACATAACAGCGTTGCTCGGCGGCGCTCGCTCAGAGACACTCATTTTTTTTCTGTCAGTCTTCGCACCCCAACGTTGGCCCACAGCGGCTAACCAAGTGACCAAGGCAGCGGGCGGGCGTGTTTGGGTGGGGGAGGGGGGGCGAGATCAGGTCTCGCCGTAGAAAGGTGTGATAACACTGCAGGAACATACGGTGCTTTACACAGCTGCCTTCTGACCACACACAGTATGGACACCAGGGACAGCAGACGTTCCCAGCTGGCAAACACAGCTCGGGAGTTTCTTTTCTCTTTACTATTTTTTCCCTAAACACAAGGGCATCGCGGCAACCGAAGTTAATATTTTACAAGATGCGTTCACTGTGGACTTTGGTCGGCTGAAGTTTGAGTAGGCTTTTTACAAAGAATCGACGGTGAGACTGTCACCTCGCTGGAGCAGCCTGTCGTTGAAGGTTGACGAGTGAGAGGAGTGCCTTGGTGAGGGTCCGCTGGATTTCAGGATTGTTCAGGAAAAGATTGCCTTAAGTTAAAAAAGATTTTTTTTTTGTTGTTTTTTTTGTTTTTGTCCTCGCTGAGGAATCGGTGCGAGGGAGGGAGACGGGCGAGTTTCCGGTCCTCTTGGGGACGAGAAAGACAAAAATAAAGCAAACAATCTTTCAGCATGTTTACTTGGAACGTGACGAAGACAACATTTATGTCTCTCACAGCCTCTCTTGAAGAGTTACTTTACTTTTGGATGGATCTATTTTTCTGTAAAAAAGAAAAAACGCTTTGTAAAGGTAGTTGCCAGCTTAAGTAGAAAAAAAAAAACGGTGCAAACATGGAGACCTTCAAACAAGGAAATTAGATTGAAAACTCTCAAAAAGGTTTAGCCTTTGATGTAGCTTCCCTTTAACTGAAGTCGTTGCTTTGTAAACACATAAAGCATGCATTTGAGCAGAGAGACCAGACATTTTTGCAAGATTTTTGAATGTTATCCAAAAGAGAAAGCCAAGCAAGAAAAGCCAAAGCATGAGTTTGCATATACAGTAGTACTGTCACTCCACCTAGCTGGCAAGTCGACACACACATTTCTCGTATTGGCCCTTTCGGACGAGGCTCCCAGTACCCAGTTCAATGTTTACTAATTTAATCCTTCACAGATCGAGTGAGCATTTCTGTACGTGTGCCGATCGGCCTCCCGTGCTTGGCCGGTTGGCAGCTACCTTGGTTGCTAGTGTGAGCTTCAACATTAGTCATGTATATTGAATTGAATATATTTTGAGAGGCAGTAATCGAGTATTGCCCGTTTGTATCTACATGTATGATTTCCACATCGAGTTGTCGATTTACGATATCAAAACTGTGTTTGGTAAGCGTGTCCACTTTTTATTTTTTATTGTATAAGATTATTTTTCTAACCTTTTTCATCCATAGATTTTGTTCTGTGTTTTTATCCGTTTTCTGGATAGTTATAGGGCTGCCATTCACATACTTAGTACTATTGTCACCTCGTGTTCAAAACTTTCTTTCTTTCTTGTATTTATCAAAAGTAAGAAGCAAATTTCTTTCTTTCTTTCTTTCTACGGCTCTCTCAGCCTTTCTGCATTTTCATCAATTGTGTATTTATAACATGTACTGTTTATAGGAGATTTGTATATGGAAAATTTATAAATGTACTCTAACTAATGACAGCTATGATATTGTGAGCGACAAACAGTATGGTGTATGATATTACTCCATCAACTTTTAAAAAAGCAGCATCTTTAACCCGTCATCGACTGCACTGTTTTCAAGTTGCCCTCAAGTGAAATCATTACACGGCACTGCAATTTGACCTTTGAACACCTTCAGAGTAAAACATTTGATCACTTTGTTGCCTAATTGACGCATCTCCCCTCTGCACTTACCTTTCGACTGTGACAACACATCCAAAAAGAGGTTTAGAGGCCGTTTTATGTAGCTTGCTGAGTTTCCCCAATGGCGGGAAAAGAAAAGGAGGGGGCGCAGGTGTCGAAAAAGTGGAATTTTAACTTGTTTTGGATGGAAATCTCTTTCTGAGCATGTGTTGCACTATCATCAGTGTCTCCTTCTTCCACTTTCCTGCTTGAATTCAACTGTAGATCAGCAGATCAAATTACAATCAAATTAAACCCTATCTGTCAACTGCTTTGACGACTGTCATATTGATTTTTAAGTTAATATCATTTTATAAACTTTGAGATTAAGTTGATATTTTTCCATGTCTAACAAAACATTCCACTTGTTACTTGTTTAATTTTTTTTTTTTTAAATGAATTTGACATTTTTTTTTGTAGAAACTTTAATACTACTCTTTCTTTTCTTGCCGTCTGCTCGCGCCAACTTTAACTCTTTGCATGGTTTGTGAGTCAGCATGCCTGCTTGTCTATGTAACAAAAAATGTATTTGCACAATAGAAGAAGAACACTGGAGGACTTTAAAAAAGCAAACCTCCCACGGCAACTCCCAAGAGCACCAGACAGGACGGTTTTCTTCCTCTCTGGTGTGCAAACAATTCAAAAGACTTTGTCCAAATGACTCCGCTGAGAAACATTTGATTTTGTTCTTATTGAATATCGTTTCCAATAAGTGATTTTAACATGATTCAGCACTTACAACATGTATGGACTTTGCTAAAGAGAAACACGCTCTGCCAAACCTCTGCTACATTCACACCTTAAAAAAAAGACTCCCCAAAGAATCTGAAAGATTTTTGAGCGGGCACTGTAACGGTAGAGAAATGACGGATATCGGTTTGGAAAAAGGGCATCGTCGTTTGATTGTCACACCCACCTCGGCCAGTTCTATATATATAACCACTGTGGCTCAAGAGCAATTCTCGGTTTACATGTAAATGGATAAAAAAGTTATTTTTTGTTTGTTGTTTGTCTCTATTGATGAAAACTGTTATCTTTCTTTGGGACCTACGCTTTGGACATTTCATCTCTGACATCTATAAAATATATTTCTGAAAAATACAAGAATCTGTGGTTGTGTTTCTTTTTGCATGAAATTGCTGCACGTAAAATATGTCCAATTGGGAAACTTTTGGTGCTATTTCAGGAATGTTTCACATCAATAGCAAGTGGCCTGCACAAAATCAATTCACCAGGTACACTCTTGTCACTTGTGAAGACATTTAAAGTGTGTTATCTCTTCTTAATCGCTGACAGGATGGCAGAGTTTCAGATTATCAGGCAGACAGAAAACGTTTCTTTCATTTAGAGTTGTTCTGCTTTTATTACTTCAGTCAATTGAATACTCAAAGTCCATGTTAGCGCAATCCCAAGTGTAAATAATCAATAGTGCTGGTTGTAGTTTCATTCCTGACATGTGTTTAGTGAGACGGGACAGCAAGTCTTCCAGTTTCTGACCAGTAAATCAGTTGCTCAGCACATGACAGCAATGATGGTAGAAAGTGTGTCACCAGTGAAGTGAAGACGGCAGGTCAGGACATACGAGAGGCATGAAGTCTCAGCTGACTTCTCTCTGAGTGGAAAATCCAATTACAAGACCCAATATCACAACTGCGCATGCTGGATTTAGTCGAAGTCCGAAGCAGCAGCTATCAGGTGACCTCCCCAACTGTAAAATTGTTTGGTCTAAAATTTCACAATCAATGTTTTGTGGATTAAAAAAAAGACCCAAAAGTTACATTTGGCCACGTGAGCACTACAAGCAAAAGGAGAGAAGGAAGAAGAATAAATAAAAGAAGGAAATATAGTCATAACATGTACAGGGTCACATTATCAGTAAAAGATTATGACAATAATATGATAAAGTTTAATTTGTCACATACTCAACATACCCCCCATACCCTACTCCGCTTAAAAAAGAATTAAGAAACTACAATATTGAGAACAAAGACAGGAAATATGTGCAAAAAATATGAAACATATTAAATTAATATCAAAGGGATGCAGGGGAAGGGTGGAGGTAATTGCCATCAAAGGCTTTAATTCATGTATAAATTAATAAACACACCAAGTTAGGAAGGAGAGCTGATGTATGCATGTTTCTCTTGTAATGAAAATAGCTGTACAGTGAGCAATTAATAAGAATTTCCATAAATAATTAGCTTGGAGGACTTTAGCAAGCAATCAAGGACATTTTTAAATTGCTAAGCTTTAGTTATTTATAGTGCACATTTATATTTATATATATATATATATATATATATATATATATATATATATATATATATATATAGTGTTAGTGTTTGTGTTTGCAATGGGCCTTTAAGTGTGTAGTAAACAGTGGAGTGTGCATCACGGGTCGTCCAATCAGAGGAGGGCACTTCCCCTCGCGGTGCAGATACCGACCTGCCGCTTCCTCTCCGCCGCTTCCCTCCGCCGCGCCACTGCGATGCCCGGGCTGCGACACTAACCAGCTTCTCTTCCCATTTCTCGACCCTTAAGTGGGTGAAAAACCTGTGCGGGTTTTTTTTTTTTTTTTTTTTTTAGTTTTCCTTTTCTTTTTCCTCGGCGTTTTTTTTTTTTTTTCCCCTCTCTCTTCCGGACATGCCTAACATCGTGCTTTTTAGCGGGAGCTCGCACCACGACCTGTCCCAGAAGGTGGCCGATCGGCTCGGGCTGGAGCTGGGCAAAGTGATCACCAAGAAGTTCAGCAACCAGGAGACATGGCGAGTAGACTTTACACACGACGACCTTTCAACGCTTCGGGCGTTTTTTTTTTTTTTAATATATATTCTGTGTTGTCCGGGCGGCTCGAGTTGCTCCACATGTGGGAGTGTTAGCTCGCAGCTAACAATAGTTTACTATTCAGCCACATGTAAACACCAGGCTAACGACGAGGCGTCCATTATCGGACAGCTTCTTCTTCTTTTTTTTTAAATTTCGTTTATTTCTTTATCAACGCCGCCACGTTTGCACGGTTTGTGTGGCCATTAAAATGAGCCAAACGGGGAAAAAGCCAGAGTGGACGTGAAGTTACGCAACGTTGTGTTTTGTTCGCGGCGCGTCGAGCTAACGGCGCTAACGGCTGTCCGCCGTGTGATGGGAGGCTCGGGGTGTCGGGCCAGATTTCGTCCATGTGTTAAAGTGTGCCCCCCCAGGCCTTTTGTATTAGTCTAAACCACTCTGTGACCACCGATAACTCTGTACCCGAGAAGGGAGGAAGCTTTAGTTTTATTGCCCCGTTAAAATGTTAATCATGAGCCAGGAAGCCGCTCGTTTTGAAGCGGGGACGTGTTTTTAACGGGTGTACGAAAATTGACGTGACACCTTTTTACCGTGAGCTAGCTGCGCCCCTGATACCTGGGGATGTGATTTAAAAATCGATTCAGGCGTTAGTACACCCGATCAAACACTGTGGTTTAAGTGCTACACATGTCCAGTTTCAGCCTAATAGAAGGATTATGGTCAATTAAGCGGGGGGGGAGTGTGTCCGACAATGGATGCTGGCTAGTTTACTGTCATTTAACGAGGATTTACGTTAGCTGGCGGACTACAGACGATAAAACGTGGCTCGCAGCAGTTGCAATCACCTGGCAGGGTTGGACGCCACAGAATCAACTTCAACTATAGCAATCACATGGACAAAAGTATTAAATGTCAAAATATTGTCTCTAAACTTGCAGCAGACCTCCAGTTAAATAAGAATAACGTTGTTTGTAGGTAGCTTTCAATAATGCCTGTAATGTTCTGCAAGGGAGGTTAGTTAACTCTGCAGTGCTTAAATCACATGCACTTAATTTGTCCTAATTTCCAAAGTCAAGCTGAACATTAGTTGAATCACTGCCTGCAGGCTTGCCTTGTTTTAATATTAACATAACAAAGGGCTTTTATTACTTTTCCTGCCTCTCTAGCTGCCTGGCCTTGAACCCCTCTGCAGGACTACCTCTTTGGCTCCGCGCTTTGTTTGCTTGTCTCTCTTGGCCTGAACTCATCACAACTCTGTTTGTCCGACACAGTACCTGTGGCTCAAAATGTGATGGCTCGGTTCTCCAAACATCTCATCCAAGTGCATTTTATTCTGTTTGAGTAAAAGGAAACCTCTTTCATTCCCGCTGGGGTCACTCACTGTATTGCAATGCACTCTGGATAAAAGCATCCACTGGACTACATATTTTGTAATCTTTCCTATACATGAGAATTAAAAATAAGTGTTCCAACGCTATAGTTTCCTTGATTGAACAGAGTCTGAGCTTTACAAAGGTCTCTTGACCCCTTTATCCCCTGTAAAGGCCCTCTCTGCTCTGCTGTTTCAACCCACAACTCTAAAATCCAGGGAAAACTCTGATTATCCGTGCTCAGGCTTCTCTCCAGGGAACCCAGCTGTTTGGGTGACACGAAGTGCAAAACAAAGATTATTTTCTTATCCTCGCAGGCTAACAGGGAGGTGAGAGCGGTGCGCTAATGACAGCTCTTCTCACAGCTCCGATACAGGTTTTGGCAGGTGACCTGCGGAGGGAGAGGATTCCTGGAAATTAAAACACAGGAATACTTTTTATTTGTTTGCAGAGAGAGAAATGTCCCAATAAGGATTTTATTGACACGGACACATGATTGCTCTTGTGTAGGAGAGTGAGCCAGATTTATTATACATACCCCAAATTGTTTCAACTGATAAATACGGTACATTCACAACGATGGAGAGCACTAAAAAGAAATAAGCTGACATTGTTAATGTCCACGATGTGGCTCTTTTGATGTATGACGTCACTTTTTGTGTCCCGATTCCTCACGTGTTGTGCCACTTTGACTGCGGTTTATTTTTAGCATCTGTGGCAGGAAATGTTTTGCTCAAGTCGGTGGCTGTCCACTCTGACTGCCCGAACATGCAGTTTCTGTCAAACTCAATTCTCCTTTGGCTCGCTTGTAGACTAAAGGAAGTACTAGAGGTTACCAGCAGACTTCTGTTACTGAGTTGCAAAGCTTGATACAGTATTTAATGGTTTTATACAGTCTCTGCTGATATAAATAAAATACAGCTGAAATGATGCATTTTTATTATCTGTTAATCTGCACATCGTTCTGGTCTATAATTATCAACATTTCTTAAAGCCCAAGGGGATGTTTCATCAATTATTAAAATAGTTGCAGATAAATTTTCTGTAGAATTATTTATTTACTAGTCTTTTTGGGTCAAGAATAAAGTGTTCGCTGATCTTATTATTTTTCTTTGTTCTGATCAAAATGATTCCAAAGCACAGAACATTCTGAATTGAATAGTGAGTAGATGAGTAATCTTGTTTTACTGATTCTTTGAACAGAGCGTTACTAATCTAGATAATAATTTTGCCACTTTTAGAATTCTTGTGCGGCTCCTTGTGTTTTAAACTTAAAAAAAATTGAGAAGTTCGTCTCTTCTCTTTCATCAAATGGAGAAAAAAAAGGGTTTATAGTAATGTAAGGTTTCGGAAAGAATTGTGTTTATTGGCAGTTATGTCATAATTTACAAACGAAACAGCCCTATAGCTGTTGTAGGTGGAGCTGAAACAATTAGTCGATTCATTATTTAATTAACTGGCAACTGTTAGGATAAATATTTAACTTGTTTGAGTCGCTTTTCAGGCAATATTTGCTTATAACAGCTTCTCAAGTGTGAGGATTTGCCTCCTTTTTGGCTTCTATGATAGTAAACTGAATTTATACTGTGTGAAACTGTTGGACACCTGTTACAGTGTTGGCAGCGTTATAATTTTATAGACAAAATTATTCATGATAAATGGAGAAGATAATCGGCAGGTTAATAGATCCTAGTAGCCCTAGTCCTATTTCTGTCCCAAATGGTCTTTGGTTGCCAACTGTTGCATTTCAAGCCTGTAGTCAGTGTGGCTGTCAGAGAAAAACCTTACAAACAGGCCAGAATACTAGTTTGAACAATGTGGGTTGCAGCCTTTATTCAGCACCTTTACAGACAGATTCTGGCCGGTTTGTGAGTGCTGGCCTCTCTCTTAAAAACACTACAGGCCCTGTGACTGCACATACAGGCCCGACTCTCACCCTTTACAACTGTACATGTCCAGTGATCACATGAGGCCGGGGGTTGGGGTGGGGGAGACCTGGTCATGTCCCACAGAGGAATGTTTCTCTCACACACACACACACACACTGCCTGCTTCTGCTTCAGCTTCACTGTGTGTGTGTGTGTGTGTGTGTGTGTGTGCGTGCCTGGCAGCGCAGACTCGGCCCAAACATGTTTCTGAACGTTCAGGGCAGCTCTGTCATACAGGTTTTGTCCTGAGTCAAGGCTGAGTGGGTGAACACTCACTGCTCATAAATGGGTGCCATTTTCATCTCGAAAGGATTATTGCGAAATGTTAATACTGCTGTCTGGAGATGGCGATGATTTTAAAGGAAGAGAAGTCGTCCTTTTGCCCTCATCAGTCTGAAATCTTTGCTTTTGAGTCTGACCTTTTTAAAGCTGACACTTCTCTCTCTCCTTGTCGTCCAAACAGTGTGGAAATCGGGGAAAGCGTGCGCGGGGAAGATGTGTACATTGTGCAGAGCGGCTGCGGCGAAATCAACGACAACCTAATGGAGCTGCTGATCATGATAAACGCATGCAAGATTGCCTCCTCGTCCCGCGTCACCGCCGTCATCCCCTGCTTCCCCTACGCCCGCCAGGATAAGAAGGACAAGGTAGACACACACACACACACACACACACACACACACACACACACACAGACCATCCCTCTCATCAGTCATAAATGCAGTGGTGATATTTCAGTTTGTACTGTACATTGTTCCTTAAACCTTTTTATCAACCTTTATAACCTTCTATAAATTACTTGTAAGCAGATGTGATGAAGCAAGTATTTACTAATTTATTTGTCCACAACTGTAACTCATTCTGTGGGCTGCTGTATACACAGATAATGAATGATAATATAGTAAAAGTAAGATAAAGCATGTGTTCATAGGAGAAGTTATAATTACTGACAAAGGCTGTACATTATTTCGTGCCTAGAAACGTCCTTATATGCTAAATGCAGGGCTGTTTCCCCTGTAGCACTGCTGGTTGACCTGTTAACTATCTTAGCAGTGATGTATTAATGAGCGACGTATTGCTGCAGTACTCCGGTTTGCAATCTGAGCCGTTTGCTGCTCTCGGAAAATCCGAAATGGACACATCGGACATTATAGCAGGCTGAGAAACCCGCTCATCTGGTAAATCATTATCTTTTGTTGCCTCAGTTGTTGATGTAACTATAACAGCAAATCAGGTCCACATGAAGCAACAAACAGGGCTGCAGTTTTCAACTAGTTGGCCAGAGAGAGTTTAACAATAAATGATTGTCCTCTCCTGTTACTCCTCTTTTCTTTCCCTATTTTCACTCACTTCTTTCGCCTGCACAGTTTTGTCTCTAAGTTTTAAACCAGTAACTCTGGAGTAAGTCCAGTCACTTTTACTGACATGATGGTGTAACGTGAGGGTTAAAGCTCTGCAAACACTTTGGTTTACCTCATCAACATGTTGACTTTAGAGTTACCGGGAAGTTTTTCAGATAAAGATTTGACTTTGTTAAGCATGCTGCTTACAGGCTTCCTGCAGGACTGTTTATTTGGGAGTGCAACAGGACAATAGGCAAAATAAGCTGCACTCAGATATTTTCAATTTACTGTAGATGTATAAATGTGAATTGTTCAAACATGATTTTTTAAAACTTATTTCTTAAAGTTCTTAGAACAGAAGGCAGAATGATTAAACGATTACCTTTCACTGAGCTGGATAATGAGTTTCAAAAGGATAATTTATCTAATGCTGACACCTGAAGTTTTATCAGTCTGACACTTTAGACTCTGCTCAGTTGATCCTGCCGCAGTAATCGCTCGTCGGCCTGAGTCTCCCAACTCTGCGTTTCCTCTGAGCACTCACACAGGCACAGCTCCTCCATCGTCTCCGGGTAGTCGAGTGTTTTGTCAACAAGCCCTGAAGCCCGCTGCCTGACGCGTACATCTACAGGGTGTCGGCTGTCTTTAGTGACCAAGCCGGTGGCGTCAGCAAGGCCCGTATGTTTAGAGTGACCGGCCGTAATGGAAAGGTCACAGGTGAAGTTTGGCCTAACAAAACGTCCTTGAGTAAGACGGAGCTACCTGAGAGAGCTCACAGCAAAAGGAGGCTGGCTTAAATCCACTCGATGTCAAATACAGAAGAATTTTAGAGACCTCAAGTGGGAGTTGAAATCATTTGAAATCCACAAGTTTACCTAAAAGGATTTTGACAACAGATTTGCAGAAAAAGGACAAATTAAAACCATCCAGTGTTTTTGTTTTTTTAAAAGTTTCAATATTCTTTTCCTACTTACTTACCTCAAGCGACTCTGTCTTGATGCTTGTCCCAGAGTCGAGCACCCATATCAGCCAAGCTGGTGGCAAACATGTTGTCTGTGGCCGGCGCCGACCACATCATAACCATGGACCTCCACGCATCCCAGATCCAGGTTAGTACTCCCGGTTTCACAGCAGATCCACTTCAGCCCTCTTTCACTGTTTAAATGGGTATTTAGAGTTTGTGTCTAGTCCATATATGAATTATTTTTTCTTATGAGACACCCTGTTTTAGCTTGAACATGCCGAGCCTCACACCTTCACTAACCTGGAAGTCCAAAGCCATTTGAACTGCGAGTTTAGCCAAAGCAGACACAGTGGAGGAAGATAGACAGAATAGGGGATGTGAATAAATGGTGGGGAGAGTGTAAACACTGATGGAGAGTGTTTATTACTACATTAGTAACTGTAATTGTATCCCCTTGTCTTTGCAAATTACAACTCCATACAGTCCACACTGACGACAGGCGGTCGCTATATTTATGTCGGGGGATTGAACATGACGTTGCCTTGTAGGTCGAAGGCGGCGTATCGATAAGTTCGGGGGTCTGAAGGACAGAGTTGCTGAAGTTTCATAGAAAGAATGTCAATAGCTTCTGTTGTGATGAACATTACAGACTGAGACCAGGATCAGCTTATAATGTAACAAAGTTATTGTACATAAAGTTAATCTTTAAATTGCAGTTGTTGTTGTTGTCGTGTGATTTGTTTTAATACAAAGGGATCAGAAGAAGTTTCCTCACCCGAAGGTGGCGTACCAAGTAACTTTTTGTTTTGTTTTTTTTAAAGGGCTTTTTCGACATTGCTGTAGACAACCTGTATGCAGAACCCGCTGTTCTGCAGTGGATCAGAGAAAACATTCCAGAGTGGAAGAACTGTATCATCGTGTCTCCAGATGCCGGCGGAGCGAAGCGGTAAGACAGTGAGGTCGCAGAGACAGCAGTGGCTCAGAGCCATCCAAGAGATACTGTGTTAAATGGCACTATATATATTTATTGCAAAGGTTGAGTGCTGCCTTACATATTATCTAAACACGCTGCATACAGTACAATAATAAAACATTTTGATGAAGAAGATGACGTTACAATCAGCGAGCAGTTAAAGGTTTAGTCTTGTGGGCTGTAACGGATCTTTCTTCCTCTTCTCTCTCCAGCGTGACCTCCATCGCAGACCGCCTGAACGTAGACTTTGCCCTCATCCACAAGGAGAGGAAGAAGGCCAACGAAGTGGACCGCATGGTGCTGGTAGGTGACGTCAAGGACCGCGTGGCCATCCTGGTGGACGACATGGCCGACACCTGTGGCACCATCTGCCACGCTGCCGACAAGTCAGTTTTTAAAACCTTTTGTGTCCTGTCTGTTAAATGTTGGACTGTATTATAAAGCAGGTAGAATAAACTATGCATTTTCAATTGCTAAATGTATTTTCCCCATTCACCTAAACTGATTTTAATTCTCCCTTTAGGCTGATTGATGCTGGAGCGGTAAAGGTCTACGCCATCCTCACACACGGTATTTTCTCCGGTCCGGCCATCTCTCGCATCAACAGCGCCCCGTTCGAAGCCGTGGTGGTGACAAACACCATCCCGCAGGAAGAGAAGATGAAGGCGTGCCCGAAAATACAGGTATAATCTCTCTCACACAATGTTTCTGCTTGCTCTGGCTTTTTTAAATATTTGCCATGCGTTTCTTTTCAAGGGTATCGGTTCCATGCCGAGGCAAATCAAACACACTGGCGCTTACTGCAGGATAATGTTTGATCTCTTTTATATTTGTAATGCAAACACTTTTCAGTTGCTGCTACTTTAAATGTTGCTGTGGAACTGAGCTACAGTACAATTAAATCATCTGAAGCGAGCTTACTTGAGTGTGTTGCAAGGCGAAGTTTGTGATTTGCTTCCCCGGGTGTTACAGCCGACAGTTATGTTTTCTGTGCAACTTTTTCTCAGTCAACTTTTTCATCCAGCCTGAGTTTGCAGATTTGTAAGACAGAATAAAAAATCATCATGTTTCACTGCCTTCTGTGGTGGAAAACACTAGAGCCAAAATCAAATTCTTGTGCCTCATACTTCTCCTTTCACTATTGCACAATTTATTCAAACTGTTTTCAACTGATGAAACCTCATCAAACAAACATGTTGGTATTTGTTGTAGCTCTGTGAATGACAGGTACAGGTAGTTTGTCTCCCATAACTATTATTGTCTTTAATGTGCTTCATATACAACTAGACAAAATGTAATAAATTCTGTAGGATAGAAACTAGTTCCCTTTTTTTATTTCATTGTTGGGTTAGTAAAAACAATGCAAGAATGAAGAATTTGCCTCAGGTGCCTTTTTTAAAATGTGTACAACATATGACAACCTCCACTCTTGTGTTTGGACGAGGACAGACTCGACAGAAAGAAACCAGATAGCAGTAGTAATAATAATAGTAAAATTACAATATGGAGAAACACTGTTTGATTTTCCTCACGTCTGACTCGCTTCTTTTCCTCCAGGTCATCGACATTTCCATGATCCTGGCGGAGGCGATCAGGAGAACTCACAACGGCGAGTCAGTGTCCTACCTCTTCAGCCACGTACCCTTGTAAAGACCCCCCCCCCGGCCACTCGGCTGGCACTTTTTGCCACTTTTCCTACAGAAAGGCTCAAACGCCTGAAGGTTTTTGGCCAACCCCATGTGACTGTTTAAAGGTCACGCCCACACATTGTCTTTGACATTTTCACCCAGGAGACAGAGCGAAATATCACTTCCCTCTCTGGAGACCAAGTTTGTATTTATGAGTATCTCTTCATTTTCTGTTTATTTTTTTTTCCCTCTTGTTTCACTTTCAGTCATGCCAACCTTGAAGGCCCGAGGCCTGGCCTTCACTTTAACCAAAGGGTCCGTTATGTAACATTATGTGTAATTTGTACCTCCATATTCAACTGACTTTAAATGAAGCATTCCAGTATGTCATGTGAATTGAAATATTTTGGCCCTTTTTGCTTCACAAAGTATTAAAAATAGTTTTCCCCCCACGGGTGTTTGCTTTAACAGCTGCTAAAAGTATGGAAATAATGTAGCCTAAACCCTAAATAGCTAATGCTGTAAAGATTTTGATAGTTTACACTCAGCGCCGTCATCAGGCCACAGACAATAGTTTAAAAAGTGTTGATGTGGCCACAGAACGTACTTAATTTTCTCACTTTTTTTTGTGAGCTTCACGAATGAGCTGATATCTCCCACAATAAGCTCATGTCACCCTTCTCCTTCAGTACTTACAAGTGCGTTAAAGTAAAATTCAGTGACAACTTTCCATACTGTTGTGGTGTTGACTAAAAGTGTCTTAATACGAGGTGTAGTGGGTGCTTCGCCCATGTTCCAAAAGGTCATGAAAACAAATTGAGCCCAGAGCTTGGTTATCGTGTTAAGATTTCAACTGTGATTTGTCATGAAAATGGTGTTAATTGTCATCACAGCTGTAATGGGTCACTTTATGAGGCAGGTTTCACTGTTTGCCTGTAGGTGGATTAATAAAAAAAAAACGTTGGTGGAAAAGCGTGATTTAATTTTTTTTTTCCTTTTTTTTTTTTTTATGTAACACTTAAAGCTGTTTTTTTGACATTAAAGCTTTGACGATGGCTTACAAATACACTGTCTTGCTTGTGTTTGCTTTCATTTATATCCGTAATTTAAAAAACTGCAATTCAATACTGTATTTTCTAAAAGTTGAGGGTCTTGTGAAAGACAGATTTTATCTTTTTGTTGTCAAATCAAAGTCATAGAGGCTGAGATATCCTGACTTACCATCTAAATCTCAAAAAATGCTGCGTCTTACGCTTCCCATAATGCAACTCAGTAACATCTCTGCCTGATAAATGCCAGAACCTTTCAAACTCCACATCCACACAGTTCATCACCCGTACCTTCCTGTTAAAACTTATTTCTCAGACTTTAGAAAGCTGCTACAGAGGACATCATACAGGTCGATGAGCGCTAACCAGGACTAGTTCATTGATGTTTATATATAAAATTAGTGGGGTTTCCTTATATTAGAGACATTATAAATAAAAATGGTGTAGTTTAAGGAATCTTGATTTGTCTATCTCAAGATTATTATGTGAAACATGTTTTGTGTTTGTTGTGTTAAATGTTTGATAAATTGCAGTGTCGGAAATTAAAACACCTCTATTCATGTAATGTACTTAGATCAAATTTTCTCCCATTTGTACTTTACTTTATGTGACATCTGGAGCTACAGGTTATGTTTTAGATCTAAATGTAGATTAAAAAACTAAATCACAGATTAAATGCAGGATTCTTACTTGGAAACGGTCTATTTTTACATAATTGTCTTGGCATTTACTTAAGTAAAGCATCTGAATACTTCTTCCACTAATCGGCTGTAGGTAGCAGAAACACCGACTCCCGGG
This sequence comes from Lateolabrax maculatus, assembly GCA_031216445.1. Taxonomy (NCBI): domain Eukaryota; kingdom Metazoa; phylum Chordata; class Actinopteri; order Acropomatiformes; family Lateolabracidae; genus Lateolabrax; species Lateolabrax maculatus. Next base: position 6,073,845 of record CM062215.1, on the reverse strand, counting down.
TTGCTGAAGCGCCACCAGGTGGAGCCGTCTGCGCGTAATTTGTGCAGCCAGAGCAGCTGACAGCCCAGACAAAAGCAACGAGGAGAAATAATGTGCCACTGGAGTCACGAGAGAGCCATTTCCAGACTAAATGCAGCTGAACTAACGGCGTCTTTTAACTGAAACAGCTGTAGTGGCGGTAAACAGTTGTGCGTAAAAGGCGGAGAGACACAACGAAACCCCGCATTTACGCGTCTTTCCTCTGGGAGCCGGGGACCCGCCGGGGTGCCTCGGCGTGAGGATGGAGGCGCTTCTTCCCGCGTCCCTCCAGCAGGGGGACACCGAGGACGGCGAGCCGGTGATGTCAGATGTCATTAGCATATTTCTGACTATATCTGATGCTTGCGCAAAGACGCGCCACCACTGCTGCAGCGCGCCGACCAGAGACCTTCCAGCCCGACGGCCGACAGTGAGGTAAGATCCGCTCGGCTCTGAGAGACGACAAACGCTCTGGTCTTGTTGCCTGGTACAGTTCAGCTGGAGGACTCATGCAGGGGGGGGGAATGGATGGATGGATGGATGGATGGGAGGCGAGATGCGGTGCCGAAGGGAAAACGCAGGGAGAAAATCTGAGATAATTTGTGTCTTATGTGATTGCATTTTTTTTTTTTTTTTTTTTTTGTGCGTTTTAAAGGCTCATGACGGGGTGTAATGTGGCAGCAGGGGCGGGCGTGCGGTGCCTTTGTCTCCCCGCACACGTCCGTGCCCGTCAGCCCGCTTCCTTTGTTGCCGAGCTGCGTGCGCCTGGTTCCGTTATTTACACGATGCTTTAACGCCTTCACGTCACTTTATTCAGTCCGTGTGCGGCCGCCTGCTGGGTATTTTTTTTTTTATTTTTGGGTTGTTTTTTTTTTGTTTTTTTTTAGTCTTTTTCGATATCGTGGAGTTGAACTTGGATTTGAGGACCGGGGGTGAATGTGCAAAATGCCAATCTGGGCGGTGGTTGCTTCAGATTGCACCCGGAGGGGGGGGGGGAGAAGAAGTACGTGACAAGTGAATTTGCGGATGTTGCACGGCTCCCATGTGGAAACCCCCCCCCTGACTGGACACTCATAAATCAACACGTTACCTCTTTTTCACTGTTAATTTTGATTTCTCCTAGTTATTTAATTTTTTTCCCCTCCCACAACATTTGCACACAAGCATGCGCCCCTCTCTCTCTCCCCCCTCCTCTCTGCCCAGCATGGGAACCCCTATTGTTATGTAAATGTCGGCGTTTGAACGCGTCGGACTGGCTCCTTCATTGTCTGGAGCCGCCGGTCCCCTGCGCGCAGCAGCCCGGGCTGTGCGCCGGACGACGGGACGGACGGCCAGAGCCGCAGGGCGGACAAAAGAAGGCTGCGCGCACTAGAGGGAAAAAGTAGTCTGGCTTGCGCACGTAGTTAAACTGAACAACTGATTTTTTTCATTTCTTTTTTTTTTTTTGGCCACTGAGATTTAGGCAACGCCCTTCGACTGATAAAAAAAAAAAAAAAAACTCATGCTCTGAACCACATGCTCTGGTGGTTTTGTGCCCTTATAAGAGCATCATTATCATTGCAACAGCCTGGTGAACATAAGATTAGATATAGATTTGAATGTAATGCTTTGGCCCCTTCTTGCAGGGGTCTGGCTTTCATCTGGTGCTGTTTGGGCGCATCTATCAGTCTGTCTAACAGTCCGCTTCCTCTCTGACCCCCCCCCCCCCCCGACAGACCAATCTGCAACAATGAGCGACAAGCCCGACATCTCGGAGGTGACCAGCTTCGACAAGACCAAGCTGAAGAAGACAGAGACACAGGAGAAGAATCCCCTGCCTTCAAAAGAAAGTAAGGGCTCAAATACCTGCAGTGGTGGTGGTGGTGGTTGTGGGGGGGGGGGGAGGGGGAGGGGGAGGGGGTGGGTAACATTACATCACATCTCTGTTTCTGTGCTGTTCACCGACACCAGTGTAGAAAATTGGATCTCGGCACGTTGTGGCCTTTTTACACCCAGTTTGTTTTTTTTTCCGCTGGGAATCTCACATCTCCTTCTCCTTCTCTTCCCCTCCACAGCCATCGAACAGGAGAAGGCGGCGAAATCGTGAAGCCCCTCCCTCCCGTCATGCACTGTACACCCCCCTCCTCCCGCATTGCCTTGTTTTCAGTCACTTCTTTTAGCTGTATAACTTTGTAACCGAAATTATGAAACGACAACAATAACCAAGCTGCACAGCCTGTGGACGGATGATGCCTTCGTCTGGGCGGTCGACCCCGTCCCCTCAACAGATGCCACCCTAGCCACCTTCACGCTCTTTTTTTTTTTCGTTTCGGAGAGATGAGGAGGATTTGTCCGAGGCGGATGGGGGGAGGGATCCCGCCCGAAGGTGCACGTCTCTTCTTCAACAACCTACCATCGCTGACGTGCAGCAGAGAGGCCTAAGGGACGGGGCGTGGCCCGTGTCCCGGGAAGCTCATCGTCTCGCCACCACCACCGACACCCAACTTCCTGTGTGGCTGCTTTTGCGCCAAAGCTGAGGCCTCAAGCTTTTTTTTTTTGTTTTGTTTTGTTTTGTTTTTTCGGAATGCACAACTTTGTTTGTACGCTGGCCAAAATGTAAATGCCCCAAAAATTCATACTGTTGTTTGTCACAATGGTTTTTTTCTTTTGTATGTACACGAGGATAAAAAAAAAAAAGTGTAACGGATGCCATCTAGATCTGGGAGATGCTCAAATGGACCTTATTAACATTTAAATTGTTATGCCCTTTGGTCATTGAGTGATTCAGGATAACTTTTGTGTTGCAATCTGTCTCTGAATTGTTTCAAATGAGGAAAAAAAATATATACACCGGCAATTGATTCCATGTGTTAGCTTTCAACCGTAGATCAAAATTCTTTGGAGTTCCATGTTACTCTGCCACAAACCATTACCAGAAATGGAAAACCGTAAAATGTTGTAATAAAAAAGAATTTGTCACTAAAGAATTGTACTGCAGAGTGCTTTTTCTGGCATTGCTACACAAATCCCCAGACATTGATCCACGCTTATTCACTGAACCGACGTCGCTGCACATTTGATCACAATCCTCACACATCAGAGGCACAGCTGACCTCATTTTACATTCGCAAACGTCTACGCAACGTTGTAGCTTACAGTTAGACTGCTCGCCTCATTCTAACCCACTTTTCACACCATCTTACGCTCTTCAGATGCCAAACGATCCTTAAGCATTACTTAAAGGATGAGGCTGTGCACTGTTGAAAGGCTTAAATGTGTCCACAGCGAGGATTTACCAGCACAGACGATGAAGTTTGTATCCTCGCGTGTGCACAGAGGCAGCCAAACGAAAGCTTCCAAACTTGTTAGGCCACCTGTCACCAAGGTCTTTCCTTGAGGAAGTTATGATCACCGCTGTCGGCGCAAAGCTCACTTTAAAGACAGAGATTATTGCAGAGAAACTCAAACCAGGAAGCAAAATAATCCTGCAATCCTGGAAGTAGACTCTTCCTACTGAGGGACTTTGATCATTTCTGGCGTTACTAAACTAAACTAAAGGCAGTAGGGATGACTTAATACAATGTAAATGCATAATACTGAATGTATGCATCCAGGTGAACCCCTCCTTTTAAAGGACTTACTGTAAAAAGCAGAAAGAAGAGAGGCCTGTAACAATGCTCATGTATCTATTACCTGGTTTGATGCATCTGTGAGCACTGGCTTACGGGGCAGCGTGCCCTGACCCAGAGCACAGATTTACCTCGGCCCTTCATCCTAAATTAGCCACCGCCTACACAGCCTTAATGGCATTAGCATGACATGGCTGACATTTCCCGTAATCGGCATGCATCAGAGCACCTATGCGCAATGCTCCTTGCTTTTCTTTAATTGAGGTGTGACTGGGCTCTGAGGGAGGAAATGCCTCTCGGGTTTAATGTGGTGATGGTCCATTGTGAGTGCGACCACGTGGAACGCAAATGGACGCTCCTTGCGGAGAGGAAGCACCGTCGAAGCTGCTCGGCTGCGTCCTCCCAGGTCGATCTTACATGTCGGTGTAAGTGGATTGCTGTTAATTCAGTTGCTCTTAATAAGGCATTAATCTGCACCGGAGGAGGAGGGGGTAGACGTGGAGGCGCGGAGACCGCGGCGAGGCCAAAGCCTCGCAGGCCCTCGGACGGGATTAACACCTCCCGTCCCCCATGTGTCCCTCCGCCGCTCCTCTGCACGGCTGCACGCAGGCCTGCATCAGGGCTTCCCGAGAAAGTGACAGAGGATTTAACGTGGAGCAGCAGATGGGGTGGAGTCACTGTCCAAAGGGGGGGGGGGGGAGGGGGATCAGATGTGTCAGCACAGAGCCTGCCTGTCGTAACCCATGGCAACAGCTGCTGCTGAGTCACCTCCTGGCGTTGGGCGGTCGGATGCTTGTTATCCTGGCGGAGACTGTTTCTCCCTGGCAGGCGCTCGTCGTTAAACCTGTGCCGTTGGCGTGTTTCGAGGGCCCGGGAGATTACGAACGCAGCGCATTCTGCTCTGTTGTCTTTAGACATATTTGACCATCTGTCTCCAGCAGCCTCTTGTCTCCACTAAAGACATGTCTTTGAAACCGGCCTGATTAACCAAGGGGATCGGTTGATTACCGGTTAAGGAATGCACACGTGCCATTGTTGGAGGTCCAGTAGGCGACTAGTTGTGGTTAGTTTGTGGCCACAAACACTGTTCATAGCCAGGCATGTGGTCGGACCGCCACTCATATCTCACCAACTACATGATGGATTGACATACATTTTGTGCAGACGTTCAAGGTCCCCAGATGATGAACCCCGGTGGTTCTGGTGAAACCTGACTTTCTCCTCTACCATGAGGTTTACATTTTTGGTTTTTAGTGAAATATGTCAAGTATTGGATGGATTACCATGAAATTTGGTGTAGATATCCATGATGCCAAGAGAATTAACCTTAATGACTTTGGTGTTGACATTTGTGGTCTTTAGATAAATGTCTTAATATCTATTGGTTGTCATGTCCCCCTCATGAAGTCAAAATCTGAATTCATCCATTACTTTGGTTTATAACCAAACACCTGCAAAACTAATTTACCAATCAGATTCAGCTGTACTTTCTGTCTCTCATTATTAGCAAACCTCAGTATGCTCACATACTAAACTAAAAGGATGAACATGGTAAACATTATACCTGTTAAACAGCCACGTATCAGTATAGCTCACTCACCAAGTGTTCTTTGTTATCTCTGTTATGTATGATCTGCAGATACTGGTTGGTTTTTCCACAGAGCCGACCGACTGAGTTAATTATCTTTCTATCACTCGCTGGCAGAGACAAACGCAGGGTCTGGTGTGGATTTCCATGGCAACTACCCACCCAGGAGCTACACTTGGCGCTGCTGGTGAAGCGGGACGTGTCTGCCACCGACCGCACGTTAGCACCTGACCAGGAGCTGTAACGTGCTCGGAAATGTCCCCCGTGTCTTTGGCTGCAGAGATGCAAGCAGAGTAGGGCGACTAAACAGGAAAAGCATCATTCAGGCAGCGTTGTTAGTGTCATTATTATGGTTTCCTGTCCAAACCATGTGTCTCTAGATTGTCTGTGGTATCGTGTTTGTGCTATCTCAGCTGTCAGCGGACCAATGTTAAGAAAACCTCTGAAGGGAGACCTCAGAGGAGCTGCACCCTGCAAATATGCAACATTTGTTCCTTCTCCGCTGCCGTGTTAGGGGTAATTGAGACCAAATGCTCACCGCGAGGCTGTTTTATCAACATATGGCAATGACAAGCATATCAGGTATGAGCAGCCGTGCTTTGTGGGTCGAGGGCCCTCAGAGCACATGTTAGCTCATCGGACATGACCTCAGAGTGTAATTTAATACAGGTATCAAAGCGCTCGGGGAGTCCATATGGGCAAAACTAAACCCTAAAGTAAGCAAAGGGATTGCTTTAAGGGGGACTTTGTGGTAATGGAAGAGGAAGAATCACTCATGTGATTGCGTTTTTTTATGCTTGACATCATTGTCCGGTGAAAACCATGTATCTCCAAGATGTCAACTTTTTTAGCTATGAAACAAACAAAATACATTAACTTAATATATTGTTATTAGTAGTAGTATTGTTGTTAGCCCTGGTTTCCTTTTAGTGATCCTTCCCGAGGTTTACTCCTTTTTTTGTAGTGGTCAGAGTTCCTTGATTCTTGTATAAAGTGGACCTTGAAGTCCTTTGAGATCAACTGACGAGAAACATTGAAGTGATATCATAAAACAAAACAGAGAAGTGTGCTCGTCTGTTGTCACTTGATTCAAGATAGTTGACTGGTTCTGTTATAAAATTATCTCATTACCTGTTTTAACGCTTGTTTCAAATGCTGGAGTCTCTCACATATTCAGCACATACATTACAGGCCTCAAAATGTTTTGCCAGTCATGTCCTTTTTCTGCAATGTGTTTACAGATAAGTGCACTTCTGCGTCCGGAGTTAGCAGGAAAGCAGGAACTAACTTTTTTTTAGCGCTTTTTCTGAACAAAGACATAAAGCAAGAGCAAAAAACACACATGAGCCAACACTTTCCTGAAAGAAAGAGCAGACACACACTGTTGGCTGCAGGAGGGACAGATATATAATGTCTTGTTGCATAAATTATAATTACATCAGATCCTGTGGATTTGTAAAAGTCCGTTAAACAGTTGTATGACCGCTAATTACACCATCAAACTGACTTGATAAGAATCAGTGGGGCAAAGAGCGGGCGTGGCCCTACATTAACACAGCAGCAGGCTGCCTGTCCATAGCATGGGTTGATTATTCCAGACATGCTCTATAACTCTGGCCCCAGGTGGGGCCCCGATCAATGGTGTCTAAATGGTGTTGACGTTCCCCATTGCTTGTAAATGCATTAGCCAAAGCATTGCACAGAATCGATACGGCTGCATAGACAGCAGAGCAAAGCGCAGCCCATTACAGTGTGTCAGCTCGACTCAGTGTGACTTGATGAGGTGGTCCTGGCAACGTGCACTCCGATCTGATGGCCGAGAGTGAGCGCGAACAAAAGAGGGAGTGGGGCTTCTGCAGCTTACGTGTGGCCGTGCATGCATGCGTGCGTGCGTGCGTGCAGGGATCACGCGACCCCGCGACAACAGACGCATGTGCGGCCCCGCCATCGTGCGTGCACGAGGCTCCTCGCTGCATCTGTGAGGTGTAAACACGGGGGAAGCTCTCAGTGGCTGCTCGGCTGAGGGTTTACACAGAGCGACACCCTTGACATTTCCTCCGAGCAGAGAGGCTGTGGCTGCCACGCTGCAAGTGAGGCGCTTCCTCCTTCGCTGCAGGCGCAGATCTGGGCCACTCTCTGCATCTCCTCTTCCTTTTCACAGAGGATGAAGCTGCAGCTGCAGGCACCTAGTACACTTTTGGTTTCCCTTTTAGGAAACAACACAGAGAATTATAGAATTGATAGTTTTTGCAGCAGGACACCCTTGATAGCTACAAATGTGGAGCGTTCTATGTTGCACTAGAAGATTTCCCGTCCATTTATAAATGCATGTGGGATGTTGCATTTTTTTGATTGTTTTTACCTTTTAAAAATGCAAGGAATGCAGAAGTAGCTTAAAATCACTAATATCTAAAAAAAAATCAACCCCTTCCTGAACCTTAAAAAATTGACATTTAGCTCTGCTACACTTTGCCAACTTCTCCTTTTCACATGTGTCTAAATAAAAGGCTGAGGCTCATGCTGCTTTTGATGGACTAAAATGACTTCAGCATTCAGATCCAGACCAACCTGTACATTAGCCAGCAAATAAGACTTTTTAGAACACTTTATTTAGCACTGTTACTGGAATATATAGAATTTAATGTCTGGCTTTTGCATCAGCTCTTACTTGAGTTTGACCACCTTCACCTCAAAGCTCTGTGGCACTGGTGACTGGTGAAACCTCGATGAAGAGCCTTTTCCTAGAATCTTTTTTTGTGTTTCAAAAGAAAGTCAGCAGAAGTGAAAGTATTTCTTCCTCATGAAATTTAAACCCGAGAAGAGCGTGTGGCGCCCAGAGACTCTCCGGGGCTGAGTTGCTCGCTGGAAGAATGTTGATCATGAGCGTTAATTACCCCGGCGGTCCCAGGAGAGAGCTGCCTAATTACTGCCCCCTTGTTAATAACAAGCTCTGCCATGTCCTTGTTTGAGTTTTATTTATCAGCATGAGACCAACATGCAGCAGCACAGAGCGGAAGGTCAGGAAACCTTTTAACCAGAAATGAAAGCTTTTGCGATGGCGAGCATCCAGCATTTAGACACTCCTAGAGCGACCTCTGACCTGTCTAAAGAGTTGAGGGAAAGCAACCAGGTAATCAAAAACACGTTATATCGCTGCATGTCCTAGGTGGGTGTGGAGTCAGACAATGCTGTCCCTTGTTGCCAATTTTATTTGTGGTTTTTAATGGACAGAAAAAGTAACTGAAGCTGTTGATTGTCCAGTTGATCCACGTCTAAACTCTCACTGAACCTGTGGTCAATGAGCTTCCTCATGCAGACTAAAAGAATGTGATCGCAAGATACAAGATACAAGCAGAAGCTGCACTTAGTTTCCTTCGCAGCGTCTGGGCTCACACTTAAGGCCCGGGGATGCACTCGTTTGTACACATGAAAAAAAGTTTCCTGAGAGAGTTCAAACCCTGCTTCCTTTCACATCTGTGTGAAGCGGGCGTTGCTGGTCGGATGGTCGCCTTCGGAAAGTTACAAACATTCTTTTGGAAAGGTGTTAGCGGAGGGGGTTTCACATGTTGCGCAACCAGCTGATAAGCACCTCAGCTGAAGCGTGATGAAGGTCTTCAGGCTGAACAGGAACTGATCGGGATGCCCCCCGGATGCCTCTGTGCATTCAGATGTCTGGGTAACTTGATGAATGAATGCATACATTTCCATTTAAGCTTCAACCTATTCGTGCACCAGCTTGCAGTACCTGTGGATCAGACTGATTTATTATTATGTCCTCTATAATGTTCTTGACACTTCAGCTCTGCATATGCAGGTGAAATGCCCAAGGACACCTTTGCAACCTGCACTGTCTCCACAAACGGCGACTGATGACTGATGATTTGGAAAGGCGCCGGAGCTTTTCACAACGTCGAGTTGCGCGCGCCTGATAAAGTTGCACTTCTCCTGCTGTAATAAAGAGAAGTTGGTGGCATTTTGCTTCATGCTGCTGCTTACACATTAAACTGTGAATGAATGGTATCTCTCAGCGGAGGTGCAAACATTAGTCAGTTTGTGTCTGTATTACCAGGGTGGAGTTGCACTGATAATTTAATCTGTCTGCCTGTGCGTGTCGCTTGTAATTACGCAACACTACGTCTCTCGTCTTCTCTTTACAGGCCCTAAAGGAAGGTTGTTATTAAAAACATGAATAACAGAAGCATGGACAATGTGCTTTTTGCCGTGTATCAGCTCATTATCTTTGCTTTGGGGCCCCGAGGTTAAGCATGCTGCTCAAGATAGCATTCAACACCGTCTGGCCCACTGCTCCTCATCTCATTTTCTCTTCGGGGCACCAATAAAGCCTCCTCATGGTGTTACATCATATGGTGTATGTGACATGAGAGTTGCTCAAACAATGTTGCTCAAAGGCTTTCATTGTGCAACACCCCGCTGGGGTCAAAATACAGGATACTGTCACCATAGGCTTTAATGAGTCATGTGTTAAGTGGTTGCTTTAATGCGGTTGTATTACAACGTGTGTTTGAATGGAGGGATCTCGCACATAGCTGTGACCGAATCTCAGGCGTTTAAGTCGACGCCGGCAGAATCCACTTAACCTCATATCTCATCGTTGTTTGACATGGTGTTTGTTTTTTTTTATTTCCCATTGGCGAGGTCGGTCCGGTGGCGGCAACGCCTGCTGGCATGGCAGTGAGTCACACTGAGCCAAGGTCAGCTCAAAGCTGTGTCAACAGCGGCAGAGCAGCACACTTACAGTGCAAGGTAGGGGCAACAAGGAAGCTGGACTCCTGCCATCGTGCAAGAGGTTGGGAGCATGCAAAAATTACAGTTCCCTGTAATTGTCAACACATCCATAAAGCTGACAGATAACGTCTTTTCCCATGTAGAGAATCCGCTTGTTCGTTATCCAGAAGCAGTTTACCAAAAATACCAAGAATGTGACACGCTAAGATCAGTTTTAACCCACAACACAATGGCAGTTGTGCTAATCTGCGATACACAAGATAACATCTCCCACTTCGTGTAGATTCAGTTTAAAAAGGAGGACTGTTATCTTGACTATATAATATTTCATATAATATGTTTAATTATACAAAAGTGTCAAAATCCCTGATGTTGATCCCCACTAAATTACAAGAATTTGTACCTTAGTTTATTTTAATTAAGCATAAAGACTGTAAACAGGAGGAAACAGCTAACATGGCACATAACTCCCCACCATCAAACCACAAAGTGTTGTTTTTACACTTTATAAAAAATAATGTATTAATACATCAGCTTTATTTCTTTAAACTTTGGGATGGAGGCTACGTGTCAATCTTCTCATCAAACTCTCAACAAGGAAGCAAGTAAGGGTATTTCCTCAAATGTAGTTTTATTTCTTCTTCAAGATAGAAATTATATGACATAAGTGTTAGTTTTCTTCAGGGTTAATGTTAACTTCTGTTTTAGCTCAAGATTGTCTCTTTATTTAGTCTCCAAATTTTAACAAATGTGACACTGCACTTCCCCGGGCTCGCAGCAATACACCCACCAAGTGTGAAGTAGATCGGATGAACGTTTCTAGAGATATGCGAAGGACAAACATACATACGGACACACACAGAGAGATTCCTCGCTTTATAGTGAGATACAGCATCACACACACACACACACACATAAACACACCTACACTCATGCCCACAGACCCAAACACACTCTCAATGGTGCCAAGAGATTTTAAAAGGGAAGAATTGGCTGATTTTCCCCTCGTTAGCGCAAAGTTTTGCCTCATCCTGAGATGTATTAAAGCGTTTACATCTGAGAACAGGACGCTGGGGGTGTGGGCATAGAAATGTAATGATGTCATTGATCTTATGGCTCATCGTCTGCCAGTTCCTGAAGGCATTTGTTTGTTTTGAGAAAGGCTTCGACTTGCATTGGAATCTGATTCTGTATAATATCATTATTATAAATGATATTATACGTTATAAGGCCAGGCCGCAGCTGGTGGTGCGGCGCAGACATATTTTTTCCTCATTACCACAATGTTCACCAGGCCCAACAGCTTGGGAGACGAGAATAGAAGAGGAAAGGAAAAATAAAAAAAGCTTCCTTTAAATGTATCAGTTTGACTTTCTCTCTTGTCAAACAATAGCAGAGCTGAAGTTCCTGGTGTATATTTTGTTGAGCTCGAGGTCAGCTGCAGTGTTTGCTGCCAACCATCCAGCACAGTCAAGGACACAGATGTGCACAACACAAGACCTTAATTTACCAGTGTCTCCAGGCATCCCAGGAATTCTGGACCACATTTTGTTTTGACTAAAGGAAGTGAATACTCTCATTGAGAACGCTTTCGTTTTTTTGTTTTTTTGGCAAAACACAAATGTTATCGCAATAATAAGGGGATGTTGAATACAACCCATTGCCATAGAAGTTGTTATTAAATGGCTTTTTGAAACGTCAAAGGCCTTTAAGAAGTAATTTCCATCCCTTGAGTCGTTTGGGAGGAAGTTGCAGGTTTGATCATTGTGGAAAAAAAACACGTCTAACGTCCAGTTTCCTGAAGGCACGGCGTTGTTGTGACTAAGAGGAGCGAGAGGCCTTGTGTTCAAGCCCAGTTTGCCTTGAGAAAGTTGCTGAATCTCTCCAAATCTCCCGGCTCATCGAGCCTGACCCTTGACCGTGCCGTGGTTGGCAGCGAGCGAATCCAATTTCCCAACAGGGATCAACTGACTATGAGATTTGTTATCATCCCAGTAGTTTTCAAAATTGATTTGGAGTCGATTTCTTCTGTCTTAGCAACCAAACCCCCACTTAATGTGGATAGCGATTTGTCAGATGTGGTCTTTGTCCAGTTTGAAGCTGCCAAAGGTCACGAGTTAAACCCCAAACCGCAACATTGCAAATAAATTCCTCTTTTTTTTTTAAGTCTTAGTCCACTTCAGGATCCTCAGTCTTTTCACCCCACGTGGAGGAATGAGCCCTGATCGCCGCCAAGATCTGCTCAGCTTCCTCTGCCTCCTGAATGTCCCAGCATGCCTTTCCAGCACTGAGCTTTTTGTTTTTTAAATGAATAAGGCCTTTTGTGTGTCTTAAAAGGGAAGTCTGGCTGCACTTCACTTCCTGTCACACTGCACCAGTAACAACTGTGCATGTTGCTTTTGGTCGCAAAAAGATTGTGTGACATTTAAAACACTGAAAAAACTGTTTTGCCTCCATTTTAAAATGTCACAGGATGTTGAATCTAAAAATAAAAGTGGCTAATGTATTCATTTGGTGCAACTCATACTGTCAGAACTTGTAATAACACGTCAAAATGGTGTAAAATGGCCTTCAGGATAGGCTGACAGTATAATAAAACTTGTTGATGTAATAACAGAAGTAATGTAATAATACCATAAGAGTCATTACATCAACAAATTACACACATAACACATTTAGAAGGCCATGTTTATACATTTACACTACCCAGCAGTCACTCGATACAGGCCGTGGCTGTTGTTCTGTCCCCATCATGTGTCGCTTAAGTCAGAGTGGTCTATACGCTGTCTCCATGGCAACAGACATGCAAGCTCGCTATGGATACGCGGCCGAAATGATGTGCAGCCTGTCGCTGTTTGATACCCGCTGCGGAGCAATAAATGGAGCCCGTCTCCCCTAATGTGTCCGTCCACAGAGCATTAACGCTTCCTCATTAGGGCCCGCGGTGCAAATGAACACTGTGTCAAAGGGGAAACTACAACCCAAGATGCTTTCTGTTCGCTTTGGATGCAAAATGCGCTGCCTGCTGTTAAATCTACACTCTATATCAGCCTGGGAAGGTGTTGTTGGATATACTCTGCGTCCCCTGATGCATGTTTTAGGTAAGCTGTGTGTTGATTTATCAAATCACAGAAGAGTTAAATGACTAAACTGCCACAGGCTACAATCACCAATGATTGCTGTACTTCCCAGACAGTGACTCACTGATAGAGTGTGGGCAATCTAGGTCAACACCCAATCAATAAAGATAACAAGACCTGATTGACTTACAGTGACCGTAGTACTCTCAGTAATAAAGGTACAGATTAAAATAGCGTTTGTGTGTACGTGAGCCAACAGATTAATGTTGTTGTGGATATGTCTTGATAATGAGTTTTTTGTAAGGAAAAAGAAGCTTCAAGGCTTCTGCAGGTTCCGTCTTCCAAAACAAGACCCGCTGGACTAACTGCTCTTGCCACAGCTCGAGGAAGTCAAGGACCTGATTGCTCTTCCTGTTTTTTTGGGTGCGAGTCTTTGGCTGTGCTGCGTTCCTTTCTGCCAAGTTTCCTCCGTCTGAGTACCAAAGGTGAAACCGCGTTGTTCTGAGGTCCGGATTAATGAATTGTGGAGCCTGTGTGGCCAGAACGTTTGTTTACAGCGAGTTCCCATGAAAACAAGCCGCGGATACAAAATGTGAAAAGGTTACACACGATGGAAGAGGAACAGCCAATAAGAAGCGAGAGAGGACTAATGAGGGACCACGAGGTTGCACACAGATGCTGATATTTGAAGCACACGTGCTGATGCTGCTTTGCTTGTCCTGTAAATCAGCAGATAGGAATTCCCGCAAGCTGACGTAATTCCCCAAAGCGCTTGTTTTAAAGATTTGAGCCGTTGCTTGGTGAATAGAATCCCAGATGCCCGAGCCCCTCCGTCTTTACAGGGCCAAACAGCCGGTCCCTGTGTCTTTTTGTCCGTTGAGGCCCCCCCTCCTCACATAAAGGCTTTAGTCAGACGTGTGCCTACATTCCCTCACCCCCCCCCCCCACCTCCACCGTCCCAATCCATGTTCGACTGGACTCCTGCCCAGATGAGCACCGACTCGCCCTCTTTGTGTGCAGATCTGGCACATGACCCGCTCTGGCAACCGGCACCGCGGGCCCAGCTCCAAACGCCACCTACGCCCCCATTGTTCCCCGTGCCCCAATTTGCCCCCAAAAAAACTCCCTGCGCCCCAGCGTAGGCACGGCGCCAAGACGGGCACAACAACAATAATGGCGTCAGTGCTCGGAGCCTCGGCGGGCACGCTTTGGCACAGCGTTGTTGTTGTCTGGATTGTCTAAGCATGGCGAAATTAGGACAAATTTTCTTTTGAAATGATTATAATATCTTGACAGCAGCAAGACCCACATTTGGATTGTCTTTATTACCTTTTTGTTTTTGCGCTTAAACCTGTAAATCATCTATGCAAAGACACGCTTTCGAAGAGATCTGTTATTAGGTGAGTAACCAGGTGTGCAGGATTTCGCTTAAACCAGCCCTGAAGCGTATTTTTTCAAACCCACTGTTTGACTCTCACAAATTAGGGCACCACATAACCAAAACCAAAGCCACTTTACTCCAGAAAAAAGCACAGAAAAATCCCAAAAAACAACAACACCTGTCAATATGTGAATATTTCAATGAAAGATCTATATTGTGCAACTCATTTCGCCACTCCAGAATCAGCTGATCTCTTTCACTTTCTGGCAAGAGCCCTTCTTTTTTGCGGCGGCGTCTGTGTTCAATAAAAAGTGGTAAGCCACATCTGAGAAAGAAGTGAAAAAAACCCAGATACAGGCCTCATCTTCTGAATTTGCTCCCAGCAGACTGTAAATGTTTAGGTTGGCGCGGGGGGGAAAACTGAGGTTTCGTCCCATCTGTTGCACAATAGATTAGCATTCCAATGCAGTTTCGGACCTCGCTGGACGTAGGCGGGAATAGCTGACGTGGGAGAGGAGGGAATGTCAGCTGTGAGCTGGAGCGCCCCCGCCATGCCGGAAAAACAAAACTATGAACAAAGAGAGGTGATCGTTGGATGATAGGTCCCCTAAAGGCTGCTTTAAGGCCGAAAGGTAAGCCGAGAGAAACTGAATTTCTCCAGTTTTTAAAACATTCCTTTTATAATTATTCCACTCTAATAAGAGCGGCTGAATTAGGCCTAAAATGCTTTGAGTACGAGGATGTGTAAAATGAAAGTTCTCCTCCTGCGGCTAAAATATTCCCCACCGGCAGCCAACTGAGTGAATCCCAACTCAATCTCCCCCTTGTTTTTATTTGATTAAGATGGAGTCTTTCTCCCCACTGCGGCCTTAGGATCATTACTTGGCCCTCGGCTCCGATGAGAAATTTGAGACAAAATAGCAGAGGATTAACATGGACAACAGGGAGAGAAAGTCGGGTGGTGAGGGGGCGTGGAGAAAAGACGGCTGCCACGGTCCCAAAGAATCCTCCTCTCCTCCTTCATTCACCCTCCCCCAGCCTCCGCTTTCTCAGAGGTCAGAGTAGGGTTACTTCCCAGAAACAGGCCCACCCTCGATCTCCCTCTTTCCATAACAAATCTTCCCAGACACAAGAGCACTCGTCGCCCGAGGAGCCTCAAAACATTGCGCCCTGGTAGAGTTGGACGGGTTTCATACAGACTACAGACTGTTGAAAGTGTACGTGGGGAGTGATGTGTGTCGTCTATTGGCCCGAAATGTGTTTCTTACTCTGTGTGAGGTCCCTTTTGTCCTAAACAAACCTCACTGTGAGATCGGCTTTGGCTGCTCACCGTAGTTAAGAAGTCAGCTTTGAGCGTGACTCGAGCAACCCTATTTTTTTGCATCATACTTGTTTGTTGAAAGATACTTTTTGTTTGCCTGGTTGTGTTGCACTCTGAAGTAACGCTACGGGCGGTGAACGCTGAAAAAAAATCCATCCCAATGCCAACGGTTTTAAATACAGGGCTGTATGTGTGTGCAGATGTGCTCATTGATCTATCTGCGTAATCCGGCGTAGGTTTACCTGAACTGCTGGGATGCAGGGTGTGTGCAAAACATACTGCTGCTTAAAGCAGTTAACTTCCGCGTTCGGTTAAGTAGTTCAATTCTAAGACCTAAACAAAACAAAGTGGTTTTATCAGCGTAACTTAAATGTGGAAGTGAAGCCCGAGTGTGTACGCTGCCTTTAAAGTCATGTGCGTCTCGCTGTGGGTACAGTGATAAACAGCTCGCTAAGTGTGTTGACATTGTCTTATTTAGTGGAAACAAATACAAGAGCCGTTTGAACCAGACTCAAGTCAAACTCAAACGGTAAAACAGGGTCTTTAAACAGTAGAGTGGATATACGACCGTTTCTTAATAGGTCTGCATCACATTTACATTCCACCAGACTAACAGGGTGATGAGATTAGTGCTCGAGTCAAACCACAAGTTTCTCCACAACGCAGTCTCTATCTTTTTTTTCAGCATCTGATATAGAAACAATAGGCTGACCCAAGCGACTGGCAGCCTCTCGCATTCCTGCATCTACCGGACAGATGGGCGCTGTGGACAACCTGCAGCCATTAGAAGCCAATCAATTTGCACGGTGACGGGAACAGCGATGCCAAATGGATTCTCTCTTTTGCACGTCTATGTCATATGAGGGCTCGGCCGGGCCCGGCTGCCAGAGGGGTGAAACGGTTTAGTTGGATTGCAAGGCCCGATAAATAGGACGACTGGTGCTCCTAGCCATAGTAGGGCTGTGTGTCACACAGCGGTGGCTTGCTTTCTTTTTTTCTCTCATTACTTTCAATAGAAGGGACATGCTAATGGATGTTCCTGACAGCGGCAAGAGCTCGGGATGCTTTTATGGTCGAGGCGATTTTTTAACTGTTTGCTTAAGAGCGTAACGTTCGAAGTTTGCATGCAGCTCGCCTCACTTCTTGACACCAAGAATAGGCATGATTCTTAATTCACAACGACTTTTCCGGCACCCGCCAGGCTGTCAAAGAAAAACACACACTCACACACACACACACACACATACACACACTAATCCACACTGATAAGATGCTGACGAGATAGAGGGGAGTGATACCTCAGATAGATGTGCGGCTCCTCCTGACAGGCTCATGCAGTTACTAGTCCTCAGGCTGCGTCTTATAAAGGGCATGACAGACAGAGAGACAGACAGTCACAAAGATCTCGAGGCCATACAATCTATCCTTTCTTCCTGCTTGTTTGCAGAGCTGCAGTTGACATAACTCACCTGCATTTCATCTGACATTCACCCACTATATATAATGTAGGCTGAGTTGGCAGGCAGGGGGCCCCAGAAATGACACGAATAAGTGCTATAGGAAAAAATGTCCAGCTCAACAGGAGCTACCGTGACACTCCTGCAATTTTACAGAAGTAGAGTGAGACGACTGATACCACTCTCCTGCTTTTACGTTCAATACGAGGCAGCCAGGAGACTTTGAATTAGTTTAGCACAAAGACTGGAAACAGGGGGAACCGGCTGGTTTGGCTCTGTCCAAAAGTAACAAAAACCACCTACCAGCACCCACAATACTCACTAATTAACATTGTGACATCTGAAATCTTTAATAGGTACAAAACCTGAAGTATAAAAACAAGAAGCAGTCTCCAGTCCTAATGTTAAACTGAGATAACCGAGGTTTATAAGTGGTTAATTTGGAGAACCACAGTATTTATATCTCCTGTTCCCTGTTTCAAATATAGCTTCTGTAATTAACAGCAAATGAAAGTCCCCGCTACTGGATCTGCTTGTTGACTCTTGAAACGGGCGACAAACTTCCCCCTGCAATTCAAGTCTGGTTCTGATTCAGAGCCTTTTATAGCTAAAAATGAGTTTTGCACCATTTCAAGCTTATTTTTGACCTTAACATAAAGTATAGTACAGTATGTGCTGCATTGTGATGGAAATTTCAACACCTTATAAATACCTTCTTTGTGATTCTTTCAAACCATCTCATTCAGCAGGTTGCAGCACAATTGAATTTGACCGAAGGTTTTAATCTGTAAATAAAGCTGCTGTGCATGAGTGGGAGTGGACGGAGCCCTGAGGAATTGAAAACTCGTGGTTAAAAGGTCACAGGAAAGAGGATCTCTTCGCAGACAAAAGGAGAGCAACCTGTTTTCATGGGAAGTGGAGCAGCGGTGGGGATGTTCGGTTTTGTTTGCTGGGCCTGGGATGCATTGTCAAAACCACTGTGTAAACTTCCTCTGAATCTGCACTGACACTGCGATCTGGTTTACATGTAAACAGAATCACAGCTGGGTAAAAAGCTATTTTATGGTTCATGAGAGAATATTTTGGTGAGTTTCGTCCCTTCAACTCCTTTAAAACCTGATGAAACCTCTTAGTATAATGTATGTAAACACAGATGACGAGTTGGTTTTCATTCCTGAAAAAAATAAGTGTTTACGTTCCCAACAACAGCGAGTTCCCCTCTGCTATGAAAATGTTGATCCCGGATTACAGCTCATCTCCGTCGGGCCATATCAGCGGCCACCGGCGGTCATTTTAATAAACATGCAAAGAATTAACTTCACCACATGAACAGATTGCAGACTTAAATAAGACTCTCCTCCATTTATCAACACTGCGTTGTCATGGAAATGTCCGCCGGGGCCAAAAGTGAGCAGATGGCGCGAGAAATCGATGGCTGCGACTCAAACGAGCTGATCCGCTGATTTGCTTCACAGTGTTTGGAGGCGCTCTCAGCTTGCGTTTCACCGGCCGTGTGTGCGGGGGCGTGTGTGTGTGTGTGTGTGTGTCTGTGAGCATTGTAAGATGTAGGACAAGCATGCACAGGCCCGCTACCATCACCCCGTGTCAAGGTTTGTTATCCTCTGACTTCTTCTGGTTCTAGTTCCCAGTAATGTAAGAACTGGGTGAAGAGTTCAGGTGAAACTTCTGAGCTGTTATGAGCCTGAACGTGAACGAAAAGTAACAGTTTGCTAAGAAATCAGTGTACACAGGTATATTGTACTTAATGAATGAAAGGTAACATTTAGTGGGACTCGGCTTGTCAGATTCCACTTTGCGAGCGAAATGCAAACTCAACAGCACAGATGTTGAATGTTTGTAAAGAGGCAGAAATCGCTGACAGTTGGTATCGAATGCTATGTGTGGTTGTTGAAACAGGATGAAAAAGCATCAGTCACTGTTGGCAATGTGTGCTTATCCTAGCAACAGACTTCAGTCAACCGCTGCCAAAGGAAATGCCCATCCAGAGGCTTGAAACTTAGACACTACATCTGCAATGATGTCCAAAAACGGTTTTATCCTCTTTTGAAAAAATGGAAAAATATGCACAAAAGCTGCAGCATAATTATACTTTTTTATGTCCTTCATTAAAATCTAGCAAGGTAGTTCACTGTTTTTTAAATTCATTCTGTCATCCATTATGCAGTCCTATGTAATCTGCTGCCATCACTGATTCTGTGTATTTCTTTACTGTTCTACTTATTATTTTACCCTAAAACACTGTGGGACTTTTATTTTGAAATGTGCTGCACAAGAAAAAGATTCATCTAGTTGTTTTTCTCTTTGTTTTCCTTTCACAGCTTTGCCACTGTATTATTATGAGTATTTGATATCAATAGAGCCCAGACACACTGAGAAAACAGTCAGTCAGACAGACAGTCTGCCCTTAATGCAACTGTCCAATGCTACCCATAATCCACCGGGATGCATTTGTTCAGTTTAGTCCAGTTGTCGTGCTGCTGAAGCAGACCTCGTCTTATGTAATCCCTGCATCCATCTAGCTGCACAGTGAAGGCAGACAAATTGTGGAGGAGTGGTTTGCATGTGGGAGCACGCACACACACACACACACACACACACACACACACACACACACACACACACACACACACACACGTACCCCAATCATTATCTTTCAAGCGATCTTGAACTAGACTTTTTGTTTGCCATTGGCCCTCAAAACACATTTTTCTCTTCCTTTGTCAGTCAGTCTTTCAGTCCTTTTACACACACACACACACACACACACACACACACACACACACACACACCAATGCACACTCTCAAACACACACTCACACACTCAGTCCGCCCAAACCAGCCATAATTACGAACATTCCTCCTCCCCGAGCCAACGTCTCCTGTTGTGCATTCCTCAGACATTAGACCGAGCCGCTGCAGCAGATGGGAATTACTGTAACCGCTCCTGTTCCACTTATGTCATCACACACATTGTATGTGAATTAAGAGTGACGTATTCATCTCTGGATGTTTGGGATGCTCTGAATGACGATTGTGTTGTGCTGTTACCGGGCATGTGTAGTTGGATATTATGTGGAAAGTAACACCTCAGTTTCATATACAGCAGGGGGATTATGGCAGTAAAATTCTTTATTAGATTCTTCTGGCGACTGTGAATGTGGAGCCCATTTTCCAACACTCTCACTCCCCATACTCTAAATCTTTGAATATGTTTACATGCTATTGGCAGAGAGACAGTTATCGTGTGGCTTATTTTCCCACCTCTAAATGCCATTTGCCTTGCTGAAGTTATATCACACTCATATTGAGTTTAATTTTTTTTGTTGCTGCAGCGTACATTCTCAGCTTGTACGTGTCTGCTCGGATTTCAAAGTTTAGTTTAGCGGAAATCAGCAAAAATCCAGTTGGTTCAACATTTGGACTCGTTCCTAATGGCGCCACAGCAGGAAGTAGCCTTTTAAAAAATGCAATGTGCAACATTTTATCTTGAGATAGGAAGAGTACTGCCACTCCCGCCTTCGTGCCCTTCGATTGATAATGTTCCCCAACAGACTCTCACAAGTTGGTCCTCTGGATAGCCAATTAAAGGGCAGAGAAAGTTTTTCATCTCGTAGCAGCTGAAGTGACTCACCCCTGTGCACACCAAACCATCACCCACTCCCCCGCCTACGTCCCCTCAGCTCCTTTCTGTCCGTTGTTCTTTTTTTTTGTTTCCTGTCGCTCACTGTACAGTAGTAACACAGCCGTGGCGGGAAAAGCCAGGCGTGCCATTGTCTGATTGGGGGCCACCGTTGGCTGCGGACAACAGCCGACCAATAAGGGGACCCCCCCCTGCTGCGGCAGCTGTCGTGCTGTTTCACTGATCTGTGGGCATTCCTGCTCATTAGCGGCCTTTGTTGTTCCCCCTGTGTGTACGTGTGATGAATCGACTGTGGCAGGTAAAGTAAGAGGGAGAAAATGAATATGCATGAGGCCTCCCGGACAGCCGGGGAAACATGTGTGAGAGCATCTTTGCGACTGAAAACAAGCCGCCTGTTTGTGCACAGCAGGTGCACCGAGCACAGACCTACCAACGCCGTTGAGACTCCACCTGGGGTCAGGGGTCTGTTCTTTTGTTTTCACGGCGTGGGCTTCCAAAAATGAGCTTTTCCCTTCTGGGACGTCCATGTGGAGCGCACACACGAGCTCAGATCTGTCACTCTTACCTCATTTTTTCGCTTCTTGCCTGGTGCCAGCATGCAACCATATTTGGACACAAATGAACATGCTGCCATTTTGTCTGCAGGAATTTCCAAATCTGGCCCCTTATCTCTGTTAATCGAAGCTATGATAACAGATATCCAGGGGAAGAGAAAGTTGAAGAGGAAGTAAGTGAAAAATAAAAAATGACACATATCTATTTTACATAGCTCCCTGTTTACCTGCCTCGCTGTTTGCAGAAAGGAGAAACTCTGATTATTAATGTGAATTTGTAGGTGAGATTATGGCGGAAATCTTAAACATTTCCTATATTCAGGTGCTAAGACTGTACCAAAAGTAGAGGGAAATAAAGCAACGAGCAGTAATTAGAGAAAGTTTGTGTTGCTTATTTCAATCTCAGCTGGTTTTTGGATGTACGAACCCACTTTTTAGTTTTCAGAGCAGGTATAATGGTTTTCAAGCATGAGGTCAGCTCCGAAGAATGTGGGCCGTCCCTTCCTCTGTTACACTGAAACCAGTCAGATAACCTTCCTATTACAAGGACAATATGTTACCACATCAAGAGGGGTTTTTCTTTTTTACACCACACGTCCCTGAGCTGAAGAACCACTGTTTTTGGTACAGAGAGCAGTCATTGTGTGAGGAATGTGGGAGGGATGGTGTGTTTATTAAGGCGAGGACAGCAGCTCGAGCCTGAAAAGTCACCCAGCAGCATTCAACTTTGTGTTTTTCAGAAGGAAAAAAGCTAAAAACAGGGATTTCTTTTCTCCATCCATATATTAAATTTGCATATAACTGGATTTCTTCCATATATTTACTTTTTTGAACCCTTGTTTTTCGTTAATTTCATCTCCTTTCATTCCCTTTGTTTTATATTATGAAAATGAAAGAAAAAGGGAAAAATACACCTCCACATGTGTGTAGTTTTCACAATAATATGTCACCCTGTTTGTTGTCAATGTGTGGGCGCATTAACAATCCAGGTAGTTTCAATGCTGCTGTGTTTTGAAGGGTAGCCTAATGGGCAGCCAATCAAAAACCTGCTTGACACCGAGCTGTGGTTTTTTTGTTTTAATTGGGTCATGGTCATTGAGCATGCTCGAGGACCCTCGGGACAAAGTCCAAACACGGTGTCGCTACTGGATAACTGAGGCAAGAGTAATATATGCAATATATGTAATATAAGTTACCAGTAAAGTGCAGCAGGTGATGGTTTACTTTAACCACTGAGAATAAGTTTTTTTAGGTGTGTGATGTTAGGTGGTTTCCCAGTTCATCAAACAAAAACATCAAGTCATATTATGTTACATCATGTCAGGGATGAAGACTTAAGGTTGAGTTATGCTCAAAATTAACTAGTTTCTACGACGTGTTGTCCGACTATGTCCGAAGGCAAGAATTGGGGGGGCATAGAAAGGGGTGAGACGTGATAAATTACAAAAGAGAGACTGGGGAAGAAGTTAAAACTCTGTGTTCTGTGTCATCTTTTCAAACACCTGGCCAGTCGCTGCATGAAGCATACTGACACCTTAAAGTCTTCCTGCTATGTTTGGGTTTGAATCAGCTGGGGACTTTTTGTCGGAAGTTTGCATATCCCGTACTCACGTCGATTTCCTGCAGGTGCACTGGCAATGCCAGACTAATTCGCAAATGCATACTAGTCTGGAACCTCGCAGTTCATTTTTGATTTCCAAGGGGCGTGATCGACTGGCAGAGACAACCAATCAGAGCAACGAAACGCCGTCCTGTCGGACGGTACGTCCTGTGAGAAGTTCAGCAAACACATATTTCTCATCAACATAAAGTGTAAGTGCAGTTGTTTGTTTTTCTTTTAGAGACAATTTATCGCCCAGTCTGTTTAATTCTGCCGCTGTAGCCGGCCGGGGAACACGACAGCCATCTTGGATATTTACAAAGATACCTGAAAGGCGCTCGTCTCTGTCAGTCATCGTACTAAACCCGCCACATACTAGATAAACAGTTGTGATTGGTTTGACCGACACAACGGCAAGGAAATCGGTCTGAATGGGAGAGGGGCCAGACGTATCTGCCGGAGCAAATAAAACACGAGCTCGCAGATTCGTCTGGGTCCCAGGCTACTGGTTACCTCCCACTGTCCAAAGACATGCACAATAACAAAATGGGCTCAAAAATGTAACCGTCATGACAACATTTGGATGATTTCTTTTCTATTTGGTTCACAAAAGAAGAACATATATACAAAGTGGATTTTCTTTGCTTTATAGGTTCAGAATATTAGTTTTTTTTTTTTTTTTATCAAAATGGATATATAACAATGTGGAATAGCCCTTTATTTGACTGCTGTAAGAGGCCAAAGAGGACGACAAACAGGTTCAGATAGAGAACTGAGAGCAAACTTCTCTCCGATCTAAACCATCTCCACTTCTGCATTCGCTCTTGCCGAGGAGGAAGTGGGAGCGCTGGCTTCCTCCTGCCTGCAGAGGTAGACGAGGGAGGGGGGGCGGGGCCTACCGTACCTCCAGTCCTTACCCAGGATCCCTTGCACGAATTCAGGCAGCAGAAAGACAGGAAGTGTGACCCAGGCTTGATAACAGCGGGGGCGGCTATTTCTGAAAAAGGCAAGCAGAGCGCAGACAAGGAGGTGTCTGTTCTGTTTCCTGTTAGTTGTTTTGTCAGATGTGAGCCACTGAATGTGTCTTTATGTGTCAAAATGAACTGTTTGTGCTCTGAGGTTGCCACACCGAATCAGTGAAAGACAAAGAAACCTCTACACGAGCTTAGAGATGACTTTGAATTTGTGTTCTTGCAGTTCAGAAATGCTCCAAATCCTTATTTCTTCACAATCTGTACAATTAATTAAGAATACAGCTCAGAGGCCAGAAACGTATCTTTGTTTACTTGAAAGAAAGACCTAAGGCCTCAAAATGGCTGATCGCCTCCAGATATTGTTACTCAGCTTTTGTAGGAAGCAGGCCGAAGTTTAAAGGCTGCTGCTGACTCCACATCAGCCTTGTTTGATAAAAACCTGATGTGGAATTTTGGCCCTCGCCGCCTCCTTCCTTCCTTTTTTCTTCCCTGGGATGCCAAATAAGGCCAGTTTGCCACATCTGCTGAAATCCGAGGCCTGCATTGTGGCTGTCGCTCAGCGCCTCGGCATCTCGCTCTGACTAGAAGTTTAAAAAAACGTGTGATGTTTGTGTGTTTGCCCTGCTGACTCGATCCCCATCGCTTACTATGAAATGCATGACATCATCGGCTTTCTTTCCCTCCTCCCCTTTTTACTCCCTCTCTTCTATCTTTCCCCTCTTTTTTTTCGGCCTCCTGCCTTTTCTTTTTTTCATATGTTCGTTTTTTTTTTCACATGTTCGCTGTTATGTAACTATGTTCAGGCAGCCAGGGTGAGATTGTGAACCTTTGCACCGCTTGAAGAAAACATTTCCCCCTTGCCATCCCCGGCAACAGCTGCTGTGTCTCACCGACTGTCAGTACACACAATTAACCCAACAGCACTCATTTTGGTATGCTTAGATAAAGAAACAAAGTGGCCTAAAATAGTAATAGTCTAAACAGCTGATTTAACCGGTGGCTTTTAAAGACGATACATTTGTCTTAGCTTTGACACTTAGAGGGAAGTTGTGTGCATGACAAGCAAATGCTGCAGGTTTATTGTTTGTAAAATGAACCAGGTTTGGTTGCTTTTACAGTTTATTGTAAAAAGATACACCTGCTAAGAGCCATTAGGTCATTTTTCTGCACATTGTCAATACAAATTCAGTTTATTAGGCCTTATTTCAAGGTAAAGTGACAATAAAAGTCCCAAAACTAATGTTTTTTTAAGCAAGTTGCACTATTTCAACCCTGCTAACAACTGATCCACTTGATAAAAGTAAACTAAGCTATTAAGCCTCGATACTAGACTACACTGCTCACCATTTTCCTGTTATGTGTTACTTCCTCTAAGCTGTGAACCAACACATTGTGTGTTTTTTTACTTTAAAGTTCCCCTTCTGGAATGAGACAAGTGCTTCACGTTGGCTGAAAGCGAGGAAGTGAGAGGCAGCGTTGTGGTTTACCTCAGATCAACCGAGTAACAAAGGACTTCAGTTCAAAGCCAAGCGGAATGAAAAGAGCATGACCCGCACTCCGTCTTCAGATGTCCCCACTTAGAGCCTGTACATGTGTGTTTCACCACAGCGACCTCATTGTGAGAGCAGCCTTCATCCTCCGAATAGAGTTGTTGCTGCAGCAGGGGACTGAAATTCAGAGACGGCCACCTTCGCCCGCCCCGTTTGTGTGTCACACCACAGATTCCACATGTTGAGTTCGGAGGTTAACTATTTGCAGAAGTAACACGACAGGAGGAGAGCACCGGCTTTCAGACGGCCAGTCATCGAATGTGTGTGATGTCCAGAGTCCACAAGTCCTGATTTTAGGGCGTGTGTTCATACCAAGCATGTCTGGAGAGGTTTGCGTGACCTCTGCACAGCAGCCATTACTAAATTGGTTTGATTAAACTAAGTGATGCACTTTTTCGACTACAACATATCTCAATACTTTATATTCTGAAATGCCATGAAGATAAAATTACAGACCAAAGAACGGTAGGTGTGATTGCACCCTTTTCTGACACATTATCTGTTCACAGGTTTTTCTCACCTCATGGCTCAAACTAAACAGCATGTGCACGTGTGTGTGCACGTGTGTGTGTGTGTCTTTATTGATTACTCAAAGTGAAATAGAAGGTGGTGGTGACTCCTGCTCTCAGCTGGCCGTCAATATCTTTGCCTCATGACCAAGCAGGAATTTGTGGGAGCGTGTGTGAGTGCGCACATGAACACATGCATGCAGGAAATGCGTTTGTGTACATTCCCATGGCTTGTGGCCGATCACAGTGTGAAAACACACCTCATCCCACATTTTTTCTCACCTTTTCTCTGCCTTCAACTCCTCTTTTTTTCATGCAGTATGTCGGCCCTGCAGCTAACCGATTCTGAATCTCCGGGCTCCTAATCTTGCATCCATCAGACGGCCGAAGTAGAGGGCAGGCGCCGAGAGGAGAAATGGAGGATGTAAGAGGGAGGGGAGGAATGTGTAGGGCGGTAAGAGGAGCGGTGACGAGGAGGAGGAAAAAGATAGGAGAGGAAGAGCAGGAAATTAAGGAGAAAGAGAAAGAGAAAAAAGAAGGGGAGAGGGTAGAAGAGAATGAAAGGTGGAAAGGGTTAAGAAAGTGTCCTGTCCGCACACACCGCAGGCCCATGAATCTTAACTGTGGGATATCTGGAATTCAGACTCAATCACCCAACGGAAATTACCAGAGAAGTTGGGGGGAGGGGGACATCGCAGGCTAAAAATGTAAAAAGGACAGTACATGCTGCCTCTGTCCTTTCCGTTTTAGAAAAAATACAGAGATGAATCCTCCTCCTAGTCTTAATTCCTGCACGAAAACTTCAAAATGCCAAAGAGAGGAATCATTATCTCATGCAGGGGGACTTTCTCGTGTTAAAGAGTAACTGAATAATCTTAGAGATTCTGTTTCAGAAGTATTTACTACCAAAGTTGCTGCTGCTTCATATCTGAGTGAAGGTCAAGGTAAACTTTATTATCCCAGACAGGGAAATTCGAATTTCTCTATCCCAGATAGACACACACACACACACACACCCACCCAGAGAGAGAGAGCACTTCCCAGCAGCCATGAGGGCTACATGATCCCTGTGAAATGAACTCTACATCAACATTATAATCAAGTATTGCACCAGGAAGGAGAGCATGCGCTGTTGCAGTGTTTTGGCCTTCGCAGTAGCGCATTCATTGAACTTCAGCTGGTCGTCAATCTCTATCCATACGTATTTGTACCTAACTCTTTCAATGGGTTGATTGTTCACCCTGGTGAGTGGGACTTCTCCCACGGCTACTACGTCTAAAATCTATGACCATTTCATTGGTTTTAGTCATTAACCTCAAGGAAATTGTCAGAACACCACGAAGTTCCTCACCTCTTCCTCAAAACCACCAAGGACGAGTGGTCGGGCTTTAGGAACCCCACCAAGGCTGTGTCATCTGCATACTGAAGCCTGACACTCATTGGTGTACAGAAAGAGCTGATTTGAATCTAACCTGCTGGGTAAGATTCAGGAGAAAATCATTAATCCATAGAGTGAGTCTTGGGTTAACCCTAAGATCCATCAGTTTGCATACCAGCAGGTTGGGCTGGATGGAACACAAACTTCCCGACTGTTGTTCAAGGTGTTCATGTACACTGCTGGTCGGTATCAGCAGTGCGTCCTCAACCCACCGCTCTGGCTGGTATGCAAACTGATAAGGATCCAAAAATGGACCTCAGGAGATGTTTTAACACTAACTTCTCAAAGCGCTCAATAGGATCTGGGGTTGGGGCAACTGGACGCAGGTCGTTCTTCTCTTTGGGTCGACTGTTTTTTTGGGCTCAGTTAAGGAACTTATCAGCTGCCTGGGCTTGTGTGGTGGACCGGTCACATTCGGTCACATTAGACAAAAGCCTTCTGTTACAATGGTCATGTACACACAGGGTGCCGCCTTTCTAGACAAAAGCACTTTCAGCTCTTATCTTCAGTGTTCTTGATTACACCTGTTTAAACCTTGTCACACAGGTAGATGTTTAACAATGTCTGTGTGCTTACAGCTCTTTATGAGGTAGGAGGGTTATGTATGAATGTATATGAGCTGCAGTGATTGGATCACCTCACCTGAAAGTTGGTTTAAGGCATACAATTAGAAATAGTTGTTTGTTATAATTAGAGATGCCTGGGAATTTTTCTTCCTTTGTATGCAGGAATTCTGCAGAGGATGACTATGATTAAATATAATAATAATTGTAATCGTCATCATCATAATTATCATTATTTTATTTGTTTAAGGTTTACTTTTATAGGGACAAAAACGGAGCATGGACCTATGCCACATGCCACATCATTTATAGTTCAGGCCATGTTCTTCAGCACCTATTACAAATACACACAACTCAATAGGAAAACGTACAGAACAATACAAAACCCAAACAGTGTTACACTCATAATAATACCATCAGAACTAAATGAAAACACCCCGTCACTCAAACTACAGCAACATCCTCACTTGGTCTGGTATGACCCGTAGCTTATGGTGGCTAATGTTAGTTATTATAATAGATAGATATTTCTGTGTAACAGACATTACTGAGTCAGTTCACTGACTTTATGACTCTTTTCTACTCTGTTTTACTTTGTTTTAGCATGTCAAAGAGAAAAATGTGTTGTTTTCTGTAGCATGTGTATTTTTACCCATAAATCCTTGCATTATAGGGGTAATTCTTGATTTATTTTTCAGTAATGTTCACTTGGAAGTATTTGTCGGCTCTCACACACAGCTGAACCCAACTCACACCTGTGCACAGTTTGCATCCGGAGCCTCGCCCCTCCACTGTGATCCCACTGCAAATGTTAGTCCAGTAGATGCTGCACAACTGTGAGCAACGTGGGAGGATGTGGTTATTTGTGACCCGGGACCCGCTGGTGGTAGATTTCCCATAAGGCTGAGCCATGTGTCCAGTTGGTGTGTTTGTGTGTGTGTGTGTGGGAGAGGGGGTTTCCTGGGAAAACAAATGTGATGCATTAGTGTGGATAATTGTGCACCAGAGGGAACATATGGATGTGACCACTGAGGATTGGTACATCATGTCCTCCAGAGCAAAGTCGTGTGTGTATTAAAGTCAATACTATTTTTATAATTCAGGTCACTGCATATGGTATAGAGGGTTAACAGAGCTTGTTAGCTGAAAATAATCTCAATTAAATGATTTCAAAACTTACAGTTGGACGATGCAACTTTCCCAGGAACTAGTACCAAGAGAGGTGTTAGGAAATTCAATTCCTTACGACACCAGAAGCAACATAAACCACACTGTTGTCCCACAAACAATTATAGAGTTACTGTATCTTGTGACCCATTCCTTCACAAATCACAAACATTCTGGTATCAGTTGTACTTCCTTATTGTTTCTGGCTTTGACTATAAAAAGGTCAAAATGATCAACCAGAGCAGACATAACAGTCTCTAGTGTTTGTGGTTGCCTGTTTGGGGAGCCTCATTTCCTGCCTGAGGTGCTGCAAGACTGTTAATACGTACAAGTCAAAGACTGTGACACCAGTTTACGACCCTTAAAATAGAAACTCAAGAGATACAGAGACACAGTGAGTGTCAGACAAAACATAACAAAGTCTGTGGCAGAAACGGAGAGAAAAGGGAACAAAGAGAAGTCCACTCCAGTCACGTATGATCACCCTCAAGGTTGCGATGGGTGGGGAGCAGTCAGGCACAACACACACATCACACACAAACTCCCTCGCGCACACACATCCTGTCAAGAGCATTAAGCACAGACACAAGAGGTAAATTTTGCTCCCACAGCATGAAAACCACAGCCTTTAATAGTCTCTTATGTGTGGGTTTTTGCGGCAGCTGTGCCGTTCCTTTGTTTATGTTGCAAGACCCTCCGCAGGTATAAGGAATTTAAGATGACGTACCCCAATTTAAAACTTAGAGAGTTTGACAAAACACACCGACTGTGCACACTAGAACCCTCATTTGTAACTACTGTATTCCTTTTGTTTATTAATCCTGGAAAGAAAGACAAAATATGAATTTGGGATTTAAAAAAAGTGACACTTTCTACTCTCCCAAGAAAGTCAGACTACCCTCCCCTCGGCAAAAAGAAAGAATACATATTATAATATCATAATATAATCCTCTAATCTTAGGTCCCTAGGTGGGCTGGGAATTGCACCGACAGAGCAAGAACGAGAGACAAAAATCCTTCATGCTGTGTGGGTTACTCATGATTTCACCATTTTCTGTGACTATCTTTTATTCTTTTGTGTGATGGGCACACACACACACACACACACACACACACACACACACATTCATACAGCACAGCATACACTGCTTGGGGTGTTGGGGGTGTTTTCAGGTTGTATGGGGGGGCTTGAAGGGACTTACCATGTTGTCATGAATGTCTGCCCATGAAGAAACTGATCACTTTAACAAGAGAGCCTCCCTCCTCCTCAGGATTTCTCAAGCTCAGGGCGGGGTAGAGTGTGTGTGTGTGTGTGTGTGTGTGTGTGTGTGTGTGTGTGTGTGGGTGTGTGTGTGTGTGTGTGCTCATGCGTACATGCCTTCAAGTGTGGCGTGGTCTGCAAAGGAGGCGGAGGCAAACCGAAGCAGGATGTGATACAGCAGCAGCCCACTTCCTCATGCAGCCCCAATGAAATCAGCACAGTGCAGAGAGCGCCACCTATTGAGGAACGGCCGCCACAGTGTCCGTGTGCTGGTAAAATTCCATTCCCACAGATAAGGAGCCTACAAGTCCAGATAGGCTGCAGTGAAATTATGTGATAAGATCCAAGGAGCCTTGTGCGCATTTTCTGGAATTCTAGTCATGTGTGGTTGGAGAAACAAAACGCAGGGGGCCGGCGGTGTGTCGACTGCGAGGAAGAGGATTTTTCTTTTCTTTTTTTTTTTTTGTCTCTCAGACTTACATGTGTCCAGCTGGACCCCACCCATCTCAATACACACACACATAGAAGCAACACACCCACTTATCAACAGCCAAAAAAGAGCAAACAGACAAACACATGAACAAAAACTTTAATATCCAACGTTGCACATTGCTGGAGACAAAAACTCCTTAAGCCAGCACACTTGTGCTCGGAAGGAAAAGTTAAACATTAATGCCGCTAAAAGCATCCTGGAAGCTTCGACTTCCATTTGGGGTTTTAAAAGCTGCGATGTGAATTAAGACCTTAGAGCCAGAAGCTATTATGTGAAAAGACACCGTATCAGCTTTCCCTCAGGGCCTCCATCGCTATTGGCATGAATCATGAAAGCAAATCTTTAATATATATAAAGAGGGTGATGTCATACCTCAGGTTACACAATGGCATCATCTGTTGGTCTGTCACAGAGCAATTTGTGTGTGAACAATAACAATTCGACTGGAGCGTACTTTGAATTGTGGTGCTGCTATTAAATGTGCTTCCCTAATTAAAGGGTCATTTTGATATAAAAACTCAAATTCTAGTCCAGTTTATGTCTAATTTATGTGCACAAAGGCAGCCAGCTTTCCATTCACAGTCAGTGGAGCCTTGCCAAAGGGACATTTGTATCACAGATAATATCAAGATAATACACCCTACATAGGCAGAATAATTGAATTAAAGTGTCTTTTAGAGAGAAATCTCTCCTATTAAAATGTTTAGCGCAGGGGGAGGAATCAGAAAAAGGGGACGGTTGTGTATCTTTGCTCAAGGGAGAAGAGTAGATTAATTCATTGATTAATTGATTAGTCAATTGCAAGTAAAACAATCTTTGAAATTGATTCGTTTTTTGTCATTTGTAAAGCAAAAGCAGCAAATATTCACTGAGCTACCCAGAGTGAATGTTTGCTGCTTGTCTTTGTCTTTGGTGCTACTAAGTTCAATATGTTTGGGTTTTGACTGTTGGTCGGACAGGATGCATGTTGGGAAACTGGACATTTTTCACAATGTTTGGATATTTTACAGCTCAGACAATCAAACAAATGACTAAGAAAACAGAATAACAGATGGATCGATAGTGACATTAGCTGTTAATTGTAACCATATAGGGGTTAAATAAGTCAAAGTCCAAAGAAAACCGGCTGAGGAGGGTCTCACACTTAAAAAAAAGTGAAATATAAGCCCCCCATTTCAGCCCCGACCCCACCCCAGTACTTTTCATACAGTCCCTAAATTGCACTCCGTTTTTGCTGGCATATTGAGTGACATTACTTTGGAGCATCTTCATTCAAATAGCCTTAAACGGATAGATTTGTAACGTTTCAACCCCTCAGACTTTCTATATTTTCGTTCACACCCGTCACTCTCAAGTGTGTGATTATATGAAACTATCTCACTGGCTCGGAGGACATAATAACAACTACCTGCAAAATAGTCTGTCCACTGAAGTGGTTTTGACGCACGGAAACATTTCTTGTCTTAGCTCCACAACCATGAATTATCCTAAACACTCATTCATCTTCTTCCCCCATAACATGCAATTGCACAACAAGTACAAAGCTTGCCTCATCTTGTTGCGAGATACCTTCCACTCTTGAATTCTTGTCTGCAGGCCGCCTGGCTGCATGTATACGAG
This sequence comes from Lateolabrax maculatus, assembly GCA_031216445.1. Classification (NCBI taxonomy): domain Eukaryota; kingdom Metazoa; phylum Chordata; class Actinopteri; order Acropomatiformes; family Lateolabracidae; genus Lateolabrax; species Lateolabrax maculatus. The sequence continues at coordinate 6,041,256 of CM062215.1, read as the reverse complement.
GGCCGCATGTTTCTACACGCTGAACCCAAACATCCAATCCTATAGCTCACGGAAATCCTCCATCAGTGTCACAAGAGAAAGGTGTATGATATTATCTTTTCATTGAATGTTTTACCACTAAGATTGTGGGTTACACTCTCAACTTGTCTTATGCTTTGACACAGATGTTCATCCAGCTTTGTTGTTATTGTCAGCACATAGAAAAAAGTTGTGAAAATGACCAGAAATCTAGCCTGGTTTCTGAATTTGGAATAACCAAATGCACATCCATACATAAGGAGATAATCCTATGGTACATTTTGCAAGACCCAGTTGTTGTGATACAGTAACAGACTTAACACCACAAAGAACTACAAGGATGATCATAAAAAATTGCATTAATCTCAATTCCTTATAAAACTGATGTTTAGATCAAAATAACTTTTGAGATCTAATAAACTGTGTGCTCAGCTTCAAGTACATTTAGGTCCTTCTTTAGAAAACTTATGGCAAACTAACCTGCCATGGTCACACTCATGATCACATTGGCCGTCTAAATCTATGAGGGTACAGCCCCATCTAGAGGGGAATCCAGGCAATTTCCTGTTCTGAAGACAGATTCAACATGGCTGCTCCCGTGCAGACGTTTTTGAGACTGCTGCTTGTGTGAAGAAGCCGCAAACCATGAGGGATTTCAGGTAAACCAACCCAAACACACAGAAAGTAATATTTCAATATGTCGAACGGGGCACCCTGCTTGTTGCACATCAGGAAAACAACACAGTCACTATCAAGGGCTTGTGCATTCAGTTGCAGATATTTATTGATACTTTTCTTAAAGATTAGGTAGTTAGGTGTTGTTTTACTAGTTAAGCGTCTTGCATTTGTCTTTGCAGCCACCATGGATGCAAAGGAAATAGTCCACTGTGCCCTGCAGATAGAGAGGTCCAATGCAGACAGGAGCTACGGGGACGTCCTGACCCTCCTCGGTGACCTCGATAAGTCGCCCGTCGCCGCAGAGCAGCTGGAAACGACGGACGTTGTCAAAGTTCTCTACGGGCTCCTGAGAACCTGCTCCGATGGCGGCGTGAGGAAGGCAGCGAAGGGCTTGCTGTCTAAGTGGAGGAGGCAGCACGGCCAAGGCACAGGAGGTGTGAAGTGCACAGAGGAGAGGGAGGATCCTGAGCTCTCTGGCAGGGTTTCTCTCCCAAGCGAGGCTGGGGATGGAGGAGCTTCCCTCGCTGGTCCGGCGCAGACGTGCGACAGCGCCGGGGAGAGTGTGAAGTGTGCAGAAGATGGCCCCCAGACTCCTCTTCCCACCGCAGAGGGCACCTCTGCGTCCTGTGGCGTCTCATCTGTAAGATCTAAATGCGTTCAGCTCCTCCTCGCTGCCCTCGCCACCGGACGTCCCGGTGGAGACAGGGCCGCAGAGCTGGCCCGAGGCGTGGAGCGGCACGTCCACGAGCTCCACGGATCCCGCCGGGTCAGGTACAAATCCTGCGTGAGGAGCAAGGTGGCCAACTTGAGGAATCCCAAAAACGGGCATCTTCGGCAGGGCCTCCTGAGCGGCTCGCTGTCGCCCGAGGCTTTCGCACGGATGTCTGCAGAGGAGATGGCCGGCGCCGAGCTCCGGCAGCTGAGGGAGGAGTACTCCTCCCGGGGCGTGAGCGAGAGGCAGCTCCCTCAGGGGATAGAGGGGACCCAGACGCAGAAGATCCGCTGCAGGAAATGCGGGGGGTCGGACTGTAGGGTGACGCAGGTGTCCAGGGGGGCCCTTTTCCTGCCCGCGTGGGTGAGGAGGGGCGGCCCTGACGAAGACGCGATGACTTTTGTGACCTGCGGCGGGTGTGGGCAGCAGTGGTACCACAGCGGCTGGGTCTGCCTCTAAAACCAGATGAATTGATATTGCTTCTATAGCTGGAGCAATAATAAATCAATAATCCCTCAATCTTTCAAGTCATTTTCTAAGCAAGAATGATGAAAATGTGCTTGTTCCAGCTGGTTTTCTTTGTTTTCTATCGTAGTAAATACAATATATTTGGGTTTTGGCCAGTAGGCCGGACAAAACAAAATATTTGAAACTGGGGAACTGTCATAGGAAATTTTATTGACACCAGATATATAATTCCTTAGGCCTTTCTACACAAGAGTTATTGTAAAAACAAGGACAAATTGATCAATTGGTGTATAAAATGTAAAAAATGGTGAAAAAGACCTATAACAATTTCCCAGTTGCCAGTTTTCCCAATTTGACACATTCACATAGCTTGTTTTGTTCAACCAACAGTCCAAAACCTAAAAATATTCAGTTTACTATAAGAAGACTTTAAATACCCAGGAAATATGAACCTTTTAGGAGTTGAAACCAATTAATGTTTGGAATTTTTGATGTAATAAAATGACAGTGTCATTGTTGCCCATTTATTTTCTGGTGGTGATTGAACAATGAATCGATCGGTCCGTCGTTTCAGCTCTGCTGTTCTGTATCATTGTGTGAAACCACCCTCGTTTTAGTGGTTTTCCTGTTTTCACCTCAGTCATGATTCTGTGTAGAAGGAGAAGCTTTCAGAAAGGTTCACAACAAGTAGGATAGAGTTCAAATCATTGTGGTGGAAGCTTTGCGGTTTCTTTTCTTGTTTCTTGAAAAAGCGCAAGATTTGATCCCAAAAGTGCTGATATGTGTTTGTAATGCTGAATCGAAAACAACCAAATGAGACAAAAGCCTTTCCTGCAGCACTGCAACAGGAGGAATGGTGAGAGGAATGCCAAGTAGAAACAAAGGACAGAGCCTTCTCGCAGGATGGAGAGCATACTTGTGGCTTAAACAAGAAATTTCAAGGATGCACCCTTTATTTTGCATGGCATTTGGAATTTTAAGATCGCATTCACCAGTAAACCCATAACTAAAAGCCCAAACTGTGTAACTACCTTCCTACTGCAGGCTGAAAAGCAGAGTCACTGCCTTTTTACAGTTACAGACTGACACCACAACTTTTCAGTAAGTAGCTCTCGTCATTTTCTTCCCGCTGAATCATTTCCTGTCTCCTGCTGTTCATCTATATTTACAGTAGCTCACTTAACTGCTTTTCCTGGCTCATCTTCTTACATGAACATTTCCTGCTCAGAGCCGAGCACTCACAGAGCCTAATGTATACTTTTCCTGATGGCGAAAGGAAGAAAGGGAATTCTGTTGTATTGTAAGTCATACTAGGTATGAATGCTTGATTTCCTTTAAGAGAATATGAAAACATGCCCTCCGGCCACCTACAATATCCCATTCATTTGGAGCTCCAGTGGATGAGACATGTGAGCTTAGAGAACGGTGAGCATGTGAGTCAGTAATCTGCCCTCCAGTGCGGCCCCAGGGGCGGATATCCCATGGTCCTTCTCTCAGTCGACGTGGCACAATGGCTCATTTTCACGTCATGGTGACGTCACATCGACGAGGCTCCACTGCAGAGGCCGAAGAGTTTCAGAGAACTATTCAAATCACTCACTTTTATCCTCGATCGGTCTGTCTGCACCAGGTCAATCCACATCTGTCTTTTTTCACTGGTGCTGTTCTTTGATTTGTTGGCTTTTATTTTATTTTATTTTTTTCTGAATGAATGCTAAAGAAATTGAAATTCAGGAGAAAGAAGTCTTCTTGTAATGTTCTTTCGATGCTGTGGGAAACTAAAATACATGCAGCTGTCTGCACGTTAGTCATAGTGTAAGAAGTGAGTTCTGCTTTCATGTCACGTGAATGTGGCTCCCTTAATGTGACTTGATATCTCATTTTTGATCTTAACACCAGCAATCAAAGCTGCTCAAAGCAGACTTGTTTCATTCTTTACTTGTCATTCATTTTTTTTTTTGCCTCACTTGTTTGCTGAGAACATTTCCTGGTTCAACACAACCTTTCTGCTCTTGGCCCTCTCGGTTTTAAAAGGGCAAAAAATAGGGAAGTCCAAAGATAAAATCCCCTGTAAAGACTCCCTTCTCATGGTGGTTAGATACAGAGCTGTGATATCTTGTCAGTCAGAGTGTGGCTGCTTGGTATCTCGGCACTGTGGCTTTTTTTTTTTCTCTGTGTTGTGTCTCCCTATCTTTTGAGTGTTGTGTTCCACCCTTTCAGTCACGGTGGCCTGTCGAATCAGTGCTCCACAGCCATTAATCACACATGCACACAGATACAAACCGAGTAAACACACTGCAGAAGAGAGGCAAGAAGATGGAGTTGGTTTGGGCTCCTTTGGTCAATCTTAACCAACCGTAAGAGGCTTGAAAACCTGCAGAAAATGCATACATTCTGATAACTGTTGCTCATTCATGCAGCGACAGTGCACAAGGGATAATGCGATATACAGTAGATTGTATATTGTAGGTTGCAGCAGGCTGTCAGGTCCTTTAATCCAGTGGTTTCCAACATTTTTCACCCCTGCTTGTGACCGCTTAAATCAAATGTGTGTCTACTTAAGAGCCTGAAGTGGTGGTGTGATAATATCCTGTTTCACAAGACAGAAGCAAAAAAAAAAAATGAGGAAGAGAAATGTTTTTCTTGTAACTTGTGACCCTTCATATGCAGGCTAATTAGGAACCCCTTTGAACCCATTAACCCTCCTGATCTAAGTTAAACTCAAATGTTCTTACATGTTAAAAAAAAAAAAGAAAAAAAGGACATAATTATCTGACATATGCAATAGGACACAAAGGGACTATTTCTTCTCACAGAGGTGAAACGTGGACGCACCGGGCGCGTGGTGAGAGGAGGCGTGACGCGGCCGGGTCATATGAGCGTCATCCGCGGCTCCGGGGGCCCGGAGAGCAGCGGGGGACACCGGAGCGCCATGACACCGGCCGACAGCAGCGCCCTGCCCCGGTGGACGACGGGGGCCTCGACCGCGGCAGCCGCCACAGCGACAGGTAAGGTTGTCACGCAGCGAGTCGGGCGTCCCAGCGGCAGAAATCGTCGCTTTTCTGTCGTTTTCGGTCGCGAGTTTGCGCGGCCGTTAGCGCGCCCATTACCGGACAGCGACGGTTTGTGGTCGACGCTTCCGTTATCGGACAAACGCCCGGGTGCTTTCCTTCTTTCCGCATTTTCCTCCAAAAACTTGACGGTGACCGAACCCAAAGTAAGCAGTTTTAAATATTCAGCCATGTTGATGTAAGTTTATACTCGTCTTGGAGTCATAAACACGTCTTTTTATACGTCAATTTATGCTAACATTTTCGCTGTAGTAACTTGAGTCCCGGTTAACGGCTGACACTCTGTATTTTCTTTGGTATTTTCTGTTAAGTTGTGTCTTCTGCCGTCATGTCCCGGTCGTCCCCACACCAAAACATGTTGACAAAAGTGGCGAAAGACGCCAAAGTGTTCGTAAAGAAGAATAACTCGCAAAAACCCGGGCTCGGCTGCGTGTCCGAAAATGGACCCAATGACTGTGATGCTGTGCTGCAAACAATACTACTGACATTAATTATAACTTTTTATAAGTTTTAAAGTCCAAATATCTTCCGTACTAGTAGCCGAAAGTTTGCAAAGTGAACTGTAAACTGTAAAATGTTGTTTTCGGCTGCCGTCACACCTGACAACTGCCGTTCCTCTGTTGTTGGTGCTATAAATCTCATTTATTGATAGGAAATCTGGCACCTGAACCAGCTCTCTTGGCAAGTCTCTGATCTGGCAAATGATTTCCCCGATGATGGCATTGTTGGCTCAGAATTAAAAAAAAAAAAAACAGTAATGAAAATATAATTATGTAGGTTATGATGAAATCATGTGGTTGGCTGGTTCGTAGGAAATAATCCTGACTTTATTGGAAATAACCCAAAGATCAGCCTCCTCTTTAAATAGTAGCCTTCTGCTGAATGAAGCACATGACTGGTGTGTGTGTGTGTGTGTGTGTGTGTGTGTGTGGCCATTCATTCCTGCTTGTATTGCCTTACAGGCTGTTTAAAAAAAAAAAAAAATGTTAATATTTCTCCAGAAGAAATGACAGGAGCAGCAGTGCCGTCTGTGTTTTAAAGGTCCCAGGACAAAGACATCATTTACCCAGTTTCCGTCCTGGGGCTGGAAATGCTGGTTGCTGCCAGTTCATGTGAGCGTGGACCCACAGCCCACAGCAGGGTTGAACTCCTCGCTTCATTCATTTATTTAAACTCTGCAGAGTAACGTAACTTTTCCTAACAAGCAGGAATTTGGCCAATTTTTGTCCCAATTGGCTGCAAACAGTAGTAGATATGGTTTCTTGTAATGGATTGTTTGGATCAGACTATGGAATGAGTTGTATGTTTTTTATTTAGTGCAACAATATTTCCAGTGGTGTAAATTGTTATATAATAATAAATGCTCAATTTACTTTTTTTACTTAACACTTTTACAATAATCAGTTTGAATTTAACCAAGAAATACAACTAGAGCTGGAAGGATTAGTTGATTAATCATCTCAAAATTCATCGCCAGCTATTTTTATTGTCAATTATTCATTTAACTTATTTCTCAAGCAACAAGGCCAAATGTTTACTTGTTCTAGCCTCTCAAATGTGACAATTTTTATGACCCTTAAAAATAAAATGATGGGTTTTTTGGTTTTTCAAGCAACACTCTGTACCCCTGTAGGCGTGTATCACAACATCAGTGCTCCATCTTAACTGTGACGGATGAGGTGTTCATGAAACAAAGCTCCTCCTCGCTCCCATTTCAACCTTCTCTTGTTAAGATTTCCCACTTTCATCTCAGAGATTTGTTCTGGTATGTGGGTGGAATGATTGCCATTTAGCCTAAACTGGTATGTTAAGTATGCGAGTGTGTGTGTGGTACGTGATTAAAGTTGTGCTCTAAGTCCTCACTTTTCTCTGCAGCTGAGCCGAGCTGTGAGTGGGTGAACTCCTTCGACCGGTGGGGGATCTGTAAAGTTAAATCCTCTCTCTTTCTCTCTCCTGCAGATTGTTGAAATGATCCGTGCGCTGATATAACGGTGAGAAATTGTCTTTAAAATCTCCTTTTCTGTTGTTGACCATGTTGAATCCCATGTGGACGACTCACTGGTCCTGTGATCGGTGTCCATGTGATGTTCTGCACGGGTCGTTTCATGCACGCAGTGTAGGAAGTTCATTAGTTGCAAAGTCTAATGAGTGGGCTGTGGCTGCTTAATGGGATTAGCTGGTCGACTGACTTTAATGTGAGCAAATGGTGAGTGCGATTAGTGAAAGTTGAGGGAGAAGTAGTTTGGTCTTATCTCAAGCACAACTTTATCTGTGAGGCCAAAGGTTAGAAATGAGTCAAGTCCCTCCTGATCAAAATGAAGGAAAACCTACGAGTGAACCAGGCCAAGTTGTTATTCTGTTGGCAGACAGTACTTAAATATATCATGCCAAACTGTGCGCAAGTAAAGTAAATTGTTACTTCTTCATACATGAATGAATGCATACACGTACTGTGAATTAGGTATTAGTATGCAAAAATATATATTTGAACTCCACTATCAGCACTTGACCATAATATTCCTTGTTCCCAAAGACTTGATGCAGTCAGAGAGTTCTTAATTCAATCAGAGCCAAACTAGATAATGAATCTGAATCCTTTGAAAGTCTTTATTTAAAACTATTTTGGTTTAGCTTTTTATTTTTCATTTTTTTTTAATTTCAAATGACAAAAGTTATAAATAATTAAAGTTATCTTAGGTAGATTTTCTTTTGTTGTGACCAGACTAGGGTGTACCTAAGGATATCTTCATTATCGATTTAATATGGTTTCTAAAATATTGAAAAGTTGTAATTTCTCACAGCCAGAGGTGATGAACAGTCCAAAACTCAAAGATATTCAGTTTACTGTCATATGACAAAACGGCATGAAATCCTCATTTTAGAAGCTGAAATCAGGGAATTTGTTTGCTGCTTTTCTGTATTTTATGTCGTTGTAAACTGAATATCTTTCAGTTCTGGACACAGCTGCTGTGCAGAGTGACCGTTGTTTTGCTCTTTCTAAGCTGACGTTTTTGTGCTCTCAGGTGAAACTTCTTTCCCTATTGTTGGTGTCTCCAAACCTCCCGTGCAGTCGCTCGGCTCACTGCAGCCACGATGTCCAAGTCGGCCCTCCTGAAGGTGATCCTTCTGGGTGACGGCGGCGTCGGCAAGTCGTCGCTCATGAACCGCTACGTCACCAACAAGTTCGACTCGCACCTCTTCCACACTATCGGCGTGGAGTTCCTCAACAAGGAGCTGGAGGTGGACGGCCGCCACGTCACCCTGCAGATCTGGGACACGGCCGGCCAGGAGCGCTTCCGCAGCCTCCGCACGCCTTTCTACCGCGGCTCCGACTGCTGCCTGCTCACCTTCAGCGTGGACGACGGACAGAGCTTCCACAACCTGGCCAACTGGAAGAAGGAGTTCACTTATTACGCCGACGTGAAGGACCCTGACAACTTCCCCTTCGTGGTGCTGGGCAACAAACTGGACGTGCCCGAGCGGCAGGTGTCGGGGGAGGACGCGCGGCAGTGGTGCCGCGAGAACGGCGGCCACCCATACTTTGAGACAAGCGCCAAGGACGCCACCAACGTAGCGTCGGCCTTTGAGGAGGCGGTGCGGCGCATTCTGGCGCTGGACGACCGGGCCGATCACCTGATCCACACCAACACCGTGGACCTGCAGAGGAAGAGCCCCCCCGACCCCTCCTGCTGCTGAGCCGAGCGCCGGCCGTGACTCCCGGCTGGAGCTCATGTGACGCATTCTGGCGTTTGCCACACACTGCGTGAGTCGGGTTCGAGCCTCGGCAAAAAGGGGGAACCGGTGATTTTTGACCAGTATCAGCATCTGGAAGCAAACGCTGATGTTTTTTTAGACCAAAACTGATGATATTTGGTGCCAATATTTTGCGTTTTCATCACACAAGGGACACAAAACTGTCCAGTCACCAAGTCTCCACACTCTGATCCAGACTGCATTTGGTCCTTTTGAGGAATATGATTATTAATTGAATTAATTTTAAATGAAATTTCTGATACAGTGTGTTTTCTAGGTGTATTTGTGGTCAGTGATAAACCTCAGTTGTGTCAGAGGTGGACGTAACTGGCTGGTACGTGACATTTAAAGGAGCGACGGTGGCTTGAGGGGGGTTTCTGGGATAAAAGCTAAACTACGTCACCTCTGAAGTAGTAACAGTTCTCCAAACAAACTGCCAAAGGTTAAAAAACAGCTTTGACGTCACTGACGCAGCTGTGGTTTTAGAAGTTTCAGTCCACAAAAAGAGAAGTCCTGAGATAATTTCCTGCCTCTGGAAGCAGAAACAGGAGACTTTACAACCTTGTTTACAGCAGAAATATTGTTCTACCTGCTCCCCTAATATTGGAAATACAGGATCAGAACCTGCTAACGATCTCAAAATGATTTTCAGGTCTTTTAACAAGCTACCATCAGAAAAAATGTTTAATATGCTGGTAAAAGTTTTTTACATTATTGTTTACATAAAAATGTCATGTTTGCAGTTATTGTAGGTTTAGAAACACAAAATGCTAATATTCCATCTGTGACTCAAACTTTTGACATAAATAAATAAAGGTACCTAGAAAAGGTCTTTTTGGTAAGTAAATGAATGAGATGGACTACTTTAGTGCAAATTTTATAGAGTTAATCACATTATCAGCTAGATGTAACAGTTTTTAAACACTTTTTTTTTTTTTTTTTAAATAAAAAGTATTCTGTTGGGATGAAAGCACCAAACCAGAAATTAATTTTGCGTCTTTAAGAAAGAAAATTAGCTGCTCATAGTTGTTTTAATCTCACTAGATAGCTGTTGATCCTGCTGGCGTTTTTAATTTCCTGTATTTATTGATCACTACCCTTCCTATGTATAAGTGGAGCACACTTCTGATCCTGAAACTGTTGTAAGAACCAAATGACTCTAACTACAATGTGGCCTGTGTTGTCTTCATTAGCACCTCCTTCTTTAAGGCAAATGACTCTCACCATTTTTTTTTTTTTTACACTGGAAATAAAACAGGAAACAAGGAAACTGGAGTTAACTGTGTATTATTCACACAAAAGACAGTGTTTGTTTTTAATTTTTTTATTTGAAGTGCAGTTCCCTCTTTGTCCACAAGGCAGCGCCCTCATATCAAAAGTGTGAGAGATAAACGCCCAGTTTGTCTTCACACTAACATTGGTAAACTGACCAAGTCATCCAGTTTGCAACAGTGAGTACACAGTAGTTTCTCAACTGTAATATTTAAAAGCACTTTTTGTCGTAGTAGAATGAGTTTTGGCAGGTTTAATAAATTGCTTTTGTTAGGTGACTGTAACAAGCAACTGATTAAGTCAGCGGACAGAAAAATGTTTAAGTCAGCTTTTGAAGCAGAAATTCCAAACATTTGATGCTTCCAACTTCCTGCCTTACCTATTACAGTTAATTTAATATATTAATATTTTGGTTAAACAAAAAAAACAAGTAATTTGAAGAGGTCACCTCTGGCCCTGGAGTCATCTTGATTTTTCCACTATTTCTGGATGTTTTACAGACCAAACAAGTAACTGATCATTCGAGGAAATAGTCGGTTCTTCCATGTCTACGGAAACACTTTGTATATTATCAATTTGTCTGTCACCATAAACAGGAAAAGCAAAAAAACAAAAAACAAACTTCAGGACACAAGAACGAGACAGGAGACAACGGTGTCACGATAATAAAAAATATCGGTTTTACTAGAGAAGGTTACAAAAATCATCACTATATAGGAGTCATAGAACTATTTCCAACTTAAAAAATAAAACCATAATGAAACACCTACAGGGACTACAATGCCATCAAAGTACAATGGAGTTTTCTTTAGAAAAGAGTGGGTGGAGGGGGAGGGAGAGTGTGGAGGAGGGGGGCAAACACCGCCTACCATAGTTGTCAGTACAATTGACTACACATCACCTGAAAAACTGCAAAGACACAGTCATGTCTCCTTCATGCAAATAACGAGGAAACGACAACACCCTGACACGCATCGTCTTATAGGAAATTGAAGTTTGCCTTTACATCAACCTGGCGGCAAAGCACGTATATTTATCAAACATAACACACATGGCAATATAGTCCTTTTTTATACAGAATAGACAGCTGCACACATGGACAATACTGACATGCTTCATCTCATCAAAATTCAAATATTTGTCTTCTTCAGTGTTTTTTTTTTTTTTTTAGGGTTTAACTAACCAGTGATGATCAATATAGAATATAGTTCATGATTATTAAACAATATCTGATTATAAAATTAATGTATGAAAATTCCTGACTTGTTTTATTCAGAGTGTAAACATCCAAAACAGTCTCTGTGGCTCATATGAGAGGCATGACGTTGAAAATAACATAGAAAAGGAGGGGGAAAAAAAGAAAAAAAAGTGACTATTTTCTCAACTCACGTGTTGATGAGTCACTCATTTGGCCGGCCATCGAAAAAATAAGCACAAACAAGTTCCATAAAATCATTATTACTGAATCACAAGAAGAACTCAGCTGCCTAAAACTGATAAAACATTAAAAATCAATTTCCATATTTTTTTTTTCACATTTTAAAATGTATACTTCACAAGCACCTCAATCCATCATATCATCATATCGTGACTGCACTGTATCTCTCTCAAAACATATCATTTAAGATGTTACATTACAATTATTATATCAAATGCAGAACTAGTATTTGAGTGCTAAACACATATCTCAAAAGGGTACATTTACATATATCTGTGGAAAAAAAATAATAGAAGATCATGGCAAAACACTGATTGTGTTCTCTCCGTTTTGGGAGAGGTGTGGATCGAGATCTTTCAGGGTGAGTCGGCTATTTACAGGTGAACTTCATTCGCAAAAAGGAGGAATTTTAGAAAATGACGGAACTGGTTTTTACTGTATAATCCACAACAGGACAGCGCACCGATCCGGTATGGGTTACTGTTTCGATGGTGAAGCTCTGGAAAAGAACACAACTGGATAAAATCCGATTTGGTTTGATACCTGAGGTGTGTGTCTTGTGTTGAAAAGACCCAGACAGATTTATCTTTGATTTCTGCTGCCGCTGGTGATGAGTGTAGCAAAAACAGTCTTTAAAATGAATAGTTTGACATTTTGAGAAATAAGTTTATTTGCTTTCTTTTCATAGTTTTCACACATTGGTTTTGGTGTGAATTAATCAAACGAGATATAACTTGTTAATTTGTGAGCTTTAAAAGTGCTCATAGGCAGATTTTGTTACCTTTAAACAGAACAACTCAAGCTGTTTACCCCCGTTTCCCTTACCCTTTACAAGAAAGAAAATACGCATGTTTCCCAAAGCTATTCCTCTAATGAAAGTTTGCTACACCTCTGGTCCTAAATTAAGGGTTAAAACCTGGGCGGATAAATAAACCTTGGTCATGTAAATGCACAAAAATCCTTGAGATACCACATGATTTGAGTCGTTTGGGTATTTTTATGAGAGAGGGGTGGGATGCTTTGTGTTATTATATTCAGTCTCCCTTAATTATTATTATTTTTTGTTTCATAATAGTGCAACAACGTATTGAGCATTAGCAATAAAAAGTCTAAGATGGAGAAGAAAGTAAAGGAGAAAAAACCTATGAGCGCAAAAAACAGAAAGAAAGAAGAAGAAAGGTCATAATAGTACCTGGCATACTTCTCAGAGAGTATTAAAAAAAACAACAACATTCGCACACATTCGCACAATATATTCATATTCATATATATATGCATATAAAACACCAAAAAACGGAGGAAGTTGGTCGCTGCCCGGCTTCCCTGTGGCTGAAGCGGACAGTGAATGTTTTTTTTCTCTTTTTAGGGCTGTTGGGAGCTGCGTTGTTGAGAGGCTGTGCTGGCTCAGGGCGCGAGGCCATCACAGCCGGGGCGGGTGGGGTGGGGGGGCGAGGGGGCCACGTTCACGAGCCGCCGCCCAAAAGCGCCGGGGGAGGAGACGCTTCCGAAAGAAAAAATACCAACGACGCACCACACCCCGGCGGGCGAGCTCTCCCGCTCTGGAGCACCTGCCCTCCGTTCTCTGGGCCCCGCAGCTTCTCCTGATCCCCGATCCTCTCCCCCCTCTGGCGTCAGCACGCGCCCCACGACTCTTTAAAACGCCGTGGGAGGGAAGAGGATGGAGAATCGGGAGGTTGGGGGGCGGCGGGGGGGGGACTATCGAACATGACCGAGGCGGTTTGTTTAAACGGAGGGAGGGGCGGGCGTTGGGTGTGGCGGGCTGGGGGGTCGAGGTGGGGAGAAGGAGACGGGCGGCGGCGGCGGGAGAGGATCGCATTGTCCTTATGAGTAGGAGGAGGAGTTCTGGCCGTCCTTGGAGCGCGCCTCGGCCTCCAGGTCCTGGTCGTCCTTGGTCTTGATGTCCTGGTACTCGTGCGTGGAGACGGCACTCTTCAGGTAGGCCCAGTTGGCCGCCAAAATCATCAGGTAGTGGATCTGAAGAGAAGGCGAGATGTTTTCTTCATTTACAATCAAGACAGGAAATAATGTGCAGCGGAGGACTCGTACTGTCCCAATAACGTGCTACATACTAATAATTTAAGCAGGTTTTTACGTATGATGTGTGTGACAAAATGTATAAAAGTAAAAACATATTTTTAAAATGCTGGATTTTTTTGGGTTGTGCTGTTGATGGAAACTTGCACAAAGGAAATGGCAGAGCCACTCACAGCTGGAAAAAAAGACAACTAATTGTGTTTTTATCATTCATTTTTGGAAAACCATTTTGTTGCATTTATGAAGTGGTGAGACATTTCAAAGTCGCAGTTTGGCTGAGGCCAGCATGTGCTACAACTTTTTCCTGTCAGTATGAAATGTGTTGATTTCTTGTACTCAGTAAATGTACACAGTTAGTATGTAGTATGGAATTAGGACACAGCCATTTGAACGTCACAAAGAAAGCAACGTTTTTATGACAAAAATGTCTCAAAGCTGATTCGCCACTATCCAAAAATTAGTTTTTTTGCAGCTGTGAGTAGCTCCTCCGTCGCCTTTGTGCACTGCACTGTGGGATAATCATGTACAATAAAATCAATCAGCTTTTAGTGTACAAGATACTGAGGTTTTAACTTAATTTTGTCACTTTTTCAGCGTGAACAGACTCTGCTCCCAGGTGATTCCACTAATCAGCAGTCGTCAGTGAAATCACCTGGTGGTCTCAGCTCGGGGTGAAAAGCCGGGCTGAATGCAGCGCTGCGCCGATGTAGCTGAATTGTTTTTGGATTGGGGGAGATAATGAGGTTCAAGTGAAAGTTTAATGGTACACGACTGCCTTACTGACTGTGCAAACGAGCGAATATACAGCACCTCACAGGCTGTTGCACAACGTCGCACACAGTTTGAAAGAAAACAGATCGTGCTCGGGGTTTAATTGCAGCCAAAATACAACAGGCGACTGGAAGAAAATATGGGTCTAGTTTAGTTTACTGCCCAAATATAGCAAAAATAGTTAATAAATGAAAAGAATGGATGAAAAGATGGTGCCAAATAGTTCCCAATGATATGTTGATTGCAAATAGAGCAATAGTCGAATAATCTAATTTGTTTATTATGAATAAATGTATTGCTCAACCAGAGCAACCATTTCTTCATCATCTTTTCTCCTTAAGTTCTTTTCTGGATCTCTTTCCACCTCCTAAATAATGCAGCTGGAAAACATCTCAGCGTGGAGGGGGCTTCAGGTGACCCAACGCAACATCTGGAGAGGTGCCTATTGCTTTTTTTAGTCCCTCCATTTCCCTGCACATAAAACAGAGCGGCCCGCCTCCACAGCTCAGAGTGAAACACTGACCCCGTCTACACACGCTCACGCAGCAGAGGCAGGCTGCAGGGTTGGATTTCAACCCATAGGATGACACACTGGCGAACGTGCGAGGCGGGGTTGCTATGGCAACAGATAAGCACGCCATGGCAACGTGCAAATCCCTGAGAAGCACACTATCAGCGGGATCACGGAGCTGCTCACCAAGGCGATGACGGTGGCACCGGCGCCGGCAAACGCGACGATGTAGAGGTGGTAGGACAGGTAGAACTGCGGATGAAGAGAGAAAAATTAGCGAGGGGGAAGGGAAGGGAGGATAAAACCGAGATGGGAAAGTCCAGGTCAGCGTCCTCTCACCTCGCTGGTGTTACAGATCTCTCCCAGTGTGGCTCCGCAAGCCTTTCCCGGTGTGGCGTTCCAGGGAATGATACCTGCGGGATCAGAGAGATGAAACATCACAAGGCCGCCGCTTTTGTCCTCTGAGACAAGAAGCTTTTTCCTCCCCCGAGACTGTATGATTGAAGGCATTATGACTTAGGCTCGGATAAAGATTAAAGGAAACAGGGCCTCTGAGCCTCTCCTACAGGAAATATATGGGTCATTATTTCGATTCTAGAAAAATATTTTTAAAAACTGTCTAGTATATAGTAGATTCTTCCTTTACTTTTTCCTCTTTTCATTAATATTATCATTATAAATAAGATCAGACTTCGTTATCAAAACCTCTCACTCATCAACCCCTGAACTGCTGATAATAATTTGATGGCTGGCTCTAATTGGGGTTAATATTTCATGCAGTGTGCAGTACAGCGCAAATGTGATCCTCATCCTACTTTGTAGGCGGGCCAGCTGTCCTTCGAATGTGGGTCACATACTGTACATTAGGCCATCAAACAGATATGCAATCACAGGAGAGTGTTGCTGTGCGGTAATACTGCAGGAAGGTGGATTTTCATAGAGATTCAATCAGGCTCTCTGTAATCTACATGTAGCTTTTGACATCTTCCTGTAAGAATTATATTTAAAGCAAACCAGAGCAGGAGATAAATATGGGGTGTTTATACTATATATAGGGACATAAAGCAGAGTAAAGCCTTTTGATTTCATGCTGTAAAATGGGTGTTATTTTACACTAAAGCAAGACAATGGGCTCAGTTCAGTGGTTTTGCTGCCACAGCCATGCTTGTTCCGGTATGAGCAGTACTGTAGCTCATGGTGGCTGTAGTTTGTAAAATCTTGGCTTCTGTCTATTTCATATCTCCTGCAGGTAAAGCCCGGGCTACATGCGTGAAAACAGCGTGAGAAGCACCAGAATCCCCAGGATTCTTTTATGTGCAGAGCTGAAAGCTTTTATTGCCGACGCAAGCCGGCATGTTTGAGCTCTCTTGCCTTGATCAGGGGAATTTCTCTTAAACTTCGACAGGTAACAAAGCGTGCAGTCTGAGCCCTTTTACTTCAGCTGCAAATCAAAATACCTGGGAGATACGCAACATGTTGCGTATGAATATGTGTTTTGTGCTCTTCTATAATTATGTTTTGGCAGCTGATTTTAAAAACAGCCTCAATAGCAAACAGTAAAGGAATTTTTGTGCGTGTTCAGCTGATGCTGCCGCCCAGTCTAAACCAGAGGAGCCCAACCTGGGCGTCAGGGTCGATGGGAGAAATCTGAGGGGTCACAAGACATTAAATGGGACCGAAAATCTAAAGCAAATTTCCTCAACAAAATGTTATTTGTTTCGGCAATTTGACTACATGACCTGCTACTGACTCATGGATATTAAACCCTTCATGACGGCTCACAACTAAACAGGGTAAAGACGTTGGGGACCACAGCGCTGAATGAATTTTAAATCAGTGTGCACTGAGTTGAAAAAGGAGCACGTTTTTGTTTTAGCCAGTTCAGTAGCACATTATGCTTAAAGAAAGATAGGAGTTAGGTTACACAAGCAGGATATCGAGCCTCAGAAAGTAGTTTTGGCTGTAGAGCAGTGGTGGTATGATCCCGGTTATCAGGGCCGACCTGCACACCTGATCCCATTAAAGTGTAATGAAAACGTGTCGTCCTTAATTAGATGAGGTGTGCAGAAACAGAGCAGGAGCAAAAATATAAAGGACAGGCTGACCTGGATGGCTCGAGACTGAGCGGCTGCGAGGCTGCCAATCTTCATGGAAATGTTTGTGGTAGTTATGGTACTATGGGGAAAAATCCACCGTGTAATACTACATCATTGTTTCAGAAACAGCTCCTGATTCCTCGGCTTTCTCAACACGGCGTTACACAGCTTGAGACGTTTCTGCTCCTGATTAAATGAGATGTGACAGGGGAAGAAAGACAAAACCATACAAAGGGCTGTGGTGGGGTGTAGGTGGGGCAACGCACCGTACTGCCTGACGTCCACGCAGATGGAGTCAGGCGAGGTGATGTTGGCGTCGGGAGACCTCATGGCAGCGCAGGTGTTCCACATGTTGAAGAAGAGGAAAACGGGGATCCCCGTGAAGCCGAAGATGGCGAGGAAGGCCAGAGCGAGGATGTAGGTCAGGAACATGAACTGAGGAGGGATTTATATTTTGTCAGTATGATCTTGCTTTGATCCCCAAAGTTAGAGTTGCATTAAAAAAAAAAAAAATAGGTTAATATTAAGCCTTAAAAAGACCACCACCCACCACACACACAAGCACACATTAGGAGCCTGTGTTTAAGTTAATGTTGCTGGACATCTGCAGCAATTAGTGTAATCAGGCTAGAAAGGACAAACTGTGCCAGTTACCCTCAAGGGCCGAGTGGGATGCTGAGTGTTTGTGTGTGTGTGTGTGTGCGCACAAGCGTTTGCGTGTATCTGTCCTTCTTATGTGTCTGTGTGTGTCCGACATAAGTGTAGCAGTGCGATGGAGCCCCCGCATCACTTTCGTGATGACCCCTGTCCTGGCTTGCAAACCTCTACAGTATGAATGAGTGCTCTGTGTAAGCCCGCAGACACTATTTTAAGCAGGAACATTATAAAATGCACGTCAAAATAATTCAATGCAATCCAGGGGCTTTAATTTGAAGTATAACTGGGTGAGTGGGCGAGATGATTTGAAGCAGCTGCTTGTGTTTGTGTGTGTGTGTGTGTGTGTGTGCGCGTGTGGACGTACGAAGGCAGTGATGCAGCGTCCGCAGACGGTGGTCTTGAAGTCGCTCTGCAGCTCCTTCTTGATGGCGCTGGTGGTGTAAAAGCCCTCAGCCAGCAGGATGATGGCGTAGACGAAGAAGAAGGAGGCGATGCCGTAGATGATGTACTGAAAGATCTGGATCCTGAACACACACATACAGAAAAGAAAGGAAAAAAAACGTTAGGAAGAGAAAATCTAACCAATAACACAAAAGCTGCCGATCTCAGAGTGTAAAGCTTTAAACTTTACATTCATCCAGTGTAGCAGAGTAGTTTCCCTGTGGCAGCAGACTCCATTTTGAAAATAATGTACCAGAAATATAAATTTTTCGCCTCCTTCCTTTCTTTTTTCATAATATCTATACGCTTTCTGTAAATGCTCCCTTGAGACATCTACTAGTTTTAGGGTATTCTGAATCATTGCAGATAATGTGGGTGGCTGTCCTCGACATATTTAATAACTGCAGGGGTAGAACCAGTATTTTCACTGTTTCGAGGCTTTCTGCTGAAACCATAAATGATGCCAAGAGCTCATCAATGATTCATCTTTAGAAAAAAAGTATCAGGATTGTTATGCTCCTTTAGTCTTAGTTAGCAGAACACCTTATTCCATTATGTGCTTTAACGCTTTTAGTGCTTGATTTAATTGATAAAGACAGACTTTGGCTGTCTTAATGACCACGCTGGCAACTTACACCATGGCGAGGGTGGCGTGGTCGCTGGTGACCCTGGAGAAGTGGTTCTCCAGCATGGTCAGGGTGCCGGTCAGCGCCACGTGGCCGCAGCCGCAGAACAGGGCCACGCCCGAGAAGCAGAGGATGGTGGCCACCAGGGAGGCGTACGGCACCCCGCCCAGACACTTGATGCAGCACTCGAAGCATCCTGCAGGGGAGGGGGGGGGGAGACAAAAAGAGGGTTAGTCCACTGATTCAAAGGCTCTCCTGTTGAAAACCTATTCCCCTACAGCTGAAAATGCTTTAAGGAGGATACAAGAACAATCCAGGTCAGATTTGAAAGTGCACAAATGGCAAAAATCCCCGACTGCAAACCAATGTGTGCTTTAAACCGAGCATGAGCGAACAGAGCAGCAACCTCATAAAGTGGCTCGGTCTGCCCTGGTGATGACACCCAGCGCAACCCTTTTTGTCCACTGTTGTTCAGTTGTTACTCGTGCAGAAACCGGCGCGGATGTTCACACTGTTCGCTCGTCTCTCTGAGTACACAGCGGAAGAAACGACACTTCTCCTCGTCGGGCATGTCGAGCGGCTGATCGTGGCATCTTTCACAGTTAGTTCACTTTGAGCTCAGCTGGGAGCGCTGAATATTGCATGGAAGCTGCGCCACAGGCTCACATCTTACACTGCTCAAAAAAAACGGCTCCCTTTTGTCTTTAAAGAAACATTTCAAATGTGACAAGAGGCTAAGGTCGGGCTTCACACCTTGCATAAATTTTCCTCTTTCTCATTTTTCACAACTCCAAAAGGATGATGAATGATAGAAAATTGTCCCTTGTGCCTGAGCAGTTTCTACAGAATGATGATGATGATGATGAATTAGTAAATTTGTTTTCCATTAACTGTGGCGGCGCGTGAAGCTTCCCGAGTGAGTTATGAGCCGGGGATGCAGGTACGGGGAAATCTGCTCCCATCACAGTCGAGAGGATAAAGAGGACTGAAAAGGATGGAAGATAACACGTTGTATTGAGCACAAGAGTCGCATCTTATGTAACAACCCCTTAAAAATAGCTCCTCTGGCAAAGCAGGAAGTTACTCTGGGAGAAAAAAAGGCAAAATGAACTGTCTTGTGTGTGCCACTTTGCTGTTTCCATGACAACCTGCTCCAATTGACAACTCTGAAGCATCATTATTTCATGTGCAGAACTTTGTTGAATCTAAATATTTCTATCTGTAAAGCCTTGAATACATGATCGACCGCGTCACATATCTCCCAAACCTGCAGCAAACCCTCTGCACTGCCACTCTTTTTTTAATCGAGCGCTCAGGCCAGGTAGTGTTACAAGCTTGTGCTCGGTTGTTATTGACAAGTTTAAAAGAGCAGATTGATTTCAGGCCCAGTGAGGGGAGGAAGAATCATTGATATCATCACTCACCACTTTGGTCCGGAATTAAATTTCTATTAAATGGATCGGCATAGATATTGCTCCAGACATTCGTGGTTTCCCGGCGATGATTCCCTGACTGTTCCTCTGGCGCCAACATGAAGTTGACTTTTGGGATTTTGAATGAAGTGTCTCAGCGACTTTTGGACTGTTTGTCATGAAATGTGGTAGACAGCCATCATCTGGTCAAAATTTCACTTTGTCCAATACTTTGGTTTAGTTGTTTGTTTGCTGAATTGGACAGTATTGCCCAATTTAATAAAGATATGACACAACTATATACACAAAGTTAAGTAATTTGAGAATTTGTTTCCATAAATTGTAATTTAGATAAACTTTATAGTACCAACAAACTTTTAATCAATCTTAATACAGAAAGTCTTTCTCTGATAAGAACAGTTTTGTTCCGTTCACTTGTGGTGACGAAGCTCGTTCCTGACCTCAGTGTGGGGTCGCGTGCCGGCACGTACTGAAAACCCCTCCCCTCCATGTCTGAGTGAATGAAAGCCCAAACCATAAATCTAAGATGCAACTGCTCCCCTCCGACGTGCGCTGCTGCTGCTGCTGAAGACCGTGCGTTGCGTAACGGAAAGGAGGCTCGTTGCATAATACATCCAAAGCCTATTAATGTTAATGAAGGAAGCGGGCTGATGGAGAGGTGGAGCTGATAAACTGGATGGCTCTAAACTCCTGAGCTGAGAAACAGGCCAGGCCTCTGGGGGCGGAGTGGGGGGGGGCTCTCCGATGGACTCGCTGGTCGATACAATGACGACCGTGAGGCTGTTTAAAAGCTGCTCTGCACTGACACTCGATCCTGCAATAAAAGGTCAATCTCAACAGGTAATTTAGTATTAGCCTTCCTGTCTTTTTCATTTAGAGAAGAGAATAAAACCCTTCCGTGGAGATGTGGTAATCCTGCTTTTTCAAATGCAAATCAAGAATTTCCAGGTGACGTTATCTTGCTATTCATGGGATTGACTGTACTTCCTCTGAAGGTGGATTTTTGCAGATTTTGCTCATTTGTTTTAAAAGAAAGAGAGTGCATTACTGGTATTTAAGGCTCATTGCTGCTGTTAACTCTATCTTTTCCCTGGCCCCATGCAGCTTCATGGATGAATTCACACGTTTCTTTTAAACACTGGACGGGCCCCTCATCTGGCCCGCCTGTGGCTGCGACTGTTTGTCAGCCTCAGTTTTAAAGTGTGCTAATGGGAAGCAGACAGGCCGGAGTGGTCAGCTCCAGCCGACCCTAATGGAAATCAATGGACTATTCATTAGAGTAGAATTTAGGTGACACACTGAGGCCGGCCCATCGCTCTCATTTTATACCTCGCTGCATCTTGCTACCTCTCGTCTCTGCCCTGCTTGTCTTCTTCCCTGCTCTCTTTGAAATATGACTACATACCCACGCTGTACTTACACTGAGCCAGCTGGAGTTAATCGCTTTGACAATATGTTACGATGCTGTATCATATATCATCTCAACAATCTCAGACCAAGGACGAAGCATCAGGTAGACGGAACATTTTACAGGCAGCCTGTGAAGGCGCCTGAGCACCAGCCCGCCACGATGAAAGAACAAAAGAGTTGGGGATTTCTGTTAATTTGGTCAAGTGACAGAACAGCAAATAATTTGACAGACAAGAGCTGCAATTAAGGATTAACATTCCCTGCTGGTAAAGCTTGTTCTCTTTCCAAAAGCGCTGTTGCGGCCTGCAGGACAAAACTAGAAAAATGTTCCCTTGTTTAAATTAGGATTTCAATTTGCTCTTTTTGTTTTTTTCCCATACACAGAGACAAAAGGGAGGAATGGGAGCAGGAGATGAAGAAAAATGGTGAGGGAATGACGGCAAAAGCGAGGAGTATGAGAGAGAAAAAGGAAAAGCAGAGGTGAACGGAGAGGAAGAGCGAGCGAGCGAGCGATCGATAGAAAGCGAGCAGAGAAACAAAGGGAAGAGGAAAAAGAGAGAAGAAGGTGAAGAAAGAGGCAGAGCGAGCGAGGAAGAACAGAGAAAAGAACAGAGAGAAAGAGAGAAAGTGTAAGCGAAAAAGCACTTCTTGGCCCCAGGGCCGGCAAATAGCAGTTGCCGTGGCAACGTGTTACCCGCGACCCAGTTCAGCGGCAGCGTAGTCCTTCGCAGCCGCTTCACACACGTACACACACACACACACACACACACACACACACTCCGATGTAGAGTGATGTAACCTCAATCCAAACCTGAAGATTGGTGCTAAACGGTGACAACGGTCTGGAATTTGAACCAGAAATAACAAAATGACAATACAGGATGTGAAAGCAGCTGAAGTGATGACAACAAATGTAGAAGGGAGGGAAATACAAAGTATCTCTGTCCATATTCTGCTGGGTAGGTTTTGCAAAGTGGGTCAAACAAATATTGTATTGTTTGACATGAGTTAGAGATAGATGGGGGAGAGAGAAGAAGATTGCTTTATTTTATCGACTCTGCATTGACTGTGAAAGTGATGCAGACCGTCGATACACAACATCCAGCTGGACTTCTGTTTCTGCAAATGTAAAAACTGGTAGGAAAGTAAAGATTCCCAGCTCCTCCCGATTAAGCCCACTGATCCTAAACATGCATAATTCCTTTGTCAATATATCTATGTATATATATATATATAAGTTGATATGATGAACATGTAAGCAATGTAAGTCCAATATTAACCCTCCTTTTAGCTCTGTTTTTGGTCTCCACCAACTGCTGAGGGGAACTATTTGGCTCTTTAACTGTTCACCAACTGTGTTCACCAGTTAACTTTGTCTGTCTGTCTGCTGTAGTGTACAGTGGGTTTATCGGGACGATTTTGAAGGAAAACGGCACTAATGATCAAAACAGTAAAGTTGTAGACTGCAACAATAAAACAATGAACTGAAAGACACTAAAAAGCTCAGTAAAGCTGAGGGGAACTGCAGCATTTGGTGATAATTATCTGTGGGTTAATCACTGCGATTGACCCCTTTCACATTCATCATTTAATCTACTGTTGATGTAGAAAATATTGATTATAGCAGCTTTAAGTTCAGGTTACAACCCCCAGGCACACTTGCTTTTTTAGGTTTAAATCTTTCTACTCTATTTGATACATTTCCAAGTGATTATGCAGTTGCAGTGACATTATGCAACATTACACAACTGCCTGCAGTGCTTGATTTGTCAGAAGCTGTGCAGATGTACAAAACATGAAGAAAAATAAAGTCTTTGTCCAAGAGAAATTGTTCAGGGTCCACTCATGTTTATTCATCATTATCCCTGGTTTTCTGCACAAAGAAGCAGTTTGTGTCATATTCATACTCGAGTCTTCTTATTGGACAAGAGAACCATTCAGGCTCTTTGATTGACGAACGAGGCGTCGCACAGAGTAGACATGGTTGGAGACAGAACTTGTCACCGACTGCTGACACCCTTTGTGATTATGCTCCGCTTCCTGTCAATCACCTGACACCCACGACATGAAATGAAGCGCGTTCGCCCTTAAGTACACGTTGCCTTGCAAACTTCATTCTGACATTGTCAAAGGTTTGAATTTGTAGCGTTTGCATTTTAAAAAACAATTTTAAGAATCCAAGTACAGTGTCCATTGCAAAATAATTGAGGTAAATATAAACTGGACACACAAAAGAACTGCATTCTCCTTCAGTCGCAGCTTTAATCTCTCATCTCTTGATAACACAGCCTGTATTTATGTGCTGTAATTTTCTGGCAGCATTGATTTCCTTGCTGCCATGCCTATAAAGCAGATTTAAGTACAAACTGAGAGCAGGGGAGAGAGAAGATTACATCGACTGTCCTGATAGTTAATAATTTGCAATAAACTGTACAACCCAGTGGCACAGCATGATTATCGCCAACTGTTCATACGCACAATGCATCTGCCAGGAATAACAGCGTTAATAAAGCTTTGTGAATATTTCAGCGGCCGGTCTGGTCCCTGCCTGCGGCTGTATTCCAATTTAGAAGTGCTGTATTCATTATGGGGCAATTTCCTCACAATGCATTATGGGTAGATTCCCACAAGAGCTGAGGAGGACCTCGGAGAGAATGAGAGAGAGAGAGAGAGAGAAGAGGAAGGGTGTGGGAAAGTAAAAGAGAAAGCGATGGGAGGGGGATGGATGGCTGCGTCTCCTCTGGTTGAGATGAAAGCGAAGCCCCATCTGTTTGAAGGCAGCAGACTTCAGCCACAACAACACACACACACAGTAACTCGTAACCTCTTAACTTCAGCTTCTCTCCCCTTGAGTTGAAGGATAAAATGCTCCTCTGAGCTTTTATGAAAGCCTGTAAAAAAACCGTGAGAGAACATCAAAACCGCATCGTCATGAAGTTAAAAACAAAGCTGTATTTCCTTAAAGGATAAGTCCACTTTATTACAACTTGGGTCTTATTTTTGTAGTTTTTCTCATTGTGACACCAACGTAATGCTTAAATCTGGGAACAAAGCAACATTGCCACAACAATGTCCAACAAGGGAAGAAACATGAGCAGTTAAATGATGAACAGCTGAGTCAGATTATCTAAACCAGTACTGAGCAGACTCAAAATGTTGATGTGATATACCTTCTTGCACAAAGTTGTCAGAGCCACTAACGATTTTCATGATCAATTAATCTGCCAGTTACTTTCCCAGTTAATTGGTCAATTGTTTTGCCTGTAAAATGTTGGACGATCGTGGAAAATGCTTCAAAATGCCCATCAGTGTCTACACGTGACGCATTCAGGCACAGTACTGGGTGAAGGTCTTAGGCAATTTTAGCAGCGTTCAAAGCCGAATACAAAATTACTGTAATTACAAGCATAACACGGGAGAAAATGGACTTGAAAAATAGCTTGGCTTGCGTTTATATGCGTAAAGAACGTGTGTTGACAGCTGTATTGATACAGAAGAAGACGTCAGATGTCCGTCAGATGCAAGTGAACAAATGAAAAAACTGGGCTGAAAGTCCTCCTGTGTAGCTTCCAAAGTCCAAAATCTAAACATAATCAACATACTGTCATAGATAGATACATAGATAGATAGATAGATAGATAGATAGATAGATGAAGAAATTGATAAGCTGAAAACGAGACATTGGCCTTTTTGCTTGAAAAATGACTCAAATGACTAATCTCTTATTAAAATAGTTGCAGATTAATTTCGGTCCATCAATTACTCAACTAATTGTTTAAGCTCCAGCTGTGATGGAGTGTTCAGATAATTTGTTCTGTCTTCCAAATACCATAAACTAACCTGTCTGATCGTCTGACTGCCGGTGTTTCTTGTCCCATTTTCCCAGTTCTCAGCAGTCAACTTACCGATGTCCTAATTGCCGACAAAAGGAAGTTGTAATAAACTGAAACTAGTATTATTAGTAGTTTGTTGGCACGAGCACGGCCGTTGCATGTGAAGATTCCCCTTCTGCAGCCCATAATTCCCGTCCAGACAGTGTTCATGCAAAGAAACTACTTCAGACTATGCATTTTGTTTCATTTCCTGTTTCCAAACAATCATCTCTTCAGTACCTCCTTCCTCATCTCGGCACACTTTCATCTGATAACAAACACATTATCAAGGCGAATGTTTTCAGTAATCGGCTTGTTTGCTCTGGTGATCAAGAGGACACAATATGCTCCGAGCCAGGTAAGAGGATGACGCCAGCCGCCATCACCCTTCCCGAACCATTTTTTCTTTTTTTTTCCCACGGTACATAACTGACCCTAATCTCCTGTTTGTGAGAAACCAAACCCTCGGCTGGTTAATGCAGCATTATGAATGCCACAAGGTCAGCATCTGGCCAGGCGTAATTGAGTATGATGGACTCTCAAATCCCGTTCTCCTCCCTCCGCTGCGTGATCAATACTTTTATCCTGCCGAGCTGCTGGTTCCCTCCGTCTCTCTCTTTCTGTGGCCAGACTGGGCTAAACTCTCGGCCCGGTGAGGGACTCAACTCCGAAGACGCGCACCGGACACACCCACCCATGCTGAATGTACAAATGCATGTGTATAGACAGAAACAGAAATGCATACACAAGAGTGGATACGGATGCAGAGAAACACACAAACTGCTCATCTGGTGCAAATTACAATCAGCTTGTTTGCCAAACACAAAAATTAAAAGCAAGTAAATGATAAAATAACGAACCAGAAGAGCATCACGTTCAAGAACAAAGGAGGAAAAGTAACTTCACATGTAGCGGCATTATGCTCACACACGCTCGAACATCTAATATTCATCTGTTCTCTGGGTGAGTTTAGGAGCTTTTGCTTGTTTTTTGTCTCCTGGTGAGTGAACTGCAGCTGGATTCCCTTGACATATACTGCACCTATTTACCTTATGTTCCCCGTCATGGTCCACCAGCATCAAAAACAGACACAGTGTGCAAGGCAGATCAAGAGGAAAAACAGAGATTTTTGTTTCCTCAGTAGGTATGGAGGCACTGTAAAAAATTGTATAATGTAAAATTGTTTTTTAAAGGTATAATCCAGTTGCTTACACCACTTAGGCTGGTAAATGGAGTTTTTTTTTTACCAGGATTAAACATGTTTTTGTACTTAATCTAAGATGTGAAATATGGAAACCCATTTCTGCCAGAAAAAGACAAGAAAAAAAGATGAAAAACTAGTAGTCATGCTAAGTCAAACTTTTAACATACTAAATCAGAATTATGAGATAAGTCAGATGTATGAAAAAGTAATCAGAATTATGTCAAAAGGTTAGATGTTAGAAATTGCTGTGTTACTGACACTACTGAGCCAGTTTACTGGCTTTCTGACTCTTCTCTAATTGATACTAAGTCAAAATGATGAGATAGTAACTTATCATGAGCATTTTTCTTTTTGTTCTTCTCTATTTTTGGCTGAAATGTGTTTCCATTTATGAAATAAAGTGCTCAAGTTACTGAGAAAGTTTAGGAATCCTGGTTTATCTTCAGGCAATTTTATAATGTGGAGTGTGTTATCACAAAATATGATGCAAGGAAGCTGTATTTGTGTCCTTTAGGGCTAATGAGGCAAGTACAATTAACTGCAGAACATTAAAAGGTTCATTTAAAAGGGTCTGGCTGTAGGGTGCAGGGACTAGACCTAAACACAGATGGCAGATAGTCCACTGTCCGCCTACACACTGTGAAAACTCTCTCAACAGCTCTCTCTTGTTTCTTTCTGATTGAAGCAGGATCACCTGTCCTGAACTGCCGTCTGCCGGCTCAGCGGAGCGAAGCGAACGCCATTATTTTCAGTCCTGTTCCACCAAAAATGTAAAATGGCCCCTGTGGCCAGAGGTGCCGTGCCGCCGAACTGAGCGGCTCAGCCGTTACGCAACCTTGGCTAATGCCGCTTTCCCTGAGACGTCAAAGAAGTCGGTGGCCGTCCCCTGGCCCCTTCGCCTTTATTCCACCCTCCTCCCCCCTGATGTGATTATGAAGATTCACTTTCCAGCAGCCCCAGGTGCTCGGCGAACACTGAGTGTGTGCGTGTGGTCGGCAAATGGGCCCATCTGAGCATGTACGCTCAATATGAGTAATTGAAGAGAGTCTCATTTACTGTAACAGGCCGACTGCATATAGTAGGTCTTATATAATTTGCCACTCTTCATCAGAAATACAGCTTTTACGTATTCATTCGACAGCAGCGGAACCCAAAACAAAGCCTGTATCGTCATAAAGAATCTAATTAACAGTTTCAAAGCAGGACCAACACGGACCCAGGCCTCAAAGTGAGACACAGAATGGCCTACACATCACACAGGCCCAGCCATTTATCGATGTCAGCCATGGCTAATGATGACGAGTACTAATCGGCATCAGGCGTTTTATGGGCTATGCATGAGAGGAGCAGATTGGGCATCAGTGGGTGATGGAGGAAGGCCAGAGGAGGTTGGCATCACTCAGGAACAAGGCCTGCTGCGCCAACCTGCCACTTGCTGCTATTCATATACCCACTGCAGACTGGGGTTCAAACCTAGATGCCGTGTTGGAAGGCGATTAGTGTTTTTTTGATAGCTTGTGCATTTGTTTTTCAAAAAACCTTCGTAGTCTGTTGCTTCTTCCTATCGCTTTATTTAGTTGCCCCGCAACAATTTCCCAGAGCCCAAGGTGACGTCTTCAAATGTCTTGTTTTGTCATACCAACAATCCAAAACCCAAAGTTAGTACATTAACAATGATATAAAACGGAGAAAAGCAGCAACATCCTCACATTTGACGAGCTGAAACCAGTGATCTTACAGATGAAATGTTGAATTCATAAGCAATAAAACACGCATTTACTCAATTCAGTACACTCAGGGGTTCCGCTGCTGCAGCCTCTCTTGGTCTGGTACGACCAGTAGGTTGAAGTGGTTAACGTTACCAACTTTATTTTGAAGGGGTTTTTCCCCAACTCTCACGGCATTCAAGCACAAAAGAAATCCGCACTAAGTACTGTTTGATTTGCGAACATGCAAGGAGAGAAAGCACATACATTTTAAACAATGTGACCACAGTGTGGGGACGGAGGGGGGCCGAATATGAACACAACGGCGTACCACACGGCCTCGCCCACACGTGTGCAAAAATAGACCTTCAGTGCAGGCGAGGCACCGACACAGACATTCCCCTAAACCACTCCTGGTCATTGACACGTAAACAAATACAAGCGCACACACCGACCCTGATACACACACACACACACACACACACACACACGCTCACACACTAATGCCTACATACACACACATATCCAGATGGAGGCTGACAGCATGCTTTGGGCAAATGGCTCCAAATGAGGAACACATGAGCCTCTCCCTGTGTGACGGCTTTCACATGCTCCCACAACCTCACACACCTCCGGGGCGAGAGGAGAATGGGCGAAGGTGTGCGCGCATGAGTGTGTGTGTGTGTGTGTGTGTGTGTGTGTGCGTGTGGGAGAGAGAGATAAGCAGGAGAATCAGGACAAGACAGAGAGGGCAAGAGGGCAAGGAGAGACAACAAATCAATCAAAATGTCTGAGATCTGCAGGAGCAAATTTGTTAGTGCATGCAAGGACAGAATCAAGAGCGTGATCGATGTTTAAAGAGTCACCAGATTTCGGCGAGAAATTGGACTTCCCTTCAGTTTTGGCGGTTTTGGATTCCTTGCGTGCAAATCAAACTGAAAGAACAGCGAAACTCATCGGATTTGACCCGGAGTTGAAGTGTCAAGCCTGTTAAACCCAGAATTTATTTCCAAATATGTTCCCTCCGATTTTTTGTTTGTCTGGGACTATAAATGTGACCACAACAGCCAGAAAAATTTCCTGTTGAGTCACAATTATCACAATAACACATCTTTTTTTGCATCTACATGTCCTGAATCTGAAAAACAGCTGCAGAAAACGAGAGAGAGCACACCAAGTCAGGACTTTCTCTATGTGCTTAAGTTTTAAATCTAATTTGTTTTGTGCTCACTCAATATTTTTGTCATTGAAAAACTACTTGAGGAAATTGATGGTAGTGCTCCATCTGGGAATCAAACCTCGGTTTAATCAGGTGAAGTCTATATATGGACCTCTCTTGATGAAGGCTGTATTTGAGCATCAATCTCGCGTGTGGGAGCCTTTTTTTTCTTGATATTGTCATTGAAAAACTCCCACAGAGAGATGAAACTAGAGAGAGAGTTTCAGCCTGAGTGAGAGGTGGTTATGTGTAACAAAGTGAGACGGATGCCGAGAACAGTAAGTCTACGCATTAGAGTGCATGTGGGGGTGTGTGAGAGGAAAGCAGCAGCACAACGATACTTTCACCCCCGGCTCGAAATGTCCAAATCTGCTACTATTACAGTCGGAAAGTTGACATGCAAGTTGCAAGCTTGGCATTTGTCTGAGGCAAATAGTGACCAGCTAAACCAAACATTCGCTGTCTGGTACTTTAGTTGGTTGGTGGACATCAAGTTGTCAAATATGTAATAAATTGTGCTTTTTTAGCTTTTAAAAAAAATAGAAAAGGGAACCCACGCACAGAAAGTCACTGGAGGGGGCAGACAAGCACATCAGCATGGATGGACGAGCGCAAAGTATTTGGATATTTGCGCAATTTTGCCGCTGGCAAAGCGACAGTAGATAAATGCGTGTAGGCTAACTGATTAATTTCACCCCTTTTCTGCCCTAAAGTTATCACACACATACAAGAGCTGAATAATGAGTGACTCTCACTCCTTAAAGAGTTTGGAGAGGAAGCTTCTTAAGGATTTGTGTGTGTGGAAGTGTGTGTGTAAAGTGGATTACGTGGCATAACAACACTGAACCGAGGCAACAAGTTCATTCAAAAAAAAAGGAGCAGAAGTCACCAGCGGTCACCCTCCAATATTTACACTTTTCCAGCAGCAACAATGATCCATACGGGATTAAAATGTTTAATGTAACATAAAACAAGTTATGCTTGATCTACTGTAAGGTCAAGAAGACAGGGAAGGGAACTTGTCCAATATTTATCAGCAACACCGGCTAAATGTCAGCACCAGCAGGCAGAACGGTCCAGCTCCTCTCCCGTCACCTCATCATCAAACAGGGGGTTGGCCTTTCGATTCGGGGCCTCAGCCGGGGCTCAGCTGGACTGTGTTGCTGCGGCTTTTTTTTCCCCCAAATGACCCCTGTCATGTGGTAAGAAATTGTATCCTCCTGGTTTTGGCGTTCTCTGGTTTATTGCTTCCTCCTCTTGTGACATCGTTGGCACTCATTGGAGGTTTGGAAATAGTAAAAAATGCCCATCGCTATTTCCCAGAGCCCAGGGTGACGTCAGCCCAAATCCCAAGGATATTTCATTTACTATCATGTTCACATTTGAGGAGCTGCAACCAGGACATTTTTGGGACTTTTTGCCTTATGCTGATATGCCGTTAAGCCTTAGTGTGGGCAAAAGCGATTCAGTCCAAAGCGTGATTATTCTGTTATAGATTGTTTCATTTGAAGGATTTTCAGAGGCCTAAAAGTGGTAAAAGTATCCAGTAATTCATAAATAAGAGCAAAAACTAGACACAAAAGAGAGAAACAACCGAAACTGATTATTTTTAGTTTATTTTATGGTGTAAAAAACAACCACAAGAAAGTGACCAACGGAAACCAACCATTTAGTTTTGACGTAGCTGAACAGTCCACCAATCACTGCCGAAATGTAAACACGAGTATTAGGGGACAGTTTTGAGTCACATTTTCACTCTCTTACCAAGAGTTAGATGAGAAGATTGATACCACTTTCATATCTGTAAACGACTGTCTTGTGTATAATCCGTCCAAAATCTGAACGACAATTCGCTATTTCTTGGTGGGGACCGGTGACTTCCTGGAGTATCTGCTGGTTGCCTGGCAACTGGTCCAAATCTTCTCATCTAATTCCTGGCGAGAAAGCAAAGCGCATTCCCCCCCCCCCCCCCCCCCCCCCCCCCCCAAAAAATGTTGAGCTATTCCTTTAAACATCGATCACCTTAACTCGATTCCCAGCTCCACCTCCTTTAAATCAGTCAAATAAACACAGACTCTGTCACTCAGAGGCTCTACTGGGGGAAAAGCTTGAAAGACTGATTATGAGGAAGTGTCTTTGTGCTTCAGAGGCTGCAGCAAGCTCTGCCCTTCCATGCAGAAAATTCAACAAAACCTGCACCCCTCTCCAGACGATGATGTAATCTCTTATGGGTCTGATCTGAACATCATAACCAAAGGCGGCGAGCCAGCGACGCGTTATGTAAGAGCGGGCGGGCGGGCACTTACACACACACAGGGAAGGACGGAAGGTGTGTGTGAACAGGCCAATCATTTACAACAAAGGGAAGAGCAGACAGACGCAGTGAGAGTGATTTGAAATGCACTCGGGGCCACTTTGAAACCCTCGAAGCCGCTATAGGGAGCCGCATTAAAGGTAAAGGTTTCTCTAATCAAACAGCCTCATACTAATGAAATCAGATATTATTTTACCTCAGAGAGGGTAGCTGACGTGTCGTTATCGAGTCCGGAGCACAGTGTACCTCTGCAGACATCCAGATTAGAGATTATAGGACGCAATCAAGCAAAAAGATCAATCCATACCCACAAACACCACCACCGGCCGTCCCTCGGATTATAAACCCGGCCTGTGTTCTGTGCTCATTTTCCAGTTTGTAATTACTCTCAGCTCAATGTCACGCCGAGACGCTGCACAGAGACACAGTAGCGGTGCAATCAAGAACATGGGCTGTTTACCATAATTAAGGCAGCTAGAGCTAATCAACATGCTCTTTACAGCAAAACTGTCCACGCAGCACCTGATGATAGTGCATGATGTGAAGACAATCTAAAACAGGCCTAAAACCGTACTTGTTACAATTTATTTACAATATTTACAAAGCCGTCTGTTGGTTCTAGCTTCATATCTAACAGAGAGGTATCGATCTTCTCGTCTACCTCTCGACAAGAAACCAAAAAATAATAATTAGAGTAAATACAATATTGCCTGACTGACACAGGGATTTTTAGGCACATACAATATTGAGTATGTATTGTGTATATATACAGTATATATAGAGTTTTAAGAAAAATCTGACACATGCTCAGTTTTTGTTTTGTATGTGGCATCCATATAGATGCCTTAGATTTGGTAATTAAAGACTTTTGATCAAGATATATGCTGAGTGAGATGTTTCACAGTTGAAAAATGAACTTGTCGGTGCTCTCTGGCTGACCGAATTAACTCAAAACACATTTTAATCATTCTTCTACTGCACTTTCTTGTTACTTATCGGCCTTCACATATGCTGATGTGGAGATGGCCAACATATGGGGACGGACCATTTATCAGTCTGGCTCTGACATACAATCCCTGTCGCAGAAATACAAGATGATTCTCAATTGGATCATCTCATCCAAAGTGTTTGATGGTCACATGATGCATCCACGTCTGCTTTCTGAACCCCCAAAACGCGTCGTGCTGAAGCGGAAGAGGCGGCGCTGGCACGCGCCAACACAAGCTCCTTACACGGCGGCGCTCGCCTTCTCGCCCCCCCCCCCGCTGTAAATCTCCGGCTTCTTAACGGACGCTGTAAGCCTATGGTCACACTCCAGATGTCAAAGGCACACACAAATGATTACGCCGACAAACAGGCCGTCCTCCAATTCAGTCTATTTCGGTACCCTGGTGTGGGCGGATGCGGTTGCGCAACACACCTGGAGCACAACAGTCCGGGCTGTTAATTTCTCTGCCTCAACACAAAATGGTGATTAAGGATTGCTAACTATAAGTATGGCCTCCCTCCTGCTCAACTATCCTCGGGGTCTTCCAACAGACTCGCCCACTCCGTCAACTGGAGTTGAACGGCAGAGGCTCCCATTGGACGCTGGCCTGTGCGTAGCAGCGTGCCTCGGGAGCGGGTGATGTCATTTCCTTTTTGAAACATCACTGCACCCCCGCTCTTCTGCGCCTTACGTCACACGCAGACTGTGACCCAGCGATATTACCCCCCGCTGCGGGAACTACAAGGAATGTAACAATAATAACAAGAAAGTGTGTCGGCGTTGAGATTCTGAGGTCCCAAAAATCGAAGAAAAACAATATAATATTCAGAATTTAAAACCACTGATGTTAATTTTGTAACGGTGAAACTAAAGATCCGAATATTTGCTTCCAAGATGGTGACATATATAGTGCCATTTCTTAACACTCACTTTAACACATCTGCTCATGTGAAAGTGAAGTGAAAGTGCAGAAGAAGAAGGAATATATAAGGGGAAACACTGAATGTTGCTGTGGGGTGAGTGTGTGTAAAGCCCCTTCAGGCCCCATGTGCTCTGACTTGGCATCAACTATCCTGCTCAGCCAACAGGCAGCACACCGGATCAGCTGGCCTCGGACTCTCCATCCTTTGCGTCCCCCTCCTCCGCATCATCATCATCATCATCGCTCACACATCAGACAGACCTGTGCATTCACATGATGGCGGCGATAAACGGCCTGCTGACAGAGATTCCTTCACAGACAACACTGCTGATGCTACTACCACAAGCCACGACGTGAAACAAATCAGTCCCATCCACTCTGTATGGACGTCGAGTCCTCGGGCGCACAAAGACACGCCTTCACTACCCCTACACACAGATTCAGCGGAGGAACAGCAACAGTTTGGTTGGATAAAACGCATAAAACACACATTTTTTCACCCCTATTTACATCTTAATGTATTTTGCACAGTGCAAGTGTTGCGATGCTGAGGGATTAGAGGGATGCTTATCGCAGAGTCACCTCTCTATATCACAAAGAGCGTGATAAATAAAAAAAATATAAAATAAAAAAAAAACGTTTTTCAAGCATCGGTCTGCGCCAAGCGCGCCGCTCCTGCAGCCTGACGCTCCACCGGCCGGACCACACACGACACAGGCTGCGGACCGATCGCACCCAGACACCGGAGCTCCGTGGAGAGGGGGGGTGGTGGTGGTGGGGGGTGTGATCGAGGCGGCTGTGCGGCGGGGAGGACCAGGAGGCGGCTGCTCCACACCTGACGGACAACAATGCAGCCGCGCACGGAGCGCAAGCGCACCGCAAGCGCACCGCAAACAACGCAAGAGCAAATTGGCGTCAATGCATGCGCCATAAAAACCAGACGGCGCACGTCCCACAGCCCGTCAGCCCACCCGCCCTCCTTCTCTCCTCCATCAGCCCCCAAATCCCCTTCAATGTGCAGGGAGGAGGGGGGGGGCGAATTTTCAAATCGCGCTCGGGATTGAGGGAGTAATCTCGTTTTTTTTTTTTTTTTTTTTTTGCTTTTTCCGAAATCGCCCCTCAAAATAGGTGAGAGGCCAGAGGGAGACAGAAAAAAAAAAAGAGAGAGAGAGAATAAGAATAAGAAGAAGCAGCAGCAGCGCTATTGTGTCGCGCGCAAGCGAGGAGCCATTGCAAGTAGGTTAAACCGCTCAGTCTGGCGCAGACGCAAAAATGCCTCTAAAGACAACACACACACACACACACACACACACACACACACACGAGAAAAAAAAATAAAAGGCGCAGATGTCAGCGGCTGATGGAGGGTACCTTTGCTCTCCTGTCCCTCGTCCTGAGTCTCCTCCGCGTTGGACTCCATGGCCGGCTTTGTCCCATCCATTATTTCTGCGGAATATAGTCTCCTTGTGGCACTTGTACCTTACAGACTGTGGACGCTGGAGCCTATCCTGGTGACTTGATGCTCTCTCTCTCTCTCTCTCTCTCTCTCTCTCCTCCCTCGTACACACCCTCCCTCCCTCCCTCCGCTCTCTCTCTCTCTCTCTTTCTCCCTGTTAAAGCTCAGCACTGTCTCTCTATGTATATTAACAATCCAGTTTCAAGACGCAAAGGGCTGTCAGTTTGGATTTATTTGGCACATGCGGATTAACAGCCCCCGAGTGATGCCAGATTACACTTTTTGGTCCCTAAAGCCACCCTTGGCTGTGGAGAAAAATGGTGGTCATGCTGTAATACACTTCATAAAATCATCACCCGTGATGGCATATGATTGTGTTGTTGTCATTCACTTTATTTCCTCTCTACATGTCGTCTTGTTGCACCTATGGTTTCCTCTGGCTTGCAGGTGAAACTGATCTTTTTTTTTGTTCTTCGCCTCAGTGAAGCAGAGGAGGACGTGAAGACAAAAATTTGCCGGGGATGTAAATATGCAAACTCATGGGTAACCATGCATGGATGAATACACACACAAACACACACACACACACACACACACACACACACACAACCACACACTCACCACCCCCTCTCCATCTGGTGAGTTGAGAGAGAAACAGAGTCCGAGAGGGAAGGAAGCAGAGAAAGATATAAAAGGGACGGAAAAAGAGAAGATTCGGTGCTGTAAGATAGTGCAAAGTGTTCCCGGCATAGTTAATTTAAGACTTTATATTTTTGAAGCATCCAGTCAGCACCAGTCAGCTCCGAATCACTGACAGTGGACAAACGTGGTTGTGTATGATGATGTTTAAGTCACTACAAGCCAGTGAGCATGTTGCAACAAGATCCACCACTCATTTCCAATGACGTAAAGATTTTATTCCCATTGGAATAAAGAAGGCAAACACACACACATGCTTAGTTTCCTACTTTATCATTGTGTGTGTTGCACAATGTGTCTATTTGTTGTTATTAAACTCCTATACTTCAATGTGCTTTACTTGGTTTCCCATCTTGGACAAAACAGCTTCACTTAAATGAATCTGAGCTTTGATTGGATCTCCTCGGACCAATCAGAGCTTCTTAACTGCTAAACAGCCACGTGCCTGGCTTTATTTAAGAGGGGACCCTTTGTTTGCCTCCGGGGGTGCTGATTGGCCGAGTGCACGATCCCACCATCCAATGAGAAATGGAGCAAGGTGAGGCCCTGAAATGGTTCAAAGTGGGTGTGGTGTGATTACTCCGGAAAAAGGGGTGGGGGTGGTTTGTGTTTCCGTCATTCACCCCATTTTTCTAATAATAAACACATCCTGAAACAATGGGACGCCATCTGCCCTGAATCCTCTTAAATATGGTTTTAATTTGGGCCCACGTGGCCCCGTTTCAGACAAAAGCTCCGGCCACACAGCGGTCCAGGAGCCCCCCCCCCCCCACCTTCACACAGACACACCTTGCAGACAGAGGCGAGGACACCGGGCCCTGATGTTTTCCTTCGACAAAAACATCACACACCAGAACGGCTAACGCGACATACGACGTGTAGTGGATCCATTTACCCCGAGGGGCTGAAATTAACACCCACTCTGCACCATATGCTGGTGGATCAGAGAGGGTCGCCCGTCACACTGACACTTTGACATCTGAATGGCTCTCTGATATTGAGCCGCGAGGAAACCCGATACGCTGCGTGAATGAATGGCCACGTCAAAAGTGTGTCTCTGTGAGACATTCCTGAAAACATGTTCAATGTCCAGATCATGGTATCAGATTGCTTGTTTGTTTTACCAACACCTTGAGACTAAAAGTAATTTAGTTTTTTACCATGTAAGAAGACAAAGAAAAGCGGAATATTTTTGCTTAAATAATGGCCTAAATTAATCAATTCTCAAAACAGTTGATTGTTTTTCTGTTGTTCGACTAATTGATTAACTGACTATTAGTTTCACCTTTTACTCTTTTACCCTTTTACTCATGAGTGTTGTGTGTAAAATGAGTATTGGTGTCATATTGCAAAACAAAATCACAGAAAAACAGGAATTTTTACAA
The DNA here is from genome assembly GCA_031216445.1 of Lateolabrax maculatus. NCBI lineage: Eukaryota > Metazoa > Chordata > Actinopteri > Acropomatiformes > Lateolabracidae > Lateolabrax > Lateolabrax maculatus. The sequence goes on along the minus strand of CM062215.1, from coordinate 6,004,081 downwards.
ATAAGTAAGGGCATGAAGAAGCTGAGATAGTAATAGTATATAGTATAATAGTATTTTTTGGCATTTTAGGATGCCAGAGATGTTATTTTAGTGCTCAATTTTATTCATTAGTGCCCAGTGTGCTTGTTTAGCTATATTTAGCCATTTGAATGTGTTTTTGTCTGTATAACCTCTGTTGCAGGACCGGTGATGTAATCTGGTTGCATAATTCACCTTTAAAGCAAACAATTTCCTGTTTCATTTCAACATTCAGACAATCATCAAAAGGCAGCACCTATAATCTTCCTCAGAGAGACAATAAATACCTGCACACTGCTATAGCTGGTATTTTATATCACATGAATGAATCTCACACACAGAAACACTCTAAACTGTCGGTTATTAGTGAAGGGTGAGTTTCAAGTCCCATTTTTCTCCCAGAACCCCCATAATCCCTTGCTGGGTCACGCAGATTAAGGACTTGTCCAGAAGATGAGATACAGTGCTCCCTGGCACTCTGTCACACACACATGCACGCATAACGTTCGCTGTTTGGACTCGGGCCCAGTCCTCGAACTAATGCTGCCAGAGACGTCAGAAAGTCGGAAATCTAACAGTTCCTACTCGGAAAAAAACGCAACAAAACGTCATCATCACCGTTTAGTTGTTATTTGTGAGTGGTCCTCAGGATATGGCAATAATTGGGTCTACAACTGCCCTAGCTGGATTAAAAGTCAGGGCTTCACCAAAGTTGCTAAAATTCATCCGACCATTTCGTGGTAATCCAATAATCGTTCAGACATTTCATTCAAAACCACAAATGTGAACCTCATGGTGGCACTTAAGGAAAAATCTGCCACCAAAGTCACTGGGAAAACATCGTCTGGGAACCATGACTGTCTGTACAAAATCTGGTGGCAATCCATCTAATCAATCGAGATATTTTGCCCGGACTAAAGCGGTGGACCACATTGCAATCCCTCGACCCACACCGCTGAGTGTGGCTAAAACAGTCTGCACTGTTTCATATTTAATGTATTTCTCTTTGGACCGCTCCTCATATCAAAGGCATGTACATTGTGTGCGTTTGTGTGAGTGCGTTTGGGGGTGATGGATTCACATATAATCCCCCTTTAGCCATAAGATTATATGAGCAATGAGAAACAATAAGGCAAAGTTTAGAGCAAACAAAGGACAGAGACGGTTCCCAGAAGTTAAATCCATGTCTGCAGCCCGTAGTTTGAACCTTAAACAGTGTGTTTGTTTGTGTCAGCATGTGTGTAAATGTCAGTTATGTCACATTTTGAAGCCTTATCTCCAAAGTAGATCTGTGTTCCCTGTGACTTTTGCTGAATCATGTATCAGTCTGAGCGATTCTGACCAATTGCCGGGCTTCAGAAAGGGCTCAGAGCCCCTGCTCCGCTGCAGAAACTATCTTATCTGCCTCCCCAACTCTTGGCGTCCATTAAAGGGAAAGCCATGAGTGCCCGTCGAATGCCTGTCGTCCCTCATTACAGTGACGCACAGAAGAGAAAGTGGAGCCCAAATGCGGTCGACCCAGAGTAATGAGGACAGCGCAGCCCCTTCATGTCAGGAGATGTGGAGTTAATGGGAGAGAGGAAGAAGAAGAAGAAGAAAGAAGAAGAAGAAGAAAAGGAGGACACCGCAGTCTCCGGACACCTCAGTAAAGATCGTCATAACTGGCTTCAAATTGACTTCAAACTTCAGTTTCAAAAGATTTCCACAACAAACTGAGGCTCTCTTGATGGTCACATCCTCAACACCAGAGTGATCGCAGAGTGATACCGGCTCTGCTGTTGCCATGGAGACGCGTGACACAGCCGGCAGGCTTGCACTGATTCAGATCTTTCAGCGATGCTATCAGTTCCTAGAAAACTTCTCATGTGTCCTCCGTAACAGCTTGAGTCCGCCGAGAGCCAGAGACCAAAACCCAGTGTATAAGATAGCCGTTAAGAGGGCCTGTGTGAGAGGGAAGCGTATCAGTGCAGCATCAGTACGATGATTTCCACTCCTACGACCAGCTCAGCTGTAGGCCGGAGCTGTTGACATGCAGCCAATGTGTTTCAAGCTTTTTGTGTGGCTGCCTGAAAGCATCGCAGGGAGAACCATCTTGTGGACAGTTGAAGTGGGGTGTAAATAAGTAAGTAAGTTGTCCAATCAGCAACAACATGGATCAGGCTTTTGAGTTTTATAAGAAATCGGCCCGGTGGGGCAGCAGTACAGGAGCCCGCCCAAGTTATACTGCGTCAAAGAGCACTAATGTTGTTTAAACGCTGGTTATTGCCTCCTTAGTCTTTTCCTCTGTCTCCTTACGCGATGCTCAGCCTCAATGCAGGCATCGCGTTGACCTTCTAACTCTCTTCCTGACACGCCGCTCAAGACCATTAGGCGTCCCTCTTGTCCGGCGCTGACACTGACTATCAGGCTTTGAGCTCTGATCCCAGAGGCCGACCTCACCGTGACCTACAGTGTCTGTTGTCCCAAGCCTTGGGAAGTCGTCGGGAATGAGAACTGTTTTTCTTCCTCAGTTCATTTTCAATTGAACATTCACTTCAAGTCTCACTTTTGCTCTTGTGTTTTTGGTATAAAGGATAAAATAATGACACATCCTTCCAAACGCTTTGTACTGAGCACCTTTCTTATTAGAGCCCCATGCACGCCATTTCAACAAGCATTTTGGGGAAGTCGAAGCTGAACATAGTTCAAATTTAGCTTCTACACAACAGCAGCCTTTTATCCAACATGCACACTGTTTCTACAGCGTGAGAAATATCTGTTAATGTCCAGAGAGGTTCTTTCAGCCGTGCAACCGCAAGCGAGAAAAAAACATGTAGCCTTGAAATAAGAAAGCAGAGAACACTTTCATAACGTTGCCGAGTGTCTATTTTGTACATTTTGTTTCTTGTTGGATTCATGAAACCAGTCAAACTCTCTCCTGCACGCAACAGCTGACGCGTCTGTGTGATCACAGCTTTTCCCGACGTGCTGTTGGGCTATTGATTTATCTGCCTCCATTAGTCAAATAGAAGTGTTTTATCAGATGCCGGAAACAGGTCATCACTTGAGCAAATATAAACATACAAAGATGCTGATACACACACACACACACACACACACACACAGAAACAGGCAGAGTGTCTCAGCAGCGGCTTTATGAGCCTCCCGCTGTCACTTTAGTCTAATCCTTGCCATTTTAATGGGCTTCTGGCTTCTTCTAAAAGGGAAACCTTTGGCAGAGAGCGAAGATGGAAGCGCTGCACCTTTCATTGTTTTGTCTCTCACCTGGGAAGTTTCTCCGCAGAGAAAGTGTGTTTGTGCGAGTGTGAGCCTGTGCGTCTGTGTGCTCCGCGGCGTATATGTGTGCGTCGAGATCCGGGCCCTTAATCTGTGGTGGTGATGATGACCCAGTTTCGCCCCCGCCCTCAGCCGTCGGTCGTCAAGGAGACGCTTCCCTCTCATCCCTGTACGCAGCCGTCGGAGGCTGACACTCGATCTAAAGACATCGGCGTGGACACAAACTCTTGTGATGAAGGCCTATTCATTCAGGTCAGTTTTAATGGAATGTTCCGATGAAAAGCGCTTTCTATCTCTCCGCATGTCTTTCTCCCACCCAAAGTTGAAACAGAAAGCAAACACACGGGAGGCTTTCATGCAAATTCATTCAAACTAATCCCATCCTGCTTCGTCATCATCTGTGCCGCCTGGAACACCTGCACCTCTGTGTGCTCTGAATTTGCATGCGATTTGCGAGGTTTCGTTTTAATGTGTAATGACTTTGGTGAACATTTAGCACAATAAGGCGGCAGAGGTTCTGTTTCGGCCTCTATTTTCTCTCTCACACACACACGTTTGTACATCTATACTTGTGAGGACATTCATTGACATAATGAATTCCCCAGCCCCTTACCCTGACCTTAACCCAAACTTAATTCTTACCTAAACCTTGAAACCTCTTTAAAGTCTGAACCCTGAAACAGCTTTTGATTGGCTCTCACAAAGATAGACGTAGAAGTACAAACATACACTCACACAATCAAACACACACACACTCGAGCACTAAATCCTCACACCTGACTGAACGCCCACCCTCTACTGGAACCATGTGCAGAAATAAAATCAAAGCGAGTGAGCATCTTGCCTTATTCACAAGATCTGACCCTTGTCAGTATGGATGGCTTAACCTACACACACCTCCACACACACACACACACACACACACACAAACACAACGCCTACACACCCATCCCCCCGCTGCCCCCTCCGCCCAGCAATTTATCCGACGAGCCGCTAATCCCGCTGGCCCAGATTTGGTCCACAGTCTGCTCCACATGATGGTATGTTGTTATCGTCGTCATCCCAACAAGTGCACACACACGCCCCAATCCCAAACACACACACACACACAGACACACACACACAGACATACATGTGCACCCCCACCCCCTTCCACGGCTGCCTGCCTGCCTGCATCATGTGACCTCCTCGGGAGTCATGTGACTCAGGAGCTGTGGCACCTGCGACCTACTGTCATGAACCGCGGCACGCGCCAGCAGCATTGCGGGATGAGAGCCGCTTCCGTCTCCATGAGTCACACTGTGGAGAAAAAAAAATGCAAAGCGGGGCGGGCGCATCATCTTCATCGTCGTCGTCACTCCAGGGGTGGCAGGGCGGCAGGGGGGGAGGTGAGGGAGGCTGGCGGTCCCCTGCTGCCTGTGGGTTCGTGTGTGTGTATTTATATTCTTGTCTGTGTGGGCTCGTGCGATCCCATGTATAAATTGCCCGCGTGTGCCGGGGTTTGAGACGACGCCCGCCTCGGAGCTCTGTGCATCGATGCGTCGCCACGGCAACAGGTCCTCTCGACAAGGACTGATTCTGACACATCAGAGTAGCCGCTGGGCTGAGCTTAAAAAACGCTCACAGGAAAAGACAAGCAGATTGTGGGCCCAAATATAAAGGTTAGGGGGTACGTTGAAGACAGAAGGTTGTAGGTTTCTGTGATATCGTTGGGCACTGGATCCATTGCACCCTTACGAGACCCACAAAATAAATTCTCAGCCAAACAGAAAGGTGAAGCACAGATGCCGGAGAAGTTGGAGATGAGCGAAAACATTTTGACTCCGGCAGGAGAACGCAGAGAGATGCATTCTGCGGCAAGCAGGACATTCTCGGAATTGCTGCACGAGGTGATCGACGTTGGAAATACTCCTCGGCGGTGAAAGACAAAGCTGAACAACACTCTAAACGTGGCCAACGAGAACAGCGTTTAACAGTTCATTATCCTCTGCACATTTATTATTTGTCTTCCGGCCTCTGGAAGCCTGCTGTTCCCTCCCTGTCCTGCAGTTGTCCTCACCTGAGCCCCTCGCCCCCCCACAACACCTGCTCCCAATCCCCTCATCAACCCCTCAGTATATATACCTGCCCCTTCTGCACACTTCCTGGTCAGATTGTCTTTTGTGAAACTCAATCTTGACTGGCAGTAGCGTGTTCCCAGCTACTTACCTCGCCAGCTACTGTGTTTAACTTTGCCTTGACGCTCATCCGTCACTGTGGAACTGCTTCTTTCTCTCTTCTTCTTTCTGAGGCGTTCAGTCAGAATCATAAAAACGCTTGAGGCGGCCAATTCCAAATTTACCAATTGTCAGTCCTAATTTGAATCTTGCTGTTTAAAGATCACCAGTTGTGCCAGTGCTGACATAAGTCCACAACCATCAGTTCATACAACACTTTTTAGATAGTTTTGAACAGCTGCCCCAGAGTCATATCAGCTGTGTGTCAACACTTGTCAACTCCTAATAATTAACTCTGAAAAATCTCCTTCATGTGGTGTGGTATTTTTATGTATTGTGTAATACATGTTACACACCCTGGATATCTTTAAAACATAAGGTTTAATGAAGTCCTGTTTGTGTAAAATTTATCTAAAAGTATCAACTTTCAGCAACTTGCAAACTAAGATAAAAACCCAGTAGTTATGTTATGTTTTCGTCTATTCCCAGACTATTATTATGACACTACTGATGCATTTTAAGTGTTGGTGTACTGGTATTCTAATCAGGCCAGTGGATCGTTCCATTTTCTCCTTTTTTTTCTCCCCCAGCTGAGTGATCTCCTCCAGAATAAAACAATCCTTTTAAAATCTGCAGCCTTTCAAGTCTGCCTGCCGCACTCAGTATCCATCGTGCAGATCAGCGCACAGCAAATCCACCGGAGAGGATGCAAGAGGATATGAGTCTCCACATACAGCCGAGCAGAGGCGAACGGCAGCATGAAGAGAGCACAAAGAGCGAATTCACGAAGGAGGACGCACGAGGGGGGGGGGGGGAGAAGGGGGAATGGGGAAATGGAAAGAATAATGATGGAGACAATGAGCGGGGAGATGATGAGAGGAGCAGATGAAAGAGGGGATGATGATGCGGACGATGATGAGGCTAAAGTAGCAGTTTTGTGGGGAATAGCAGGCAGAACGGCGGGGCTGAAAGAAGAGAAGTTTACGATGGCTTCCTGCAGAGAAATTGCTCCGGTTCCCCATCGCAGTAAATCATGTCACTTGGCTACATCCTGTCTGTTCTCAACTTCTCACCGGCCTGAAGGCGATAAACAGCCCTGCTGCCTTATTGGAAACAGATGTCATGAACGGGAGAGAGAGACAGAGAGAGAGAGAGACAAAGAAAGAGAGGGAGAGTAATGGATTCGAGATGGAAACGCTTGGAAAAGTTGGTAGCTTTGGATCATAATGAGATCAATCTGAGGTTTCAGGTCAGAGACGATGCTGAGTTTCTGCCAATACACTCTGGTCCGATCGTCCAAAACACACAGGAAACCGTCGGCGATCGCATCTACAGTCTGAATCCTTTAACTGAGCGTGACACACACACACACACACACACATCTTTGATTAACCTTTGCATGTTGTTACAAGACAAACAAGAAGACTGTGTGTGTTTGTCCTCAGTTTTGTTTGTTCTGCGTGGCTTTTCATGCACGAGGAGCCGGTGTTATCTATGTCAACATCTATCGTGCAGCCATGTATGAATTACACACAAAAGTCTGAGTATAACCTTGGCTTTTATGTCCTTTCCTGTGTTTCTAGAGCGTATCCGGTGCTACTCTGGTTCAAATGTTTTAGAAAAGTCTTGTTGCAATCTTATTTAGATAAATTAACCAAACTGGCAAATTTGGGTTTAAATCATTTGAATAAATACACAAAATTAAGAGGATTGTGGCTACTTTGCTTCTATTTCAGTACAGGGAATTTATTCATCTGTGTTTTTTTCAACACATATTGGCAAATTTCAGCTACTTTGTGACCTAATAACCATGGACTAAGGAGATATCCTGCACTCTCATGCTGCTCATTCCACTTAAAAACAACTTGAAACATTAGGAATGTGTAAACCCTGCACTTCCTGCGACACACATCCACACCAGCGGCAATTGTCTTCCGCGTTTCAACCCTGTGCAGCCTGTTTAATCCACAGTGAGGGAGCGGATCACTCTCTCCTAATCCAATCAGCATCAGCTCGCACGTGAGGGGCTGACGTGGGGAGGACGAGGTGAGTGCACAGCCAGGCGGGCTCACATTTTACCATGCAACAGGAGAAGTTTGGCTGGACATATCCCAGATGACTGGAGTGTTGTTATGGGACTGAATCTTTGCTTAGATTCAGGTAAAACTCACAATAAAACAGGAAAACCTCAGGAAACGGATGCAATAATGGCACATTTTGAAAGCAAAAGACTGAATTGTGAAATCTTCACAGCTTGCAAGGACCTTGCTCCTGTCTTAATCTTGAAAAGCTGTTAACTCTGTCCTGACCAGAGACATGCAACACAGAAATCACACGCACACAAGACCACGTTCATTTATTTTTTTATAAAAAAAAATCTCATATCGCAGAGGCACTAACACACACAGTTGTAGAGGGAAACGGTGCAAGTTAACAGACTGATCAGGGATGGGGGGGTCAAACACGCAGACAACAACGCCGCATCACGCGCACACGAGCAGAAAATAGTCCCCGCAGCATCCCGCACGTCGCGTAACAACAGAAACGATCCTTAAGCGACCCGACGTGCGCAATAAACACGCAGAAAATAGTGCGCCTACCCATTTTCAGCTCCCGCGGAAACAGATCCCCCCGATGATGTCCACAGGTTGTTCGGAAAGGGAGGGAGGGGGGGGGGGTGCAGCATGCAAACCACTGGACGTCCCGTTTGGGAATGAGAGGGGGTTGGTGGGAGGGGGAGGGGCGGGGGCCTGGGGGGTGGGGGGGGGGCTGCAAACGGATCAGGCTTCTTTAATCCTAACACACAAACACACTCCTTAAAGTGTCCTTACTGGTCCTCCGAGCTTACGGTTTTATTTAGAGGCATTGGGAAGCACTCTGCAGGAAGTGCTATTATTTATTCATTTATTCAACTGTCTCTGACTTTCACGTGACAGTCTTAAGTAATTAGTGACCCAGTATTATACTTAAATATCTGTGCATCTGTCAGACGCAGCATGCACGCTTATTCTCACGCTGACTCATTTACAGTGGGGTATAATGTGTTTTCATACAATAAACCTTAGAATGCTGCTATAAAAATGCCATAAAAGAACTATAAATCCTGACAGAAGCAACAGTTCTTGTACGTTTCCTTTTCATTTTCTGCAGTCCACTACACTGATTGGCAGCAGGTTTTTTATATAACAAATGTATGATGAGTTAATAAAATACACTGCATATTTAGAGATTAAACCAGCGGTTTCCAATTTAACCCCTCAGCTGTGCCTGGCTGGGGCCTCCTGTCATGTCTATGAGTTGTTAGTGAAAGACACATTGACCCTTTTAACTTCTCATTTCAATAACTAAACTACTTGCTACTTTTACTTGTAATGGAGTATTTTTACATTGTTGTATTGGTACTTTTATGTCATTAAAAGATCTCTGACACCAGAAAACATACAAGAAACTGAAACGTTCAAAACCAGTAATTCAGTGTAAAAATGTTTAATTAAAATATGTTGGGTGTAGAAATGTACTGTCCAAAAGCTTAAAAGCAGTTATGTAGTCAAAAGCCAGATTACACAGAGAGGTACTAAGAAATCATTACAGAAAGAGCAGGTTTTATCCAGACATAAAACACTTTATTATAAACAGAATTTATATTAAAATACACATCCTTCAGTCTAAAACAAGGGTGCAGGGTGGTGCGTGCACAAGATAAAAGAGAATATTCAAAGTCCCTCCTGAGAAACCACACGAACGGCTTTGAACCTGACGAAATGTCAGAATCAGAGAGGCACAGTTTAGAAGTAACAACAACAAGTCACTCTGTGTCTACGCTGAAACGTGGAATATCAGAGGCAACCATGGGGGAGCGCGACTGAATTCGAACGGAGGGAAATGTTTTGGTGGGTAAACCAAGTCGACAGGCATAAGAGGAGCTACTGCAGCACCTAACATCACCAGGCTGGAGGGTAAACTAAAACCGATTAGGTGGAAACGCGCAGGCACATGTTTGAATGTATTTCCATCACCTGCGAGGGCGGTCTCACTGTGCCTCTGACCCTCTGACACAATTTTTATTCTTTGTCCTGAGATCAAGAGACTGGCAAAAAAACAATACGCAGCGCTGCAGTTAAAAAGAATAATAAATCCACAACAAATCCAACGTTGTGTGGCGCATCAAAATCATACGTTTTAATCTGGGGCAGCAGCTGACGGGTCGGGCTGAGCAGCAGCTCGGCTAATTTATGCAACTTTTTTTTTCGCGCTTAAAATAACTTCCAACCCTCAGCTCACCCAAACCATTAGTTCTACATTAGCGGCGTCGGCGGCCACCATCCATTACGTGAACGAAGCGGCTGTCTCCCCGGGGAGATCAGCGCAGGGATTTCCTCCGACTCAAACTCAAAGTCTGCAGCTCAGCCGTCACAGCTTCAGCGGGATCACGGGCCAGTACTTGGGCTGTTTGAGGTCGCAGTTGCGGTCGAACGCGAGCTGCATCGCCGCCTCCATGGCCAGGATCTTGGCCGCGTCCTCGCCGTACAGCTTCGTCATCTCGGCGCCGCGTCGCTCGCCGGGTCGCTCGGAGGGGGGGGCCGCGCTGCTTCGCCGGGAGACGGCGTGCAGGTCCTGGTCGGCCGGGACGTAGCTGTCGTGCTCCTCGGCCTCCAACTGCTGCTGCTTCTCTGCAAAGACGGGGAAAAAAATGCAACTTTTTTAGACACATAACAGGCAGCATCGCTTGCCAAATTCTTACCGATAAAGTGATGGAGATGGGAGACGTTTGGAGATTCTAGTAATAAAATCTCCAACTACACCCGCCGTTCTCTTACTCAGCTCCTCTCTGTGCTTCTCAGTCTGGGCGAAGTACTCCCGAAGCTCCTCGCTGATCTCCATGTTGCTCACGTCGCACTCGATCTCGCTGTCCGAGCTGCTCTCCTCGTCCCCGCCCTCCCCGCCGCCCTCCCCGCCGTGCCAGTCCGCGTAGCGCCGCCGGCTGCTGCTGCCGGGATGCTGCTCCCGGCAGTGGCCGGGGCCGCAGGCAGCCTCCAGGGCCTTCTGGTAGGCACGCCTGTGTCTCTGGTGCCAGGCCATAGCCTGCCGGTAGTGCTGCCAGTAGCGGCTGTACACGGGGCTGGAAAACCAGGACATCACAGAGTTTATGTCCTCCTGCTGATGAAAAGAATCAGTGCGGTTTTTTTTACGCTTTAGTTTCACATTCAGTCTCACAGTTTGTTGATTGTTCAGCAAAAATCAGATGGTTTTGGATAAATTTAAAAAGGTTAACTGGCCACTTATGGACACGGAAGAACCAAAGAGGAGATGGAAAGATTAAAATTAAAAATATAATAAGGAAGTGGTGGAATAGTAAGTGTGAATACTTAATATTCCCCCACTTCCTTATCATATTTTCCCTTAACTAAATTTAAAGTACTAAAACCCCGCTGTGAAAATAGTCCACAATAAGTAAAAGTTCTGCATTCAAAACTGTACTTAGGTAAAAGTATGTTATTATTATCAGCAAAGTGTACTAAATGTATTAAAAGTACTCATTATGAATAAAAAAAATAGTCCCTGTTAGTGTTTTACTATTAAACACAACGTTTTTGGATGCCTTCATGTGTATGTTGCATTTTCCTGCTGTAACTCCTTTACATGCTGTTGTGTAGTTCAATCTGCAGCAGTGCACCACGGTCTGTACGAACATCACTTTGTGACCATGCGCTTTGCAGCCGATCCAATGGGATTTGAAATAATTCAGTTATCTTAAGAAGTAGGAGAATTTTCCTTCAGTTTATCAGGAAGAAAATCACCAGATTTGGAGATACAGGGTTGCAAAACCTAACCTGCAAAGTAACTAAAGCTGCCTGTGTTTGCCTCTGAGATGTGTGTGAGTAGATGTAGTGACAGTGACACTGAGGTGTGCAACTGGGACTCCAGTGGTGATGGAGGGTCCTCACCATGGCTGCAGCCTCCCTGACGGCGACGTTAAATCTGAAACACACACACAAGAAGAAGAAGAACAGCGACGATGAAGCGCAGGAACAAAAGTCATCTTCATCCCAAACACTGGTGATAAACGAGGAGGCTTTTTTTTTTTGTTGTTTTACCTGCACGGCGTCCGCTCGCTCTGCGCCTCGTGACCGCACGGCACTTCCTGGGGGAGAAAATTTACCCGGCAGCCTTTGAGGCACGGCGTAACGTAAAGGCCGACCACGTGGCGCCACCCGGTGGACACCGTGCGCACATGCAGGAGCCCCTCTGTCACTCTGCAGTCACAATAACGTGCAATGTCTCTTTTCAGTGGCCTTTTAGTGTGTGTTTGTTAAATATGAGCTGGAAAAGTCTTCACATTGTTTCACCCGGTTATTTGCAAGAAAACCCTTTAATACCCAGCAATGAAAAGCCCCACTTTCTTCATCCACACTAAGAGAAACAGCAGAGTTTGTGTTTTTGTGTCTGCTGGAGACGTGGAGCTGCTGCAGGAGGAGAGGACGCACGCAGGCCCTTCAAGAGGGAGACGCCTTTGATACGTCTGACTCCTAATTTGGTGGGAGATCTAATCCCTTTGACTGCGCGTGCCTCTGTCAGCGTGGGCTTCAAAGATTGTACTCCTCTGGTGTTAAAAGCACATCAAAACTCTCTGTGTGTGTGTCTGCACATGAAAGGGACGCTGCTGCTGGAAGGCGTGAAAGCAGCTGAGGAGGCCGAAACAGGCAAGCACGGGCTGAACGGGCTGTGTTTTCTGTGCGTGCATGGGAAGAAAAGGCTCTGGTCAATTAATCGTCTTTACTCTATTGATCACAGGTGTGGGCTGCACCTTCAGGCTCTGATCTTGATTGTGTGGGGGTGTGTGTGTGTGGGGGGGGGACTTGGAGTTGTAGTAATGCAAACATTTCTCTGAGGCCGACCGGCTCTGGAGGCAAAAAATAATGTCACTGACAACTTTAGTGCGCGAAGCTGAAGGACTTGAAAGGCGGACTTGGAACTCTGGTAAAGAGTTTGTTCTTAATTTGTCTAAATTGAATCAATTTTTTCTTATGTAATTATGCCTCACAGCACACTGCTGTTCTCAGAGTTGAGTTTATTTTTAGTGTCTGGCACCAGACATCTTGGTTCTGTTGCTAAACATTTGCAGAACTATTTGTCTGTCACGTGTATCTGGTTTTAGTTTTTCATAACAGCGGGAAAATAGTCAAAATGCCAAACTGTAACATTATGTGAGCAAGGATTGCATTGTGATGTTTTCGGAGGGGGGTTGTAAAGCAGAATACTTAGCAGGGTTTGAGCGCCGTGAGACATGTTTGACTGTATATCTGGGTCAGGCCTTGGCTTGAGGCTTCAAAGCTTTCAGAGGAAATGCAAAAAGACAGATGTGCCTTTTCAAAACACATCTCCTCCTACAGTATGTTGTTCGAATGGATGTGTTAACACAACAGAATAAGTCTAAAATGAAATATCTCTATTCCAGAACATGCATTTGTTTTCTGAAGTATATGTAATTTATTGCTTCCATTGAATACTACCAGTGTATACATTACTTAAAAAAAGTTACCCAGTGCCCTGCAGAAAATGGATGCAATATTTAATTTAGCATTTTATACTTCCAGGTATGCAATGACTTTACCTCTCCAGCGTACCATGGATCATAAGAGGTAAGTTTCAAAAGTGTGACTTTGCTAATGTCTAGATCAGATTATGTATGTATGTGTAGATAGATGCACACACATTATTTGCTGTTGTATGATGGATAGTTTCACACTTTGTGCATGCTCTAATTCTTATTTGTGTCAACCAGGTTAGGTTATTGTGTGTGTGTGTGTGTGTGTGTGTGTGTGTGTGTATATATATATATATATATATATATATATATATATATGTATATATATATATTTGTTATTATTATTATTATTATTTTTGCTGTGTGTTTATCAACTGTATGTCCATCGAAATGCAAATACTAAAGCACAATGCATTCACCTTTATTTATATCTTTGTGTGCAAATTAGCACTTGAATCAATGTTCTTGACCAAATATATCACATAACATAAAACATAAAAAAAACATTAAAAAAAAATACTATCAATATTTGAATATGTTTAGGATGTCCACTGTAGTTCAAAATGTCACAGTAGTGTAGGAAATATGTTAAATATAGGTCACATGGTACAACTACATGTCTGCTGCTCCCTCTGCTGGTCCTCTTTGATGTTGTGGTTATTCTCGTGTCTGTGAGCCTTGCAAGCCACACACACCCCTGTGTTGTATTTGATTCGGCTCTTTGTTTTCTAATAGTTAAGCTCAGGAAGTGCTGCCAAGTATCTGACAGCGTTGTCATTACAAGTGTTACAAACCAGCGAGAGTCAGCAGCACAGAGCAAAAGCCGCAACACCCAGACCAGAGATAAATATAAGAGCTGTTTTTGCAGCCGTGGTTTCTGTAACGTATTTCCCTTCATGTCTTGCCAAAATGGTTGGTTGTTTGTTTGTTAAGTCAAATGATAGACATTTGATTTACTTGTCATTTACCCAACAACCATGTCCACCGTAAACTGTGGTGCCTTCTTGCTGCATACTTTATATTTAATTAAATATGTAATTAAATAAATGAGACCTTGTAAAGGTTATAGCTTATCAATGGCTGCTGACCACACAAGCAAAACTATGACAAGTACTGTCGATGATGGATTATACTGCTTCCCACACATCATTCTCATGCTTGTCTCGTGACTGGGGTGGAGGAACGCTTGACCTAGTTTCATCCTTCAGTGACTTGAATGTATTTCGCAGCATTTTAACCGCAGTCCTGAAACTTCCAGCGGTGACCGCTCGTATTATCTCCTGTAGCAAAAGTCTGCATCTCTGTAAACCTGCATCTATTTAAATCTCTCTGTCGACTTCAGCTCTGTCGGTCTTCTCAGGCCAACACTTTTGGCCTGAGAAAGGCAAAGGTCTTCTTATCCTCCACAATGGGGTCAAAACAAGGCTTTTAACAACCCTGCATTTAAAGTTTTCAGTGTTCCAGTGACTATTTGTCTGTATAAGGTGCAAAAAATAGCATTTACCAACGTAAAAACATCACTGCCATAGTGATTAAGAGTCTATGGTAACCCAAGAAAATAACTTCTGGTCATTATATTTCTGTCTGCCCTCATATAGCAGTAGTATGTAATAAATGTAATTCAAAACATAAAATTCAAAGTCAGAGAGCTTTGGTTTGACATCCAATTTTGTTTTGGCCCCTGCTTCAAGAAAAAAAACAAAGAATCCTCAGATCCTGGTAAGTTTGGCCTCTCATTCATGCTCTATAATGCTATTTTTTTGGTTTATGTGCACAGTATAAAAACTGTTTTTGTCTGTAGGAATCATGCTTCAGCCAAAATTGATACCAGTAAGCTAAAAAAAAGGAGAATAACCTCACCTCAAAAACATTTTTTATTAGTGTAGGAGCTCATAATGACACGAAATAAAAGGAAGTGTAAGACACTGCTTTTACTTTCAGGTTTAAAAAAGCCTGTGGGGGGATATCCAATGCTGGTTTCACTGAAAGGTTTCCGACGGCAGCAGTTGTTCAGATCTCTCCACCTTTATGGATGAATGGAAACTGTGCTTTGTCCTGCTTCTACCCCTGCGTTTGTGTTTGGACGCTAAAGGTACTGTACGGAAGAGTTTCATTACGTTTTACAAACATTGGTCGTATAATGTGCAAAAACCGTAAACTAAGCAAACACGTAAGTCACTCATTTCCTGTAATTGCAGAAGTTATGGTGAAAACCATGGGGGGAGAACCAGAGGTTTTTCCACTCTGCACCAATGCTACACTGAGCATCATCACACTTATAGTGTGTCAGATCAGAACAGAGAGAAACGGGGGGGAAGAGTGTCGTCTGCTGTATCGACATGGACACGACTTTGAGCACGAATGTGACTCCAGGTTCACACTTATGGAAAAAAATCAGACTGTATTTCTCCACCTGGCCAGTTTAACACCAGTGGACAGTGGGAACTACACCTGTGAGTGTTCGCATGTTCGTGGGACAGATGCCCTCCACCTGAACATCACTGTGGAAGGTAAATGTTTGTTTTATTCTCTTGCTCTCTTGACCATTTGTCTCATACCTGTTTTCATTTGCATTACAGTATTTAAATTTTTTTCCGATTCTGTTGTTTGTTTGTTTTTTTGTCTTAATATTTTAGCAGACAAAGAGGCCAGCAGTTCTACTCTACCAATGCTCATTGTTACCACTGTGATTGGTAGTGGTCCTGCAATTATCATTCTTACAGTAGTCGTCCTCGGGCTAATCCTGGGAAAAAAATTACAGCAGGTGAAAAATACTTTGCTGTTTATGATGAGAAAAGCACTGTAATTACTAAGGATACTCAGGCACAAAACAAATAATATTTGAAAGTAATATGTAATTCCGTTTTTGGACCATTAGATCTGTTATTTCTTTTAGGTTGTTAAAATAAGTTCTGTACTGTGTTTTGTGTGTGTTTGGTGTTCCACTAATATAAATAACTTCTTATTTTCAGAGACAATACAATGTAAGAACCCCCTGGATTATCTGAATGTGAAACGCCGTGCTCTTTGGTGGAAAATGTATGTACAAATTGGTGACAAATTTCATGTGACCTTCAATTGGTTGGAACAGAAATGTACTTTTAAAGATCTGCTGAGAGACGAAAAAACACTCAGAAGAAACCAGGTATGACTCGTTCAAAGTTTCCCAGTCACCAAGTCCCACCATGCTCCTCTGACCTTGTGCCTTTCGTTGTCACACCTTTTTTTGTAAGTCGTCTCGATTTTGTCACAGGTTGTACAACAAGTGACAAGTTTTACACGTGGTGTGAAGTGTTAAAATTGCAGAAAGTCTGCTGTTACTGACATGCAAACACCAAAACTTCACCTCCAATCATACTGCATTTAAGAGTACATGTGTATTTACATTACACTTGTTATAATGGCTTGATTAATGATTGATCTGTATTAATTCTTTATAGATTATTTATAATCAATTATTACATTTTGGGTTGTCAGCCATGTTGTGTAAACGTTTATAGAGGTACTAGTAAAGCCACTGTAAATGATTCAAATGATAAATTACATTAATTGCCTTATCAGAAATTTTGATATGTTTGTATAGGACAAAGACGACCCAAATGACACCAACACAAGCCTTCAGCAGCCAGCAAGAGATGTCCACCAGACTTTCTCCTCATGGCCCCCTCAACAAGACACCAGGACAAATTGAGCAAGCAACAACGTAGGGACTGCACATCTGGATCAGGGAATAGATGGAAGAGAGACTGATCAACATTGTGAAATCTATGAAATCCTCTCAACCAAATGTCAAGATAACTGGTGTACTAACCGGGAAGGTGAAAGACAGGCAATGTTTTTGAGATGCTGATCTGATCAGTATTTCCCATTTTGTGTGTGTGTGTGTGTGTGTGTGTGTGTGTGTGTGTGTGTGTGTGTATACACACATAACATTCATCCTCAACATGTCCAATATCTATCTATTACCTGCATTTCTGTCTTAGATTTTGTACAGTTTGTGAAAGTAGTACATCCAGTGGTGGAAGAAGAATTTAGATCTTTGTTTCAGTAAAATAACTAATATTACACTGTAAAAATACTCAATCACTAGTAAAAGTCCTGCATTAAAAATATTACTTAGTGATGTATAAAAATATTAGCAACAAAAAGTAGTTAAAATATCAAAAGTGAAAGTAACTCATTAGGGAGCAGAATGGCCCCTTTCAATGTATGTTACAGTATCAAATATTACATTGTCTGATTATTGTTACTATATCATTACTAATAATGTTGTAGCTGCTTTAAATGTAGAGCTAATATTTCATATATCAAACTCAATATAAATTTTCTGTGTCCATTTTTAATCTGTGAAGTAACTCCAGTTGATTAATGGAGTAAAAAAGTCTGAAATGTAGTGGAGTAAAAGTAGAAAGTAGCTTAAAATGGAAATACTCCTCAAAACTGTACCTTAGTACTATACTTGAGTAAATGTACTGACTCACTTTTCACCACTGAGTACATCATGTAACATGCTTTATCACAGAGGTAAACATATTTAAACTTAAAATGTATGAAACCTATTAAAATGGCATTCATTTTACAGACTACACAGACTGACCGATGAACTTTAATATTTTTTGGCAATATTGTACATTCCAAACTAGTATCAGTGCATCTAACAAGTCAAAATGTGCATGGACAAAAGAAGTGCATTTATTATCTCCGGCTTTGTTTTCTATAGTTTCATAGACTGCGTAAATCGGATGGAAGTCCTACTCAGCTTCTGCAGCATCAGGGGGATTTGAACAGATAGTGTGGTACACATCGCTGGCTGGCTGCTGAAGGCTTGTGTAGGGGTCGTCTTGGTCCTACCAAAACAAAACAAAAAATCCTACATCGTGATTTCCAACTAAATGTTCGTAAATGGTTGAGCTGTTGAGAATAACACGGAACCATGTAGTGCTCACCAAAAACCAGGGACTTTCAGATCTGGTTAATTCAGATGCGCCTGGTCTTGTGTTTTCTCTGTTTGCACAAATGATTGTTGGAGTTAGTAAAGTCACACTAAACGCCTCGAAACTATTACAGAGGCAACTGCAGTCAAGCTATTGGTTTAATAAACACCACACTGTAAAATCACTTTCAACCTAATGTCCTGAAATGAAAATTATACTTAAGTAACAGCACATAAGTATAATCAGGAAAATATACATATTAAAAGTAAAAGTACTCAATTCAGAAAAATGTCTCCTGTGACTGTTATTATAAATTCAATTATTAGATAATTATTACTCATGCATTCATGTTAATGCAGGATTGTATTGCTGTAGTTGGTCTAAATGGAGCTAATTTTGAACTATTTTGTGTCAGACCAACAGTCCAAATATCAACATTATTAAAAATACATTTAAATTATTAAAATGATTGAAATTCTCACAGTTAAGGAGCAAATCCTGTCAATCAACTTACTGATTAATCAACTCATTGTTTCAGCTGCACTTGTACATGCTGTTGGGTTCTTGTGTTTTCAATGCAAAACTCTTAATTTGTAAAGTAACTAAAGCTGTCAGATGATGTTAAAATCAATTTTTGAACATTTACAGTAAAATGTTTCTAATCAAACTTGAAGTTTTATTTTAGACATTTGAAGCATTTAAAGTTCTTCACCTGTTATGATTTCTTCTCAGTATGTGACCACAGATTATTACAGCTGTAATGATGACTGTAGTAGCAACAGTAAGAGTGATGACGACTGTAGCAATGAACTTCATGTCCTCTTCATCTGCTAAACATTGTCAAGTAAACAAATGTCAGGGACAATCGTGAGAAACACAATTAATCTTTTCTGATTAATAAGCTTAAAGTAAACTTACCTTCCACAGTAATATTAAGAAGGGCGACGTGTGTTCCTCTTTCATATGAACACTCACAGGAGTAAATCCCACTGTCCACTGGTGTTAAACTGGTCAGGTGGAGAAATACAGTCTGATTCTCGTATAACAAAGTGAACCTGGAGTCGCAGTCATACTCATACTGCTTGTCACATACGTATTGCAGGCGGCACTCTTCCCCCCGGTGTCTCTCGGTGCTGATCCTACATGTCACTAATAACATGATACCAAATGTTGTATTCCTGCACACCGGAGTCGTGTCTGGCTCTCTCCCAATGCTTTTCACAACAGTCTCTGCAAACCAAAGTAGCACATTTCAGTGACTCGGTGTACATTTAACAGTTATAGCTGCAGTTCACCTGCGTGAATTATAGATAATGTGAAGTAGGTTTTGTACTGTACCTTTGCTGTCAGCACACGCACACAGTGGCAAAAGAAAAACAAACCACTGTTTCCATCCCTCCATACTGGCCCAAAGATCTTAACTAGACGACACAGGAGGGCTGACTGCAGCTCTCTGAAACGTTCTCACATGACAACCTCAAACTCTTATTAAGTTATATAGAATAAGCTGCTTCTAAAACAGAAGTGAACCTGACCGCTTCTACTTTCATGTTATAATACAACTTTTACTAACTGTACGAAATCCAAAACAAATGCAGGCAATGCTTCACACTGGATGAATTATGACCGGATGCAGCTCAAGCTGTTCTGTAGTCTGTGCACCTGGGGAGCAGAGCGTGTGGTCAAAGCTTCAATATAACAAACTTGGCCCTTCATGATACGGAAATGCCTGAAAATCAAGCAAATAGGACCTCTCATGTCAGCCAAAGTATGTTGTTCAAAGTGATTAAACCCAAATTTAATAGGAACAGTTTTATATTGTCAGTGCATCATATTTTTAACCTTCATTAAACCAACTCTGTACTGTAGTCATACAACCGTCTTGTTTCCATCTCTACCATCCAGCCCCTTTTGACATGAACGCTGCGTTGCACTTCCTTTTTAGAGGACCAGCTCAAACCTCTGTGAGAGTCTGTGGTTAAGGTAGAACAGAGCAGTGCAAACTAATCTCTCCTCCTTCCTGAGGTACAAAACACTGTACACCGACAGCAGCAGCTGCACTGTTGCTTAGATGTCTTGACCAGTATGGCTAGATGGAAACTGTGGTTTGTTCTGCTTCTGCCGCTACCTTTTTATATCGACAGCAAAGGTACTGTACAGGAACTACTTTTTATAATGTCTAACTTCTCTGTTAATCTTTCTGTCTTTGGTTTAAAGAGGGCAACAACATACTGTATTTCATTTTGGGTTTTGATTGTGATTGATTGCAGCGACTCTTGTGAAAACCATTGGGAGCAAACCAGATGTCACTCCAGTGTGCACCAATGAAACCCAGAATGCCATCATACTTCTAGTGTGTCGGATCAGAACAGAGAGAAACTGGGGAGAAGAGTGTCGTCTGCTGTATCGATATGGACACGACTTTGTGCACGAATGTGACTCCAGATTCACACTGATGACAGAGAATCAGACTGTATTTCTCCACCTGACCAGTTTAACACCAGTGGACAGTGGGAACTACACCTGTGAGTGTTCATTTAATGGGAGAACAGATATTCTCCAGCTCAATATCACTGTGGAAGGTAAATGTTTGATTTATTTTCTTGCTTTGGTGTTTCAAACTTTATGCATTTCTCTCGTTATTTTAGTGCTAGCAAAATGACAAATGACAGCAATATACTTAATTCTAACAATATAATAAACCAGTAATACAATATTACGTGATACTGTCCACAAGAGAGTATAACATTACATGTTTCTGTGTAAATAAAGTGAATACCCGTGCTACTTTTCTGACAAGGATTTCTTTTCTACAATTTTTAAGAGGATGAAGACGGCCGCAGCTCTGAAGAAATGTCTTTCGTTAATGTTGTAATTGGTGTATTTATATTCATCATTATAACTGGAATTATCCTGGGATTTATCTACAGAAAAATTCGCCACAGGTAAGAGACTAATTATAGCTTTAATTGCAACATTAAATTCTGTTACTATGAATAATTTGTGGTTTTGTGTTTGTCTTTTACGCAACAGAAGACAATCAGTACCACTGACCAGTCGTCCAGACACGGTACTTTACACCAGCATTGACCTACTGTTTGTCTGCCGACCATTTCACTTTATGTTAATATTTTTTAAACTATGTGTTCTTTTGCAGGAACCATACATCATTGAGCCGTACAGCACCTTCATACAGAGAGAGAATGAGCTTTATTCAGCTGCTGCAACACACAGTTACACTAATACTGCTAATTCAAATGTGTTCACACACATTTAAGGATGCCTTTGTAGAGCTTTAATTATACAATATCTACTCTGATATGATGCATGTTTTCATGCTGAATAACAAGTGAAACAGGGCCAACTATTTCACTCACATGTATTCCTTGAAGAGAATTTAATTCTGAAAACTAGATTCATTGTTTTTGTATAAATGTTATTCCTAATTTGTAAATTGAATGTTTTAAAAGGAGCACATTATACTGTCTGATAAATATGATGATCAGAATAAATTACCTGATAAATATGATGACTTAATGATCTGATAAATGAATGCTTAAAACCAAGTTGACTCTTGGTGTTTTGATGTCAGCTACTCAGTTCGTCAAATACCTGCAAAATTGTAATAATTAAATATTTAAATATAAGTTTTATATAAACCAAAGGTCCCCTGTGTATCATCTCTAAAGTTGATTCTGAATATGCACTAAACATACAGTATTACAAATAGAAATCATCAACAAAGTAAACTTTTCATGTTAAGTATTTTTCTCAGAGAATGTGCAATAACTCCCTGATGCTCTTGAACCCATCATCAGTGATATAAGATGGAGTTGTTGGGTATTTTCAGAACTTCCTGTCTTCACCCAAATCTACCTCGAGGCTTCGCCTGCTGCCTCCACGATGATGTTACACAGTTAAAAAGAACAAATCAGAGGAGTAGGAGAGCACTGAATGTTAATTATCATTTTCTGAAACACTGCTATGTATTTGGTATGTGAAAAAGCTTTTCAACATTTATTTATTTATTTTTTATATATTTTTATCTCTAAAACATTCACTAAATAACATCTTTTTTTTTATTGAACTTTCTCAATCAAACTTACATTTGATGCTCAATTTAATTGACAAAAGTCTCAACCTGGTTTGTCTTTTGATAACTCTGTGGTTGGTCTTTTTTTCATCAGGAACAAAGCTTTACCCTAAATTGATGCGTTCAGTGAAGCCAGTTTATGAAGATGCTCCCACGGACCTGAAAGTAGAGGAAGTCGAGTCTTCTACTTCCTTTTTGTGACACGTCAGTGTCACCTCAGACACATGCAAGGTATTTTAAGTATTTTGAGGTTTAGGTAGCAAAAGAGAAGCGTCAAAGTCTATCACACTCTCTTCAGTATAGTTAACTGTATACTGACAGCAGCACTGTTGTTCAGACTTTCTGCAATTATGGATCAATTGAAAGTGCGATTTGTTCTGCTTCTGCCCCTGTGTTTGTGTTTTGGCTCTGAAGGTACTGTACAGGAACTTTTCATTTCATATAGTTTAAGTAAGTATGTTTTGCAGGTAAAATAATGCAAGTAATTCATTTAACTAACTTTGAGTTTTGAAGATTTGTCCCACTATCTACTGTACATTATCCTTATTATTTTTATTTCCTACTGTTTGCAGTGACTCTTGTGAAAACCATTGGGAGCGAACCAGATGTCACTCAAGTGTGCGCCAATGAAACACAAAACATCATCACACTTATAGTGTGTCAGATCAGAACAGAAAGGAGCAGAGAAGAGTGTCGTCTGTTTTATCCACATAGACACGACTTTGTGCACGAATGTGACTCCAGGTTCACACTTATGACAGAGAATCAGACTGTATTTCTCCACCTGACCAGTTTAACACCAGTGGACAGTGGGAACTACACCTGTGAGTGTTCACATCCTGATGGAACAGAGATTCTCTATCTGAATATCACTGTGGAAGGTAAATGTTTGATTAATTTTCTTGCTTTCAAACTTTATGCATTTCTGTACTTGCACTCAGTGTGATGTAGTTATTTCCCATGAAGAATTTCATTAGCACTATGTCGTCTTTGGTAATAACAACTGTATTTAAAACTAAATAATGTCTGTAAAATGTAGTCTTCATGGTGGATGGACAATCTTCTGCGTCAGTGTTACTGTGGAAGGTAAATGTATTTCCTTTTTCAGCATCATATGAAGAGGCCGGCATATCTTTTGGGATGCTGTGCACCACTGCTATTCTTGGTGTTACTGCATTTATCATTGGGACTGGAGTTGTCCTTGGATGTATCCGGAGAAAAAAACACTATAGGTGAAAAATTATTTCTGACTGGGTGCTTTAGTGCCTTTATAAAGTTTCTATATTGAATAAAGAATTGTAAATTAATTGTACTCAGCACAAAATATGCAGGTCTCTGTATTGTTGTTATTTTTCTTGTGAAATGAATAGTAAGAACTTCGGACATTTTGTAGCCGTGTTGTCGTTATTAGGAACTTGACTCAGTGAATCTTTAACCGTTTGTGTTTGGTTCTTTTTCTTATTTACAGATACAACATACGTTCAGGAGCATCTGTCTGTGAACCCTCCTTCTCTTTGGTGAGCCACATGTTCATTTTCTATCTAAATTAACCAAGTAACTATTTTAATGTGCATATTCATACGTATGTTACATACACTTTTACATTCAAGGCATTTAGCCTTTTTATTTTATTTGAAAAATAAAAATAGGCCACATGCAGACAGGAAATTACGAGGGGGAGAGAGGGGGGGTACGACATGTAACAAACAATGTGCTTACATTATATGGTCTGGTATGTGTCTTAACCACTAGGCCACCAGAACGCCTCATATGTGATGCGATGGTTAGTTAGTACATTGCAGCACTCACTTGTATTTCCAGAATAGCCTAATACATTTTTTTGTTTTAGTTCTTTTGCTTTTATCGCATCATTCAGAGAAACAAACAGAGAATTAAATTTTTACATGTGATATGAAATTGTACCGTAATTGTTTCTGAGAATATTTGACAGCCATATGATATGCTCTGTGGCATTTTTTGCCCCTTTTTAAAAGATAGCTTCAAATTTTTTTAAGTCTGTCTCAAAAGTCATGTATCCATATGAACATTGAAGCAGTTTTTGTTTGCTGTAATCGGTCCTACTGCTCATATTGTCCATTAAAAGATCCCTTCCTTGTGGGCTCCCATTGTAAGTGATGGAGGACAAAATGCACATTCCTGATTTAGTGTAAAAATTATTTAACGGTTTATCTGAAGCTAATATGAAGCTTCAGCAGTTACTTATTTTTTAAATTAGAAATTCTCTTTTTAATGGCAAGTCCAACCATTAAAGATCATCTTGATTTTCACTGTGTGAAAGATCCATGTGCCCGAGCGAGATTTAACCTGATTTAATCAGACTTACTTGATGCAGTAAGATTTTGATGTTTCCATAGGACCAAGATGACCCAGATGACCCCTACACAAGCCTTCAGAGGCCAGCAAATGATCTCTATGAAGCTATTTCCCCAGTGCGCCATCAACATGACAGCGAGAGAAATTCATGCAGCAACAACATAGCGACTGCACATTTATACAATCAGGAAATAAGTTCTAGCAAGACTGATTCAAGTTCAAGCGTAAACTATGAAAATGTTTGAATAAAAAATCAAGATAGCATGACTATAAAACTGTATATGTTGACATTTGTGCTTATTTAGGCAATTTTAACATTAAAGAGTTTTTTTTTAAAACAATGAGATGCACTGCCTGTTTAAAACTGGTCTACATGCCTGTGATTTTGACACCATTACAGTACTGTACTTTTATCCTAATTACTCAGCAGGAAAGCTGTGAAAGATTAAATATCTCTCAGAGAGAACTCTTGTTTCATACATGGGGATGTTAACTAGAACAAGACAACATTCAGCCTCAGCCCCACCAATTCTTTAAACTTGTTGATGAGACGAGTTAGTTTGTTGATGGATTTTTGGTAAAGACGTCCAGAGAATGATGAAAAAAATCAAGGCAGAGGTCACCAAAGTCAAACAACTCAAGAAAGTAAGAATTAACTGGTAGGCAGTGGTGGAAGAATTACTCAGATATTATACCTCAATAAAACTTTATAATACAGCCCACAATTTGTTATTTCCCACAATTTACAGCGTAATTTCCTCATATGAATCAATATATATAAAATACTTACTGGTCTCTACTGGTACTTAAATATAGCTACAGTGGAATAAAAATAAAAAAGTAACAGTAAGAACCGGTAAGTATTTTAAATGTTGACTATGGATTCATATGATGAAATTACACTGTAAATTTTGGGCTGTATTATGAAGTGTCACCCAATACTCATTATCTCATAACTCATTATCAATCATCCAATACTCTTTTATTTAAGTAGAAGTACAAAAGTATTAGCATCAAAACATACTTTAAGTAAAAAATACAAAAAGTAAAAGTACTCATTATGCGGAATAGCCCATTTCAGAATAATGTATATTATATTGTTGAACTATAATCATTGATGCATTAATATTTACATTGCTTGGATGTTGCAGCTGGTACAGATGGAGCTGTGTACTGCCAGGTAGCTTTTGAATTTCACCAAAGGATCAATAAAGTCTTACCTTCATCCATAATAATACATCATAATTTATTTGTTAATTGTATTCTGTATAATTAATCTGAATCTGCAAAGCAACAAAAGTTATCAAATAAATGTAAAATATTTCCCTCTGAGATATAGTGGAGTATATAAACTGGAATGGTCAAGTACTTCAAAATTATACTGAAGTACTTTAGTAAATGTACTTATGTACTTTCCACCACTGCTGGTATGTTTATAGGATCAATTAAAAGAATAACTTCGTGTTTTCGTGCCTTGTGTGGTTGAAAGTTTCATGACTGTTTCACCTCTGATGATGAATGACTAAACCACCAAAACCAAAAACGTGACATGTGGGTCTTTATCACAATTATCCATGCCTGTATCGTTGTCCACTTGTTTAAACTCTAGTACATTCTGCAAAAATTCACATGGGTAAAATATTTGTCCTTGCTGTGTGGCTCAAACCGTCTGTATATATCAAATATAGTCACAGTGGAATACGTTGTGGCACATAAAGTACATGTGAAATGTTTTTTATGTCTCTTGGCATTCACTGAAACTAACACCAGCCCACGTTTCCGACCACTTTAGAGATCTTCAGCTAAGCAAACTTAATTCACCAGCACAAAAGTACAGAGGGAAACAGGTGTAGTTTTGACATACACAGTGCCATTGTGTCTTATTATATCTTTTTGTTTTTCTGCTGTGTGGTTTTAAGTAGATGCTTTTTTGCCCCCTAACTCAAGCCACATAGGCAAACATGCATCAGTTAAACATTTTACATAAACTACTGCTCTTCCACTTCACTCTTTTTACATTTTGGGAAATATATAAAGTATTTTTTCACAAGACATTTTTTGCCTGAGCCCAAGGTGACAGAGTGTCTCAACATTAAAGTAGCAGCAGACATGTTGTGCACTTCCTTTTTAGATCGCTTCACCATCAGCTCATGCGCTTTAAAGGTATTTTAAGTCAGATTGAGGTCAAGGTTTGCCCTCCCCCTTCTGCATAGTTTAGCGACGCCAACACTGTTACTCAGATCTCTCTACCATCATGGATCCACTGACGCTGTGTTATGTTCTGCTTCTGCCCCTGTGTGTGTGTTTTGACCCTGAAGGTAACGTGCAGGAGTTTCATTACATACAGTTAATGCAAGTTTTCCAGTCTTATTCTGTTGCAGTCAGAAAACCTCTTTCCTACTGTTTGTACTGACTCTTGTGAAAACCATTGGGAGCAAACCAGATGTCACTCCAGTGTGCACCAATGAAACACAGAACATCATCACACTTATAGAGTGTCAGATCACAACAGAGAAACTGGGGAGAAGAGTGTCGTCTGCTGTATCAATATGGACGTGACTCCAAAAATGTGACTCAAGGTTCGAACATATGACAGAGAATCAGACTGTATTTCTCCACCTGACCAGTTTAACACCAGTGGACAGTGGAGCTTCACCTGTGAATGTTCATATCCTGATGGAGCATATATTCTCCATCTGAATATCACTGTGGAAGTGTACAGGCAATGCTTCACACTGGATGAATTATGACCGGATCCCGCTCAAGCTGTTCTGTAGTCTGTGCACCTGGGGAGCAGAGCGTGTGGTCAAAGCTTCAATATAACAAACTTGGCCCTTCATAATACGGAAGTGCCTGAAAATCAAGCAAATAGGACCTCTCATGTCAGCCAAAGTATGTTGTTCAAAGTGATTAAACCCAAATTTAACAGTTTTATATTGTCAATGCATTGTATTTTAACCTTCATTAAACCAACTCTGTACTGTAGTCATACAACCGTCTTGTTTCCATCTCTACCATCCAGCCCCTTTTGACATGAACGCTGCGTCGCACTTCCTTTTTAGAGGACCAGCTCAAACCTCTGTGAGAGTCTGTGGTTAAGGTAGAACAGAACAGTGCAAACTAATCTCTCCTCCTTCCTGAGGAACAAAACACTGTACACCGACAGCAGCAGCTGCACTGTTGCTTAGATTTCTTGACCAGTATGGCTAGATGGAAACTGTGGTTTGTTCTGCTTCTGCCGCTACCTTTTTATATCGACAGCAAAGGTACTGTACAGGATAATCTTTCTGTCTTTGGTTTAAAGAGGGCAACAACATACTGTATTTCATTTTGGGTTTTGATTGTGATTGTTTGCAGTGACTCTTGTGAAAACCATTGGGAACGAACCAGATGTTACTCCAGTGTGCACCAATGAAACACAGAATGCCATCCTACTTATAGTGTGTTGGATCAGAACAGAGAGAAACTGGGGAGAAGAGTGTCGTCTGCTGTATCGACATGGACACGACTTTGAGCACAAATGTGACTCCAGATTCACACTGATGACAGAGAATCAGACTGTATTTCTCCACCTGACCAGTTTAACACCAGTGGACAGTGGGAACTACACCTGTCAGTGTTCATATCATGGTGGAACATATATTCTCCAGCTCAATATCACTGTGGAAGGTAAATGTTTGATTTATTTTCTTGCTTTTGTGTTTCAAACTTTATGCATTTCTCTCGTTATTTTAGTGCTAGCAAAATGACAAATGACAGCAATATACTTAATTCTAACAATATAATAAACCAGTAATACAATATTACGTGATACTGTCCACAAGAGAGTACATTAAATTTTTCTGGATAAATAAAGTGAATACCCGTGCTACTTTTCTGACAAGGATTTCTTTTCTACAATTTTTAAGAGGATGAAGACGGCCGCAGCGCTGAAGAAATATCTTTCGTTAATGTTGTAATTGGTGCATCTATATTCATCATTATAACTGGAATTATCCTGGGATTTATCTACAGAAAAATTCACCACAGGTATGAGACTAATACAGTCCTGCTGATAGGGCGTAATATAATAAGTAAAGCATAATCACTTTAATTGCAACATTAAATTCTGTTACTATGCGTAATTTGTGTTTTGTGTTTGTCTTTTACGCAACAGAAAACAATCAGAACCACTGACCAGTCGTCCAGACACGGTACTTTACACCAGCATCGACCTACTGCTTGTCTGCCGACCATTTCACTCTATGCCGTACAGCACCTTCATACAGAGAGAGAATGAGCTTTGTTCAACTGCTGTAATATATAGTTACACTAATACTGCTAATTCAAATGTGTTCACACACATTTAAGGATGCCTTTGTAGAGCTTTAATTATACAATATCTACTCTGATATGATGCATGCTTTCATGCTGAATAACAAGTGAAACAGGGCCAACTATTTCACTCACATGTATTCCTTGAAGAGCATTTAATTCTGAAACCTAGATTCATTGTTTTATATCAATTGTATTCCTAATTTGTAAATTTAATGTTTTAAAAGGAGCACATTATACTGTCTGATAAATATGATGATCAGAATAAATTACCTGATAAATATGATGACTTAATGATCTGATAAATGAATGCTTAAAACCAAGTTGACTCTTGGTGTTTTGATGTCAGCTACTCAGTTCATCAAATACCTGCAAAGTTGTAATAATTAAATATTTAAATATAAGTTTTATATAAACCAAACATCCCCTGTGTATCATCTCTAAAGTTGATTCTGAATATGCACTAGACATACTGTGTTACAAATAGAAATCATTGACTAAATAAACTTTTCATATTAAGTATTTTTCTCAGAGAATGTGCAATAACTCCCTGATGCTCTTGAACCCATCATCAGTGATATAAGATGGAGTTGTTGGGTATTTTCAGATCTTCCTGTCTTCACCCAAATCTACCTCGAGGCTTCGCCTGCTGCCTCCACGATGATGTTACACAGTTAAAAAGAGCAAATCAGAGGAGTAGGAGAGCACTGAATGTTAATTATCATTTTCTGAAACACTGCTATATATTTGGTATGTGAAAAAGCTTTTCAACATTTAATCTGGTATTTATCTCCAAAACATTCACTAAATATCAACTTCTTTTTTGTTCCTGAACTTTTTCAATCAAACTTACATTTGAATCTCAATTTAAATGGAATCAAAAATGTCTGGTTTGCCTGGTTTGTCTTTTGATATATGATATATAGTTGATATATAGTATTTTTTCACAAGACATTTTGCCTGAGCCCAAGGTGACAGAGTGTCTCAACTTTAAAGTAGCAGCAGACATGTTATGCACTTCCTTTTTATATCACTTCACCATCAGCTCATGCGCTTTAAAGGTATTTTAAGTCAGATTGAGGTCAAGGTATGCCCTCCCCCTTCTGCATAGTTTAGCGACGGCAACACGTGGCTCTAAAAATGTGACTCCAGGTTCAAACTGATGACAGAAAATCAGACTGTATTTCTCCACCTGACCAGTTTAACACCAGTGGACAGTGGAGCTTCACCTGTGAGTGTTCATATCCTGATGGAGCATATATTCTCCATCTGAATATCACTGTGGAAGTGTACAGGCAATGCTTCACACTGGATGAATTATGACCGGATGCAGCTCAAGCTGTTCTGTAGTCTGTGCACCTGGGGAGCAGAGTGTGTGGTCAAAGCTTCAATATAACAAACTTGGCCCTTCATAATACGGAAGTGCCTGAAAATCAAGCAAATAGGACCTCTCATGTCAGCCAAAGCATGTTGTTCAAAGTGATTAAACCCAAATTGAATACAGTTTTATATTGTCAATGCACTGTATTTTAACCTTCATTCAACCAACTCTGTACTGTAGTCATACAACCGTCTTGTTTCCATCTCTACCATCCAGCCCCTTTTGACATGAACGCTACGTCGCACTTCCTTTTTAGAGGACCAGCTCAAACCTCTGTGAGAGTCTGTGGTTAAGGTAGAACAGAACAGTGCAAACTAATCTCTCCTCCCTCCTGAGGTACAAAACACTGTACACCGACAGCAGCAGCTTCACTGTTGCTTAGATTTCTTGACCAGTATGGCTAGATGGAAACTGTGGTTTGTTCTGCTTCTGCCGCTACCTTTTTATATCGACAGCAAAGGTACTGTACAGGATAATCTTTCTGTCTTTGGTTTAAAGAGGGCAACAACATACTGTATTTCATTTTGGGTTTTGATTGTGATTGATTGCAGTGACTCTTGTGAAAACCATTGGGAGCAAACCAGATGTCACTCCGTTGTGCCCCAATGAAACACAGAATGCCATCCTACTTATAGTGTGTTGGATCAGAACAGAGAGAAACTGGGGAGAAGAGTGTCGTCTGCTGTATCGATATGGACAGGATTTTGTGCACGAATGTGACTCCAGGTTCACACTGATGACAGAGAATCAGACTGTATTTCTCCACCTGACCAGTTTAACACCAGTGGACAGTGGGAACTACACCTGTGAGTGTTTATATAATGGTGGAACATATATTCTCCAGCTCAATATCACTGTGGAAGGTAAATGTTTGATTTATTTTCTTGCTTTTGTGATTCACACTTTATGCATTTCTCATACATAGTTTAAGGTATCCACTGCATTGTTAAAATCATGGTCAGTGGTAATATGATGTCCAAACATAAAAGTGTAGAGTCATTTTCTAAGTTTATTTTCGGTATTTTAAGTGTATTTGGGTATATGTTCTTAATATTCATAGCTGTGTTCATAGCTTGTATGTAGGTATAAAATGCAGATTCAATACGTCAGGTGAGCGAGTGTAGTGCAGAGATAAAATGTGTGATTATATGTATATGTTTGTAATAAATTATGATGTATTTGATTTGCAGATTATGTCATTCAAACAATATTGCATTGCTGTGAACTAAAAATAATCAAATCACAAACTTTCTTTACTTATAGAGAAAACATCCGTGGCATTTTTCTGACAAAGATGTTTTTTTCTTTTCAATACTTTAGAGGATGAAGATACCAGCAGTTCTCCACACACATCAATATATATGCCATTTGTTTTGATTGTTGTAACTACAGTCATCATTATAACCGGAATTTGTGGATTTATCCACAGGAAAAAAAGAAATGGGTGAGAGACTATTATAAATGTTCATATTTATTTGTATTTGTGTAGACTTCCACTAACTCTGATATCCCTTTTTATTTAAAAACACTGTTCAAGGTCAACCACATCTGGATTATCTCCCGGCTCTTTGGTGAGTAATATATTCTTGTTGTATACCTTTAAACTCAGAAAGCAGCCAGATTAATGTTTGTAATCATTCATAAATACGTTTATATTTTAGGCCTTTAGCTGATGATCTTATCTCAAACAGCACATTATGATCTTTTCAGCGGTAAAAGAAAGATACAGTAAATCTCAGATGAGTGACAAAGCTCCTGTTACCATTGAATGACCTGGTGTGGACGTTGCACCAAAGCTGCTGTTTGTTTGGTCCAACTTCAAAGATACTCTTGTACTGTGTGGAGCAGGTAGCAAGTAGAAATAACTAATAATGCGTTCACTGAGTGTAAATGCAAAGGAAGTAAAGATTTAATAATGTTTTTAGGACGAAGAAGACCCCTACACAAGCCTCCAGCAGCCAGCGAACGACCTCTACCAAACTATTTCAAATTCATCCAGAAACATAGCGACCATCTATGCCTAGAGACTGCTCCCAGTGGCCAAATGTATAACAACACTTAAACCAAAGACTCAAGATAAGATATCGTGCCACATTCTTCAAGATGCTGGATCATTATTGAACAGTATGTCATCTATCAGATATGAAAGGTATTTTCCAATAACCAATAATATTTGCCCCCATTTTTAAAAATGTATTCCTAGGCATTGTCAGTATG
This sequence comes from Lateolabrax maculatus, assembly GCA_031216445.1. NCBI lineage: Eukaryota > Metazoa > Chordata > Actinopteri > Acropomatiformes > Lateolabracidae > Lateolabrax > Lateolabrax maculatus. Next base: position 5,971,752 of record CM062215.1, on the reverse strand, counting down.
TTCATACATTTTCTGTGTAAAACTATTGCAGTGGTTACAAGTCAATAAATACAATAAAGTACTGTATGGAAAATGTAATTCCTGTTGCCTCTTGCACTTTGGTCTGTACCATGTTTGATTATAACTGTTTAATTACTGGATACTTTTTCATTGCTGTTGTTCATTTACACATACTTCAATGTGAGCAAAGTCAATTCACTTGTGTTAAGTGAGATGTGCTTCTGTAACACACAGTCTTTTGAAAGAGGCGAGGGACGTAAATTGCGACGAGCTGCAGAGACCTCGCTGCTTTCTATATGCAGCTCAGGCTCAGGCCTCTACATACGTGATGACCACAAAACCACACATTCCCGTTTTAGCAGATCACGTGATGTCTGACTAATCATACAAACTGTAAGACCAATGCAGAACTTAATACTGGTTGACCTCTGGGTGGATCCTGCTCATCTGTAGCACTTCCTTTATAGCCGAGTTCACAGCAGCTCGTGTATCTCTGACAATCTGAGGTTTATGAAGCAAGAGAACTGTGCAGAGTGTTTGTCTGTCCTCTCTTCAGTACAGGAGGATGTTCGCCAGCAGCAGTTGCTTCTTTACAAGTATGACAAAATGGAAACTGTCCCTTGTCCTGCTTCTGCCACTAACCATGTGTTTTGACAGCGAAGGTAATGTACAGAAACTAGATTTCATTACGTAAAACTCATGCAAGTCGTTTTTCTCTAATCTTCCTGTCTTTGGTTTAAAGAGGACAATTAAACATGTTCTGCAAATTAGTGTTAAAATGTTGTTCTGGTGGAATGAATCGTTAATTCAGACTGTATTGTTTGCAGTGACTCTTGTGAAAACCATTGGGAGCAAACCAGATGTCACTCAAGTGTGCGCCAATGAAACACAGAACATCATCACACTTATAGTGTGTCGGATCAGAACAGAAAGGAGCAGAGAAGAGTGTCGTCTGCTGTATCAACATCAACACGACTTTGTGCAGGAATGTGACTCCAGGTTCACACTGATGACAGAGAATCAGACTGTATTTCTCCACCTGACCAGTTTAACACCAGTGGACAGTGGGAACTACACCTGTGAGTGTTCATATCCTGATGGAACTTATATTCTCCATCTGAATATCACTGTGGAAGGTAAACATGTTTTATTTTCCCTCATACTTTGGCTGTACTTAAGATGTGTATAATACGTGACAACTGCAAAGTGTTGTTATTCATGGTTTACGGGTTTGTCAAAGCACAGTAATCAGGCAAACAAAAGTCTGTTTGGTTCTTAGCTTTTCAGTAAAACAATATAACATGTTACTGTGTGCAGCAGTAGCCTCTTAAAGTTTCTTTAACAATTGATCATTTTTCTGACAGATATGTTTTGTTTACAATGTTTCAGAGGATGAACACACCAGCTATTCAACACAAATTGCAATTTCAAGTGCTTTGATTGGTCTACTTATTGTCAGCATTATAGCTGGAGTTATCCTTGGGTTAATCTACAGAAGAATACATCACAGGTCAGAGACTACTGTTATATTTGTAGCTTTTGCTCTTGATTATTTAGGAATGACTCATAACTCAATAGCATTGGATGTTCTTGAACAATAAAACTATCCATTGTGGTGACAAATATTATCTCAAGTCTAGCACATCTGATTTTTAAAGGCTTAAAATGCACTACAGTCATATCCATCAAGATCTTGACTGTTAATTTGATGTGACTCAACAGCGGAAGACTTGGTCTTTCATTTCCTGCCTTATCTATAAAAATGTACACCACAATGCAGAGTGAATAAACATTAAGATTCATCACTGATGCATTGTTGTTTGACCCAACAGAAGACAACCAAAACCACTGAGAAGTCACACAAACGCGGTACAGTAAAGAAAATGTTTTCATTCATGCAATTCATTTAACTTTTAGCATTTTTTAAATAACATCCGTCTTCCTGCAGGAGCCACAGGACATCGAGCCGTACGGCACCTTCATACAGAGAGATAGTGGGCTTTATTCAACTGTCAGATTGCATGTCTCTCATACTAACAGCAATAATTCAAACATGTTTACCACAGAGGAAACACATTCAGGGAACCTTCTGTCCAGCTCCAATTGCACAACATATTCTCCCACATGACTCCTGTTCTGCTGAGCCTCTTGTCCACAAGATGGCACTCCTTTGCTGTGTGACAATGACAGCATTATACTGTTAGTATATCATACTGTAATGATGATAAGGATCAACTAATTATCTGTCAAATAAACAGTTAAAGTTGTTGCTTTGTGTTTTGTGGAGGCTTCTGGGTTTAATCTTAAAAAAAAAACTCTAGATTAGTATCTGAATATAAAATAAATATGAATTCCAGTTAGAATAACCAACAAAGTGAGATGTGGCTATTTTTTTTAAATGCAAATAATGAAGATCTCTGATGCTAATGCAGGTTTATGTTATTGTATAATATGATGCATGTATTGTTAACTTTTATCCACAGTAATACCTGCTTTGTTGTTTGTGTCATCCAGACATTTTGGCCACTTATTTGTAACAATGTTATGTCCTATCCTAAAAAAGAATAATTAAGGGTAAGAAATTGTTTTCGTGAAACGCAAACCTTTGCTTTAAATAACTCAATATAGCACATTTACATGTATGAAATAAATTAAATCAAGCATACATATAAGCTTTGCTCATTTAGAATAGTTGCCTGCCTTATTGGTTATATATTGCAGTCTGATGCCCTCTGATGGTCACCATCTATTATTTTTACCCTGGTCTTGATGTACAAATGTGGTTACTACAATAATCCACTACATTAATGCTGATCTTAGCATACATGTCTAAATTGGTATAAACTAAATGATAGGAAATTGAGGATATTTTTTTTATTATTTTCATTCTACAAACACAAAAACAGACTTTGAGTACTTTGTTGTGTTTGTTTTTCTCTCTGGCGTTCCCCCTGCTAACATTGCTCACAATCATCTGATCTTTTTTCATTTCCCTCTTTTACATGCTTAAGCAAGCATATAATGTATGCAGTTGATTTACATTTCCGCTGTACTGTTTTGTGATCGACTTATCATTTGGGGCAGGACCTTGGCAGTAGGTATTATTAAGGGTCAAGAGAACAGATTCCCTCAGCAGCACTAAGGAAGCTGAGCTGTCCTTATTGGAACAGCAAATACAGCATTTTTCTGCACGTGACAAGGTTTGCATTCTTCAAAAGCATCCCATTTTTTTGACTGTCTACCGAAGTGCTGACGCTAACCTTTATTTAGGTTTTTTAATGATCAAAACGACGATTTCGCTGAATGGCACTAATTGTTATAAAGGAAGTAAATGTTTTCCCACACATGTAACTTGATTTCCCAATCAGCAAAAGACTTTAAAACATCCTCTCTTGTTGTTTAAACTGCTTCTCATCATCACACAGAAGGATTTTGATGTACAGTTTTTAGGTACTTGTTCTTTCCTCGAGTAGTGCACTGCAGGGCCTAATGATAGGTCAATACCAGGAAATCTGAAGTAAACACCGGCACAGTGATAAGCCTGAACATTAGAGAAGTGATACTTTGAGCTAATGTGGATCATATGGCTGGGGTTTTGATGTTTGCACATAGTGCGGCTGCTAAACCACAAGCCGCTAGCGGTGCGTTCTCGTTTAGAGTTACAGGTGTCAGATGCCAGGTAGCACAGGTACTTCCCGCATGTAATGAATAGTTTGGAATAGATTTTTAATTTCATTTCCAAAAGGTTTGTATATTAAGGAATGATAATTGTTTCAGACAGTGCAACCAGACAATTAGTTGGACCTTCCCTCTTTGAAGGTGTGTAATCGTGAGTATTACATTTCTGAGTAAATGTGATACTGATAATTAAAATGGCTAATGATTAATGAGTGCTTTTATTAAATGGCTGTGTTCTCAATAAATCATGAAGTCAGTTTAAAGGATCCATAATCCTTTAAACATTTTTCCTAGACTGTGACTCAGATATACTTAGGTAACCTTTCCATAGAGCAGTTAGGTTCTTTCCTGGCCACTGAAGAGGAATTATACAGTAACTTCCCCTTCATGATGTTGGTAAACAAGATTTCACAAGAGACTGAATAGATCAGGGATTATTTATTGCACAACAAACAGTCATGTTGGTGTAAGGCCTGAGGCCTCTGTTAGAGATGCAGGAAATAACTAAAATGCAAAGTCACTGCACAATAATTCAAATTACCCTTCATGCTTCTCCTGAAAACAGAATGACAGTTTCCAAATCACAGTTTCAGGAATTTAAACACTTCCTGTGCTCAGGATGTGAGTAGAGAGCATTGTATTGGAGTGGGCAGCGCATTTTAGTGACAAGGGTTACTGAACATGACCTCATACAACTAAAGGGAATAAGACTAGTTTTTCTTGTTTCACTGAAGTGAAACACCCTTTGCATCACGATCATGGTTATCACACCAAACCCGATGCTTCCTGTTTACTGTTAATCGCAGATGAAAATACGCTGCTGAACACTTGTTTTTCACATGTGTAACATGTGGATTATTGGCTGGAAATTACTCTCAAACCAATGTAGTATCACTGAGGACAGGCAAAGTGGTTGTGAAAATGGCAATAGACCCATTATATATGAATTTGTGAATGAGGATGTGTGGCATCATGCAGTATAGTGGTTGCTCACTGACTCATTAGTGCTGAGAAGCCTTTGGGATTGGTTTCTGCCACATATCTTTCCTTATCTTGTTACACAGACGTGTGTGTACATGCTATTGTCTCATCAGGGTGGACTTCCCAAGAAAATGTGGCTGGAGCAATATTTGTCAAATATCACATGTTTGAGACTCTGGTCATGAAATCTGCGGGGAAATCGCGTTACAGTAAAACCTCAAACACCAAGAGACCACAGTAGAGCAGTACTGCAACTTCTGCTTTTGGGATTTTTTTACCCCTTGAGATTACTGGAGATGTTGTAAATCCAGGACAGTAGTACAGTAAGTGTACTTTACTGGACTTCGTAGTCATATTAGTGGTAGTAATATTAACAATTACAGGAAAGCAGTGTCAACTGAGGTTGAAATTAATCTTTTGCTTCTCCGCATTTTTGCCCTTTGATATTATATAATAACTCTATTAACTAGTTTCTCACTAATTGACTTCAATAGTAAAGTAATACTGTTATCTTATCAGTATTCCATAAGAATATACTTTACCTTGATATCATATAAATAATGCCAGGAAGCTTTATTGGCAGGAAAGTTTCAAAAACAATGTTCCCAAAGCTAAGCTAATATTTGGACAGTAGACAATAACAGTCATATACAATATAAATGCTGTGAAACTAAACGAAACATAACTCGGGGGTGGCCGTGGCTCAGTGGTAGAGCGGGGTCGTCCAATAACCCAAGGCTGGAGGCTCGATCCCCGCTCTCCCTCCTGAAGATTGGTGGACTGACAGCTGGTGGGGTGGCAGCCCACCTACCTGCCACGGCCGAGGTGCCCCTGAGCAAGGCACCGCACCCCCAGTTGCTCCCCGGGCGCTGTGAACTGCTGCCCACCGCTCCAGTGTGAATATGGTGCCACTGGATGGGTTAAATGTGGAGAAATAATTTCACTTGCGTGATTAATAAAGTTAAAAAAATAATAAATAAATAAATAAATACATACAAAGTCCCAGTAGGACTAAGGACATCATCTTTTTGAATTTGAAGGCAAAAATGAGGATGCAACATTAAGATTGATTATATTAATGATGTTTAAATATACAGCATATCTTCTGCATGTACTTGTGCTCTCTCTCTCTCTCTCTCTCTCTCTCTCTCTCTCTCTCTCTCTCTCTCTCTCTGTCAGAATCACTTTCACTACAGCTGCAGCTCTTATAAAAGCCTGCCCTGATGCTAAAGTGAAAATGCTCTGTGTACAGCAGTGGAACAAAATGTTGTGGTCCCTGATATTAACCGGTTTGCTGTTTAAAGGTAAGTTACACTGACAGAAGAGGTCGACCCCTCTCTTTTCACTGTAGTAGTTAATTTATTACAAAATAAAGAAGAGCCTTTTTTTTGTCAGATATTATGTAATTTAACACCATTGTCACTCCTGCTTTGTGATTTTGACTTTAATTGCTCTTACAGTAGTTTCTTTTTTTTAAACTTCTATTCTTATTGTTGTTTTATTTACTTCTAATTATTTATTTTTTACTCTTCCAGTTTCTCTGTACTTTGTACTGTACTATATTTATCTGTTTGTGTGATACCGAAACAAATGAATTCCCCTTTAGGGATCAATAAAGGCTTATTTTACAATATCTTATCATGTACCCTTAATCTTTATGTAATTTATAGGCTATTTTATTATATAGCATTACTGTATGTATTAGAAGAAAATCAGCCCTGTGTTTTATTCAATGTTTATCCTTTTCTTTCTGTCTTTCTTTTACAGCAAAAGTAACAGATATTGACACACTTGTTTTTTTATTTTCAGCCTCCACCTCACAAATCACTGGTTCTGGAAATAGAACAGCTGACTATGGGGGGCATGTGCAATACAGGTGCGCTCTAGCCAACCCGACAGGTGCGGAAGTTTCTCTTTTTTTTTTTTTTCTAGCTTCACAGTGAAGATGATCCTTATGTATTATCTCCTTATCTCTGTAATATCTTTGAGCTGCTGGTGTCACTGAAAGCATGTGTTAGCAAAAATTAAACAGCACTGTTTTTTAACTGGCTCCCTCTGATGTCTTTGCAGTAAATACGGATTACCATTTCCCAACAGGTGTCCTGCAGATCACATGGCAGAGGCTCTTCAGGGATGAGTCTATTGAGAACCTGGCAACCTACAGCAAGCGGTTTGGGCAGCAAGTAAATGAGCCTTACCAGGCGAAGGTGATCTTCACAGAGGCGTCGCTCAGCTCAACTTCCATCACTCTGAAGAACGTAACGTGGGAGGATGAAAGCTGTTATATTTGCTCCTTCAACGTGTATCCTGATGGGTCCAAAAGGAGGCAGACTTGCCTGACAGTGCAAGGTAAATCCCTGCAAGAATATTTTATCAATTAGTCTCTTAATTCTGAGGGAAAAGTCATGAAATTAAGTGGGAATTCTGGAAGTTTTGTTGGTTGAAGCCCAAAACTGAGGGTTTTTCCTTCCAGTTCTGATCATTTTAGTAACTCAAGCATTCAAGGGATCAAATCATCTCTGTCAGGATAGCCCGCAGAATGGCCGCAGCCCTCGAAATGACCAGTTTCAATTCTCTCCCAAGGAATATCCGAGGTGAAGACCGCCGTGCGAGCGCCCAGCGGCGACGGCGACGCGGAGGAGGTCGTGTTCAGCTGCTCTGCGACGGGGAAACCGGCTCCGACCATCCAGTGGGAATTCTCGCCTGTCGCCGCCGCCCTCGGCCGACCACAGACCGCCACGGCAACAAACGGGGACCACACGTTCACCAGCAGCAGCAACATCACTCTGCGGGTGCCTGCGGGCTGGGACGGACATGTGGACTGTCTGCTGAACAAAGGCGCGAGGGGGCAAAGGCGGGAGAGGATCCCTTTTACTTCACACGCTGGGAATAAGATGAAGGGGGAGGAAGGTATGCAAATCAATCACTTTGTATGGCATGTGTGGTAATGTAGCCGCAGTGTGGGGTTGTGTCTCCGGGTTCACGAGTAAGTGAGCTGCCCAGGAAGTCCCAGTGCTGGTATTAATTCCCAAGAGAATTCCCAGCAGTGAGCACATGTGCAAACTGTGTTTACGAACAGGAAATGGCTGCCGAACAGAGCGGGGGGAGCGAGCTCTTTGACTGGGAACAGTCTCTGGTCCCTGAGGAAGTCACATTCGGACGTCCCAGAGTGTTCTGAGAGACCGGCTTCCTAGAAAAAGCCCCAGCACTGAGCATCTTTGTTAATCGCCCTCACTGACTGGAAGGGATGTCAGACACCCACCCCCCCCCAACCCTGACCAGGCGTTAGAATGGGTTTGTTCTATTTGCTGGGGGGGGGAAATACGTCTCTGAATGTGGCGCCACGATTATGGGATGTCCCACGGCGGTGTTCGCTCAACCAGGAACTGGTGAAAACCCCTGGAATCCAAACCAATGAAGTTTTCACAATGAACTGAAAGCCATGAGGGACTCAGCACAATGACTCAGTGTCTGGGGAATGCGGTGGATGCAGCCTGTGAAGGAGTTCCTCCTAATCTACTGCATGACTCTGTGGAAATTGTAAACAAAAGCATTTCGCCTTCCAGTGTGAGTCAGCTGAGGAGTGACTCATTAGATCAGGGTGGTTTCAGTTTCACTTCCCACTAAGTTTCATGTTGAGGAAAGAACCTGCGTCAGGGCGTTTTGAGTTATGTTATCTCTGGGCAGATCACCTGGTGGGGGGGGGGGGTTGGGTCCCTGCAAAAGAAAGCGCGATTGTTGTCACGAGAAGTTCCCTACTTCCTCTTTTTGAGGGGAGGTGTCAGCCGTGTTGCTCGCCGTGCAGACTTGTGACCCTGTTGCCGTTTTTCTCTCCTGCAGACGCGGGACTGTCTTCCACGGGGATCGCGCTTATAATCGCCGCCGTGCTGCTCGCCTCCTGCATCGCGGTCGCTGCTGCAGTGAAGTGCAAGAGGTGAGACGTGCAGCGCACATGCACATGCAGAGCAATTCTCCCTGCAGGTCCACGTCCAGCCCAGTGTGTGATCTGTGTATTAAACTCTGCTTTTCTCTCCTCCCGGCAGCTTGACGTGCAGCAAAAGCAAGTGGCCGTCTCCCTGTGGACACCCAAGCACGGAAGTATTATAAAGAGTTTAGAGAGATGTAACAGTGCATTAAGCTACAGGCTGCCAACCAAGATTCGTTTTCCACACCGCCCATTCAATTTAAGTGTTTTTTTTTTTGTTTTTTTTCAATTATCTGTACTGTACTGCACTTTGTTTGTGGAGCTTCAAGCACGAATGCATTTGGCTCTGTTGAATGTAAAAAAAAAAAAAAGAAAAAAAAAGCGAGAGCCAGGAGTTTCTCAAGATAGTGAGAGCAGAGCAGGGACTTGGAAATCAGAGGAGTGTCACGGACCAGCAGCGCCACCTTGTGTCCTCTCTGTGGAAAAGACACAAGAGGGAGAATGTGAAAAAAACAAAACATTTCTATCTGCTTATTTATTGCACAGCAAATTAGAAATGTTCACTCCATTAAGTGATCTATAAAGTTGATATGTGGAGCAATCGGAGTAATATATATATATATATATGTATCAATAAACTTTAGATTATACATAATATATGACTTAATGTACATAATATATTATTTTCTGCATATTATTTTTTACATTTGCTGGTAATTGTTCACTTTTCTCACACTTTTGCACTTTAATGTTCAATGTTTGTGTGTATTGATGTTATTTTGCTAAATGGACTTCAGTTGATATGTTTGAAATAATTTATTCTTTGACTTTTTCCTTGTATTTATTTATTTTTGTTCAGTTAATTAAAATGTGATGTTTAAATGTTATGAGTGGTTTTACTTGTGTACAAGGTTTTTGTTGCCCTGGATTACATTTATAAGAATTAAATCACCTCTGGTTTGGTTTTTCAGTCTGGGCATGTTTGACAAAAGAAATTAATTATCTGACAGGCAGGCAAAATTAATAAAACTGTTGGATTTAAAAATGTATTATTTGTACAGAAGAGTACACAGAAAGTTTTTATCTTCCTGTCAGAAAGGCCTCAGACCAGGTTAAAAAATGTCATGTGATGAACTAATGACACTTAATGGAGAAATAAAATTACTCTCTGCAAGTGGTGGAAGAAATACTCAGATTTTTTACTTAGATACAATGTATCTTGTACTTTAAGTATCAAAATATACTTAAAGTATACCAACAGTAAGGGTATGCATGATGCAGAATGGCCCATTTTAATGTTGCAGCTAAAGGTGGAACTACTTTAAACTACTTTATAAGCTGCTGGGTGGCTTGTGAATTTAGCCCAGAGGATCAATGAAGTCTTATCTTAACCTTTAATAAAACATAATGTATTTGTTGATTATATTTTTAGTTATTAATCTCAATCTGAAAAGGAACTAAAGTTATCATAGAAATGTAGAGGAGTAGAAGTATAAAGTAGCAGGAAATGGAAATACTCGAGTAAAGTACAAATACCTGCAGCTTTACGAGTCCGGAATGTGCCATTGCGGTGGTGGCATGGGGGGGGCAATAATAGTCACGCGCCGTCAATATGGCCTTTTAAACAACTAATTGGCCAAAACTTCTTAAATAACAGTGTTTTGTAGTTATTATGTTTTAAGTCCCATGTTTTTCTTGTGATTATTTGCTACATGTTTGGTGAATAAGTGTTTATATGGCGACCAACTTACCTGGAAGTTACCTGCACACCTCGGTTCACCTGAGAACACTGAGATTTGAATTATTGGCGGTACAGTCTCCAGACAGCATGGCGCACTGTGCAGTTATATGTTTCCTCTGTGTGTTTGGAGTCTTTCATGAAGGTGAGAAAGAGACGCTACAGTCATTTTATATCCATGTATCTGTTTATATTTATCTGTCTGTGTAATTTCTTTTCTAAAGTGAAAGCACAGCTGTGTGACTGTACGTTTATTGTTTATTGATGCATAAGATTCCCCGATTGAAACACAGTTTGCATTAGTTAATGGTTAAATTAATATTTTGTATCATATTTTGCAATTAAACAAATGCGTTAACAAGAGTTTATTTATTTTATCTCCCTTTAGTTCAGTCTTTATTTCGATCTGTTGCTGGTTTTATTTAATTTCTCTCAATTTCCTATTTTAATACTTTAATTTCTATTGTATGTTTTAGTTGTCTTAGGTGTTTCTTCTATTTAAGTCTTGCCTACTTTGTATTATATATATTATTGTACTGCTGTATTATATTCTGTTTTATTACCTTTTATGTGTTATTCCCTTAATCTTGTATTCCTGTAATGAGGCACATGCAAACCTATCTGTTGTTAAAATTCACTTGACTTCATCACTGATTATATTCTAGGTCTTTACACACCAACCACCTCTGAAACTGTCGTCTCCTGCAGGTCTAACAGCTCTGGTACAAACACAGCAGACTGTGATGGCTGCAGTGGGACAAGAGGCTCGTTTCAGCTGTCAGCTCATGCAAACTAAAGATGTTCTTCAAGTCACATGGCAGAAAATCTCACCTGAGGGGGAGAAAAATATTGCTTCTTACAACAAACAATTTGGTGAAAGAGTGAATCCTGACTTTAGAGATAAAGTGGAGTTTATAGATGCTGGACTGCAGAACTGCTCCATAGTTATCTGGAAGGTGACGGAGCAGGATGAAGGATGCTATCAGTGTTTGTTTAACACCTACCCTGAAGGTGCTTTCACAGCTACAACCTGCCTCCAACTCTATGGTGAGAACCTTTATTTGATTTACAGCTTTAACATCTTTCATGGCTCATTTTCTAGCAGCTGAGCTTCATACAAACTAATATCTGTTCTCTGCAGAGCTGCATGAACCCATTCTACATGTTGGAGAGTCAAACTCTGCTGAAGAGGCAGTTGTGTCCTGCTCGGCCACAGGTCGACCTGCTCCCACAGTGACACTGAATGTCCCACAACCAGACCTCCGCTCCTCTGACTACAGCTCTGTCAGCGTCACCAACACCGACGGGACGGTCACTGTCACCACTACAGCTGTGCTGTCTCGTCTCCATGGCAGCAGCACACAGGTTGGATGTGCGGCGCGGGTGCTCTCTGGTCCTCAGGTGGAGGTGTTCATGATGATTCCTGAGGTCAAACAGCCGTCTGCTGATGGTGAGAAACACTTCCAAAGCTACAGGATTACAGACTGATTAATACTTTATCATTCTGATGTTTGTGTTTCTTTTTCCAGATCTTGATGATGAATCTGGATCTAATAACAGTAAGTTCACTAAGTTAATGTTCAGATGTGTAATTCCCATTTGATCTGTTGCTGCTTTATAATTGTTGAGTTTTTCATATCAACATTTTTTCCTCTTTTTCTCCAAGGTCGGAGCAGATTGTGGTATGTTGTATTGGCTGTGGCAGTGGTCTGTGCTGCTGCTGCTGCACTCATCATCCTGCTTAAACTAAAAAAGCAGAACAGGTACTTCTTTCAATCACTGTGTTATTATTAATATTTGTGTCTCAGTCTATGGGAGTTGATGATGAATGTTTTTCCAGCTCTAACTGTTCTTAAACCCTTCAGTCTGTCACACATCAACATGAGTGAGATGAATGAAATTCCTCAAACTAGAAGTGAAGACTCTTGTAGGTAAGACACTCTTTATTTGGACATATTTCACTTGCACACTCGCAGAATGATTTGATCCGTCTTCACTCTGCTGTACATTGTCACATTTTGCCTCAAAACCTTCCTGTTTTCCTTCTACCTTCCTGGCTAATCTGATATTTACTGCATATGAAAAGCTAATTCACTTTCCTCTATCCATATAACCTGTTCAGAATAATTTAGTTTCACAAAATTAATTTAGTTATTAAACATAGTGAGTTAAAATACAATGTTTTGTTTTTATCTTGAGGACCGAAGTGACTTTCGTCACAGAGGATCAACGATCAGAACAGACAACAGACAGTGAAAACCCAAATCCGCCACCTTCAACATCAAGGAGACTGGAATTGATTGGTTGAACACAGTTTTATGTGTCATTTTATGAGGAGATGACGCACAATTTCTGTTCATGAGACTGAAAATAATCCCAAAGACTTTCAGACCTGATCAAATCTGCATCAAAGCCCAGGAGACACGATGTCCCGGCATTGTGAAAGAAATGAAAGGTCACACTGTAAACACTGGACATTATCTGCCTGTTTGTTCTGTTTTTATACTGTTTTATACAATTTTATACAGTTTTTATACCATTGTTTACATGTTTTTATATGTTTGTATTTTTATTGTGAACCCACCATCGTGCTGCACTTACCTTTGTATGTAAAACTTACAGACAATACTGATATGTAGAAACATCTTTCACTTCTCTGTTTGCTTTATTGTGACTTTACACTACAATAAGTTTTTGTGTTTTTGTAATTTATGTTATCTAATAAGATGAATGATGTGAAATAATCAATAATAGAGTGACTGAACATCCATAATATTACATTATTGCTTTGTTAAAAGAATGTTTAATGGATTGGTTTAGACAAAGGGGGTCAAGGAAAACCATGATGGTGAAATGTGTCAAAAAGATTTATTTTATATCCCTAGAAAGACTTTTATTTGCTTCATGTGTTGGTTTAAAGATGAGACTGTCTACAATTAAGCAGAATTAAAGATAAATACAGATAAAAAAAACAGTTAAATTAAATCAATTGGATATATTTAATTGACTGTCAGCCCAGTAATATCTTAAATATCGCGTGCCTGCAGTGTAACTGTGTTTCATCATGTAAACTTGAACATAAATGAGAGACTGACTGGACCCACAGAAATTCTTGTTATTGATCATTTTTGTGCTGAGCCTTCAAATGTGGTTAATCCTACAGCTTCCACACAGGCCTATAAAGAGCTTTTACATATTAACTACAAACCTCTCTGCTGCACCAGAAATAACATGCAAATTAATTTAAAGCAAGTGCCCCGTTAACAGGGACGTGCAAATAACAAGTAACAACTAGTAGACACAAGAGTTTAGGAAAGAGATGACAAATAAAATGGACAAATTTTGTTTTTGATACTTTTGCCTTTTTTATTGTCTTGTCAGTATATGAGAAGAATGTGGGAGGAGAAAATGTCAAGTGACTGAATGAAAACTTGAGCATCAAAGGCTGATTTCAGTGGACATGAGATTGTCATTATCACTGATAAATCCTCAGGTCCATGTTTGACTGCAACAGGAAATGTTCTCCATCATGAAAGCTGGACTAGAGCAACAATGCCCCCTGGATAATTAATCACATGCAGGACTTTTTACACAGTTAACGAGTTAAAGTGACTGCAACAAGGAGCAATAGTAAAGGTTTGCTTCAAGCAACTCTGACGGGCAGATTGTCAGCATAACAAGTTTATGTGTTTTGGTGAGAGCAGGAATTGGAAATAAGGAAATGTCCTGTGGGAGGCAGAGGTGTCAGACTGGGGCTGCAGTGCCATCTAGTGTCTGGAAAGAGAAAAGAAGGAGAATGTAAATTGATTGAAGTGATCTATAAAGTTGAAATGTATAAAAATCTCATGTGATGAACTAATGAACCTTAATGGAGAAATAAAATAATTTAGCCACACATTTTGTACTTTAAGTATCAAACTATGCTAAGTATACCAGAAGTAAAAGTATGTATGATGCAGAATAATATTATATTATTGTTCTATAACTATTGATGCATTAATGTGTGCATCAGTTTAATGCTGCAGCTAAAGGTGGAATTACTTTAAACTACTTCATATGCTGCTGGGTGGCTTGTGAATTTAGGACAGAGGACAAAGGAAGTCTTATCTAAACATTTGATGAAAAAATCCACCAACTGAAACTAATTTGCCTGCCGACCAGATACAGTGTGCAGCCGACATGGCGCACCGTGAAGTTATATGTTTCCTCTGTGCGTTTGGAGCCTTTCATAAAGGTGAGAAAGAGACGCTACAGTCATTTTATATCCATGTATCTATTTATATCTATCTGTCTGTGTAATTTATTTTCTTTTGTACGTTTAATGCTTATTGTTTTAGTTAATGGTTAAAGTAATATTTTATATCATATTTTTCAATTAGGCAAATGCGTTAACAAGAATTTATTTTATTTTCCCCTTTAGTTCAGTCTTTATTTAATCTGTTGTTGGTTTTATTTATTTTCTCATAATATCTTATTTATTATGTTTATTATTCATTATATTTGATTTCGATTGTATCATTTTAGTTTTCTTAGGTGTTTCTTCCATTTTAGTCTTGCCTACTTTGTATTATATGTATTATTGTACTGTTGTATTATATTATGTTTTATTGTCTTTTATGTGTTATTCCTTTAATCGTGTATACCTGTAATGAGGCACATGCAAACCTATCTGCCTAGCTGTTGTTTTAAATGTGTTCTATAAATAAAATTCACTTGACTTCATCACTGATTATATTCTAGGTCTTTACAAACCAACCACCTCTGAAACTGTCACCTCCTGCAGGTCTAACAGCTCTGGTACAAACACAGCAGACTGTGATGGCTGCAGTGGGACAAGACGCTCGTTTCAGCTGTCAGCTCATGCAAACTAAAGATGTTCTTCAAGTCACATGGCAGAAAATCTCACCTGAGGGGGAGAAAAATATTGCTTCTTACAACAAACACTTTGGTCAAAGAGTGAATCATGACTTTAGAGATAAAGTGGAGTTTATAGATGGTGGACTGCAGAACTGCTCCATAGTTATCAGGAAGGTGACGGAGCAGGATGAAGGATGCTATCGCTGTTTGTTTAACACCTACCCTGAAGGTGCTTTCACAGCTACAACCTGCCTCCAACTCTATGGTGAAAACCTTTATTTGATTTACAGCTTTAACATCTTTCATGGCCCATCTTCTAGCAGCTGAGCTTCATACAAACTAATATCTGTTTTCTGCAGAGCTGCATGAACCCATTCTACATGTTGGAGAGTCAAACTCTGCTGAAGAGGCAGTTGTGTCCTGCTCGGCCACAGGTCGACCTGCTCCCACAGTGACACTGAATGTCCCACAACCAGACCTCCGCTCCTCTGACTACAGCTCTGTCAGCGTCACCAACACCGACGGGACGGTCACTGTCACCACTACAGCTGTGCTGTCTCGTCTCCATGGCAGCAGCACACAGGTTGGATGTGCGGCGCGGGTGCTCTCTGGTCCTCAGGTGGAGGTGTTCATGATGATTCCTGAGGTCAAACAGCCGTCTGCTGATGGTGAGAAACACTTCCAAAGCTACAGGATTACAGACTGATTAATACTTTATCATTCTGATGTTTGTGTTTCTTTTTCCAGATCTTGATGAGGAATCTGGATCTAATAACAGTAACTTCAGTAAGTTATTGTTCAGATGTAGAATTACCATTTGATCTTTTGCTGCTTTATAATTGTTGAGTTTATTTATATCAACATTTTTTCCTCTTTTTCTCCAAGGTCGGAGCAGATTGTGGTATGTTGTATTGGCTGTGGCAGTGGTCTGTGGTGCTGCTGCTGCACTCATCATCCTGCTTAAACTAAAAAAGAAGAACAGGTACTTCTTTCAATCACTGTGTTATTATTAATATTTGTTTTTCAGTCTATGAGAGTTGATGGTGAATGTTTTTCCAGCTCTAACTTTTCTTAAACCCTTCAGTCTGTCACACATCGACATGAATGAGATGATTTAAATTCCTCAAACTAGAAGTGAAGACACTTGTAGGTAAGACACTCTTTATTTGGACATATTTCATTTGCACACTCGCAGAATGATTTGATCCGTCTTCACTCTGCTGTACATTGTCACATTTTGCCTCCAAACCTTCCTGTTTTCCTTCTACCTTCCTGGCTAATCTAATATTTACTGCATATGTAAAGCAAATTCACTTTCCTCTATCCATATAACCTGTTCAGAATAATAAAGTAACACAATATTAATTTAATAATTAAACATAGTCAGTTTAAATATAATGTTTTGTTTTTATCTCAAGGACCGAAGTAACTTTCATCACAGAGGATCAACGATCGCAACAGACAACAGACAGTGAAAACCCAAATCTGCCACCTTCAACATCAATGGGACTGGAATTGATTGGATGCACAATGTTACGTTCATTTTGGTTGAGACTACATAGAGGCTGAAAATAATCCCAAAGACTGTCAGACCTGAACAAATCTGCAACAAAGCCCAGGAGACACGATGTCCCGGCATTGTGAAAGAAATGAAAGGTCACACTGTAAACACTGGACATTATCTCAGATAAACTTTTATAATGTTTAATAATTACAGCATTTAGTAATTGTTTTATTGTGAACCCACCATCATGCTGCACTTAGCTCTATATGTAAAACATAAAGACAACGCTGACACATAGAAACATCTTTCACTACTCTGTTTGCTTTATTGTGACTTTACACTAGTGTCCTCAGGTAGGCCTACATGTCTGACTGCAACAGGAAATGTTCTCCATCATCAGGGATTTTTTAAATTAGTATTGTTGCTGCCACTGTTACTTTTCTACAGCTACTAAATAAACCGACAACAACAACAATGAACCATATTGTTCATATTTATATGTCATTTATTCCCAGTGTCAGCTGCAGATTATCAGATGTGGTTGCAGCACCTGTTTGTTTATTCAGATGTATGTGCAGGAACATCAGCATCAGTAACACTGTTGCTGCAGTGTTCAGTCTGTAAATCCAGGAGAATCCCCCTGATGACATTAAACCATGTCGGTATCTCTGCTGTGTCCCCTGTCACATGTTACTAATGTCATTCAAATGTCTGTGTTTATATGGCGAGCAACGTGTCTGTAACCTGGAAGTTAAACCTTTGAAAACTGACAGCTTCAACTTCCTTTTTGTAGTGTGCCGGTGAGCTCAGTATTGAGCAGAGATGGCACAATGTGCAGTGTTATATTTCCTGTGTGCGTTTGGAGTCTTTCATAAAGGTGAGAAAGAGACGCTACAGTCATTTTATATCTATGTATCTATTTATATCTATCTGTCTGTGTAATCTCTTTTCTAAACTGAGAGCACAGCTGTGTGACTCCTCTTGCTCTTTGTTCATTGTCTCTGTGTCATTGCTCCTCGTGGTAGATCGTTCATTCATCTCAGCTGCACACGTGTCGCAGTGGGTTTAGTTGCTGCTCTGTGTGCACAAAGAGGACCAGAAACAAAATAAGAAAACACTGGATTCACGGGCAACAGGTGCAAAAACACCTTTAAATTCTTTATAAATGTGGCTGTGGATGTGCAGAGAACATGCAGCCTCAGTCTCACTGCTGTTTTGTCCCTGTTTTCCATATAAATAAATATAAATATATAAAAATAAATATACGTCTTATGAGTTGGTTTTGTACTATTTGAAGTGAATAAATATTCTATTTATTTTATTTTATTGCGCCATTATTTGCTATGACCAGTTATGTTCAGCGGCTCCTTTTATATAAATCATAGATATTTATGTGTATCATTCAAATATACTATATTTTTCATATTTGAACTACATCAGAATAATGCATCCACAAACACTTGAACAGAAAGTGTTAACAATTCTTTTAATCAGATATTATTTCTAAATTATATTTCCACTGTGTTGCTGTCGCCTCCTGCAGGTCTAACAGCTCTGGTACAAACACAGCAGACTGTGATGGCTGCAGTGGGACAAGAGGCTCGTTTCAGCTGTCAGCTCATGCAAACTAAAGATGTTCTTCAAGTCACATGGCAGAAAAACTGTCCTGAGGGGGAGAAGAATATTGCTTCTTACAACAAACAATTTGGTGAAAGAGTGAATCTTGACTTTAAAGATAAAGTGGAGTTTATAGATGCTGGACTGCAGAGCTGCTCCATAGTTATAAGGAACGTGACGGAGCAGGATGAAGGATGCTATCAGTGTTTGTTTAACACCTACCCTGAAGGTGCTTTCACAGCTACAACCTGCCTCCAACTCTATGGTGAGAACCTTTAAGCATTATTAGAGACATTTCTATATTAATCTTCTCTTCTGTACTGCAGTACAATAAACATAATGAACCCCTGGTGATTTACAGCTTTAACATCTTTCATGGCTCATTTTCTAGCAGCTGAGCTTCATACAAACTAATATCTGTTCTCTGCAGAGCTGCATGAACCCATTCTACATGTTGGAGAGTCAAACTCTGCTGAAGAGGCAGTTGTGTCCTGCTCGGCCACAGGTCGACCTGCTCCCACAGTGACACTGAATGTCCCACAACCAGACCTCCGCTCCTCTAACTACAGCTCTGTCAGCGTCACCAACACCGACGGGACGGTCACTGTCACCACTACAGCTGTGCTGTCTCGTCTCCATGGCAGCAGCACACAGGTTGGATGTGCGGCGCGGGTGCTCTCTGGTCGTCAGGTGGAGGTGTTCATGATGATTCCTGAGGTCAAACAGCCGTCTGCTGATGGTGAGAAACACTTCCAAAGCTACAGGATTACAGACTGATTAATACTTTATCATTCTGATGTTTGTGTTTCTTTTTCCAGATCTTGATGAGGAATCTGGATCTAATAACAGTAAGTTCACTAAGTTATTGTTCAGGTGTATAATTCCCATTTGGTTTGTTGCTACTTTATAATTGTTGAGTTTTTCATATCAACATTTTTTCCTCGTTTTCTCCAAGGTCGGAGCAGAGTGTGGTATGTTGCTGTGGTCTGTGCTGCTGCTGCACTCATCATCCTGCTTAAACTAAAAAAGCAGAACAGGTACTTCTTTCAATCAAATTGTTTTTATTTAATATTTGTGTGTCAGTCTACCTGTCTGACCAAATATGGCAACTGTTTATTAAAGGGATAATTCTTACTGTTCCTACGGCATCTATGAATAAATGATCTGTGAAGTTTTCTCAGCTTTGACTTTTCTTAAATCCTTCAGTCTGTCACACAGGGACCCTGAGGCCAACGAGACGGACAAAACAAACATCCAAGACACTCATGAGTAAGTTATTAACTTCCACATATTTATTACTTTTCTTCATTATTCACACTATTGTAGAGTTTATTTTACTACCTGCCATCTTATATACGCCTGAACTGATCTGCTCAGCATGTTCATTCACCTGAATGTTGTTCAGAGTAATTTACTATAAAAATATGTGCAGAATATTGTAACAATGTGAGTGGAAACTGACACTTTTTTTGTTTTGTTTTTTACTTCAAGGCCCAAAACACTTTTATTCAAGCAGGAGGACAATCAGCTCAGACAACGGACACCTACTGAGAATAATCAAACAAGCGACGAACCAAAGCCGTCACCTTCAAGAGCAAGAAGACTAAATTTTGACCAGAATAACCTTCCAGACTCAAGACAGTCAGACCTGAACAAAGACTAACTGCATGGGAGGCAAATTGTCCCGGCACTGTGACAGAAATGAAAGGTTTCCCTGCAAACCCTGAACAACATTCACCTCCTTCTTTCAAAATCTAGTGGGAAAAAAAGTGTTTCCCTGGAGTGTAAATAAAAATGTAAATTAAAAGCGTAAATATATATATATTTACGCTTTTAATATACAAAATATTTACGATATATAATATGTGTTGTCGGAGAAAAAAAATGTCTGACTAATTGAAAACTTGTGCATCATAGGTTGCTTTCAGTGGGGATAAGATTCTCGTTATCACTGATAAATCCTCGGGTAATGTCTGCCTGTAACATGAACAACTCCATCACAGTTACTTGAAAATGATTGCAGCATCTTCAGATCAAACAAGAACTGTTTTATGCAATTTGTTTACATTTTTTATACCATTGTTTACATGTTTTTATATGTTTGTATTTATATATTCTGAACTCACCATCATGCTGCTCCTACCACTATATGTAAAACATACAGACAATACTAATATGTTGAAACATCTTTATTACATCTTTATCTTTACTTCCTTTTTGTGACTTAACACTCTATGGAGTAATTGTCTTTTTGTAATTTGTGTCATCTAATAAGACAAATTGTGCCAAATAAGCAATAATGCAGTTTAACTGTGTTTCATCATGTAAACGTGAACATAAATGAGAGACTGGACCCACAGAAATTCTTGTGTTAGGACTGTTCATTTATCTCACTGGTTCAACCTGCCTCCAACTCTATGGTGAGAACCTTTATTTGATTTACAGCTTTAACATCTTTCATGGCTCATCTTCTTGCAGCTGAGCTTCATACAAACTAATATCTGTTCTCTGCAGAGCTGCATGAACCCATTCTACATGTTGGAGAGGCGGCGTTTCGTCGCTCTGATTGGTTGTCTCCAGCTGTCCGCCTCTCTGATTGGTTGTCTCCGCTCCTTGAAAGTCAGAAGTGGAAATGAACTCAGCTGCGAGTCTCGTGTTTACATCTGTTGACAGAGACAACTCTCATTTTAAAGTTTGTCGGTAAAGGAACAGTATCCAGCAAACATGGCGATGGCACACCGTGCAGTTTTATGTTTCCTCTGTGCGTTTGGAGTCTGTCAGAAAGGTGAGAAAGAGACGCTACAGTCATTTTATATCAGTCTGTCTATTTATTTTTCTAAATGAAAGCACAGCTGCGTGACTCTGTGTAACATTAATGTGTAACACACGTTTGTGTGTGTGAAATCGGTGCAGATCGGGTCTGTGTCTCCCTGCTCGTTTCACGTCCAACATTTGGTCCCAGCTCCCAAATAATAGACGGTCTGACTCGCTTACAGTTTTGGGTATTTTGGATCCGTGAAGACCTGTTCTCCTGTGTGTTTTTTGTTTATTGTTGTTGTGTCAGATTAACCGAATAAAGCGTAGTTTTACCCCTTAAAAAAATGTTTGCATGAGTTAATGGTAACATTTATATTTTATATGTCGCCTCCTGCAGGTCTAACAGCTCTGGTACAAACACAGCAGACTGTGATGGCTGCAGTGGGACAAGAGGCTGTCAGCTCATGCATCTTTCAGATCGAACAATGACTGTTTTTATAATGTTTTATACAATTTTTATACAGTTTTTACACCATTTTTATACCATTGTTTACATGTTTTTATATGTTTGTATTTTTATTGTGAACCCACCATCGTGCTGCACTTACCTCTGTATGTAAAACATACAGACAATACTGATATGTAGAAACATCTTTCACTTCTCTGTTTGCTTTATTGTGACTTTACACTACAATAAGTTTTTGTCTTTTTGTAATGTCTGTTATCTAATAAAATGAATTATCCAAAATAATCAATAATAGAGTGACTGAACATCCATAATATTACATTATTGCTTTATTAAAAGAATGTTTGATAGATTGTTTTAGACAAAGGGGGTCAAGGAAAACCATGATGGTGAAATGTGCCAAAAAGATTTATTTTATATCCCTAGAAAGATTTTTATTTGCTTCATGTGATGGTTTAAAGATTAGACTGTCTACAATTAAGCAGAATTAAAGATAGATACAGATAAAAAACAGTTTAATTAAATAAATTGGATATATTTAATTGACTGTCAGCCCAGTAATATCTTAAATATCGCGTGCCTGCAGTGTAACTGTGTTTCATCATGTAAACTTGAACATAAATGAGAGACTGACTGGACCCACAGAAATTCTTGTTATTGATCATTTTTGTGCTGAGCCTTCAAATGTAGTTAATCTTACAGCTACCACACAGGCCTATAAAGAGCTTTTAAATATTAACTACAAACCTCTCTGCTGCACCAGAAATAACATGCAAATTAATTTAAAGAAAGTGCCCCGTTAACAGGGACACGCAAATAACAAGTAACAACTAGTAGACACAAGAGTTTAGGAAAGAGATGACAAATAAAATTGACAAATTTCTTTTTTGATACTTTTGCCTTTCTCATTGTCTTGTGAGTATATGAGAAGAATGTGGGAGGAGAAAATGTCAAGTGACTCTGAATGAAAACTTGAGCATCAAAGGCTGATTTCAGTGGACATGAGATTTTCATTTTCACTGATAAATCCTCAGGTCCATGTCTGACTGCAACAGGAAATGTTCTCCATCATCAGGGATCTTTTAAATTAGTATTGTTGTTGCCACTGTTACTTTTCTACTGCTACTAAATAAACCGACAACAACAACAATGAACCACATTGTTCATATTTATATGTCATTTATTCCCAGTGTCAGCTGCAGATTATCAGATGTGGTTGCAGCACCTGTTTGTTTATTCAGATGTATGTGCAGGAACATCAGCATCAGTAACACTGTTGCTGCAGTGTTCAGTCTGTAAATCCAGGAGAATCCCCCTGATGACATTAAACCATGTCGGTATCTCTGCTGTGTCCCCTGTCACAGGTTACTAATGTCATTCAAATGTCTGCGTTTATATGGCGAGCAACGTGTCTGTAATGAGGAAGTTAAACTTTTGAACACTGACAGCTTCAACTTTACTTTCACTTTGTAGTTTTGGCGTCTAAACGGAAGCGTGCATTTGTAAATGGTTTATGTGCATTACGGCAGCCAACACGTGCTGTCAGTTGGAGCTTTCCATGGATGTATAAAAAGGAGGTGTAAGTTTAACGTGATCTGACGGCGCAGTATCCTGCAGAGATGGCTCAGCGTGCAGTTATATGTTTCCTCTGTGTGTTTGGACTCTTTCAGAAAGGTGAGAAAGAGACGCTACAGTCATTTTATATACTATAATGACTATAATACTCATTTATTTTTCTAAACTGAAAGCACAGCCGTGTGACGTCTGTATGTTAATTGTTTGTTGTAGTTGTTTAAGATTAACCGACTAAAACGTAGTTTGCATTACTCGTTAGATTCGTTCATATTTTATATCCAAAGAAAGAAATGCCATAAAAAAAAACTTAATGACTGAGTTAGATTCAGTCACCATCCACTGCTGCTGTAAAGACGCACTGTCCTCCCTTCACCAAACTCCAGTGTGATTGTCAATTAGATTTTGGATTATTGCAGAAAATAAACTCTGTGGTAAACACACTTCTAATATTCCAATTTATAATTTGATTTCACTCTTCTACAGAAATGTATAAATCTACAGGTTGGACAGATTGAGTTATAATACTTTACAAGAGCGCCAGTATAAACACAACTAGAGGCTGTAATGGAGGACCAGTGAGTAGATGAGTTTCTGTGTTCTTTTCATGCTCTGTTTTGTAGCTGGATATTATTTGTAGCATCTTAAAATATGACCCAGGATTGTGACAGTGAGTTACTTGCTTCACTTGTATTTGTTCTATTGATGAAACAGTGAAAAAGTTGAACAAAACGATAATTTGCTGCCGGTTCGGGCTCGGTTTTGTTAGAATTAATCACATTCAAACTAACAATAATTTGCCATACCCAAGGTCCGCTTAAAGAATATATTTTTATTGTACCACTGCCGCTCTGGTGAAGGAGAAACAGAAGTCACAAGGTCCGGAGTTAGTTTAAGGAAGTGGCTGAGTCACATTCAGAGGGAGGAGCTGAACTGAAGGAGAAGGAGGAGCAGAGTTAGTGAACAGCATGATAATAAAGGAAGTGTAGAGTTTCCTCCCTTCAGGACTCAGATTCCTCGGACTGGTGAACTCGTGTATAAAAAGATGCTGGGACCAACCAATCAGATAGCTGATCCATACTATAACACTGTGGACTGTCTTTTCTAGGATGCTGGCTACAGACTAACAGCTTGCTGACTGTGGTTCACTGAATAGAGGAGATCCTTGTACAAGATGGTTTTAATCCTCCACTGTCTTAATAAAAAACAAATAAACGCACCAGGACCAGACGAGAACTTTTTACGAACGTCAATAACGTCCCTGCAACGTCACGCAACGTCACGTTTACGTCGTGAACGTCCCGCAAACAGACGTCCCCGACCTAGTCAAGACCTGTTCTCCTGTGTGTTTGTTGTTTATTGTTGTTGTGCAAGATTAACCGACTAAAACGTAGTTTTACCCCTTAAAAAAATGTTTGCATGAGTTAATGGTAACATTTATATTTTATATGTCGCCTCCTGCAGGTCTAACAGCTCTGGTCCAAACACAGCAGACTGTGATGGCTGCAGTGGGACAAGAGGCTCGTTTCAGCTGTCAGCTCATGCAAACTAAACATGTTCTTGAGGTCACATGGCTGAAAATCTTACCTGAGGAGGAGGAGAATATTGCTTTTTATCACAAATACTATGGTGAAAGAGTGAATCCTGACTTTAGAAATAAAGTGGAGTTTATAGCTGCTGGACTGCAGAGCTTCTCCATAGTTATCAGGAAGGTGACGGAGCAGGATGAAGGATGCTATCAGTGTTTGTTTAACACCTTCCCTGAAGGTGTTTTCACAGCTACAACCTGCCTCCAACTCTATGGTGAGAACCTTTAAGCATTATTAGAGACAAGTGTTCATGATGATTCCTGAGGTCAAACAGCCGTCTGCTGATGGTGAGAAACACTTCCAAAGCTACAGGATTACAGACTGATTAATACTTTATCATTCTGATGTTTGTGTTTCTTTTTCCAGCTTTTGATGATGAATCTGGATCTAATAACAGTAAGTTCACTAAGTTATTGTTCAGGTGTATAATTCCCATTTGATCTTTTGCTGCTTTATAATTGTTAAGGAAACATATCAACATTTTTTCCTTTTTTTCTCCAAGGTCAGAGCAGATTGTGGTATGTTGTATTGGCTGCGGCAGTGGTCTGTGGTTTTGCTGTTGCACTCATCATCCTGCTTCAACTAAAAAAGCAGAACAGGTAATTCTTTCAATCATTGTGTTATTATTAATATTTGTGTCTCAGTCTATGAGAGTTGATGATGAATGTTTTTCCAGCTCTAACTGTTCTTAAACCCTTCAGTCTGTCACACATCAACATGAGTGAGATGATTTAAATTCCTCAAACTAGAAGTGAAGACTCTTGTAGGTAAGACACTCTTTATATGGACATATTTCACTTGCACACTCGCAGAATGATTTGATCCGTCTTCACTCTGCTGTACATTGTCACATTTTGCCTCCAAACCTTCCTGTTTTCCTTCTACCTTCCTGGCTAATCTGATATTTACTGCATATGTAAAGCAAATTCACTTTCCTCTATCCATATAACTTGTTCAGAATAATTTAGTTACACAGTATTTATTGACTAAATAAACATAGTGAGTTAAAATACAATGTTTTGTTTTTATCTTAAGGAACAAAGTAACTTTCATCACAGAGGATCAACGATCACAACAGACAACAGACAGTGAAAACCCAAATCTGCCGACTTCAACATCAAGGAGACTGGAATTGATTGGATGAACACAGTTTTATGTGTCATTTTATGAGGAGAATACGCACAATTTCTGTCAATTTTGGATGAGTATTAACAGTGCTTAAACCGTTAGACATTCCCTGGACAATATTTTGCACATTTGTGCACAGTTTTAGTTTTATTTCATCTTCATCTTAAAAATATATATTGCACATATTTAGTAATATTTTTTTCATATTCTGTATTGTAAATTATATCTACTACTATTTAGCATTAGTACTTTAATACTACTCATATTTATATTTATGAATATGTGAACCTTTGCACTACTTGTCTGTACTTGTTATGCACTAATACACCACAGCAAATTCCTTGTATGTGAAAACTTTCATGGCAATAAACCCAATTCTGATTCTGATTTCTAAAGGGTAGATTATACATAATAAATGTTGTAATGTACAAAATATATTATTTTCTAAATTTGTTGGTACTTGTGCACTTTTCTCACAGTTGTGCACTTTAATGCTAATTTTTTGAACACAGTTTTATGTGTCATTTTGTGAGGAAATGAAGCACAATTTCAGTTCATTTTGGATGAGTATTAATTATTTAGAGGCTGAAAATAATCCCAAAGACTGTCAGACCTGAACAAATCTGCATCAAAGCCCAGGAGACACGATGTCCCGGCATTGTGAAAGAAATGAAAGGTCACACTGTAAACACTGGACATTATCTGCCTCTTTGTTCAAAACTAAATGAGAGAACAAGAGCTTCACAATTACATGAAAATGACTGCAGTGTCTCCAAATCAAACAATGACTGTTTTTATACTATTTTATACAATTTTATACCATTTTTATACAGTTTTTATACCTTTTTTATACCATTTCATACCATTTTTTATACTATTGTTTACATGTTTTTATGTTTCTATTTTTTTATTGTGAACCCACCGTCATGCTGCACTTACATCTATATGTAAAACATACAGACAATACTGATATGTAGAAACATCTTTCACTACTCTGTTTGCTTTATTGTGACTTTATACTAGTGTCCTCAGGTAGGCCTACATGTCTGACTGCAACAGGAAATGTTCTCCATCATCAGGGATTTTTTGTTGTTGCCACTGTTACTTTTCTACTGCTACTAAACCGACAACAACAACAATGAACCATATTGTTCATATTTATATGTCATTTATTCCCAGTGTCAGCTGCAGATTATCAGATGTGGTTGCAGCACCTGTTTGTTTATTCAGATGTATGTGCAGGAACATCAGCATCAGTAACACTGTTGCTGCAGTGTTCAGTCTGTAAATCCAGGAGAATCCCCCTGATGACATTAAACCATGTCGGTATCTCTGCTGTGTCCCCTGTCACATGTTACTAATGTCATTCAAATGTCTGTGTTTATATGGCGATCAACGTGTCTGTAACCTGGAAGTTAAACTTTTGAAAACTGACAGCTTCAACTTTCACTTTCACTTTGTAGTTTTGGCGGTAAATTCAAGCAGAGATGGCGAATCATGCAGTTATATGTTTCCTCTGTGCGTTTGGAGTCTTTCAGAAAGGTGAGAAAGAGACGCTACAGTCATTTTATATCTATGTATCTATTTATATCTATCTGTCTGTGTAATCTCTTCTCTAAACTGAGAGCACAGCTGTGTGACTCCTCTTGCTCTTTGTTCATTGTCTCTGTGTCATTGCTCCTCCTAGTAGATCGTTCATTCATCTCAGCTGCAGATCTGTCACAGTGGGTTTAGTTGCTGCTCTGTGTGCACAAAGAGGACCAGAAACAAAATAAGAAAACACTGGATTCACGGACAACAGCCGCAAAAAAAACTTTAAATTCTTTATAAATGTGGCTGTGGATGTACAGAGAACATGCAGCCTCAGTCTCACTGCTGGGGGATGTGTCCCTGTTTTCCATATATATAAATATAAATATAAATATACATCTTATGAGTTGGTTTTGGACTATTTGAACTGAAGAAATATTCTATTTATTTTATTTTATTGCGCCATTATTTGCTATGACCAGTTATGTTCAGCGGGTTCCTTTATATAAATCATAGATATTTATGTGTATCATTCAAATATACTATATTTTTCATATTTGAACTACATCAGAATAATGCATCCACAAACACTTCAACAGAAATGATTAACATTACTTTTAATCAGATATTATTTTTAAATTATATTTTCACTGTGTTGCTGCAGGTCTAACAGCTCTGGTACAAACACAGCAGACTGTGATGGCTGCAGTGGGACAAGAGGCTCGTTTCAGCTGTCAGCTCATGCAAACTAAAGATGTTCTTCAAGTCACATGGAAGAAAATCTTACCTGAGGAGGAGAAGAATATTGCTTCTTACAACAAACACTTCGGTCAAAGAGTGAATCATGACTTTAAAGATAAAGTGGACTTTATAGATGCTGGACTGCAGAACTGCTCCATAGTTATCAGGAACGTGACGGAGCAGGATGAAGGATGCTATCACTGTTTGTTTAACACCTACCCTGAAGGTGCTTTCACAGCTACAACCTGCCTCCAACTCTATGGTGAGAACCTTTATTTAAATTACAGCTTTAACATCTTTCATGGCTCATTTTCTAGCAGCTGAGCTTCATACAAACTAATATCTGTTCTCTGCAGAGCTGCATGAACCCATTCTACATGTTGGAGAGTCAAACTCTGCTGAAGAGGCAGTTGTGTCCTGCTCGGCCACAGGTCGACCTGCTCCCACAGTGACACTGAATGTCCCACAACCAGACCTCCGCTCCTCTGACTACAGCTCTGTCAGCGTCACCAACACCGACGGGACGGTCACTGTCACCACTACAGCTGTGCTGTCTCGTCTCCATGGCAGCAGCACACAGGTTGGATGTGCGGCGCGGGTGCTCTCTGGTCCTCAGGTGGAGGTGTTCATGATGATTCCTGAGGTCAAACAGCCGTCTGCTGATGGTGAGAAACACTTCCAAAGCTACAGGATTACAGACTGATTAATACTTTATCATTCTGATGTTTGTGTTTCTTTTTCCAGCTTTTGATGATGAATCTGGATCTAATAACAGTAAGTTCACTAAGTTATTGTTCAGGTGTATAATTCCCATTTGATCTTTTGCTGCTTTATAATTGTTGAGTATCATATCAACATTTTTTCCTCTTTTTCTCCAAGGTCAGAGCAGATTTTGGTATGTTGTATTGGCTGTGGCAGCGGTCTGTGCTGCTGCTGCTGCACTCATCATCCTGCTTAAACTAAAAAAGCAGAACAGGTACTTCTTTCAATCATTGTGTTATTATTAATATTTGTGTCTCAGTCTATGAGAGTTGATGATGAATGTTTTTCCAGCTCTAACTGTTCTTAAACCCTTCAGTCTGTCACACATCAACATGAGTGAGATGATTTAAATGCCTCAAACTAGAAGTGAAGACACTTGTAGGTAAGACACTCTTTATTTGGACATATTTCACTTGCACACTCGCAGAATGATTTGATCCGTCTTCACTCTGCTGTACATTGTCACATTTTGCCTCCAAACCTTCCTGTTTTCCTTCTACCTTCCTGGCTAATCTGATATTTACTGCATATGAAAAGCTAATTCACTTTCCTCTATCCATATAACCTGTTCAGAATAATTTAGTTACACAGTATTTATTGACTAAATAAACATAGTGAGTTAAAATACAATGTTTTGTTTTTATCTTAAGGAACGAAGTAACTTTCATCACAGAGGATCAACGATCACAACAGACAACAGACAGTGAAAACCCAAATCTGCCGACTTCAACATCAAGGAGACTGGAATTGATTGGATGAACACAGTTTTATGTGTCATTTTATGAGGAGAATACGCACAATTTCTGTTCATTTTGGATGAGTATTAACAGTGCTTAAACCGTTAGACATTCCCTGGACAATATTTTGCACATTTGTGCACAGTTTTAGTTTTATTTCATCTTCATCTTAAAAATATATATTGCACATATTTAGTAATATTTTTTCATATTCTGTATTGTAAATTATATCTACTACTATTTAGCATTAGTACTTTAATACTACTCATATTTATATTTATGCATATGTGGACCTTTGCACTACTTGTCTGTACTTGTTATGCACTAATACACCACAGCAAATTCCTTGTATGTGAAAACTTTCATGGCAATAAACCCAATTCTGATTCTGATTTCTAAAGGGTAGATTATACATAATAAATGTTGTAATGTACAAAATATATTATTTTCTGAATTTGTTGGTACTTGTGCACTTCTCTCACAGTTGTGCACTTTAATGCTAATTTTTCTCCACAATTTCTAATGATTAAATGTTTCAATTGGAATGTTTTAGATAATTTATTCTTTTACTTTTTCCTTGTATTTATATATTTTTGTTCTGGATTACATCTATAAGAATTAAATCACCTCTGGTTTGGTTTCTCAGTCCGGGCATGTTTGGCAAAAAAAAAAAATAAAAATAATTATCTGACAGGCAGGCAAAATAATTAAAACTGTTGGATTTAACTATTTATTGTTTGTACAGAAGAGTACACAGAACGTTTTTATCTTCGTGTCTTGAAGATCTCAGACCAGGTTAAAAAATGTCATGTGATGAACTAATGACACTTAATGGAGAAATAAAATAATTTAGTCACACAATAACTCTCTGCAAGTGGTGGAAGAAATACTCAGATCTTTTACTTAGATACAATGTATCTTGTACTTCAAGTATCAAAATATACTTAAAGTATACCAAAAGTAATAGTATGCATGATGCAGAATGGCCCATTTTAATGTTGCAGCTAAAGGTGGAACTACTTTAAACTACTTTATAAGCTGCTGGGTGGCTTGTGAATTTAGCCCAGAGGATCAATGAAGTCTTATCTTAACCTCTGAGAAAACATCCACCAACTGCCACCAAGTTACCTGCTGACCAGGTACAGTCTCCAGACAGCATGGCACACTGTGTAGTTATATGTTTCCTCTGTGCGTTTGGACTCTTTCATGAAGGTGAGAAAGAGACGCTACAGTCATTTTATATCTATGTATCTATTTATATCTATCTCTATATCTATATATTTATTTTCTTAAGTGAAAGCACAGATGTGTGACTCCTGCATGTTTATTGTTTATTGTTTTTTGTTTTAGTTAATGGTTAAAGTAATATTTTATATCATATTTTTCTATTAAGCAAATGCGTTAACAAGAATTTATTTGATCTTCCCTTAAATTCAGTCTTTATTTTAATCTGTTGGATTTATTTAATTTATCATAATTTCCTATTTATTATATTTATTATTCATTATATTTGATTTCGATTGTATCGTTTTAGTTTTCTTAGGTGTTTCTTCCATTTTAGTCTTGCCTACTTTGTATTATATGTATTATTGTACTGTTGTATTATATTATGTTTTATTGCCTTTTATGTGTTATTCCTTTAATCTTGTATTCCTGTAATGAGGCACATGCAAACCTATCTGCCTATCTGTTGTTTTTAAATGTGTTGTTATAGAATCCCCCTGATGACATTAAACCATGTCGGTATCTCTGCTGTGTCCCCTGTCACATGTTACTAATGTCATTCAAATGTCTGTGTTTATATGGCGAGCAACGTGTCTGTAGCCTGATAGTTAAACTTTTGAACACTGACAGCTTCAACTTCCTTTTTGTAGTGTGCCAGTGAACTCAGTATTGAGCCGAGATGGTACAATGTGCAGTTTTATATTTCCTCTGTGCGTTTGGAGTCTTTCATAAAGGTGAGAAAGAGACGCTACAGTCATTTTATATCTATGTATCTATTTATATCTATCTGTCTGTGTAATCTCTTTTCTAAACTGAGAGCACAGCTGTGTGACTCCTCTTGCTCTTTGTTCATTGTCTCTGTGTCATTGCTCCTCGTAGTAGATCGTTCATTCATCTCAGCTGCAGATCTGTCACAGTGGGTTTAGTTGCTGCTCTGTGTGCACAAAGAGGACCAGAAACAAAATAAGAAAACACTGTTTTTTTACAGACAACAGCTGCAAAAACACCTTTAAATTCTTTATAAATGTGGCTGTGGATGTACAGAGAACATGCAGCCTCAGTCTCACTGCTGTTTTGTCCCTGTTTTCCATATATATAAATATAAATATATAAAAATAAATATACGTCTTATGAGTTGGTTTTGTACTATTTGAAGTGAATAAATATTCTATTTGTTTTATTTTATTGCGCCATTATTTGCTATGACCAGTTATGTTCAGCGGCTCCTTTTACATAAATCATATCAAATCTGCCATCTTATATACGCCTGAACTGATCTGCTCAGCATGTTCATTCACGTGAATGTTTTTTACTTCAAGGCCCAAAACACTTTTATTCAAGCAGGAGGACAATCAGCTCAGACAACAGACACCTACTGAGAAAAATCAAACAAGCGACGAACCAAAGCCGTCACCTTCAACAGCAAGAAGACTAAATTTTGACCAGAATAACCTTCCAGACTCAAGACAGTCAGACCTGAACAAAGACTAACTGCATGGGAGGCAAATTGTCCCGTCACTGTGACAGAAATGAAACGTTTCACTGCAAACCCTGAACAACATTCACCTCCTTCTTCCACAATGTAGTGGGAGAAAAAAAGTGTTTATATATATATATATATATATATATATATATATATATATATATATATTTATATATATATTTATATATTTATATATATATATATATATATATATATATATATATATATATATATATATATATTTATATATATATTTATATTTATATATATATATATAAATATATTTCACAATGAACTGAAAGCCATGAGGGACTGAGCACAATGACTCAGTGTCTGGGGAATGCGGTGCATGCAGCCTGTGAAGGAGTTCCTCCTAATCTACTGCATGACTCTGTTGAAATTGTAAACAAAAGCATTTGGCCTTCCAGTGTGAGTCAGCTGAGGAGTGACTCATTAGATCAGGGTGGGTGGGGGAGTTGGGTCCCTGCAAAAGAAAGCGCGATTGTTGTCACGAGAAGTTCACTTTCACTACAGCTGCAGCTCTTATAAAAGCCTGCCCTGATGCTAAAGTGAAAATGCTCTGTGTATAAGTCTAACTCTATTAACTATTATCTCACTAATTGACATCAATAGTAAAGTAATGGTTCTGTTATCTTATCAGTATTCCATAAGAATATACTTTACCTTGATATCATATAAATAATGCCAGGTAGCTTTATTGGCAGGAAAGTTTCAAAAACAATGTTCCCAAAGCTAAGCTAATATTTGGACAGTAGACAATAACAGTCATATACAATATAAATGCTGTGAAACTAAAAGAAACATAACACGGGGGTGGCCGTGGCTCAGTGGTAGAGCGGGGTCGTCCAATAACCCAAGGCTGGAGGCTCGATCCCCTCCTCCCCGGGCGCTGTGAACTGCTGCCCACCGCTCCAGTGTGAATATGGCACCTGTCTCTTTGTGTGACCCTGTGCGTGTGCATGTGTGTGTTCGTACAGGTGCCACTGGATGGGTTAAATGTGGAGAAATAATTTCACTTGCATGATTAATGAAGATAAATAAAAAAATAAAAAAAACATACATACAAAGTCCCAGTAGGACCAGGAAATCTGAAGTAAACACCGGCACAGTGATAAGCCTGTGTGCCTAATGTGGATCATATGGCTGGGGTTTTGATGTTTGCACATAGTGCGGCTGCTAAACCACAAGCCGCTAGCGGTGCGTTCTCGTTTAGAGTTACAGGTGTAACAGATGCCAGGTAGCACAGGTACTTCCCGCATGTAATGAATAGTTTGGAATAGATTTTTAATTTTATTTCCAAAAGGTTTGTATATTAAGGAATGATAATTGTTTCAGACAGTGCAACCAGACAATTAGTTGGACCTTCCCTCTTTGAAGGTGTGTAATCGTGAGTCATACATTTCTGAGTAAATGTGATACTGATAATTAAAATGGCTAATGATTAATGAGTGCTTTTATTAAATGGCTGTGTTCTCAATAAATCATGAAGTCAGTTTAAAGGATCCATAATCCTTTAAACATTTTTCCTAGACTGTGACTCTCAGATAAACTTAGGTAACCTTTCCATAGAGCAGTTAGGTTCTGTCCTGGCCACTGAAGAGGAATTATACAGTAACTTCCCCTTCATGGTGTTGTTAAACAAGATTTCACAAGAGACTGAATAGATCAGGGATTATTTATTGCACAACAAACAGTCATGTTGGTGTAAGGCCTGAGGCCTCTGTTAGAGATGCAGGAAATAACTAAAATGCAAAGTCACTGCACAATAATTCAAATGACC
The DNA here is from genome assembly GCA_031216445.1 of Lateolabrax maculatus. NCBI lineage: Eukaryota > Metazoa > Chordata > Actinopteri > Acropomatiformes > Lateolabracidae > Lateolabrax > Lateolabrax maculatus. Next base: position 5,937,662 of record CM062215.1, on the reverse strand, counting down.
CTTCATGCTTCTCCTGAAAACAGAATGACAGTTTCCAAATCACAGTTTCAGGAATTTAAACACTTCCTGTGCTCAGGATGTGAGTAGAGAGCATTGTATTGAAGTGGGCAGCGCGTTTTAGTGACAAGGGTTACTGAACATGTACACCAAGAGACCACAGTAGAGCAGTACTGCAACTTCTGCTTTTGGGATTTTTTTTACCCCTTGAGATTACTTGAGATGTTGTAAATCCAGGACAGTAGTACAGTAAGTGTACTTTACTGGACTTCGTAGTCATATTAGTGGTAGTAATATTGACAATTACAGGAAAGCAGTGTCAACTGAGGTTGAAATTAATCTTTTGCTTCTCTGCATTTTTGCCCTTTGATATTATATAATAACTCTATTAACTATTATCTCACTAATTGACTTCAATAGTGAAGTAATACTGTTATCAGTATTCCATAAGAATATACTTTACCTTGATATCATATAAATAATGCCAGGTAGCTTTATTGGCAGGAAAGTTTCAAAAACAATGTTCCCAAAGCTAAGCTAATATTTGGACAGTAGACAATAACAGTCATATACAATATAAATGCTGTGAAACTAAAAGAAACACAACTGACAGCTGGTGGGGCGGCAGCCCACCTACCTGCCACGGCCGAGGTGCCCCTGAGCAAGGCACCGCACCCCCAGCTGCTCCCCGGGCGCTGTGAACTGCTGCCCACCGCTCCAGTGTGAATATGGTGCCACTGGATGGGTTAAATGTGGAGAAATAATTTCACTTGCGTGATTAATAAAGTTAAATAAAAAATAAAAAAAACATACATACAAAGTCCCAGTAGGACTAAGGACATCATGTTTTTGAATTTGAAGGCAAAAGTGAGGATGCAACATTAAGATTGATTATATTAATTATGTTTAAATATATACAGCATATCTTCTGCATGTACTTGCGCTCTCTCTCTCTCTCTCTCTCTCTCTCTCTCTCTCTCTCTCTCTCTCTCTCTCTCTGTCAGAATCACTTTCACTACAGCTGCAGCTCTTATAAAAGCCTGCCCTGATGCTAAAGTGAAAATGCTCTGTGTACAGCAGTGGAACAAAATGTTGTGGTCACTTTGTTTGTCGCTACAGTGTGCAGCCGACATGGCACACCGTGAAGTTATATGTTTCTTCTGTGCGTTTGGAGTCTTTCAGGAAGGTGAGAAAGAGACGCTACAGTCATTTTATATACTATAATGACTATAATACTCATTTATTTTCTAAACTGAAAGCACAGCCGTGTGACGTCTGTATGTTAATTATTTGTTGTAGTTGTTTAAGATTAACCGACTAAAACGTAGTTTGCATTACTTGTTAGATTCGTTCATATTTTATATCATTTATTCCAAAGAAAGAAATGCCATAACAAGACTTTATGACTGAGTTAGATTCAGTCACCACCCACTGCTGCTGTAAAGACGCACTGTCCTTCCTTCACCAAACTCCAGTGTGATTGTCAATTAGATTTTGGATTATTGCAGAAAATAAACTCTGTGGTAAACACACTTCTAATATTACAATTTATAATTTGATTTCACTCTTCTACAATAATGTATAAATCTAAAAGTTGGACAGATTGAGTTATAATACTTTACAAGAGCGCCAGTATAAACACAACTAGAGGCTGTAATGGAGGACCAGTGAGTAGATGAGTTTCTGTTTCGGCTTGATGACTTTTAAAGATCTTGATCAGCTCTGTAGTCTCATTTGGCCTCTTTTACGATTTTCAGGCTCTGTTTTGTAGCTGGATATTATTTGTAGCATCTTAAAATATGACCCAGGATTGTGACAGTGAGTTACTTGCTTCACTTGTATTTGTTCTATTGATGAAACGGTGAAAAAGTTAAACAAAACGACAATTTGCAGCCGGTTCGGGCTCGGTTTTGTTAGAATTAATCACATTCAAACTAAGAATAATTTGCCATACCCAAGGTCCGCTTAAAGAATATATTTTTATTGTACCACTGCCGCTCTGGTGAAGGAGAAACAGAAGTTACAAGATTCAGAGTTAGTTTAAAGAAGTGGCTGACAGTCACATTCAGAGGGAGGAGCTGAACTGAAGGAGAAGGAGGAGCAGAGTTAGTGAACAGCATGATAATAAAGGAAGTGTAGAGTTTCCTCCCTTCAGGACTCAGATTCCTCGGACTGGTGAACTCGTGTATAAAAAGATGCTGGGACCAACCAATCAGATAGCTGATCCATACTATAACACTGTGGACTGTCTTTTCTAGGATGCTGGCTACAGACTAACAGCTTGCTGACTGTGGTTCACTGAATAGAGGAGATCCTTGTACAAGATGGTTTTAATCCTCCACTGTCTTAATAAAAAACAAATAAATGAACGCGTCTAACAGTTTACGTCTCATTCAGAAAGAGGCACCAGGACCAGACGAGAACTTTTTACGAACGTCAATAACGTCCCTGCAACGTCACGCAACGTCACGTTTACGTCGTGAACGTCCCACAAACAGACGTCCCCGACCTAGTCAAGACCTGTTCTCCTGTGTGTTTGTTGTTTATTGTTATTGTGTCAGATTAACCGACTAAAACGTAGTTTTACCCCTTAAAAAAATGTTTGCATGAGTTAATGGTAACATTTATATTTTATATGTCGCCTCCTGCAGGTCTAACAGCTCTGGTCCAAACACAGCAGACTGTGATGGCTGCAGTGGGACAAGAGGCTCGTTTCAGCTGTCAGCTCATGCAAACTAAAGATGTTCTTCAAGTTTCATGGCAGAAAAACTGTTCTGAGGGCGTGAAGAATATTGCTTCTTACCACAAACACTTTGGTCAAAAAGTGAATCCTGACTTTATAGAAAAAGTGGAGTTTGAAGCTGGTAGACTGCAGAACTGCTCCATAGTTATCAGGAAGGTGACGGAGCAGGATGAAGGATGCTATCAGTGTTTGTTTAACACCTACCCTGAAGGTGCTTTCACAGCTACAACCTGCCTCCAACTCTATGGTGAGAACCTTTAAGCATTATTAGAGACATTTCTATAATAATCTTCTCTTCTGTACTGCAGTACAATAAACATAATGAACCCCTGGTGATTTACAGCTTTAACATCTTTCATGGCTCATTTTCTAGCAGCTGAGCTTCACACAAACTAATATCTGTTCTCTGCAGAGCTGCATGAACCCATTCTACATGTTGGAGAGTCAAACTCTGCTGAAGAGGCAGTTGTGTCCTGCTCGGCCACAGGTCGACCTGCTCCCACAGTGACACTGAATGTCCCACAACCAGACCTCCGCTCCTCTGACTACAGCTCTGTCAGCGTCACCAACACCGACGGGACGGTCACTGTCACCACTACAGCTGTGCTGTCTCGTCTCCATGGCAACAGCACACAGGTTGGATGTGCGGCGCGGGTGCTCTCTGGTCCTCAGGTGGAGGTGTTCATGATGATTCCTGAGGTCAAACAGCCGTCTGCTGTTGGTGAGAAACACTTTTAAGATACAGGATTATAGACTGATATGGTTTTTATGAGGAATCAATATTTTCTGTTTGATCTGTAGTTACTTTATAGATGCTGAATGTTTTTTCCTCTGAGTTTTTCTCACAGATCCCATTTTGATCAGTGTGTTACTGGTTGTGGCCTGTGTTTGTGTTGCTGTGATCATCTCTGTTCTGCTTATACGAAAACATCGGAAAAGGTATTTTTTATTTACTTTCAGCTCAACATCTGTCTTGTTGTAATGTAATGTGTCTCACAGTTAATATGGTAACGATAGATTTTTGCAGATAAAAACCCATAAATAAATAATTGATAAATGTTTGTTCAGCACTGATGTTTCTTAAATCCTTCAGTCTGTCACACAGGGACCCTGAGGCGATCGAGACGGACCAAACAAACATCCAAGACACATATGAGTAAGACTCTTTCCTACTGTTATTATTAACTTGCACATATTTATTACTTTTAATTATTCTTAACTCTATTGTAGAATTAATTTTAGTACCTGCCATCTTATATACGCCTGAACTGATCTGCTCAGCATGTTCATTCACATGAATGTTGTTCAGAGGAATTTATTATAAGAATATGCTGGGAATATTGTAACAATGTGAGTGGAAACTGACCCTTTTTTTGTTTTTGTTTTTTATTTGAAGGGCCAGAACACTTTTATTCAAGCAGGAGGACAATCAGCTCAGACAACAGACACCTACTGAGAAAAATCAAACAAGCGACGAACCAAAGCCGTCACCTTCAACAGCAAGAAGACTAAATTTTGACCAGAATAACCTTCCAGACTCAAGACAGTCAGACCTGAACAAAGACTAACTGCATGGGAGGCAAATTGTCCCGGCACTGTGACAGAAATGAAAGGTTTCACTGCAAACCCTGTACAACATTCACCTCCTTCTTCCACAATGTAGTGGGAGAAAAAGTGTTTCCCTGGAGTGTAAATAAAAATGTAAATTTAAAGTGTAAAAATATATATACAAAATATTTACGATATATAACGTGTGATATATAAGCTGATGTGTTATGGTGAGAGCAGGAATTGAAAATAAGGAAATGTCCTGTGGGAGTCAGAGGTGTCAGACTGGGGCTGCAGTGCCGTCTAGTGTCAGAAAGAGAAAAGAAGGAAAATGTAAAAGACATTTCAATCTGCTTATTTGTTTATCCAGCAAATTTGCTGGTAATTGTTCAGTTTTCTCACAGTTTTGCACTTCAGTGTTCAATGTTTGTGTGTATTGATGTTATTTTGCACAATGGACTTCACCTGATATGTTTTAAATAATCAATTCTCTGACTTTTTCCTTGTACTTATTTATTTTCTTTAGTTAATTAAAAAATGATGTTTTAATGTTATAAGTGGTTTCACTTGTGTACAATGTGTTTGTTGCTCTGGATTTTATCTATAAGAAGTAAAACTCTTCAGGTTATGCAAGTGACCAGCAGAACAGAGACAACTTAATCAGACCCGCTGATGGAAAAATGTATTAAAATAAATAAATAAATACAGGCTCATTTTGAGAGGAGACGCTCTCGGTTTGGTTTTTCAGTCTGGTCAGAATTAATGCTTTTAAAACTGTTGTCTATAACTATTTATTGTTTTTATTAATTCCATTCATGTGGAAGTGGGTTGGTGTTTGTATAATAAATAAGTGAGGCATTTCTCTGGACAGTTATAGGGCCCTTTAAATATTTAGAAATATACATCATAGGACACAGAAACAAGACCTATTCTCTCCAAAAATCTGAAAATATATGAGAGTGTAAAACTACTTGTTATCTTCCTCTTTGCACTTCACCGACCTGTCAGAAAGTCCTCAGACCAGATTAAAAAATGTCATGTGATGAACTAATGACACTTAATGTAAAAAGTAAAGTACAATATACCTGCAGACTGAACTTTAGTGACCTGCAGCTTCCGAGTCCGGAATGTACCATTGCGGTGGCATGGGGGGGCAATAATTGTCACGCGCCGTCAATATTGCATTTTAAACAGCTAATTAGCCAAAACTAATTAAATAAAAGTGTTTTGTTATTATTTTATTTTAAGGCCCATGTTTATTCTAGTGATAATTTGCTACATGTTTGGTGAATAAGTGTTTATATGGCGTCCAACTTACCTGGAAGTTACCTGCACACACCTCTCGGTTCATCATTTGCAGTGAGAGTTTTCACCCTGAAAAGTTTGTTGCTACAGTCTCCAGACAGCATGGTGCACTGTGCAGTTATATGTTTCCTCTGTGCGTTTGGAGTCTTTCAGAAAGGTGAGAAAGAGACGCTACAGTCATTTTATATACTATAAAGACTATAATAGTCATTTATTTTCTAAACTGAAAGCACAGCCGTGTGACGTCTGTATGTTAATTGTTTGTTGTAGTTGTTTAAGATTAACCGACTAAAACGTAGTTTGCATTACTTGTTAGATTCGTTCATATTTTATACCATTTATTCCAAAGAAGTAAATTCCATAACAAGACTTTATGACTGAGTTAGATTCAGTCACCACCCACTGCTGCTGGAATGACGCACTTTCCTTCCTTCACCAAACTCCAGTGTGATTGTCAATTAGATTTTGGATTATTGCAGAAAATAAACTCTGTGGTAAACACACTTCTATTATTCCAACTTGTAATTTGATTTCACTCTTCTACAGAAATGTATAAATCTACAAGTTGGAAAGTTTAAGTTATATTAGTTTACAAGAGCGCCAGTATAAACACAACTAGAGGCTGTAATGGAGGACCAGTGAGTAGATGAGTTTCTGTTTCGGCTTGATGACTTTTATTGTCCCTGATCAGCTCTGTAGTCTCATTTGGCCTCTTTTCCGATTTTCAGGCTCTGTTTTGTAGCTGGATATTATTTGTAGCATCTTAAAATATGACCCAGGATTGTGACAGTGAGTTACTTGCTTCACTTGTATTTGTACTATTGATGAAACGGTGAAAAAGTTAAACAAAACGACAATTTGCAGCCGGTTCGGGCTCGGTTTTGTTAGAATTAATCACATTCAAACTAAGAATAATTTGCCATACCCAAGGTCCGCTTAAAGAATATATTTTTATTGTACCACTGCCGCTCTGGTGAAGGAGAAACAGAAGTTACAAGGTCCTGAGTTAGTTTAAGGAAGTGGCTGACAGTCACATTCAGAGGGAGGAGCTGAACTGAAGGAGAAGGAGGAGCAGAGTTAGAACAGCATGATAACAAAGGAAGTGTAGAGTTTCCTCCCTTCAGGACTCAGATTCCTCGGACTGGTGAACTCGTGTATAAAAAGATGCTGGGACCAACCAATCAGATAGCTGATCCATACTATAACACTGTGGACTGTCTTTTCTAGGATGCTGGCTACAGACTAACAGCTTGCTGACTGTGGTTCACTGAATAGAGGAGATCCTTGTACAAGATGGTTTTAATCCTCCACTGTCTTAATAAAAAACAAATAAACGCACCAGGACCAGACGAGAACTTTTTACGAACGTCAATAACGTCCCTGCAACGTCACGCAACGTCACGTTTACGTTGTGAACGTCCCGCAAACAGACGTCCCCGACCTAGTCAAGACCTGTTCTCCTGTGTGTTTGTTGTTTATTGTTGTTGTGCAAGATTAACCGACTAAAACGTAGTTTTACCCCTTAAAAAAATGTTTGCATGAGTTAATGGTAACATTTATATTTTATATGTCACCTCCTGCAGGTCTAACAGCTCTGGTACAAACACAGCAGACTGTGATGGCTGCAGTGGGACAAGAGGCTCGTTTCAGCTGTCAGCTCATGAAAACTAAAGATGTTCTTGAGGTCACATGGCTGAAAATCTTACCTGAGGAGGAGGAGAATATTGCTTTTTATCACAAATACTATGGTGAAAGAGTGAATCCTGACTTTAGAAATAAAGTGGAGTTTATAGCTGCGGGACTGCAGAGCTGCTCCATAGTTATCAGGAAGGTGACGGAGCAGGATGAAGGATGCTATCAGTGTTTGTTTAACACCTACCCTGAAGGTGTTTTCACAGCTACAACCTGCCTCCAACTCTATGGTGAGAACCTTTAAGCATTATTAGAGACAAGTGTTCATGATGATTCCTGAGGTCAAACAGCCGTCTGCTGATGGTGAGAAACACTTCCAAAGCTACAGGATTACAGACTGATTAATACTTTATCATTCTGATGTTTGTGTTTCTTTTTCCAGCTTTTGATGATGAATCTGGATCTAATAACAGTAAGTTCACTAAGTTATTGTTCAGGTGTATAATTCCCATTTGATCTTTTGCTGCTTTATAATTGTTGAGTATCATATCAACATTTTTTCTTCTTTTTCTCCAAGGTCAGAGCAGATTGTGGTATGTTGTATTGGCTGCGGCAGTGGTCTGTGGTGCTGCTGCACTCATCATCCTGCTTCAACTAAAAAAGCAGAACAGGTACTTCTTTCAATCATTGTGTTATTATTAATATTTGTGTCTCAGTCTATGAGAGTTGATGATGAATGTTTTTCCAGCTCTAACTGTTCTTAAACCCTTCAGTCTGTCACACATCAACATGAGAGAGATGATTTAAATTCCTCAAACTAGAAGTGAAGACTCTTGTAGGTAAGACACTCTTTATATGGACATATTTCACTTGCACACTCGCAGAATGATTTGATCCATCTTCACTCTGCTGTACATTGTCACATTTTGCCTCCAAACCTTCCTGTTTTCCTTCTACCTTCCTGGATAATCTGATATTTACTGCATATGTAAAGCAAATTCACTTTCCTCTATCCATATAACCTATTCAGAATAATTTAGTTACACAGTATTTATTGACTAAATAAACATAGTGAGTTAAAATACAATGTTTTGTTTTTATCTTAAGGAACGAAGTAACTTTCGTCACAGAGGATCAACGATCGCAACAGACAACAGACAGTGAAAACCCAAATCCGCCAACTTCAACATCAAGGAGACTGGAATTGATTGGATGAACACAGTTTTATGTGTCATTTTATGAGGAGAATACGCACAATTTCTGTCAATTTTGGATGAGTATTAACAGTGCTTAAACCGTTAGACATTCCCTGGACAATATTTTGCACATTTGTGCACAGTTTTAGTTTTATTTCATCTTCATCTTAAAAATATATATTGCACATATTTAGTAATATTTTTTTCATATTCTGTATTGTAAATTATATCTACTACTATTTAGCATTAGTACTTTAATACTACTCATATTTATATTTATGAATATGTGAACCTTTGCACTACTTGTCTGTACTTGTTATGCACTAATACACCACAGCAAATTCCTTGTATGTGAAAACTTTCATGGCAATAAACCCAATTCTGATTCTGATTTCTAAAGGGTAGATTATACATAATAAATGTTGTAATGTACAAAATATATTATTTTCTAAATTTGTTGGTACTTGTGCACTTTTCTCACAGTTGTGCACTTTAATGCTAATTTTTTTAACACAGTTTTATGTGTCATTTTGTGAGGAAATGAAGCACAATTTCAGTTCATTTTGGATGAGTATTAATTATTTAGAGGCTGAAAATATTCCCAAAGACTGTCAGACCTGATCAAATCTGCATCAAAGCCCAGGAGACACGATGTCCCGGCATTGTGAAAGAAATGAAAGGTCACACTTTAAACACTGGACATTATCTGCCTGTTTGTTCAAAACTAAATGAGAGAACAAGAGCTTCATAATTACTTGAAAATGATTGCAGTGTCTCAAAATCAAACAATGACTGTTTTTATACTATTTTATACAATTTTATACCATTTTTATACAGTTTTTATACCTTTTTTATACCATTTATACCATTTCATACCATTTTTTATACTATTGTTTACATGTTTTTATGTTTCTATTTTTTTATTGTGAACCCACCATCATGCTGCACTTACATCTATATGTAAAACATACAGATAATACTGATATGTAGAAACATCTTTCACTACTCTGTTTGCTTTATTGTGACTTTATACTAGTGTCCTCAGGTAGGCCTACATGTCTGACTGCAACAGGAAATGTTCTCTATCAGGGATTTTTTGTTGTTGCCACTGTTACTTTTCTACAGCTACTAAATAAACCGACAACAACAACAATGAACCATATTGTTCATATTTATATGTCATTTATTCCCAGTGTCAGCTGCAGATTATCAGATGTTGTTTGTTTATTCAGATGTATGTGCAGGAACATCAGCATCAGTAACACTGTTGCTGCAGTGTTCAGTCTGTAAATCCAGGAGAATCCCCCTGATGACATTAAACCATGTGGGTATCTCTGCTGTGTCCCCTGTCACATGTTACTAATGTCATTCAAATGTCGGTGTTTATATGGCGATCAACGTGTCTGTAATCAGGAAGTTAAACCTTTGAACACTGACAGCTTCAACTTCACTTTCACTTTGTAGTTTTGGCGGTAAATTCAAGCAGAGATGGCGAAACGTGCAGTTATATGTTTCCTCTGTGCGTTTGGAGTCTTTCAGAAAGGTGAGAAAGAGACGCTACAGTCATTTTATATCTATGTATCTATTTATATCTATCTGTCTGTGTAATCTCTTTTCTAAACTGAGAGCACAGCTGTGTGACTCCTCTTGCTCTTTGTTCATTGTCTCTGTGTCATTGCTCCTCGTAGTAGATCGTTCATTCATCTCAGCTGCAGATCTGTCACAGTGGGTTTAGTTGCTGCTCTGTGTGCACAAAGAGGACCAGAAACAAAATAAGAAAACACTGGATTCACGGGCAACAGCCGCAAAAAAAACTCTAAATTCTTTATAAATGTGGCTGTGGATGTACAGAGAACATGCAGCCTCAGTCTCACGGCTGGGAGATGTGTCCCTGTTTTCATATATATAAGTATAAATATAAATATACGTCTTATGAGTTGGTTTTAGACTATTTGAACTGAAGAAATATTCTGTTTATTTTATTTTATTGCGCCATTATTTGCTATGACCAGTTATGTTCAGCGGCTTCCTTTATATAAATCATAGATATTTATGTGTATCATTCAAATATACTATATTTTTCATATTTGAACTACATCAGAATAATGCCTCCACAAGCACTTCAAAAGAAATGGTTAACATTACTTTTAATCAGATATTATTTTTAAATTATATTTTCACTGTGTTGCTGCAGGTCTAACAGCTCTGGTACAAACACAGCAGACTGTGATGGCTGCAGTGGGACAAGAGGCTCGTTTCAGCTGTCAGCTCATGCAAACTAAAGATGTTCTTCAAGTCACATGGCAGAAAATCTCACCTGAGGGGGAGAAGAATATTGCTTCTTACAACAAACAATTTGGTGAAAGAGTGAATCTTGACTTTAGAGATAAAGTGGAGTTTATAGATGCTGGACTGCAGAACTGCTCCATAGTTATCAGGAAGGTGACGGAGCAGGATGAAGGATGCTATCAGTGTTTGTTTAACACCTACCCTGAAGGTGCTTTCACAGCTACAACCTGCCTCCAACTCTATGGTGAGAACCTTTAAGCATTATTAGAGACATTTCTATAATAATCTTCTCTTCTGTACTGCAGTACAATAAACATAATGAACCCCTGGTGATTTACAGCTTTAACATCTTTCATGGCTCATTTTCTAGCAGCTGAGCTTCACACAAACTAATATCTGTTCTCTGCAGAGCTGCATGAACCCATTCTACATGTTGGAGAGTCAAACTCTGCTGAAGAGGCAGTTGTGTCCTGCTCGGCCACAGGTCGACCTGCTCCCACAGTGATACTGAATGTCCCACAACCAGACCTCCGCTCCTCTGACTACAGCTCTGTCAGCGTCACCAACACCGACGGGACGGTCACTGTCACCACTACAGCTGTGCTGTCTCGTCTCCATGGCAACAGCACACAGGTTGGATGTGCGGCGCGGGTGCTCTCTGGTCCTCAGGTGGAGGTGTTCATGATGATTCCTGAGGTCAAACAGCCGTCTGCTGATGGTGAGAAACACTTCCAAAGCTACAGGATTACAGACTGATTAATACTTTATCATTCTGATGTTTGTGTTTCTTTTTCCAGCTCTTGATGATGATTCTGGATCTAATAACAGAAAGTTCAGTAAGTTAATGTTCAGATGTATAATTCCCATTTGGTTTGTTGCTGCTTTATAATTGTTGAATTCATTCATATAAACTCTTTTTCTTCGAGGTCGGACCAGAGTGCGGTATGGTGTATTGCTTATGGTGGTGGTCTGTGGTTGTACTGCTGCTGTTGCACTCATCATCCTGCCTCAACTAAAAAAGCAGAACAGGTACTTCTTTCAATCAACATGTTTTTATTTAATATTTGTGTGTCAGTCTACCTGTCTGACCAAATATGGCAACTGTTTATTAAAGGGATAATTCTAACTATTCCTACAGCATCTATGAATAAATGATCTGTGAAGTTTTCTCAGTTTTGATGTTTCTCAAATCCTTCAGTCTGTCACACAGGGACCCTGAGGCCAACGAGACGGACAAAACAAACATCAAAGACACTCATGAGTAAGTTATTAACTTCCACATATTTATTACTTTTAATTTTTCTTCGCTCTATTGTAGAGTATATTTTGCTACCTGCCATCTTATATACGCCTGAACTGATCTGCTCAGCATGTTTATTCACCTGAATGTTGTTCAGAGGAATTTACTATAGAAATATGTGTGGAATATTGTAACAATGTGAGTGGAAACTGACACTTTTTTTGTTTTGTTTTTTACTTCAAGGGCCAGAACACTTTTATTCAAGCAGGAGGACAATCAGCTCAGACAACGGACATCTACTGAGAAAAATCAAACAAGCGACAAACCAAAGCCGTCACCTTCAACAGCAAGGAGACTAAATTTTGACCAGAATAACCTTGAAATGAAAGGTTTCACTGCAAACCCTGTACAACATTCACCTCCTTCTTTCACAATGTAGTGGGAGAAAAAAAGTGTTTCCCTGGAGTGTAAATAAAAATGTAAATTAAAAGTGTAAAAGTAAATATATATATATATATATATACACACAATATTTACGATATATAACATGTTATATATAAGTTTATGTGTTTTGGTGAGAGCAGGAATTGGAAATAAGGAAATGTCCTGTGGGAGTCAGAGGTGTCACAGACTGGGGCTGCAGTGCCATCTAGTGCCGGAAAGAGAAAAGGGAAAATGTAAAAGACATTTCAATCTGCTTATTTGTTTATCCAGCAAATTTGCTGGTAATTGTTCAGTTTTCTCACAGTTTTGCACTTCAGTGTTCAATGTTTGTGTGTATTGATGTTATTTTGCACAATGGACTTCACCTGATATGTTTTAAATAATTTATTCTCTGACTTTTTCCTTGTATTTATTTATTTTGTTTAGTTAATTAAAATATGATGTTTTAATGTTACAAGTGGTTTCACTTGTGTACAATGTGTTTGTTGACCTGGATTTTATCTATAAGAAGTAAAACTCTTCAGGTTATGCAAGTGACCAGCAGAACAGAGACAACTTAATCAGACCTGCTGATGGACAAATCTATTAAAATAAATAAATTAATACAGGCTCATTCTGAGAAGAGTACACACAAACCTTTTATCTTCCTGTCAGAAAGGCCTCAGACCAAGTAAAAGATGTCGTGATGAACTAATGACACTTAATATAAAATTATAATTTATTTAAATGTAGAATTGCCCATTTCAGAATTATATATATTATATTATTGTTCTATAAGTATTGATGCATTGATGTGTGCATCAGTTTAATGTTGCAGCTGGTAAAGGTGGAGCTACTTTAAACTACTTTATATGTTGCAGGAAATGGAAAAACTCGAGTAAAGTACAAATACCTGCAGCCTCCCGAGTCCGGAATGTACCATTGCGGTGGTTGCATGGGGGGCACACCTCAGTACACCTGGGAACACAGAGTTTTGAATTATTGTTGGCGCTACAGTCTCCAGACAGCATGGCACACTGTGCAGTTATATGTTTCCTCTGTGTGTTTGGACTCTTTCATGAAGGTGAGAAAGAGACGCTACAGTCATTTTATATCATGTATCTGTTTATATTTATCTGTCTGTGTAATTTCTTTTCTAAAGTGAAAGCACAGCTGTGTGACTCCTGTACGTTTATTGTTTATTGCTTTGCATAAGATTTCCCGCCTAAAACACAGTTTGCATTAGTTAATGGTTAAATTAATATTTTATATCATATTTTGCAATTAAACAAATGCTTTGACAAGACTTCATGTTTTGTCTCTTGCCTTTCCTTCAGTCTCCTTGTTGCTCCATGTTAACTTATTGTTTAACGTCTTCTTACTGCTTTTGAATCTGTTGTTGGTTTTATTTAATTGTTTCACTTTCCTATTTTATTACTTCAATTTCTATTGTATCGTTTTAGTTTTCTTAGGTGTTTCTTCCATTTTAGTTTTGCCTACTTTGTATTATATGTATTATTGTACTGCTGTATTATATTCTGTTTTATTGCCTTTTATGTATTACTCCTTTAATCTTGTATTCCTGTAATGAGGCACATGCAAACCTATCTGCCTCCTCTGGACAGCACTTTGGGTCAACTTCTGTTGCTTTAAATGTGTTATATAAATACAATTCAGTTGACTTCATCACTGATTATATTCTATCTTTTTACACACCAACCGCCTCTGAAACTGTCGCCTCCTGCAGGTCTAACAGCTCTAGTACAAACACAGCAGACTGTGATGGCTGCAGTGGGACAAGAGGCTCGTTTCAGCTGTCAGCTCATGAAAACTAAAGATGTTCTTCAAGTCACATGGCAGAAAATCTCACCTGAGGGGGAGAAGGATATTGCTTCTTACCACATATACTTTGGTCAAAGAGTGAATCCTGACTTTAAAGATGATGTGGAGTTTATAGCTGCGGGACTGCAGAACTGCTCCATAGTTATCAGGAACGTGACGGAGCAGGATGAAGGATGCTATCAGTGTTTGTTTAACACCTACCCTGAAGGTGCTTTCACAGCTACAACCTGCCTCCAACTCTATGGTGAGAACCTTTAAGCATTATTAGAGACAAGTGTTCATGATGATTCCTGAGGTCAAACAGCCGTCTGCTGATGGTGAGAAACACTTCCAAAGCTACAGGATTACAGACTGATTAATACTTTATCATTCTGATGTTTGTGTTTCTTTTTCCAGCTTTTGATGATGAATCTGGATCTAATAACAGTAAGTTCACTAAGTTAATGTTCAGATGTGTAATTCCCATTTGATCTGTTGCTGCTTTATAATTGTTGAGTTTATTCATATCAACATTTTTTCCTCTTTTTCTCCAAGGTCAGAGCAGATTTTGGTATGTTGTATTGGCTGTGGCAGTGGTCTGTGCTGCTGCTGCTGCACTCATCATCCTGCTTAAACTAAAAAAGCAGAACAGGTACTTCTTCTACTTCTACTTCTGATGGAGTTTACATAAAAACAATCATACGACCCAAACTTTAAGAAATGTAAATACTGAATCAACGTCCTCACAGCTTCATACAGGCATCACAGAGGAACAGCAGCAGTGAGGACGATAACACACAAGTTTCCTTCAGAGATACACAGAATATATTAGACTCAGTTTCCAACAGGTGTTTAATAGCTTTTCTGTTTCTTCACAATAATTATAACTTGGACTAAACATATTCCTCTTCTCTGGTTGACAAACACAGTCATGAAGTTGAACTTAGGCTTTATTATAATTTGTATTTATTAATTAATTAGTTTTTTAAATTATATATATGAATGAATGAATTAGTGAATTTTTTTGTCATGCATGCCGAGCCCTTACAAGACACCATGAACTCAAACAGACCAGGATCAGAGAGCTGTGAAAACATTTAAACAACAAGAAAGTCCATCAATAGAAACACAACAAAAGTATATTTCACAGTCAAATCTTCAGAGCATCATTCAGTAGAAAATAATTCATAAATCACTGACCGAAACATTTACTATATTCTGGAAAAATCTATATAAATACTAATTAAACTATCTATCTACACAGAAAATGAGGATTTTCTACAACACGTGGTGTTTGTGGACAAAACTTAGAACCAATCAGCTCTTTGATCGGGCGACAGCCAGGCGTTTCCCATCATGCCCTGGGTCTTGCAGCCGCCTCGATCTCACGAGGTCATCGTTGTCCATTAGTGCATGACGTCAGAGCAAGTCGGGATCAAGTCGGACACAAAACTAACCGGCATGCATTGCGCGGCGATCGCCGGTGATCGATTCTGCGCAGGACTGGCTCATCTCGAACGAGCCTGATGATGATCTCACAGCGCAGTATCCTGCAGAGATGACTCACCCAGCACTTATATGTTTCCTCTGTGCGTTTGAAATCTTTCAGAAAGGTGAGAAAGAGACGCGACAGTCATTTTATATACTATAATGACTATAATAGTCATTTATTTTTCTAAACTGAAAGCACAGCCGTGTGACGTCTGTTTCGGCTTGATGACTTTTAAAGATCTTGATCAGCTCTGTAGTCTCATTTGGCCTCTTTTCCGATTTTCATGCTCTGTTTTGTAGCTGGATATTATTTGTAGCATCTTAAAATATGACCCAGGATTGTGACAGTGAGTTACTTGCTTCACTTGTATTTGTACTATTGATGAAACGGTGAAAAAGTTAAACAAAACGACAATTTGCAGCCGGTTCGGGCTCGGTTTTGTTAGAATTAATCACATTCAAACTAACAATGATTTGCCATACCCAAGGTCCGCTTAAAGAATATATTTTTATTGTACCACTGCCGCTCTGGTGAAGGAGAAACAGAAGTTACAAGGTCCTGAGTTAGTTTAAAGAAGTGGCTGAGTCACATTCAGAGGGAGGAGCTGAACTGAAGGAGAAGGAGGAGCAGAGTTAGTGAACAGCATGATAATAAAGGAAGTGTAGAGTTTCCTCCCTTCAGGACTCAGATTCCTCGGACTGGTGAACTCGTGTATAAAAAGATGCTGGGACCAACCAATCAGATAGCTGATCCATACTATAACACTGTGGACTGTCTTTTCTAGGATGCTGGCTACAGACTAACAGCTTGCTGACTGTGGTTCACTGAATAGAGGAGATCCTTGTACAAGATGGTTTTAATCCTCCACTGTCTTAATAAAAAAACAAATAAACGAACGCGTCTAACAGTTTACGTCTCATTCAGAAAGAGGCACCAGGACCAGACGAGAACTTTTGACGAACGTCAATAACGTCCCCGCAACGTCACGTTTACGTCGTGAACGTCCCGCAAACAGACGTCCCCGACCTAGTCAAGACCTGTTCTCCTGTGTTTTTTGTTTATTATTATTGTGTCAGATTAACCGAATAAAACGTAGTTTTACCCCTTAGAAAATGTTGGCATGAGTTAATGTTAACATTTATATTTTATATGTCGCCTCCTGCAGGTCTAACAGCTCTGGTACAAACACAGCAGACTGTGATGGCTGCAGTGGGACAAGAGGCTCGTTTCAGCTGTCAGCTCATGAAAACTAAAGATGTTCTTCTAGTTTCATGGCAGAAATACTGTCCTGAGGGCGTGAAGAATATTGCTTCTTACCACAAACACTTTGGTCAAATAGTGAATCCTGACTGTAGAGATGAAGTGGAGTTTGAAGCTGGTAGACTGCAGAACTGCTCCATAGTTATCAGGAACGTGACGGAGCAGGATGAAGGATGCTATCAGTGTTTGTTTAACACCTACCCTGAAGGTGCTTTCACAGCTACAACCTGCCTCCAACTCTATGGTGAGAACCTTTAAGCATTATTAGAGACATTTCTATATTAATCTTCTCTTCTGTACTGCAGTACAATAAACATAATGAACCCCTGGTGATTTACAGCTTTAACATCTTTCATGGCTCATTTTCTAGCAGCTGAGCTTCATACAAACTAATATCTGTTCTCTGCAGAGCTGCATGAACCCATTCTACATGTTGGAGAGTCAAACTCTGCTGAAGAGGCAGTTGTGTCCTGCTCGGCCACAGGTCGACCTGCTCCCACAGTGACACTGAATGTCCCACAACCAGACCTCCGCTCCTCTGACTACAGCTCTGTCAGCGTCACCAACACCGACGGGACGGTCACTGTCACCACTACAGCTGTGCTGTCTCGTCTCCATGGCAGCAGCACACAGGTTGGATGTGCGGCGCGGGTGCTCTCTGGTCCTCAGGTGGAGGTGTTCATGATGATTCCTGAGGTCAAACAGCCGTCTGCTGATGGTGAGAAACACTTCCAAAGCTACAGGATTACAGACTGATATGGTTTTTATGAGGAATCAATATTTTCTGTTTGATCTGTAGTTACTTTATAAATGTTGAGTGTTTTTTCCTCAGCTTTTCCTCTTTTTCTCACAGATCCCCCTTGGGTCAGTGTGTTACTGGTTGTGGCCTGTGTTTGTGTTGCTGTGATCATCTCTGTTCTGCTTATACGAAAACATCGGAAATGGTATTTTTTATTTACTTTCAGCTCAACATCTGTCTTGTTGTAATGCAAGTGACTCACAGTTAATATGGTAACGATTGATCTTTGCAGATAAAAACCCATAAATAAATAATTGATAAATGTTTGTTCAGCACTGATGTTTCTTAAATCCTTCAGTCCGTCACACAGGGACCCTGAGGTGATCAAGATGGACAAAACAAACATCCAAGACACTCATGAGTAAGACTCTTTCCTACTGTTATTATTAACTTGCACATATTTATTACTTTTAATTATTATTCACACTATTTTAGAATTTATTTTACTACCTGCCATCTTATATACGCCTGAACTGATCTGCTCAGCATGTTTATTCACATGAATGTTGTTCAGAGGAATTTACTATAGAAATATGTGTGGAATATTGTAAGAACGTGAGTGGAAACTGACACTTTTTTTGTTTTGTTTTTTACGTCAAGGCCCAAAACACCTTCACTCAAGCAGGAGGACAATCAGCTCAGACAACAGACACCTACTGAGAAAAATCAAACAAGCGACGAACCAAAGCCGTCACCTTCAACAGCAAGAAGACTAAATATTGACCAGAATAACCTTGAAATGAAAGGTTTCACTGCAAACCCTGTACAACATTCACCTCCTTCTTACAAAATGTAGTGGGAGAAAAAGTGTTTCCCTGGAGTGTAAATAAAAATGTAAATTTAAAGTGTAAATATATATATATATACATATACATATACACAAAATATTTACGATATATAATGTGATATATAAGCTGATGTGTTTTGCTGAGAGCAGGAATTGGAAATAAGGAAATGTCCTGTGGGAGGCAGAGGTGTCACAGACTGGGGCTGCAGTGACGTCTAGTGCCGGAAAGAGAAAAGGGAAAATGTAAAAGACATTTCAATCTGCTTATTTGTTTATCCAGCAAATTTGTTGGTAATTGTTCAGTTTTCTCACAGTTTTGCACTTCAGTGTTCAATGTTTGTGTGTATTGATGTTATTTTGCACAATGGACTTCACCTGATATGTTTTAAATAATTTATTCTCTGACTTTTTCCTTGTATTTATTTATTTTGTTTAATGAATTAAAATATGATGTTTTAATGTTATTAGTGGTTTCACTTGTGTACAATGTGTTTGTTGCTCTGGATTTTATCTATAAGAAGTAAAAGTCTTCAGGTTATGCAAGTGACCAGCAGAACAGAGACAACTTAATCAGACCTGCTGTTGGACAAATGTATTAAAATAAATAAATAAATACAGGCTTATTCTGAGAAGAGACACTCAGGTTTGGTTTTTCAGTCCGGGCATGTTTGGCAAAAAGAAAAAAATGATCTGACAGGCAGGCAAAATTAATAAAACTGTTGGCTTTAACTATTTATTGTTTGTACAGAAGAGTACACACAAACCTTTTATCTTCCTGTCAGAAAGGCCTCAGACCAGGTAAAAGATGTCGTGATGAACTAATGACACTTACTATAAAATTATTATTTATTTAAATGTAGAATGGCCCATTTCAGAATTACATATATTATTGTTCTATAAGTATTGATGCATTAATGTGTGCATCAGTTTAATGTTGCAGCTGGTAAAGGTGGAGCTACTTTAAACTACTTTATATGTTGCAGGAAATGGAAAAACTCGAGTAAAGTACAAATACCTGCAGCCTCCCGAGTCCGGAATGTACCATTGCGGTGGCATGGGGGGGCAATAATAGTCACACGCCGTCTATATCGCATTTAAACAGCTCATTGGCCAAAACTTCTTTAATAACAGTGTTTTGTAGTTATTTTATTTTAAGTCCCATGTTTTTCCTTGTGATTATTTGCTACATGTTTGGTGAATAAGTGTTTATATGGCGACCAACTTACCTGGAAGTTACCTGCACACCTCGGTTCACCTGGGAACACTGAGATTTGATTTATTAGCGGCAGGTACAGTCTCCAGACAGCATGGCGCACTGTGCAGTTATATGTTTCCTCTGTGCGTTTGGACTCTTTCATGAAGGTGAGAAAGAGACGCTACAGTCATTTTATATCCATGTATCTGTTTATATTTATCTGTCTGTGTAATTTCTTTTCTAAAGTGAAAGCACAGCTGTGTGACTCCTGCACGTTTATTGTTTATTGCTTTGCATAAGATTTCCCGCCTAAAACATAGTTTGCATTAATTAATGGTTAAATTAATATTTTATATCATATTTTGCAATTAAACAAATGCTTTGACAAGACTTCATGTTTTGTCTCTTGCCTTTCCTTCAGTCTCCTTGTTGCTCCATGTTAACTTATTGTTTAACGTCTTCTTACTGCTTTTGAATCTGTTGTTGGTTTTATTTAATTGTTTCACTTTCTTATTTTATTACTTCGATTTCTATTGTATCGTTTTAGTTTTCTTAGGTGTTTCTTCCATTTTAGTTTTGCCTACTTTGTATTATATGTATTATTGTACTGTTGTATTATATTATGTCTTATTGCCTTTTGTGTGTTATTCTTTTAATCTTGTATTCCTGTAATGAGGCACATGCAAACCTATCTGCCTATCTGTTGTTTTAAATGTGTTCTATAAATAAAATTCACTTGACTTCTTCAATGATTATATTCTATCTCTTTACACACCAACCACCTCTGAAACTGTCGCCTCCTGCAGGTCTAACAGCTCTGGTACAAACACAGCAGACTGTGATGGCTGCAGTGGGACAAGAGGCTCGTTTCAGCTGTCAGCTCATGCAAACTAAAGATGTTCTTCAAGTCACATGGCAGAAAATCTTACCTGAGGGGGAGAAGAATATTGCTTCTTACAACAAACAATTTGGTCAAAGAGTGAATCTTGACTTTAGAGATAAAGTGGAGTTTATAGATGCTGGACTGCAGAACTGCTCCATAGTTATCAGGAAGGTGACGGAGCAGGATGAAGGATGCTATCACTGTTTGTTTAACACCTACCCTGAAGGTGCTTTCACAGCTACAACCTGCCTCCAACTCTATGGTGAGAACCTTTAAACATTATTAGAGACATTTCTATAATAATCTTTTCTTCTGTACTGCAGAACAATAAACATAATGAACCCCTGGTGATTTACAGCTTTAACATCTTTCATGGCTGATTTTCTAGCAGCTGAGCTTCATACAAACTAATATCTGTTCTCTGCAGAGCTGCATGAACCCATTCTACATGTTGGAGAGTCAAACTCTGCTGAAGAGGCAGTTGTGTCCTGCTCGGCCACAGGTCGACCTGCTCCCACAGTGACACTGAATGTCCCACAACCAGACCTCCGCTCCTCTGACTACAGCTCTGTCAGCGTCACCAACACCGACGGGACGGTCACTGTCACCACTACAGCTGTGCTGCCTCGTCTCCATGGCAACAGCACACAGGTTGGATGTGCGGCGCGGGTGCTCTCTGGTCCTCAGGTGGAGGTGTTCATGATGATTCCTGAGGTCAAACAGCCGTCTGCTGATGGTGAGAAACACTTCCAAAGCTACAGGATTACAGACTGATATGGTTTTTATGAGGAATCCATATTTTTGATTTGATCTGTAGTTACTTTATAGATGCTGAGTGTTTTTTCCCCAATGAGTTTTCCTTTTTTTCTCACAGATCCCCCTTCATTCTTGATTATTGTGGGTGTGTTCGTGGTTGTGGCCTGTGTTTGTGTTGCCGCGATCATCTCTGCTCTGCTTATACGAAAACATCGGAAAAGGTTTTTTTTTTACTTTCAAGTCAACATCTGTCTTGTTGTAATGCAAGTGTCTCACAGTTAATATGGTAATGATTGATCTTTACAGATAAAACCCATAAATAAATCATTGATAAATGTTTGTTCAGCACTGACTTTTCTAAAATCCTTGAGTCTGTCACACAGAGACCCTGAGGAGTTCAGTACACCCCAAAAACCAAACAACAACAATCAACGACATGAGTAAGACAATTTATTCATTTTCCACTTGTACATATACATTTTTATTCCTTCTTTTCAAAATAGTTTAATCTGTCATTCATTTAGAAATTGACTCATGTCCTGTTTTAATCTGAAGGATCAAAACACCTTTCATCCAGCAAGAGAACGAGCTGCAAAGGCAAAGGTCTACTGGGAAAAACAAAAAAAGCAACTCTCCTAAAGTATCATCTCTGCCAGGAAAGTCCAAAAAGTTCAAAACGTGTCAGAGAAAGCTGTGTTTCTGACACAAAATAACCCACAAGACTGCAGCGCCAGGAGGAAAACCATTCATGTACTTCATAGTTTGATGTTAATGTTTTTGTCCTCTTTAATTTTTTACTGTATTCCTTGACCATTCTTTTTATGTTTATTTTTGTGATGTTCTTTACTGTTGCATGTCTTAACTACTTTTTCTCTCTTTTAAATGAAACTTATATAAATTTGCTGCTGCTTCTTTTTGTATTTTTTCTTATAAACTGAATTATGACAAAGATGAAATTTCAGGGAGACACTGAATGTAAAAAATGAATGTGAATGAGTCCTGTGTTCAACAGCAGGACGTGCTCAGGAAACCCTTTTGTAACTATTGTCACACCGATGATGCATTGGCAAAACCAATCCAGCTGTGTTTGTTTTTGTTGTGTTAAATAAAATGATACATCGTCTGCATATTTTTGCTGCTGCTTCTTTCTGTTCTCCCTTTTATTTATGTTGTTTGTATCATCCAATGAGCTAAATTATGGCAAGAATTTGAAGGTTTCAGACTCAGATGAGCTGTGATAAGAAACTGATTTATTGACTTATTTAAATATCAATAATGGAGCCATCAAACCTTCATGGTGCGCAACTCGGCCACTGGAGGTCCTGCTTTTCTCAGATTTACAGAAGAGGAGTGGAGGCTGTTGGAGGGATCAGGGACTGAAATGCGGGCGACAGGAACTGTCGTGGTTTAAGTCCGTGAACGATGGATTATTGTGCTGCAGTCTCACATCACCTGTAGCGCGGGGAGCGTCTCCAACACCGGCTGCAGACTTCGCCTGTGCGCACCATCATCTGTCTGCGGGTGAGTTGCATTTCTTCTCTGTCTGGATGTTTTTCACGACAATTTTGTCTTGGAATGACTTGTTGTAGTTGTAGACTTTCTTACTTAACACAAACACCGAAATTAGTTTGTCTAACTCTGTGTGGTGAAGCCCTGCAGGACCTGTCTGTGAGGATGTGGATGTTTTCCAACTCTTTCTTTTATTAACTTAAAACAACATTTAACTTATTTTTAGAGCAGTTTTCTTCCCTTACACTGAACTCATACTCTTGTATCATTGATCTAAATTGGATAATAAGTTTAAATCCAGGTATAATTTAATTAATCTGTAACTTAATAAAGGTATAACTTTCCTTGTCGTTGCAGCATTTCTATAAACCGTGCCTATGCCGTTTTTCACTGTGTATTTTCAGGTGGAGTTGTGTTATTTCTGTGTAGCGTTTTATCATTTTGAATGATTTTCATGTTGCAAACCTGGCAAGAGAAAGATTTACACCCCCATATGTGAAATAAGAACCCCCCCACCATATAAAAATGTGTTTCCTCTGCAATCTCACATAACATCTGTCTCCTGGGACTGACCCAGCTGTTGCGTAAAGAAGTCAGTGCACATCTGGAGGATGATGGATCTGGATCTAATAACAGTAAGTTCAGTAAGTTATTGTTCAGATGCAGAATTCCCGTTTGGTTTGTTGCTGCTTTATAATTGTTGAGTATCATATCAACTCTTTTTCTTCAAGGTCGGACCAGAGTGCGGTATGGTGTATTGGCTGTGGTGGTGGTCTGGTGTTGTACTGCTGCTGCACTCATCATCCTGCTTAAACTAAAAAAGCAGAACAGGTACTTCTTTCAATCAACATGTTTTTATTGAATATTTGTGTGTCAGTCTACCTGTCTGACCAAATATGGCAACTGTTTATTAAAGGGATAATTCTAACTATTCCTACGGCATCTATGAATAAATGATCTGTGAAGTTTTCTCAGCACTGATGTTTCTCAAATCCTTCAGTCTGTCACACAGGGACCCTGAGGCCAACGAGGCGGACAAAACAAACATCCAAGACACTCATGAGTAAGTTATTAACTTCCACATATTTGTTACTTTTAATTATTCTTCGCTCTATTGTAGAGTTTATTTTACTACCTGCCATCTTATATACGCCTGAACTGATCTGCTCAGCATGTTTATTCACCTGAATGTTGTTCAGAGGAATTTAGTATAAAAATATGTGCAGAATATTGTAACAATGTGAGTGGAAACTGACTCTTTTTTTGTTTTGTTTTTTACTTCAAGGGCCAAAACACTTTTATTCAAGCAGGAGAACAATCAGCTCAGACAACAGACACCTACTGAGAAAAATCAAACAAGCGACAAACCAAAGCCGTCACCTTCAACAGCAAGAAGACTAAATATTGACCAGAATAACCTTGAAATGAAAGGTTTCACTGCAAACCCTGTACAACATTCACCTCCTTCTTCCACAATGTAGTGGGAGAAAAAGTGTTTCCCTGGAGTGTAAATAAAAATGTAAATTTAAAGTGTAAATACACAAAATATTTACGATATATAATGTGATATATAAGCTGATGTGTTTTGGTGAGAGCAGGAATTGGAAATAAGGAAATGTCCTGTGGGAGTCAGAGGTGTCACAGACTGGGGCTGCAGTGCCATCTAGTGTCAGAAAGAGAAAAGGGAAAATGTAAAAGACATTTCAATCTGCTTATTTTTTTATCCAGCAAATTTGCTGGTATTTGTTCAGTTTTCTCACAGTTTTGCACTTCAGTGTTCAATGTTTGTCTGTATTGATGTTATTTTGCACAATGGACTACACCTGATATGTTTTAAATAATTTATTCTTTGACTTTTTCCTTGTATTTATTTATTTTGTTTAATGAATTAAAATATGATGTTTTAATGTTATAAGTGGTTTCACTTGTGTACAATGTTTTGTTGACCTGGATTTTATGTATAAGAAGTAAAAGTCTTCAGGTTATGCAAGTGACCAGCAGAACAGAGACAACTTAATCAGACCTGCTGATGGACAAATATATTAAAATAAATATAATAAATACAGGCTCATTCTGAGAAGAGACACTCAGGTTTGGTTTTTCAGTCCGGGCATGTTTGGCAAAAAGAAAAAAAATGATCTGACAGGCAGGCAAAATTAATAAAACTGTTGGCTTTAACTATTTATTGTTTGTACAGAAGAGTACACACAAACCTTTTATCTTCCTGTCAGAAAGGCCTCAGACCAAGTAAAAGATGTCGTGATGAACTAATGACACTTAATATAAAATTATTATTTATTTAAATGCAGAATGGCCCATTTCAGAATTACATATATTATATTATTGTTCTATAAGTATTGATGCATTGATGTGTGCATCAGTTTAATGTTGTAGCTGGTAAAGGTGGCGCTACTTTAAACTACTTTATATGTTGCAGGAAATGGAAATACTCGAGTAAAGTACAAATACCTGCAGCCTCCCGAGTCCGGAATGTACCATTGCGGTGGCATGGGGGGGCAATAATTGTCACACGCCGTCTATATCGCATTTAAACAGTTAATTGGCCAAAACTTCTTAAATAACAGTGTTTTGTAGTTATTTTATTTTAAGTCCCATGTTTTTCCTTGTGATTATTTGCTACATGTTTGGTGAATAAGTGTTTATATGGCGACCAACTTACCTGGAAGTTACCTGCACACCTCGGTTCACCTGTGGACCATGTGATTTATTGTTGGCGCGACAATCTCCAGACAGCATGGCGCACTGTGCAGTTATATGTTTCCTCTGTGTGTTTGGACTCTTTCATGAAGGTGAGAAAGAGACGCTACAGTCATTTTATATCCATGTATCTGTTTATATTTATCTGTCTGTGTAATTTCTTTTCTTAAGTGAAAGCACAGCTGTGTGACTCCTGCACGTTTATTGTTTATTGCTTTGCATAAGATTTCCTGCCTAACACATAGTTTGCATTAGTTAATGGTTAAATTAATATTTTATATCATATTTTGCAATTAAACAAATGCTTTGACAAGACTTCATGTTTTGTCTCTTGCCTTTCCTTCAGTCTCCTTGTTGCTCCATGTTAACTTATTGTTTAACGTCTTCTTACTGCTTTGAATCTGTTGTTGGTTTTATTTAATTGTTTCACTTTCCTATTTTATTACTTCGATTTCTATTGTATCGTTTTAGTTGTCTTAGGTGTTTCTTCCATTTTAGTTTTGCCTACTTTGTATTATATGTATTATTGTACTGTTGTATTATCTTATCTCATCTTATCTTATCTATTATCTTGTCTTATTGCCTTTTATGTATTATTCCTTTAATCTTGTATTCCTGTAATGAGGCACATGCAAACCTATCTGCCTCCTCTGGACAGCACTTTGGGTCAACTTCTGTTGCTTTAAATGTGTTATATAAATACAATTAACTTGACTTCATCATTGATTATATTCTATCTCTTTACACACCAACCGCCTCTGAAACTGTCGCCTCCTGCAGGTCTAACAGCTCTGGTACAAACACAGCAGACTGTGATGGCTGCAGTGGGACAAGAGGCTCGTTTCAGCTGTCAGCTCATGCAAACTAAAGATGTTCTTCAAGTTTCATGGCAGAAAATCTTACCTGAGGGGGAGAAGAATATTGCTTCTTACCACAAACACTTTGGTCAAAGAGTGAATCCTGACTTTAAGGATGATGTGGAGTTTATCGCTGCTGGACTGCAGAACTGCTCCATAGTTATCAGGAACGTGACAAAGGAAGATGAAGGATGCTATCAGTGTTTGTTTAACACCTACCCTGAAGGTGCTTTCACAGCTACAACCTGCCTCCAACTCTATGGTGAGAACCTTTAAGCATTATTAGAGACATTTCTATATAATCTTCTCTACTGTACTGCAGTACAATAAACATAATGAACCCCTGGTGATTTACAGCTTTAACATCTTTCATGGCTCATTTTCTAGCAGCTGAGCTTCATACAAACTAATATCTGTTCTCTGCAGAGCTGCATGAACCCATTCTACATGTTGGAGAGTCAAACTCTGCTGAAGAGGCAGTTGTGTCCTGCTCGGCCACAGGTCGACCTGCTCCCACAGTGACACTGAATGTCCCACAACCAGACCTCCGCTCCTCTGACTACAGCTCTGTCAGCGTCACCAACACCGACGGGACGGTCACTGTCACCACTACAGCTGTGCTGTCTCGTCTCCATGGCAACAGCACACAGGTTGGATGTGCGGCGCGGGTGCTCTCTGGTCCTCAGGTGGAGGTGTTCATGATGATTCCTGAGGTCAAACAGCCGTCTGCTGATGGTGAGAAACACTTTTAAGATACAGGATTATAGACTGATATGGTTTTTATGAGGAATCAATATTTTCTGTTTGATCTGTAGTTACTTTATAGATGCTGAATGTTTTTTCATCTGAGTTTTTCTCACAGATCCCATTTTGATCATTGTGTTACTGGTTGTGGCCTGTGTTTGTGTTGCTGTGATCATCTCTGTTCTGCTTATACGAAAACATCGGAAAAGGTATTTTTTATTTACTTTCAGCTCAACATCTGTCTTGTTGTAATGTAATGTGTCTCACAGTTAATATGGTAACGATAGATTTTTGCAGATAAAAACCCATAAATAAATAATTGATAAATGTTTGGTCAGCACTGATGTTTCTCAAATCCTTCAGTCTGTCACACAGGGACCCTGAGGTGATCAAGACGGACAAAACAAACATCAAAGACACATATGAGTAAGACTCTTTCCTACTGTTATTATTAACTTCCACATATGTATTACTTTTAATTTTTCTTCACTCTATTGTAGAGTTTATTTTACTACCTGCCATCTTATTTACGCCTGAACTGATCTGCTCAGCATGTTTATTCACATGAATGTTGTTCAGAGGAATTTAGTATAAAAATATGTGTGGAATATTGTAACGATGTGAGTGGAAAGTGACTCTTTTTTTGTTTTGTTTTGTTTTTTACTTCAAGGCCCAGAACACTTTTATTCAAGCAGGAGGATAATCAGCTCAGACAACAGACACCTACTAAGATAAATCAAACAAGCAACAAACCAAAGCTGTCACCTTCAACAGCAAGAAGACTAAATTTTGACCAGAATAACCTTCCAGGCTCAAGACAGTCAGACCTGAACACAGACTAACTGCATGGGAGGCAAATTGTCCCGGCACTGTGACAGAAATGAAAGGTTTCACTGCAAACCCTGAACAACATTCACCTCCTTCTTCCACAATGTAGTGGGAGAAAAAAAGTGTTTCCCTGGAGTGTAAATAAAAATGTAAATTAAAAGTGTAAAAATATATATATACAAAATATTTACGATATATAATACACGTTGGAGAAAAAATATCTGACTAATTGAAAACTTGTGCATCATAAATTGATTTCAGTGGGGATAAGATTCTCATTATCACTGATAAATCCTCGGGTAATGTCTGTCTGTAACATGAACTGTGTTTTCCATCCCAAGTGATTTTTGAAAAATGCTAATTATGACTGTCTTAGACTACTGTCACAATAGTAAAGGTTTGCGAGCTGATGTGTTTTGCTGAGAGCAGGAATTGGAAATAAGGAAATGTCCTGTTGGAGGCAGAGGTGTCACAGACTGAGGCTGCAGTGACGTCTAGTGTCTGGAAAGAGAAAAGAAGGAAAATGTAAAAGACATTTCAATCTGCTTATTTTTTGCACAACAAATTAAAACTGCTTAATCGATCAAGTGATCTATGAAGGTAATAGTTGAAGCAATCAAATTAATATATATATATGTATTTATAAGGGTCATATTATACATAATAAATGATGTAATATACAAAATATATTATTTTCTGCATATTTTCTAAATTTGCTGCTAATTGTTCACTTTTCTCACAGTTTTGCACTTTAATGTTCAATGTTTGTGTGTATTGATGTTATTTTGCTCAATGGATTTCACTTGATATGTTTTAAATAATCAATTCTCTGACTTTTTCCTTGTATTTATTTATTTTGTTTAATTAGTTCAAATATGATGTTTTAATGTTATAAGTGGCTTCACTTGTGTACAATGTGTTTGTTGCTCTGGATTTTATCTATAAGAAGTAAAACTCTTCAGGTTATGCAAGTGACCAGCAGAACAGGGACAACTTAATCAGACCTGCTGATAGACAAAAATATTAAAATAAATAAATAAATACAGCTCATTCTGAGAAGAGACACTCAGGTTTGGTTTTTCAGTCCGGGCATGTTTGGCAAAAAGACAAAAATGATCTGACAGGCAGGCAAAATTAATAAAACTGTTGGCTTTAACTATTTATTGTTTGTACAGAAGAGTACGCACAAACCTTTTATCTTCCTGTCAGAAAGGCCTCAGACCAGGTAAAAAATGTCATGTGATGAACTAATGACACTTAATTTAATTTTTTATTTTTTTTTAAAAGCAGAATGGCCCATTTCAGATTTACATATATTATATTATTGTTCTATAATTAATGATGCATTAATGTGTGCATCAGTTTAATGTTGCAGCTAAAGGTGGAACTACTTTAAACTACTTTATAAGCTGCTGGGTGGCTTGTGAATTTAGCCCAGAGGATCAATGAAGTCTTATCTTAACCTTTAATAAAACATCATAATGTATTTGTTGATTATATTTTTAGTTATTAATCTCAATCTGCAAAGGAACTAAAGTTATCATAGAAATGTAGAGGAGTAGAAGTATAAAGTAGCAGGAAATGGAAATACTCGAGTAAAGTACAAATACCTGCAGCCTCCCGAGTCCGGAATGTACCATTGCGGTGGTGGCATGGGGGGGGCAATAATAGTCACGCGCCGTCAATATGGCATTTTAAACAGTTAATTGGCCAAAACTTCTTAAATAACAGTTTTTTGTAATTATTATATTTTAAGTCCCATGTTTTTCTTGTGATTATTTGCTACATGTTTAGTGAATAAGTGTTTACATGGCGACCAACTTACCTGGAAGTTACCTGCACACCTCGGTTCACCTGGGAACACTGAGCTTTAAATTGTTGGCGGTACAGTCTCCAGACAGCATGGAGCACTGTGCAGTTATATGTTTCCTCTGTGTGTTGGGACTCTTTCAGACAGGTGAGAAAGAGACGCTACAGTCATTTTATATCCATGTATCTGTTTATATTTATCTGTCTGTGTAATTTCTTTTCTAAAGTGAAAGCACAGCTGTGTGACTCCTGCACGTTTTTTGTTTATTCATGCATACGATTCCCCGCCTAAAACACAGTTTTCATTAGTTAATGGTTAAATTAATATTTTATATCATATTTTGCAATTAAGCAAATGCGTTAACAAGAGTTTATTTGTTTTATCTCCCTTTAGTTCAGTCTTTATTTCGATCTGTTGCTGGTTTTATTTAATTTCTCTCAACTTCCTATTTTATTACTTTGATTTCTATTGTATGTTTTAGTTTTCTTAGGTGTTTCTTCTATTTAAGTCTTGCTTACTTTGTATTATATGTATTATTGTACTGTTGTATTATATTCTGTTTTATTGCCTTTTATGTATTACTCCTTTAATCTTGTATTCCTGTAATGAGGCACATGCAAACCTATCTGTTGTTAAAATTCACTTGACTTCATCACTGATTATATTCTATCTCTTTACACACCAACCACCTCTGAAACTGTCGCCTCCTGCAGGTCTAACAGCTCTGGTACAAACACAGCAGACTGTGATGGCTGCAGTGGGACAAGAGGCTCGTTTCAGCTGTCAGCTCATGAAAACTAAAGATGTTCGTCAAGTTTCATGGCAGAAAATCTTACCTGAGGGGGAGAGGAATATTGCTTCTTACCACAAAGTGCATGGTCGAATAGTGAATCCTGACTTTAGAGATAAAGTGGAGTTTGAAGCTGGTGGACTGCAGAACTGCTCCATAGTTATCAGGAAGGTGACGGAGCAGGATGAAGGATGCTATCAGTGTTTGTTTAACACCTACCCTGAAGGTGCTTTCACAGCTACAACCTGCCTCCAACTCTATGGTGAGAACCTTTAAGCATTATTAGAGACAATTCTATAATAATTCTCTCTTCTGTACTGCAGTACAATAAACATAATGAACCCCTGGTGATTTACAGCTTTAACATCTTTCATGGCTCATTTTCTAGCAGCTGAGCTTCACACAAACTAATATCTGTTCTCTGCAGAGCTGCATGAACCCATTCTACATGTTGGAGAGTCAAACTCTGCTGAAGAGGCAGTTGTGTCCTGCTCGGCCACAGGTCGACCTGCTCCCACAGTGACACTGAATGTCCCACAACCAGACCTCCGCTCCTCTGACTACAGCTCTGTCAGCGTCACCAACACCGACGGGACGGTCACTGTCACCACTACAGCTGTGCTGTCTCGTCTCCATGGCAACAGCACACAGGTTGGATGTGCGGCGCGGGTGCTCTCTGGTCCTCAGGTGGAGGTGTTCATGATGATTCCTGAGGTCAAACAGCCGTCTGCTGATGGTGAGAAACACTTCCAAAGCTACAGGATTACAGACTGATTAATACTTTATCATTCTGATGTTTGTGTTTCTTTTTCCAGATCTTGATGATGAATCTGGATCTAATAACAGTAGCTTCACTAAGTTCATGTTCAGATGTAGAATTCCCATTTGGTTTGTTGCTGCTTTATAATGGTTGAATTCATTCATATCAACTCTTTTTCTTCAAGGTCGGACCAGAGTGCGGTATGGTGTATTGCCTGTGGCAGCGGTCTGGTGTTGTACTGCTGCACTCATCATCCTGCCTCAACTAAAAAAGCAGAACAGGTACTTCTTTCAATCAACATGTTTTTATTTAATATTTGTGTGTCAGTCTACCTGTCTGACCAAATATGGCAACTGTTTATTAAAGGGACAATTCTTACTATTCCTACAGCATCTAGGATCTCAACACATTTCAGTCGTAGTTTAAATCAGTGAATTCCAATTCCTTGTCTCTCTTCTCGACAGGTTAAAGGGCAACAGAAGCAACGAAAATGGCTATTGACCATCTTAGACTATATTAGACAGTCATAAGTAAGTTATTAACTTCCACATATTTATTATTTTTAATTTTTCTTCACTCTATTGTAGAGTTTATTTTACTACCTGCCATCTTATATACGCCTGAACTGATCTGCTCAGCATGTTCATTCACCTGAATGTTGTTCAGAGGAATTTACTATAAAAATTAGTGCAGAATATTGTAACAATGTGAGTGGAAAGTGACTCTTTTTTTTGTTTTGTTTTGTTTTTTACTTCAATGGCCAGAACACTTTTATTCAAGCAGGAGGACAATCAGCTCAGACAACAGACAACTACTAAGATAAATCAAACAAGCAACAAACCAAAGCTGTCACCTTCAACAGCAAGAAGACTAAATTTTGACCAGAATAACCTTCCAGACTCAAGACAGTCAGACCTGATCAAAGACTAACTGCATGGGAGGCAAATTGTCCCGGCACTGTGACAGAAATGAAAGGTTTCACTGCAAACCCTGAACAACATTCACCTCCTTCTTCCACAATGTAGTGGGAGAAAAAAAGTGTTTCCCTGGAGTGTAAATAAAAATGTAAATTTAAAGTGTAAAAATATATATATATATACAAAATATTTACGATATATAACGTGTGATATATAAGCTGATGTGTTATGGTGAGAGCAGGAATTGGAAATAAGGAAATGTCCTGTGGGAGTCAGAGGTGTCAGACTGGGGCTGCAGTGCCATCTAGTGTCAGAAAGAGATCAGAAGGAAAATGTAAAAGACATTTCAATCTGCTTATTTGTTTATCCAGCAAATTTGCTGGTAATTGTTCAGTTTTCTCACAGTTTTGCACTTCAGTATTCAATGTTTGTGTGTATTGATGTTATTTTGCACAATGGACTTCACTTGATATGTTTTAACTAATCAATTCTCTGACTTTTTCCTTGTATTTATTTATTTTCTTTAGTTAATTAAAAAATGATGTTTTAATGTTATAAGTGGTTTCACTTGTGTACAATGTTTTGTTGCTCTGGATTTTATCTATAAGAAGTAAAAGTCTTCAGGTTATGCAAGTTTCCAGCAGAACAGAGACAACTTAATCAGACCTGCTGATGGACAATGTATTACAATAAATAAATAAATACAGGCTCATTTTGAGAGGAGACACTTGGGTTTGGTTTTTCAGTCTGGTCAGAATAAATGCTTTTAAAACTGTTGTCTATAACTATTTATTGTTTTTATTAATTCCATTCATGTGGAAGTGGGTTGGTGTTTGTTTAATAAATAAGTGAGGCATTTCTCTGGACAGTTATAGGGCCCTTTAAATATTTGGAAATATACATCATAGGACACAGAAACAAGACCTATTCTCTCCAAAACATCTGAAAATATATGAGAGTGTGAAACTACTTGTTATCTTCCTCTTTGCACTTCACGGACCTGTCAGAAAGGCCTCAGATCAGGTTAAAAAATGTCATGTGATGAACTAATGACACTTAATGTAAAAAGTAAAGTACAATATACCTGCAGACTGAACTTTAGTGACCTGCAGCTTCCGAGTCCGGAATGTACCATTGCGGTGGCATGGGGGGCCAATAATTGTCACGCGCCGTCAATATTGCATTTTAAACAGCTAATTAGCCAAAACTAATTAAATAAAAGTGTTTTGTTATTATTTTATTTTAAGGCCCATGTTTATTCTAGTGATAATTTGCTACATGTTTGGTGAATAAGTGTTTATATGGCGTCCAACTTACCTGGAAGTTACCTGCACACACCTCTCGGTTCATCATTTGCAGTGAGAGTTTTCACTCTGAAAAGTTTGTTGCTACAGTCTCCAGACAGCATGGAGCACTGTGCAGTTATATGTTTCCTCTGTGCGTTTGGAGTCTTTCAGAAAGGTGAGAAAGAGACGCTACAGTCA
Source organism: Lateolabrax maculatus (assembly GCA_031216445.1). NCBI lineage: Eukaryota > Metazoa > Chordata > Actinopteri > Acropomatiformes > Lateolabracidae > Lateolabrax > Lateolabrax maculatus. Next base: position 5,903,879 of record CM062215.1, on the reverse strand, counting down.
TTTTATATACTATAATGACTATAATAGTCATTTATTTTTCTAAACTGAAAGCACAGCCGTGTGACGTCTGTATGTTAATTGTTTGTTGTAGTTGTTTAAGATTAACCGACTAAAATGTAGTTTGCATTACTTGTTAGATTCGTTCATATTTTATACCATTTATTCCAAAGAAGTAAATTCCATAACAAGACTTTATGACTGAGTTAGATTCAGTCACCATCCACTGCTGCTGGAATGACGCACTTTACTTCCTTCACCGAAGTCCAGTCTAATGGAGATTGTCAATTGGATTTTGGATTATTGCAGAAAATAAACTCTGTGGTAAACACACTTCTAACTTTCCAACTTGTACTTTGATTTCACTCTTCTACAGAAATGTATAAATCTACAAGTTGGACAGTTTGAGTTATATTAGTTTACAAGAGCGCCAGTATAAACACAACTAGAGGCTGTAATGGAGGACCAGTGAGTAGGTTAGTTTCTGTTTCGGCTTGATGACTTTTAAAGATCTTGATCAGCTCTGTAGTCTCATTTGGCCTCTTTTTCGATTTTCAGGCTCTGTTTTGTAGCTGGATATTATTTGTAGCATCTTAAAATATGACCCAGGATTGTGACAGTGAGTTACTTGCTTCACTTGTATTTGTTCTATTGATGAAACGGTGAAAAAGTTAAACAAAACGATAATTTGCAGCCGGTTCGGGCTCGGTTTTGTTAGAATTAATCACATTCAAACTAACAATGATTTGCCATACCCAAGGTCCGCTTATTGTACCACTGCCGCTCTGTTGAAGGAGAAACAGAAATTACAAGGTACGCGGAGAGCTTAAAGAAGTGGCTGAGTCACATTCAGAGGGAGGAGCTGAACTGAAGGAGAAGGAGGAGCAGAGTTAGTGAACAGCATGATAATAAAGGAAGTGTAGAGTTTCCTCCCTTCAGGACTCAGATTCCTCGGACTGGTGAACTCGTGTATAAAAAGATGCTGGGACCAACCAATCAGATAGCTGATCCATACTATAACACTGTGGACTGTCTTTTCTAGGATGCTGGCTACAGACTAACAGCTTGCTGACTGTGGTTCACTGAATAGAGGAGATCCTTGTGCAAGATGGTTTTAATCCTCCACTGTCTTAATAAAAAAACAAATAAACGAACGCGTCTAACAGTTTACGTCTCATTCAGAAAGAGGCACCAGGACCAGACGAGAACTTTTGACGAACGTCAATAACGTCCCTGCAACGTCACGCAACGTCACGTTTACGTCGTGAACGTCCCGCAAACAGACGTCCCCGACCTAGTCAAGACCTGTTCTCCTGTGTTTTTTGTTTATTATTATTGTGTCAGATTAACCGAATAAAACGTAGTTTTACCCCTTAGAAAATGTTTGCATGAGTTAATGTTAACATTTATATTTTATATGTCGCCTCCTGCAGGTCTAACAGCTCTGGTACAAACACAGCAGACTGTGATGGCTGCAGTGGGACAAGAGGCTCGTTTCAGCTGTCAGCTCATGAAAACTAAAGATGTTCTTCTAGTTTCATGGCAGAAATACTGTCCTGAGGGCGTGAAGAATATTGCTTCTTACCACAAACACTTTGGTCAAATAGTGAATCCTGACTGTAGAGATGAAGTGGAGTTTGAAGCTGGTAGACTGCAGAACTGCTCCATAGTTATCAGGAAGGTGACGGAGCAGGATGAAGGATGCTATCAGTGTTTGTTTAACACCTACCCTGAAGGTGCTTTCACAGCTACAACCTGCCTCCAACTCTATGGTGAGAACCTTTAAGCATTATTAGAGACATTTCTATATTAATCTTCTCTTCTGTACTGCAGTACAATAAACATAATGAACCCCTGGTGATTTACAGCTTTAACATCTTTCATGGCTCATCTTCTAGCAGCTGAGCTTCATACAAACTAATATCTGTTCTCTGCAGAGCTGCATGAACCCATTCTACATGTTGGAGAGTCAAACTCTGCTGAAGAGGCAGTTGTGTCCTGCTCGGCCACAGGTCGACCTGCTCCCACAGTGACACTGAATGTCCCACAACCAGACCTCCGCTCCTCTGACTACAGCTCTGTCAGCGTCACCAACACCGACGGGACGGTCACTGTCACCACTACAGCTATGCTGCCTCGTCTCCATGGCAACAGCACACAGGTTGGATGTGCGGCGCGGGTGCTCTCTGGTCCTCAGGTGGAGGTGTTCATGATGATTCCTGAGGTCAAACAGCCGTCTGCTGATGGTGAGAAACACTTCCAAAGCTACAGGATTACAGACTGATATGGTTTTTATGAGGAATCAATATTTTCTGTTTGATCTGTAGTTACTTTATAAATGTTGAGTGTTTTTTCCTCAGCTTTTCCTCTTTTTCTCACAGATCCCCCTTGGGTCAGTGTGTTACTGGTTGTGGCCTGTGTTTGTGTTGCTGTGATCATCTCTGTTCTGCTTATACGAAAACATCGGAAATGGTATTTTTTATTTACTTTCAGCTCAACATCTGTCTTGTTGTAATGCAAGTGACTCACAGTTAATATGGTAACGATTGATCTTTGCAGATAAAAACCCATAAATAAATAATTGATAAATGTTTGTTCAGCACTGATGTTTCTTAAATCCTTCAGTCCGTCACACAGGGACCCTGAGGTGATCAAGATGGACAAAACAAACATCCAAGACACTCATGAGTAAGACTCTTTCCTACTGTTATTATTAACTTGCACATATTTATTACTTTTAATTATTATTCACACTATTTTAGAATTTATTTTACTACCTGCCATCTTATATACGCCTGAACTGATCTGCTCAGCATGTTTATTCACATGAATGTTGTTCAGAGGAATTTACTATAGAAATATGTGTGGAATATTGTAACAACGTGAGTGGAAACTGACACTTTTTTTGTTTTGTTTTTTACGTCAAGGCCCAAAACACCTTCACTCAAGCAGGAGGACAATCAGCTCAGACAACAGACACCTACTGAGAAAAATCAAACAAGCGACGAACCAAAGCCGCCACTTTCAACAGCAAGAAGACTAAATATTGACCAGAATAACCTTGAAATGAAAGGTTTCACTGCAAACCCTGAACAACATTCACCTCCTTCTTCCACAATGTAGTGGGAGAAAAAGTGTTTCCCTGGAGTGTAAATAAAAATGTAAATTTAAAGTGTAAATATATATATATATATATATATATATATATATATATATATATATATATATATATACACATATACACAAAATATTTACGATATATAATGTGATATATAAGCTGATGTGTTATGGTGAGAGCAGGAATTGGAAATAAGGAAATGTCCTGTGGGAGTCAGAGGTGTCACAGACTGGGGCTGCAGTGCCATCTAGTGTCTGGAAAGAGAAAAGGGAAAATGTAAAAGACATTTCAATCTGCTTATTTGTTTATCCAGCAAATTTGCTGGTAATTGTTCAGTTTTCTCACAGTTTTGCACTTCAGTGTTCAATGTTTGTCTGTATTGATGTTATTTTGTACAATGGACTACACCTGATGTGTTTTAAATAATTTATTCTCTGACTTTTTCCTTGTATTTATTTATTTTGTTTAATGAATTAAAATATGATGTTTTAATGTTATAAGTGGTTTCACTTGTGTACAATGTTTTATTGCTCTGGATTTTATCTATAAGAAGTAAAACTCTTCAGGTTATGCAAGTGACCAGCAGAACAGAGACAACTTAATCAGACCTGCTGTTGGACAAATGTATTAAAATAAATAAATAAATACAGGCTTATTCTGAGAAGAGACACTCAGGTTTGGTTTTTCAGTCCGGGCATGTTTGGCAAAAAGAAAAAAATGATCTGACAGGCAGGCAAAATTAATAAAACTGTTGGCTTTAACTATTTATTGTTTGTACAGAAAAGTACACACAAACCTTTTATCTTCCTGTCAGAAAGGCCTCAGACCAGGTAAAAGATGTCGTGATGAACTAATGACACTTACTATAAAATTATTATTTATTTAAATGTAGAATGGCCCATTTCAGAATTACATATATTATTGTTCTATAAGTATTGATGCATTAATGTGTGCATCAGTTTAATGTTGCAGCTGGTAAAGGTGGAGCTACTTTAAACTACTTTATATGTTGCAGGAAATGGAAAAACTCGAGTAAAGTACAAATACCTGCAGCCTCCCGAGTCCGGAATGTACCATTGCGGTGGCATGGGGGGGCAATAATAGTCACACGCCGTCTATATCGCATTTAAACAGTTTATTGGCCAAAACTTCTTAAATAACAGTGTTTTGTAGTTATTTTATTTTAAGTCCCATGTTTTTCCTTGTGATTATTTGCTACATGTTTGGTGAATAAGTGTTTATATGGCGACCAACTTACCTGGAAGTTACCTGCACACCTCGGTTCACCTGGGAACACAGAGATTTGATTTATTAGCGGCAGGTACAGTCTCCAGACAGCATGGCGCACTGTGCAGTTATATGTTTCCTCTGTGCGTTTGGACTCTTTCATGAAGGTGAGAAAGAGACGCTACAGTCATTTTATATCCATGTATCTATTTATATTTATCTGTCTGTGTAATTTCTTTTCTAAAGTGAAAGCACAGCTGTGTGACTCCTGTACGTTTATTGTTTATTGCTTTGCATAAGATTTCCCGCCTAAAACATAGTTTGCATTAATTAATGGTTAAATTAATATTTTATATCATATTTTGCAATTAAACAAATGCTTTGACAAGACTTCATGTTTTGTCTCTTGCCTTTCCTTCAGTCTCCTTGTTGCTCCATGTTAACTTATTGTTTAACGTCTTCTTACTGCTTTTGAATCTGTTGTTGGTTTTATTTAATTGTTTCACTTTCCTATTTTATTACTTCGATTTCTATTGTATCGTTTTAGTTTTCTTAGGTGTTTCTTCCATTTTAGTTTTGCCTACTTTGTATTATATGTATTATTGTACTGTTGTATTATATTATGTCTTATTGCCTTTTGTGTGTTATTCCTTTAATCTTGTATTCCTGTAATGAGGCACATGCAAACCTATCTGCCTATCTGTTGTTTTAAATGTGTTCTATAAATAAAATTCACTTGACTTCTTCAATGATTATATTCTATCTCTTTACACACCAACCACCTCTGAAACTGTCGCCTCCTGCAGGTCTAACAGCTCTGGTACAAACACAGCAGACTGTGATGGCTGCAGTGGGACAAGAGGCTCGTTTCAGCTGTCAGCTCATGCAAACTAAAGATGTTCTTCAAGTCACATGGCAGAAAATCTTACCTGAGGGGGAGAAGAATATTGCTTCTTACAACAAACAATTTGGTCAAAGAGTGAATCTTGACTTTAGAGATAAAGTGGAGTTTATAGATGCTGGACTGCAGAACTGCTCCATAGTTATCAGGAAGGTGACGGAGCAGGATGAAGGATGCTATCAGTGTTTGTTTAACACCTACCCTGAAGGTGCTTTCACAGCTACAACCTGCCTCCAACTCTATGGTGAGAACCTTTAAGCATTATTAGAGACATTTCTATAATAATCTTTTTCTTCTGTACTGCAGTACAATGAACATAATGAACCCCTGGTGATTTACAGCTTTAACATCTTTCATGGCTGATTTTCTAGCAGCTGAGCTTCATACAAACTAATATCTGTTCTCTGCAGAGCTGCATGAACCCATTCTACATGTTGGAGAGTCAAACTCTGCTGAAGAGGCAGTTGTGTCCTGCTCGGCCACAGGTCGACCTGCTCCCACAGTGACACTGAATGTCCCACAACCAGACCTCCGCTCCTCCGACTACAGCTCTGTCAGCGCCACCAACACCGACGGGACGGTCACTGTCACCACTACAGCTGTGCTGCCTCGTCTCCATGGCAACAGCACACAGGTTGGATGTGCGGCGCGGGTGCTCTCTGGTCCTCAGGTGGAGGTGTTCATGATGATTCCTGAGGTCAAACAGCCGTCTGCTGATGGTGAGAAACACTTCCAAAGCTACAGGATTATAGATTGATATGGTTTTTATGAGGAATCAATATTTTTGATTTGATCTGTAGTTACTTTATAGATGCTGAGTGTTTTTTCCCCAATGAGTTTTCCTTTTTTTCTCACAGATCCCCCTTCATTCTTGATTATTGTGGGTGTGTTCGTGGTTGTGGCCTGTGTTTGTGTTGCCGCGATCATCTCTGCTCTGCTTATACGAAAACATCGGAAAAGGTATTTTTTTTACTTTCAAGTCAACATCTGTCTTGTTGTAATGCAAGTGTCTCACAGTTAATATGGTAATGATTGATCTTTACAGATACAACCCATAAATAAATCATTGATAAATGTTTGTTCAGCACTGACTTTTCTAAAATCCTTGAGTCTGTCACACAGAGACCCTGAGGAGTTCAGGACACCCCAAAAACCAAACAACAACAATCAACGACATGAGTAAGACAATTTATTCATTTTCCACTTGTACATATACATTTTTATTCCTTCTTTTCAAAATAGTTTAATCTGTCATTCATTTAGAAATTGACTCATGTCCTGTTTTAATCTGAAGGATCAAAACACCTTTCATCCAGCAAGAGAACGAGCTGCAAAGGCAAAGGTCTACTGGGAAAAACAAAAAATAACCCACAAGACTGCAGCGCCAGGAGGAAAACCATTCATGTACTTCATAGTTTGATGTTAATGTTTTTGTCCTCTTTAATTTTTTTACTGTATTCCTTGACCATTCTTTTTATGTTTATTTTTGTGATGTTCTTTACTGTTGCATGTCTTAACTACTTTTTCTCTCTTTTAAATGAAACTTATATAAATTTGCTGCTGCTTCTTTTTGTATTTTTTCTTATAAACTGAATTATGACAAAGATGAAATTTCAGGGAGACACTGAATGTAAAAAATGAATGTGAATGAGTCCTGTGTTCAACAGCAGGACGTGCTCAGGAAACCCTTTTGTAACTATTGTCACACCAATGATGCATTGGCAAAACCAATCCAGCTGTGTTTGTTTTTGTTGTGTTAAATAAAATGATACATCGTCTGCATATTTTTGCTGCTGCTTCTTTCTGTTCTCCCTTTTATTTATGTTGTTTGTATCATCCAATGAGCTAAATTATGGCAAGAATTTGAAGGTTTCAGACTCAGATGAGCTGTGATAAGAAACTGATTCATTGACTTATTTAAATACCAATAATGGAGCCATCAAACCTTCATATTGCGCGTAATAATAATAACGTGTATCCCCATGTGCATAAATGTGGCAGCAGGTGCGCAACTCGGCCACTGGAGGTCCTGCTTTTCTCAGATTTACAGAAGAGGAGTGGAGGCTGTTGGAGGGATCAGGGACTGAAATGCGGGCGACAGGAACTGGGCACAGTTCAGTCGTGGTTTAAGTCCGTGAACGATGGATTATTGTGCTGCAGTCTCACATCACCTGTAGCGCGGGGAGCGTCTCCAACACCGGCTGCAGACTTCGCCTGTGCGCACCATCATCTGTCTGCGGGTGAGTTGCATTTCTTCTCTGTCTGGATGTTTTTCACGACAATTTTGTCTTGGAATGACTTGTTGTAGTTGTAGACTTTCTTACTTAACACAAACACCGAAATTAGTTTGTCTAACTCTGTATGGTGAAGCCCTTCAGGACCTGTCTGTGAGGATATGGATGTTTTCCAACTCTTTCTTTTATTAACTTAAAACAACATTTAACTTATTTTTAGAGCAGTTTTCTTCACTTACACTGAACTCATACTTCTGTATCATTGATCTAAATTGGAGAATAAGTTTAAATCCAGGTATAATTTAATTAATCTGTAACTTAATAAAGGTATAACTTTCCTTGTCGTTGCAGCATTTCTATAAACCGTGCCTATGCCGTTTTTCACTGTGTATTTTCAGGTGGGGTTGTGTTATTTCTGTGTAGCGTTTTATCATTTTGAATGATTTTCATGTTGCAAACCTGGCAAGAGAAAGATTTACACCCCCATACGTGAAATAAGATACCCCCCCATATAAAAATGTGTTTCCTCTGCAATCTCACATAACATCTGTCTCCTGGGACTGACCCAGCTGTTGCGTAAAGAAGTCAGTGCACATCTGGAGGATGATGGATCTGGATCTAATAACAGTAAGTTCAGTAAGTTATTGTTCAGATGCAGAATTCCCGTTTGGTTTGTTGCTGCTTCATAATTGTTGAGTATCATATCAACTCTTTTTCTTCAAGGTCGGACCAGAGTGCGGTATGGTGTATTGCCTGTGGTGGTGGTCTGGTGTTGTACTGCTGCTGCACTCATCATCCTGCTTAAACTAAAAAAGCAGAACAGGTACTTCTTTCAATCAACATGTTTTTATTGAATATTTGTGTGTCAGTCTACCTGTCTGACCAAATATGGCAACTGTTTATTAAAGGGATAATTCTTACTATTCCTACGGCATCTATGAATAAATGATCTGTGAAGTTTTCTCAGCACTGATGTTTCTCAAATCCTTCAGTCTGTCACACAGGGACCCTGAGGCCAACGAGGCGGACAAAACAAACATCCAAGACACTCATGAGTAAGTTATTAACTTCCACATATTTGTTACTTTTAATTATTCTTCGCTCTATTGTAGAGTTTATTTTACTACCTGCCATCTTATATACGCCTGAACTGATCTGCTCAGCATGTTTATTCACCTGAATGTTGTTCAGAGGAATTTAGTATAAAAATATGTGCAGAATATTGTAACAATGTGAGTGGAAACTGACTCTTTTTTTGTTTTGTTTTTTACTTCAAGGGCCAAAACACTTTTATTCAAGCAGGAGAACAATCAGCTCAGACAACAGACACCTACTGAGAAAAATCAAACAAGCGACGAACCAAAGCTGTCATCTTCAACAGCAAGAAGACTAAATATTGACCAGAATAACCTTGAAATGAAAGGTTTCACTGCAAACCCTGTACAACATTCACCTCCTTCTTCCACAATGTAGTGGGAGAAAAAGTGTTTCCCTGGAGTGTAAATAAAAATGTAAATTTAAAGTGTAAATATATATATATATATATATATATATATATATATATATATACATATACACAAAATATTTACGATATATAATGTGATATATAAGCTGATGTGTTTTGGTGAGAGCAGGAATTGGAAATAAGGAAATGTCCTGTGGGAGTCAGAGGTGTCACAGACTGGGGCTGCAGTGCCATCTAGTGTCAGAAAGAGAAAAGGGAAAATGTAAAAGACATTTCAATCTGCTTATTTTTTTATCCAGCAAATTTGCTGGTAATTGTTCAGTTTTCTCACAGTTTTGCACTTCAGTGTTCAATGTTTGTGTGTATTGATGTTATTTTGCACAATGGACTTCACCTGATATGTTTTAAATAATTTATTCTTTGACTTTTTCCTTGTATTTATTTATTTTGTTTAATGAATTAAAATATGATGTTTTAATGTTATAAGTGGTTTCACTTGTGTACAATGTTTTGTTGACCTGGATTTTATCTATAAGAAGTAAAAGTCTTCAGGTTATGCAAGTGACCAGCAGAACAGAGACAACTTAATCAGACCTGCTGATGGACAAATATATTAAAATAAATATAATAAATACAGGCTCATTCTGAGAAGAGACACTCAGGTTTGGTTTTTCAGTCCGGGCATGTTTGGCAAAAAGAAAAAAAATGATCTGACAGGCAGGCAAAATTAATAAAACTGTTGGCTTTAACTATTTATTGTTTGTACAGAAGAGTACACACAAACCTTTTATCTTCCTGTCAGAAAGGCCTCAGACCAGGTAAAAGATGTCGTGATGAACTAATGACACTTAATATAAAATTATTATTTATTTAAATGCAGAATGGCCCATTTCAGAATTAAATATATTATTGTTCTATAAGTATTGATGCATTAATGTGTGCATCAGTTTAATGTTGCAGCTGGTAAAGGTGGAGCTACTTTAAACTACTTTATATGTTGCAGGAAATGGAAATACTCGAGTAAAGTACAAATACCTGCAGCCTCCCGAGTCCGGAATGTACCATTGCGGTGGCATGGGGGGGCAATAATCGTCACACGCCGTCTATATCGCATTTAAACAGTTTATTGGCCAAAACTTCTTAAATAACAGTGTTTTGTAGTTATTTTATTTTAAGTCCCATGTTTTTCCTTGTGATTATTTGCTACATGTTTGGTGAATAAGTGTTTATATGGCGACCAACTTACCTGGAAGTTACCTGCACACCTCGGTTCACCTGGGAACACAGAGATTTGAATTATTGGCGGTACAGTCTCCAGACAGCATGGCGCACTGTGCAGTTATATGTTTCCTCTGTGCGTTTGGACTCTTTCATGAAGGTGAGAAAGAGACGCTACAGTCATTTTATATCTATGTATCTATTTATATTTATCTGTCTGTGTAATTTCTTTTCTAAAGTGAAAGCACAGCTGTGTGACTCCTGCACGTTTATTGTTTATTGCTTTGCATAAGATGTCCCGCCTAAAACACAGTTTGCATTAGTTAATGGTTAAATTAATATTTTATATCATATTTTGCAATTAAACAAATGCTTTGACAAGACTTCATGTTTTGTCTCTTGCCTTTCCTTCAGTCTCCTTGTTGCTCCATGTTAACTTATTGTTTAACGTCTTCTTACTGCTTTTGAATCTGTTGTTGGTTTTATTTAATTGTTTCACTTTCCTATTTTATTACTTCGATTTCTATTGTAACGTTTCAGTTTTCTTAGGTATTTCTTCCATTTTAGTTTTGCCTACTTTGTATTATATGTATTATTGTACTGTTGTATTATCTTATCTTATCTATTATCTTGTCTTATTGCCTTTTATGTATTATTCCTTTAATCTTGTATTCCTGTAATGAGGCACATGCAAACCTATCTGCCTCCTCTGGACAGCACTTTGGGTCAACTTCTGTTGCTTTAAATGTGTTATATAAATACAATTAACTTGACTTCATCACTGATTATATTCTATCTTTTTACACACCAACCACCTCTGAAACTGTCGCCTCCTGCAGGTCTAACAGCTCTGGTACAAACACAGCAGACTGTGATGGCTGCAGTGGGACAAGAGGCTCGTTTCAGCTGTCAGCTCATGAAAACTAAAGATGTTCTTCAAGTCACATGGCAGAAGATCTCACCTGAGGGGGAGAACAATGTTGCTTCTTATAACAAATACTTTGGTCAAAGAGTGAATCCTGACTTTAAGGATGATGTGGAGTTTATCGCTGCTGGACTGCAGAACTGCTCCATAGTTATCAGGAACGTGACAAAGGAAGATGAAAGATGCTATCGCTGTTTGTTTAACACCTACCCTGAAGGTGCTTTCACAGCTACAACCTGCCTCCAACTCTATGGTGAGAACCTTTAAGCATTATTAGAGACATTTCTATAATAATCTTCTCTTCTGTACTGCAGTACAATAAACTTAATGAACCCCTAGTGATTTACAACTTTAACATCTTTCATGGCTCATCTTCTAGCAGCTGAGCTTAACACAAACTAATATCTGTTCTCTGCAGAGCTGCATGAACCCATTCTACATGTTGGAGAGTCAAACTCTGCTGAAGAGGCAGTTGTGTCCTGCTCGGCCACAGGTCGACCTGCTCCCACAGTGACACTGAATGTCCCACAACCAGACCTCCGCTCCTCTGACTACAGCTCTGTCAGCGTCACCAACACCGACGGGACGGTCACTGTCACCACTACAGCTGTGCTGTCTCGTTTCCTTGGCAAGAGCACACAGGTTGGATGTGCGGCGCGGGTGCTCTCTGGTCCTCAGGTGGAGGTTTTCATGATGATTCCTGAGGTCAAACAGCCGTCTGCTGATGGTGAGAAACACTTCCAAAGCTCCAGGATTATAGACTGATATGGTTTTTATGAGGAATCAATATTTTCGATTTGATCTGTAGTTACTTTATAGATGCTGAGTGTTTTTTCCTCTGAGTTTTCCTTTTTTTCTCACAGATCCCCCTTCATTCTTCATTATTGTGGGTGTGTTCGTGGTTGTGGCCTGTGTTTGTGTTGCCGCGATCATCTCTGTTCTGCTTATACGAAAACATCGGAAAAGGTATTTTTTTTTACTTTCAAGTCAACATCTGTCTTGTTGTAATGCCAGTGTCTCACAGTTACTATGGTAATGATTGATCTTTTCAGATAAAACCCATAAATGAATAATTGATAAATGTTTGTTCAGCACTGACTTCTCTAAAATCCTTGAGTCTGTCACACAGAGACCCTGAGGAGTTCTGGACACCCCAAAAACCAATCAACGACACTCAACAACATGAGTAAGACAATTTATTCATTTTCCACTTGTACATATACATTTTTATTCCTTCTTTTCAAAATAGTTTAATCTGTTATTCATTTAGAAATTGACTCATGTCCTGTTTTAATCTGAAGGATCAAAACACCTTTCATCCAGCAAGTGAACGAGATGCTAAGGCAAAGGTCTACTGGGAAAAACAAAAAAAGCAACTCTCCTAAAGTATCATCTCTGCCAGGAAAGTCCAAAAAGTTCAAAAAGTGTCAGCAAAAGCTGTGTTTCTGACACAAAATAACCCACAAGACTGCAGCGCCAGGAGGAAAACCATTCATGTACTTCATAGTTTGATGTTAATGTTGTTGTCCTCTTTAATTTTTTTTTACTGTATTCCTTGACCATTCTTTTTATGTTTATTTTTGTGATGTTCTTTACTGTTGCATGTCTGAACTACTTTTTCTCTCTTTTAAATGAAACTTATTTAAATTTGCTTCTGCTTCTTATTGTATTTTTTCTTATAAACTGAATTATGACAAAGATGAAATTTCAGGGAGACACTGAATGTAAAAAATGAATGTGAATGAGTCCTGTGTTCAACAGCAGGACATGCTCAGGAAACCCTTTTGTAACTATTGTCACACCGATGATGCATTGGCAAAACCAATCCAGCTGTGTTTGTTTTTGTTGTGTTAAATAAAATGATACATCATCTGCATATTTTTGCTGCTGCTTCTTTCTGTTCTCCCTTTTATTTATGTTGTTTGTATCATCCAATGAGCTAAATTATGGCAAGAATTTGAAGGTTTAACACTCAGATGAGCTGTGATAAGAAACTGATTTATTGACTTATTTAAATATCAATAATGGAGCCATCAAACCTTCATATTGCGCGTAATAATAACGTGTATCCCCATGTGCACCATTGGGGCAGCAGGTGCGCAACTCGGCCACTGGAGGTCCTGCTTTTCTCAGATTTACAGAAGAGGAGTGGAGGCTGTTGGAGGGATCAGGGACTGAAATGCGGGCGACAGGAACTGGGCACAGTTCAGTCGTGGTTTAAGTCCGTGAACGATGGATTATTGTGCTGCAGTCTCACATCACCTGTAGCGTGGGGAGCGTCTCCAACACCGGCTGCAGACTTCGCCTGTGCGCACCATCATCTGTCTGCGGGTGAGTTGCATTTCTTCTCTGTCTGGATGTTTTTCACGACGATTTTGTTTTTTGGAATGACTTGTTGTAGTTGTAGACTTTCTTACTTAACACAAACACCGAAATTAGTTTGTCTAACTCTGTGTGGTGAAGCCCTTCAGGACCTGTCTGTGCGGATATGGATGTTTTCCAACTCTTTCTTTTATTAACTTAAAACAACATTTAACTTATTTTTAGAGCAGTTTTCTTCCCTTACACTGAACTCATACTCCTGTATCATTGATCTAAATTGGAGAATAAGTTTAAATCCAGGTATAATTTAATTAATCTGTAACTTAATAAAGGTATAACTTTCCTTGTTGTTGCAGCATTTCTATAAACCGTGCCTATGCCGTTTTTCACTGTGTATTTTCAGGTGGAGTTGTGTTATTTTTGTGTAGCGTTTTATCATTTTGAATGATTTTCATGTTGCAAACCTGGCAAGAGAAAGATTTACACCCCCAGAATTGTCTTGATTATGTGAAATAAGCTGCCCCCCCCCCCCCCCCCAATATAAAAATGTGTTTCCTCTGCAATCTCACATAACATCTGTCCCCTTGCACCAGCTGTGGTGCAAAATGCTCAGTGCACATCTGGAGGTAGAGCTGATTTTTAGGATTTATGTTGCCAGCCTGGTTCCAGTCCCTCTCTTGGTGACCATGAAACGTTCGGCGGTCCTGGATAAGTCCTGTCATATGTGACACTTACTTCTCCCTTCCACCAATAACTACTTAACTTGAATTTGCCTTTGAGTGAAGCATTTGACCTCTGAAGAAGCAACAACAGAAGATTAATTAAGCTTTATCTGCTGCTGTTTCACAATAAAAGCCGACAGTTTAGTGATTGTCTCTGATTTGCTGTGGCCATTAAAATAACAGCCCGCAGTCAGACATCAGTGGGGCTTTTGTAGTGGAAAAGTGATTTAAGTGTTGCCCAACAGGAGCCGACTGCATGTTTTGAAGCCAGATGGTTGGCACTGTAAAAGAGCAAATAACGCCCATAAACCTCTCGAGGTCTGGACCCGGTCTGTCTTGCGGCTTCGGCGGGGTTTCTCTTCCCCAGCACTTCACTTGCAGAGCCGGATCAAAGGCCGGTTCGTGCCTGACCCCCGCACCTCTTCTTAATGGAGAGCGGACGCGAGACTCACACCCTCTGCTTATGTCCTCACTCGTGCCGCGATTACCTTGATGACTCACGCCTCTCCACCACCTCTTGCATCAGCACCCCGGCCACTGTAATTTCTTTGAGGTTGGCTTTCAGGTATCGATTTTGAAATCTCGAGGTCAGCGCTGTCTAGACATCAAAGCGGCAGCTTGTTTTGCTGGCATGATTATTGTGGGCTTACCGGAGATGGTGCACGCTGTGTGTTAACATGCAAAACCTCCATTAGACCCCAGGTGATGTTTTTTTTTGAGTCAGCCGCTGTTGTTACCGACACTTACACATTGTTTTACCATGGCGACGACGTTCAAAGTGAACCAACAGATGCGTACGTGTCTCAGAGGAGCTTAGTTGTTCACATGTTTGTGTTTCCTCCCTCACTGCTCAGTGAAGGGTGTGATCTGTGATGATGCTGAGGCGATGCGGTCATCGCTAATGTCATCCTCTGGCTTCATGTTTCCCTGTGCAGCGGACAGCGTGCCAGTAGGATGCAGCTACGACTGTGCTGACCACCAGCAGCAGCAGCTCAACAAGTCACGACACTGGACCGCTGACGGGGGTACGTCTGCACCACAGCCTCTTCATTCACACTCTTTTTTTTTTCTTTTCTTTTTTCTCCTTAACATTATGCAGCCGCACGCTGGTGTGAGGTTGTGCTCGGAGGTGCTCGAGCTCTCTGACAGTGTTCGTGTTTTTGCAGCTGCAGCCTGGATGTGATACTGGCTCAGCGTGTGAGCTGGTAACCCTGCCTGAGTGTGCGATGTGCGGACCTGCCCTGCCCCTGTGTCTGCTGCTCTGGACGGTAGCGGCGACTTCCAGGACGCGAGGTACGTTATTCAAAGTGACTGGAACTGATTTTAAGAGGATTTTAGATTTAACCAAAGTTAAATTAAGGTAAACTTAACTACACTTTCTGAAGAAATATTGTGCTTTTTACACAACTACATTTATCTGACAGGGATTTGACAAGATTTTACATTCAAAAAACATGAAATCTTCATAAAAGACAATGCCTAGTTAAAAATGAAACCAGTGGTTTTCAGCCTTTTGGGCTGGTGACCTCTGCAGATCAGCAGTATGTAGTTGGAGCTCCTTGTCATGTTTTAGACGTTTATTCACTAAGATGTTTGCAGAGAAATTTCCCCTCTAAACCTCTCAGATGGTTTCATTTAGAAAAGCGTTAGAGGCTCAAAGAAGGCAAATTATTATATATAAAAAATATATAAATTAATTATTGGTGAAAACATACAATGAATAAAAAATGAATGCAATGTTGTGTATCAGAACTTAGTTTTTTCTTCTCACCTTCCTCATGAATCATCTCACAACCCCTCAGATTTATCGTCACATTTTAGGCTGCGTGAAATTTAAACGTGATGTGGTCTGTGAACTCAGGTGAGGTCGTGGCTCCCGCCAACGTGATCGCAGAGGTGGGTCACCCCCTCGTGCTCGGCTGTAACATCACCACGGAAACGGGCGACACCGTCCGGCAAGTGCGCTGGCTCAACAGGCGCAGCGAGATCCTCCTGGCGTACGAACAGAGCGCCCCCGTCCGCGTCAGCCACCAAGAGCCGGGGGTGCGGCTCACCGCCTCCCACAACGACGCCAGCTACATCACCATCAAGAGGGTGCAGCTGGACGACGAGGGCTGTTACCTCTGCATCTTTGATGTGTTCCCCAATGGCCCGCAAGAAGGCAAGACGTGCGTCACTGTCACTGGTCAGTCTGAGCTCCGAATCTCACCTAAAAACTACTTCCACCGTCAGAGAGATTGTAGTTTATTCTGTGCAACAACTTCATTCATATGTTCATATTTAGATCATTAAGAGTCCCCTAATAATATGTTCCAAGGACGATCAATCAGTTTTTGTTTGTTTTGGGATTTTCGGTTCCTAGCTTCTGTTATCTTAAAGAACAAGTTCTATAAGCATTTCTCATTTCAGCAGCTCACACCTAACATTTGAACTTTTGTTCTTTTTTTCCACAAAGACAAAGCCTTTTTTTTTTCAGAGTGTTTGTTTTTCTCACCAGAAGCCTTATGGGACAGGAAGAAGTAAGGTCTGAACTCCCAGATCAGCAGGGGGGGTGAAGGCCCACCCACCCAGCAGAACTTCCTGTTGTTACTATTAAACGTGTGCACACACATTTTTATTACTCCCAGACTCCTCTTTGTACCCCGGCTCCTGCCACACAGGCAGCAGAAATCCGCACAGAGCCAACGTACAGTCACATGTTGTATCGTCTTCATTTTCTTGATATTAGGTGTTAATCGCAGGATCCCTTCCTTTTGTCCCAGGCAAAGTGCGCCTGGAGGGCAACAAGACGGCCGTGAGCGGGAAACCGGTCACCCTGTCCTGCTGGTACAACATCGCTCAGAAGGTGCAGCAGGTGCTGTGGAGGAAGACGGCCGAGCAGGGCGACTCCGCCACCGTGGCCACCTACGCCAGGCGCGGCCACCAGAGCGTAGCGGAGCAGTTCCTGGGTCGGGTCAGCTTGAGCCAAACCCTGGGCGACACCCAGCTGACCATCCGGCCGGTCAGCACGGAGGACGAGGCCTGCTACACCTGCGAGTTCCACACATACCCAGACGGCATCAAAGGCGGCACCACATGCCTCTCCGTTTATGGTGAGCACCTGTGTGCCGTCCCTTTCCTCGTGTGGTATAATTGTCGGTCTCTAACAATTTGGGTGATGCCACTTTGAGTTATTTTCTCTCCACCGAAGCCACAGAAGACATTATACAAAACAAAACGGACTTTGACATGTAAAATTGATGGAGTGCCCCTTTAGCCTTCTGACAAAGCTGTTTTGGAAATAGCTACTTAGGACTAATGTGAAGTATTTCCAGACACTGTTGTTAACAAGTCCGATAAAGAGACGTTTCCATTCGTTCCACAACTCCTTACTGTTATTTACTGGGAAAAAAGGGTGCTACCATGGTCATAAATGTAACGGGACGGTGCCTGAGCTCATTATTTTATTATTTAATGTTGGTTTTATTTAAAGCGTGAGCAAGTTTGCGATGTCTGCCTCTAGATCGATCCAGTGCTTTCACGCTGTACAACTTTGGGGTTAATTTCCAAGTGATCTTGACACCTCCCGGAGATATACTTAGCCTGAGAGGAAGTGTGTACTAGTGTGTGTGTGTGTGTGCATCCCAGACATAGCTCAGGAAAAGGAAGCGCTGTCTAAACAAACCACAGGCAGCCCTGAGGTGAGAGTTCTTTGAGTGGGTTATTAAACCACTGTTCTGACCTGCTATGGTGACGGTGCTCCACGTCCCTCACCAACACTTTACCTCGTCCTCTTCCCCCCCCCCCCCCCCCCCCCTTAGTGCAAATAAGTATAAACCACAGTGTTAAAAAGACGAGAGTGTAACCTCACGTAGACTTTGTGGCTGATCTTCTTCCTTGTGTTTGTGTCTGTGTGTGTGTGTGTTTTTGGAGTGATAATGTTGACAGAGGGAGGGGTGTCACTGAGGGGAAAGGGGTGATTAATTTGGGAGAAAGCCGAGGGCATGAGTGGCTCACTGTTTCCCCAGACACAAGGCCCTCAGTGTGAGTGTGTGTGAGTGTGTGTGTGTGTGTGTGTGTGCGTGTGTGTGTCCTTCTCCTTGCTCTGCTAAACAAGCTTTGTCCAAACTGACGGAACCAGAGGTCCAGACGCACAAACACAACCACAGAGTTAGTAAAAGCTGCTTTGCTTCTGTTTTCTGCCCGGGCCCGTCAGAGGACAACTTGTGTCATTGTGTCCTCGGGGCAGCGAGATTGACAGACGATGTGCTCTGTCTCTCCCTCTCCATTATGAAGGCAGAGGAACAAATCTCTGCTTTCTGTTGCCTGTGATTGGCAGGCTCAGACAAAATGCAAAACGGCTGCAAGAATCCAAAAGAAAAAACTGTATATGAGGAAAATGACCCAAACACAACGGCACGAAATGTGTTGCTCATTGAACTAAAAATAAAATGTAACATAAGAATATTAAGGAACACAATCTTTCTTTCACCAGTTTTACCCAAACCAGAGGTGAGCCATGTGACCTCATCGTCAGGAGTCACTGAGGCCAACTGCACCGCCCAGTCCCGGCCTGCAGCCGAGATCATGTGGAACGTCGGCGGAGACAACCGGACGCTCGGACCGGCCATCTCCTCCGCCTACGACCAGGGCGACGGCACGACCATAGTGACGAGCACGCTGCTCTTCCAATCAGGGCTGCTCAGTGACCTGTCCGTCAAGTGCATCGTGCACCACCGGGGCCTGGAGAGACCCCTGACCGTGGCCCTCAACCCGAGCGGTGAGGAGCTCGCGAATGTCTGCTCCAAGCCTAATCCACTTTGCTGATCTATAATCAGATGAACTCACAGTAATCTGATTGGAAAGGTGCTGCACACAAGTGTGTTCACTTTTCTGGGTAATTAGGTTCAAGGTGGATGAAGCTGCGTTTGGAATCCATGAAAAATGATACTACTTTATACTGTTTAAGGCTTAAAGAGGTAAAAGTTTGCAATATTTCACAAAAAGCAGGTTAGAGCGAAAACAGAGAAAAGTCCAAAACATAAATATACATTTGTGCAGCAGATTTATTTTTTCCTTCTGTCCTCTCCCATTAATCATCTCAAGTCCCCCAATATTTATATTGTGACCTTTAGAGGGACCCGACCCCTAAGTTGGGAATCACTGGACTTATCTACCCAACTGTATATAAAGTAGTTAAATATGTGTGTATAAAGTAGTTAAAAGTAGTTAAAACTAGCTCCACCTTGAGCAGCTGCATCAGTGAAATACTTTAGTTAGTACTTTTATTTTTTATATTTAAAGTACATTTTGCTGACAATACTAATAGCTTTTGAGGCATTTTGTAAATGTCTGGCAGGCACTGCAGGAAGATTTAATCAGGTACAATAAGTGAAAACACTTTAACCACAAAAAAATAAGCCAGATGGACTGATATTTGAGCCTTTTCTGTCTGATTTTTCCCATATGAGTTACATCAGGTGCAAACAAGGCAGGGGGAGATTAGTTGTTCCAGCAGCACAAGAAACAGGCCAGAAGTAAAACTATCTACATGTACGGCCTCAAAATCTTACCAAAAGTTCTTCTGCAGAGCTTCCCATCTGTGGGTGCAGAGGTGCAGCAGAAAGAAGGCTTTTGTTTTCCACGTGTGTATTCTCAGCTATTTTAGTCGCGGGTAATTATGGCTGCTTTGATGGGGTCCTGAATCCTGTAATGTCGCAACATATGAGAAGGGCTATTTTTTTCTGGTACCACATCACCTAACATGTTTAGTCCCGATGTCATAGACTTCCACATTGTAATTTTAAAACATAAACATAGTTTTGGAGTAAATGTAAGTGTGTGTGTTTGTGTGCTGCAGTGGGTCCAGCCATGGTCATCCTCCTCTCAGTGTGCGGTGTGGCGACGGTCCTCCTCCTGTGTCTGTGTGTTTGTCTCTGCAAGTGCTTCATCTGTACCGACGGTGAGTCCAAACTCTCTTCAAGCCACATGCACTCATCTTAAATGACTTAACAAAATGTATTTACAGTTTCTGCTCACATGTGTCGAGGTGTCATTTAATTACAGTTTGATTCGATCCACTTGAAACAGCAAAAACAGTTCCAGTGTTTGCAGCAGCTGTATGCAACAAGGTCATGCCTATGCTCTCGTGGTTTTCAAAGGCGTTCTGGGAAATGCTCTGAGGTGGTGACAAAAGATTTAATCAAAGCATTTGATAAAAAAAAATACTGTATCTCCTGTAAAATGAGTATCTGAATGTGGATTTCCCCTTGCCAGTTTAAGTTCCACAGTAGCTCAGGAAAACGTGGGTGAAGAAAGTGAATAAGTATCACTTTGAGTTCTTAATGTTGATCCTAACTGCTTCAGAGTTCAGGAGAAGACTGAGGTTTTTCTGGGCAGCTCTCAGGAATGACTGTGTAACTGTATGAATGAGGAGCAGAGCTATAGAAATGAGCAAAACAGCATTTTAAGATCATGGGAGAAAAACATTCAGCTGATATGCAGTGCATTGTTTGTATTGTGTTGTGCTGGCCAAGTTTTGAGTGCCTGTTGCCATCGTAGTGATTATGATGAATTGTTCACATTTCTTCTGGTTACATAAACAGAAAACATCCTGGGATTTGATGAGCCCTGACACACCAAGCCAACCTCGGAGAACCCGAGCACAGACAATACACTGATACACGTTTTCTGTTAAAAGTTTTGCTTAAAGCTGCTGTGGTCAGTATTTTTAGATTTTTATATTATACTCATATAGATCACATGACTGCGTACATGAAAGAAGTGATAACACCACAGAGAATTATCACCCAACTCTACAGTTCCCCTCAGCTTTAAGGAGCATTTCAGTGACTTTCAGCAAATTTTGGGGGCTTTCCGTCCCGCAACTTTATTGTTTGGGTTCACTGTCACTGCTCTCACTAAGTTAGTAACTAGCTGGTGAACATAGTGGAGCATTTAGCAGCTAAAGAGCCAGATTTTTCTCTCAGGAGCTGGTGGAGACCAAAACCAGAGCTAAAAGGAGA
Organism: Lateolabrax maculatus; assembly: GCA_031216445.1. Classification (NCBI taxonomy): domain Eukaryota; kingdom Metazoa; phylum Chordata; class Actinopteri; order Acropomatiformes; family Lateolabracidae; genus Lateolabrax; species Lateolabrax maculatus. Next base: position 5,882,746 of record CM062215.1, on the reverse strand, counting down.
GTGAATATTGGACTTGCAAACTGTAACTACAACTGCACAACATTGGAAACAAGGTGGTTACGCCTTGTTTCTGTGGCTCCCAAGCGCCCAAAAAAATATGTTATCACACGTTTAAAGAAGCTAAAGACTGACTGCCAACCACAAACACTGGCAGCTACCATATATGTATGTTTTCCAGCTGCTGGAGAGGTAATAAGTAGTCTGTATTCTTAATCCCCCAAAAAATCTCAGAGGAACTGAATATGGTGTATAGATGCATGCTGTTAAAGTGAGTGTCTAGCCATGAAATGCCTCACATTTCTCTGAAAACACACTCTAAAGGTCATCTCGCAGGGCTCACAGCTACTTTCCACACAGGTGGCAAGTCGGATGCTTGCTCATGTGTCATCAACACTCCCTTGACTCCTGTTAACACCTTTCCCGCAAGCCTCGATTGGTTTCACGGAAACAGTGTGGTGCCGGCGTGGTGTGCCGTGTTGATCGCAGCCCACTTCCCCTTTATCATAAATTTTTCCGCCCACTCAGGAGTGGCAGGGAAAACCAAACTTACGGCAGCATTGACAGAAGCCTTGGCTGACGTTTGTGCTTCTGCTGGCCAAAGAAAAGTCATGGAGGAAGAAAAACAAAAGTGGGCGCTGATGTGTCAAGGTCAGGATGGTCCCACGGCTACTCTCGATTTGGCACGAACAATTTAGCTTGTGTCACACGAGCCAACCAAAGTCATAAGAGCAATCCAATGAGTATAGTTTATATTTGATGTGTCTGTTATATCAGTATGGACCCTTAAAACCTTTAAACAGTCCACACATTCTTCTAGATAATGCATTTCACAAATAGACCTCAATCAGAAGATTAATGACTCCTTTTTCCTTCAGCTCCTCCTCGTCTTTGTTTTGTTGTGCGATAAGAAAACTCCCACTTTCCGATTGTCTTGAAGAATGAAACCCAATGACACATCGCCTCAATTCCTACATTCCTCGTCACCTCATCATGTCAACTTCCAAAACCAACATTCGCCCACATGGGTCGCACACAACAAAGGCCTCCATTATACTGTTGATTTAAGAGTGTTTTTTTACATCCCCAACTCATGAAACAGTCAGGGACAGTCTTGGCACTCTCAAATACTGTTCTTGCATGTGATTGATAGTGTTGTGTGGGACCAGAACTTGCTCAAGTGTTGGTGGCTAAAATGCAACATGGGATATCTTGAATAGATTGCATCTGGGTCACTGCAAAAATAGATTTTTATCTGCAAAAAAAAAAAGAAGAAAAGGTCCTGTTTGCTTGAGACTTTCCACATGGCTGGAAAGTCTTTTTCCCAAGTTTCCTTGTTTTCCAACTCCATGGATCCTGAGCAGAATAACAAGTGGTTGTGCTGATTGTCTTGAGTTAGCAGCCAGAAGAAAAGACCCTCTTTCTTCATTTAATCCTTTGGACTGTTGGGGAAGACAGACATTAGAGGCCTGGAGGGGGACAAGGACAAGGAGGAACAGAGCCCAAAGTTGAAAGGCTGCCCAGTTGATAACAACGCGTCCTCTCAAACTCGACTGTACAGACACACACATACTGTATTTCCCAGTCTCGGCTTGGCTGACATGTGCCAGGAACACAGGCTTTTACTGTGATGTGACTCAGATTGCAGTTCATGGGAGGAGAGCTGTGATGCAAAGTGTCTCAAGTCCTTATTTGGAGCTGACTTGATTAATTTTGTCACAACATTTTAACCTTCCTGTTGTCCACGGGTCAATTATTTTTTTATATCAGACCTATGCTTTTATTTCATCTAAATGCCATAAATTAACATGGATGGTTCCATACTAAGCATTTTGCAAATAATTCAATAATTAATTATCACTACTTTCATTGAATTGACCCACCACTAGGTGGTGCAGTGGGGCATTGTGTGACACTATTGTGCTTTCCAGCACATGTGTGGCAGACAGTTCAGTGTGCCAGATGGACACCGCACCTTCCTGGACTTTTCTTCTCCAGGCAGGTCGGTCCTGATCTAGGGGTTCCCAGCTTTTCAGGTCAAATCCAAAGCTTGAACAGTGACTTCCTCCACCATGGTTTTGGGCTTGATTGTGATTGGGAACAGATCGAAGAAGCTGGTCACTGACGCTGGTCATCATGCCATCGTGGAGTTTACGCACTATGCCGATGAACTCTTCTAGACAGCAGGACATGGCCATGACATATCCTAGGCCTTACCGGCTGAATGTGTCAAATGCTTTTTTTAGATCAACGAATGCCATATAGATCAGTATTTGATCTTGGCACATTGACTCTAGGGCAGCTCTGGACAATTTGACGGAGTCGAATCATTGAGAAGAGCAAGTGAAAAAACATCCATACAGAAATTTCTCATGTGAAATCACCAAAACTGTTAATTGTCAGACCCATTGAACAAATAGCATTTCAGGGCCTTGAATACCATTTTGTATTGGAGTGGTGGCACAAATCTCATAGCTGATTATTTCAAAATTGCGGCAAATATTGTAAAACCAAAACTATCTGCATGACTCGGATACAGGAAATATGTATGTGTTGATATGAATAATAAATGAAAATCCTCTAGTGTGTAGCAGCTGTCTGAAAGTGGAAATCTGTATTGGCATATTGTTACGCTGCAGAGAAACCCACTGTGAAATGCCCGTGAAGTTGTGATGTCTGCGGCTGATGGGTGGACCACGAGCCTGCCACAAAGAGGCTTGTGTGGTTCCCTCTGAATCAGTGGGGGTAATTCAACTTCTCCCTGCTTCAATCGCAGCTGGGAAGTAGGGCCGCGGCCTGAGGTTCTTCCAGTAAAAATTCTGCTGGTCTATTTGTGTCTGTGTTTCCATGAGTTTTTGGTGTGGCCGGGTGGAGATGCACGGACTATAAGGTACGGTGGTGGCACAGCTACAAGGACAGGATGTTAACCACAGATAAGATCCGTTTATTCGTGAAAGCCAGTGTTTCCAGTGGCTCCCTTCAACATGCAGAACCACAGGAAGTACAAGGGAGTGACCACATCCGGTCCGGCACACAAACGCGGTCTGCCCTTCAATCCTGAGGGCAGAACTGAGGGTAACATTAATTGCTCCTTAGCGATTAGAGGTATGATATCTTATAAGAAGACCAAGAAGAACACCACGTTTTTTACATGGAGAAAATTAAACCGGCTGTATGCTGCAAAAAATAACCATCTTTAACTTTACAATTATTCAAATAATGAGCCATTTTTCTTTCAGAAACTTTTTCTTTTTTTTTTGGCTTCTGCAGCGTTGATTGATATTCCAGTTTCTCTGTCACACACAGCTGAGTTAACTTGTCACTCTCGCTCTAATTGTCTTTTAGGCTGCACGTGTCGACTCAGCTCGAACGCTATAGAATTTTTCAAAGTGAGCCACCTCCTAAATCACTCACATTGCCACCACATGTACATTGAGGTGTGGCAGGCACTTAATTATGGCTGTGGAATTCCTGCAATGCTTCATTATTTTCTGTATGTGGTCTTTTTGGATCTGAGTGGGCGTTTTGGGGACTGTGTGTGTGTGCTTACAGACGTGTATGTGCTTGCTGGGCTTATTTTTGCATTCTTGTGTGGGATTTCTATCATGTAAATACAGCCTCTGCCCATGACATTATGACATTTTTGCCAAGAGAAACTCTCTTTCTTCACTGGGTGTTCCTGTAGAGACGAAGAGCGTTGGATTTTTTGCCTTATTTTCCGTTTACACCAACCTCGAACGCACATTTTATGTATGTATATAGACGAGAAGGTGTAGCTGTAATCTACATGGCGATAAATCAACAAAATGATCAATGGCCACATGTATTGAATATAGTATATAGTGAAATATCTCAACATCTATTGGATGGATTGCCAAGAGATTTAGTGAAAAATGCTGTGGGCCAGTTTCCCAGAAATCTGATAAAAATGACAAATGACAAATTCAAAGTGCTCAACCTTTTACTGATAAAATCTCAGGGGTGGTCTGTCAGGAAAAGAGTGTCACAGCCCGACAGGACCTGCAGACTGTCGAGGAAAGACTTGTTCTGCGTGATTAATGCAAAATGGGAAATGAAACGTTGTGGAAAATTCCTTGGGACAAAGCTGACCAGCAAACTGTGTGTGCCTCTCTATCCTTCTGTCCAGACTGATTTGGAGGCCGGCGTCGCCGCTGCTTTGATGAAGGTCCAGCGGAGCTCTGAGCCTGACCTAGCTGCTCAGCACCGTGCCCTCCAGCTCGGCGTGCAGAGGAAGGGAACAGAGCTTTCACAGAGCCGAGCCAACACTGCTGGTTCTGCTTCCGTGAGCCGGGAAGACTAGTGCAGACACAAGTTTCTCTTGACATTTACTACAACGTAAACAGAACTAAAACCACGTTATTTAATGCTAGATATTACACTTATAGTAGAAAAGTTGCTTCGATGATTGATGAAATCCTTGTGATATGAATAGAGGGTTTTGGATTTGCATCAGTACATGTTATGCCATTATGGAGGTCCAGTGGTCGATCTAAAGTTACACTCTTACTGTGTGTGTGTGTCTGTGTGTGTGTGTGTGTGTGTGGGTGTGTGTGTGTATGTGTGTGTAAGGTTAGGTCAATCCTCAGATGTTGAACAGTGTGATAAATTATATATATATATATATAAATATATATGTTTTGTTTTTTTTATTTAGGTTGATATATGTAGCTTAAGTAGAGTTTACACAATTTGTTTGTGTTTTTGACTTTGTTGGGTAGCTTATTAAGAAAAGCAACTAATTTAATGTAAATTTAAATAAATCATTCATCAGTGGGGATTCGATTAGTTCCCATCTGAAAACAACAGAAAAGATGCTTTTTCCAACTGAGCCCCGTACACTTCAAACTAGTGAGACGAGCACAGACAAAGGCACCAAGACATTTATTCAACAGAAATAACCAAAACTGTTCCAACCTGGTCTTCATGTAGGACCCCGTCACTCGCAGCTGGTTGAGAAAGTCGTTTTTCAGGGTCTTTTAAGAGACACATCAGCTGTTTTGCTGGCTGATTGCTCTGGACCTCCAATATGGTCGCCTGTAACCCTCTATTTGTGGTTGTCAAATAGAGAAGAGGGATGACTAACAGCCAATTTCGAACTAGACTTGCAAGTTACAGTAAATCGAAAAGAGGCAGAGGGACTGAGGCTAAAATCGGACTTTTAGGGAACCAGCCTTGTTGTGGCCCTGACTGAAAGGATGCTTTGAGTGGGAAATGAATGAAAGGTTTGTTATTTATAACTGCTGTGTTGACAGCGAAGGGTGGTCGACCTGTAACCTTCATTTGCTCGGTGGTTAACACCGCCCAAACGATTTCTGTGTGGATTAACCCTGCAGCTATGCATCACTGTTTGTGTGTGAGACAGTGTGTGTGTGTGTGTGTGTGTGTGTGTGTGTGTGTGTGTGTTATGAAAGTGAAAGAAACTCGAAATGTTTCCATATGTGTGTGTGTGTGCGTTTGTTTGCATTGTTGTACATTATTTCATGTGCCGAGCTGTAGGGAGCACCAGTGTTAGAATTCATTTGATTTGTGAAAATATTACTATAGGCCTGCATGGGCTGTGTACAGTATAGTTAATGTTCTCACTTATCAGGAAAAAATCATATATTCTATTAACCGCTGTTGGATGGTTACAATTGAACTAAACGTCTACTTTTACAGTAAAATCAATTATCTGTATATAAAGACGGTTATACGTTTTAAATGTTATTAAATGCCTACATTGAAGTCAAAAATCTTAGCTAAGTTGTCAATCTGCTGTTTAATTTGTCTTTCAGTTTAATAATCATGTCTTCAGCGACAACAGTGTTTTATTTTTGAACAGTATTCACCTTTTCAGTATCTGTAATAGTTGATCAGTAGTTTCCTGAACTCGTGCTGAGGAGATTAATCTGAAGTTAAAGGATCAGAAATAAAACCGGAGACTTTATCGGCTGCTGTTTCACTGCTTATTTTTATCATCTGTATTTTGGAGATATTGAGTAAGAATTTCAGATGGAGTCGTACAAATAATTCCTCGAATCTGTAACTGAACTCCCCAAACTGACTTGGATTCCTTTGACGTTGTCGGGTTGTGATGAATGAGGACGGTGGGTGGTTTCAGTAACCTCACCAGAAAGTTGCACAAGGGGAAACTCATTTCCTCCGCAGCCCACTCCAGTGACTTTACTATTTTACTTTCAGACCCTGCAAGTGGCTTAACGGCGTGTTCGTGCCTGTTTTAGAATGATCTATGACTAACCAATGCAAATATTTAAAGCTTAAAATAGCTTCAGATCAACAGACGTCCACTGCCACCATTGACGTTTCAGGTATTATTTGAGTGAGTCAGTTGCAAGTCATGGATAAATTGAGTTGGAAGCCACAATAATAATTTCAAAACATTGGAAATTAATTGTTGGCATGAAATTAAGTCACACCATGAGTTTAACCTTCAGTCCACAGGATGTAATTGCTTTAAATGTTCATTAAAATTATTTTAGAAACCTGTTAGACTCATGGTGTAAGTCTGTGATTCCCAACCACAGGTACTTGGTGTAAGATTGAGATTAAAAAAATAAATAAAAAATTACATTTTCATTTTTAAAAACACAGCAAGTGAGCACAGAGGTTTTTACAGAGAAGATATTGTGACAATAGAGTTAAGAGTTACCTTAAATGAACCATGAATCTTAAATAACATCCAGTCTATAATCAATTTAAATGAACACGTCAGGTGGTGTCAGTGAAGTGCTGCTTGGGTTTATCTGACAAGGCCGTGTACTGTACGCTGCTTAAGGAGCTGTCAGTAGAGAAGTATGACAAACTCAATTATCCTGTTTTGGAGAATAAGCTCTGCAGTCTGAATTGGACCAGTGTGACATTTTCTCCAAACATTTTTCATGTAAATAAAGACATTGTTCATTCGTTTGTTTCCACAAACCTCACAAAGACAGGAAAGAGTAAGTGGTTCCTTTGTTACTTGGAGGCACTGAGTAGCATTGACAGATCTGTTCTGGTTATTATCAGTGACACTGATGTTATTAAAGCGAATAATCTGACTTTAAATAAAAAACATAGAGGCTTATCTGGAGGAAGCTGTGTGCTGACTTGGAGTGGACTTTTGTTTTGTTCCCTCTGGTGCTTTTAAAGTTTATGGAGTCAGGCTGGTCGGAAATAATGATTTCACTAATAACGCGCCTTCCTTTTTGAAATATTTCTAAGGGTTTTGTTGATCTGTCTACAACCTTGCATCGCCAAGATAATCAGGTATCTGGCCAGGTGCCTTTTAAATTCATTGCTTTTACACCACAAGATGGCGACCTTGTTAAATTAAATTAAATCCTTAAAGTGAGTGGTAAGTTTTTTCTCTTGTCTCATCCAGCCTTATTTCTTAGGCCTAATTTTCTACACAATTCCTCCACTTCTTCAGAATAACGAAATGAAGAAGCTGACGTCTAATAACAGCTGTAAACAGCCCCACACACAAAGATACTGTACATCCTTGTTTGTAACACTGCAGGGGCACTGAGCCTCTCTACCTGCATGCGTCACACTGTCGGTGGTGGGCGATGAGGCATGCTGGGTGGGGTGTTTATCAAAAATGAGAGTGTCTTATGTTTTTGCAAGTGTGAGTGCCGGAGCCAGATTTTTGCATGCAATGCAGCGATGTACATTGGCTTTTAGCACTTTCAAAACCACAGAGGTAACACATCCCACAGGCCCACACTGCTCCACGTGCTTCATGCAGCCCTGCACTATACGTCCAACTCTTTACTATCACCGCTTCACACTCATAAATGATGTTGAACAGCTGCTCATTTCGTATTAGTTGTAAATATAAATGTACTTTTGCATGCCAGATGTCAAGCGTATTATCAATGGAAGATGAAGCATTTGGTCCACTCTCTGAAAGTAAAATGTCTTCTTCTGTTCAGAGACAATCTCACTTTAAAAATGTGTTTTTTTTAATTTTCCTGTGATCCTCATTATTGACAGCTTCGTTCTTGTACACTAATTTTAATTTACATTTCACTATTGTTTGATAAATGACTAACAGTGTTTTCTATAAAAGAACTTTTTGGATGTGTTACCATTGATGAAATGAAATGCTTTGTGACCTTTAGGAGTCAAATTTCACACAAGGAGGCCCCCGTGGAGATTTTTGGTTCAGTTTATATTCGGTTTGTAGCTGGTTTCAGTCTGAACTGAAAGGTCTCATTTCCTGGATTCAGGGTGGGAGAGAGCTGATCTTGTGATGAGCTAAAAAAGAACAATAAAAAAATCCCCCCCTCCCCACTGCTGCTCTAACCAAGGGCCTCAACACCTGTGCGATGAGAGTGACTCATGATGAAGTATGGCAGGAATCTTTTGTACACTAATTTATTAGCACTGTGGACTAGTTTCAGTGTGTTGAAATGTGTTGAAAGATGAAGACTTATTTCAATTGTTTTTTCAACTCCAAAGGTAACATTCAAACATGCCGTGTAGTTTTTCAGCCGTGATATCGTGCTAGATTGGTTTATCCGCCAGTTTGCACAGACATTCATGGTCCCCAGAGGATGAATCTTAATGACTTTGGTGATCTGCTGGCTTTCCAACTAGCGCTTGTTGTAGGATAAGGTGTTAATAACTTTGCTAGATTAGTTTAAAAGTTCTATTAGAAAGTTAATATTCCCTAAACTACTGTTGAACTTTTTGTCTTTTTTCTTGCCATTGTCGTTTATGCATTTATGCTCATGTAAATCTTTAGTGAATCCTAAAAATGAGGGTTTATGTCCAAATGAAACATTTGAAAATACAATTTTATGAGAAAAACATTATATTTCTTTACTGTAAAACAACTCCCAGCCTTACATATGTTTATGTGACGTGTGGTTTGATTCTGCTTCCTGTTCGACAGTCTGTCTGCTCCCAAATGCGCAACAGATATTGTACCCAAGAAGAAAAGCTGCTTCAATCAACATCAAAAGAGAGCATGAAGAACAGAGGTGCAAACACAGACCAATATAGATAAACAATCACATTAAGAAAAGTATCTGCACCGGATGTGTGCACAAAGAGTGTTACCTGTAGGGGAAACAAAACTATTTACCTGTATGTCTTACATTCTGCACACACACACCAACATGGTAGATCTAAACAATAGCGGTTTCACATGTGAGAAATTTCACTTTAGTTATTATAGCGTGCTTTACAGGAACTCAAAAGCACAAAATGGAGTCAGCAGTAGGGAGCCACCGTTAGTCATGACAGTAAACATGTAACGCATGTAACCTTTTTTTTAATTCAATGGATGAAAACACAATCAATAATTCCCCAAGCATATTACATAAAAATACAAAAAAATAATAACTAATTTGACATAAACTGCTAACATTATGAATAAAGCTGATAAATTACAGGTTACAAAATCTTGAAATGAATACTATGAAATGTTTTGATCTTAATCTTAACCGTAATATGTTAAGATTTAACTTATAAGATTGATTGCAAGGCACAGACAGAGGGACTACTGTTCATTTTCATAGATATGAGTGACGGGCTGGCTGCTCGGATCTGATGTGTCCCCGGATTCTCCTGCACAACAGACACCTTGGATTGACATCAGGAGAGATCAGTTATTTGCATTATTTATTCATTTTTATTTTAGCATTTTGTGCCCGTGCTGCTGAACAATCACTGTATGTTAAAAATCCCAAACGCTCACCTTTACACCCAGTTTTGGACACAACAAACATGGCAATCACTATGATGGCGAACACCGTGAGTCCAGGCACACGGAACACGTACGACCAGATCATTTCCTGAGCTGTTGTGCTCTCTGGCTCTGCATGATTAAACAGGACCATTAATACAGCATCAAAGAAGCATTGATGTGCTAAATTTCCATATAATGTGAAACAGCGACGTCACTGTTAGAGAGCGAATTAGGTTTTCTTACTCAATTTCTGAGTCGTCCATTTAACTGAGGTGGGCTCGACTTCCCCTGAAAAACACCAGGATTGTTTATTTGCCACAAAGGTGATATATCTTCAATCTGGAAATAATGAAGGCTTCTGAATGGATCTTTTTAGTAGTAAGACATTGTTTCCCTCATCTGTACAGTTCAGTATAGATATCGTCCTGCTGTGCAGAAAGGATCACTCACCATTGACAGAGACGTTGATGGTGTGACCCACAGTGCTTCCACTTCGACACTGATACACACCAGAGTCAGTTGTGAGAATGTTTTTAAAAAACAAATACAATATTCCTTCTGAAGGGTTTAAAAGTTTCCACTCTGCTTTAATGTGACTGTTACTGCTGACATTGACAGGGACATCAATTTTCTCACGTTTATACCAGGAGACTGTTGGTGGTGAACTGCAGAAAACAACTGTGCAGTTAATCCGGAGGTCTTCCCCACTCAAAGCAGTATAAACTGTGTTGCGGAGTACTTTAACTTGATCTTCACAATTTGAATCTTCACCTGCAAAAGGAAAATGACAAATCAAACAGATTAGAAATGACTGGAAAATCTGATACCAGCTGATGATGACCGAAAAACGAAAGCAGTGAAAAATGATCTAACATTTTGAAAATCCGTCAAGAATTAGATCACAGAAAAAGTTGTATGGGTGTTTCATGCTGCAGTTGTGGCCTTCAAACTGAACATTCAGGTCAGGAAGTCACCTGTGGTTAAAGCACTTTTCTGCCTTGGGTTCTGTGCTACCTGAAACAAATTCTTCCAATCAAATGTGTTTAAGTTTACATGACTGAATGTTAGATTTTGGATTAGAGCAATGGTTGGAATCAGGGGCCCCTCCATTGTCGTTGGACTCTACTCGAACTAATGTAGCACAATATTCAGTCATTATACTGCCAGTCTGCCTTTGAGTATGTAGCCTAATTTTTTCTGGTAGAAATGAAAAATCATTTTCTGAAAAATGCGGGGAAAACAGCGCAGCTAGATCAAGAAAGAGCTAGATTTATTTATTTCTATAAAGAACCCCCTGAGGTGCAGTCACTGATCTGAAATCTGCATTATAGCATCAAATCCATCTTACGCCAACCATATTCACATTCAGTCTAGTTCATTTCCGTGTTGAGTTTTAACACTGCACTTTGTGTCCAGAAAAATATCTGTACACCTGCACTGCACTGCATTCAAATTTGTATATTTTAAACCTTTTTATAACCTTTAACATTGCAAAACACAATTTATCTGACTCCTATCTGTGAACACATTACTTGGCGGCAGAGAGACAAAGACCGTAACAAAGACCTGCTCAGACTGAGAGTCAGCGATGTCGACAGAATAACAAAAACTTACTATCAGCTTCCAAGGTGAGGACTAGCGCCGCTAAGATGAACACATGAAGAAAAGTCAGGCAGTAGTTAGATCTCATGGTGGAAAAACTTCAAACACCTGCTATCCAGTTCAACAAAACTGCTAATACTGTTAGTCTGCTCTATATACCACAGTAAATGGTGTGGTTATTTTTACTTCCTGTTTTTGATACACTGGTCTTTAGTGTAAGACCACCCCTACTACTGTATATGCTGTGAGGCAAATACACTCAATCTCACAGCACGTAAAAGGGCATTAAAGGCATCCACCTTCACACACGCACACACACTCACACACGTACTTTTTTTTCCAATCTTGATACATATGAAACTTTGGAGGCTTTCAAAGTAAAAATGTTTGCTTCCATGGCATTAGATTGTTTTACAGGAAAAACAGAACAGAAGTGAGTCAGCAGTGATGGCACCATATAATCTGAATTCAAATTAAACAGTGTGTTTTATTTACATTATGTTATTTGATTGCACAATTATTATACCTTGCCTTATATAATTATTATTACATTCTTTATTTCCCAGTTAAAGAGACACAATCGATAATTTTAAAAAGTTGTGAAACATAAAATTACAAAAGCTCAGTAGTCATTCATATAGTCAGAAAATGAGTCAATAGTTGATATGGGACAGGCTGTAAGCTCATGAAACCATTACTGTTATCAGATGTGATGTTACTAAATAGAGTAAATTCAAGTCATGGATGTGCAACAGCACAAAGTCACAGTTTTATCAATAACAGTGACACAAAACATTCAAACCAAGATCACAAACAAATCCATATTAGTTGTAGACAGTTTGCAAAAATTCTGTAAAAATGCATTTAGTTTGGTAAACGATGGTTTTGCCTTTGGCCTTCCCAATGCTGCACCATGGCTCCAGCAGGATTTTTTCTTCCGGGTACGCAACAGAATACAATGTTTTACTATTTTATGATGCAAACAAAGCAACCTTATAGCTGAAGAGTAGTAGTACCTTTACCTTTTCTACAGGATCGTCAGCATAAAATGGCAACGTTAGCAATTCAGCCAAACATATTCATACTAGTCAGCTTCTGTGTTACGTGGCTATTTTGTTTTGGCATTTCTTCCTAATCTCATATTTACGAATGTTAACAGCACCTACACCCCTGTGGAGCACCTTTTTTTTTTTTTATGTCTCACTCAGCAAAGACAAAGTGAGAAAAGCTACTTTTTCGTTTTGTTTTGGTGTTTCGTTTACCTGCCACACAGAGTTCAGGTTGGTGCTGGCCTGGGAACCAGACGAATCTGCGAGCTCATGTTTGATTTGCTCCGGCAGACGCGTCCGGCTCCTCTCCCGTTCAGACCGATTTCCGGCCGAACTGGAATGTGTCGAGCCAATCACAGCCGTTTATCTAATGTGGGGGGCGGGTTTTGTACGACGGCCGACGGAGAGGAGCGCCGTTTCGTTGCTCTGATTGGTTGTCGGCGCCAACCTGCGTACTGAATTGAAATGGGAAGTGGAAAACCACACCCGACCCTGCACAGCGGCGGTTTTTGCCAGTTGGGCTTGGTTTACTCCATTTCAATTCACGCCACATATGTAGGGCACCCATCATTATAGGTAGGTGATGAGCTTGAGGAGAGATCAGCCAGCGTGAAAACACCTGTACAGGTGTGCAGGGCCTTTACTGACCAAATCTTTAGAGTCCCATGTAGATTGGGTGGGGTGTCTGTGCTGTAGCATCCTCATGTTGCGTTAAGAGACCAGTTTTTACAGAAAAGTAAATGTAAAAAAACTTCCAAGACGTGTTTTCTGTATCCGCACTCCTTGCTGTGAGAGAGCCATCGTATCCCATTTTAAATGCCCTCCTGAGCTCCCACGTACCAGTTTGAAATGTTCGTCGGTGGTCTTCTAGTGTCTAGTGGGTGTCGGTGCTTTAACACGGATAGCCGCGTACTCTGAGGTCTCCTCCATCTGCCGCCGCGGCCGAGCAGCAGCGCCCGCTGGAAGCCGGTGGTTGAGGGCAGCGTACACAACAGAGCTCCCCTCGTCCTCCGCCGCATGCCTCTGCCTCTTTCTGTCCTCTTTCACCTGGCCGTAAACGTGCTCACTGTCTCTCGGCAACGGCGGCTCGTTGGCCTGTGGGGGGGGTGTCTTCCTCCGGGTGGACCTCCGAGATGGCGGCGCAGAGGGGCTTCCTCTTGGCGAGGACTCGAGGCCGGCGCGTGGGAAGGGTTGCTGGACCATGGGGATTACCATGTACTGCAAACATCCCAAAAAAGTATTAGAATGTTTGAAGAAATAAAAGACTTAAGGTGGCTGTAAGTTTGACATGTATCTTTGTCGTACCTGATTATCAGTTTGCTTCTCCTTCTTTGATTTCCCTGCATGATGACATTTTGGTGAAATCAGTTACTGTTTTCATGTCCTGTATGGCGTATCTATTCAAATGCTTGGTGCCATTTTATCTTGGAAAGAGAATTCCCCTCGAAATGAATAAAAAAACACAACATCTCACCTTTGCACCCTTGCATTGATGCGACAGATATAATTATCACTATGATGACGAACGCCACAATCCCAGCAGCAGTGTAGATGTACATCCATAGACTGTCTTTGGGCACAGGAGCCCCAGGTGTGGTCCCTGCAAGAAAAAGAGGAAGTTTGACTCAATCTGAACGGGTTTATATATTTAAACCAAAGTAACATAGGCTACATTGTTGTAGGATGCAGATTATTGACAGAAAAGTAAGCCATGGAAAGCATGTGGAGCAGCAGAGTCGCTCAAAGCACTGTAAATAATTTCTTCTTACTTGTGTCAGTCTTCGGTGTGGCATTAGTGTACCCACCGTTATCTATAAAACAATACAGAGCACTAAGTCTTAAGGATACGAAGACAGAAGGAGAGTTTAATGTCAGAAATGTTTTATAAAACCAAAGTGTAGCACTGCATTTGTTCATTTATTATTCAGTAGAAGTTAGAAATGTAAGTTGTATAAAGTGAACACGGGTTTCTTGGGACATTTCAGTGCAATATAGATGTATTAAATCATTGAAAAAGTCACACTCACCATTGACAGAGACGTTGATGGTATGACCCATAATGCTTCCACTTCGGCAGTGATACGCACCAGAGTCATTTGTGAGAATGTTTTTAAAAACCAAATGCAATATTCCTTCTGAAGGGTTTAATGTTTCCCACTCTGCTGTAATGTGACTGTTACTGCTGACATTGACAGGGACATCAGTTTTCTCACGTTTATACCAGGAGACTGTTGGTGGTGAACTGCAGAAAACAACTGTGCAGTTAATCCGGAGGTCTTCCCCACTCAAAGCAGTATAAACTGTGTTGCGGCGCACTTTAATTTGATCTTCACAATTTGAATCTTCACCTGCAAAAGGAAAAATGACAACAACCACATACAGATTAGGTTAATTCATCCTTACTCGATAGTTTACTTGTAGTAACTGAATCTGATACCAGCCAAAGATAAACAAATATGACATTAGATCTTGAAGACAGCAACAAACAGTTTTTGTAATAAGGGTTTCTGCAGGTTCACCAAGTTAAAGACTTTTAAAGACTCAAGCAATCAGATACAAAAACTTTTTAACTCACATCACTGGTTATTGTTGGCAAGATAAGATATCTTAGACTTTTTAAAATTAATTCAAGACTTTTTAATACCTTTTAAGGCCTTTTTGAGGGACGTGCAGATACCCTGAAGAGAATGGTTTAAGGGTTGAAGGACACCAAACACATATTTAAACTACACATTAGCAGCAGAATACTTTCTGAATAAGATTGTGAAAGCGACATAGGAAGGAGAAAATACCATCATATACAATAATATAAGATCAAAACACAAGTAAATGTGGTACACAAATTAATGCGGTAAAAACGAAAACAGAAAAACTAAACGCTGAAAAAACTGGAACTGAGAGTGAACCCAACCTAAAGTACAATGTCTCAAGGGGAACTCTAAACCAACAAAAAATAACATCACCTTGTACAGAACTTAATAACCCTTATTGACTTTGAATAAATCACTGAAATCTGCAACATTTGTGTCAATTTAACACTATGCAAGTGTTTGTTTACACACCAGATATTCCACTGTTCATAAATGTTGAGCTAGAGTTCATTTTTGACCGGAAACAGCGTCTGACACAAAAATCCAACCACAAGGTCCAATTAGGAGCTTTCAGACATGATCTTAAAGGGCTCGGGACAACTGGAAATTTAAATTATTCTATGCTATATTTCGGTGACAACGAGGTTCGTCCAGTAAAAACGTGTATCCGCAATATGAAGAAAAACAGCTTTGTGAAGACGCACTTTTCATAGAAGTAAGGAAATGTTCTCAACCCGTATAGGACCACTTAATTATTCAATTTGTCTGAAAAATTCAAGTTATTCATTTATTTTTTGTGCTCCATGATCTTCCATTTTTAAATCAACACTTCAAAAACTCAAGGAACAGGGAGTGGGTAGGCAACTGATGAAGCCAGTTTGTAGAAAAACACAATTTGCATCAAATCTCAATTATTTCCATCAAGCTCCCACACGCGCAAAAAAACACCCTCCTGTTGTGGAAGAAATTAACCGAAAGTAGAATTTTTAGCATCTGAAGCAGACACTATGCACCTCATCAGACATTCATGGTCAAATTTACATACTTTTACAGACAAGTACATCAGGAATAACTTAATCACATTCAACTTACTCAGATAACTGAAATATGCAGCTGCTTTTATATCAAACTTAGCCACTTGTTGGGTTTGGGAGATGACTATATGCCAAAACCATCCTTTTAAAAACTGTACGAGCTGCCTATACACCCAAATACATTTCAAATCTAAATCCTGTGTGGACATATACACCACACTTTAATGACCTTAAGAGAAACCAGGCCTCCAACCCTTACCGAAGAATTCGGATGGTGGTTACAGAGTTCTCCTCATCAGATTAAATACGCTGACTTTTAAATCCAAAAGCCTGATTTAACACATTGCGGACCTGCAGAGGAAGGAAAGGTAACACTACACAAACACTGAGATGGCACAATGTGCAAAAAAGAATAACTTACTGTCAGCGTTTAAGGTGAGAAGCAGCACTGCCAAGATGGACACATGCAGGACGGTCCAGCCGGGGTTAGGCCTCATGATGGGAGCACTCAGAAAACCTCCCGTCATCTTCCAGTCACAGCCAATCTGAGTGGGAAATGTTCCTCCGCGCGCATCATTATTTGGTTATAAAAACAGAGAAGTCCTGAAGCCGATGGTTGGAGCTTAGCTGCTTCCTCTTTCTACTCTCTGTTCGCTCCCTTCCTACCTCTGCCTCTTTCCCCTTTACAGTAGGTGCGGTGAGTGCACTGAAGGGGAGCGAAGGTCGGTGGGTGGTCTTGCTTTTGCAAATGTTGCAGGTCCAATGCAGCGAAACATCTCAGATTAGGGGGTTCCCACAGTTTCAGGTGCTGACCCTGTTGCGATTCAGCTATAACAAAGATTTACTACAACTTCCTTCTCGCACTCTCCTTCTCTTATCATTTCCGAGTCTTATGTCAGTCTGCGCACCTTGAGATCAGCTTCATCACTTCTTGGCAGTGTCTGTGGTTCACCCTCTGTAAGCCGACTTCCTCTCCCCTCTCCTTTCCTTTCGCCCTCACCATCTGCATCTCCTGCAAGCATATGCGACCTTGTGCACAACGGTGTGGTTTCAGGGGAGGATGTGCATTGCACTGAAGAGGGGACGGGGACGCTGTGGCCTTTGAGCCTTAATGCCCGTTCTGTTGATGTGTGTGTGTGGTTGCTTTACGGCAACATCATCAGCCTGTGTGTGGGCCGCTCATCTGTCAGTGAGTCAGCCACATTCAGATTGTAAAGGACCACAATCAAATTCAGCTATTTAGCCTGTGAAAAACAGTTGTATAATGTCGTACGTAGGTCTAGAGGGAGTTTTTTTAAGCCTGAAAAATAACGCTGATGATGTCAGGGTTGAATAGATATGATTGGGCAGTATTATGGGAAATGTAGGATCCAGTGATTTGGGGGCTTGAGCTAGACGTAATATACTGCTACTTTCGTTTTAACTATTTTTCTAATCTATTCCCCAAACTTGTGTCCCTTTGAAACTCTGGAGAAATAAGCGCAGTTAAGGGAAAGTACCAAAATCTGGAAAGAATACTCCAAAATAAGTGTTGCATTCAAAATAGTACCCAAATAAAAGTATATCAGCCTTAGTAAACATTAGGCCCACTTCAGTGTTCAACCTTAAAGTAGGCTGGTAATTATTATACCTCTAACAAGTTGTTGTGCTGTTGTGTGGGCTGAGTATGCACAATAATATGAAGGTTTTGTATGCATTATATGTAAAATACTATTCTGCAGTGTAGCAGAATAGAGGGGAGTGAAAAGTGCAATATTACTGTGTGAAATGCAGTAAATTGGAACTATGAGAAAAACAAACAAACAAGTAGCCTTCAATATAAAGAAGTATTCAGCTCCTTTACTTATAAGTGAAAGTAACAATATGACCATCTGTCTAACAGTGTATGTAAGCCTACTCAAAGTATTAAAAGTATTCAGTATTCAGAATATTTGACTTTTGCATGTAGCCAATTTTACCTTCTTAATATCCTGACTAGAGCAATATATCCTATTTTATAAACAGAAGAAAAACAAATACTCAAGTCCCTCAAGTAAAAACTGAATAATTGTAGCGACATCTTGATGGCAGTCGAATAATGAGACAAGTACTGTTATTTAAAGTAAGAAGTAAATCACTGTTGTTGAGTAAAAAATAAATAAATGTATTTTTCCTGGAACAACAGCGTCGATATGCGGCGTTCAGGGTCAGTGCAACCTGCCGGGTGGTAACGACTGCGCAGGCGCCGTTCCTTTACGTAATGACGTACACGACGACGTCTCCGACGAGCCGAAAATGGCGGAGTACCTGGCGTCCATTTTCGGAACAGAGAAAGACAAGTAAGTTTTATTTAATATTTCGAGTTATTTAGCGCCCGAAAGACGAGTTTTACACAAAGTGTGTTTTCAGCGGTTGTTCCTCATCGCCGGCCGGGCTCAGTTTGTTGCCGCAGCTCTGCTTTACGTCCCGGTCAAGCTTACATTAGCAACGGGAAGCTAAGGCGCAGCTAACGCATTGAATGAAACTCAGGAAAACGACCTGCAGCTGCTGTGTGTGGTCGCTTTGCGCCAAAAGGTCTCGTTTTGAACAACTGCTCGCCCGCTTGTGGGCACACACGTACACACTGGAAGCATACTTTGTAGGTTACTGAGTGGCCAGGCAATGTGTAGGTTAATTGATGAGCTTGGAGGCAGAGCAGCTGTCCCGCTCAGGCGGATTGTTTTGTTCTCTTTGGCCGGTGGAGAGCAGCAAAAGGCGGCTCACACATCCGTGGCCACTAAACTGTCAGCAATTAACATATCTGGATGTGGTTATTGTACGTTTATTGTAATAATGTGACGGTTGTTTGGGGTAAGGCTATTGGAGACCTTCGTACAAGGGGTGGACTCCCGAGAAAGCCAAGCAGAGGCATTTACCATTATTTAATTCATTCAAATAAGTGGAAAACACATAAATGTGTGACTTATCAGACGACACAGTGTTGTGGTAACTTAAGTCCCGATGATATATTAATAAATCCCCACTTCTTAAACTTTTTGAACTAGTTAAACAGGTTGTTAATGAGTAGTTCGAGGATAAGTCTGGTGCTATTCTACATTTTTATGTTGTAAACAAATCCCATGAGAACAAACAGTTCGTTTATTTGACTAACAAATATGTTCTGTGTATCCAAAGCCTGATGTAGCTTATTTCTCTGTACCACAGAGCTCCATCGTTGTCAAAAAAAACCCCCCACCAAAAACACATCATGGAGCCACACCATTGCCCTGGCCAACATGTTTCTTTATTATGATCAACAGCCTTGTGCCCAAATACTCATTACTGCCCAACAAACACACTATTTAGCTTCAGTGACCAGCTGTTCAAGTATTGAAAAAACTTAATGAGGCATTATTGTTTTTTCTTTTGTCATATAATTTGTTTATGATAGCAAAAATGTACAATATCAGCAGCTATGTCCTTTACTTAATAAATTGAAACAAAAGTAAACTATGAGTTTGATGACACTATTCCTTCTTTTCCAGGGTCAATTGTTCCTTCTATTTTAAAATTGGAGCTTGCAGACATGGAGATCGCTGCTCGAGATTGCACAACAAACCAACCTTCAGCCAGGTGAGGATTCCACCAAAGTTTTCCTCCTGAAATAATGGCTTTATTTTCTCCTCATTTAGCCTTAACACACATACAACACTGATGGCAGCAGAGCTGGCATGCAAAGCGCTGGTCTATCCATCGGGAGCACTTGAGGGTCAGTGTCTTGCTCAAGGGACAGGCGCCGGGGATAGAACCACCAACCCTGCGATGAGTGGATGACCAAGGCACAGCCATCGAAATATTTTGTTCTCTGACTTATTAAGGCACACACCCTTACATTTTTTATTTAGTATAAGTAATCTGTTAGACGTGGCCCGTTCCATTTAGCTTTAGACCTGAGAGTCAAAAGTGTAATGTATTTTTTTTTTTTTTGGTTAATATTTCAGTCAGTACTTGTACAGAAAAAACTTGCAAAGGTTCACAGAGGTTATTCTTAAAGAGAATTATCTTTTTTTGTACAAGTGGGAAAAGTGTGACATGCAAATGCAGACTTGTTGCAACCCAGGCTTGTTTAGGCAAATATAACTTAACTTTGGCTTTAGGAGGATGTCAAGATATGACATGGTTAAGCTTGAACAAAAAGATGGACTATACCAGACAAGTCATAATCATCGCTTTCTTTTTTTTGTGACTGCATCTGTCAAAAAAGATGCAAACAAGCTAAAATAGAAGTGGCCGTCATCAGAAAAAATACAACACTAAAATCTTGTCCGACCACATCCTCCTTTGTTCTTTCTCCTGCAGACCATCTTGATTCAAAACATCTACCGTAACCCCCAGAACAGTGCACAGACGGCCGACGCTTCTCGCTGTAAGTTAAACATTTGTCAATAGTTTCCCTTTCTGTTTTTTAAAAGTGGTGCTCACATATAACAACAGATGTGAGGTACTGCTTCAGCCATGTCAGCTGGAGACCCAGTTTGGACCCTATTATCTACCAAAACAAATTATCATTGTTTATCACCTAATATCAGTAGAAAGCACAAACATCTGCTTCTAATACTTTCTCTATCTGTTTTTCAACCTTGTGTAGCTGAGCCGTCACATGGCTCACAGTGCAGACCGTAAGTATCTAGTGACACCACAACACAAACAGTGCTTAGACTGTGTCTAATTGTGGTAGAATGCTTAGAGCTCTGTGTTGTAGGTGTGTACAGTAAATCTGTTAAGCCAAGTCTCGTAGAGCTGAAGCAGTACCTCTCATACAGGTAAGTGTGTGAGGGCCTTACAGTTGACTTGTCTGTTTTGCTTTGGGCCGTATATTTGAATCATGCATCCAGTGAAATTGAAAGCATTGCATTCACTCTGCCACTGATAAAAGACATTCTTTAAAAAAGCAGTGTTACTTTGGCATCACATATGACCGTTGATCTGGTCAAAAGTCCCGTTACCAGGACTTTACTTGAACAAGAGGCTTGATCTAAAATGACCTCTTGGTAAGATTTGATTATGACAACTGGCACCTGTGGACTATTTAAAGGACAATTTGAGTTTTGTGTTCTCAAAAGTCTGTCCCTGACCTAGTGAGTGAGTGAAATCACGCCATCAATTGTTGGAGTTTTCCCTATTGGCTGTTGCACTTTCTGAATGAATAGGCGCAAATGTTAGTTACGTACTGTAACTTCAGGCTTTTCCTAGTGTGTTTGCTTCTCACACTCATGACGCACTGGAGACTTTTAATCCGCGCCCACGTATTATGAGGGCCCCACCTTTGTCTCCTACCTTACCTTACCATACCTTATGTATTAAATGGGCTGCAACTGTACAACCGGTTTCCAACCAGCTTTTTCTTCTGCTAGTTAAAGGAACCCAGTGAGACCCACAGCTCAGGGCTGTGCCTATACTATTCATCGGGCTCTAAGTTCTCTTTCAAATCAAACATATTAAGATATGAGTGGAAAGTATTGTTCTTGCAAATGCATTTATAATATTTTATGACTCTAAAGTAGCTTAACCATGTCATGTGATCTGCGACTTCAGTACACTTTAAGAACAAATGTTACTGGGACCACTACAGAAAATAACAGGTGAACATTTAATATTCAGGAATTCATATTATTGACACTACCACTGACTATCATTGTAACAGTTAGACCACAATTTAGCACATTGACCTTACGTGGTCTAGCCATGAAGTCTTGTTTCATTTTGAATAAGTAGGTTACAGTTTTACAAGGTTGCATCAGAGCAGAAAGTTGGGCTATAACATTTTGTATGAAGTTTAATATAATAAATAAATTCAAAAACATAACAGAATAGACAGAAGTGGGCATTTTCTGTAACAGTTTGTATAAAAGAAGAATACTGGATCATTCAACAATTTTTCTTGTTTTTCACCTATAAAGTAAAACTTTGAATTAATTATTTTGATGCACTTTCTGTAGATCACAAGCTTTCCAAGCTAAACTAAACCAATATGTTTGTGCCAGAGTCTCTAACATAAAATGGGAATTTAAAAAAACAAAGTAAAGGAAAGGGAGCAAATACCTCAAAACACGAAACCTTTTGAAATGATCTACAAATCTAAAAGAGTAAGGGCTGCAGCAATGAGTTCCACCGGCAATAAAGTTACTTTATCCGTCACACAATTAGCTGGAACTCACAAGATGTAATAACAAAATATCGCAATTTACTGAGAGAAAAATTTCTAATCACATTTTTTTCTTCCCCAGCTCTTTATTTTGGTTGATTTATGTCACAGAAGTTTACGTTTTGTATTTCAGACCATTTCCCTCTTGAACATTTACCTTCATAACCTTCAAAACTCTGCCCAGTCTGCTGATGGTTTACACTGTAAGTTCTCCCTTCATCTGCAGGACCCTCCAGCACTGACTGCACTTAATTTAGTGTATCACACCTCCCCACATAAATTTGGCTCAGTGTAGGAACATGTCCGCTAGAGATGTCTAACGCATCACATTATTTCCTGGAGATTAACTGGCCACATGCTGTTTTGCATGTTTTCCTGGCCTAAGTCAAACTCAATGTCGTGCAATAATGTGCACAGCTTTGGTATCAGTATCTTCATTTGGCTGATGTGAAACAGATGTGATAGGCTTAAAAGCTATAATTAACTTTCTGTTTCTGTGTTCTTTGTCTTACACTTGACAGTTTAACATCGATTACACATTTTTTTGTACATTTTGTTTCTGCTAGTGCTGTCCCCTTAGGTTATTCTCCTTCATGTAATAGCCAGGGGTTGTCATGAAGTAACCAATTAGTTAACCTAAAAGTATTCTCTGTGGTGTTTCGTCATGGCTTCCTGCACATAATGCCCATGTAGTTACACAGTTCTGCTAAGAGGGTGAAGCATTGGCAAATCATTTTAAAGTTTAACCCCACTAACCAGGAGAAGGCTAAGAGGGGTCAGCTCTAGTTTTTACTTGCTTCTGTGAAGTAGGTTGAAGTGCCAGTTTAAGCTGAAAAGGCATGAGAGAGAGAAGACTGTTTCTAGTAATAAATAACATACAGAATCTTTACCTTTTGATCCATGTTTACAGGGTGTAACTATTGTAGCACAAGGTATCATGTTATGTTGCTACAGTTAGATTTGTTAAAAGTTACACAGTCCATTTGAAGACTGTCTTTTACCACAAGTGTCCATCTAGCTTTGCCTTGACTGTCACTTGTTGACATTTTGTAGGCGCCGTCAGCGATGTGGAAATGCAGGAGCACTATGACGAGTTCTTTGAGGTGAGTGACCTTGTGTGCCGGTCTTCACTCCACATAGTGCATGGCGTCACGACCGTGTTATCGGCCTTTTGACATTGCCAAAATGTATCCATGTACTAATTTTGTGCTGAAGCAAGCATCGTTTAGGAGCCAATATTTACACAGCAGGCTTATGCAGCAGCTGTACTGTGACTGCTTTACACATGGAAAATGAGGGTTACAATAAATTGAATAAAGAAAATATAAAGTTGCTATTTTCTTCATTTTATTTTTCACCACTTGATTGTGACCTTGTGATGTGGGGCCAAGATCATTGTGGAGGATAATCTGTGGATTAAAACCTGTTCATGTTGAGATCACATGGCAGCAGGTTGTTAACATTTCTCGGCCGCTGTCGCAATGAAAGGAATGTGAGGGAACACCAGGAAGACTTTCAACAGCCAACTAATGTCTTAACATATCCACTAAACCAGCATAATAAAAGTCTGACTTCAATATAAAAGAATGGTTTAGGAAGGGGAGTTGGCTAAACTGAGAGAATAACTCGGCACAACAGTATCACTAACATAAGGTGAAATAAAACCTAAGAAGTTTTTTTCCTCTTTTATTCCCCACACAGGAAGTGTTCACAGAGATGGAGGAGAAGTATGGGGAGGTGGAGGAGATGAATGTGTGCGATAACTTGGGCGACCACCTTGTCGGCAATGTCTACGTTAAGGTTGGTGATGGAGCTGAATGTATTTACGAGAGAGTCGGAGCTAATACAAATGAGAGTTTGTGAATAGATGTGATATAAAAAGACCAAATCCTAAGTATGTGCGTTCTCCGTGTGTAGTTTCGTCGCGAGGAGGATGCAGAGAAAGCAGTCATGGACCTGAACAACCGTTGGTTCAACGCCCAACCCATCCACGCAGAGCTCTCGCCCGTCACTGACTTCAGGGAAGCTTGCTGCCGCCAGTATGAAATGGGGTGAGTGTCACCTGCTAAACTGCAGGAGCGCTGAAGACTACCTATTAATGTAAACGGAAAATGAAATGTCTCTCTTTTTTTTAATACAATTTTACAAGATTTAAAGATTTTTGTCGAGATGTAGATCTTTTTCTCCATTTTGGACTTTTGTCCCGCCTGCATTTTGCCATCTTTTTACTTTGTCTGATCAGCAGATAACAAGAAGCAGCAAATATTGTCTGTGTGACCAGCAAATGTTTGGTTGTTTTGCAACATTGTCAGTAGAAAATAAGTGTCTTAAGTGTGTGTAAGTGCATACGGTAAAGGTAGAACAAGGAAAGGATTAGCAGCTTTGTAAAGAGGACAGCTGCCCTGAGGCTCTAAGACTAGAAGAACCTCGACCGCTCCAGGCTTACTGTGTGCAAACTTGTTTGTGCATTTGGAAGCTTGTTGGAAACATGAACCATTGACGCACAATAACAACTGATAAGGGCCTAATGGTGGGTTATGTGGTTGCTTTATTACCTAATCTTTACACCCCTGTCTTGAAGAGGCTCCCTCCTCAAACTTTGTTTTATAAGCTGCATGTTCCTAAAGTACTGTCAAATCAAATTACCACACAGTAAACCTGAGGCCCACAAAGAAAAACTGTACACTTTACACCCAGAGTGGGATAAACATAAGGTGAGAGGAGGCGAAAGAAACTGCATAGGCACTGTGTGAATCATCACTTTGGTTTTTTTTTTTTAAATGCAAAGATAAACTTTGTCCTTGCACTGAGGGAGGAAACTTCTGTTCTTCTCCTTTTATGAGTCGCTCAGTGTTTTTCCATTGGATCAGGGGTTGTTTGCTCTGCCAGTGATAGGACGGACTTAGTGTGGGGGGCGATAAAGATCAGATGTTCTGCTCGGTGGTCTGGCATGCTCCTCGGCATGTGTAAATAAGAGCCAACTTTTCCTCGTGGCACTGCTCCACCGAATGCAAGGCCAGCAAGTTTTAACCCTTCATGTACTGTTTTCCTACAGAGAGTGCACCAGAGGTGGCTTCTGCAACTTTATGCACCTGAAGCCCATATCACGGGAACTTCGAAGGGAGTTGTACGGCCGCCGCAGGAAAAGGTACAGAAGTCTTGAAAGTGAAGTAATTACATGTGAGGATCAGTTAGAATTTGTAAATTAATCTCTTCCACTCTCCGAACCAGGCACCGCTCTCGCTCGCGTTCCCGTGAACGGCGTTCCCGCTCCAGGGACCGACGGCGGGGCCACGAAAGGCGAAGGTCGAGGGACCGAGAGCGCTCTGGGAGGTTCTGAAGGAAGCCAAGACTGACCCAATGTCCTACCAGATCCCCCCCCCCTCGACCCCAGCAGTGATGACAAAGTTATTTTCTTTTTTTGGTGAATTGTTGGAAGTGTTTTTCTTTTATTCCCTTTTTTTAAGATAAGCTTGTTTTGCTTTCTCAATAAAACAGATTTGTAACTCTGCACTGGCACCGCTTGATTATATGATGATCGACTTATTTCTTATGTACAGACCTTTATGTAAGGAAAGTGCTGATTATTGGTAAACTGCATTCTTACACAGCGGTGGAAACGTGACAAACAAGTGTGGTTAATTGCTGAGGCCTTACGGCAGGAAATTACCCTGTTTACAAAGTTTAGTGTGCTTTAAAATGTAGTAGGCTCATATCTAATGCAGTAGTCTGCCAAAATGATCTGTCAGGATTAATATCTGATTGTCCAATCCTGTTAATGGAAAGATTTTATTATTGAAATGTATTATACTTTATTATACTGATGAAGGTCATTTACTTTACTATTTTTACTTTTACTTTTCAATGCTCCTCCTCCTTTGGTCCTGCCACACCTCCATTTATTGCCTCTAAAACTCAGGATCATTTAAAACATCTAGTCATGTATCTCTGAATCCTGACAACTGGAGATCTTTGAGTCACTTTAATTAACCACATCAGTGAACACACAAATAATCTGGAGTTTTAAATGTGAGATCAGGAATGAAATTCATAACAGATGGATGAAAACCGCTGTATTGATGCAAATGTATCTTAATTCATACTTCTAAAACATTGCTTTCCAACATGCTTACATCATCATTTTCTTTTTCTATTACTGAGTGATGCAACATTCACTAAAGCTTCATCAGCCAATTATACAACCTTTTCCCCGACTCTCAGTTCTGTTTTCTTAAACTGATGAGTTGGCTTTACATGTCGTTTTTCTTGAGATTAACCAGCCACACCTATAACATTTAATGCTTACTGGTTTAATAAATGTAGAACAACTGGGGCTATATGGTGATGTCTTTCAGGTTTATAAAGTGCACTTAAAAATAATATATATTGTTAAAGAATTCATTTGATATTCATATATTTGCTGCCTTAAATTGTGCATAATGATATAATGATAACTATCTTAATAACAAATAAAAATATTTGGCAACAAAAGACATCATTCTTATTAACTTAAATCAGGTTAAAGAATACTGAACACAGAAGTAAGGAAATCCAAAAAAAAAACCCGAATATGTTGACAAAACCTTGCCAAAGTCTATCAAAACTTGCACGCATTTCCTTTTTCTTTCTTCAATCCCCGGCTGACTGCGTGAATACATTTCAGGAGTAACAACCCCACTCATGAGAAGTCCTCAAGGTGCCACACGCGTTAAAGTCCGACGCGTGTGCGTGTGCGTGTCGGGTCAATAAAAGGTAAACAGATGTCGCTCACATCCTCAAACTCAGCGTTTTCTCCCAAACCCCCTTATCGAGGATCCTCCGCTCTGATTGGCGGAGCGCCCCAAACAGACGCCCTCGCCGCAGCCAATCGGAGGCCGCCGTGGAACTTGGCCCACTTCCGGCCGACGTCGCGGCCACGTGCGTCGTCAGCAAAGCCGTCGTGTTCGTCGGACGTGTCTCACTCCGCCGTGTTGTCCCCTCCTCGTCTGCGGCGTCTCTCTCTCTCTCTCTGCCTCTTTCACCTTGTCTTTTTTTTCTCCCGGGGACACTTCAGCGCTCGTCAGGTGAGTGGGACCCTCCGGGGAAGTTGAAATGTGAGCGTGAAATGCGTTTGAAACCACGCCGTGTTTGACGTCTCCACGCTGTTTCTGACGCAACGTTCAAACTGCGTAGTCCATATTTCAGTTTTAGTGTTGTCCGCCAGCTGTGGTTAATTTGGTTCATGTCCCCTCTTATTTACTGCTTCCAAAAAACGCAGTGTAGATTATTGTTACGTATTTTTCTCCGTTAATTCTTACGCTTATGTTTTTATATGTTGTATATGTTTATACAACATATGAAATGTGTTGTATAGATGTTGTATTTTCCGTGAACTTCCGTGCATCTACCGCACTGTGAGCCCCTGAACAGTGACAAATATATGTAGTTTGTTATTGCAGAAAAGCAGCAAATATTTACCTTTAAAAAGCTGGAGCCAGTGAATTTGTTGGTCATTGTTATTTTAAGTGGCGACTAAATTGCCAAGTATTTTCTCGATCTACCAATTAGTCTGAAAACTACACTGAAAAATGCCCATCACAGGTTCCTAGATCACTTGTTTTGTCCAACCAGGAGTCCAAAAGCCTAAAATGCTACATTAATTATATTGTAAAACCAAGAAAAGAAGCAAATTCTCACATTTGAGAACCAGGAACCATCAAATATTTGGCACTTTTGCTTGAAAAACTATTAATTGATTGTCAAAATAGTTGGTCATTAATTTTCTCTTGCCTATAAGCTAAAAAGTTCATCATAAACTGTGTGGTGGTGGGTTTTCAGGTGTACACGCCTGCAGTTTTACATTGTGTTTCTACTCTCAGCATTCCTGCTTTTCACATTTGGTCTACCATTTGTTATGGCTGAGTGAATGTCTATAGTCTGCTCTTCTTACGCTGTTGACCAGCTAATACTTTGGTGTTTTTTTTGTTGCTGGCAGAGCAATTATCCAACCAACACTTGGGGCGTTTTTAAATAGCCTACATCATAAAAGGCCTCTGCACAGTAATTATTATTATTCTTTGAGAGCACTGAACATACCAAAGGAGATTAGAAATGCCACAAGTTAAGCAGATAACCAAGTCTGATAAGGTAAGAATATTACAGGGATTTTTCATTAGATTGGATTTGATGTTGCCAGACTCAGATCAGGTGATTTTTGCACTGTTTTCTCAGCCTGGTCGGCATCTCAGGATTTGATTCTCGGCTTACGTGAGGCGTTTCTCCTCGTATAAATCCTCTTGACAGTCTTGCAGCCTGGGCTCGGTGCCGCATTTGCTCTCACGGAAGATCGTGTTTCCCCGTTGAACCCTGTAAGGCCACCGCATACCACCTATGCTTTGCCACAGAGGGTGTAACCGTGTAACCTGAATCAGTAGTATGACGGGTAGTGGTTTCACAGATCTGATATTAGGGATTAAAGTTGCATGTGGGGGCAGAACTGGTAAAGGTCAAGCAAGGAAAAGAGACAAAGTATAAATTTATTCTTGTTTTCTGTTAGCAGTGAATGCCAGGTTAAATCAAATGTTCGGTAAACTATGACAGTTTACCGAACATTTGATTCACCAATGCGTCACTAAATCTAAAGCATCATTTCTCTGGGCAGTTTTCTGTCCCATGCAGAGCTGTTTTCTTGAGAAGATGTAGTTGGTTGCAGCCCTTGGTGGAGTCAAAGAGGGGCCCCGGTCTGAACAGCTGGCCCCGGTGTGTGCACTGTACATTAGTGAAGGTTCGTCTGCTGCCTTTTCCAGCCGACAGTGGAGAAACCTAATGGATGTATTAACAAGTTGAGCAAAGATCGGTGTCATAATGTGTAGGGGTTAAAGGATTTGGAGGCATCTGATTCTTTGTGATTAGTACTTTTACATTTTGTGAAGTAATCTCATACCTAATATTAGGTATAATAAGGTTTAATTATTAAAGCTAATATCGATCCTTCAGCTTTTTTATTAAGTTATATATATATATATAAAATAACCCAATTCAGAACTCCTAATGGGTCCACTCAGACTGATAATATTTATCACTCTGTTGTACTGATCTCCTGTTTAACACAATGTTTAACATTTATGTTTGTGGCATTTTAGGTTTACATTCACAAACACAAAGATAATCTAAGGTGGATGTATTCAAGTACATGTCTGAAAATTTATCTTGAGCAGTAATAAGTATTTTGCCTTTTTAAATGAATCTGTTTTTCCTACAGTGGATGAATGATGCAATATCAGCCAAAGCTTGATCAGCCAATCATGCGAGTCTTTCCTCTACTATCAGTTCTGGCACTGATGAAAGCAGAAAATATTTGACTGTTTTGTTTGCTCATAATGACTATATTAAAAGTAATAGACGTGCAGGACTGAAACCGTGTAGTGGAGCAAAGTGTGGGGAAGGAGTCAGCAGCAGTGTGTGCTTCCAAAGCTCCTCACAAGTATGATAAAGCTTTATTTCACAGTGCTGGCATGACTCAGCGTTAATGGAAGAAAGGAGTGGTTTCCGTGTTTGTTTTACACTGGGTCCTCTTTGTTAAACTGTTCAGTTCATCAAAAAGGGAAACAGTTTTTTTCAAGGGCTGTTTATCGAAACCTCAATACTTCCGGGGTCTGGAAAGAAATATCGAAATTATTGAAAGCTGTCAAGTACTAAACATTGATATTAAAACCCTGCTGGGGTTCTCAGTCTTGTTGTTTACTGTTTCATAAGAAATTACCTGATTTACATAATGATTTTGTTGATTATAGCCAGTATTTTATTAAAGCAAAGCTCCTGTACAATCTGTCAGTGGGTCGGTCCACTACTTTGTTCCACACTGAAATATCTAAACAGCTATTGAATGGCTTGCCATGAAATTTTGTGCAGACATTCTTGATCCCCAGAGGATGAATCCTACTGACTTTGGTGATCCCCTGATTTTTCATCTTGCGCCATCATCAATTTTGAAATAGTCCAATGCTTTAATATTTTCGACCAATTACTTGCAAAACTAATAGCATTGCCATCAGCATGAACTGTACTTTGTGTTAATGTTAATTAGCTACTGTTAATGTGCTTAACACACTAATCTGAGATGGGGAACATGGTAAACAATATACCAGCTAAACATCAGCATGTTACAATCGCCTTTAACATTTAACCGGCTAGAGACGGCACCGCAGTTTTTGTTACAAAATAGCTAAACATGACATTTTAATCTAGTTAAAAATCTCTCCGATTATTACATAATCCGTTGCTTTGTTTTGTCCAGGGTAAGCCATGCCTTCAGTTCCCTCATCCAAAGAGACCAGCGCCGTGGGCCCAGTGTGCCCGCACGCTGCCAAGCTGCTCAGCCACGCCAACGGAGAAGCCAAACTCCGGGAGGGTTCGTTTCCACTGAACGGGGTTGACAAGCTGCCCGCGATGGAGGGCCCTGAAGACGCGAACAGAACCATTCAGATCAACACAAAGAACACTGTTCCTGAGAGGAAATGGATCCGGCCTGACCTTCCCAGCCGCTGCACATGGAGCCTGGGCGCCTCGAAAGCCGACTCGCCTCATTCGCAAATTCCGAGGTCAGTCTGATGCTCAAACGTCCACCGCGCTTACATGCGAAACAACTGGATTTGCAGTTAAAAGTTTTGCTTGACCAAAGAACACTAAAATGTGTTTCTGCAAATCATTGGGAGTGCCACTTGACAAACAAACAATTACAACTCCCCAAACCAGTAAAACAAGTGGAGACCAGTGTTACTATGTCACATTCGTGGCAGCAGGATTACAGCTGTCTCAAACATTGTTTTCTTCCCACTTCCTCCTCCCAGAACCGTTTCTCCAACCATTCTCCCAAACATCCTGCACAGGATCGGCGACACTCCCATGGTGCAAATCAACAAGATCCCCAAAGTGTTCGGGCTCAAATGCGAACTACGTGAGTCACTCAAGCCGAGACACGTTTCTCAGATCAGACAGGTGTGACTGCTGATTGCACGTCTACCACTGAGTGTAAACTCACGAGTGGTGGCGTGAGATGTGTTGTATATTTTGCAGTTCACGACTTGTTTCATTTGGACTGAGATTATAAATGCAACAAATGTGGGAGCTTCAGGGTCGATTGCATCATTTCAGCTTCTGAATCTGCTTCTTTTAATGTAACCCTAAAACAAATCTTTCCGTTGTGTATTAGTGGCCAAGTGTGAGTACTTCAATGCTGGCGGCAGTGTCAAGGACAGGATCAGCCTACGGATGGTGGAGGACGCTGAGAGAGCTGGGCTCCTCAAGCCTGGAGACACCATCATAGAGCCCACCTCTGGAAACACGGGTAATTAACTGCATGTGTTTGTGCTTGTGAATGTGTTGCTATGGGGTGGAAAGGTATTTAAAGCTATAAATGGTATATTTATTAGATGGGGGAAAAAAACGTCTGTGCTCACATTTCACTGTTTTTCTTGTTTGTAGGTATTGGATTGGCCCTGGCTGCCGCTGTTAAAGGCTACCGCTGCATCATTGTCATGCCTGAGAAAATGAGCATGGAGAAGGTGAGTTCTGTCATATTGAATCTGTTACTCTGCCCAGCACCCACACTTGCATTCCTTTATAGCAAACCAAATATCTTGTACTTATGTTAATTACAGACTAGACTTTTTGTGGTGTTTTTGTAGTGTTCCCTAAACAAATTCTAGGAAAAGGCAGTATTCGAGTGGAAAAAAGTCACTTGTGTGTTAGTTATTTCTGTGAATTTTGTATTGAACTAATGGACTGCTGACGCATTTTGAAGCCTTCATGTTTAGCCTTGATGAAAGCTTCATAGCGAAAAACAAATGGCAGTTCATTTGTTTTTTGAGGCAGAGCACACAGCTGAAAATCAATGGAGGAGAAGTGCACCTGTTTCCTCATATGATCCGATAATTTGTCTATTTTAACCCGTTGTATTCCAGTTATGCAGCCTGTCAAAAACAACCCATTATGCTCTATTAAAACACCAGAAAGTTTTTTTTTTTTTTATATTTAAGGTATATAAAGCCTCTAACATGCTTCTGTTCTTAAAATCTGCATTTGAACTTCAGCCTTTATTTATGATATAAATGGAGAGGCCATGTCCAAATCTTGTGCAAACCTTCCTTTGTACACTCAATCTATACACAGATATTACACAAAACTCTATAGGAGATTTTCAGTTTCAAAACCTTTCCAGTCTATATTGTACAACTATAAGTGCACATCAGGCTTCTGTAGTATTGATAACATATTAATATTGGATCCGATCATGGTTCTGTCAGATGACACAATATCTATTCTGCTTTTTCTGCTTTTCTTTCTACACAGGTGGATGTCTTGAGAGCTCTTGGTGCCGAGATTGTCCGTACACCCACCAGTGCCCGCTTCGATTCACCAGAGTCTCACGTGGGCGTAGCCTGGCGCCTTAAAAATGAGATCCCCAACTCCCACATTCTGGACCAGTACCGTAACCCGAGCAACCCTCTGGCCCACTACGACACAACCGCTGAAGAGATCCTGGAGCAGTGCGACGGTACGAAGCTCTTTTTACCCACGACAGTCATAATCATAAACTGTGAAAGAAATCCTTTGACAATAGCTTTGATTTTGCTCCCAATTTAGTGTTTGGATTTTGTTGCTTCTGTCAAAGTACATTTTTATCAGGAGAGTGAACATAGCTTTTCTGTCATACCTCTTACTCTTAACTCATCCCCTCCTAACAGGTAAATTGGACATGCTGGTGGCAGGAGCCGGCACAGGGGGGACTATCACAGGCATCGCCCGCAAACTGAAGGAAAGATGCCCCAACATCAAGGTAAATTGTCTCTGTCCAGAAGTCAAATAGGACAAGTCACTGTTTTCCAGCTATTGCTGAAAGGAACTGGAATAACTCTTGGCTGAGCTATTCGATGTTGATGAATGGTGTGTGTTGTGTGCAGATTGTTGGTGTTGACCCAGAAGGCTCCATCCTGGCTGAGCCTGAGGAGCTTAATAAGTCCGATAAGACCCAGTACGAGGTGGAGGGCATCGGGTACGACTTCATCCCCACCGTGCTCGACAGATCAGTGAGTTCCAGAGGCCATTTTTCCTTACCTCCCTTTTTTTATTCCCACTGTTTCGTTTACATGACTCACAACCACTCAAATGTAATCTGTCTTTCAGGTAGTTGATACCTGGTACAAGTCAGACGATGAAGAGTCCTTCAACATGTCTCGCATGCTGATCAGAGAGGAGGGCCTGCTGTGTGGTAAGTACTCAGGCTCCAGCTAACACAAACACCAGACTTTTCTTAATGTGTGCGTTAAAGCCAACTCACATTTTGCCCTTTTCTGTAACAGGAGGCAGCTCTGGGACGGCAATGGCAGCGGCAGTAAATGTCGCCAAAGAGCTGAAGGAGGGCCAGCGCTGTGTGGTCATCCTGCCAGACTCCATCCGCAACTACATGTGAGAATCCCCACGTCCAATAACCAGACTGTCTATTTCTGTAATGTCAACAACTCAGAATAATGAACGTCAGGTTCAAGCAAGTTTTTCCCAGAATATTCATTGTATACCTGCATATATAGTAGAAAGAGAGTAGCATATGCAACTCATTGGTGTGAGAATAGGCATTTCCCATTAATGTGTGACAAGTGCTTATAATAAATTAAATTATGGGAAATTTTGATTCTTTGGACTTTCATGGTCTTACTTGCTTTTTTGTAGAGAACAGATAGCTCTATAACCAATTCTAGTTCCCCCATGCGGCCAATCAAGGTAATTTTAGTCAGCATAATATGTCATGGTGAAATGTTACATGGATCAGTAACACAGTACCCAAAAGGCACCAGAGTACAGACAGCAGTACAATGGTGGAGGTCACTTTAGGTCAGCTGAGCCTTCAGATGACTGCAGATGTTTGATTTGGTTTCTATTGTGTAAACACGAATCTTGTTTTATTTTATCTTTTTCTAGGTCTAAGTTCCTTAATGACAAATGGATGGTCCAGAAAGGATTCCTGAGGGAGGAGGACCTCATGGTGAAAAAACCATGGTATGTGTAATTAACGGGTATTTCCTCTTCTTGTGCAAACTTCCGTGTGTGGTTGTGTAAGACCCTCTCATTTATCTCCGTCCGTCAGGTGGTGGAACCTGAGGCTGCAGGGTTTGAACCTCTCAGCCCCCCTCACTGTCCTGCCTACAGTCACTTGTCAGAAGACCATCAAAATCCTCAAGGAGAAGGGCTTCGACCAGGCGCCTGTGGTGGATGAGGCTGGGTGAGTGTCACGTCAAACTGTCACGCTGAAATACTGCGTGTCTGCATCGTATTTGGTCCATCATGTTTTATTGTAGTACCACTCTGTGGAGAGGCTTTAACTTCATCCTGTGTGTGTGTCTGTGTGTGTACAGGTTAATCCTGGGCATGGTGACTTTAGGAAACATGTTGGCCTCCATTCTGGCAGGGAAGATCAAGCTGTCAGACCCGGTCAGCAAAGTGCTCTACAAGCAGTTCAAACAGGTCAGACACTAACTTCAACATCTCCATTTGTGGCTCTTGGATTCAAGAAAACTTGTGAAAGGGATGCCCTCGAGATGTTTCCCTAAATAAGTTATAAGCTGAATTTGTTAAACAAACTTCAGGACTGAATTCTTGATTCTGACTGTAACCAGACAATAGCTGTTTTGCTATTATTCTCACTTGATCACTTCACAGATTTCCCGCCAGTGAAAATACCAGAATTTAATTTCTGGCATGTTTGCACATTTCTGACTGATCAGTACATCATATGCCACTTTTGCATAAGTTGCTTGTAATTTAATATTAATATTGATCGATTCATTTATTGACTTAAATCATTGTCTTATTGTCATTCTTTTCAGATCCGCCTGACTGATAATTTGGGAAAGTTGTCCCGCATTCTGGAGACTGACCACTTTGCCCTGGTGGTCCATGAACAGATCCAATGTAAGTACATTCTCACAAACATTCATAGTCATATACACAAACGTCCTTCATTCTCATGCTCTCATTTGTCCAAAAATCTGATAAACTCAATGTAAAAATTTCTAAATTTGGCACCCCCCACTGGTAGTATGGAAAACACACTGTTGCAGACAGCAGTGCAGACCGTGCTAAAGTTCACATCATGTTGTTGAATAAAATCAGATCAATATAATTCTAAATGCTCCGATTTATAGCGTTTGATTTATTTTATTTATTTATGGCACGTGTTCACAATCAGACAGTTAGTTGGTGTCTTCATCCCAAGCAACTTAAAACAGGGTCAACGTCTTTCTTTCTCAAGGACACACTATTGACTAGTGCAGTTCAAATGTGAACCCGGGATCCTGCCGCACCCACATTTTTTATGATACGGTTGCTCCAGCTCAGTGGGTCGACTTGCACCCATTCATTCCTCTCTGCTTCAAGAGCTGCAGAGCAAACATCCCAATCAGAAATCGGTTTTGGACAACTCTGCTGTGCTGAGGTAGATTACAGTGTTGTCCAGTGTCACACACCCATCCAAGGTCATGTTTACATGGCTGTATTGTAATAACCCCTGTTAAGTGCCAGGGCAGGAGGCTGGAGGCTCTTTAAATATTTCATAATGTATTTTGTACACATTTTAGGAAGCCACTGCCCAAGTTTGATTCTTTCCAAGCTGCACAAAAAGAGTTTGATCTAAACGTAAAACGCTTTGGCAGTAGCAAACAACCTCTATATATGATTTTAAAAGTGCTTACGACTGAGACAAATCTGTTCGACTCCTATAAAGTTCATTCAAGTAACTCTCAGCAGCCATGTGAGAAGAGTCTGAGGATAGACAGACAAAGTTAGCGACTGGCTAGTGGACACAGTGGAGCATTTAGCAGCTGAAGAGCCAAGTGTTTCCCTCAGGAGTTGGTGGACACGAAACCAGAGCTGAATGAGTGAATACTGGACTTAAATTCTCCAGACAGAAAGAGCAACATTCCTTTGCAGTAGTGTTTTTTTTTTGTGTCTGCTGGATGTGTAGATGGGCCACTGTTTTTTCTAAAACATTCCTTATACCAACAAATGGTGATAATATATTAATGTTGGGATTACACTTTATTCCACTGCCCCCAAGTGGACAAAATAATTAATGCTCTTATTTTTTTTGTTCACAGAATTTGATTGTAGTTTCTTAATAGACTATTTCCAGTTGCGTAAGATGTCTAAAGGCTGTAAACTCCTGCAATTTGTCCTACTGTATAATCAGTCCCAGAGAGCTGCGCTACCTACATACAACCACCCACGTTTCACCGGGATTGTTTTGTTTTTATACAAACAAAAACAGAATGAAATAATGTTTCAATCACAGAAAAATTCTTCACATAGTAACTTTAGATATAGAATTAACCTGATCACACTCTTTTCCATCCTGTTCTTCCACCAGACTTGACGGACGGCTCTCCGAGTCTGAAGCAGATGGTTTTCGGGGTGGTGACGGCCGTTGACCTGCTCAACTTTGTCACGGTCCGGGAAAGGAGAGAGCGATCAATGTCAGAATCCACTGACGAACTGAACTAAAACACCCAGTACACACATTTCTTTACACTACCAAAACAAACGCAATGAGCAGTTTAATAGATGTGTCTCAAAGCAAAATTGCAAAGATAAATTCTTGGAAAGTTTTAGATTTAGGTTTAGGTTTTTTTCTTTTTTTTTTTTCATGTTTGAACTTGAGTCTTAATGTGTAATAAGCAAACTATGTTGTGCCTATCCGTCAACCATGATTCAGAGCAGCTGATTATTACTTATTATATTTGCTCATAGTCCTCGAGGCAAATGTTTTGTAAATTTGTAACTTGTAGAAAGCTTTTTTGTTTTGTGTTAGAGCCTTAAATAGAGGCCTCTGCATTGCTGTTTTATTTGTCTGAAAAACAGGATTATTTCTCCGCGGCCTTGTGTATCAATCAAACCTCAGAATAAGACAGAATAGTATGAAAGCTACATCCACCTCATTAATCAAGATTAGACCAGTAGAGAGTTGCTGTATATATGCATATTATGTTTCCAGTGCTGCTTTTTCATTTGTGTATGTACACAAAAGAAATACTTGCAGAGTGTAATCAAATGTCTTGAAATTAATCATGTGGTGCTCTGTCCCTTTGACACAGTGCCTATGATGTAAACTGTAAAGTTGTCTTGACTATTTAATATTAGCTGCATCTAAGAGAAACATTTTGTATTGCATCACTTTTCCTTAATGAATGTCTATGATTGAATAAAGTTTAAAGGAAGTCTGACTATTTGCCTAGTCTCTATCTTTTCATCCACACATCCACATTTAGGTGATTATAAGCAAACATCTCTTTATTTTAAGTGGTCAGAAGCCAAAAAAGGGGGTTATATCTATTAAAGGTGATTCAGGGTATATCATAGAGAAATCTGCACTGTACACGTTAACGTGATGCACCTAAACACAACCTGACAAATAGTTATGTAGATGTCTTTTTTGTAAAAATGTATAAATAATGAAATAATAAGTTACATTTGTAATAGTAATGGAAGTTGTGTTAATTAATTCATAGTTTTTATATAATGCTCTTTTTTTATGCCTCTCTAATTGCTTCATTAATCGTTTTTCCAAGTTTGTACAACGGGACGTGAACGCGTTTATATTAACCGTCATTAACGCGCTGTGTTTGTGTCTGCCATGTGGTGTGTGGCGCGTGTAATCACCGCCTCCTAACGCCGCGTGGGCGGTGCTTCGTCAGCGGGCCCCTGCTGCTCCAACCGCGCCGCTCGAACCCCGCCCTCGCCAGTCCGCCTCCGGCGCGCTCCCCGAACCTAAAAGGAGCGACCCCGCCCTCTTACGTGTACGCTGGCAGCGTCCAATCAGCGGCGTCTCTGCGAGCCGTTGGCCGCGGCGGTGTGTACATGTGTGTGTGCGTGTGTTTGTGTATATGTGTGTGTGCGCTCGACGCTACGAGCGAGGCCAGACAGGCAGTATGGCGGAGGAGGGCAGTGTGTGCGAGTCGGAGGGGCTCGAAGAGCAACTGCGGAGTTTGTCGCGCCGCCACCCGGCCGAGGAGCTGCGCGCCGACAGCGGGCCGTTCTGCCGCGACTTTCGCCAGGTAAGGAGCCCCGGAGTCCGGCGTCGGGCTCGCTGTCGACGACGAGCGGCGTCTCCGTCGCCCACTCCCCTCCCCCAGAACTGGCCGTTAGCACGTTAGCGCCGAGCTAACGGCTCCGGGGGTCGCGTTGAAACACAAAGACGCCGCCCGGACGCGCTTTTAAATAACACGCCCGGCACCGCGGCGGATCCCGGAGGACGTTATCGAGGCGTCCGAGGGTGTGAATCCGGTGTATTTTTTTTTTTTTTTTGACAATGGCTGTTCACTGTGTCTGCTAAGCTCGCTAACTCGGCTAATCGCTCCGGATAGCTGCCCAGATTTTGCCTGCAAGTTGTCTCACTTAGTTGTTTACCAAACCGACTGCACAACTTTGCACGCGTTTGGTGGTGGTTTAATTAGTAAAAGATCTCAGCTGACGTTGGGGTTATCTCTAGTTTAAGGTTGCCATGCTGTTAGTTGCCTGCATTGTCACGCGTTAGCCATAAAATCCAACTTTTAATATGGCTTAATTGACCTGTTT
Organism: Lateolabrax maculatus; assembly: GCA_031216445.1. NCBI lineage: Eukaryota > Metazoa > Chordata > Actinopteri > Acropomatiformes > Lateolabracidae > Lateolabrax > Lateolabrax maculatus. The sequence continues at coordinate 5,844,011 of CM062215.1, read as the reverse complement.
CAACCCCCAACAGCAACAGGACATGCAGTTGCAGAGGTGGTGTTGCGGTAATGCGTTGCATAATTTCTGGTATCATAGCATGTCCTCAGGCCCCGAAGTTTTCTTGATGCGATAACGTTAGAGGGATAAAAACCAGGCAGTGCATCTCGGGGAAAAGTGCATTTAAATGTCAGCTGTCTGGGATTGCTGAGAAATCCTCGACGGTAACACAGGAGAGAAATAAACAAGACAATCTAGCCTGTTTACTGACAGGGGCAGTCTAGTCTGTACCATGTACTGTTAACAAATCTAAGATGTTAATTCTGATTTAGCATGTGATTCCTACTTAAAATTAAAAGTATAAAATCACAGTTTGCACTCTTTCATCGTCAGTGTTTTTGAATCAAATAAACTGCAAAACTGAAGTTGTGATGCTTCATAACTGGCAGCAGTGTAATTAAGTTGGGGACTAGTTGAACTGATCGGACAAAGGCCTGAGAGCAACACTGTTGACAGTTGACATTCACCAGATTCCCCGGGTGCACACGAGTGATGTCTTGGATCGCCACCATTAGAGGGCATTATAAGCACACTGTATTTTAGGGATTTGACAGGTCAACTGTAAGTGTTGTGTAAAGCAGGTCTCACAATTTGGTTGCAGACGGGCCCCCGACTTACATCATTTGTCATTGTCCACTGCAGTAAAAGTGTTTGAGGGGAAAGCCGCAGACATTACTGCTCCCGTCAAAATATTGGCTGTGCCATGTCTTCATTCACTGTACAATGAGTATTTTGATTTGAGCAAAATAATAAAAGGTGTTGCTCAGCCATGCCGATTATTAACATGTATTAGTTGCTTGGTTTTCAATGTCTTGTAAGAAAATGCAGGTATTAGTTGTAGGGCTGCAACTAATGATTATTTTTATAATCAATTATCTGGTGACTATTTTCTCGATTATTGTTAAGTCTGTACAATGTCAGGAAAATGTCCCTCCAAGTTTCCCAGAATCATGGTCTTAAAATGTCTTGTTGTGTCTGCTAACCAACAGTCCAAAACCCAAAGATATGAAATTTATCGTATTATAAAATCAGGAACCATAGCGATCAATCTATTATCAAAATAGTTGCGGTTTGTTTTACTGTTGATTGACTAATCGGTGCAGCTTTAATTGATTGGTATTGGTAACATTGCAGAAATGCCACAAGGCCTGAGCCTTGTACCTGTTGCATCACCAATGTAAATTTAAACGTGCTAAATGGCACAAACTGTTAATTGTCTTTGTAATTTTATCTTTGACCCGTCTCTGTTTTGCCTTTTCTCCCTGCAGCTGGTGGAGGAGTATGCCTCTCGCTGGCAGGTGCCGCTGCCTCAGCTCAGGATCCTTGAGAGAGCTCTCTGCTACTTCGCTCGAGCCTCCATCTTCTTCACATTAAACTGTGATCATGTGCTCCACACACTCAGTAGTCTGGCCTTGTAAGTACACTGACATCACTAAGGAGGTTGCTTTCAGTCTTTGCAACAGTAAAAAAAATTTGACTTACTGCATTAAAACACCAGCGATGACAACTAAGTCAAATGAAAGCAATGACACTTATGTGCTATGATTTAGAACTGCTCCCAAAGAAATTATCTCTACTGGTGTCTGCTAAATGTTATTCCAAGTAGTACAGCAGCGTATATAAAGTCAGTGTAGGAGTCAGGTGAAATGTGGTTTTCAGTCAGATACTTTGTCACATAAACTTGCAGCAACAGACATGATCTTGTGAGGAGAATACGTCTCTGAAGACAGGTAGCTGAATTCGACATAGACGATAGTAGCAAAATGTGTTACTGACAGAGTTATGACCCCAGGCTTTCATATCTCCACTCCTCCTGCTACCATGTCTGGATCTCTTCACTTTTTATGTCCAAAGCGTAGCCAGTAACACTTTGTTTAAGAGCATCTGTGCAACTGTGAATGTCAAGAGGCCACATACAGCTCCCATACATTCATCTTCATGCCAGTCCAGTGATGTCTGTGAGAGCTCACGTGTAGTTCACTTTGAAACAGCTTTACCATGAAAAAAAGTCACGTTTATTTTTTAACACACAGAACGTGTTCTTCGTAAATGTGATACATGCCTGCGTATTTTACTGGACTCTGTTGTCTTATATATCTGTCTTATTCTCATTCTAGCTAAAGTTAGTTAACTAGTAGTTGGCAGCAGGACTGTGTTGACAGTGGCATTGTTACAATTTATTGTTTAAATTATTGTTCCCGAACAACATTTAAATTGCATGCATCTGTCTTCAAGATTTTAAACCAGCCTGGATCTATCTTTAACTTTTGTGTTTTGGTTCCTCCTTTGTTCAGTTATACTTCACTGAACAAGTTTCACTTTGGTTTAATTGTGAATGAATGGGTGAAACCCTTTAGTGCCTCTTATGTAACTGGCCTTGCACAATAGGCACTTCGAAAAAGCACTCATAAAACATCAGACCTCACACACACAGGGAAAAAAACACACTAGACATTAATTAAGAAATAGCATTAACTCAGCTATATACACATTTCTTTATAAAAAAGGGAAACATCTTACCCATCACTTGCTGTCATCATACACAGAGAAGAAAAACTTTGAATTATGTACAGGAAACAATAAGAATATTCACACATACAATAAATAAAACCCTTATTTTTATATATATATATATGTCGACCACCTCCGAGGTAGTCTTGTCTAATTGTGGACAGTTAGTGGCAACATTTATGGAACTGAATGTTGATTGTGTTCGTTGGCTCACACAGCTAAATGTGTGAGCCAGGAAAACCCTGGGATGCTGCCAGCTGTTGACCCAACTCCCCCCGGGTTTCCCTCAGTTTCCCAATTAAGATTCCTTTGCCTCTTTGTCAGTATCTTTACATCCACACAAATAATTGACTGTCTTTGAATACTCAGATTGAAGTTATAAAGTAGGTTTAAACGGTTTAAAATGTAAATTTGTAGATAGTGGCCAAACAATATTTATCTATTCACAGGAGTGTTTTTGAGTTGCTGCTGTTCTTTGACCAGAACGACTTCCATCAGGAGCCACTGAAACACTTCGCTGTTACATTCCAGGTGAGACTCAAGTGCAGATCATTTTCCTAACAGAACAATGTATAGATGTTTGTACAATAATTAAATAGTAACATAATTTTTAGGGCTAACTTCATAGTCGTTTATTGTATACTACACCTGAAAATAGTTGATTATTTAAATCTGTTTTGAACATTATTATAAAACAGGATGATGGTGCTCTTCAGATATTGATTTTTAAGAAACCGTTTCTGTCCTCATGCTCTTTCAGGAATGTCATTTGGCCCTTTCGAGGCATCAGAATGTTCATTTACTTCAGGTGGAGCGTTTGGTTCGGGGCAACGGGCCCTGGGCCTGCCCAGCCTTACAGGCAATCCTCAGTGAGTCCAGTTTGCCTGAGAGTGAAGGTAGGTAACATGGTTAACATTTGTAGTGTGCCAGAGCGTCTCCTTAGCTGACTGATTACAGTGCATGCCACATGGTTGCAACTGTTGCCAGTTTGATACCAGCTGGTGACCTTTGTTGAATGTCATACTCCTCTCTCCCCCATTTCCTGTCTGCTTCTTAACTGTCTAATAAAGGTAAAAAAAAAAGCCCAGAAAAAATTATTAATAATAATAAAAGAACATTTATAGCACGCCCAACCCTGATGTCATTACCTCTCTAACTACCAACTACAGTAAATTAGTTTTATATTATATTAAAGTAAACTAAAAACCATATCTATCTCTCCTCTGGCTCGACTGTTCCTCAGTGGATGGTTGCATCAGTTCTGAGCTGCCGGTGTTCTTTGAGCTTCGAGTGCGCTACCTCTTATCCTGCGAGCGGGTCAGTGAGGCTATGGCCCTGGCTAAGTGTTGTGCTCGCCATCCTACAGCAGGACAACACTTGTTCTTCCTCCAGGTCTACCTCACGTGGCTTTTCAAAACTTCACAGCACGACCGCCTACACAAAGAGGTGGGTGCGCTCTTGTGTGCTCAAGACTAACCTGTGTTTCAGTCAAATGGCAAGAATTTTCACTTCAGTCTGTTGTTGCTGTTGCTTAGATACCACAACATTTTACAAAACGTTTATATGTGAGAACTATTTTTTGGGTTACACTGATTTTCTTGTGGTGTTTTCAGGTGGTTGACCTTAATGGTAAAGATGCAATTCACATCGTCTGTAGTTTGGAGTGTGACGAAAAGGATGAGTTGCTACTCGCCCTCAGCAGAGCCTTCCTCTCCCAGCAGCTCCGCAGGGGAGACATGTACTATTTGTGGTAAGTAAACTTAAATTTAAGGCCAATGTAATGAGAAGTTTAACCCACCAACTGAGGCCTATTTAAGGGTTCCTAATTTCTAAAAAAATCACAGCAGCCAAGTTATACATGTATTTACTCCCCATTAAAGGAAGCATTAAGAAGTAATTTTTAACTTTGTTCTTTGCAGTGATCTTGTCTTCGTATGGAGTAAACTTCATAGTCGGTTGAAAACACCCAAGCAAGCTCTACTTGAGGAGAGTCATCAGCTGATGCTGTCTGCCACCAATGTCAACTCAATCTTCCCATTCATCAGAGCCATACTGCAAGAAGTGAGACAGAAATTTGATGTGCAGTGTATTTTGATGTATATTTTAAATAAGTTAATTAAATTTTGGATTGCATTTTTGACAATTCCTTTGTTTGTATCTCCTAGCTGTGTGAAGATGGTATCCAGTTCTGCGTGGAGCTTTGTGCTAATGCCCTGGAGTCTTGCCTTCCCTGTGATGTCACCACAAAGTCCCTAATCTACAAAACCGTTGCTGGCCTGCTACCCAATGACCTGGAGGTTTGCCGGGCATGTGCTCTTCTCGTCTTCTTCCTGGAACGCACTGTTGAGGCCTACAAGATGGTGTACCTTCTTTACATGCATCCTGATCAGGAGTACCACGTGGAGTACAGCCCCATCAGAAATCACGTTCGCTTTGAAACCCTGCAGGTAGAGAACCTTTTCAATAAATCATGACAGAGTAAACACTGTTGCTTGCCATTTTTCTATATTGTCATACCAAAACATTTTCTTTTCCATCTCTCCTCAGATTTTGAAGAAGGACCTGTATTTTGACCCAGAGTTTTGGAATCTGATTGCTTTGCGGACCAACTGCTTGAAGCTGATGAGCGAGAAGGTGGCTAGTGCTGCCCTCGAAGAAATCATGGAGGACAAATGGATCCTCAACTATTGCACCAAAGAACCTGCTCTCAGATCAAGCACATCAGTTTGTAAGAAAGGAATTAAAGGGGCACTTCGGGCAGCAGCTAAGAAGCGGCACCATAAAGAAGACAGACATCTTAAAGAGGATACTGACACCGAATCCAAAAGATTAAAGGTGGGCCCAGGCAAAACACGGCTAAATGTTGACCACACTGTAAAGAAGAAAGGCAACCCAGGGTCACGGCTCTTGAAGGACGCATCATCTGAACCTTTGAGGCGCTCATTTTGGCAGGTAGACAGACTACAGGGCAATGGGTGTGGAGAACTAAGGCGCACTACACGGCTCTCAGAGAAAAACCCACCAAAACGGAGGATTAGAAAACCCAGGTGGCTTCTGGAAGACTCAGGAACTCTTGAGGCAAATAATCTTCATCCCAGGATCAAAAAGCATGGGTTGAAACATCAAAAACACCATCAATCCTCTGTCGTAAAGAGGTCTGAAACTGATGAGATCAAGAACAATGAAAAAGACAAGCCTTCAGTAAACTCTCATTTAATGGCAAGAGAAAACGACAACAAGCACCAGAAAGCATTGTCTCTGGACTGTCTTAAACCTGCAACCTCTCCACAAGTAATTCTTGAGCTCTCCCTACCAGACAATGAACTGATGGGTACGTTTATTGAAGACACTTGCAACAGACAAAGAGGGTTCCCTCAAGTGCTTCTGTACAAACCTACAGTGAAGCTTCCTGCCACACAACAACCTGTGAAGACTATACATCGCAAAGAGGTGATTCTTAGAGCGCGGGATGCAACAATGTTTGTACAGCAGTTGCACTGTTACACTCGGCTGCAGAGGGGGAAAGGTAAAGGGCCGAATATTCAAGGCTCAGTATCGACAATCACACGCTCCTCAGTGCAAGGAAGTCCTCCAAAAGATCCACAGAGAGAGCTCTGGGAAATGCCTGCCGGTGAGATGAAAGGTGAAATTGCCTCTTGGACACCTCCAACAGAGGAAGTTACACAATCCTCCATTTTAGAAAAAGTCCTCGGAGCTCCAACTACAAAGGCAGTCTCACAAAATACAACTTCAGCAAGAGAGCTGTCTGAAAAGTCTGCTGCTGAGATCAAAGGTACCAATGCGTCACAGACATCAGCAGCAACTGATGTGACAGAAGCCCCAATGTTAGGTACGGTCCTGCAAGCTCAAACCATAGCTTCAGCAAGACATCTCTGTAAAGAATCTGCTGTTGAGATGAAAGTCACTATTGCCTCAAAAACCTCAACACCGGTTAGAATGACTCAGTCCCCAGGTTTTGATAAGGCCTCTAAAGCTTCAAAAACCACTTCAGCTGACGTTTCGCAGACTTCAACTGTAGACAACAGTCAGAAGGTGGTTACTGATGAAATCTCTCCAGTCTCCAATACAGCCAACATTTCAAACATTGGAGCTGCTAATCCCCTGCCCTCACAATCTCAAGATACAGTTCGTCGAGATGGGAAACAACTTGAACTGAAGTCACTATGTTCTCAGGCTGAAACTGAAAAAAATCCTGTTGCAAAAGCAAACACTCCAAAGGTGTTCACCACTGTCAGCCACAGCATTTCCAAGGTGGATGTTACAGAAGTTTCACCCAAATTCTCAACAGGACGTGTGCCTTGTGAAAATGACAAACGCCCTGGACGAACAATGGTCACTCTAAGCAAGGTACCTTCAGATCAGGACAGTATAAATGACATATCTGATTTGACCTTAGTAACGGAAATGGTTACTGAACTTAGACCTGAGGCACTTGCCCGAGATCTGGAGAATCACAAACTGCCAGCTCCAGAGGAAAGTGCCTCCATGGAGTCAACAACTGGAAGTAAATCTAAAGTTCCTCAAAAATTACGCACTACCTCCAGCTGCTCTGTACCTGAACTGGGGGCCTCTGCAGTTGCTGACATGCAAGAGAGTAATGAGGGAGCTCAGGATATTGGTCCAGACACACTTGAGAACAGTGAATCTATGGAAACGCAACCTGAATCAGAGGAATCTAAGTTGGAGTACTGTTGTACCTTCTGCAACAAGGTTTTTAAGGGAAGTCGTGTTGTAGCACATGCTATGTTCCATTATCGAAAAGACGAGTGCATGTTCTGTGGGACGATGTTCAAAGATGACCTCCTGGCCATGATGCACCTCTCTGATCATATTGAGAAGCTAAAGAAGAGCAAAGAATCAGCTGTTAACAACGCCCAAGAAAACTGGGTTTCTGAGACCAAAGACATTTCCACACCTAAGACCTCTGCCAAAGCTAAGACTGCAAATGTGTCTCCTGGGCGCCGTAGTAGTGGGAGACTGAAATCTGATGTCTGTGCTAAATCAACAAGTCTTCCAGATTCAACCCCATCTGGTTCCAGAAAGTTAAGATCAAACGAAATCAAACTAATGGATGGTCCCTCTTCCCAAGAAAAGAAACGCGTGTCAAAGCACCTTAATAGTAAAACTCCTGCTCTCAAGGTAAATGGGCATATTGGAAAAAAAGAGCTTGACAGACCGAAAAAGTACACCTTAAACTCTGATGCTAAGCAGCCACGTACACAGCAGGAGATATCTCATAAAAGAACAAGTGATGGAGCTGAGAATGCCAGATTACAGGAAAACCAAGATAGAGAGATTGATTCCTCTGGAAAGTCAGTTCAGGTTGACGGAGAGTTCAGATGTTCCACTGTAGATAAAAGGAAGGAGACAGAATCTCTACAGGCCCTGAAGACAGCCACAAAACAAGATGGGAAAGTTGTTGAAGAGGGCAACATGGAGCTACAAGAGAAAGTGTGCTGTCCTGTGGATGGTTGCCCTTGGTTTACAGACCTGTCAAAAAAACGTGTTGCACTTCTATACCATGCTCTCGAAGATCACTATGGTGAAGTCAAACCTTTAGAACTGGCATTCCATGTTGGAAACAGCAGATGTAGTATTTGCCTCAGGGTTTTGTGGAGTTTCGAACATTTTATGCATCATGTTGAAAGACACAGGCTCACTCCTAGGCATCCATGCCTTCATCAGGGTTGTACTGCCAGGTTCAAAACCGGTATGGAAATGAGACGCCACGCCAGGAGGCACGATCCACTGCAGGCAGTGTGCTGCCACCCAGGTTGTTCTCAACTATTTATTTGTCTCTGGGCACTGAACCTTCATGAAAGAGAGCATTATGCTTCCAAACCCACAAAACCAGACATGAACCCAAATGAGCAAACGGGTGACAAATGTCATAACACAGCGGCTGAGAAGAAACAACCGGATTATAAACCAAAAAATGAAACTGCTACCACTACTATAAATGAGACTATGAGTGTTAAGGCTGCTGGTAAATTAAGAGGACAAGCTACACACAACTCGTCAACAGGAAAACATGTTAGGGCTTCTTCTCCCACTGCTGACAGAGCATCTCTGTTGAAAGAGAGCAGTGAGACTAATGATTTGCATGTCTTGAAGAATCTTTCCAACAAGGACACCTCCGCACAGCCCACTGCCCCTAGTCTGAGATTAAGACAAACGTTAAGAAAAGTTAAAGTAACAAATAAAACCACGGCAGGTCCCAAAACTCACAAAGTCTTCTCATCATCATCGTTAAAACACAGAATCAAAGTGAGGCATAAGATCAAGAAGAAACAGGTCAAAGTAAGCACTAAAGGACCTAAAAGAAGAGGGCGTCCTCCTAAATTACAGAAAGCTGTGCATGATGAAAACACTACTGCTGGTCAAAACAATGAAGCTGTCAACGAAGAAACTGCTTCGCAGGAGGACAGGAAGAGCCCTGCTCAGTTTGCAAGCCCCCCTAAAGCAGCAGAGACCTCAAATGTGAGCACCAATTTAAAAGAAGAAGAAAAGAGTCCACAGGTCCAAGATGTAGTCAGGACTACAGAAACATCAATTGATGAATCAAAGTCTAAGAAATCAATAAACAAGCAGATTAAGAAGAATCATGTTAAAGAAAAGGGGGTCTCAGGTAATAGCTCTATTGTGACAGCCATCCCAACAAACAAAACACAGAAGCTGACTGCTGACAAAATGAAGAAACAGCATAAAGCGAAAAAACGCTCTGCTCCTAAAGATAACTGTAGTCAAACTGCTTCTTCAGACTCCAGCAAGTCAAAGAAGCGTAAGGTTACAAATGACAAAGACAACACCAAGATTGTAAAGAAAAAATATCCTCTCAAACAACCAGATTCTGCCTCGAAAAAGCCTGACAAGTCAAAACCTGTTGTCCCACAAGTTAAGGCCAAAGCAGCAGCAATAGTGGAAAGTTCTGCTGATGAAGAGGGAAAAGCAAAGGTAGAAAACACAGCCTCAACACAAAACACCACGGGTAACTCTGTGGCCGCAGTCCCAGCTGACAGTTTGACTGAGATAACTGCACCATCCACCACCTCAGGAGAGAAAACTCAGAAGGTGACAACAGGAGAGAAGTCAAAGAAATCACACTTGATGAAAAAAGAAGGAAAGAAAGAAAAGAATACTCATAGTGTTTCTTCGGAATCAGGCAAAACAAATAAGAAGCTCAAAGATATTAATAAAAAAGGGGACAAAAAAATGGTCAAGGAACGACGGACGTGCAAAGATGTGAGCAAAACATCTGCTCTGAAAGTGAAAGCCAAGTCAGTATCTGCAGACCAACGGGTTGAGGCTGAAGCAGCAGAGAGCTCTCCTCATGTGGAAGCAAAAGCAAAAGAAGAAACATCAGATCCAACACTTGACAGCTCTGGTTCATCCACCCCTCCTGCCACAGACAGCGGCTTGAATGAAATGACTTCTCCACCCACTGCCACTGAAGAAAACACACAGACGGTAACAAAAAAGGACAAAACTAAGAAATCTCATGTCGCCAAACACTCGGACCCCAACAAAGCAAATAAGAAGCGTAAGGATATTCATAAGGAAGGTGACACAAACACTGTCAAGAAAAAATGCCAAAAACCATCTAAGAAGCTGGTAAAGTCAAAAACTGAAGTCCAACCGCACACTGAGGTCAAAGCAGAGGTAGTGAAGAGCTCTCCAGGTGAGGAGGGGAAAACTTCAGCGGAAACACCACAATCAAATACAAATAGCACCCCCGGTTACTCTGTGGTAATGAATGGACAAGCACCAAGTGAGGATTTGAAGTCTACGGTGTGTAAGGACACTCTTGCAGAGTACAGTAAGAGGCCATACATGCGTCTGCCACCCACAGCATACCTGGATGAGCGGTACATCACCATGCCGAAACGCAGGAAGGAGATGTCGTCTTTCCAGTCGTCTCATAGAAGTCCCCCTCCTGAGCAGGCAAAGGTCTCAAAATCTCTGCAGAGACAACGATGTGCCAACTGTTTTGCTACTTTCAACAGTGCTGAAGATCTGCAGAGTCATCTCGAACTGCAGAAGTGCTCGAGCCTCTTTGGATTTGACTCTGATGACGAGGGTGAGTCTTTATCATTGAGCTCTAAAGCAAAACCTTAAATCTGTTCATCCACCGAACCCTGTTATTCTGTAGGAGTCATTCTTATTCATGTGTTTTTGTTTTTCTGTTTCAGGCAACAGTTGAACATTTCCTCTTAAGTCAAAGTGAATTGACATTTAGACAAATATTAGACTGACCTGTGGACCTGCATTGAGCCCCTGGATGGATCACACCTCAACGGCTCAATGCTCTCTGATGACGTGTTCACAACTCTGGGCAACAAGTCGTGCATCTGGAGATTTTTTTTACACTGAGAGGGTCACCTGACTCTTGCTGCAGCATGTGCCTGTAATGCAGAACACATGAACTTAGCCAATCAATACAAGATAACTGAACTGAATCCCAGTCAGACAGATAGTACTGAAGTGCCTGCTCTGGAACCGCCGTGCTGTTTCCAGCTGCGTCACCTGGTATGGAGATGAAGCAAGTGGCTTAAAGACTGGACTGTTGAAAGCTGTGAAGAAAAAAAAAAAAAAAAAACTGACGCAAGATGACAAGGCTGCTCCTGCTATCACTAGGAAACATATTTTTCACATCTGTAAGCCATAAAATGCTATTGTTTGCTTTTTGCACTCTTCTCATAAGATTTCTCAGATTTCTTTCTGCTTAAATTCTCAAAGTGTTGGGGATTGTATGAACGAATGAAGCATCTAAAAATCATGCTATATTAACATCCTAAGGTTACATATAATTAAGAGTCTAAACTTTGAAAAGCTGTAAGATTGCTGTATCATCTTTGGGAATTTTTTTTTATGTATAATTCTTGTTTAAATACTAATGGTATTTCTTATAAAACTTGATTAGGCCTGTGCTTGTCCTCACCATGAGTAACCAGTAGGGGTCAGTATGCGCCAATCTCAGTCTCTCTATTATGTTAACAGATTTATTTTTTTTTTCCTCTTGCAAAACACAGGATATTGTTTGCTCTTTTTGCATTAGAAGGATTTATACAAGCTGCTCCACTGTATTTATCACTGTATTGACGCAAGAAATTCAAATCACACCCATCAATCTGTATTTCCTTTAGCAATAACCACAAAATGTGCCAGTATCCCACTGATATTTTGCTGGGTTCTGTCACTGATCATATTCTGTCCTATATTCGCTGTCAGTGGAGCAGCTGACACTCTGTCTTATATTATATTTTCACACTTATATTTTTCAATTTTATCTTTACTGAACTGTCTAAGACCATAGAAACATTGTGATTTCTCTTTTAGAGTGAATGTTTGCTTCTAGGCTTCCTTCAAAGAGGAAACAGTCATAAACTGCAGTTTAAAGTGAGGCCGCGCCAGTCTTTCATGAGCAGCAGCAAGTTATATTTATTTATGTTTTATTTTCTATCTTTTGTAAATATTTGAAGAGTTTCAATGGCTTATTATATAAGGGGGTGTTGAGCCGGGTTTATATTTTGTTCTTGAAGAAAAAATAAAATATTTCAAATGGCATCTCTTCTGTTGGCCTTATAATGGTATTCAATACACCAGAGAAGTGTTTTTTTTTTTTCATCAGAGGAATGAGCAGTTTATTCCAAAAGTAGGAAATAAAATGCCAATCAAGACCAAAGAAGAAGAAGCTAATCTGAAATATACTTAAAATGGGAAACCTTAGCCTCTACAAACCTACCTTGATTTAATTACATTGATTAATGTAAAGTCTTAATCATATAAAAATATTTGATTTAATGACATTTCTCCTGATTTTAAAAGGAGCCGAACTCACAGCTGCATTCCTGGATTTCCACCAGCTGTGTAGCCTCAGGCTCAGACTCTCACTGCCTGAAACCTTGTGAACATTTCAGGGTAATTTTCTGAGCACAATTTGTATGAACAGCATTACTCTGAAATAAATCCCCTTTCTGCCAGTCATTGTGAAGAAGCCAGAGTGGATACAAACCCAGATGGCACAGTTATTCATGTTCAAAAACACTCTGACTTGAAGTAATTGTAGGTAGCCGGTACTTTCTATTGTTAAAAACTGATTACATTCGGCCATTAATCACTGTAATCAGATAATGATGCAGACAAAGATCAGACAGACAAGTGATGAAGTGAAGTGACGAGGCGGTTTGACAGGCAGACGGTCACAAGGGCCAGACAGAAAGGCGATCTCTTTGTTTTCCATCTGAGTTAATATTGTTTATTGTGGTAGACACGGACAGAGGGAGAGCGAGACTGCTGAAGAGGAGGGAGAAGAAGAAATAGGAGACAACAGGAAGAGTCAAGTTCCCACCAACAGGTGTGTGTGTGTGTGTGTGTGTGTGTGTGTTGAGGGGTGGAGGTACTTTTCACTGGACTGTCATTTGAAACATGAGCAGCGTAACTTGCATTTCTCATCCTCTACTTGCCAGAGAATTAACATGCAAGTGTTTTTTAAAGGAGCAGTGACACATTTCAAACTCATTTTATGCATTATTATTGTGTTATATGAACTATATTTCTGGAAATGTGGGGCGGTAATAACGACAAACAGAGGAGTTACATTCTATAATAACACATATTTTACATGTAATGTAAAATTTGTTTTTTAAGATGTAGTATTGTCCATCAGAATTTCAGGAATTTGAATTTACTTCTCTCAATGCAGCTTTTAATTTTAAGCTTAACTTGATAAAAAGATTAAAAGAGTGTATTTTTACTATAACGTACACTAGATGCTTTCTACACTCCTTACAAGTTTGTCGCTTCCAATATACAGTCCAAAAATATAATATTCAACATTAACAACACAGGGAAACAAACATATCAGTCCGACAAGGCTTTTAATCAATACTTCAAAACTACTTTAAATATTTAATAGTAACATGATAAAAGAATTTCATTTTTTTACATCTATGTAACACAAACACTACAATCATTTCTGCAATAACTCTTCATCCTCACATTTAGTGTGTTTTAGAGCCCTAAAATCATTATTTTAAAGCTGTATATGTGTCTAGATGAGCTGTTAAGATGAGTCTTTTGCAGTGCAGGCAAAATGGAAAATTAAAAAACATATTTCTCTATAATAATTAAAACTGCTGGAGTACAGAGACATGTAAATAGTTTCATTCCAAAACAATATTTAGTTATGATAGTGACTTAAATACAGTATTTTACATCTACACATGATTCCATTTTCAAAATATCAGTTTTAAATATGAAAAAGATTTAAATATTTACAAATAATATTACTTAGAGTGTGTAAAGTTAAATTACTAGAAGATCTAGATCTGTACCCAAGTGTTACCATCAATTGTGATTTGTTTCAGCCATGTATGAAATCTTCAAAGAGCAGCACTACAGTAGAGGCAAGTAGAAACTGGAGGATGTAATAGCTGTCTGGGAGTGTTTAAATTAGCGTTTAATTAAACAGGGTCCGGCTTTAAACCTCCACTCTCTTTGAAAAAATGAGAAGGCTGAGGAAATCTGCACCAGCTAAGACTTTTATGTAAAAAGACATTTTTATCATCAGCCTAAATAGAAACAAGCTGCAGCAGTATTCCTTTCACACAATATACACAACCTGTTCACTGAAATTAAAATCTAGTGTTGGAAACAGCCTCTGGTTCTCTGAATGGACCAACAAAAGATACCATTGCCATTAAGCCAAAAGAGGGAACATAAGGCCCCCGGCAACATCACATTACATGATTTCTGCAAAATAAATCCTTCAACCGTTCAAATATCTCGTGTGAAGTTGCCTACAGCTTATTTCATCAAAAAAAAAAAGAAAAAAAGTTTGAAGTCTGGTCTGTTATTATTTTTTTCCACTTTCCATTTCACACAGTCACGAGCGGTGTCTCTGCAGCAGGTCGGTGGTTGAATATCTTGCTCAAACACGCTGCAGCGGGGATGAACGCTGCCTCAGAGTCTGATTGATCCACTCTGCTCTTGCTTTCATACTCCGCGTGCGATTGGTTGCTTCCAGTCAAGATCATGTTATTAGAGTTGGGGAAAAGGCACAACACATGGGCACTGTCGGACAGAATCCCAGAGTCAAATACCTCTCCGCATTTTCTCTCTTTGGCTAAGATTACTCCACTTTTACAAGTTTTACTACATACAGGTGGCTGTTTTGGCCTTTTTGTTTCACTGGGAAGCACGCCCATCCTCCTTTGTGCCAGGGCACAGACAGCATTAATAAAACTCCTCCAAGTGCTCCTTGCAGTCTGTTGTAATCCAGTACATGTAAATGTGTAGTTCCACCTTCCTGCCCCCCCGTCAAGAGGCGCTTCCTCCTTCTAGCCCCTTTGTTTGCAGGCCAGAAACATTTCCAGCCTCATGCTGAAGGGCAATAAATGGCGGCTTCGGCAGTTTTGCCCCTCTGCCTGTTAATTCCACTCAGGCCTCATGTAGTTGGGGATGCACTGGCAGACTTGGTGGCTGTAATAAAAACCAGTCTGGCACACAGGTCTGGGCTTTCTGCAAGGCAACCTGTAACAACTAGACAGAGGGAGAAGAGCGAGGCGGATGGAAAGAGGGAGGTGGAGTAGAAAAAAGACAGAGAAAAATGAAAAGAATGAAAAAAAAGAAGAGAAAGAAGCATTTTAGAGAAGGGCGGAGGGAAAGAAAGGGTGAGGTTGAGAGGAGGAACAGAAGAAATGGAAAGATTACACAAGGGAGATTATATTCTCTTGGCATGACTACTATTGATTATTCAGATCTTCACTTCCCTTTTGGATAAACCCTGATCCAAGTTTTGTTTGTGCGTGCATCAAACAGTTCTGTGTGTGAGAAAAAGAGGGAGTATTTCCTCCAGAGAGGGGAGGATTATGGCCAAATTCTGTGAACTTTCCTCTTCAAAATCACAGTAGGTGTATGGTCTTCTGTGTACCACCTACTGTGACCAGATGTTGCATCGAACGTAAAAAAAAATAGACAAAAATGATGAAAAGAATGAAGTGAAAGAGTTGTCTTCATGTCCCATACTGCCTCGTCTGCATTAAGGAGCTGGAATCCACACTAAGTTTGTGTATCCTTAGGTCACTTGTGTGTGCGTCTGTGAACTTTCCCACAAGTGTAAAGCCTCGATTAGAAATCACTCAAATCAGGGCTCATGTGTTTTTCTTTGTGCCTGCCACTCCATCTGTCTCCGAGCCTGGCCGCCCGTCTGCTCACTGTCATCAAGTTCACCCTGTCTGTCTCCCTGTCTGTCTCCCCGCAGGCCTCTTGGGTCAGGGGAAGGTTGATCTCTTGCGTGCTGGCTGTGGGAACCGCGACACGCATGCAAAACACGCACACGCGGCCCGAGACCACGGCCCAATGTTTCGGACACCCTGTGTCCATAAAAGGCCATATGGAAACATGTGAACGCAAGAAAGTGGAGGAAGAACTTTTTTCTTTCTCGAGTTTGGAATGTATGACATGTCCATCGAGAGTTCGCCTGATTCCCCCCACTCTTAACTCCCTTTCTGTCAAAGCTCTGGTTCTCACTCTTCCCTCAACCCTTTCTCTCGCAGATCTGAAGAGCCGTGATGGCACCCCGAGGGGCCGACCAGGCTGAGCACAGCGGACAGGGCCAGTTCTCCCAGTATAAGCCACTGGTTCAGGTAACTCATGATGCGCTGATGCGCAGAGACGCTGCCTTTGAAGTTTGAATTTAGAGATTTTGCTGTACTGACTCTACACACTCTGACTTATGTCTTTTATGTTGTTTCCAAATTGAAGTTTCTGTAACCCAGGAACTGTCTTGTCCTTAGCAACAGTTCCAAAACACTGAGTTTGAGCTTTAAAGAATGAACTCGTGATGTGTGGAACAGCACGAGAGACACACTAACAACAGACTACCAGATAACCAGCGGGAATCAAAGCACACACACATACAAATCACCATTGAAGAAAGTATACGTTTAGCAGTAAAAACCTGCTCAACTGTGTCAACATAATGGTGTCATATGTTATCAGCAAGCTGTATGTTTTAAGACATTATGTACTGATCATAGTCATCTTGCCCTCCATTGCCACTGATATATTTTATGCTCTCTTAAAACTCTTAGTAAGTAGTTTGAGTGTGTTCTGGCCAACACATGGCAGTTGGTACCTTTGCGCAATGCAACGAGAGTGTTCAGTTCAGTTCAGCTGGAACATTTCCGGAAATGTGGTCATGGAATTTTTTTTTTATTTCATTTTATGGAAGTAGGAAAAGAGGAACTAATAACTCTAATGAATTGTTTTTTATGCAACGTGGAAACCAGTCTTAGAGCTTTTGTCAGCTTATGTGTGACGTATTGTGCAGCTTTGATTTAAAGAAAAGTGCAAACAGTGCAACAACAAAGATGAATGAATAAAGGTTGTAATAAAGTGCAGGACTGGTGTTGTTCCCAATACAGAAGCAGGATAAAGATGTTTATGAGAAAGAAATGTTTGTTTTTGTTTATTGGCTTTTTTGGCTCAGTGCAGAGGGAATTCTAAGGATCGAGTTGGCAGAGACCCAGCGTGGATACTTGGGATAATCTCGCACCCCCAAAGGAGACATTTTCTCTTTGCTTACCCCTTTCCACAGGGAGCTCAGAGCTGAGAAATTCCAACTTTTGCTCAAGGGAAACTTCCGTAGGATGGACACTTGCCGAGGACAGACCCCTGGCCGTCGCGCACGCCTACCTGCAGGTGTTGTGGTTGAACTTCTTGCCCTGCCGCAGACACGACTGTGGGCTCTCCCTGCACTGACACAGGCAGGTGTCGGGGTTGAGGGGCTGATTCCCGGGACACTCGGCGGCGCACACACAGCCACACAGCTCCTCGTCCCACCGCTGGCCGGAGGGGCACCACTTCCCCTCGCCTTGACCTTCACACTGGCATTCACCTGAGAGGAGGAACAGGGACAGAAACAAAAACATAAAGGTGATTTGATCATTAAAAGCCGACTTTATCTGTCAGTGTTGTTGGGCTAAATATTTGGTGGTCGGGTTCTGACTTGTTACTGTAGATATTTGCGTAAGACACCACTTCCCTAAGTTTCCCTCTCTCTGTGTTTATCCTTTCTGGCTCAGTCTTGCCTGGTTGCTTTCAGAATGACAAGCCTCTTTCTTGTCAATTTGGTGTATTTACAGTAAATTGCTCCTTGTGAAACCTGGCAAAAGTAATACATAGGCCTCTTTTGCATATTAAAGAGGAGCACTTTTGGCATCCATTTTCAGGGATGAGCACCTATTGTTCAAATGTGGTGTTTCACTTTGCACAAGTACAATGTTAATTCAATAAGCCATTCATTTGTTCTTTCGTTACATCTTCCAAAAATCCCAGACTTCCACTTTCCAGCCGGGCCCAGCAGCGGTCCAGCAGCGGTCCAGACTCTGAGGTTGTACTTCCCTTTCAAACAGCATAATGTAAAATTTTGTCAGTAACTGAAACCGTACTTACAGGTTTTGTGGTCCAGTTTCCAGCCTGGATCGCAGCTGTCCTCGGTGAGTCCATTGCGGCAGATACACTCGCAGGTTGTGTAATCCAGAACCCTGTTGGGCCCACAGAGAGCCAGCAGACCTGAGTCCAGCACCTCTGGAAGCCACATGAAAAGAAAGTGAACAATTGTGTTTAGTAATATTCAACAATTAAGCAATGTCAGTATGTTGGTTGGTCCAGACTGAAATATCTAGAAAACTATGGAGCGGATAACTATGAAGTTCATGGTCCACAGAGGATGAATCCTTTTGACTTGATGATCCAATGACTTTCCATCTAGCGCCACCATGAGGTTGACATTTTAGTTTTTTAGTCAGATATCTTGACAACTATTTGATGGATTGCTGTGAAGTTTACTACAGATATTCATGGTCCCCAGAGGTTAAATTCTAATATTGTTGGTGATCATCAGCTCAAAATGTAAATTATCCAGTACTTTGGTTTATGCTGTGCCTGAGTACAGCCCCATAGAGCCTCTAGCTTGGCTGTAGACTCTTAGTCTTGTTTCACGGATGCCAGTAAGACAAGCAGCTACAGCACCAGTAGTTAAAGTTGCAAAGAAGCCGGCCGTTGTTCTTTTTTTAAGTCCTCGGTTGAGCTTTCACATACCTGTGGTGCAGCCCCAAAGAAGTTAACAATTTCTATTTACGTTTATTAGACTAACGTTTCTTGTGGGAAACATTAGTTTTAAGCGCAATTCCCAGGAAAAGTCTCCAAAATGTTCATTTATTCAAAATGTGTTTGTATTTCTAATCATTCAGATTCTTTCCCACTGGTATCTATTTTCAACAACAAGTATGTGATGTGTAAGGTTTGCCAGTTTATTATTAGAAAAAGAAAAAGAAGTTGGAGATGGAAGGCACTTTAGTTCACTACATGATTGTACAAGTAAAATGCCACAAAGACACTTTCCCTTCTCACGTTACAGTTGAATAAACATTCCCTTCGGGGGAAGTCGTTTCAAATCATTTCATTTGCCGCCCAGGCATCATCATCATCATCTGGCTGCGGTGGAGCTTTAGAAAAACGAAATCTGGCTCACATCCCAAAACTACTTAGTTAAGGTGTAGCCACATTTTGGTTGACATTGCGTTCTGGTTCAGAGCTGTTTTCAGTTCTGTTCACTAGTTACTAGGCAAAAGGGGAACGATATCCACTTTTTAAAAACACACTTATAATTAAAATCACATTTTTTCAATAAAATTTGCTTCCTGGATCTTTGTCTCTGTTTGGGGAGTGTTTGTGCACGCCATACTGCAGGGAAGCCCCCTGCAGAGCAGGTTCTCACCTGCTGCAGGTGATTTCCACTTCACTGAATTCACCTGGTTGTGTTTTGTTTTAAGGTTTAAAGTCTGTGATGTCCCATCCTGAACCTGCTGCTGTATCATCCCCCAGTTCAAACACTTGTCTGACTGCAGTACTTTACCCATGAGGTAAGATTTTCTGCTCTCTGGAGCAGTGGTTCCTCTTTAAAATGAAGCAGTGTTCCCTTGTGATTTTTATTTGATTTCAGTGACCAGAAGAGCTGAAAGTATCCAGTGTTTCACGACAAAACCAGCAAATATTAGAGAAAGGTCAGAATTTGGTATGACAAAAATGTTTTATTTCAAAACCCCTGAAGTGTTGAACTGAATTTGCAGCAGAAACTGAATAATTTGACCAACGTGACTCGTGCACTTACCGGTCTCTCTCTCAGAGTAGTTAATGGCATCTGTAGTGACACACACACAGTTCACTGGATCCCATAATGACCCGGAGGCACAGGGAACTTCGGGTGGGGAGCACCTACATACACACACACACACACACACACACACACACACACATATTATAACTGCATGGATACAGGAAAAGTGACTCAGAATTGTTTGCAAAACCCACACGTCACCCCTCAGTCTCACTCACAGGTGATCTGTCGCTGCTCGTCTTATGATGGAGTGAAGGGGCCGCTTGGAGAGGCACTCGCACGAAGTGTGGTTGACGAAGGTTACCATGACGACGGAGCGATCCATCCGGGACGGGGAAAGCTCTATCAACTGGCAGGAGCAAAGATGAAAGTTAGAGGTGTGTCTTACTTTCTATTTTTCTTCTTCTTCTTCCTCCTCCACTGCTGTCATTGCAACATTACTGTTCACAAGTAAGTGTGTTGTGGCTGACGTGTGGAAGTTGATGTAATGGCTGCAAGATTGTGCAACTGTTCGTGACTGTATTGTGTTGTATTGACTCGATGTCCAGTTGCAGCCAAAGGGCGTCCCACAGCAGTAGGGCGGGCTGTGATACAGATGAGCTTGTTACATAAAGGAGCAGATTGGTTTCTGTCCTCTTCTCTGAGGCAGTTCGAGGTGTGAGAGCAGAAAATACCAACGCAGTCGTGTAATGTGAGGGAGTGTTGAATAATTCACGTGCTCAAAAGCGTCTGACATGGAAACAAACAGGGTCCCTACAAGGAGGAAAGACGAGCATCCAGCCGCGCCACTTACTGTCTTGTTGACAAGCGCGTGACTCGTGTTCGCGCAGTAATAGGCCTCGTTGTTGCAGCATCCGCCGCACCGATGCAGCGCCACGCAGCGAGGGAGGTAGAATTGACTGGTGGATTCTGGGTATTCTTTGGTGACCTCAACACACACCTCTCTGGGCTGGCATGAGGTCCGCTGGATCTCCTCTAAGATGACTGAAAACATATGTGATTAAGAAATTGCATTTTGTTTCATAACTCACTGAATTTGAATACAAGAGAGCTTTTAGGTCTTAGTTTTTTATCTGTTATTAGAGGTTTTGGGGTGAAATATCTGTAGTGTTTTAAAATAAGCGATTGCAACTGAATGTTAGTACTTTCTGGGAGGTATCTCAGTATTTACCTCCCAAAGTCCCGTCGACTTTGTAAAGAGGCTCCTGCCTCGGTTGACCCCACAGATCGTCATCGTTAGAGCGGACCAAAGGGCTCTCCGAGGAGGTGGGAAAAGAGGGGGAAGAGGAGAAGGAGGAGGAGGAGGAGGAGGAGGAGGAGGAGGAGATGCGCCATGATTTCTTCCTCAGGCAGTGCTGAAGCAAACTGTATTCTGGGTATAGAAGCTGCAATAGCTGATCCACGTCCTTCACTGTCTCCAAACTGGGCTGGTCATCTGACAACACTGGAGCCTGGAAGAAAATGTGACTTTAATAACACAACAGTTAAAGAAATCACAGATTCCAGGATCCTGTTTTTTGCTGTTTAATATCCTTAGAAGGTTAAAAATGCAACACTCTTCATATTCTGAAATGTTAAAATTGAAGCCGATTTGTTCCGATCTGTGTTTTTTGGAGGAAAACTTTAGATACTGTAGAATTTACAATGTAAGCTTTGCTGGTTTGAGCTGGATAAACAGTGAATACCTCAGCTACCAATGTGTTGTAACATGTTGCTGTTGGCTACTGTTAGTTATTATGGGTATGTGTGTCCTCTCCTCACCTACACACACATGTTGTTGCATTTGAATGCAAAAGGAAGCAATAAAGTCAGCCTTTTCTTTAGGCCTTAGTCCTTTTGTTGCTTTATGAATTAAACTTTTTATCAAATTTAATTGTTGATGACTTAATGGGCCTTTCATGACAAGTTAAACTACCAACCTTGTGTCTCTTTTGTAAGAGCTCCTAGTAGGGAGTCCTTAAATGCAGCTTAAATGGACCAAACAGACTGGAGATAGTCAGCCAACACCAACATTGTTATTATTATTATTATTATTATTATTATTATTGTACAAAGAGGGCTTTATGTGGTGGACCAGGTTTGTGCAAGAAATCTCATTTGACAATAGATATTGCTCTATAAACCATTCCTACTGTGAGTCATCCCCATAATGATTTTCCTACCATCATGGCAGATAGATGACTCCATTCTACTCCGGAGAGATATAGTAGATGAAAGATAAAAGATTTATTGTGTAACAGACTGGCTAATAGAGGCCGCTGTATCACCCGCGAGGTCTGAATGTCAGCCGGGAGTTGGTGGTTTGAGTGTCACACTTTAATCCTCCCTCCAGAGAGCGAGGGGTGGTTGTTTAGTTTCCCAGGCTGTGAAGGAGCAGACTGGTACAGCTGGCATTACCTAAACAGAAACCAGATCTCTGTCCTTATCAGCCTTTCCATTTATCTCTTCCCCCCTTCTCTCTATCTCTCTCCCTGTCCCCCTCCCTTTCCATTTCTTTCCATCCATCCATCTCATCTGTCTCAGTGTAGTTATTTTATCTGGCCAGCTAAAACCATCATGGTCTTGATGTTCGTCCTGAAACTAGGAGCAAAAGTGGTGTGTCAAGAGGTTAATTGCTGGAATATTCACATGCACTTAAAGCATCACTGATCTGCACACACAGTTTTTGCAGGTGTATCTGTCTTTTGGCCTGTTTTTAGGATTTGAGCTCAGCTGAAGCCTCCATATCACTGTCAGCCATTGCTGTTGGTACCAATAACCCATAGTTATAGTTATTGTTGTAATCAAACCACTGGAGGATGGATGGATTCTTCTCTCTGTTTCTTTTAAAGTCTTCCCTGGTTTCCTCTTTTTCGTGTGGTCTCCCTCTCTCCCTCCATTGTGTTGTTAAGTAATCACGTGACATGAGGTCATCGCTGCGGGACTATGAGGTCATGACGGACGAATGACCGTCATTAGATACTGCTGGCACGCAGACACTCGCACATGCACACACCCATGCATTTGTCACTCCGTCTTCCAGCATAAACACCGTATCTGGAGCTATTGTTTCTGTTAAAAATGTGTGATTCGAATGCACTGGAGCGCCGTGCCACTACTGGATGCCACTAATTCAACATCAATAACTGACTGACTGAGTGAGTCACTGCTGATGAGATGAAAATTTGAGAAGGAAGCTTTTGACTCAACCACAGAGACACTTCCACAGAAGGACCCATGTCAGAATTCAACAGAACAGCAAATAGTTTCCTTGCTGGCACAGGAACAGGATGTAAAGTAAAGCCGATGGTCGAAACCAAAGCAAACAATGTGTTTTACACGGAACTGTGCTTGTGGTATCATTTGAAATGACGTCACAGACACAATCTGTTACGTTACAAAAAGGGTAACATATTTGGCGCTACTTTTATACTTTTCTTATTGGTGTCTTTTACCGGCACAATGCTGGTTTCTTAGAAACCGGAGAAACCGTCATACAATCCACTATCCTCCCCACAGTGGATTATATAGATATCCTATCCAGCTCATGCTGCTGCCTCTACCCTTAACCCCTCGGATGAGTCATTGTGTGACCGAAATGTCTTGTATACACGTACTTTGCTTGTCAGGTCCCTCTTGTAAAACAGATCTTTGATCTCATTGAGACTTTTAGTATAAACAGCAGCTTTACCAGCTTTACTAACAGCATTCGTCCACAAGATAATCTCTCGTTTGGTGTTTTGATGAAGGTGCAGAGCGCTGTCCACCATGTTGCTCCACAGTCTCACATAGGTGTTCAGCTGGGTTCAGACCTGGGAACCTTTTTTTTTTCTTTTCATCCCTCATGACTTGTAGGGCAGCATCTCTCCACTCTTTAATCACTTTTTTACTTTAAATGTGTCCCCTGTATGTAATCATACGTTTAGATAATTTACACGCTGTAGAAGTTAGTGAAACTTCTTAGTAGTTTGGTCTTCAACCAATGAGAAATTCAATATTTGAGTTCAGGTTGAACACATGTTTTTATAAACGATGGAGAAATGAAAAGTCTCACCTCGGTGCCCATGTCTCCAGTTTGGTAATAGTCTGTATAGTCTTGTCCGGAGCACAAATTGCCGATATTAAGAATCCATAGGAGCAAAGCTGGTATCCACATAGTGAGGAGATGGAGAGGAGAGGAGATATCAGGACAGAGGAGGAGGAGGAAGTCGGTTGATTCAAAGCCGGATGTAAAGCAGAAGAAAAGGGATAAGGAGAGGAAGCTGGAGGAGCCTGAGGTGAAGAGGAGGAAGAGGAGGAACAGGAGGGTATCACAGACTCGGCAGGTATCTCTTTGCCCCTCTCTTCATTCTATCCTGGGACGAAGTTGCTCTTCCGGCGCAGGTTGTTTGAATTTGGGAAAGCAGCTGAGTGAAACATGATGAGGGAATCGTCTCCTCTTCTTCGCGTCAAACACACCTCCTTTTTCTTTCACTTCAGAGGAAGTCTCTCCTCTTGTCTCGCTGCGTCTCCATTCTCACTGTAATTTGATGTCAGGTGCTCTTCTTCAATTCGCTATTTGTCTCTGTTTGCCCCTTATCTCTTCAGTTTTCCCTTTTTCTTTCCAGCCTTGGTTGTCCTCGTCAATCTCTCCTCCTCGCCCTTCACACTTGTGCACCTCCTCGCTTTCTTTATCTATATTTCTCCTTCTGTTCACATAACAGCTGTGCTTCACCCTCCTTCCCTCTCTCTCTCTCCTTCTCTCTCTCTCTCTCTTTCTCTCTCAGATTATCGCTGCCTCTTTATCTGTCTCCTGTTTCCTCCTCAGAAACCTCCGGGGCAAAGCTCTGTCTGTCTCTCTCTGGACTTTTTTTTTTTTTTTTTTTCTTTTTTGCCGCTTTCTAAATCTGTCACAACTTTTTCCTGCCAGGCCGTCTGATCCTTAGAAAAGCATAAAAGAGGAAGAAAAAAAGAGGAACAGCTTATCCAAATCCGGTTCCCAAATGGAACTTAAAAAAAAAAAGGAAAGCATGAGGCTTTAAAAAAGTGTCCAGCTTCTGGTATGAAGTTTCTTGTCCTAAGAGAGTGAATGTGCGTCCTGCTCATCAGACATCCTGGTGGAGTGAATGAGAAATAATACAAGAATGGAAGGATTGTATCTGGTGGGCGGAGTGAAGGATTTGAAAGAGATGATTCGTGCATTATAGCTCATTATACTGGCACACACACGTTTCTTTTCTTTTTTTTCCCCCGCAGAAATTGCAGGCTATACAGCGTCTACAGAAGCAGCCGAAGCCTTGGCACTGACACGCTTTCTCTTTACACATGGCATCCTCCTCTTTTTATGCGATGTTTAAAAATTCACTGGAGAGGTTATTTTTGTTTTATATATTATTTTAAAACAGACATCGTCTCAGACAAAAAAACAGGTTCAACCAAGTCAGATTGTCCTCCCACGTTCCTTATCAACTCTTCCCCTTCTCACACATGCCTTATCTTAACATCTTTGTCCGTCCATCTATGTAATTCTTCGAAATGGGAGCAGCTGCCATCGGAGACTTAGAAAATGTGTGTTCAGTAGCAGCCAGAGGTGATGAATGTGCGGGTTGCTTAACTGCAGCTCTAAGTGCCGTTTTATGAGCTGCTAATACCTTTGCTGTCTCTCTCTCTCTGCTGTTTCTGCTTTATGTCAGCGACCCCCAAATCCTGCCGGTTTCTCTTCACCTCCGTAAGCACTTCTTCAATGCCAAGACTAGTCTGTGTGCAAGAGAAAGAGAGAGAGGAATAAAGCCACAAAATTGGTCTCACACCTGCAGCGCCAAACTGCCTTTTTCTGCCTTCTCTCTCTCAAGCTCCATCGTTGTCTTTTTCCCTCCCCCCTCTCACCTCTTTTCTTGCTCTTTCTCCCACTGGTTTGGGTTCAAGGTCCTAAAAATGAAACTTTACATACCTCCTTAACTATACTGCCTCAAGGCTGTGGGCATGTGTGTCTGTGTGTCATGGAAGAGGAGGAGGAGGGTAAGACAAGGTGAACAGCAGAGGGAGCTTACATCTTTGTCTAAATTATGATATCTTTTTTTTTTTTTTTTCCTTTCCCAGGGCAAAGCAGTTACTGACAACTGTAAAATAAATTATGGGGAAGACAGACAGACGGGAAAAGGAGAAGAGAGACAGGAG
Organism: Lateolabrax maculatus; assembly: GCA_031216445.1. Classification (NCBI taxonomy): domain Eukaryota; kingdom Metazoa; phylum Chordata; class Actinopteri; order Acropomatiformes; family Lateolabracidae; genus Lateolabrax; species Lateolabrax maculatus. Next base: position 5,818,123 of record CM062215.1, on the reverse strand, counting down.
GCCGACAGCGACGAGGAGGGAGAAAGAGGTGTGTCTGGGAAACGCTCGAATGAGAAAACATCCGATTTTTAGGGCCAGTCACTGCCAGCCTTTTCAAGGATTAAAGACGCACACCCCTGCGCACACATGCGGTGACAAGTGTCTGCTTGCAGGACGCTTTATGTGTCGAAATGCGGGCAACCAAATTCCACATTCCAGTCATAGCTTTCTCCATCTCATCATGTGAGCACGCAGCATTGAAATCAGAGGGTTCGTACCACTTCATCCTATTCAGTAGATTTCTGTGGCACAAACAAACAAACCGAGAGGCTGGCCAATGTTTAAAAAGAGAAAACTAATCACCTGCTAGTTGAAAATGAGCTCTGAATATGTATGAGATGGCATTTACTTTATCTGAGAGGAAAGGATTAACCGCTGCCTTTGGGGGAGAAGCGGAGAATTTAAACCTCCCTGATAAAATATTTATTGAGCATGATCCTCTCCAGAGGCTGAACACAACTAAAACCTAAGCAAAAGTCAAGTTAGGAAAAGGCAAAAATAATAGAAAATAGATTTTTGTGTGAAGAAATAAATCAGTTTTCTAAACTTGCGTCCTCTTGGGTGGTCCTTCCCCTCAGGTCTACAATGATCCTGTCAGACTAATAACCAAGTCAAACTGTTTCTAATACAGGTGCACAATGCTTTGGGTATGCAGGGCCGCTTAGAGCTTTGAGACACAAAGTTCCTAAGTACTGTTTATTTACCGGTCTTTATATATAAAAATTATATTTGTGAAAGTTTGTGAAAACATTTTGAATCAAGTCCTGAAAGAGAGAAATTTTAAACAAATCTAGTTGAAGTTGTGTAACCATGATAACTGTTTTGTTGTGAAATAGCTGCCATGCCTGTGACAGATGAACTTTGTGAACTCACTCAAAATCTAACTGCGACTGGCTGGTGTCATACAGTTGAAATATTTGAGGTAAATTGCTGAATCTGTCGGCATTATAAAAGGCCCATTTTACAGCAGAATAACTAAATAATAGAAACGTTTGTGTTAAATCATCACGAGCCGTACAAAATGGCTAAGCTTGAAATTTCTCGAGAGGGAAACTATACAGTTGCACTAATTAGAATAAGATCGTCAATGTTAGCAGTGTATTTATGTCAACGAAGAACTTGGAAACTGTTCCTGAATAGTAAAAATTCATTTGAAAGTCCTACCAACTCAAACTCCATCTCACAGGAAAGTGAGAAGTCTTCTCTGATGTTGTACAAATGCAACAACTGACTTTATCCAGTGGAGAAACCATACTGTTGCATTGTTAATAACACAATGTGTCATTGCTCTCTGAAACAGAGACAAACTTTTATTTTTTTTCTTCATGCCCATATTTCCCTTATCCAGTCAGCAGCCCAACATAAACCCAAACAAATACATTTATTCATCTCCAGGCTGCTTTCTTCTTAGACAAGTGCTTTAATCTTTTCAACTACAGCCCAAACAATATTAACTTGATGTCTAAACGATTGTATACAATATCAAAATAAAAAATTAAGCTGCTTTTGAAAATATATTCATTTATATTTCCACCATCACCAACCAGACTGGGTGACATTGACATGATATTTTCATTCACGTCTACACAGAATCACCGCCAGCAAATCTCCATTTAAAGGCGATGAAGCTGTGAAGAAGATGCACGTTGCTTTGTTTTGTTTGCGTAAAGAAAACCATGTCGTGGATTCAGACAAGGTACAACACCTGACCAACACGAGTAACATCATTGTATGCTCAGTTTCTCTCTTTGCCCAGCCGTCCTTGCTCGCGGTTGTCCCCGTTTATCAAGGACTGTTCCTCTGCCTCGACATCCTGTGCCCTTTGCACCAGACAGTGAGGGAGTCTACACAGCAGTGCCTTTGTGCTCCATAATTGTGGAAAACTGCTTCCTCCTCTTTTTTTTCAGTGTCTGCTACAGTTCAGAGCGGTAATGGTCCTCTGTTATTGGGATGGCGTCGGCTCTTCACTGGGTTCCTCTGTCTTGGCTTTTATGGTCTCAACTTTTGGCCTGGATTTGGCCAGCGTGCCGTAAATAGTCATGGCCTGAGGGGCAGAAGAACAGGATGGAAAGTGTTACCAGTGTATAGAAATAGTTCAGTAAGCGATATCTCACAGCGAGGTGTCTTGATATAAGAAAATAATGGATATCTTTTGTGGGCAGAAAACAGTATACCTGTGTGACCATTCCACTAACATCACCAGTGTTGGAGGGCAGAAGCACAGTGTTGGACTCTTTGGCGAGGTTGGAGAAAGCAGAGACGTACTGTTCGGCAACACTCAGCGAGGCGGCGGCGTTTCCGTTCTGTCAACAGCACAACCAAAATTCTGGTTACTGTAAAATACTGTGGATAACGTTGCCAAATAACACCGGATAATTTGACTAATCCTTAAATGACAACTGAAGCCATAAAATCTACTTTATACCTCTTCACCCAGAGCGTCTGACAGCAGACGGATAGCCTTGGATTTGGCCTCTGCTTTGGCTAACACAGCTTGGGCCTCACCTAAAGACAACACAGCATGAAAATGAACAACAAAAGTACATTTGTTTTGGATTCACAGTATATTGGAGGCTTTAAACCTCCTTTTTTCCACATTCCTCTTGATTCAGCTCTACTCAAATGTCCTTTCAAGTTCCCAGTAACCATGTTTGACTTGTTTAAAGTCTGAGTTGTGAGATCTGTGTGTAGTGTTGTAACACAGTCTGCAGGCACGTAATTAAATGCTTTGTGGATTTAGTTTAATGACGGCCTAAGTCCTACGTTAACGAGACCTTCAATTACGTACGTGATCACATGATTCTTGCATGTAACTGAGTCAATGGAAAAATCCCAGTTAAACAGACGTTTCTTTGAGTCAAAAGTGAAATGCACCAACCGGCCGCTTTGTTAATCTGCTCGGCCTTCTCTCCCTCTGAAGCGAGAATTTGGGCTTGCTTGCGACCCTCTGCGACGTTGATGGCCGCTTCCCGGTGCCCCTCAGACTCCAGCACCGTGGCTCTCTTCCTGCGCTCAGCCTCCACCTACACAGGAAACAAAGAGCAGAGAAGGATGTCAAATATTTATACTCCATGGTAACAAAATAATCCTAAAATCACCCAGTGGTAGGAACTCTCAACTGTAGTACCGGTCATCGTTGTGTGTGTGTGTGTGTCTCACCTGCATCTGCATTGATTCTTTGACACGAGGTGGAAGTTGTATGTCTTTTATTTCATAACGCAGGCAGCGGATGCCCCACTCATCTGACGCCTGGTTGATGGAGTGGACGATGTTGGAATTAAGAGACTCCCTTTCCTTGAAAACCAGAGAAAACAGCAGGTTTAAGGTACTTTCCTTGTTGCAATGAAACACACAGCAAGCAGTGCAGATGTTTCTTACCCTGAATACTTTGTCCATGGTGAGTTTGCCCAGTTCTGAACGCATTGTGGTTTGTGCAAGCTGAGTCACGGCATATTCTGGATCCTCTACACCATAACTCGCCTGTAGAGAGAGACACAATGAATCAGCCTCTCTGGGGATCATGTCATGAATAAGCAAACTAACGGGCGCCACCTGCTGGCAGAGACGCAGAGCCCCTTGATAACTACAAACCAGTGATCATATAACAGATTTTTACAGAGAATACAATCAATTTATAGTAGTGTAAAACACTTATGTGTGAGGGTTTAAATGGAATATTTATCAGATTTGTTTACATGGCTATGATCACAATTTTCCTACAGTGAATGTCACTTAAACACATTGTTTTGTGTTTTAATTTAACGGTATAATTTAAATATTTGTTTTAAATGTAGTATTTTTCTGCTGGTTAACCATATAACTGTATGTTATCCCCTATACAACCAACCAGGTGCTGCTAAGAGAACGACATGCTGGTGCTTGTGAGTATTTCATCACAAATTCTTACCAACATACCTTAAGAGGATCTAAGATTCTCAAATAAAGGACTCCGTCAATTTGCAGGGTCACGTTATCTGCGTAAAGACAAAGAAAATATTACACTCGTTTAGCCATGAAGATGGTTAATTAAACCAATAATAAGCACATTGTTTATATCTTTAGGTGCCTCATGTTTTTTCCAATATGCAAGAGAAGAAAACACTTACCTAGGGACACAGCTGACTGTTCAGGGATGTCAATAACAATCTCTTTAAGACTTTGCACATAACGAACTTGGTCCAGTATGGGAATGAGGAAGTTCAGACCCTACAAGAAAAAAGGACAAAACAAGTGAATCGAAAGTATTCGTGCTCCTCTTTGAAAACAAGCGCGTTGAAGCCTTGGTTGAGGAGAGTTACCGGCTCCAAGATCCGGTGAAAGCGACCCATCCTCTGGACCACCCAGGCCTCCTGCTGCGGCACAAACAGCACCACGGTGTTCATGGGCAAGCGGGAGGCCCACCGCCGCTGGGCCGGAGACACCCACAGGCCGGGCACCGTCCCCTGCGAGTCCACAGGGGACAGGAGACAACACAGGTCAGCTCATCTGCCCCAGTTACAGCCACAGTTTGGTGTTTAGACAGTAAAAAAAACAACACATATAATGCCATCCGGCTGCTGTTTCCCGGAGGTAACGCTTCTTGGTCACGATGCAAAGTTTACTCATGTAAATTAAACTTAGATATAAAGTGCGACCGGATAAAATAACCGGTTACTATGGAGAAACATTACCGGCTAACGTTAGCTCAAGTTAGCTCATATATGTGTACAGTTCGCTCGGCACAGAAACACACTTCGCCCCTCACTTCCGGGTGAACCGCGTCTTTACCTTAACAACGGCGCCGCCAGCCCGACAAAATGTCCGTAACATGTTTTAAAATAAAAGAAGTTAAATGTGAAATTTTGCACAAGGTGACGAAAAACGCCACTGCGCGAAGTTACGTCACGTGTCGTAGAAAGGTCATACGTGACGTCACTGTTTAAGTGTTGCCCGGGGCGACAGCGCCCCCTGCCGCCGCGGAGGGCGGTACTGCAGCCGAGCGCCACACTCACATACACAGACAAATAGTTCATTAATAAACATGACAAAGAGATATGTAGATCTTAAAATATGTTTTTTTTTTTATTAATGTTGAGATTATAACGTTGATAGTGATGTTTTACAACATTTATTCACCTTTACAGATTTATACCCAGCAACATATTTATCCCGCTTTCACAGTTTTTTTTGCCCTTAAAAAGTAAACAGTATACAGTTTTCCACTGGAGTTTAAATGCTTTGCTTAAAGGCAAATCAGTATTAGTTAAACCTAAGTGAGGGGAGAGTGTTTTTTGTAACGTCCTGTCTATTCATATTTTGCCATTTCAAATGCCATTTAATAACCATTTTCCAAACTATTATGCGTTGCGGGCTTGCTTCATATAGACACAGGAAAACGTCAAAAAAGGGAGGATTCACAGTATTGCATGACAGTATTTTACATGTTAAACACATTAACAGCATGACAGAAAGTTAAAATTGCAGGCTTTTACTTTTTTCATATGACAGCATTGATAATGCTACAGGGAATGAATCATGCCAGAATTAAAACAACACAGATCACAGCAGTTATAGTCAGTTTTTAAGTAAACCATGTTGACTTTTAATCCTAGAAGGAGATTATGCTAAATACAAGTACTCACATATATATACGTTTATGTACTGGCAAAGTATTAAAGTGTACAGCTTCATCACATTTGTAGTCACTTTTTCTGGATTCTTTGTGTTTATGACAGTCAGGTAAAGACAAAAGCAACATCATTTAAACTGCAAAGTACGAATATGAAATGTGGTGAAATTGAGACTTTGCCAAAGTTTATATGATAAAAATGTGATTCTCTGAATTATATAAAATTCTTCAGTGACTTCAGGTCACTTATATCCTTAATAATATACTTATACTAAATATTTGTCATTTCATGTGTTATATTGTTTTACAGTTTGTGACAAAATGAGAAAGTCTGCAGCTGAAGCGACTACAGAGGGTGCAGAGGGCGGCTCATTACATACTGAATACACAGTGAGTCTGGCCAGACAGCACACACACACACACACAAACACACATACACACACTGTACACACAGGGGATCCAGACAGCATGTTTCATGTAAACTGCAAAGCGACCAAAACACAGATCATTTCAGGCCTGTCTACAGGATCTTGACCTGCCGGGAGTGCGGCTGCAGTATTCTCAGTGTGACGATGAGTCTGATCGCTTTTCTAAACCAGGGGTAGAACAGAGCATAAATCAGAGGGTTCATACAAGAGTTTGTCAACATGATCCAAGACAACAGGGCGTAATAGGACAAACTAGTGGAGGTGTCCTCTCCTGCGAGAGCGGGATAGTAATACGGGCAGAAGCACATTAGAAACACAAATATCACAATCCCAAGAGTCCCGGCCGCCTTCCTCTCTGACTTTTTAGCGGTTTGAGCTGCAGTGACGGCGCTCGCAGCAGTCTGCAGCCGGATGACACGCACCTGAGAAATGGCAACCACAAACACCCTCATGTAGAGAACAACCATGACAGTACAGGGCCCCACAAAAGAGAAGAAGAGATCTAGTGTGCCTGAGATGTGGCTGATGACCACCACACACTCCCCATGGCAGGAGCTGAACCTGCCCGGCCACCTCAAGTGTCCCATCAGGATACACCCGTTGTAGAGAAGAGAACAGGCCCAACATAAGCAGATTGAAATTTTAACTCTGTTCAGGGTGATCTTAGAGGCATAGAGCAGGGGGTCACATATAGCAAGATAACGGTCTATGGATATGAGCACCATGTTGCCCACAGAGGCAGAGAGCAGACAGTAGGAAACATAAGGAGTCAGAGCACACATCAGCCTCCCCAGCAGCCAGCACGTCTCCAGGTAGCGCAGGCCCTCGACGGGCATCACCAGCAGCCCCACCACCAGGTCGGACACGGCCAGAGACAGGAGCAGGGCGTTGGTGGGGCTGTGCAGCTGCCGGAAGTGGGCGATGGAGACGATGACGAGCAGGTTGAGCGTCACGGTGAGCAGAGAGACGAGGGCCAGCAGGGCGTAGAGCAGGGCGGTCTCAGAGCGGGGCCGCAGCAGCCGCCTGCAGGAGGAGTTGAGGCCGGGGAAGCAGAGCGAGGAGCCTGCGCTGCCGTCCATCAGGGAGGCGGGGAAGAGATGCAACTCTGTTTCAGACAGGTGATTTATCCTCCTCAAACCCACCCCCTTATCTTTTCCAAACACCTGATGACTGATGCAACTTCCTTCTCCCTCTCCCTACTTGCAATTAAATTTTGATTAATCATTATTTTTTTTATGTTTTTAGCTTTATGTGGTTTTCAGGCATTTTATGCAGTGTAGCTACTAATTAAGATTACCAGAAGGTTCAAACTGTCATTTAAAAGCAGCTTAAAGCCTTAAATGAATAAATCTAAATGGAATCATCACAAAATGCAGATAAAAATCCAAAATGGTCAGTGTGTGCTATTCACCATGCAACCATGGTCTTCGGTCAATAAAAAAAGTATAGTATAGATATAATAAATTAAGTGCTAGACTTTACTTCAACTCAGTTCTATATTTCTCCTGTATGATTTGATTGAAGGAGTCTGAATAAGAATCCAGGTTTTTAAAATACAAAATATTAAAACTGATAGTGATTTTGGGTTTGGTACAGCAGACATTTCAGCTGACGAGTTTGGTGCAATACCACAAACTGTTGCGTCTGTGAAGCAGAAGTCTGACTTTCCATCAATGCACAATTGATGAGAATTTAATCAGAATGAATTGGTGTAAATAAAGGGAAAACTGGGTGGTGAAATGCTTTAAAAAGAGGCAGCAAACATCTGTAGTCTCCGGTGTTAAGTGTCCGGTAACGCCCCCATGTGGCTGAAGCCAGAATGTGCATTCCTTGTGAATGTGGGCCAACACAGCAGGTTTGCTGAGAAGTTTCTATCAAAAAGTGTGTACTTGTTCGGCAAATCCATCCTTCACCTTTTTTTCAAATTTTTTTTTAATACAGATTTATACATAAAGAATTGCCTTGTAAAAATCTCACTCTTCTACTCTCACGCTCCTCTACTGGGAGACATACCTTCCTCTTAGTCAGACTTTTCCTTTTCAAATGTTTTTTAACCATATCTGTGAACCTTCACGCTCACATGTTTTCTAACTACTATCTAATCATTGTGATTTACAGGCCTGACTCACACAGACGCCTGGTGTAGCTTAAATATATGGGGGCAAAGCCTTAATTCAGAATAAATGTATGAATATGTAGAATTATACTTCATGTGTATGGACGTTTGAATACATTTTTATTTGGGGGGACAGAACATGCAGTTTGTTGCATGTTGGTGCTCTAATATTCAAAGGTTTCGTGTTGTCTTTTAACAGCCAGTAACTTGCAGCAAGACCAGACGTGCATTTGAGAGCAGTGCAATGTTAAAGTAGATTAAACGTGGCGGACATAAAGACCACACTGATAGGATTATTTTTAATAGCACAGCTGGCAAGAGAAGTGCATAAAAGCTACATTCCAGTGCTGAATAATATTGACAGTAATGAGAAGAGACTAAACCAAACAGAGAAACTGACAAGGTCAGTGAGAACCTGCGCAAAGCAAATCAGCCCACGGACTAGTCTGTTAAATTACAATGTGTATATTTATTATACTGTATCACAGTCATCTTTTCTATACATACTGTTTGCTTGTGACAATCTGGTAAAGCTAAAAGTGATAGTTATATTTCCACTAAAAGAACACAGCTGAAATATGTAAATATGTCCTATTTGTCATGAATTTACACTTTGTTGGATCATTGTCATTTAACATTTGTATTAATCTTAATATTTGCTTGTGTAACAGTGTTTTGCTGCCGGGCACAAATGCCGTTGATACAGTGTTTCATTCGAGGTTTAACAGACAGACATTTTGCAGGGAGAAGTCACATAAGCCAAGGTTAATGTGCTGAGTGTTGAGATGTGCATTCACGAGAGACAAACTGTTCACAGCACAAGTGGGTGACACAATGAGAAACTCTGTGCCTGAGGCCGCCGCAGAGGGTCTCTGTGCTGCTGCAGCCTGGCCAGAGGGGGGGGGGAGACAGTGTTTCCAAAACACAGATCATTTCAGGATCTTGAACTGCCGGGAGTGCGGCTGCAGTATTCTCAGTGTGACGATGAGTCTGATCGCTTTTCTAAACCAGGGGTAGAACAGAGCATAAATCAGAGGGTTCATACAAGAGTTTGTCAACATGATCCAAGACAACACTGCAAAGTATGACAAGTTATTAGAAGTGTCCTCTCCTGCGAGAGCGGGATAGTAATACGGGCAGAAGCACATTAGAAACACAAATATCATAATCCCAAGAGTCCCGGCCGCCTTCCTCTCTGACTTTTTAGCGGTTTGAGCTGCAGTGACGGCGCTCGCAGCAGTCTGCAGCCGGATGACACGCACCTGAGAAATGGCAACCACAAACACCCTCATGTAGAGAACAACCATGACAGTACAGGGCCCCACAAAGGTGACTAAGAGGTCAGCAGTTCCTGAGATGTGGCTGATGACCACCACGCACTCCCCATGGCAGGAGCTGAACCTGCCCGGCCACCTCAAGTGTTCCAGCAGGATACACCCGTTGTAGAGAAGAGAACAGGCCCAACATAAGCAGATTGAAATTTTAACTCTGTTCAGGGTGATCTTAGAGGCATAGAGCAGGGGGTCACATATAGCAAGATAACGGTCTATGGATATGAGCACCATGTTGCCCACAGAGGCAGAGAGCAGACAGTAGGAAACATAAGGAGTCAGAGCACACATCAGCCTCCCCAGCAGCCAGCACGTCTCCAGGTAGCGCAGGCCCTCGACGGGCATCACCAGCAGCCCCACCACCAGGTCGGACACGGCCAGAGACAGGAGCAGGGCGTTGGTGGGGCTGTGCAGCTGCCGGAAGTGGGCGATGGAGACGATGACGAGCAGGTTGAGCGTCACGGTGAGCAGAGAGACGAGGGCCAGCAGGGCGTAGAGCAGGGCGGCCTCAGAGCGGGGCCGCAGCAGCCGCCTGCAGGAGGAGTTGAGGCCGGGGAAGCAGAGCGAGGAGCCTGCGCTGCCGTCCATCAGGGAGGAGGGAGGCGGGGATGAGGCGGCGGCAAGAGAAATGGTGAAAGTCTCTACCAGACGATTCATTTATCTTTATCTCTCTAATGTCACCCTCCCATTTTTACAAGAGCCCGTGATGTCACTTCTGTCCCTCATCATCTTCAACATCATCATTTTAGTCTCTTCATCATCTTGTCACACTTGTCTTTAGTTTCTAATCCATACATTGTTTTCAGGTACAGTTTCAAATAAGACATACTTTATAAAGTTTAACCAGTGGCTTTATTGGCATTATTGATTTATTTATTTATGCTTTACTGGATATAGGAATAATAAGTGCAGAGTTTCCAAGTATATAAATAAGTTATTAAGAATTTAATAGGACCCTTTATTAGTAGCTTTTGTATGGTCTAATAATATCTGATAAGTTTGCAGTTGTAAATATTAGTAGGTCATCCATAAAGGGCCTTTGGTGTCTCGCTTAAGAGCTATCTGAACCGACAGACAACAGCCAGACTTCCCAAACCAAATCTGGCAACACAGAGTTGCCCTAAAAAAAAAAAAAGCCAGCAGCTGGTTATCTTATCTGAGCACAAAGACTGGAAACAGGAGGAAACAGCGAGCTTGGCTCTTTCGAAAGGCAACATAACCTTCGTAACCTCAATGTGCTGTTTTACACTTTGGTTTTTGTGCAGATTAAACAAATATAAAGTTTTTATTGGTGAGGTTTAGAGTTGAAGTTAGTCGGATTTTGTTATATTTACTTTTACTTCATCGAAATAAAGTCCCACATCATACGTTTCTGATATGTGCAAAAGGTGACAAAATGTGAAACACATTAGTTTGAACCTTGGCGACACACATGCAACAACATTTCTTGAAAACCTCAGTTTCAAGAGCACAGAACCTTTCGTTTTTATTTGTCTTAGCCCTTTGTAAATCTTTTGGTTGAACATATAGACCCGTTATGAAATATGCCTCGTTTTTGTGTTTTAAAATATGTGAATGACTCCATCCTTCAGACCACCTCACACCTCCAGACCGGGGCGAGCGGCGGTCAGGATCCTGCCGGAGGAGCAGCAGCAGGAGTGGACTAATCATGCCAAAAAGTGCCGCAGGCCTTCTGGCCTCACCCTCGTCCTCCAGGCGAGCTCTACATCTCCCTGAAGGCCGAGGACCGTCAGACCACAATCCACCCCTAAAAGGTCATTTCCACGATAAAGAAGCTCAGAGCAAACATGTCCAAGAGGTGCTTGTGAAGGGCCTGAAGATGTTTGTTCTTTTGGAGTCCTCAACAAGAGGTAAGGGTCTTCTGAACGGCTCAGATGAATGATAGATTAATGAAATGTATCCCCCTTTTAGGTGAAACAAGATGATTCTATCTGAAAAGTTAACTTTTTTCCATGGCGTGAAGGAAAATGGACGACTGCTCGGACCGCCAGGACTTTGCGAGACTTTCCCTGAGCCTGAATGAACACATGAAAAGTTGCATCTTGATTTGTTTACCTGTTTTCATCATTACAGTTTATGTTTTTTAACACCTCAGATTGGCCCGGTGCCTCTGTGCTGTGGAGGTGTCAACCCTAATCGGGGCTTGTTTTGCCGTAGGGTGAGAAGCTGTAATTTGATCTCTGAGGTATTACTCTTTGCATGATAGATGTTACATCATGTGTTGGCCTCACGGTAATGTTGAGGTGTCTGATTATACTCGTGGAAAATGGCCTTAAAACGGACAAACATAGTCATATTTCAGAATTACTGTCCCAAAGTCAAGGTGTGAACTTTTGCAGTTATAGTGATTAAACAACATGCCAAAGGAAATATGATTACAAAACTCTACAAAACTGTTTTTTCTAACGCATAAGTGGAAATACATTTTCATAAACTTGCCTTTAACAGTTACTTGTTATTGCTCTATTTATGCAGCAGTAATTTTTTTAATTTATTCGCCTGGAGTCTAATGTGGTTTCTTAATTTTGCTGACTGTGTATTAATGAGGCAACAGTATTAGATGTCCTCCTCATTTCTGTATGCATTACTGTTAATGGGCCTGGCGGCTAAATAGGCCTTAATGAATCCGGCAGACCATTTCTTTCCCCTTTTTTTGGAGCTGATTGTCTCATTTTCACTGATTATTGCAACTTTTTAAACACTACACTGCTGAGTTCTCTTTTCAAAATTAACTTTTGCCATAAAGGGAGAAACTATTACTTTATCTATATTATCTTAGCTATGAAAACTCAAAAAACATAATTTTAGTACATCATATAAACAATAAAGCAACACAGAGACACACTGATTGTGCCAAGAATCTTAACAGCCTTACCAAACTGATACATAACCTTTTGTTTTCATATTTTAATGATAATATTTTTGTGATATCACTTATATTGAATGATATCTGCCTTTATGAACTCTGGAAGAACCTTAAACTGGCTTTAAACCCTCCACATCCACGAGAGAAGATGCTGCCACCACCTTTCAGTGGAGAACAGAAAAGATGAGCGCGCATGAAAAGAGAATTGTGCTGGTGGAATTGGATATGAAGAAGAGACAAAAAGATACTCATACAGTAATTTAATCACCGGAAAGTCCATTTTACACAGCATTGGCTCATTTAATTTTGCTGCACACTATTTTAATTTTGCACAGAACAAAGCAAAAATGAACCATAATGATTGAACTCCATATTCAAATGCATCTCATCTAGTTGAAGTGATGCAATGTGAGAGCAAAGCATGTGTGCAAGTCCTGGTCAGTCACTTGCAGGGGCCACTCGGCCACTTTTGAAAAGCAATATCTTGAGAAAAGATTCAAATCCTCAAATACTAAACACTGTTATTATTTTTATTTTTGCAATCAGTCATGAAATCCATGGTCTCCATCCACGGCCTCAGGGTTGGGGGAAGGATCGACAGTGGAAACGGCGCAGTGACCGGCGTTTGCCACAAGGTGGCAGCAAAGAAACACGACGGATTGCCGGCTGCCGTAAAACCCCGAAGAAGAAGAAGAAGAAGAAGAAGAAGAAGGACGAAGAAGAAGAAGATGATCATGATCCTCCTGCACGTGTTCCTTGCTTGCGGCACATTTAGTAAGTAAATATTGTTATCAGACTTTCACAGTGTTGGTGTTTAACGCGTGAGAGATGTCCAGTCTCCTGCCAAACAGTCACAAACAAACAAACAGTCACAAACAAACAACAAACAAACAAACAAACAGTCACAAACAACAAACAAACAAACAAACAAACAATTCAATTTAATTCTCTCTTTTTTAATGTGATACACCTGGCCACTTCATACAAGCTTAATTGTATTAAAAGCTGTTTTTTTTTTATTTTTTATTACATTACTCAGCAACATCAGATACATTTTCTTTTCTGTTTGTAATACTTTTCCTTATTTGATATTTCAATCTAATCTTGATATTCTTATTTAATCATAAAATTATATTAGGCTATATTTTAGTTTATTTTTTTTAAGTCTCCCAACTGTCTTCATGTTAAATGGCATTTTTTACTTAATCCAACTTTTATTATTTTTTTTTACAATTTACAAGTTTTATCTGAAGCCCAGATCTTTCATCGACTTAGGTTACTCAAGTTAGTTCAAAGTTTAGTTCAGCATTTCTTTTATTTCCTTTTAAAATAAAAGTAGGCTACACTACCATTGAAACTTTTAAAATCACCTCGGTACTGTTAGGTGGCTGAGAGGAATACTCTATATTTTTGAATGGTCTTTCATGTTTTGTTGTAGAAAGTCAATGTATTCAAATGTAAATAATGCGTTGGAATTATATTGTTTTTATCCATGTTAAAATAGCCATTATTGAAGGATAAAAGAAAATCAGAATTATAACAGGTGAAGTTAACGTCAAAATAAATGGAAATTAAATTAAATGAAAGATAATTTAACATTGTAATCATCCACTTTTTATTTCATATACCAAAGTTAGTTAGAATGTGTGCCCCATGGTTCAGCTTGATAAAAATGGAAAATCAAGTTTAAAAACATACACAATTAACAGCAAATTAAAATGGAAATCAAATTAAATGTATTTTTAATTTAATTTCCATTTATGTTGTTTATTTATTGGTGGAATTATAAACCTTGATGTATTTCATACATCAAGGTTTATAATGTGGTTTGAATGTGTGCACCCTGGTTCAGCTTGAAATAACTGATGACTTTGTTTCCTGGTACAGATGTTTGCAGGTGAACTGGTGATCACACGGTCTGTGGGAACTATGGAAGACTCTTCAGGTTTGTGCAAATCCTGCATATCTTTGTCATTTTATTGAGGAACATTATGCAATTCTCCACTGTCTAGTGTTAATGCAGCTGTATGCTACAACTATAAATTCTACAACAAGTTCATTATTGTTGTATGATTTTATTTTTTTTACTTTAACTCCCAGTTATACAAATACAAATTAAACTAAATTTCATTTTGGATTATGCTTTAATGTGGAACAGCTGGTGTATCCATTATACAGAACACGGCAACGCTCAGAAAGTACTTGACAGCACAGGACAGGACACCGTTACCACCGGGTTTTCCTTTAGAAGATACTCCTGAATATCTTCAGTTGAATGAAAATTCATAAAACACTCCATTCAAGCGTTCATAAAGTTTTGTATCTAACAGATGGCAGATGAAACATGTTTATTAGAAAAAAAGTCACTGTTGCTGAGAAATTATTTAAAAAGTATAATTCCAATTTAATTCCATTGAGGTAGAAGTTGTTTTCAGGTAGAAGTAGTTTTCAGGTAGAGGGAGCTGGGGGCAGGAGGATTGGGGCTTGGAGGTTGGTTGGAGGATCAGCATGGTGGAGGCCTCCGGGTTCATTTGAATAAGCGCAGGAATCTTTTCCTCAGAGATGGTGTTTTAGGCTTTTTGACATTTTGGACTTGGTCCTCCAGTTTGCTAATCTGGTCCATCATACTTTCCAGTCTGGTCTCCCGTGCCTTCACCTCTTCTTGCAGCGTGTTCTGCATTTTGATGATGTCCTGGGTGAGACGGGATCTCTCCTCCTGCCACTGCTGCTGCCGACTCTCCAGCTCGGTCTGTGCCTTGGTCAGTGATTCCTTGAGTGCATTGTTTTGCTCTGTCAGCTGGGCCAGGGACACTTCTGCTTGTTTGTGGGTCTCCTTTTGCACCAGCAGAGCTTTCTCAAGCTGACTTACTTGACGCAGAGCTTCCATTTCAGTGGTCTTCCTCTCAAGAAGCTGAAGCTCCAGGTCCTTGAGTTTACTCTCCCTCTCTAACTTAGCCTCGTCATGGAGGGCCTTGCTTTTTAGGATCAAGTTTTTTAACTGCTCCTTCTCTGCTGCTAAAGCCTCGTTTTGACTCTTGAGCTTGTTGGCCTGCTCGGTCTGTTTAACTGTGAAACAGACTGAAAAACTCTGTCTTGGCGAGGGACTTATTACTTTGTTCGTCCAGCACTGCATACATCTTGATCGACTTTTCCTCTCTTCCTTCAGGATATGCTTTCACCAAGCAGATTTTGGAACAAGACCGTGAACCGTCTACATTTCCACAAACCTCTGTACACTTAGAGGTGACTGAAGAAGGTGGGCTTTCACTTTGCTCCCCGCTGTCGTCTCTGTCATCCACCGCACTCTGTGTGGGCACAAGAGGAGGACCTGGGTGCAGAGCTGCAATGTGTTTCACTGTTACATTCAAAACACTTGACAGTCATTTTACAATCTTTTGCCATGTGTTGAGTAGACCCACAACATCTATAACAGATGTGATTCTCTCTGAGGTATGATTTGCGCTCTTCTAGAGTTTTGTTTCTAAAGAACTTGCATTTTTTCAGTGGGTGGGGCTTCTTATGTATCGGACACTGACGATCAGGTTCTTCCATGTTCTTTGGAGCAGGACTGGTTTGGATGCCTGATGATTCTGCAGGTATGTCAGTTTTATGTACAGCCACCGACCCTTTACCACTGTACTTTGTAGGCCTTTCGGTCCTGGAAGAGACATGACTGCTGAGGGGGGTTACAGTGAAGCTCGGATCATTTTTTATCTTTGCATGTTGTTTGACAAACCTTGAGAAGACAGAGAAGGGAGGAAACTCTGTAATCCTCCTTGTACTTGCTTCCAAAGCTGATCCATCTTTCCTGGAGGTTATAAGGGAGCTTTTCCACTATTTGTTTCACCCCACGAGCTGTATCCAAATACGCGAGCCCTGGTAGTGCACCCTCTTGCTTAGCACACTCCAGTTCAAGGAGAATGTCACTTAGCTCTCTCAGTTTAACAGTATCTCTATTGGTCAGCCTCGGGAAGTTCTCAATCTTTTTAAACAGTGCGTCTTCGATGACCTCAGGAGTCCCATAACACTCTTCGAGACGTTGCCAAACCATGGCAGCGCCTGCAGTGGGATTGAGGACGTGAACTGCACAAATTCTCTTTGCCTGCTCTGACGATTCAGCTCCCAGCCATTTGGTTAACAGGTCCAGCTCTTCCCTGGCTGAAAGATTCATGTCCTTTGTGGAACTTAGGAAAGAGGCTTTCCATGCCCAATAATTTTCCGGTTTGTCATCAAATTGCAGAAGACCAGAACTCACCATTTCTCTCCTGATGAGATATCTTGCAAAGTCTTGCTCCCTCTTAGGCTCAGGTAAGTACTCTCTCTCAGGGTTAGCTGTGTGCTGAGTACCATAAGGGTAAGTGTCACTCGGCTCCATATTCTTTACTGGCTCTTTTTTTTATATCTTTGTACACCGGCTGTGTGTTTCTTTGGATGTCATGAGAAACACTAGGCTTAATGTCAGGTGTTTCCTGATTATCTATTTTTCTTTCACGTGTCTCCACAACTGCAGGTTCCCAAGGCTGTTCCTGTATGAACATTTCAGAATGTTGTTGGATGTACTCACTAGTATGTTGAACTGGACTGAGGGGTTCTTCCTCGACATCTAGAGGCCGTCTGCGCTCCCCGCTTTCAACCTCGACTTCCTCAAAGGCTGAAGCCTCAGCTTCAGCTGCAGCAGCAGCTCTTTGACACTGGAGGAGATGGAGATCAGCTTCCAGTTCAGCTTTCTGCTTCATCATTTTAGCCTCTCTTTCGGCGAAGGCTATCTGAGCCTGTGCCACTTTCGCTTTAGCATAAGCTTTTGTGGCTGAAGAGGATGTTGATGAGTATCCGTGGATGCTCTAGATGACTGGGACTTAGCATCACGTGCTTGAAGCGTCACCTTCTTCTTGGTGGCTTGATCTCCAACCTTTGTTTGCTGTTCTTCACCAGCTGCTTCTTGCTGTGTGGTGGTATCTTCTTTAAGATAATGCTTTCCTGAGCGTAGACTCATGTTTGCTGAATATTGTTTTGCTGCTTGAGCCCGCCGTGTATATCTTTTTACAGTCAGTTAACGGTTAGAAAGTTCTTCAATAAACACAAGGCTTGACGTTTCTTGTCCTTTAATGAAGTCCTTCCCGTAAAACTGTAAACTATTACAAATAAAACACAACTGTTATACACTGTACAAAGCATTGTATAAGTAGGTTTCAATTAGCATAATCAGTAAATGAAGAGTCCTCGCAAAAACACACAAGAATTTACAACACATATGACATAAGACTTACAGATAATTGTTTCCCTAGGCCAAAACGTCAAACAATTCAACAAAGTGAGTTAGCTGTTAGCTGTTAGCTGTCCTCTGTGCTCAGCTCTGCTACAACACAACATAGCTGTAAATAAAAACAGAGCGCTCACACCGACGCGGTTTTCTAAACTAAAAGACAGAACACTCACTGTGACGCGGTTTCTAACAACCAAGGAATATAGACTTTTTATCAATTAACTTATTTAACATTTTTAACATTTTAACTTCTTAAGGCAGCACTTCCATTGTACAGTAGACGGCAACGCTCAGAAAGGACTTGACAGCACAGGACAGGACACCGTTACCACCTGGTTTTCCTTTAGAACAGGGGTGTCCAAACTACGGCCCGCGGGCCAACTGCGGCCCATGGTCCATTTTTTATTGGCCCACAGCAAGTTTTAAAAATATAATTTGAATATGGCCCTCACATGAAACTTGCACTGGACTGTGTTGTAACTCTTGGTTTCAACACTAGGTGGAGCGTCAGTCTTCAGCGAGGCAGGTTTTCCACTAAATAAAAAAAAAAAAAACATTTGCCACGAGTGACCAAAAAATGGGAGAACCAAAGAAACACAAGATAGCAAGTGAGTGCAGAAAATTTCAGACACGGTGGGAAAATGAATATTTCTTCATGGAAGTCAAGGGGAAGCCTTTCATATATTTTTATGCATGTGGCCCTCCATGAAAAAAGTTTGGACACCCCTGCTTTAGAAGATACTCGTGAATATCTTCAGTTGAATGAAATTTCATAAAACACTCCAATCAGGCTTTCATAAAGTTTTGTATCTAACAGATGGCAAATAAAACATTTTATATAATACATTTAAATTATGAGTTTATTAGGAAAAAAGTCACTGTTGCTGAGAAAATATTTAAAAGTATAATTCCAAAGTCATTAAATAAATATAGTGTTCACTGCAGAAATATCTCTGGAGAAAATACATTCAGATACAGATAGTACTGTTATTAGTAGAATTTTAATGTTTGTTTTTGATGGGTTTTTTTCTTGCAAGGTAATTGTTAAGATGAGGTAAATGGTAAGGTGTTGCGTACAATGTCTCAGAAAGCTTTACAGGCACTGTGAGACATTGTCCAGCCCAGGGTGGACAATAAGGGGTTATTGCTCAAACGTTGCGTACAATGTCTCAGAAAGCTTTACAGGCACTGTGAGACATTGTCCAGCCCAGGCTCTCTGAGAAGACAAGGAAAAACTCCCCGAGGGAAGAAACCTTGGAAGAGGCAATTCAAAGAGAGATCCCCTCTACACGGATGGCTGGGAGAGCAATAACAGATGGGGAAATAGAGATGGGGAAATAGGGATGGGGGGGGGTTGAGGTAGAAGTTGTTTGAGGTAGAAGTTGTTTGAGGTAGAAGTTGCTTGAGGTAGAAGTTGCTTGAGGTAGAAGTAGTTTTCAGTTAGAGGGAGCTGGGGGCAGGAGGAGTTGGGGCTTGGAGGTTGGTTGGAGGATCAGCATGGAGGAGGCCTCCGGGTTCATTTGAATAAGCGCAGGAATCTTTTCCTCAGAGATGGTGTTTTAGGCTTTTTGACATTTTGGACTTGGTCCTCCAGTTTGCTAATCTGGTCCATCATACTTTCCAGTCTGGTCTCCCGTGCCTTCACCTCTTCTTGCAGCGTGTTCTGCATTTTGATGATGTCCTGGGTGAGACGGGATCTCTCCTCCTGCCACTGCTGCTGCCGACTCTCCAGCTCGGTCTGTGCCTTGGTCAGTGATTCCTTGAGTGCGTTGTTTTGCTCTGTCAGCTGGGCCAGGGACACTTCTGCTTGTTTCTGGGTCTCCTTTTGCACCAGCAGAGCTTTCTCAAGCTGACTTACTTGACGCAGAGCTTCCATTTCAGTGGTCTTCCTCTCAAGAAGTTGAAGCTCCAGGTCCTTGAGTTTACTCTCCCTCTCTAACTTAGCCTCGTCATGGAGGGCCTTGCTTTTTAGGAGCAAGTTTTTTAACTGCTCCTTTTCAGCTGCTAAAGCCTCGTTTTGACTCTTGATCTTGTTGGCCTGCTCCGTCTTTTTCATTGTGAGCTGCTGAACTTCAAGCTCAGAAGCCTGAATTGTGGCCTGCTCGGGGGAAGTCTCGACCCCATCACAGGCCTTGTCCTGAGGTTTCTTTGACTGCTCCAGAAGACCAGCTAAATCCTCTTTGTCCGTCTGGACCTTGGTGGTCTGCTCCTTTTCTGTGGTCCCGAGCTGCTGAAGGTGGAGCTCAGGGACCTGAGTGGTGGCCTGCTGGGGGAAAGTCTCGACCCCATCGCAGGCTTTGCCATTAACCTCACGTACGAGTGGTTTTATAGGGGTGCGGTATGGTGGTGGTGGTGTCCAGAGCTTTTTCCTCTGGACAGGGCCCCTTGGCAGATCAGTGGCCTCACAAGCCTGCTGAGCAATCTTCTGTGGGACATCTTTGACTGTCGCACTCGTCTGTGGGACATCTTTGACTGTCGCACTCGTCTGTGGGACATCTTTGACTGTCGCACTCGTCTGTGGGACATCTTCGACTGTCGCACTCGTCTGTGGGACATCTTCATTTGTAGCACTCTTCTGTGGGGCATCTTCATTTGTAGCACTCTTCTGTGGGACATCTTTGACTGTCGCACTCTTCTGTGGGACATCTTTGACTGTCGCACTCTTTGGTGCAACATCTCTGATTGTCGCGCTCTTCTGTGGGACGTCCTCGGACTGTCTTTGGAGGACGGTGTATTTGGGCACTGTGGCAGACTGCTTGCAGTGCCCTTTCTGATTCTGTCCCTTTTTGGTGAGATTTTGCTTGTTTTTACTCTCACTTGTTGGGCCCTTGCCAGACTGCTGACGCTTTTTTCGGGGATCCACCTCTGCAGACATGATGTAGTCGTTCTGCCTGCGGAGAGAGGAAACCCTTTGACTCCAGGAACCGGAGGAGACCGTTAGCTCTACCGGTGGCTGGGTCAAGTTTTTCTCCTTGTTCTTCCCTTTCTTTTTTTGTTTGTCGTTGGTTTTCTCCATGGTGAAGGCTTGGATGCTTCGTGTTCGCTCTGTTGATCTCTGAGTATCTTTGTGAGTGAGTGCTCTGACTGAGTTTGTGGGAGCTTTAATAGGAGTGAAGATTCTAGAATGTGCCCTTTAGGATGCATCAAGGGCACCATGGTCACCATGGAAACCACTTGTATTCACTCTAGCTTCAAGATGGCGCCTTTAAATATGGCCTGATACATGACAGGGCTGTGGGATTAGTTTCAAATGAGATAGCTACACATGGTTTTATATGATAAATAGCCTAAGTGACTCTACCATCCTGGTATGAAGTAAGGTGTATATGTATTCATGTGACTCATCTGAATTTGCAAATAAAGGAGAGTTTTTAATATTATTTTCTTTATTGTATTTTCTCATATAAAGACAGTATAAATATTTGTTGCCGTTAACCGTAGTCAATAGTGTCACACCAAAGACCCTAACAGAGCTCAAATCCAGCACTGTTTCTAGTGTTAGTGCTACTGTAATTATAAATACAACTATAAATTCTATAAAAGTTTATTGTAAGACTTTTACTGTATTTGTCAGCTGTGCTGCATGGTCAAATTTTTATTTGTCACACTTGTAGATGTGCGGCCTCAATGGACGACATCTTGGAAGAAGAACCAGGTTAAACAGACCGACTGCGAGAAGATCTTCTCTGCTCTCAGGTAAGATATTGTTTCTCAGTATTTCCAGCTGCTGTGTTTAATGTTGAAGGAATCTGATTCCAGCCTACATCTAGAAGATTGAGGTTAATTTTAAAGGGTCAGATCACCTAAAGTCACATTTCCAAAGAAAAATTGTCCATAGTAAAGTTTGTAAATTATCTGAAGTAACAGGATCTATTTCAAATGTATTTTTTCAATGCTTTGAGCACCAGTGGTGGATATCTGAAGGCAAAAAACGAAAAGTTTTAGAGAGTTTGCACTGAAGCTGATTGGTCTGTTAGATCAAAGTGTTGCATGATGGTAGTTTGAGTTGTTAGTAAGCTGTCAGAGAAAACTCATGAGTGTGGTTGGCTCGGTGGTGTCGTGAATTTGTGATTGTTGGTTTGATTCTCTCCCCTCTGTTGTGTTTTGTATTTTAAAGGCAGACCTCCTAGAAAAGCCGTGAGAGAAGAGCTCTGAGTGCGGAGAGGGTCGGTGGAGCAGCGTGATCGTTCGCGCTTCGCAAAGCAACTGCTGCGGTGCAGCAGTCCTTGGTTCGAGTCCCGTGATACCCCGACACCCAGTACGCCCGAGCCACAGGAGTGGATGAGGAGGAGGGCCGTGTCCTCCTCCGACGCCCAGGGACCCGCGAGCAGGGGGTTATCGAAGAGGAGACCCCGCCCGGCTGAACTTTTAGGGCACTGGGGGAAATGCACCATTAAAAATAAAAACCCACCGCACGGTCGGAAAAAGTAGTAACACCCCTCCTTTTTCTTTCCTACGTGGTCAAGGATTCCCTGCCTGACTGAGCTCCTGTTTGATACTATTACCTGCCTGAGATCAGTTACTATGAAACACCAGGGATTACTATGTGTGTGTGTGTGATTACTGTTTATCTCTGTTCAACGTTCATCATCCAACTGGGACTTGAACTCACATTTCCCCATCACCTCTCAGTAACTTATCCAGCTGAGCTATTCCTGGTGATACTTAATGTTTTCGTTTTGTTTTACTTGTATTTCACATTACTGAAGAGAAAACATGGAAAACTATCAGACTCTCATTAAATGTCTCGCTGGATTTGATCCTTCAACCTTCAATTGACATGTATCAGCCTCACACATCAGCTCCTCATCTTACTGAGCTACACCTGAAGCCTGAAATGTTCTGGTTGGATGTTGTATTTACTGTTTACATTACTGAGGAGAAAAACTTTGAAAATCATCATTGGAGATGACCTGGATTTGATCCTTCCACCTTAGATCTTCATGTATCAGCCTCATATACTAACACTTCATCACAGAGCTACACTTGAAGCTTGAACTCTTCTGGTTGGATGTTGTATTTATTGTTCACATTACTGAGGAGAAAACATTGAAAATGTCATGACAGGTGAGCTTGGACTTGATCCTTCCACCTCAGGTATCACCACATCAGCTGCTTATCTTGCTGAGCTAGTTCTCATACGGGTTAAACAGACCGACTGAGAGAACATCTGCTCTGCTCTCAGGTAGGATATTGTTTCTCAGTATTTCCAGCTGCTGTGTTTAATGTTGAAGGAATCTAATTCCAGCCTACATCTAGAAGATTGAGGTTAATTTTAAAGGGTCAGATCACCCAAAGTCACATTTCCAAAGAAAAATTGTCCATAGTACATTGAAAATGTCATGACAGGTGAGCTTTGATTTGATCCTTCCACCTCAGGTATCACCACATCAGCTGCTTTGCTCACTGAGCTAGTTCTCATACTGGTGTCTTCAGTTCTTTAAACTTGTCTTTGTTGCACTGATGAGAAACACATGGAAACATTAAAAACAGAGGAGCCTGGCTTTGATCCGTTCACCTCAGACCTGCAGGCATCACTCTATCTCACTGAGCCGTTTCTCTGGCTCCGCCCGCTCCAGTTCTCTGGGTTTCAAGCGTTGGACCATAGATCCATACGAGCCCAGATGATCAAGTCTTACAGAGCTATTCCTGCAACACGACTGACAAGAACAACATGGAACATAATAATTATTGCAATAAAAAAGTGTTTTACTGACTCTAACTTCCTGATTTCTCCTCAGTTAAAAATGGACAGAAAGCTGAACAACTGGTTCGATATCAAATGACGATAAACGAATTGTTCCTGTCAGACTGAGAGATAGCTCAGCAGGATGAGCAGCAGGTGATAAAAGCAAGTTGTAATACCTTGCTCGGTGGTTTGATCCCTGCTGACGGTTGCTTAACTATAAGTCTTTGACTACCAAAACCAAATCTTTGGCTTTGCTGCATTTAGTAACAGTGAAGATGGAGTTGAACCAGCCACCCCCCCTCCACAGACTGATCTGAAGTCTGCTGTTCAACACAGTGAGCCACACAAGCTGATGGAGACTGAGAGTTTTCACCAGAGGCTTTCAATCGTCAGCAGTGCAGCCGACTTTAAAAAGTCACTGAACAACTGAATGTTTCCAGGAGGAAATATTAATGCTGTAAGCCAACGTTAAAGACTTAAAGACCTCCAACCCCCAGCAGGGATCAAACCACCGATCAAAGCGTTACAACTTGTCTATCAGCTGCTGCTCATCCTGCTGAGCTATCTCTCAGTGTGATCACACTCATTTATATCTCAGACATGTTGTGTCGGCACTCGTCACGTTTATGAAACAAGTGTCACATTGGTCCTGCTGTACTCGGGGAGTGTGTCAGTTGTGTACAGTCACTGAGAGGCTGTCTGCAGGTGTTCAGGTCAGGAAGGAGCTGTGTGGCACAAGAGGAGACCGAACTACCGACCACGCGGCCCCCAACCCTGACGTCTAACCACTGGCCTCTCGCTCTGCTCCCCTCCCCCCCCCACCCTGTCGCCTGAAATCTATTCGATAGGCTCGGCAGACTTGTACCTGACGTGACTGTGGATTCATCACCGTGGCCACCGTGGCCACCCTGGTAGATTTCTCATACTCTCATACTGAAGTGTTTTTCAGTTGCTGTGGGGGGGTGGTGAGGGTGTGTGTGGGGCAGGGCATGTGGGTGGGCAGGGTGTGTGGTGAGGATGTGCAGAAAAGCAGACTGTATATACTGCCCCCCCCCCCCCCCCACAGGCTGCTGGTTCAACTCTGTGAGTGTGACGTGCACCTGCAGCCAGTTACCTGGATGATCATCAACCAATTAACAGTCCAGTAGTTGAGGATCCCACAGGTCTCCAGCACAGTATGATAGACTAGACCCCCCCCCACCCACATGCCCTCCACCCCCCCACCCCCACAAGCTCTGCCCCCCCACATGCTCTGCCCCCCAACACCCACCTGCCCCCCCCCACCCACCACATGCTCTGCCCCCCACCACTCACCCCCCCACCCACATGCTCTGCCCCCCAACACCCACCTGCCCCCCCCCACCCACCACATGCTCTGCCCCCCACCACTCACCCCCCCACCCCCAACATGCTCTGCCCCCCACCACTCACCCCCCCACCCCTCCACATGCTCTGCCCCCCACCCCCCACATGCTCTGCTCCCACCACCCACCTGCCCCTCTGCCCCCCCACATGCTCTGCCCCCCCACATGCTCTGCCCCCCAACACCCACCTGCCCCCCCCCCCACCCACCACATGCTCTGCCCCCACCACTCACCCCCCCACCCCCCCACATGCTCTGCCCTCCACATGCTCTGCCCCCCACCACCCACCTGCCCCCCCACCCCCCACATGCTCTGCCCCCCACCACTCACCCCTCCACCCCCCCAACATGCTCTGCCCTCCACATGCTCTGCCCCCCACCACCCACCTGCCCCCCCCACAAGCTCTGCCCCCCACCACTCACCCCCCCCCCCCCACAAGCTCTGCCCCCCCCACCACATGCTCTGCCCCCCACCCACATGCCCCCACCCACAGCGACCGGAAAATAGTTCACTGCGAGAGACTCAGGAGAGATTTGGTCCGACTCTCAGAAAATTAAAAATATAAAGAGAACGTGTCTACATGAGGAAAAGCAGACTGTATATACTGCCCCCCCCCCCACAGGCTGCTGGTTCAACTCTGTGAGTGTGACGTGCACCTGCAGCCAGTTACCTGGATGATCATCAACCAATTAACAGTCCAGTAGTTGAGGATCCCACAGGTCTCCAGCACAGTATGATAGACTAGAGACCCCCCCCCCACCCACACGCCCTACACCCCCCCACCCCCACATGCTCACCCCCCCACCACATGCTCTGCCCCCCATCACCCCCCACCCACATACCCCCCCACATGCTCTGCCCCCCAACACCGACCTGAAATGCTCTGCCCCCTACCACTCACCCCCCACCCACAGCGACCGGCGACTCTTTGACCTTTTAAACTTTGACACTGTGAGACCTTGACAGTGACAGATTTGTTTGGATCAGTATTAAATATATAATTGATTGAGTCTGGAAGTGTTGAAGGAGGGAAAGAATCGTGCGGCAGAGACTCGAAAGACTCGAAAGACTCAGTTCCAAGTCAACTGAATCTACCGAGTCACTCGGGTCTTTTGGACTGAAGCATTTTCCAGTCGCTGTTGGGGGGGGCAGAGCATGTTGGGGGTGTGGGGGGGCAGGTGGGTGGTGGGGGGCAGAGCATGTGGAGGGCAGAGCATGTTGGGGGGGTGGGGGGGCAGGTGGGTGGTGGGAGCAGAGCATGTGGGGGGTGGGGGGCAGAGCATGTGGAGGGGTGGGGGGGCAGGTGGGTGGTGGGGGGCAGAGCATGTGGAGGGCAGAGCATGTGGGGGGGTGGGGGGGTGAGTGGTGGGGGGCAGAGCATGTGGTGGGTGTGTGGGGGGGGGGCAGGTGGGGGGCAGAGCATGTGGGTGGGGGGGGTGAGTGGTGGGGGCAGAGCATGTGGTGGGTGGGGGGGGGGCAGGTGGGTGTTGGGGGGCAGAGCATGTGGGGGGGCAGAGCATGTGGGGGTGGGGGGGGCAGGTGGGTGTTGGGGGGCAGAGCATGTGGGGGTGGGGGGGTGGAGGGCGTGTGTGTGTGGGGGGGGGGGGGTCTCTAGTCTATCATACTGTGCTGGAGACCTGTGGGATCCTCAACTACTGGACTGTTAATTGGTTGATGATCATCCAGGTAACTGGCTGCAGGTGCACGTCACACTCACAGAGTTGAACCAGCAGCCTGTGGGGGGGGGGGGGGGGGGGCAGTATATACAGTCTGCTTTTCTGCACATCCTCACCACACACCCTGCCCACCCACATGCCCTGCCCCACACACACCCTCACCACCCCCCCACAGCAACTGAAAAACACTTCAGTATGAGAGTATGAGAAATCTACCAGGGTGGCCACGGTGATGAATCCACATCACGTCAGGTCCAAGTCTGCCGAGCCTATCGAATAGATTTCAGGCGACAGGGTGGGGGGGGGAGGGGAGCAGAGCGAGAGGCTAGTGGTTAGACGTCAGGGTTGGGGGCCACGTGGTCGGTAGTTCGGTCTCCTCTTGTGCCACACAGCTCCTTCCTGACCTGAACACCTGCAGACAGCCTCTCAGTGACTGTACACAACTGACACACTCCCCGAGTACAGCAGGACCAATGTGACACTTGTTTCATCAACGTGACGAGTGCCGACACAACATGTCTGAGATATAAATGAGTGTGATCACACTGAGAGATAGCTCAGCAGGATGAGCAGCTGCTGACAGACAAGTTGTAATGCTTTGATCGGTGGTTTGATCCCTGCTGGGGGTTGGAGGTCTTTAAGTCTTTAACGTTGGCTTACAGCATTAATATTTCCTCCTAGAAACGTTCAGTCGTTCAGTGACTTTTTAAAGTCGGCCGCACTGCTGACGATTGAAAGCCTCTGGTGAAAACTCTCAGTCTCCATCAGCTTGTGTGGCTCACTGTGTTGAACAGCAGACTTCAGATCAGTCTGTGGAGGGGGGGTGGCTGGTTCAACTCCATCTTCACTGTTACTAAATGCAGCAAAGCCAAAGATTTTGTTTTGGTAGTCAAAGACTTATAGTTAAGCAACCGTCAGCAGGGATCAAACCACCGAGCAAGGTATTACAACTTGTTGACCAGCTGCTGCTCATCCTGCTGAGCTATCTCTCAGTCTGACAGGAACAATTCGTTTATCGTCATTTGATATCGAACCAGTTGTTCAGCTTTCTGTCCATTTTTAACTGAGGAGAAATCAGGAAGTTAGAGTCAGTAAAACACTTTTTTATTGCAATAATTATTATGTTCCATGTTGTTCTTGTCAGTCGTGTTGCAGGAATAGCTCTGTAAGACTTGATCATCTGGGCTCGTATGGATCTATGGTCCAACGCTTGAAACCCAGAGAACTGGAGCGGGCGGAGCCAGAGAAACGGCTCAGTGAGATAGAGTGATGCCTGCAGGTCTGAGGTGAACGGATCAAAGCCAGGCTCCTCTGTTTTTAATGTTTCCATGTGTTTCTCATCAGTGCAACAAAGACAAGTTTAAAGACCTGAAGACACCAGTATGAGAACTAGCTCAGTGAGCAAAGCAGCTGATGTGGTGATACCTGAGGTGGAAGGATCAAATCCAAGCTCACCTGTCATGACGTTTTCAATGTACTATGGACAATTTTTCTTTGGAAATGTGACTTTGGGTGATCTGACCCTTTAAAATTAACCTCAATCTTCTAGATGTAGGCTGGAATTAGATTCCTTCAACATTAAACACAGCAGCTGGAAATACTGAGAAACAATATCCTACCTGAGAGCAGACCAGATGTTTTCTCAGTCGGTCTGTTTAACCCGTATGAGAACTAGCTCAGCAAGATAAGCAGCTGATGTGGTGATACCTGAGGTGGAAGGATCAAGTCCAAGCTCACTTGTCATGACATTTTCAATGTTTTCTCCTCAGTAATGTGAACAATAAATACAACATCCAACCAGAAGAGTTCAAGCTTCAGGTGTAGCTCTGTGATGAAGTGTTAGTATATGAGGCTGATACATGAAGATCTAAGGTGGAAGGATCAAATCCTGGTCATCTCCAATGATAATTTTCAATGTTTTCGCCTCAGTAATGTGAACAATAAATACAACATCGAACCAGAACGTTTCAAGCTTCAGGTGTAGCTCAGTGATGAGGTGTTAATATATGAGGCTGATACATGAAGATCTAAGGTGGACGGATCAAATCCAGGTCATCTCCAATGACATTTTTCAATGTTTTTCGCCTCAGTAATGTAAACAGTAAATACAACATCCAACCAGAACATTTCAGGCTTCAGGTGTAGCTCAGTAAGATGAGGAGCTGATGTGTGAGGCTGATACATGACAATTGAAGGTTGAAGGATCAAATCCAGCGAGACATTTAATGAGAGTCTGATAGTTTTCCATGTTTTCTCTTCAGTAATGTGAAATACAAGTAAAACAAAACGAAAACATTAAGTATCACCAGGAATAGCTCAGCTGGATAAGTTACTGAGAGGTGATGGGGAAATGTGAGTTCAAGTCCCAGTTGGACGATGAACGATGAACAGAGATAAACAGTAATCACACACACATAGTAATCCCTGGTGTTTCATAGTAACTGATCTCAGGCAGGTAATAGTATCAGGTCATTAGTATCAAACAGGAGCTCAGTCAGGCAGGGAATCCTTGACCACGTAGGAAAGAAAAAGGAGGGGTGTTACTACTTTTTTCGACCGTGCGGTGGGTTTTTATTTTTAATGGTGCATTTCCCCCAGCAGTGGATTTTTTCCAGTGCATTTCCCCTAAAAGTTCAGCCGGGCGGGGTCTCCTCTTCGATAACCCCCTGCTCGCGGGTCCCTGGGCGTCGGAGGAGGACACGGCCCTCCTCCTCATCCACTCCTGTGGCTCGGGCGTACTGGGTGTCGGGGTATCACGGGACTCGAACCAAGGACTGCTGCACCGCAGCAGTTGCTTTGCGAAGCGCGAACGATCACGCTGCTCCACCGACCCTCTCCGCACTCAGAGCTCTTCTCTCACGGCTTTTCTAGGAGGTCTGCCTTTAAAATACAAAACACAACAGAGGGGAGAGAATCAAACCAACAATCACAAATTCACGACACCACCGAGCCAACCACACTCATGAGTTTTCTCTGACAGCTTACTAACAACTCAAACTACCATCATGCAACACTTTGATCTAACAGACCAATCAGCTTCAGTGCAAACTCTCTAAAACTTTTCGTTTTTTGCCTTCAGATATCCACCACTGGTGCTCAAAGCATTGAAAAAATACATCCTGTTACTTCAGATAATTTACAAACTTTACTATGGACAATTTTTCTTTGGAAATGTGACTTTAGGTGATCTGACCCTTTAAAATTAACCTCAATCTTCTAGATGTAGGCTGGAATCAGATTCCTTCAACATTAAACACAACAGCTGGAAATACTGAGAAACAATATCTTACCTGAGAGCAGAGAAGATCTTCTCGCAGTCGGTCTGTTTAACCTGGTTCTTCTTCCAAGATGTCGTCCATTGAGGCTGCACATCTACAAGTGTGACAAATAAAAATTTGACCATGCAGCACAGCTGACAAATACAGTAAAAGTCTTACAATAAACTTTTATAGAATTTATAGTTGTATTTATAATTACAGTAGCACTAACACTAGAAACAGTGCTGGATTTGAGCTCTGTTAGGGTCTTTGGTGTGACACTATTGACTACGGTTAACGGCAACAAATATTTATACTGTCTTTATATGAGAAAATACAATAATGAAAATAATATTAAAAACTCTCCTTTATTTGCAAATTCAGATGAGTCACATGAATACATATACACCTTACTTCATACCAGGATGGTAGAGTCACTTAGGCTATTTATCATATAAAACCATGTGTAGCTATCTCATTTGAAACAAATCCCACAGCCCTGTCATGTATCAGGCCATATTTAAAGGCGGCCATCTTGAAGCTAGAGTGAATACAAGTGGTTTCCATGGTGACCATGGTGCCCTTGATGCATCCTAAAGGGCACATTCTAGAATCTTCACTCCTATTAAAGCTCCCACAAACTCAGTCAGAGCACTCACTCACAAAGATACTCAGAGATCAACAGAGCGAACACGAAGCATCCAAGCCTTCACCATGGAGAAAACCAACGACAAACAAAAAAAGAAAGGGAAGAACAAGGAGAAAAACTTGACCCAGCCACCGGTAGAGCTAACGGTCTCCTCCGGTTCCTGGAGTCAAAGGGTTTCCTCTCTCCGCAGGCAGAACGACTACCTCATGTCTGCAGAGGTGGATCCCCGAAAAAAGCGTCAGCAGTCTGGCAAGGGCCCAACAAGTGAGAGTAAAAACAAGCAAAATCTCACCAAAAAGGGACAGAATCAGAAAGGGCACTGCAAGCAGTCTGCCACAGTGCCCAAATACACCGTCCTCCAAAGACAGTCCGAGGACGTCCCACAGAAGAGCGCGACAATCAGAGATGTTGCACCAAAGAGTGCGACAGTCAAAGATGTCCCACAGAAGAGTGCTACAAATGAAGATGCCCCAAAGAAGAGTGCGACAATCGAAGATGTCCCACAGACAAGTGCGACAGTCGAAGATGTCCCACAGACGAGTGCGACAGTCAAAGATGTCCCACAGACGAGTGCGACAGTCAAAGATGTCCCACAGAAGAGTGCTACAAATGAAGATGCCCCAAAGAAGAGTGCGACAATCGAAGATGTCCCACAGACGAGTGCGACAGTCAAAGATGTCCCACAGAAGATTGCTCAGCAGGCTTGTGAGGCCACTGATCTGCCAAGGGGCCCTGTCCAGAGGAAAAAGCTCTGGACACCACCACCACCATACCGCACCCCTATAAAACCACTCGTACGTGAGGTTAATGGCAAAGCCTGCGATGGGGTCGAGACTTTCCCCCAGCAGGCCACCACTCAGGTCCCTGAGCTCCACCTTCAGCAGCTCGGGACCACAGAAAAGGAGCAGACCACCAAGGTCCAGACGGACAAAGAGGATTTAGCTGGTCTTCTGGAGCAGTCAAAGAAACCTCAGGACATGGCCTGTGATGGGGTCGAGACTTTCCCCCGAGCAGGCCACAATTCAGGCTTCTGAGCTTGAAGTTCAGCAGCTCACAATGAAAAAGACGGAGCAGGCCAACAAGCTCAAGAGTGAAAACGAGGCTTTAGCAGCTGAGAAGGAGCAGTTAAAAAACTTGCTCCTAAAAAGCAAGGCCCTCCATGACGAGGCTAAGTTAGAGAGGGAGAGTAAACTCAAGGACCTGGAGCTTCAGCTTCTTGAGAGGAAGACCACTGAAATGGAAGCTCTGCGTCAAGTAAGTCAGCTTGAGAAAGCTCTGCTGGTGCAAAAGGAGACCCAGAAACAAGCAGAAGTGTCCCTGGCCCAGCTGACAGAGCAAAACAATGCACTCAAGGAATCACTGACCAAGGCACAGACCGAGCTGGAGAGTCGGCAGCAGCAGTGGCAGGAGGAGAGATCCCGTCTCACCCAGGACATCATCAAAATGCAGAACACGCTGCAAGAAGAGGTGAAGGCACGGGAGACCAGACTGGAAAGTATGATGGACCAGATTGGCAAACTGGAGGACCAAGTCCAAAATGTCAAAAAGCCTAAAACACCATCTCTGAGGAAAAGATTCCTGCGCTTATTCAAATGAACCCGGAGGCCTCCACCATGCTGATCCTCCAACCAACCTCCAAGCCCCAACTCCTCCTGCCCCCAGCTCCCTCTACCTGAAAACTACTTCTACCTCAAGCAACTTCTACCTCAAGCAACTTCTACATCAACCCCCCCCCATCCCTATTTCCCCATCCCTATTTCCCCATCTCTATTTCCCCATCTGTTATTGCTCTCCCAGCCATCCGTGTAGAGGGGATCTCTCTTTGAATTGCCTCTTCCAAGGTTTCTTCCCTCGGGGAGTTTTTCCTTGTCTTCTCAGAGAGCCTGGGCTGGACAATGTCTCACAGTGCCTGTAAAGCTTTCTGAGACATTGTACGCAACGTTTGAGCAATAACCCCTTATTGTCCACCCTGGGCTGGACAATGTCTCACAGTGCCTGTAAAGCTTTCTGAGACATTGTACGCAACACCTTACCATTTACCTCATCTTAACAATTACCTTGCAAGAAAAAAACCCATCAAAAACAAAAATTAAATTCTACTAATAACAGTACTATCTGTATCTGAATGTATTTTCTCCAGAGATATTTCTGCAGTGAACACTATATTTATTTAATGACTTTGGAATTATACTTTTTAAATAATTTCTCAGCAACAGTGACTTTTTTTTCTAATAAACTCATAATTTAAATGTATTATATAAACTGTTTTATTTGCCATCTGTTAGATACAAAACTTTATGAAAGCCTGATTGGAGTGTTTTATGAAATTTCATTCAACTGAAGATATTCAGGAGTATCTTCTAAAGCAGGGGTGTCCAAACTTTTTTCATGGAGGGCCACATGCAGAAAAATATATGAAAGGCTTCCCCTTGACTTCCATGAAGAAATATTCATTTTCCCACCGTGTCTGAAATTTTCTGCACTCACTTGCTATCTTGTGTTTCTTTGGTTCTCCCATTTTTTGGTCACTCGTGGCAAATTTTTTTTTTTTTTTATTTAGTGGAAAACCTGCCTTGTTGAAGACTGACACTCCATCTAGTGTTGAAACCAAGGGTTACAACACAGTCCAGTGCAAGTTTCATGTGAGGGCCGTATTCAATTATATTTTTAAAACTTGCTGCGGGCCAATAAAAAATGGACCATGGGCCGCAGTTGGCCCGTGGGCCGTAGTTTGGACACCCCTGTTCTAAAGGAAAACCAGGTGGTAACGGTGTCCTGTCCTGTGCTGTCAAGTCCTTTCTGAGTGTTGCCGTCTACTGTACAATGGAAGTGCTGCCTTAAGAAGTTAAAATGTTAAAAATGTTAAATAAGTTAATTGATAAAAAGTCTATATTCCTTGGTTGTTAGAAACCGCGTCAGAGTGAGTGTTCTGTCTTTTAGTTTAGAGAAACCGTGTCGGTGTGA
Source organism: Lateolabrax maculatus (assembly GCA_031216445.1). Classification (NCBI taxonomy): domain Eukaryota; kingdom Metazoa; phylum Chordata; class Actinopteri; order Acropomatiformes; family Lateolabracidae; genus Lateolabrax; species Lateolabrax maculatus. Next base: position 5,784,852 of record CM062215.1, on the reverse strand, counting down.
GCGCTCTGTTTTTATTTACAGCTATGTTGTGTTGTAGCAGAGCTGAGCACAGAGGACAGCTAACAGCTAACTCACTTTGTTGAATTGTTTGACGTTTTGGCCTAGGGAAACAATTATCTGTAAGTCTTACGTCATATGTGTTGTAAATTCTTGTGTGTTTTTGCGAGGACTCTTCATTTATTGATTATGCTAATTGAAACCTACTTATACAATGCTTTGTACAGTGTATAACAGTTGTGTTTTATTTGTAATAGTTTACAGTTTTACGGGAAGGACTTCATTAAAGGACAAGAAACGTCAAGCCTTGTGTTTATTGAAGAACTTTCTAACCGTTAACTGACTGTCTAGCTGTGCACAGTAGGGCAGTACATTAAAAAGATATACACGGCGGGCTCAAGCAGCAAAACAATATTCAGCAAACATGAGTCTACGCTCAGGAAAGCATTATCTTAAAGAAGATACCACCACACAGCAAGAAGCAGCTGGTGAAGAACAGCAAACAAATGTTGGAGATCAAGCCACCAAGAAGAAGGTGACGCTTCAAGCACGTGATGCTAAGTCCCAGTCATCTAGAGCATCCACGAGATACTCATCAACATCCTCTTCAGCCACAAAAGCTTATGCTAAGGCGAAAGCGGCACAGGCTCAGATAGCCTTCGCCGAAAGAGAGGCTAAAATGATGAAGCAGAAAGCTGAACTGGAAGCTGATCTCCATCTCCTCCAGTGTCAAAGAGCTGCTGCTGCAGCTGAAGCTGAGGCTTCAGCCTTTGAGGAAGTCGAGGTTGAAAGCGGGGAGCGCAGACGGCCTCTAGATGTCGAGGAAGAACCCCTCAGTCCAGTTCAACATACTAGTGAGTACATCCAACAACATTCTGAAATGTTCATACAGGAACAGCCTTTGGAACCTGCAGTTGTGGAGACACGTGAAAGAAAAGTAGATAATCAGGAAACACCTGACATTAAGCCTAGTGTTTCTCATGACATCCAAAGAAACACACAGCCGGTGTACAAAGATATAAAAAAAGAGCCAGTAAAGAATATGGAGCCGAGTGACACTTACCCTTATGGTACTCCGCACACAGCTAACCCTGAGAGAGAGTACTTACCTGAGCCTAAGAGGGAGCAAGACTTTGCAAGATATCTCATCAGGAGAGAAATGGTGAGTTCTGGTCTTCTGCAATTTGATGACAAACCGGAAAATTATTGGGCATGGAAAGCCTCTTTCCTAAGTTCCACAAAGGACATGAATCTTTCAGCCAGGGAAGAGCTGAAGAGCCTGATCGTCAGTGTCTGATACATAAGAAGCCCTACCCACTGAAAAAATGCAAGCTCTTTAGAAACAAAACTCTAGAAGAGCGCAAATCATACCTCAGAGAGAATCATATCTGTTATAGATGTTGTGGGTCTACTCAACACATGGCAAAAGATTGTAAAATGACTGTCAAGTGTTTTGAATGTAACAGTGACAAACACATTGCAGCTCTGCACCCAGGTCCTCCTCTTGTGCCCACACAGAGTGCGGTGGATGACAGAGACGACAGCGGGGAGCAAAGTGAAACCCCACCTTCTTCAGTCACCTCTAAGTGTACAAAGGTTTGAGGAAATGTAGACGGTTCACGGTCTTGTTCCAAAATCTGCTTGGTGAAAGCATATCCTGAAGGAAGAGAGGAAAAGGCGATCAAGATGTATGCAGTGCTGGACGAACAAAGTAATAAGTCCCTCGCCAAGACAGAGTTTTTCAGTCTTTTTGAACTAAAAACTAACTCCACCCCTTACACCCTGAGAACCTGTGCTGGGAAATTAGAGACTTCAGGTCGGAGAGCTGCTAATTTCACCATTGAGTCCATGGATGGGAAAGTGAAGCTTCCCTTACCCCCCTTGATAGAGTGTGACATGGTGCCAGTTGACAGGACAGAAATCCCCTCCCCAGAGGTCGCACACCATCACCCCCACCTACGGTCAGTTGCTAGTAAAATTGCACCTGTGGACCGAGATGCGCCGATCCTCCTGCTCTTAGGGAGAGACATCCTCAGGGTGCACAAGGTACGCGAGCAAATCAATGGGCCCCACAACGCGCCTTATGCACAGCGGTTAGACCTAGGTTGGGTCATTGTGGGAGATGTGTGCTTGAGCACAGTTCACAAGCCATCAGAAGTGAACGTTTACAAGGCAAACATCCTGAACAATGGCCGCGTATCCTTCCTTAGACCATGTCCAAACAGTATCCATGTGAAGGAAGACTACAGTGGTACGACACAGCATCACAGTACAATCTTGCCTGCATGCGAGATGAACACAAGTCTCCATGTGAGTACAGACAACCTAGGGTGTTCTGTGTTCGACAGGTCCAAAGATGACAACAAACTAGCACCGTCCATAGACGATAAAGCCTTCCTAGCTATCATGGATGCAGAAGTCTACCAAAATGAAGAAAATAGCTGTGTGGCTCCTCTACCTTTCCATGCTCCAAGACGACGCCTTCCAAGCAACAGGGAGCAAGCTTTGAAACATCTCTGCTCACTTCAGAGAACCTTGGAGAAAAAGCCAGAAATGAGAGAGGATTACAGCAAGTTCATGCAGAAGATGTTGGACAATGATCAAGCTGAGATTGCACCGCCTTTGGACAAAGGGAAAGAACACTGGTACTTACCAACCTTTGGTGTGTATCACCCTAAAAAACGCGACCAGATACGTGTCGTTTTTGACTCAAGTGCTGAATGTGATGGAACCTCACTGAATGATGTCCTCCTTAGTGGACCAGACTTGAACAATACCCTGCTGGGAGTTCTACTGCGGTTTCGTAAAGAACCTGTAGCTCTTACAGCAGATGTGGAGCAAATGTTTTATTGCTTCGTCGTTCGAGAAGATGATAGGGATTATCTTCGGTATCTCTGGTATGAGGATAATGACATCAGCAAGAATGTGGTCGAATACAGGATGAAGGTTCATGTTTTTGGAAACAGCCCTTCACCTGCTGTAGCCATCTACTGCATGAGACGAGCAGCGCAAAAAGGTGAACAAGAACACGGATCAGACGCAAGACAGTATGTTGAAAGACAGTTTTACGTTGACGATGGTCTCACCTCAGTTGCCACGCCTGAAGAGGCAATAGATCTCCTAACACGAACCAAAGAGATGTTGTCAGAATCCAACCTGCGACTGCACAAGGTGGCATCAAACAGTAGCCAGGTAATGGAAGCGTTTCCAGTAGAGGACCGTGCCAAAGATCTGAAGGATCTGGATCTTGGAGTGGATCCCCTCCCTCTTCAGAGGAGTCTGGGCCTCTCCTGGAATTTAGAAACAGACTGTTGCGCTGGCTGTTGAACTATATGAACTGATCAGTGATGAGATGGACATCGAGATGAACACTGTAAGGTTTTTCACTGACAGCAAGATCGTTCTTGGCTACATTCATAACTCAACAGGAAGGTTTTACCTCTATGTTTCCAACCGGGTAACTCGGATCAGGCGATCTACACACCCAAACCAGTGGTACTATGTGCCAACAATTTTGAATCCGGCTGATCATGCAACCAGGTTTATGCCAGCATGCCAACTCCAACACAGCAGCTGGTTCTCAGGGCCAGCTTTTCTCCATCACGACAAGACAGCGGAGACGTCCAAATCTAATGTCTTTGCCCTCATTGAGCCTGAAGCCGATGATGAGATTCGTCCAGAGGCTACTACTCTAGCAACCAAGGCACCAGAGTCTCAGTTGGGCTCCCAACACTTTGAGCGATGCTCAAGCTGGAGAACACTCAATCACACCATAGCCAGACTCATTCATGTTGCAGCATCCTTAAAAGGAAAGTCAAACAAGGGTGCAAGGAAAGGATGGAACTGTTTTAGAGATGTACCCAGCACGAGTGAGCTTTTACAAGCCAAAGCTGTGATTATCCGCTCCGTGCAGCACAGTGTCTTTAAAAAGGAACTGAAATGTCTTGAAGGTAGACAGACATTCCCCAAACAAAGTACACTCAAAAAGCTCAATCCAATTGTGGATGAAGATGGTCTGCTTTGCGTTGGAGGTCGTCTTTCTTGTGCTGACCTGTCAAAAGAAGAAAAACCTGTCCTGCTGAAAGACAGCCAGGCCCACAGGAATGAATGGCCAATGGGACTAATTGTCAAGGTTTTGCCAAGCAGTGACAACAGAATCCGCAAAGTAGAGGTGCGGATTGTAAAGGACGGGACAGGGTGTTTTTAAGGCCAGTCTCAGAGGTCGTAGTCCTTCTTTCGGAGACTTAGTGAAAGGACTCTAATGTATATTGTTTTCAGAAAACATTTCCCTTTAAATTTGTTTATATCTGGAGTGATATAATGTGATTATATCAAGCGGGGAGTGTGCTGCCTGAAGAAGTTAAAATGTTAAAAATGTTAAATAAGTTAATTGATAAAAAGTCTATATTCCTTGGTTGTTAGAAACCGCGTCAGAGTGAGTGTTCTGTCTTTTAGTTTAGAGATGTGTGTGAGCGCTCGGTTTATATTTACAGCTATGTTGTGTTGTGTTTTTCCGCTGCATGTTGAACAGAGCTGAGCACAGAGGACAGCTAACAGCTAACTCACTTTGTTGAATTGTTTTTGACGTTTTGGCCTAGGGAAACAATTATCTGTAAGTCTTACGTCATATGTGTTTTAAATTCTTGTGTGTTTTTGCGAGGACTCTTCATTTATTGATTATGCTAATTGAAACCTACTTATACAATGCTTTGTACAGTGTATAACAGTTGTGTTTTATTTGTAATAGTTTACAGTTTCACGGGAAGGACTTCATTAAAGGACAAGAAACGTCAAGCCTTGTGTTTATTGAAGAACTTTCTAACCATTAACTGACTGTCATGCTGTGCACAGCACAAGCACACGCACTGCGAGGGCAGTACAATGGATACATCAGCTGTTCCACATTAAAGCATAGTCCAAAATGAAATTTAGTTTAATTTGTATTTGTATAACTGGCAGTTAAAGTAAAAAAAAATGAAAAAAAATCATACAACACTAATGAACTTGTTGTAGAATTTATAGTTGTAGCATACAGCTGCATTAACACTACAAAGTGGAGAATTGCTTAATGTTCAGCAATAAAATGACAAAGATATGCAGGATTTGCACAAACCTGAAGAGTCTTCCATAGTTCCCACAGACCGTGTGATCACCAGTCCACCTGCAAACAAAGTCCTCAGTTATTTCAAGCTGAACCATGGTGCACACATTCAAACTAACCTTTGTGCATGATATACAAAAGTGGATAATTCTATTGATAAATAAAATTTAATTGATAAATTAAATTAAAAACACATTTAATTTGATTTCCATTTAATTTGCTGTTAATTGTGTATGTTTTTAAACTTGATTTTCCATTTTTTATTTAAAAAAATGTTTTTTTTACTACTGTTCAAAAGTTATAAGGTAGTATAATCAGTTATAATGATGTTTTTCCTCTTCCTTAAATAATGGCCATTTTAACATGGATAAAAACATTACAATTCAAATGCATTATTTTAACATTAAATTTAAACTAAATGATTTCTGTTCCTGAAGGTTGACGCACGTCGCGTACACGACGCACGTCGCGGTGACGTACCTCGTGTACGCGGAAGCGGATCGTCAACGCGCTAACCACGTTAGCAGCGGTTAGCAGCGGTTAGCAGCTTAGCAGACCAGCTTAAATCAAGCCGCGGCTTCTTCGTGAAGAACATGAGCGGCACTCCGAGGTCCACAACAGCTCTCTGCAAGCGTCTGTGACCAACACTTCACGTTACTTACTGAATGTGCGACGAAGCAGGAGCACGTGCCGGCGGTCCCCCCAGGTGAGACATGTCCGCAGGTTACCCCACACCGGTCTACTCGCACGCCGGACGAGGACACTTCCGCGACGTTTACGTGCCGGCGGAGGACTCGTTCCTGCTGATCGACGCCCTGGAGAGAGACGCGGAGAGGCTGCGGCTCATCAGGTCAGACGGCGCTCACCTGGCGTACCTGAACGCGTCACAGGTCGCGTTCAGTGTCACCCGGATATCTTAAACTTTGGGGTCTTTTTTCCTCTGCCGCTTGCAGCCCGTGCGTGTGTTTGGAGGTGGGCAGCGGCTCGGGAGTGGTGTCGGCATTTCTGGCGTCAGTGGTAGGACCTTCGGCTCTGTATGTGTGAGTGACTCTTAAAAAGAAAAACACGCACAACAGCTTTACTAGTTGCACACGTGTGAACATGTGCATGCTTTTCCCTTTCAGTTGCACCGACGTGAATCCCGCAGCGGCGCAGTGCACGGCAGAGACAGCTTCCTGTAACAAGGTGTCCCTGCAGCCTGTCGTCACATCCCTGGTGAGACTTGCACGCTTCCCCTGCGATGATCTGAATTCAGACGTGCAGAAAAGGTGCACCTCTAAATGCTGCATCCCCTTTCAGGTGGAGAGTCTTCTGCCCCGCCTGAGTGGGAAAGTGGATGTCCTCCTCTTCAACCCTCCCTATGTGGTCACACCTTCAGAAGAGGTGGTTCAGCTCTGCACTGCAGCCTTTCTTCCACCTCCATGAGGTGCAGAGCATTTTAACAAGGTGTGCTTCTCTTCCAGGTGGGCAGCACAGGTATCGAGGCAGCGTGGGCCGGCGGGGAGCGAGGGCGAGAGGTGACAGACAGATTTCTTCCTGTGGTGGCACAGTTGCTCTCCAGTAAAGGGCTATTTTACCTCATTACCATCGCTGAGAACGATCCAGGTGAGTTTACGGGGGTCTCCAAAGTGATTTCCAGTGCAGGAAACCTTCAGACTTTCAGTCATGTCTCCTTCTCTCCCCAGGGGAGATCATCGGTTTACTGGGAAAATGCGGTTTGAAAGGAGAGTCGTGCTTGTCCACGAGAGCAAGAAACGAGAGGCTGTCCGTCCTGCGCTTCCATAAGAGCTGACAAACACGGGACTGTCACTAATAAATTCTCTGAATGGATCACAGGAACTTTGAACTGATCATCAGAGACAGGAAATATTTTTTTTAGGATATCACAGGACAAATTTTTACTGCAGAGGAAGACTGAAAGACAGAGATGACTGGTGTGAAGAACCTTTTTCTGATCAGAGCCTCTGCTGTAGTTGTTAATCTGAAGCATCTCTACAATAATAAAAGAGGAATGCCACACAAAATGACTCCTTGCATTCATTCAGGCAGGTTTAATAATTAAGTAACAGTTTCAGCTACACAGGCATTCAGAAATTCATAATTATACTAACACACTCCATCCGGACAGCATTACAAGTGGGACCACCATGACTTATTTTTTCAGTTTAGAGGTTAATTCCAGTGCAACTAACATTTTTCAAAAAGGTACAATTGGAATGTGGTTCCTGTTTCAAGTATGACGCTTCTTTACACAAGAAGTTGAAATGCTACTGAATCATCCATGTATGTTTACAAGCTTTAAGCATCCCATGAAGAAATCTAACTCATCTGGACATGACAATCTGGACAGTTTGGGGTTGTGGAACAGTAAAGTTAATATTTTGACTGCTTTGTTAGTGTCTCTTTTTGTATTATAAAACCAGTTTTACGTAACAGAAGTAATGTAAAGCTGGGCTGGATCTGTATTCTTTTAACTCTGCGGGTTCGACTTCCAGGTGATGCGTCCGTCCTCTCCCAGCCTGACCGCGCCGCCGGCCACCAGCTCCAGAGCGGCGGGGAAGGCTCGGTGCTCGGCCTCTCTGACTCGGTCTGACAGACTCTCCTCCGTGTCGCTGCCCAGCACGGGAACTGCCTCCTGCGCGATGATGGCTCCCGCATCCACCTCTTCCTGAACACGGATGGACAAAACAGTGGCTGTGTGACTCGCTCAATTAAAAGCAAACATTTCAGACGTACGCCTCTTGGTTTGACGTCTGGTATTTCCGCAGTATGCCGCACTTACCGCTACGAAGTGGACCGTGCAGCCGGTCACCCGCACCCCAGCCTGCAGAGCCTGCTTCTGGGCATTCACACCCTTGAATGAGGGCAGCAGGGATGGATGGATGTTCAGGAGCTTTCCTGTGACAATAACAGACAAACGCGCAATGTAAAAGACCTCCCTGTGACCCACCAGGTTATAGTTAACGATGCAAATTGTAAGACATGTACCGTTCCATTTCTTGACAAAAGTTCCCGTGAGGATCCTCATGAATCCAGCCAGACACACCAGCTCCACCCCAAATTCTTCCAGCACGCGATCAATGGTGCCATCGAACTCGGCCCGGCTCCCGTACAGTTTGTGGTCCACCACCTAGTCGGGATCAGGCACACGAACACAACTGCATCAGAACTGAGGCTTTTTATTCAAAGAGTCCAGAGTTTCAGTAAAGCATTATTTCCTTTTGGTTTTCAATTAAATGCTTGTGTTGTGTATTTTTTTTTTTTTTAAATTGATAAATGTGTCCAAAATTAGACCAGTTTTGAGTTTTAAAGATGCAGAAGTTGTCATGCATGCTTCTGTCTCCTCACAGCCCGACTTCCAAAAAGCTCTCAACAAAGTTCCAACTACAAACTTTTAATTAAAACCAGGTGAAAAATGATATTTGCTTCGCTTTGACATCACTACACTAGTTGACATTGATTTTCAGGTTATATACAAATAAACGTTATTATAATTTTACCCGTGTCTGGATGCCGGCCAGCGATGCTCTCTTCAGGCCCTGAACTCCCGGTCTGTTGGAGATGACCACCACAATCTCTGCCGAGCTGGATGGACGCTTGGCCTGGTCTATCAGCGCCTGCAGGTTGGTGCCTGGGACAGACCCACCAGAGGATTTTGAAGTTAACACAAGTTACTTGTTGGCAGGATTTTTGTGATCCGCTTCTCAATAAGGAACTGTTCCACACACGTACTGGCTTTCTCGACGAGAATTAGATGAGCAGATTGATACCACTCATATCTGTGTTGTAAATACGTAGCTGGAGCCAGAAGCCTATTGGCTTGGCATAAAGACTGGAAATGGACCAATAGCAAGCCAGAAGGCAACAAAAGCTGCGTACAAGCCACTAAAGCTCAGTGATTAACAAGTTAGATCCTGTTTGTTTAATCTGAACAGAAACGGTGTTGCAGGGGTTTAAGTGCTGGACTATTTCTTGGCCGGGACCAGTTTCTATGCAGCCAGCTCCAGGAGGTTACCAGTTACTGTGCAAACATGAGCGTGATTTCAATCTTCTCATCCAACTCCTGGCAAGAAAGCCAACTACCATTCTTATTTCAAGGTTAATAATAAGAAAAAAAAACACGCACGAACACACACACACACACACACACACACACACACACACACACACACACACACACACACACACACCTGTGCCAGAGATAAGAACGGCTACTCTGGTCCTCTTGTGTGGCGTGCTGCCGTCACCGTGGCTACCGCCATTCTGCTGGACACACGGCTCTCCACCTGCATTCAGCAGGCTGTGTTTCAGGTTGCGGACCACCACGGGTTCTGCCCCTGAATACACAGACACAAAAAAACTTTTCAGAATTGTACTTCCATCCTTTAAGTAATTGTATAATTCTGGGATTATTCTCATATTTATTGCATTTCCTTTCCGGCCGTGCGGTATTCCATTAAAGTTTCAGTGTCTCACCGGGCTGCTTGTGGGCCAGTGAACCCACGATCCAGGCCTCTTCACGTGCTTGGAGCTGGCGTAGGACGCTCTGGGCATCCAGGGGGGAAACCACCAGCACTGCCCCCAGGCCGCAGTTGAAGGTGCGGGCCATCTCCTCCTCACTCAGACCCCCCTCCTTGTGGAGCCAGGAAAACACCGGGGGGAAGCTCCACCGAGAGGCGTCTGCGCCATGCGTGAACAGCAAGTGTAAATATTAATGAGAGAGAGCTGTGGCCTTAAATAGCAACCGTAAAGTGACCTCTAAATCTTCCAGAGGGGGACTACTAGAAATGTACGAAACAGGGGGAGAGAACTGTGCTGGATGTGAAAACAAGGCTGTTTATTCATCTTCAGAGTGCACAAGGGTCAAGCAACTATGAATATGTTCACACAGGAAACGGCACTCATTCCTTTTCCTCACACTAGGCAACCAAAAAAAAATAATACTGTAAAAAAGATTTTGAAAATGCAAATGCAGCCTTTCCAGGTTTGTTGACGCCAACATTTTTATGTGCCTGTGCTGCATTTGAGGAAGGAGGCGTCCGTGTGCTTTCATCTCACCTAAATCGACGGCCAGCTCCCGGGGCAGCACCCGGGGGATGTTCTCCAGGAGCCCGCCCCCTGTGATGTGAGCGTAGGCTTTGACAGCACCGCTGCGAAGGACGGGCAGCAGCAGACGACTGTAGATCTTTGTTGGCGTCAGCAAAACCTCACCTGGAGGCAGAGTTGCAGTCAAACGGCGGGCATCAAGAGTTCATTACGCATAAATGTTATAGGCCTGCACATTTATTTGCACAAATTATTTTCATTTTTTGATTAATCTGCTGTTATTAATTATTTTTGTTTGGTCTTTAAAATGTTACATTATAGTGAAAAATGCCTGTCACAATGTCCCATATCCAGATTTGTAAATCACATAAATGAAAATTAAAGAGCACACTCGGGTCCACTTTTGTGACTTGAAGAGGACTCACCGACTGTCTGTCCCGACTTGCCAAAAGGAGCAGGGGAGCTGTAGCTGACGCCGGCCCTCTCCAGGACTTTGCGGACCAGGCTGAAGCCGTTGCTGTGGACCCCGGAGGAGGCCACGCCGATCAGCAGGTCCCCCTCGGCGACGTCCCCCAGCCTGGGCAGCAGGGCTCCGCGCTCCACTGCCCCGACGCAGAACCCGGCCAGGTCGTACTCTCCCGGAGCGTAGACGCCCGGCATTTCCGCTGTCTCCCCACCTGGACGCAGGCGGAAAATATCAAGGAGGTGAGTCAGGATACAAGACCTCTTTTTGGACGATAAAGACGCCAAACATGAGCGTGAATCATCCGTCAAACAGGACGTCTCCTCTCTCTCTCTCTCTCTCTCACCCAGCAGAGCGCAGCCGGCCATCTCGCAGGCCTTAGCGACGCCGCCGACCACCTGGGCGGCCACGTCCACGTCCAGGCTGCCGCAGGAGAAGTAGTCGAGGAAGAAGAGCGGCTCGGCGCCCTGGGCCAGCACGTCGTTCACACACATGGCCACCAGGTCCTGACCCAGGCCGCCGTGCTGACCGCACGCCTGGGCAATCTGAGGACGCGTTAAACAGGAGACATTAAAGCTGCAAGAGAAAAGACTGTAAAATACTTTAAATAGTTAATAATTACAAAATGCGGCAGCAACAGAAGAGTTATATGTAACTGGTATTTTGCTGAAGATTTTAAATTCAGTGATTGTTTCTTGTGGGACGCTTTGGCACCGTGACCATTTAATAAGTGCAAAATTCAATAAAACTCTCTAGACTCAATATAATGAGCTGAACCTGCTTCCAAGTGTCCATGAAATAATCCTGGATCTTTTACACTTTAAATTAATGAAATTTGTATCTCTGTTCGGGGGTTTTAAGCAGCCCGAGTCTAAGCCTTTGAATCCGTCTACAGATAAGCACGTCTCCCCTGCTGCTCCATTACGTCTGAGCCAAATTTGGATCCAATTTTGAATAGTTATTTCTTGGCTGATTTGGCATCTCCAAAAGCCAAGTTGGAGTGAGTCGAGGTTTTAGTGCTTTCATCTGATTCTCATTTGTTCCGGGACAATTGCAACTGTAACAGGTGCCACATATTTGCACGGTGAGGACAGATGACGGCAAAGTTCGCATTAATATCATATTCTCCTCAAAGGGTCCACCTTGAGTTTGGTCCCCACTCCGTCCGTCCCAGACACCAGGATCGGGTCGACAAAACCTGCTGCCTTCAGGTCAAACAGCCCAGCAAAGCCTCCCAGTTCAGCATTACACCCTAGTGAAAAAAAACACACAAATTACTGTCATGGTCACTGCTTCCTCTATTCTTTCTAATTTAACTGTATTTGTATTAGGCCTGCTGAGTATATTAACGTTTTCCCCCAGCGCTGCAAGATCTGAGCATCTAATCATTATTTCGATGTACCAGAAAGTATCTCCCTGCTCAGTCTTTAGTTTTTGTACACTAGAGTGAAGTTACCAGGGCGGGAAGTTGCCTTGGCCAGAGGCTTGATCATGTCCACCAGCTTGTTCCCGGCGGCGATGTCCACTCCGCTGTCCTTATAGGTCAGACCTCTGTCAGAGACACAGTGAAATACCACTCACTGTTAGTCCCATGATTACATCCTGCCTGTCTACAGACAAAGCTATGATAAGGCTTAAGGATGTGGCTTGAAAGTGTTAAAAGCAGGGAATTTCTGGTAGTCGATTAGAGCACATACAACATACAGTAAAAGGATTCATGTAATGATTTGCTTGGTAATTTAAAGAAATACGAGGACACAAGTACATCCAAAGTGAAGTTTATTATTCATACATGTCTGCAGGATGTACAGTACAAAAAATTAACTTGAAAAAACTACAAAAAAAGTGTACAAACAATACAAAAACAGAAAGGGAATGTTGTAGTGTTTTAGTTCTTGTGTTTTTAGCTTGTACTACTTTCACACACACCTGTGCTGGTCCAGGTGGGCGACGGCGCGGTGGCCGATGTCGCGGCGGTACACGGCGCCCGGGAAGCCGACGGCCGCCACGCCCCGGTTGGCCGCCTGCAGGGCCGCCTCCAGTGACGGCCCGACCGCAGTGACGGTCAGGACCCGCCCGCCGCTGGAGACCACGCCGCCCTCCTTCAGGGCGGTGCCGGCGTGGAAAACGTGCAGCCCCATGTCCTGAACCTGGGACAAGCCTGAGGATCAACAGAGGAGTCACTCAAACCACCGTGTATAATGTTAAAAACTTGCACTGGGGATGAAAGTGTCAAACACTCTCTGGTTCCGGCTTCTCAGATGTGAAGATTTGCTCCTTTTCTTTTATTTTCTAAGCCGACTTAAGATCTTTCTGAATATTTTTGACTGTTGGTTGCACAAAACATACAAAGTGAATATATACTGTAATAGTCATTTATAGACCAAATACCAGCATACATTGATATTTCACATGCCAAACAATTAATTGACAAAATAAACGGCACTGAAATTGTAGTTATAGATTCCATTTCTGCTTTTTATCTGACAGGAAAAAGAGAAGCACATCTAGTTCTAGTAGATGAATAATAAGCCACCACACAGAAATTTTGGCAAGGGGTTTAACTCTTAACGCTTTTCTGCTGCAGTGTCATGCGTACCTGTGATCTCCACTCCCTTCTTGTAGGAGCCGGGGTACCCAGCGCTGGCCATGACCACAGTGACCGCAGAGCTGTCCTGGTGCCACACGGGGGCGCTGGAGCCCAGTTTGCCATTCATGGTGTTCAAGATGACTTCATAAAGGTCGCTCTTCAGGAGTGGCAGCAGCACCTGAGAGAGAGAGAGAGAGACAGTTTATATTTAATGTTTGATCTACGGGAAGATCCGGCATTGGATGGCAGTCAGACAAACCCACCTGACACTCAGGGTCTCCAAACCGACAGTTGAACTCGAGGACCTTTGGCCCCTGCTTGGTCAACATCAGCCCCGCATACAGCACACCTGGGAAACAACAACAGAGACGGACAGGCTCATTAATCTGACAATAGAAACCCATTGTAAAGATAAGAACTGATGCACGGGAGCCATCTGTCTAAAAAGGGCACTTGCCCACATAAGGAGTTCCCTCCTCCTTCATCCCGTCCACCGTCTTCTGAAGGACCGTCTCTCTGATCTGCTGCAGCAGCTCCTGGCTCACCTGCACAAAGCCGCAGAGTCACGAGCAGCTCACTGAGGAAGCTGCACACACCGGTGAAGAGGAAGAAGAGGCGCGTACCTGAGGGGTGGGGCAGTAGGCCCCCATGCCGCCGGTGTTTGGCCCCAGGTCGCCGTCCTGCAGCCGCTTGTGGTCCTGCGCCGGAGGCATCGGAGACACCGAGGAGCCGTCGCTGAAACACAGACACTGCAAGACGAGAGGGATCAACATCCAACGCTTCACTGTTTCGTACCTGAAGGTAAAAAGTTTTGGATTTCACTTAAAAAGTTGAACTCACAGACACTTCCTCTCCCTCGAGGAGCTCTTCGACCACCACGGTCTCCCCTGCAGATCCAAAGGCTCTGTCCTGCAATGCACATGAGTTAAAAGAACAGATTTACTTTGGAACATGAAGAAAGAGGAGACTGGTTTGAATCCACAGAGATAAATACAGTACAAATACAGATTTAGCCTAGAAACACACGTGCAAATCGTCTCTGTCCACTGTATTTAACCCAGTTTTGCTCTGTGTGTGATGAAGAAGGTGGGCTAAACGCTGTCGGACATTTTCTTTCCCTTCCCGCCCTTTGCTACTATAATCGCCACGATCACACAGAGAAAAGTCTAAACAGTCTCAGACCTTCATGATGTCCATCACAGCCTGACAGGCCTCGTCCTGGTCTCCCGCCACAATGACTCCCTTCCCTGCTGCCAACCCGCTGGCCTTCACTACCAGCGCGGGGAAGTCGGCCCTGGAGACCCCGAAACAGAGACATTAACTCAGTATTACGCGGTAAGAGTCAACATCTTATCGCAGAAAACACATCTGGAACAGATGCTGCATGGCTGATCTGGAGCACAAAATGTTTTTTTTTTGTTGGTTTTTTTCTTTGTGGACCATTTAACATTTGCAGAGAACAATACAGTTTGGGAATGTGTTTGGGATCCATATGGATGAAGGCTGTCAGAATACGGCAGCTGTTGTTCTGCCCACGATGCTTTATATGACCAAAGAAATGACTTTCACCGAGTGCGAGGGATTTTTTTTTTTCTTTGGTTTGCGAGAGTCACAGCTCTGTTTCTGGCGCACTGTTTGAGCGCGCTCTCGCACGGAAGGCAATCATCACATCTTAGATCATTAACTCATGAAACCATCTGAGAAACAAAACTCATCTCATTTTCTATTATGGGGCAAGTTTTTTGTGTTTAATGGCTCTGAAAACAAAACTTTCCTGGAAGTCAAAACTGATAAAAAATTATGTTATTGTCTAAACAGCGAACCGTGCATGTGACCCTCTGCTAATTACTCTATTTATTACTTAGCTGGACGATGCCGATATCTCTCTTTATATCTTATTAATGTGACTTTACTGAAAAGAGAAGCACAAATACAGTCTTCCAAGGACACAAACGTAGTGTCTGTCTGCTGTACTGACGTGCGGATGTAGTTGCAGGCCTCCTCGGGGTCGGTGAAGGAGCCGTAGCGGGCCGTGGGGATGCCGTGGCGCTCCATGAAGGCCTTGGAAAAGCTTTTGCTTGCCTCCAGCTGAGCCGCTTTGGCAGACGGGCCGAAACAGGGCACTCCGGCCGCCGTCAGGTCGTCCACAACACCTGGACGAGACGGTCAGGTTAAAAACAAAAAAAAAAAAAAGGAAAGAGACTAAGGAGAAAGGGGAGAGGGTTGATACGGTGGAGCTCGCTTACCTGCAGCCAGGGGCACCTCAGGTCCGACCACGACCAGCCCCACGTGATGATCCTTGCAGAACTGAGCCAAGATGGCGTGGTTACTCACCGATACCTCTGCAAGGAGGGAAACACGGCGAGTGAGTCACACAGTCTTCAGCTGACTGACACTATGAAATCATAAAAAATAAAGAAGCCAAGAACACTGAACCAAAGAGGCCTGGTGTTTGTATTTACCGGAGTTGCTGATCTTCCCACAGCTGGCCGTGCCCGCATTACCCGGGGCCACCAGGACCTGCTGAACCTGCGGCGACTGGGCCAGCTTCCAGGCCAGCACGTGCTCCCGCCCGCCGCCGCCGACCACCAGCACCTTCTCCGCCATCGTTACCTGAGTGACGAGAAGAAAAAAAAAAAAAAAAAAACTTAGAGATCCCGGCGCGTGGCGTTAAAAACCTTCCACGGAACATCCAGCGCTCCGTATTCGCCTTCAACCGTTCGTGAAACACCCGTTTAATCGCATGCAAAGATTGACCTACAGCCCAGCTAAAAAAAAAAGAAGTTCCCTAAGCCGCGAGGAAGCGTTGACCTTTTCCCGAGGCATGGTGTCTTATATTATCTTGTAATGCCACACTAGCACGCGTCCAGTCAACCGGAACAGAGACACAAGTCAACAATTAAAATGGCACGGTCGCCAGGCGAGGCCAAATCACCAGCAACTGCACACAGGGACTCATTTGCATGGAAAAACAAAACCATTATCAGGCTGATACACAGTAAACTGCCCGCCTCGGCCTCAGTTTGCCAGTGCAGTTATCCTGCAGGCTCTCTCTCTCTCTCTCTGGGTGTTTCATTAACCGAATGACTTGATCACATTTTTATTTCATAAGCAAACCAACGCTGTGTTAAGCAAGTGTTTTCTTTTATTATTTGCACATGTCAGGGATAGAATCTGCTGATTTTTAGAGATGCACAAAAGCCAAGTAAAGACATTTTCTCATTTATTGATCGTTTCTGCCAACCATCTAAAGTATCTGTGATTCAATAATGAAACGGTGAAAGGGAGACTGTTCTTATGTCAAGTAAAACGCTGACATGCATTGTCACACAATGTAAATCCACTCAACAGGAACCAGGGTCCCTCATGACCTGGATCAACATCTGGATCAATGTAATCTCATCACTGGGCTAAAAACCTGATTGACTGATTTGACTGGTTTTGGGGGCTTATTTGTTGTCCTGAACTTCTTGAACTACAAAAAAAAAAAAAACAAACACATCAACTCAAACAAACCGGGGTCAGAGTTCAAACCACCCCAATCTGCAGCGAGGGCTGTGCAAAAGCGTGGGCCTGTCCGTGCGGATGCATGGTCTAAAAGCTGCCTTTAACACTGCGGGGAACGGATACAGTACAAAGGGCCGAGTGTTGCACAGTGGCTGCACATGTCCCACAATTACCCAAACCACCGGCTTTGATTGAAAATCACTCAACTCATGTGACTCACATGTCACAGAGCAAATCAAAGGCACGAGTCCAACAATGCCTGATTTTTTTAAAAAGAAAAATATGCTAAATGATGACTTCATGGTACTTTTAACCTTTTCTTTTCTTATCATC
Source organism: Lateolabrax maculatus (assembly GCA_031216445.1). NCBI lineage: Eukaryota > Metazoa > Chordata > Actinopteri > Acropomatiformes > Lateolabracidae > Lateolabrax > Lateolabrax maculatus. Next base: position 5,767,815 of record CM062215.1, on the reverse strand, counting down.
ACTACATTTTTGCACTGTAACTAAAATTAGAGGAAAAATAAACTCCTAAACTCACTCAAAAAAAAAAAAAAAAGTAAAACAATAGTTAATACAAGCATTTAACTGACAGGATGCATCATCAACGTGGCTGCACATGCACACACCTACTGTACATGCACTCACCCTGCAGCAGTACAGGAGGGATGGTGCTGTCTACACCCTGACGCAATCCACTCTCAACATCTCGGAAAAAAGGTCAACATTCAACTCATTTACCCCGACTGACTTGTATGGGTTTTCTGTGCGAGCTGGGAAAGCAGAAGCGGGACGAGTTTACTCTGCTTTTTCTGCACGAAAATAAGAAGAGACGTGGCGTAAACAGGAGACTCCAGCGCACGAAACCCTGGAGAAGTGAACGCGCGGCGCCGCAGGGACACTCACCTGCGCGTCGGGGGTGCGAGTGATGCAGGAAATAGCCGGAGCCCAGGTCGAGGACAGCAGTCAGATGTTGTCCCCTCTGCTCCCAGCCTGCGGACTGACCGTGGACGCAAAGTATGTTAACACACACACACACACCACGTGGATCCAATATATCACCGTGATGCGCCAAACTGCGCCAAACTCGCACGAACGCTGCGCAAAGTGGGCTGAAAAAGTGCGAAATGACACTTAAAACTATCCGTCTCCTGTTTAGTTAACGTGTGAGTCTGTTTCTCACCTTTTTCTGCTGCCCAAGTGATATTTTTTTCGGTAAGTTTTTTTTTGTTGGATTTTTTCAACTTCCTCGGGGAGGAACTGCCGAGTGCATCATGGGAGTTGTAGTTCGTGGGCAACGCAGGATGCCCCAGGTTTAGTTTCCCAGAGAACTAGTTTCCCCTGGCAGACAGCACAGAGAATACAAAATGCAAAATAAAGTGTTTTCCTGAGGCCCAGAATGATTTTTGAATACATCACATTTATTTACAAAGAAATAAGAGCCAGTGCACTCACAGGGATACACTGCTTGTGAGGCTGAGTTGAATAAATAACAGTCTAATTGTGCAAATAACCAGTGGTGGAAGAAGCATTCAGATCTGTTAGTGAAAGAACTGTAAAAATAAAAAAAATGTATTAAAAATAAAAGTAGTAAATGCATAAATGTCCTTGTGATTGTGATACTATTATATATTATATCATCAGGTTATTATAACTCCAGCATTAATGTAAAAGCAGGATTTTATTGGTGAGGTGGAGCTCCTTTTGAACTCTTTTGTATAGGACTAATAATGAATTAATAGAACTAATGATTATTTTCATGATGGATTCATCTGCTGATTATTGGTATTTGAATAAATGCTGTCACAATTACCCAGAGTCTAAAGTGACACTTCAGTGTTTGTTTTATCCAAGAAAATGTCCGGAAATGCAAAAATCTTAGTTTGAAAAGTAACTAAAGCTGTCAAACAGCTGTAGTGAAGTAAAAAGTACAATATTCCCCCGTGAATAGTCGTAGAGTAGAAGCAGAAAGTGGCACTTCATACTCCACTATAATTATTTACAGCTATTACTTACATAGAAAACCGAACATGAGCTTATGAAATACTGATGCATTGCTGAAAAGCTGCTCACACCTTAATACAACATCATCATCCAATAATAAAATATATAATCAAGCAACAGCAACCACTCTGCTCCAAATGTTTACTTTTGATATTTAAAGTATATTTTGCTGATAACAACACTACTGATATAGTATTATTACACTCTTATACTACCTTTACTTAACTGAGATTTGAAATGTAGGACTTTTACTTGTAAAAGAGTATTTTTACTTTACTTTCTGGTATTATTTCTTTTACTTAAACAAATCTGAATACTTCTTACACCACTGGTCACCATTCACCCTATAATTTATTCAGATAAAATATCATAAATACATATAAATGCCACACATATATCCTAAAACACACAGAACATTGGACAAACAGAAAGGGCATCATAACATAAAATATAGAACTGACTGTTTAAAGTGATGGATATTTGTCTTTAATTGTGCCAACGTCTAAGTACCCCGGCTGTAACGACTCTCCCACCTTTAGTGCTTAATGTGGCCTTTGGAGTAATCAGAGCAGTTTAGTCTGCTGATTTAAACTTTTGACCATCGGGACATAAAAGCTCTGAAATATAAGCTGGAGCTCTGCCATGTATTGCTTTGAGAGAAATCAATATATTTTGAAAGTCAAGCCTCAAGTTAAGAGTCCGCATGCAGCAAAGGAGCAGATGAGGGAGAGCTTTTCAGTAAAGTTTTATATTATCATTTTTATTTCTCAGATCACAATAAATAAGCTTGAAGCCCACGAGTGGCAGTCCGGTCACAACAAAGGGAGCTCAGGAGCGTTGAGGAGTTTGTGTCCCAGCTCTGACTGTCGCAGGGCGAAGAGTGTGACGCCTGAGCTGTACGCCGCGGGGATCGTGATGTGTGTCAACTTGGCTCCGTCTTGCTCCCGCTCCTCCTCTAGGCGCATCTGCCTCACTTGACCTAACGGGGAGGAAAAAAACGGGGAGGAAGAAAACGCTGACAACGGGTTTGCGTACGAGATGGGGAACCTGCAGAAATAAAAGCATGATGAAGTGCTTCACCCTCGATATCCAGGGCCTTCCACCGCGGGTCAGATAAGCCGGACAGGCAGCAGTCCGGCGTCAGTCGCTGCAGGACGTCTTCCCGACGAATCAGCAACACAGATTCACTGCAGAGTCTCTCGTGCAGCTTTCCCTCACTTACTACAAAAGGGATTTAAACAGAAAAATATTACGCGTCAATATCAGGAGACTTGGTTCTCGGGAAAAAAACGAGCGTTTCTCCGCCGTTACTCACCTACATCTAAAGGGTTGGTCAGGAACACAGCATTGGGTCCAACGCCGAATATGAGCTGATGGTGCCAGGCGTCAGGCACCTCCTCCCCCTCGGGTACGGCCCGCTGCATGTTCATGGTCGCCACGGGCACGGCGCCGCTTCGGATCCAGCGGGCGAGCCAGGGCACCAGTCGGACCAGCCGCCGAGGGTGGAGGTGGAAGAAGCGGCCCATCACCTTCCCCTTGCTGGCCTCCTCCGCTCCTCGGATGAGCTGGGCGTGAGTCGCGCCTGAAACACGCCACAATCCTCATTTCAGCTGGGGAAATGCAGGAACTTGTGCTCATTACATTCCACCTGCAATGTCTGAGATTAATGATTAAAGGCGTGTTCTTTTTCCCCCCCCCAGAACCTCAAATGTCTGAACGCCTGAAATGTCAACCTAACACAGCTGAAAAAGTCAATTAGAGTCACTCCTCGGAGAGACATAAAACTCTTTGTCTAATTCAAGAGGGTACTTTTGAATTTGCCTGGTTGGCAGTGCAGCCAGCTGTCACGCTGGCAGGAAGCCGCGCTTATGGGTTCAAGACGTTACCGAGCCACATTCAGCGGGGAAGTTATAGTCCCCGTTAGCATCTGTGACACCTTAAATATTACTGTCTGCCGAGGCTGCTAGGATATGCACCTGTATAAAGTCATCCTTTATGTGTTAATATTTCATTACCTGAAATGTCACAGAGCAGTTTAGAGGGGGCGGCCTTAAGCTGACGCCAAGTATAACTGTGTAATTAATATCTGCCAATTCAGTTTCTTTCCTTCTGATTCTGTTGGTTTTGTCAGCTTGTAAATTCTTCATAATGTTCATTATGTGTTCTTTGTTCCGCCTTTATTTTGTGGAGAAAAAAGGGGAAATAAAAGCCTTCGTCTGCACCAGATTTGTGCAGCTGAAGGGCAAATAAAGCACACAGGGCAAATAAAGTTACATTAATATGAATGTGCAATATATGTATCAACAGATCAGACTCTTTCTGGTCATAAAGAACGCCCTGTTGTGTTCAGATCCTAACTATTATCAGCAAAATGTACTTAAGGTTTCAAAAGTAAAAGTATTATTGTTATATCAGTATTATCATTCTGCAGAAAAGTTTCCCCTCAGTGTTTTACTTTATTATATGATGTAATATTCCTGCAGTAGTTGTTCAAAGTTGCAGTACTGCTAGTGGAGAAGAAGTATTTGTATTTAAGTAGAGCACAAATCGGGTGAAAAGTGGCGAGAAATCCAGGGGCCCCCCTGTAGGCGCGGTCAGGTTTCCCCAGCCCCTTTACCGGCTTCGCTGCGGGACAGCAGGTAGTCAGGCAGCGGGGACTCGCTCCTCCTCAGGCGCGTCTGGACGCAGCGGTCGGCCTCCTCGGGGGCCACGTCCACGCCGAGGGCCTTCAGCACGTCCACCACCGCCGTGGCCCCGCACGCCGACGCTCCGATCTGCAGGGTCTGCCTCTGCACGGCCTCCTGGATGGACCACAGCATGGCTTCCTCTGCTCCTGCCTCCTCCTCCTCCTCCTCTTCACCACCTCCTCCTCCTCCTCCTCCTCCATGGAGCTGCTCCTCCATCTGAGAGCCTCACCTGGAAATGTCACAATATATATTACACAACATCAGGAGGGGGCACCTGTCAACAATAAGCTGTGCATGTGCAAGTGCAAGAAGAAGTCAGTTCACCCACTCAAGTGATTCAGAACAGTTCAGCAGCCGCACACATAGTTTAACTTTAAATCTGATTTCCACCAGCTTCTCTCAAATCGCTACTGTCGCAAACTGACCCCGGGGGAACCTCGCATGTTTCGCCAGCGCAGAGTTTCTCTCACCATCTCCCAGGCTGACGGAGAGCAGGAGCCGCCAGCGACCGCAGCGAATGAGTCTCAGTGCGCATGCGCACGCTGCACGTGGTTTTACCTCGTGGGCTGTGCTCGCCGGCGGGTCGCGGGGGGCAGCGGGGCCGCTGGCGCCCCCTGCCGGCCGCCCCACAGTATTCACAGTCTGTGAATAAAAACCAACCAAACTGCATGTATTTTTTTGGTATTTTTTGGTATTTTTTGGTATTTTTTGGTATTTTTTTGGTATTTTTTGTTTTTTGTTTTGGTATTTTCAGGGATCAGGATGAGCATGTTTTATGTGGATTATCCTGGCACACTCTCCCAGTTTGGTTTAGGCACGAATGTGGACAACACGCCGAACCTTTTTGACCATTTTTTTTTTTAGAATATTTTGGCCGAAACTCAGATGTCACTTTTGACTTGATTTGTTCAGCTAAAGTCATGGCACCTAAACTTTGGAACTCACATCTCAAAACTCAAATCAAACTAAAACTCTCTTCATATTTTATAGAAACAATCATAAAGTAATGTATTTCTATAAAGATACAGTAGTTTTCTAGTAACTAAGTATTTACTTGGGTATTGTAAATCAGTACAATTTTGAGATTAATAATGTTAATGACACTTTGTACTTCTACTCCACTACAATCTATAAGGAAATATTGTATTCTTTACTGCACTACATTTATCTGATAACATTAGCTACTAATTACTTTTTAGATTAAGATTTTACATAAAAAATGAGTCACAAAACACAAAACAAGAAGCAAAGATTAGAGGAAAATGAATTCAAATGTCCCCCGACCCCTCAGAGTTATCTTACTACTGTACATAAAACTAGCTCCACCTGGATGGCAGATAAACAGTAAAACCCTGCAGTGCTTACACATTGACGCATCAGTATTAACAATCTAATAATGTCACAGTATCATTTTACTGCGACATGAGTACTTTTACTTTTGATGCTTTTAGTCCATTCAGCTGGTAATACTCCCAGACACTTGTACAGAAGAGTGCTTTGCTCTCCTTGGCCTCCAGAGACATACAGACGAAGGCCCTGCAGTGCGACAGTTTCCCATCAGGCCAAGAGATGTCAGTGTTGCTGCATGCGAGTGCCGCGGCGAGCAGAGCAGCATACAGTACGTGGTAACACAGCAGATGAGTGGTGTCACCACGGTTGATGCCTGGTGAAACAGCCTGCAGGCGTGCAGGCGTGGCGCCGACGGCCGCCTCCTCCCTCGTGTCACGCACACGAGGAGGGGGCATCAGAGTGAGGAGCACAGGGGCAGCAAACCAGAATTCTTCGCTTTCCTGGCGTGTTAAAGCACAGTGAGAATATTTTAATGGGACATTAAATTTGTTTTCCTCCTTTTTTTGTTTGTAGTTTCTCATTTTCTCACCAATTTCAGTTTCCTATTCACGAGGTCAGAAGTTTAGAGCAGATAGTCTTCTATAAGTTTGGAGCAACTTTTGGTATTTTTAAGGTTTAAAAATAGTCTTTGTTTTATCCGTAGAGCCTCAATGAATTTAAGTTTGGGCCAGTGTGGTTTACACGCGGCTCCCACAGGACAACACTGTTCTCCCAATTAGTTTTGAAGCAAACTATACAAACAGGCAACATTGGCTCTTCCTGGAAGAGCAGGAGGAGCCCAAAGGGGGCCAAATTAGTCAAGTCACTGCACAAGGCCATCTAGTGGCGGGGAAGGGATGCAGCTTAAAGTTATGCGCACGTAAAACAAAGACTTTAAGAGTTTTGGCTTTGTTCAGAAAGTGTAATTTTATGCTCTTGACCACCTTGCTTTGATCTGTCCCACGGTAGCTTCACCCACACAGGATCCAGGATCAGCTGTGGGTGCGTGTAATCCTGAACTTCACTCCTGGTTGGTATTCGTCTCACCTCCGCTTTCTCCCGGTTGTCCACAGCTACAGCTGGAAGCACTACAAGCAGAGCGTGATTAAACCTGACTGGGCTCCCCGGACGCGATATGAAGCATGTCAACACAGAGATGAGGTAGGAGGGGGAAAAAGTCTTCAAATGTCTGGGATGAAAGATAGAAACAGAGAGGCAGCCTTCACCTCCATGTCACCTTTTTTTTTTCTCCCATTTTGCAGATGTGAAGAAGCTGAAGAGTTGAAAGCGCTGCAGTGGGGCTTTCTTACTATGAAGTCATCACGGGGCCTCGGCTATCAATCATCACACTTGTCAACCAACATACAGATCAATATTTTTCTGAAAGGGGTTATGAATAATGTGAATACTGTGGGCATGAGCGTTGCTTGAAACGCGGCGCGTGTGCCTGGCCGACGCTCGAACTGCCGAGCGAGCTGAATGCAAACCACGAGCTCCCATCTGCATGCATGAGTGAACGCACAGGCAAGCAAAGACGGAAATGTGTAGCAGGACTAATGAAGAGGAAGGACTGCCGTGTTTTGACATGGCAGCTAAAAAGATACTGAACCTTCCCATCAAACCTCACTAACTGGCATTCAGCTCTGATTGCAAACACCGAATCCTCAAGCTGATCTAAGTGTGGTGAGTCATCAGTGTTGCTGCCTGAAAGAGCCTTTGTGAGGCCGGCTGCGATGTACAGGGTGCATATGAAACGATCATAAACTGTTGCTGTTAGACGGCTGCTGAGCTGTTAACCCTAAAACGCTGCAAAAGTAGGCCTAGTTTTGTACTGAACACCAACAACCTGCAGACCAACTTCTTCTTCTTAGGTTCACAGACGTTTGTGTATCTTTGGAGAAGTGTAATTCGAGCTTTACTCGCTGCTTTTTGTGTGAGTGAAAGAGTGGAATTCACTTGTGAATGAATATAAATGCCTGTATTTATTGAGAGTTGACATGACATCAATGTGTGATTGCATGTCATTTGGTTTTGACTTTGTCTTTACGTACATGCAGAAAAAGTTAGTTTTTCTTGTTTGTTTATGTCATCTCTGAAACAGGAGAACACTTTTTTTTCCCTCTGTAAATATACACTATTCAGGAAGTGCAGATACAGAATAAAGATGAAACGGTGGACTGGGTGCAGTAATTAAGACAAGTGCCGCCACAAAGTTTCCGTTACCACACTGATCATAAATGAGCTGCAAATATGTTTTCGAAGACGCATGTAAGCCACAAGAATGTTGGCAAAACAACTTTAAATGAAACTGTATATCAGGCTGCTGAAGAACAGCCGGCTTCAGATGCTTTGCTTCTGAAGCACCTCCAGGGGACATTTGCTTGACGCAGCCGCAATCCGGCGGACATGTGGGATCACTCCTGTGGAGACGAACCTCCTCCCGAGGACGTAAATCGGGACGCCGACCAAGAATCTGCCTTACTTTTTCCCACATGATGATAAGTTTGGTAAATAGTTCTACTTTGTTCTGATATTTTGCTACAAGGACGACTGAGATGGCATATTTCACTATTCTCTGCTGGCTATTGCTGGCATGTATCCAGCTACGTACATTTCCCAATGACTTAACATCTATTAAAGTGAACAGCTGGAGGCCCTTTGAGATTGTTTTTTCTCCCATTACACAGCGTCCATATTCCAAATACATATTATTTCGCCGTCCTCTATTCAAAACATAAAGTGTCATTGTTAGTGATCGCCTCTTGAAAGCCTCCAGGTTATGACCGGTTGCTACGAGTTCATAAAGATACTTCCAAGACATGAAGAAGCAATCAGAAGAGGCCTTTGCAGCGTCTTAGTTAATCTTGTGATCTTTACCTGGCCGCCACTTACAATGTGTGCAGGAAAAAGGGAGAAAATAGTGAATTTGTCAGCTGTGTTCGTGCCTGCAGTCATCCCCTTGGAATAATAAGGGAGGTAGAGTCTATTTAAACACTATCTCCATGACCTCTTGGCGCACGGCAGCTGTGCGGGGATCTACAGGATTAACCGGCGCCTCTCAGGTAAGCTGATTCATAATAAATAGCAGCAACGCTTTGAAAACACCCATAACAGCACATTAGCATTGAAATGAGGTAGCACTTTTGTCAGCAGGTAGCTCTGGGTCACGGAGACAAACGCTGAATACGGCCGGAGGGACTCCAGCACACACTCGGCTGTCCCCTCCCCGGCCCGGTGCGCCTACACCACTAATGTCAACAGTGTTAACATCCCGGCTCGTTTGCAGAGGAGCGGGGGGATGGATTCCTTCAGAGAGCCGGAAGCCATCCGCTTTGGACAGAATTCACCTGAACTTTGCTTTCCCATTATGCACCGCATCCATGGCAGGCCTTTCTACATACGCTGTAAAATTTAAGGGTCCTCACAAAGCCATGAGGTGCACGAGATTTGTGATATTCTTCACTTCAACTGGCTGTAAAACATTTCCTGCTGTTAACTTACCTTTATATAGGCCATTACAGCGAGCCAGCGCCAACCTGTCCAGCATGTACCCTCATTTCCTGCTGTAAAGGTTCTCCGTATTTCAAAAGGCAAGCGCATAAATAATCAGACGGAACATTTAGTCTTTGCGAGGAGAGCGTTTTTTTCTTTTCTTTTGTCAAACACATAAAGTGAATTTTGCACTCCAGGAAACATATAAGTGGGCCCCGTTCAGCGTCCAAGTCACATAAGAGCAAAATCACAATCTGCCGATAATTAAAATTATAGCTGGATCTGAGACACAAGCCTCTACCTCTACCAAGCTCACTTGTCAAAAGCTGATTTTTATGGTTTATTCAAAATCCCACCAATGGGCTGTACTCTCAGGTGAACACTTCATAGCACAGATAATTCTTTCAATGGCAAATAGAAGGTTTCTGTTCTTTTATTCAGGAGCCTATCACACTGTGTCCAATCACATGGAACATCTGGAGTCGCTGTGCTGTGTGTCAGCCTCTTTTCAATGAAACTTAAAATCAAATTGAATCACTCATGATAAATAATAAATTTATTGCAGTCGAAATATAATAATATGGCCCAAAGGAGAATTTAAAGTCAAATTATCCAACTAGTTGAAAGGACAATTGTCCTCATTCAGCTGAGTTTCATTCCTGTCCAGTTTTTGGATGATGTCTACGTAATAATATGATGACTGTACCCACTGGAGATATGAAAGGCTTAAAAACTCAAACATGGTTTCTCAAAGCTACCTGTTGTCCAGACAAACACTGACAAGAACTGGGACAGCTTCTGTAACAGCTGCACGGCTCGTTCGTGAATACAAATCACACCGGATGTCACTTTAAATTACACCTTCAAGAACTACTATTACTGTCAGATCCTTTGTTATGTATTACATACAGTACATGAATGACAGCAGTGTTAAGTCATTATTAATGTATGTCTGATGGAGCTGATATGAAGCTGTTGTTGAGGCGTTTGTGCGTGTGCCGCAGAAAATGGTTTACCGCCCGTTATCGCGTCCAACCAGGATCAGATTCAGCTGCCACCTTGCCTGCCGACTGAAGAAACACTCGTCTGAGGTAGCCGGGCTAAACAAATGCCATACATCATCGCCTAACTGCAAAAACAAACTGTCCTTGGCAGATAATGTTCCATAAAGTTGCTCGAGCTGGCGGATTTTTCTCTCTGCGAGACATTTGTCAGGTTCCTCTGACACCGGGACAATTTCTGCTCCTCGCTCGTATCTCGCGGCGTAAAAAAGGGGATGAGTTCTCTTCTGAGGATGTCAGCCTAAAAATAGTCGCACTGACATCCCAAATCACACACACGACATTCACAAAGGGAGAGGAAAACTTTCCATCTGCTAACTTGCGGCCCCGCTTCGGCCCTGACACGGACAAGAGGAGCCCTCGCACGCCGGCATGGCAGACGTGACTGAAAGGTGCTCTTTAGGTTCGGACACCTGCATCAGGCAGCCTGGCATCAGCTCATGATGCCCGCTGTGGTGGCTGTCACTACAGCTGAGTGTCTGCACAACAGAATGCCATTTTCTCCGCTCTGTTTCGCCAGACCCCCGCCGCTCGGCCCGCTGTTTAGCTATCAACCTCCTGACATTTATCAGCTTCCCCCCAACCCCTCCCGGCTCCTCCAGAGCGCCTTTCTCGCCATCCGGGAAGAAGTGGTAAAAGTTCAGGGAGGCTTCAGAAAGGTTTACGGAGGATGATGCACCGGTCTCCTGTTTTTATCTTCCCTGGCTGTGAGAGTTTGGCAACGGAGAGCAACAGATAAGGGCAGCAGTCGAGGGTTCTGGGAAAGTGGCCTGATTTTGGCTCTTGCTTGCTCCAGTCTACGGTGGACTAAGGCCAAGACTGTCCTCACCAGCAAAATGACTTATGATGCCTCCTTCAGTGGTAGTGTAATATATATCAAAGCACCCACTCTCAGTTGAACCATGTATCGGACATTTTTGTTTTATTCTATTTCTGTCCACGTGCAAAGCCTTTCAGTTTAGAAAGAAGCTGCAGATAAAAAACCCACCTGGAGATACAGTACGGTACACCACCAGCCATACAGCCACACTTGACAAAATAACAGGTTATTTTCCTCATTATATTTTGGAGATTGCAAAAAAAAATGGAGGCCTGTTTTCAGTCAGTCAGGCTGGAGAGGAGCCACCATACTTCCTAAAATGTTGAACACCTGTAAGCAGTGCGGTGGCAGACAGAGTGTCCGCTCAGAAAATGTTCATATGTGTCGTTCTAGGAGGCAATGACAAACCGACTTTTGGAGGATGTGTTGCTAAAGCCAACTGTCCTCTCTCTCTATCTCTCTCTCCCCCTTTCTGCCCAGTCAAATCAATTCCATTTACTTCCCAAGAAGGCAGAAATGACAAGGATGTTTGCTGTTAAAGACCCCAAGGACCTCCTTATATAATCATCATATGAAAATGAAACAACTGAGAATGGAGTTTGGGGGACCAAAGGCATGTAAATTACAGATATCTTAAAAGAGAATGCCGTGCAGAGGACTTCTGCATGTTAAATCCTCTCTCGTTGCCACTCACCCTTTTGGTAAACATGAAGGGTCGCCTTAGATCTATTTCTCATCATGTCCTCCCCTCTGACTTCCTTGAGGACTGCTCCATGTTTCAAAGTGATTGGGCCTTAAAGGAACAGACTCTCTGTATGACTCTGTTTATTTGCGTGCGTGTGTGTGTGTGTGTGTGTGTGTTTGACACAGAAAAGAAGGAGAGAGGAAGAAGGAGAGGGAGCGTTTTTTTGAGGGCCCATCTCCCGATCTAGAACCAATTTCTATGCAAATGCCACGACCTGATGTGGAAGGAGCTGCCATTGTTCGGCGAGGGCAGGCCTGGTTGGCTTAAGGCATCGTGACACTCGGGCAGCCGAGGGGGCCGACACATGGAGCGCCGCGCCTGCTCATATTTCCTGAACTGACAAACTCGCCTCGTGATGCATTTTAGTGCAGCAGCACGCGACCGGAGGGCAATACTTCACGCGGCCGTGACAAACAGCTGTAGGGGAGAATCACACCCGGCGGGGGGGAAGAGGCCGGCAAACTGATGGTGAGACTTCGGGGAAATGTTCCTCTTAGCCAATGGGGCAGAAATCTGAGCGCTCATATATCTTGCCCACTATATCGTAGGCCTGAAGCATCATTCAGGTAACGAATATCACCGTCCGCTTGTTGCAGTGTTCCTCGACTACACCTTTCATCAGGCGCTACAGGGGAGGCAGCACAAAACCATGTGTGCCATTGCTGTTAATGGTTGTTGGCCATGATGGCTGGCCATTGTTGTTGTCCATAAAAATAGCAGTGAGCAGTTGAGTGAGCAGAATTGCAGCGGCGCCACATTTCCAGCCTGTATCAGCTGTGAAAGTGGAAGAGAGAGGAGCTCCGGGATTTTTCAAAAGAATATATAAATAGCCGGCAAAGGATTTGCTCAGAGATTTGCTGCCTCGCTTTTTCATTCACTTGCCTCCTTCGCACACAGATGCCCACTCGCACGCACACACACACACACACACACACACACAGGGAACTTTGTGCGTCTACAGAGGATTGTGATGACCCCTATTTCACTTATGTGTTCCTGGATGAGTTCAGACACTGAAGGGAGCGTAAGCAATCTCGCCTGCAGCACTGGCAACGCGCTGCCCTGCATTCGTTATGTGTGATTCTGATTTTACCTCCATCCTCTGTGGGGAAGGCCGTATCACACCTTCAATAAAAAATATTCCTTATCACTATGCAAACATGCGCTGAAGAGAAGTTTTGTACCCTTGCCATCACACGGAGCGAGAGGAGCCGACTCCTCCAGTTAATTACGTGCTCAGATGGTCCTGCTGACACATGGTCCTGTAGATCAGTGGTACTCACGGTCCCGCTCAGGGGCCGCTTGCAGCCTAAGAAAGACTTCTGAGTGGCCTTTGAACACTTCCAGCGCGAAACATATTCTGTGCTGGGTCCTGGAATCACCTCTACATGAAGATCATGAAGATGACAGAATCCATAATTAATGTTTAATAACTTCATCCACGGTTCAAATGTTTTTATTACCATTCTTGAAATGGCTCTCCCGAAAGAGGGGCCATTTTCAAGTAATACTCCACTTCATTATTATTTTAACAAATGTCGGTTTTGCTTCACTCTAATGCTGATTGGGCTAACACAATTAAGCTTTTTCCATTTGCTGTTCTAAGCACTCCTTGGTTACATAAAAAATCCTCTGGATAACAGGAAAGGATGTGCTGAATGTTTGTGGAAGCGGCAATGGCAGGTTTGTGAGCATGTGCAGTGGTATCCAACCAAAAGGTGCCACAAACAGGACCTTAAACTTTATTTAAACTTAACTTGATTCATGTTTAGGGGCAGCAGTTGATACTAGTAATATTTTTTAGACATCTGAGGAATTTAACTCCAATATTCATCAACTTACAGTCTTTTAGCTCTGTTTTGGTCTCCACAAATCCAAAATATCTGTCTCTTTAGCTGTTAAATGCACCACAGTCCGTCTGTCTGACGTTTGGTGCTGGACGGGTGTGTGTACAGGGGGCTCTTAGGGCTTCTGCTTCAGCTGTGAGACTGAACCAAAAACTTAAACAATGCATAAAACAATGACCTGAAAGATGCCAAAAACGCCCTGTAGAGCTGAGCGGACCTGAATGCATCATCATTTTCTATAATATCCCTACAAGTGACACCTGTCCCATACATATAGTCATTAGATCAATGGCTACTATCAAATATATTGATTATAGCAGCTTTAAAGATAAATATCCAAGCAAGAAAATGTCGCAAACACAAATCATATTTCAGATTCCCCCTTCAGGATAATCCATACTGTACAATCAGATTAAGCCCAGTAGTGATATGTATGAGTCATAAAATTAAAGTCCTTCATTTCCGTTTTGCAGATAAAAATCAAACACGGATGAAATGCAAATTACTGAAAGTAACAATTTGTGCAGTGTTAGTGGCACGTCTGGCTGAGCAAATTTCCATTTAATGTCATGCATTAAGAAACATAAAACAAATAACTAAGAAGCATTAGAGCATAAGAATGAAGCATGAAACGTACTCTGACACTTTGAATATGAATTTCACACAAAAACCCTGACTTGTCTATGAAAAGTAGATTGGATTAACAGAGACAATTATAGAGAGGAGGATGAGAAGCACATTAAAAGGTAACATGCAGGCTGAAACATTTAGCAAGCTACATATATAATGGAATAAATAATTTAAATAGTTTAATATTTTTATAGATTATTTTTATACAGGAATGTCAAGCTGACATGTATTTTTAAGGTAATTCACTATTCAGTCAGTTTTATCCACTGGCACTGGGTTTTACCAAATCCCTCTCCTTAAGTCTTTATTTTCTTTTCCACTTGACTGACTATGGCCCCGACCTTTGACCTTATTACTATAGTTAACTTCTTGTTTCTCCAACCGGTTGTCAATAAGCACAGCATCAGACCTATTTGAGTGGCTGAACAAATTGAAGATGAGGATCATTCTTGACCTTGAAGACAGCAGATGAAGCCCATGTAATATTATAAAAAGGTACAAAATAGCTGCTAAATGCACCTTGAGGTGAGACTGTTTTGTCAACGGGTGTTTCCGAGATTAAGAAGGAACGTTGAAGCTCAGATTTTTAAGACACCATCATTTGCAAAAGAAAAAGTCCATGAAAACTGGAAGAACTCTTACTTTCTGATGAAGACCATGGGATGTGATTGAAAGCTCCAGAACAGCTATTACATGTACCTTGAGGTGAGATTGTATTTAAGACTAGAACAAATATGGAACCTTCAAAATCATCACAGACAAAAGACAATTTTGTGAAACTCTGAGGATCCATCTGTTTAAACTGTTGCATTTTATCAACCAAAGACGTATAATTCTTTTAAAAACTACATCTTCTAATCTGGTGCCGTCAATCATTCTATGAGAGCGTCACTTTTTTTTTTTTTTTTTAAATCAGGGATATCTCGCTCCACAAGTCTTCACTAATTTTGCCTGTCAGAATCTCAACAAACTCAAGAGTCTCCTCTATCCGCAGATCAAAATCACACCATAGCGCTGATGGCTGTTTCTGAACCACTCAGCGCTGTTAACCTCATTTCATTCTCAGGATTAATAAGCATCAGAAGAGTGAAGCCTCTCGGGGTGCCGCTGAGATCTTTGGCTCAGTGTAAGTTTGCTCTGCGCTGTCTCTCGCCCCGCTTTCTCTCTTTCTACGAACTGGGTGTCTCATTACGGCGGTGCAGGAGCAGGTAGGGGATGAGCCTGCTGGATACCCACCTATGGACCCTCTCCACTTCAGTTCTAAAGTCTCATAAATAATCTATTACTTTTACTGGCCTCCATCTGACCGAGATATTACATCGAAGGGCTTCCAAATAATCAGGTAGAGAGAGGTAAGGTAGCAACTATAAAAGATGTGATTTATCACCATGCTTGTGTAGCTCAAATGTCTTCAGTTAAAATGTCCTGCAAATAAAAGTGTGTGAGGTGGAGCACTTAATTAAAGTAAAAAGAGTACTTGGAATAAGTTATCCTCCACGGCTGGTAGTGATCAACTGTCCTATCAGACCTGGGCAGGCGTTTTGCAGAACTCATCCCTGGCATCAGTGCAGAGATCATGCACGGATTCGGGCGTTGAAATCCTGCATTACCTCTGTTTGACATGCTCCGGCGTCGCAAATGTAACACACCCGTGTTCCTTGACCTTGGTTCTTGTCTATAAAAAAAGAAATGAGGTGGCCGGGTGGCCTAGTGGGTGCGGAGACCTTCCTTTATCGGAAAGGTCACAGGTTCTATCCCAGCAGACCGCCAGTGTGTATCCATCAAAAGCCGTTTATCCTCTCCAAATGTCCTTCAGCAAGACACCGAACCGCTTCCTGCTCACCCACTGTCACTCCGAGTGACAGAGACGTATCTTAAAGTTAAAACATTTAAGCACTCGACTGTGAACTCGCAGGGTGCTGGGATAGATTATTTGACAAGAATTTAAATAACATTGATCAGTATTGATGTCTGTGCCGGGTCATGCGGTGATTATTCTTTCATTTATTTATCTTAAGGACCCACATTCGCTGAGGCCTTCGGGCGCCAGCAAATCCTCAACAACACACGTGCAGTCTAGACACAACTGAGCACTCTTGCGCTCACCACAATCCAGTTCAATCGACTTGTTTGAGCGAGGTATTCATCAAATGTCAGCCTCTTCTTACAAAGTATGATCAGTCCCGGTGTGAATTATGTAGGGAGACAAATTCCAATATTTCTCCCAAAGCTCTTGGTCGATGCTGTATCAACTGACCCATTTTTACACGGCTGTTGTAGTGATTCATTAACTTCAAAGTGTGGAAAAAAAAAAAAAAAAAAAAAACGCAGCAGGAAATAACTTCAGAGGCCAAAAAAACCTGAAGAGTTTGTGTGGTAAATACAGCAATTTGGAGCGCACACTGTAAGCCAAGCGGGCCGAAAGCACGTACCGCGAGTTTTTCTTTTCAAAAACATCACGCGCTCAAACTCAAACGCTCCGACATGTGACATTAATCATGACACGTATATGATCGGTGCTGTGCTAAGCATTTACATCTGGCTGTGAAGCCCTGCAGCCGGAGCCTAAAGAGTGCAGTCGAACCGGTGATTCATTTCTTCTCGGCTGTACCCCCCTGAGACTCATACAGTTGAGGGTGTGTACGTGTACAGAGAGAAAGAGGCACCTAGAGGAAGAAATGGCGCCCGAGCAGAGCAAAGGGGATAAAAATTGTTTATGCCCCCCTTTGTGCGAGGTCACATTTTTAATTAGCTCCCAGCTCGGGAGGATTGGAGTCAAGGTCCCCAGTTGTGTGTAAATTGTTTTATTTGGAGTCTCAGCAAGAACCTGCTCTTTCCTCATTGGACTTTTTTTTTTTGCTTGTTTGTTCTCCAGCTGTTGACATTCTATAAAAGGACGCCGCACTGGAGACCTGAGCGCCCCCCCCCCCCCCCGCCTGCTCCAGACCGAAATGCACTGCGGCACAACAGCGCAGCGGGAGCCGGGCTGGACAATAGCCACGCTTCCGATTAAACACCATAATTATTAATCCTGAAGCCTCTAATAGAAGAGAATAATGTGCCAGTTACCAAGAGACCGCGCTGTGCTTTATATGTGGAGAGGCTTCCTGAGACAGAGAAGAATAGGGCTTACTCGCCGTGAGCTCTGAAGTGAGGAAATACAGGGAGATATTTGATGGATTTGTTCCGAACACAGTAGGCCATTCCTGGAAAAAAAAGTTAGAGAAATTTTTATAGCCACATTTCACAATTCTGTGTAAAGGAATAGTTTGACATTTTGGTAAAGACGATCAGTTGAAAGATGGATACCACTTTCATGTATGTATGGTAAATATGTACCTAATATGTAGTTTATGTTGTGGATTTAAAGGGTGTTATGAGCCCCTGTTTCCAGTCTTTATGCTAAGTTAAGATAACCGGCTGCTGGCGGTAACTTAACTCCCAGCAAGGAAGCGAACAAGCATATATATCCCTAAATCTATATCTATTCCTTTAAAAGTGTTACTGCCCCAGCTAATGACTTCTCCTACATTAAACTTCCTTTTCACACAAGCATTTTTATCTTGATTTAGAACTCCTTTCCCATAATAATCGTTTCATTAAACGCTGTGAAATGATTATACGCCCTTTCTCTCCTGTCTGTAGGAAGGAAGTCCTTAGAGTAACTACAGGAAATTAGAAGATTTCAGAGCTTTAAGAGCCAAGAACAGCCAACACAAGGTCCATTTTGTATTTGGCAAATGTTAAGAAGATGTGAAGGTTGAGATGTTCAAAGAGAATTTCCATATTGTGTAAAGAGAGCCTTATTGGTGGCCACACAGTACACAGTGCTGTATTATAATGGGGTTGGAAATAGCAGTGGGAATTGGTGGATGGTTGGTTGATGGGACATGGTTTGTACGTTCTCTGGAGTCTAATGGGATTAAATCTGCATCTCGCGCTGAAATATCACTCTTTAAAGCGGCCATTAACAAGCAGCACAGATGTTCCAGTAATGATGGAGATTTTACATCAGAGTGCTTAATGAAGACACCGTCAAATGAGTGCCGCATTCATTCCTGTGGATTTTTTTTTACATTTTTTTTTTTAGGGTTTTTACTATTTTAACACAGCTATCAGTCTCCCTTTCATCAGCGACAGGCCTTTCCACACGGGCAGTTTGATTAACGCATCACAGCATGGCCTTTGGTTTTGATCAGCACGCCTTGCCAAACAACGATAAATCTTTTCAATCAGCCACTCCGCTGCTTTCACACCGACACACCCTCTGGAAAGACTCCAATCACTTTGTCATGATTTCGAAATTGGGGATTGTTTTTGCGAGATCACAATAACAGATTCACGCGTAAATCAGTGATTGCCGTGTCTCTTCGCGATGTGAGGCGGTTTTGCAATCAGGAGGTACAACTTCAGAGCACCAGGCGCGTCACTGTCACCACCAAAGAGACACAGAGCTGCTCCTAAAACAACAGAGCAACATTTGCCATTTTCATACTCTCTCAACAAAAGGCTGCTTGATTTCTACAGTGTCGGACTTTGAGAACACACACACAGTCAGGGGGCAGACCACAGGAAGCATCGACGCAAGTCCACCAAAACTAAAACACACAACTCTTCTACAGTGAGCCACTCTTCATGGAAATGAATCATTCGGTATCCCTTAAATACACAGGAATGGAGAGGGTATGTTTGCCAAAGAGAGGGGGAGAATTCAGGGAGTTTAGGGCTGCAAATAACAATTGCTTTCATTATTGAATGATGCTGATTAATCGTTCGGTCTACAAAATGTCAGAACTGTGAAGAATGACCTTGACATTTTCGCACCGTTGGTCGGACAAAACAGGACATTTGAAAAAATATCTTGTTTTGTCCCAAAGATATTCAGTTTAGAAACACAGACGGACAACAGCAGCAAATCCTAATATTAAAGAAGTTCTGGATTTCTGAATTGGGCACTTTAAGCCTGAGAGGGTTAAATGAGGAACTATCGACTTGAATTTGCTGGATTACATTAGTTTTTTAAAGAGTAGGATTACTTTTTGTAGAACAATTGGGAATTAGGTTAAGGAAGGGATGTGTTCAACGTTGAGAGATGGAGAGATTTGAGTATACTGTGTTGATGTGGAAGGAGCACAGAATGAAAAATGGATATTGGGTTAAGATGAAAGATTGTATTTGGTAAAGAATATTCAGAAACGTTGGCCGCTATATATGTTTTGCAGCTATATGATGTTCACAGCACAACAGATTACACCGGGTTGGAGTGCCACACCGCTACTCTAAGTAAAACACATCTCGGCTGGGATGCCCCGAGTTATTCACCCCTGCACAAAGCATGAAGAGGTTGTTGACACTGCAGCGCTCCAGCGCTCCGACATGGGGCAGCCCACGCTCTGCGAGGCGCCGGGGTTTTCAGAGAGCCAATGGAGAGAGCAGGGAGGAGGGGGGTGGGGGGGGGTGCACTCACAGTTTCATTGTTGACCCATGACTCACACCCAGGGACAGTATAAAAAACACACGGCTAAAGAGATTGGCTGGGAGGCAAAGTTGCCCCATTGGGAGCGGGTGATAGCGAACTCTATTACAGTGAGTGCAGATTGAAATGGGAAAGGAGGCGCTGGGTTTGAATGGGGATGAGAGGCTTAACGTGATAGGGAGCATTATGGAAGTGATATGGTGTCTATATGAGGGTATGAAGTGGCTGGGGTGAGGTATGCACATATAAACAATCACACACACGCACACACACACACGCACACGCACACACACACACACACACGCTTGTAGTGTTCACGTCTCTGTTCAGTGTGTTTTTGTCAAGAGCAGATTACCAAAAATGCAAACAGCTGCAAATAAGAAGATCATTCACTTCGCTGAATGTGAAACACCTCATTCACTCTGTGGAGGGTGAACAGGGAACACATTTCACTCTAAGTGTGGTGGATGATAAAAAAGAAACTACCTAATTGTCATACTTTAATCACTTTGCCGTCATTTCCCCCCCAGGTACCTTCAATTTCTAATTTTGGATTTTTATCACACGATCCTTGTCAAAGAAATTAGTTTTTTTTTTTTTTTTCCGCAGATAAAGACGAATCCACCCTTAACCAGAATTAACATTTGATAAATTCATTTCTCAATGGAAACAATATAATTGGGCACAGATTATGATTCAATATCTCTAAATTATTGAGTTCCCAGTCGATTCATTAAGCAATAATACAGATAAAAAGACTTATTGCAATATTGCAACAGAAAATGCCTCACTTTTGTTTCCTATTAAACTTTATTCCTCTTTCTGCTTTTCATACACAGGTGTTCAAGCTACATTTCAGAAAAATGTCATCAAGCACACATGCTGTGTCATTTGCGGTATAAAAGTCTCAGAAACCTTTTATATGTTCTTTACTATGATTAGGTACTCAAGTGCTGCTGAAAGCAATTGGCTAACTACCTTCAAACAGTACCTGTAATTACAGAAGAACTCCCTTTAGGTGTTTTTCTTTTTTCTTCACTGCAGGACGCCGGTAAAAAACCAGGGACAAATGTTCAAGTTGTGATATATGAATCTTGTGGTTATAAAATAGAAAATAGGCACAAAGTAGGTTTACTGTACAAAATAAGAAAACATGTATTTCTTTGTGGGGATTCAGATGCACTTCATGTAGCTTTTCTATACGATCGGTGCACACTTAACATTAAACTGAGAGATGCAGGTAAATAATTAGATAATAAATGTGAATTTAATAGTCTTTATGCTAAACTAAGTTAACTGGCTCCAGCTACATATTTACTGTTCAGGCGTGACGGTGGTATCAATCTTCTCATCCAACTCTTGGTAAGAAAGCGAATAAGCATATTTTTCCCAAAATGTCAAATTATTCCTTTTTTGCGGTTTGAATTGCAGAACACCATCTTAAATTCTTTCTCTTCTTTTGGTTATTGTTGAACAAATTGCACCAATTTTAAGAAGGTACAAAGAAACCATTAATAATGCCGGGGAGAGTCTTGCTTTATTTAAAAGTGAAACTTAAGTTTAAGCCCTCCTCCTCAGCCCGACAATTTTCATACACTCCCTAAATCTGTATACATTAATCATGCATCGCCTTGACACAAATGCAAAAAAAAATTATGTTAAATGTGAAATATAAATTAAAATGTCAGCATCAGAGAGTGGAAATGTGTTTTTTAGAGGATTTAAATACGACTGCACTGGACTCTCTGACAGTGTTTACATCTTGTGAGGCTACACGCCATTGTGATTCAACATGACGACACCTTAAGGCCAACACAAGGAAAAGCAAAGAGTACAAAAATAAATCATCATAATGCAGATTAAAATTAGAATAAAGAGGCAATAACACAAACAAATAAATAAAAAAACTGCGTGTTAAAGGTCTAACGTAGCAGCTGAAGTTGTGTAAACAGACTGGAATCTAATTTCCTATCATTAAATACACAAAGTGAAAAGAGCTTCTAAAAACATAATTCAAGGGCCTGATGTGGTTAGAGGTGTTAGAGGTTGCAGACAGCGAGGTCAGAACATTGTACATTAATTAATTTCCCCCCGCATGCAGAAATTATCTTATTAATCTCTATTAACCACGGACAGAGCTGGCTATGCTCCTGTAATTACTCCACCGCACCATCAAAATGACAGACCTCATGTTAAAATCTCCACCATTGTGCTGTTTAACAAAGACATAATGAGTACAGAGGATCAGTGTGTTTTGACACAAATACATACTGTTTACTGTCAAATTAACATGTCACATAATGATTTCCTCTAACTATGACTATTTCTGTTCTTGTGTGAATGCTGAAAACCTTTTTGAAGCACTTTGTTATTGATGAAATTTGAACTAACACTGATCACTGTAATGATCATATTACATTACATTAATTTGGGAGAAGCTTTTTATCTAAAGTACAGATAAAACAATGCAAGCAAAACTGTCAAAATGGGTAAAGTTGCCGACTTATTATTGCCTTTTGTAACCTACTGTGTTTACACATAGCACCGAGTTAATATAAGTAGCTACTGCAAGTACTAAATTATAAAGAGTGAACTGAAAAAAAGTCAATGGAACCACTTAAAAGTTTGTTATTAACTCAAATAATGGAAGCAGCCGCTGTCCAAGACATTTATGAGACGCATATTGCTGCAGTCTTTAAAGTAAATAATTAAATAAAAGCTGTACCTGACTGGAAAGCTTTAAAAGTGTGGAACAAACTTCTTGTCTATACGATCAGAGAGAGAAACACACACCATTAGAGACAGGGGGAATGAAAGCGCTGCTCTGACAAAAGCGCAGAAAGAACGTAAATCATTGTTTTGAACTGTTTATATTGTGAAATTCAGAATTTCACAAAAGCCCAAGTTAAACATGGTCATTATTTACAATTTCCAGCTGTGCGAGCCGTAGCTCTGCACTATGATGATTTCTGTAGTGATTTTTTGTATTTTTCTGAGTTTTGCACCCTTACGTAACTACCTTAAATCTGCCCTGTGGAGTTTTCTTGTAAACAAACAAAAGTTCTGTTTACATTCAGTATTGCATCAAAAAACATTGTGTGTATCCTTGAAGACTGAATGCATTTTCCTCCTCATAGTTTCTTTAATATTTTAAATCCAGCATTGTTCAGATAAACAAAACGGAGACACCCTCGTAAGTCGCGTTTCCACCTTTTGAAGGGTTCCTTTTCCCTCTGGAAAGTTCCTGAGGTGGAAACGCGACTGTAGAAAAACATTTCCATAGCGCCAATAGAGGCCAAAAGTGCTAAACGTAACTCTACTTTTTGATCCTATTCAGACTTGAGTAGAAAATCTTAAACACGAAAGACAGTATCAGGTTAACGTCCAAGTTTGCTGTTTTGTAGGATTATGTGCTACTCATCTTAAATCCAAGTTGACATTGAGGGCTTTTTAATAATAACATATACATATAAATACTTTTATTTGTGCAGCCTGTGGTAAGTAGTATAAGTATAACACTGGTTATATCTGGCACCTGATCAAAATCTCCGTTGCTCAGCCCTGCAGGAAAATAATGGACTTCTGGTAACTTGATCATATTGCCTGCAGCATGAATACATGATTGGTCTCTGCAGACATTACATTACATATCACAAGTACGCTTCAGCTTCTAGTGAACTGACATTTTCAAGCATTCGTAGAAGAAAGCTATCATATTCTTGCACAGGGAGAGTTAAATATGTTGTATGTTTTTTTTGTTTTTTTTGGGCCGGGTGACAGTTACAGAGACACTCCAGCGAAGTAAACAAGCTGAACTAGTCTCAGATAGATCTTTTGTTTACTCCCCCTCTCCCTCGACTCTAATCTGATTACCAATATGGAACTAAAGTAGCATTGCCTCTGTCAGTCATTTGTCATAAGTTGGTCGCAGGTCAGGTTTCCTGTCTCTCTGATGGACGTGCAGGAGCCAGGTCCGTACATCAGCCCCACGTCTATACATCAACTCCCGGCGCCTCATTTTGTTTGGAAATGAAAGTCTTTATTATTGATTTTGGCTCCGACTGTACATCCGTCTCCGATTTGTACCCCATCCCTCCTTGTCTAAAGCACACTATATGAAGCCAACTATCCATCTCCAGGCTTTGCTCACCCTCTGTGCATGTGAGTGAATTTATAAGTGCGAGTGTGCATGTGTGTGTGGGTGGCTGAGTGGGTGTGATGTATGTTTACCTTTGTTTTTAAGCCTTAATGTTACCGTGGGTAAAGAACACTGATAAAAACAGTTTTCCCCAGATATAATTTAGGGATGATTCATCATGACCTGGGGTTAGTGTTAGGATTAAAAGTGCATGATGTTTTTAGGATATAAGGGCGGCTGTAATTATAAGATTTTGAAACGGTTGTAAAAATACCAGGTTATAAAGCAGTAAAACACACAGAAATACATAAAACACCCTAAAATGTGTTCTTTTTTGTTCACCTCTATCATTACACCTTGCTAGTGGTTGATGCTCTGCCAGAATACTTTATGAACCTGTAATTTATGGACTAACAGGGAAAATCTGGCTCTAGAAAGTGGATAGAAAATGCTTCATTCCCTCAGCAACCTCGATGGTGACGGACAGAAAGCCAAAAACGTTTCCTTTCCAACCTCCATACTCCATTAAAGGCTGTTTTGTTGAAATGTAAATATAGCTCTCTCTTCTCACATCATATTGTTAAAGGAGGTTTACCTTCCAACTTGTCCTGTCACGGCCGAATCCACCATCAGAGTGCACCCAGAGACACCGAGCACACACACACAGACACACACAACCCAGACCACCCAGTCTGTGTACACATTTTCAGATATAAACAACAATATCTAAGAAAAACAAGACAAGTGATTGATTTTTTTGATTGACGTGGGCCCTAAGACGAGCCACGGCCAGTATTTTGGCTCTCTGTGTCCGTGTTAAACGCAAGGGAAATGCCTACCGACCGAGGCAGCAAGAGACGCATTACCTGTAACAAACTGCCCGGTTTACGGTTGGTGATCTTTGATATTAAGCACCCAGGGACCCGTGGAGGTCTTAATCCAGCCGCGAGCTCGATGGTGTGTAACTCCATGAATATAAGTTGCTGAAACCTGAATGCATCATGGATACTGGGCTGAATAAAAGTATAATAAGAGTAATATAGAGCTTTTTCATAGTAGGTCAAAATTGAGCTACTTTTATAGACCAAGTTAAACGCCCGTTCTGCCATTGTAAATAATAATTTGGCCACTTGTGTGACAGTTAATTAGCAGCCTCTTACACAGGTGATTTCCCTTATTTTGGCTAATTGGACCTCTTCTCTGGACTGTGGGGGTGTTGACGTCTCCCTCACTTGTTACCTTATTTGCACCTGTTAGAATGGGATAAATGGGCCTTTTCCACAGCAGACAGTTTGACATGTCACAGCGGGAAAAGCACAGGTCTAAATAATCCCATTTAAGACGGCCGAATTCCATTTAGCTGCTTCGGTTTCATGGTCCTGGTATATTCAGTCATATTTCCCAGCATAACACCGGCTTCTGGCCTGGCTTTGAGGCGCTGGTAGGTGGATGTTTGAAGTTTGCACAAAGCCACGCTAGCAGTTTCTACCCGTTTCCAGTCTTTATGCTAAGCTAAGCTAATCACCTCCTCACTGTAGCTCCATGCTTAATGTGTCTCAGACGTGAGAGTGGTGTCAATCTTCTTGTCTAATTCTTACAAGAAAACATATTTCCCAAAATGTTAAACTATTTCTTCACAGTAGGAGACAAATTAATATAATGCAAACACATTAAATTTGTATTAAACTCAAGTTTTTCCTCATATTTTAAAGACAGAATAAGACCAAATTATTAACTGGCAAATTTTAATGATGTCCTACCGGCAAAAGTATATGATTATTTTCATGTCACAAACCAGTTGATTTGCAAGGAAGGGATGCTCTTCTCTACTGACACCCTGCTTTGGGATTTAGGTTGATATAACAGGCGTATGTTTTACACCGAATACTTAAATATCAACACAGGATGAGCGAACATGAAGGCCTCTTCTCAAGTGTAACACTACTGGGAACCGGTTCCGTGTGCACACGCATGGCATGCATGTGTATGTGTATATTTATGCATGCTTGTCTCTGCTTACAAACCTTGACGGTAATTTGTCAAGAGATTCCCATTAGTGTCTAAAACAATTTGGTCATTATTGGTTCTGTCGTTCAATCAACTCTTTTTTTTTTCTTCCTCCTCATTTGAACACTTCCCTGCTTTAAGCTCGCTGTAATTACTTCCCATGTGGTCGCCGCTTCACAGTTCACCATCTTGTGGGGGAATTTCGCTGGTGCCAAGGGCATAGAGACAAAGACAGAGGAGGGAGGAGGAGGAGGAGGAGGAGGGAGCAGAGGTTGAAACACTGCCTGCAGATTCTTTCCTTCCTACGATAGCATCTTTTTCAAAACCTCTCCAAACAAACGGCTTTGAGGGATTAACCTCGTCAAACATTTCCTGCAAACGATTGAATAGCATCATCTCTTATTTGTTTATGAATGCACCCCACTTTTCTTTTTTTCTCTTTGTTTAACGCAGCGGGAGTTAATGGAATTGTTGTGATGGTGATGTATGGGGGATTGTGTGAGGAGACAGATGGGGAAATGTAATTACGGATGTTTCAGGGCTTCGGGGAGAAAAAAAAAAAACTTGTCACAAAGGAGAGTTCAAGAAACAAAGACAGCACCATTCGTCATGTGAGACAATAGTCAGAAAAAATTAAATCAAGGGATTTTTACATAAACCGCTTTCTCTTAAAATTGTGTTTCAACCCCGGCACAAACGAATAGTATTTTTCCATTATCTTGAAGGGAGTTATGTAACATATTTTAGCAGAAACCTTTGTTGTTATGCTTGGTTTGATTTTATATTCCTGTCTGCTACGTTGGAAAATACTGAAATGACCATTAAAGTAGTCTAAAAACAAGACGCCTATTATGCTGTTATTGTTTAGATGATGTAGTGTGAACTTTAGTCTGGATGGATTTTTTATTATTTACTTCAAACTGTCAGCTCTGATAATCAGGTCAAAGATTGAGGCCTCAGATTCTGTACTTGAGGAAAAGCCGAGTAAGTAAAGTGCTGCTTCCAAAATATGAAAAATAAACATTTTATCATAATGTCTAAGGCCCAGTCAATACATTTCCGGCCATATAAATTACAGCTAAATTTGCATCTGCAGTATGGATGACAATGAAAGGCAAAAGCCATTAATTTTTAGTCTCTAATCAGTGAATTAAAGACCCGTCGTTATCATAAAGAATACAGAAAATGAAGATGCCCATAAAGGCATCAGGAATGAAAGGCATTTATTTAAAATTTTGGGATGTTTCAGGACCCTCACATTTGGATAGGACTAATACAGCAGCTCAGAAATGATGCTTTTGAATGGATTTAAATACTGCTTTGATAACTTTATCATTGAAAAAGGATAAAAATCCATTTGGGGATGATAGCAGGATTTTGGTGGTTGGTGGGTTAGCCTTTGACCTCCACCTTTTTATTTTGGGCAAAGACCTTCATGATGGTAGTACAGTCAAACTACCTGATATATTCTGCTGGATAATTACGTCTCTTGCGGGCTGTAGCTACGATTTTAGAAATACTGAGGTCATGGGTCCAAATTTGGGATAATTTTATTTTTCACATTTAAAGTTACACTATTGTGTAACTTGGGAAATAAGAATGACCACATTATATCTCTTGCAAATTAAAAGTTAAACCCTTGTGGCCACAGTGGCAGCTTCTTATCAAAATACATAGTCTCACTTTAATTAATTTAACTGTTTAATCATATTTTCTATTAGCTTTCATCTTCTTTGTTAAAATATAAAGATTTTGAGTCTACAAAATATCAGAAAGCCTAAAAATGTGTGAATGTGCTGAACATTTCCAGAAAAAATTCTGAGGACATAACCTTGGTATTCTCATTGGTACTGTAGCTCTGGCCCTACTATTTAGACTTTCTTACATATTTGATGTTGCTCTTTCGCTCCATTGATTTATGCCTTTTGGTCATGCCCCTTTGAAAGACAGGGTTTTGATCTCGATTCAATTATTTTGTAAAGTTGAATACAATGTCAGTAAGACAAAGATGTAATAAAATCTTACAAATTGCCTCCAGAGTGACTGAATTTTTAAAAAACTTTAGGTAAACCATACATATGGTACCTTGCTACTACATAGAGAGGCCAAACATATCAAATATATAGTACATGATGACTTATTCATTACATTACTCATCAATTCAGAAAGCTGCTGTATAAGCATAAAGGTTGCCTGTAGTATTTATAAACACAGTGTGTTGAAGCCCAAATCCCCCTATGACGTATATGAATAAGCAATAGATTTACAAACTCTGGGTTCACGTGTCAGAATTGGAAAAGCAGGTAGCAAAAAAAAAGGTAGTGGATAATATGAAATGACCTGACATGACAGCCTGAAAGGACAGGCGGACCAGGAGAGGCCTACAGCGCACCGAAGGAGAGGAGAAAGACCACATTGTGACGCTGACACCCCCAACCTGAGGCCTCTCAGCAAGGCTCTCTCCGGACCGATGACCGCCGCCAAAAACCATAAAATCAAAACCTTTTTCGCCTCCTCCCTCGCCAAGACTGTCAGTCAACGTTCCTGCCCTCTCTCTTTTTTAACCTTTCACCGGACACGTTTCACGGCGCGAGTAAAGTGGCCGTCAGCTCCGCAGGGAGGAACAGGTCGCGGAGGGGTTGGCAGGTTGTTTTGAGGGCATAATGGCAGTTTGAGATACTTCACTCGACGGCAGCGACAATCGGCTGCCTCCAGCTGTCGTATTCTGTCGCTGTACCCCTACTCTCTCATTATATCACGCCAGGATTGACACTGACGCACAGCAGAGATTATGTGTGTAGATGAAGGGCGTGGGAAGGGGATAGATGGGGAAAAAACACACACTACAGGCTACACTGAACTACACTGTCATCAACTGTCTCTAAATTACCATCTACACTATATATTTTTGTTGCTGTGCCATAACACATACAGTGTATTTATACAGTTTTCATAAAATTTGTTGACTGTACGAATAACATCTTATCCTTTTAATAGCTTTCTAATATTAATAAGAGGTGTGGCAATGCCAAACAACTATGCAACCTTAATCTGAAGTCATATTTTATGTAAAAATTAGCTTTACACTGGGATAAAATACGTGTATTTTCGCGCAAATGATCTGGTTGTCTGGTTGTCTAAGCACATGTGAAATGGAGTTAAAACAGAGGTGTGTTTCGTATTTTTGCATTACCTCGTTAAAAAATAAGTGAAACACAGCTACCACGCAGTCACTATTTTACAAAAGCATGACGGGCGTTTGTTGCTGACTAAGTGAGCTGCTGTCGTTCATTTGTGCCTGAGTTTTAAGTTGGAAAAACAAGCTGTGGTGACAAGATGTCATACTGTAAGATATTAATGTGACATTAGTGGAGGAGATCAGGCTTCTAACGGATTATATGCAGCACCTCTTATTCTTTTTTTTTCTAAATTGAAGTGTGAAAATCTATTCTATACATTATAGATAGGATAGCCGACAGGATCTTCAAATAAATGCAAGGTATGAAATATAGAAGTGCTTTTTCACAACAATGTTTTGACATGCTCATGAAGAATTTATGGTGAATACCGTGAATAGCAAATACTGCTGCAGTGTGGTGGCTCAGTGAGAGCGGAGACTGTCCCTTCAGCTGGATGATCTGGGCTCAGTCCCTTGTGTTGGCAAGCGTCCGTCCCGCTGAGGAGTCCCTGAGCAAGACGCCGAACCTTTACCATCGACCTCAGTGCTCTGCCAATTAAATCCTCGATGAAAAAGTACAAAGACATTAACAACTGAGGTTTTCTTCCATTCTGAGGTTCCACTGGCTGGTTTTTGTCCATGTCCAGTGAGCCGCCTCTTGATGTATCAGTATTTAACTCCACCTGACTCTGTATATTTTCACAAAGCATGAGTAAAGAGGAATCAATGAGGCCCTTCATGTAGATGACTCATTGGCCAGTTGGAGTAATGGAGCATAGACAGCCGCCACGCCATTGGCCGCTGCGCGCCATGCCTTGAAAGATAGATGGAGGATGAAATCACTCGCTGTCATTTCAAGTCTATCATTCTCAGCACTTGGTCACTTCGCCAGGAAGACTAGCGGTACGTGACTGCGCCGCCTAAGCAGCTCCCAACCTTCCCTGCACACACCGCGGGAACAAAGCGAGACAGCACCAGCAAAGCCAAGAGTCAGTGAACTTTAAGAGGGGGGGAACACCGCTTGGAGCTCATTCCGTCGGTGTAAGGAAGAGATGCATTACAACACGTCGGCTCATTGAGGTGTATTCTTATCTCGTATCTCCTAAAGACACCAGGTGATCCTGTGGAGAGCTGGCGAGGCCGTCAGATGAAACTGTGATTTGTAACTTTCACCTTACAGCCACAGAAAATGGGGGGATGTGAGATTGTAAATTCTGCCCAGAGGCGGCGAAGAAGGAGAGAACTGCATCGCAGTCTGAGAGTCAGGACGAGTCTCATTGGTATTCAGCGCATTAGCATGGGACCTGGCCCAGTCATGCTGCATATATTTATGAATAGCAGTTCTTCTGAGGTGTGAAGAGGGAAACAGGGTATCGGTGAGAACAGGGTGCAATTTACTGTGTGGGTGCGCTGCCCTCTTTCTTGAACCGTCCTGATGCTGCCAGGTTCAACACCGTGCCAGGCTCCTCTCGACAGCTATTGCAATGCAAATGAACAAGACGGCCTGCTCTTATGTCGAGCTAATTCATACGATTCTTCTTTAATTGCTCGAGTTCACATGGGACTAACCACTTGCGCTTGTAAGGTGTTTTTTTTTTTTTCTTCTTTTTTTTTCCCCGGTGTTGCACACGGGTGCTCGGTGATGCGGCTCAGCTCGAGTCTCCTTGCTCAGCAGAGAGGTAGAAAGGGAGCATTAATTCTTAACCCTGTGGGAGGAGCCGCGGCGAGCGAGGCGGACGACTGCGAAATCCATCTCTGCCTCGTCCCCCTCGAGAGCCGAAAGGTCACTCAGCTGTCAGGAAGTAAAATTCAATACCTCAACCTTTCAAGCATGTCTCTATCCTCTGTGTCCCCGTCAGAGCTACACAATCCCTTTCTGATGCGTCTCTGACAGTCCGGCCCGCTCGCCGTACGGACGATTCATGCTCAACGCTGCAAGAATCCACTTCCTCTCTGACACCGGCAGCCACCGCCGACACCCTCGACGACGCAATGAAATCCACGACGAGCAATGAGATGCATTACCACAACGGCATACACCCTAGACTGGCATGATGACCTACATGTATTTATCCATACCTGCATACTGTACTCGCCTGATGGATTATCAATAAATGTGACTTACTACATGTGAAACAACAATAAATCTACTGGACCCACGACTGAAATGTAATTATTTCTTTACAGGCTTATTACTCCTGAACTTTGAGGACAAGATGTACTGCAGGTAAAGGTAGGACTGCTGAAATGGTATCGGCTCTATAATCCACAGTTCACTTGCAAAGCCTCCGAGTGATAAGTGTACAGTAAATGCCAATAAATGCGAAACTGTTCAGAGTGGGCAGATTGGATGCTTGTGTTTAAAGCCGCAGTTCCTCTAACGCCGGGGTTCAGACGACGTGGTGTTTTTGTCCGTCAAAACAGGTCGCTCTGTCAGATTATTCCAGGCGGGACGTGACAAACTACACGTCGGGCCCCCGCCCAGTCAAGGCTTGCCGTCATTCGCGACCTGCATGATGCCACGAAGGATGAGGGATGGAGGAGGCGCTGCTTAAACGTTACGTCTTCATCAAACAAAAACACCGCAAGCAAACACCAAAGGATGACAATTCCTGCTGCAGCATAGCAGTTCAGTCAGGTGGTTAGAGGCTGTTTTTATGGCTCCCGAGGGCCCGATGCCACAAGTAGTAAACATTGTTGGCATTTCACTTAACTTCAAATGTATTTATACAGACTTTTTAGTAGGGTGACAATCAGGTATTGCAAAAAAAAAAATAAAACTAATGCTTCATTCTTGTTTGTATTTCTGTGGATTTTCCACAAAATAAGGTTTCTTTAAGCGTGTAATAATACCAGGTTTGGTGATGTTTAACACAGACTTACGAAATGTTGTTTTTACAAGTCATTTGACTGATTCCTCATGTACAAACAAATGTATGATTTTAAAGCAATTTGACTATAAACTGTGGTTTTCCCTTTTCGAACACCAAACACAGCTGTTATCAGCTCACAACAGACAGCAGGGCGTCTCTGCAGAAAGAAATGTACAATGCAGCTCCAAGTCAACGGCAGTCTATCAGAAAAGTAGGATGACTTGACTCTGAATTATTCTATTATTTTAATAAATGTGTTTTCTTCATATAATTTTGTTGACTAATAGTGGAGAGAATTATTTAAAATTGAGGATACTGCTGTATGTTTTTACTGGGCACACTGCTGTATGTTTTTATTCTTGGCAACAAAATGAAAGCAGGCTCGTGAATGACTGTCATCTTTGTCACAGGATCCATCATGTCAACTCAAACTTTGTGACACGTTCGTATTAAAGCCAGACTAAAAGCGAAAAACCCGAGACAAGGCCGAGATCTCCGGAGCCGGCCGTGTGAAGTAACTGCGTGTTCATCAAGAGTGGCCGTGAGTTTTGAAGGTCTCTGTTGTTTTGTTGTTTAAAAGAGCGAAAATGACAGCAGCACAAGGGAGAGCCAGCGCTCTGGTTGTTGCTCTTTGATCGTCAGGCGTGACGGGCGCCTTTTATGTCACTTTGAAGAGAAAGGTTGGGGAGAAAAACACAGAGACAAAGTGTTACGTAAAAAAGAACACACACACACGCACACACACACACACACACACACACACAAACAAACAACATCGACACAGATGCACACCGCATCTGCTGTGAAAATAAATGTCACTGTGCAGACATGCCTTGAAATACATTACATTTCCAGTCTATACTTTATATCGACAGTCACTGGCAGAACGTGGCGTTTCAATGGCCTTTGATAAAAAGTAAACATCCACAGGTAGGATTAGGAATATTTTGTAGCTACTTGTGGTACTGTAGCATTCAAATAATACAAAAGAAGACACACACACACACACACACACACAATGGTACACATGAATCCGATAAATAAAAGTAGATCACTGAAATTAGTTACATGAATACGCTCGTGGCTTTCCTTGTACCAACCTGACACTAGGGTAGTTGTGTGGACTCGCTTGCCTTTACTTTCGTCTCCTCCGTCACGTCTGGTGAGAGCAACATCACAAATGCACACTGCATGCCCAGGATTCTTTAATACTCACAGAACTTCATTCTTAAGTCAGGTCAAGATCACAAAGTTTCCACAGATACCAAATATGTCTGATTGAATTACAGGTGAATGTATTTGAAACTATGCACAAAACATCAAGAGAAAAAAAAAGCTTTTAAATGGTGGAGCTTTAAAAATATGATTAGTTGAATGTAAAAGTTACGTTCACTCTTAAGTAAATGTTCAAGTTGTCCGACCTTAAAGGTGTTTCATGTGGATGTAAAATGAAGGTCTAACCATCGTCTATATTTGCCTTTCAAACATTCATGTACCTTTAAAAGCAAGAATTACAAGCTGGTGTTTGTTTCCTTGAATAGGATGCCTCGTTTCTACATAACCACCATGATGAAAAGCAACATTTATATAGGCGAGAAGATGGGCTAGTTTGTTGCAGTACATTCAAATGCTTGCCACCAGGTCAGCAGCAAAAGGATTGGCACTCGCAGTGGGAGTCTCTCAAAATACATTTTAATTACAGATCAGACAAAGCTGTGATTCGTACACCGATATAGCTGCATACAAAGTCCTAAAACTTGTTCAAACTTTCACTGTATTACTTTGGCAACAAAGTTGTTTTTTGAAACAAATACACGATGTAGGCAACAGAAGAAACTTGGTGGTGGTCCTGCAAATCTACCAGAATCCAAAACTCTAGACGCATTTTGTCTTAGCCTGACCCCAACATTTATCAGATATGTTCATTTTAGGTTTGTTATTTTCTAATAATTTCCCCTGAAGTTTCCTGGGAAGAACTGTAGCTTGGTACTAATTCTCAATTGATCGATTCCAATGAATTGCCCAAGAGTCTTTAAGGCAGCGCACAGCAGGTCAGGTGAACATGCAATAATGGCAGCACACAGTTCAACACATCCGGCCGGACCTGAACAAGCAACATTGTTGTTTTTCTACCGACGGCATTTGTCTGTTTCTCAGATTTGAGCACGTCAGGATGTGAGCACTTCATAATCGTTTTGTGTTGGAGGACGACAATCTCCACATTACTCACGTCCACAGCGCATAATCGGCATTCGAACTTTGACTTGATTTCATCAAATTTTACTAGGCTGTGTTGCTCTCCTTAGCATTATCATAACCATCCTTTTAGTTCCACTTCTATTTTTTGCCAGCGTGGTCTCAAATACTTAATTACAGCGCTGCCTCTCACCCGCCGCCCACATCTCTTTGATCCATTACCACGCTGGAGTTGAACACTGACAGCCAGGCAGGCTCAGTCCAGCCAAGCCCCACAGCCATCTAGTCAAACCCCTCGCCATCTTTTCATGGACACGGCACTGGGAGGACTGGTGGGATAAGCCTATTGGAAATCAAGTCTCTTCCTGCAGTTGCCGGGACAATGGAGGGAGGCTTGCGGATCGGTCAGAGCAGCTTAAGAACCACTCAGAGCTCTGTGTGTGTTTACATCAATATCCCGCGCCTCCAGGAAGAAGAAAAAAAGAAAAGAAAGGACAGAGAGAAAGCAAAGAGGTAGAGATAGAGGGAGAAAGGGCAGGAGCAAAGTGGGGCAGACATAACAGGAAATAAAGGGGAGGTGCATTGGGAGAATGGATGAAGGAGGAAAGGTAAAATGCAGAGAGAAAGATGGGAGGATTGATCCGGAGGAATAAAGTTCAATGCTAAAGACGAGGGAGGGAGGGAGATCGAGCGGCATTAGCAGCACAGAGAGATACGGAAAGGAAGAGAATTTGGAGATGAAAGGGATTGAAAAGAAGGGGATGTGGGTGGTGGGTGGCACTGGGAAAGAAGGAAAAAAGGATAGAGAGGGAGAGAAAGAGAGAATTCCTCCGGGAAGCGAGCCAGTTCAGTTGAACAATGGGAGTGCATAGCAGTACTGATTAGGGTGGCGAGGTGGGAGATGACAATATGCTTACTGCTGTTCTTTATCCGGACTCAAGCTCTGCCAGTGCACAAGGCACTCCACGCTCAGCGAGACACTTTCTCCCCAACCAGCACCGTGGGCAATTAACCCAACCACCTGCTGCTCGCCAACAAATTGCCTCTCGTCATTGCCAACCCGGCACCACTGAAGAAGAAAGACAGCCGAGTCAAAACATCAAGACACTGCTCAAAACACACCCGGCTTCTTTTCCACACAGAATGCACATGAATGCAGGGTCTCATATAGATTTATTCTCAGGAGTGAGGAATAAAGTGTGTGTGTGTGTGTGTGTGTGTGTGTGTGTGTGTGTGTGTGTGTGTGTGTGCGCCCGCCTCATCGATTGTTTTATTACATTTGGTATGGGATGTACCATATCTCAAAGGGTCCGAGGAAAGTGAATTCATCCATCTTAAAGGCAGGATCTGGACCACACCATCCCCTGTGATCGATGAGGGCAGATATGGTGTTGGGGGGGGGGGTTGGGGTTGGGGGTCAGAAACACTCAGGATCGCAGGACAACACTGAAAAATTGGTTGCTATAATCGGACAGCGATGAAATTTAAACCATCTGATCCAGAGTTTATTTGCAAGGATGGAAAAACCCCGAAATAACCAAGGCAACATTTGGTGCAAGATTGGGTTATGAAACACTTCACATCACTTTATAGATGGGAATCAAGGTGACAAACGGACAAAATAAGGGGAATGAATAACTAAAATACACCCCTGTGTAGATCCTTGATGTGATTAGAGCACTTTGTTTCTTTGTAGCAAAAATACATAATATCCTTTAAGGTAATATTATGGTCTGAAACCTGGATAGCAGGTTAACAGAAAAGTTACATTAAAATCAGCTGAAATGAGGAAATCGATTCTGATTAATGTATGAATTTATGAATAAAATACCCATTGTATGAAATGGTTGCAGCAGTGGTAAGATTTATAGATCTGACAGTAATCTGATCACAACATGGGAGCTGCTTTCTGAAGCATTTCCACATTCATTAACTCCACTTCTCTTTTCGTAATTGATCCCACACTGAGACTTTTGCATTGAGGTTTTAAAGCAATCAGCAAATTTGATCTCACATTCCTGTCGTGAACAACAACTCATTTGTGAACACACATACAAACGCGCAAATACACACACAGACAACCACACACACTTTGGTCTGAGGATCTCAGGGGATTCTCGGCAAACTTTGGCATTA
Organism: Lateolabrax maculatus; assembly: GCA_031216445.1. NCBI lineage: Eukaryota > Metazoa > Chordata > Actinopteri > Acropomatiformes > Lateolabracidae > Lateolabrax > Lateolabrax maculatus. Next base: position 5,731,682 of record CM062215.1, on the reverse strand, counting down.
CACACAGGCATGAGAAAAAATTGTTTGATGAATCTCACCCTTTTGTCCTCCCTGCGAACTCGTCAACGCAGCACACCGGTATCAAACCCAGTGCTGAGAATCTATTTTAAGCTTTGGAGTGACACTTCTTCGTGGCTTTTCTGATGCCCCCCCAGTGATGAAATATGACCTGATCTCTGTCTCTGCTGCGCTCCCTGTCACACCTCTCTCGCCTCACTGTCTCAAACTCTGCCACTCCAATTTCCCCTCTGGTTCTTACCTCCATATCTTCTCTGACTTTTTCCATCTTCCCTTTGCACTCCTGTTGCCTCGGCCACCCAGGGATCTCTTATTCAGCCCCAAACAAGGAAAGCCGCTCACCCTGAAGAGAGATTGCCCGGCCCTCTGTACCTCTGCCATGGCAGAGGTTAAGCCTCTCAGTCTCTTCTCCTCTGAAATGCAATCTTTGCCATTTTCGGCATGGATCTCTGAAAAGCAACTGATGCAGCACCAAAGTAGACTTTCACAGCCATATGCCTGGCGTTCCGAGTTGATATGGAAATGTGACGTTATGTCACAGGATTACACAGTACATCCACATACAGCCCGAAAATATCTGCATCTTTACTCAAACATACAGTACATCTATGTTGCTTTCTCCTGCTGCGTCTCCATCTGTTCACACTGCTGTGCAGATAGATTGTGCCCGACATAAGTAGATCTGTGATCACTAAGCGACCATGGCATCTTGCACATCTTATTTTGAAGGTTTGATACCAAAATCTGATTTTGACATCAGACCTGTCACTTGTCCTGGGTATGAAAGGATGATTCTATCAAAGGAGATATTTACACACCCAACCATCTCAGAGGCAGGTGCGTTGGAAAGTGTCACATCAGTCTTGAGAAAGGGAGATCCCGCACACTGTTCTTGCTCGGCATCACAATATATTGATCATACTAAAGTATTTTAAACATTTCTTACAGCAATTATCTTAAATGGGTGCACAGGTGTGGGACAATTATTCTCTTGTGCGAGTGTCTCTCAATAATTGACTTGTACCATCCGTCATGTAAAAACCACCACGACACATGTTTATGTCTATTTACAAGAATATTTACAGAACTTGCACATCTCACAGTCCTGGCAGCTTTCATTAGTTTTCATAGCCTGTGTACTCTTTATCACAGATTTTCCATTTTTAGTGTGTACAAGGCAACCTCGGACATTACGTCCTCTCAGTAGACTATTAATGGTGGTTCTTTCAAATCCACGGACAATGCTGGATCTGATGATAATATGTGCCAATGTTTTTTATAATAATAGAGCCCAGTTTATGGCAATTAGGGTTATAGGTCGTACTAAACATGGTGGAGTATTACTTTTTCTGTGGGGAATTCTTTTGTAACAATTCGTCTCTTGATTTCTGCAAGGCCGTATGATAAGCTTCTCCCACACAATCACATGGATGACCCTGTTCTAAGAGCCTGTGTTTCATATCTACCGATCTCTCAATAAAATCCTGTGCAGTGTGACAAATTTGTCTGAAGAACTGACTTCTTGGTAGACGCTTGGTGTGTGTGGTAGTTACTGGCAAGCAGTAAGATGCTTCGATGAGTATCTTTCCTGTATAGAGTAGTACGTGGTGCAACAGACTTCTTCTCAACCCACAATCACAGATTGTTGATAAAATATTTAAATGGTATTGATACATCTTCTGTCTGGTGTAGGATGAGGAAGACTCACCTTTTATTTTACAGTCATTTCATCCATCGTCAATATAAACATACTTAACATACTCGTCTTTTGAAATTCGCACAACATAAAGATCAGTTTCGAGGTTGAGTATGCAGGAGATACTTTTGGTCCTGAAACTGGTTATGACAGTATGACCACTTGTCGAAAACCTATTACCGGATCCATCATCTGCTATTAGATGGCCCATCACCACGGCTGTTAATTTTTGGTAATGACTCATTATCTGAACTTCACACTGCCGCGGCCCTTTGACTTCCCCGCCGCGTAATCGTCTGCTGCTCTTTCACAGTCAACCTGAGCGGCTGCGAATGAGCCGGCTGACCTCTGATTGCTCGGGAAAAACCGCCGGCACTGTCCTGTAGAAAACCAGCTCGAGCGAGGCATGCTTACGCCCGAGGCACGTACGCACGCACACAAGTCCCTACGTCGAGCTTGCCATTACATTATTTATCAATCAACATATCGCTCGGCTCGACGAATGTAAACAGGTAAGGCCTGAAAGAGGCGCCAACAGGTTGTCCGTCGACAAACTGTGCCCGTTTGGATCCTTATACCCTCATCAAAGTGTTGTTCTGCTGTGCTGAATTGCCTCACCGTGGCACTGCAGAAGATGTGTCAAAATTGCCTGCCTCTTTCTCTCTTTCTCTCTCACCCTCTATCTCTATTATGCAGTATGCCGAAGCATCCCTGACAGACCTCATCCACACCTTAGGCCATACATGAGTGGACAGCAGAAGAAAAGAGGGAGTTTTTAATCCAATATTACCAGCATGGTGGCATCGCAGTGGAAAATTACTGGGGGTTTTTTTGCATGAGGGAGATCAAAGTCATTGGCCTTATTCTGCCTTTGGTGCTTTGGATTAAAGTTACCCTCTTTCCATGGACTCCTGATCGCCTGGCAACATCAAAGCAAATAGCACAAGCATCTGATTCATCAGAGAAAAACATTTGTCAACATACTCACTTAACCAGGCGAGTGTTAAATAAAAGGACACAGGAGAAAAAAAAAGGAAAGAAAACCAGGAAATGGTCAAATAAACACTAAGATATAAATAAAAACTTTCAGCAAGTTGGCAGGAGCTGCTGTTCAGTCGGCTTCTCGAAAGGCTTAGCATAGATCCAGTTGGCAGCAGACTGTCTCTGCAGAGCACAGATGGATTAGAAACCGACAGTCCAGACCATGGTAGCGGACGTCAGAATGACAGATGTGTCGCTAAGGCCCAACACATGCTTTATGAAGGTCTTGGATTAGCCAGAACTCTCCAGCAGAGTGGGAGTTGTGTGTGTGTGTGTGTGTGTGTGTGTGTGTGTGTGTGTGTGTGTGCGTGTGTGTGTGCGTGCGTGTGTGCGTGCTTCAGAGGACGCCATGTGAATCGTGATGCCATCTCACAAGTTCAGTTCGGCGCGGAAGTGGCTGGAATGCAGAGAAGTGTGCAAACACGGGCTTAACCGCTCGTTCTCCGCTTCCCTAAATATGAATTCCTCATTTATCCACCTTAGACGCGGCAGGGAGCTCGGCTGCATGCATTCGCGCGGATATTTACAGGCAATTTGATGTAATACTTACATCAACTTTACTGTTTTCCATAAAAAAAAAAAAAAAGTAATACACAGTCGAAAAAGAAAAAGTGCTGTGCTGTGCTTTGAAAGGGAAAAGTCATTTAATTCAGATGTTGCGTGTGAGAGGTGAAATGAGTTTTTCTATCCTGTCAAATGAAGCTTCTCGGCTGGGCTTGGGCGAGAGAGGAGTTTCGGTGAAAAAATTAGGATTTTAAATGGTCGTAAACGCCGAAAATAGCACAAAGCTGTGATTTAAAGCCACAAACTGCCAGAAATGTGACTGAATCTGGAAAAGGAGCCGCCATGGGGAGGAAAATGAAACAAGACAAACAATGAATAAATAAATTATTGAGTAAATAGCCTTAGCTCTGTATAATTTCTGTATAATTTCAGAGGCAGAGAGACACTAGCCAGCATGATCAAAAGCAGCACATGTGGCACTGCCAACTGTGACCCATCGGATTTAGCATCACTCATTAACGGCGTCCGCTCTCATTAACCGACATCTGTATCTTAATTAAGCAAGAGAAGACAGGAATAGATGCAGGTGGCCGTCCAGGCCGGCCACTTAGGCATCCAGGCGGCGTTTCCTCTCACCTTTATTGGGATTTTAACAACTTTTATAAGGTACACAGGGCAGTGAGCCGCAGTCTGTTTGGATTGCTAATAAGGCTGGGATGATACTGCTGTTTCGGTATGCCAGGGCTTTTACTCAAAGGTGACTTAAAAGCAAAACAGCGGAGTCTTCAGTTTTGTTAACCCTCAAGACCCCCACAGTCTTTTAAATCCTTGACCTAAGCCACATGATCCTGACCTCAGTCCCACAGTGAAATCTGCCTGTATTCTTGTAAACATTAAGATCCGACCCAATGTTAATGCAGGCCACATATACACATCAGATTTAGACCTCTGCTGCCGTGTGAATTATTTTATTTTACACAATTTATAACTAGTAGGGCTTGTTCATGCAGCAAATGTGAAACACTGAGGGATCGTGTACTTTTTATAAATATTTAAGATATTGATTTTCTTCCTTGTTGTCTTTGGAGAATGTTTAATACATTATTTTTTTATGTTATAGTTTTCTATTTTATAGCATCTTTCTTATTCACACCAACTGAAGTTTGAATAAGAGATTATTTGCACAGGTAAGATTAACCTTTGCCTTTAAAATGACATTTATATTATGTTTTTCTGGTTGTTCATACGTCCGTGACCGTCTGCCCCATTCTCATGAACGCCATATCTCATGAAGTCACGGATGAACTTATTAGATTTTGGTGGTCAAAGGTCAAAGGTCACTGTGACTTCACAAAACGCATTTTTTTTTGCGATGACTCAAAAATGAATTTGCCAATTATGACAGAATTTCACACAAATGTCTAATAGGATAAAATGTTGAAGTGATGACATTTTATATCCAAAGGGTCAAAGGTCAACTTCACTGTGACAACATAATGTTCTGCAGAAACACTTTTCTGGCCGCTATTCAACACCTTTAACGAAGGAACAGAGGAGGAGAGTGTGACCATATTTCACATTTGGTCAGATACTGACTTGGTGACACTAATCTGGACTGTGGTGATTGTATGGAGCTTCTGTGCTGCCGGGTGTGAAGTGTGAATCATCCACGTTTCAGAATTTGTAGCTTCTGTCCATATTTGAAACATTGTTTACTGTCATGGCTACAATTTTCTGTGAGGAATTTCTGAGGAATTTGAGTCGATCTTTTGTTTCTCTCAATGAACTTGCACTCTAAGAATAGTCTCTAAGGGAAGACAGCTTACTTCTCTCTGGAAATTATTCACTTGAATCATACTTCCATTTCACAAAAAAATACACTATATCTTTTATTAAATTCCTTCAAAGTCTTCATTACATATATTATATGAGTCTGGAGATGGACGTACACTGCAACTTGACTGGTTGGTGGAGGCATACAACCTTGATCATTAATGTGAACTGACAGGTGCTCTAAATTCTTTGTATCCACATTCTATTGAGTCCTTTTCATAGTCAGTTGAATGGGAGAAACTGCTGAAGGCCGGCTCATTGCTAATTATCAATTTACCATTATTATCCATTATGCATTAGCAATTGCTATTATTAATCAATTATGGGAGCAGTTGGTGATATGGCACGGGAGAGCAGGTTGTGGCAATGTCGGGGAGTGTAATTTGAATTTTAACATCCTCTCTGGGTGTTTCTTCAAATGGAAAAGCAAATTGGTTTTATGACATTTACACTGGGCAGTATGACCAGAGGAATTTACAGTATAAAGACGTACATTAGAAGTCAGATACACCACAGGTGTGTGACTGTTAATTGGTGACAAAGCAAAAAGTCTGCAGCACAGTTTGCATTAAAACAGATGGGAGGACCGTACCTCAGGTTTAGAGGCTTTTAACAGCACAGAGTTACAAATATGATTTATCACTGCAATAATTCTAATGGGCAGCCATTTGTTATTTGGTTAACTAGCTTGTGTTTTTCATGTTTTGATGTTAAATTAATATTATAAAGTCATATTTCACTAAAATACATTTCAGCTTATAAACTACGACACACACACAGAAATCAGCTCAAATGTGACCGGCCTCAGCCTGTGTATACTGTATGTTCTATGTACGTGTAGTGTGAAAGGACTACAACTTCCATTTTGTTGTGCAACCCTATGTTTTGATACTTTGATACCTTGAATACCTTGAATACCTTGAAGACTACTAACAAGCAAACATGGATGCAAAAAACGCAGGATTTCAAATGCTTTACGAAATCCGCTTTGAACAGGTTTCATGAGAAAGGGAATGCATTTAACATGTTTGTTCGAAGGACACACACAATGCATTTTGGTGAGAAACACTGAGTGTAAACATAACGTTTGTTTGTTTGCAAGAAAAACTCCACAGGGCAGCCTTAAGGTTAGAGAAGGAATCTTTGTTATAGTCGCATGAATATTGAATGCACACATGCACATATCTACCGGGACCTACGCACACTTGCTTCCTGCATTACTATATACTGTAAAGGTCAAACAACCTCCTGCTTTGGCACTGGACATGCATTGTGAGGTGTGGAATCATCCATTATGAATGTAATGCTGTGCTGAACAGGCATATGGATCTACATGGGGGATGTAGCTGAAGTGTAAAAGTAAAGTCAGTTTCTTAAAACCCACACAGCTTAAGCTTACCAAATTGCATTTCGGGATATGCAAGAAAATCACCAACTGTAGAGGCAGACACGGTGAGTTGGGAGGAAAAAAGTTACACAAAGTTCTTTAATAATAACCATCAAGCCATGCAGCACGACACTGCTGCATTTTCCAAAGCAGAGAGGAGGGCAGCTCAGGAACTTGAGAGCCCGAGAGCTGAAATCATATTCCAATAAACCAAAAATTAATTAGGTCGATATGTCATTACTAAGAAATGTGCTGTGGGACTAAACACAGGCTGTACTTGTTTAATTAGGCTCCATGAATATCTGATAACCTTGTCAGTTAAAGATGGGGAAAGGCAGACTTTCCTGAGCGTCTGTTGTACAGCTGCCCTCGAATACACAGTGGGGGGCCAGTAGACCATCTGTTGGTCCCATATACACCATTTACCATCAGTGGTGCAGCACAGTATATAGCGTGCGTATGACACTATCTCTGCCAGGGTTGTTGGTGCCACCTTAACACATGCAGCCTTGATATTGTTATGGACAAATCATCCATCAGATAGAAAAATGAGTATCTATTTAGGTTTATCATAGGAGGTTTCTGTGTGTCCTATATCTTACAGACACATAAGCTTGCCGTTGAGTGATACTCATCATATCTAGATGAGATTCGGGCTGTCTGAGAAGCCATCACTCCTGGCTGGATCTGCATCCCCTCCTCCTCTCCCCCACTTCCTTTCTCCCTGCTGTACCGCTCTATCGACATTCAGTCACCCTGACAGATGTTTCAGTCACCTGGGATTAAAAATGAGGCCGAGGTGATAGATCACCTCCATTGTGAAGGATACAATTTTTTAAATGGCCCTACATATTGTAAATGACAAGCAAACCACAATAAAATATACTGTAAATTGAGAGCAGCTGAAGAGATTTAATGTTAAGCCAGTTTTTGGAAACAGTTAGGGGATATTACATGAGGCTATTACACATTTCACAGAGACAGAGAACATTTTTTCTAAAAGGGTAACTTCTGGATAGTCCTGTCATTCAGCCAGGGAATGCAGCTACCATGTAAAAGCGGTTTTCTGACTTTAAAACCAGCCTGGACCTTTATTGCCTCTTACTTTCCCCTCTTTTCAGTTTCTTTTTACTGTAAACTGTCTAATAAAGCAAAAGTGCCATGAAAATTGTCTTTACAAAGACATTTACACTGAAATGCTCCAGGGCTCCAGGGTGTGATGTTCCCTTTGGGAGAACTTGTTGAAAATCTGCTTCTAAAAACTCTTTTCTGGTGAGCTTTTGGCACAGGAGGGTATATGATGCCATATGCTTCCATTTTCTGCAGCACTTCAAAATCTCAACTATAAATTAGAGGTGTAAATGAAAATGCATTACAAAATGGGACTGGATTAGTTTTGCAGGTATTTGGTCAAAAACCTAAAATTTGACCCGATGGTGGCACTAGGGGCTCACCAAAGTTACAGGGAAGTCAGGGGATCACCGACGTCATTAGGATTCATAATGTCAACATTTCATGGCAATCTTTCAAGTACTTGCTGAGATATTTCAGTTTGACATCAGTTTATTTAACTACTCTTAAACAGCCTTTTTAAGGCTTAAAGCTTCAAAATGTAAAATTGAGTCTTTATGCAGTCGGGATTAAAGAGGTAATCAAGCGTCTCAGACACAGAGAGCACAAAACAACCTTTTTGTATCATTAAATGAGAACTGACACGTTTTTTAACAGGTTCAAATAACCTAACTGGCACCACATTTAATGAACATATTGTGTTACAAATAACTATAAAGGCCTAATAAACCTGCAGTGTGACCACAGCAGGTGGCAATATACCCAAGTTAGAAATTCATGAAGTGATTTGACGCGTATAATGAGAGGCTTTTTTAATGAAAGATCTCTTTAATTTTTCTTTTATTTGTGGGAACGAGCTCACAGCTCTTTACGGAGACTCCCGACATAAAGGCAAACTTGTGATGGGCAGATTTCTGGCACCGGCAACATGCGCCTCTGTTTACAGACATGAGTGTAATAGACCACTATGTCATTAACTAGTCCATTGAACTGGCTAATAATATGACTTACATGAGGGAGGCCAAACCACTGGGTGCCAGTTAGTTTTCCCATTGCTATCAATTTCACAGTGTGTGTTGTCAGTCACTGTCATTTCTTCCCAAGCAGACCTGGGATATAGGTAATATTTGCAGCACAAATACGTTTTTTTTTTTTTTTTTTTCTCACAAGAAAATTCATTGGACTTGATTCAAATACGAGATGTGGATTTTAGCTTCCAGAGCGGCAACATGTTGGTTTAGATTGGCAGGCAGCTAGATAAATCGACAGAAATGAGCATATACGACGTGGAACTAAATTGAAGAATTATTCAAATCCTACCTATGTGCTTTGATTGTCTGATTAACATTTGCAAACACCAACAATCCTTGCCAAAAAAAAACCCCCAAACAACAAACTTCTTTCTGTGCTGCTCCTTCGACAGTCGGAGGAATTTGCAGGCTTATTGCTGCAGCTTTTGGTTCTACATTAACACCACCGAGGAAATGCTCTTACATCCCTAAAAACGTCATCCTACTTAGTATCAAAGTCTTCTCTCCCAGTTTTTCTAATTGATTCCCTGCAGAGCTGCGCTGCACACTGGCATGACATCAGAGATTATGAGGTGAGACGAGCTTTCTGTTCTGGTGGTTTGAACAGTAAACATTCGCTCATGTCAAGGGAAAGGAAACAAAAAGGTAATCACGGGGAAGTTTTCCCTCAACACGCTGCTCTTTGTTTCTCCATGACGGCTCAAAGGTATATTGCGAGATTCAAATCTACAATGCAATGACTGTCTGCTGATTTGGCGCTTTGATATTGGGTCATTCGATATTGCAACCCAAGACACAAACGCACCCAATAATCACGGAGCGAGGAGGGGGGGGGGTGACAGACAAGGTCGACCGCTATCACAACAATCCTGCCCCCGTGTGCAACACACAGAGGCTGTTGGACGAGATGTGATCATAATTACGGAAAAAATCCAGCAGAATGAACAGAGCCTGCCGGTCTGATAGGGCGATAAGGAATTACTGAAGCACAAGTAATAAGAAAAGGTGAGAGGAAGAGCTCGCTGAAATAAACACCACATCTATTTCTTTCAAGCTTATTTAAGTATTATAGCACGTCAGCGTGATTATGGAAATACTAATAATTAAATCATGATGCTAAAGCACCTTCTATCTATAATTTATAGGTGCCTGAGGAGTTTGAAACTGAATAAACAAGGCTCAGTTTCCCCATGAGAAACATTTGGAGCTATTATCTTTGATTAATGATTTTCTAAGCCTTTTCTTTCCAGCCTATGAGGACGGTTCCTCAAAATCTAAGCACTCTCAAATGGGATCAAATCAAAGCGCAAAACACACTAGAGCGTCTGATTACAAAATGCTATTTTTTTTGCTTGTATTGGAGTGTAATCACAGCTTTTTTTTTTTTAAAACCAATATATTAATTAGAACTCCAAGCAAAATTAATTTAATCCTTATCAAATCTCAGGGCCCGGCTCGTGTTCTGTAGCTGCCAAAATTGATATCATTAACTTCACATTTCATTTTCCTGTTTCACATGTAATTTAGCATGCCATCTGGTATCGTAAGGAGGGCGATCCAGGGAATCACTTGGCACCCTGTCATATTTCAAATATACAATTTCTGGCTTTGAGGAGAATTAGTATGCTTAACACTGAGGTCAGGCGATATTGATAACTATCACTCATCACAGCGCTACAGTGCTCAGTCTGTTCAGTGGTGGAAGAAGTTCACACATACTTGAGAAAAAATGCCAGTACAACTATTTAAAGATTCTCAATTACAAGGAAAAATACAGATGTGTATACAGAAGTATTGCCAGGAAAATATGCTACGTAACAAAAGTAAAAGTAATGGTTCTGAAGAAAAATGGCTCCTGTGACTCATATTTTTATTCGACTGTTAATAGTATGTAACAATATAACAAAGTCTGTTTGTAGCAATGGTTTTAACTACTATATATACTGTTGGGTATAGTCCAGGGATTCCCAACGAAGGGGTCACAAGATCAATCTGATGATTATTGGGATAAAAAAAAAAAAGTAGGAATTTTTGGGACTTTCCTTTAACCAAGTGGCTCCCAAAATTGAGTGAAATGCCCCAAAAGAACTAAAATTAGACTCTACTACTCTGCTTACGGCTTTTCTTGGAACAAAAGAAATGCAATTTACCAATTAGTGTATTTAATTTTCCTCCATGTTTAGATACGATTGTGTTCATTTGAAAAGTTTGGTAACGACTGCTCTAATCTTTGCTTTTGTTGTGAAACGTTTGACAATTTCTCGTAATTGTTTAATTAGTGTAATAGTTTAATTAATTTTAACCATGTTAAAAAAGTTTAGGGGTGAAATCTCTCACTGCTAAAACCTCTGAAACATGACGAGGGGCTCCAAGTAGACACTGCTTTAAAATGAAACTATATCCGTCTGTTAAATTTGTACTTTTCCCTCTGACATGCAGAAGTGAAGTAGAAGTAGTAGCATAAAACATGTACTTGGTTAATTTCAACCGCTGGTTCTGTCATATCGTAGCAACTAACTGGTCTGCAATGTTTTATTCATAGGACATCACATGAACTCCGAATGTCCAACATTTCCCATCATATCTGCTGTGTGTTCTGCACAGTGCACCACGGCAGCTCAAAGAAAATGATTATTGGAGTGGATCTTCTGTTGGGAAATGGACTCCTGAAGGTCAGTGGGCAATGCACGTGGCCCCGGGCTGGAGGAGACGAAGGGGTGGATGGGATATCCCCCCGCGTCCTGCCTGGCCCCGGTGAGATTACGAGCGATGTAATAGGATCGTCCATTTTCTGTAATAGAACACAGAAAGGCTAAGCCCTGGCTTGGGTCTTACTCGCGCCCCAGATCAACACCAAGGCAACAAAAATATATATATATATATATTTAACTCCGGCTCTCCTTGCTCAGAGGAAAGGAAGCTTAGCTGCCTTTAGACGTAAGCAAAGATACACAGTGGCTGCTTTGCACCGCATCCAAGCCACAAAAATCCCAGCTGAGCCGTAATGAGAAGTGAATAGACTGCGATAGGGAAGGCTTTGGCTGGATTTGTTTGTACAACGGCACAGTGTATTTCATGTTGTTTAATTGGCTCATTTGCAAACTGATGATACACATTCAGAGATAATAGAGTGACTGCATTGAAATGCATGACACAACTTACACTTTGTGAAAGGCCTGAACTAGTACAACCGATGTCTCCTTCTTATTGACAACTCAACACAATACACTCCCAGCGCAGAGAACAATCAGAATAATATGCCACGACATATTGAAAATAAATACTTTTTTTTTTACGTAGTCTCTAGTTAAATCTCATAAAAAAGATTAAAGGAGTTCATTATTTTGATAATGCCATGTTTGTAGGTCTACAGCAATGTTCAGAGGCAAAATCTTTAATTTGGTCTCTTGTGGCGTTGCACTTCCATCCTCAGCAAGTAATTTCTTTTCAGAGTTTCTCCCTCGAGTATATCTCAGAAAAGCCTTCAAAGGCTCTGAATTTGTATTGTCAATAGATGTTTTGTTTCAGCAGGGGAATGTTTTTCAGAGGCAATTCCGTCTGAAAAGATATATTGATTGAATCATCCTGCTAAAGGGTGGCCCTCAAAAGCAACAAGAATCCACTGTTCATGAGAATCTGATAGTGCTGCTAACCCCCTCTTCCCAGTCTTCTTTGCTGTGAAGAGAGGCTATTCCAGGTTAAACAGACTTTGGCCGACTGTCACCCGTCTGCCGAGTTGCTATAGCAACTGCATTTCATTCTTCAAACAAGATGCAATGGAGTTAGGAGAGTCAAATTCTCAGAGCTTCCCGAGGCGTCACCAGAGGACAAAACATCCAAAATGAATGCGGCTGGGAAATAAAAAATAAAATAAAACGAGGCTTCACATGATTTCAATTCAGCAAGTCAGTTATCAAAACAGATAAACAGCGTCGTCTGTTCCCTGTCCCTAGGCCGGGAATGGTAACCATCTGTTCAGACAATTTCCCAGAGAGCAACATTTGAATTTCTCCTTAATGAATGCTCAGACACTGCAAGTATAGCCTGCCACTGTGGTGCGGTGGTGTGAGGATGTTAATGAAACCTGAGGAGGGTGCGGGGAGAAAAGAAATATAAAGTTGACAGCTACATTAGCTATATCTAATCCATTCAATTCCCATTATTTCAAACAACAGGAGGCATAAACAACTGCCAGTGTTTCCTGCAGCCGAAGCTATTTGATGCCAAACTTTTGGAAGGGGGGGGGGGGGCTGACCGCAGGGGACGCTGGAGGAAAGGTAATGAATACAGGCTGCATACTGGTAGGGACGAAAGATAACTTCTTTAAAGGAGAGGGGAGAGGCTTTGAAAGCAAAGCCCCAGTGTGTGTTTATCGGCGAGCTGATCTTTGAAGGAGCCTTGATTAGTGGCGCAGTCATCTGTCACCTGGCAACCACAGCCATGCAGTTTCTTTTATTACAGCTTTATGTTTGCATTTGCCCTCTCATTGATTCATTATTTTATTGTATTATCAAGTGCCCTCCCCGGCGCTGTGGGCCTGTGGAAGACACCTGTAGCTTCAAGGCCTCGCAGTGGAGCAGAGCGAGAAAACAAAGAGCAAGTCATTCTGATTATAATAAAACATAAATTCATGCTTTTAAAAATAAAGAGCATACAGTGGTACATAATGCACTGGGAAAAATCGAATTTCCCACTCCGAGTCAAAAAGCAACTCTTCAATGTCCGGCTGATTGACTCCCCCTCGCCCACTCAGGCCAAGCTCTCTCTAGCCTTTGCACCGAAACAATTGGCCTCAGTAATTAAAAAAGAAACCGCTGTCAGCGGTTGCCATTCTGTTTTATTATATTATTATATTCTGTGGGTTATGTCAGACCGCTGCATACACTCACAAATGAGATGTCTAACTTTTAAACAAAGGTTGCTATGGAGGTAACAGTCTGCAAATCACTGTTCCTGTGCTGCATTATGGCAAATGTATCTCTCAACACATATATAGGAACAATTATAGTCAAAATTGGACTTTGTAAGCTGCCATTTAAAGTTGCAAAATCTTAAGATTTTGGTCGTAATGACATGTGTATCAACCACAGGGAACCGCAGCGAACACGCCTTGAGCTGCCACTCAGCCGCCGCTGCTGTATCTGTTTACAGCGAGCACAAACACACTGCGGGCTCAGAGGATTCGATATGTAACGTTGTTTTAAGAAGGAAGACTGAGGAGGATTGTCAACAGTGATGTCTGACGTGTCACATTTGGTCACCATGTTGCACTTTTTTAATGAGAAACTGCGAGCGAGAGGCGAGCTCAACACGTCTCCGTCTTGACTGTCACTTTCTGATTGATTAGGGAAAAGCTAACGCACGCACACTCAAGTAGAGATGCGCGCATGTTACCGTGGTTACCAAATTGCTTTACATTATTGTATACACTGATTATACAAATCTCTTATAAGGCCTCTTCCTTGGCAGCTCACGATAAGCAGATGGGATTTAACCGTTTAACAGTAATTTAGCATTTGAATTCATGCTGAAATCACACACTGTATCTCCTATCACACAGTTGTCATGGAGATGGTTTAGTTTTTTATTACAGTTTTTTTTTGACAGCCAAACTTTTATTTCCAAGGTCAAGAATGAACCGTCAAGTGCAACTTGAATGCTGCACAGATAGTAGAGGTAACTGAAAAATGCGGGCCATAAAAAGTATTAAAAAAAGTGAAGAAAATCTTAATGATTATAACTTTAAATATGCAGTGGTGAAATGTGCATGCCCTCCCCTCTGCTGGGTTACAGAGTGCAGCACTTCTGAACAGTCAGTGTATGCACATTAATTACCCGGAAGTTATCAAAAAATTCGATTGATTTAGTGCAACGGACTCAAAATTTAGTTAATTACCAAAAAAACTGCCAAACACTACCCTACAACAGGCAGACATCCAGTCTTAGATAAAGTACACACGTCTTATCAAGGTGCCCCGCAGAAAGAAAAAAAAATGCATCTCCCAGGGGTTGTTACTGACTCGGAGAAAGTCTATTCCCTCATTTACACACAGAACTCACTGTCTTAGGCTGCCTCAGTGCCCCTATGATAAATGAATCAGATGGTGTGTCAGTTTTCTTCATTTAATTATGTGCTTTCTGGTTGAATCCTATGAATGAATCATCTAATTAAATGCAAATGACGAAGCAAAGAGTTGCTATCTGACTGGAAACGGGGATCTGTTTTCACCCCAGCGACGCTTTGTTTTGTTTATTAGAAGAGGCTGGTAAAAAGCGGCGGGCACGGAGAGAGAGAGGATATCGTGTTAGGAGCTTTGGCAAAACGAGCTCGCCACAGGGTGCTCCGCTTCCCAAAACTGGTTGTTGACCTCCATCTTACAGGGTGCGAGCGAGTAACAAGCTCCCGGGAGAAAAAGCACCTTAGAATACAACTGTTTAGTGTTAGTCTTTTATCTTCAGAGATAGGAAGAGGGGTGGATTCTGCACCTTTTGTTTGGGCTAGTCATTAATTTGCAGCGGTGCTCGCCATAAAAGAGAAATCAGTTGCACTTTGACCGGTCTTGATTTTGCCAAAATACATTAATTATTGCAAACACTTTGTGCTCCCCTGTGTTCACTGAAGCACTTTAGTTCTTACTGTGCATGAGGGATGCACTTTACCCGTTTTTGTCAAAACGGAGAGTCAAAAAGAGCTCGTTGTATAGATTTTCTGTGTTATTAGACATTCCACAGCAGGGGAAAAGCCAAATTTAAGGGGAGTGAAAGGAGGTAATACAGCAACACCTGCTGCATACAGGTTTTTAAACATCCAAGTATACCTCGTTTCTAAGGGAAGAAGTATTGACTGTGACAATATTGAGATCTATTTCTATAAAACAGAGAAGATGAGCTATTAACACCTGAAATCTCTACCGCTGGTGACATAATTGCTGAGTTATAAGTTAATTTAACACTTTGAGGCAATTTTAAGGTATGGGAAAATCAAATTACTTACTTATGAGGTTGCCTAAAGTTCATCCAATCTCCACCAAGTTTGAGCAATTGTAACCAAAAAGTCCTGCAAAATGTGTGTGTTATAAGCAACATTTAAGTGGCCTGCTGAGTTAGTATTCTTGTCCATATCATACTGTTATGGTATGTACAATGGTACACATCCTAATTGGTTTACGGTGCTGATAGCACCCCTATGGGAGTCTTTGTTTTATTATTCTGCTATCAAGGCTGCTGCGGTCATTATACTGTACGTTTTTACCACTGGTTTATGTCTCAGAGGTTATGTGATGTCCTGAGGTTGATTTATGTGAGCACACCAACGCACGTCCTTATCAATTATGTTGAAATGGCAAAAACGTATCCAAAGTACTTTTACTCACAAGCCCTAATATTACTGGGCAGGATTCAGGTATTCTTCTGAATAAACTTTCTAAACATTTATATTATGGAAATAGAAATTCAGTAGTAGTAACGCCCTTTAGAATGACACATATAAGCATTTATTTTGCCCCTAATTTTGCCTGATTTCAACTGTCTGTGCCTTCGAGCACAATGGTGGAAAGTTTGCTTGGTTAGGTTTAAGGAAACATCTACTCTCTAATGTCCCAAATATCCCATCACATAATTATTACTGGAGGGATCAAAAGTGATACAGAAATATAAAATGCTCACTTAGTTTATGACACCATGAACATGCCAATTTATTACAGGACCCAATTAAATGATCACCCCAGTGTGATAATTGCAATGGTAATTAGCGTTTATTGTAATTACAGTGCAGGATTCACATGGATAACTAACCAAATGATTCAGGCTAACCAAGAGCAGCCTATACAGCTTCACAAGTCAAACGTATAGGTTAATAATATATTTCATACTGTGCTTCAAATTGCTTTTATCACAGAACATTGCTTCGACATGGGGTGTGAATTAAGTGGGTTTCCACCGACAGGGCAGTTCAATGAAAAGGAAATCACTCAGAAGTGCAGTGACCTCCTGCAGCTGAGGGGAAAGAGTACTTTTACATATCAACAGTAGTAATAATAAGTAACAAAAAGTAACACTTTTGTCTTCTTACAGCAAATCCCTGTAATATTAATCTCAATTAATAGATGTAAGAATAACAGTCCAGAGGCATAAATATATCCTAAATCATGGGGAAAATAACCGGTTTGAACCATATTTTTTAAAGTAACCCATTCATGTGATACTGAGATAAACCAAAGCAAGGGTAGATTGTACTGAAGGCTGGGCTGCTTATCGATGCATATGTACGGCCACGCTTGTTTATGTGTGGCAGCTCCAAGATAAGTTGCACTGCCTTATCTCCCGCTGCGCTATCAAAGAATTCAAGCACAATTCAACACAGATTTAAAGAAGCATCTGGCTCCCTGTTACACCCGGGCCCTCAGGAAAACCCTCCTTCAGAAAGGAAAATAGCATTAAATAAGACGGCATCTGTTCTTTCGTCCGAGGAGGTAAAAAAACAAAGCAAAAAAACAGAAGTTGTCAGCTTGTGAATTAAAATTCACTGGTTTATATCTCATTTCATTATGAGTGGTTCCAAATTTGACATGAATAAAGCTCAAAGGATGAAACTCTTTCATCTAAAGCTGATGAAGCCACCACGTAATGTGTCTTGCGTTAACATATGAGTTGTTTGACTTCTTAGAGATCATCATCATCGACAGTTGACACTTTTATTTCCTTAACTGGCTCTAAATGGGCCTTCGTATTCAGTTGTCTTACAGTATTTGACGTCTGTGTTTGTAAAAGCTCATTAATTCAAAACGGCAATTTCCTGCTGCACACCATTAAGATAAAATATTAGTGCAAGCAGCTGATAAACACATATTATGCTTTTTTAAACAACCCCAGGCGGCTGATATCTAATACTGTTGCTAACTAACCCCAACCTAATTTGAATCAACTACCTGTAGTACCATTTAATTTGATATAGCAAGCAGCAGACTGACAGCTGAATCCATGCGGATGCACGCTCAGGGCTCGAGACAACGCGAGTTCACTGACTACGCCGCAGTCGACATTTTCATCCCCACCATGCGATAACTCTCTGAGGCACTCTGACATTTCCATATGAAATACATCTGGTTTGCCGAGGTTCCTGAGCAACTTCGAGCTTGGTACCCTCCTCCTCCTCCTCCTCCTCCTCATCCTCCTCCTCCTCTTCCTCAGGGCTGTTTGTTGCAAAAGCTTTTGCAGGTTCAAACAGAGACGTTAGATTAGACCCGGGGGACACAAACACCATCGCAACAGGAGCAAATTGGGAACTGAATGAAAGAAAAATCAATTATGCCAAAACCCCTTATTAACAATTAGTGCTGGTGAGGAGGCTTTCTCTTGCTTTTGTTGTGGCTGATTGTTTTGAGAGTGGCATCCTAGGCAGCTGGGCTTGTTTGCCTGACTATTGTCTTCAATACTGATTGTCACCGCCCAGAGGGGAATCTTGACAAATATCATTTCTAGGTCTGCAAGTTTTACAGGAGACAAACTTAGACCACGGTCACATGGTTCAAACATTACCAGCAGCGCCTTAACATTAAAAAACGGGGCCTCACCAGGTTTCTAAATATTGCTTTGTACATGTGACTCATGGGTTTACTTAGTCTTTTGGTTCACTTATTACAAAACGGTGATCTGCAGACCTTTAAAAAATAAGTGTGTATATTTTCTGCTAATTACAGTAAATGTCTGCACTTGTATTTAAAATATTTGTCTGAGATCTTAAGTATGACATTTCAGATATTTTGTCATGTTAGGGACCGTTTTAAAGTGCATGCATCATAGATAATAATGCATTTTAGAGTAATAATGGGTATTAGATTAGAAAAAAATCAGTAGTACAATGACATTTCCTGCAAATAAAGGTGACCAACTTGCATCGTGCACCCTACCGCAGCACATTTAACTCTGAGCTGGTGTTTAATTGCACACAATAATGGAGTTGATTTACCACTTAAAGAAGGTAACCTAATAGTGCTAAATTAGAGTTTAAACAGGGTAATATATCAGGACTTTAAGTGGACCACAAACCCTTCAACATAAACATCTGTCAACTCCAAATGTTAATATTATATTTCTCATATAGTCCCTGAAACACTTTCTTGGAAAAAAAGCATTAAAAATAGTAATCAAATGACATAAAAGTATCTTTATTCTGACTTTTATCTCAAAATTCAGAATTCTTTGAATAAAGTCAGAATTCTGAGTTTAATCTCAGAACTCAAATAAATTTTTCACATGTGGCTCGAATCCTCTTCCATAGATCCCAGACGCCCGCTTTGAAAAATCATTTGTTCCACTGTACATTTAAGATTTTACCCTTTCACTTTCATGCTATTTTTCTGCTGCTCGCAAAGAGCTGACCTTTCCTTTAACTCCTTATCATGTCTGGTCTCCTCTGATCTACTTTATGTGGCAAAGACGGATCGCACGGATAAACTTTTCTGTACCCGGCTAATAAAATCAACTTCTGGTCACTCATTTCAGCGCAGGCGAAGCTTCAAAGTTAGGAACACAGTTCAGCTCACTTATCTGTGTAGAGGACATGTCTGAGCTGGCTGATGCGCCCCGGGGCCCCTGCGGGCCAAGCTGGGCGCCCCCTTACATCCAATCACAGCTGGTGAGAGGCTGGTTGGGCAATGATGAGCAGCTGGCTTTGTCACATTAGCCGTGACCGTGTGTGACCCCGGGGGTGGCTTGGCAGGCTGCTGGCTTACCAAGAGGCCTGAGAGGGAGCCCCAGTGTGGGGATCGGGGAGGGAAATGAGCCGGAGAGGGCGCCGTCTACGACAGGAACGCTGGCGGACGGCGAAAAAAAAAAGGAGGGACGCGCAAGCGTGCATCCGCCGCCGCTCAGGCTGGCCGGCGGCCAACCGAAGCAGATGCTGTGTGCTGATTCGGTGACTCGGACGCTCCAGGGGGGTTATTTATAAAAAGGTCTCATGGTCAAATGTGATTTTTGCAACGTGGTAGGCAGGTGGAAGAAGTGTTTGTTTACAGAAGTTTAAAATGTTGGCTTGAGATGCACTCCTTTGCTTCCCTTGCGGCGGTGTTGGGGGTTGATAGGGGTTGTGCGGTGCGCGGCTTCCACATGACACACTGTGATGTAAAATAAGCAGTAAAATCTAATCCAAATTGGACCCCTTTGGATCTGGAAGTCAGTGCTATGCTTTCCTTATCTACGGCTCAAATTGCACAACCGGGAATGTTTTTCCAAATGGAGGGAGAAAACTAATCGTTTCAGCTTCAACGGGAGTCCTGCAAGCCCACCATTCAGTCATGATGGTAATACCCAAATGTCAACTAAAGACATCACCTGCAGCCAGGGAAAAAGAATCAGCGGAGGACAATATAATTCAACTTTTATAGGTATAAAAGCTGTTTTAATCCAACAACAATATATATCTAGTTTGGCTGTCAACAATCTATCATTTTAGTTGGACCAGAAACCACATACAGAGGTTAATTATTCTAAAGCTAAATACTAAAATCTAATGGTTTACTGACAGGATATGTATATGGTCGAGTAAACCTCACACATGATGAGCAGAGAACATGATTTAAAATGTCAGCTAAACTGGTCTGGAATATTTATAGGATGAGGAACTGAAGTTTTATAAAAATGTACTGATGAAAGTGAAGATCAAAAAAAAAAAGTAAAAGCCCGAGGCGGGACTCCCCACTGAGAGGAAAGAGGGAAAGGCAGAGGATGCGAAAGGACAGGAAGTGGACAGAGAGGCGAGTAGGCAGGAGAGTTAGTGAGATTGAGGGGGTGAAAAACAGTGAGTGAGAGTAATGTGAAAGAAAGAGATAAAGATTGGGGTGGAAAGAGCAGAGAACATAGTGGTGTTTCTCAGTGTCCTTCTTACTCGCATGATGATTTTGCCCAAAATGAAAATGAAAAGAGGAAATTGTAAATAAACTAGTTTTACCCCAGAGTTGATCAAGCCACAGTTGAATGTTTGAAGAGCATGTAAAAATAAAGATCACATTCAAACGGCAAATTGAAATCATGAACTAGCAATTCAAAAATGGAAGGTGGGGGTGGAAATATAAAATGGAAACGTGTCAAAATGTTGAACTACTCCTTTTACCATATGGATCAGAAAACAGCGAGGATCTATCCGTTAAATAGAGAAAGAACAGCAATGTAAAACAAAACTCCACATGACAGTGATACCATGCAGGAGATAAACTAATCCCTGTGCTTCTTATTAGTCAGTCTCTCTTTTCTCCCTCCAGAGGGTCCATCTACTCTCCATCCATTTCAAGCCCACCCTGCTACTACTACTTTGATGAGATGTTTCCATGCATGAATATAAGACACAAAAATGGGCAGAAAAAGACCCCCAACAGCCCTGTGGGGAGCGCCTCATTTCAGTCAAGCGACAACTACAAACAACTACAGAAGTATCTGAGATGCGTTTAAAGAGTGACGCCTTTGTCACTGGTTTTTTGACATTACTGTCACGTCATAACGGATTTCAGAAGCAGAATATATCCGGTAATAGTCGTGAATATCCCCCCCCCAAAAATGATATGAGCAGGAATTCGGAGCTGAGCTCGTACACCTGCGGAGTGACTATAGCCTCAAATTTCCACGCAGCAGGACTTAAAGGATGACTTAAAGAGATTCAGGAAGAAGGACGAGGAGCCTAAACTGTAAAGTTAACAAGGTGGATTTAATCATACGCATTATAAAGGAGCTGCCGCTGCCTCAAATACCCCTCCTTAGTTTTAAAGTATATTATCAGTCAGTGACTCATCAGCCATTATTTCTACTGAATTCTCTGTCATACAGGATATGGTGTTAAAAACGTATTAGAAATACTGTGAGAGTAATAACCTCAAGAGTCTCTCTGAAATAAAAGGTGCAACAGATGTTCCACACGCATTACTGCTCACATACAGCAGCTCTGGAAGGCACACTCGGCTCTATTACTGTCATATTTCTCACCATATGTTAAATCAGTTTGGTGCAAAAGTTTGGGCTTTAATGGGAACATTGTGCTGTTCAAGACAATTCAAATAACTGACCTGATTGGAGCACTATAATTAAAACATCCAGACGAGCAAAAAACACAATGCACCTGCTACCAAAAGGACATTTGCTTCATAATAATACTACAGACAGTCCTACTTACTGTTTTTGTGACTGTAACCAATATTAGAGATAGATCATAGCCAAAAGGGATAGCAATCTTAATATATTCTTCCAATTCCAATGCAATTTGCAATAATTTTGCAATTTAAAATCCACTTGAAATGAAAAAACATAATACAGTATGTAAGTATTGTTAGTAAAACTATTTTCCAATGCAGAAACTAATTCCTTTTTCATTTCTATCTATTTGTTGATGGAACAACATGTTAGTGGAGGATATTGTTATGGTAAAGATAAGTACATTTAAAATGACTCTGAGACGTAAAGGGAGACTGGCACCATCTCCACTGAGTTAGCTGCACCTGAATGATTCATGCGTATTTAGAGACACACAGCCCTTTTCTATTTTATGTGGTGCATCAGCGATCATTCTCAAATAGCATCTGTCACCTTTTCAGAGGGTGGACATCTCATTTTGAAGCAGGATCCATATAACATATTAAGTAATGGCTGTGTGTGTGTGCACGCGCGCACGCGCCTTTCATCCTCTCTGCGTTGCATGGTCTCTAAAATTAAAGTAAGTTAATTTAGCGGTCTATTGAGTAGTCCATTCTATTTCCCATCACATCCCAAGGTGACAGCATGATACTCTATAATACACTTTCATGTTGTTTTGAAGAGAGAGGGTAGACAAGGAGCCGGCTTGTGTGTTTGCTCCGTCCCCTCCTCATACACTATAATGCTTTCTCCCACACAACCTGCTATTACAGCCCCTCTAATCAGATTTGCCGAGCGAGGCCAAATGCAGGGCTCCTATCTTGACTACCTTAACGCAGCGAAAGGGGGTGAGCCATCGGAACCCCTCTTTGGACAGGCAGCTGAAATAACAGTGATCACTCCTGACAGCAGCGCATGAGTGGAGACTGCACTCACATTTGGCACGGCGCTCAAATGTCATTTCACCTTCGGCGCGCACTAAAAGGTGACAGGCTTCATCCTTTCTTGCCAGGCGGACAGGTTGGCTGCAGGCGAGGACTCCGGGGATGAACACCGAAACCAATATGTGTTGCAAAATGAAATGACTTCTGGCCTGACTGACAGACCCCAAAATGAACAGATATGTTAATGATACATAATAAATGCCACTTGGGCAAGCTTGATATTCAGATGTGCACTGTGTAATTAGGTAATATCTGAGGGCAAATTGTTATGTTGATGGGATAATGTGGCTGAATCAATAGCAATAACACGTCCAATAACAGGTCAAGTATCATCTGCAAAAATGACGCGAGGTTGTTTGGTATTTGAGGACGAATGGATCCAAGTAAAACGAGAAGGTGGACACACGGGCAGTTCTTATGGCTGCCGGAGAGTGTTAAACTACAATAACAAAGCCACCACATGAAAAGGGATTTTCACTTTGAGGCAACCAAATTATAAAGCTGGCAAAAAGACCAGCATATTAAGCTTAATTGCCAATTAACAGTGCATGGCAGCTACAGCAAGCTTTTATAAGAGTTGGCAAAACAAAGGGACACTGATAAGTTATAACAAGGGCAAATAGTTGGTGCTCTAGTTTGCACGTGCATCAGTGACATAAAACCATTAAAATCAAAGCAACTGGGATTCACTCTCACTAAAAGGGAAATTCTGTTGTTTCTTATTTCTACAACTCAAGCCCTATTTTCATCATTCATACACAAACCAACATATTATATGTGTAAATTTGTTTATTTACAATCCACAGTATGCACTGATTTGAAGGCTTGGGTTGCTTTTGATCAGCTCTCTAAAGTCCATACTTTTATTTCCAGTGCATACCTTTTACTACATCTGCAATCTAACATTGTACATACTAAAATCTGTAGAATATTAATGTACTTACATATAACGAGAAAATGTTAGACGCTATGATCTTTACAAAACTAGACTTTCACGATGCCTTGTGCATTTATGACCAACATGTTGGGACACATAACCTGGTGTAAGAGAGTCACTTCCCTGCGTTCTTTTCTATATCTGGACATTTGTAGAAATACCAAGACATTAGGTTTCACGGATAGCAGGATAAAGCGAAAGAAGCCGTCCACAGCCTTCCTGATCCTCACATCCAAATATCACCTAACCTTCGTAGAGCGTTTCCGACTCCTTCATCTTTCAAAGAACGGGAAGCTTTTCCCTTTGAAGAAATGATCCAGTCTCCCACTACACAGAGCTGAGGGGAACGGAAGCTGATCTGAAGGGAGACGCTGACCCTATTCTTTAGGGTAGTATTCATAGATAGGTAATAGGCCTATATTATCTACCGCCCAGTACAATCTGAGCCAGATTCTAGAAAGTTTGAGGACACAAGGGAAGTATTTCAACTGTTTTATGAGGCTTTAGTTGAGTTGTGATGGTTTATTTGTGAATCTACACCATGATTAATTCCTGCACGCTGGCCTGGAGTGTTTTATTATGAAATATGCAACTAACTCACGTTGTCTTGGCGCCATAAAAAGTGTCACTTGTACCATTGTGAAGTTAAATCAGAGAAGTCACATGGAATTCATTTTTCCACCGCTGACCAGTACCCGTGCCTTTTCTTATAACGAGTAAGAAATATGTTTTGGGTTTTGGATAGTTTGATGCATATTCCTCTGTTTGACCTCTATCTGACTCAAAGAACAATGAACATCTTTTCATATTATTTCTTGTTAGTGATTGATACAGCGGAGGAAGGAGACAATGAGATAAGGGGAGCAGTATCAATCATCATTTGCAGAAGGTCATTGGTGTGGACACTGAAACCGTTCTGTCCCTTCACTTCAAATTTGAAATTTAACGTCCGGTCGGCTTTAAGAGTCCGGACATTAAAGTAAAAGATCCCAAAATGACGAGGCAGGGACATTAATTAAATTGACCTTGAGGAAACGATGATTATTCTTATACAGGGATCTTGTATGGGTGGACTGTATGTGCTTTAACACTGTCATATTGCACAATCCTATTGATTAGGACTATTTAATTAGTTTGACCTACTGGGGTATCACATTAATGTTCAGCCAGGGAATTCAATTAAGAGCAATGCGAGAAAAAAGTGTTTTACAAGCAGTGAACACAACAGTAGCACCTTTGCTCCTAACGAATATTTTCATGCTCTTATCTACCATCTGCTGCACTGACAAGGTGTTGCCTCTCTGTGATGGTTAATTATGTGCTGTACACTGGCAGAAATGCATTAGTGGAAGTGCTGTGCAATGAACTCAACCTTTAATGTTGTTAAACTAATTAAACCTTTGCTAATCAGTTACTAAAAGTTTAGCGTAGTTTTCAATCTATTAAGAACTTCTATCAAATGTATCCAACATTCAACATATTCACCTTATAGGAAGGGAAACAAAGCAAAGATCTCTAATCATATTGTCTGACAACAGAGTGTCTTATAGTCATGTATTGAGTTAGCCGCTTGCTTAAACTTATTTTTTTTGGCCACTTGGGGGCAGCAGAAACGAGCTGCAATCACAACACTGACATACTATCACCCTTTAAATTGATATGGCAAACTTGTAGGCAAATTATTGCTATTTACACATCTAGCAGCTGAAAGATGCTATAAAGCTCCGTAGAGGCGAGGGGAAGGGCAGAGTCGGGAGATAATCATCTGCGGGTTCATCACTACAAGTAGTCACATACAAGT
The DNA here is from genome assembly GCA_031216445.1 of Lateolabrax maculatus. Classification (NCBI taxonomy): domain Eukaryota; kingdom Metazoa; phylum Chordata; class Actinopteri; order Acropomatiformes; family Lateolabracidae; genus Lateolabrax; species Lateolabrax maculatus. Next base: position 5,706,303 of record CM062215.1, on the reverse strand, counting down.
AGCCATGTGATCAATTGTTAATATCGGAATATCTATTATAGCAGCTTTAAGGCACTAAACACTCCAAAACTACCACATACATTGACTGCTGGACAGTGAATGCACACACGGTTTTCTCTATATTTTACTGGCTGTCTGTATTAGTTTCACACATAAAGTAGACATGTACAGTCTGTACAGTCAGACATCTTTGCCTGTGGACATCTGCAGACATGGGCAGATGACGAAATTGAAGTCATGCAGACCCCTTGCAGCTACATGGACGCAGAAAATATAATGTGAGGTTTATCCCATCTATTCTTTACAGGTTACCCCTGTTGCCCAAATTAGGAATTTCTGCCTCTAGTAACTGTGAAAGAAACTAGAGATCCCACACACCAATAAGATTTTCTGGTGTGCAAGAACTTGTCGAATATGTGGCTCTAGTTTATCACAATGGTAGTAATACTACAGTAAGGATGGGTATTTGCAATTTTCCTCTAAATCGTAATGAAGACAATTTTCTTAATTCAACTGAGATGCTATTTCTTGATAAAATAACCAGACGGTATCTCTGTTTTTGGTTAATTAAATAGGTGACACATAAGGGTACTTGATACCATTAATCTTCTAAATCCAATATTGCCCAACAAGCAGTCCTGCTCATTGATTGCCAGCATCCCTCGCAATGGACTTACACAACCATTGGTATTGAAGAGATAGCTATCGTGGTTGAAACAGTACAGCAAAATGTCGTCACATCACCAAACCACAGTATGCATGCTTTAGAGACAAGATAGAAAGTATTTTAACGTCACCGCACTCCTCCATCCTTTTGTTTTTTTCCACCTCGAGCATCGTTTCACGCACGATCCGAAAAACTGCTCGACCACACACGTGAACGACACACCCAAAACACATACACACTGCCTCAGTTTCACAACCCCGTAGCTGTCTAATGGAATTTCAACATTAATCACCTCCGAAGTATTTCTCCAACCCCAGAGCCGGAGCTGCAGAAGTTGCAGTGCAATCCCACTTGAAGGCAGTTGCGTTGCCTCGTCACGTGGCACAGTTGTGAAAAATCATTCAGAACATGACACGCTCCGAAATCATGATGGGCTGCTGATTCACACGACGCGGCAGTAACCCTATCATGGATCTGAATATAGATATTTCATCTTGGCTGGATGCTTCCCCTTTGATTCCCCTCTTATGCATATTCATTAGCCGTGATATCCACCAGAAGGTTATTATCCATAAATGTCACTCTGTAATTAATTAATCCTGTCTGCTGGTTGCTCTCTCTGCCTCATTAATGAGCCAAGTCTAGCTGATTGTATTCATATTCATGTGTCCAAACATACAGCTCTATTTCGGATTCAGATGCCAGAATATTTCACTTCATTAGCAGCAGGAATCGCCGGAGGGCCATTTGACAAGCAGGATCTGCGTTCTGATTTCCCCGTCAGCAGCGTGCACAGGATCCCGTTTGTCTGTTTGGGTTGTTCCAGTAATGAGGGTACACATGGCTCTGGAGTCAAGAGTGAGGGAATATCTTGGTCGATGAGGCAAAGTTTACTCACATTCGAATGAGAATCACCTTCAATGGGTAATGCGGTCCAAGGAGACAATTATGGGGGTAATTTTGTGCTGTTTAGCAAATTGATTTTTAAAGCTATCCCAGAGGCACATCTATTACTGTTGGTTTGTGTTTTAATAAAAATCCAATATGAATTTGCACAAAGCTGAGATGAGTAACTCTGGCACATTAGGCTAATAGAGAAGAATACCACAGCTCACGAATGGGCTGCAAATAGTTTGACATTTACCCCACCATGCACTCAATTATTGGGCGAGAATTTTATCCTTAGGCCCTGCTCAGTTATGCATGGTGCTTTTCTGCAAATGGTAATAATCTATATAGGCTTTAAGGGACACTGTAACACATGCTCCACTGATATGTGGCCAGAGTGTGTGCTTAGCGGGATGGCTTGGTGCTAAGAGAGATAGCATCGTAATTGGAAGCTCACATGTCAAATCCCTCAACATCGGCCGGGTGTAAAGTGTTCTTGAGCAAAAACACTAAATCCCTTCTTGCACACTGTCACTTCTGATAGGAACATCAGGAAAATGCATAAAACATAAATGTAAATTGAAAGGCTTGAGCAGAGGTCTTCTTTTGTGTGCCCGAGGCTTCTGATTTAAATCACTCGCAGTTGGGCCTGTTACATTAAACGACAATCCCCCAGCAGCTTGAGAAAAACCATCGAGTTAACTGGTTTGCTGGCTGGGTAATGTTTGAAAGTGATGGGAAAGCTTGGCTCCTGATATGAGACAAAGCACGGGAAATGAAAAAGATTGTGGAGTATATTTTGAAAAATTATCACAACATATCTATGGATTTACACTTTTTTTTTTTTTTTTTTTTTTGCTTCATTTATTTTTAACTGAATAAAGAAAAGTATTATCATTATAATCAAAAACTGAAGCTAAGCCGCTGGGTAAGCAGAACTTTAATATCATCTAAGGATTCACATACTCAGAAGTTACAACGGATGAACTCCATTTTCAACTTTTTTTGCACTCCCGTGTTGCAAAATAACACGCTGGCCATCCCCCCAGTCCATAGTTGTCCACACATTTCTCTCAAAACCACGAACGTCAAACTAATGGCAGCGCTACAGGAGAAAAGGCAGGAGCACCACGGATATCTACAGAGGGATTGTGTCAATACGGTGGACCCTTCCACCTTTACATGAATAGAGAGCGACGCTTCTAATAGTTCTAATTGCTTTGTATTTTCCCAAGATTATTAAGGTTAAAACAGACTAATTAACAGTGACATATCTGGGAGAAAAAGTCATCAACGCGTCTCCCACAAGGGATGCCAGCTGTGACACGATGTAAGTCACGCTGTATTATACAGTGTGCTGAGTCATACCTCGGGGTCCCCGGGTGCAACATGTTGTGGTTAGTGGCGACGAGAATCTCAGCTCTGCCGTCAGGGGTGAAATCTCTCTTGGCTCTGGCTGTGGCTCCTCCTGGAAGAAATGTGAACGTATTAATAATGTCTTCTCCTCTTTTATCAAATCTGAGCACGTGGGATAATCTCATAAACACTGTCGCTGAGCTTAAATCAAGGCAGTTTTTTTTTCTTTTTTAGATATATACATGGTTTTCACTGGAGAGCGACTGGCACTCGCTCATTAATCCCAAAAGCAATGAATTACCATGATTAGTGGACATTAGCTGTCTTTAATCAAGCTTTGTGGTTAATTTACTTTCAAACAGCTCTGAAAGGACTTTAGGAATTCAGGGTTGACTTTCAGTGAGGTTTCTGCCTAAGTTTGTGTTTTTATATATATTTTTAGTGAACTGGCTGCAGTCACGCTGTTAACTCTCCATCAGAGGGCAAAACTGCCCAAACTGATGTCCAGGCGCCGCAGGATAAACTGAGCCTGTAAAATGTACGACTGAAAGAATGAATTTACCCCCGGGAAGCCGGTTTTGCAGTCACCCTGGAACAGCATTTCAAAAGAGGATTACTTCCTTGAAGTTTGAAGAACTTCCTGTTGCAACAGGAAGTCAGGGCGGGGCATCGGCAGCCGGTAAAAACACACCGAACTGCTCACTTTACCTTGCAGTTTTTAGCAATTTGGAATAAAATGCACATCATTTCTTGCACGGTGACTTTAGTTAATGCTTTTATACGTATTTTCCTGCTGTCATACAACGTGCCTATAGATAATTCACCCCCCGAAACACTCTAAAACAGTGTGACAGTCTTCTGCATCAATTTGAACGCTTGGTTCTGTTGTTACATTAGTCAAATGTAGATAAAAGCCATATCACTATATTTCCAGCACAGCTGTTTCTGCAAAAGAAAAGTAATTACAACATTTGATTGTAAAATAATGCACTAAGCATCACTAATTGATGATGTCTAATTGTGTAAGATTATCCAAGGATGGATTTTTACTTTAAACTCAGCCAGCGGCAGGCCTTTTTTCTACAATGCACACACATTTTAACTTTAGAAAAAGAGAAAAATCCCATATAATTAGTAGTTATTCTCTAATATTCTCTTTCACTCTTTCAAGCTAATCTTGATTTCTGACAAACCATACCTGCAGCAGTGGTGTGAAACATCTGACCCACAGAGCTTTAGTTTGAACATACATCACAGGCTGCGTTCAAATGCAAAAATAATAGCACAGCATTGAATTATTTAGGTCTACAGCTGCTTATTAGCCAATTGCTGGCAGAAATATCCATTCATTGTGAATTCCACTGAGCAAAGAAAAGTGTAACTGAAAGTTCCCTATTTCGCCAGCAAGTGTCCTTTCATCCAGCACAAAAGGGTATTTCACAGCTCGGCTGTATATGCACAGACTCAATTATGTCTCCTGTAGCTCTGAGCTTTATAATCAAAGAGCCGCTGAATCACAGCACAGAGAGATAAAGTGACCAGCGGACGTGACTCCTTCAAGATTTCCATCCTAATGTATTTATCTGTGCGAGCGCTGGATATCAGAAGGCCTTTCTCACATGATCTCAACACACCTCGTTCGTTTCTCTTTTGAGGCACTGCATCACTTTGAAAGAGTTACAACCTGAAGTAATTTAGGCCTATTCCCTTGGAAAACTCCTCCCGGTGTGTCCTTGAACACTGAGCCTGTGGAGCGAACAGCCATAAAGCTCTCATTTGTCATCTGGATTGTGTCTCAGATCCCCCCTGAGCTCGCTTGTTGGGACAAAAAAAAAAAAAAAAAAAAAAAAAACGAGACAGCGTGAGGACTGCTTTATCGCTTGATGTTTAGTTGCTTTAATACAAAAAATAGAGGTGGTGCGGCTTCATTTTATTCCTCAGCAATTTATGTTTCCACTTCTGCTCCCTGTTGTTAGAGCACAATGTCTCCTGTATGAGCTGCTCCGAAAAGCCAATTTAAGAAGCTTCAGCGCTGACATGACCTCATCTTGAATTTATAAAACTTAAGTCAGCAAGTTCTTGAAGATATTAAAAATTCCCCTGCCCGGTAGCTCCTCGTTGTGCCAGTTAATAGGGTTATATTGAGTTTGACAGATGTGAATGCAGGAGAAGTCATGTTATGGCACATTCAGCTGTAGCTCCAAATGAATGGGGACGTGGGCATGTAATGGTTTTCATAGAAATGCTAAGTGACGCTTCTTTGCTGGACTTACTGATAGAAATGCTTATGACAGAAGCACTGAGGGGTCGCTCAGGCCCAGCTACAGGGATCTGCTGAAAGGTCGGGCCCATCTTCTGTGCACCAGAACGAGGCACGCTTCCAAGCGCGTTCCCCTTTTCAGCTCTTCCTGCAAATCTTGATTGAGTTGTTCTGCCCTCAGGGTCTACAGTACTTTAAATATTTGCATCCATCCTTCTTTGTGCAGCTTTACCTGCAGTGTGACTGAGCGGCCACTGCCCTGTCAAAACAATATCCGTCTTCAAGTAATAACCTGCAGTATTTATAACTGAATGTCATTTTTGCGGCTCACTACATTTACAGTGCAAGTACTGCACAAATTTAATTTACTTGTACTTTAATTGAGTTCTGCTCCACTACATTTATCTGACAGCTTGCTGATTAGCTGGAAAATACGTGTTTCAAACATATGATGATCTTATAGAATATGATGAATCGTTGTAGATTAAGCTACCAAAAGTATATAAAGTAGTCAAAATTAAACATCTAAAGCAGTAAAATGCAACATGCACATTAATGTACCAGTAATATTAATTCAATAACATCATATATAATAGTAAAACACTGACAGGGACTATTTTTCATCAAATGAGTATACTTACTTTAAGTACATTTTTACTTGTAGTGGTGTATTTTCACAGTACATTTACTCAAGTAAAGGATCTGAAAACTTCTTCTGCCACTGTTGGTATCATATAGTGAACTTTACCCAGGCGCAGAAAGCTTTTATGCTTGCTCTTTTAAACACTTTAAACACTAAAAGGGAAAATTCCTCTGCTGCTCGGAAGGTAAAGTGTCCCGTGTTTACAGGGAGGTGTCTTTGAATACATGTAAAAGAGAGGAGGGAATGAAAGACGCCAAGATGTCATATCATAGCTGCTGCAAAAGTCAATGAAAAAACATGGGAGATAGTATTCTGACAAGTTCATGATAGCTCTTTCCATCTCACAGTCTTTGTCAGTGCAGTTTGCTCAGTCGTCATAGAGTCAACCATGAGCTTATTTTGTCAATGATTATTGCAAGTTATTATTATTACTATCCAGTCAGTTTATGAGTAAATTGAACACAAACTTTTTCAGGGTCTCAGGGCAAGCAGATAAGCACGTATCAAGCAAATTATACCTCTCTAAAACTCCCTTTAATTGCATACAAGTAGAGAAACATCATCTCCTGTCCTGATTTTATGAGTGTATATTAGGTGAATCTGACCTGTTGAAGTGAATATCTCTGCAAGGACAGAAGCAGAACGGTGAATGAAATCACCTTCTTAGAGGTACCCCGTGGAGTTTTGACTACTAGCACTGCTCGCAGCGATGCGGTTCACTGTCCTGCTGCGAATTTTAAGCTATTCCACTAATTAACAGTTGCTGGCATTAAAATGCCAAGAAATGTAATAATGTGCCAACAAAAGGACGGGGAGAAGAAGAAGACCGCTAGCCAGCAAACATGGATGTAAACAATGTTTCTTTTCTTTCTTCTTTCATTGTTTAAGAAATTAAAATGGAAATGCATTGCAATATGTTTTTTTAGGGCCTCAATGATACGCACAGTGCCTTTAACTAAATGTAAAAATAAATTGTTTCTCCAAGAAAGTGATATAATAATATATAGTAATATAATAATATTGCACAGTGGTGAAACACTACATCTGTGCTGGGCCTGGTCAAAAGCGCAGAAAAGGTGACATTTTCAAATGAGAAAAAGTGCAACAATAATTTTCTGCCGTGACATGTTTACTGTACCATCACTCTCGAATGAGAATTAGTCAGTGCACCTCCCATTCACGCCCACATATACCTGCTGCTTCCCATCTCCTCTGCTGTCAAATCAGAGGGAGCGTCGAACCTCTGCAGGGAGAGTCTGAAATCAAGCAGATTACGGAGGGTTGTACCTGCCAAAAAGCTCTGCGCCGGATTTGCCCATGTGGCTAAGAGTTTGGGGAAGCTCCACACTTCGCCGCGTGTTGGCAAAGTTTTCGGGATGAGCTTGTGTGTGCGTTGCCGCCGCGCAGTTCTGTGTGCAAGCGTCTGAGAGGAGGCATTTAAGTGCATGCACGCTTGTGAGCATATGAGAGAGGAAACTTCAACAATGGCCGGGAGATTTCTTCCCAGACTTCCCAAACTTCTCTTATGGTTGGGATTAAGGTGCTGTCAGTGCACAGTATCATGGGACTCTCTGCAAACGGAAAGATTAGGGGGGAAATATTACCTGAAGGCTTACTGCGGCTATCTTTTCACGTGGTGTGTGGCTTCCCAGGGGCGTTCAGTAGTCTTAAACACAATATTTGCTCGTGTGTGTGTGTGTTGGTGTGTGGCGCTTCCTTTGTCTCACTTCCTATGTGGGAAAAAAAAGGTAATCACCTGTGGCAGACTGTCGGGCGGCCACGTGACAAACCGAAGGAGAGGATGACTTCTCTTCCTGCGATTGTTCACCTCATTCAACCCACTCCCATCCCTACCCAGCGTCGCCCCCCCCCCACTACCCCCAGAGCGGCCAATATAGCTCCTCTCTGCATCTCTTCATCCAAATGAGACTCTGCGTTTGATGCGCAGACTTCCTTTGAGCCCCTGTGGGAGTCCAAGTTGAAGTTTGTTCCCCTTGTTAACAGAGGCCCTTGCAGCCAGGATCCAACAGGCAGCCCGCTGCCTCCCTCCCTCCCCCACATGGGAGGGAGACGTCTGAGAAAACGTTATCTGCTGACTTCAAATGAGTGCTGAAGAGGGGGCAGCGTTGTTGAGGAACACTGTGGCTCCTCCGTGCTACTCAGAATTGTTTTAATTCCCCCTTTGAGCAGAGCTTCTCCGTCTCTCTGGTTTTTATCATTAAAGAGCTTCTACTGTTTCAAGGAAGGGAGGCCAGATTTAGATGCAACACAGTTACCATTTAAAATGGGAGTAATGGAGGTTTAGGATTGACCTTGATGAAAATAGCACCCTGTCCTCTGGAAAAATGAGCTCTGCCGACTTCAACGGCGAAAAAATTAAAACCCATTAAAGTTGTGTCTTTGTGGAGATGTCTGCTTTTATCTCACAATTGCACCGGACTACATCACAGCCCATTACAATGAAGGAGGATTATAATGAAATGTTCACCCAGTATCAGTATCTACAACAGTATCTTTTTACCCCCGCGGTGGTCAGAGTTACATTACCTCATAGTGAAGCCCAGGAAATAATATGAATTTCAATTCACATTTTGTCTAAAGCTCCTTTCTCATTTCTTTAATCTCTCACTTAGTCTTTTTTACTGCCACATTGATGAAATGGGCTCTGAACTTATAAGTACACATTAGATATCATTATAAAGGGGTGTTTGTTGCTTGAAAACGAAAGACTAAATCAGTTTTTAGATTATTTAAAAGAGAAATGTCCTAAAATTCAACAAGGACGTGTGCATAATTTTGATGATCTGAGCTTTGATGGGCAACACAAGTGTTTTACATGGTGTGATTACAACGTTCTTGTCTTTAAAGAGTTCATACTTTCAAAAATTTAAATTCAGATAGTGTGTGCAAGAAGATAAACACTTATCCTTTGCGAATATTTAAGTTTCGCCACAATCTGTCAGTGTAAAAGTTATGGTCTAAGAAGCTCACCAATTGATGTGTTATATCATGATTTTGTTACTTCTGGACAGAGCTGGATAGCCGCGTCCCTGTTTTTCCAGTCTTTATGCTTGGCTAAGATAACTGGCTGTAGATCCATATTTACTGAACAGACATGAGAGTGGTATCAATTTTCTCATTTAACTCTCAAAAGCAATTGAAAATACAATTTCTTTAATGGTAGAAATCAATTTTTTCATCTACTGCAGTGCCAAAACGTATTCGTCAATGCAATGTTGGCACTGCAATCTACCTTGGTGATGGAGCATCATCTTGAAAATAGAACATTTTCTTTTGAATAAAAAAAAAAACTTGGCACAGAATTACACCAAGTGATTACCTTTGATAGAAGCCACAGCTGCAAAATAATCATATGATCCTCATGGAGAGCCACAGGAAAAGCAAAAAAATGAAACAAAGAATGACAGCGTCTCGCTCTCTTCTACCAGGACATGTTTATTTACAGCGGCAAATGACAGGAGTCACAAGTGTTCCACAGGTACGTACAGAGAGACATCAATAGTTCCCACCTCCTGCACAAAGCACACTCAGCGGGGACAGTCCAGGGGACACGGGGAGCATGGGGACAAAGAGGACACATACTGTACACTGACCTCAAACACACCTGTTTTACCCCCTACAGAAAAAGGACCGAGGCATGGTGGAGGAGACAGAGAGGAAGGGGGGGGGGACTAGAGGGGGAAAAGAAGGAGGGTGGGGGTGGGGGGGATAGGGCATTTAGACTCATATTCAAATACAAAAGAACATGTACAAATCGTATAGCCTCCAGGCACTGTGCTCCCATATTTACAGTCATCGTAACAGGCAGCGGAACCACTCCATGGCAGGACCATCCGTTTGAGATATGCAGGTACAAGGGCTCGCTGTGAGAAAACAAAGCCAGCGCTATGAGGTCTGAGATAAAAACCGATGGAGTCTGAGAGGCAGGGAACAGTGGCGAGAGGGGGGGGGGGAGGTATCAGGGACGGGAGTGGGGAGTGCTCGCAGACACATGCGTGGAGTGCTGCAGCCCGGGGAATTAATCACTGTCGAGAACCACATAATCAGGTTTTACCTATCAGAGCGCACTCGGAAACTCTGGTTTTGAGAGCTCTCGCCAACTCACTCCACACTCGACGAGGATCACATTCACAGCCCTCGGACATTCATACTTGGCACGTGGTCGAAACCTAAATGACTTGCAGAGCTGCACAATGCATCATGTACATGTGTATGGAAAAGTGTACTCAATAATACACTTTGATCTGATATAAATATCTAACAAATAAATTAGAACAAAATACATGCCAGAATAGCAAGATATTGACTTCTTAATTCTTTAATTTAATAATAATAATATTATTGGAATTTGGGGAACTCTTATTGTGAAAAATCAAAATGGGCACACACTCAAGCATACACAGATGGACTTACAGTACGTGCAGATACATTCAACAGACAGACCTGATTCTTGTAGACGTGTATTCACACACACACACACTCAAGTGATGATGCCATAAACTCAGATCCATCACAGTACTTTGTACTCAAGAGTTACAGCATCAACCTGACATCTCGTTGTACTAGGTAGTTAAACACATCTGTCTCTCTCCAGTGTCATCGACCACAAGCCACAATCCTAAGACTATATTTCCCAGAATTAACAGCATCACAATACAATTCAATTTTCGGACACATTCTGTGGCGAAAAAGCATCAGAAATTCATTTGATGGTTTACACTGCTGCAGCGGCATTGGGCCACAAGGGGGGAGGAAAAAAAAGAGAAGGCACACTAATGCCGTAATTACTGTCTCCACTGAAATGCCATGGAATATCCTTAGGGCATGGATTTTCTTAAGGGAAAGCAAATGACTAGGAAAAGCAATATTACACCATCACTGAACTTTGGACCAAAACACAACAGAAGAAGAAAAAAAATAAACAAAACAAAAAACTGCTTTTTCATCTGAGGAGCGTTCACAAAAAAAGCCAAGCCTGTTGCATTTTGAAAAAAGACACATCCTTTAGGGTATATTTACATAAAAGCTTTGTAAAATATTCTTTTTTTTTTCACCTATGTACAACACATGACAACATCAGAGAGAAATGCGATCAGACCAAGACACACACACACACACAAAAAAAAAAGGTTTAAAAAAAAAATGCATCTGAGGCAGATCTGAGACAGGAATGAATGAAGAAATCAATGTTTATCATTTAAAACATACATGACACACATGTTGATTTAGTTCTCTCCAGATACCTTCACTCGTTTGTCCCCATATCTTGAGTCCTACCACTTTTAATACAGATAGCAACAATTACATGACATCATTCAGGGCCTTTGTAGGGACGCCTTTCATCACAAACTTTTATTTTTCATGACTCACACTATCCACCAAAGCGCACACTTGCTTGCAGTGCATTAACCTCTGGCGACGGTGCACTGGACTTTATATCGTATGCAGCCCGAACATGGATGAATAAAACAATAAATAAAATACTTATGCGCACGTTGTTAGAGAATGAGACAGTTGAAGAGTGTCAACAATATTCAGTGTCAATATAAAAGGCGCTGCTAACAATGACATCAATGCACATGTGCGGTATAGTACTGTATACGTCCTAGACTGCAACACATTCGTTCTTTTTGTCATTTTTTGAACTTTTTGAAGTGTGTTTTCCTGCAACACAAACTATGATTCACAATAGCCCTTCAGAAAACATTATTCATCAAATATCAAGTCCAAATTTGTTTTAATACTAATAATTTAGTCCGTTTTGATAACATTTTTCGCCCTTGAAATGGAACAAACGCTGCCTGTTGTCTCATTCGTCTCATTCAGAGTGGTTAACCTTTTGTAGCTGAAGCCAACTAGTCTGAAACACAACGCTTCAGCGGCCGCCTCACATTAGACACCGTCGCTTCGGCTGTTAAAGGCATAAAAACATCGCTGTGGTGTAACACTCAGGCGTGGAAACAGGCGATTGGGTTTAAACCATTGCGATGTCCCGCAGCGAGGGTCGGCCCATGCATTTGCTCGGACAAAAAAAAACAGAGCAAGAGCATTAGCGGTGTAGGCTTAGGGGGCACACTAGCATTTGTGATTGTGTTCTCTGTGTAGGAAGTCATAGTGGGGGGGGGGGGGGCTGAAGACTTGAGTCATCACCATTTAACTGCATGAGAGTCTTATGTGGGTTGTAAAAAAAAAAAAAAATGAACTTGAGAGCATCGCCAGAACAATAGTTATGAGCAGACACAACGAAAAGTGAGACAAATAAAATACAATCATTGATCAACAACAGCTTTCCACTGATGCCATGTTTTTAAGAACATGATACATTTATCACTCAGGGTGTCTAAAAGGTTGACCCTTTCTCTCTTTCTATTTTCTCCCTATTATTTGTATTTACACATGCCATTCACTGGGGCATTGTTATAAACAGATATGGTATTTTACTCCACTATTTTCCAGTGTTGTAGTTTCTCTGGGTTTTGGTCTCGTGATCCGAATGTTCTTTTGGTGGCGAGGGGACCGAACCCTTTTTACGCTTTGCTGTCGTCGGGCTTTGTGTGGATGCTGTTGTCACTGTGCACTTTGATTTCAATCGTATCCGGCTTGAGAGACTCTTTTCCATTTTCTTCCTTCAGCGGAAGCTTCCTGCGGTACAAGAACAAACAAAACACACAGAGATGAATGCGAGTATTGCAGCGTGTACACTTCACATCTGGGTAATTACAGGAACTTAAAGCACACGTACAATTAATTTCATCAGGCACAGACTCGATAGTGAGCACCTAGAGGATGTTTTTGTATGAAGCAGGCACATACAGTAAATGCTGGCTAAATTAGGACTGAATTACTGCCATGAGACAGAGTGGGCGTAATGGTTTTTTCTCCACAAAATGTGTACTTTCCTGCTTTAGAGCCCACCCGTAATCACCTTTTATACCTTTTGGTGCGTGAATGAGTTGCCCCCATTGGGATTAATAAAGCTGAATTTAATTGCAGTTAAAAGGCAGCAGGGATATTAAATATAAAAGCCTCTAGAGGGCTTCACACAGACCTAAAGAAAGGTATTAATCATATTCGTGCCTCTCTTTGGCCTGGATGGTTGGAGACCTAACCTCAAAGAGTTTTGTCTGCGTGTGTTGAGCTCGTTGAGTGAAACACAAGGGCATAATATCAACATAATAAGAATGTATTTTTAATAAACATCTGAAAAGTTGTAAAAGTGTATCCGCAAACATTTCACTGACGTATTTAATTTGTTTTGCCATAATATCTGCTCCATTATTAGGGGCTCATAAGAAAGTTTTGCCCCTGGGCCTTTCAACGGGTTAATGTGGCCATATTGGCAGTAAACATAACTCAGGCAGCAATTACATTCTTTCAAAACTTACTTTGCAAACACATTTAGTGATTTAGAAACACAATTTGTGAGAGGGTTCATTAGAACAGATCCAGTGTATGGATCTAAAATATCAGATTTTAGGCTATTAGTGTGATTATCACCAGAGAAACTCAGCATCTTCTCAATAAATTACAGCGACTGTCACACGCTTTCCATTGCTCACTGTTGTCTTAGGTTGTTGTTGCCTTTTCAGCGCCGTGCTCTCATTTTTCAGCCGGTGTCGACCTGAATAACATCAGAGCAGGCACATCTCCCATTTGCTTTTGATTAGATTCATTTCGAGGAAGAAGAAAAAAAGAAAAAAAGAAGGAGAACACAAATATTCATGTGTTATTAGGCGTGAGGCTTTCGATTGGCTCGCTGCTTCTTCTTATTCCTCTCATCCTCCACAGGTCTGGTTTCGAGGAATTCAGCAGAAGGAAATCACAGCTTTATCTTTATGATTATATGGCCACAAGATGAAAATCTAACCAGCCAGTGTTTCCAGTGATGTGATGTATGAGACCTTTTATCTGCATTCGGCACAAAAAACGACTTTATCCTAATTCAGTTAATACAGTGACTGCAAGGGTAACAGAATAGAAAAAAATATGTTTTATAATGACTTAAATACTGGCAATTTCTAATATGTATAAGAGTTTGGTATGAGATTTGTGAGATTTTGTTTAAATGACCACCTTTATATTCTTATTTTATCATACTTTAGGCATTTAAAATGGCCCATAATCAGGTAGTAGCTAAAAAAAAGCTCCATAAATCTTCCTTCTATGCTATTGTAGGTTGTTGTTTGCGTGCTATGTCTACAGAGTTGTAATCTTTTGATGCATTTGCAGGACAGAGATTTAAAACTATTTATCAACACGATCAATTGTATTTGCTGTAGCTCCTAAAATACTCACACCAAACCAAAAAGCACCAGACAAACCAACAGGGACACATTTATTGTGTAAATATGAGCCGTGCACGGGCCCATTTGAAAAGAACAGTTGTCTATCTTTTGTTGTTTCATTCTGGGAATAAAGCCCTGTGCTGAAATTTCAGCAACAATGTCTCAAGCCAAATTGTCCTTCGGGAGAAGCTTGCTCCTACACCAAAACAACAAAAACACAAATAACAAAGAACACGAAACAACACAAAAAAAAAACAAAACACAAATAACAATAGACACGAAACAACAACAAAAACCTAATATCAACGCAGAAAGTGCAGAATATGAGGTAAATATTGAGCTGCCGCCTTTTTTGCACATCAAAGCTTCAAATTCCTTTCATTTACAACACATCTTTTGGGATTGGAAGAGATTTAATACGAGAAATCAATAAGTTATTGAGGCTTTTACCTGGATTCCTCTCATCAGTGTACTTGTGACCCTCATTTTGTTCATTCAGTGTGTATTTGTCCGATTCTATCAAGAGATTTGGAATAAGGGATTGGGTCGCGAGCAGAGAAAGCCGATGTTGACTTGATCCTGCTCAGTGTGCTTTAAGATGATCTGTATCAGACCGCCAGCAGGCCGGTATTAGCACACTTTGGCTGAGGGCTATTCATTTCCTGAGTTCACAGGGTTGTGCTGCTTCTTATTTTGTTGTCTTTCCAATCTCCTGTTAATCATTCAAGACTCGTTCGTCACCTTGAGAAGCAGAAAAACCATCAATCCATCGATGCCTTTTGACTCGAAGTTCTGCTCTATCCCCTCGCTTAGCCATAAAACAGAAAATAATTTGGATTTTCAAGGTTTGATGTGCTCTGACTGAGAACAGCCTCCAAATATATAACTGGGCAACTAAATATATGAGATAAAATGTCAGATGATTCATATTTTAGTGGAATCTGGGTTAAAACAATGTGTTGGTTTGCAAATGTTGTATTTAACCTTTTACTGAAGGTCGAACATTCGATAAAAATCAGTTAGTGATGCCCACAACTGATGTGATGGAGCTTTGTTCTTCTAAAATTATATTTATATCTCAATGATTCCTCTAAAGGCCAAATGTACAGTGTCCACAGTGGAAAGTTCTAGTGTCCAATGATGTCTGAATGCTGTTTCACGATGTTGGATTTTTTTATTACATAAACACTGCACTGTCAATTGTAAAAGGCACAGAATCAGCCCCAAATAGCCACGCTAGATGTCTGCCAACTCCTGGAGAGTTTTTTAGTGAGTGAGATCATGAATGTAAAACAGTGGCCCTGCGTGATTCTGTACCTAATAAGCCCAAATATTGCAATCGGCCAGAGGGGGTTCCCCTTTGGTTGATTGGTGGATGTTAAAGTTCCCGCACAGTGGAGCCAATTTCATGTCCCATTAACTTCATGCAAACCCAGATTGGACTTATGTTCAGATGGGGAGGTTTTCTCAACATATGGGAAGCTCTTGCCGCTTGCTGTTTCCTCTCTCTAGAGTGTGGATGCCAAATCAAAGGGAAAGCATTTCCTGAACTTACATATCAATACAGTTTGTCATTAAAAAGTTGTTGCACTGGGGATCGGCAGAGGCAAATGGGAGCTCGAAGTAACTGTTGAAGCGTCAGTAACCTGAATACAACGCGCTCTTTATTTTCCTGTCCACTAAGTGACGTTTCACTCGTCCGTTTCACTGAACAGACACACCTCCATGTAATCAAATGGAAACAATCCACAGCGACTTGAAGGGACGTCTCTAGAAGTACGCTCTGCGTTTTTTACACTCCGTATCTACTTTCTTATTCCTCTGGTGTGTTAAGTGAGGTGTCATCTCCAGAGGCAGCTCTTAAAATCACACAAATCTCCCACTGTCTACATGTTGTTAACTTATTAACTGTATATATAATAATTAATCAAGGTTCCCAGTTTCACTTCGCATATGTAGAGCTGCGGAGAGCGAGGGGAATTAAATCATGGATGATGCCAAAGATTTTTCTTGCTGGGGCCAGTCGGGGGCTCGGTTATTTTAATTATTTATTCGTGGGGCTTTTAGCAGCTACATTACAGTAAACGTGTGGCATTTGTAAGGGAATTTCAAGTCTACTACAAACACATAATTCAAAAACTATCGACAATAATCTCAGGGAATTTATTCCCCACACAGTAGCGTTGCCTTTGTAACAAAACAATTTCATAAAAACAACATGGGTTTTGTGCCTCTCGTAGAGCCTGCGTGAAAACTATTTTTGTCCAGTATGTTACTGATGTTCCTCGGGCAGTTTGTCACCCCTGCTGTAGTCCCAGCTCTTCGGGCGCTGTGCTGCTGACAGCACAGCTGGCTGTGAGGACACAGACACCGTAATGCAGGTGGCAGTTGGTGAGGCTTGAACAGACAGACGCTTCACTGCTGCTTATGCACATCAGACGCTGATGTCTGACTTCTGATGCGAGTCCTCAGTTACAACAAAAGATGGAAAATAACGGAAGAGGCAAAACAGTACCTGAAAATGACATACAGACTGTGACTTTTGGTTGCTTTGCTTGTGTAGTTTTAACAATGATCGCTAATTCGGATCAAAGGTAATCAGGATGTGGATTTTTCCTCAAATGCTGAGGGAAACACTGTAATGGACCCTCATTTTTCTGCGGTGTCCTTCCTCTTCCTGTGTTTTTCGCCCTAACAAGCCTCATCACCCATGTGCACATGCTGCGTATGCGCACAAACTCTCTCAGAGGTAACATTTCAAACAATGTTTGGGACACAAAGCAAACAGAAAATGCTACCGGGTCTTCTTGACAAGCCTCTTTGATAACGCTGCAAGAGCCAGCAGCGGCGTGCACCTCATGGTGGGCCGGGGAGATATCAGAGTGCGTATGCAGATGCGTTTTTGTAATCTGTAAGCTTCTAAGTGACACCAAAGCACAGCAGGGGCGACTTGTTCTTTCCTCTGCTCTACGTTAATTAAGCACAAGGCCATCTACGCCAGGCCATAAAGGCTGACTACAATCCCTGCTTTTTCACAGAGATAAATTAGGCGGCCCGGGGTCTAAACCACAGCACGTCCCCGGGGTGTTTGTTTACACTCTTATCTAAATCTTTACATTTGCATTTAGTCTTTCAGCGAGCATATTTTATCATAGCTGACATCCAGGATCTTCCAGTGAGCGTCGGAGCGGATGTCTTTGTCAAGGACACTTTGACAGAGCTGCTGATGGACATTGTTCACGCGGGGATCCTGTCACATGACCTGTTATAGAAATCTGCTTGTTGCATGGCCCTGTGGGAAGAATGTAGGCTATGGAAACTCTTCTCCAAGGACAAACAGATGTATATTTTTTCCCCCCATTTACATTGTCAGGTGTGCTCTCTCCAAAGCCTTTTAGTTTCTTCAGACAACCAGCTTTTTGTTTGCTGTGGAGTTAAGATGGAGTACTGCAAAATCACACTTAATTAAATGTCAAACGTCTGAGCCTGCCGCTCCAGAATTTGAAGTGCTGTCTTGTCTCCTTAAAAGTTTGAATAATCAAGGATCTCTGTAACCCTATAATGATGTGTATTTTTTTTTTTTTTTTTTACGAGCATGACAAAGACAAAGAGGGGGAAAAAAGCTCTTGCTTGCATAATTACATGCAATGTAGCACAAAATGTTAAAGCAGTAATTATAGGAGGGAATCTAATCATGGATGACTGACCAAAGTAGTTACAATCCATCAATTTTAATTAATTCACTGCGCCTTTAACTTCATTTTCTGCAACACAACATCTAAAAACTAAAATAACTTACATCTGTGAAACCTATCCTCAACTTGTTGTGACATTTCCAGTCATTTTATTGTAAAATACTGTATAAAAGGAGCTAAAAAAAATCCTCTAAAGGTGTCATCCCATAAATCAATGAGTGGATAATTAGCAAAAAAAGATAGGGGCAACCTGGGTGAGGTTAGTGCCGGCAGCGTGCTTATTTCTTTCTTAAAGATTATAAGCAATTTGTTTTATAATTTTTTACTAAACTTATTTTTGGGTAAGGACATTTAAACTATTGGGCGTATTCTCCGTTTTCTCAAATGTGGAAAAACCTTTCTTGGCCATTTTTGTAGAATCAGTGTTTCTACACTGCAGAAAAAAAAAAAAAACTGAAATTGCTTCTTTACTATTTGCAACTTTGACCAAATAAGTGCAAAAATCACAAACACGCACCATGAACCAAGTTTATCGAAGTTCAAGATTCCAGATTGCAAATTTTGGCACCAGTGGGGGTGAAGTCTGTTCAGGCAGCGAACAGATGAATCCTGGAGGCTGCAGCTTGTTTCATCGCTAAGACCTGAGACAGCTGCTGTCGAGTAAACAGAGTTTCTTTCTTTCTTTTACCATATTTGTTTCACACAGCACACATTATTGGTGGACAGAAAGTGGCCCAGCAGTGCTTTCTCTAAAAACTGACAAAAGTTTAAATAAAATGATCAAATTGCAACTCAAAGTATGGGTTTTTGTTCCGTGCCTGACACTGCTGTACAGATGTTTTTTTTTCTAATCTTCCTATCGCTGCAGGATATAGGAGCCTCAACTATAATCTAGCATTCTGTTTTATATTTCCTGCCGTGAGTCATCAGAGCCTGAAGGCGCTCAAAAGTCTGGTGTAAAACTCCACGTCAAAATCTGTCACCGAGCCTCTCTTCTAACCCCTGAAGTCTGAGTAAACAGCAAACCGTTCGCTGACGTCAGCACAAACCTCTCCTGCATCACCTGAAACGTATACAACTGTCATCCTGCCATGACACGGCATCACATCTTTGGTCGGACTTTTATTTGTTTTAGGTTTATGTTTGGGAATCGACTCTTTATTCAGCACAAACTTTTTGTCACCCAAAAGTCGAATATCAGCACAGAACTATTCTAATAACAACAACTTTAGTTCTGTGTGACGCTGTCCCTCAGGTGCTTGCTGGGAGGCTACTGAAGGGCCACACGGGTGCATAAATCTATTCCTGGATCACTGACTGACAGGATCGGACTGGATTTGCTACCATGACTAACACCAGCAGCGGATATCGGGAAAAACATGGGCACAGAACTGAAAGACTTGAAAGTTAAAAATTAGTGTTTCTTTGTCCACCTGTCTGAGTTTTAATGGCTTGAATTTCAATTTTCCTGATTAATAGGTGTTCAAAATTAATTTGCATTTCTGTAGCACTTTATGGAGTCAGATGGAGACAGACATGACTGTATGCCGCACAGGCCAAAGCTCCGTTAACCTGTCCAGAATCAAAGCAGTCTTTTGCCACCCGTCCACTGGGCCCACAGACCTCACAGCGCACAGTCGAGAACTTACACTCAACCCTTCAAAAAATCGACTTCTGAAGTCAATGGGGCCACTGCAAACACCTCTGAGTCTTCAAACTTTTCCGAAGGCGACCGCGGAGCGCAGCGTGCCACGACTGATCTTGGCACATCGGATAGATTCGGGAACAGAAATGCCCCCCCCCCCGCCCTCACATCCTCCATCATCTGTTGATCCATTGGTCCAGCTCTGCCTTCGAGTTAAAAACTGCACCGCTGAGAGGGCACTTGGCCGCTGGCCGCTCCCTGCTAAGTGTCGGCACCACATCGAGGCGTGAAAACGGGCGGCGAAGACTGTCTGCGACCCCGTCGACCCAGAAACCCGGGTCTTGAAAAATTCCACTCACACACACTCGCATCCCAACACAAACAGCCTCTGATCTGTACCACTTATCACCCTCCTAATTTAAAGTTCACCTCATGCTATTTATCACTGTCCACACTCTTATCGATGCCATTGATATTGCTGCGCAGGGTTTGCTGGTCTTTACAACTTATTACCCCTCAGCACCTTCAGACTCGCACTATTGACATCTTGCAAACTCAGTAGGAGTGTCTGAGCTTGTATTATCTCAAGCGTTATCTCATTATGCTCACTTCAGCTCAGTGGTATGACTCATTGTGTAGATGGCTACTGCATTACTTCATTCTCTCCACACTCGCTCAAAAAATTCAATTTTTATACCACCAGGGCCTTGTTTCTGCAGTTATGGCCATCATTCCTGTCAGTTATGAAACCAATTTCTCTGCAGAGAAATCTGGAAATGCAGAGACACCAGCTGCAACAGCGCTACAGTATAGTCTAGGACAAAACTATCAGCGGTTCATAAAAAAACAAGCCCAAGATTAAGTAAAAGCATGAGAAAATGAATATAAATTTGTGTCGCATCATCTCGCAACCCCTCACATTTATCTTGTGACCCCTGGAGGGGTTCACTGGTTTAGATAATATGGTTAAAGGATAATTCTGGCAGTCATTGAAGTGCAATATTACATTTCTGGAGTACCCCTTTGATTTGATAAATACATGAACTCCATTTTAAAGCTGTGTCCGGCTGAGTACCTGTATTTTAGCGACAACGCTGCAGGAGAAAAGGCATAAACGACATAAATGATGGGGAAAACTATGACAATAAGACACCGACTGTAAAAGAAATATAGAGCTTTACCACCTCTGCCTGTCACGGCCATTTTGCACCATTCTGCTGCAATTTATGTGAAATACAGCACTGTACTATATGCCCATGCCTTGTAGTTGTGATGCGACTGTACTAAATTATCAACTCTAATATAGCCATAAAGATAAAGAAGTTGTAGTAGCAACACAGAGCCTGTAAATGCCTGTGTGAGTTGCTGCTACAGTGCCGGCTCTAACATTAAGCTGAGGCACATTCTGCATGCTGTCTAGGCAGGCAGTCACTCAGCCCTCCAGCACTGCGAGCTTAGTGACTCAGCAAAAGTCAACCCCCCCCCCCACTCCCTCCTATCTTTCTCTGTGCCCTCTCTCTGCATCCCAGACACTGGGCTGGCACACTGACAGCTTTGACACGAAAATGGCACCGCTGAGGCCAATGAATCACACTCTGTGGGTGCTATCTCACAAAACCTTGGTTTGGATAGCACCCTGCATAAAATAGTACTGGGACTAAATCTGAAAATCAATTGTACAATGAATTTCATGGGGGTAGGCTTTTAAATTGCACGCTGTCTGATGAGAGGAAAAAAAAGAAAAGCTCGTCTTAGACATACATACATGCAGTGACACGACACTCGTAGACTATTTGCATGCATAATGTACATAAATACAGAGGTACAAACACAAAGCATGGTGACACATAAAGTTCATATTTCGTGCATGCACGTCACGAATGTACACATACACACAATGCATGCTAAGGAGACACTTCCAAGGTGAACTCACTGAACATTGGATGAAACGCACTGATGGTAGTGAATAAGACATAATCAAAGACATACTGTGGTTGAAAGCGTGGTTGGGCGGCTGCTGTAGGTGTACCTACAGTAAATGGTAAAAAGAAGTCTCCTTTTCTCATTCACGGTAAATATGTGGAAGAGAAGTCTAGGCTGTGCATGACATGAAGGCTGTCACCGCGCTATTCACATCTACTTGAAAGGTGAGACTTTATCTTACAAAATGATTGAGAGCACAAAGAGAGAAAAACGTGTACAATTTGTGACCCTTTTTTAAAGGACCAGTGTGCAGGATTAAGGTGGATCTTTTGGCAGGAAAGTATGTTTTGTTTTTTGTAGAATCGCCTGAAAACTAAGAATCGTTGGCTTTTCGTTGGCTTAGAATCAGCCCTTCACATCTTCACACGGAGCTGGTTCTCTTCCACTGAGCCGCCATGTTTCTAAAGTACCGACTCTGGAAACGGTTTCTGCATCGGCTACCGGAGGTTCTCCTGCACGCTCGGTTTGCGAGGGGTGAGGAGAGGCGGTTTCAGTTCAATCTGCAAACTCACCGCTAGATGCAACTTAATCCTACACACTGGTCCTTTAAAGAGTAATAGCTTAAAATCTTTGAGAAAAAATAACAAAATGGTAACTTAATGCTCAATTTCTTAGAAATATGAAGGTCTACGGCTGGTTATAGAACATTTTGGAGCACATTTTGTGGCATCGTTACATAGATTTCTATTCCTCCATTTAGGTTTTTGAATTTGTTTGTTGCACAAAATGATATAGCAAAAAAAGTAGTTGCCAGAACAACCCAATCTAACCCACAAGCATCAAGATACACCCACAGCAGATGCTCCCTCTGCAAGCATGAATGACCTTGTGACTGACAAACACAGATACATCCCAACTGTTACCATAGAAATCAAAATCTTCTATTGAAGCTAGTTAAAGTTGCTGGAAAAAAAAAAACAATATAGAAGACAGAAAAACTCACAGGTAGGCAGCCTTGCCCTCCTCTATTTCTTTGCCTTTGCCGCTGGTGGCTGTTTTCTTGCTGCACAGCGTGCGCGTGATGCACATCAGCAGGCCGCAGTGACGCAGGAAGAAGCAGCTGACGTCCACCAGCACGAGGAGCAGCAGCAGCGCTCCCAGGCCGAGGCCCACCACCGCCCCCAGCCCCAGGCCGCTGAACAGGGATTCTGCTAAGGCAGTGAAACACACACGCAGACACACAAGACACACAACAAGGGGGGGGGGGGGGGGAACACTGTTAGCAATTTTGGTTCACACATTTTTTTTTTTTCCTAAGATACAGACAGAGGTCAGGGTTAGGTGTAGAGCAGCGTCGCAGGAGCCGGTAGGTGTCCATCAGCCCCGCTCAAGGACGCGTCCTCGGGTCGGGCGCCTGCTGCGACGAGGCCTGACCTCCGGGTAAAAGGTCAGCCTCCTCGCTCTGTACCCCCCCCTCCCCTAAAAATCTGTGCATGGAGGGTGTAACAGTACTGTAACTGTGAGACCAGAAAAGTCTAAAGCTGTACTAAACAAGAAGACACTGACCCCAAAAAACTTTTACTGTGGTTACTTTCAAAATCACTCCAAGGTCAGTGAATTCCTCTGGAGCCAGCTGGATGGTTTCCAACACGTAGATAAGTCCTAATCCACAGCGCCTCGACTCCGCGCAATCCTCAGTGGAGGATCTTGATTATTAGTGCGATTCCACCAAATCTCCCCCAAAACAAATCAATTTCAGCCTTAAAGACTTTTTTTTTTTCATATACAGTCAACCGAATGAGAGTTCCAACGACTTAAATTAATGAGAAAAATAAGTTCTACAGCGCCCCGAAACAGGTGGAAAAGGCTTTTCATGGTGATTAATTTATAATATCAGAAGCTTTGCAGCTTCCTTTTTGTTTAAGAACTTAGAAAATAGAGTAATCTGTTGACAAAACTGATACATGAGCATTTTATAGCCCTGGAACAACAGAACAAAACACGTTTGCTTCTTCTGTATTTGCCCTCAGGCCCAGTGTCAACATCTCTGGTTCCACAGGGGCAGAAGTGTGTAATGGTGTACACCTCTCAGCTGTATTGAAACACACTGCAGCTCCAGGTAGCAAGCGTCAGCATCGCCACACCGATGCTTCAGCCCCTGCTGTCCACTGGGCGCCTCTTATTTCGTAGCTCGCAGCACTAAACAGATTCACGTGGGAAGCAAAGCGAGTCATTTCCAGCTAAAAGTTGCAATACGTTCCCTCCGAGCGGTCAGCACTCCAAAACACATCGGGTTTGCAGCTCAGTCGGGAACAAGCAGCCGTGCCTGCTTTCAATTGAAAGTAATGAGGAAAATGAAGTCAGCGCGACAAAGAGAGGCCCCCAGTGGGCACAGCTGAACAGAGTTGTGCCCTTAAGTGATCCCGGGGTTGAGCAAACTGAACATCCACTGTAGGATCACTGTTGACAGCTGGAGGTCAGACCATGCCAGCAGCAATCAGCGACGGAGGAGTGAGAGGGAATGAACTTTCCTACTTAAGAATGCTCTCACATGGGTGTTCGGCACCCGGCGAGTTAAAGAGGGGGATCAGACATTAATATGAAGGTGTAAGCAGCCGGAGACGGCCGAGTGGTGAAGTCTGGCACCTCCAAGTGAAAAACAAAACAAGAAAGCCCTCAGTGAGCGAGGAGGGAATGCTGCCAGAGCTCCCTCTGACTGTCTCCTCTCTCCTGTATGGAGAAACATAAAGTGAACATGAGCTGAACGCGGTAGATGCAACCAGTCTTAAGTCAGTGGTTCCACATTTCGACCTGCATTCTGTATATTTCAGAGCATTTTGGTTGATTTTACATGCATTCACAGTGTGTGGCTAGAAAAAACAGGGATTTTGGACGGTTTCCAAATGGATCCTCACTAAACATTACAATAAAAACTATGTTTGAAAGCACAAAACCTCCTGATTCTATCAGTGTAAACCAGTTAAAGGTCCAAATATCACCTCTACAACAATTTTGCAACAAGAGTGCACACAGAACAATTACCCTGAAATAAAATATATATATATATATATAAAAAACAATTAAAAACTTACATTTTGACCATGTTTGTGCCTGTGTAAATAAGGTTCAGTATCACTTAGACCAATTCTGACTCTGACTGACAAAAAGGAAAGGTGACCAGTTTATTTTGCATATGTTATTTTATGGCTTAGGTTAAGGAGTCAAAGGGATACTCTAGGGATTTTAGTAATGCTCTTCCATAAAGTTAGAAGTTGCCTGAGACAGATTAAAACCAAAAAGGTCCAAATTGTTGCAGCAGAGGCGAACATATCCCGACTTTTGGTCCCTTTTGTGGATGGAGCTCCAAAAACGTGGGCTCCTACGTTTCCCATAATGCAGCTCAATCTTCATTTGACTGTGTCTGCCTAAGAAATGTCCCCCAGTTTATTAATGAAGGCCTTCCGTTAAACAAATTCATTATAAAAGTGTTATACAGATACATACATACATACATACATATACAGATTTTTATGTGTAAAATTGGTGGATTGTCCCTTTAAGATGATGGTCTACCAACATAAATATCAGTGCATTAGCATTTGAACAATGACACAAGTATTTAGGCATTTTGTATCGTTTTGGCTGTCTAATCCTGCACATTGGACACTTTAACATGGTTGAAGGTGCCCACATCCATTGTAGGAATCATAATACCATATACATGTTGTATAGTTTCTTTCTTTTTTTTTTTTTACATACTTTTAGTTATTTCATTATTTATCTGCACCTTATGTCCTCTGCTGCTGCATCATCTGAATTTCCCCTCAATCAAAGCTTATCTTATCTTACTAGTCTCCCATTTTGTTGCACAGTGCAAGAGGACAATGATACAGCGCGACAGCTTTTCCTACACTGTTTCCATTGCATGGCTGCGGCATCTTCACTTTAAAGCAGAGAGTCAACACTCTAACCTCACAGCCACTGTTTCGTTTCAAAATCCAGTGTGCCGGAGTACTGAGCCGAAACAACAAAAGTGGGTGAATTTCCAAATACTCGTCGTGCTCGACTCTGGAACTGTGTCACAACCCAAATGACTCTCATGTCTGTGACTTTGTTCTCGACTTAGAGCTGAGACCGCAGACAATGGAGGGCTGGCAGCGAGTCAAAGCGCAGAGAGACAAACAGAGAGAAAGCCAGAGAGGGAGAGGACCTCGTGGCAAAAGGAACTCTAATTAAAACACTTTGCGTTTTCGTGAATCCGGCGATATGGGACTTGAAACTTGTAGACTGGATCAATATTTTCTCACCGCCACAGGCTACTGTTTTGTATCTCACCTTCTGAAAGTTTATCTGAGTTAATTTGGCTGCTGAAGCCACAGATTCAGAGGCGGTAAACAACACCTCTCCAGCTCCCCCGAAGCATTCACATATTCCAGGAGACAAAGAGAATACTAATCCATTTGTTAAGCCATACTTCACTCTTTTTCATCACAAGGTTGCTCTGCCCTTAAGCTTTCATATCGGAGTTCACATTTTTACATCATATAAAGCCCCGGTCTGTCTGATACTGCAAATAATGGAGCACTTATACTAATTTTAGGCAGAATTCATGTTTTCAGTTGAGGTTTTGACCTTCTGATACTACTGTTTTCAACATAAAAACACAGATTAAAAAGTGCGAGCACTTACTCCTAAATTGAAATCTTATAGAAATCTTTTTTATTTGACAGAATGTCCCAAGTATTTTGGAGTGCCCGGAAAAAAAGATTTCATTAAAGTGTCATTTTTTTGGGATGCCAGCAAAAAACCCTTTTGCCTGAAAGACTGAAATCCATAAACATCAGACTTTCATCCGATAAGGAGTATTACTCTAAA
Organism: Lateolabrax maculatus; assembly: GCA_031216445.1. Classification (NCBI taxonomy): domain Eukaryota; kingdom Metazoa; phylum Chordata; class Actinopteri; order Acropomatiformes; family Lateolabracidae; genus Lateolabrax; species Lateolabrax maculatus. Next base: position 5,680,045 of record CM062215.1, on the reverse strand, counting down.
GTGCTTAGCAGCAGCCTGACAGTTTGAGGTTGGATTGATACATTACACGCTTGTTTACTTGTAGCCATTTTGCCAGCCATTTTATTACATTTTTTTATTTATTAAGCTTGGAAAGTCTGAGTTATTAATACAAAGGGTGCATTACTGGTTGAAGGAGCACCTCAAAAGATTCTTTCAGTATCAATATATCCACTATTACAGTCAGTGTAGACATGGCACAACGTGGCAGGAAGAGACGGCAACTTTACCCACTACATTACTTACGTGACATGGTTTCGTCCATGTCCATAAAACAAGTAAACTCATTTTCCCAACTTTTTAGCTGTAATCTGTTCTGTCTATAAACCTCTGCAGCGTCCAGTCCTCTGTCCTGCTGTTATTCCAGACATGTCTGGAACTACCTGCGACCCCTCGATGGTCTAGGGCTGATGGGAAATGGTGTTCATAAAAGAAAATTAATCAATGATGTTCGATCATCCTTCACTAGACTACAGTATGAAATAGATTTTTTATTCTTAGCCTTATAAAAAATTGAGTCAAGTGGATTTTGAATTAAGTTTTCTTACTTGTGGAACAGAACCTGATTTCAGTTTCCCGTTTTACTTCGGCTCTCTTTAAAGTTTCCATCTACATGCTGTAATATTTGAAATATTTGCGATAAAAACCCAGCAGGTTGCAGTCAGGATTCAGCAGCTGCTCTGTGAGTGTCAGGCTCAATACGTTGCAGGTACCAAGTCAATTCCTGTTCAGAAATCTATTGTGAAGAATCCATCAAGAACAGCATTTCTTTAAACAAAAATGTGCTTCTGTTTCTGAAATAGAAGAATCCAAGGTTACGTGACGGGTGCCTTCATGAGTTTGTGAATGGAGAACTATGCATGTAAAGAATGGACAAGGGAAGGAATTTAAAGTGTTTAAAGAAAATGTTCCATTATTGTCTTTAATGCCTATAGTATTGCAGCCTGAAATGTATTTTTATTTTATTTTTTTTGCTTCATTATTTTGTGAGCCAGAAACAAGATGCCTTCCTTCATGAAACAGCTCAGATCTCTGCATAAGGAATTAGACAAGCGGCTTAATTTTAAATTTAATAATCAGAGATGAAACACAGCCAAAGAAGTGTGTGGCCACGAATCAAACGGTTTTCAAGTAAGCAGCCAAGGTGCCTTCCAACAACAAACAAATGAAAAAAACACATTATGATGAGAGGAAAATAAGAGGGAATTATAAGAGAAGAATGTGCACGTTGTTTATCCATCATATATTGAGGTAAAATGTAAAATACAATAAATCTATTTCAGATTATGCACTTTTTGGGTAATTTACAGTGTTTGACAAAAATATTCACGTAGTCATCAATGGCTACAGCTGCTACAGTTGATTTATAATGTTAGAGTAAAGAGAAGTAATGAGGTCATTTGAGTGGGAAATAAAGGGCAATGCTGCTGTACGTACTGAATGATCACCTGTACTCGAACTGATACAAGAACCGTCCTCCTGTAATAACCCGCAGGTCAGGGTGATAAACTGCCTGCAGGGGTTTAAGGGCCAAAGCTGCACACTGGACGTAAATGCCACCGTCCTGGACAAGAAAGGGGATTTGCTTCTTTATGTTTTTCAAGAGTTAAACTAAGCTATTTATTCATTTAAAGGCATGTTTCATTCTCAAATTAAACCTGTATACATGTCAAAATTGGTCCATGGGCATGTCAGGGTCAAATATGTCCACAGTCCTCGATCCGTTTCGTGCAAACACATCCAGAAAGAGCAGTGAGTGTGTCTTCACTGTTCCAGTCCGAGTGCACGGAGGGGTCCGTGTCCTCTGTGATGATATTTTGACTCCGATGCCTTCCTGTATCTCTAACACTGCCCCTACTGCAGCATCATTCCCCATTTCATGCTCCCCTGCTGGAGGTCAATCTAGCAGAAACCTCCACTGACAGTCCCCTCAGTATTGTGCTTGGCACAGTCGTCGCATCTGCGTTTTGGACTGTGGACAATAATAAAATTGACTTGGTGTTGGATATTAGGCTCTGGTCAGGGGCACGGCCAATACTACAGACTGCTGCTGACTTAAGTTTGAGAAATTGTTGTCAAGGATGTTAGTTTGTTGACAGTGTCTGTGTTGATTCATTCTCTCAATCTCTTTCTATTTTCGCTGATTTTCATTACTTACTTCTCCTATAGTTGTTGTTTTTTGCATTGCTATTGTATTATATCAGTGTTGTTATGCCATTATACTGTTGTTTTGCAGTAACTAGAATAAAGAATCTGTTTAAGTTTAATTGAATAAAATGCTAAATGAACCTAAGAGATTGAGTGGATTGGTCCTGAACAGTGGCTGTATCTCACCACCCACATGGAGCATATCTGGGATCAGGCGTGGAAGGCTTTGAGTGAGATTAAATCATAAATCGCCCAGTGGTTATTATTTAATCGGCATTTACAGCACTGTAACTATTGTTATTGGTTATGTGTAACATTTAAGTTGCTTATTTATGTCACCTTGCCTCAGGGTAACGGTTGATGCTACCTGCTGTTGTTTCAAAGGCGGCGACTGCGAGCGCAGCAGCGGCGGCAGAGTCGAGAGTCGGATGTGAATCCCGAGAGGGAGAAGGTGGGTGTGCTAGCACTGCTGCCGATGATTAAAGATGTATTCAGAGGGAAACTGTAGCCTCCTCATTACCCACAACCTAGAGTAAATGAAGAGTGCTGCCCATCGAGAATTCAGGGTTACAGTACCATATTGCATCCCATATTGCAGTCCATGCCCAGACAGATTCATGATTGTTGAAGGCCACAGAAGGTGCAACGTGCCACAACACAAGTTTCTAATAAACTTGCAACTCAGTGTGTAGGAGTAACTTAATATGCTCAGAGGACGATGTGTTTACCTATTTTTTATATCGCAACTGCCTTGGACAACAAAGCGAAGGGTTCCAGAGGTATTTAATCTCGCTTATCACCAAAGTGTTTCCTCGACGCCTCTTGCAAAAATAACTAATTTGTTCTGTGCGACTTGAGTTTTCACAAACGCTCTAATTCTTGAAACGCAGTGGTCATTAATTCTTATTTCCCTGCTCTATTAACCCTTTTACTGACTTCTTCTGATTACTTGTTGATATATAGGCCCATTAGCGGCTTCATTCAATTGCTAGAGATCCAACTGCTCGTGTGGCACCTGAAGTCATTCATACACATCTCTCTTTGACAATACAAACTCATTAGGGCCTGAGCCGTGATTGACTGCCCCTCAATCTGATCTGAGGGGAAGTGACTCGATTAATGATGACCTAACGGGCATTCATTGATTGGGAAGGCAGCGGGTGCTAATCTGTAGGGGGATGAACGTAATTATTTGTGGATGTGAGTGAGGATTCTTCCTAAGTGCTCAGTTTGGAGCGTTGCAGGGAAAGTTTGTCTGAGGAGGCCCTTCGGAGAATTAGGCATAATCATTAAATCCTGGCCACGTCAAAGCTGAGGGATGAGTCCGTCCTTTTTTGTCCATTTCCGAGGAGGGAGCGGACGAGCCCTCGAGTGCGCACTCAAGAGCGAGCGTAGAGGAAATGGAAAAACCCCGGGAAATTACTCTTAACTTCGACGAATATGACATCCTTAACAATCAACCTCAAAAGACTTCAAAGAAATTTGGTCCACTTTCCTGTAATTGCTGCTGTCTGGGGTTACAACTTATTTCAGGAGCAATTCAAGTGTCTCTACCTTGATCTTTGCAGTTGAAATTGAAGTTTTAAAAAGCAAAAAAAGATACAACTAAAAAGTTTATCCCAGTGGTACATCACTACTAATTTTAACTGTTAAAACTATTAAAAATGAATAGATTGATTGATTATTGTCAGAAAATGACCGTACCTTGTTGTACCATGTATTGCTCCTAAAAACCCACAAAATTGACTTGAACACCGGCTGTATTTGATGACAGCAGAAGCTCTCCGTTCTTTGTCACCTACTTTGGTTCACAATGTACTGAAGAGAAGCGCCTGTAGCAGAGAGAAGGTATTTACACATTTTAAATGAATTTATTTAGTGTTTTCATTGTTTCTCCTCACTTCACTTTGTCCTTCAAGCAGTGCTCTCAGTAAGATAATATTTAAACAGCACAGCGTTGATTATTAACTATGCCCTGATAAAAAGTAGATGTTCAACAAGGTGTCACTACTCTTGCAGTGTGGAGTCAATCTCCATATTAAGAAGTCTTTTCCTGAACTACTTTCTGCACAACAGAAGTTAAAACTCATTGACATGCGTCACAGTCACTTGGTTGGAAGCTGAATGAGAATAATAATATTGATATCCTGCAAACAGGACAGAAACCGAATCTGATGATTCGGTTTACAAAAATGTGTCCATCAAGGACTTAAGTCATTTTGAAATTAGCTTGTGTTTTTTTCCCTTCTTTTTCAATTTCATTGTTTCTCTTCCAGTTGTATCCTCCCTAACAAGGTGAGAGTCCTTCAGATATCTGAGGAAAGAAAAATCTCATTCATTTTGATTCAGCAGAGAGCAAAACCTCTTCAGGTTAGAAAAATGACTGCGAGCCAAAGAAATAGCAGTTATCCTTGAAATGGGCCTTTCCAAATTTTTGGCAGAATTGTAACAATATATAAAAAAAAAAATGTTTGGAGATTCACTGCAAATGGACCTACAAATAAAATAAAACTAGGAAAAGAAATATTTTAAAGTATAACTGTTTAAACACCACATGAAAATGTATTTTCCCTTATTATTTCCTTATTTTGCCATATTAAAATAAACATTAAACACTATTTATATTATATGAATTGCAATTAAAGACATCTAATGAATGATTTACAGTAATAACTAAGTTTTCATACTAAGAGGAACTTTTTAATATTGAAAGATAAATTGGCAGAAAAGTGAAGGTATTTTGAGACATGTCTTTGTGAGGTGTTAGTAACAGAAATACTGTGTAAATATCTATATTACTGCTGCTCAGTAGGGCCAGTATAGCCACTGGTATATAAAGTGCCGGGCCTCTCATAAGAACTTAAAGAAACGCGTAAAGAAACATAAAACGCCCTCAGCTGACTGTGTTAAAACGGTGCTGCTGTGCTTTCCATCTCAGCAGGAAGTCCTTTGCCTGCTTGTCTTGCTTATGATGAAATATTTACATAGTTGATAGTGATTTTGTCGGATGTTAAATATGCTCCAGCCTTTCATCTCAACAGGATTATGTTTGCTGAGGGAATAAATGAGCGGGTAAACATGTAAACATCATCACTGATCTTGTATCCCATTGTTAAGGACTGTAGCCTTTACTCTGGTAAGTGATATGATACGTATTATACTATGTTGACTACAGTGTACCAATGTAGTTCTTTGGATTAAAGTGATGAAGTCAAACTCCTGTGGTTCAAGATGTTTGACGGTTTAATCGGAGGATATTTGCAGTTACACGACTTGAACAGCGGGTGCCTTTTTGTTTCTGGCGTTTCGGACCACCAGCCGTATTCAAACTGATGATTTTCAACAAAGCCATGCTTTTTCATCTGGATTAAAACAGACTCTTATAGAGCAAAGGCTTCAAAGACTGTTTGTTTAACGGATGCATTATTGTGAGCTCAAAATGTATTTACCTGCGTATCTGAATACTGAGCTGTGAATGGTAGTGTTAGTTATTTTGAAAAATTCAGTATCAAAATAATAAAATCAAAAGGTTTTAGCCCAGATAGCCCGGATAGTGGATGAGTAGCCTCTTTATACAATAAACGACTGAACGACAGAGTTGATTGTCATGCATCTTTTTCATTACACTGCTTTAAAAATAATGACTTTCACACTGAAAATTTATGAGGGAACTGATTAATGTAATGGACAGCTCATTTCCCTTTTTGATTTGCTGGCGTCACGTCCAGGAAAAGTTTCACTTGAACCCCACAGGACAGGAGAGAGAGAGGCCTTTCCAGATTATTTCCTCAAGTGCTTTGATGAGATTATTGCAACGCTCCTAAAACAAAATCTATGATGCCTGTTTTCAATCAAGGCTCTTTTATGGCACATGACTGGAGGGAGAGGAGAGAGCCAAGAAAAACACAGCAGCCACCGCAAAGCTCAACACAAGCAAACCCATACTTTCTGTATCAGGCATGGTGCCTCATATAGCTGTGCCTTATTTTGATTCTTTCCTTTAATTGAGAATATTCTCAGTGGCAGAAGAAGTTTTAATTAAGTAAAACTGTTACCACTCTGTAAAAACACTCTGTTACTAGTGAAAGTATTCAACATTTTTACAACATTTTAAATAAAAGTACGGAAGTATTATGAGCACAATTTACTTAAATGTACTTAAAGTCTGTTACAGTTAACTACTTTATACACTGCTGGACAGTTTCATATATCATATGTTAGGGTGACTGGAGAGTAAAAGCATAAAGTTGCATAAAACTCAAGAAGAGTACAAGCATCACATTACAGGCACAAGCAACTTACGACTGTTTTTTTGTTTTCCTGAGTGAAAATGAACTAAATTAGTTCAATCAATTGAGGTGCTTGAATATTTTCAGTTTATTGTAGTGTATATTTTAAATCCATTACACGTGTAGATTGAAATTTTAGATACAAAACATGTAACTGATGAAACATGATGGATTATTAGTAGGACAGTACTATAAATTGTTCCCAGGTCATCCAATGCAGACACTTTGCCAACCTTGTGCAAAGGTCCCTTTCTGGCATCTGTACAGAGACCAGGTTTTCAATTAACTCCAATGCAAGCACAAACAAACAGTACGTTTCAGCATACTTTTGCTGCTGTCTGAAAGTATTTTTCCTGGCAGTAAATTTCACTGTCAAGGTTTTATTTGTATTGCTTTTCACCTTGTGTGTCTCTCTCTCTGTGTCATCATGGCAAAATGTTGTCCTGGAGCCACCTGTTGTAGCGGGATCAGCCACAGAAGCGGTTTGGTGCACTTTGCCAGCTGTTTACATGCCCGTGGACACATTTTTTTGTCAATGCGATGGCGTCAAAGCTGTACAGGAGTGTAGCTGAGGTCACAATGAAGGCAGAGTTCGACGACGGCTGTGGTCCGAGCCAGGACGCCTGAAGTGGGGGGGGGGGGGGGCAGGAAGCAGGGAAGGGGCCATTGGTCCCCCACTTTACAGCCCATGCCCACGTTCATTTTAAGTTGGGGATCGCTGTATCCCAGTTTCAACAATTATTCCCGTCCACTGATCCAGCGCAATCTAGATAACGTTCAACATTTATTATAACAACTAACAACAGCAACTACCATGATATATCTTACAGAGTCTTCACTCTCTAACTGAGTATTTTGTGCAAATACTATTTAAGGTGAAGGTGCATTAAACCTTTACTTGGATGTCCCTAACCAAATACACTACATCTCATCTACACAAAACTATTACCGGCTGCAAAAGCAAAATGACCTTTTCAGTGGGTAAAATTAGTGACCATGATTTTTGGATGTTGGAAAGAAATCACAAGATTAAAAAAACCCCTTCATTAACGCAGAAGAAAAATCTGCGGCACAGACACAATGTTGAAATTGTGGAGGGCAGAGGGGCAGTGCAGCGTTTCAGGAGGTGAACAGAAAGCTTTGATTTGACAAAATAAAAAAAGGCTCGAAGGAAGAAGAGTAAATTGAAAAGGAAGCAAGGGCAGTGTCGCAATCAATGGCATTTTTCTTATAGAATTCTAGGTGAGCAGGCGGGGTAGGAGGTTACGCGGCCTGCTTCAAACTAAAAACTAAAAAAAAAGACAGAGAAAGGAGGAGCAGGGAAAAAAAGAAAAGTGCCAATTCAATACCCTGCGAATGCATAATACATAGAGGGAGAATTGAAAAGAGAAATTGGTTGGTGAGAGATAGAAAGCACCTATATAGTGTGACCATATTTTCTAAGTCGGGAAAAAAATTAGATGTTTCTTTCACCAAGTGTTCACGTGAGAGTGTTTATTTGAGAGAATAAAGAAAGGCGAGGCGGTGAATTGGAGGAGCTTTTCCATTTGGGCTTGGCAGATATTTAATATAAATCTAATGTTGTTGATTGAGCTAACACTGACCGGACTTCTTCAATATCCAATTTGATTCAGTGGAGCAGAAAATGTGAACACCGAGTCATTTTTCTGTTTAACCTGCACGACTTTCCAAGATTATATAAATAAATGAGCATCGTTTCGGCTGAAAAGTATTAAGATTGACGCCTTTACTTAATGAAAATGCTGCAAACATAAACTGCCATTATTAAACTGCAAATTGGCATGGGACTGGTATACCAGCTGAATTTGGCGGGTTTTTCGGAGAGGAGTAATTGCAGAGACTGTGCGAGTCGAGGGACAAAGTTTGAGCGGCAGTCTCTCTGTCTACTGCACGCGCTCACATCGCCTTCTTAGCCGAAAACCTCGACGGTGTTACTCTTCCTCAGACATACACATTAAGAGAAAAGCCTTTTCTCTCTCCCCCCCCCCTCCCTCCCGGGCTCTTTCCCACGATGCACCGCCGTTCGCTAACAAGAGAGGACAGCCAATCGAAGTGACCTGCCTTAAGCTTGCCGTTTCCCCTGGTCTTGTTTTCTGTTTGAAAAGCAGCACACACTCTCACAGGCCATTTAGCCGGTGCAGTAATGACGGAGGCAAACACTCGCTCGATCCAAAGCAGCACAAATGGATGTGGTAACAGGCCGGGAGAGGAGAGCAAAACGCTGAAACAGCCTCCCTTTGTTTTGCTTTTTCACGTGTGGATGCGAGGTCTGCAGGGGGGAAGTGCACATAACATTTTTATCCCAACAATGCAGGTATCTGTATGTTTTAAACTATGTGTGTTCCGGCTTCAAAGTGTTGCATGCTGCTTACATCAAAGCCTCTGTCTGCATTTTTGTTCTGCACACGTGTGTGCATTTTGCATGTTCGCCCGAATGGCTCGGAGGGCTTGCAAATGAGGAGCTTCCTGCACACCCAGGCGCTTCTTTTGTTTGTTTTTTTTTCTTCCCGGGACATTAAGCACAAGGCCCGACAAAAAGGAGGAGCACCGCAAGCGGCACGGGACTAATAAACACACACACGGGGCAGAACTGTAACCTTGGCAGAAGGACAACAAAGAGCAAGAGGTGAAAAAAACGATGTCCGTGTTTGTGGGGTGGCTTGCATGACCATCTGCGACTCGACTAGCCATGCAGTTTCTGTCTGCACTACACAGCCACGGGATGAATAGAAAGAAGAAATGAGGAAGAAGAGAATGATATTTTGAAGAAGAAAAACCACAGCCCGAGGGTATTTTTCATTCGTGTTGGCTTTCTTTGAAGGGAACCCTGGTGTGATTTCACCACTTGTGCTGTTTATTTGAACAGGTGTGACTGAATCCCTGTAGTGTGGACGTAACAGGAGAGCCTTGGTCCACTTCCAAGTCTTTGTGGTGGAAATGCAACGTGGACCGACCACAAGATTATATGTATATATGTCTATAAAATGCCCCAAAATAGCAAAAAACATTTCCTAAAGCATTTTTAATCCACTTGATGTTCAGTGTACTTGTCACAAGGAGTACTACTCAGCCTGTGAAACTGTTAATGTCCTCTGTGGCTCCCGGGGAACCTACCTGAAGTTTGAAAAAATAACCCTGATGATGACAGACACTATTGAGTTGCATTGTGGGAAATGAAGGAGGCCTCGTTTTGGGATCTTCACCCTATTAGAAACTAAAAGTCAGCAGAGTTCGGCCTCTATTGCTTCTTGTTTTCTCAATCTTTCTCTTTGTGTGCTTTCAGACAGCGCGCGGTTGCATCACCTTTATGAATCTCCCAACTTTGTGGAAGTACAACACTAAATCGCTGGAGTACTCCACTTCAACAAACAAGACATCTGTGACTTACACTGAAGTTCTGGGCTCATTTAGTTGCCAGGTCTGTTCACTTTTTTCCTATTCCTGCAGATATCTGGCCGAATGCAGATGATGCAGCGTCAACAACAGGTTTTTAGTGCAGCTGCAATGATGTTTTCCAGCAAAGACATGTCCAGCTTTTAAATGCTACACTCGAAAACAACTTTTGAGCACCAAGTGCTTCGCTCTGGTTTCTCAGATTTAAACGCCATTCAACAATCATACAGGGAGAAATCTATTGCAGGAGAAGCACAGGCACCAATTTCTCCACTGACAGTAGACTCATTTGTCCAGAAAGCAATGCAGCTATGAGGCCTGCTGTGCTCTGAGGCTTGCTTTATCTTGACTGGTACATCTTGCTCTCTTGCTTTTGTTATCGCCAATGCTATCGCTCTTTGCAGTGGCAGGAATAACAAACCGTTTAACACAACCAGTTCAGAGATGTTCTCCCGGGGCTTTAAAAAGGCCGTCATTACCAGCTAGAAGTAGGCAAGTAAAGGAAAAGTGGATATATTAAAAAGGCAAATTACACCACAAAGTTTTCTTTTATCATGCTTTTACCTGTAATGTCGGGTTTCTGTGGCATGAAGAACTGATAGAAGGTGGGCTCCGACAGGCCCTTGACGTTGCGCGCTGTGATTTCCACTTCATATCTTGTGTTCCACTGCAGCGGCTGCAGCATCGCGAAGTCGTTCGCTCCCGGAACCAGCTTGGTCATCCACTGTTCCTCTTTATCCTGAGAGGAGAGAGGAGAGGACTGTAAAAGAAAGGCCTCACACCCCTTGTATAAAGACACAATCAATGCTCTACATTTCAATTTTGTCTACAAGCATCAAAGGAGGGGAGAGGAAGCGCTGTTTTACTTGATAAACAACAGCTTACCCTTTGTGCTTTTAATCTGGGGATTCGGAGGGGTTACTGCGATCACAAATTGAGTCGCAGTTGTGAAACGCCCACGCAGATGCACTTGCACGAGTTAAAAAGAAAAAGGTAATCCTGTGTTTCACATCAAGTTCACACACGTTTTTCGGATACCTTTTGGTTCCTTTGTGGCTGCAGCCTTTTCTCTTTTCCCCCCCTTCCTTACATCATTCTTCCTTCCCTTCCTTCCTCCTTCTTCGTCTTGAGACCAATTGCAAACAAAGGATTGGAAACTGAAGAGTCAGACTGCGGGCTTTACATTAAAAGCTTGCCAAATGAACTGTGTGCTTATCATTCTTGCCTCCTTGGCACCTTTTCCTCCCAGTGTCGGAGAACCGAGTGCAAAATGGGCTTTTAGAAAGTCAAGTATGCAACATTTGTCAGGTGACTATCATGGCTCTGTGTGTGGCTACACATTCCCGTCTAGTCTGGCTCCGTCCTTTGCCGCACGCCCCTCCACGATGAAGCGGCCGTGCGCTCCTGATGCCAGAAAAAGGCCGTAAGATTACTGGGGTGTGAAGCGTCTGCCTTTTCCCCCGCTCTGCCTTCAAAAGCCTCCCTGAGACTTCCTGACCCTCTTTACCACAACATGTTTTCATCTGCAGCAGTATTATTTTAAAATCGCTGCCACTTTCTCAATGAGACAAAATGCCTGCTTGGACACATTAGCATTGGGGAGATAGGAGATTTGGACCAGCTCAAATCCACTTAGTCCTGTGGAGAGTTTTTGTACTGGTGCCATCTCTCAGTCGTTTCGCTTATCTTGTGAGTTTAAGCTGCTTTTTGCTATTTTACACACACACACACACACACACAAAAAACAACTACTTAAATGGATGAGGGAACTCTGAGAGCTTGTGTGTACTCTCATTTAAAGCGTGAATTGTAAGTGACACACGGATAGAAAAATAGACGTCTTCAAGCAGAACATTTTGCCACCGACTCACCCACTCAACACAATCAACAGAAACCCATTAAGCTGGTGAGCAAGGCGCACTCCACTGGGAGGAAAATGCATTCCCATTGCCACGTCCCGTGTCGCTGTTGTGTCAAACACAAAAGAAAATCTATGATTTTGAGCTGTTGCACTTGAAAACTAACGAAAACGCCTCCTCTAAATTGGTTGGTCCTGATCTTGTTCATTTAGTTAGTGATTTATTATTCTCATGGAAGTCTACAAAGTAACAAAAGGAAGAAAAGCTGTCTCAGTTGCAAGTAATAAGTAATGTTATGATGTTTCATTATTATTATTATTGTATAGTAATAATATTAATCATAATAAACAGTTCTTACAATAATATCAGTATTAGTTTCAATTGTAGAGGAGGGGAGCATCTAAAAGTTAAGGCATGTAGAGCATGTAACAGTGCGGCTCAGTGATGTGTTTTTAATAGCTTTTGGAAAAAACCCAGCTCTATGGCACAGAGGAATAAGCTCTGGCTACACAGGAGATACTTGTTTGGTGAATCAATTCAAAGTTGACTTTGGTCCTCTCGTGGGTTTTGTTGACAGTAAGAGAAATATAGAAAATTTCCAGTGTAATCCTGTGAATAACATACATTGAGGTTTGCTTTAGTTATAACAGTCTGAATATGTTTTGGATCTGAAACTACGTTCAGAAGATAAATCGATTCCCCCGTACCTCTTCAACAGATCTCTTTTCATCCTTAAGAAAAATCGTATTGATTAATTTGCTTTCCTTCACTTTTCACTTTCGAGCTTTATCCTGCCTTGACTTGAACTCGACTCAAACTGAGTCATCTAGACTCGGTACAGGTGGACTCTGAGAACAGACCTGATGGTGGCAGCCATGTTTAACTTTAAATTACTCACAGTCTTGTACTTGACTATATACTCCACGATGGGCATCCCTCCATCGTCCTGCTTGACCAGCCCCAGCCGGTAGGCCTTGCCCATGCCTCTCTGCCCGTGGACCGCCGGCGGACTCGGCTCTCCTGAGGGAGGTGTGAGAGGAGGACGCTTCAGCAGAGATGCAAAAAACAATGTGTCTTTGTGTGTGTGTGTGTGTGTGTTTTTCTGTGAGGGGATGTGTGCACGACTGTGTGTGCATTCCCAAGGAGGGGAGCAGGTGGCAATGTGAGATATGAGATAAGGATGACGAACAAGGAGAGAGACGGTTTTAAGCTGAATTAAATTCATATTACAAGGCAACTCCCACTGCCTGGCTATAACTAATGTTGACTGGAGGTTCTTATTATTCACTGTATTTTGCTAATTGGGTCTTCTTTCCAACATTCATTCTCAGTAGCTGCACTACTGTATACTATTAACAGTGGAAATGCTTTTCCTACGGCCTTGCCTAGATTTACTGCAATCCTGCTGTGCCAGATTGCCAAAATAAATAAAATGCTTATCATAAAACCCCTGCAGTATATAATTTTTAATGCAGCAGTTTTACATCAAGACACAAATTTGACAGGATGCATTCATAGCTCCAATAATCTGGATTTATATCACTGAAATATGAGGAGGTTGTAACCAAATGTAAGCATGCCGGAGTTTCATAAAAAGGCAAATAGGTCTCATTTCACTAAGGTGCTGATGTTTTGAATAGACTTTGCAGCATGATTGCATTTCTCATCACATATCTTTATTTTATTTTATGAAATCGGGACACAAATATCTTTTTTTTATATTAATCCAGATTCACTTTCATAGCTGTTTCATCTGCAGTGCCATTTTCTAAAACATATAACATTTTTACACTCTGGGGTTTGCACTTGGCCATCTCCTGCAACATTTGTGATGCGCCAATTATGTGCCAATAATGAACAGTTCACGCAGTCTAATTGCTATAAAGCCATTGTAGTAATGAATAGAAGTGATTATGACTGGAAACGTATGTGAGTGGCTGTTAGAAGACATCTGAAGATGGCTTTTGGGTCGGATCCTAACGAGCTGAGAAGCTCTTATTTTGAAGAATGCGTCGTGAAATGAGCCGTGTGGGGGCGGAGAACCGAGGCACGGTGGAGATGAAGGGGTGGCCGACTTACGGATGGGTAAAGTCTGGAAGGTCTCCGTGTGGCTGAACTCTCCCTGACCCTTTCCGTTAACAGCTGCCACTCGAACCTCGTACGTCGTGTTGGGCTCCAGTCCTGTCAGCACCACCGTCGCTGGAGAGAGACAGGACCAGAGTTCATGTCACCAGGAGATATGCGGCGACCATCAAATCAGGATATTGTTAAAAAAAAAAAAGTTCGGGCCACACAACTGCAGCAAGGAACCAGCACACCTCCAGTAAGTCATCAAGGTTATCATCAACTTTTACCATCCTGTGAAAAGAAAAAATGACTCATGAATTCACAAAATCTGATTGCAATCGCTCATGGCAACTCAACTCTATTATTACCCTCTTTCCAGAGATCTGCTGCATTTTTCATTAGTAAATCTTTCACATTTGATTGTGTGTTTTCCAGATGGTTTTGGTAGGAGAGTCATTCTTTCATTTCATGTCTTAGTTTCCTTAACAAAATGTGAAAAGTCATTATAGTCACGTCCACGGTAAAATCAGCATTTATTCAAATACTTCTGTGGGTTTCTGTTTCTGAACAAAAGGTCTTGAGAGCCTTATATTTGGACATATTTGATGAGGCATTTTCCTATTTCAATATGAAAATGCCCTCATGCACTAAAGCCATGTCTATAAAGGAATGTTATTTCCAGTTTGGTGTGGTGGTTAAGAACTTGACTGGCGTCAGCGTGCTTGAAAGTAACTCGTTCGTATGAAGGTATGTCATACCACATCTGAATGCACTTAACATATATCTAACCAGATCTATTACTTTTTTGCATGCACTTTTGGAGTGTTTATTCTAGTCTGGAGTTAAAGATACAGGACATAAACATTAAATTAAAGGTACAGGTTTGAGCTGCATCCTCTGTCGTGTGCTCATTTGTTGCAAGTCCCTCAATATAGAAGCTTGAGATGGATTCCTGAAATAAAACGAAAATAGAGCAGCTGCAAACACACAGGCAAAGGACTTATAACAAAATAGCATGAGAAGAATGCAAGATAGCATTTACAGTGTAAACATTCAATTTATATCTACTGTAATTAGCAGCAAATAAGAAATGACTGCATATTTAGAAAGAAAAGATATATAGAAATATTAAACAAGCAGTTCTCATAAACAATGTAGTCCATCACTAGAGGGATTTTGATTATTATAAAGAATATTAGAACTATAGCGACAGTAAAAAAAAAGCGTAATCTGTTGCATTCATACTGTCAATTACATTGATTATTGAAGAAAAACAGGAAATCTCATTATCAGACACATTAAAGATTTCTTTTTAAATTATACAGTCGCGAGAGTCTATTTACAAAACCTTCACTATGCAGAAAGGCAGCAGAGAGTCGGCAGTGTAATGAGCTTGAGTGAAAAGTTGTTGTTTTTGTCAGTCTGCACAAATTAAATACTTGAATGGTAATAGGTGCTTTTGCAGTTCTTTAGTCTTGGAACTGAAAACAAATTCTGCAATTTGCAGCCGTGCTAGGTTACTTTCCAGGCTATAAGCAGACATTTCAATTTGGGCAAAAGCATTCAAATGAAACGAGTCCAGGAATCTCATTATATTGAAGAGTTTTTTTTGTGCGAGGACCTTCCACTGAGGATATCTGAAGTGGCTTCTATGACTATACGATGGCACTTACTGGTTTGTAATTAGTCCAGCTCACAATTTTAATATTTTAGCCCTAATCTTGAATAAAAAGCCGAATTTAACTAAACAGGCTGGACATTCAATTTACAATCACACTGTATGTATCTTCATGCAGGTCCCTCGTTCTTCTCCTCAAGATGTTCACTATATTTTTACATATACTGTTTAAGTGCTACCTGCTGTTTAGTATTCACCTCACTGCATCTACATATTGTAATTGACTCTGAAATGAGGGATATTAGTGATAAGCCCTTCAGGTTTGTCAGACCTGCTTATCACCCCACGATTTAGTCCTCTGGCTTCCATTTTCCATCCATCCATCCGTCCATCCTTCACCTCCACCGACAGGCTCAGAAATCAATTTGGAATCGTACAGCGTAAGAAGAGGAGGAGCGGGCTCTTCCAGCTCAGACGGGTTCCTGCACTCTCCCCACGAGGTGTTTGAGGTCCGTCATGACCCAACAACATCTCAGGGCCGAGGCTTTGAAGGATTGCGTGACAGATCATGTGATACGGCTTCTACTCATGCGCGACTGGTGTCGTTCGATTTGTTGTGGGGTTAGCAGACAGTAATGCTGGCAAACGCCTGATAGGATGTTAATCTGGCATGACGAGGCACAACCTCGCTGGTCTAGTAAGTAGAAGCTGTAAATTTCGAACTGTGTGACAAATTATAAATATTCCTTATTTATCAGCAGACTCTCTGTAATCCATTACAGAAAACAAAAACTTTAAAATAACAATTTCATAGGGACTATTTCTTCAGTAGAAAGTAGTTCCACTGAAAAATATTCACAATTAAGTTTGTGGATTATTCTGAGTAACATATCTGTTATATCATAATGTAAATTAACATGAAGATTGATTTGGAAAGTCAAGAATCTGCCATTTGATTTTTGCCACACAAAAATTAATGGAAATCAGTGGCTGTTTGGAAAGATGGAAAAATACCTTCAAAGATCTGAAACACAACAATGCTGATTGCAAAATAGTCAGCAGTAAAGCTTCCGTTGTCTGTACTGAATGGTCTAAAACATGCATTATCTCTGGTATGATCCTTTACCATCAGTATATGTTTAAGGGGCTCTGAGAAAATAGTTTTTTCAACCACTGTCAGAGATCAGAGGATTGTAAAAGGTTTCTGACGTGGCTTATAGTGGCCTATATTTGAAATAAAAATGCGCATTTTTTTCCACTGGCCACCGAGTGCAATTTCCTATACCCCCTAGACAGTAAAGTATGTTAACAGAGCTTAAGGAAATTGCTTCTGTCATGAAATGAGCGTGTGAAAGCTTTCTGACAGATTTAACCTTCCTCAATCAGGAAACAGAGATGGAAATAGACTTGTGTTCAAGTGGTTTCTTAGTCGAGGGCGCAATTATAACATGTTCGTGCCGAAGTCAACAGTCAACACAATATCACATTTTTCAGTGAAGGAAACATCACTCACTCTGGACACTGTGTGACTTGACGTCCCTCCATTCCTGTGAGCCGACCTCCTTGTACTGGACCAGGTAGTAGCTGATGGGCACGCCGCCATGCGAGTCGGGCTTCATGAAGGTGACGGTCGCCAGGCGCTGGGAAACAGCTGAGAGACGCACTGAGTACGGATTTGACGGCACATCTGGAAAGACAAAATAATGACGTGGGCCAAACGCACACAGACTTTGAATGACTTCCCTTGCCCCGAAGCACTTCCTTGGTTTCAGGAGCTTCTGCTGATCTGAAAATCATATTTCACAAACTTTTATGAGTGAAAGCGTGACAGCGCGGGGGTGATTGATGTAAAACATTCAAGGCTAATGTCAGAATCTGACTGTTCTGTCCTTCATGTAAAGGTTAGTGTGCTACAGGAGAAAAATGAACTTCACCTCAAGTGCATTACCCATAAAACACCCTCATTATAGAAACTGGATGCAGAGTTCTCCATGGCAACAGCATGTACTCACTCAATTTGTTATGAAATAAACATCATATTTATCAGAGATGTCTATTAGAGCACATCAAGTGTTCAATCGCAAGTGTTCAATCGTGTTCATATTGCATGCACACATATGATTGTGCATTCAACTTTATACCCTTTTATATGTGCATACAGAGCTTAATCCAGCAAAACTTCATTTTCAATGTTGATTTAAAACCCCTTTTGTTTCGTTTACTAAGCTGGCTGCACAGGAAAAGAAGATCGATGAGGTTTTATGAAAGTCTCATTAATTACTATTATAATATCAGATTAAAATATTTTGCTACTTTAAGAGAAAAAAATTTTTCAATCTACACTTGTGCATTGGCATTTGCACAATAATAAGCACTAAATGCTCTTTCTAACTGATGATGAAGGTACTTTAAATGCTGCAGGCAGTACCCACTGTGCCTTCTATCTATTAAATCACCGTCATCTCCATTATCAAACTAAAGATAGACATTACTGCTATGATAACTATAAGCCTTGAAAGAATTTAACATAATTTTTTTCAGTTCGAGGTAAGGTGGCACATCACTCAGCTGCATCTTTCATTTGTCCTTGGTTGCTCTTTTTTTTTAACGTGTGTGTTTCTCACTTTGAAAGAATCCGTGCACTTATCACGTATGCTGGTGGCCATATTCATATCAGAACTGTTCCACTCACTACAGACTTACTTACAAGCACTGACATATCGAGTGGTTTTTACTCAAGGTTTAGCTTTGAGGACGTGATGAGTTCCTGCAGCCGCCTGCCGGAGCTCATCTCTCTTCTGGATCTCCATTACTGACTCTTACAACTAGACGAGTGTGTGTGTGTGTGTACGGGTGTTTCCCTCGGTGTGTGTCTGTGTGCATTTATGCAGAGTTGTGAGTGTCAGAACAACTTCCAAAACACATTGTTTCCTGCAAGACTGCATATTAGGTCAGCTTTTTGCTCGCTACTTTTCTCCTTAGCCAGAGCAATTCAATCTGCACTAAAGATAATTGGACTGCACTATTGTGTATTAGCCTGTGCTACCGTAAATTAGGGGGTACTCCAGTAAATAGTGAGGGGTATGGTAAATCAGCCGGCACTATTTGAGATTAGGCTAGGCTGAATAGGGGTTGGGAGTTGTAGAGGAATTTATCTTCCTGAGAATTGCAAATAAGGCTATTACCATTAGTAGAGAGGTGGAGGGTTACAAAGCAGTTGAACAGTTAGAGTTACTGTGAGAGCAGTGATTCAAAAGGTGTGGGATCCCTGACTCGGCACATTCTGGACTCGGAAATTAAGTCACCAACCTCATTAGCTCAGGTAAAGGGGCCACACAACAGTGGCAAATCTGCACACTCACCTGCCTGGGCCAGAATGAACTCCTGGTATCGAACTCCAATGTTGTTCCTGGCTGTGCAGTTGTAGCGGCCAAAGTCCCTGTCGGACATTGGAGTCACCTGGAACCGGTTAAAAACAAAAAAACAAAAAAAAAAAACTCATTTTTGAACAAATTTAATGGCTTTGTGTCGCATACAGGAGAAAAAAATCTAAATTAAAACATCACTTATCAATATTTTCATCTTAATGAGCATGTGCATTGTGAAAGCTGTTGTTTGTAGTGACGAGTACACGGAGAATTATGATGCTTCTTTACAGAGCAGCGGTGAGTAGTGTGTGAACTTCTGGCCTACAATTGCTGTAGTAAGCTGACCAAAGACTCGCACTGGTACCCACCTCCAGAACAGACTTGCCCTCTACACTGTGTACCCGCGTGTTGGCGGTTCCCTCTGCAGAGATGGTGAAGCGCTCTCGCCTCCACAACATGGTGGCGGGAGGGTTGGACATCACATCGCAGCTGATGTTCACGGGGTTCCCCTCCCACGAGTAGTAGATGGTGTGGTTGGTCAGGAACTTTGGTATATCTATCCAAAACATAGAGCTATTACCTCTCACACTTTGGCTCATTTAGATGGTAAATCCCTCCTTTTTCTGCTAAAACAAGAATTGCTAAAAGAGTAATTGCTGCCGTGTCTGGAATCTGTGCCAGCCAATTAAACTCTCAAATCAAAGGTGAAGCAGAGCTGGATGATCAAAGACATTCAAAAAATAACTTGCTGAGGCTTGACCCACAAAGAAAGAAGCATTTCATTAACACTTCCCAAACTTCTTCAGAAATGTTGAAAAGAAAAACTAAATTGAAGCCACCTCATGCTGGGGAGGGGGGAGAGAAAATCTCTATTACGATCATCTCCCCAAGAATAAAAATAAAGGATGTAAACAGAAGCTCATTTGCCCCAGCAAATAGGAAGGGCAGTAATGGATGATCACAGCGGCGAGCTGTCGTGCGGATTTCTTTTGGCCCAGTCAGCCCAGCTCAGTCGGAGAGGCATTATGGTTGTTTTATGCTCGCTTGCAGGATTCCATTAAAGAGATTGATGCCTGGCTCTCTGTCACAGCCGAGGACGCGTTATCCCCCTGCAGCCTGCAGTGACTTAGTAAATGAGTTCATTAGTTCGGTGGCAACGGCTGGCCCGGCCCCGCCACACTCAGACTCACAGCCCGGGTTCCTCTGCAGAGCTGGAGTCGAGTCGGAGAGTGAGTTGTCAGCTGCGGCTCCGGCAAAACAAGTTTGCAGTACAATGACAGCAGCTTTGCTTCATGGTTGGAGAGTGGGTGCACGCATGTGAGATTTGGTTGTTTTTTTTCCCCACATGCCGTCAAACTTTTCCCAAAACATCAACTTTTCAAGAACTCTGCAAAACAGGTTTTGAAGCTAAACCATGAACTCAAAAGTCACCTCAGCCAGAGGAGGAGAAAATTGGTTTCCATATGACAACAGAGATACAGTATTCATTTTTCCCCCCGCCGTCTCTCTGAATATATTTGTTTGTCTGCCCTCCTCTCTTTGTTGTTCCTTTGAGCATCAAGGTGGAAATGCTGCAACCCAAAAATGCACTCCCCGTCGGTCCCGTTCAGGCAACAGAGCCGCTCTCATAATGAACCTAATCATTCCGAGGCCGAAATGGAGATCTTTGCTTCAGAGCTCATTAGGCAGGGGATAGCCCGCCCCAAATAACCCCAAACAACCAGCTCTGAGGAATGGGTGCGCTCATCGGGAAGTAGGGGAGCTGTCAGCGGGGGGAAACGAAAGGCGATGCATGATATCCTCTCACTAATTAACCCTTCTGAAGGCTGTGTGATGGTGCGGTGGGTGTGAGGGGGGTGGGGGGATGAGTTGTTTGTAATAAAATGATCTTCAGGAAGAAAAACAGCCACAGTGTGAAAAGAATTATTAGAACCAAGCAAGGTTGAACTTGTGAACTCGAGACAAGCCCGCGGGGGTTCACGTGTTTCTTGCTAAGTTGCTGATTTGACTGCTTAAATGTGTGCGTGTGTTTCATTTTCACATCTCGGATCGGAGGCCACAAATAGAAACGCAGAGAGTGGAGGGGCGGGTGAGGTTATATCAGTGACCAGGGCTCCATTAGTAATATCTTACCCATTTTGCGGCTAAAGCTTTTGCCCTTTTACCAGAAAAAATCATAAAATATTGCCTGGTGTTGATTTGCTCTTTAAGTATGTAATTTTAGGTTCAAATCCACCATTAGTGTGAGGCCTCTCCTCCATAGCAATGACTGGTGCAGCTCATGGGCTTTGCAGTGTCTAACAGTATGTTAATACAAGTCTACAGTACAGCCACGCCGGTGTCTCCACTTAAGATTAGACCTCTATCAGGACAGTGTGTGTGTGTGTGGGAAGAACTGGCCGCGCCCGTGTGAGCGTGCGGAAACCTTTGAGCACCGATCAGAAGAAAATACACAAAACTCACACTCGATGTCCAGGAACATGCTCTTCTGGTGGCCTCCGATCCTGCTGAGCGCTTCGCAGTCGAATCGACCCAAGTCGGCGAGCCGCACGCCGCTGATGGTCAACACCGACTTGCCGTGACGGCCGCGGACTTCAAAGCGTCCGTCCTGACTCTGGGGACACAAACACACACACCCACGTGCAACTTACTGTTAGACATAAGAATGACTACTAATAACACTAATAATGTCACACACATACAGTAGATCTGTGAAATATTTAGCACTCACATCCTCAAAATAAAGGTTCTTCTGTTAAGGTATCAAGAGAAGGTCAGCAATTCTAGCTGTGAGGTTTATTTGTGGAGAGTCTCGGGTGATACCGAGTTGGCATTTACATCCCTATAATTTCCACACAGGTCTTGCCCTTGATGTTTGGTAATGGTTTGCCGTGGGAAACCAAACACAACCCAAAACAGAGTGGGAAAGAGCAGCTAACCAGAGAGACCAGGGGTGCCGAAACAGGAGATAGATCTTGTTTCTAATATGGTTCCATGGCTGGCAATTTACTTGTGATACTCCACTTGAAGAAAAAGCCACTTGCAAACTCGCTGTTGTGTAAAGCTGAGGAAATGATTGGTCGATTCAGATACGAAGGCGGGACACAAAGCAAAAAATCACACCCGGGAATCCGAAAGGCGAAGGCCGGCCCCGCCGCCGAGTCGCTTGCAGAAAGTTCCTCGTCCAACTTTGCGACTGACTGACAGCCCCTTGATCCATTCCAACCCCCCTCGCAGGCAACCGTCACTTGTCACACAGAGTCAGGGTTAATGCAATAAACTGTCGATTTATTACAAGGTCATTACATCTGTATGAAGACAGATGGTATCAATTTGAGGCAACGGGTCAATTACTGCAGACGAGGCTATCATTCCAGTAATCGACATTCACTCGTAATGAGAAAAAACAGCCCAGGAGCATCCTTGTTGCAGACACGATACGGCTGCAGCCCCAAGACTGTTACCTCACAGATAACCTCTGTCACCCCCAAGAAAATACTTTTAAGAAGTCCATTGAGGGCTGCGTGACTGCAGCAAAGGTTTTTTATTTTGTTTTTTTTTTTTTAATTGGAAGAAGATTTGAAGGTAAAATAATTTGAAACAATGTCACTTATCTTATGTCTTCTATCTCAAAATACTCATTAATTTTTTACCCTTTTTAAAAATAAATGTATTTCCCATCCATACAGAGAAGCCTTTGCAAACCATAAAGTCCTGTATCAGTGTTATTTCACTAAATCAGATGAAAAACATTATGGCTACAAACGTTTTCTGTTTGCTTAATTGTTTCTTCTTCATGTGTAATGAAGAAGTTGGTCTGACATTCTCTTTTCACAGACAAAGGCGCCGCCATGAATGGGAAACAGTTTTAGTAGAGTTCTTATTATTCATAGAGTCTGGGAGTGCCGTAGGGTATTTTCAAATGTAAGTACCAATCAAACGGCACATGGCATGCATCATGGCGGCAATCCATCCTGGGCTCTCGAAGCCGTTGTGAACAAAAAGACATAGCTATCTAATATAGCAGTGACAACTCATGATTGCACTATCACTGCTAAGTAACGCCGAAATGGACCGGCTTGTATAATCAGACACACTTGTGCAACGTGTTGTAGCTGCACCCTGCGGGAAAACAAGGTCCTATTACAGGGGGACAGCTGACACGGACGTGTTTTATCAACACGATCAGGAAATGATTTGAGAAGTGGACACCCGCTGCATAAAACACTATACACAAAAAATGTATACGTAGAATTGTTTGTCATGATTTATTAATGACTAAAAACATCCATCTGACAAACTTACTTTTTACAACATTTTTGCCTTCTAATTAAGTAAGTCAACTTAGATAAACTTTAATGGAGTAAAAATAGATTGGAAGTTATTTAGCTCAAGGCCTGAGAGTTAATGTAAGATTGAACTCAAATTAGGGTTGAAAACCCCCCAAAAATAATAATAAAAAGCTGAGGCTGAGAGTCAAATCAGGCTCCCAGTAAGCCCGTTTAGCAAAGGGATACCCCACAATGATATAGCGCTAGGGAGGTTTTTTTGTTTCTACAGCTGTTGGTGCTCTTTTGAAACATCTTCTTGGGGTGCAATTCCCAGAGATTACTTGTCAAAGTGTGTCTCCAGTACTGTGAAGTCTGGTCTGTGGGCAGAGCGTGTTTTACTTTTCTCCACAGTATTCAGCTACTGTTGCCCTCCACTCCCCAGTGCACAGATGATGCTGCAGCAAATCTAAAATCAATTCCTGATGAAGTTTTCTTTCTGGTTACGCATAAAGACCGAAAAACAGGGGGAAACAGGCTCCCATCCCATGCGACGGGCACGCTGCACTTGATTAGGTCGGCAAACGTGACAGTATCATCAACTTTTTTAACCACCATTGATTACCTCTCAGCAATAAAACATGAAGCCTACTTTTTGACCTCCAGAGCATGTCGATGTGTGTTTATGTCTGTGCGTGTGAAAGTTATTTGCATCTACTGACGTATATTTGCATATTCACAGGCAAGTCAGTGATATAAGTCTGTGGATGTGTGTGCACATTCTGCACACCTCCTCCATAGATTTTCCCGCTAAATCAATGCGCACCCAGCCCCTTCTAATGCCCATCCTGTCACCACCCCCCCTCCGGCTCTGCTAATACTCATTACGTGTCTAAGCCTCATAAGCTTCGACCGTGAGGCCCCCTCTTCTGAATCACACTCTTTTTATGTTGTCACTCGTGGACTGCCTCGGCATTATCCTGTTCAGAATTGCTTATCTTTGCTCTTATCGTTGCAATGCTATCAACCAATGAGGTGAAGAGGCTTTTAAAGGCTCGGCTCTGGTCTCTCTGTGCCGCCACTGCACACTTTGCTTGTTTGCCTCGCCAGCCGAGGTCAACGGGATTGGGAGAGTGTGTGTTGAATAGGGATGCCGAGGAACACGGGCGGATGAGACAGGAGGAGGAGAGGAAGTCTTCCAGGAAGGAGCTTCTGAGTCAGGAAATTACTCGCTAACCCTCCACCCCCCCCCACCCCCCCACCTACCGACAGGGTCCATCTAGAGACGAACTCGGCCCCTAAAGCACAGCCTGTTTGATATGCAGCTCAGCCGAAAACGACAAGGCAAGCGGCCAGACGTGAACACAGCAGCGAGTCACGCGCGCGCCCGCGGACGCGCGGACGTGTTCCCCCGGCGCCGCGCGCTCGCTCAACACAGACTGTAAACACGTGAGCAGCGACCGACATGACAGCCCGGAGATAAAAGGCAAAGAAATGTGGAAGTTGAGGGGAACAGAGGAACTGGGGGAGATGAAAAGGGAAGCTGGAACGGGGGAATATGTGAAACCCTATCCCTATCTGATCCATAGGAGCTCAGAAAACGACAGCGGCTGGCCGTTTACAGTCGACATGTGAAGCCAGATCTCGAATGCAATCTTTCAAATGGGATTAAGGAGAGTGTACCTGTGTCATTTCAGTCCAAATGCTGTAGAATTCAGATATTAAAAATGTCAGCGGTAAATGTCAGCGAGGCTAGAAACACACTCATCCAATTTTGGCAAACACTGCTTATTCCAAGAGTTTGGTGTGGGGGCTGAATGCGGGGGTGGGGCGGGGTGGGGGAGGTGGGGGGGTGGGGGGCTCATATTGGCACCCTTTTAATGATTACTGTAGCACCACATCCTTGTGACAACAACAAAATGACATTTAATAATGGCTTTCTGGTTCACGGGAATGGAGGCCAACAGCGGGTTTCACACAGGACGCAACAGCAAGGCCTCGGCTAAACATTGCTATTATCTATTTTCAAGTGTATTTTGCAGTGTGCTGCTTTTGTGACCAGGTATGAAAGGAAAGACAAAACAATAATCTCAATGGGTGCGGCAGTCTGCTTTTTTAAAGGTTTAGTTTGGAAATTTTTGTCTCCCATCATCACAAAATACACTTCCAGAAAAGAATCGAAGGAAAAAAGTACTGACTTTTAATGCCAGTAGCGCTCCAGCTTTGGGAGTTTTGCACGTGTAGAACAGAGGCTACGGCGCAGCTCACTAACCTTGCTCATAAGTGAAACAATACCAGAGGAGCGAAACAATACCCCGACTCAAAACCTGCCTCGGCTCATAATTAAATTCCAGGAACTGCATCCCATTATGTCCTCTTACCGAGGGTCAAGGTGTTAGTTGACAAAGAATGAGAAAAATGGAAGCAGCATTATGCAGTCGGTGAAACTAACCCCTTTGAAGCCTAAAGTCTCTCAACGAGAGAGGAGCGTGTGCAGACTGGATATGCAGATTGGAGAGCAAATTGAGAGAGGAACATCCTGCCTTAAACCTAAATGACTACGGCCATCCATCATGCCTCGTGCTGCACAAGCCACGTTTGTCTTTGCGTATGTTTAGGTGTGTTGGTTTGCACTACGCATTTCCATAATTGCATTTGCTGTGGGAAGAGAGGCACTTACTCTCATTTTCCGTTGTGATTTATCAACCCGAGCGATTCGAGCCAATGCACACATTCATTTATCTCTGTGGTGACCTTTTTTCCCGAGCAAAAGAACGGCTGCCATCTTTGTTTTTTTTTTAACTGCTTCTGTGAAAGCTTCAGCCCCCTGCCAGGGAAGCTGTGATGGAAGTGCATATGATTTTGACGTTGATGGCAGCTCACTCAAGAATAATTACTTTTCCGAGCAAATGCGGCTGCACCTCATTCAACTTCTGATTTGCAAGGCTGTTCTTATGGACAGAGTAAATAATGGATGCTGAGACGAAAATAAAGAAGCTTTGTATCTTTTCAATGTCTTAAATTGGATTACATAAAATGTCAGTGGGTCAAAGGTGTAAACTGTAAAGTGTAAACTGAAAGTAATAACGATTTCCCTGAAAACTTCCAAGGTTCTTGCTTCTTCTTTGTGCTGGGAGCTAATCAAAATAAATGCACGCGCTGATTTCCCTTGAGATAATATCCTCAGCAAAGACGAGAGCTTTAAACACTCCCTGTAAAAAAAAAAAACACGGACCAAGGTGAATGTGCATGTTTTCTTTGAGGGCAGCTTTGATATTTAGGAGTCTTTGAGGCTTCGTGCGTCAATTATAGACACACTGTACAAGTAGGCTTTTGGCTTGCTGTATATAATATGAGCTGTACACTCAAACAGAGTGGAAATACAAGGATCAATCATCTACTCTTGAATGTCAATATCATCAGCATCTGCTTTTAGACAGCTCCTGAGAGGCACTGCTAGCTATAAATGACTCTAATTGCAACATTTCATATATGGCAGATGGGAATGATTATGTCTGCTTTTATTTTATGGGGACATATACAAGTAATTAACTGTTAATGTTGGCTATTTCTTTAAGTGCTAAACCAGACTACGCACAAATAGTCCACTTTTCTCTACATAAATAAAAATAGTGACATTTTAATGGTCACTATAAGAACAGAAAAACATATTACGTGTGCTGGCATATATACATATTTTTTGTCGGATGTAAACTCTTATGTCAATTTTAGTCATTTTTAAGCTGTAGCTCCAGTAAAATGACTTCCTGGTCTTCTCTGAGTTTTATTAAAACCTTTCAAAAACTCATTAGTGAAACTCAGTAACATCCAGTCTGAAATCAGGGTTAGTAAGTAATTTTAACTTGACATTTGGCAAGAACAAGGTTTTCACTAGAGAGTAATGCCAGTAATGTCATATTCAGGGACACATTTCAAACTATGCAAAAGCACTACCACTGTATTACGTACAGTAGATGGGATTCAGGATAAATAAAATATAGTTCACACACTTGCCAATATACAGGGGGTGGACAAAATTAAACCAGGAGAATCAGCTCCTGCATTGTTTCTCTCAGTGTAGACATCAACTTCTATAGCAGCTTGGCGGCACGCTGTCGTCATGTTTACATTGGAAACAATGGATGTAGTGACAGCCACCCCTCAGTGTCTGAAAGTACCTTAAATGTGGAGTCAGCGATTCTGCAGCAAGACTGTCGATATCCCAACACCCAAGCACATACAACAAAGTGTCGGTGTTTGACGACCTGGGAATGAGAACGGCTCGACAAATACACCCCTCCCTGCGGGGCTCCTCCAGAAGTGTTGTGTGGCTCGACCTGAGCCACTTTGTTTGTTCCCCATTTACAGAGCCAGGGCCAGTTAGCAGACTGTGAGGAGATATTCGCTGAATGTGACCAAATTAGAATCGCTGACTGCACCTTTAACCCCCCTTTGCTGTTGACGTAATTTAGTCAAGAATGCCTGAAGTAACCAGCCACATACAGTAAGCTCCCAGCTTGTTGATGTTGACTGATGCCAACATGTGACCACCAGTGGTTCCCCATCTTGGATTTTGGGACCAACACAAGTGGCCACAAGATAAATCTGAGATGTTGCAGGACGATCAACAACACAGGAAAGCATGAACAAATAATATTTGTTTTTTTTTTCTTGTAAAATAAAGAATGATTTCACCTTTTCAGGCCTTTAAAAATAAAAAGATAAAAATCCTGTGCTTTGATTTAACTTTTAACCACGGGTGTTGTCTCATCTCTATGGTAGTTTTTGTTTTATATATGCATATGCTATGCGAAACTGGTGAATTTCCTTCCCTCTATATGCTCTATACTGTACTGTACAAGCTTTATGAGTTATGTCCTATGTGCCCACACTTGTAGCCCTGGCCAGTACTGATGATGACACACACACAATGATGACACACACACACACACACACACACAGACCAGATGGACTTTCTGGCAGTTCTTACCTTGTCTCCGTCCACGAAGGTCTGGCCGTCGCTGGCTCTCCTCCAGGAAATGTCGGGCAGGGGCTCGCCGTCAGCCACACAGGAGATCATGGCGGCGCTGCCCTCTACGGCTGTCACGTTTTTCAGCTGGGTGATATGGGGCTGGACTGGAGGCCACAGAGGACGAGGAGGGGGGGGGGGGAGGAAGTGAACAAGAGAGAAAAAAAAAATTAGATAAGTGGGTAAAGAAGAACAGATTGAAAGGCGGGGGGTGGGGGTGGGGTGGGGGGGGGATAGGTGTGCGGGAGGAGGGAGGCCTGAGTAAGTAAAAGGGTGAGCGGGAGAGAAACTGTCAAAGATCTAACTCATAAGGGAGGGGAGATGAAGGCTATACCACGGGGTTTAAACACAGAGCTGATGCATGACTTTGGTACTGACAGTCTAGGCCAAGATCATTTATACACTGCAGTCATACTCTATAGCTTTGGCGTAGAGGGAAAAGCACGCCCTCTGGCCTATTTTGTGCAGATTCCTTGGCCTAGATGATAACACAAGAACTGACTTTGCTAAAGTTTTAAAGCACAAAACCGCCTCTCCACCTTTTTTTGTTTGAAATAAATACACGTTTTTGTCTGGGAGGACGCCTCTCTCCGGCGGCGCGGAGCATGTCACATGAATGGTTGGATCACCTCTTTTTCCCCCGCAGACACACACACACACACACACACGCACACCGCACTTAAGTCCTTAACAGGGTGCTTGCAAAGTAGCACGGCATTAAACCCATGAGGAGAAGGGAAGTGAATGGAAAATAGTGACTACTGTACTGAAGGCTTTTAACACCGCCCACGGGGGATCTGGAGAGTGTTTAGCAATTTCACATGGCTCCAGCCTTCGGGGTGGAGGAGCCATCCCCGGGGATTTTGGGAGCTTGCAAAACATGGAGTCACACACACATACAAACAGGCGCACACACGTGTATTACTGCACCTGCAAGGACCTTCAGTAAACAGATCAATGCTCTGAGAAAAAGATCCTTACCTAACCACTACAAAGCTGTGTTAACCTATTCCCGAATCTAATCTTAAAGGATGATTCCGGCTGATTGTAACATAGGTTATTTTTGAGTCATATTGCACAGAAAAAAACTGTGCAGTGAGTCTGTAAACTGTGCTGGATGAAAACTAACAGTTAAAAGTTTTTCCCATGCCCATCCTTTTTCTCTTCCAAGTATATTTGGATAAACTGGGGGTTTGTTTAAAACCCGTATTAATGCGTGACTGTGCTTCCTTCCATGTCAGACATGGTTTTCGTGCTATGTGTGCATTCGGAGATCTCAGCAATTAACTTGGCTGGTACACTGTTATCATATCCAATAGGAATGAAGGGTAGAAAACCCAAAATAACCCCCAAAATTATCCTATCATTCAAAACAAAGCTCACAAAAAAAGAAAACAACCAACCCAATGAGTAAGTCCTAAAATCTGGTTTTCCTAAAAATGGATACTTTCACTTGTTCCTAAAAACAATCAGCTTACTTCAAATATCATCTAGAGTCAAGTGTTATTTTCTTGGTAATCGTGCAACAATCTGCCTGACTTAGTTTTGTGTCCAGACAAAAGGAAGCTGCAGCGGGAACAAATGAAATTATCTCAACCCGTTGGCAGAAGTTTTTCTTCTCGTAGTAAAAATAAGCATTAAAGCCTCCTAATGAGACGAAATGACTTGTTAAGATGGTTTCTGCAGAGAGGAGCACTTTAGATGATCGTCCACGTCTCTTAAAGCTCGCGACGGCTTTTTGTATCGGGAATACACTCGTGTGAAGTCACTCAATAATACAACACAAATACACATTCAAACCCGGTCCACTCCCACACACACACACACACACACACACACACACACACACACAGATAACTGCACTGTGACCGGTCTGAACCAGTTCTTCATCATCACCTTATCTGCAGCCGTATTGCCCCAGATGCCCTTCATCATGCAAATATTAAATGGAATAAGTCTCATTTATCAAGCATGGTGCAAAAACCGTTCTGCGGGGAACATTATTAATAACGCATTATCTCAAACATTTCAACTCCAAATGAGGAAGAACTGAGAAGCATTTTTTGTGCTAAAAGATAAAAATCCAGAATTAATTTGACCTTCCAGGTTTTGAGGTATTTCTACAGACCGAAGTTTATTCTTTTCAGTATGTGTAAATCTAAATGAGCTTCTGTAGGTTTCTCTTAAACCCAGTATAATTAAAAAACAAGGGTATTTTACTTTAGCATTTGCATAATTACACTTCATTATATTAATTAGAAGTAATAATTAAACTTGCAAATGTTACATTTTGTTACCTCAGTGTCAGTCCTGACACTATGAGGTAAAACAGGCTCAATCTTGCCCTCACTTTTGACAGCAGACATACATAGAAATACAGTTTCGGTACAGGTTGACTCATTGTTGGCTCATGACAGACAAAGGAAGAGTATTAGTAATGTTTAAATTAACATTTCTTAGCTGTTTATAGACCATTAATGCAGGAAAAGGCCTAAAATCCCCCAGTAGCTGCTTTTTTCTGCAGTCGAACAGCATTTTCATTCCCTCTATCGCAATGTTTGACATTACATAAAGCTCTTATCCCACACGCTGACACGTATCATAAAACAAAATATGGAACTGACGGTATCTGATAACGATTATGTGTGTATTTGTTGTTCCAGCTGTACAAATCCACAAAGCAAATGTCAGCACAGACTCTCTCCCGTCATCCCTGATGCTTCATGTAACTACAAAGTTTTGTGGGTTCTACAGAAAAATCCACCGTCAGACAGTTCTATTATATATATCATCAGTCTATGGTTATTCTGTTTTTGCAGGAGTTATTTTGCGATGAAAAGCATTGTGATTTACTGTTCTTCGCTGTCTTGTCTCCATAAAGTACAGAGGATAGTATATTGTGTGTGTTCCTAGTCAACAAACAGAAAAAACACGGGAAGAGAACAACGCCATGATGTGTTCAGCCAATTTGTTCAAATTATAAAAAAAAAATAAAAAAGGATGCTGTATTTCACGAACTACTGAAAACAGATCACAGAGATGCACGTTGAGGCCGACTGCAGAGGACTTCTGTCTGCAGAGAGAGATGTGTATCTCTCCTTCTTCTATGACAAATTTCTCCCTGTGTGATTGCTGAGGCCTGCTGAAAAATGGTTTAGAGTTTAGAAAGAAGCACCTTGCTCTTTTACCAAAGAACCTGACATTTACTGTCGACGCCTCAGATAGCTGAAAAATTATCTGCTCTCACTGTTGACTGTTGTCTACATCTAGGCGGAAACAATGGAAAATACACCACCAAACAAAAACTACAATGAGTTTTTTCTTAAACGTGTAAATGGTGGATGTACCTCAGCACTTTGGTGTTTTGAGCTAAATTTTAACACCATCAGAGAACATGAATGTCTGTAAAGAATTTAATTGCAAATCCATCCGATAGATGTTGAGATATTTCAGTGTGAATCACGTTACCATTACTGCATGTCTCAGAACTAACCAGGGCAGCGTAAGTGGCGCAGAGCCTAAAAAACAAGACAACTTGACATAATCCCTGAAGACTGACTGCTGGAAGAACTAACACTTGTGGCATTTACATCTCGAGGGGCTGCCACGGCGGCTCCACGCGGCAGCCAGACGGCCCACTGTGGCGATACTGCCCCCCCCTCCCCAGATGTGAAAGTGTTCATGTGTACGAAGGTGAAACAGGAATGAATAGGCTTCAAGCAATTAATTGCCACAATAACCTGTTTGTGGCAACACATGGTCGCGGGTTTACATGCAGACGCCCATCTGTGGAAGCGAACACCCGGCAGCTGCTGCAGCTTTGCAACGGCTAATTCCTCATCCTGTGCTGTGAAATGAAAACCCGCCTCTTCCAGAAATACATTTTCCTTTTTACTTTCCTCTTGAATCACACCTTCCTTTGTCTGATCTTCCATCACATTTTGTGCTGAAAATCTCCTTGCCTTAGCTCATTTTATCACCTATAATCATGGAATAATACACATTTAAGAAAGGAGACGTTTATTGCGTCTACTGACTAAGCCTACCTGTAATATTTGTGATCATAGAATTTGAGCTTCAACAATATATTGGTGTTAAAATCAGTGGATATGATAAGTTAATAGAATAAGTTACAGCACTCAGCAAATGAGGGTATCTTTGTTGGCCAATGTGAAATGTGGTATTTTAGAAAAAAAAAGAACCCGGGTGGGAACGTGGCGGACATTAAATCTGAAGCACTGAGTCTCACAGTGTGTCGCGACGCCTGAACTTGAGTGGGGAACACATACACACCTGCGCACACACCGTGTCAGACTTAAATGCCCTGTTCTCCCCCCGCCTGAGCTGTCATGGGCAATAAAACTAACTTACAACTGCGTTTTCCCCAGCCGCACAGCGAGCTCCTCCCTCGCCCTTAACTTCTTCATTTAAATGTGCATTTTGAAGAACAAGCGCTTCTCACATCTCGAAAGGATGTTGATGACTGGAGCACAAATCTCCATACATTTTCATGAGCGGAATATGCACTATCGGAGTGATCTGTGAGGAAATAGCCGGCAGGTTTATGAAAATATAAATTGAAATTTTTTATTAGGAATGCAGTAAATGAAATATGAAGCAATAAATGAAATATTTCCTTTCAGAAGGAATATATCACATTGATGCAGTTGTTATTGTGGTGGGCTGAGGGCCATATTTACACATTTGTGCCTCTGAAAAGAAGTATTTTTATGAAATGGAATTTGTGGAGGTCCTTACAATAAAGTTTTATGGATCAACATCAAACACTGTTCACTGTCATGGGCAATGCTATTACACTTAAAAGCTTTGGTGGAGCACAACATAACAGATAATGCAAAATGAAAACAAACTTTTTAAATGATAGGAAGCCTTTCAGGTTAAGCGACAGTTGTTTAAAGGGTCAGTTCACCCAAGTTACAAGGAAAAATGTTTTTCACTTACTTTGAGTGGTATCTATCCGTGCAGTTCGTTTTGATTATATTTGTCCGGGTGTTTCAGATGTGTCTGTACTTTTACTGCCATCCCAATACAATAGGAAACTATTTTCATGGCCAGATACTACTAGAGGTAAATTATATTTTATTTTATTTGTGATCCAACCCTTTAAGTCAGCTGTCTTAAGGGTTATTAATAGATTTTCCATTAAGGGGTTATGGAGGAGCAACATGGCCTAAACATGTAGCTGCTGTAGCTGACATTGCTGGTATGTACTGTATCCGACTGACCAAACCACCACAATAACCTCTTGCATTAAGTATAACTCCAGTTTAAGTTGGCAAATTTAAAACACTCACCAATTTGTTGTTTGTGATACTTTACTAAAATTAGTTTTGGCCGTATGTTTTCTTTTCTATATAGCCTTCCTAGAATACAACACTAAGGAGACATTTTCTTTCAACATCCTTACCAAACACTTTGAGGAAGATCTCCCTTTCCTGAGATCCGGCCTTGTTGGTGGCCTTGCAGGTGTAGGTACCCCCGTCGCCCTGTCGGATGTTGCGGATGGTTAACATGCTGCGCCCCCCTTCCAGCCTGTTGAAAATGTACTGCTCTGACGGCTCCAGCTGCTGCCCTTTCCTGCACAAATGAAAAGCAAAAAGCGCACACAACAGCTGAGCGAAGGCAGGAAAAAAAT
The DNA here is from genome assembly GCA_031216445.1 of Lateolabrax maculatus. Lineage (NCBI taxonomy): Eukaryota > Metazoa > Chordata > Actinopteri > Acropomatiformes > Lateolabracidae > Lateolabrax > Lateolabrax maculatus. Next base: position 5,646,311 of record CM062215.1, on the reverse strand, counting down.
AAGGCAACCAACTCACGCCTGACCGCAAAATTCACACTGCAGTGCACATTTGATGTTACAGATGTATAATCTTACCATTTTTGATGTCAGCTGATCCCATAAAAGAGAGGCTAAGTGCAGACAGCTTGACTTTGAAGTTATTTCTATCTATAGCACATATACTTTGGAAAACATGACAGTCCTTTTTATAGAAGCTGTTTCAAGCATGATAAAAGCATTGTTTTGGATAGACATATCATACCATAATTGAAATAACTACAGTTCAGTGAATCATTTGTAGTATTTCATCAAAATTCCTCAAACTATACGACTTCTCAAACTCTGCCATGCAGAAAAACATCATCTTTATATCCTCAGTCAATGTTGGAGTCTCGTCTTCTCTCACTTGTGTTGTTGTGTACATTCTGTTATGGATTGCAGCACTCACTAAATGACTCCGGTGTGGAAAAACAGTGCTGACTGAATGTATTTTCTTATTGGACTCTGTAGGGAAATTAGTCCGAAAAAACGCAACAGCCAAATTGATCCATGTCTATATTTAAGCTTCATAGCAGAAGCATAATGGTGTGAGGCAGGTTTGCAGCCTCCCCCGCTTGTTTATTTACTGCAGCTTAACCAGCCGTGTAATCTATAAGGTTAAAGGGATCGCCAGTTTTGGAGAAAAATAAAAAGTATGAGATTAGCTCAATGACTGGACATCTATGGAATCACGCAGCAAGCACACGCAAAACAGGGAAATGCGACTTTAAACTCCTCAAAAGACGCATGGATGGTTCACAAATAAATGAACCAAGTTGCTAATTTCACTCAAATATTGAGATTTCTCATGTTGTTCAAATGCATCCACAGTCATGTAAGAGAAATATGAAAATATTTACAAATGATAATGGAATTGCTGTAATGAAACCTTTTTAAAGGCAGTGTAATGAGTGCAAAGTTTTAAAGCTTCTGCTTTGGAAAGGTGGATTTCCTGACCACTTAACAAACCAGACATCCAAAAATAATACAAAAGCAAGCCAGGCGCATTGTTCAACGTAACATTTAACTGTACGCAGATTGAAAAAAGGTATCCATGAATTAGTCTCATCTGTGAAAAGGTTAGGGTTAAACATGTGTTTGATAAAGATAGAAGCAGAGGTTAGAGATGAACTGAACCAGTGGAGGAGTTGACAGTCTAAAGGCCAGACATGCACATCGTGTTGTGGCTGAAAGATTAGTGGTTTAAGAAAATCCAGACATGCAAAATGAATAAGTAATGTTCTCCTCTCTCTTAACAGCCGCCAACCTATGGGTCCTTGAGCAAGGCACTGAACCTCCAGCTGCTTCAGTGACCAGTGGTGGCTGAACTGCGCAGCTCTCAGGTGAGTGAACAGGACATTACTGGATGACGGCGGATAAAAGAAAAAGAAGATAAAGCTGATCTGATGTTTATGGGTTACAGCTTTGATAGCAGTATTATCAATTGCAATTTATTATTAATCCACCCAAATACTATTTTAACCCTAAAATATGAAGAATAGGTATGAAAATGCATTCTTATTTTTACCTGTAATATGGATGATAATGCCCTCAATCTGAAGCTGGCACCATGTTTTTTAACCTCATAAGCTTTTGTGTAAATTGAATTCAAAAGCAATGAAAACACAAAGCTTAGAATAATGCATACCTCTAAATATATTTAGAGGCTTCTCTATGCGGTCTGTATTTTCTACTGTATGAATAAAAAACAAAAACAATCTTATTATTTGGGGATTTCAAATGTGCAGATTTCTAGACTCAGACACAAACACATACAATACTGTGTAGCGAGGCCTGGGCCCCCGCCCCACTGTACTGCAGGAAAAGCGAGCGGGAGGATAATTGAAAGTCGACGGAGGAAACACCAAAGCCAAGTAATAATAACTCTGGCGAGCCAAAGAGGAAATGAAGAGGGGCCTCATCTTTGGAACGGACAGTGCAGGACGGGCTGCAGCACTGAATGTCATTATACTGACTGACTGCTGACAGGTAGTCCATTACCCAAGATGCACAGAGGACGAGGCGAAACCTCGCACTGACAGGATGTGCAGCTGGGAGGCTGCAGGAGGCTGGGGAGGGGGCATCAAAAGCAAAACTAAATTGGGTTGTGATTGTTGTTTACGCCGAAGCCGATTCTTTTCCTGTGACGCACGCCTTTTAATTCTGTAGTCTCGGATTGACGCGCAGGACTTGTTGACCCGGGAAAAGAAGGAGAGTAACGCTGAAATGTGTGACAGTCGGCGGGCCACCGCAGAGTTTAAGATCGGCGTCGATGTACAGCTGAAGTGATCATCTCTAAAGTGAGAGGCAGCGGCCTGCCCTTGACAAATGCTTTCCACTTTATTTAGCCAGTATTAAAAAAGTAAAGGGGGATTACAGTGAACAAGGTTTTTCCTTGTGGAATGGTATACCGAAACAAAACATCATGCCATACATCAACCGACATTAATAACAGTAGAAAGGAAAGAGATAGAAGCTTGAATAAGTATTGTGACTAACTCGCACAAGCATGTTCCAATGTTCCACGTTAACCTTTAGATCGGCAGCAACAGTAGTTCGCAAGTCAGCCGTGCCTGTGGTCCCTGTGTCTTTACGCTTCTAAATTTCGCAGATTAATCTGTGAAAAGGTTTCATCCGACACCGCAAAAAGACGCTATTTTTGCCATGAAAATGTCCTTTTTTGGTCGGTATCTTAGAACATGAGACGGATCTCGGTGGAGAGACACAACTTTGTTTTTTCTAAATTTGGTTAGGTGGCTAAACGAGTAAACACAATCATTTTTGTCAGATGAACAGGTTTCTCATTTCAATTGCCTTTTGTAATTACCGCGCCAAACATAACTCCATTTCATATTGTGATACAAAAAAAAAAAAAAAAAGAGATAGTTAATGGAATAATTATCCAAGAACAAAGCTGTCACCTGGATAGTCTCAATGTGAAAGTAAGAATGAGTCCATAAATCCTCTTTCTCCTATCATCACTGTGAAATTTGCCGCGTTATATTATGCATGCTGTTAAATCATTAAAATCAAATTTTCCTGCTTTGCTCTGTTGCTGAAAGACAAGGTAGCACACCCAGGAGTAAATATAATTTCTGCTGGTGGGGCTGGAAACTACAGAGCACGATGAATGAGACTCACAAAGTCGAGGTCGTTTCCAGCTGCGAAGTGTCTTCAGATTTTATTTGTAAGTGACGCACGAGCCACTTCTCTTTAAAACTTCAGTTGTCATTACGTTTGTATTAGTCTCGGAGACAAGATCGCATAAAGTAAAGAACTGATCCATTTACTACAGTATGTATTTCACATCATATTGTAGTTGTACAATGTTCCTGTCATCAGGTTAAATGCTGGAACGTACTCAATTTATATGCTCTTTTCCTTGTGTGCCCAAAATGACCTGCTACATGTGTAGGATTGACATTATTTTGATTAAGGAAAAAATAAATCTGCACGCTAATGATCATCAATGATCTTTCACATTTTTCAAAGATCATGTGAATGTAATTGTGTGCAATTGTGTATTAATGTCACTATGTCAGTAGTCAAAAACTCTGCACATTTATTCAATCAATATCCTTACTTTACTCTGGCAGTGCTGACTGTGCTTCTGGTGTACACATGCTGTGTACTTAAACCTCTTGGAGACTGCTTCACATTTTGGAAAACTACTTCTCAGCTAAAGAACTCAAAATATTGTAGTTAAAGACAGAAAATAATAACTTAAAATTGCTAAGAATCAAAGCTGTAGGTGGTTAAGACTTCACACTTACACATTGCTCTGTCAATATGTTCAGTTCAGGGCTATACTATATTTAAGAGTAATTTTCCCAGCCACTATATTACACTTTCCTTCCTCTGTGATTCTTAGAGCTCTGCTATAGAAAAACAGTCTTGTGACTCGTTCTACAGATTTAAGTAAACAATACTGATATTTAAAGGACAGTGCTGCCATATTTTGCATGTTGCGGCCCCTTCACTACAAGTTAAACTTACTTGCGACAAATTTTTTCAAAACATACTGTAGATTTTTGAATGTGTTTTCCTATAGTTCCTTCAGGGCAGCCATTGATTTCCATTCATTGCAGTACATCATGAAAAACAACTTTCAGGACCCTGCCTGAGGTAGGCAATTCATCACAGTTCAAACAATGTCTGGTGTCTCTTGTCAAAGTTACATCATTGCTGCGTAATAATGCAGTTGTGGGTACAAACAGAAATTTCTCCACTGCAATATCACGCAATGATAATATAACTTAAAAAAATATACGAAATAGACATGATATTTACCGTGATGGATTTCTTCAAAAAAAAAAACAGTCCATGCAAGTTGATTTTTGCACTGTAGTGAAATTAATAGCTGCCTAGAAGGTAGGAAGTGCACATTAAAAAATCGAAAACACTACAGTATGTTTTAGAAAGCAGTCAGCAGTAATGTAAGGCAAGATTGACTTGTTCTAAAAGGGCCACAACATACAACAACACTGCTATGGTCCATTAAGATGAATTAAGTAGAAGAAAAAGGACAAATGCATTATATGAAAGGAGTATGAACTTCACTGCAATGTCAATAAAGTGTTATCAATAGATGCTCAGGTGCAAACAGCTCGTCACGATTGCCTGCTGAGTGGGTGCGAGCTAATTACTTGATGTCGAGTTGTTGAGTGGATGGTGGGGTGTCAAATGCTCTTCTGGTGCAAATTTTCGCACTGTTGCTATGCGGCATGTGATATTATTGTGTGGCTGCTTCAGGCAGTTCCTCAGTTAGCACTGTGAAGGAAATATTGACACAGATATGGACGCAAATAAAGATGAATATCTTTGTAATGTTTATGGGTAGTAGCACATATGTCTCCTTAATGTTTTCTAATATACTACATGGCCAAAAGTATGTGGACTTAAGGCTGTTATAGTAGCAGATTAATGCTCATGGTTTTGGAATGGATGTAATATTTGGGTGTCCACTTCTGTATATAGCCTTTCTTCATCTTTGAGCGTAAACCAGTTTTCAAACCCTGACGTTTTCCCATCCAATATCTCTCTGAGCTGTATGTCAGAGACCAGTGCGTGGTATTAAGGAAGTACAAGGTACCTGTGCCATGTGACCACGGGGTCAGGAGATCCGGAGGTCATGCAAGTAAAGGTGACGGATTCCTGGTAGTCAGCCGTGGCATTGAAGGACTGCTGGGACACCGACAACACCGGAGGCACTGCAGACACAAAAAAAAACAGGGCAGAGAATTACACTCAGACAGGAATGCTGTCATTAGATCCTGAGAGTTAATAGAATGAATCACCGAAAGCCCAAATCTGACTATACTCTAAAAAGAAATGTCAGTCTCTATGAAGCCACATGATGAAGGCTAAATGTTAGCCTTCAAATGGATTAAATTGGCCTTGCGAGTGGCCTGTAAGCACTCACTGAAAAACGCTACTTCTGTTGGTAATCCCATGGGGATTTCAACTAACACTTTGACCCAGCTTTGGTAAAAACACAAAGGAGCCGAACACAGCGATGTGAAACCATAATACTATAGTCTGATTCAGAAACCCTCAGCTAGATCCACACAAACAATGGCAAGACGGAAAATGGGTTTCAACATCAAAAAAAACAACCGTGCCATCTATGAAAAACTGCTTTTCTTCTGTGAAAAAAACTACTCAATCCCTGTCAAGTGCTTGAGCCCCAGCCATTGTTCGTCTTGTCGGGCCAATTTCTTCATCGCTCTGATTTTAAGGTTAGAGGTTTGAGAGACATGCAAGTACAAACGGAGAAAGCCTGTGCTCTCTCAGTTATGGGATATTGTCTGGATATCTTTACAAATGAGTTTAAATTCTCCATTTTTCTTTTTCCATGGAAAGTGCTACTTAATTGTAATATTTAGTAGTATTGGACACTTATCTTTAATTCCTGTATTTTTTCACATGCTGATAATATTGCCGATAATATTGTATTTTTTGTGCTTAAACGTGGTGGTAAATTGGTCTAAAACTGTACACACAGTACATAAATACATACAGTGTACATATAAACACAGTAGGTCTGGCTAATCCTCCACAGAGAGCAGTATTGATAAACAGCAGCGGTCTCCACGACTTTATCCATAGTGTATGTTGAGCGCTGTCAGGGACGCGCAGCATGTCCCTGCCATCCAATCAGTCGAGGGCTGTCATCTTGTCATTCAGTAAAAGGAGAGCAGAGGGAGAGCAGGCCCGGTCTTTTTCTCTGTTTGCCTTTGCGGTGACAAGGGAATGACAGCTTTATAGCACAAGCATGTTTATCAGGCCTCTAAGTCCATTTCTCAAGCCTGCGCTCGCTCTGTACTTCGACTCCCACAATAACCGCTGTGCCGTGGCTCCGTTCAATATCAGGGCACGATTAAGCATGTTTGGAGCAGCTTATTGGAGCTCTGGAGCGTTTACTACTACTGTCTGAACATGTGAGCCAGCTGCAACTCGTGTTTAGGCAGTGAAACTAAAGACAGAGTACCAAATATAATAGTTTAGTGCAATAACCATGTTATACCACAATAGGGATAAACATATATTGTGATATAAATGTTTAGCTGCATGAAAAAGAAATTGCGATATTATTAGCGGCCAATATAATCAGATATGAATGTATTTGGCAAATTAAATTCCTTTTTATTAAAATAATATCCTCCCTGCATGTTTACAGGCTACAGAAAGCTACAGATGAGCCCTTCCTTGGTATCGGGAAAATACATAAGGCCCATAGAACAGCAACAATTCGTCCACTTACTTAATTTTTTCATAATGAGATCCGATTACTATGTGGGCAAAGTCGAGATAATGAGAACACTCATTAATGCAATTTGTGATGTGAAAGTCTTGCGATCAGATGTTAATGTTCACGTAATGTATCCAGATACAGATCAGGTTTCAACACCAAGTGTAATTGAGGTCTCAACATGTAGATAGTGTATTTAGATTTTACCTCACTAGACAACAGGTCAGTGTCATTTACAGTTCAGCTATTTAAATTCATCTTAGATGAACATTATATCAACACAACCCACACAAAGAGGTGCTTGCATGAAAATGAAGGGAAATCACTTCTAAAGATATCTTGACTTTAGTGTCCGAAAAGCTGTCATCCTGCAAATGAAAACCTACTTAACAGATGTTTGCACTTGAGTGGAATATGTGTTAATGTAACTGGCAGCTGCACAGTGATATTATTTCAGCACCATTTGTTTTCCTCTGATCGTAAAAAAAAAAAAAAAAAAAATGGGTTGAAAGGCATTCAAATGTGTCACTTTTGTGGGAAAACAAAGGAGGATTGTTTTATGCTCCCAAAGTGTAAACAGACTGCTGGTGTGGGAGTTATTGAGAGCTAATGAGTTGAATGTGTCCTCCATATGATGTCATGTGGAGGACACATGATCTAAAAACAGCTGGGTGAATGATGAAAATTAAAAGTGATACGTGGCTTAAAACCTCATTAAAATGCAGTCTCGATGAAACACAGTCTTGAAGTTGGTGGAAAAAGAAAAAAAAAAGACATACTTGGGATAATAAATGGGGAATTCTAATCAAAACAAAGCATCAACGCAGATACCTAATGAACCAAACACTGCAGTGTACTGTAGTCTTTCTTAAAAGATCAATTACACTAACGACACCAGTGTGTATTAACTGTGTAAGTGAAAAACTCTTCACGGTACATCTAAATTCCACAGTGCCTGATCTATCTCCTGTCTCACCATCTCTATGTATCATTTAGTTATTACTGAAAAAAATAAATGAATTTCTATTTCTGTCATTCCTGTCTCAGTAAAATCAACACCATAAAAAAATACAGGCCTGGACGAGTGCACGTGGACATGCACAGAGACACACATCAAAGAGCAGAAAGCTTTTCAGTGATAAAAACGGCCTAAGCAATAATCAAACACTATGAGTCCTTTCCGATAGTCCTGACTCGGCGAGTGAGAGGAGCAAGCGTCTGCCTGACATGATAACCATTGATTTCCACGCCAATAGATCTCCATTTTTCCAGCGTCCCTCTCGTCCTGTGCGATACTCTCCCACCCCAGCGAGCCTTGTTGAAACAGCCCTGTTAATGAGACACACTGCCAAGCAGAAAGACTTCAAAAGAGCAAATCAGCAACAGGGTTTAAGCATCCAAAAAGAATCTGGCAAGCTTGAATTCTTCATGTATTAGTCATATTCTTGAAACTTCAGAGGCTCTGTGGAAATAATGGGAGGTTTATAGACTTTCCTAAGAGCACGATGTGTACACTGCAAATATATGTCAAGATGCTCGCGTCCGACCGATTTGAATGCATCCACGAGGAGCTCGTTGAGCGTTAATGGGCTTCAATGAAGTGAGGATCGCCCATGTTTAGAAGTCGTGGAATGTTTTTGGTAAATGTCATAATCGTATTACATCTACTAGACATTCAGCGAGTGAATGTTGTGAGACAAGACCTTTGCTGGAGTGCTTATTAGGGATTTGTTTTGCATTCCAGATTAGCACACAAGCTGGAATCAAACCAGCCCTCATACATAATTGGGAATGTAATGTAAGAGGGGGATAACTGTGCTTATATTCTCTTCTTGAACACCCGGCGGTTATGATCGATGTCACTGCAAAATAATTTGGGAAATCTTGAAGGACACAGCCAGCAGTTTCCAGTGACAGCTGAAAAGGGGAAAATTGCAGGTCTAGTGTGTGAGTGAGCGAACCAACAATTAAGTGGATGTGTCTGGGAAGGATACAGGAAGTTATTTCCATTTTGCACCACTATCGGTTGCCATAGAAACAAACTGTGACTACTGTGGCTAGCGGGTCATCAAAATGGAGAGCAGAGAGATGTTTGATACTAACAAAGGGAAAACATTAGGCTCTATTGAAGGGAGCAAAATGGAAAAGTTGGCAGATGCTAGCCATCGATTGTGAGTTATAATCACAGTCTATTTAATAATCAGTCCACACATTTTGGTGTTTTCTTGCTGGGACTTAGATGGGAAGATCAGTACCACTCATATGTCTGTATGGTAAATATGCAGGTGGAGCCACTAGCTGTACCAGACTATTTGTTGGCCGGCCAGGAGATCGTCCGGCACCTGACAACAACTGACTGACAGAGGAGCGGTATCCATCTCCTCATCCAGCTCGATTAAAGCGAGTTTATGGCATCTACGTTAGTCAGTGTGGCATGCGCGACTTCATCCGGTGCAGATACAGTACCATACAGGGCAGGAAACATTTGTTTGTCTGCCTGAAATATGTCTCACTTCAAGGGATTTACCTCAGCGTTCAGGGATGAAAAATCACTGCATGTCATGACAGGAAGGACAAATATGTCCATGATAAACTGAACTAACAGTGTCACAGAGAGGGGGAGTCGGGAACTAGACTATTGTGATATTACCCTGTAATACTGAAAGCATGCAGAGAGCAAATTGCATTTGTATATTATCTAATTATGCCAACTTTTCATTACAGTTACATTAATTGGAATTCACTTGAGAATTTTCGAGCAATTTCCAAGTCCTTGTTTTAAGCTTATTCTTCTTCATTGTGTTCATATACAGTGGATGAAAGGCTTACACAAGTCCTCTATGATAACTTTTAAGATCACTGCCTGAAATGTTCTGCATCCTTCTAGACACTGAGCTGTTTTGCCCTCAGGTTGATTTGCCATTCAGTGGGTGGCCCTCTTCCTCGATACGCCATCATCCTCATCTGCGGTCGGCTTTGATGATACACTGGAGACCGGGAGCTGCAGCGGGTCAGCGGAGCTTCATTCGCTCCGTGCGTATGGGCAAGAAACCACTCTTTTATCAACCGAGCCATGAATATTTATGGCTTCACATGGGGGAGAAAAATAAAAAAGTATACAGTCAGCTATTTCAGCCCTGCTTTCAGACAAAATATTGTTCAGCATGACTGGTTAAAGCAATGTCTGTTACTGTAACACACTGGTGAAGCAGTCAGAGCTGACACTTCTTCTGACACGCCGTGTCAAAAGAACAGCATGGCATATCGTTGCTGCATGCTGAATATAACTTGTGCACCAACCAAGTCAGAGGTTGTAATCAAGTTCAATTGTAATTTAGAATAAAAATTAACCATAAAGACACTGCGGCATTCAATCAGCCAATCAACTCAGCTGGTAATTGGCTGTGCAGAAACCAATTCAGAAAAACAATTTGCAACTTTATGAGGGGATTTTGAAAAATATTGTTTGACTGCTTGTTTTAACAAAAAATGTATTGATTCAAGAGGCAATCATTCCCTTTTATAGAGGCATAAAATGGTTGAATGACATAGTCAGCGTTATCCCCAGACACAAAATGCCTTCTGTTATTTTTTAGTCAGTCACAGCCTGAATGCTCAATCACACTGAGCCAAAGACTTTCCTGACTATCCTCCTTTTCCTCGACAGTGTCATTCAACAAGACTCTTCTGCTAATTGAGTCCTTAAAATGAAGTTGGCTAAGTGCCCTGAGGTTGACCCTGAGGGCTTCTGAAACTCTGTTACATAAATGTAATTCTTATTTAACTCCTATTCGCTTGCATGCTTTATGTAAAACGTTTTGCTCGATATTCATGGTTTCATTCAAGAATATCTGAGTATTCTGCTGCTAAATTTGGAGGATTTAATGGTTTTATCTCTGTCTTTGCGCTACTCCAGCCTGTACATTAATGAGTGGCATCAAATTGTTACAGAAATGTTACTAGGTCCTACCTAACATAACTGCAGTCCTGACTTTTATGGAAAAATGACAAGATACATGTCTGTAAGTGGCTATATATACCAGGACTCCTCAAACTCTATTGTATGGCAAGTTAGTGGTTCTCAAAATGGGAGTTGGGGGCCCCACTGGGTCACAAGAAAGTGCTCTTATACAAATTGGTAAGAATTGTTTGACATTTGGGATGGTTGTACCTCTGTGAGTGCTGAAGAGATGTTAAAGCGAAACAATCAGACAATTTTAGAGAAGAATAAGAAAAATTGTGTCCTGTTCACACGTACAATTGGGCTGTTGAAGCAGCAGTTGGTTGGATACAGCAAGGAAAAAAAAGGATCTGAACATAAGAGGAGTCCAAAAAGCAGTCCAGGGTGATTTGTGCAGGAAAAAGTGTCCAGATCCATCTCCCTCTCTGCTGGCTGTCACTCCTTCTGTGTGAATCAATGTCCATCCTGATTTTGTCACAAAAGAGAGCTTTAAGCGCTCAAATCTGGACCTCAGGAGACGAGCTGGAGCCTGAAGATGCCCTGTAGCGGCATCCGTTTAGTCCTCATCCTTTCTTCTTTCTTCTTCCTCCAGGGGTCTTCAGACAGGGAAAGGCTGTGTTTCTGGCTGTTTTCTATCAGTTTGTTTATCTCGCCTAAATGCCACACAGAACAGTTCACTCTCTGCAGCTGATTGATAAAACATGTAGTGTAGTCTGTTGCACTCATTGACATATCTGAGCCTCCCAGCAATCTACTCTATCTCTTTCTGCTTGTGTTTGGGGCCTCTGTGTTGTTCGACCAGTCCGGGTTGTTGTCGATACTGTATATTCTCTGGGAACCCTGGTGGTTTCCTGTTCCTTTGGAAATCCTCTGCTAAGATGGCTCTTCTTTCTCCACCTTACCTTCATGATTGCAACCCATGGAAGGCGAATGACCCATGTGGCATAGAAAGCGAACAAAATTCAAATGATTCCCTTTTTCCAGACCGACAAAAACTAGTTCTTCAGAGTAAGAAGAGATTTACACCTCTAGCTTCATGGCAGAAAAACGGAAATGTTTCGCATTGGGGTTGCTTGTGCAAATTGCTGAGCCTATAGGCTACAGGGAACACGGCTTTCCTGAACATCACAGGCCTCAGTGCACCGAAAACAACTCCCTGGGCACTCTGAGGACTACTGAGACCAAAGGGGCTGCTGGTGTATGACAAGAAAAAAATCCTGGATGAGCGATTCATTCGTTTGTGATCTGATCTGGTGAGAAAGCCGTGGAGCCACTTTGCACTCTGTCCGACCACCATCTTGTTCTCTCATATGCTGACAAAGAGGTGTAGAAAAGAAGAGAGGCAGTTGTGCCTGAAGTCTAAGTATTACTACGAGGGCAAAGTGGATGAAAAAACACATTTTCAATTTCTACTGACGGAGGTGGACAGCTCTGCTGGCCCCATGACAGTAGGTGGCCTTTAAGTAAGTGTCCTTTCCCTCTCTGTCACCTTCAAACTTGCTCTTTTTTATGCCAGAAGCTTAGCTAAAAGTTTCTCTGGACCAGAGTGACTGCTGACCTTGGAGCAAATGCCTGAACTATTTTGTAGGACAACAAACTTAAAGATTCTGTTGATAAAAGTACTACAAAGAAAAGAAAAATAACTGCAAAAAGAGATTGTTTGACCACTTGGAGGCAGCATCTCAAGTTGTAAATACCAAATTGCCTCTTAACACATCGAGTAGACACAGAGGGATGTTATACTTCTTTTGGAGGTGATTTGGATTATCCACTCTTCTTTTAGTTCTGTTTTGGTCTCCACACACTCCTGTTAACTTGCCAGCTGCTAACTTTGTCTGCTGGTTGGTGCTGGGTAGGCACTGCACATGTTTTTTTTCTGATATGAAAGGTCTGCAAACGACATTGACGAGAACTACTGTATGAAAAGTGAACCAAAACATTAAAGTTCCACAAACCCTAAACAATGAATTGAAAGACACTAAAACACAGTTATGGATTGCAGCAGCTTTAAGTAGTATTAAAAAAGTTAAAAAATATGAGAGAAATAAGAAAGGGCGACTGCTTTAAGAGCACACTTTGAATGCTCAGAAAAAAAGTACATGCTGCTGTAACAGATGTCCCCTAGCCTGGTGGTACCATATTGGACAAACTTTTTATTTTCATTAAGTCTGAGTTGCCTCTAAGTGCTTTATATATTTCATGCAGTGCAAATGGTGTTCCTGCAAATCAGACTTTGTCTCCTTCAGGCTGGGCTCAGGGCTCGTCTAAATGTGAGAGTCTTCGGGGATCAACAGAATGAGTCTCCCTGAGGGCAAAGCGAAGTTCACTTGAACGTGTCTCCCTCAGGGCGCGGCGCGCCCTCGGAGAGCGAGCTCCTCTCAGGACGCTCGGCAAAAGTGCTCCGCAGCCGGGTCCCGTCTCAGCACCACATGGCAAGTGTCGTGTCGCAGCAATAATAGGTCGTGCCTCATTGAGCAGGCTTATTGGATCTTCCTCAGAAGTGAGGTAAGTGGTGTGCTAAATTGAATGCAATTCATAGTTTTTGGGCAGAGGGCCGCTCTGCTATTACATTAGGTGAGAGAGAATTACATAGGCAGAGACAATATTGCAGCTGTTCAACCGTTACAGGACGCTCGTGGCTTTAGTGAAATCACATTTCAATCACTTCAGCAGTCTCAGGTGACTCGCTGTAAATGAGGACAAATGAGAAAATTAAAATGACATCCTTCGATTTTTGGGCCACAGAGCCCAAAGCCATCGCTAATTGAAATTTTCAATCACACTAGAGAAAAAAAGAGAATGAAAAAGAAAAGGAAAAAAAAAACACATTAATGGTAGCAGAAAGAGCAGACCTGCTATAAGTGCGGCTATGGTGGACTTATGTGAGTCAGTGGAGCTGAATCTGTCAAAGCTGACGACTCTGCTCTGATGGTACAATCGAAGGTCCGCGCAATCAACCTGAATTTCCAGCTCAGTTCTCGCACATCAGCAGGTGTTGCTTAAGAATCACTGACTTGACTCTGATTATGATTAAAACACTGTAAACAAGCTCTGAAATGGGCCAACTTCATGTTGTAGTAGTCTAGCAGCGGGCTCAACAACACTTAAGGGAGCATCAACAAACTGACAGCTTGCATCATGAGGCTCTTATGCTGTATGTACATGCTTAACGATGTGACGCTGATTTCTATTTTCTCTTGCAATAACCAGGCAGGTGAAGCCGCTACACTGTCCTTGCTCAGCTATTGTACTTCTTACCTTGGGCACAACAACATGCATGACACTAAGTGAAGAGGAGAGTGTGTCTGCTTTGAATCTTTCTGCATAGCTTAATTAAAGCTTGATGCTGAAGACCTTTACTTCTCAGCTACGTTTGGAGGTTTTTGTATTGAATTCAACAAGATGTACAGTATGCTGAGAGTGACTTGATTTGACTTCTACGCAATGTGAAGCTATTCGAAGCTAGTTGGACCTTCATCTGTGCGCTCTTTCAGACCTGGACAAGGACAAGAAGGTGTAGGCCCTACAGATACAAGGATGCAGCTTCTGTAATGTCACCTATGATTTCTGAAGGTAGAGTACTTTTTTAAAAACTAGATTTGGGTTAAGCACCTGCTTTGAGACATACTGTACCGTACATATGGGAACCACCAAGGCTGACTGTAATAGACTGAAAGCATACGTGCTATGAAACACGAGTCTGGAGTCTGACAGGATACAGTATTTGAATATGACCAACACTATGAACTAAAGGATTTGGCCCCTGATGCTGCTTTAATCTAATTCTTTTCAAAAACTTAAAATTTTAATGGACGTGCGATTCTAGATCACCAGATTCTGCTCCCTTTCGAGGTTGTATAGCCGTTTTAATCCCAAATCTCGGAGTAATGCGACTCACCGTTGACTACCACAGCGATGTCCACAAAATCGATCTCGCCGCGGGCCTCCACGCTGGCCTCGCAGCGGTACACGCCCTCGTCGGCCTTGGTCACCTGCTGGATCTGGAGGTTGTTGTTTGCCAGCACCTGGAACCTGCCTTCACAGCACGGGCGAAGAGGAGGGACAGACGAGGAGCCAGGAAACGACCAAAGAACAACAGCGTATGACAGAGAGAGAAGCGAGATAAGAAAGTTAGGAAAACAGCAGGAGAAAATTGCCATCTCCACTCTTCAGTAGCTAGACTGTCAATCTTCACTTCAGCACATTTACCTGATAAAGTCCACATAGATAAACACTCACGCAATTACAGTTCCACATAGTCTCCACGCTCTCCCATTGTGGCTAGTGTGAGATTGGCCAGGAGTGATGAGGCCTCTATCTCATTTCTCTCAAGCAAAGATATTTATAACCGTGCATCGTAATTAGAGTGAAATGATTAAAAAAAAGGAAAAAGAAAAGAGAAAAAAACCCTCTTCTCCATGTTTCATCATCACCGTGGCACTGAAGATTTGAATTTCAATTAAAAAAACGTGACAGATTCAAGGGGTCACTCTTTCTAATCAGTGTTCAGGCATGCATTTTGTCTAGAAGGAGGATGGGGAAGTGGTGAGGAGCAGTGTAAATCAGTGAGGGGGAGAAGAGGAAATAATGAATCCTAGTCTACTGGTTCCCACTATTGCACCTGCCTTCAATCTGAGAATGATATTCCTGCAAGTGAACCTGTCCTCTGAGTGCTTCTCTACCTCTATCTGTCTTTTTCAGCTAATTAAGTAGACCACCTTCCTGATATTTAACACCATTGAAGAAACTGAAGAAGGTGAGATCTCAAAAAAAGTGATATACAGTACATCAGCTTTCCATCCAATGGGACAGAATATGATTGACAATGTGATTGTGAATTATGGTCGGTTGAGTTTGCAGTTCATATCCCGCCATTTGCTGGAAATAGAGCTTTTTCAAAAGATTGGGGGTGCTGGTTTGCACTTTATCTAATGGGAAGCAGCATCTTTGAATGTCACCATCCAACTGCTATATAATCCATTCTCTCAGTCGCTTGTTAACATGGTGTCTGTCCAAGATATACGCCTCCTCCAGGGCTGATGGGGTTTCTATTCACAGAATTTGATATCCTTGTCTTATTGTGAATCCACACAAAAGAACGGAATAGCATTTCCTAGACAACAGTCTTTTTTTTTTTTTTGGCACATTAGCGCATATTTTCAATAAGAGAGAGAATTGGGCACATCGGCACTCATGAGCATTTTTCCCTCTCAATAATCAAGTGTGTTTGGCAGGTTTACATTCAAAATGTAATCCCTTTGAGATTGCTGCTTACTTGCAACTTTTATAACCATCATAATCTACTTCTGCAGTAATCAAGTTCAGATCAGGTTACACAGTGAGCAGTGGCAGTGTTGTGTGAAGTTTCTTTGTCCAATACTTGATAGTTACTTACCTACTAATTACATAACAAAGGACACTCTTTAAAGCCCCTGGAAATGTGGATCCAGACTTCACTTAACTAAATATTCATGACTAAATAAACAACCTTAAAAAACATTCTGATTTGAAAACTCAAAAACTGAGCAAGAACTCAACTAATCAGATTCAGCTGATCACCAATCATCAGATTTTGATTCAAATGAGGCAAAATTCTGATTGGTAACCAATTATATAATAAAAGTAATTCTTTCTCATTAGCAACCAATTAAACAGTAATGGGGTTTTAAAAAAAGCAAAAATGTATATTAAACCCGCATCACATTTTCACCAATTTGATTATTTAATTAGAATTTTAGACCGATTCTCTACCCTGAGAATTCAATTTTAAAATCTTGAAACTCCATCTATCCATCCAGCCAGTAATCACCTTTTTAATCACCCAAGTATGTGATAACTATGCAGATTATCCTCCAATTCACCTCCCAGAAAATGAATAATAGAAAATAATAATAATAGTAGTCAAAGTAAAGAAGACAATTTAATTGTGAAAGAAAGTCATGAAAACTTACTGTGGTGCTCCTCAGTGATCTCTTTGTCTTGGTAGTACCACACCACCACGGGCACCGGCGAACTAATGACATCACACACCACCTCCGCCGTCTCACCGTGGCGGAACTCCTGCGGTGATTGAACATCCCGAAACGTCAGCCTCTCTGAGAGATCAAACAAGATGGAGAGTATTCAGAGCAGACAATTTAATGCAGGTCTGAACATCAAAAGGAAAATAAGAAGAAAAAAAATATGCTTTGCTTTTACGGCCCTGTTAACTCTGAGATTGAAATTTAGGGTCAGGGGGTTGGAAAAGTTGCTGTACAATAAATTCCCTTCCAATTTTCTGTCTGGGTGGCATCCCGTAGGTTGCCTTTTTACGGTAATTTGCTATTTTTGTTGATAATGCAGGTTTAAGTGTTGGTGCTGTCACCAAAGTGGTGGACACCAACAAAGCTACATGATCAAGCACAGCTGTCATGCGAGGCGATGCCTCAACATTCAGACATCAAAGTGTTAGGAAACAGACACATGAGATACAATGTGTGCATTGGAGGGATGGCATTCACTAATAAAATCAAGTCAAACAAAAGCTAAATCCTGCTTTGCTTGTTTTCTGGGACACAGATAAGGCGATTCTGGTCAAACAGCACAGGAGACACAAGGGTGGCCGTTTTACATGCGGCCACTCTCAACCATGATAAGTATATATATCAAAGATCAGAAGGATTCTGCAGCCTCCCTGTTTGCAGAATTACACAAGAACACAGGGAACCTTTGATTCACTCTAACTCGGTTTCAGGAGCGCTTAAATAACAGATTCCACTCTGTGCCGGTTTGAAGCTGTGTCCTCCCTCTTGACAAACATTTGGGGTTTTGACAAATCGCTTTTATGAGGACACTGTTTTCTTGGACCAACAATTCTCTCCAGAAAAGCACGTGATCCTTCTTGGAACCCCGCTCTCGATTCGGATAGCCGGCTTTGAAGTGCGCCTGGGCTGGCACCGCTGCCGCTGCAACCACCTGCTATCATCTGCGTGCTGTATTGTGAAGGTCTGAATAAATCAACGGCAGCTCCCCTATCTGTCCCTTCCGTTAGTGAGGCTTGGGCATTAGCATTTTGCTGTTTGATTTAAGCCAGGCTGCTCCCTAAAAATGAGCTTTCTCTCCCCCCGTCTGCACCCTCCGCCTGCGCACGTGCCTGGCATCCCAGTGTCTCCATTAACTTCAAGGATGCCTTTGCATGTTTTTGTCATTCACTCTGTTGGTTTTCTTATCACTTTCCCTCTTGTGTTCTTTTTATTTCCAAAAATCGGTTGCTCTCTCGCTCCCTCCGGCTCTCTCTCTCTGTCTCTCTCTCTCAGGTTTGAATGCGTCACTTGTTCCTTCTGTTTGTATCCATTTCCTTTCTCTTTTGTTGTCACGCTGCTCTACAAGAGAATCAGCAAGGGAAACATCCTCTCCAGAGTAACACTCTACTGCACACTTGACACTGGCGAACTGAGAATATACTCAGGACTCGGGAGTTTCTCTTCCAGCCGTTCGCCCACACATCACCGCGAGGATAACTGGCTGATAGGTTGACGAGCCAATTTCCCTGGACCTCACTCAACTGGGACGCAGATTTGTTCCTGTCTTTACTGGCCAATTTTGCTGGTTTTTGGAATTTTGGGCTTATGCAGCATTATTGCTGTGTCATTAATAAACTGAGAGGAAATGAAAGGAGCTGGCTCTGAAATTGTACTGGCTTACTTTATTCCTGTATGAATTTCCCATCAAGTGTATGGCTGCAAAGGCACCAAACTGCTGCAATAAATTCAAAGCCATTTTCGAAATTTTCCATCAGTGAAGTTTTTATTTAAACTACTTCGTTTTTCATCTTCTGTGTGTGTCAGCAAGAGTTGTATCTTGGAACAAGACTAAGACGACAGCCATTCCAGCAGCTCAGTGAGGCTGTATTGAGGCACAGAGTGAATGTGACAAGTGTTTTGGACAAAGTTCAATTTCAATTGAAGGGGAATGATTTTACCAAATTTCATGGTAATCCATCTCGCAGTTGTCAAGCCAAAAATTTAAACCTCATGGTAGTGCTACAGGAATAGTCAGGGGATCTCCAAAGTCCAAAGGTTGGTGGACCAACCAACCGACCGCTGTCCCAATATGCCACCAAGATGACTAAAAAAGCCCCAGGAAAGCCAGCAGGCAGCTTCTTTATGTTTGTATGACGTTAACCCAGGTCCAGGCACCCGTTCTGGATTCAAAATTGATCTGCCACTCCATGGAGCATGATTATAACACGCCATCATGGAGATGTCAGCGACTACTGAGAGGGTGTCAACACTCCCCCCCCCCCCCACACAGGTCATGAATTTCATGTACAACATGTTGTAGCACGCGGGCCCCACGCAACCGCCCGAGGACTCTTCGCCTGCTCCGGCTGTGCGCTGGCAGACAGGCTGGCTGGAGCTTCATGCAGGTTTTCATCCGCATGCTGCTCATGTAATCTACACCGAGGGGCCCCGAGTGAGTGACGCCCGGTTGCCATGGAAACAATGGTTTTAGGGAGCTGGTTATGTGGTGAATGAGGCGAGGGCTGAGTGGTGGCAGGTGTGATTGAGGCTGTGATGTCTCCCCTAATGGTTCGCTGGGAGAAGATGAAAAAGGTAACCACACAGCAGGTGACGACTTCCAGAGTGTGTGCACATATAATTGTGTGTGTGTGTGTCCTGGAATGAGATCCCTGTACCTTGACGTTCTCCGGTTAAACTTGGGGAAGACTCCTGATGAACGTCCTGGTGCATCTGGGTATTTGGGTTATTCACATCTTATAATTTACTTGGTTCTATGTAATATGTTGTGTGTGTGTGCCTTTTGCATGCAATATAATGTTAATTTCCTGTTACTGTGCTACCTGCAGAGAGATATGGATTTATAGCCATAAATTAGCCTAATGCTGGTTTAATTACAACACAGAATGAACACATGAACTATTTATTTTTTGGTGACCTTAAATTAGTCAAATGTAATATACTGGATACTTAAAATCAGCACCTTAAAATACCCACCATTTGCTCCTTTTTCAATTTACTTTAATTTTGCAAACTAACTCCCCCTAGGTTGCTAAAAGCCCTACATTGCCAGAAGAAAATAGATGGAGGACATGATGTCAGTGTCCCCAATAGTAGCTACAGTTCTGGTCCCATGTGGTTTTATCTAATTCTTGTCCTCAGCAAATCACAGGAATGAGTTGGTAGGGGTTAAGCTGGATGTCTTGCTCAAGGACACTCTAACAGGACAAATTGCAGTTAATTCACTGCTCACTGTGAGGACTGAACCGGCGATGGGACAGTCCCTGTAACCACTGAGCCACCCCACCTCGTAACATTAAGTTTTGCCCAAGAAAAAGTGATGGGTCAGCACTGCGGGTCAGCCTCGGTGTCACATCCCTCATTATGCCTGGCAGTATCCCAGTCCCATGGCATTACTAGCTGTCATTATACTTTAATCACAAGAAAGAGTGTAACACACACTCTCACACACGCTCACACAGAAAGCCAAAGGACACATGGACCCAAAATGCATGCACACAGATATAGCAGCCATTTCTAACAGCTTGTGGCTGCGGTGAAGCTGGGAATATGAATAGGCTGGCTATCCCTGTGATCAAACACTAATGCGGGAGGTTTATTCTCTTCATGTCTTCGTGTCTAAATCTCCTCAGGAGGCAAACACAGAGCATCTGCAGGTAAATGTGTAAATGTGCATGGGAGTGCACGTTATCTGTCAAGCTTACGGTAGATCTCCAGCACGACCGAGGCCTCCTCGGTGTGACCGCCCGCGTCGGTGGCCTGGCAACGGTAGATACCCGCGTCCTCGATGATGGCGTTGTAAATGATGAGCCTGGACCGTGACGTCTCCGTGTGGAGCGCCATCCGCTTGGAGGGCATGATGCGCTCGCCCTGGGGGTTGTACCAATCCAGCCTCACCGGCTCGCCGATAGCTAGGGGCAAGGTCAGAGAGAGAGAGGGATAAAATAAACTGATTATTGTGAGCACATTTTACCCACTTTTACCAGGCAAGGCAGGTTCCTATCAAAATTCTGTTTTCCTTTTCATTTGTACATTCATTGCTGAGGAGGGAGATGGTTCCCCGATTACTCCCCCTCACACGCGGGATCTACTCAGACAGGCTGTTGACATTTAAACGCCTGAGGATGTTTATAACTTCCTCTGCACCAAGTTAGCTCTTGTTGACTTCCAACAGTTTTATGTATTCCCCAAATTATTCCAATAAATTGAACCCCTAACCTTCCAGTCCCATGACTATTTGTGAAAAATATTAGATTGCCCATGAGTAACACTCACTGGGCACCTCAGTGCATGAAGTCAGCCAGCCTGAAAGATGCTCAGCCTGCAGTGGGTCTGGAAAGACAATATAGTCTGATAACAGCTAGTTGTTTTTCCTGCTTTGTGTATGCAGCTAATGAGTCTAATGTACTGTTTCAAATATTTGAGTCCCCTTTACCCAGAACTTTTTGAGTTTTTGAGGCTGGGTCCGACCCTGGCAGCGTGCCCTGCACGAGGTTATCTGAGGCTGCCCGATCAACAAACCCGAAGTAAACCAACTGTTTAAGCCGTATTTGGCGATGCTCTTGGCTTCGAGATCGCTACGGATCAGTGGCTCTCTGGTTGGTGTTACATGTCAATACTATAGCATTGCTGCTCGCTTTGGTCTGCTGAACAGCTGAGGACCATGCAACGTTGTTGTTGGAACTTGCCGAGGGAACAGACGGCCTGAAATTATATGATTATGTCATAATCTTGGATTTGCATAGCTAATAAGTCTGAAAAGGAACACGGACATATGTAGGCTGTAAATTCCACTCCCATGTCCAAGATTATGCATGTATACAAAGACACACACACACACACACACACAGATAGTAAACACAGAAACAAATATTAGGCCTGATCAAGATCTAACTGGAACTGGAACTGATTAAAAAATGGCTTCCAGCGTGTAGCCTGTGAAACATAAACTCCTCTGGCTACTGTAGGAGATGATAAGGCCATCTGCAAGCAGCAGGTGCCCTTTGGCTGTAAATTCTGCACATAAAAGTGCCAGTCTGGAGGGCCATTACTTGGCCTATCAATCAGCCAGAGCCTTGAACAAGAGAGGGGATGGACAGAGGCTTGTCCAGTCCCTTAGAGACGGGCTGGGTTTAAATAAATTAAAAGGGAAGACACTAGAAGTAATACAAGTTTTGCAACAAAATGTACAGTCATGTAAATAGCTCGTGGCATCAATAATAATCTCTGACCCGGTACATGAAGGTAAATGATGATAAATTAGCTGACTGACAAGCTGGCCTCGTGATGCCTGCACTTTGCATCATAGAAATACATGCGGGCTCTGACTCACACCCCGGCATGCTGATACCGATCATCATCACAATGTTTCCAGCAACCCTCATCATCGTATCCCTGGCATGTGTGTCTGCTCCTCGTTAGTTTCAAGGCCAGCAGATCTGATGGGGCGGTCAAACACGAGCATCGCCAAACTCATATTACAGTACAAGCCATTCCCCTCATGGCTCGGCTTTCCTTCACACGTGGCTTCCCGCCCGAGCCTCGTGGTTCACGTGGGTACTTGTGGGGAAGAGATAAGTGTCTTGCGTCTCTACAGGCGTCTCTTTATACCTGTTAGCATTGCAACGTTATCACGTCTCACCATTTTTACAGTCTGTTGACAGCAGAGACAGCTAAATATGTTAAAGTCGACGCTGCTTTCGTGGCCCTGCCTCTCGCTGGGTGTCTTCACAACCGAATGAATAGCTGGTGGAAACGATCTATCAAGCCGGTGAAAATGATCCGTCAAACCGCTCTTAAAATCTGCATAAGCCCTGGCATTATTGCTGATTCTTGGCAAGGGAGAAGCTCAGTGACTGACTCTTCTGAAGGTACAGTGGAAAGACAATGAAGATCACCATTCTAGGTGCTGGCAAAGTGTCTACACAGCAGCACACTGATTGATCGCCGGCTTTCGGTGACTACTGATGAAGCCGACGGCTCCGCTCTGTTCAGGCTTGATTTTGAATTGCGCCTGGAGGTACAACTTTAAACGCGACCAGGGCGTGGAACAAAGCTCTGTATCTCAAAGGTGTTCCAGACAATGTTTATGACCATCCTTAGCAGTGAGGGAGCGATATAAAGCAACTGAAATATTGAAGCGATCTAAGCCTTCTGCACAAGGCAGATTATTGACTAGACGTGCCCCGTGGCGCCAAAATTAGGCGAGCGCAAGCCGAAACACTCCCACGTCCCCACGGTGGCTGGCACCGGAGCCATGGTAGTAATTGACTGAGGTCTCTGGGGAAGTAGATAGCGGGAGAGAAACAAGAGCTGAGCAGGGAAGGAATCACACTGGTCAGCGTGTATATGTGAGTAGCTTGACATGATGTCAAAATTATCGGTTACATATTTATCTCTGTCTACTTTGGAACGTCTGGCGAATGGGTAAACGTCTCCTGAGACAGGCCATTTGACCCACCCTGCTCCAGTTAGAAGAAAACCACAAGGAAACATAACAGCAGTTGGATCTCGTTTGACCATCGAGGCTGCATTTGGATCCGCCTCGGTTGCATTTTGCAGCCAACACTTGTTCTGGCTCCCTGCCACTTCAGTCATGTGGGAGGTTAAACACACACCTAAACACCAGTTTATAAACCTCCTTATTTGTCAGCCATGAGCTCAGGTTCATTTAACCTTGACAAGAGACCCATTTCACATCAGAAAAAATCTCTTGTTTTGGTTTTTGTTACCTGTTTTAATTTAATTTCTAATTTCAGACGGTAACAAATTAAGTATGAGAGGAGAAATCTTACAAATGGAGTCGCTTTCATACAGTGCACCAGAAGGGTCACTGAATGGTTTGAGTGTAAATATGATCATAACCCAGTGGAATATCGATGAGAGACTTGTGGAGACGTGTGACTGGGGTTCATATTGAAAACAAGGCTGCGTTAATGAATAAAAATAAAGGGGCTGTGCCGGTGGATGCATATTGTATCAGTACAAATCACTAATCATGGGAACCAAACCGAGCTCCGCATTTCACGGCCACAATTCTAGGCTTTACTTCCATGTTGTTTGGCGGTTCCTTACAATTTAAGCCCCGCTGTGCTGTTCCAGGAGCCGGAAATGCAGTCTTCACCACCATCAACACGAAATGACGGAATATGTTTTGAATAATAGTGTTCATCAGCAAGTGGAGTTGCAAGATCTATGCCAAGGGGCACTGAAGCTGTTTTGGAGGCTTGTGGTGGTCCAACACCTTATTTGTACACTGTTATGTTTTGTATCTGTCATCCATCCGTAAGTGGTTATATAATCCATGTGGTAATATTTATTAGTATTATATGGTTGTGATTTTTGCCACACTCCCCTAACTGAAAACACTAAAGCTAAAACATGTGTTCAGATGTATCTGTACATAGAAAAAACAGTGCATCCATGTAACAGAGCTAAATAAAACATGTGCCCTGCAGCTTCGCACAATAACAATCTTAGATGACTCAACACACACATTAATAATGATGTTGTGGACGAGTACATTGTTGCAGAATCTGCTTATATCTCTCATTGTGTGCATGTAACACAGATATGCCCCTGACCTTTCCCACCGCTATGATGGAAACAAACAAACAGGGAATACATTCACTCGAGGTGCAAGGTGACACAAACACAAATGCAGTTTTTCTGTCCCTCTCTCAGAGCACTTAGAGACAACTTTTTTCCAAAGACAGTCTCTCCAGCCGCCCCCTCCCGCTCGGCAGCTCAGTTCACCTGATTTTTCTCTCCGCCTCTCACTTTGTTTTTCTTTTCTCTTCCTGACCCCCTATACCTGTACCAGCTTTCTCTCTGTCTCGTCCCATGCCATGGCCTCAATTCAGAAACATCTTTTTTGAGCATTTCGCTGTGAAGCCATGAAAAAAAGAAAAGAAAAAGAAAAGAGGCGGCAAATAAAAGCAAATTCTGCTGAAGGGACGTCTCTCACCTTTTCCTTTAAAAGCAAAAAAATCGAAAATGAATAGATGCCACATCATTCACTCTGAGGACCAAAGATAAAAGGAATACTTCAAAATGAATATTCAGAACATTTAGAGGTCATTCTATTAACACATATCAGTTAATAATGTTTATACAGTCTTCAGTTTGGATGGGAAATTTTGTCTAACGTACGCTTTCATGTTTTACCAGAATATGGAGAAAATGCTCCGATCCGGTGTGACCTGGAGAGGGAGCACTGCGGAGCGGACAATCTCGATGCTTATTCCGTTGTGGAATATATGCTTATCGACTAGCCTGCATGCACGTGACAGCCTCCTCTGCGGGGAGGGACTTTGGAGGCAGAACTGAAGCGCAGGGGAGAGGGAGGGACCTGGAAGTTGTATTTAAAAACTCAAACTACTTTCAAATTCTCCAGCAAAGTCCACTCTCTTCTCAACCTTACCTACTGCACCTTTAAAAGCTATTGACCTTATGAAAACTTACGAAAAGAACACTGGCAAAACAAAAAAAAAGCCCAGACAGGAATCTCTTATAGTTATAGTTATATAGAGTTATAGATTAAAACCAAGTTTTAAGGGTCTCTAAAGGTACAGTGGGGAAAAAGAAGAAAGATTTGGGGACAGGGAAGAAGGAACTTAAAATCAGGATGTGAAACAAGCCTTTTTTTTTTCAGGCTACCATGCTGACCTATGTTTGACCTCATTTTGTCAACAATAAAAAGAAGTTGTGCTCTCTTGGAAGAATGAGGTGCTCAATCATTTTACCCTGCTGCCAATTGTTCCTGGCAAACTTTTGAAACAAGAAAGGATTTGTATCGAACAAGTAAATTGATTTCACCCAGGTTCCTTTTTCTTAAGAACACATTCGCCTCTCTGTTCTGCCTTTCCTCACAAACAGCCCAAAACCATGACACAACATGCAACACAATTGCCTTTCTGAGCCTTCTGTTTCTTTTTTTTTCTCTAATCCATATTTATGTAGGTGTGATTCATACAGTGGGACTCAGCACCTTGAAGCCAAAGAGTCCCTTTAAAAGACCTGTTCTTTATTTATATGTTTGCAGGCTCTCTTCGGTTTCACCGGGATGTTGCTTTTGGCTTCTGACTGTTCTGCCCCTGCTTTTCAGCCCATTCCAGTTGGCGGGACCGCGTGTGAAAATGGTAAAAATCACTGTGGAGAGCGGCTGCCCGTGGTGCAAAAAGGGCAAAAGAAAGCTCTGTGTGAGACAGACACTTCCTCCCAGGCACTTTGACGGTGGATGGTGGCTACTTATCTCCAACCTCCAACACTCTTTTGCCTCAAAGCCTTTTCCATTCTTCTCAGTTCTGTCATTTTAGCTCTTTCACAATAAAAGCTTCTACCTTGCCTTTCAAATCCTGCCAGTTTGATTCCATTCACCTCTATTTTTCTACCTCCCCATTCTGTCCTTTTCAGCACATTAGACCTCCACACCCCCCTGATGCTCCTCCCAGTGTGTCCTTACTCCCTTGGCTGTTAGCTCCACGCTGAGTGGGTTGGCAGGAGAGAAGAGGCGGCCAGCAGGAGGTGGGCCGGGCCTGCCAGAGTGTGCTGCCACCCTACCGAGCCACTGGCACCTCCGTCAGGTTCTCTTATAGGGCTGAGTGTTCATATACTGTTCAGGGAGGACAAAGAGGAGGAGGGACGAGACGGGTGGCGGGCGTCCCTGTGTGGATCAAGACGCCGTTGGGTCAAACAGTCACTCACCATATGGACGGCATGGATTGTGTAGTGTTCACTGTCATACCAACAACAAATAGACTTTACAAGAGCTGATTTCAGACCCCCTGCTGCGTCTTTCGACCTGCCTCCAAACACACACAAACACAGCACATCCACATATAAATAGTAGTGTGTGGCATCTGTACCTGTGCAGATAAAGAACTTGGACTCCCCGACACTTAACTCCACTTTGTTCAAGGATATGGACACCTGCAGGGCGGCTGTAACAGAGAACAAAAGAGAGATGGAGAAAGATAGAAGGACAAAGAGGAAATCGATTAGTTATATTACAATCTTAACAATACAAAACACAAAGGATTTTCTGAATTTGCTGACAAAAATGAAAAATTGCTTCCAAAAAGCATCTGCTTCTTTAGCATTGTGGCTTATTTCCTTCTTTGTACCAGATTTTTACATTATCTGAGAACCATTTCCTATTGTTTGTCACCATTTACTGGATTTATGTGAAAGGCAGTTTGCGGCTTACATGCAAATATCCTTCTATGTAAACAACAAGCTTCTTAGAAATAATCCACATTTGCAGCTATTGCAGGCGTAAGACACATTGTCCCTGCTGAAAAGAAAAACAATTTATATATTTTTATCCAAACTTTAACTGCTTTCAAAGTTACTGTTCGACAGAACAACTGAGCCATTTCTCCATTCAAAGCTCCGAGACAGATTTGCTTGATACCTTCTATTAGGCACAAAGCTGTTTGTGACAAGTTGTCAGTCTCACAATGAATGGGATCCTTTCAGCCTGAGGTAATGCTATTTGCACTTATCACTCTTGACAATGGTGTATGCATTGAACAACAGCGGGATGGGAATTTATGAATCTGAGAAATAGCAGAAATCAGTAAATAGCTCCAATAGCTGTTTTTTTTTCCTTTGGTGGCAAAAACTTGTCATGTAGCTCCTTTATATCCTCAATAACAAATTGAAAGCCCACCACACTCTAACACAGAAAAGAACCGGAAGTGTCGCTGGAAGACATCCATTCCCCTTAATGACACAATAAAAAATGGACAAAAACCTTGCAGTCGGTGGCAGTGCCCCAAAATTTGCAGAGTCAAGCTACAATCAAAGGCCGTTTGTCTGTGCTGGTCTATTGTGAGATCCACTATGGGGCCACACAATGGGGGCTCCGGGGGAAGTTTTGTAAGGCTGAAGTAAAAGGTAGTTATCTGGATAAGAGGGAGGAGCGAACGTGGCCGACATGAACCTGTCAAACGGGAGAAAGAGATAGAAAGGCAGGAGAGGAGCTGTGGCTACGAAGGGAATCGGAAAAGGCAGCGCGGCGAGATGGAGCTGAGAATGTGTCTAGATGTCTAATGTGATGAGTAATGATTGGCAAGTCAGCGGGGAGAGGGTCATTTTTAGGCCGGAGCGTCTCGACGCAGCGGTGGTCCCGCCACTGGGTGAGGCGAGATATTTGATGAGCCTGTCACATCTGAGCTCCTCGTTCGAGCCTTGAGAGCTGCAAGTCTAGTTAGGCTCTCTCTCTCTCTCTCTCACACACACACACACACACACACACACACTGTAAAATACTGTAATGGATGTTAATTCTCTCTGCAACGCGGGAAACTTAACAGTGGAGCTCAGCGCGCCCGTCAATAATTGAGGAAATGATGAAATGATTTTCCGCAGCTTCTCGGGGGAAGATGGCTGCAGCCGGCGGCAGCATCTCACTGAGGCTGCTCTCCGGCAGTTATCACTGGGAGCCATCTGCCATGAAGTGAGGCTGCCTACAGATGGCAGTAGAGGGGCACTGCCACCTTCGCCTAAGGAGGCTCCATGATGAGGTTGAGGGAGCCGCCTTATCAATGTATTTGATCCTTTCTGCTGTGTAACCCCACACGCTGTGTAAACACTCTCACAGACACACAGACACTGAATGGATGGAGAACTGGTATGCTCATGTGGGTCACATCTTTGTTTGCTGAGGTGTTCCTGGAGCTAATTCCCCACCAATTAGAGCAGCTCCTTGCCGTAACTACGACCATCAACACCACACTCAAAAAATCAGGCGACATCTTTGAGCATACTTAATTTTGTCACCAATTATCTAATTTAAGCACACTTTATACTCAAAACCTGCTTAGAATTAATATATACGTGACACAGCTAATGTCTATGCGCACACACACACACACACACACACACACACACGTAATGTTTCAGATGAATGCAAATACTGCTCCGGTGTTGATTAATCATGTCTATTTAACCCTGTGCCCTTCCACACTGCCTGCCTCTGACTTAAGGCAGATTCCAATCAGCGCTTCAAGTAGTTTAACGGTTTTCAATTATTAATTGATCCCGGGCTGTTCATGCTGTATGTGATTGATCACGTAATAAGTTCCTCATAAAATCCGGCAGGCAAAAGAAAAATGGCCCAGCTTTTTCTGTGCTGCCAGGGCCATCGGTGTGAATCACATAATTAAGTTCAACCTGGAAAATATAACCAATTCAGTTGGCATTTTTGAGCTGAAATACACAACAGTCCCCACAGCGAGTATACATTGACATTTTAATGAGAACGCTGACTGGATTTGAAATATGACACAGGAGAATTTGTTTATTCAACACTGTCTCGCCTGGTGGGGACACAAAGAGACATGCTAATTATATCAATTTTCAGAAATGGAATGTTTTCTGCGGCGTTCACCTGCTTATTACAGAGCCTGGGTCAATATGTTATGAGCCTGGCAGCAATTATCAGCTCCAATTATTAGCTCCTTCGAGAAGCGTCGGAGACAGGCAAAATAAGACAACAGACAAAACCATTGATTGCCATTTGTAATGTGTCTGAGATGGTCGATATCATACATGACTTGTCAGCTCGCCTGCCGTCATCGAGACTTGAATGATTCAAGCATCAATTATGGAATCGCAACTCAGAGGAAAGTTAGAGAGGCACGACTTTCCCCAAAAAGCAGTAAAGGAAAGAAAGAAAAGGAAAACAGTCACGCCTCTTTCTGCAGCTATCATTGTCCAAACTCATCTTTTTGTGTATGCATTTATCTTATCAGCCAGCAAGACTGTGTAACGTTTGGAAGAGGAAAAACACATTTTTCCTTTAACAAATAAGATAAATCATATGAGCAGCCTTGCTCAATTCAGTACACTCACTGACTTTAGGACTCTTCTCTACTTACTTTTTAGCATTACCTATCATCCCTTAATGGTGTCTTATGGCTAATAGTGCCCACTGTTTATCAGAAGATACACAGGCTTGCTTCAAAACAAATACTCTGGCTCTGCTGGAGATGCAATCCATTTGTCAGAAACAGTAAATATTCTTTGGAGAAACAGAAACGAAAGTGAAGTAAAACTCCAAAGCTGGCTAAAACAATATTTCCACATACGCAGTGGGTCAAATGGCAAGTTATAGTAACGTGAAAGGGGTCATTCATATGAACCCACAAAGAATTACCACCCGACTCTGCAGCTCCCATCCGCTTTATCAAGCATTTTAGCATCTTTCAGCTTTATTGTTTTGGGTCACTCTCACCCTCTCATCAGCATCATGTTCAGCCTAGAAAGTCTGAAAAACAGACCACAGGCTACCTATCCAGTGCCAAGTGGCACACGGACAAAGAGTTGCAGAGTTTCTTGTAACTACGCCAAACCATTATGTTCCTCAAAAGGAGGTCATTAAGGTCAACAGTGGCGGAGGTGATGACTGAGCTGACCTGGTGACATGATTCAGCGACATCTGGGCCCAGCGCAAAAGCGTGCGCAACTTGCCAGCGGCTAAGTCGGTGTAACTAAATCTAGACCTGAACTAAAGCGGGCTAAACACACCGCTGCATTTACTGAAGGAGCAGGCTAAATTCAGTGTTTGAATGACAGAGTGGAGAGTGTCCAATCAGCTGGCAGGAAGAGAAGGATGCGATTCTGTAATCCTGTTCTCCATAAAAAAGCCCCATAAAAGCCATGGCCAAATAAAATGCATCACACAGAACGTGCCTTTGTGTGTTTGTATATGTAAGAGGTGTGGGGGTGTATGGGTGCTGTTTATCTTTATTTCTGTGTGGGTGGGTGGGTGGGTGCGTGGGTGGGAGGCTGTGTTTGTGTGTGTGTGTAAATGTATTAAGCACACAGAGCAGATAGGCCCTTAGGCAAAAAAAAAAAAAAGGCTCTGCTTTAATTGTCTGTGATTTCGTGGAGGAGTTGAAGGGAATTCTTCCCTTGTACCACAGAGACACAGAGAGAGTGAGACAAAGACGAGAGGTAAAAGAGTGGGTAGAGCAAGAGCAAAAGAAGGAAGGAGATAAAATACTAATTACTGTACTGTGTTTTGTATTCACCCAAACCTCTGTGTCTTATGCATTTCTTCAAAGGTGTTAGCAAAGGCAGAAAAAAATGATTTCCAGGAAGGAATTAGCTTCAAAAACACTGAACAGTCAGCATTCTTTAAAGCTGCAAAGTCTCTCAGGTGAGCAGTGGCACGAGGTACTGAGGCATAGTGCAGATGTCAGTGATTTCTTTGTTAAAGGAAAATTCCAGTTTATCAAAAGTCTGTATTTTTGTAGTTCTGGTCATTATTTTCTATCGATTATGATGAGCAATGTACTAATCAAATCAAGTCAGGTCAATTTTATTTACTGTGTACAGCCCAAACTCACAAATTTGCCTCAAATGGCTTTACAACTTGTACAACATTGGTCACTTTCTTTCCATAAAATGTCTATTCGGACAGGAAAAACCCCACGAGGACTCTTCAACAGGAAATTAAAAAAGGGAGAAATCTCAGGAAAAGGATCGATAGCAATAGATATCGTTAGTGCAGAGCAGAGATAACAACAGCAACAATACAATAACACAGAATAATAATATTTGATAAATCAAGTGTAATAAGTTGGTGAGGAAAATGGTATTAACCAAAACTATGAAAAGTTGCTGGTAGGTTAGCTGCTGAATCTGACTGCACAAGCCATTGAAAGCTGGGAAAGGGAGTGCGTTTGTATTTAGATGTAAATCAGAGAGAGAAAAAGAGATGTTTGTGTGATGAACCATCTCTAATGATGTCCCGAGCTTGTGAGGCAACACACTAAATCAGATAAATAGTATCGGGGGGGAGGGAGGAGTAAGTTTTGTTTCATAGAAACAGATATTTCAATATCAATATTATATTTATACATTAATTTCCTCTGGTGCAGGCCGAAAGCTTTGAGTAAAAGAACAGTGTTGTTTCTTGGCATTACAGTATCAGGATGTTTGTTTTGACATAATATAGTATGCTCTTGTGAGTTAGTTTTTGCCAACTTTGCCTATGGATTCATCTTAAGTTTTGTCAAAACAGTTATGTTATATGTTTGCCCATCTGGCTCCTCGTGTCCCTAGTCCTATATAGCTGTCTGGCTGCATAACAAGCCTGCTTTCATGCTGGAGAGGAGAGGAGAGGAGGGATGAGGAAAGGCGAGTGCTGCTTCTAGTCAGCCAACCAAATCCAATCGTACAGACATACAGTATCAGGCCACGTGTACAGTCTCAGGCACAACCCATAGCTACCTATTATCTTCCCTCTCTCGTGCACACCTTCTCTGTATCTCTGCTTTTCGCTCACCAACTGTTTTTTTTTGCGATTTATGTCTCCTTCCTTAAGCCTCTTATGCCTCGGGCTGAGGTGGCCATGATGGACCGCTCTCTGCAGTGTGATTATTCCAAAACCACAAAACTCCAGTCATGCACAAACACACGTGCGCTACGACATGCAAATACACAGATGTTTGTTTTCAGACAGATTAGTAAATTGGTAAGAAAATGCAACCTGATCAAATCTAGCAGGTAGCTAAAATGACATTATTTGCTCATTTCATATACTCTCTTTCCCTTTGCAGATAGAAAAAAAAAAAACACTTTTGTGGCTCATCATATCAGTAGATTGGAGACATTATGCAGGCAGCCTTTGGGCCACTTGGTGAATTAATTAAATGAGCCTTAGGGAAAAGCACATTTTGTTTAATAAAGTCAAAATATGTCTGCTAAAAAGTTCATCAAAGTTCCCTCAGATGTGTCTGAAATGTGTGTGACTTCTCTCAAAAGTATTTAATTATTTTAGCTTTTACTTCCTAATAAAAGTCATTAATTAGACTACCTGTTACATGTGTTCACATGATTCCCTTAAATATGTTGTGCTACTTGCATTTATTGGACCAATAAAGATTTTAGACCAAAGCTCTCATTATGAGCAGAGGTAGTCTTTGTGATTGTGAAAGACTTTTTATTTTTTAAAGGTTTTTAATAACAATAGAGCCCCCAGCAAGGTCCATAACAGGTCACAGAGCTCCCATTGCTCAGTTCAAAAGGTAAGAGGTGCCTTCAACTGTCTGTTATTGTCATTTATCATAGTGCACTGGATTGGAAACACAATCACATTTAAATCTGATCTTTGACGTAGAAACATCTTTTAATCTTAATGTACTATAACCTTTTTGGTAGGATCTGGCTTACTCTTGCTGGTTTCTCCAAGGTTACCACCTCAGCTTTAACTGTAGGTATCAATAATAATTTTTATATGGTTCCCAAATGTTTGACATTTGAAGAACTTCTCAAGAAATAAAACAGTGAAAAAAAATGCTCGAAAAAAAATGCCCAATAAACTGATCATTTTACCAATTAGATCACCTTTGTCAAAAAAAATTTGCATCCCAAGCTAAATGTCAGACTTCAGAAAGATCATTCAGTCCACAAATCGAACACTAAACCTGTTAAAAGCCAGTCGGGCAATTGAGGCTGTGTCAGAGGGCAGATGAGTAGCCAGACAGGAAAAAGCTGAGCTCCAAGTGGCAATGCAATCATCAGCCATGATAGAAATAAGGGGGTTAACTGCCAGGGCTCCAATTCTGGTTTTCAATTGTTACCTTGCAATCAGAGCTTCTAGATGTCAAATGTGCTGGAAAGTGTTTTCGCCAAATGACATCTTAGTGTGCACAATGAACACGCACAGGCCAATTTACGTGTTTAGAGTCCAGTATGCAAAAAAGTAACCACAAAAAATATTCATAGACCTCCTACAGTACCACTCAGACAAACTCCATTGTGACCGGGGTTTTGCCTAAAAAAACTCTTCTTTATCCCTCACAGAGACGATTTCTATCCAAGAAACAGGAGCATCGCACTGATAGAGTAAATCCCATTTGCTCGGATATTGTGTTCATATTTATGGTAACATAAGAAAAATGGGGCCTGTAAACATAGGTGCAAGATAATGCCCTTATCCCCAATGGAAATTAAACAGAAGCATTGACCATTTCTTTGGTATTTTTCTATTCTTTCTTATTCTCTCTGCACTTCTGAGTCCTGTGTCTAATCTATTAGTCTTATTTTTTTCTTATCTCTGTCACCCTACCATTTCTGTTTCTCCACTTTCTCCCATTTTCTCCCTTCTCCCTCCCTCTCTCCTCGGGCTGAAACCTGTTTTCGCATATGGAAACATCAGCGAGTGTGGTTTTCTGCATATGCCACCCTCAGCAGGCAGCCGAGAGAGGTCTGGGGCTACAATAAATCCAGGTATGTCATTCAGATGGGGTGATTTGCTTCACACCGCCTTGCATTTGACTTCAATTCTTTCCCACAGCCTTTCTCTCTCAGAACTGGGCATCATATCGATGCCTTACCAAGATGTGCAAATTGAAAAAAAGAATCTGCCTCTTCTTACAGTGATAAAAGTTATTCTGTCGCAGTTATACCACCTTCATCTTCAAATATATTCATAGACAACTACATTTATAACAGAACTAGAAAAATGTATTTAAAATTATACTCAGATAATCAAAACCAAGGTGTCTATCCATCACTTTGCCAGTCTGTCAGCCTTGAATGCTAGTGATGTGTTGATCAGATGTAAGCTTGTAACATAAATAGAATAGAATAAGTAGAGCAGCGCTGACAGTGTTAATGAGTCACTTGAGCTGCTCCGTTTCCAAGGATTGTGGCAGTTTCTTCAACGTATTAATAAGGTCATCCGTCAAGACGAAAAGGTTCCCGTCAAATAATTATGGTAATAAAGCCAATTAAAGTGACCGGCCATTTTTCTGAATACAGACAAGCTAATTAAATATATATTAATGAGAGGCCGCCCCTGCCGCTTTAGTGTCGCTCAGCAATGCTTCACGGTGGACTTTAGTTTCCAAACAGTGTCCTGGAGGTCGACGGGAAAAGGACATTTTAAAATGACAGGTTAATGTCATCGGCATACGTGGCATCAAAGGCTAATCAGACTTTACTATTATTGTAGCATCTTGGACAGACAAGGGACTTATGTTATTAGCAGGTACACATTGTTCTGAGCAGCAGCTGAGAGCTGGTTTAAAGATGGCCACAGATTCTCATGGCTGCTGCAGCTGTGTCTTTTCCTTTCACATTTTCTGCAAACAGTCTGGAAAAGCATCAGTCACACCAATAATAGTCAGGGGCTGACGGGGGTGGAGTCGGCTCCAGTGGGTTTTTTTTTTTTTTTTCATCTGGAGAATGGACCCAAGCAGAGGTGGGCGAGGTTTGCCTATGATGATTCCTGTGAAATTCAAAATTTCCTGCCATTCAAGCAAACATCATATATTGATCTTGTCAATGGGCCAGCTGAGCCCTGCTGATTATTGCACTGGCCCTCTATAAGCACACTGAGATGGGCGAACCCACGAGTGATGGGAGGCTTCTCGCTTCTGTGGGAGGAGGTGACTAGATTGAGTTCGGTGGAGAGTGATTCAGTAATAAAACCTAAAGGCCTTGGAGGCAGTATCTGATTTCCAGGCACTGTTGAGGGAAGTCTCGTAAGTTGCAATAGAGTGAAGGTCCAACATTTGTATGAGGCAGACAGATGAGCAATGCAGTGTGCGTACAGACGCCGGCATAAAAAGACTCACCAATATAAATAATGATTATTTGCACATGAAAAAGAGCTCATTGTATTAAATCCCGTACACTAATCTGTCTTTTTTAGCCATCTTTGAAGGTAAATGGCAGTTTCAGGCCATACAATCAAAATAAGCAAAATGCAAAGAGAGGATGAGTGTCAAGACTAGACATAGAAGCCTCAAACATCAAGAATTATTGTGTGCAACTGTCAGCAAAAAGAGCCTTCCAGGGAAGGTATGTAGGCGTTTTGCCCGTCAGATTTACTAAACATAAAGCAAGAAAAAGGTTAGCTGTTGATACCACTCTCCCACCACTTTCCTCCTTCTCTGCATTTCCCCCACTCCGAGCAGGGGCAAATAAAAATAGAAGTAATCCATTTCTTTGTTCCGCCATTCTCCACCGCCAGCTGTTTGCGGGAATAAGGCCATTTATAAACAGTTTTTAGAGCAAACAAATCACAATAATTATGATTCTGGTTAACTAGTGTTCGCTGGCGTGTAGTGCAGGAAGGACAGGCACAGATGAGGTGATGGGCTAGAAAATAACACAGTGGTTACTGCGGGTGGCAGAGCATTTGCTAGCATATCCACGCCGGTTGTCAAACTCGGAGCAAAGTCTTTAACAACAGCTTATTATTATACCGACAGTATGTTTTTGAATATTCGCATGGGACGTGATTAGTAGCTTTGTGGGTGATCTAGAAGTTGCACAAGTGAACACAAGCAGAATGTGAGTTGACCTAATGATCAGCCGCAGTGCAATCTACACACATATTTTGAAGTAAGAGCAAAGTTACCGAATTTCCCAGCTGCAACAGGCACACAGTTTGTGGCTTAATTAAGGGACTTGGTTGCACTCCTTTGTCACAAAGGGACCTTAGCTTTTGATATGCTGTACAGCTTCCTTTCCTCCTGTACTTTCCCCCCCAGAGACTACAAGTTCATCCGCACTGACGACCTAAGGTTTCCACTGAGGAAGGGTACTGAATCCAGACTCATTTATATGGGACAGAGGGTTAGGAGCAGATGACTGGAGAGTGATTTCTCATAAAAGCTCTTGCCACTGCATCTTCCTCCCCTGCACTAACATGAAACTTTTTTGTTTCTGCAGTTCAGACTGAGATGTTCACAGCACTCAAGGAACAGCTCAGGCATTAGTCCTCAACACAAAGTAAAGATTTGCAATTCTCTTGTCTCCCAGCACAAGATATACACAATTGTGTTTCATCCCCAACTGGGAGCTACTCCCTGTTCTTTGAACAGAGACTGTTATTTGGTCTCAGCTGGCTAGTCAGACTCACTTTGACAATATGCAATTCTGCCAGTCAGACCGCCCAAAAAAGTAAAATTGTACATTGTCAAAAAAGAATTTTTGTTGCCACATTCGACTACAAGAAACCCCACTTGCTAACATGAAAGCAACGTTTTCTGCAACATGTTACAAATGTGACTAGATACAAGATTTTTCATTATGATATGAGTTATGTTCATACAAAGTACATCCAAGCACTTTGCAAACACACTGCAAGAAGCCTTGCAACCTTGCAAAATATCTCCATCTTTATGCAAAATCTAGTTTCAGAAAAACCCTCTTGTGCCAAAAAACAGAGCAAAGCATCAAAACTGATCACTGAGGTGTGCCTGTTTGCTATGCCTGTAAGGGCTGTAATCTTAATTCTCATTTCATGCATGCTGGAGAATGAGCGAAGAAACATGTTTTTTTTTTTTTTTTTCTGTGGCGAAGCGATCATTGCCGCGGGGATTGAAATGGCACGGTGGTGGGCTGATTATTCTCCTGCCACATCCTGCCAGTGGCTGTGACATGGCCATTATCTCAGGCCTGCGGATTAATTCAGTCACAAAGGAGAGGTCACTGGCTCCTGCCAGGCCCGAGAGAGGAGGCCCTTGGGATTATGTGAGGGGGAGTGGGGCAAGGCACAAACGTCTTCTCCCAGCCTTTCTGCAATAAAATTCAAAGGTTTAAGGTCAACAGTCTCCCTAATTGGGAGGGTACGTCCCATGACAATAGCCGTGCAGACCATTAAAGCCAGAATTCCCTGCTAAATGGAATTCTGTACACTGTAAACTGAATTACACTCATTTTCTGAATCCTGCGGCTGAATCGGATAACGCTGTGCTCTCAATTTAAGTATGAATTGGATTGAATTTTAAATCCCAATTACATTGAACTGGCAATGAATACGCACCAAGAATAAGGTAGGATTTGATGTGTTTGTACAAAGAGTCCGGCGGCTGTGTGCTTCTGAATTGAATTACATTTAAATTTCGTACAGCTCACATGGCTGTAAAAAGTCCAGCAAAGAAATACAATGTGCTGTGTAGCATGACATGTGCAGTTAATTAATATATAACTTTATCCTACATTCATAAATCCACCAATAATGAGTAAAATCAGATTTTTTTCTATAAAGAACACGACTAATATTGAGGATAATTTCTTCATTAGGCTTGTCAGACCAAAAAAAGTCACAGTCTGAGCTAATGCCTTTCCCTTCTCAAGATCTCAAGATCAGTGCTTCAAAGGCTCAACCTGTATTATTCACTTTTCAGCTTGTCCAATTCCTCCCACTCAAGCACACTTTTGTATTTCAATTTCCCTTTCCACCTATCACCCTTAATTTTACTCAAGTCAGAGCCTTTCATCTTTCCCTTTTCTTGCTTCATTGTGCAATGAATTGCCTGTTCACCTTTCCTGATTCCTTTCGGATATCATGTCTGTCTGTTGTTCACTCCCTCTCTCTCGCTCTCTCTATCTCGCGCTCTCTGACAGTTTCGTGGTTGCCCATGCGGCGCTCCTGACAGAAGCTGCCACCAACTGTCACCGTGGCCCGGCCAACCAGGAATTTAGGATGCCAGGACCAGGCGCAAGTGAGTCAAATCACGCCAGTATAGATATTACTCAAAACTTTTCTGTCCCTCTCTTCATGACCCATGACTCTGGCGCCATGACACATTATTTCTACATCAGGATCAAGAGATAAAATTAGCCCAGGCTATAGGCATTGTCATATTTTTGCCAACAAATCTCACATTTGAAATATTGTAACTATTAAGGTGCAATAGGACCTAACATCAAACAACACTGAGAGTCTATAGCCATACTATTGGCTTTTTGAGGAAGCATTTAGGGAGAGTGGTGCTTCAAGTACTAAAGAAGGCTAATGGGAACATCATTAGTTTTCCTGGTATTTGGTTGTAATTCAGAATATTGAACAGATTGAAATAATGACGTGAAAGGTCGGGGGATGACCATAAGAATTCATTCTCAAGAGACACTAAATATCTGTAGCAAATTTCACGGCAATTCATCAAGTATTTCACTTCCACAAATGTCAAACCTACGCTGCTGAATCACCAAAGTCACCAGGATTCATCCTTTTGGGACCATGAATGCCTTCACCAAATGGCAATTAATCCAATACATGTTGAGGTATTTCAGTCGGCACCAAAGTGGCAGACCAAAAGACTGACACTGCCATCCACAGAGGCATGCCGCTAGCCTGGCTAAAAAGTAGTCCCTGCACAGAGCACTTAACAAAAAAAAAAAAGAAAAGCTTCAGTCTCTAGACCTTTATCCAGGCCTGATGAAGGTATCCATTATGTAAATGGATAATTTACAACTGCCATGAAATATGCTCATGTGACTATAGTGACTTTGAAGAGCACCATAAATCAGGTCAGTATAAGCTGACATACCGAACATAAGAACACTCTCGGACATTGCAGTACATTTTTAACTAGCCCATAGACACTATCTATTGATTAACCTTTATTTATTTAAAGGAATGTTGCTAGACATGTATGATCTTTCTCTGCACTGCTCTGTGTTGAAATAACTTTAATCTACTGCTAAACACCAATAATGAATATGTGTTTGATGTTGTCAGGATGCCAATATCTTTGATGTCACAAATATCCTCTATTAGAGGATGCCAAAATGCATGATCATGCAGATTGGATGTTTGTGAGATCATTATTGGCCCTAACTGCGGTTAGAAACTTCAATCGGTTGCCATGGGAGACTGGCTTCTCCTGTGGCGTGGCTAAAGGTCAAGTCATTATTCAATCTGATGCATCTTTGAAAATAAACAAAGATGGTGAGACTTAGTTGAAAGTTAAATGGGAAATGTTGCAGATGAAGGGAACCCATTGATTGGTAGTAACTCCGGGTTCATAAATCATGGATGATTGGATGGATGGATGCATGCATAGGCGAACAGACCGAAGCTCTCCGGCATTTTAGCTGTCACATACTGTAAGTAGGTGACAGTTACAATTAATAGGCCGACAGATCAGTGTGTGTGAGGGTACAGTACATGTGTATTGAATGATTGCTCCAAACACTGCTGTGGCACTGAGTATTGCAGTAAGCACATTAAAGAAGAATCTGTCACCGAGCTCTCCCCCTCACACCCATCCCTCCAAGCTGATGGATGATAGCGGGGTGTGTATCTGCATACATAGGCTCAGCTCTGCATGGCTTTCAATTAAATCTGTCAGGAACATGCACTCAGTGCCCCACTGAGATAAAGGTAGGCAAACAAATCAATATGCATGGAGGGAAGCATTCCTCTAAAACTAACATTTCCCCCGAACACATATACACACACTTTATGCCACGTGTATCAAACGTCATATTCACATCAAAATACACACACATATATTTATATATATGCTTATATATACAGTAAATATCCTACAATGATACCCACGGGCCCAAGAAAAACTCTATATTCTTTGCACACACATACACATAGCATTTACAAAACATCTGTGCAGCCATACATAATTTTGCCTAATACTACC
Source organism: Lateolabrax maculatus (assembly GCA_031216445.1). Classification (NCBI taxonomy): domain Eukaryota; kingdom Metazoa; phylum Chordata; class Actinopteri; order Acropomatiformes; family Lateolabracidae; genus Lateolabrax; species Lateolabrax maculatus. The sequence goes on along the minus strand of CM062215.1, from coordinate 5,606,147 downwards.
TTACGTAAACACATGCGTATAAGAGCATGCATACAGTATGTGACTTTCATGAACACGCCTTTGCACACAAATGCACTGCACCCATGCACACACATACAGTACACCACTGTGAGTAACCCTGACTTGGATAATTGTCACCGCTGTAACTCAAAAGACAACATATCCCCCAGCTTTAGAATTAGCATATTCATCATTTAACTGGGGAGCAGCTGGCTAATTGGCAAATGAAATGCTTTCAATAATGTTCACATGAGAAGCAGAATTTGATTAAGCTGAATCTGGGGAAAATACCAAAAAGGAAATGAATATAAATGAGCATGTGGGGGGGGAAAAAAAAAGATAACTTTTGGGACATAAGCACTGCCATTGCGCAAATGTACCAACTTTGCTGTGTTTGTGTGCAAATAAAGTGGTTCACAGTCAACAGAAACGCACCAAAACGTGGTGACAATTACCGCGATTCCCCACCCGGCGCTACCTGTAAACTCTCCAAAAAGAGAAGGATGTCGCAGCTCAGCTCTGGCACAGGTACTCCAGTTTTAATGGACTGCCAAAGCCAACCGACTCATGTCAGCTTTCTAAATCAGAAAGGAAGGAGGAGCGGGTCGGATGTGCTCGTAAAAATGCCCCCACGATTCTCGTCTCCACTCATACGAGTTAATGACACACTCTCAGGCCATATATCAGGGTCTGTTTGATCCTGGTCAAGGATATTAAACTTTGATGGGTTCCCGCATTCACTAGTCCCCCGCCTTACTTTGCAGAAGACAGTGCAGGGTTCATTCGATATGTGCACCCATCTGATAGCCACCAGGAAATGACTCATAAATGCAGGGCCAAAGTGTTGGCACCGAGCTGACAAAGCTTCACCCCCCAAAATGCTTCACATCCATTTTGGCAATTTTTGCTACTTGTGATCCACAACAAAAGGTGACATGTGTGTCAGCAGGGTAGCATCAAAAAGAGTGCGAGGAAAGTGGGAGCAGAGCAGCGGGGCGGTGGTACAGCAGAGGTGGGGGGGGGTGGAAAGACTGGGTGGATGTACTGTGGGGTCACAGCAGCCAGACGCCGGTGGTGGCTGTCACTGCACATCACCTGACAGCCTGCTAAGTGTTTCCCACAAAGACACGTACTATAGCTGTTGTGCCAGAGACGGCGACACATTCCTGCAGAGAACCACAGGTGGCTGATGTGCCACAGCGACTCCTGTGTTGCTGCTGGATCACATTTAAAAAAAAAAAAAAAAAAAAAAAATGGGTTGTTGTACTTCTGTGGCGGGTGACAGCCCATCATCAGAGAAAAAGTGTACTGATTTTGGGCAATGTGACTCAGAAGTTACCCATTAGTGCCCCCCCCCCCCCCCCCCCCCCCTTTTTTTTAAGGTTTTACAATCAAGCGGAAGCGAACAAATTAGCTTTTGATTGAACTTCCTTGGCGTATCAATGCTCTTCAGCGTGGCAAATAGCTTATATCACAAGACTTAACAATAATGTGTGGAACCAACCCATTCACACAGCACACTTAAATAAAAGCACTTCTCATACACTCATAATAAAGTGCTGCAGTGTTACTTCTGTTGTTTATTTTTCCATTACCCTTTGCATCTAATTGTATAGGGTGACTGGTGGGTGAGCGTTGCGTTCGCTGACTGTGAAGACCCTTTGTGCTGACGACTGAGCGGAGGCTCTTTCCACACAATCACTGGCAAAGGCCTGTGCTAACATTTAGGGATGGATTCCCTGCTGGGTTTGCAGAAGATGCAAATGCGTCCCCAGTCTCTCCAATGGGTTTAGTTGCATTTTACCCCCCTGCTGTCGGTGTTGTTGTTGCTGTTAAAAGTGTTTGTTGTCGGACCATGTGATGGTGGTGGGTGGGGGGGCAGTGCGGGCTCCCACAGCTGCGCCGCAGTGGCCTGGAGACAATGGGCATCCTGGGCGGCTCTGACGCAATGCAACAATTGTTTGAGGAAATAGCACACGCGAGTCAAGAGAGCACAATCTCTCCATTTCTGATTAGCATTGGAAATGAGCTGCACCGTCAGGGCATGTGGAAGGCTTCTAAGGAAGCAGTAAACTAGAGGCTCTGTTGATAACATATACAGTGCATCAATGGAGCAGTGTAGGTTTCTGTGCAAAAAACAAGAAAGGTGACGTGCATTTTTCTTTTTTTAAGAGCATGAACATTTGTGAAAATCGGGACTTCAGCTGTTCCTGGCTGTCAACACTGCATTGTATCGGATATTGTTTACAGAGCAGGGGCAAAAATAACTTCCACTTTCAATGAAACAGAGAGTACGATTTCACTTTTCCAGTCAACCCTCGTCTCACTTCTCAGTGTTAATGAGCTGCGGTTTCGCCATCGTTATCAACGGCACAGCCTGTTTAATTATTCATACTGAGCCTCTGTTTGCCATTGTTGCCTGGAATCTTTCTTCCCTTAGTTTTCTCTCTTTTTTTCTTTTTTGCTTTTAAGAAATTTTGTTTACATGCAGCCTGGAGGTGTGATGAATGACAGCTTGAACAGTGGAGTTTGGCTGGGCTTGGTCGCATGTTTGTGCACGCTCGTGAGGCATAAGCTCCTTGATCGTAGGGAACGGAGGAGGAATCTGAGTCCCTGCCTTTTAACACAGCAAAGCATTGCCTCTGTCGAACGTAATGATGAATTACGGCGCAGAGCATACGGTTCAGAACATAAGTAGGAGCAGGTGAGGTCCATAGCAGCTCTGCAAATACTTTGATACGTTGTTTGGATATGAAAGGAGCCACGAACTGCAGCGATGAGGGCTGTTGTGCCATGCATGTGATTGATGAATAAACAACACTGGCTACCACAGAGGAGGCCCAGATTCACAGCATTTCACATATGTCCTTCCATGATCACGTATCTCCAAAAGCATTCCAATACATCCTCCTCCTCTTCTTTCTCTCTATTCTCCCTTTTCCACCCCCCAAACTCCTCTTTTAGATTTCTTTTGTTTCCATAGAAACTGGGTCTTGTCCCATGCATTCTTCTCTCATGGCAGCTTCCTTCCCCACCGGACGGGCTTCTGGAAGAGTATCACTTCTTCCAAACAAGCAGCAGCAGCAACCTCGCCTGCAGCTGACACTATCTAATGGGAGTTTTCTTACAGCGGAGATCCATCAGTCAAATGTGGGCAATAACATGATCTAGCTATGTGTAGCTACTGCATGTTTACAGACGCTTACCATTCTACTGACAGAGAGCTTTGGTGTATGTGTTATGTAAATCGATAAGAAAGAGCTTGTGTATGATTGTTCAGGCAGTATTGCGGCGGTGGTGTTAAGACTGGTTTCAATGCGGATCAATTGCGACCACAATATACTGTGGCTATATTCTGGATTCTGTTCATAGGCATACGGAAACTGCCAGGACCACTGCAAATCAAAACCGCCGCTTAAGATGAAACCATGCAGGAAATGAAATACTGCATGATACTCATCACGCTGAATCTGAAAGTCAATAAAATGGGACATACTGAATAGGCGGTTGCTAATAAAGCTGAAATGAAAATGAGCCTCCGTGCTCATCTGTATGTTATATAATATAACAAGGCAACTTTTATATCACTTCTTAGGAGATGTTCAAAAAGCCTTATTTATTCTGGCATCATTCAGAATTTCATTTCAGGGAATTTTAACAAACCAATTTACAATTTTATAAGTATACATTTATCCCAGACTACTAATCCTTTGATTCTATTTGGCTTTTATTTCACACAGTATAGGCCTCGGTTTCTGAGAAGCATCTTAGCTCCAAGAGGATCTTTTGATTTACTCTAAACCCATGGATGGAGATTAATTAAAAGAATCGTATTTACAATGATGGCCCCGTGCCCTTCATCCAAAAAGGGCAACGCTGCCAAAGAAAGTTAATGGATGGGATGGAAGATGTGTTTTCACTCTAAAATTGATTCATGAACCTTGTTTGTGTGTTTGAAACAAGATACAGATTGGTGCTTCGATGATAATTTTGTATGAGATGAGAATAATCAATGACTGAAATGAGGCCAAAGCACAAGTGCTCAGCGCACCACACAACTAAAGCCAGGTCAAACTTTTCCCGTGTTAGTTTTCTTATCCCTGCTAATACTGGGTCAGGAGTCTGACTGGCCTCCAGATTTCTACATTTCTAGGCTTCCCATGGTGGATCACGAATATTTTGGAACCCAGCCTCTGTAACCTGACCCTATGAGCTGCTCAATCAAGGTGAAAGAGGTGAATGACAGTTAGAGCAGAGATAACGCAGTGCAGCCTGACAGCCTGCTGATCTGTGGCCACAAGGGGGCTAGGGTTACAAGGGCCTAACCCTTTAAATGGGCAACCCACCTTTCCTGACACACAAAATAATGCTTGCAAACAAGACCATTATGCCTGAATTTTGGCTCCACAATTCAGTGAGTTGATGATGCACTTATTTCAGACACTCCAGCGGCACGAAAAGTTAACAACTTTCTTTTTGTTGCCTCGTTCACATTGTGCTTTGTTCAAACGTTCAAAAATATTATTAAATTTGGCCAGATTTGCGACACCTAAACGACATCACAGTGTTTTCCAGGGTGAATGGAAAAACAAAGCAAAGCCACAAGAGCGAGAGTATGAGGTGCCCCACTCACAGTTAAGGGACCAATTGATAAGCCTACAGTAATTAAGTTTACAGGCAGATTGTTGTGGATTATTTGCTAATATGACACTTGTCAAAATAGAACATGCACGCCTGCTGGCAGCGCACGGCGGGGATTTAACCAGGTTATTAAAGCTTTAACCCATTTCAATTCAGCTTGTGCTAAATGGATAACAACCACAGAGATGGATTTCCATTTTATCCTAATTCACAGGATCATGCCTACGTACTCAATTTCCCCCGATGGTTACTCTTTTCAGAACATTCATCTGCATCAAGCATTTCCCTTTCATCATCTGTTAGTATAATTTCAACTCATCCTCTGAGTACTGAAAGAAATAGGCGGTTGCTTTCCAGTCACATAGCACAAAATATATGCTACAAATAGAGTGCAATGGGGAGACACGCACATCCACATAATTAATAGTGATTGCGAAATTAATTACTGCCTGCGTACTCGTAACCTGTTATTTTGAAGGATCATACACTAACAGATGGATATACCGATATCACATACAAACACTGTACAAGTAGGAGGTGGAGGTGTTGGATCACTGTTGCTGTGTCCTGTTTGGTTGCGCTGACCAAGATACTTCACGGTCCAAAATAGGCAGGAGTAAAGCCGAACTTGTTCCAAATTAACATGCTGACCTCTCAGACCTTTAAGTGTGACAGCAGCGATAAGAGCTGTGCTGTGTGGAGATTGAGGAGGCAATTATATCAAGTCCAGCAAACTGCGGGTCGATGGTGTTTTAATGGAAGCTTTAATCTGCTTATAGGGGGAGATACACAAGATGGCCTGGTGTGGATATGATGTGGATGCTGTTTTTTTTTAGTTTTTTTTTTTAATTGTATTGTGATTGGACTTTTTTTTTATCATCAGTTTTGTCTCAGGTGCAAAAAATGATCATTGTAACCACAAGTACATAAATAAAAGAAACATTGTAAGATAATCCCTGGTCAAACCAGGGCATTAGGGCAGGGCAAACCTCCATTAACCTGTAAGAGAATCAAAAAAGTAGCTGCAACTTCATTGAAGCCAAGCCCTTGTCCAATTGCAACTAATGATTAACTGTATTCCACCCTGTTGTTCCACCCTGTGTTCAGTGTACACGACATAGTTCACAATTCTCTTAATAGCTCATTCAATCAGACATTTTACGACTCACTAGGGTGGATTGGCAGTCCCGATCCGCTAAAAAGATGGAGCAAATCGTTCAAGGGTTGCGCATCACTAATCAGACCATCAAGTGCAAACAACACAGCGCCAGCAACATGAGAGGGGGGGGGGGGGGGTAATGCTAGTCAGCTAGTGACTCAACAGAAAATCAGCCAAATAGGAGTCTGTTCCACTGCTGCCCTCTGTGAGAAAACAACAAATGTTTGGTTACGTGTGGAATATTTGAACAGATGGAGGAGTACCCTTCCTGCCAATCATCATTGCCTGAAGGTAGCCCACCCTAATGCAGCAAAGCACAGGCAGGAAAAAACCACTACATCACGCTCGACTTCACATACATGACCATGGAGACACACATCTCCCGTGTCAAAACCCTCCTTAGTAACTCCCGGAGCTTGTCTTTGCAATAATGCAAGCTGTACCTCCCCTAACAGTGACCCCTGCAACCCTAGCAACCCCCGCAACCTGTGCCTCCGCAGCACTCTTCTCATTACGCCAGTTGTTTTCTCGGCAGAGCCCTGAACTCCTTCATTACGGGGCCTCGCCGCGCTCGCTGGCAAGCCCCCCAGGGCTCGTTATCGATAGCTCTGCACCGAGGAGCCCAGCCGATTGGAAAGAGTTGCTGCCGAGGCTCAATGGACGTGCGGGGGTGAGCAGGGAGAATTCATTAGAGCCTGGTGACACCACTAAATCTGATGCAGCTACTGCGACTTATGCCTTGGTGTGATAGGGACAATTTATTGGAGGGGAGTTTTTTTTCCCCTGTCCTGTGATGTGGGGATGAGGAGGGCTGTAAACACTGGGCCCTCCTTGCGGCGCATGGAGATAACAGTGGCAGAGTGTTGCCCGCGCCGCCGCGGGAGTGATGAATGCACGGCAAATACGGGAGAGTGGCGTACTATCCGCGGTCCGCCTCCCTCTCCCTATTCCCCCTCGCGGCCCGATGTCCGAGCCTCTCTCAGGCTTTCATCTTTGCTGATCTGACCTGTTGCTGGAGCAAAGATCGGTGGCAAACGCTGCCAGGCGAGTGGCTGCGATTGTCTCAGGTGAATCCAACACACGGCAATCACCTGCCTCTTTTTCTCACTCTGTTCCAGAAACACCCAAAAACTGAAAGTGGAACCGTGCCCCGCGAGTCCCAAAACATAGCGGCCCCAAAACTGCACACGTCTGTTTAGCATATACACTCAAACACAACCCCAATGGGCACTCCAAGTGGCCCTTAAAAACAGACCACTGAATTCTGATTACAGGCTCTCCACTAGCTCCTTCATTATCATGCCTTTAATTGGGGCTGTGTTTGTATCCTTTCCTGCCGCGCTGCTCCTTAAACCTTCCACAGAGCCCTCAGATGTTGCCACTGCGCTCGGGTTGTCTGAAACTGGTGCTCTGGCCCGGAGACAAAGGTAACGATGTCCCTGTTTAAGGCGGTTCTGCTCGGCGACAGCCCCCCCCCCTGGCAAGCAGGGGCAGCTTCTCTCGTGGCTGGCTGAGAGCGACTGCGAGGAAGAGACGACAGAAGAGGAGAGAGAGGCATCGGCGGGAAACAAGGTAGACGCCGCCGGATGTGCGACTAGATAGTGGCTTCCTGGCCCTTATGAGGTTACGGGTAGTCTGAGGACATACAAAAACTATGCGCACACACACAAACGCACGGCTTGCCCCCCCTTCACCCCAATTTCGGCTGCCTCGCCCTGCAGAATCTGGTCCATCGATCTGTCCGGGGCGACTCGAGTAAATGTACTATTCACAATCTGTCTCCTCGCTTCTAATTTCCATTTGAGCGATTGGCCGGTATGGCTGGAGCATTGCCCAGAGGCTGAAGTCCATGGAGAGTGACTCTATTGTCTAGCGCTTTATTTATCCCTCTCCGGGCTAAAAAACTACAGCCCCCTGCCCCCACCCGCCAGCCACCACCCTCCAGCTCGGCAGCCAGCAGCAGCAGCAGAAGAATGGACAGTGCAGAGGAGCAGAGAGAGCTGTCTCCTATGGCTACGACGTCCACCAGAGTCCGTCTCGCACAGGCTGGCGAAGCTGTGGCTGTTTCAGCAGTGCCTCGACAGTGCTTGGGCGGCTTTCAGGTCCACTGGCAACTGTTTAAAGAGCCGAGGCGTTCAAGGGGGCTCTGTAAACATAAAAGAAGCTGCACAATTTCCTCTTTTCTGACTTGCTTGCGGCTCTTGGATTCATTGTGGATACCAAAAAAAGGCATGTTACTGCAATGTTCTGAGACAAATTAGCATTTTGCACTTGCTTTGAAACCACAAATACCACTGTGAGCCAAGATGGCCTTCCACTGTCAGTAGCTGCTGTTTTAAAGTGGACGAATAACAGTGTCAGGAATTACCTTTCCTAAACCTATAGTTTGCTGGTATGTCTATATGAAAAGAAAAGCAAAATTCCTAAATTAGAAAATTGTCTAAATGAAGTTAATACGCTCTGGGTAGACCATCTGGTTGATGGTATTGAACCTGTTGTCGCATGGTTCTTGGCCTACTGTCTGACTAATAATCTAAATATCATATTGACAGCAAATGCCCTAAATTAATAGCAGCTGCTACCCCACAACTAAGGTTGTCCTCGTATGATCCTTGTGCCCTCAGACGCATTGCTAAAAGAGTTGTAGCTAAAAGTGGCTGACTCTGTCCCTTGTGCCCCTTCTGCATTTCATTGTCTCCAAATTAATGTCAAGCTGTTTTATCCTGAAGGGCTAATGTGCTATTTCTGCAAGGAAACAATAGCCACTAGAATTGTCCATGTGTTTTGAAGTGAACAGACACCACATGGATGTGTATACGCATTTAATATAGCATGTATTACAAACAACAACTTGAAATGAGAGTAAAAAGGAATAAGACAATCATTTTCATGGAGTGTATTCCCCTGAACAAATTTACCACTCATGTTCTGTTTGTTGTATCACAGATAAACCTTTTATTAATACTGCAAAAACATTTTAAGCATCATTATGATGGATAGAGCCTCACAGCTTTGCTTTTATCCACTGTGCTAAAAACAAGATTCACAGCCAAAGAAATCGGTTTCTTATCTTTTGGGTGATATAACAAACCCATCAGCGCAGATAGCGTGAGTAAAGTATTTTTCATAAGACTGGAAAAACAGACATTTCAAATATGTTGACATCAGAGAAAGAAGACATGAAACTGTGTCATGTATGCCTGCAAACAAACTAGGCTAATACTTTGAATAGTTCAAATATTGCAGAGTAAATGATCCATCCCTTAAAGCAAATTGAAATGATGCATTTTCTCATTTTCTTTGTGGAAGGGCATATGCATGAAGGGAATTAAAGATAACTTCTTAGCAAGATGACTTTGTTCCTGAAAGTCTTAATTTGAAATTGAAAATGATGTGAGTTTATTACTGTTGAAGATGAAAAGAAACACTGACATGAACCTTTCTTTTTTTTTTTTTTTTGCAGTGTTGAGGCCGCTGCGAGCAGAGACTGTGATTGATGTTGTAGTATAAAAGTCTACCACGTGCATCAATGGCACACTGGGGAGCGGGCTGGAATAGTCAGAACTCACTCCAGAAAAGGTTAACTTGAAAACAGGGGAGATAATAGACATGTAGGTGGTAAAGGAGGCTTAGATGAATGAATCGAGAGAATGGGGAAAGAAGGAAAAAAGAAGAAAGGGAAAGAGCAGGGGAGATCAAAGGGAGAGCAGGGAAAGAAGACGAGAACAAAGAAATATGGAGAAAGTGGCGGACAAATTAGGAATCAGACTTTACTCTGTCACTTCTTTACTTCTTTCCTAATAACTCCCATAGCCGTGTATGACCATCTGCCTGCAGAACACCGCAGGCCCGGCGCTGGCTGCAGACGTGACTGTCTGACTGTGGCTCTGCCAGGACCCCCTCCACCTGCAGTGACCTAACAGAGTGGCCGTCTGCTTAGAAAGCCCCCACCTGCCCCAAACTTGGCTCCGTTAGGTCCACTGTGCGTGTCTGGTTTGTGTCACAGCGTGTGTGTGTGTGTGTGTGTGTGTGTGCGTGCGCGTGACTGTATCTCAGGTATGCACACGTGCATGGGGTGTGAATGTAAGTAAGCGTAGTGCTCAGGTGAGGGAGCACAGTCGGAGAGGGAGCACAGTCAAACGACTGAGCTGGGGACATTAGCTGTCTATGAAACGTAAAGAGGGACAACCTCATGCTCGCTGTCCTTCCCAGTCGGCCAGCACTAAGCAGGCAACAGATGGCCTGCTGGCATAATAAGCTGCATAATGGCCACACGCAGACACACACACACACACACACACACACTCACACACAGTTGGCAAAAAGAGAGAAAGACAGAGCTACGTCTTCCTCCAACTATAAAGAACAGAGGATGAAAAGGAGGCAAAGTGGAGACAGCGAGGACAAGGACAGATGACTGGCGTGATTTTTTTTTTTTTTTCACGCTGCAGCTGCAGGATGTGCACGGCAAGAAATAACTCACGGAGTAGCCAAACACCAGGCTGAAAGGAAAGTGTTTCACCGTCCTCGCCGGTTTAGAGCTTCACCTCTGACCCCACCCAGCATCGCTGACGGATGCGGTGCTCTGCTGCACCTGTAACCACCCACAGCAGTGGTGTCGTGGTGCACGCTGACCTGAACAATCCGCTTTTGAATGCGCATTCTAATAATCACTCCAGATCAACTTTTATATCTCCCATATATATATTTTATAAGTTTGTGTAACAAAGCCTGCATCTCTCCTTGTGGGTGTGTGTAGGGAAAGGAAGGTTACTCAGAGGACAGGCGCTTTTATGTCCGTCTTAGGTTTTCATGGAGGGACACAGACCTTGTGTATACTCTGTTATGTGGAGGTATAGAAAGACATACTATCTTTGGCTTGGATCTGCATTGTACTATGTCATATATTTTTGTGTGAGGGGTCTAGAAGGATAGAAAGGTAGAGAGACAAAAGACCTGGTCGGACTCCATCCTTGTTGCCCATGTAAAAGGAAAGCTTATATTCTCATATATGTTGTTACAATGTACATACCTCCCTGATTTACAGTAGACACAGTATACACACATATAGATACACTACACACTACTACACAGGAGCTTGGCTTCCTTTGTTCCTTCAGAATCTGGGTTGTACTTTGTACACTCTGTTTCTGACCACACCAGTGGGAATAAACCAGCCTAAACTAAGAATGGACCTGTGGCCTGATTGATTTCTCCATCCTCGGACCAGCGACTTAAGAAATTTCACTGACACGCCCTGAAGTACCCTTTAACATCACTGCAGAAACACAGTGGTGGTACTGCTAAAATGGTTGGTGCAAAATAGCTGGCATGTGGTCTACTTTAAGAAAACCAAATATGTCAGGAACATAGTGCACATGGTTATAAAAAGCACTGGCTGCAATAGTCGACACTACAGCACCAAACTGTTGCCAAAATATAATACTGACTATATAATGTGGTCTTATAGCACATTATTGAGTGTACAATTCAGAATTTCAATTAAACATTTAAAAAAAATCATCATTCCAGTTGCATCCACTATTTTCAAGGATTTTCTTGAACCAACTGGCATCATTATTATATGAGATGTCACCTCCTTCATCTAACTATAGCAATTTATTTCTAAATTTGAGTATCGGATGGAACTTAATTAGTATTTTTCATGTTTCCTGGACTTTTAAGGGTCAGTACAGGACTAATTGACCTGTTGAAATGGGTATTTTTTGCTGTCACCATGGGAAGAGGAGATGAGGTAGTCCTCTGTGCCACCAAATTAACGCCTTCTATATTCCATTCATTACAACTCAGGCCGGGGAAAAAAGCACATACACCAGACCCCTGTAGAGCAGTGCTGACTCATAAATCACATGCTTCTGATCGGGGTTCGCCTCTCAAGCAGACGGTGACCTTGTTTTGAAATGCTAACGCACCCCACTAGCCATTAAGTCCAAGTCGTGCCTTTGGACTGGTGAGTCATTAACGTGAGTGGGCCCTCTCTCCTCCAGTTCTCCGGCTTCACAGTTCAAGAAGCTCGGTGAATGTATGAAACTAATATGGACGCTGGCGGTCAGAGAGGCAGAAATAAAGCGATTCCAAGTCCTTCAATTTGGAGAGCTCCTCGCTGAAATGCGTGTGGTTAATTCAATGTCCACTTTATGACTTGGAGGCCCTAATGAGTTGGGGATACGGATATATAAACATATAATCTCAATATCCATGGGAAGTAACAGCAGTCACTCTCAGCATGAGACTGCGGCATTTCAGTCTGGCATTGATCTGTTGTGAAACAGAGATAGAGAGACGGCATGTACTAGATCGGGAGAGATATCACCTTATTACCATATCTTTATGTGCCAAGGAATACTTAAATGAGGGTAAAAATGTGGACGAACAGCTCTCTTGGCTGCAAAATGTGTATCTGAATATTACAAGTGAAGGGTAAACCTGTGAGATGACTTCTTATTACAGATCAACTTCAACTTTAACTGAATACGTTTATTGGGTTATACTGAGGTTTGATTTCTTCTTATTATCCTATTTTTCTGAGGAAATTCAATAACGCATTGCCAAAACTATGTGGACATACAAACATTAGACCCATATGTGATTGTTGATGCGATTTCAATTCCAAAACTCCAAGAGCTTCCACTTTTCTACGAGGGTTTTCCACCACATTTTGGAACAAGCCTGCAGGGAGTTGCTCCCATTTAGCCACAAGAGCATTAGTGAGGTCAGCCACTGATATTGGCTCCAACCCTTCAGCAAGAAAATGTCTAATGCTAATGTATTTAAAATTAGGATTTTTCCAGTATTTCTTTGGACAGTTCATAGACCAAATGATTAATCGATTGATTTCTTTGTGGGCACGGCTTTGTGCACTGGAGCGTTGTCAGAAAAAGGCCACTCCTCAAACTGTTGCCACAAAGTTGGAGACACAGTTGACCATAAATATGATTTTTTTCTGAAGCATTTAAATTCCCCTTAATTAAAATTCAGATTCGTAGCACAAATGAAGAAAAACAACCCCAGGGCAAACGTCCACATAGTTTTGTCATATGGGGCACATTCATGTTATTCAATATAATGTAATTTGGCTTTGGGCAGACACAGAAAGATACAGCATACAGACAGCCAGATAGACAGACAGCTAGTGGTAAAAGGATTTATTAAATAGACAGATTCTACATTAATTTTCTGTACGTGTGTGTCACCCAAGCCCACAGATGCTACCAACATGCACATGTTAATGACTCATTCATATCTGACAGGGTCTCGTTAATTTCCCATTAACACAGATCATGGTGCATGTCAACTGACACGGTTGAGTATAAGGGGCTCAGTGTGTGTTTGCACATACTGACTCACTTACGGCTGAGATGAACAGCTGCAGGCCTGGTAAAACATGACGTAAAAAACAGTGAGGTAATATTTCTAGTGGAGTGCCCCAGAGCCTAAACCTGAACAAAGTCCAGCTTAATGGGAGGGCCAAAGCTCGACAGAGTGCGCTGTCCTAGCTGATTGGCTCAATGGCGCGTGACGACAAGGGTGATTGGATCAACAGTGCGTGAGATCCAGTTCGATTGGGTGAAGTGACCACCAGCTGAATGCGGAGGACCCAGCTGCTCGCCGGGCCTCGCTACTCTCCGGCCCAAGGCCGCGCGCCGCATAGACACGGCCGGAGTGGCCCGCCCGCGCGCGTGCACGGCCACTGGTGAGCCTGTTGTAGCTCCATATGTAGTGCCATGCTGTGGTGCCCTAGGGAGGCATTACCATTTAGAGTAGGGGGGGGGGGGGAACGATCCAACAGTGCAAGCCGTGGCTCACGTGGTGGCCACACTCTCTTCTCGGGGAAAGGACACTTCTCGACCACAGCCTGCTGCTGCTGCCTGTCCTGACGCCAACAAACTATTAGCCGGACGACCATCCATCATGAAACCTCTCCTGTTTTGGACGCGAAATTCATCCTCTTCATCTCTGTCTTAGCAACAAGCACAGAATCCCACACATACGGGCATTTTCCCCCCCAACACACACACACACACACACACACACACACACACAATGACCATATGCAGACGTGGATAAAGAAATACATTCGGAAGATACTCTATCTGTATGTAAACCTGTTGTTTTCACAAAGGATCTAATACATGGTTAATTACTTTATCTACTCTCAGTTTTATTGGTATAATTCAGATTCAATCATGTCTTTTATTAGTGTTAGGGAAAGTACTCCAAAAAAGAAAAAAACAATAATGACATGTTACTACATCTCAATGAACATGGGCTCTATACACCCACACCTTACGGCTGCTGCGCGGTAATTAATCAGTTACTGAATTATTGTATTAATCCAGGGCTGAAAATACTCCCCAATGAATGACTATTTACTCCAGTTGAAGTAACCTTTTTTTTCTTAAAGGAAATTAATTGTTTAAAAGTGAAACTATATATTTGTAAGGGGGGGGCTTGAAGCATTGTTGGGTTCGGAGTTCGTTGACAATAACATAAATATACATAATTTCCAATAAGTAAGCTTTCATCCCGCAAGTAAAACCTTTCCTTGTTGATTCTACACCTATCTAAAAGGCATAAAATGCCCCCTAAAATTATTGTAATGTAATAATAATAATCTGAGTCTGGAAAATCTCTGAATGGCTTACTGTTAGACATTGCTTTGTGTTGAAGGGTTATAATCCAAGAAAGTTGGGAACCAGGGCCATAATTGAATACACACACATAAAAACAGTACATAAAGCACCACAGGGACTAACATCAGTTAGTAAATGCAAAACTCTTATACAAGTCTCGAACATCGCATTTGGCAAACTAAGTGATTTACTGTAACTGTGTTTCGGATGAATGAGCAGCTTCTGAAACAGACCACTTTTCTCCGGGTTCTCTGTTAGCAGAGTCTGACACTCCCCGATAATGGTGCTCAATATTTCCCCAGTTTGTTTTCAGTGCTGAATCTGAGCTGTGCCGCGTGTAACATCTTCTCGCTCTGTTACCGAGCAGGAGAGTGACAGAGGCGGCGGGCAAGAGGGGACCCAAACTGTCATCACACTGCCACTAGAATTCACAGCGATAACGGGTAATTTATCCGTACTCATTTTCCAGGCTAATTTCCTAATTGGACTGGAGTAGGAAAAATGGTTGGGAGCAAAAAAAGAAATAATACTGAGGGATAGGGTACAGAGTCAGAGCAGGCTATTGATAAATGACTGATTAATTACAGATTAAATACAGTTTAATTGATTTTAGCTGATGCTGAGCTTTGGGTTCAGCTGCTCATTGTGTGAGGTTGTCAAAAGTTTAATTGCTTTGCAGAATAAGTTTTCGGATCATTTTAGCAAATCACATCACTACTTATCTGTAAATATGATTCGAAGAGTATAAGCAGATTTCACCCATCACCCTGCCACTGCAGTGCACGCACGTACGTACAACTGCGACCACACACACACACACACTTCCTTTCTCCTTTCCCCGCCGTTCGTGTTTCTTCCAGTACAAATCTCAGCCCTCAGTAGGTGCACACGCGCGTACTCCATGAATCAGCAGCTTGTACATTGCAGCCGGTTATCTGGTCAGTGGGGAACGAGTGAATATGCTGTGGGAGAAACCGAGCGCCCGCTGCAGTGTCTCTCCGCCTGCCCCGTCCTTATCGGTGGCAGGGAGCTGGTGGCAGGGAATGGCGGCCCCCGTCACGGCCCTCTGGGCTGCCAGGCGATGGCCATTATCACTGGCACTCCATGACTGTCTGTGCCACTATCTCCGCTCCGCAAGGTTTCTCTTTATGGGCTGCGGGACATTTTCCCAGAGTGTGTGCATGTGTCGCACGTCTGTATGTCTGCAGAGAAAGAGGAATCAAGGATCGAAGCCCTGGTTGCTTTTCCAATTCCCTCTTCATAAGAGAGGGTCTCAATACAAAGATCAATACGGGCTGAGAAAGGAGGGGGAATGAAAGCTTTTACTGGTCAGAGCAGTGCGAACACTTTCTGCTGTGACATCTAGACCTGCTTTTTAGTAAGTGAGAAGTGAGAAATGTAATTCAGAACGAGGCTTAGACTGCTAAACAAAATTGATAGTAGAATATGTTCTGTACACTGTGGATTGTAGTGTGGATTAAAGAAAAACCTCTTAAGACATGAGTAAAAACATACCAAGAACTATTCAACGGATAATGTTTACCATGTTCCCCACCCCAGTTTAGCGTGTTATCATACTAACATTTGCTAAATAGCACTACACATAGAGTAAAGCTGAGGCTGATGGGAATGTTATAAGCTTCGCAGATATGTGGTCACAGACCAAAGTACTGGACAAACGTGCTGGTGCTACTAGAAGAAGGCCGGGGATCTGCAACGTCAATAGGACTCATCCCCTTGGCGCTACGCACCAAGTTTCATGGCAGTCCACTAAATATTTGTTGAGACATTTCACTAAAACCCAGACCTCATGGTGGAGGTAGAGGGAAAAGTCAAGGGATCACCAAAGTCATTAGGATTCATCCTGTGAGGAACATGGATGTCTGTACCAAATTTTGTGCCAATCCATGTAGACGCTGAGATATTTCACTGGATAAGTGCTGCTGGATAAAGACTTAGGATTCATTCTCTGGACACCGTGGGTATCTGTACCACACTTCATGGCAATCCATACAATATTTCAATCTGGACTAAAGTGGTGGACCGACCAGCCACTGTGTAATCTATAGAGCTACACTCCAAGCTTGGCTATAAAACACCAATTTATTTTGGTTTCACAGATATGCATCAGTGTTCAACACAACGGGGAAATGCATGCATGAATCAGACATTATTGTTATATGTTTTCCCCAGTTTCATGTTTTACAGAAGTATTCTTGAAGAAAACGGCGCAGTAGAGAAGCCGAACATCCTGGTTTCACACTTCCCTGAAGAACAAGTCAAAAACTGAGCAAATCCAAGCACATCCAACCCCACAATGTGCTTGTAACTACGTCTATTGTGTTGCAATTTGAGACTCCACTCTGATTCCCCTGTTTAAAAATCGGGGTGTATTAATGCAGTCATCAGCTGTTGCATCATCCCCACAGACCAATGATGTTTCCATCCTCGGGCTAGGAGATAATTGCGGTAGCAGAGTTGACACGAAACTCCCAAGCACTGCTCACAAGCACACATGTAAGAGCAGAGTGAATTTGCGGATGAGGGTGCAACAGCCACTTTGTTCATCAAATGGCCACTTAGCTGGGAAACTTTAAAGTGGTCACTCATTGGCCTTGTGTTTGTTTAATTTCAGATTCGAGTTAAGTGCATTCTCAAATTTCCATTTGGCCTGGGCCCAAAACACAAAGTGAATCTTGTTGAAAACTTCAGATGAGTGACGTGCATTGATTGCATCACCCTATTTTATAATTAGGCCCATAAAAACAGGGCTGACTTTAACTTTGGTGGTCCAAACCAAAGAGTGGGGAGGCTGATCTCGGGTAAACAGAGAAAATCCCAGGCAGATCCTTGTGCTGCGCCATCATGTATGCGAAAGAATCTTGGCTTAGCTCTCCCATGTGGCGCAGATGTATGTAATAATTTGAATTGATGCATAGCAAATCAAAGCTCCTTCACGTGTGTAGCCAACATCTGACATGAACGCTCGACATAATCATGAGTCTCTTAGTGTTTGAAGTGAAATATGGATGTATGGATAAATATACTTAACGCCTGAGTTCCACTTGATTGTGTTTAAATGCGAAATGCCACCACAATGACATTTCAGCCTCAACAGGATGAAAACGAATTTGTATTTCTCATTATTCGCCCCTTCAGTTGTCGTCATTCAAGCTGAAAACCAAGGAAGTGCTTGACTGATCCACTGAGAAGATAAACTGAAACGGTTATATTGAAAATGCACAAAACAAAGACCGGTATCTGCTGTATGTCACTGTGTCAACATACTGTACACCTTCCCCTGAAAATATACATTTCCATAATCATTTTATCACACCTGGATGTGTTACTGAGTCCCTGCAGTTTGTTAATTAGCAAAACTCACCTGTCAAGTGAGTTTCTAAATAGCACGACTGGGACTCTGTATACAAAGTGTCACTTTGCCCTGATATTCCAATGTGACTCATTTGAGCCTACATTGTTTGTTTCCCTAATCGGCTGGTTTCCAAAAGTGTGGGCTTTAAAATTTAAGGCTAATCTCTGTGCCTGGGCGTGAAATGGCACAGGAAGTGCGGAAGGAAGGGACAGATTTCGGCTCTTTTTGATTGTGTTGTTGCATTTTTTCTCACCCTGCACGCTCTTGTTCAGGTGTTGCATTATAACTTTGCATAAATTCCCCATTTTCCTCACCTCAACAGCAGCAGAATGCGGGTGTTGATATTCAGGGCAGAGACTGATTATGTTCACAATAAACCATCAAAAGAGTCAAATATGTCAGGGTAAAGGTTCTGTATGTGTGTGTATGCCTGTGGAGATTAAGCAGTATGTGCTGCTGAGGTGAGAGTTCAAGGACTGCGTCCCCCGGGCGCACTTCTCTCAGCCTCCCTCTGAAACTGTGGAGCCGCTGCATTTTCTGTCACAACGTTGTCGCTTAGGAAACACAGCTACCGGGGGAAGGGATAGGCAAAAAATATACAAACTGAAGTCATGACAGCACATCCTGTGCATGTCAGTCAACGTGTCAAAACACTGTCCCGCAGATCATAGAAAGAGCTGGGTGGGTACAGGGAGGTACCCACGTGTGAATGGGCTAAGCCGACGTGAGCGCGACTCTGATTCATTCATCATATTCCTTCAGCTGAATATCAGTTCAGTCAGGACACTCACGTCAAGGTCTTAACCAATCATTGCAACAATACGCCGAGTTAACGTCTCACTGAGTGGGTTTACTGTTATTTGTGTGGCAAAACAGATATTTTAATTTTATTTAGATTATATTTTTATTTTATATTTCCATCCGATATTTAAAATAAAAAATGGAGGAAATAAATGATTTATTTTCGTCACACATTCTAATCATGGCTAAATCAAAGCGAATTGGCTTTGAATCGCAGCGTTTCGTATCATTACAAATTGATCTGTATCGTATTTGTATCTGAACATGGACCGTGCATCGACATACGATTAAATCAGGGAGAGGGAGAGATACTCACCCTTATCTTGAATCTGAGCAAGCTCAGACTGCCACTGAGCTCACAAAGTTTTGATGACATGGACGCCGCAAGGCTCCATTATCTTTTCCTTTATTTAATTGTTCAAACATAGCCCAAGATTTTCCTTTATTGCCTTGACATCATGACCCAAACACCTTCACGAGGCAGCAGGGCGCAGACAATCCATTTCCTTCTTTATTTGGTGCAAACACTCCTTTCTCATTTTCCACAAACACTTGGAGTGAAAGCGCATTCGCTATTTTGACCAGCTTGAAAAATTAGACTTTCTTTCAGGAACCGGCTTTGTCAGCGATCCCTTCACACTTGATGTGCAGCTGATTAGCCGGGAATAAATAATGGCTCATTAGGAGTCATTATAAACTTATCAGATACAAGGCTATGTGGCCTCAAAAAGGCCACCGAAAACAAAGAGGATTAGGGCAGTGAGAGGGAAAAGCAGCAGATTCAGCCATTGTCGGGGTGAGATAATGAAATCGCTAATAGAGCTGTAATCTGTTGTGCGTCAACGCCAAAACCCACGTAGCTGTGTCAGTGCCCACTCTTGCGGTGTGTTTGATGTTGACAGAAAGCGAGACGGAGCATGAGCGCCTGGCTGTGTCGGGATCGAGAGTGTGTATGCATGTGTGTGAAAAAGGGGAAGAAGTGGGTGTCGGGGGACGGGAGGGAGGATGGAACAAATGCAAAGGGGAAGGCAGCAATCAAGGCTCAATCTGCACATCCTCTGCCCCCAATTAGTGTAAGAGGAGTATAATAAGCGGCGACACCTCCCAGCGGAAAACGACATAAACAAAGAGACGTGGCGAGAGAAACAGAGGAAGAGGAGAAAAGCTGTGAGGATGGAGAGATGCGCAGGAGGAAAACAAAATAAAGGGGGGGGGGGGGAGCTCTCCTCAGCTTTGTGCCTCGGGCCACGGCATGTCATCGCGTCTGTATCAAACCTGTCAGCTGCTCTGGGCCCACCTGTTGGCTGAGCGAGCGGCTGCCGAGAGAAAGAGAAGAAAGCGGGGGGGGGAAACAGAAAACAGGAGGAGGGGAAAACAAGAGGGAAGAGCTCCGGAGGGAGGGCGAGGCGGAGGGGAAGAGGGGAACAAAGAACAGGAGAGGTGGATGACGCTGCCAACTGTAGGCAGCTGAGATGTGACTGGAGACTGAAATGCTTTTTGTTGGTGATTTTGCCACTACAGGGGTTTGGAAACTTTTGAATGTGTGTGTGTGACATCCAGACGTTTTGCATCTCTTTTTCTAGTCGTTCTGCGTCTTTGTGGTCATTTTGCAACACTCCGTAGTTGATCTGTACTATATCAAGTACCATAAAAGACAAAGACAATAAAACTGTACTACAAAAATGTATTGCTGCCCAACCAAAAACTGACCTAAGGTGCTGTTTCTGGAAGACATGTTTTTAAACTCACAGCCAACTGAAAGGCTGCTTCAGGCTTTCCAAACGTTTTATTATCAGAATCTCTCAACATCTCTGTGACAAAATGGAGGTTTAGTGCCCCAAGATTAAAATTAAGCAGCGGGACACGTGTGTCAGCAACTGCATGGACCGTTGATCGCCTCCGACTTATTCCGAAAAACGTTTCAGCTGGTAGTTAAGGTGAAATCTGGCAGCATTTCCAAAACAGCTGCAGTTTGAACATGTGAAGCAAAACTCAAAAGTAGCCCGGAGGGTGGTCAGTTTATCCAATCAGGCGCAAAAAGAGTTTATGTTGTAGCACTTGGTAATCATCTGTCCATTGAGTAAAGGCAATTGGAGGCATTCGGAGCATACAGCAGGATTAGAGCAGGAGTGGTAAAACCTGGTCACTATTGGAATCAATTGTAAGTGACATGAATCCAAGCCAACCATAGCCTCCATGATCCATGAGAGGTGCATTTTGAGTCACTTTTCAGACATATACTCACAGATTTTGGGTGGAGAATCACTTAAAGGCCCTTAAAGGAATCTGCTTTATCCTCTGAGTGATGGGGCCCTACATGAACAGGACATTAACTGCCAAATTTGGGTTATTATACATGAAATACTACTCTATTTGTGTGTTTGTCAACTTGCACGTTTGTGTGTGAGCGAGTATGTGGCTGTTCAACGGGGTTTCAATAAAATTTGAATGTATAAATCAGGTATTTGCCTCGACCCTCCCACTCAGTGAGTGTAACTACTGCACAGCTGAAAATTTGTCAAAAATCGCTCTCCTTCACCTCTTTCTGTTTCTATCGCGCAACATCTCTTCCTCTTCCGCGTGCACACAAGCCAACGCAGCAGTGAAATGTTATTTTTCTTCTCGCTCGCTGTTGGAATACTCCCTTGGGCAATTCTTCGACTTCTCTTCCTTCACTGGATTTGACAACTTTACAGCCAGATGTTGAAGACGTGATCATCTTTTAATTAACCCGGGACACACTGGAATTTCCTCTCCGCCTCAACTTCCTCACCACGTTCTGCTAAGTACACATACTCCACTGTCAAAAACCATACCTGAGAAAAAATACACAAAACAGAAGACTTCCGTTTAGTGAGTGAACCTTTAATTAACCTACATTTATCTACAATGACGTTCAAACAAATCTTGTAAATTGCTTGCTGTCTTTCATGCGAAGTAGCTGCAGCACAGGAACCCGGCACATCAAAGTAAGCAGTGTATACCCAAGTTGCTGCATGTTTTTACACCTTTTTAAAAAAGCATTTACATTAACAATTTATGCACATGTTTTAACCCACACCTTCTTAATATGTCTGAATAAAATTAAAACGTTCAAAAAAAAAAAAAAGTAAAGTTTTAAGTAGTTGGAAGGGAGATGGAAAAGTAGATGATATGTGAGGAGCCAGATACAAACCCATAATGTCACGAGCGTGTGGCATTTGCCTCAGCCCAATTTTGATATCGGTGGTGGCAGTAGCCTACGGGTTGAGAATCCTGGCACTGGTGTGAGTCCTCAAACCAGATGGGAAGACTGATGGTGGGACAAAATGAAGCCGACGCGCTCTGCTCTGCTTCAACTCAAGTGCCTTGCTGTGGATTAACAAACGGGGCCTGATTGCATTTATACCATGTCCTTGGTAAGACAACTGATGCATCCTGTATTATTTACCCAGGAGTTTTATTTTTTATCTGCCCTTGTTCATTTGTTAATCGGAGGCAGAGGCTCTCAACTGTCATTTTCCGCCACACTATTTTCAGCAGCACGAGCTCTAAAAACCGACTGCTGGTGAACTTTGTGGAGCATTTAGCAAGTACAGAAACAGATATTTTCCTCGGTAGATGGTGGAGACCAAAAACAGAGCCAAGATGAGATGAGAGTCTCATGGCCACGAACATGACTCCAAATAAATGATAATGTTACTCAGGATTCTGTTTGTTAACAAGTTCGTCACATCAGATTTGAGAGACACTTAGAGAGACATCTCAGTGACACACACAGATTCCATGTACTGCATATCATGCATCTCATTTACTGCTTACCTCCCCCACTAACACCTACTATAGTTTAAAATCATTATACGTTGTGACGTATAATGATAGGGTGTGACAGAGAGCAATGAGGAACAAATGCATCGCAGATGCAGTTCAAGATCATTACTGCAAGCATAGCCTTTAAAAGCCTCAGCTGACATACATTTTCTTTTTTTTTTTTTGCAGAATCATGTTTCTTCAGAGTCACGTAGCAAATTTTCTTTGGCCTGATACTGGTCCCCAGTCCAGGGGTTGGGAACCTCTGGTCTGAGGCAGCACTTTACCCAGAGTTAAAATGATTCTGAAATAAAGGGGATTCTGCTAAAAGAAAAAAAAAAAAAAAAATGCTAAAAAAAATATGACAAAGGAATTTCCGTGCAAGAGGTGAATACAAAGATTGGGTCATGCATTATGGATTCATGAGTCCAAATCTGTGGCAGCTACATGTGTTTATCGTGCAGCACGGAGAGAGCAGATGTAACAGTGATGGGGATGATATCTCAGCGATTTCCCCACCCACAGGGATAACTATCTGCAGCAACAAGGAACACAGACAGAGAGGGATTTGAGCGGGAGGAAAGAAACGGCAGAATCAGGGAGGAAAATAAAATAACGGGTGGTGATGTAAAAGAGCTGCAGGAATGACAATGTCTGATTGCTATGTTGATGCACCGCTTTTGCCAAACAACAACTGTCTCAAATGATAACAACGCGAGATATTAATTAGTTAGTTATACAGCCTGATTTTCACTCCCTAAAAAAGCAGTTTGCCTTAACTTCCAATTAGATTCAGTATCTCTGCAAAACTGTAATCATTTTGTTATCACAGATCTTCAGTTCTGTCCTCAGTGCCATCATTTTGTGTTATTCCTAATACTGTACAACTAGGAGTCTTTTATCTAAATGGTGGATATCTCATTAGAATGGAGCTACTTGAGCGTGCCCTGTTGCTCAGCTTTATACAATCCTCTGTGGCATCCTCCAGCTGGAACCGGGCTCACTTCGCCGTCTTCCGAGGAGGAAAATGTGGCACGGACCTAGCCATTAGTGTGGCTAGTGCTGAGCAAACGCAATTAAAGCAGCGGCAGGCCGACTAATGCTGAGCTTAACACAATCCCCAGCCCCAGTGCCCCATGCTAATGTGATGGAATGTTTGTCGAGTTGTCCCTTACCGGCTCGTTAAAGACACGAGACGCGGAAGGGGCGTGGAGGGGGCGCGAGCAGAGCGGCGAAGGCGCGGAGGATTCGCCGCCGAGACGAAAGAAGGGGAGCAAGTATTTGTCAAACATCGATTCAAAAAAAAAACAAAAAAAAAAAAACAAGGGAAAGTTGAAGTAAAAGAAGGAGTGAACGGAGGCGCGGGATGTGTGGATGGTGGAGATGTTCAGGGGATGGAAAGGGGGATTCTTTAACCTGAGTTCACTGCTGAGCTGCCATGGATTTTTTATTAATTCCAGGAGATTACTTTTTTTTTTTCCTCCCGCCTTTTGAGCAATATTTAATAGCTTTCACCGGTGAGAAATGATTGTACTAAACTGAACGACCCCGAGAGAAAAGAGGTATGCGCTGCTTTCTCTGCAGAGTGCCGTGTGTCAGGTGTCTCCACATCTGTGTCAACCCGCAACCTGAGACGCCCCAGTATCTGCCAGGATGGATGGAAAACTCAAGTAATTGTGTTTAATGGTGATTACGTGCAGAGGAATAAGGTGTTGGCCTCTGGGTCAGTGAGACGTTAGCTGGGAAAGAATACTCCTCATGTGATACGGCCGCTGTAAGTATATGTACTTGGCTGGCAGGATACCTCAAAAACTGCTTGTCTGGTTTCAATTAAATTTTGCAGAGAGGGCATGGGTCAAGGAAGAGGCTGGGAGTTTTTGGTACATATAGCGTCACCATCTGGCCATTTAGCTGATTCCTAACGCCTACACTGGTAAGGGTTGCAAGAATATTCTTTTATTCCTGTATTTCTTGGCTCAACACATACACTATCTGGTCGAAAGTATGTTGTGGACTTTTGGTCTGGGGCTGTATTTCATGGTTTGGTTAGGCTTCTTAGTTGCAGTTGAGTCTTTTATATATACATATATATATATATATATATATATATATATATATATATACACACAACAGACCGCATCCATTTCTATTTCCACAAATTATATAATATTTTGAATTTTAGCAAGACTTTACTCCTCTATAAAATACACAGAACATACTTGGATGACCCTCATAAATCACTCAATTGGCCTTCTGCACAATTCATCCTTGTACAAAGCCCTTATTCTTCAAGGAGTTCTCCAACAAGCAGCATGATGCTGATTTTGATCTGTAACCAGACGCAGACTGTAGAAATCCTCTATTATTAAAGTAGCTAATAATGAAGGTTCTGCAGTCCTGTCTGAAGTACGTGCTCTCTGCAGTAGTTTATTCCAACGGATACTGAGGACAGTACAGTATCAAAGAATCATAAATGCCACTTGACTCGAGCAAAGACGGCCTGACCTGCTCTGAAACACCACGTTGTGCCATTTAAAGCCAAACTGCTAAGCTCTGCCGTTTCCCTTGCGTGACTACGGAAATGGCAAAAGACACGAGGCCAAGTACTTCACCAAGTCGAGCATGTTCTGCTGGATGCTAATGGACTGAATGGGGACTGCAGCACTGACCCCGGGAGTTACCATAAAACATTGATGAGAGGCCAAATGCTCTCTGCCAATTCCCCTTGGGAAAAATGAAAATGTAAAGATTATGGATATCAAGCTTTAACAAGAGCTAATGAAAGGCTTCAGTGTGGCTTCTGTTTTTGCTCTCAGCAGGATGTACAGTGTCTTAATTCCCACTAGACACAAACCACACATTTGGTCACGCATAGTATGTGCTTATAGCTCTGATAATGAAAAGGGCATTTGATGGTGTAAACAAACAAAAAAGCGCATTTGTCTTTCCATTTAGAAACACCTACCTCCTCGATAAAATAAAGGGGTACAATATTGCCGAGAACGCCCCCACAAAAACACAAGAGCGTACTATTGCTCCAGGAAATCACATTGATGAATGACTCACCATCTTCTGGCCGTCTCCTCTTGTTAAAGTGGAAATGATAAGACACAGAATGGGGACTAAAATCCTCAGTATGCTGGAATGTATTTAGAGAGGAGGATCAGACCTTATGTACCGGTACTTTAGTTTGTACTTTGTAGATTGATGACCATGCAGTCGGTGCAAATGCGGTAAAATTCACTTAATCCACAGAGGAAGTGTATAGTCCTTCAGCTGATTATTTGTTAGGCCCGACCTCTTAATTACTGTTGCTATGGGTACCATGTTTTCCAGTCTAGCACAGTATATATATGAACAATGATAACGGATGCAGGCTTTACTCTCAAAGAATCTCTCGAGAAGCTTGTAAAAGGGCTTTTGGTCTCGGCGAAGCTTAAAGAAACCACAGCCTTCCAAACTCTTAAAATGCTTTACTACAGCTCCTTGCACTGCAACACTTCAACAGGTGGAGGAATCCAAAGTTTGACAGGCCTGTCTTGCCTACATTTTACTTTCAATTTAAGACACAAAACATCACCAAAACTTGAGATGCAAGATTTCCATCAGAGACCATGTAATCTCTGGCTATAATATTACTATGTTTCAAATCTGCCTTTTCAGCTTTGGCTTTGGCTTTATCGAGGGTTAATTTTTTAAATTTAAGAACATTATTGATCTTTTCTCTTCTTCTTTAGATGCTTTGGCGGCACTAAAAGTTACTGTACACCCAACTCATCTGTCAGTCTATCAGTTTGACTAAATGAAAGCCTCCTTTCCCTAAAAGGGATCGCAGAGGAGGCAAACAGACGTGGGAAAGTACAAAGCTGCTTGTTCATTACAAGACATGAAGGAATTATTACTGTTCAAAATAAGGAAACAAGAGCAAAATGTTTCTCTGAACTAATCTCTATAAATCAGCACAATCCCTGGTTCTTTTTTAAATCCTGATTGCTTTGTGAACCCTGCTCCCTTGATATCGCTCTTTCTTCAAATGCTGTGAATTCCATAACCTTCTATTTCAATTAGATTTAAGACATCAAGATTACTGTTTGTGTCTTCACAGCAACACATCCACACTACCAAGTAATTCAGCGTGTGTATCATCAAAATATCCTGTCTTTATCTTTTACCTCTGAGTCAGTTTTGGCTGAACACTCATGAACTATAATAAAACCCCATGTCATATAAGATATATCTTATATCTATCTTACAAACATTTCAAAATGACCCTTCCCAAAATTTGAAAAAAAAAGGAGGTTATACAGTAAATGGTAAAAGTAAAATAATTTATTTGAAATTCTGCAGGAAACCAAAACTAATACTGCAAGACCGCATCTGCCCCATCTGAGTGTCTGCTCACTGGCTGCCGGTAAGTTTGTGGAATTTATTAAAACATTGTGCTGATTGATTTAACGGCTCTGCGTGACCTAACCCTAATTATCTCTCTGAACTGTTGATTCACATGAGCCTGTGGGAGTTACTCTTTATGATTCTGTTAGAGAGCTCCACAGCTCCCCTGTTTACACTCTTTGTACTCGACGTACGCTAAGCTGACTTTGAAGCCACTTTTTCTGAAGCCACAGATTTTAAGGATCTGACTCTTTCCATCCTGATTCCCAAACTCAGGGCCTCCGTGGATACTGAGTGTTGATGCGAAATGAGTGTTTCTAACTTAAAATTATAGTTCTGGATACTTCTAGATATAGCCTATTGTTTATACCCCCCATCTCATCTTGCACATAGTATGCCCCCTGTGTAAACAATAAATTACTTTTATTTCTTTACTGTAACTTAAACACAACCTCTCAGTCAGTCCACATGAGGCTTCTCTGATCATCTTTCTGGCAACATGATAAAACCAAATACTGAGCTTCATGGAATATTTATTCAGAGTCGAGTCTTTGGCCTCATTTAGGAATTCTCTGCAGACTGCCGCCGTATGACGTGAACTTTATTGCCATATCAGAGTGGAAAAATGGCTAAAGAAACTGTGATTTTGTCTCTCAAATATACAGCAGGTGATATTGACTGAGAGGTCGAATTCGAACCTTCAAAACATTTTTGAAGGTTTTTCCGAGCAGTGTATTGACAAAGTGAAATGTGTGTGTGGAAGGGTAAAAGCTTTACACGGTATAATAAAAAGTCAGCCTCATCACGTCAGAAAGAAGCAGGAAACAAGATATTTTATTTTGAAAGCAAGGCGCAAACTACATCCCTAGAAACTGCTCTCTTAACTTTAAGTCAATTGAACAATTCCACCCTTCATTGATCACATTTTCTTGTGTTATTAGTATCATCAGTTATGATCAGTGCAGCACCATTGTGCAGTCTTATTACTGTATGTGTGCACCATCAACTGGGTGGCAGAATAGACCAGGCCATGCAGGACAGATGGTTCACTTTGATGATGTGCCTTTGATGTGCATGTGCGTTGGCAACAGCTCAGCTCACCCCCCCCCCCCCCAGCTCCTGACAGCCTTCAGCCGTCACAGTTAGGATGTAAAAGGAGAGCGAAAAGGAAGGAGAAAGAAATCAAAACTGCAGGCAATCGATGGCATTTTTGATGGTTTAGGATTAAGGTATGATCCCTTTTTGACTGAAAGCGTAAGCTTTGTGATGATGCCAGAGCTGCTGTCAATGACTTAAGAGTTAGAGGAGAATTTTTCTCTAACCTGAGACGTTCGGGTTACATCTGGCAACTCTGCCAGACGTGTTACTGGGTGTGTTTGATGTTTCACCTTTTAAAAGTACACATCCACCTGTATGTGTCATTTGATGATGGGTCTCATTTATACAATGTCATATTTTTCTATCTTACTTTTGTTCATTTAACCAAAAAGCAAAATATAAGGGAAATTGTTCTTGACCTTGGAAACAGCCTTTGACAAAACAACCTGAACTTAACTGCTTTTTCCAAGGTCAAAAACTATCCGTCAAATACTACTGCAACTAACAACTATTTTCATTATTGATTAATCTGCAATTTTTTTCTCGATTCATTGATAAACTGTTTGGTCTATAAAATGTCAAAATAGCCAGCACAGTTTCCTGCCGCTCAAAGTGATGTCTTCAGATGTCTCCGATCAACAGTCCAAAACCAAAATATATAGTTTACTATCACAAGAGACAAAAAAGACAAGGTTCACTTACTTAGCTATTACCTCAGCTTTCAGCCATATCCCACGGGCTTCTTCTGCAGCTGGAACTTACTTAGGTATTAAACAATCTAAGTTGGGGTCCTTGGTCACATCATAACAGGTGCTTGTATATGGGTGTAGCACGTACTTAACTCCATGACAACACCTGCTGCAGAAGGCTATGGAAATATGGAGGAAAGTTTTGAGAGTTTTTATCACAATAAATGAGTTCATCATGTGAATCTTAAATCTTTGTTCTTACCAACCAGCATTTTGGAAATCAAATACATAATTTTACAACAGTTTTTAATTTGTGGATATTCACAAGTTAAGATCAAATCTATGTGGAAAAAGATTGTGGATGTCAATTGTGTCATTATCAAGTTCGCAAAAAGCTATACATCCTGAACTTATCACAAGCTATTTATTTCCAGTGTTTCCATTGAGTCCAATGCTTTACATACTAGAAAGGCAGGTAAACCTCATTGTAAGGGAGTATGAATGGTTTTAGATACTGTATAATGACCTTTCATGTTTAAAAAACCTAATACCTCCTTTTGGCATAGAAATTAGACCTAAGAGAAGACATTAATAGCAGCAGTCGCCTGTCAATGTCCCAGCCTTTCTTGTGTTAATTGCTTCAGCTGCTAGGTGGAATTGCCAAGCAGATACGTGCGATATTCATCTCACAGCTCAGCCAACCGTGTGTGGAAGCTCTCGAACACTCAATGCTCCCGGCAAGTGTGCTGTCACTGCCCTCCTCCTCCCTTGGTCCACCTACTACTTCTCAATTCTCAACTATCTTGATCACCTGGTCCGTCGCGCCGGACAGATCACCCGCCAATCTGATTCTTGGCGCCCAAATCACAGCTCCAAGCCTAAACATCGACAGATGCTCCCCTCGCTCACTCCTCTTTCATTAATCCCTTAATATATCAGTAATCTTCAGTGTATTCTAGTGGGGACTCATTGAAAGTGAAGCCAAATGAGCGTGTTCTGCTGTTGAGCCGGGCAGTCAGACTGATGAAACATCCTGAAAGAATACTCCTGCAACCTACGCCATTCACACAAACATGAACACAAATACCGCCACATGCCTTTATCGTTCCGTAATAAATTCATTTGGCATAGTTTTATATATCTGACAGTGCTATTCGTCACATCACATCACAGCACAGAATAAATAGAAGCATCATACCTAATACATTTACACAGAGCCAAACTCCGTGTGGAAATAAAATCAACTTAGCTTGTTGTTTGCCAGCCATGCAGTGACAGCTGTTACAAAGCTCTGCAGGCCAACATGCATCCATAATATAATATTTTGATAACACTACCATTATCAATGACCAATTTTGAAATATATGCACATTATTTTATTCATCTACAACTCTGACTATGACATATCCTGTAACAGCAATGTGTGAATCAGTGTTCAATGTCCTGAACATAAATTAGAGTCATTTAATATCAGACTTTCTGAATTAGGGTATTTTAAAATGTCAACACATGAACACTTATTTATCCATAAATGTGTGAATGAATGCCAAATTATTTGCTCATGGCTGTTGACTAAGAGTAATTGTTTATAATAAAATAAAATGACAAGCAAGTAATTATAGCTTTAAGAGGTATAGTTAAATGTGTCACTTTAGAATAACAATGTAACAACAAGTGGGAACATTTATAATTGTCCTCGTGTCATGGTAATGTTGGTTAAATTATCAAGTCCAGACTGAAAAATACTAACCAGTATTGGATGGATTTCCATGAAACCTGGTACATACATTCATGGTCCCCAGAGGATAAATCCTTTTTTAAGCTGTGATGATGATGTATCCCCTGACTTCTCCTGTAGTGCCACCATGAGGTTGATATGAGTCGTTTTGAGTTTTGAAATGCCTTGACAACTACTGGATAGATTGCCATGCAGTTTGGTACAGAGGTTATCACAAACCAAAATTAATATTGACAAAAGTGTGAGTGATATATGCCTAGATTTCCAGTGGATGAATAATATTCCTCCGTCAAGCCATTTATATATAGATAAATAGAGATTTATTTGTTGTGATCATCTTAAAAGCGGTGGTTATGAAATATGGCTCAATTGGCATCATGACAAAATGTGACCTAATAGATAGGAATAACCTTTGAGATGGGTATATTGCATTACTTTTCAAAGTCAAGCATTCTTATTTTGTATGCTGCGCCATGACAGCCTCTGCAGCTCTGCGATGCTTACTCAATGCTCATGCAATGTTCATTCACTCAGTGCTTGGTTTGGTTTCGTTTTATTCCGTCATAAATAACCTTTAGATAACACACTTGTCCATATCTTCATAAAACAAAACAGAAAGGCATATAACTTTCAACACATACAAGGTGCTATGCTTTAAATTAAAGCTGACACAGGACAAAAACTCTTAAAGGTTTAGCCTGTCATGATTTGGGGGTTTATACTGTTTAAATAGTAAAATTATGTTAAACTGGACACATGTAGAAACCAGCAGCACCATGCATTGCTGCAACCACACTGTATCTAATCCTAAATCTATAGCTTTGCATCAGAAATCTACTTTTGCCTGCCAGGCATGAAAATGTCAAATAATGTTAACTTATTCCTTCAAGTGGCGAGAGTTCATATAGGGAGAGAGTGTAATCACAGCATCTGAAATAGCTCCACACTAACAGATTTCAATGCTTATCTCTCAGATAAAGCTCTCAGATAGTGATCTAGTGAACCCTCTTAATTAAATCTAGCCAACTCCTGACTCAGACTACTTTCATGTTCCATGATGTTGAAAATGGATTAAGACTGACCATAATGAATCCTTCCGGCTGCAGCCTAAGTTTACATTACACCAGCAAGGTGTGGGGGGGTGCAGGGCTGAGTCCCTGATTAATCTCATCCATGGAAGTGTTAATTGAATTGTTCCAACAGCAGCCAATAATCTAACAACCTGGAAATATCTCCGCCATTCTGTCTTAAACATCCATTTTACATTTATTACCAGGATGAGACTCTTTGCTCAGCACACTCACTTACACTTATCTTTTGCTAGTTGAAATGGAGTTCTCACAAATTCTGGTTTTGCAACCCAGAGGAAAATGTCATAATTTGTCTTACTGGGAGCTGTCTACCTTAAGCTTTAAAATGAAAAGTGCAGCGTTCATCCTTGAGGATACCATTAGTCTTAAACTTGATAATAATATCCCTCCCATTAAATGGTTCCTGGTAAGGCTCACAAGAAATATTCAGGAACAGGAGCAAAACTCTCACAAGTTTCCTTTCTGACTTTGTTTAGACGATAAATCTGCTTGTCTCTCGGGTAAGTGCACTTTTGATGCACATTGAATCTCAATGACGGGGATTTGCATTAATAAAAAGCAGTTTTGAGGAACCTCACATGCAAGACACACATGCACACAGCAACGGGTGACTTTAAAACAGCTGGCAAAAGTTGATAAGAGTTATTTTGTACTTCAAAGTCCTTGTATATGAACCATTTTTTAAGATCAGCAATTTGTTCCGAAAGCAAGCTGTAAATTGCCCATGGACGTTGGCTTTGAAAAACCAACTATTTTTGGAATCACGCTGCCGTTTGTTGTCATTGTTGGAAAACAAACTCGAGGGGGAAATGCCCCGATATGTCGCAACGCTGTAAATGATTCTGCTGTCTTGGGATACGCTCACCGTGGGGAATAACAGGCCCAAGCCACTTAACGGTTTAATTAAAGTGTTCAAATACCAATGTTTATTTATGAGATTGATTATTTAAATGAAGACTTGAGAATAGAAGACTATGCCGATAGTTTCCATTCTAAAGTAGAGAAAGATGTTACTGACGGATGTGAAAACGACACACAGGCTGACACCTGTCATATGTGCACCAAACTTTTTTTCTCTCGGCATTACAAAAACAGCCTATTACTGATGCGCAGTGCGGGCTACAATGTTCATAGATATCCCAACAAACAACTCGACATCTGTGTAAAGTCAAATCAAATGGATTTACCATATAAATATTTGCTCATCTTCTGCTGCAATCAAACTGTGTATGGTGTGAATGTGGGCCGGTGCCCAAGAGCATACATGTTCTGCATGTATACTTATATTTTCTGGTTCAACGTCGCACAGACCAACAGAAGGCCATTAGATATTGCTTAAAGCTGCCACATTAACAGTCGAAATTCCACTGTAATACACTGTATAAATAAACAAATCCCATTTTTAAGCCAATACCTTCCAACTTCTACCCCGTCTGTGACACTGCCCCAAACCCATTTGGTTTATTGAATATGTAAATCTTTAACGACAAGGCACAAATAGTTAATTAGTTAATTTTTTTTAAATGGCTTTGGCATTTCCTAAAACATCTGGGCACTGTGATTTTTTTAGCACGTTACCCAAATAGGAGTAAATAGTGCTTTTGTTGGGGACTTTTTTCAGCTGAGGGTTAAATACACATTTGTGAACTGGTGAGTCATCCAGTGCATGAGTGTGGCTCACTTGTATGTTTTTTAATAGTGTTTGGACAACAATTGCTCTCCATAAACTTTAACGGGCTGTGGCTGTAAAAAGTATTCTTTCTGTTAGGATCAATTCATCGTTGGTTTTGGTCTTTTTATGGAATTCTTTTGTCAATCGGAGAATTTATATCCTTTAATCTTTGGTAATGTCCATTAAATACACCACAATATTAAACTCAAAGTTGTTCAGTAATTGAAATACAACGCATGATGTAGAGTGTGTTGTTTTATAATAACTGCACCAGTCGTGATAAATTATCCCTCACATTATAGACTCATGAAACAATGGTAGTACGGACTGAGCTACAAACAGAATCATTCATGTGCATGTGAGGCACCTACAACACTGATCATGATAGAGCTATTTCCACATTAAGCGATACAAGCTACCTTGTTTTCTTAATAATAACCCTTTGGTCACAGGCATTGTTTAGTATAAATCAGCTTAACCTGCCAAGACTGGCACGTTACACGTTAACATCAGCAGGGGGTGGAAATAATTACTCACCAGCACGTAGCGGCCCATGGAAACATGCAACACAGCAGTAACAGTTGTTCACAGTTCATTTGACAAAGGCTTTGGATTGTAGTGAGAATCCTACAAATCCCAACAGTGGAAAGGAAGTACCATTTCCAAGTTTCACCAAGCTCCTACAGAAAGATTAGGAGGATAATAGGTGACATAATAATAACACACAAGCTTCAAGCCAAAGACAAATTACCACCATTTAAAAATAAAACCTATTTTATCAAGACGACTGATGAGCGCACAGTAACTTTTCCAGTGTCACTAGGTGTATTTTTCAGTTGGCAAGTGTTGATTGGAGTGTTGTTTGTCCACTCATTAGCCTAAAATGACTCTTGGCGCCTCTTCAAAATTAACACAAGTGTTACTAATGATAGTGTGGGCTTCTATAAATGTCCTCCAGCGCTGATTTTTACCATGCAGATTGATATAATTACGGAACATAATGGATTCTTGTGTTAGGAGTACTGAATCATAGACTTTAGCTTCAACAGATGAATAGTGTTTTGAGAACTTAACTTTTCAATTACAGTATAGAGAAACCTTGATCCTGCATGCATCATGGGGCAGCAGGACTGTGTCTACTATTATAAACATGTATTGTGAAATGGACGGTGCTCTGAATACTTTACAGTGCTGTTGTGGATCGAAGTAAACAGTTGCTTTTTGGAGCCTTTATTCTACTCCCTATCCCATTGTCCATGTACTTCATAAATACCATCGGTGCTTTTTGTAGTA
Source organism: Lateolabrax maculatus (assembly GCA_031216445.1). Taxonomy (NCBI): domain Eukaryota; kingdom Metazoa; phylum Chordata; class Actinopteri; order Acropomatiformes; family Lateolabracidae; genus Lateolabrax; species Lateolabrax maculatus. The sequence continues at coordinate 5,571,754 of CM062215.1, read as the reverse complement.
ATTGAAACTTGTGCATTCATTCATACGCTACACACAATTATTCGCTAAACGACTCAGAGTAGCATTTTCAACCGTGATGCATTTCCCCTCATTTGAATTTGGAGGCTCAGTTTATTGTGTGCCATTTTCTCCCAGAGTCTCTTCAGAGTCGCGTCTACAATCCATGAAATGAACAAAATGGCTCAGAAAATGAAAGGATTACCATAAAATTACATCCAAATAGTGCTGATTGCTTGATGAGCATCTGTGGTGCCAATTTCAAGCCCTCAAAATCCATGTCATCTATCTACTCTAATGTGCTTCATTAACTACTCCCTGCTATATTTCCCAAACCAAAATCATGTGCTATAGAATACCTTCTCTTTGATGTGGCAGTAAAGATGATAGATTCTCCAAAAAATGGCCTCAATTTTGCCATCACACCCTGATGGTGATGATTGGCTTTCTTAGAAACGGAGTGGTCTGGTAATGTGACCGTGCTCCGATTGCCACGGTCACGATGGACTCCAGAGCAGAACTGCTCAGGGGAGTTTGTGAATTAGCTGAAGGAGATCAGAGAGTACAGCATGCTTTGTCTCTTCACCACTATTTCATATAGAGCCGGTGCGCATGGATTACCAGCAATCAATATTCAATTTAGCCTGTATTGTACTCAGTGTGGGTTTGCTTACTCCTCAGCGTGCGAGCTGTTTGTCTGCATCCTCAGCTTGTGGTGGCTTTTAGATTTTAAGGCAGGAATGAAGCTGAAGAATCAAACCGTTTGAACTACCTCACTTGTTGTGTTTGTAGAATTATGAGTAGTAGCTCTTGGGAAGGTGCAACATTACATTTACCCCCCTTTGAAAAACACTTAAATCTCGTCCAAAAAGAATTAATAATTCACATGAATTATTTCACTGTAAAAAAGGAACCACTGGCTCTGATTTGGGTATTGAAACACTTATGTGGGAGGAGGGAGGATGCAATTTAGTGGCTTTTCCACATTTTCTCCTAATATCCCCAAACCCGAATCAACGGCTTATGCGTTGGTGTCTCTTCCTTCAGACATCTGACATGTAAAGGGTGCCAAAAAGTTGTGGCGGTTGCAAAGTCCCATGCCATATGTGTTTCAGTTTTTTTTTTGTTTCCCGCACATGGCTCCTGCTACCTTCTATTCTGAGGTGGGAGGCTTTAAGGCCGGGGTTGGAGACTGGATGCAGCTTATTACTTATGTACAGTAATGGCGATATGTGAAAGGTAGTTTGTTTTTAACCATGCTAGTGGGTTGGTCCAACAACTATTGGAAAAATCTGCATTTTGTAAGGACATTCAAGGTTTGGGGATCCACTGGCTTTTCCTCTAGCGCCACCGTGAGGTTGCCGTTTTTTGGCCGTGAGTGAAATATCTCTGCAACTATTGGATTGCCATAAAATTTGTGTCCCCCTCAGGATGAATTGTTATCACTTTGGTGATCCATTAACATTTCACTTAGCCCAATCATCAGGTAAAATTTGAACCTGTCCAATACCTTGGTTTATAACCAAATACCTGCATAACTAATGATAGTCATGAGCCTGAGCTGCACTTTGTGGTTAGTGATAATAACTCCATATTCTACCTACACTCATCATGGTCATGTTCCAGTTTATTTAGTTCAACAAACCACTTTTTGTATTATAATTCTGTGTGTGATGCCTGCTTTGTGCTGCTAGCCTTCAGCACGGTGCAGTATGCAGAGCAGTGTGACAAAGCACTATATAGACACTATACATGTATGAGACAGAGACGGAGAGACGGGGAGTGTTTTAGTCACAGGGAGGATTTGGGGCTGAGCAGAGGCACCTAATGTCAGAGTGACAGGTGATAAAGATAAGCTTGTCAGGCTACTGGAGGCTCCCTCACTGCACCAGTGCGCACACCTCACTTCGTGCTGACAGATACACGATGGAGCGGTGCAAGACAGAAGGGGGAAAAAAAAAAAAAAAAGCACCACTGTAATTTTCACCTTCTTTTCGCTCGCCTCATCCATCGCTTCATGCCTCCCTCCCTCCTTCTGTTCCTCCCTTGCAATTAGCAGATGAGTGCATTCACTTGTTCTATTTAATTTCAGGAAAAAAAAAAAAAGTAGTGCAGTTACACAGTCCATCAGTGCAGCATTTTGCCCAGAACTAATGAAGTCTCATGCCTACTGAAATCAGTTATGTGTGTTGCCATGGCGATGGCGAGACCACCACAAAGATCTGCCTTTGTTTCTAAGCATAACTCAGTTTGTGGTTGCCTCCTTGGGTCGGGAAAAACAGCTTGTTTCTCTCAGTGCCATACAGGGTAATTGACTGTGACATTGAGGCACTCATATATCTGTTTGATAAGTTTTTTTCTGTTGTTGTTACCGGGCCACATTAGATAAGAGCCTCCACTGAATTAAAAAAAAAAGAAAAAAACATGGGCTATTGATTAGAAGTGAATCATGAAAACATTTAACTCTATGGCTGGCTGATCAGTACATTTTGAACATGCAATCATAAAAACGACATTTTACTGCCTGAACTGCTGCTTTTTACGTTTGCTGTTAACCGAGCTTGACTGGTAACGGCACTGAAAACGTGCTCTGCATGTGCCTGGTTAAAGTTCTGACTGGTAGCGTTGTTTTCGTCCCTGATTGACTCACGTACATGTATCGTTTTGTGTGCACCTCTATCGTCCTGCACATGCTTGTTTGCTTCAAGGTCCCCTTATGGGTGTATCGATCGTGGCAAGCTGATATACAGTGGTCATCGCTGGTTATCAGAACAGAAAGGTCACTATCGTCCATCAGCTCCAGTCTGTGACACCTGGCTGATACATCAATGTATTATAAAACATGGCTCGGCCGATCCCTGCCAACAGCGAGAAAGAGAAGATCTATTGACCTAAATTGGTTGACGGGCTGGTTTCAGGAGTTATGTATGGGTGTTATGGTATCAGAGTGGGAAGAGGAAAAATCAATACAGTCCAGTATCAAAGGCCCATAGGTTTCTAATATATTATGTCGAAAGCAAATAGAGCCAAAAGCACTTCCACAATGAGTTTTTAAGATGTTTCTTTTAGCTCATTTTTCTGGTTCAAAAGATGCTATGTCTGGACATGATAGATTAAGATTTTTCATATACGACCAAAATGTATCTATAATTAATAAGGGAACAAGTAAATGCAGTTACAAGTGCAACAGTACAAGTCTGATATTATCGCTGTTGCATTTCTGTTATGTTTTTCCTTTGGTCAAGGTTGAAATAAAGCATCACTCTGGGCCCAATACAGCCAGAAAAAATGTTTATACTGCTGGAGAAAAATGGCAGAAGGCACCACTGTTGTTGAAGCTTGGACTCCTTTGTACAAAACCCTTTTCATCAAGCAGATGCCCAGTCAAAATTGAAACCAAATCCTTTTTCTCCTTGCTTGAATGTGATTACAGCCAAGGTGCTGCACAATGCTTCCTTGAGCATGAGGCAGAGGCAGAGGCAGCACAAAGACAAAGAAAGAAAAATGAACACACAAATTAAAGCGGTGACAGCTGCAGAGTTGCTGGTAGTGGATGTGTGCATGTGGGAGGAAGGGAATGGTGTGTAAATGAATTGCTGTATGCTTAATTAACACAAAATCCCTTTGTCTTCAGGCTCTGACCAGGGCAATTTGTGGGTGTTCAGCTGAAAATGCGGGGAAATTACTAATTAAGTAGCCCCACATGGAAATGAGTGGAGAAAATGGTGCTGTTTTGACTTAAAAAGGGGGAAAGTGTGAGCTTCTAGGCCCTGTCGAGGAGTATTGGGAGGAAAAGTCTGTGACTTGTGGGGAGAAGGGGGAAAGGACTGATAGTGTACTCACCTCTAAATGACTGAGACCAAAGGCCAGGCTATAACAGCTCTAATTACACTCTGGAAATTGCAGTCATTGTGCAGTAAATAAAAAGGCAACAAGGTCAGTGTGTGTGTGTGTGTGTGTGTGTGTGTGTGTGTGAGGACACAGAGATAGAGGGGGACTGCAGGCTGTCTCTACTGTACGTGGGGGTTTCCATAAATCTAATTTTCTTTCAATTATGCACACACAAATTAAGGCAGGGGTGATAAAAACCCTGTGAGTTGAATTTGAAATGATGAGAGGACCATTAGGAGGTCCGTGTTATATGGTCTGTGGGGGATATGAAACCGCTCGGTTATGAGCCAGCAAATAGACTCATCCCATTCAGAGCTCATTCACGCCGCGGCTTATCCGCACCAGTCTATTTACAGCGTGTCAAACGGCTGAAGGCACTTTGATTTCCCCTTGATGGGCTGGCTGGTCGGAAAGTGGATGTTCGAGAAGTTTGACAGATGCAAAAGGAAGATTGATGCTACTTCAAAGCCCCTTTGGAAGCTGTTTATTGGAGTGGGAGATGGCACTAGTTAAATCAGCCATCTTTGAAGTTGTGCAACGAGTGCAGGTGGACTGCTGGAGAGTGTGCTTCCCTGAGTGCGAGAGAGGGGCGAGAAGCATGAAAAGAGCATTAGCACACTGTTTTTAGACTGTGAGGAGAATAAGGTGAACAGTTGTTTAAAGGGTATTTTGGGCTTATTACAGCCTGCAGCACCAACTGAACATACAGTACTTTTGACTGTAACTTTCAGTCTACTTGCCACGCTGTGATCGGTTAGTGTGACACTAGACTTGCAGCTTTGTTCAGCTGCACCATCTTTACATAAGTTTGAGCTTCAGTAAGTTTATTGTAATCAAAACGTTGTCGCAGAGAGCGATATTTCATCTAGTGCATCATGGGAGAGAAAGACATCCAGTCCACAACAGACAGTTGTGTAGGAAATAAGTCAACATAGGAAAAAACTCATGATTGTCCATTACTTCCTTAATAATTCCATGATCATTTATTAAGGACGGCTGTATCACACATAAATATGGCCATTAATCATAACACTAACAACAAACGTATACCTTGGTCTGCCGACATCAACACGATGCAGTTAGCCTGTACATTGCTGTCAAGCTGTGCCACTGGCAATTGCAATCGCAAGTGAATGCAGCATGAAATTAAATTTGTGCCCTCCGCCGTGCATGGCAGTGTCATAGATGTAAATGGATGTCAGGAAAAGTGCGCCCAGTTTAAATACAAATCTGTTCCTTCGTTTTTAATCCTTCCATCACGGCAACAGTCAACACGGGGGAGGCCTGCACCAGCTGAGAACAACTTTTATGGCACAGGACGTTCAAATTAAGCGACATTTAAACTACCACACAGCTGGTGTAACGGCCTGCCGGGGTCTTATTTTCTGAGTTTTGGCCATCGTTTCCGCCTGTTGTGATAGCATTGCACTTAGAAAAGTAGTTGCTGAGATCCGGGAACATTCTAATATTGATAATGAAATCTGTTATATAAAGTTATTTGCCCTGCATTTCCGAGATCCGCACAATTACCTTAGAGAGTACAGTGTTTTCATATCCATAGAAATGGTAAGTAAACACAAAATAATTATGTCTTAATAAGCACAGATCAGAGTTAAATCTTCCTTCATATACGATTACAGTAAACTATTTTTACAGTTAAACACACAGCTGGTCAGTCAATCAGGACTGGCAACATAAGCAGGTCTGTGCGTGAGAAAGATCTACCTAACAAATCTAATTTGAATCACAATAGATTCAATTATAAAAAGCTATATAGATGCATAGGTAAAGGTTCAACCATTCAACACGTGCACATGTTCATATCCACACAAAACACACACACACCTTCCTTTACAGCTGCTGCAGGTTCCCTGGCCAGATTGATCTGTGCGATCAGTCAAGATAGCCGGGAGAGCCGGCCACATCTATTCACTGAATAAGTGCTAGGACAAGCTGTTCTTTCAGGGGCCAGCCGGGCAACAATAGGCCCTCTAATAGCTCCAGTTTGTCTCAGTTAAGAACAACAGCCTCCCCCCTCTTTTTCTGCTGCATGCACACATACACACACTTCTTACTTTACACCTCTCCTCACCAGTCGTCGTGTTGACCGAATAACTCATCAATCTCGCCGTTTGGTTTCTCTGTTGCCGATTGTGTCATTTTTCTCCTCTCCTCATTTTATCACTGGGAGAAATCTGGAGCTAATTTACTCTGCAAAGCACTGAAACCATGGAACAATTCTCTAAAGGACCCTGACCTCTGACCTCCCTGCGCAGGTTGCAAGTAAGTGGAGAAAAAACGATTATTTCTATCACTACAGTTTGTCTTTGAAACACATGATGCACGATGGCTTAATCCAAACACAAAGATACCAGTAAAGGATACAATTTAATAGAACTGGCTTCTGTTGTTGGCATTTTGTTTGGACTATAACAATACCTACCCTTGTTATGAATTTGCAAACAAAGTTTTCATGGATTTACTACAATGTTGAACTGCCAGACTGCTTTGAAGGTAGGGGGACAACTTATTTTTTTAGAGCTCCTCTAATAAATGGTTCTATATCAACAGTGGATCAAATGACCACGTGTAATGTAAAAGCGGTCACCTGTTGTGACAAAGACACTAGAGATTTATCATCCGGCCAGGTAGTTCCCCTTCGCTCTACTGAGCTTTTTAAGCACCATTTGACTTGACTTTCTCCACAGTTGAATTATATATTTAGTATTTATATTTGTGAAAGGTGTATATGGTGAAAGGTCTGTGAAAGTACTACACCTGTTTAGTTTAGTTACTCTTAAACACATGTAACACTGGCATTTATTATTTTGAGTCGTACGTTTTTACTGGATTTGCTCTAAATCAATATCATGCCTCACTTGGATGTTGTTCTCACTGAATCTCTATGGCCAATATTCAGAGACAAGAAAGTGCTGCAGCATTATTGAGTTTTTATGCATTCTGGCTAATAACACAAGTGGTACATAAACAAATTAAAATTGGATTCAGAATGAGCTGTTGACGTGCATCATTAAAGGCCATCCCACACACAAATAGCCCTTTATGCATGAATAAACTGGCTATGAATGGATGTTACAGTTGACATGCAAAGGCAACAAAACCCAACGGTCATTATGATTAAGTGCATACATCCCTCAGTATACATAGCAGCATATTCAAGTTATGTTTACAATGGGCATGCAGGTTTCTTGTAATTGATTACTGTTCACAAAGGCTGGAGCCTCCACCACATGGCCACCGTGATGCCAAACTGGATTACTGCAGACAGGATGTGACATTTCCATGCTGCAACTCACAAACAGAATAACTGAGTATCCCATATGGTGGAAACACACTAATTGACAGAAGATGCAGTATAGTTATTTTTCCAGACGCTGCAGAGATTTTCAAGGAGATGTTTTCACCGTGGTGTGAAGTAGGCTAAAAGTAGGACGCAGCAGGCATGATGAGCAGAGGAGGGAAAAATAGACAAACAAACCAATTACATGATTCACTTGTGCAGAGACGTATGAGTAAGTACCATCTACTACCCGTCTTCACTGTGTTGTTTGTCCTCATTTTTACTTTGCGGTACATTTGATAATGTATATATAATGATGATTGGATGACAGCACTATTATTCTAAAAAAGTAAAAGGTACAGTCAGATTAGATTAGCTATTAGCAGTTCCTGTTTGCACTGTAACTATGGATGTAAAGACGATTATCACTGGATCACTTTGATACTGAAGAAAACTCAAAAACCTGAGGATTGTCAGGCATATTCGGGGGTTAAAAGGAGTGTTTCTAAGTAGATTTATGAATATCAGAAATATGTAGAGCCTCAGAAAGTGCAAGTCAAACTTAATGTAAAAATATGTGTGCATGTTTGTGCGGAGTGCAATTTTTGACTTACAATTAGGGTTGTGCATGTTTGCTCCAGTGTTTCAAAACATTACTCGCAAAACTTACAGTATCAGAAAACATTAATAAGTAGATTAGGATGTTGTCTAGTGTTTACACAAGGATCACAGACTGTGCACTTAATGGTATCGACCTTGCCTTTTAGATCTGTTGATCTACTGAAAAAAACAATCGATGTCTCCATAAGCCACTGTGCATTATTGGATGAGCTCAGAATGCCTTCATCCACTTTTAGCTCCTCGCTTGATAGGCTGACAAAAAAACCCAACCCTCGAGCTCAGGTGTCAATCACATAGGCACAACCACACTGACGGATCCATACCAGGCCATTCCCCTGGGGATAATTTGGGCTCTCCCACCCCTATTCCAGTTGTTGACTTAGGAAGCCAACAAGAGGTGGTCATTACCTCACCAGTGCAGCTCTCACCTGCTTCTTTCCCCCCCATCTACCTGCATATAGAGCCCAGCTAAGAGGCCACTTCACGCTTATTCCTCCAACAATGTTGTGTTTATGGGCATATCCTTTATTTTCTTTGTGAAATACAGCTATCTGCTCTGCGGTCCAAGAGATGCATGACTGGCAATATAGCAAAATGACTTCAACATTGCAAGAAAAAGTTTAGTTATATAAATGTTTTTCACATGTGCACATTATAAAAGAACCATAATGGTGGTTTCGAGTGATTTTAGCCTATTATCAACCCAATCTGTGCATTAATACTAACCAGTTTAAAAGCATACCATACGTTTCAGAGGCAATTAAGAAAACTTTCCTTGGTGGTATAAAGGATGTTCTGGCATTCAAAATATGAGTCATCTGTAGAGAAAGCTCTGTATTCATGAGCTATGACGTCCACACTCATTCGCAGGAGATGACCAATGAGCCAGCAGGGACAGTGCGAACACTCCTTGAAACCGAATAACCCCGCACAAATAAAAGGACACAAAAAGGAGGCGAAATGCATTTTTTGAATCTGTGCAAGCTGATTTTCATGAAGTACTGGAAAAAAAAAAAAAGTAGAAAGAAAAAATGGCTGCAGATGGAAATCCATCCAAAAAACCTGCTTATTCTATGCTTTGGGAAATGGGAGACCGTAAAGCAAGCTATATGCAATTTGCAGTTAATGGACTAAAACATGTAAAACTGCCGGCATGTTTCTTTGAACAACATGAGCACACGCGCGGACTGAAGCGCCTGCATTCATTTGTGTATGCTGCTGTATGTGATGCCGTGATGTGATGTTAATTTGACAATGTGAAAGAGCCAGAGCACAAACGTAGCCCAGCAAGGATAGATGTGGACCCTTGTGCTCTCACATTGTCTTTTACTGGGAGTAATTTCACTGGCTGTACTATCAGGGGCTCGGTAAAGTGGGCACCACCCACTGGAATCCTGTTATTTTAAATGAGAGCAGCAAGGCCACTGGAGCAGTTGAGTGTGTCGGTGAAGGCCGGCGAGGAAAGCTGAGAATATTTTAATGGATCCCATGCATCTCGACACTGGGTTTTAGCCCCTCCCAGCCGAGAAACAGCTATGTGCTCTTCTTTTGTAGAATAAAGACGCACAGGATCCCATTGATCCTTTAAAGGTGTATGGCTGCTAAACACATGCGGGCGTAGCTGACATGCTTGACTCGCACCACTTCACCTCATTTCTGCTGCATAAACCTGTCAGCATTTCAGTAATGCGCAATCATGTTCATGCTGACAAACATGCATCAGCTCAGAAATTACATAAAAAATAGGAAAAAAAAGATTACAATCACATAACTGCAGCCAACTGTTTTAACACACATTTCCTCTGTGTCAAACAAGCAAAAACAATATGTATCCGCATTTCAGGTCGCATTACAAAATTATAATGGCTTAAGGGAAGACGGTAAAATTGACAATCTAACCAGCAGGCTTCCCTCTCACCCAGTGTATTGAGAGCCCATTACATTGTAATCCTGAATGTGGGCTTTGACATCTCCGCTACCCGCATACGTGGGTGGAAAGGAACAAGTGAACAAAGGACAATGCAGCTTGTAATCCCGTTAAAGGATTAAGGGCTCGGGCACAGACACGTGCGCATGCACACACAAAAGACATACACATTTTGTTTGGGAGCATCCCTCTGACTTACACTTGTTCATTAACCCCTATACTCAAGATTAAGACTATTACACGAACAACCCTAAACTCCTGTAACCTTAAATCGACCTTAATTCTCAACCTGAGCATGAAGCAGCCGATTTCAAAGTGTTGACCAAGAAAACACTTTTTTTTGAAAGGCTTTTCTCATCTTGGACATGACCCGTCTCTAAAAGGATATCACTGCAAGAAAGCTCTTACTCTCTCACAATCAAAACACGCATACAACCGCAGCACAAACACAGTGATTTATGCACAGTTTGAGCCTGCAGGCTATGCACTTGTGGATGATCTCAGAGTTTTTTCTGAGACGTTTAATCAAATTTGTCGCAGGATCAAAATCAGCGGACGGATAATACTGAGAGATACTGTTAATGGACATAAACAAAAGGAAAACTCATGGGAGGCTTGCATGTCTTTGTAAGCAAACGAAAACAAGACAACTTCCCTGCAGAAGAGCATTAAGCCGCTCTCCTTGTGATGTGGTCAGATTGACTGTCACGATGTCCGGCGGAAAACTAGGTGGGATCAATCCCTTAGTCCACATGCTGCTTTCCTGTGGCGTTAATGATCAGACTTGAAGCTGATAACAGTGCAGAATGGATCTCCTGATGCCTAAGGCGACGAAAAAATGAACCGTTGGAAGGGTTGCGGAGCTGTTTTGATGAGGGGAGTGTATAGTTGTGTGACATTGCCGGGGGCGGCACTTCTGAAACTACCACTTGAACCACAGCTCCCATCAGGGCCAACGCCCAGCCATTATGGATTCAGTTTGGCTGTTCCAAAGATTTCCCATTTTGCAAAGATGTTTAGATCACACCTGCTTGTGTTATACCTCCGAGCCAAACACTGCAACTCTTTGTTGGGTCTGCAGTCTGTAAATGCAGAATGAATTGCTTGTGTGAATCAGACTCTCACTTATTCATGATCTCAATATGTTAAGCGGGCAGCTTACCAACGCAGCCAAGAGCAGAACAAACTATAAATCATTAAAAGGCTATTTAACCGGCATGTAGCCCTACTTATTTTGTATTTTTCTTTGCTGGTTATTGCACTGAGGAATCGACTGGGATCCAGGTCGGTGCAGTCACCCTGAATTTTTGGCTTGTCATCTTCAGTTCTTTTGAGGTCAGATTTTTTTCTTTTGAAGCCCTTGTAAACTTCTTTTTATCTCAGATGTTGTTCTTTTTTCATTTCTTTTTATGTTTCATATAGGAAAAAAAACTAAAAACAACACCTTAAGACACTGACAATATCTAAAGGAAACAACAACACTATTGTTTGACTTAAGCACCCAAAATTATCAAGAATGTCTCTGCTGAAAAGTAAATCTGGGAGTCACAAAGAAGTAAGCCACCTCCATGTATGCTTTACCGATGAAAAATATTCCCACTGACCACATAAACGAAACATAAATGTGTCAACCACTGACATAATCCAGGCCCACAGCAGCAGCACAGTTAAGCAATGATTAGTAGCGTCTCAGGTTTGTTTGTCTTACCTAATGATGTCAGCAGAGAAGGATCGTCACCGTCGGCCAACAAAAGACACACGAGAAGATGCGTCGAGATCCCATCGGTCACGCAGAGAGCACGGAGGGCACGGAGAGAGAAATGAGAAGCTCATTAGTAAAAGAGGCATTCTGTGGGTTTCCTGTCGAACAAACGTCGAGGTCTTCCAAATGAGAGGATGTTCCAGCATCATTCAAGCTTAAAGTGAGCAAAGAGGCTATGCTAAATATGCTAACAACCCAATTTAAAATAGATTCTGGTCAGATTAAGTCAAACCTTAAATACTATGATATGACAATAACAGCATAATCAGAGAGAATTTGCATGATGATTTGGAAGACATTAGCAAGAGATTAAGTCTTGTTTGGCATTTGCATGTTGAACAGGAATATGTGTGATGTGATTTGTGTGCATTTTCTGCCTTTATTTTGTAATTGCAGACTGTAGTGGTGACAGGAAATGGGGGGGGGGGGGGTCATAGTCATGGTTTGCCATCTACCGACAAAATGCAAATGCATCATTGATGCTGCTTCAGTGTGAATGAAGCCGGGTAATTTCATGGAGGTCTGGCTTCACTGTCTGGTGTAGAACTCACACCGCATACAGTAGAACAAAGTTCACTCGAATGTTCAGACGGTTCAGACAAACATTACATTAGTCGTCTGCAGGGTCCATTTAAAATTCACGGTCACTGGAGCGTGTCCAACTTTTGTCTCCTCTCACAAATTAGAGCCTCAGTTCCTCTGTTTACTGCTTTCATACAGGGTTTTTCATTTTCTAAAATACTGAAGGAAAATCCCCACATAAAGTGCTGCGATTCATTTGAATTCTGTATTTTGACTCTGAGCACCTAAACACACAGACATGATACACATGATACACCTATATACACCTATTTTAATATTAAGCTTGACTTACTCTTTCTGAGGCTATACATATTTCTGATCTAAGTCCAGAAATCTGCTCAGAAATCACAGAAAAAATGACCTTGTAACCCCCCAATTGGCCTGACAATCATGTTTTTAAGATTTCTTCATCAACATCACAACAAAAAGAAGTTTCAGTCATATAACGTGCATTTTGTCCTTCACCATTGTCATATCCCCATAAGATATTTGATTTTCAGGAAAATTCCTAAAAAAAAAGGTTCACTCTGAACTATTTGGAAAAAAAGAATTGTCAAAATGCCAGTTTCCAAACAACATTTCCTCAGAATTATCCCACGGAGGCCTCACGCAGTGGCTCTTTTTCATTTTCATCACCATTATTTCACCGAGCTGTGCTTAAGTCTTCTCAAAACGACATCAATCATGGGGGAAAATTCAACACGCATTACATCCCAATAACCTCAAAGTAGAGGCTGACACTGAACACGGATTCTTGAGGGACGGGCATTATTACATTGTGTCGTCTTGATCGGGATCGAGACGAGAAAAACCAAGCCTCGGGGTTGCACGAGAGTCAGGAGGAATTTATATTTGCTCAATCACAGTCGTTTTATAAGCCACAGCTGTCTCAGCGCGGGATCATGATGTCTGATTATCTCCTCAACATAAGTCCAGGAAATCTGTTTAACACGGGCCTGTTCTCACGATCTGGCGCTACATTAAAGGTAGCACTTCAACGTGTCAGACATGTATCAGACTTTGGGTATAAGCTGTGTTGGGTGTAAGCATTGTTATTATTGAAATTGTGACGGATCAAAGCAGGATTACAAGTAAAATTAGCACGCGGCAAGGTGAAATTATCAGGAAAAACAGGCCAACAGGAAGGAAAGGGTTTGTTTTTAGAGTCAGAATTTAAATTACACCCATTTCCGAGCATGATAATTGATAAATTAGAATATACAAAGTGTAAACTTTGGAGAAACTGACTACAGTAGGCCACTACTGGAAATGCACAACATTTTATGGAACAAAGACCATCTTTCCACCATACAGTCAATGCTGTTGAGCTGTGTGCGTGACGTGAACTCAATATGCATTTGTGTGAAATTATGCACATAATAAATCAGCCTTATTAGGAGAAGATCTTCCTGCTCTCCTGTGTCCGCGTCTCATCTCGCTTAACTGTTGTCTGCTCCTGCTGCGCAACCCCTGGATGTCTTTCTCCAAATACCTCACATTATGTCAAAACGATTCAAATCTGGTGACAGTGACATTCTTAAATGTCCAAATGGGGAATTAGCTTCATTATTTAGCTTCATTAACGATATCAATGTGCCTTTCAAGCACAATAGACATAAACATTTCCGTCACCCTTCTGCCCTGCCGTCCGTAGAATATTTTACTTTTTTGTTTTGTTTCTCGTCCATGTTGTGTTATAATTTGACTATTTCATGACAACTGGGCATACTCCACCTGCTGAGGAAGATCATATGATACAGTCGAAAGCTCATGAACGGCTACTTAATGGACCTTTGTGGTGAGACTGTTCTGCCAGCAGCTGCTTCCAGTCCTTGAACGTGCTCAGAAAATGGAAATTCAAACATCTACTATACCATGACAAGTGGACAAACTCCATCTGCTGAAGACTGTGTGACATGATCAAAAGCTCCACAACAGCTGCTGACAGGACCTTGTCAGCCCCGTGACTGACTGGCGACCTGTCTAGGGTGCACCCGGCCTCTCGCCCAATGTTCAGCCCAGCAGCTTCAATAATCCAATTTAATGAAAGCAATCATGAAGTAAGAAATGGAAAAATGTGCCTGTATTCATTTATCCATTGCAAGAAATAGATTGTAAGGGGCCCTGCTTGAACAAAAATAAACCCTTGACACAAAGAACAAACAATATTTTGAAGATATGTTCATCAATAATTATCTTATTATGTCGATGCAAACGTGTATGATTATTCCATTGAACGCATACTGTTGATGAAGGAAAAAAAAAGACTACGTTTATATTGAAAAGTACTGTTCAGGATACAAAATGGATCAGGACCTGCATGTTTTGGTGCTTTAAGGCTCAGGAGGACCCACAAAGGTACAGTATGAGCATTTGTAGCGGGTTTATAAAGGTTTACTGCCATGAACTGACAAAGCAGCAGCTAATGTTTAACGCGGGAGGAACTTTCCTACCCTCGGCCGACACTTGTCTACTCTCAGTGACAGTCCCGACCGCGACACCGCCAGCTCCTACTTACTGCTGTGATCCTGCATCGCTCGTCACCCCGAGCGAGCCCGCATGTCAAGTGGAAAAAAATATAAAAAATAAAAAATATTCTGAAATCATGCTTCCTTTCACCAGTGAATCCACTTCTTGACAGGATAAAACCGAGGATTGTAAGCCCCTACTTCAAAGTGCGGTGTAAGGGGGTGCAAGCTTTACATTCTGTTAATCTGACCTGTGGGAACCGCTTTAGCCACTAGCTCTAATGTTAATCCCTTGACTGTGCTGCTCTTCTATCCGGCTCCCGCTTCTGCACCACACAGTCCACGGATCCCGGTGTCAAAGGGAAGCTGAACCCCTGGGACATTTTAAGTCGGCTTGTTGTTGTCTGAAAACAAAGTCAAACACAGCCTCGCTCGTCTCTTCCAGATAACATCGGGGTGAGAATTCACCGAAGAGCCTTTATTTTTAAAGAAAGATTGCCCTGGCGATGTGTTAGTTTAGCGAGAAACAACGGGCCCTCGACGTGCACAGCGGGGGGGTCTCAGCTGCTCGCGCGCGGTCGCAACAACCACGCTGGCACTCTCTGCTAACCGTGAGGTGTTAGAAAGCAGCCCTGGAAAGCCACACGGAGAACATCTGGCTGGGATGACCTTCTCAGCCTCCGCTTCCCTCACACAAGAATTGATTTTTAATAAGCTCTGCCTCCCTGACAGCATTAACTGCTTTATTATTTCATTTATCACCTAACAGCACAAACGATACTTACGGTCAGAGTCTGTAGCAAAACAGACAGATTTATTTGGGGGGGGGGGATGCGCTTTTTTCAACCTCATCGTCTTGCAAATATGTCAGAATAAGTTATTTTTAAAAATATCCCCAAAGAAGGCTCCATCACAACAGCGATTATCCAATTACAAACCAGCGAGTCCACTGAAGCGCATGAAAAAAAAACGTCATGCAGTGATGTTGGCATGCTTCAACAGTCTATTTGTGCGTAATCCCCGGCGTGTCATAGATGATACATGTAAGCTCTGCCAACCAACTCAGCTGTATAGCTGCTGGCTGCTCGCACATGAATGTTTTATAATTTCAAAGCAGCTTTAAGTCCCGGTATCATTTTCGGCGCTCGAGAATGACCTCAATTCCTCAAGTTCTTTTTAATTTTTTTTTTTTTTTTTTAATGTACTGTACATGACTGGAGTCATGATGGTTACGGTCCTCCCATCTCGCTCGCTTACGCGCGTGCAAACACACAGGCTGGCGCACGCACCGTTGCTAATGTGGCCCGGGCATTTCGCTGACAACATTTATCCACATTCACAGTGAACGATGTGGCCGCCGTGATAACCTGCATGGACTTCAGAGCCGGTGATGGAGCAGGACTCGGGCGTCTCAGCGAAGCATTCAGTCCTGGCCATAGCCACACACACACACACACACACACACACACACACACACACCCTCCCTTGGAATATTAATGTTGCTACCTGCAAAATGCCAGTTTGCATCATGTGAAAAAGGCCAGTCATGCAGGTGCACACATAAAAACAAATTCTCTTCTCACAGCCTCTCCAGGAGAGACTGAGTGGAATTGCACCCTGCTGACTAAACTACTATAGGGAGACAAATAAGTGTGTCTATGTGTGTTCGGGTGGGTGGTGTTATCCCTTTTTGGTTATAGACAGGACAGCTAATACCAGCTAATGAGATGGCAGTAAGGTGTTGTGTTGCACCGGCGCCGGGGTAGTGTGACACCCGATAAAATTGCACAGGACAGGAAGGTGTTAGCCGCGAGCGAAGGGGTGCGAAGTGTGAAGCGTGCAACTCGATACATGAGCCGCATCCAGCAGTGCGCCGTGCGTGACAAGGATGTGGCACCTAAGTGTCCAGGACGCTGCAGATGGGCGACGAGAGAGAGGGGGAAGTCGAGATAAAGCAACAGCAGGAAATGTCTCATCACGGGGTAAAGTCACCCGGATCTCTTCCTCTTCCCGCCCCGATCCAAAACGTGCCATTCCCTTAACCCCCTCCCCTGAACGGACATTGTCCAATCCTCGCCTTTTTCCCGCGTAAAAGTGGAACACACTGTCTGAAAACTCGTCAGATGCTGAGTTTTCTGCCAGTTTCCAGAGTTGATGGTAGTCAGCTGGCTGACTGCTGCAAAAATAATCTGCCAGCGACAGTTGTGTAGGTGCAGCAGGATGGTAATTGCCTGAAGGTACCACGCGGCACACCTATGGAAGGATCCGCGTTTCTCGCGTTTCTTTATCCAGGCGGTTTGGTTGAATCCGTCACCCTTCTGCACGCTCCACGCGTCTCTAACAGCTGCACTGCCGTCTCCCCCCCCCCCACCCACCCATGTCTCTGCATGCTCCGTGACTTTCTAAGCAGGCGGCACGTGCTGCAGATTCACTCCCCCGGATAGCGGCCCCATTATTAACTGCCAGTGACATTTCTTTAGCATAGGTCTGGCATTTAGTTTGATGGATTTATTGACATTTCCCGTTTATTTTTTATTTTATTTTTTTTCGTCCCACCGGCTTGCTGTGGCTCTTTAAGAAGCTGCAGGCAGGTCTGACCCCAATACAAATCCTCCACCGCAACATATCCCATGTCCCTTCAACCGGATTTTATGTGCATGTGTGTTTTGATAAACAGCAGCGTTGTGCCACTGTGAGGCGGGTGAGCCCACGGGCCTGCGCATCAGCATGCAGGAAAGAGTTTGCTCGTGTGACTCCATGCATACTGAGGTGTTGCTGCTGCTGCTGCTGCTGTGCAGGCTTATAGATATTTCAAAACCATAGACTCATAATTACAGCATATTTTGATTATCATGAAGGCATAAAGTCATAATGGAAGTTGTATTTCAGAGAATGGGGCAGCTTGAATAGTAATAAGCTGTGAATCTAATGGTCTCTGAAGAGAAGACATAGAGTCCATTAATTAGTTTCCTAGCTCTGTAACTTGAAATAAAGAGGCGGGAGGGGAGAGCTGAGGCATTGATAGCTAATGTGGCAGAATTAGTCGACCAGCATCCATCAGGTTTGGTTAGTACCTCTCTGCTGGTGTGTACGGGTGTGTGTGTGTGTGTGTGTGTGTGTGTGTGTGCGTGCCACCAACCACAGTAGGGGTTGGGGTTGGAAAGAGAGATGTCCTTAATGAGAGCTCCAGGCGGAGACAGACACACACACACACACACACACACACACACACACACACCCACAAAACATCCTCTATCAGTGCTGCTGTCTCACCTCATTTTGCTCCTTGCTGCCTTCTGTCTATGTTTATTTGGCACCAGCCCCTTGAATCGGTCCCTGTTTAAAACCTCCCAACACCCACTGCTGCAACACCTGGACATTTTACAGCATTTACTACTATATTTTACCATGTTGTATTTCTTCCATCAGGTCGCTGCCAAGTTAGGGGGGGGAGGAAGTTTCTGCGTTGGACCTTCGGTGACTCTGAAAAACCGCTGGCTCACACAGACTAAAAAACAGAAGCAACCTTTTGCTTTTGCCTGCGATCTGGTAGCAGCCACTGGATAAAAATGGAAGGCCTAAAATGCTAACGTGCCATTTTCCATTTGACATCAAATATATACTTTTATCACAATATCATTACGAGAGCCGAGTGAGGAAAATACATCATTAAAATGTCAGAGATGTCTCGGAATCATGGCTAATGAGCCCTTCACCTCCTACCCTCTTCTTTTTACATCTAAAATAGCCGACTCCTGGTCTGCTATACCTCCAAGTTTACATAAAAATCCATATTAGATCTCTGAATGTGGCGTAAGGCAGGACACATGGGACACGGAGAGGCAGAGTGTAACATGATATAGCCCAAGCCCCTTTTCCTCTAATTTTTAAGAGCTTTACAAAATAATTTTACATATTAGGTGATTTTTCCAGTCACAGTGGGGAGATCTGATAACTTTGTAATGCTAACAGGTATTTGAAGGTTAAAGGAGACTAGAAGTGATGTTCCTCTATGGCCTATGTGTAAAGGACAACTAGGCCCTGGAGTGTGGGAGGGCGTTGTTCTGTAGTAATAAAGTGGGGATGGAGCAGGAGATTGAAAAAATGACAGGAGGGGGGAAAGAAAGAGAGAGAGAACAGCAGTAAAAAACTGAATTGCTCAGTGCAGGAGAGTGACAAGACAACAAACCTAGGAGTGGCGCACAAATAAAGAGGAGGAAAATCAAAGACAAGGTGATGACAGAAAGCAAACAGGAGCAAATGGCTGACGATAACTGACGCAGGAGAGGAAATTAAACAAAAGACGTGAGGGGCAGACGAGAGGGAAAGCAGGGGAAAGGCTGTGGCCGAGAGGGAAGGCAGAGATAATATTAAAAAACAGGTCAGTGAACACCATTCCTCTCCCTCCGTCGCCCCTCGGTGTCAAACCAAACTACAGCATCTCTCCGTCTTCCCCTTCCTCCTCTCCGTCTGTCCTCCCGTCTTCATTTTCCTTGCCCAGCTTCCTCCTTTATTTTCCATTTCTCTTTCCCATTTCTCCCTCCCCCACCCCACCCCATCGTTCTCTCAACATCAGCCTCTCCCTCATGAGCTGTGAATATCAAATAAGCTCTGTTCTGGCGCCCTGCCTACACCTGCCTACCAAACTGCTTCCTCGGTGACTAACTTTGTGCTGCCTAAGCGGCCACCGTGCCCCCTCACACAAGGTCAAATTGAACCCCAACAGACACAGAAATCTCTGCTTGCTACTATAAATAGTTTTTTTTTGATGAATTGAACATTTACATGTCAGAAATGAGTGAAAAGTGCCCATCACAATTTTCCCAGAGGCCAAGGTGACATCTTCAAATGGGTTTTTTGCATGGCCAACCATCCAAAACCAGCAAAATGTTTTTTTTTACTGTCCCCCACTGCATGATGATGCCATCACTGTATCAGATGTTAATTTGTCTCTAAAACAACATCAATATCACGAACATTGCGTCGCTGTTTTTCTTCATTCATGAAAAGTTGACGTTTTGTAGATACATGGTTATCACAGGACAGCAACACGACTGGATATTATCCACCCAAATTACAAAAAAGTTATTTATTGACCTTGGAAACAGTAGTTTCTTCATATGAGGATGTGGTTGAAAGCTCCAGAAAAAGCAAGTAAATTGACCTTGAGTCAAGTTAACTATCTGCATGGCTAGAGGTAAATGATCAAAATCTCTTGTTTTTTTGTAATTTGGTTGAACAGAGGTCAATTTTCTCAACGTAACCAATGAGGCCTGTGTTTGTGCATTGGGACCACACAACCCCGTCACAATGGCTTCCCACCTAACTGCAAATCTTCCAGCAGTCCGCGTCCTTCGTCTTCTGTGACGACCGCTGCTGGTGACCGTCACATCTGCTTTAGTGGCTAATGAAAACCACGCCGCGACCATGAAGCGCGTACAGTTGACCAGCCCTTCACCCAATCCTCCCCGACGCTAACACAGAGCGTCCCCACATGAGCCATCCCAACGTCCTGCTGTTCGCCACATCTGCTGTTAGTGTGTTGCGCTGCGTCCCATATTCGGCACACTTAATCGCGCTTCATTACAGTTTGGGGAGATTTTGAACAGGTGTTGTGCGACTATCCAATCCTGATTGAAAATTACACTTTTCATTACACTTTTCTCCCACCTAGGGCTATCGATTGGATGTTTACAGTAACTGCCAAGTATGAAGCTAAAACTCATAAAAAGAAGCAATGTTGATCCCACATCTGCAAGCTCAAATGACTACATGGTGTCCTGGAGAGAAAAAATAATCTGGCGATATTCAAGCAGTGAAAAAGGCAGTGCTCTTTGAAATCATGTATGACATTCTTTCAGCCAAAATACAAAGGCAGAGCCTTCTATATTTATGTGGTTATAGAGGCAGTAGTGTGAAGGGAAATGGATTTGAAAAACAAGCTCGGTACTTAAGGTTTGAAAAGAAGAATCAGTGAAAAGGGACTGCAGGGAGACCACGAAATGATCAGAGTCCTTGCAAATCTGTCACTGTGGTACTTCTTAGCACATCCGTGGGCTGGAGAAAAAAATCCACCCTTGCAATGGATTCGCCCCAGAAAATAATCTACTTCTACTTGAATTTGTGATTTCCTACATTTCCCAGAATTCCTTTCAACACTCCCAGATAACGTGCCTGAAATTCTTGCATACAGCCGAACAGAGCCGTAGCAGAGGCAGGAAGGCTTCTTTCAAGATGAGACAAAGCAAGAGTTGCACCCCACGTCCAAAACAAATCACGCCTGCTGCATTGCATTGTGGTCTATCGAGGCTCCTGTGGATGGAGAAAATTGTTCTCTCCACCTCTTCGACAATTGATTTCTCCACACAGATGATCGAGACGGGAAAAAAGCTGTTGCTCTGTTATCTCTACAGATTGACACTCTGCTGATGGCCGCTGTTATTGAAGATAGCTGAGGAATATCTCTGCACGCAACTGTCAACAGCTTGTTACTTATTTATGGATGTTTTTTTCTTCTTTATTCCCCACTGCTTCGACCAAATTCCAGTCTGGGGAGGCTGCGTTTGTCCTGGTGAATTAAAAATTAATTACGAGCAGACAAATGTAAAATAATCCCTCAGCAAACTCAGCTAAGCCTACCACTATCAGCAGCTATCATAAACGCTTGTAATGATAACCCCTTCAATGTAATGATGCCCTTCATCCGGGGACAAAAAAAATGCCCTCATGTAGTCCAAAGCTTCACTCTATCTTTAAGAGCGTCTGTTGATTCACAAACCATCACTTATCCTTATCTCCCCTTTAGGGAAGTGAATGCTCGCTCCCCTGGGGTGGACAGGTTTCTCTGTCAGGTGCGAAGGTGGATGGTATTTATCTTGTCATCTGAGATGGACAGGGGATTTATTTAAGGTGTTAAGGACGGTAGGATGGATGGAGGGCGTCGGTTGTTAGGGAAGTGACCGGTTCATAAACAGCCAGGTGGGACGTCCTCATCGCGGGAAGGCCATTAAGCAATTTTATGTCTCACTGGCTGAGGATAAAGACCATTAGTCATGCATGGGCAGGGATAGTTGCTTATATATGAAGCACCACCAAGCCCCTAAACCCGGCGGCCCGAATGTAAATTTGCGTAAAAACAATACAGAAAAGGCAATTTAACGCAACTTAACACAGACTTCTTTAACTGTGACACTAAATTAAAAGACATAAACAGAATTAACATAAAACATAAAGATTTATTTAAACTGAAAAGTTCTTTGTAAACATATGGTGCATATATTCTCTCAGTCTCTTAGTTCAGTCTTTTGTTTTTCACAACCTCATACAGGCTCTCCCTCCCTCCCAGCATTGCCAGTCAAAACATTTTAAAAGCAGTAGAAAAAATGTAATAAACACTTCCAAATGTAGCCTACTTTGTCAAAATAAAGAATTAATTAATATATATATCTTGACGTTTGAGGCACTGTAACGCCGTGTGCGTTGGCGAAGGCTCGCAGTACGGGGATAAAACTTACATTCTACAACCTACATGGAATATTTTTTGTGACGAAGGGCCACCGGGTCAATGTCGAACTGATGCG
Organism: Lateolabrax maculatus; assembly: GCA_031216445.1. Lineage (NCBI taxonomy): Eukaryota > Metazoa > Chordata > Actinopteri > Acropomatiformes > Lateolabracidae > Lateolabrax > Lateolabrax maculatus. The sequence goes on along the minus strand of CM062215.1, from coordinate 5,549,625 downwards.
GCTGCTGCATTTCAGCGTCTATTCATTTGCTGAATGAATGTGTAGAACAGGACATGAAACGGAGGTAACTTTAGTCCAGTTTTGTCCGCCATGTTTCCACCAAAAACTTTTCTTTCTTTTTTTTTTAGAGCAGCTTTGGGTTGCCCCCATTTAAAGAATGATGCATTCAATTCTCCATTCATTTGAAAAGCGGGTAAAAATTATGAACAGCGGTATACTCTTTTCATGTCACAAGTTCTTACAAGAATGGATCCTTCCATCCTGAGAAGTGCATCAACTTTTATGCCGTACTACACAGCAGGTTTACTAAAGGATGTAACAGAGGTATGTAGTTTCCTCTCTGCAGGAGACACAAAAACAGATAACAATTTCACAGCAATTTAAAGAAGCACAATATAGCAACCAGAGCAGAGCATGTGAACTTAAAATCAGAAAGTAAAATGGATAAAGCTCGAAAGACTTGAAGTGCTAAAAATCCAATATAGCTCCATTCTGGTGTCTGTATTTGTTGATGTTCCTCCAATCTAGCCAAGTGCTGTGTCAATGACGGGGTCACAGACTCTGTGACAAGCTGCAAGTTATTTTGGGCTTTCCACCAATCAGCCGCTCAACACGCTGACCCCTTGTATTGTAAAAGCCTGCTGGATATCGATCAGATCGCCTGCTGCTCCAGGTGTCCTTCCTCTCATCCACCGAGTCATTTCTGTGCAACTTGGGGAAGAAAAATGAACCCCGGGAGAATAAGTGAAAACTGCCCTCTGCATTCTGCGGCTCCAGGTGGACGTCCTCTTGTTGAGGCGTTTTGAGGTTACATATCCTAATTTCTCTGTTTCTGTATTTTTTATTATTTTTACATAATCCGTCTTCCTTTTCATTTTTTTTATTTTCTGATGTGTGTGCTGCAGCCGTCGCTACAGAGCACAGAATATTTTCAGTCAGCAAACATGAGGATTGAATATAAATAATGATATTACTGCCATCATTGCTATTTTGTCTCTGAGAGTAAATTAATATCTAAACTAATCCTATTTCACATTGTATTTTCAATGGTTTAATACTTAAAAAAAAGTTACATTCACAATGAGTGTGAATAGTATATGAATAAGAGTGAGGCTTAAATTGATGTGCACTACATGCATGCATAGTTTTTTTGTGAATCCCTTGTGCTCAGGCAGGACAATCTGAATCCAGTATGGAATTTGAATGGTTACTGCAGGAAAATGTGACAAATATAAATAGTATCCCAAGGTTAAACACTGAAAGGACCGACATTGTATCAGCATTGAAAGCTAATCATTTATTTGTAGACAGACCGTCATAAGATGTAATTACACTGTATACTGACTGGGGTAGTTCTGCAGTACCATTGACGAAGCCTTCATTATGGTTATTTTCAGTGGAGTGACTCATTCACTTGATTTGGGTGCTGCAATGTGCGCTGTATTGTTCCGTCTGCCGAGTAATTTATGATGGTGTCACACAAACAAAGTCATCTGAAAGGCAAAACAGCTTTTTCAGTCGGGCCTTTTCTCCACCGAATGAGACCTCGACTTGAAAATCCTAATTCTGAATCAATGTGTTGCCTTTTTTCCTCAAAAGAACTCCTCGTGGCTTTGCTTCTTTGTCTTAACTGTGTTGCTACTTGGGATGTCATCAGTGCAACAGATATTTGAGAAGTCTACAAAAACCCTGAACTAGTATATAAAAAAAAAAAAAAGGAAAAAAAAGAAGAATGAAACAGAAGGCTGCTGGCTTAACTCAAACTGAGCCGTAGCGTATGTGTGCGTACAGTTTTGCAGAAGCACCGCTCTGGGTAGAAATGCTCCCACCTACACCCTGCTTGTGAAATGAAAAGCATCTGCAGGCTATTATGACAAAGAAAAAGGAGAGGAGGGGAGTAGCGAGAGTAACGGAGAATGAGAAGAGAGTGGGTGAAAAGCCTGTGGCAAAGAGTGAATGACAAAAGAGAGGAGTGTGTGCCATCAAGAGAGGAGACGTAAAAAAAAAAAATGAGACTTTTTCTGTGTTTTGTTTCTGGTGATACAGGTGTCGCCGCTCCTGATCCTTAGGTGTGTGTGTGTGTGTGTGGAAATCAGGGTGTACATGAGTTTTGGCATGGGGGGGGGGGGTTCATTTATGTACTCAAAGTCCTCAGCTATGGAGCACTTGACCTTCCTTTCCCATAGCTCCCTATCCAGCTACCTTCTACTTGTCCATGCAGCTCCCCTGTGCTTTGTCTCTCATCCCGTCTGACACAGTTGCACGCACTAAACGTGCACACGCAGTCACGTGCACACGCAAGGTTTCATCCTTATTCCACCACCACCACCACCCTCATGCGATGTGGTTGGGATGCCACCGGCCCCGTATCCCTTGTAGATATCATGGCTAATCACAGCAGAAAGAGAAAGGCAGAGTGGCGGGGAGAGAGCGAAACGAGGAGAGAGAAGCGAAGATGAGAGAGGAGGGGCCAAGCGCTGCCACCGGCTAGCACGCAGTAAAAAAAAAAAAAAAAAAGGAAAAAGAAAAGAGAGGAGGGGAAGAGGAGGAGTGTGTTTGGCTACTGATACCTCACTAATGCCTGACTTGTAGTGTCTACTCCCGGCGGACAGCAGCACTCTGTTGCTGTGGAAATCTCCCAAATCCACAATATTTTTAATAGTACCTGTGGTTTGACAGTCGTGACCCAGGAGATATCGAGCTTTTTAGTCGCACTGTTCATTCACTGATCTCAGTTGCTAAGGACCCAGTGAGTGGAAGTTTCTTTGTGGTGAAACCTTGACATAAAACGAACAGTGCTGTAGGCTATAACTGTACATCCTCTTAGTCAATTTGATTGAAATGCTGCATTTTATAAGAAGAATTATGTCATACTTTGTGATAGCAATAATTACTCAAAGAGACCCTGATCAAGACAATCACTTGTCTTTGTCTTACACCAGTGGTATTACAATAACTATATTTCATTTTGTTTTGTTGTAGTTTTGTTCGCAATCGAACATTTCATTACTATTTTGCCAAACTACTATTTTCAAGGTCAAGAATTAATTTAGGATTTAGGAAAATCTAAGGAAGAGCAACAACAATATCTTAAATGTTGAATCTGATACATTGTGGTCGGTGGCTTTTCTTCCAAAATTGAAGCAAACAGAACTTGACTTTCACTGTCACCGAAAACTGTAATTGGTGTTGGCCTCAAGGAGAAAAATCAATCAGACACCTTGAAAAGCTACGCCACCCAACAGACACAGAAACAGGTACTATCCCAGCATTCAACCCGTGGTGGATTTATACCAGCTTTGTGGCTCTCAGCCACCGCGTGTCCTTGTGTGCATCCACTATAGATTAAAGACTTTATTCCGACTCCTGGGACACAAAGCAAACATTTGGCTCACTCTTTAAAAGATGACCGTGACTTTACGGCGGTTATTTTAATACAGGACTGTGCCACACACAATTCATTACTCATCCTATTCCCCATTGGGTTACAATGAATGGTTTATGTGTCAATGTTAGTTAATATACATGACTGGAAGAAAAAAATGACACGATTGTATGCACGCAATGAGCCTATGTCCATTATTTGCATGTGTTCTAATAAAAACTGAGTAGAAAGAGAAAAAGGTAGAGAAAGAAATGTCGCTGGGTAACGCCACAGGTCATTTTTTTTGCCACTCCTTGGGTTTAAAATATGTAGCCCGGCAACACTTTCTCCCTCACACCAACAAATACACCCATTCAGACACGTAAGCATGTGCACTCAAAAGCCGAACGATCACGCTGATCAAAGACTGTTCTTTTGCTTGGCTGATAAAAAAAAAAAAAAAAAAAAGCAAGTGCACAAAGGAGGACAAACACCGCAGCCTCTCGCCGGTGGAAGGCAAAGAGACCGATGCTGTCTTTGCTCCGCGGTTGAAAATGGTCTCAGTTGGCAACACCCCTCTCTCCCAGATCAGCCTAGATGTGTTATTGATTTATGTTTTTGCTTCACGCCAGCAATCCCTAAGAAAGTGGAAGTGTTGGAAAATTCTGGTAGACTGCGTGGGGATCAGAGCGCGTGTGTCAGTTTGTGTACAGCAGCTGTGTGTGTGTGTGTGTGTGTGTGTGTGTGTGTAGATGGGTGGGCTGGGGCATTAACCGGTTCGTGTGGAGTGTCTTTTTTTTTTCCAGCTGAACACAATTCGCTGGTGACACGGCAGCGCTGCCTGCAAAGTCTAATCATAACATTTCCCCTCGGCCTGCCGGGGAGATTTGCTGGTGGATTTGACACAATTAGTAATGCACTTTTTTTTTTTTTTCCTTTTTTGTTGACCAAGTACAAGTGCTCAGAATGAATGGCTGTGTGTCTGGCTGTGTTTCCTGGGAGCAGAACAACTGGGGTCTTGTGATGAACGGGAGAGAGGTTGGTCTCTACGCAACAGTTGGGGCTCGACGGTAGCTTAATCAGCTCATTCTTCCGTGGCACACATGCAACTTATTAAAGCGATTACAATTCCTGTAAGTGACACGTCCGAGCAACTGAGGCGGACAAATCAAAGTCAGTGCGGGGAAGTGGCTATGCCGAGGCCCACGCATAAACACAAAGTCTGTGTTTTTACACAAATACTGTAGCACTTACGGTCTTATTCCCCTCGAATCTTGCAGGGTACTGATCCTACTACTCATTGTAGATACTGTATTTGCTAATGCAGTTTTGTCTTGAGCATCATCCCCTTTGGCTCTGGAATATTTTCATATATTTCTATGTGACTTTTTCTTTTAATCAGGCCGTTGTACACCAAATACGACAGATACACCACATCAATACATTCTGACGTATTCTGATGATACAGCTCTACTATCTCTGTTCAGTAACTCAGGCAGCCCTGGGCTGCACCAGCATGGCGTGAACAAAGTGGTCGTGTGGAGCGATAATAATGCTCTTGAGAATAACACAAAGAAAACAGAAGAAATTGCATTTGATTCACCATCTGACAGTCATAACGTTTCTTTTGTTATCCATAATGAAACAATCAAGCAGGTATCGTCATATAAATACTTTGGTGTAATGATAGACCATCTGTTATTCTGGAAAGACCACTTTGAAATTATCTGCAAAAAGGCAAAACAAAGAATTATTCTGTTTTTTACTTTTGAAATCATGAGTGTTTTACAGTATTGTAATACTACAGTAACTATAGTAATACTTGTAAGTGTTTGTCCACTACTTTAAAGTGAAAACTGCGCCACCAAATGCAAATCTGCTCACAGATTGTAGACAAACCCCGTCACAAACTCTCTGAATATACATTCAGAGAGTTACATTATCATTATAAAGTGGCATGAAAAGAAGTACCTCAGATTTGTACTTTAGTACGGTACTTAAGTAAGTGTAACGAAGACAAGAGAGCACAAGCGGAGAGATCATAAGCAAAAAACATTGGCGATCTTTCGGTCCTAACTCTCAATAGAGATCGCTTTATAAGTTCACCCAACTGCAGTTTATTTAAAAAGTAGAGAAAAACAGTAGGGACAGGGTTAGGCCACCGAAGGAAATGGAAACCAAGCTGAATGGAAGAACTGTGCTGAGGAAAACCAATGTTACACTATGTCCACTTTCCGGGCGTGCTTGTTCCAATCAGCGCTCTCATAGCCACACTATGCACAGAGGACAAAAGGAGAGTAACACTAAAGACGGACCCTCGCTCTCATATGGAAGTGCACTCTTCCAGGCAGAACTGGAACATTGTTCTCAGAAAATAACATTGTTCATATAAAGATGCACTCTATATATTTAACATTAAGCATTCTGCACATGGATGCTGAGACCGTAATGCTGTTAGTTCTGTCAAATGTGGTTATTCATCAGTGTATGGTGATGAGTGGCTCACACAGAATTAGCCTCGCCTGACGGCTTTAAAACCAAAAGCCCTCTGCGTGGCTGTTTTAGTCCCGGACAGAATCATCAGATTTTATGTTGCCATAAAGCAAAGGCTGCTCATATCTTTTTTTTATGACACTTAGAGCATTGTGATTTACAGTAACTGGAGCTGTGTTATGGCTGTCCGAGGCATATTCGCTTCAGTTACCCAGCATGCTTTGAGAAGAGGTCCGACAGGGTTTTAAAGATGTTTTATGGTAATTCAGTTTTGCTCATGCCATGGAAACAAGAGGTCTTAATAAAAAAAAAAAAAAAAAAAAAAATCTTGCAATGGATAGAGGTTTTAATAGCCGTGAGTATGCTTAAGGAAAATGGTGAATGATGAAAGAGTGTGCTTCCTGAACAGCCTACCACACATTTTAAAAATGCATTCAAACCCAGACTCATTTTCAGTTGCTCTAATGCCTAGATATTACATATTCAGGTTATTAAGAATTTATAGAACCATAGTTAGATATGTAACTCTTATTTTCACATCTATACTGGCCGGCCAGATGCAGCAGAGGCAAAACAGAACCGAATTGAAACCACAACTTCCGGGTTCTGTTCTACAATGCACAGATTTACTTGATTTTATGTGGAAAAACGAGTATAACGTCTGTTGCAGTTAACACCATACGATGGGACCAGGATCAATTGATGGTGTAACAGAGTAACTGAACACAAGTTGACCGTCTAAAAAGTGGATTTTCTGTAAAGTTACTCTTGAGGAAAATGGGGAGCGGCAGGTAAAGCAATGGCAAGAGATACAAAAGGCCCAAATCACTTACTTACAAGCAAAAAGAATTTGAGTCAATTTGAAGTTTTTCCAGGTACAGTAAATGATGTATACAGCTGTCTACTAGGAGACGTTCGTGTCTTGTAAATATGATATTCTGGTGTTCAGTGTGTAACTGACAGCTAAAGTATAAATATGGTGACTGTTGAAAACATTTCCCAGCATTTCAGGCTGCCTGGTTGTCTCAAGGGCTCAATTGGTTTGATTCTCAGTGATTTAATTTGTATTTGTTTCTCTTGTCATCTCCGATGCACCCCCCCCCCCACCCCCCCCAAAGGATGAGCTGTCTCTATGGCGACAGAGTAACTCTGCCAATTGCAGACACAATCTGAGCTCCAGAGGGACCCGCGTGGTCCACACCACCCGCAAATCAATCACTGTTGAATCCATTCAAAAAATGAATTCTCACCACTAGCCGCTGACAATTCAGATGCTATGAAATTGCTGATTATCTCTCTGGAAGAGGAACACTGACAGAATATTTATGTGGCGGCCAGGGTCAATACTGCCACAAAGGGATGAGACAACCTTCACTGATGTAAATAATCCTTTTTAAACTGCAGCTAAAAAGTAACACAATGTTGCGGCCATGACAAATGTGACGGGTATAAGATATGAAATCTCGTGTGGGTTGCTCTGTGGCAGCAACAAACAACATTAGGAACGATAGCCGTGTCCTGTTGCAGATTTAACATTAGCCACACTTCTCCCGCTTGTCCGTCGCCACGATTAGACTGGGAGCGTGGTTGAAATCTTAGGTGTATTTATATGCAGTCACCACTGTGACCGAGTCAAACAAACACACACACACACACACACACACACACACACACACACGAAACACTGGCCCGCTTGTCATGAGCAACGTGACACAGTGACTGGTTCCCTAGCAGGCCAATAACAGTGACAGGGATTCTATTTTTATGATGGAAAATGAAATTAACCTGATTGTTATTCACAGAAAGAGCAGGGAAACGGGTTTTGAATCCCAAACAGTGTCACATACATTGAAAGTGAATGTACTGTAGGGGATGGTTCGCTGGCTTTTACGCTCGTTCAAGCATCCATTTTCATGAACAAAGGAGATCATTTTAAAATCTGGTCCACGCTCAGTTGCAAAGGGAATCTATGGATTTAAAAGGCTTTGCGCATAATCGTGCTTTCCTTTCGTAACTGTGTTCTTTATGGTCACAGGATAAGATCAAACGTTTACTTTTTTTTTATTTTTGAGACTCCAATCCAGGCACACGAGGAAAGAGTCAATGAAGGACGCCGGCCTTTTGTTTCGAACCTCTCGTCATCATAGGCAGCCGCTTGGGCCATATTGAGCTGTCGCCAGAACTCGCTGTCGCCAAGAGGAGCGGCTTTAAGCCCAATTAACTGATAAATGTTGGCCTGCAGGGAGCTGGCAGACAGAGAGATCAATGGGGCTGAATTGAGCCGAGCAGTGTGGGCTTCAGAGACCGTCCCTCAACCGGATAAACCTGGTTACAAGCCCCCGGGAAGGCGGGCGCTGGACCGGCGAAAGTGCCCTAGAGCAAGGCAGCGGGCAACTACAGGCGTTCGGGGCGTGAAACCAGAGCTGTCACACCGTGTTCAGCACATCGCTGCGTCATTACGGATGCAGACCATCAGCGGGGGATAAAAATAGAAAGTGTATCACACCTAGACCAAACTCACTTACAGGTTGTCACTATGACAACAGTCGCCACTATTCTTCTTCTTCACACTTGGGAAGGAGAGATAACCCCGCTCGGTATTGCATATACAGATCCCAGGCGTGTTTTAAAGGTGTGCAAAGGCGTACGCATAAGTGCGGGTCACACAAGGACGACGCGCTCCGGCTGATTAGGACATTGGATGCAGCAGGAGCGGAGCGGGCCTGTCAGGACCCGGGTTAGTCATCCTGACGTCGGATCGCCCACACCACTCAGGAGCCTCGGGAGCTCTTCATGCATTATGGAGAAGCTTAAAAACTTCCAAGTGAGAGACATGCCCAGGGCCTGTTGTCCAACGGCCAGCCTGATGCCAGGAGTTACATGTGTATCCCTTGTTTTAAATGCTTTTTAATTGTACAGATCCTTAATGAACATTACTAGCAGGCAGGCGCTTACTGGGGCACTCGTATTTGCCATTAAAAGTGACAGTAACAGGATTTATGGGGAGGAATAGGAATTTTGCCACATTTGCATCCAGACCACCAAAATGAGAGAGTGCAGCAGTGGTTCACATCGTGGGTACAGCAGCACCCTGGGGGTCCTTCAGTATGGGCCAATGCTGAGATTTGTTCATTTCCCCATTTCTTTAGCTATGCATTCTTAATCAAATTTAACCAAAAACAAGACAACTTTTACATTAGGTAGATCTTTATATTTATGTTTTCAAATGCATCAAAACTGAATAAATATGGAAATTGCCATATTAAAAACTAGACATGGGGGAGTTATGCTGCAGCTGAGATTGGTGACATAACACATACTTTCCGCATGCACTCCAGTCAGCAACTTAAAACACCCAAAAAAGAGGCACAAAGTAAAGCTCAAAGGGAAGAAGTCTCAGACCACAATATAGCCTGGGACGACTGAACCTGAGCCGGCTTAAAGAACTATAATCAGACTGCACAGTGAGAAGGGACGCTGGTTATCCCACGCCAGATTGCCTCAAGATATAGAATGCAGCAGGGGCGCCCAGTAAGTTCAAGTTGATCTTGAGACAAAAGATACCCCAATAAAATGACTTCACTGCTCACAACCCACTCCTGCAGAACTGAGTGTTAGTTAAGGACAAGGCCGCTGCTTTATTGACAGCATCCGTCACCATGGACCTGTTCACTGGGCAGAGCATAAGGAAAGTGATGAACAGAATAGAGAGTACAGCTGAATTAAAAGATTCTCTCATTGGGATTCCAGAAACCATCAATTTAATGACGGGCGGCCACTGTATAAGCAGAGGGAAATACATAAAGGTGAATGAGAGGCTTCTGCCCTGCCGAATTCAATAAAGCGCGACCACTCTCACGCCGTGAATGTTCCAATTACAAGCTGTCAGAGGGGTGAAACTTCTTCTAATGCTCCACAGATCGCTATCTATTGCTAATCATCCTTAAAACTTTTATGTTCCCCACTGAGCTACCACTGAGTAATTAGTTAGGTTATTTGAATAATTGCCCTGACTGAAACTGCGAGATTAAGGCGCGCACAAGGAAGATGACCACCGATGAGATAAAAGACAATGGCGCTAATAACTAATAACAATGGGATTTTCCCAGGCTCCCCGTAGAAAAAACAAAAGACAAAGTGGCAGAAAAAACTGAGCTTTTTGTCTCTAATGAACTTAACCAAACAGATTGCCTGGCTCTGAGTTGGTTCCCTTTAGGAGGCCTAATACGGAGTGTGGATTCTTTGTGCACGGAATTGATTTGTTGAGAAAGATGTTTCTTTGGCAGAGAAATGCTTTAGGAGTTTCTGTGGAAAAGTGGGGACTTTGTAACCTCAAGCTATATTTTATCTTTACATATATTGTAGCTCGTTGTCATCTTACACTCTGCTGCATCAGTCTTTTAAAGAGAGAAACCACTCCGCTGTAGTCCTCTTTGAAAACCACTCTTCTACAGAGCCACCTTCCTTCCTGTTCAATCTTAAAACACCTTAAAAGTTTACATGTCTGCGTAAATTTTCAATACTGAATAAGCAACAATTAGAGTGAAAGTTTTGGGGGAAAACTTAATTATCAAGAGTTTAACACTCTTTAAAACAGCTAATCTGTCCGCTTCAGGACCGTGTGGGTATGGTTTCATGGGCAGAATCCTGATCGGTTTATGGAAAGACACGGCATCACGTTGGACCAACAGAGCTCCACCCACTTGAAACCAATCAGAAGAGCGCAGATAAAACACTATTGTGTTACCTGCACCTTGATAACATTGTTATCTCAATTTACAGAAGCTCAAAATTACAGGTGCTATCAAAAATACCATCACAGATGTTATTTCCCATCAAATAAAACCTGCAGCCTCACAACTTGTAATGAACATGAACAGTAACCTTATACTACTACAGTTTCCTTTGCCTTAGACACCAGTTGCATCCAGGTAAAGGGATTTTTAATGTATATGGGAATGCAAAAACATTGCTGCTGAATTTTTTAGGACTAAGCACTTTATTGGCAAATGCTGAGCAATTGTGGCAAAGATAATCAATAACACCCCATTTTACTCATGTATTTTTGTAAGAATTTTAAGAGTTATGTTTCATTTGGTGCTTTAATCATATAGGTTATTTCAAAAAATGAAGATTGGAAAAGCTGCTGGAATATATTGGGCTTTCGAATGACTACATCAAAAGCACTTTATTTTTCTGCCTGTCTAACGATTCACTGTTTAATAAGATTTAGTTTAAACCCTCTGGTGTAATCCCTGAGGATTAGATGATTGGTATAATTGTACCAATCTATAAGAGGAAAGGTGATTTTGGGGATTGTAATAATTACGGAGTTATCACACTTCTGGGCCTACTTGTTTACAAATGTATTGAATATAAGTGATGAGAAGATAAAACCCTTCTTAAGGAAACCCAGGCGGGATTTAGAAAAGGTTACTCCACCAATGATGACATTTTACTACTGAAACACTTTATTAACTTACACCGTCTAGAATATTGTCTGTTCATTGTTTTGACACTGAAATGTCCAATCTGTGACTGCTGAATATTATGTCTGCTAATGAACCGATCCTCTCTGTTACGTCCTGTGTGAACCTCCTGTTTTAACCCCAAACTGAATGCTTGTTTCTTGTGATTTAAAGCGCTCAAGATGCTCAAACCCCAGTTTGAGAACTAATTGCAGATGGAATACTAAAGATGTGAGATGTCATCATGGGAAAACCTCTCCACTGCTGTTGATTAATGTTTTTCTGATTGAAATAACCAGGAATATTATACCGACCTACAAAAAGCATAAAATAATCAAACGTAGCAAAAAAAAAAAAAAAAACTTCAAAGCAAACAAGTCATCCTGCTACCTAACAAAAGTTCATAGTTGTTTCCCAAAGGACAATAACTGCATTGTTCTGATTTGCTGTTTCATTGAAGAGACATATGCATGCTTTACCCCTGACATGGCTGGCCTGCCTATTATATAATTAGATCAAAAAACAAATGTTAAACCCTCACATCAAAGACTCGTTTTGAAATATCCGTCTCTCCAATTGTGGCTGATTAGGGATCCTCCAGAGGCTGTTGGGAGGCAAACGTGTGCTGGGATGCAAATGAGATTGGCCTCCTCTGTTTTTCTCTAGATGAGAAAAAGAGACTAAGGAGAGGGATTAGAAAACCAAGGTTCACGTCTCTCTTTTTGCATTCCTCTCTCATGCTCTCCCTCGCCCGGTGCACCTCTCTGCTCTCTTTTTTTTCTTCCTCAGTATGCCTCCTCCTCCCCCCCCTCCTCTCCAAAGACTCTCTTCCCACTCAGTCTTCCTGTCTGTCTCCTTCTCTCCTCTGCAACACGCTTGTTTTGAATTTGCCTGAGAAAACAAATGCTGCAGCACCAGGAGGACTTAATCGCCGGAAGAAAGCGTGGGCGGCCGCGCGGCCTCGACACGTCGGCTGACCGGTAACCGAGAGGTTGCTGGTTCCATCTGCAGCACTAAGAGAGCAGAGTGGCTCTGCAGCGAGCGCAAGACTGGTGGGTGGCCACCACCGCATCATCCACATCGCTGAAGTGCTCTCGAACAAGGCACTCTGCGCAAACGGATCCGAGGGTGCTTCAACGCAAAAAACCCTGAATTACTATTTAATAAAATGCATGTGGACTGAAGGTAGCATCTCCGGTAATGTCTGCTGGGGTTGCTGGAGTGTAAAACTTCCCCAAATCCAGAGAGGAGGACTGAGCGGAAAAACTCTGACAGCATCCAGGTTCAGCTCTCACACGGGGACACGTGATGGCTTTGTGCTTATAGCTCTGGTTGCTAAACTATATTGGACAATCTTTGTTATGTGGAGGGTTTTAGTAAAGGGTCAATTAGCCAAAGCAATCAAACTTTTAATCTTAAGGGTGTAAATCCTTAGTCTGCAGACCCTATTCCTTAGTAATATGCAAAGTTATTAATTAGACTGACAGCCACACAGGGGCATCTATTACAAGCAACTTTTATTCATTTCATGAAGTGCAAATTTCAGGCACTGAAAGTCTGATGTTTTAATCATGCCTTTGCTCTCTCTCCCACTGCTCCACACACTGTGTTAGAAGCACCCCTGTTGCTGTTTTTACTTTTAAATTTAATTATCCTCACTCTATTATAAATGTGATTTCATTTTTCACTCACTGGCTCAAGGTAGTAAGAAAGAAAATCAGGTTGATTTTCCCCAAACGCGTATATTTTACGGTTCTCTGTGTTATTCCAGACTATAGTTTCTGTTGCAACATCAAAACCACCTCAGACACTGCTTCCTTTAAAAGCTGCAATCCATCACAGCAATAAAAGACACAGAAGCAACACATGAAACATGACTTCTTCACTGGTATTTGCTGCATTACATTTTTTTCCCCCACTTTTAAAGCAATGGGAATAAATAACAGTGTGGCTCTGAAAATAGTCCCCAACAGACATGTGCATATTAGTGTTATAATGCCATGTACATCCCCCACATTCATCTTCTGCTTCCTATTTACAACAATGGATTGCAGCTCTTCCGCTCGCTGTGCGACTGTGCAAGTTGTCTTTGATGTCGGTGGGAGCAGAGTGGGAGAGAGTCATACGTGGAGAAACATAGATGGGAGAAAGTGTTTATGTGAAATTGACCTGCACTTTTCTGCTAGTGTGCTGGCAGTGAGCCACAAGCAATGCGGGTGTTTTGTTTTCAAAACTGCTCCAGACCATTTTATCAAGTAAAAATATTAATATTAGTCTGTTTGCAGAGTAAATCACATTGTGGGATTACAACAGTGAGATGCAGCCCATCCATACTGATTAGGACCCCGTGATTTTCCTCTCTTTGCCGCCCAAAATACATTTGACTGTTGGGTAAACATGCAGGAAATGATGACTCAAAGCAAAGCTAAATAGGAAAACACAAACAAGCTCGTTGTGCCTCACTCTCAGGTGTGAAGTGTTCAGAGATCAGCCACATTTTAAACAATGCCTGTTGCATTTAGTGACCCTAAATGGCCTAATTTCTGGCTGTACTCCAACATCATGAAGGTCCTGAAAGCTTTTTGGCTGTTTGTTTTTTATATGCACGGTTTTAAAGTTACTCAATCACTCACTCCTCTAATCAATGAAATAATTTTGCAAATTATTTACTGATTTGGATTTTCATTTTACAGCTGCTCTCATTAATATTTTTTAGTATGTATAATGTGAAAAGGGGTCACTCGTAGTGAAGAACCGACATAAAGTCTTCACCCAACTCCGCAGTTACCCTCAGCTCTACGAAGCATTTAAGCGTCTTTCAGTTTTTTTGTTTTTGGTTTTTACGGCCCGCAATTTTACTAATATGGTTCCCTCTCACAGCTCTCATCAGCGTCGTTTCCAGTCACAGCAGGCAGCTGTTCTCACTGCTCGGACCTGGGTATGTAGCGCACGGCTACCAAACAGCAGACGTGTGGAGACAGTGGAGCATTAAGCAGCTAAAGAGTTGGTGGAGACCAAAGCAGAGCTAAAAGATTGAATGCTGGACCATCCAATATAGGAAACTGTTCACAGATTACTTTGTAAATTCATAATATGTCATTGCTGTGGCAAAAGTTTGTTGCACTGCTCCCACGCCGTTAGAAAATATCAATTGGTGTACTTTTGATGTTTGTGGGGAAAAAGTAAAATAGTCTTGTTAAATGTCTACAGCTCTCAAAGTGTTTTACATCACAGCTTTCTGATCCACAGGCCAGCTCTCTGTGATGAAATTGGGACCAATTCTACAGCACTTATAGATTTCCCAAAGAATGGCGAATCAGACAGCTTGAATGTCTTTCAAACAGCCATGAATGGTGTTTCGATACATCAGTGCTGGGGAGCGACTGACAGTGTGATAGCAAACTGAGTACTGTGCTGATTGTGTGGTAGGACAGCAGTTATTGAGGTTGAGATGGTACAGAAAGATTCGCAATCACTGATGGTAGCAAATACATAACAGAGCCTGTGTCTGACTGGTAGAAGATCAGTCAGACTGCTGTAATCAACAATATAATTTAGTTTGATGGCTGGATAACAGACGTTAAATAACTAGTAAAACCAGATTGGCTGATGATGGCTAGTTCTTCAGCCTCTTATTGCCATTGTGAAGCACTGAAGGGAATGGTTTAAGAGCGGGAGTGATGTCTCTGACCTGACATAGCAGCAAGGAGCTATTATGCTGAGTAAAAAAAGGACAATACGTCCATTTAACACAAGATAGAGCATGCAATACGGCTACAAAAGGAACCTTTCATTATGAGAATGAGTAACTTCTTGATAGGCACCTTTGTTCTTATCTAACATTTCCAGAGGGTCTCTCATTTGCCTTGTGCATCATGTATAGACGTGTACATTGAAGTGGCACCGTGAGTGAAGGCTTGCATGAGAACCCGGCTTGTTGTGAGGCAATCAATTTAACTGCGATTGTTGATGCGCCGCTATACTCCGCCGATTAGGATGTGAAAGGATGTGAGCAAATGTGTCAGTATTCAGGCTGCTGTCTATTTTAAACTAATCGGAGGCAGCGCAGTGCTATTCAGCACGTTCATCGGCTAGACAGAGATGTAAGCTGAACACTCGTCTTTAAAGAAAAAACTTCATAGACTTCTGTGAATGTCACTCTCCAATATATTCCTTCTTTATGTATTCCTCCAATACTTTCCTATGTTAAAAAATAAACTCCTCTCCAGCGTTTCCATTCCAGAGTCCATTACTTTGCCTCTCACTTCACATATCGTATGCGACTGTTCTTTCATTATGGGGTTGTGGATATCACTCATTGCGCACACGTAATGTTAATACTCTTAAGATAATTCTGCTGGGGCGAGCACTCATCGTCATTCACGCCGGGTAAGAGCAACGGCTAAATCACCATGGAATAAAAACGTACATGCTTTGAAAGAATGTCGTGCCTGTGCGCACCCGGACATCCATCTTTGCCGGCCTCTCTTTGTACTCCTCTTCCGATTCTTATTAAATGCACACAATTAGAGAACCATTAAACATAATGAAATAAAGTGCATTGCGACGCCATTAGTCTGAGAGCTGGCGTGATTGAGTCGTGCGTAAATCAAGGTGCAGATTAAGTAGCGCAGTGAGCGTTTCTGCCATTAAAGTTAGGGATGTGCTGTCTTTGTTTTGTGGACGGCCATAAAACAATAGGGCACCTTGGCTGCACTGGGAGGCCCACACCAACTGTGCGGAAACCACACATTATCACATTATCAGCAACAGAGTTCTGGGGGCAAATCCATATAAAAGATGTTATGACTCACAATTACTCACTACTGGAGGCAATGGTAGAATTACAGCTGTTAACTGACAATAGCCTACACAGTTTCACATTTATGTCTAGAAATGTGATTAGAGAAAGCAATTATTACTAATACACATTTATTAAAACTAAAGTTTGCAACATGTTTGAGTGGCATTTGCCCACCTACTGTATGAAAACCCTAATAATGTATGTATCATTTACTCTAATGGCGATTGCAGATTTAATAGCTATTCTCAGGTATAATTTTATACATTTTGACATAGTGGCATTCATGTCTGAGTGAACAAGGTTCACATCAATTAAGTTATAAAGCTAATCCTGCTGGCTCCAAAAACATACATATTTTTTTTAACAGCAAAGCTGCTACCGACTCAAGATTTACTAAACTACCAGGAGGGCTTCACAGTCTACCATAGACAAAAGACAGCAGTACTTTTCTGTGATGCAGGGTGGCTGTCAGTGGAGCAGCATTCCTCATATTACCACCGGGGATGGAGAGGGAACACACTGTTCCAGGACAGGGGGAGAATCGACAAGATGACAGGAAGATAGAGGGAAAAGGCAAAAGCAGGAGGGGAAGAGCAAGGAAAGGACCACAGGAAAAAGAGTTACCGCAACATGGTTATACACCGGGACCACTGGCACCCCTGTTAGTTAAAAGATTTTCTGACTGTTTATAGAAGTGGAATAAAGCTCCTTGTGTTGCCTAAATAGCTGTGGCGGCCATTTTTGTTTAAGACATACATTTACAATAGCAGTACAGGAAATGTACTATTTATATGAATAATATTAGAAGAAATCCTCCTAGTTTGTTGTGTACGATCACACAGATAACTGCGTCTTTTTTATGGCATGCTGGATCAATACATGTGTTTACCAACATGCTTTTTATATAAGGTTTACCAATGTTAAGAGTATATTTATAGAATTACTGGAAGCTCATGGCAATGATTGACAGATAAAAGAAAACAAGGCTTTGCAGTGTTTTGAGGTATTAACTCCAGCAACACTGGGAGAACCAGCGCAATATCCATATTTCAAAAACATCGGCATTAGCAACCAAAAATCCAAGGCTGGATTTTTCCAATTGAAAAATATAGAAATGCTTATGAGAAAACACATGGAAGTTGCTACTGTGCCTGTCTATCTGATAACAATGAATCATCCCAATAAGAAACAGAGAAAATAAGCCCACTTTTTCCCCCTTTGGCTGCAGCAGAGCTCCATTTGAGCAGAGAGTACAGTAGATAGTATATCATAGTTAATGTGTTGCGGACTCGCCCTCTTGAACTTCACCCAGAGTATATCATAGTCTTATCATTACAAATGCCTCATTCGCTGGGGCCAGCTGTATGTCCTTCCCTGAAAAATGTATATTTCATCACCTGCAAAGATAAATCACCAAGCCAGTGGTTCTCGTTTCTACCCAGAATGCACTGCACAGCCTTGCAGTGAAAATGCTGCACGCGTTGATGGACACCGGAGTGTTCAGCGAGGAAGATCATAGGGGCATACTAACACCAACATAAGCGGGATAATGTTAGCATGCTTCCGGAGATGAAAGGCCGTCTTTGCCCCAGCGAGAGACAGCAGGAGAAGTATCTGTCACTGCTGATCTTCTGCTTGTCCATGCACAGCAAAGCTTTACAAACAGTTCATCAAAACCACTGAGTCAAGCGCTCCTGACTGTGGGTCTGTACACGAGTGTGTGCACGCGTGTGTGTGTGAGAGAGAGTGTGAAGCGTGCATTCGTGTATGTTTGTCTTAAAGTGCACACAAGGGGTTTGTCAGAGCTAGTGGGCTGTGAATTCAGGCTTGTGAAAATATGTAAATAGAAAAAAAAAGCCACATTCACCTTTAAAAACTCAGCTTTTAAGACTACTTTGCTACAACAATTTGTATTATTTTGGGTGTAAGTGGATATATTTTTGGGGAGAAACACATTATGACCATAGAGGTGTAGAAGAAGAAAGAGAAATTATCTTTCTTGTTGTTGGCTTTGATTAAATGTGCACATACTAAAGTCAAATTTTCCAAAAAAGTAAGAACGTAGCCCTGCATTTTGTCTAATCTGATTTTAAAAATCAAAGCAAACAGAGGGAGCTTTTTTTTTTCACTTCATGAATACTAATTCTCTACTGCACACTCAGTGAGTGCGTTGACCTCCATTTCTGAGCACTGTCCAATGCAAGGAGAGCCAGATGTCCTTGTTGCCGCCCCACAACGTCAATGTCCCCCTAAGTGGGGTCCTTGGTGAGGCCAAACAAACACACGAGCAGCGCAGGATTACATGCATCCATTGAGGTTCAGCCCAAATAGGGCCGTGGACAGGACATGGTAGCACCAGGGGGTGCCTCCTGTAGATAGCCAATATTTCACGCTCTCCACGGGGGGTATCGGGCGCTGTGATACCCAGGGAGGGGAAACAGGCCACTTTGAAGGTTGTCGACCAGCCAGGAACCACAGGGAGGTTGGACTGCTGGAGCCAACAGAAAGAAAAACCGACATGGCTATCAGCTGTTCCCACTAAATAAAATTCATTTATGGCTTCATCTGTTGGCCTTATTTAATTTCCACTGAACGAAACACTGTTGATTTCTCACATCCCTTCATGCTCTGCCTCATCGCTCTTTGTTCTTAGTCAGCTGCAAAGTAATTAATGCTCATGTGTCAGTCAATACACCTGCTGTGACTTCAGCTCCACACTGTGGTGCCTGGGCTCAAAATAAATATCTGTTAAATGATTCCATCAATATTGATAATTTCAACATGTTATTTTTGAGAACTATAGTTTGTTTTTACTCATAACACTTTAAAATCCCATGGGGTGAAATTTAACTAAAAGTGAGGGGAGGCCAAACAAGGTATGCTCAGGCCAATGGTGAACACCATTAAGACAATGCCAATAATCCCAACCCTGTGCTAGATTCTGAGACGTTTGTATTGTACTTTGAGCCACAGTATTTAAAAAAAAATCTGATTAAGTCCTCTACATTACATTGTGCCATATCTGATGAAATCAGAACTTGAGATCCAGCAGAGCATGTAAGAAATCCTTGTTCAGAGACATGAACATGAGAAATGTCCGCATGAATATTTCAGTTCTGGTGTCATTTTCGCTCTCGGTCTACCTATCTCCAGAGGATCTCCTTCTATTTTTGTCATTATGATCTCTCCTCTAGCACAGTTCTAAGGGCCAAAAAGCACAATGGCCAGAATGCCATGAAATTTGATGTGGATGTTTATAGTCCTCAGAGGATGAACCCTACTGATTTTGGATCTCCCATAGCCTTACCTCTAGTGACCAATAACAGTAAAAAACTGCACACAAGATATTGCATATAAAAGACTGATATCCCTGGGATTTGCTGAGCACAATCATGTTCCTAAGAGGAAGAACTCAGAAAATTATCAATTAAGATTCTATGTGTTTTTTTTTTTCCTGAGAATATGGTAAACTAAGTACTGCATGCATGAAGGGCTCATCTATCGTCCATGCACCATGTAAGCACCATTCTGTAATTATTTACAATTACAGTCTGCCCCTCTCTATAGAGAAAAGTATATGTTGGCAATCGGTAATTAAACGTGAAACACAATGTGTTTACAACATGAGGTCAAGTGAAAATGGAGCAAACACACAAGAACACAGTCAGGTAGGTGTGCTCAGCACTGAGCATAAATTAGGCTTATGACATAATCAAACTGACATCCAAGTGCAGTGCATGCTGGCTGTTTGGAGGATTTAGACTAAAAACAAAAGTATGTAAATACTACAGAGTGAGTTTGAGGAGACGTGAGACGCTAAAATGATCAAAGATTATGGAAATAATGGAAAGGCGAAGTAATGTACATTTTCAAAGCAAATCCTATTCAGAGATTAAAACAAAAGACAAGCATAACCAATAGTATCAGTAATACAAGCAATACTGTATCAGCAACAAATACAAAGTAGAACACATGCTTCTGCTGATATTTTTAGATTATTCCCTGCTTAGTCCCTCATGAGACAAAGTTATCCTCACCTTGCGGGCTGAAAATAGACTACTTAAATAAATAAATGCTGGCTCCATTTAGCTTTAGCGCCTATGAACGATCATAATGTTTTCCATGCAGATCAGACTGGTTCCGTGCAGATGCCAACAGGCCACTGGTATGCACGTTGGCAAATAGTATTTCTATTAGATTTAGTCACACTCCTCTGGTTAGCCCCCCTGCATTGTAGCAGTGTTTGCACTTTGTCCTAATAGAGCAAAAAGAGCACCCCTTGTCTGAGCAATTTAAAAAAGCAATTTGTTCTCTTTCTCCCTCTGTTTGCTTTTACTGTGTTCTGGCCCAGTGCACTGGGAGCAGGCTAACCTTACATAAATTACTCCTAGTGCCTATGAAAATGTCAACAAGATGTGGCTAACTCCCCTCCTCCCATGATGGTGTGCAAGAGAGAGAGAGAGGAGGTTTGAGTGTGCGCGCGGCCATGTAGACGTTACGACCCACGCAAAGTGCATGCATGTGTGACTGACTGAGTGTCTCTGATATCGGAGCCTGCCGCTCCGGCGCGAAAACGAGTGCGTGTGCGTGGGTGAGCGTGTCAGGCGTCAGGTTGGGGGACAGCTGGGTGGCCCGCTGGCTGCTGACGAGGATGGATGGATGAATGTGAACATCTCTTTCACGCTCCTTTCACAGCGACCGGGCTGATTCATCTGCCTGAGATGCCGCTGTCATTTCGCTTGTCTGACGTGCGCTCGAACCACTCCCACTGATGGATCATTCCGAGCCCCCCCTCCCGTCTATGAATATGTCTGTGTGTGTTGCGTTGTCACCCCCGAAAACGTTACCCCTCGCCGCGTGTACGTGTGCGTGAGAGCCTCCGCGGTGCATAAACGTCCATTTGTCATCGTGAGTGGACATCCAGCTTCTTCCACAATTGTATTCTTCATTGAGACAAGTGGTGTTTTTCAAAAACAAGTGCAGAAAAACAAGTGCAGAAATGTGCTCTCATGCTGCTCATGCCCACTGCAAATGGTTCCTCTCTGCAGGCGGATACCTTCTAGCCCCTGTCACCTGCTGGTTTCTCCCACAAACTGCCTCTTAAGCTCTTTTTATCTGCCGCCATCATTGAAGCGGGCACTCATACACACATAAACCTTCCTTCACACTTTCTTTCACTTTGTCTTAATCCTGTGCCGGTGAAAGACAAAGACCGCTGTGAAATGGGAATTAAAAACATCAATATGGGCTTTCTTTAACTGATCAGTCTTGAAATCTACCAGGCTTCCTATGCGATGTCTGTCATGTTGGTTGTTTGCCCTGTTACACCTATGTGGGATACAGCAGCTGACCAGATAAATTGTGACAGTACTGGAAGGGGAAGCAAAATAGCAGGTGGTAGGAGGACCCAAACACGGATTACATTCAGCTGATATCTACTCCCACTCTGGCCTGAAATAACTCTCGAGAAAGAATGCGTGTCCTGGGATTTGACATCCTGTCAAGTATACAAATACTGTAATGGATGGAGTAATACTCCAAGGCAAGAAAGGAGTGGGAGAAAGGAATCTCTTCTGGGGTTATATGAAGCATGTCTCGGTGTGTACATGACTGGTAGCGAGTATGACGCTTTTTTTCACAAAGTGACAGTACACAGTACAGTATGTTTTCCAAAGGGAGGCCTGGTATTGGAGCTGTGAATTCAGCACCACGGACAGCTCCTGCAGTCCCCATAAGAAGCCTTGGCTGCGACTTCAACCCAGCGTCATATGTAGGAGACGTTTCCGGCTAGAAAAGTTCAACTTTAAAGTTAAAAAGCTCTGTCTCATTTTTTTTTTTTTACGAAGATTTAAGTAGCTCTCTAGTCAGAGAAACAGCAAAAAAGAAAGAAAGTTTCCGAACATCTACAGCAAATAACATGCAGTTCCAACTTAGAGTAAAAAATACCTAAAAAAACAAACAAAAAAAAAACAAACAAACAATGAAATCATACTGTACTCATATTTCAAGTCATTTGCTGTGTGGAAGCAGAATCATGTTTCCATATTCACCACTCGGGACTCACTAACAGGTGTCATGCTGTGTTGTTGCTGACCCACAATCTTACAAGACACATTAACAATCTTATTGTTCTGTCCATATAAACATCATATCACAGTTTTATGAAACCTGGATATGACAGCAGAGTACTCCCGATAGAAAACAAGATACGGGAGCATGTAAAGACCTTATCCAGGGTTTCTGATCAGAGTGGTGAACTGGTATGTCAGTAAAACAAAAAACATTATAGTTAATGATGTAATGACGATCAACACACTGATATAATACTGTTACGTTCGTGTGAACAGTGATAAATAACCAGGTTTCTTTCCATTCCATGCAAACATAATATCCCCAGTATGATCAAAATCAGGTAAGACTCAACACTGGGATACTAATGTGCAGACAAACATACACATTGATTGCGTACATTGAGTATCCACTTCATTCATAAGAAATGACATGGTATATTTAATCAACAAGAGCATAAAGCTCTTGATTCAGTTTTTATGAGACTAGGGTCTAGGGTCTGTTGACTACACAAGATTAATAAAGCTAACCAAGCAAACCCATTTTCGCCTAACCTTATAATGTATTTATGGGTGTGAGAGGGGATGCTCTCTAGATCCTCACCATTTTTCCTGACAGGTTTAATGTCTCATTTGATTGCCACTCACAACGTCTCAATCAGCTGAATTGGAGGAGGAGAAGAAAACCCATTTCCTTAAACAAAGAGAATGTAATTCTCACGTATTAGTGAGAAACAGGCCGTATGTTTTGGCTTCTATATGATGGTGTCGCACTGAAAAGAGCCATCGGGAGCAAAATATAGCAGCAGAGACGAAGACTGACACCACAAGCTCTTTTCTTAGACAATAGTTGTAATTACAGTCTTATCTTACTAGTCTAAGCAATTAGGAAAATGCAGAGGAACCCGTGCCTCCACACACACACACACACACACACACACATATAGACACATAATCTACATAATCACCAGAGGGTCAAAGAGGCTGTGTGTGAGTTCCTCTGTCTTTAGCTGATTGCGTGAGCGGCTCTGAGTGTGTGTGTGTGTGTGTGTGTGTGTGTGAATGGTTTAACCTGTGTGACCACAGACGGGGCAGCTCAGTAAATGACGGTATGATGGCCCCACAAGCACTCTTGAATTACTGTCCTAATTGGGCTGGTGGGGACAGGGGCCACTGATGACTGTCCCAGAGGGAGGCGAGGATACATAACCCCAGTGCACCCTCCAGCACCCTCCCAGGAAAACACACCACATTTGGTTAAAACAGACTCTACGATGGCCCCACTCAGAGAAGGGTAATCCATGAGGGCTCAATCTGCTTTACAAGTGTGTTGCATCACAATTAAAACAAAGGGTACAAACATACAAATATAAGGCACTTGCTTCCTAGAATAATTAACGCTCGACAACAAGCTGGCTACGGCCCAAAAATTTAACTAAGGTAAATTGTCAGATAGTGGTAGAAGGATTTTTACACATCCAGACGTTATGGAGCAACATTATCATTCACCTGGAGACGTGTTTCTGGCCACCTGATGAATGTAAGTCCAATATTCACTCTTTTAGCTCTGTTTTTGGTCTCCTGGGGGACATTTTCGGCTCTTTAGCTGCTAAATGTTCCACTATGCTCACCGGGTGAGAGTGAACTAAAACAGCAAAGCTGCGACCAGGACAGTGAATTATATACTTATATAAATATAGTGATAGCAACTTTATGAGTTTGAATTTGTCAAACATAAAATGTTCACTTCTGTCAGAACTTTGAATTTTCCCTTTGATTTATTTTAATCTGAGTTAAAGTAACTCGTGACTCGATTTCACAGTACAACTTCAGTACATTTAACATTTTTTAATTTTACCCATTCAAATGGTAAGCTTTTCAGTTGGGCATGCTTTCCAATTACACTAGTTATATCACTATAACTGTACAGCTTGGTTCATCATGAGCTTCAGCATGTGACAAATGTATACACATAACAACCCCCATCGTGCAATTTTCTTTAAATTAGAAAAAAGCGTTTCCCAAAATACAATGCATGCTGGAACAATGTCTCTGAACAACTTAATTTAATGAGTTGATGATCCCCTGGACATTTGGTCTTCAAGTTAACTAACAAAACTGAAGTCATGATTATAAGTTCTGAAAGTAAAAACTAAGGGTCAACTTTTAACTTATTTCGATTTGAAATACCTGCAGGAAGTTTTACATTTCATTGAGTGTAACTTAACAGTGCTTCAAAGAGAATCTCAGAGCAGCAGATTGAGAATGAAATTTATATTACAGTATGTTTTATAAGCATATGAGTCATTATGTTTTGCCTTTATTGAATACTGTCTAGTTCAGAATTTAGCACGTTTTGTATTATAAAAAAAAGAAAATTCTGTGCAAAAATAAAACACTGTGCAAGACGATTCACATTCTTCTGCTTCCCGCGGACCCAAAAATCTTCTCCAATATTAAAACCACATTCCTTCCTCCTTACACCCCACGTTAATCTATCTGAACTATTCCAAGTCTACCGGTACTTTTTCAATTCCCCATTTCCTCGACAAACAGATGAGATAGTGGCTACAAATTCTTCTGAACCATCACATTAAGTGTTCTTTTCATCCCTCAAGCACATCATTTCCATGGACAAACCGCGAAAGAGCAGCCGAGCAGAGGAATGGCCTCTGATCGACTATCCAGCTCCGGAGGAGGTGAGTTAAGAAGTCTTATTTGGAAGCATCAAGAGCTGTCAGATAAGATGAGAGGAAACACGCTAATTGGCCGATGACACACCCAAACCAAATAAATATTTCTGAAAGTTTTCTGCCTTGTAAACCAAAATGTGTGGGCCCGATAAGAGAGTGCAAGGGAAGTGTTTTCCGGCTGTGCCTCGTCTAGCAAGGCAGCAGCTTATTTTTTTTGTCAATTTTGTCTTTACTTCTTCAGAACTACACATGCACTGGTATGTGACATTCAAATATAACTGAGAAACCCCAAGCACACACACGCACACACTCACACAGAACTCCACACACCGAGGACCAGCAGAGACTTTAAGGTTCAACGAGCAAGTGCATAAATAAGCTTGAGCTCTACATGTAAGTGTGTAAGTGTGTACGGGAAGGAGAGTCAACTGGGGAAAGCAGGCGTCTGTCTGTCTCCTGGGTACTGATGTGTGCGCTAACCGCTGCCGGCATTTCCCCTCACTTCCAATCGCAGCTCAGGTAATTGGATCCCCCCCCGCTGAGCGGGTGGCGTCCTTCTGCGACACAGACGAGTGTGTGTCTACATCGCCGCATGCCGGTCAGTCGGGTGGCCTTGACGCCAGCCCGGAAAAAAAGGGTTTGGCTCGTCTCTCTGAATGCAACAGAGTGTGGAGATGATTACCTGCAATGATAGCGCCTCGGCTGTTGACTCCACACAACAGGGGACGAAGCCACAGCTGAACTAAAGTGAGAGTCGCAGCCAACATTTGACAGGCCAGGGCTCGGCTCGCTCTAAATAAAAATCACTGCAGCCGAGTCTCTATTTTGAGGTACTTTACAGGATGAACACAGTGGCAACAAAAATGAGCACGCTGCTAAATTATGATTGCACATACATATAGACAGTATGTCTCAGTGGGAGAGGAGGGGAGGAAAATGCACAGCTTGATATCATAAAAAAAAACCCAGCAAAAAACAAATATACAGCTGAATTGTCATTCAGGAAAAAAAGTCAAATAAACTGCAATTATCTTTTTAAATAGTTTACACACATTTTTTAAATGTATGCCTCAAAAGAAGAATCCTTTATGAACACTTTTAAATGAAAGATCCTCTTCTGGCTGCAGTTTCCCATCATCCTCCGCTTCATTACAGGTGATGAAATTCTCAATTACTTTACTCTGATTTGTATCACAAGTTAAATTGGCCATCTCTTGCTACAAGCCGGGGGCAAGTCAACTTATTGTTTATCTAACAAGCCCTGCTGTATCAATTACTACACTTTCTCACAATAATGGCGTCTAATCTCTTCTACAATAGAGAACAACTTATCAAAGTACACTTAAGGATATCTCTTCCAAATGGCGTGTAGCTACACAGATCTAAGGATTTATGCCTTTAGCACTTTTGTATTTACAAAAACCTCAGAAACGTGAACAGATGCCACTTTTTTTTTTTTTCAATCTGCCACAGATTGAACTTTTAAAGTTGGCTGTTATCTCGTTAGCACTCACTCTGCGTGACTCACATGTACGATTGTTGAATCACACAGGTGAGAATTCCATCACAGGATCGTTATTATAGATATTAACAAAGAGCAGCCGTGGAAGCCTACATGCGGCACATTCACACACACACGCTTTTCCAGCAAAGGGGTGTGAATCTCGTCAGCTTGTCAGCCAAAAAGGCTGACACCGTCATATCACCTCCCGGAACATCACAAATTACTGTTTTATAATTCAGTATTTTAACATAGATTAAAATATTCACTCCACAATGGTAATGCCATGTGAATATCTCACAGAAAAGCCACAACATAGCTGCTTTACTGTATATTCTGACATCACCTCATTCAGTGATATCTCTGCGGGGGCTATTGGCTGTACACATACAATGCATGACTACAAATAATATAATAGAAAAAATAACAATGACTGCAGGCACGGTTCTTCCTGTTGGAGTTGCATTGTGGGTAATGTAGCTGCCAGGTTGTAACGAGGAAGAATGCATGTAATAAGAAAGAAGATATTTCTGGTTCTGCTGCATCAACTTTGATCCTTTTATTAAAATAAACGGCCATCCAACATTGTATAGGAGTGCAAAGCTAGATCAGTGAAGTATTGTTTCAAGTTTTGTGTTTGTTCCAGATATGTGGAGCATAAAGGCTGCAGGCTGCTTCTCCATGTTTAGGTTTGACCTTGGAGACGGTAAGTTATTTTGGCCCTAAACCGTTCAATGCTTTATAGAGCGATGGTGGAATTTTAAAATCAATTCTTTGACACCCAGGACGCCAGGGCAAAGATCTGAGAAGTGGATTGATGTGTTACACTTTATCGGTCTAAGTGAGGACTCTAGCAGTGTTCTGATTCAGCTGCGGCTGTCTGATCTTTGTCTGACTTTTCAGAGAGACCTGTAGAGACGCCACTGCAATAGTCGAGCCTGCTTAAAATAAAAGCATGGACGAGTATTTCTGGAAAGCACTACGAGCACCAAGCGTATGAGCTCGTCTTATCTCAACTTCTGCTTCTATTTAAAAGTGTAATTACCGTTTTTTTGGTCTAAATTTCTCCATTTTCTCCATCAATAACAAGCTGATTTATATGCTGAACAACACTCACAATAGCCATTTCATTAACCATTTATTGTTAATTGTGGGAGGTAATGGGGCATGGTACAGGGCTTGTGTACGTGCACAAACTATCAAATTATTAGTGATTTATGAACTGCATGTAAATGAACATATAGCTGGTTTTATAAGCCAGGATACATATTTACTATTGCACGGGTGCTTATAATTAATGTCCCATGTGTGTTGTCTTTGAAAGCAGATGAAAAACATCTGATTCGATATCACTGATCGGCCAGAAGTGCACCTTACGTCAGCAGTTGCCCCCCCCCCCCCACCCCCCATGCGATTTAGTATTGACGTACTCTAATTGTAAAATGTATAATACCACAACGCCCACCGTCCCATGAGTAGATCCAACTATCATTATCCAAGTTTTTTTTAACAAAAACACAAACAGTGAGCATATTGACAGCCTGCTTTCTATTCAGCGAACGACGTTCAGCATTGAGTGAAGTCCCGCAGTGTTTGCCAACATGTCCGACCATCAAAGTCAGGACTCAGCATCAAAAACAGCGCTGGGACAATAGTCCAGCCCCGCAGGGTTTTTTTTTTGTTTTTTTTGTCTCTGCTTTTGATTGGGATGCAATTCTAAAGAGCCACTTCTCCAAATGACTTGGATTTGAAAAGGGACAGGGAAAAACAAAGCGGGCAGACGAGACAAAAGCTGCAGCTAATCCAAAGCTAATCATACGTAATAGCAGACATTAAACACGATCCATTGACAGCCGCTGAATGCGGAGCAAACATACCTCGTTTATCTGCTCAAAGTCAATACAAGGAAAATGTGGGGACGTACAAAAGGCATATCTCAGTGCCTGCGAAAACCCACAGCACATTTCCTGTGTATAATTAATAAAAAAAAAACCCTCATTCATTACTAAGAAAGGGGGTTAAAAAAAACAACATAATTAAAAGTAAACACCCCGAACCGCCTTGGTCGTGTTGTCTCTGATCCTTTGCTCAAACACACACACACAAACCCGACCTGAACAAATGCCGGCATAAACACACACACACACACACACACGTGTGCACATACACACACTTAAACCTCCAGCAGTCGTGCATGTACACCCGCTCAGTGATGGTGCTGGCACCCCGCAGAGGGGTATCAGCGCAGCAGCTGGCATAGCCCCTGGGCTCTGGGACTCTGTGGCTCCGAGCACTGTGTTTAAGACTCACCGCCCGGGGGCCCTGCCACCAGGAGCTGTCACTCAAAGCCACGGGGGAGGGGCTTAGCAACAGGAGGGCGATGATGTCACTTGTTTACACTCCCCATAGGGGAGCTGCGTCTAAAGGCTAAGGGCTTTCGCATCTTGACAAATATATCTTGGAGGAGTCTGAGGCGCAGACACCGAGAGAGCCAAGTTTAATATTTACCATTTGCATTAAACTTTACTGGAGGTGAACGTTAAGAGGTACACTAAGAAACTGCACAGCGACACTACTTTGCCTAAATTTTCAATGTCACTTTTCCCTCCCTCAAGGCCCCAAAAGAGACACTTCTGCTGCAAAAAGAGCTGCTAAAACATGCAGTGAAGGAATCATCAGGTCCCCCATCAATCTTTCATTGCTGTTTCATGTGTTTAAAAAAATCTTTCTGCCGTCAAATATTGATGTACGAAAGAAAAAGAAAAAGTCCTGCTGCGTGAAACTATTTCAATTCTGCTCACAAAAGGTGAGGATATAATGTCTTTCTGGTGTTTCGGTGCAAATGCTTCCCGTCCTCTCATTCCTTCACACTGTTTCTATTTACTTCCTTTGTTGCCTGCCTCTCATCTTTCACACTTTGGCTGCTGCACGGTGAGTTAAGCAGCGAGTTGCAGTGTTTTCTAGCCCGGTGAAGGATACCGAAGGGCACGGCGCCCCGCTTCCAGCTGGTGACCTTGGGCGTTTGTCTCACGGAAACAAGATTGTTCGCCGGGAAACGAGGCCTGCCCCGGCTGATGGCGAGGAAGACAGGATCCGCCCGCGGTGTCATTTGACGCCTACTCCTATTGAGATTGCACTTGTGCATTTACATACCCTTTCACAGAGATAACAGATTTTGCAACTTTGGAATACATTTCCTCTCTTTGCCGAGGCATCTTTTACCTTCAAAGTATGAATTATTCAAACCTTTTGATTTTTTTTTTCATCGCTTGTGTACATATTTTCATTGTCATAAAAACAGAGTTGTCAAGGTGGCGATATTAGCAGACATATACTTCATGATAATTCATTGTTACGGCTGTTCTTCCGCTTCATTCGGAGTCAGATGCTTGAGCTTCCAGCCAGAGGTTAAATGGGTCGGTACAAGCGAGCATAAGTGTCTGTGTTTGTGTGAGAGTCTATAAAGTGGGTGTAGAATTTACAGCTATTACAGAACAATCCATTTCCAGGGAAAGCCTGAAATTTTATGTGACAAATAGAATCTTAACCTAAGCATGACCCCGGGGAGAGTTTTATATATATGTGTGTACAATAGCACATTAGCCACACATGTTATATTGGTCTTGTCACACTAGCACGCATTCCTACCAGTGTTTCCTCGGCCCGTATTTTTCAAACTGCTGGGAGGGAAATTTAGGGCTTAAGTGAGCGATTGAACTAAGAATAATTCACTTTGACATCTAATTGATGCAAATTTAGGTGTAAAATAGTATTTATCATAGTGTCTGTATTATGTATCATAAATTTAAGAGCTCCAGAGGTCTCTTAAGTTGGTTTGGCAGAACTTGGGGCTCAAACTGCCGTCCCAGGGCCAGATCAGGCCCAGCAGACTTAGAATTTATGGTTACATCCAGCTCATAAATTCCACTTTGCCGATTTTGATTTAGCTTGAGTAATTATTTGACTGCAAGGTTTCGAGAGGCACATTAAGAAAGAATGTTCAAGATTGAAGCAGCAAAGGCCGAGATATTGTGACTTTTAGACCCTAAAATGGGTCAAGCTCCAAAAACACCGGATCCCACACTTCCCATTACTCACTATCATCTTTTGTCAGCCCTGATAAATGCCCACTTCTTTCAAACTCGACACTCCCAGTCTGTAACAAAAGCGTTCTGTCAAAACTTCACGTCTCAAGCCCAAGTCAAATAACCCTGACCTTTTTTTTTAACTCGCTACAGAAACCAGCACTTTTTTTAATTGCGGGCCCTGGTGTTGATGTCACCAGACCAAAAAAAAAAAAAAAAAAACCAACCACTCAACACAATTCAAATCTACAAGGCAGTAAATCACTGCATATCAAGCAGCATAGGCAGCATTAGCACTGTGTATCACAGTGGCAGTGTATGAGATACACTGTATTTGACAATTACTTAAGCCTCTCATTCCATTATCTACATGACAGATAATGCTGCTTTACCAGCTCAAAAACCCACCAGGAGGCTTTCAGGCGAGGAAAGAGAGGAGGGAGATTGAGGGAGAGAGAGCCTAAGTGAGAAAGACAAGGCATTCCACTGCGCGCCATCCTCTAAGGCCTGTCAGCTTCATCTTCCCACCAATAAGACCAGCAGCTGGACATTTCCCAGAGGGCTCGGGGCTGAGGTATTGGCCTATCAGGGCTGTTAGCCGCCTCTCTCCTTCTTCTCTTCCCTCCGAGCGCGAGGGCTGTCACACCTGTCAGCCCGCCGCCCCCGCGCCATCTACACCAACAGCCCCCCCCCCCCCCCCCCGGCAATATGTTTTTCCATACAGCATCCACAGCCACACTGCCGACGTGTTTCTGCAAGTCCGCGTGTGGACAGGTGAGACTTCAGTCAATGAGTGACTTGGACTTGGGGAGTGCTGCTTTGCTGGTTTCATTAGTTTGTTGTGTTCTCTCATTGAGCTTGTACGGATACCAGCACTTGCCGGATTATTGTTAACTCCAACAGCCTTCATGCTCTGAATCTCAGGCCTTGATACACTGCTCTTTACAGTGTTTCATAATATGTTATGTAAAAGTTAGACAGCAAAGAACTGCTTTATGTAGCCTTTGAAAAGGACAAGAACTGCCCTGTTTGTTTTACTGGTTGTGAAAATCTTTGGAAACAACTGCAGGAAAAGAGTCATAACTGTTGGCTTATAGTCACCTCAGGTGTATCAGATCCATATCAGCCCCTGCGCCTGCGGGGTATCTGTCTTTGGCTAGAAGCATAACACAGATGTTGGACGCACCGGTGGTTGCTGTGAGCCTACTGGTAACCCACTTGAAAGCACTCCTCTGCAAAAAGTTGCTACATTTTTAACTTTAGCACACCGAGCCTGAAGAATCTACTGTGTCAAGCCATGTTGGGAATGCAGAACAACACGTCGTCTCTTCTGGAAAAGGCAAAAAATAAAACAAGAAGCTGGAATTTCTTTTTTCATAACTAATCACTTGTGTTCTATTGTCTATAATTAGGTGCCAATTTGGAAATGTTCTGTAAAAACCTAAAATGTGACGTTATTTAGCATATAACTTCCTAAGTATCCATCCAAAACTGTAAAATATCAAACAGTTGCCTATCATCCACCAGTTACGTGCTGAATGCCCATTTAATATTTATTCTCCTGATTTTGATCTGCTGGCTTTTTAGCTGCTAAATCTTCCACCACATTCATTGATAATTGTGTCCGTCTATTGTTTGGTGCTGGGCAGGCTGGATTTTTTGGACTTATCTTGCTGAAAACAGCTGCCTATTGCTGTTTGAAACAATGCTGCAAACGAAAGCGGTGAGACTGAATCAGAACAGTAAAGTCGCAGGCCGTGAAACCAAAACAGTGATCTGAAAGGTGTTCAAACGCACTGTAGAGCTGAGAGGAACTGCAGAGCCACTGTGGGTGTGCCTCTACTAGCAACACCTATCACATTATTCACAGGCGTCTGACCCGCTGTTAATTTTAAAATATCGATTAGTGCAGCTTTAAACTCGCTGACAGCTCTTGTCACAAGTTGTCCTGCTTGCAAAAAATTCCTTAATGAAAAAGAAATTAAAAAAAAAAACTTTTCAAGCCAAATTGCAAAAAAAAAAACACAGACCAAAGTCCATCATTCCTGATATGTACTGTAAGCCAAAACTAATCCCATATAGGTCAGCATTTATCCTTTTAGCCAAATAACAAAAAAAAAAATTGGTATTTAAATCTTGTCAGTAACTAACTGTCCGCCAAAAGCTGGTCAAATTGCCGACAGTCCTTGATTCTCAGCCCTAACCTTGATTCAGGGAAGTGATGAAGGTTGCCCCGGCCTCCCCTGAGGGTCACTGACATATCTCACACCAACAGAATGCCAGAGCCTGTGGGGTGCTTTGATTTATTACCGGCCTAATTAGGTCACCCGAGGCCAAGATTCATTTGACAGGAAACAGAATCAAAAACGCATCTTTCACCAGCTTCCATCCGTGCCCCCCCCCCCTCCCATACCCTCCACCAGCCATGCTAATAATACACATTAGTGCTTGGTGCCCCGGCCTCTTCTGGCGATAGTTATAATATATGGAGATCTCCTCCATACATATGGAAACCTATGCTAATTGGAGTCTAAAGCTCCACAATTACATCAGTAAAGCTGGTGGTGACTGTGCTACAAATCACTGTAGTGCCGCAACAGTAATGACCCTTGCCGGGGGGGCGTTCGCGTGGTGTAGCGGGGCTGAAGAAATCATAAAGGCAGGTGGAGCATCCGGCTTGTTGCACACAGTGAGGCATCAGCTTAAGAGCAGAAATGGGCAAGAAACCTGCGTGTGATTGTATCATCTAATTTGTGCTGCTTATCTGCGAGTGTGTGCATGATTTAACTTGCTATTCAAGCAGCGTGAGGAGTGTGCCTGTGTGCATGGGAAACAGAAAAGCAGGGGGAAGAAAAATAAGCTGTTCTGTGAACGCAGTGAGCAACACAGAGCCTGGATGGAGATGACGTGTCTAATTCTCTGTGTGCATATCCTGTATGTGGATGTATTTTCTCTAGTTTTAAGTGGCGGAGCTCTCTCTCTCTCTCTCTCCTCTCTCTCTCTCTCTCTGTGTGTGTGATGCAATAAGAGGATTCAGCCCTCGCAGTAGCAGCAGGTCCCTCCTGTTCAGCCATGAAGCTCGAGCCGATCCCATCTCTGCTGCCACCAAGAGTCATCAATAACCCTGCCAGAGGCTGCCAAGAGTGCGACTGTGTTACTGTGTTTCCTCCACATGGACACCTGCCCTTTATTCCCTTGCAACCGACAGAAAGAGGCAAGATTGTGTGTGTGTGTGTGTGTGTGTGGGAAGCAGATCTGGGTATACAATTTGTACATTTGTAGCCTCTGTAGGAGTCCTTGATTTTGCTGCGAGCCACATTGAGCAACTGCTGCGCTGTATCCCTGTGATATAGAGGATTCTGTCTGTAATTATTATCTATCAAACAAGGATTTAAAGCTGCGCTAGGCAACTTTCCATGTTGGCAGCTTGTAGTTAGAGGCAACTGTGTGAGCTATTTCCGCTGGAATACCCCGAAGATGTATAATGTGATGTCAATGAACTGCACAGTTATGTTTACCACCCGGGTCAGTCTGCGATTACTTTAAAAGGAGACCGAAGGGACTAAAGGGGCAAATGACTCAAGTCCAGCTTTCTCTGGACAGAGAGAATCAGGGAGAGTGTGTCTCAGAAATAAAAGTGGAAAATGAGTCCAGGGTGAAAATGCTTATCCAAACAGCAGTCCAAGACCCAAAGGTGTTCGTTTTACTATCAAATATGACAAAGAGGAGCATCAAACCCTCACATTTAAGAGGCTGGAACCAGTGCATTTTTGGCATGTTTGCTTAAAAGGATGATTGAGACAATTATCATTCCAGCTCAACAACCGACTGTAGCCAACGCCAATTTTACTTCAAGGAGTGAGTCTGTAGGGTCACATATTATGGAGACGCCATACTGAACTCTCCTGCAGTTTTATTCTATTATTTAGGCTATTATATCAAGTGCATTTGGGAATATAATCTTACCAATTAAAGCTCTGATTTATCTCTCTTGCACAGTTTGTGATTTTTACACCTGGAGTGTTTCAGCCATGTATTTCAGTCGGCCGCCAGACGGAACAGATATGCTTCAATTTCAACCAGTGCAGCTGTTTACACTGACCACGTAATGGCTCAAGCTTCACTGGAGTTTTATGTGCATAACCGGGACACAAAGCATTTTCTTTTTTTTTTATATTTCAAGCAATTATTTCAGTTTTGTGTCGAAGCAGATGATTGTTGTCTCTGTGAGCTCAGTAAAATGCTTTTCCGAGCACACACATCATTACTGTTGCTGAAAATGATTCGGTGTAGCTGTTGATGCTGCGCCGCTGAGGTGCTGCTTTTGCTGCAAATATGTAGACAAGGTGTAAATGTTATTCCCCTTCAAAATGCCTCTTTTTGGAGCAAAAGTTCTCAGCTATTTGCAACACGAAGATCTGCTTCCTTTTTTTTGGCAGTCAGTTGATTTCAAAAAAAATTTGGCAACTAATTATCTGACACTGAAGTGTTTAAATCATAATTAACCTCCACAGTCAATACTCAAAACATTAGAGAGAGGACAGATAACGGATGCAGATGCTGTGCTCATAAGAATAAAAGAATGAACAGGGACCTCCACAATAGCTTCATGAAATGTGTTGAAATAAACAAATGTATATGAAAATATGACAAACACATATGTTTCAGAAATGCAAATGTCTCTACAACGTCGCATAGATATGGCAAAAAAGCCTGACTCTCCCACAGTTCCCACGGGGCTCCAACCAACAGCGTGTGCGACTGGAACAAAGCCGGAGAAAAGAGGCAAATCGCTTCTTTCAAAGTCCCCCTCGGGGACTGGTGACTTGGACGATACAGTACAAAAAAGAAGGAAAAAAGAGGCCACTGAGGAGCTACCAAAGCCTCTTTGCTGCCACAGCACACTCCCCACTGCAGCTCCCTCCGTCACCTCGTTTCTCTTCTTCCTGTTTCACAAACCCTCACCCCATTTTCTCCCTCCCCGTCCTGCCATTCCTTTAATCGCCACCTTCTGACTCCTTCTGTGACAGAAGACTTCCGACACCGGCTTATCAACTTCCATTTCTCTTCCAATAAAGCCCAGCTCTGTCTTTAAGCCCCAGAGCAAATGAGGGAGGACAAACAGGCAGAAAGCGATATAAGGTAAGAGACTCAGAGCATAATTACTGTCAGAAAAAAAAAAAAGGCTGTGGATCTTTTAGACTGGCAAAACAGGCTGGGAGCAGAAGAGACAAAGTGCCACTGACGGTGCTTGTTTGACCATATGATTCTGCTTCGCCGTTAGTCGGCCCCACTGAAGGCAGCAATAGAGGAAACAACTGACTGGCTAACTTGCCTATGCATAATTCACAACCCTTGTTAATGGCCATTTACATGATTGAGAAATTTGGCACAAAAACACAGTATGGAGCCGGCTTTTGTTCCAGAAGCCTGTGGCCATATTTCAGCTGTGATTCAGGCTGCTAGAAACCACTTCAGAGTAAAGTTTTTGTGCGTGTCGGCCTCATTGTTTTGACAAGCAAATGTGTTGGATTTTTATGAGCATGTCTTTGTCTCCAGTTCTCACTTTTCAGAGTCGCCGTCGATGAGGACAGGTTCGACGTTCTCAATCATCTGAACTGAACTGGCGGACGCCTAATTGCACACTCGAGCCGAAATGTTTTTTCTATTCTAAAATGAGTGTTACTAAGAAAGAAATGCTGAACTGGGTAATCTTTAAATAATTCATCAAGCAAAAATAGCCTTTTCAGTGAATTAAGACTAAGCAGATTTTTTGGTGGCGTATCTGTAAGAAGAAATATTAGGGACAACTATTTATAGGCAAAGTCTGCCTACTGCCTATGATGACAAAAAAAAAAAAAATTAAAAAAATAAGGATGACAAATATAATCGTCACTCTGGTTGTATTTAATTTCAGTTTTATCTGGAACAGAGGTTTTGTTGTGCGTAAATGGAGGTATACAGAATATACCCACCTCAGGGGGATTTAGAGTCTACCTTCCTGAAAATAGCCACAGATATGTATCATATTGCATATATCATGCAGTGCAAGGCTGCAAGCGTTCATGTTGAAGTCTTTCATGTGATCTGTGGTGTTTGCTGCTCATGACGGCGTTTTGTTCCTTGACTTTAGCCTTTAAGGCAGCCAACACAGGTACCCGCGTAAAAACAGCACCAAAGCCTGAGGAGGAGGGCTGTCTTCAGGACAAACTCAGTCAAGAAATGGATCTTCAGCCTCGTTAAAACACTGGGAACTGGCTGATTTGGCGCACACAACTGCAAATGTGAAGCGAACACACCAAGGAACATTATTAAACTTTGTCAACAACTATTCCACTGATCACTATTCGATGGGAGTAACCAACAAGTTAGGCGATACACCACTACATATGCTGTTGGGCAGTCTTTTTGATAAAAATGCATCACATTTTATAAGCTAATCATATATTTTGTATGTAAAATTAAACAGTACTGAATCTACCGCTGATCTTGAACCCACCTAATGCCCACAAACTTTGGTCTTTATTATATCAGCTACATTCAAATAAGAGAACAATCAAAGATCAGTATTTCACAGGTTAAGATCTTTATATTAGAGACTATAGTTTAATGTGCATACTTTTGCATTCAGTCAGGCTCTAATTGATTTACACTGGAAAACAACACCAGACAAAATGTGCAGGTTTGTAGAATGAATCTCTGTTGTGCCCATCAAAAAATCCCAACACCTGAATTTCCACGTATGAAGACCGATTAAGGTATCAATCAATCAATATTAATGTCCTTAGTTCAAACTCCAAACATTACCATTAGTAACGTTTGACGTTCTTCCTCTGACTCTTGGCCCTTTGTTGAAATAGATTTTCCATCCTCTCGCTCCCACGTCCCATTTTTCACATTAACGACGTGACACCCCCATACTTTAATCTAATAAGAATGAATCAGTTGATTGATACGGTGCTGTCAGAGAGAGGACTTCTAATGTGACGGAGACGATAGCTAATTCAATATAGCAGCCTTGCAGTGCTCAATGGCAAGAGGTTGGACTATGTACGTAGATGTTGAGTACTTTTTTTTAAGAGCTTGTGTGTGTTAGTGGGGTGGGGGTGGAGGGGTGGGTACTCTATGCTCAATGGGTGACTTTGGGAGACATCTGACTTTGCCCTGTCCTTTGCGGCGTCTGTGGCTGTCAGGAAAAAAACGACAGGCGCTTATCTCCTCCCGTCTGCTGGCTTATCTACTGCTCACCTACGCGTCGATGCGAAATCAATGGGAAGCCTTCAGTGCGCCGTCAATATAACAAATGACCAATTCAAGCTACCTCTTACAGCGCTCCTGATGGAAGCAGTGACGGGTGCCCAAGGCTGAACAGTGACAAAAAAGTGCCGGTTCAGCCTCCTCGGGGGCAGATGCACACACACACACACAGGTCAAACTACGGGGGAACCCATGTGACAATGTGGGACAAGGCTGCAGGGCATGTTGTGTGTAGGTGAAAGGAGACAACCCAGCAGACAGCCCAAGGTCTAATGCTAAAATGTATTATTTTCTTCTAGAGAAGTCCATAATATGAAAAAAAAAAAAGACCTGAATAATCTTTATATTTCTCAAAAAATGCATCTTTTGAGTCATTTCAAGCAACAAAAACAGTCAAGGGTTAACCTAAGCCCATTGTGAATGAAAAAAATGTTACTAAAACCATGTTATGTTGCTGTTTGTCTACACAGCTCTCACATAACAGTTATTGTGCCAAACCTCCCACAAAAGAGCACACAATCCAGCAGCCACATCAGCTGACATCCGTCAGCAACTGATTCCCTTCTACGCATCTATTGGCAAATCGCGCCCTATTTAAAGCTGCTTCAGCCAGCCTATCCGTGCTGCTTCCTCTGCAAGCTTCTTCGCAACCCGCCTCCACCCCAGCTCCTACTTTTCATCCTATGTCTGACTAATCAATGTCATTTCTGTTGCCATTGATGCCTGCCCTGTTCTGTACCCTACATGGGGTCCTTGCAGCTGCTGTCCCTGCCTTAGGCTTTCCATGTGTGCACGTGGAAGGGCAGGGAGGTCCAGAGCCATACCGCTAAAAAAATCTTACTGCAATTATATCTTACTGCATGTAAATAAAGTTTCTTTGACAAAGTGGTCCAGACTGAAATAATGTGTTGAGACAACCTTTCAGCTAAATATGCAATG
This sequence comes from Lateolabrax maculatus, assembly GCA_031216445.1. Classification (NCBI taxonomy): domain Eukaryota; kingdom Metazoa; phylum Chordata; class Actinopteri; order Acropomatiformes; family Lateolabracidae; genus Lateolabrax; species Lateolabrax maculatus. The sequence goes on along the minus strand of CM062215.1, from coordinate 5,510,953 downwards.
GTAAGCATGCCCAAGTCTTAATTAAGTCCAAAAATCTTCATTCAGTCATTTAGTTTTTTCTTTCAATACATACTGTATGGTCTGAGTAGCATGCCAACAAAGTGAGTCAGAGCTTGAATTTGCTGCCCGAAGCACTTTCAAAGAAATGTCACAGACCCCAAAGGGCCAGCCAATTTCCAGAAACCTCTCCAGTGAAACCTGCCCTTCATTATATCCTTCCAACCCACACACATCCCTCCGTCTCTACACTGCCTTTCTGTCTATTTCACCGGTTGATTTTCTTTTCTTTTAACATGTCGGGAGAGGAGCTGTCAGAAATTGCCGCGTTCGATCCGTCTCCCTTGTTTGCGCCAGAAACATTCCTCAAATCGTTCTTCCTTTAAAATGTGTCAGACTCACAAAGTCAGGCCCCCATCGCAATTGACCTTCCGCGTCTCTAAGACAGAAAAGCAGAAAGCTCGGGGAGAGGACGACACTCCAGCTGAGAGCTCAATCAATACAATACCTGGGGATCAGAAAGTGGTGAGTGGCTTCCTCCCCTATTGCAGAGGTGATCTTGAAACCTCAACTAGCTCTTCACAGGCGTTTCTTTTACAAGCAGGGCATCGAGACACCTTTAACAAAACCAGGGCAGATGCAGCGATGGGTAGTAACGTTTACGTTAAACTCTATTTACTCTATTACATGAGCTCACATTGAGCTTTTTGAAGTGAATTGCACTTGTTGGAGTAGTTTTAATGCAGCTTGCTGTTAACCCTTACCCGAGCATATTTTGGAAGAAAGATTAATACTTTTACATTAGGTTTTTCCTTCTGAAACGTCAAAAAGGCTGATAGGCTGCTGATCCCAAGGCTGCTGTGTTATCAAATAGCCAGATCCCTCATGACTCAGCTTCACCAGCTGTGAAATAATGAATGATTTAAAAAAAAAAAAAAAAAAAAGCTACAGTGGGAGATTCAGATGAGACAGACTCCTGACCTCCGTCTGGCTTTCAGTCGGTGCTGGCAGCTCATGCATAACATGCTGCATGATGACCTCATGGTGGAACTTATTACTAACTACCCCTAAGGGGTCTTTGCATCCTTTTTAAAGGTACAATGCGTTCACTTGTTTGCTGTCAATTGACCTTTAAGGAATTCAGCTGAGGCTCAGTAAGAGAGACTTACAATGGTGGTTTTGTTGAAGAGTCCAACGAGACATGCGTTGCATATTAAACTCAAACCGGCCAATGCAGGGTTCAAGCTTATGATCCATTATTGATTACGGCACTGTTATTTCAACCTCCAGGCCACCCTGCTGCCATATGATTGAGAAATGACGTTGGGAATATTAAACTGACCTACACATATTTGAAAAAAACAACCAAGTCACTACAAAATCACAAGGACAAGGATGGTGCAGAAGTCTCTTGAGTCTTTCCCCCAGAAGAATAGTACGGGAAGAGAAGTGACTGCTAAGTTAGCTCTCATCCATCCCTTCCTGCTCTAACATTACTATCAAATGTGCCCTTTATGGGAAAACACTTGAATTTTTATGCATCTGCTAACACACGATAAAGACCTGACAAAATCCTCACTGACGTGATATAGGCTCTGAAGAAAACAAGGATAAAAAGCGCTGACACAAGTGCGAGGGAGGAGAGTGCTGTAGTTATGCCGCTTCCTCAAATGACCCCCCCATACTTAAAAAAAGGCTTTTAATATATCCGCAGCTAGTTTAAGCTTGGATGATAGCGTGCGGCAGTAAAAAAAGCACTTAGTGCAGTAATGTGCGATCTTTGAGGATAAAAGGTAACCTCTCTAACTCCTGGGGAAGAAATTACAGGACAGACAATAAATTCTGAGCTGGTACGATCCGCTATTAGACTGGCTGCGTTTGAGTGAGGTATGGCACAATAGAAATAGAGGAGGGGGGAAGTGGGCTGAGTGAGTGTCGACCGTAAACTCACGAATGCCACTTCAGAACCAGCTTTGTCCTCAGTGGAAGTGATGCAGCGATTACCTTTTGATACCGAAAACGATAAAAAATGTCTCAGCTCGTTCAAGGTTTGACTGATTGAGGCCGTCTCATTTGTTTTTTAAGGGTGATCTTTTGATGTTTTGAAGTAGATGCATCCGCACTCAAGGAGTACATTGAACTCCTTGAAACCATCATCTTTTGTGTTGTTTGCTAAATATCTGACAGATTTTTCTTTTCCTCTCGAGTCGTCTCCCTGCATGTCCCTAAAACACTGATGTCAGGAGCCCAACAAATATATCCAGAACAGCTTGCGGCCCATCCAACCATATTGCCAAATGAGCGCTGGTGGCGTGCTAAGTGATTACTGTTGCTATTAACTGAGGGAGTGCTGCATGAGTGCAGCGAAAGGAATCTGATCATTCTTGGGCCCACACATTAAGCTGACGACAAATCACTGACGGGGAGTTTGGGAAAACTGATGACATCACTGGTAGAAAATGGACAAAAAAACAGCACGAAGTGAGAGAGAGAGACGAGGCAATGGAAACAAGACTCCCATTTCCTTTATCTATGACCCTGCAGATTCAGTTTGATTTTATGGAGAAAACTCTGGTGACAGATATGTAGCTTTCTCTTGGCAGAAGACAAATCAAAAGGAAGCAGAATCAAAGGATTAAGAAGAAACTGGACATACCAGTGTTTTGCCTTTTATCCTCTTTGAGAAAGTTGAAGACGGTATTTTATATTAGCTCATTACAAATTGACATTTTGGGGATACATGTTTTTCACAGCACAGTGACTCTTTGGTATGAAGTGATCACAGTCGCTTGCAAAAAAATTGCCTTCAAAGTTATCCATGATTCCTGTGCACAAGCTTTTTAAATCACTGTGTTTTTATTCTTTGTTTTGTTGCAGTGTTGAGGAACCGGCATGCAAGTTTCTCCATTCGGCTTTAACTTTTAAATTGAGCATAACAGGTAAGTATAACTCCACCACATGTCATTAAGCCCCCAAATTGTAGTAAACAAAACAAAGCTTAACAGGTTGGAATACATTTTATACTGCCTTTTGTGAGACCACAAAGTGGAGAAAATGCTGCCCATGTCTTTCACAGATGGTGACTTTGCTAGACTAATTGTGAACCGGATAGATTGGGACAGTTAACACTTTTACAAAATAATGTGAAGGTAATATAAAGATTAATGTGATTGCTTTCATCAATAATAATGACAATTTCTCCAGTGTATCCTGTCATTTATAATGGATTACTTTTTCTGGAAAAGCTCCCCCAGTTTTTTTTTTACTCCCTTTCTTAGTATCTGTGTTTGCATTGAGATAGCATGACTATGTCACCATCTAAAGTAGCCTTTTGCTATTCACTCAGCGTGCAAATTAATCCAAAATTGTCACAGATATCGCCAAAGAAACTGCAGACCAACAAACCAAAAAAACAGCAGCTGAAACACTCGGCATCATTCAGTGAAACAATAATCCAATGATACAGTCAGATTGCCTGAAAAGAAACAACAAACACTGCAAACAGTGCATCCACCAAACCTCAATATAATTTGTGAAACATTAGTGTTAATAAAAGTGTCAAGAACTGCCTCAAATACAATCCCAAGCTGGTTCCTGATGGGAAATGCATGAGCTTAGTTCTGCAAAATCATTCCACTTCCCTTCATCCCCTCAATTTTTAAAGCAGTCTCCGGGCAGCCTGTTGATTTTTCTTTTCCAAGGTGCTAAAAATTCATTACATGTGAGAACACTGCCACAACACATGCATACACTGGAAATGTCACGAGCCTCAGTCTAATGCCCTCCCAGCCACAGCTACTGTAGCGCCACAGCTGTCGGTGATGAATCGCTTTCGGCATCCATTCCAAATGTCCCCACACCTTCATAACAGGATACACACATCTGTCACACTTGAACGTGCACAGCAGCGTCTAGTCGTACAGCGGGAGCCCATATGCGGCGCACAATCGGCGGCGCGGCCATCAATCAGGCTGCTGCACGCTGAAGACGGACGGATTCCCGCATGCAGATGGTGTGGGTGCCGTTAAGCGCCGACAGCCATTTGGTAAGACAAGCAACGTCTAGAGGGTCACGTGTGTGTGTGTGTGTGTGTGTGTGTCTTGAAGTAGATAACAAGTTGAGTGCTTGACTTACCTATGTAGAGAATCCACATGGGGCGGGCAGAAGGCAAAAGGAAAGAGACAAAGAAAGTGATCATTAGTTCAGTGATCAGCAACACAATACAAAGCGTATTAGGAAACTGTGTGATATACTTTACAAATATTATCCTATCCTTGATCTAAAACTATTGTTAGAACTCCCACAGCTTGAGCGTTCACACGGTGGAATCGGCTTTGTGTACAGGCCCCCCCCCCCCACACCTGTCCTCGCCTCTCCCTCTTGGGTGTTGAGGTACTCCTTAATGATTTTTACTCCACTAGTCAAGAACAAATTAGCATCGTTGCTAGTGCTCCCACAATCCTGCTGCCCAACTGGGAATCGTCAGGCAGGAGAATTAAAAAAAAAAAAAATAAAAAATAAAAAAAATGAAAAAACAGGCACTCGCGAAGTTTACTTTTCCTGAGTCGTGATCGATGGAGCGGAGAGGAGGAGAGGTGGCGGAGAGACAGAGAGAGAGAGAGAGAGAGAGAGGGCTCCTTGGGGAAACGGGCTGAGGCACAAGTGGTAATTAGCAGACTTGTAAAATAAAGCGAGGCAGGAAGCATAATGATTGCCGATAAACTTGTGATGTCTCTTGTTGTGTTGTTGGGCAGATGCTGAGGGGAAGAGAGGATGATGTGCGGGCAAAAGAGCAAAGTAGATTTGAGCTGGTGGGGGGGCGATTTGAAGAAGAAAGTTAAAGACGAATTAATTAAAAAAGTGTAACAATCCAGTGTGGATTGGTGATAGGGGTGATTCTTTTGGTATAAATGACCAGTTAATCCTATAATTCTATAAAAACTTACAGTGAGCAAACTGTTCCAGCTCTAAAACAAAAGGGTTGTCAGCTTTTGGGTTGATCAACTAGTTGATTGGCTTGGTTTCAACCCTTTAATGTGTGCCAAATGTCAGATGTATATAATGTTTACCTTCTACCAGGAGGGATACCGTATATACGCACATTCATATGTGTAAATATCCAAAATGTTACTTCCACAATTGTGTTAATTCTAACAATATAAATCTATGACAATAAAAACAAATATTTTCATATCTCCTTCCATATCTGTTATGTCATCCCTCTGGTAACTATGGTAACAAAATGTCACTCTCGCATCACGTTGTGGACAAAGATTACACACTCCTCTATGCAGGCTGGAAATTGTGTGATCAACCATGTTTACATCAAAGCGCTGTCGCACACATTTGTACTACCACTCCACGAGTGTACGTACTGCGTGTGTGTATGTGAGAAGAGAAAGCATCACAACATCGAAGTGAGATTTAAAAAAAAAAAAAAAAAAAGATCACGTTGAGAACAATATCACCCTCCTATCACTTCTTCAGGTAAAGGCATGTTTTCAGTTTCACCCCAAGCCATCAGTGTGTCATTTCCTTTCTCTTCCTCTTGTGTGAAAACACAAGCTAATAAAAAGGTGCAAACTAAACAGCACAGGCACCTTTCTCTGCTTAATGATAGCACAGTCTTCTTCTGGTACCCTTGGTTTATACAGAGAAAGTAAAGTCTGCTGAGCATACATGATCTTCAGCAAACACCTTTGGTTCACATTCGCACATCTATTCGCATCTAAACCCGAGAGCGGTACAAACATATTAACAATGTGAAACAGAGAGGAGAAAAGGAGAGGTTTAATGATAAAAAGGACGTGGAAAGGAGACCCAGAGAACGTTTTCAGAAACAAGGGTGTAACACTGGACAAATGAGGATGCGAGAAGGAGAAGCAGAGAATAATGGACGAGGGCGACTGGATCAAGGGTTTCCTGGACAGTTTCCAATGAATCAAGCCGGACACCTTCAGTTGCCACCTGTGTCCATGTGTCTTTTTTTCCTCGGCCATGACATAGCCACCTACTCCCTCCAATCATCCCTGCTACTTCCACTATGATGGCTGTCATTCATCTTTCAGCTGTCAGGCAAGATTGGTGATTCCGATGGCTCTGGGCCTGAGGTAACACAGGGACTGGAAATTAAGTAAAATGGCAGGACAGAGGCTAAAAATCATGATGCAGTAGAAGACTAATCTTAGAGCCATAATATTATTTTAGAATTTTTCCCAAATGCCTGCAGACTATTACCACCACTAGGGCTACAGGTCTTTGGATTCTGATATTTACAGCACTACTCTGTCAATTTGCCATTGGGTGCCATTTTCCCATTTATTCTCCATCATGGCAATCATTTCTGACCAGTATCTCGTCAATGGGCTCACTCGAGCAATTTGCAGTGCGTGCTCGCAGCTCTCAAATGCAATATGGGAAAGCAAATGGACACTCAAAAGAAGTCAACTCCAAAAAACACAACTGCACTCAATCAACCCATTGATTCTCACACTGATTCCCTTGAACGCTATCTCATGCCTATACATCAATGCAGCAATTTGAAAAAACCTTTGTTGAGAACACAAAAATGTCAGGACTTTCTGGGTGTTGTGACTGCACACAAACCGTACCAAATTATGACCGGGTAGACTTAAGTGCCACTTTGAAAACATCCTCACTGTAAATGTCAGTTCATGCATTCTTTCTTTCTTCACAGCACACGCTGACAAGACCGCCAAAGCCAGGCAGCTGGCAAAGTGGAAACAAAACAGTGTGAAAAAAAGTGGCCTTGGCGTACGAGGCAGGCTCGACTTTAGACGCCGCACATGTGCTCTGCCATTATACCAGCAAGCAGTCAACATGTTGAAAAACACACGCTTTTGATATGACCTTTTATTTAGGGTCCATTAATGAATGAGCTTTCTGCTGCTATAAATGACCTGATTACAGGTCAGATAAAGAATTCACACCACTTTGTTATTGTGAATACAAAAGTGTTTCTCGAGTGTGGTTTCGATAGCTTTTGAAAGCTTTGGAGCGAGAGTAAAATTGCATGCAGTCTCACCGTGAAATGCAAGCTTGAGCTACTCGCAGGTAATAGGGTGCCAGCCATCACTAATCACTTTAGAAACACCACAGGGTATCTCGATTCATTTGAGCTGCGAATCTGGAGGTCAGATGAAGAGCAATATTCAGACGAGGTTCTGGTATTCAAACCTCTTTCCTCCACTAATGGGCCACAGAGCACATTATCCTTCATCCATCTGGCGTATTTGCTTACCGTCCCAAGTGCATTGAAGGGGTATTAAGAAAGAGCAACCGCTAACCAAACTTTTGAGGACACTGACGTCTTCCTGAGGGGGTATTAAAGGGAATCTGAGACAACAGCTCATTCCATCACAAACCAGCAATCTGACTACTTAGGTGCTGTGAGCCGCTATTGATCGAGGCAGATAATTGGGTCCGTAATAGAAACAATGCTGCAGGTAAAGCTCCGCAGAGGCCTTGCGGGGGATTTAAATATGATGAAGAGCAGTGCTGATTGCGCCTTGTTGAGAAGCTGTCAATGTGTCATTTCACACACCCCCCCCCTCCCATCTTCACTCCTCGTCCACCTCTCTGTCTCGTAATACAGCATGTGTTTGATGGCATCTCATTACGTCCAAATCTAATGAAAGCTACTTATCATTACAATAATATTATGAAAATAATGAACAAGGGTTATAATCAGCTGAAGGATCTGACAATCAGACGAACAATGGATATAAGACTGCGTGATTATGGCATCTTGATTACTTCATGATCCCAGCTATTAATCACAATAATTTATCTCCGTTTCAAGAACACAATTATTTCATTATATATACAGTAGCTTTTTCACCTTAATCTTTACAACAGTTTGAAGCCTGGACCTTGTCTTGCTGACAACAGTTTACGGGTTGATTTGTGTGTTTGTTTCTCAAAGACTGCGTTCTCTCTGTTTTCAGAACCAACATTAGCACCGAATGAAAAAAATGCAGCCCGGACGCAAATGGCACCAGCAAACCACGACTCGATGTAACATCATCCAGCAGGGCAATTAAATACAGTCAGTCAGCGACATGCAAGCGCACATTCCTGGGAGATTACTTTGCAACAGGAGCAACATAGTTCCTCACGATCACTGAGAAAATTACTGCCGCCATAATAACTTTTCAGAGCTGTAAAATCCCGCCTCATAGCATTATAGAACTGTGCAGTGCTTTAAACCCATGGGTCTAATTATGTGTCAAATCAGGCACAACATCTCGGTACCTGAAGCAACAAGCCCTCCTTTATAAATACAGCGAAAATCAGCGAGAGAAAATGCTAATAAATGCACCGTTCCATCCACTCCAGTTATGCAAGTAATTGGAGGCAGGCGCTTCAAGATAATCAGTTGGTGGCGCCAAATCTCCAGTCGAAGAAGAGGGCGTCATTAAAAGAGTGTCAGTCAAACATCCAACCAACAAAAATTATTTTTAAAAATGATGTTCTCCCTTTCCTTTGCACTTTGTCGCCTTTTTACACTTGCGATATTCAGACTTTTTGGTGAACTTTTACAAGGATACGGGGATAGTTTAATGTCACTTTACAACACAGTGTTGTACAACGAGATGAAGATATAATCCCATTTTGCTACTCCAGAAAAAAATTAAAGATGTGTAAAAAAAAAACAGGTGGATGGAAAATGCACTTAGTGTCACTCATCACCAAAACTTTCTAGACAAAGCAGCAAGAAGTATAAGAGGAAAGCAGGAAATCAGAGGACAGAGGTCTCTCCTTTATGGTACAAAAGTCCTGCAGAAATTTCATCTGAGGCCAATTATATAATAATTAAATACCTAATTCATGAGCTTCAAGGTTTTTGTTTGTACCTCTCAAAGTAACAGCCACTACAAAATGTAATGTCCAACTAAAGAAAATCTAACATTTACTTCTTTATAACCTTAGGGCACTAACTGACTGTTATCATTATCTCATTCAAACAAAAGTAAACATTTCCAAATTACTTCTTTTTTTTTACTCTTCTCAGCTCTGTTTCTCACTGGCGCCATTCTTCAAATATTTCTCTTTAATTCCTCCCCAGTTTGATTCAGTGTTTCTGCATTGTAATTCTGAGGTCCCATGGGTGCACATTCCACTTTTATTCATGTAAAACGGAAGCATTTGATATACACAGAGCTTCACTTCTGCCAAAGAACATTACACACTTAATTGTGGAAACATAAAATTACAGTATACTTTATCTGTGATTGATTGTTTAGGCTTGAAAGTCGAGCCACAGGACAAAGAGTCGTTTCAAATTACACATCCACAAAATCCTTGGCAACTTTCTCCTCGAAGTGCACACACGCACACTAAAACACACACACAAACACACACACACACACACACACACAAACAGAGGCGTCACCTATTAAGACTCTCTTGACACCAGAGGAGATCAGGTTTACATTTCAGGATAATGTTAACATCAGCCAAGGGCAAGCCGTGGCCTTTCGGAGTCAAATTTGTATTTTACAGAGAAGCAATTCAGCTCTTTTTATAATGGGGGCTGTGTGTCCTTGATAACTACAGCAGGACTCAGCTAAGTATGACTCAGTATCCCTGAGGGCAAAGTAGCAGCTGATTCAGAGGGTGACAGCACAAGAAACAGAGAAGGAAGAGAGGAAGAAAATATTTGACAAAGGTTTAAACTTGAAAGAAGCACTGGGTTTTGATGGATGGAGATGTGCTGGTGGATGAGAAACTGCGAGGGAGAACAGAAGGCAAATATTTTTTTGGGGGGGGGGAAAGGGAGAGTCTGAGACTGCACCTCCATTTGAAAACGACAGAGAGAATAAGACAGAGGTTGAGAGGCAATGGAGGTGATTGCTCAGTCCTTCCACGTTCACAGTGATATGCCACAGACACCCATCAAGGAGTTCGTTGACAGAATGCATTAAGTATTAACATGTTGCTGCGGCGCAATAAAACTTCTCCAAGGGCCTCTACACTACATGCTAATTTCATTAGAGCTGCTATGCAAGAGAGACATCTTTGTATGCAAATGAGGGAGCTCAGTATAAGTAAATTACAGCTCGTGCCTGCCAAGTGTGTGATTATGGATGTGGGGTGTTTGTGCTGTAACAGTCTTCCAAATGTGCAAAGCCTTTTGAGTCGAGTCCTACAAACGAAACTGTCCATGAATACTCATGAATGCCCTGCAATTTAAGACTACTACAACATAAAGTGTGCTAAAACCTGACGTATCTATCAACTTTCGGAGCTTACAGTTTTTTGGGGAAAAGTCTGGCAAGTTTTTTTTTAGAGAGTGTGGTCATCAGTGTTTAAATAATACATGAATATATAGGACATTTCTTCCAAAAAATGGACAAAATGCAGCATTAAGAATGAACCATAAAAATAAATTAGTGTGAAATGAAATAAAAGCTGACTATAAGTGATCTGAAATGGAACAAAAATCTTGAAAAACGTGCAAAGGTAAACACAATACATGCGACAAGAGACCTTGGGAATGATGTCAAAAACACAGCCCATATCTAAAGAAACAGGCAAGTATCACATCATATAAAAGTTTCACAGCTGTGGTCATGAATGATGTTCTGCAGAGCATCTCGACATCCTTAAAAAGGTCATTCAACACCCTTTTTAGACTGCTAAAAACACCAAACGGGATGACCTTCAAACTGAAGTATGGTTCGAAGTCGCCTACTTGTCCTTTCCTTCAAAGCCGTTTCTCTAATGAATCAGGAGTCAGCAATTATAGAACCAGCCTTTTTGATAAACTTGTTAACCGTGGTCATATCATCGGCAGTAGCACCTAAACATACAGCCACATAATACAAGGTACTGGCCGTGAAACTCTGAAAACACTGAATATTCTGTAGACTTGCTTCCAACGGACGCATCCGTTTCATAACTTCACCGTGAAAGAAGTGAGCCCACTAAGATAAAGACAGTGGGTGCTTCTTTTTCTCCCAGGTAATTCCGCTGGGGTTAGTTTTCTCCGGAGGGAAGAGCAAATTAAAAGTTTTTAAGTTGAATCATAGTCTGCTTCAATTCCCCTGTGACCATTACGACTCTCTTTGAACCACAATTGTTCTCACTGAGAATGAAAAAAGCCCTCAATATAGATTCCTCTGGTACTACCGTTTCTAAAAATATTTGCAGAAATTAGCAATGGCCCTGGCTTCGCTGATGCTCCCGCCCACACACTCGTATTACTACAGCGTGCCATTCGAATGCAAATGAGCATATGGGCGTTTGTAGCTGTATCAACGGTCAATATGTTATTTTTGGGGGGGGAGTTTGGAGAAACTGCTGAAATGGATGAAGCCTGAGATGAAGGTGAAGGTGTTCTGATGCGTCACAATTAAAGATTTTAAGTTTCACTGGTTAAAGGTTTACTGCTTGCTCTCCATTACAAACAACATGTGCAACAATAGCTCTAGTTGAGATTCATTTTTTCCCTTTGTGTCAAGGCACCAGAGAGTTTTAAATGCCACTAAGTTGATATTTTTGGACATAATCATGACTATAAATGTTAAAAATATGTAGAGATAGGGCTCGTCGTGAGCGTTTTTTATTGGCAAAGATGGTGGGCGGTTAAATGATGGGGATAATCAGAGTCGGAGGTGGTAGTAGTATAAATTGGCTGGTCAAGCTCTGAAAACACTTCCTCCTCTGGCTGAAGGCCACTGCCGGCTCCAGCAGAGATACAGAGGAGGCCCCTGAGGGACAAAGCTGTTTTTTAAGGCAGGTCAGGTCTGCAAATGCAATGCTGTTGGTCGAGTGGCCACCAAGGTCTCTGCCCATAAGTCTCACAGACATCACCACGGTTGAAAGTGGAAATATTCAAAGCCAGAATATGTTTTAAATAAATTGAGTCTGGTTATTATATGTGTAATAAACAGCCAATAGTATATATACTCATTCAGCGCTGCTATAAGAAGGATATTTTTTCAGTGCAGCACTGTGTTGTGTTTGATGTTGGACTCAGGCAGTTTCCACCTGCGGGTGCATGGGGATATGATCAAAGGTAAGACTGAGTTCTTCAGGCTCTACTGTAGCATTGCAAGAGGGGTAACATCTCGATAGTGACTTTTTCTGTCCAGGCTTGGGAGCTGCACCCAGCATCAGTAATGTCCCCACTCATCTGGATGTCTATTCGGACATTTCTGAAATGAATATTATTCCTAACTTTACAAAAGATCTCTTTAATGTACACATTTAGTCTAAGTTATGATGGCAGTTTTAAACATTCCTATTTATAAAAATACTAATACTAATTTTAGATACTCTGCTGGTAGTGGTTTTAGTAAAGTTTCAGGGCTTTGGGACACTGCAGGACGTTTAAATGCAGGCATTCAAGTTAGAGGTGCCAGCTGAATTGTTTAAATGTCAAGAGGCAGTGACGAAATGCAGAACATCAGAGTTTTATGAAAATCTGACAAGGATTGTCTGAGAGTTCACCTTTCACGTCTGACTGTCAGACAGATATATTCGTAATCTTTAAACTGGAATTCAGATGAACTGATGCAATATCACAACAAACGATAAAGTCAGGATGTATGCCTCAGTTTAACAGAAATATAGTCAAGCTAGAATCATAATTTACTCTACTTTTCTATGTATTGCAAAATAGCGGCCTGTTGACTGTGAATTGAACTGTGTCTTCTACCAGCAGCAAATAACTTTTGGAAGCATTGGGACACACTATGTGAACATATATTTAAACCAATCCGCTGCTGTTGAAAAAAAACCGACGTATTTTCCTGCGAAAAACAAGCCTTAATTGTGCCAAAAGTATTCTACTTCCCACTCGCTATTTCTTCCAAAAAAACTGAACCCTAACAGTGAACTCCATAGTATAGTGAAGAATTGCACATAAGAGTGAAAAGGATTAACCTACAATATCACTTAACCGAAAGTTTTCTTTCCCTTGAGGTTTACTTTTTTAATACTCGGAGGTGCTGCGGGGCTCTTTATCCTGGAGAAAAACTGTAGTACTTCAAGGTAGCAGCCAGAACACTGTCAGAGAAGAAGCTATATTGAAGTTTTAAGCAAAAGTCATATTTTTCAGGTGCATTTGAAGGTTGTGCTTCAACTCTTTTCCTGGCACATTGTGATTGTGTTTTTTTCTTTTTTTTTTTTTTTTCTCCACAAAATGATTTTAAATTAGACTGAGGACTTCTGAGGAAAGACACAAGAGTCTAGCGTGCCTCCATATTTGCGCCTGACATCTTCACTGATCCTTCACATGTAAAATTAATACGAGAGGTGTTAAGGAATCCTAGCTTTCACCTGGAATCATCTTTATACGCCCTTTTAAGCACCATAAAGACCGTATTTCGTTCACCCGCGGGAGCTGCGAGGTCTCCGCTCCCGCCCGCGGCTCTCGCATCCTTTCGGCCTTCAATCTGCAGTCAGACTTATATTCCCTCATTCGTGAGAGTTTTCTGGTGCAGAACAGATCGCGCCATAAGGGGAAACTTTCACACTGACAGAAAATGTGCGGTGTCTGCTTGAAACATTTGTTCAAACTGTCATTTATCTGAGCCAAAGCACTGTGTCAAATCTGACTAATTGTCTTTAATAACCTAATTTCATCACCAGTGAAACGTGTAGGTGTAAATGTGAGATACTGCCAATCTCTCACACACATTTAATTACTCTATTTATTGTACGATTTAATTACATTGAAGCTCCAGTCCCATTACGCTCCCTGAGTTCCTAATTCTCCTTTTTACAGTCACGATGTAAGACCTTGGGGTTAGTTTTGTGTGACTTTGTAAACAGTCAAGTTAAAAACTAGGTGAGACTCTGAGCAAATTCTGCAGTTTTAGATAATACTGAAAAAGATAACAGGTGACAATGAGGCAGGTGTGACTCCAGCACTCCATTTCGAGACCTGAAACTGTAATACCTGTGTGGCGGGTGTAAAAAAATCCTTCCCCCCCCAACACCAGCTGGGCGTAGAAGCTGACTGACAGCAGAGGGCTCAGTGGAAACATGCTCATAACCCGGAGGTCAATGATGTGGAGGGAAACTTTAACCAGTTTCCCCATGGGAATCATTAGAGGCTAATTTAATCTCATTTGTGTACAAGCAGTGTCTGAATCAAACACCTGCCAAGCACCGAAAGCCCAGAACATTTGCCTCAGTGGAGAAATCAATAAGGACAACGGTGACTTGGTGTTCAGAAACATTTCAAGGCCTTGTTTGTATCAAGTCAGCAGTTTTGCCTCCTTAAAGCCCGTCATATCGGGGCAAAGTACTGACTGCATTCACCGGCCTGCAGGAATGACTGCACGCATGTTTTCTCCACCGTCTGGATGTTGGTCAAAACTTTCCTCTGCAGAGCAGAAAAGCTTCCAAAAGTAGAGAAGGTTTCAACACTGCTCTTTTCTTGGCAAGTGCCAGTGGAGAGTTGGCCATTGAGAACGAAGCAAAAATGCCAAAAATTGGAGCATCTTGGCGGCTTTGTGGTTGGCGAGACTAAACTCTGCGACCTGTCAAAATAAAGGCTTGAAAAACATGCCAAATATTCACTTATTTTAAGCTTCTCAAATGAATATTTGCTGGTATTCTTAGTCGTCCAGGATAGTAAATTGCATACTTTGAGGTTTTGAGCTGTTTGTAAGACAAAACAGGGAATACAAAAAAAGACATCACTTTAGCATCACTGGCATTGTGATTTTTTCAAAGCATTAGTCGATTAATTGAGAAAATGATTTGCAGACGCAGCCCTTATCTGCAGCAGGGTAATAACTGTGTTTAAACATGGCAGAGCAGCACAGACCGTTGCTGAGGAAAAAGGTCCTCCGTTGTTTTTGCTCCAGGCAGTACTTTTTCCACACAAAATAATACTGTGTGACCACAATCTACATCTTTGCCGTCTAGTCTGAGCCAAAAGGTTGTGTTTGGACACCAGAAGAAGATCACAAAGTGTTTAAGACAAGATATATATATTTTTTTTATATCACAGAAGCTCGATGAGACAAACATTCACGCCAGAAGCCTCAGTGCTTGCCTGTGGATATTTGTTGTTAGAGCAGATCTGTGGGCATTTTGTTGGTGGCACGATAACAATGTAAAGAGAGAAACTACTATTTCCACTACAGGTTTTTTGTCATTGCACCGTTAACTTTAAGTAAATAAGACGATATCGAACAGAAATCCTCCCACATTGTTTGAGGTCGCTCGAGTGGCCCCCGGAAACCCACTTTCGGAGCCCCTGTGTTTGATTGCCTGCATGTGTGCAGGAGAATATGTTATTACAAAACAAATATAACAAAATATCTGATTCACTTGGTGTGCGGGAGAAAACACATCCTCTATCTCGACTGAAAAGATGGAAAATGACAAAGAAAAGCCTGAGAAAGAAATCAATCTTTTACTTTCCTGTGTGAGATGGAATTGGATTTTGACAAAAATAATGCTTTTAAAAGAAAACATTCGTGTGCCTCAGCCTCTATGCCCGGGTTATTGCAGTGCTGACGATCATAAAGGCAGCTCAGCAGCCTTTTTCCATCATATGTGGAATATAACTAGATGACTGTGCTGATAGTATCCACATATTCTCTTTAAAAACTCAAGTGATCACATACTGTACTGTATATCGTGGCATGTTGCGTAATGGAGGAGCCAGAAAACTTAAAGAAGAAAAATAATGTTAAAGTTTTTCTAAAGCGCCTTTCTTAAAAGATATGAGCGCACACACACACACACACACACACACAGATTACTGCTCAAGTTACACACACGTTCACAATGGCAGCGGGGCGAAGCTCAGATTTCTTCTTCTCCTCGCTGCAGTTTGAGCTGGCTTTGATCTGGCACTGATGCTTTATTCCTCCTGACTACCAGCCAGAACTCTGACAGAAGAGAAAGAGTTTTGGTGTCCCGAAAAACACAGGTTGAAGCCTGAGCGCGAATCTGAATTACAGTCGAGCAGAAAGCTGCGATGTGCCACCAGATTTAATGAAACCAGGAGTCTGTGAGACCGCACACCCTCCGCGTGGTCGCGGGGGCCTCCAGCTGCGCGGTGCACCTGGAGCGTGTCGCTCTCGCGAGTTGTCCTGGTGTGTGTCCTTTTTTCGCACCCTCTGGGATTCCGAGTACAGCGACTCCATCATCGATCGATTTCATCGGATGATTTGTCTTCATTAACGCTGAGCAGTATTAAAGCGATCCCTGTGGATGGGCGGGAGAAGGGAGCGACCCAGGGATGCGCCGCGCGCCACCAAATGTGCCGATTCATCTCAAATGCAAAGAGGGGTCAAAATGCTGCCCGGCGCCATATGGCTGTGCAACGACATTAAAGACAGCCATGTCTGTGCTTGTTTTGGAATGAGTTTGATTAATACCTGTTTTAAATCAAGCCGGGGATTTAAAGCAGCTCAGATTCATATGGAACAGGCTGGTGCTACCAACACTGAATACTACCAAGTGCGGTCTGCCAAAGCCTCATATAACCTGCGGCCATGCCATAGAGCTTCATGCTCATCCAACAATTATGAAAACACATAAGACCCCCACTTACAGCTCAACTGATGCACTTTGCATACAAAATGAAACACCCCTTCTTCTCAGAGCCATCAGCCAAACCACAACACACGGACATCACACATACAGTATGTACTTGGAATCAGCAGTGAGAGGTTTCGACAACACAATCAACCGAAGATTAACATTCATATAAGTCCACTTGGAAATCATATAAACAGGTGCGCCTTATGAAACCAGATTTCTTTTTTTTTTTTTTTTTTTTACATTTTACACTAACAATACATTTTTGACATTACTCGAGCGACCCTAAAAATTTTTTTAAATTAAAACTTTGTTTCTGTTTTGTTTTGTTGCTGTCTTTTAATGAAACTATGCCCTAGAGCAGGTCCGTCTGCAGTTACATGCAAACTGATATCACTGTTATGAAAGTAACAACGAGAGATAATAAAGGAGAGACAGAGATGCAACAAAATTCCCCAGCTGGATTTTAACAGAGGACATCGCCGCTCATGGACAGCGCCTTAACCCCGAGGCCATGGGTACACGCCGCAATCATTATTTATTTTACCAACAGGAAAAGAAATGGTCAATATGTGAATAAATGTTATTTAAGCTGCAAAGAACATCCTGAATCGGCCCCACCGATACATGACATGCCTAGCTAAGACATGTAGTGATTATTATAAGCCTGTACATAATTGAAATGAAAACCAAGCAAAAACAGCCTAGGGCTCTGGTTTTGTTGAGAAAAATAAAGATGAAATAGTGCCAGTGTGATCCATTAAAATGGATACAAATCTACAAGTTTATGAGACAGGTCTTTATTTTCTGCTTCCAGGATTTCCATGTTGAACTCTCATTGATTGAGTACTTACTGAACATAGTTTTTGAAAAGTCCCCAAAGTTCCTTGAAATGTTATCAAATCCATTCTGGCATCAGCTACTGTCGTCTCTTCTGAGCGCTGCTGCTGATTTGCTTTAAATTGCACAGTCAGAGCGTAAAAGCAAGGCCAATAATTGAATCCCTGACAATGATCATCAACTATCAAGTCATCTGAGATGAACTGATGAAAGCGGTTGTAACACGAGTCTCTCTGTGTCCGTGCACCCATGCACAAACTTTCAACACCGATTCAGGACTGATTTTTTTCCCCACGTAAATGCCGATGCACGACGCTGCTTCTTTCTCCCGAAGTGTTAGTTTATAATATCTCTTTCCCAATGCCTTCAGCATCATATTCCCCTCCTCGGCCTGTTTGTGACTGACCGCAGCTGACAGACACCTGTCCCTCCCTGACCTAGTCCGTCAGCGGGGGGGCAAGGGTGCCACTAGGGCAGACTGTCACTCCTGATCGCGCTAAGTGACAGTCAAACGCAGCGCACACAGCCAACCACCGGAACCTATTAGCGGGCTAACAGCTCTCGCGTCGGGAACCGCAGAAAAAAAACTGCTAAAATGTGTGTGTGTGTGTGTGTGTGTGTGTGTGTGTGAGCGAGTGCGTGAAGGGAGGATGTGCGATGATGTGATTTGTTCGGAGGGGCGAGGGAGCAGCTGGGTGCCAAAAATGAACCTGCGTCTTTGCAGTGCACGTGTGTGTGTGTGTGTGTGTGTGTGTTCAGGGAGGGTGGTGTAAAATGTCAGCAGGGGAGTGCAAGGTTCACCGGGAGTTCATGGCGAATGTTCCCCCCCCGCCGTCCTATCCATCCTGCGCACACTTGACAGCAGGTTCTGCCTGGTTGCGACGGGACCCCGACTCAATGTATCTGAATCAGTCACACTTGTCCTGGCTCATCTGCAGGGCGCGGGCGGGGGGAACAAGACGGCGGGGCGACGCAAGACGAGGAGGGGGGAGGGCGCGCTGAGGGACAGCTGCTCGCCGGCGTTCTTTTCATTGGCTTTTTTTTTATTTCGCTGGTTGTCAAATTTATCTACCAGCTGTCAATTTTATGTTTTGTTGCTTTACTATATGCACGGTACAAGGTGAACACAAACTCCATCTGGGAGTGTATATAAAAAAAAAAAAAAAAGGCTCAGCAAGGTTCTTCATCATATTTTCTGTCTTCTTCAGACACTGTCACTTTTAACTTTGTTTTCTGTGAAAAGACACGAGCCTTTAAATAATTAATAATAATTAAACGCCAATGCTTACGGTTGTAATTCCTAATATGTTGCATCTGCCTCATTTTAAAAAAAAAATAATCATTTTACAGTCAGACATTGATACAAGCTGTAGTTCGCTCCTGATTTCTAAATAATTTATTGAACATTAAGTCGTAATGCTTAAATGCTTTTTAAATTAGAGATGAAAGTTAAATGTACTCACAAAGTCACAAGCTATAAATGATTTATCAGTACATTTGTTTAACATCCTTTAAACGGCGCATATTTTCTAGTTCCTTCAGCTGAAACTGCTTCTTTTCTCCTTTTTTTTTTCCTGTATGCAAGATTTATCTTTACCTCTCCTAAAGTGGTTGTAACAGTGTGAATAAAACTGCAACTATCTGATTTACATCTGAAAAAAATAAACAGAAAAAAAAAAACCAGCTTGTGAACAGATTTCAAAGTTGGTGAGAAAATAATAATGAGGCAGGCAGGTTGTGTTTAATTCACACAGTTATAGGTACATATGTACAGTATAACAGTGTTTCCTTCATAAGGCAGAACACTACAGGAGTTGAACGTATGTCATGCTCTTCTCACCTGACACACAACGGAAGAGCAGCAACAACACGCTCCGTCTAAAAATACTTCTGCTTCACTTCTTCCAACTCGTTATCGGCTCCTCAACTACGTTAGGTCATTGGTACATCAAATAAATCACACAACGTTTGATGGAAGTCTTAGATGACACCGAGTGACAGGTTTAAGACGTGGGCGACCATCTGTTGAAGCAGCTATAACTGATATTTACAGTGCTTTGTGTCGAGTTTCAGCATCTTGTCTAACTCTCACAACACAGCTCTCATATTGTCGTTTTTTGGCCACGTCAGCTCCAAAAGCCCACCGTACGCTATCTGCTCATCAAGCGACCAGCTGGTTGAAAACAGTGGAGTGTCTGGCGGCCCAAGAGCCAGATATTTCCCTCAGGAGGAGACCAAAAACAGAGCTAAAAGAGAGTGACTATTAAACTTGGACAGAAACAAACTCCTAATGAACGATAATGTTTCTCCATGCGATGGAGTTTGCCAAGTTGTCACTCAATGGAGCTTGAAGTAGGAGTTTCTTTTATTTTCTTTTTTCTGGGTCACTACCAATAATATCAGCAAACAAGCACATCTGAGGCTTTGGTATCCAATCTCTTTTAAGACGCCCACTCAGCCCATTCCCACTTCACACGCTCGCTCGCTCTCGCCCGAGGCAGTCCAATCTAACGAAGCTTAATGAGCAGGAGAGTATTACTGCTGGGTAGGTCATCAGCGGTGTGGAAAATCAGCCGCGTTCTCTGCCTCGTCGCCTTAAAGTCACCTTGGCCGCCCGCGCATGCGAGGCCCCCGGCTCCCTTGCCGGCGTCACCTTGGCCTCGGAGCCCGCGCGCCTCACCTCTTCACCAGCCAAGCGACCGAAGGGCCTTTCAGACAAACGCTGAGGCTTAGGGGGTGATAATATCCTGCACATTATATCATGAGGGCATCGGGGCCATATGGCTATGTGAACCTTGTTGGCTTGATTTATTACAGCGCCAGTGATTCCTTTCTGATGGATGGCTAATGGAGGCCACAGGACAGGGGTGGAATTTCTCTTTGTTGAGTAAAGATGCCTCTGTGTGTGTGTGTGTGTGTGTGCGCGCGCACTGTACAGTAAGCATGCATCCCTCACGCTTTGATGATTTGCGCGTCCGACTGTTTACGTTCTTGTGCACTATTGCATGACTAACAAGGATTTTCCGCTGTACATTTATAGCAGTCAGGCGCCTGTCAGAGATCCACCGAGGCACTGATGTATCTGTCCTCTCACCAAACTCCTTCCCCGAGCCTTCAATCACAAGGCCGCGGCAGTACACGAGCCACAAAAATGGAGCAAAGCCTGCAGCTTGAAGCCGGAACTCTTTCCATGAAGAGTGTGAAAGTGTACGTGTTGGTGTTGGATACAATAAACAAGTCTGTAATGTTGTATGTTATTACCAATAAGGTCATTTAAAATATGGTTTAAAGGAGCATTACCCAATTAATTATGAATCCCATATACTGCTGACTATTTTCAAAAGCTTTTTAGATTGATTTTTGTCTTTCAGGGCAGCCATTGATTTCCATCCATTTCTGTGTTGTCATCATGACATGCACCTCGCAGACACTTGAAGCATGCTTGAGATACAGGACGTGATCGATCAGCGAATTAGTCACCCATCTGTTATTTATTTGGTGATGCAGTTGCAAGCCTTTACATTTTTTTTTTTTTTTTAATCTAGTGACATTGAGGAAACTCCAACTTTCAACTTTCAAGCAGCGATAAAAAAGCATTACAGGTCTGAGATGCATTCTCTCAAAAGATGCATACAAGAAAAAAAGAAGTCATCTCAGTGACACCTGCTAAAATGAAAACGGGGGAGTATACAGTATGCTTTATCGTTTGCATGTTCAATTATAGATGCACTGTGAACAGTCTCTCTACCTTCAGTCTGCTTCCTGCTTCTTTTTCCTTCACTGGTCAAAACTTCCTGAGTGTAATATTATTAATAGCTTTTCATTATTTTTCTTGTGTCCTGCGGTTTTCTTGGTCTGTTGCTTTTTACCCATTATTACAGGGACGTTAGTGATTCTGATGGCAATGTAGTAGACTTGTACTCCATTATCCAGCCCTTATGTAAAGGTGCACTGGATGAGAGTGAGGAGTCATTAAAGAAAAAAGGAAAAACACTGTGCGACACCTCCATCTAAATCTGACCCTTTCATGTTTTTTTTTTTCCCCCCTTACATCACATACACCACAGGAGATAGCTCCGTGCCTGCTCCAAAACCTTTCAACCAATTCAGCCTATTCAACTCAATTCTTCCTACCTCTTTTGAGTGTTCCGATGTGGTGGGTGTCGCCCCATGCTTTGTCACCCAAGGCTAGCGGCAGACAATGCCTCGCTGTCTAAAAATTCACTCGAGGAAAGCAGAACTAGCTCAATCACTCGACAGCCGCTGAATGAAAGACTTTATGAAGGGGCACATGAACGGTATAACGCTGGCAAAGTCTCCAAAGCCAGCCGGCTATGTTGCTGTTTTTCTTTTGTCCTCCCTCTATCTCCAAATGCCGACCGGCCTCTGCATCGCATGCTGCATTAGGAGCGTCCCCTGTCTCTTGTCCCGCTGCTGGTGACTCTATCGTGAACTTTTATTTCTTTTCATCGCAGACAGCACTGAACAAGAGAGGGCATGAAAAGTACGGTGGCCCCGAGAGCTCAAACCACTGCTAAGACAGACATAGACAAGCCGTTTTTTGTTAAATGCTGTGCATGTATTGTCTAATTGGTGAAGATGTTTTCTCAAATTGCTTATATTTTGTCAATTTGCATGTGTTTTTACAATTACATCCATTGACTCTTGGTGGGATAAATCATTTTAATAATTGATTTCCAGCACTCTGCCGCACGTAGACAAACTCCTGTTTACAGGATTACATGCACGCACTCTATTATTCGCCAAACAAAAGGAAGTGGTGTCAAACGGGCGACACGCAATCCCGCCCACAACATCTTTTGACGATACCAGCAACCACACAAACACGAGTAACCCCTCGCCAGGCGCAACTGGAGCACAAACGTGAATAGGTAATTGGGGTCGCGAATCACACGCGGGGCGCTGAGAGGCCCGCTCCGGCTCTACACGGCCATGTTTACGCGTGGGTGTCTCCGGGTTAATGTAAAAATTGAACACCACTCCAGGGTCAGCGCTCAAACGCTCCCCATCAGCTTCGCCCCGGCTTCGGCAGCCAAATAAATATGCATGCCTGCGCCCGGCCTCATTTGCATCCTTGAACTACGCCTGTCTTCGCATATGCTAATGACGGGCTGGAGAGGGAGAGGAGGGACGAGAGAGGGCTTGAAGGGGTGGTGGTGCGGGGGGGGGGGGGGGGGGGGGGGGGGTGGAGGGGCTGCGTGTGTGTCGGGGGGAGGGCGGTTATCCCTGGCGACCACCACGTGCAGGTGCGTAAGCTCGGCTGAGTGCTGGGCGCTCGCCCTTGAGCGGGCCAAGGTTAGTGCGGCGTTTGACTCCGACACTTCACCCCTCCTGTAGCAGCTCTCCGTGCT
Source organism: Lateolabrax maculatus (assembly GCA_031216445.1). Lineage (NCBI taxonomy): Eukaryota > Metazoa > Chordata > Actinopteri > Acropomatiformes > Lateolabracidae > Lateolabrax > Lateolabrax maculatus. Next base: position 5,488,208 of record CM062215.1, on the reverse strand, counting down.
CTCCAGCAGGCGGAGAGGAAGAGGTGGGGGAGGCTTGAAGTGGGTGGGTGTGGGGGTATGTGAGAAGAAGACTGGATGCCAAGAGTTTGAGTGTGCCGTTTGTGCGAGGAGGGATGGACAGAAAGGGACGGAGAGAGGTCAGGCCCGTATAACAGAGGATCCCTGCGTAAGCTCTTTAAAGTGGGTGACTCAAAGTGAGCAAAAGATGCCAATTACTGTAGGTGCCGCATGCGCTCAAAACAACTGCAAAAATGATAAAAGAAACCTTGTTTGGTGTAACGATTTAATGACCAAATGCAAATATAATGAGGAGCCTCGGCTTTTTTGTTACAAAACACACTTGATGCACTTCTTTGTCTTCTCCTCTCGCGACTCTCTCACTCTATAGCTATTGTTCTACAAAATGGGGCTTTCATTAGCATGCTGCCCTCTTGAAAAGCTTTCTTTCTTTTTTTTTTTATCGCTGTGGAGTCAGTGGGGACGGGTGTTGTTGACTTGGTTATTTGCTTATTTGCTCTGTGGGATTATTTTCCCCCTCAACCGCAATAAAGCCAGAAAATATCGAGATGAAGATGCAATGAAAAGGGGAGTTGCACGGCTCAACGGTTTAATATCTGCCACAGTGAGAAGACCACGAAAGGTTTCTGTTGGATGAAATGGTGACGTGGAGGCGCTTTTGCTCATAAAGCCGACCTCATCGCAGATTTTCAGGCCAGACATGAAAGAGCGAGGAGTAATTAGGTTGAATTACAAAAAAACTTCAACGGCTTGAAGGTTTTGGAAGACTGAGACATTTTGAGTCCATGAAGCGAACACAACAAACAGGCCTTTTATCCGACGTGATGGCACTGATTGATGAGCCTCTTTTACAGTCGCGCTCGCTGTTTGTTGCATGTTTCCCAAACTTTTACAAGCTGCTTTCATGTTTATCAACACCGGCAGGGGGTTGTCATTTCTAAAATAAATGCCGCACATCATTCTGCTGCTTTATGATAAGACGCAATGAAATAATCCTCGTAAAATAAAAATGATTAAAGGGTTGCGTTTCATTGCTAAAGTGAGAGTCGCGCTTGTCTGTGACATTTATTGCGTCCGTATAAAGTTGTATTGAACAACATAAAACGTGCTTTTGTGTGGGCTCTGCTGGACTCGACTGCCAGATTCCATTTGAAAGTTACGAGCTTAGAAACCACTGAGCCTTATAATTAAACATTCAAACAAGAACTTTAATATTAATGAAGTCCTGCGCAGCTCTCCCTTAGTCTTCTCCCTGGTAATCCACACTTTCACGAATTTTTCCCCCTTTTTTTGTATCCTCTCCTCTCACAGCCTGAAGAAAGATTTTGCGTGCTTGTGTGCGTGGCTTTTTGGTGAGTGCGTGTTGGCATCCAGAGTGGGGTGTATCAGGTGCGTGTGCGCGCTCGGCTTTTTCGGAGGACTTTTCATCCGCGGGCGTTAAACGGCTCGGCGGCGCCAATTTTTCATGGATTACCTCTGCCACGAAACGCATCCACACATGAAGTGCAAAAGACTAGCATCTGAATGAAAACACTAATCTCTCTTCTGTTTGATCTTGATTAAACATCTTGTCAGATTTGTACGATTATGGTAATCGGAGCGACTTTTGATTTTGGCAGAAAAAAAACAGTCAAATCAAATGGGCTGAGCCGATTACACAGCTTTGACATTTTCCTTGAAGATGGAAATACATCTGAAAATGATGTTTTGCTGACGCTGTGGCATCGTGATGGCATAACACAAGTGGCTCTGGTTGCGATTTGTACAAATCTAAGTGCGCGTGGTTAAAAATAACTGATTTCTGGTAAGAACTGATGCTGGTTCAAAGTAAATCAAAGTCAGCGCTAATGGCATCCTGTGTGTTAGAAGGGTTTGATTACCAGCAGGGGCTTAATCTGTCCTCCTCTCTTCCTGATGGCATCCTTTTCTTCTTTCCAGCAGTGTAAATGACAAGAGGGATTACACATGAAATGAATGTTTTTGTGAAAATGGTAGTTTTCAGGAGCCAGTTTGATTCATTAGAAACTAGGGCCGGGAGTCGTTTCAGTCCACTCAAGGAACTTTTGAAAGTCAGTGTGGCTACCACCCGTATCCTGCACAAATTAGGACAAATTATGCCCATGTACATAGTTATCTAAGTTGTGAAACAGCGGGAAACTGTTGAAGCTGTTCCATGCCTACTGATTTCCACTAGCATTGCTACGAGGTGCTGAAAAATTCTGCTTCCAGTGTCTCTGAAGCAGAAAGTAAAAATAAAAAAGCCTCAGAAAAGCCTCAACAATCCCTTTCTGAGTCACACTTCTGAGGAGACAAACTCGTAGAAGGTGGAGAGCACTGAAATGTTCCCTCTGTTTTTCTGACAGCATGTCACAAGGTTAAAACCTTTCACTTGAGAGATCAGATATGATGGCGGAAGGCTGTCGTGTCAAACCGAGGACACAGCGCCTCACTGCGACTCACCTCTTTAAGCCTTCCTTTTTTGGCTTCCCGGGCTAGAAACTACACACAATACTCTACTGTAGATAAACACCTTTTTTTCCTTTTCTTTCCCTCCACACACACACACACACACACACACACGGGTACTCGGCTCAGGACACAAATGGGCGTGCTCTCGCTGTGAGAGAGGTGCTCGGGTGCCGCATGTGTCACTGAGTCCTGAATCGCTTGTGTTCAGGCGCAGACAACTAGCAGGAAACACTGTCTTACCCGTTTCACCTGCCTGCCTTGAAATGCTGTATTCCTGTCAGAGTCACACATTCCTGTCAAATCTTTAAGCCTTTCCCTCCTATGTTTTTTACGCCCCCCCCCCGTGCACCTTACCTCCAAGACACACCACGTGCAAACAGAAAAAAAAGTGCGCGCGCTTGTGTTGCTCGCGTCGTCCGCCACAGTTACATGAAAATAGCATCACAGAGCTTCGGCCCGCCAATCCATCGCTCGTCCTCACTGACGGGGGCCAGGCAGGAGCCGGGCTGCTCCCCCTCTGAGGACGCTCGGTTTCAGCACCACAGACAGCGCTGCTGCGAGAGGCCTTGTGCTGGGGCAATTCAGCTCTGGCAGCTGGACAGCTCCCCCCCCTCGCCCCCCCTCCAGCCTGCCTCCTGGCTGGCCCTGGGCGTCGAAGAGGCCAGCTGGGCCGAAGATATGTGATCTTCAACCTGCCGGGGGCCCCGGGGGGTGGGGGTGGGGGGGGAGCCGGGGGATGCGACGACGTGGAGTCGGATCAAAGATGAAGGCAAAACAAACACAGAGGCAAACTGACACGTTGCAGGGTAGGTGAGAAGAAGAAAGGAGACAGTTCTAAAGAAAAAAAGAATTCTTTAAGAAATATATCACATCCTTAACTCTGCCCCCTGCTGAATGGCTTCCTTTTCTCTTGTATCTGCTCGACTTGCAGTTATAGAATGTTTTCTTCAGATTTATAAAGACTGGCTGAGCTATTGAGTATCTGAAAGTGTTTACAGTCTTTTCTTTAAAAAGATAAGACTAAAAAAAAAAAATGGCAGCCACGTGATTGGTGCAGATCCCACAGGTTTCGGGAGGGAGGAGGGTGGGGCCGCATTCTCTCTGGGCCAATCACAGACCGACCTGCGCTCCGCTCAAGACCCCGCTGATTTGTGATGCACACTGAGGTAGTTTGATTAAAATTTAATTGATTAATCAACTAATCTTTTCAGCCCTAAAATTGATGCACTTAACCACTTTGCTCATTCTGTGTCGGCTCAGCAGAGTAGACGGGTTTGAATTTGTCAAGTTGTGTTGCAGGAAACCCACAGCAGCTTTAATCTAAAAAAAACGAGACCACTTATTTCTAGAAACAAAAAAGACAGACACAACGTTAGTAGTCTTTCTGTTACAATATATGTCAAGGAGAATAGACAGGGATTTTTTTATATATAGATTATTATTGTTTAGTTGGGTTCCTTCCTAGGATCCATTGACAACAAAGCCTTACATTTATTTACTCCAAGGTCAGTGTTATCACCCAATACACTGGAGCGTGGAGGATGTTAAAGACTTACATTGCAAACCATCAGTTTTATCTAAAATACCAGGACACGGAAAGAATGGAGCTGTAACGGCAAGTGCAAAGACACTTGCCGAGGGAGAGTTCACACACACACACCCACACACACACACATTTATACACACACACACACCAAGTGTCGTCCTTCCCGTGAACCTTGTAGTCACAGTCTGGGGACGGTGGTACAGTGGGGCCGTGAGTGGCCTGGAGGTTCAGCAGTGAGCTTGTTACGGCAAGGTCGCCTTTTTCAGTCCCAGAGCAGCTGGGAAAATCTATGTGGGGAAATTGAGTGAGAAAGGCTTTCCGCTCCCTTAACATCTTCCGTAGAGGTGCCCTTCAGCAAGATTCTGAACCCCACTTTGCTCAAGGGGAATAGCCGTGTAGCCGACAGTAGTAGAAGGCAGTTATACAGAGCAGCAACAGTGTCACTACGTGTTATAGTGTGAGTGTGAAGAGGGCAAAGTTGTAACAGAGGATGAGAGCTCGGTCAAAATTCCCTCGACAAGGGATTTTATTTTATTTTTTTTAAGTCACTGAGATGAGAACTAGTGAGCGGAGGTGCTTTTTTTTTTCGTTGGGAGTAACGAATTGTGAAAGGAGTTTGAAATGATTTCAAGAGAACGGCGGGTTCAAGGACAATCCGCTGCACCACTGCTGCCTGCCTGCCAAACGGAAACGTAAGGTGAAAAAGTGAGAGTGTGAAATCAAAGAGCCAAAGTATGGAGGCAAAAAGAAAAAAAAAGAAAAGAAGAGCTGGAGTTTAAATAGTAAGGAATCCTTCAGGAATAACAACAGAGCAAAGAACTGGGATTCAAAGTGACTAATTTGTGTCAAATGCAGGCACTGTCAAAGAATAACTGATACATGGGAGAAAGATTTATGTTTTATCTCTAAACATCAGTAGTCACGCATCAAAATTTGTGCTAAAACAGTTAGTCCAGTGATTGATTAATATAAATGTCTTATTATGAAGGATACAGTTGTGTGCCTCAGCTGCTGCACAGTTTCTATAAATCCAAAACTCAACAGGGTCAACTCAACATTCTTCAGCTGAATGTTTTCCAACAGCCGAATCTTCGAGCCGCTGTATACGGACCCTTGAAACACAAAACGAAATGAATCCTCAACATCGTAATAGAAAAAAAACATAAAAGCTGCTCTCAGGAATGCTTTTCAATCTGCACCTGCACTGCCGGAGGTAAGTTAGCAGTCCTTAGATGTGCGAGTTATATTTCATGTATGCTTCTCCTCTTTGATTCAAATTAAAAATTTAATCTCTGAACTTTGTCTTATTTAAATCTTTAATAGTTTTTGTTGGATCATATTTGTATTAAAGTATAAATTGTTCCAGAAAAATTAAATGTTGCTTTTATATAGAAACTCCGAGGACTCATGTTACGTGTTGCTTTGCAGTGAAGGGCCCCGTTAACAGGTAACCTGCGGACCGCCACGCCTGCGAATGCTTCCCCTCCATGCTCCGCACGAGCCCACACAGTCCACTCAAACGTACAGTGCGCAGTTAAGCGTCGGGGAAACTGAGCGAGCCGGGCTAATCACCGGAGGCAGGGAGACAACAAGAGGCGGTGTTCGCTTTGATGCAAGCAGACGGGGCCTTCTCAGAGGCATTCACATGAATTAGGCTCAAAGCGAGGCTCGCCGTCAGCTGACACACCTGTTTTTTTTTTGTCCCCCCCCCCCCCCCCACGCTCCGCACCGTGAGGACTCAGCCCCGCCGGCCGGCCCTCCCACCGAGCGCGGTAGCACTTCAGAGGGTTGCCTGGAATCTCTTAGAAATCAAAGTTACGGGCTAAAATGCTCACCGCTGTGCCTCTAACTAGACACAGAGCGCGTTTCATCACTCATTTGCTTGGGTTTACTGTCTATATTGAAGTTATGTTGAGGAAAAAGGCAGCCTTAAGCCCATGAATGCTATCAAGCAGCTCTCGCTTTCGATCTAAGTTGTGCATGATTTCATCACATTGAGATATTCTCAGCGCAGCTAAAGTTGACTGTCATGATTGCATTCTCATCTCTGTTAGACATCAACAGCTTTGGAGGCTCATTCACAGGCCCGAAATGGTCACAATCATTAAATCCAGTGTCGTGGACGCGATGCGATACGTCACATCGCCCCGGCGGGGGAAGCTTCCTCACCGCAGCACTGACGATCCGCCGCACAGGAAGAACAATCGGCGCAGAACTTTTTTTTATGTTTCTGCATTTCTTTCTGCAGCTCGGCGACCGGCTTACTGTCACAGCAGACTGGGGCTGCACTGGTCAGCTTCCAGGTGCCAGTTTGTATCAATGAATCACACCGTGATACTGAAAGAGAACGCGTTTTAATACCTGTGAGCAGCCCAAAACACTGTTAATCTTGTACTGTTGGGCACTGAGCAAATCTGGGGATTAAATGTCTTGCTCAAGGGTACATGCACAGAAGTTGCTGATGGAGGGGGAAATATTCTCCACAACTAGATGTTGCCAGCCGGTCTGGGGTTTATTTCACGCGTGCAAAATGGCGAGAAAAATGGGAATTAAAGTTTACACATCAAGGATGAGAGACAATGGCCCGCCTTATCTCCCGGAGGAGAATTATTTGAATATCAATACGGGATCCCGTCTGTTCAAAACATCCCCCCTCAGCCACGATGAGACACGGAATATTTGTAGGTAACAGAAAGGAAGCGAGAGAAAGACGGGGATGAAAAGGGAAAAAAAAAAAGGGAATCGGGGATGGATGACTCAAATGGGTAAATAAGACAAAGGTGGGGGAAAGGAAAACAGAGGCAGGCTGAGGAGGGAAAATGAGAAAAAAGCGACAGAGAAAGAGAGATTTGGTTTTGACAGGCGGCAAAGAGAAAGACTAGGGGAGCGTGAAGGCAGCGGCTCATCATTAGCACCGGCCCTCCCTTCTCCCTCCCTCTTTGTCATTGACAACCAACACAGCCACATCTGCATCCGAGCATCTAAACGTTATCGAATGGCCCACGGAGCTATGAAGCGGAGAAGACAGGTGGAATTGCATTCTAACGCCTCCGATTAAGCTGATCAATAATGGCCTGTTGGAGTTCTGCCGGCAACACGATGGGAAACGAGGGTGGGGGATAATGAGGAAGATGGGGGGGATGATGAGGCCGTGACTGAGGGAGGAGGGAGAGAAAAAGACAAAAGGAAGAAAAAAGGAGAGGACAGAAACAGCGTTAGGGAAGAGGAAAGGCGAGGATGGTGCAAAGTCAGATGATAGTATTACAGCAGATGGGCGGATTATTGTGCAGCAGGAAGGTCTGAGGAGGGCACAGGTGGAGGGTGGGGGGGGAGAGAAAGCGGGGGTAGCACAGCACTTGAGTGAAAAGAAAACAACATCTCTCCTCTCTCCCCCGTTGGTGATTTCCCCAGAGAGGACGGTGGGAGCAGTGGCTGAGAGAGCATTTGCTTGTGGCTGAAAATGTCTCTTTCTGTCTTGTCGCTGCTGTATCTTTCTCCTTCCGAAGTTTTTCGGTCAGTTTGACAACGTGCAGACGGGCCGGGAAAACACAAATCTGTCACGTCGAATGAGAATTTTTCGGTGCCGCTCGCTTTTATCAGCCCTCACGCGATCTTAATCCTGTAATCTTGCTCGTTTTTGCCCCCGTTTAATTTCCTCTTTGTCGTTTGCTTTGTGGATCAGCGGAGAACAAACACGTGTCAACAGAGGAAGATGTATCAAGGATAAATCACAAGACTCAATACTTGTCCTGTCGTTGTGTGTGCGTGTGCCGGGCTAACTGTTAGATAACTGTGCTCTGTTTGCTGAACGGGAAGCTCGGCTCCCAAAAACATGCAAAGCACATAACAAACAGCGGCCTTGGGTCCCTCCAAGCAAATAAGCCATTTCATGCTCAGCGTGAGCTACAGGTGTTGAGCTGAATATGCATGCACGCACACACGCCCACACACATCTGTGCACATGGAGGTTTTCGGTGTCACACACACAAACCAAAAGGCTCAAACGCATTTCTAATTCCAGCTTTTAAAAATACATCTAACACTAAATTAACATAATTTATTCCCATTCCTTGAACTATTAATACTAAACTACCGCAGCGTGTTGATGCTAATTCCAGTATAATTGAGATAATGGATTAATCAGGACTTGCAGATGGTGTAGTGTCCGTGTGAGGTTTGAAGCAGATATGTGCAGGTACATAAGTGTTGCAACTCACACGACTTTATGATGAACTGCATGTAAAAGTGCAAGCAAGCTCCGCTGCAGGTGACAGAGCTGCACAGGCTCAGGTCAGATTCCTGATGGACAGTTTGTGAATATAAAGGACCAGAGGTATCGTTTTTTTTTTTTTGTTGTTGTTGCAGCTGACATAGTTCTGCTTTAGAGGACAGGTTCATACTTTTCAAGTCTGTCTTAAATCAAAACACGCATGCCCATAAGTACATAGGAATTGGTTGTTTTAGTTGTTATTCTAGATATTGGCCATGAAGAGATCCCTTCCCAAAGTGATGTCAATGTACAATAATGGACAGGGGACAAAATACAAAGTTCTTGTTCGGTGCAAAAATGCTTCCTTAAAAATATCAAAACCTAATATGACATATTAGACATACCAAGTGAGTACCTCAGTCTTTTTATTACATCTTTTAAAGAAAAAATTATAATTTTCTATGTCATACTTTATGCACCTGCAGCCTTGACAAAAAATTCCTAACTCAAGGTTCACTTTGACTAACTCAGACTGCTGAAGTCTCGTATTAGTTTCTGCTGAACTTTAGAATGCACTTCTGCAGGGAACCAAGACTGTGGACTTTGTCCTCCAAGTAATCACTTGGAGAATGTGAACCCATCCTTTAATGTGTCTGAGACAAGTCTCCAGATTGAAAAATAAAATGACTGATTGTTGTTAAAAAAAAGCAGTGACATAATCCAATTTAGTGACAAACAATGTGGGTTAAATGAGGCACTAAAAGCGGAGTTTAACCCTGATTCTGTGTTGGGTTCTGGAGGAAAACCGTATTAGCCTTTGCAAATGACATTAGTCTTGGTTTGTCTGTGATTAAAAATCAGCAGCTGTACTCGGATTTTACACTTTTTCCCGTCTAAATCAGCTTTTTCCATAGGACGCCGTGAGACACCACAAGACCCAAGTGTAAGTCTGTCTATCTTTAACCGAATGAAAGTTTTAATAAAGGTTGTCTGTTGTGTTGCTCCCAGCCTGGCTCAGCCATGACATGCCACTATGGGATCTGCTATCTGATTGGCTGTTTGCCAGTGGAGCAGGAAGGGGGGGGGGGGGGATTGTGCACCGAGCGCGCCGCTTTGCAGCACTGAGAGCGTTCCAGATGGCTGTGATTTATGGACCTCTCAGAACGGTGGGACTAATGAACGCTGCTCGACATGTGTTCGGGATGGAGGGACCGTGTTCGACCATCACTCTGTCTTTGAGGAGGGGGTCTCGGACATTGCATCATAAGTACTAATGGACGGTGAAAGCGCTGTGGACGCAGGGTAGTAATCCATCTGCTCTGCTGAATGCAAACAGATGAAGACAAGACGCAAGATCATGCGGTTACAAACTGTCTGAGTCCTAAAATTATTATGAATACCTCATCTGTAAACATAAGCATAAACATGATTTTGTGTAAATATTTAGATGATTATAAATATTAGACTAAAACGGGAGACCTACAGGTAGCCATTGCTCAGCACCTGGACATATTTCTCCACATTTTTATTGGACATTCTTTATAATCTAATACAAGTGTCATTTTATGTTCTGCCAAATATCCCCTTTTATGACCCGACAATCTGTAATCCAACAGTTATTATTTTTGTCAACTACTTATGTGATTACTGAGCTATTTTTACAGTGGCAGAGATGATTACAGTTAACATTTCTATAGTAGATCAGCGTAATCCCATTACATGGTTATGTTGCTCCTCCACCTTGGCACTGTTACCCAGCATGCTGCAGGTAAGCATTAGCAAAAGGTAAAATTGATAATGCATGGTGTATTCAAAAAATGGCAACTTTTAAGGAATTAAGAAAATCTGTCCTGTTAAAAAAAGACAGTGTTTGTTGTTTTTGTTGGGTTTTTTAAAAAATGTGAACCGGGTTTTGAAATGGATTCAAGTGTTTTCTCGGTCTATGGAGGCCCACGTAATCCCCGAGCTGAAGCAAAAACATGCACGTCACAAAAGCTTTCATGATTTTCACCTGACAAAGTACACTCTTTTTTGAGTGCTTCGGCACCAACCTCCAGACAGACGTATCTGCAAAGCTTTTTGCAAGGTCACTGAGGAATAAAAACTATCACTGGGCCTCAAATACAAACTGTGTTATATGTTGAAAAGCCTACTTATCAATTGCAGGTTAACACTGAAACGAAAAGTACGAACTGGTCATCAAAACTTTTTGCAGAAATCAGCCATTCTCTGTGATTTATTTGGTACTGAGTACTGTGCAAAGTATATCCTTTGACAGCTTTTTTCCCTCCTCGGCCTTTACTGGCTGATATGTCTTGGTGAATGAGAACAGACGTTCAAAGCACAGCAGGAGCTGAGAAGCTGCCACAGATGGCTTTTTTTAACGGTACACGCTCTCTCAATCAGCTCCACGGGTTATGTTCCTTTATCCTTTCAAAGACATAGGTACACTGACTCGAATGCTCGATATGGTATATGTATATGTGTGTGTATTTTTAAGCGTGCAGGGATTTGTTGGGGCTTCCCAAATTGACTTTTACACAATTCCAATTACCTACGTATTGCCTTTTACTCTGGTCTGGAGTATGTTTAATAAAGCTGTTAACATGCACAGTAAGAAACAGAGCTGTGTCAATAGTCCCGTTTGACTGAGTGAAAAATCTTTTTACCCCAAATAGGTTTCAAGCTACGTCAATCATTTCTTTCCAGCCTTGACATGCCGTCACAGCAGTGGGGTTATAAACACACTGCACCAAGGGTCTGAGGAAGACATTCAGGTGAGAAATAACCATTTGAACTATTCTATTTTTGATGCAGATTCATTGTAACACTACTCATTAATGTTATTGTTGTAGATTGAACGCGGCTCAGGGTGTAAGGTACAACAATTTTCATTTTCCAGCAGGCTCGAGGTTGATTTCAGGCTTCCTGTACAGTCTGTACAAAAACTGGAGTGTAAAAACGACAATTTGCTGTTTTAGGGGGGTTATGTGCAGAACCATTTCTTGGCACAGACCAGTTGTCAGGCAACCAATGGAGGCTCCAGGAGTTACGTCCAAGAAATAGTCTGGCACCTAACAGCGCGTAAAACTGCAACGTGACTTTTTTTACACACTTTTTAAAGATTTAAAAACCTGTCGCATTTTTAGTGGAAGCATCTCATCTGAAATAAGAGATCATGTGTGAGAAATCTGCACTACAGGCAGGTCTGATTTGACTTTCTGGAAAGCTGTCTCCCTTTCCTTCTTTCCTTCCTTCCTTCTTTCCTTCCTTCCTTCCTTTCTTTCTTTCTTGCACATTATTTAATAAACACAAATAAAGAATATTTTAAGCATTAAGTTGCTTTCTCCAGTGCTTGGTAAGAATAATGTTTTATTAGTATAGAAGATTTTCACACAGTAATAAATTATGTCTTATAATTTGAAACTTTTTAATATAGAAATATATGTACATTTTGCTACTCTGAGGATTTTTACTATAGTCATTTAACAAGTACCCCATTTGCTCTTCTAAACACCAATGAAGTGGCTCCCTCATCTGTGCAGAGAGGCTACAATGGGGATATGGTCTGTTAATCACCAGACAGCATCCCCAATGGCAACTGTCTGAGTCAGATAGAGAAAGACTTTTAAAGTCAAGTGGGAGGAAACAGAACCGCAAAGGAGTAATCATGAGGATATTACTGTGCAAAAAACCTTCTCCACAGGCGGCTGAGGGGTAAGAGGGGTGTAATTTTCAAAACGCAGGAAGCACAACGAGATAACACCTTTAACCTGTCAAAAGTTAAACTGCAATCAAAGAACAATCTAAACTTCTCAACTGCAGGAAGACATTTGAAACTATATCCTCCAATGCCAATAATATCGAGATAAGGCCGGCGTCAGTGGACTTTCGATGGATAATGGGACAGAGCTGGAGCAGGTGTAAATGAATAGAATATGATGGGGCCAAGAATAGAGTCCTGTGGGACCCCGGAGGCTTACAAAGACATACTGCGTGTCTTCTGCTGTATCTGAAACGCTGACCCAGTGTTTCACAAGCAGATTTCCATTGATTAAGTGAAAACACAAAAGCTTCAGTTGAGAAAATGTACTTTGTTACTTTATGGGGGAAAAGGTCTGAAATCTGATTTACATACACATTTTTCACACTTTATGCGGAGACCTCTAACAAATATCTAAGGAAAGATCTGTCAAAAGTATGAGCAAAAGCATTTAATTATGATCATTCTTGTATATCAGCTCAGAAAAAGGTCACTGCCATCCATCACTGCCTTTTGATGTTAAAGGACGAAAAGAAATGTGCTCGGTATATGCTTGGAGGCTGAAAATGGAGAGGCTGAAAGTCTGGCTCCAAGTTTGTCTACTTGGCTATGTTATTTAGAAGAGCAACACAGTTGATGTAAGCACAAGGCAACACACAGACAAAAGGGTTGGCTGGCTCAGACCCAATTACACACAACCGTGACAGCAAGAATTGAGAGGTAGTGCAAACATGTACGAACACAGACACACAACCAAATGCACGCACGCACACACACACACACACACACATTCGGGCCGAATACATATCCACAAGGAGGAACAGAACTGATGCCAACATGCACACAGACAGGATCTCTTCCTCTCACATACAAACAAACACACACAAAGCAACGAGAATAGCTGAGACAGGTAGAACCAAAACCACAGTGAGACTTACTGAATATTTCATAATGTTTATACTGGCCTGTCAGGAGCATCAGAGAAGTGCAGTGTGTGCAGACGCGCACCGTCAGGAGAGGCAAACCAGGCAAATGTTCGGAGCCCACCAAAAAATTTTTTTTGCCTATAAACCCCCTTAAACCTCCCATAAAGGCAGCATACAGTGCACCACCGCTGCCCCAAAAAAAAACCCTGAGTGGGGCCTCTTGTAGCTACCGTATGACAGCGCGGTTGCGCTATCTCCACTTAAAAGTTGATTTGCACCGTCTCCATCGCTTTGTACAGTAAAGTGAGTGGGCGCCGTCAGGGACTTCTTGGTGCATTCAAACGCACCTCCTAAACTCAAAAATCTATACTCAACCGGCCACATAGGTAGTTTGAAACGGGAAAGTTTCCTTTGATGAAATACATCTGACTTTACTTTCTTGTTCTTTCACTACAGGATCGTGTCAGCATTAAATAAACTGGATGGTACATTTTCTCTTAAAGATGAACAAAGACTTAAGGCTTTTGTTGGTAAGAAACACATGTTTTCCCTACTTCCGACAGGACGTACAACGCGCTATTCGCCTGTTTGGCTGTAGGTCTATCCAATTGTATCCAGAGGCATTTCGGTCTGCTCCCGATGATAACGCCTGGTGGAAATCGAAAATGAGCTGAGAGGTTCCAGACTAAATGCAGGGTCTCGTAGGGGTTCTTTGGCTGGAGCCTCCCAGAGTCTAGGATCACCACTGAATGTCTGTTTGTATGTGTTTGTATATGTGCAGATTTAAAATAGTATATATGTGTGGTGACAGTTTTTTGTATTTGTGTGTGTGTCTGTTTGTGTGTGTGGCTGGGAGTGACAGGCCACTGCTGTGATTGGCTGTCAAAGCAGTGCTCACTGGAGAGCCTGTGGCAGCTGCAGTCAGTTCATCAGGGCTCAGTGATGCGCCAGGGAGCAGGCGGGTCACATGATGATTTTGGCAGGGTGGCGAGCTTAGATCAAGACTGGAAAAAATATATTTGTGGATGGCCATCTTAGTTTTTTTAGAACAAGAAGTGACATAATGTTTACTGAGGTAATAAATCAAGTGAGAAGTAATTTTCTCATTGACTTCTATACAATTAAACTTCTTTTTGCAGCCAGTAGAGTCGCCCCCTGCTGGCCATTACAGAGTATGCAGGTTTAAGGAACTTCACTTTTTAGACCCGGAGGTTGCTGCTTGGTTATGAAGAATTTGTTAGCTACATTAATTTACCCTTTACACTACCAGCAGTTGGGAGTTGTGTCTATGGCCACGTGATGAATGTTCAGTACGTCCAATATTCACTCTCCCTGTTGCTCTGGTTTGGTTTCCACAAAAATCCCGACAAAAATGCCGTTTGGTGCTGGGCAACTGACAAAAGTTAATGGAAATAGGATTCATGAGAGTAATCAGACTGGAACAAAACAGTAAAGTTGCGGGCCGTAAACCCCAAACAATGGGCTTTAAGACACTATAATGTACAGCATAGTTGGGTGATACTTATCAATGGGTTTGTCACTAGAAGCAACATGTTCACGTTACATAGTTATTTGATCCATTATTAATATAAAAATATTGATTAGTGCAGCTTTAAATTACTTTTCTGTTTGTTTTTGCAGTTTGCTTGGAATCATTCATTTGGACAACACAATTCTATAACATGATTACACAACGTATTTATTCCTTAACAATAGTATAATAAATACCAATATTGTATTACACTGGAAGTTGATAAATGATAATATTAAACTATTGCCCAGCAATAGATACAAGGAGCAGCAGTAGTTGCTTTTTTCTCCAATGGTATTGATTAGGATTCAGACTTAATGTTAGAAAAAATGATACCCCTTGAAGGCCTCCAAACAATAAACAATACAAGAACAATACTTTAGCTGGGTCAGGTGAATTTTGGACTGTTTTCCTCTCATTTAGTCACTTTTCTTTATTTTTTTTGAAGTAGGAACTTCATTTTTTCCCAAATGTTTGTTGTTTATCTGGCAATGTCCTATTAGTGAAGGAAAGTAAAATACGTTCTGCTGTTGTGGATGTATAACTCTGAGTATTCACACCTCAGAGCAAATTTTCACACAACTCCTACAGTCCTCTTGTATGCAGCGAAGAGATGGTACAGAGTGCTGTTTCTCCAGCATCATCCATCCCCAGTATATGCTGGAAAAGTCGGGTGGGGGCTGGATAGCTCGTTAGAAGACGAGCAAACCGAGAGCTGTGGTGGTGCTGAGGTCAGTTTCTCCCCCTCTGTCTTTTCTAATATGTGCACCCCTCCCCTCTTCCTCTCTGGTCCTGTTTTTCACCCCCGACCTCCCTCACCTTCTCCCCCTCCCTCCTCCCCAGTCTCTCTCCTCTCTGTTTGTTTATCTGTCTGCTTGTTACCCCCCCCCCCCCCCCCCCCCCACACACACACACACACACACACACACACAATCTCGCTCAGTAACAGGTGAGTTCCCAGAACTAATTACAGGAGGCTATTCCAGGGTGCAGCGGGGGCCGGCTCATTTGCAGGCGGAGGGAGCGCGAGGAGGCTGTCTAATAACATTTTCTACCGCCTGATTAAAAACAGCCCATAAATCACTTGTTCACATGGGTCTACGCGCGCGCACGCGCTTGTACACACGCGCTTGCACACACACACCCACGGTCTCAAATAGAGCCATCAGCCACATGGCTTTAATACACACTAAAATACTGTACAAGCAATTTAAGGGCCTGAAGGAGACACACACTTACACACCCTGTCTCACTGTCACATAAAGTCACTGCAAATTAGGCTGTTTATACATTCATATAATGTTATAGGAACAGTCATAGATTTTATATAGTTTACATGTATGCAAAGAACGCCCCCAGTTTATTTTTCATTTTAATATGTGTGATGAGGGAATAAAACCGCAAAGAGGAAGATAATGACCTCCACGAGGACTTTGAACAATGGGACTGAATGATGTCGAGATGATTCACCGACTCCAAAGTGATTTCACTGATGAGCAGAGAACTCATTAATGCGTTTCACTCGGTGACACTTACAGTACACCCCCGCCATTGATTTTCCGCACCTGCCTCATTTATTGTTTACATCTTCCTTACACGAATCATTGAGGAAATGAACATGGGATTGTCTAAACGACCCCAATATGTGGATGACAGGTGGCCGGCATGAGAACATACACCTCCTTCCTTGTACCATAATGCAGTTCACAGATGGGAGTCTATTAAATGTCAGAAAATAGTAAAAACTGCTAATCACAATTTCCTAAAGCCCAAGGTGACGACTTTAAATTGCTTGTTTTGTCCGACCAACAGTCCAAAACCCAAAGATATTCAATATATCCTCATATAAGACAAAGAAAAGCAGCAAATCCCCAAAATTGAGAAACTGGTTAAGAAGTTAATGCATTTTGAGGTTGAAAAATGACTTAAATGATTAATCGATTACCAAAACAGCTGGCGATTACTTTTCTGTCCATCAACTAAATGATACTACAAATCATGTCCCTTTTTTTTGTAAATTTGTGGGTTTTATGAACCTACAGGGAGTTTACCGTTATTAATTTCTGAAAGATTTTATGAGATGATTCCCTTTAATAAAACATTTATGCCAAATAAGGCGTAAATAAAAAGTCTTCAGCAGTTAAAAGGTAGAGTTTTCCACCACTGGCAGCACTATGGGACTAAAGACATCAGTACTTTTACTTAATTACTTAATTAAGTGCATAGTAAATTGACAGAAAAATCAATCAACAACCATTTTGATAATCTTTTAAGAGTTTTGGATGGCTAGTCAGACAAAACCAGCAATTAAAAGACCTCGTGTTTTTCTCAATCTTAAGACAATTTACACAATATACTAAACAAATAATCAATTCTTACACAACAGATTAATCCGTAATGAAAATGAAAATCATCGCTGTAGCTCTACCGTAATGGCCACAGTCCTGGTGTTCAAACACCCACAGAGCCGAGCCGACACTAACAGCAAGGTCATCATACTAAGTATAATCTTCCCTCATTCGAAACACAGTACACAGCACACCCAGTATGCACAGATGCACACTGTCACAAACCCCGAGCCCTCTAACTGGCCCCCACTGAGGTTCATATGGAGTGGTGCCGTCTCTTCTGGCAGCTCCTGGCACAATAACCCAGTCAGTAGATTAGCAGCGATAGCATCTCTGGCCCTGCACAGCAAACAATGGCCACTCTCTCCGTCTCCCGCACTGACGCAGGGGCCATTTCGCATGACTCTCGCTTGTGTCAAATGGGCAAATACGTGTTTGTTTACACGCAAACACACTCCAGCACACAGTGGTGAGTCGAATCCTGTGCTCAAAGCGCACAAATGGCTGTTGGTGGAAGGCAGGAAACAGCTTTTTACCAGGAAATACCTGACCCCTCTCTCTCCGTCTGCAGTCATGTATTGCACAAACTGATGGGTCTCCTTTGGAGGTGAACGGAATTTGATGTGAGCATCGGGGGGGTGGGTGAAAGTTCGATATCGTGGCGAGCATACCGCCTCTTCAACAAAAAGCAGCGGGTGACACGGCGTTCCAAAATACAGCGGGTGTCAAAAAGGAAGCGAGGGTGAAATCTAAAGCGACTCGCAGCTCCTGCAGAGGTGGGAGCAGCTGATTCCTCCCGCTGCTCGGGTGTCTAACTGCTTTGTGGAGTTTCATGCCGAGCCGCCGCTCACACCATTTCGCACAAACATACACCCCAACACACGCTGTCAGATAATCAGCATATCGAATCACGTACTGACTGCTTTACAGCACACGAGATTACTCTGGGATTGTGGAATAATCTAATTGATTCTTAGTTTGCGCCGCGGAGATGAGCACGCCCGACATGTATTCACACATTTACATTTCACAGAGAGCTCAGTGGTCCCTCTAGCTGTTGCTTTGCTGACCTCTCTTTCATTTTTTTTTTTTTTTTCATTCCTCGCAGCTCTCTGCGACTTCTCCCAAAAGCGGCAGGAGTCCTGCGGCTCCGTGTAGCCAGGAAGACACCGCAGATGGCTGAGCATGTTGAGCGCGGGCACACTGAGTACATCTCCCTCCCTCTGCGCTGCTGATGGACTATCGGGCCTTCTCATGATCACTTACTGAAGTAGAAGTCCCGCCAAGAGATTATGATTGGACTGTAATCGCCGGCTAGCTGGGAGGTCCTGATTTTGATTCAGTGCTTGAACTTTCTCCTCTCCTTATCTGATTTTCTTGTCGTCGCAGGGACACGCGTCGCCTGGTTGAACATTAAATTAAAACTTCTGCAATTATCTCGAGATTTCACGGCAGGCGCTGGGCGTAATATGAGACACAGGGATTCTAGGAAATCTTAAGTGTGTGTGTGTGTGACTCTGCCTGCATGCCTGTGTGTATGTTGTTTTGCATATGATTCTGCTGATGCAGGCAGATACGGGCACTGCATCTTCACTCAACACTCGGAGCCTTGAGCTAGAAAAGGGGCAAAACCCAAAACAGCGAAAATCAAAGAGTAAGCAAAAACCTGAAATAAATACACTCACAAACAAACGCACACACACACACGCACACAATCTATCCCCCTTATAACTCATTTCCCACTTTAGCAGCTCTTTGCAAGAACCATATTTGATTTACACACACATATAGTGTCAGACTTCACAGTGGGATGACCTATGAGCTTCGGATCAGCTCATATCCTGTGCGCACACACACACACACACACATAGACACACACAAAGAAGCTCCTGTCGCTAAGATGGGGCGTTCAGGCTCTGGAGCCTCAGAGTCACGTCGTCCAAATCTATAACGGGCAAAAGAATCCCATTTAACAACCTTGGGGTGACACAACATCCGCCAAAGCCCGGGCCATGCGTCACGCCACGCTCCGACGCGCTTCATCACAGCAAACAGCGCTACATCGCCACATAACAAATGGTTTTGTCGGGGAGGCGCGGAGCACCTTAGGATACTGTAGCGACTTTCTCAGGTTATACAAGTGTACGGTTAGGTGAGCGGTGGGCTAAAAGCGGGGCAAAGCAGCAGTGCCACACACCCAAATACAGAAAGAAAAAAAAAACGATAAGGCGAGCAGTCACACTGTCCTGTTTTAAGAGCTTCGAGCAGAGTGATGCCGTCTTGTCGTGTTAGTACAAAGTAATGGACTTCGTTTTTTGCATATCCAGACCTTTTATATGTCTGTAGGTGACATATAATGAAAGCTATGTCGCTCATCCAATAGTAAACTCTTTAAAAATTCAAACAAAACCCTGCATTCCTGTTTCACAGCACACATTTTTCTCACGGACTCAATTCTGACTTGACAGAACAGTTGATTTTTCCTTCTTTCTTGGGATTTTTTTTTGACAACACCTCAGGTGGAAGGAGCAGGGAGCACCCATCAGTATTCATAAAGCTAAAAGATAGTCATTTTTTGGAAGGAGGAGGGCCAGAGTGAAAGAGAAAAAGAAAGGCGAAGGCAAAATTGTTTGCTACACTCCGAGACAATAGATCAATAGGGCCAGCCTGCGGTGTGGGGAAAATTGTTACACTGTACTGTATCTCTGGCAAACAATACAGCAGAAACATCAAAGTGGTTACACTAAAACGTCCCTTTCTCTTGATGATGATTTTAAGTGGAGCCTTGAGAAATAAAGAACTCCATGACCTTGACCGCAAAGGACTTAAATGCCGGCTGGTGTGGTCTTTAGATTCCCTGTAGCCATGTCATTAATCTTCACACTTACATGTAATAGAAACAGTAAATGTGGTGAAATAATCCACCTTAAAGCATTCCAGCAATGTTAAAAAATGCTTTTGGCAATGTTCCTTTCAGTTCAGTTTTGTTTTAGAGATGTATTATTCTATTCCCACAGATAATTGGCCAGATGTAGACACTGAGAGATTCTTCAAGCAGCAGCTACATTTGACTAAAGGCATTTTTCAGCAAACTAAAACATCAACAGTAAATATCAGTTTTTGGTGTCAGGCGCTCAGAATCAAAGAGAAAGTTCTTCTGTGTTGATTTACTATCCTCCATCGCTGAAGAATCATACTGGGAAAAACTCGTTACAGAAGAGGCGACTCCTCCACTGAGAGTAGACTCAATAGACCAGAATGAAACAACAATTGTGTTTCAAATGAGGCAAAAACCTTCTCTTTTTTTTGTCTTTTTAGTGTCACTATTACACTCTCCATCTTTAGTACTGAAATCATATTCTTTGGGGGTGAGGCTGATGAAGATGTCATATATTCTGCAGTTATTTCGTGATAAAACTATCCGAGAAGAGGACACATTTTGTGAGTCAGATGCCATCCATAGAGTCACAAATATATCATGTTAACATTTCATTGATACATTTAGACTGATACGAGCAATAAATCATCATCGAATGTAAACACATGTACAGAATACTCACATGCACCAATTTGAACCCTGTTGTCTAATTGGGCCTGCAGCTCTGGATTACATTTTCATGATGACTATGCTACTTTAAAATGGCTTCTGAAGACCCAGAAACAAGCCAGGCATTAAAAAAATACTTCTAATTTGAATATTTCCTAAAAACCTTTCGCAAACTATTGTGCAAATTGTTTAACTGAGACAAAAAGACGATTGGGTTACTCTCTCTAAATAAATATATGTATACAATGTTATGCCTGCAGCAACTATTCTACGCCAATTTTTATTAAGTGACTTTGTGACAAAATATGAATCAGTACTGTATGTTTTGTGTCCAGTGAGTTGAGTGATTAGTCATTGTGTTAATCCTCGCTCTGAGGCATGCTGTTGTGAGAGAGTTGGTTGCTGTGTCTAATCTCAGGCATTGCAAAGATAATGATAAGAGTAAAGCAGGCCTCAGGGGCACACCGCTCTCCACATTTGTCACCAGGAGTTTCACGCTGCTGTCAAACGAGTGTCTGTGAGTTTGTATGAGGAGGAGAGAAAAAAATATATAGAAATATTAAGATGCGCTTCATATTTGTTGGCCAATAAATCAGGGCAGGAGATAACAGTAAAATAGTTCCCCATGTTTATCATTATCATTGTTATTTTTCTCTGGATTATTTTGTGGAACTTATCATTATCATATATTCTAGTTGTATTTTATTGTAGCAGTATTTAGAGAAGCTCGTGTTTTTAAGAGCTTCCAGACCAAAAGGGACAACAGGATATGTATGACACACTTTAAAGGGGGGAAAAAGGGACACAGTAAGTTGTGGTAATTGACCCCGGGTGAGCATGGGCAAAACCTTCCCCAGGTGTTTCAAGGAGGGAGGTGCACAGGTGGGGGAGAAGTGGGCAGAGCGTTACAATCACACAGGTTATTTGGGGACCTCAGTGAACTCCTCATTTCTGTGGGGCTTTATGTAGCGTGACGGTTCCAAATGAAACTCCCCGATCATGCGGGAGCGCTCTATTAATTTGTGGCTCAGGCCGCCTCCTTGGGGAGAGAGCTGCCACAGCCAGCACTGCATCCCCCTCTGCAGCTTCCAGCAAAAGCGTCTTGTTGCTTATTGACCGAGGAGGCGCATTGCAATGTTTCTCCACGTCCGCGGCTGTGGCTTTCGCCTCGAGAGCCGAGACGATCTATCATTTCTCTGGTCGCCTACTCCAGAGTCTGCAGGATGGATGAAAAGCAGCGTGAAATAAAAGTAATCTCGGTTCTTGGAGCAATATACAGGCTTTAGTTAGCTGAAATCCTCTCTGTTCCTACAACATAGCACGCTCTGAGAAATCTAATCTGGTTCTGTTACAAAGTCCTGTAGAAGTAAAACCACAATAACAAGAATTTCAAGCGAACATGTGGTAGTGTTTTATGAGCAGCAACACGCTGTGAAGGGTTGCCAATGTTGGACAAAAATACAAAAATGTATCTTCCAAATTGTGGATTATTTTAACACAAAGTATCAATACCTGTAAGGTAACTGATTACTATCATATGTCACATCACATATTAAAGTCACCTTTGTTTTCCTTGATTGTGAGATTGTGTTTCGGCTGCTATGGTGCTCATTACAATCAGACTCTATCAACAGGAACCTGCTGGCTGCAAAGGCATGCGTGAATGCACAAGATCACAAGGCTCTCTTAGGACCCAAGCCCTGAAGCATATACTTTCACATGAAAGGATGGCCAACACCGGCAGTCTTCCCACAACTATTCCTCATTGGCTTCTTCCGGCACTCTATATCTTCTTCTACCATAAAATATGCACTATCGACATGAATGCGGTCCAAGTATTGAAAAAACAACAGTGGCGTGTGTTTGATGAATTCTTCGTTTTGCGACTAATGCAGGAAGTAAGTTTGAAGATCACCATGATCAGCTTTTCTTCATACAGCCACTGAACAGGGAAAGAAGAACAAGGTTCGGTAGGTAGGACAGTGAAGTGTAGCCAAAAATATCCTCAGCCGAGTGCCTCGTGTGGGACCCACTGGTTTCAAAGACAAAGAAGGACTGGGACTGACACGTGAGAAAACTTCTTCCACCTGGAGTGCCAGCGCATCAGTCGACATCCGATGTCAGTAAAGATAAGACGCGTTCTTTAATTACTGAAGAATCCTTTGTGTTTTCCCATGGTGGCACACGTATTTGGGAACTTGGGAAGGCAAAAGTCCCAGAGTGCCCACATTGGGAGTAGGCCAGCTAGGAATGATGGCAAGTTAGGCAGATATACAAAGTAATTAAAAACACGCCTACAATTTGCCCAGTGCACCTTCTGAGCACTTGCAAAATGATCATTATGACTTTGAGAGATAATAATATGCTTGACAGAACAACCCTGGAACAGCTATAGTTGAAAATTCCTGCCCGCTGCTGTGCAGGAGAGAGTCACGTAACATAAAATCCATAGGTGTTAATAACTATATTGAGCAGCAGAACAACAAACATCATTAGCTTTCCGAGCAAATAACATTAAGCATGGGTGCTGCTTGAAAAGCTTCCCACGTATGGGAGAACAGGATATCTTCCCCCTACAGACGCTGGTGATGAGACTAGTGTGGGAGGACCACGAAACAGAGCGAGCACATGAAAAGAGGAAGAAATGAAAGGGGAAAAAAAAAAAAAAGTGGAAGAGAGGAGTCAAACAAGAAGAGATAGAAACAAAAATAAGCTGGCCCACATTGCATTAGGAGATTCCGTTTGAAGATTGTCTGGCATGGAGAAGCAATCAGGAGTGCAGAGACTGTTTGGCCTCACTGCGAGCTATTCTGCTGCACCGCGAACACATCTCAAGTGTCCCTCCCCCTACCCCTCCCCCTCCCCCATCTTTCTCTCTCATCTATTCCTCATCAAGTACTGCCTCCCATAAACAAGGATATTGGCCACCAGGCAAGAAATCAGAGAAGACTGATCCCTTTTCAAGATGGTCTCTGCATCATTTCCAAGCAGCATAAATCCCGCAAGGACACCGGACAACCTGAAGTCATCGTAATGCCGGGAAGTACCGGGGGGTGGAGGGGAGGTTTTTCTACCAGGATATTGTCCCAGACACTGTTTACAGGACCATTGTGAGGTTTGATTGGCAGATGGGCTGAGCTGCGGGGCGGGTCGGCAACGGGACCGCCAGCTATTCACTTAAGAGTCCATCAATCACAATTTAGCTTAATTAACCAGCAGGAACGACAAGCCAGGAGCCCACTGTCTGAATGGATGGATGGATGAATGGATACACGGAAATATGATAGACACAATACAACACAATACAGCGGAGGATAATTTAATACTGTAAGCCCAAAGGAAAACTCAGAATGCAGCGCCAGCGGAGAAAAGAGTACACAGCGGCTGATGCCAGCCAACAGAGAGACTGCTTCACGACATTCAGTTAGCTGGTACTGGCAGAGTTTATTTTACCCTATCACTTGATTTTACAGCTGATTTTATCTATTGCTTGCTGTTATGTTATTATCCAAGCTTTAAACAAGTTTGTCCCGTTGGCCTTGGGGTATAAGACGCTGACCAGGTAGTCACAACGTCTACGGTTTAAATGCGGCCGGAGACCTTTGTCACCCCCCCCCCTCTCAACTCACACACTATTTGCCACTGTCAAAAATAAAGTCACAACAACGTGGATCGTGGGAAATTTGAACATCCAGCTAAAATGAAATTACAACCCCATCTGCTGTTTTATTATTGAAAGCTCCCGGACAGCGACTAGACGGACCTTGAGGTCAGATTGTTTTGTCAGCGGCTGTTTTGAAAGTGAAAAATGAACTTTAAATCTCAACCTTCAGGTGCTTGAAGTGCAAAGAAAAAGGGAAATTTGAACAACAACTCCATGACAACCGAACAAACACCATCTGTTGGAAGCGCTGCAATCAGGAAGATAGCGAAATACAATCAAAAGCTCCAGAGAAGCAACTAAATGGACTTTTTTAAAACCACGTTTTAGGGATGGGTATAATATGAAAATAAATGTATACTAGTGGCAAGAGTTTTGGTACCACAACCAGTTCCAAACATACACTTGGCCTGAATAAACTAGTCATAAAATTGGCAACATTTTGATTTACATTTTGATCAGAAAGATCAGACCAAAGAATAAGTAAACAAGATATAAAACTCATCAGACATTCAAAACCAGTGGTACGGTACCACGGACCACACTCCGGTCAATATGAAATAAGTATTGATTTTCAATACCCAGTCTGAAGACTTTTAAGAATCCTAAGCCATTTCCTTCCACAAAGTTGCTTTTTTCAGCATATAACGTTTTCACTCAAGCCCAGAAGCACACACATTTATGGTTGCTTAATAAAGGCCACTACCTGGCTCATCTCATCACGTGGGTAAGTGTGTCCGAAAGCCAGCGCCGCTCTCTTATTAGTGTCTTCCAGCGAGCGCAGCTACAATTACCAGTAGTCCATTTCTCTATCCCCGCGATGGGCCACACGTCCGCAGCCTCTGTAAACTAGCACTAACTAACGCTCAAATTGATGCAGGGCCCACATCCAGCAGGAGGAAGCTGAAAAATATAGTTTTTTGGGCTGTCAATACATGGCTCCTCTTCATTATGGTTCTATCTGTGCCTCAGCCGTGGCACATTCACCTGTCTGTTAGTCTGTCATCCAGCCACCCCTTCCTGTCATCCATCCATGTCCATCTCACTGCCTTCTGAGTCCAAATTTCATCTGTCAGTATGTTGGCACCCCTCCACTGCGCTTCACCTGCTGCAGTGCATCAGTCCGCTCCCATGAAAAAGCCCTTTTAATGATGACTCATAAAGAGGTTTTATTATGTCCGTGTGTGCATCTGCTGTGCAGCCTCTTACAGTACCAGCATCTGTACCAATTCACTACTCATCCCAAATTCTCTGTCCATTTTCAGCAAAGTTCTTGTCTCGCCTTTACTTACAGGCAACTTCTGTTGAATTCTTATAAAGCAAAAGTAAATGCCATTTACTACAAATCACATGTACATCACTGTTGAATGTTTTAGATTTTTGAATTCCAGGTGTTCCAGGTCCAAATGTGTTGACAAGGTCTCCAAAACTCTCCAACAAAGTATGCTTTGGAAAATGATTGCCAGTACTATAAGATCTACAAGATTTATAGTAAACAGACTAAAACATGCAAAAACACTAGTAAAGTCTATGTATGCCAAGGGAACATGTTGTACAAACTGTGTGCCATCATTAAAACCTCTTTTCATTTGCCTGTCAACACACCACAGGTGTTGCGAAGGTGTTTCTAAAAACCAACTGAACTATTGTGAAAATGATTTGTGTCAAAAACTCACCCATCCAAAGCAATGTGTTATGTTGGGTGCAATGTTGTGCTAAGGTAAAGAGACTAGGTAGGAAGGAATGAAGTATTCTTGTGAGGTTTTTGGCAAATTCAGACATGTTACACTTCAGATGAGCTAAGTGCAGAATAATTACTATTCTGAAGTAGTGAGGAAGTACACTACAGTATGTTGTTTCAAAAGTTGCTTTTACCTGAGAATGAATAAATGGAAATAAGTAAGATAAGATACAGCAAGTGAATGCTAATTTCAAAGAGCTCTTCGAGTTCTTGCAACAGCTAAAATAACCTAATAATTCACATCAGAACAGAACGAAATAAATGTACATTGGAAGACACCGCATAGTATTATAGCAGCGTTTTTTTAAAGTAGAAAAATCAATATAACGCCTGTGTTTATGCATGTTTACACCCATCACATTTCATTTAACACATCTGATAACACGTTTGGACCCCCTTCACCCTCCCACCCCTGACACATACATCAATATTAACCTTCAAATTCATTGCTACTGAAACAAATCACATCATTAACTATAAAAAGGTGGATATTTGGATTTAATTGACTAAAAAATATAGCCTTAAAAATCAGACTGTGTCAGCAACTTTTGTCAAATCTATATTGGAAACCAGGGTTACTGAGAAGTAGAAGGGTAGGAGAAGCACACAGCCTGCCCACATTTAATTTTTGTTTATGTGTGTATTATCTTTCAGAAATCTTCTTCTGCAGTTTCTGTTTGGCATATGATTAACATCAGGCCACTCTGAGGCAAACCCCAAGCCTTCAGTGTGGTTATTAATACGGTCTAAGTGGGTCACTCAAGACGCACAGCCCAAACTGGAGTGGTTCTGAAGCTCTTCTGCCATTTCTCTGATCCCTCTGTTCTTCATTTAATCATGCCTTCCGGGTGCCCATACCCAAAAAAGTAAGCCCCAGACCAACAGTGCAGCGTCCCATGAGAGGATGTGCTTTGGAGGAGCAGACTGTGTGAAGCGTGTGACTGTGTGCGCGAGTGTGTCCACGCCGTGCATAATCTACAGAAGTTGAAGTGAGCAACAGGAGAGGGGGAGGAAGACCATGCAACCGCTTTCCTCCATCCATCTGTCAGTCAGCCAGTGTGCCCACTGATTCTGTTGTCACCCTGGCACGCTGGCTCTGCCTATTAGCCCGCTAGTTAGACTGGCATTTAGACTGGCAGGACACACATAAGCAGGAGCCAAAGGGTCTCCAGCTTGGCGAGCACCAAACGGATGTAAAACAGTAGACGAACCCACAGGAGCGCACGGCAACATGCAGCAGCTGCCTCCTCCAATCACGTCACTCTGGCCTAATTTGATTCCATCGCGACAGGATTCAATTACATTTTATTAATTTTGGCACAGTGTTACTCCACAGAGTTTGATTCAATCTCTGGCAATGCAATTTAACTAGATGCAATCTGATTCACTTGAATTGAATGAATTTTTAAACATAATCTCCTCTTGCCTTCCACCCTCTGTATGAATCTTCTCACTGCTCACTCTATCCTTCCCAATTTTCCCTTTCTTGGATTCAAAATATAGAATATAATGAGTGACGCCGAACTCTTCCTATAAGAGGACCCTGACTGCTTAGTGTATCTACATTTTCTTGGCTGCTGGTGAGGATAGAGTCCCGGAGGAGAACATTAGTCACTTCTATGATCATAATGGGTAATTTGAGTGAAAATAGACCGAGGTTGGCAGAGGGCATTATTGAACATGCTGCTGTTTTTTGCACCGAGCATCACAAATAACCAGAGGTTTTTCAGAAGCAAATGCCAAATGTTCACCTACTGGAGTTTGTTGCTGGAATGTCATAGCTCTTGTCAGTACCTCTGCTATTGCCTAAGTTATTTAAAAGCCAAAAAGGTGTCATTAAAGGACAATTCGTCTTCAAATACATATGACTATATTTGCAGCACAGTTCTCTTAATCCCTGACATAAATCCTGTGAACTGAGCTGTGAGCTGATGACTGTACGGCTTGTACACAGAGCGGTCTAAGATACCCTTAAGCAAGGCAGTTCTGCCAAGGTGCTGCACTAAAGCTGACCTCTAGGCTTACCGATGAAGTAGTTATGTACATGGACGGATTATGAGACAACGGGCCCAAGCACACGGACATGTAAAAGCACAGTCGCTGTAGTCGTTTTGTGACTCCATGTGGTCATTTTCGCCTCTTTGTGGCTGCTGTGAGTCTCTTTGTAGTCGTTTTGTGTTCGTTCGTGGTTGTTTCGCATCTCTTTGTAGTCATTCTGTGTCTGTCGTTGGTTTGTCTATCTTTGCGGTCTTATCAAGTCCTGTGGAAATGTTGTCCCTGTAATTGTTTTTCCGTGGTCATTTTGCATCCCTTTATGGTCGTTTTGAGCGTCTCTGTGGTCATTTTGAGTGCCTTTGTGGTCTTTTTGCGTCTCTTTGTAGTCGTGCGCTTGACTTTTTAAAAAGAATAGTCACTTCAAACAGAAGCTCTGGTCCAGCGGCCCCATGGACCCCTGTGCCCCTGGGCCAGTGCTCCGTCTATGGTTATGTAGAGATGATAAGGTTATTTAAGAAGACAGACATGGACTTCTTGTAACTGCTGAAACAAGGCATTTGAACAAAGTTTTAGTCTTTGTCTCTTCTCTCTAATAATAGAATACTTCTACAGTCTTTGAGTTTGAAAGTAGACTGGAACATATGCAGGTAGGAGTTTGAAAAATATGGCGGTGTCATATGTCATTACGACTGCTCATTTCCTTCCGGTCTTATTTCTGCCATTTCATTCGCCGCAAGCTGACAACAACCCTGCAGCACAGATGTTTGGCAGTGCTTCTGTCACGTATCCAGGTGTTTAGAATATAGCACTCTGCTCCTGTCTTATATGTAGTGTACAAATTCAATACTAAGGCCTTCAGTCTGTGAATCGGGTGCTAAAGGGCACACATGAGGAATCAAAAGCTTGCAAGCAAATAAATAGCATATCCATAACACTGAGATTGCCCTTTGTACAATTCAGAGGCCTGCTGACTCTAGTCGTTCCTTAAATTGATTTCTCATATGCGGCTGCCTCGAGGGGGCGATTCCATTTTCATATATACTCTAGGTCTCTATATGCATGCTCTCCATTGCAGTCTATTAATCAAATAATGCAATCAATTTCACCTTGCAGGACCAAGACACAGGCCATTTCTTTTGTGAACGGCTTTGCATGTCTTTAATAGGAGTCTGTGATTGGTGTTGCACGGTGTTAAGAATTGTGTGCAGCATTGTTCCAGTATCAAGTTATCAGCATGGCAGGAAATAGAGGAGATCAGAAAGTTTTGGGGTATTGATTTTAAAAAAAAAATGCTTCCTGCAAGACGAGTGGTGTGAATTTCTGAAAAAAAGAAAAAATCTGGACTCGCCTCATAAATATTTACAGTGTGATTCATTTGTGTAGTTTGAGGCAGAGTACAGTATGTGTGGGTAAGCGTGTGTGCCCCTGTATTTATGCTCATGTGAGCACACGTAAACCAGGACTACAGGATGTAAGCAAACCCCAAACACATGCTTAAGCCCGGGCTCTGGGTGCAATGAGAGACACTTAAGTGTAGGGGCATAAATCTTTTAAACCCTGAGCCACTGACATTTCCCCCCCAGAGATACAGCAAAATATCTTAATTACGCCACTTAACATCACATTGGCGAGTCCCGGGTGAGCCCAAGCAAGCATATAATTCATTGTACTAAGCATCGGTAAAAGCCAAATACATAAACCTTCAAGGATGCATACTCAAGTGCAGGGTAGACGGGGAGCTGGGACTTCAAAAGCAAATGTTTTCCTTCAAAGGCCAGAGGGGGTTAGAACACAGGAGGATATCTGCAGAGCTGGTGTGGCAGGAGCCAGGGCACTTGTCAGAAACTTTGTCAGAAAGCTGACGTCATGAACTGGCGAAAGCGAGTAAGACGTCTTCCTGGTTCCAGTCCTTTCACTGACGGTTTAGTGTCTGCTCCAAGCCCCCACATTGATAAAAGACTCTTGGGCATTATATTCAGCCTCCAGTGCACACCTTTCAACTATTATTCACATTACAGCAGGTTCTCTGCATTGTCTAACGGGTCACTCTGTGTGGACTTTGCTATTGTGAAAAGCATGATAAGAATGGAAATTGGTTGGTACGGTGATGTAATACCACTGCAACAAAGGGAAAGTAACAAAGCAATGAATATTCCAGTTAAGGCTTATGAACAGTATAGCCTCCTTGTTTTACCTCAGTGGGATTAAATGTAATAATACATGAAAACACCATTCACTGATGCTCTGAACGCATCCTCCTCATCTTCCTCTCTGTCATAACAGCAGTTTTCTAGCGGTCTATTGACTGAAATGGTGGAAATATGAACTGCCCATAAACTACATTCCTTTTAAAATGTTTAGGTGGCCTAAAGCATCTTGCTCGGTAATGCTGGGATCTTTATATAGAGGCTGTGCTACTGTTTTCATACCAGAAACCATAAGAAAAAACAAAACAAAACAAAAAAAAAAAACACATGAAACCATTTGCTGCAGTTTTGCACCAGAAATCTCCACATGACAAGGCAGCCACTGCTTTCTAATCAAAATGATGTGCAACGTTCCTTAGGACAAGTGTTAAATTATACATCAGTGGTGTCAGAGGGACCTGCTATTAAAATTCAGTAATTTTTACACATCCTCACACTGGGGTTATGTTTAGCACACTGAAGTATAGTAAAAAATATATATATATGATACCCCATTTTTGCTTGAGCACCCTTTGAAACCCCCTCAAACACCCCCCCCCACTCCGAGGGACTTCAACCAAGCAGTGTGGACGCATGACATGCGACATGCTTTAATGACCACTGGCTTATGGCTCCACTCTTGGCACCACTTTGCAGCGCTCTACCCCCACCTGCCGTTGTGCGCCAGGAACCCAGCGTGGCCACACTGCAAGAAGTGTGAGAAGAAAAAAAAAAAAAAAAACCTAACAACTCCCTCTTTTTGGGGTAGTTCAGTCTTGAGAAATTCCGTTTGTTTTTAACAAGTGAGGGGGTGGGGGGACAAAAAATCTCGCCATGGGGATAAAATAACTCGACCATCCTCTCTGCAAATTAACTTGTTGCAGGATTTTGATACTGAACGAGATAAAAAAAAAAATGTAAAAAAATCATCTCATCCTCCGAGCAAATCTTTCTCCGCTTAAAATAAAAGCGATTACTAGTAAACGTGAAGCTGCAGGAGTTGGGTGGTTTTTTTTTTTTTTTTTTTCTTTTTCGCAGTGCACGCCGGGGCCGTGCCCGCGGGGACGCGCTCCGCTGACCAGGACACAGTTCAGACACACACACACACACACGAGGACGGGGGGGCTTTCAATCAGCTCCTTTTCCAGCAGCGGTCACTCAAGTAACATTTCTGCCCCCCCACCCCACACCTCGCAGGGCGCGCGCGACCCACGCTCGTGTGCGCACGGACACACCATCACCGCCCCCTCAGAGTCAGGTGCGCACACGGGAATGAAAAAAAAATAATAATAAAAAACCAATTAACGCGCTCTCATGCCCAAACTTTGCGGGCTCCACGTCACCGTGCAGGCGCTGCTGGGGGCGGTCTTCTCTCTACAGTATGTGTCCACGCCGAGCAGCAGGACGGAGTGCGAGGGAAATAAATAAAAAATAAAAAATAAAAAAACCCGGGGAGGAGGAGGAGGAGGAGGTCCGGACGCACCGGGTCCACAGCGCGGTGCCAGCTTCACGCAGCCCCCCGAAGATTAAGAAAAAAGAAAGAAAGAAAGAAAGAAAGAGAGAAAAAAAAAACTAGACAGCAAGGGGCGAGCCGTGTCAAAACGATGGAGATAACAGTTTTGGTCCTGGAGGGGGGGGGGGGGGGGGGGCGCAGAGTGTGTGCCACAGCAGCTCGCCCACCCTGCGAGGACCCCCATCATAATCCCCCTTTTCAGTGAGGGGGAGAGAAAAAAAAGAAGCATTCTGGCCCCCCGCGAGACGTGCCTCAACTACAAAACAACGTCCAGTTAAACAATCCACCCCTCTCTCTCTCTCTCTCTCTCTCTCTCTCTCTCTCACACACACACACACACTCTCTCAACCTCTCTCTCCCTCATCCCTCTCTCTCTCCCTCTCTCTCTCCGCCTGCTGCAGATCACGATGGCAAATGCGCTCAACTTGTCCACAAAGTCACCACCGAGCCTGGGGGGCTCCCACCGCGCTCATCTCCCCCCCCCCCCCTCCCTCCTCTCCAATCTCCCCCCATGTCATCTGTCCCCCCCCCCCCCCATCATCCCAGTACCTTGGCTGCCGCAGACGAGCACCCCGAGGAGATGGACGAGTTGGAGCATGGTGGCCGGGCTGCCGGACGCGGCTCTCAGCTGCTGCGAAAAACGTCGAGGGCGACACACACGCTCGGCTCCGCTCGTCCGCCGTCTCGGGCTCCGCTGGCGACTGGTCTGCCTCGGCTCCCCTCCTTCCCTTCCTTCCTATACGCGCGCTCCCGCCCGCCGCTCGTCCACCGCGCTTTGCCCTGCGCTGAGGAGCTCTCTCTCCTCCTCCTCCTCCTCCTCCCCCCCACCACCAGCATCACTTCTCTCCAAACCTTCACTGCTGGAAGCTGATGATGAGAAGCAGACAAAAGGGGGGAGCATGTTTTTTTAAAAAAAAAAAAAAAAAACATGATGTAAAGTTGAAAGGGGAAAATTTTAAGAAAAACTAAATATCTTCGGAAAAATAGTTCCCTATTGGCAGGGCTGCAGCTAGGAATTCTGGTGGCCCTTTTTTAATATTCATGGGCCCCTGGATTCCACTACCTATAATCCCATATTTATCCAGGCAAACATGCAAAGCAAGACAAATGTTGCCCTGTGTGAATAAAGCCTTTGGGCATCGTGCAGGAACATTTCCTATTCTTATTCTGCATTTCTCCAACTTTACTCTTTGAGGTTTGCTCGCCAGAGTCTTCAAAGTGGGATTCCCCAAAACACTTTTTAGCTGCAGGAACTCGTTCAAAACTGCTTGCCTCGGCCTCAGGTTGCCCCGCGTGGCCGCCTGTTTGTGGGCAGGTTTCATTAAAAAAAAAGTTACCATAAAGTGACATTCACAGTCATTCACAATGACAACTTTTTCTCTGTTTGGCCTTTCATCACAACACCCTCATTCAGACAGTAAATGCACAGTAGCTAAAAGTCTGGCTGATGTAGTACCATCAAATTGAATTTAAGTTTTTGGCAATTAGTGGAGGATTTAGCAGCTAAAAAGCCAGATATTTACATCAGGAGCTGGTGGAGACCAAAACAGAGCTAATAGGAGAGTAAATATTTCTCCAAATGAATTCTAATGTTGTTCCTTTTTGGCTCGATGAGTAAATAAGCAACTGTTTACTAACATGTTCCCTATATAAACTTTATAGAGGGATAATGTGTCCGTGTTGTGTTGATAGCTTGTTTTGCTGCCCTGAAGTGGCCAAAAAAAAATCAGCAACTTCGGATTTAAACACCAAAGCACGTTGCCAAAATCTGCAATCTCTTCAAGTCTAGTTCAAGTGAAAGTGGTATCTCACAAACCATTTGTAGCAGCCCCAAGTATTTGCTGAGAATTGCAGTCCCAAGCTACATCAATTTAAAATACGCCATCCAAATGTAATTTTTAACCCACAAATAAGAGATGAAACATCCATAACGTCCATAATAGAGCTAACATACAGAATACAGTTAAACTATAATACACATACATTCATGCTCCAATTCATATGTGTCAATATTTTAGCCAATAATGTCATTCTGACATTTGATGGAAAACACTGCATACTCACTGAGAATATGTTAACCTGCACAGGTCATAAACAACAAGAAACTGTAATTTGTTGGGCAAACAGTCAATAGAAAGGAAATTAAACTTGTTTAGAGCTATCAAAGAATACTGATATCTGATTCAAACTAAAAGAATTTATCAACACAACATGAAACGAATACATTTCACCAGTAACATAAGGCATACTTGGATTTGTAAAGGCAATGATTCTCATCTCACCTGGAGTCAAATAACTCTCAGCCTTGCAGGCATCCCTGTTGGGAGCAAATGAAGTGCTGAATTAAAACTGAGAACACACTGATCCACCTATAGCCAAGGAAACTGAAATGAAACTGGATATTGAAATCTATAGAGTCCCCAGTTGGAAGTATTATGGTGTGTTATGTCAATATGTGCTGAAAACCTGTGGAGTAGATATATTAAGTTGGTCGAAAACACCTCTTTTTGAGCCAGAAAAACCCAGATTATCCCTTTCAAATTCTGTCAAAATCATTCATTGACGTCTGAGGCAACATCGCGTTTGACAGCTGGATGGACTTCAATCCACAGTGCTCTCCTAGGTTCCTTTCAGGACAACAACTCATTTCTTGGCCCACGACTTGACCCATATTGCTGGGCAGCTGACGGACACGTGTCAAAAGGGCTCCATGGCTGTAATTCCCCAACGTCGCCAGACAGACTGATGCAATGAAGGTAACAGTACCAGGTAAGGAAAAGTCATAACCCGCCTAACAGCCATCTAGAGGTAAGTTGTTGGCTCACAGGATTTTGTTACGGTGCAATTTGTGTCAACCTGTCTAAGTGGAAACTGGGAAGGTGTGAAAATAGAGAGCAGCAACAATTCCCCAGTGAGGCCTGGCTGGAAAGCAGATTTGTATTTATATCTTGTTATGGTCTGCCCGACACCGCCACAATTGTTTTGATCAATGGTTAGTATAGGTAAATTAATCCCTAATTGATTGGCTTTTTCCTTATACAGCTGCATCCCTGCATTGCTATTCTTCCAGTTTCCCCCTAGCTGAGAGATGCGATCATTAGAAAAAGACAATGAATGCCAGAGTTTTTCTTCTACAGAGCAGGTACACGTGTGAATGGGACATCACTTCTTCCTGTGTCAATTGGCTCCCCGATGCCATGAGGGGTCAATTTATGGTTTTAATTGTGTTAACAGCACGGCTCCTTGAGTCATGGAAATAGCAACGTTAAAGCTTTTTTCTGTCCGGTAATATAAACGGTCTATACATGCCCTTTAACAAGATGGTGAAGGTGCAAAAATACCTTGTTATGCAGTATAATACAACACCTGTATGGAATACTCTTAACATTAACCATTCTGCATTTATAAAATGAGATTGTTTGAAGAGAAGAGAAGGCCCTCAGTGAAAACGTGGGGCTCGGTCTTACATCTTCTTGCCGAGTTCCTGCACGTTTCCTTTGGGTGATTTGGTCTTCTACGCTCCAAATATATAGATTGAATTTGATCGTCCGGGATGTGTAAAGAAAATACTCTCTTTATATACCACTTAATTTTGCAGGATTCACAGTAAATGGTAAATGGGCTGCATTTACACAGCACTCACGGCATCATAGTGACGGTCAAGTGACGTTAATGTTAGCCTATCGAGACAGAGTATGTCCACACGTCACGCTTTCAGAATGGTAGGTGTACACATATCAGCAGAAAAACTATAATTTACATAATTACATTGCTTTAAAAAGGCACATGTTCCACCCGCTTTAAATGAAAAATAACATAATAACTGCTGTCAGGGTATGTCTAACTGTATTTAAAGTCTACAATCCATTTCACAGAAAACATGTCACTGGTATGGACCCGCCACTTCACTGTTGCAAAGTATTGCATAATGCAGCTTCCTTTATGCTGGGGAAAAAAAAAGACTAAGTGTTTTGCACCAGGGGAAGAACTTGCGGCCCGTCTTGAAGTCGGTCTGTCAGCGATCGCCTCGTCATCACCGCTGTCACCCGGGCGAGCCTGTTGCCCCGGCAACCGAGTGCAATGGCCTCGCGCTGGCGTCACGCGCACAGACGTTGTTGAGGTCTTTGCAAAGCTTAAACAAGTTCACGTGTCATCGCCCTGATGAGCGGTGAGGACGCGTTATTACTTCAGGTTTAATCAAACACTCGCTGGCAGTGCGGCACCTCCATTCCAAAGCCTTTAAGTTTGACCTGCGATTATAACGCCTACAGCAGGACGAGAGCTGTAATTTATTAATGTTTTGATGTTGACACAGTGTGAGCCATAGTCTTCCCTTCATTTTATTTGCGGGGGAGACAAATAGCTTTCATCACATTAGCTCGGAACAAATGTGCGTTGCCCTGCTCACTCACAAGTCTTGTCAAAACCGTAGCACGCTACCAGGACCTCTGCGGGTATCACAACAAATTACAACTTAGAGTCCATTAACATCTTCCACTGCTGGGTACAGTGGTGCAAAGTAAATCTACTCAAGCACTATACTTCAGTACAATTTTGAGGAATTTGGATGTAACTATTCTCTGTTTTATATTTCTACCACAATACATCTAAAAAAAAACAACCTTTTTACTTCTGTATGTTTATTTGAGAGCTGTAGTTCTATAGTATATCTTTGAGCCTATAAAATATGATGCATTTTTATGCTTTAAAGTATCAAACAGTATATATAAGGTTTAAATGTGTTCCACTTTAAACATGCTACTGCTTCCATATCAATACATCAGAATAATAAAACACTCTTAAAGGGGCCATTCTGCATCATGACCACCTTTAACTTTTGAGTATATTTCTCTAATGACAATTCTTAATTTTTTATTTTTGAATGATGGATTTTCACTTGCAAAGGAATATTTTTACACTTTTGTATTTTTTTTTGTAAGTTTACTTTAAACAATACTAATGTGCACTTTTTATTTCTATAAGTAAGGCATTTAAATACTGTACTTAAGTACAATTTTCAGTTACTTGTACTTTACTTTAAAATGTATCTTCAAATCATTAAAATCACTTCTACTCCACTGCATTTCCAAGGGAAATATTGTGCTTTTTACTCCACTATATTTATCTGACAGCTTTAGTTACTTCTTACTTTTCTGATAAAACTGTACTTTTACTTAAGTAAATGATTTGTAATTAAGTATTTTCACATCGTTATGTTCCTACCTTTTAAGTACAGGAACTTCTTCCACTACTGAATAAAGGCAGTATTTGGAATGAAGGAGCATTTACGGTTGCTGAGCTAGGTAAACTGCAATGTTTATGAGTCTGTTGGGAGAAAAAGTCCTTTTCTCAATACGATTGTGTTCTTCCCTGAGAAAATGGTGTTTATATACAAGTCAAAGTCAAAATAAAAATCTCATATCATGCTATTCCTTCTGGGATTTGACACACATGTAGAGTATTAACTTGTAATATGGCAGAGAGACGTCTTTCAAATTATATTACGGTTTTTTCATCTTTACAGATCTCCCCAAAGAAAAACGCTTTTTTTATATATACAAATTCCTCTTAAAGTGAAGAGGACGTTGCACGTCAAAACATCAGTTCCCTTGATAATATGTCACACTATGCATTATAACGTTGCATGGAAGTAAGCTACACCCTTCCATGACACAAACAGAGTTATGCACATCATTGCCTAAAGTGTTTTTTCTCTCAAGTGCAAAGAAAACATTGTGTATATGATGAAATAGAGGCGGTGAAAAACAAGCAAAAAGTGCTTGCCTCAGCAATTTCTCAGACACTGAACACTTTATATTCAGCACAAGGAAAGCGGGATTATTATGATTAATGTGGTGCGTGAATGTTTTTAAGCAAATGACAGAGAGCAGAGCTACTGGAACATTGTTGATTCAGAAAAATTACACATGCTTAAAGTTGTGTGCATACAGTAAAGGGTGCAAAGTGATGTAAGACTTTGATAAACTGAATGCCTGTCAGCCTGGGAGGGACTTCCAGATGGTCACCCGCTTCAGAGCTGACGCTCAGACTGTCAACCTCGGCATGTCCGTTTATGGAGCCTGAACTGAAACATCAACAAAGTACAGTCACCATCTGAACTGGTGCGTGGGTGCCGTGTTTACTACTTCTGTTGCTGTGTCGCCCTGTGAAAATTTGTGCTGTGACCTTTTCTCTTCTTTCACCTACATACAAAAAAAAAAAAAAAAAAAACAGAACAAAAACTCGGTTTGGATTCTTCTGAAAAACAAATGTCCCTCCTTGTGGGATTTAGCGATTCAAACTGAACTGATTCAAATCCACAGAAACAAAAGAAGGAGAAAGTGAAAACATGCAAACATATCTCCCGCAAAGCAGTTCTGTGAATTTGCTTTGCGGCGTCCTCTTGCCGCAGGAGTTTGACACCGGTTCACGTCACATGTCACAGTAGGTTCAGGCTAAGAAAACACTTGTTCAAGGTAAGTGAAAGGTTTTAGTTAAATATTTTAAGTCAACACATCCCGTCTCATGCGTCGAATCACTGTTGACTTTTTGACTGCCTCTGACATTAACCAGGTTCTTTCAGGCTTTAGATGCCGAGAGCAAATATCGAGAAAAACAAATGAAATATGTTGACCTTAAACATTTTGCAGATACATTGAGTACAAATATCATGCTGTGGCAGTGAACGGTTTGTACATACTTATGTTATCTAATTTTGCCGGCAAAAAAGGTAATCCACTGGCAGCATCGCAATTCCTACTAAACATATTTGCTGTACAAATCCAATTTTGTGGTATGAGAACGTAATCTTTTGGAGACCCCGGCTGAAACACGACATGACAACGACATTGTTGCATGACAGGCAACAGGAAACAGTAATTGGTCAAATAGCCGTGCCGGTTTCACAGTAGCTGACAAACAGGAAGCCTGCATCAAATATGCATGACATGAGGCAAAATCCATATTTATGGGACCTCAGACAGCAAACCGAGTACAAATAAGGGCTAATTATGTACAGTAAACACATAACAGCAGCATGTGAGCGCCACCTTTGCGCTAATAAACTTTTGTTTACGTAAGAGACAAAGAGCATAACAGCGAGAAAGTAAGAGTGTGTCTTAAGTACAAGTACACTTGTTTAACACTTTATTGGCTCGAATGTAATGCGGCCTTGGAAAGTGTGAGTCAGTCCTATCTTCCGGCGGGAAGGGAGACCAGTCGGGGCTGTGATTGAGAAACCCCAGGACAGCCTCCTGACTCAGCACACAATGTGGGCAGCAGATAGAGGAATCACTGAGCCCCTTGGTAATAAAAATCACAGAGAGCGTACACATTGTCTCCCTGTCTCTGTGAAACACACATTCACACCTGCTGTAGCTTTCCGCCGGGCTATACTACAAATCTGCAAGGCGAAAAAAAAGCTGATATCTTGGACTTTCTTGAACATTTCTATCCTCAGTGGTATCCTGCACACATAAATCAATTACAAATCCCTTGGCTAATTGTATTTGGACAGTCTGCGAGGGCTGTATGCTACAAACAGATGCTCGTGGGTGCTGGTGGTAGCTTTCTCTCTTGCGATGAGTACTGCAAATTAGCCCGAAGAGATGGCTTTTTGATGACATTACATACAACAGTTTTCCTTAAAATCATTTTCAACTCAAAAGAGCAGTTGTGCAACTGAACATTATATTTTTTTTAAATGTGCTGAGGACAGACTCCAGTGGATACACGCAGTTAGATTTAGGGCTCTAAATGTGTTATTTTGTCTCTCTTCCATGTGTCATAATGTGTTGTAAATGAGCTACGAAGTCACACTTTTGCGTGTGAGTGTAAAAATCAAAACACACAGGATGACTTAAAGAAATAATCTGTTTTTTTTTTTTTTTGCAACCCAGCTCTTATGTGCATAATTGCATAATAATTTGTGTACTCCGATTTGTCAAATTTTTGTTGGGCGTCAATGTTGCTCAATGTTTACGCCCCATACAGTTCACAAGCAAGCTTTTTAAATGCTTTAGATGCATATGGAAGTATCCCTTGTAATTGGTGGGGATTTTAACAGTGTGTGTGACCAGCTATTAGCCAGGTCTAAAGCTCCTCTCCCCTCGGACACACAAGCATCAGCAGCAATGAATGAGCAACAGGTGCAACATGCCGTAAGCGATTTTTGGTGCCTAATTCATTTGAATAAGCATGAATACACACTTTATTCCAGTGTGCATAATTCTTGCTCGAGAGTCGACTGTATTTCGACAGTAATCATGCTCAAATATTGGTTGTTTTTTTCCCCCTATACAAACCCTGTCAGATATATTCTGTGGTAAATGAACATTTCACTGTTCATTGTATTCTTTATAAGTGGGAAAACCCTGAAAAATTTGGGTCACTTTTCAATGGTGTAGCCAGTATAAATTCATTGTTTCAGAATACTTTATTCAAGACTGTCGACTAGAAGCCTTTTTTGTGGACCTTGATCCCCCTCTGAGGACGTGTACGGAGAGTCTCCCATAACTTTAATGGAAATAGAAACAGCAATAATGAAAATGGCGACAGGGGAGAACCCCAGGAGACCGCAGCCTGCTGTATTCTATAAATGCTTCAAAGAACTTTCCCCATTTTACATAATTTGTTTGAGGAAATGTTCTAATCTGAGCGTTTGCCCTCATCCATGAGCAGAGCTGCTACAACTGTTCTGTCTTAACTGGGTAAAGATCTTCTTGATGTGGGCAGTCCCCGACATGAGTATAAGATAGATGTTAAAATTCTGGTGACATGCCTTTAAAAACATTGATTATTCATATAGACCAAGCTGGGTTAATGCCATTGTAGTGTAATGTCATATATGAAACAGATTTGTATCTGGCTCTATGATTTGCTGATGGGTTAGACCAAAGTTAGAATTCCAGTTTCTGAAAGTGTTTCCAGTTCTTGTTCTTGTTATTCTTTTTCTGTGTGTTTGAGGTGAGATTATATAAATGCAAAGGTGGAGCATGTGTGACTAACCCACTCAATCTGTCTGCTGTGCATTTTTAATTAAAGAGGGTGGCACAACTACAGGAACTTTGGCAGTAAAATAGTCCAGAATATTGTTAAAAAGGTGTGATTCGTCATGTTCATCCTCAATACAGCTTACATTTAAAGCATCAAATCTGTACATGTATTATTAATTTTGTCAAGCACGGACTTTAAGCAGTTATTATTCTTTGAAAAGCACAAGACAGGTGTCAAAGGATGAAAATCTTATTCTGAAGGAAAGCCTTTCATTCTTGTGCTATTAGACAGATCTGTTAGACAGCAAAGGGAAGATGATTTGCAGCTTAAGTCAAAAGCATCACTTAAACCCATCAAACATCCATTAAACCTCATTTTTAATCTCAGTCCATTGATCCAGAGTGCCGCAGACCAACAACTGTACCAAAGCTATTAAGTTAAAAGAGTTTCTACTGGATGATACCTGACAGGTCGTATGGTGAAAATAAATGTAAAATATATACTTTACTTGCACGTCGAGATATAAAAGACAATCCAGTTTATTATCTGGAGATCAAAACTAGAACAGACAATTTGAAGTCAGATTGAAATATTGTCTGTTTCTTAATAAAATGTCCTATTAGCCAGTTTCTTAGTAAGTATCTTTCTGATGGTGCCTGATGGTCTCTCCACCCGTTCACACAAGTTTTTATACTCGCTGGAAAACCATAGGGACATGACACACTGCCAGGATCTACTCTCAGCATATTTTTATGTATAGGTGTGTGGCACTGCAAACTTTGTTCTGGCTGCATCCATAAGTAACTTTTACAGTCTGTCAGTTGCCCTGGTCACACAGGGGCGATAAAACTCATGTGTTTACACAGTTTATGGGGTAATTGTGTCATTAATTTAACACCACAATTAGGATTTTAAACTGTCTGGATCCTCTCATCAATTATGCAGCGCTTTAAAACTGTGGGATAAAACTTTTTCCTAAGACTTTTTACTGTTATAACCTCTAGCCACGCGCATAAAAACAAACATTATTTATGTTTTGAGAAGTATTATATCCGTTTGATATTACTTACTGTGGTGCGTTAAAAGAGTT
This sequence comes from Lateolabrax maculatus, assembly GCA_031216445.1. Lineage (NCBI taxonomy): Eukaryota > Metazoa > Chordata > Actinopteri > Acropomatiformes > Lateolabracidae > Lateolabrax > Lateolabrax maculatus. The sequence continues at coordinate 5,446,670 of CM062215.1, read as the reverse complement.
TAAAAACCCCATGTGATGTATTTCCTGCATTATTTGCAAACTGTATACGGGATGTTATTTAAAGCTGCACTGATCAATATTTTTATATGACAGTACCTATGGGTCAAATGAACGTTGTGTGAAAGACATAGACATGAAATTAACAGCCGACTCTGCGGTTCCCTTCAGCTCTACACAGCATTTTAGCGTCTTTAAGCTCCTTGTTTTGGTTTTGTGGCCCGCAACTTTACTGTTTTTCTTCTTCTTTCTTTCTTCTTACTCTCGCCTCTATTGTCAGTCTTTTCAGCAAATAAGCTCCAATAAACACACTGAATACTGCCCGTCAAGCACCAAACAGCAGAAAGACAAAGTTAACGAAAAGCTGGTAAACACTGAGGCCAAAACAGAGCTAAAAGGAGAGTGAATATTGGACACAAACTGGACTCCAAATCAAACCTAATGATGCTACCTGTTGTCGGCATGTTTACATAAGTAACTGTTTTCTAACATGTTAGCCCTATCAACTTTATAAGGTGATAATATGTCAACGTTGTGTTTAAAAGCTTATTCTGCTTCCCTCAAATTTCAAAAAACAAACAAAAAAAAAACACCTTACTGCTTTAAGGTGAGGAAAGATTTATAACTTGACAAGACAGGGAGATGGGGGGGGGGGAGGATTGTTTGTTTACGCCTATTTTTGCAGGATGAGGTCACCATTAAAGTTGTTTTCACGGAACTGAAGTTTTTCTCAAAATTGAGGTGTTGATTTCATGGGTCTGTAATGATTCAGAATGATTTATGTCGGCCTACAAGGGATGGTAAACTCAATTCACACTTAAATAAGTTGGTAAATAAAGTTTATTTATCCATTTTATACCCTACTGTCTGAACTCCCATTACTCAAACAGACACTAAATCTAAAAGACATTCAATATTAATAATCTGGGCTCTGTTACTCACGCGGCATGCATGTTGCTGTTCTATATGAAGCAGCAGCCTCTATTAGCACATGCATGCGGCTGTTCCTGAACATCCTTGAGGAATGAATGAGTCTGTGGGCAGTGGGGCGGATGTGAGGGGTTAGGTGAGATTATAGAGGGGAGTCTTGCAGAAAGTAATCCCCCAGCGGCACGCCAAGCGAGCCTCTCGGTGGTCAGAGGCTTTCGTCAGCCCGCTCATTAAAGCCCCCCTATCTCGTCTCCTCTCTGCTTCAAATTGCCTTCCCAGCCTCATACTGCGCTGGGGCCAAAGGGTCAACAGATTATCTTCTTAATCCCGTTAATCCGTCCTCACATCAGTCCGGGATGATTCTCACCATAATTGTATTCGCTGCCGCCTCAATTAGAGAGAAGCAGGGGTCTGAGGAAATGAGGTGGAATGAGACATCATGGCGGCATGCGCGCGAGGACGCACATATGTTTGTGGGCCGTGCGTGCGTGCGTGCATGCGCGGCGTGCGCGGCGTGCGTGGCGTGCGCGGAGGAACGGACCGCAGTTCAAGGCTGTGGAAAGTGGTTGGATTCGGTTCATCGCTGTGGGGCGAGACGGCGGCAATAGTTCAGTGAGGTGAAATGACGACCGCCCGACCGCTTCCTGCTCCTGTCGTCTAAGATGATTGCATAATTTAAGAAGTGAATCACTGGAAGCAGTGACACGGACAGTAACAGTACATCCGTGTGTGTATTAAAAGGTTTAAGTCAAAGATTTGACTGCTCCCACCCCCGCTTTTGAACATGTGTGCACTGTGGGAGGAAATAATATGTAAATAACATGAGTTCACAGTGCATGAGCATCTGTGTGCTTCCTTCCGCTTCTCCTATTATCCCTGTCAGTGTGATGAGTCAAAGGTTAACCACTCCTAATGGGTGGACATTATGTTAATTAGACGATCTATTAGCATCCTGTCAGATTAGGCTCAGCCGACACGATGTGCGGTCATAGGGCGAGAGGCTGAGTAAAATCCAAGAGGGGTTTCAGCACTTGAAAAACTTTTCACTCCTAATGGCGCCACACTGTGTGGCAAATGTCTTCAAGCTGGGAGGGATGTTAAAGGTAATGGCCACGAACTAAAGACATCTAAAGAATGTGGTGCACCAGACTGAAGAGGCACTTAAAGGTTTGATTGTACCTGCAGTTAGTGGTTTTTTTTTTTTTTGTTTTGTTTTTTTGGGGTTTAAATTAGAGGGAAATGCAATCTGTTGTGTTTTGTATCTGCTTTATTTGAGTGTACAGTGTCTTACTACAAGCCAACTTTTGATTTTAAAGCAATGCTGGGATTCACCAGTAGATAGCTCACTGGGCTGAGTTTTGGTCCTTGTCACTAAGCTTATGGATTTATCCAAAGTAGACCCGACGCTCTTCACCCTAGCTACTTTCTCCAGCTCTATCCTGGGGGATCCCAAGGCGATCGCAAGCCAAAAGGGATATACTATCTCCTCAGCCGGCTCTGGGCCCTGGTTAGGGTCTCCTCCCAGTTGGACATACTGTACCTCAACTGGTTTTTTTCAATGTAAATGAAAATTGCCAGTCGAGGTTTCTTGCATTAATGCTCACCATGCCAAATGAAAATCATCTCAGTTGCTTGTGTCCAATTCTTTTGGTCAGTACCTAAAGGTCATGATCATAGGCGAGGCAAATCAAGTTTCACCTTCACCCCAACTCGTAAACAAGACCTCAAGACATTCCTTTTTTGGGTGTTGCAACTCTCTCGGAAAGCAAAAGGGAACAAGCCACATTTTCCTAGCAAAATTGGCGAGTGCCTCTTATCCCTGCCACTTCAAATATGTCTGCAAACTGCACTGGTGCAAAGTCACAGGTCGATTAGGCCAACAGTAATACATCATCTGCTATCCTGACATTACCCAACTGGACGCCGTCACCCTCGGCTGCACCTAGAGATTCTGTCTATGAAAATCACAAACAGATTAAGGGACAATGGAAAGCCTTTGGTGGAGTCCAACACCCACTGTGAACTGGCTTTTGGCAGGCATTATGGACGTGTCTGTATTTCACTCGCTCTGCTGTTCAGAGCAATAAAGAGCACAGGCAGGAAAAAGCTGAATATGATCATTGGTCCAGACTTCAGTTTGCCCTCAATTAATTTACTTGAGCCAGGCTTTTCAGACATGAGGAACTGCCAGCTATGAGATGTCAACATCCATCTTTTCCCTACAAAAACCTGGTGTTCTGAGGGCTTTTTCTAAGAAAGTAGATACAGTTTTTCCAGTACAAGCTGGAGGAGTATATATTGGATTCTCACTCCTGACAAAATGCACCACATCACACTACACTTGGGGGAGGACTGAGACCTGCACTGTCAGACCTTTCAGTGCAGCTATTTATTTGTTTTGAATGACCTATGCTGCACAAACAAACTGCACTAAAGGAGTAAATGGTCCATGATGTAGGTCTAAAAAAACAAAAACACTGCAAACACGCCTGATGTGGCGGTACACAAAGATACAGAAAATGTAAGGCATTATGAACTATTATTAAAGTTTTGAATGTGAAAATGTAATTGCTCAATTCAATTGCATTCCAATTTCCATCCAAATACACGCCTTGTGTATCGCTGATTTCTCATCTACAGCACAAGCTGGATAAACTATAAAACCTTTTGCAATTTCCATCTTAATGATTGTCTTTTCTGTTTGATTGTTTACATTCATTTCACAGGTGAGCGTTATACTGTATGTTTTATTACGTTATCGACGGCGGTAACTTCATGATTATATCCAGAGTGTGTAGTGCCCAGGGGCCCCACTTATCCAGGGTGCTCCACTAGAATTAATATGCTACTTGATATTATCAGGGTTCAGTGCTCTGCTTCAGGTGACTGTTCCTCACTGTGGCTGCCTCTCTCATTCTCTTAGTCACCTTTGTGGAAGGGTATTAGTTGTGATTTTTGTCCCCTCTACTGGGAAAATAATTCCTATGCATTATATGGCATGGACAAAAAAACACCCTGAAACACCGAACGACAAAATCTCGCCAACGTGTCGCTTCAGGGGAGTAGAAAAATGTGCTGGGAGGACATGGATCTGGGTGAAACCGAAGGTGTGGTTGTCATCCTTGTGAATGGATTACCCCTTCAATCTCTCTGACCTTCAGTGTCTCCATGTCGGATGGTGTGAAGTCAAGCTCGGCTGACCTTTGTATTTTTACACAGGACTCCTGGGCCCACCGACGTAACTCTTATCTTTCTCTGGGGCTGATAATGCCTTTCCTCCCCCCCACTCATCTTGATGTGGAAAAGTCAGCTTTCCTCATATCGCTAGATGCAGTAAGAAAGATTATGACTTGGCAGGCGTGTGTGTGTGTGTGTGTGTGTGTGTGCAAGTGCGAGAGCAGTAACCTGTGTGACTGTGAAAGTTGCAGAGAAAGAACACAAAATTGGTTAAATTGCCACAGTCGAATAATGGCCCCTAATTTTTTCAAAGCTTTTACGTTTGAATCAAAGTGCAATAATGACCTGGCTTTCTCTTGAGGCAGTTTTCAAAAACAGATCAAAATGGAAAATACACTTCAAAAAGGGCGGCAATAAGACTTGGAAAGCTGTGTCCCTGTTGCTTCTGATTAATAACCGAGCTACACAATTTGCATCAGTGTTTGCTTTAATCAGTGTTGGGGAAATGGGAGCTTGTCATAGCTATGTAAGAATCATGATTTAAAGCAGGTACGCTGCGGCCAAAAATACAATTCTGATTAAAGTAGCAAGAAGCTTCTAAATATGCTTCTGTTAAGCTTCTTTTGCACAAAGTATTGAATTCTTGCACACCTTTGAATCAGAGACCTTAAGCAGGCATTCTATTCACAATATGAACCACAACATCAATAGATATAATAGATATCAATATCAATAGTTTCAAAAGAGGCAGCGTGGTTGGCCTTAAAAGCAGCTACTTTGAGTGCACAGGGTGTAAATATATCAAACCTCAAAAGAAAGTGGGGAATTCCCACACACTGTCAGAAGTTAGTTTATTGAAAATGCAACAGCACTAAAATAAACTTTACATCCGTTGTACAGGAGACTATACAATGATAATTATAGAACAGATGTAGGAGCTTATGAATCATCTTGAGGCTTTAACTTAAATTAATACTTTAATGTATCTCCTTGACAATTATTTGTGAGTATGTGATGAATTACCGTAGGAATCTGACAACTTTAATCAACTGCAATGTCATAATTATAACACAGCCTGCATTATAAAGATTGATTCAGCGCAGCCTATAGATATTAAGTTGGCAGGTTAGAAGAGCCCTGCCTCCATGTTCACCACCCACAATGATGGAACAACTGATAGTGCTTTCTACTACTGTGTAACACTATAACAGCTGCATTTCAGGGCAGTAAATTACACACCATATTGTAAATTACCACGACTCTGCAGTTCACTTCAGCTTCTGAAGGCTTTTTCTGTACAGTACATTGGCTGAACCGTAGAGCGAAAACCAAGAACACGCAGATATTGCACCCTCCCACTTGTGTATATAGCCTAACATTGGTGCCAAGCCATTGTTCCGACCGCCCATTATTCCGACACCCCAGTCGTCTGAAAAATGTCCCATTGGGCCGAAAGCCCATTTGTCCCACAGCCTTTTATCACGTAAACAAACGCCCATTGCTCCAAAGGCCCGTTGCTCTTAAAATCCACCCTCTCCCTGCAGAAACTATCACAACAGAGACAGAAAAGCCCATTTGTGGGAGCAGAGCGGCCGGACACTGGATGTTGCTAGTGAGCAGGGTGTGAAATATGGGGGGTCCGAGACCATTTCAGGCGATTTTAGTGTGGCAGAGTAAGTTCCAATGTCGGAGTAAAATCATGCGCTCCCCAGTCATGTGGGCTGATTGGAGAGCCCTGACATCCTAATCCTGACCCTAACCATTTCTTCTTCTTGCTTATCCCATCCATTAAAACATAATTTGTCCTAAAAAGTACAATTCAATTAAAAGTTTTTAGGGAGTCCCCACTGAACTAACAACTGCAGGTAGAGGGTGTATTTTCGGAGCAATGGGGCTTCGGAGCTATGGACTTTCGTTTTTAGGACAACAGGCTGTTGGGCAAATGGGCTTTTGGTCCAATGGGACATTTTTTGGATTATTGGGGTTTCAGGCCATTGGAACAATGTGCAGTCCCCCTAACATTACTGTATCTGACAATAACTCATATCTGTCACACAATCAGCGGGTACAGGGACCTTTAGGACAATCATGCAGAGCAATTTCAGTGCTTTTCTCCTTCCTCCTCTTGCATTGCATGTCAGTTTAATATATGTATTTCCACTGAACTGTATAACCTACTGCATCTGACCACTTTGGGATTGCTAGGGTATGAGCTAAAAAGAACACCTGGTAAGTTGTTTTGACAAGGAAGTGCCAGGCATCTTGTTGAAGTTGAAAAAAGCTGAGTTTGGTTTGGTTACAGGTGCCCTCGAAAAACTAGGGCATATAATCTCAGAAATACAAATATCGCCTTCAAACGAAGGAGGATGTCATGCACAGATCAATTCCCTGAAGTGAGATAGACAGGAGATCAGGATTTACAGTATCAGACCTTGCTTTTCATGCACAACAACACTACATAGGCTCTCATAACGATTACAGTGTCCCTGCCAGAGCTCATTTGGAGCTGAATTAAAGGTTTAGAGAAAATCTTGATTGATCCCGTTTAAATACCAACCATCCGCAAAGCAAAAAACAAGCGATACTGCAACATAACCGCACGGTGAATGGAAAATGAGTTCAATAAACATTTGACAGGGTCATGATGTTGAGCAATTATGAGACCAAAAAAAAAAACACATGTAGCATCAGAATACAATGCAATATTATAGATGTACTATAGATTTACTAATATCTCACAAACAACAACACTGCCCTACATAAGCACAAACGCATTAACTACAAGATTGGCCAAGACGTGAATTTGATGTTGAAAGCACTTAGCACAGAACTAGAGCTAAAAAAAAAAAAAAAGGAGGTGAGACAGCCACGGCAAGATTTAAATCAAACTAAAACTACATTTACTAATTTTTACAGCTGGTATCTGTACTTGAAAGATAGAATGTTTTATGGACTATCATCATGACTCATTTCATTAGTTAAAATGGACAAGAAAGCTGAAAGAACACATATTGTTTGTTGCACTCTGTGAATGTCTAAAGCCAGAGTGCAGTATCTGCATTTTTTTCAGGTATATGTAGGTTTTTGGGGATAAAATAATCAGCATAAAAAGGCATAAAATGATGGTATTAAAACCTTTCTACATAAAAACAAGGCAGCTGCTCTCAGCCTTCATAGGGCAGGATAGTCTTTTCATATTTTCACAAATAACATTAATGCACCACAAAAGAAAACTATGTGATTGGTCTGAACTTTGATCCCCGCTATTGTACTACCATAATTATCCATGCGGGCACATTTCCAGCAAAATTACTAACTATTTTTCCGTGTACAAAGTGCATGTAAACCATATCCGCGGCTGATTTGGAGGCCTATTAAATAGTGTTCACAAGTTCCTCAAAAATCTGTCTTTCTCAACGATTTCAATATAGAAAACATCCCTGGAGTCACCCGACGCCTCGCCAACATCAGGCAAATTAGCAGAAACATAATTGTACTTCTGTCACCTCACATAAATTAGTACTATCTTTGTCTGGTGCTGGGTGTGTGCTGTGTTTAAAAATACATATTTCATAATAATGGTAATAACAATACACTATTCTTTTAATGTGATGACTCGCTCTAGCTTTAAAGCTGGTGATCAAAAGTGGCTTTTTTTTTTTTTCTCGGCAGTTCCTTTGTTTTCCTCTCTCTTTGAAATCACAATCACCTGACTGACATGACTCTTGGCTCTGCTAAGAAACACACACGAACACACACACTTTCCGTTTTCTTAGTATTTTATTTCTCATGTCATCTTGTTATTTTTCCTTTCCTCTTCTTACATCTTGTCATTTATGTTTTCTCTTTTCTCTTTGAGCTTGACAGATTTCACAAGCCCTCCTTTTTTTAGTCTCAACTTCACAGATAGTTGTTTCAACAGACTAATCAACACCCTTAGATTTTTTTTTTTTTTTTTTGCTTTTTCTCCAGTGGTTAGTGATCACTTCAAGGGAAGGCTGTGCATCTTTATAAGGCTTTGGTATTGATCACTCAATCAAGTTCTCTTCTTGGACTGTCAAAAGCTTTTCACAATAATGTTTTTATTTCTGAGCACTTGGCTCCAGCCTCCAGTTAACATTTATTGGCAATGCGGGCTAACTCAAATGGGGAATGATTCTCTCAGCATCACATATTTATTCCCAAGGTTTGCAGTGTTAGGAACTCCAAAATGTACTCTGGTCATTTGGAACCATTTACCTCCTACAAGTTACCACAAGTAAGAGAGCATCATAATCCAGGGGCAAAAACAAGGGTTGGTTCACAAGAGGGTGAATATGAGTTGTCATTCCTCATCACTATTGTTTATTTACATGAAATACAAGTAAAGTTCAGTAATGTTGTGTTACTAAATCTCTTCATTTATAGAATCATATCGTCATGTTTATCATCAATTCAGACTCTTCTTTTCCACCCCATCACCAGAGAAGAACATCTATATCTATATTTATATTTCAGCCAAATATCAGATTACATTTATGACAATGTTTTTAAAATTCTGTTTTCTGCTATATCTGCGCATGGCAAAAACTGTTTGGCTAAAGTTAAAGAAAGATAGTACTTATGGCAAATAAAATATGATTACAGTAAGGTATAAATGATGATAATAAAATGCAAATAAAAACAAATAAAGAGTCATTTTGGGTATTTGTGGAGTACCTTGGAGCACTTGCAAGTTCCTCTCTAGAGAATATCATGTCATCACAGTGGGTGTCAGATATTTCTACTGGGATTCACTGCATGTTATACACATGGTTAGTTTTGTTTCTATCACACATTTATTTTGAAAAGTGTCAAAAACCTTGAATAGTAAAAGGGAGGTAAAAGCATAGGGGGTAAAGGAGAGTTGTTTGAGTGGTACACAACCCGCACCATTTTCCCCAGCTATAAAACCCCATGCAGCACTCTCAGTATTGATTTACAACACCCATCAATCAGCCCCTCCCCAAGTTGGGGAAACTTTCACTCATGGATGACATAAAAAGACATTATTGTGGTAGGCCTGGGCCACCTCTGGGACCTGGAGGCAGCGGTGCTTTTGGCCTCCCCTTCCTTTCCCCTCCACCCGGAGTCACACTCCCTAAACAGGAGTGGCAACAGGACGGGGATAAAACACTGTACCAGGGGAACTGGCCCCTTCGCAACCTCCTCCTCAAGCCATCGATCTCACTCAGGGGCCTCTGCACTGGCCCATGGATCTCCCTGATTGAATTCCTCCTGTTCCTAACAGATCCGCTGGCGTTGGCTTGCTTACCAGCAACAGGCAAGACATTATTTAAGTGGGTGAAAGTTGATATGTATTTCTGAATATCATGCTGACATTCATCCTGTTTGGAGGAACTCACTGCGGAGGAGCTAAAAAAAAGCTATTTTGTTTACTATCACACTGACATTTATTAGTTTTGACAAAGCCAAAAACTTTTGTGCCTCCTGGTTCAACCTGGTGGCTCACTTCTGTGCACTCCCACTCCTTTGTGTCTACATATGTGTGTGTACTTGTGCGTTTGACAGCCGCCGCCAGCCCACGTGATTTATCCCACAGTAAAACACTTGTTATGCAAAGCACTTATTAAAGCGTCAGCGGGGAGGATCGATAAACCATTCTTTACGACAACAGCTTAAGAAAACCTGGTCACGGAGAGACAGCGCGCAGTGGTTTGCCGTGATATATGGCATCGCTGGGTCAAAATTAATTTACTGATGTGGATGTGAGAAACGCCATGCCAATAAAATGGCAGGGAGAAACTATTATGAATCAGCTTGCCTGGCTGTCTGTAACCATAAATACTAAAAACATCATTAGAGGCTTAGAAGGGAAACATCAATTATAACGATTATTGGCAATGGAAATCTACGGGACTGAGGAGGTACAAGCAAAAGAGCTCATGGGACTCTAATGACTGCCAGCAAAGAGTATTTGTGAAGGATGTTTGTGAGCGGAGTACATAATTGTGTGTGTATGTGTTTACAGGGAAAGTGAAGAGGGTGATGGAGAGGGAGATCACTCTGATAAGCAATCCAAACACAATCTATCGCTTATGTGTAACACTGACTAAGCCTATTGTGATGTTGCAGTATTGTCGCATAATGGATCTAACCTTAGCAGAGGCCTGTAGTCCAGCGGATTAATTATCTGGTTCGCTGGCTCAGGTTCATTTGCAGCAGATCATGTGTGTTAGTAAATGACGTTCCACTCCTTCAGCGGGCTTGAAATGTTCACATGCATCATGTCTCCTAAGTGAAAAGCTGTTTACAACGGGGTTAAGGTGGGAAACACCAACGTATGGACGATCAACAAGCTGTCAGCTGAGAAAAATCAGCCCCAGCTGAACTTTTCATGGTCTACAGCTGCCAGACACGCTTCTGTGTGTTGCCGTTTTCCATTTTATGAATAGCTTCTCACAAGTGCAAAATGAATCCAGAGCAGATTGCTATTCAAAGCTTTCTTGGTCTGCACTCGAAGGAGTATTCAGATCCTTTACTCCAGTAAAAGTACTGTATAATAATACAATAAAAATATAAAAATACCACAATGTAAAAATACTCCCACTGCAATTTAATGTCAAGCATTTGAAATATTATTATGGTAAAAGTAATTAATATCACCAGTATCAAAAGTAAAAGTACTCATTGTACAGAATGGCTTCTTTAATAGTGGTACATTATCATGTCTTTTATATTTTAAAATCATAATTACTGATACTACTGTATATATAAAGATAATTACTGAGTGTAATTACTTTGAATAGCTAGAGCAGATTAAATACTGACCATAGATCAAATAGAACCAAAAAATGATTTGATTTCATGAAAAGAATTATAACTTTAACATAGTGTTTCCCAACTTTTTTACCTTAACACCAATTTAAATGAAGCAAAGTCGAGTCCCCTGACACATGTTGCATATGTCAGTGAGTCGTTACACCACATTTTAGTGGTTTGAAGCAGTACAAGTCTCCAGTTTTTCATTTGATAAGAATAAAAAAACAAAAAAAAGTCAAATCACTCCATTTGAAAAACTACTAATACATCTAGCTCCCAATGATAATCTCTGAAGTCTTGATATTGATTCTTTTCTGTGTATTGTGGATTAATGTTGTCTAATTAGCACTCGCGAGCTTGTTATGTCGTCCGATAAAAGATGGTGTAATAGCATGAAAAGAAAAACCAAAGGCAGGAACAAGTACATGATTTCAAGCTGCCTGAGACCACGACATAGCAGGTGCAACTGAGCCGACCAGCTTTCATTTTGAATAACAGCAAGACAAAATGGTCAACCTGTAAATTCAGGATCAGAGTGTGAAAATGGGAGTGAGTGACGCATTAAAAAAAGCTGCATTTTCTACAGTTTTATCACAACGACGTGAACCTCTACATTAGCAGCAGTAGAGCAATTTACCGCATATGTGTGGCTTGATCAAAGGAAAAGCTACTCCACTTATTTTATCCCTTCCATGGTGCAAACGGGTTTGCACTAACATCAGTCTGACATTTATTTAAGCGCTGCATGAATGCATAACTATTAATACAATTAATTGAGATGGCTTTAGTACATCTGATTCATGCTGGCATGATTCATTCGTCACTGTTCTCCTATAAATGTATGCTTATTTGTTTAGTGGAGTGGGCAGGGCGACACCTCAGGTGATTGATTTGTCTTATTTCTTTTTGTTACAACATTGAAGAAACTATGTGAAGTGTTTAAGACAAAATATTCCCTGCTAAGTTTAATTAAAAGGTACTGAGTTTTCGGACCCTGTTGTTACTAATGTTGGCCATGAATGACAGATGGGAAGGACGTTTTATACTCAAATTACATGTTAAGGAACTCAAAAGGGCATTTAGGTCGATAAAAGCTTCCGTCACACCAGTGTGGCAGTGAAATGCAAATGCTTTTAACTTCACAGCAGGGGAGAGTCTGCAGGAAAAGTCACTGGTCTTGATGAGAGGAGGAGAGTTTTAAAAAGCAAACTTTGTCTGTATAGCTCAGGAACTGTTTGATCGCACAGTTCAGACTCATGTTGGAAATGCAGTACCTACATTCCAGGTACTTTGTGTGAGTGCAGGCCAACACAGCCCTGGAGGAAAAACAACAAGCTCCATAACCCTGATAGCCTAATGGATTCAAATGTGTATTTATCTCGTATTACCCCTCATACCTGCAGCCCATTTTCTTACTTGTGTCCATTGTTGATTGCACAGACCCTCACCTCTGTCTCCAGAAAAGAAAAAAAATGTTCTACCAGTGACAAATGCTCCTCCAAGTGAAGGTCATCCCATCCAACAATGAACAAAACCACAGATACAAAACACTTCCTGCTGCCCATTTGCAGGACACTCCATTCCATTAGCTTTTCCTCACCCCTTCAATATATTTGCTTGAGAAATGTATTTATTTATCTATTTCTCAGCATGTGGTCCAAAAGGTTGATGAAACAGCCAGCGGTCTGCCATTTATGCGGGAATAATTATATGGAAATGGTATTCACAGGCCAGTGTGTTGCTCCGGAGCAGCCGGTATTGAATTGACAACAGTGAAGTGACTGGCAGCGGTGGGAATAGATTGTCCTGAATGATTTGCTTTTCCTCCATAGCCAGGCGTGTCACCAGCCCGGCTCGGCCTTATCTACGTGTGGTTAGCCGTCTGTACCAGCCGCTCGGAGTGTGCACTTTTCACACGCAAGCCTTGACAGGAATCAGTCAATCTGAATAGGGAGATGTCATTTTCTGATCTGCTCTGCTTTATAGCATTGCAGTTTCATCAAGCGCTCCGTTGTTAGGGGCCTTGCACAGTTTTTCTTTTCTTTTTTCTTTTGGCGGTTTCAATTCAGATGAAAACTGTTATGATGATTATTATAATTCAGGAATGAGTACAATTTTCAACAACTACTCACAGAGGGGTGTAAAAGGAAACATGTTTTGACAAACTCAACCACACGGGAGGATTTTCTTCAACTCAATTAAAAATCTGTAAATATGTTGAACTTCAAACTCTCCCGGTTGAATCATCAACACATTTGATGAGTAACCAAGTAAGAAGATATGTAAAAATATCTTTAATTTAAAACAAAAAAGGACAAGCCAGTGGACATAAAAACATAAGGGGAAAAGTTAACTACAGCTCCTGAGGATTTTTAGCAACGTTGCTCTTGGGATGACGATGTCGGGGGTGTCAGTTGGTCCAACACTTTGATCCAGGCTGCAATAATTCAACAACTTCCAGAGGATGAAGCCTCCAGACTTTGGTGATCCCCTGACATTCCCTAGCTCCACTATGTTTTTGACAATTTGGGTTTTTTAGTGAAGGCAGAAGTTAAAGATGACACTTTTTAGAAACTCTCTAAAATCTGCAAAACCAAATCCACAAAGAAAGTAAAATATATACATTTAAAGAAAGGAATAAAAAGCGTATGGAGCAGCATTTATATGAAATGGAAAGCTGAACATAAGATATTGGAAAAATAAATAAAATGAATATAATGATATTGTCCAGTTGGTTGGGAATGGCTAATCTGACCCAGCAGATTTCATTAATCGAACAAAATCAAACATTTCCATCTGCAGAATTTTGCACTTTTGGCACTAACAACCAGCCACTGTGTTTACTTTTACTGAATCCATCCATTTAATTATAAAGACTCTCTCAGTATTGCTTATATTTAACAGCAGAGTTGGACTTTCAGTCAATTAGAGAAACACTAGATGATAAAAGGCTCAGACAGACCGAGGTACTTGCAGTTAATTGATTGGTAGCTGAACAATGCTAACGCACAATGATGTACAAGCTCCCATTTAATTACAAGCATTGTGGGGGTGGGTTTGCTTAGGGAGGTACAGAAACATTTTATTTTTTAAGTACGTAGCACCTTTGAGGTTGTCTGGGAAAACCGCTCCTTTTTCTGAAATGCTTGTTAACTTTTAATTTGCCTCAAGAGAAGTGGAAATCTGCATAAACCTGCAGATGAATAATTAAAAGGGACGAGAATGAGTGTCGGCAGTAGCTGATTGTAAACAGCACGTTTACATTAAGATGGTTGTACATTAATGCTGGCTGTGGAGCATCCGCACAAAGAGCTAGATTTACTTTTTAACACACATTGCAGCCAATTATTTGTCAATTCTTCTATTCAGTGTGCTGCCATGCTTAATCAGCCCATTTCACACTTTCCCACTCTGAGCCGAGACGATCAGAAATCATTACCACAGATGACCAGTTATTTTTCTAAAGGGTGCTTCTATAACACTTTATTGGAAAAACCATACGGTTAGGTAGGTGGGGAACTCTTTGAAAGGCATTAAGTGCATATAGGTTTTTCAAAAGCAAAGGCAAAGCACATTTTTCAGCACTTTGCAGCAAGCCAGTTTTATTATGTACCATAAACATGGGTATCCAAAATGGCTCAGCCTAACAGCGGCCTAATTCTGCTTCACTTGGTTTTCCAGACTCATAGGAGACCCTGATGAATCACATAACACAATAAAAAGATTGGAGCAGTTCAATGGAGAAAAGTCAAGAAATTTAATCTGCTCAATTTGTGCACAAACATAGGCACTAAAAGGACACAAAAAAAAGGCTTTAACTGGCAGCTATTCTTCCTCAGGCAGCACTGAGAGGTTTAAGGCTTGAAAAGGACAAGCTCGTAACAATGTGTGGCCCAACTACCACGGAAGGCAAAAGTGCTTATAGCTGCTCCGGACGGCCACGCTCAGGGGAAGAAGCTTTAGAGAGAAATCAAAGCCCTGCTTACCTTTTTCGCCTCCACACATCTGGTCAATAGCTGCATGAAGTGGGCGCAAATGTTTCAAAAAGTTACGAGAAATTGCCGGACAAGTTGAGCAGATTACTTTCTCAATGATTGACCATGCTTTTTGCTTCGTGCTTTGCTAAGCCTAATTTTCCACTGTTTCTTTGTAGACCCCGATGGATGCCAAAATGGGGGCAAGGTGCCACAGTCCGCTTCAGAGTGCCAAAAGTCGGCGCCAGTGCTACTAATCCGCTCAAAATCGAGCCAAATCCGATGGTCGCACATGGACCAGAAATGGTTTACATTTGGTAGTTCAGTCCCAGAACACAGCTGTATGTGATGACACTTACCGACTCCGCTGGATGCATTTGGCTACATTTCTATACACGCATGAAGTACTCAAGCATGCGGAATTAAGAAATTATTGTAATTTTGTTTGTACTGAAGGCTACAAGATTCACTTTAATGTGCCACCATCAACTTATCTCTCTGTAATTGCATTGACTGAGCTGAATTCCTTTTTGCTGAAGCCAGAGGTCAGGCAAATAGGTTTACATATTGACATATACCAATCTGCGGTTTTCAAAATCCAGTTAGTCCCTCCCAGACAACTCTACTACACAAATTGAGACTCAAGTTTATTGAATAGCCACAGAAGCAAGTCTTCTCATTATCTGATAACTACATTGCAAGATGGTCACTGGTGTCACTGAATCAGCAAATTGATGCAGTAAGTCAATTTCAGGTTAATCATTGTAATCGCCCTGCTAATGGTTTTCTAATGGAAGTGTCTGTGTAACCAGTAAACATTAGCATTTACATGATCCTCTGAAATGAATTACATTTTTTTCATGCCCTGGCTGTATCATTTCCACTAAAATAATCATTGTCGAGCATTCAGCAATTTCTGTTATTATTGCTAATACGTTTTCAATGTCCCTTGCTGTTTTTCAATCTAATAGGATTTTTTCACCCCAGTGGTAAGGGTTTGGAGTCAATCTCTAAGATTTTATGGCAAATATGAAGCTCCGCAAAAAGCATAAAATGTTTCTGATTGCCTTCAAAAACCACTGCTGCTGTGATGAAATTCTTTGTCTCCTCATGTGTGACATTGGAGTCTATCCGAAGGGCACCAATATAATCTTTTCACTTACATTACTATGCTTTTCTATAACCTTCAACATGAAAATGGCTTTTGTTCCTGACACTGGAAAAAAAAACTTGATTTGTTTCCTATCAGATAAAAAATGATAATGGAATTGAAGGGAGCACTGATGACATGGAAATATGTATTGGTTGGTGAGTGAAGAGTCTTATGGGGCCATAAAGCATGCATTTCATTTTGATGGTATTTGAATGTTCATGTTTTTTTGCTGATAAGAGGTGAGAGGTGCCTTTGAGAGATTAAATTTAAGGCACATTCCCACATTGAGGTCATCTATTCTTGCATTGTAGCTCCTTAATCATGTAGGTTATTACTGTAAGGGGTTGGTTCTCTTTTTTTTTTTTTTTTTGAAACTGTGTGTGCTTTCACATGCACAAAAGATCAGAAGAGAGCAACAGGAGGAGGCTTTGGAGAGTTATAAAAGTTAGACCAAACCTCAATTACCCTCTACCTTAGCAACTGTAACTAGGTATGGCAAGTCAGGCAGGTCAGGCTTTGTATTTCTATGCATGCTGAAGCAGTGTGCATGGGGCTTTAGTTAAAGAGAAACTCTTTAATGGATTTAAAAGTGTGTTTATCTGCTCCATTGTACACTGTAAATATTAATATGTCCAACTGACTAAGCTTACTGCCTACAGTAGTACCCAGTAGTACTTCCAAGACCAACGAGCATTTCATATGAAACTATTGTAAGTTAAAAAAAAAAAATGCCACTGAAACATTAGCGGCCATGTCTGTTCTTTATTACATTTTGGGGGGAAGTTTACACTCCAGCCCAACTCATTATCTGAGCCGTTTGGTTTGCCAAACACAGACCCCGGGTTACGTCGGATAACGTATACCGGTCGGTTAAGGATGGATGGCATCATTCAGTGGTGGCTTGTGGGTAGAAATGAGTCCCTCTCCCTCTCCCTCCCCACTGCCGGGAGCGAGCCGGGGTCGCAAATGACTGCGGTTGCCAGACGCTCATATTTTACCTTCTCATTAGCAGTAAAGAAGGACGAGGTAATTACTGCGTTGGAGTGGCAGTGGAGAGGCACTGACGTAAGGGAAGGAAGCTCCATTCTGTATTTTACTGAGGCTGACACCCCAGCCTCGGCGACAAGTCGGCAAAGAGTAACCTAACTGCTGAACTGTTCGAGGAAATGTGTGCGTTTCTATGCATGCGCATGCGATTTAGCCTTAGATTATAAATAATACAAAAGCTCCTTTATGTAAACACGCCAGGAGTTGAACACTCAACCAATTATTCATACAGATGTGGAAGTCGGAGGGGGGGTTGTCTGCATAAATGTACCGCATGCATTAAAGACAAAAAGGAAGCGAGCTATGATAAAGTCAAAACCCTTCAGTGTACTGCGAGTGCACACATCAGTGTTATACCCCATGTAGCCCTTTCACCTGTGGCTTACAGATGTGCTGAAAACCTGCAGTAGCTTTTTCAGGACCTTAATTTCAGATACATCAGGACAGTTTAACACCTGATTCAGTCTACAGTGACAGCAACAATAGCCCAAAATTACTCTTCAGGGCACGATGACATAGTGTCGGAGGCACAAGTTCTGCCAAACCCAGAGTCATGGTCAGCCCTCTTGAATAGATTTCTATTCCAAAGCTTCAGTTTTCAACATTTGTATTTAAAAATATGCTCACTTTGCCCACAGGAGGAGACAAATGGAAAGTCGAGACTGAAATGAAAACTGAAGAAATTATTTTTTCATGTGCTGTTTTAATCAACTGTGTTGTAACAAGACAGCGATGTACTGTATGTACTTCTAGATGTCATGGACAGAAATGTGTCTCTTGCTATCCCAAAGGTTTCTTCTTCTGTGTCTATGTTCATTGCATCACTTTTTTCAAGCAGACATTGTTTCGCAAAACAGTAATTTATTCAGTGTAACAAAGCCTTGACAAGAGCACAATAAGGAAAATCTGTTCTCTTATATTTGCCTGTATTCACTTTGGGAGAAATTCAGCTATTTCTTCCATTGTTGAGCCACTGTTGATCTTTTTCTTCAATTCCGTTTCCTGGGCTGCTAAAGTCCCTTATATTCAAAAAAACGCCACCATATCTTCACATGGACTAGGCCCAATCGCCAAACTTTAGTCGGTGCTAACCTCAGTTCCAACTGATCTCTCCTGATTAAAATTAAACTATTACACTACATATTTAAAAGTATTTGTAAACCCTTGTCCATATACCTTTGGTCGGGTTCTGTTTGTCATAGTTTGGGCAAGGCTTCTTCCAGTAAAGGGGAATCTTAATGCTACAGTGTACAATGAAGTCTTTGTGGCAACAGTTGAGGGAAGTTCCTATCCTGTGTTGACATGGCAGTGCCCCCAATCACAGACTGAGGTCCATATAGAAATGGTTTTTCCAGTCTGGTGTGGAAGAACTTGACTGACCTGCACACAGCCCTGACCTGCGTTGACTGATGGAAGTCATCGACACGCCCACTCACTCGCTCGCTCGATGTGAATTCTCCGGACAATGACCTGCTCTATTTACACACGGGCTCAATCGGTAATACTACACACACTTTGTACTAGGGAGCTGATTCAGACATTTGCGTACTCACATACAGCTCCTCCGGGTAATGTCGGGACAGGTTCAGGGTTGCGGCGCGTGTGTGAAAGGGACTATATATGGATGCAATATTTGTCTGTCCACATACTTTTGGCCATGTTGCTGCTGTCAGCTCTTAACACTGTCTGTTCAGCTCCTCTACAGTGTCTTGCGCACCAAACGTCTATTCTAAAAACCGCTCGACCGAAGCCGCCAGGATAAAGTTATGATAAAGCCTGCAGCTATAGACTCATCTGCTGTTGGTGATCCTTGCAACGGGTGCTCAAACAAATGTCAAGGTTTAATTAAATGAACTGTCATTAGATTAAAATTGATTTATGTATTCTGCAGGCTATGTGAACACGCTATGTGGGTCTGATCCAAGCGTCCAAGGTTTGCATCTGGGTCAGAAAGCAGGAGGATAGCACATTAAGATGCTGATCTGACCTTTAGCATTCCACAGAATAGATAGCAGCCGTAGAGTCATTACGATGTACCCTATAATGAGGCTACTAACGCAGTGGTCTTCACAAGCAACAAAAGATCCCTCACCCTCATCCTTCACCCACCTACACACATACAACAACACACACACAGAGCTCACTGCTACATAATGACAATCTGGGCACAATGTTAACATCTTCCCATCTTGAAATTCAGCTGTATTATCATTTTTTGCATCCAGCAGAAAACAATAAAAACACAGAGCCAAAATATAAGTTGTCTTGACCCAATGCACCGCATAAATTTATATATTCACACCCACATGGAAAAATACCAAAGTAGTACATACGGTACAACAAAGACCTGAACCTGGTTACCCAGCTATGCAAATGTGGTTCTTTTTATTAGAAAGAAAGTCCTCAGAAGTTTTCAAAACATGGCTGTGCAGCATCTGCCTTAACAGAAGCCGGGTTTGAAAGTTTCCCTAACAAAACTGTCCTCATGTCTTCATCTGCCTCAAACCACCAGCTGCCATGACACACACAGACAGTCTCACAGAATATAGATTACAAGTGATTTAACAGCAACATGAACATAAAACGCTGTGTTCGACTGCCCTCTCTGGCTGCACATCTGACTACACTCAGCATCACAAGTGTGCTGCACACCCACTAGTGATGTACCGACTCACCCTGGAGTACACTTTTACATCACTGCAGCGAGGTGAGCAGTTAAAGGGCCCCTGCCGAGTCTTCTCCTAAAAAGTTATGTTTACATTCAGTGTTTACTCACCACTGTGTGTGTCCCTGAGATTTATTTTCCGTCCTCATAAAAACATTACAATTAATTTTAATCTTGGATTGTTTACATGTACGTTTGCAAGCCAGCGCTGTTCTTTATTCGCTGCCTTTGTTGTTGCATCGCTGCTTTTGTTGACGCATTACCACCAGCAACTGTCTATCAGTAGAATAATATGAGAACAGTGACAAACACAAACAAAACGAGGACCCACTTGTAAAATACATTGCTCCTCAGTGCTTCTAGTGGTCAAATATTTCCAATGGTACCTTTAAGTTGCTCTTTGAATAAGAACAAATAATAAATAATAAAATCATAAAATAAAAATAAATATGTATTATTATACACGATAACACTGAAAATACTTCCTAAAAGCTGAAGTGCATGCAACAATAAACCTGGAATCAATTTTGTGTAAAATGTGGGGAATTTTTTACTATATAGTTGCTAGGTAACGCTAAGGGAACAAACAAAACAGTCAATCATTAAAAGATTTCTGTTTGAATACTCGACTTTTTCACTACTTTATGCTCTCAATGTAGACACACAACATGATCTTGCAGTTAAAAAGCCTTTCTGAAAACGGTCTCTTTAACACAGGAGATATAATATTAGATTAGAACATTATTGATTGTAACCATTCAATCCTTTTTGCAATTCAACCTATTTACATAATATGTAGGGAAATAAGAGAATTGTTATAATTCCACTGATGAGTATTCAACAGGGACAAAGCTGCACACAACCAGTCACAGGGAAGTCTACAAAATACAGCTTACGGTAATGTTTTTATGATAAATTCCACTTCATGTATGAAGAGCAATATAATATTGGATCTACTGCATAATTTACATGTAATCAGGAATGATTTACAGTCAGACAAAACACGACCCACAGAGATATTGACCCCAGCGCTGCTGACTGTACAGCCACAGATGAATTTCAGCACCACGGACAGCGGCACCTTTTCAATCAGTGTCCAGATAATATTGGTAAAGCCGATGTGTTTAAAACAAATTACAGATGGGGGCATTTAATTCACCGCCGCACACCCACAAATGAAATTGGATTTTATTGCTTGTGTGAGAAGGCCCCTGCACCACACTTGCATCAATTCTGCCGCACAAGTATTGCACTCTCAATATTTGACTTCCTGACACACTAACTAAGAAACCGCCAGCATTACATCAGAGGAGAGCCATTACTCCTCGGTTGTGGGAGAGTGTTATGTGTGGCAATGACTTGTGTCATGTCCCATTAATAATGGTAATGATAGCATTAGGGGGGGCGCTGTGGGATGTAATTCAAAGATCTGCCAAGTGCGAGTGACAAGGTCATCCTAAATGACAGTAAGCAGGCCTGACATTCCATCACAGGGAAAAATGTGCACTTTTCTTTTGAGATCGCTCAGAGTAGCACGATGCTCACGCAGAAACAAGACTTACTCTCTGTTACTAACCAGAAGCAAGCAGGGAACTGTTTCATCAACATATGGTTTGTCTGAGTTCGTTAGCTGTGCAATCCACGTTTGGACATTTTTCAGATTTGATCTCTGAGTCAGCTGTTTCTCATCACCGGCGGGAAACATTTCCGTTGATGGACACTGGCTGCTGCCGGGATTGAACCGTTACTGTAGGACGGTCTCTAACCATTAGTCGACCCTGCCAATTTATATGTTTGTGTCTATATGTCTTTCGAGGTCATAAGTGACCCCCCCATTATAGCTTCTCCCATGAAGATATATTTTATATGTAAGTTTTATGCACTTTAAAATGGTTGTTTGCCTGTATGCCCCCAGGTTTTTAACACAATACAACACATACATATTCCTGTCAGTGTTCCAGGAATATAAGAACCATGTTTATACGACATTCTGAGCCGTAGTTGTGTCTGTAAATTACCCTTTTACCTCAGTTTGGGATAATTATGTTTGTGCAGTTCCCATAATAGGAAGTATACTGTTGCCAAGGAGTCACTGAGCTAGGTGTGGGCTACATCTTGACTGATGTAACTGATGCCAAATCTATTTTCATTTAAAATATTTTCTATGTGGATTTCTTGGAGATTGATATCCCCAGAAAAGTCAAATTGTGTGTGTCTGTAGAAGGTTTGTGTGTGAGATTTGACTGACAAGTAATTTTTCGGGAAAACCATTTTTTATTGAATGTGTCTTGTATTCAACCATTAACCTACCTCTAATGAATAACGATGCCATTAATAATGTGCATAAATTAAATGTATACCACAGGAAGAAAAAAATGTGATATTTTGCAGACTGATTTAGCATGTTATATATAGAATTTTCTATGACAGATATCAGATTGAAACAGAGCAGGACAGCTGTGGTTAAGAACATATTTCATTCCCTCTGGATCATGCTGGCAGCCCGATTCGATGTTCTATATATAATTAAGCTGTGAACATCAGACATTATTCATCTGTCAGAAGCGCTCCCCAAAATTGACGGAAGGAAATTTACGCACAATTAATCACAACTATCGCCTTTCTCTGCAGCTCTTTCTGTTTGTTTTTCGCCAGTGCTTTCAGCGTGTGCTTTTCAGCTCAAATGTCTGCTTTTTGACTCAAGTTTTAATTTCTTCCCCAAAACAACACACAATGCCACCAACAACAAATCTTCAATAAGTCATCAGAAAGTGATTGAGTGCGATCATAAAAACAGTGCAGCTGGTGGGCTTTTTCACATTGAGATGCATTTCAGAAATATTATTTGTCATTGCAATACAGTCCTTAAAAAATGCTTGATAATAGTTATTAAAATATGGTTAAAACAAGCTAAAATGTCTTGCTGTTTCCCCACAAATGTTATATTTAACTAAATTTACTCTGCTGGGAAACAAACATGGTTTTACTTCTTTCATAGTATCTTGAAAAACAAGCCAGTTTCTCCTTGGAATTAAGTGTATTTTTTTCTGTGTGTTCTGCTCAGAGAATAGAGTTCCTCTTTTCAGAATGACTACTATTAAACTTCTTATGCAGTGTTTCTGCTGGGGAACACACCTATTTTAACAACAGTGTCTCTACAGCACAATAAAGCTTTTCAATTAATATGTCTCTAGCATACAAATCCCTTTGCCTCAGAACCGATTTTACTTGGTGTTTCTACTGTGGAGCGTTTTTGGATTCATTTCCTAATGCTGTCTGGCATGAATGAAGATTTTTCATTGTCCTGATATTAACAATTATGTTCAGTGAGATTGGTTGTTACAAGCTCTCTCTTTCGATTATTGTTATTTAGAATACAACATTTCCAATGGATTTTTACTTTTGAGGATCCAGCAGCCTCCTACACATACAGAGGTTGAGCGTGTTGATTTATTATTAGTTTGTACTGGGGGACATAATCTCTTTACTCAGATTTACACTGGGGAGAAAACAATTTTAGTAAGAAATATTTACATCTACTGCTGGATTAATATATCATTCACTAATTATTTTTAGATAATTTAAGATGAACAACTTTGGCTTGCCTTTTTGCGGCTACTGCCTCCTTGAACACGACACTTGCTTTGTCTTTTCACTCTGTAGTTTGCCATGTAAATCCCTCCAATGGCTCATTTGACCTCTGACCTTCTAGAAAAGTGCTGCAAGTCATGTGGTAGTAAAGTTTGACGGAGCAAAAGACACACAAATCACATCACTAAATGCTGTTATCTTTAATAAAGCCTGTTTGCACCTGCTACCATCATGCTCATGAAAATGATTTATGTTATGCGTCTTTGACAGATACAACTTCAAATTTAGGTCACATAAAGCTTGACAGTAGTTGAGCCAACATCATCCAGTTGGTTGTAATGTTTAAATCAATCACACTAGACACTTAAGCTGACTTTGCATTATTTAATATGTGGCATCAAAGCTTTGGCCATTGATTAAGGCTCAGCCGGCACTAAAGCCGCTGTGTTACATGTGCAGATTGGAGGGGTTCACTGTGTGTATCTCAACAGATGACGAAGGATCTAATTCCCTACACTGAGCTCTTTTTGTGGACTGGACACGTACGTTTCTACGAAAAACTTCCAAGATTAAAGTCGTAAATGTATAAGAAAAAACAATTTATGTGAAAAAAATCGGAAAAAAACAACCTCACTACACCACAGACACCACTGCTTGCTGTGTATTTCCTCATTGCTGAATCTGATTGCAAGTACAATTTGTTCAGGTCATCTACTGCGGGTGTAGGTACCAGATCTGCTTGGGGTCCTAGATGAAAAGCAAAGATACGTCTCATGAACTGAAAATGCCAAACTTTACATGTAATTATTTCATATCTGTTTTATGTAAAGAGTGTAAGTTCACTACGTATATATTGTGTATATCATGTTACAACAAGTAAGAGAGCAGGGGCACCCAACTACACATCCAGGGGTGTTTCGACACTGGAGGAGAGCCGACAGAGGGCACTCGGCTGTGGGAACGGACCCCGCCGACCTCCCACCCCGCCTCTGGTTCTCTGGCGGAGGAGCAGAACACAGCCTGCAGTGGGGCTTGCTGGAGGCTGCTTTGGGGCTGTGGGATACAGATAGGCGGCTGAGAGTCAAACCAGGACCCCGCGGAGCATGCTGGAGGCTTTACCGGTGCTTGAGAGGCAGTCATAGCAGGTGAGAGGAGAGCTGGGGCCCGCTGTCGGCTGTCCTCCTGCGCCCACACACCCCTGGATGTGGAGCCAACATGTGGGCCCCGGCTCCCCTGGAGTGATGAGGTTGATACAACTTTGCAAAGTGAAGAAATGTGTTTTTTTTTTTCTTACTTATGGCCCTAATACGCCATCATACATTTCAGTGAGGCACAAACTAACTAGTGAGGCAAATTTCCCATGAGATGCTCTTTGCAGTGTTTTGTACTGGGAAAAAGAACTCTTACTCAGTGTTTTTACTGGGGAACTGATATCTTTTATTGTGCACCAACTATAGAAGTGCTATCTTTTGCCTCAGAGTAATGGCTTCACCATGGGAGAGACATCTTTTTCTAAGAGCTGTGTTTCTACTGTGGAACATCTTACAGTCACTGTGTCTACCGGGTGAACAAACATCTTTCATTCAGACCAGTGTTACTGCAGTGTATCAGTCCAACTTTAATGCAACAACAGTTGCTCCAGCTGCAGGGGCTGTTTCTATCTGATTGAGTGAGAGTGCCGTTGACCTTCAGCCATTTTACTGAGACTGTATTAAAAAGGCCCAGCCAGAGCCCTGATTTTATGGCCGAGCCTTCCCAAGGTCCCACTGACCTGATGGATATTACGAGGATAAATCAAACTTTCATGCCAACACACTCATCCACAGTAGGGAATGAAGCATGACTGTGCGTTGAAGAATGGCATGACTCTGAGTTAAGGAGCGTGTGTGAGCATCCGCTTGTGTGTCACTGTGTGTCTAAGTGTGCATTTTACAGTCTCTCACACTTTTTTTTTGCATTGAAGTAAGTTAGCCTGTGTGTGTTTAGGTGTTAAGGGGTGTGAAGTGTACAGTCGGTGTCTGTGTGCCTCTGGGTGTCATTCAAATGCACCAGGAAGTAAGCGAGCCATTTTAACAAATAAAAGCCGGCCTGGTTCGACAGCCACGGCACATGTATAATTCGCCAGCGAATAGTTTGACTCGTCAGCTGCGGTCAGCGGAGCTCTTGACCACATCACAGCGCCGTGTCACCTCTGCGAGAGCAACAATGCAGACACACAGGGTGAGTAAGAGGACAGTGGTGGATGGCAGATCTATTTCTTGACTGAGCAGGGTCTCATATCCAGGGCCAACCAGGGTTTGTCATTCTGGGATTTAAGCCTCAGTGTGTTGTGACAGCTTGATAATGCTGCCCTGACTCAGACACCAAGCTGTGCTCCTCTGGATTTACTGAGAGCGCTAAGGGCAGATAGTCTTAATGACATGCATAAATACTCAGTGACTCCCTATTCCTAACTGTGAAAGCCTCTTATTTCTGCTGATCATCGCCACTAAAGATCTTCTTGTGGCAGCAGCCTCCAAACTGAACAAGTCCACTGTTACATGGTATAAGATTACATATTAGACAGCGTGTATTTTCTCTCAAACTGTCGTGTTTCTAATATTTTCCAAAGCTTAATATTGGGTATAAAACATGAAAACCAATGTGGAGAGTAAAAGATCACACAATTAAAATAACACCATCTGCTGTACATCACTCATTCACTCATACTATGTCCACACATACTGTACAGTAGTATGTGGCCTCTTTTTCAAATTCTTATTGTAATATATATATATTTTTGCACCTATAGGTGGGTGCCAACAATACTGTAATGCTTCGTCTACACACAGACAAGAGGACTAAGCACAGGCAAGTCAGGAAATGTCATAATTTCTGCAAACAAATCTGTTTTCATCTCCTTTTTGTGCATCTTCTCTTCATCATTCATCATCATTTGCTAAATGTTTAACCCAATACTTGCCTAAAAAAGGTTTTCTCTATGCTGATTCAAAATGTGTGTAAAAGAAGTGGATGAAGTCAGTAGTAATTTGTCTGTTTTTTTTTTTTTTTCTTTTAGCAGCATTTGGCAGCTAAATAGCCACATACTTCCCTCTGGAGTTGGTGGAGACGAAAACCAGAGCAAAAAGGAGAGTGAATACATGGCTTACAGTCATCACGTGGCCACAAACACGACTCCAAATGAATCCTAATGTTGCTGCATGGCAACTGTTTGCTGACATGTAAGCCACATCAACTTTATAATGTGATAATACGTCAGTGTTGTGTTTACAGCTTAATGGGCTGCCCACAAGAAACCAATTAATGCAGTTTAAGTAAAAGTCTAACACATGTATCGTCCTAAATTGGTGTACCTTGCCTTCAGTTTTTAGGTAGCAATAATACCCAAGAGGTACAGTATGCCTTATATCAGTGAGACAACATATTATTATTCAAAGAAAAGGACATCCTTGTGGTTTTTATATGTCAGCTATCAGTGCATGCGTGCTGCTTTTTTTCTTGGTAGGCAACAGACTGAGCACAGCAACTAAAAACAGGAGAAGACAGGGAAAAAAAAAAAAAGGTAACTAGCTGTCTGGGTACCATAAAAGCTATTATGGCAGCTAATAATGATGGCCAGAAATGTTTTTTTTATTACTGCCTGTTCAATTTGTGTCTATCTAACCTTTCAGACATCATTGACAAAAAGAGCCACAAAATCCAGGTTTTTAGTTTGTTTCTTCTCCCCTAAGAGCTTCTCCCACAGTCGCCTGGTTTCCCATAGAAGCATTTCCTGTGCCTTTTTATCATAAATCCATTTCTGTTGTTATTGGGTCAGACTTACTCTCCGATGGGACTTCATGTTGCTTTAAAAACCAATAACAGAGAGCCTCTGGCAAGTTTCCGGACAATTTATCATTGTTGCTAAATGTAAGCAGGGCACCGTGGTGATGTTTACAAATTTAAAGGCAGGTTATGGAGACAGTGTTAGTGTGTGTGTGAGCCAGCTCACTTTCTAATGGAGTGTATAAGCGCGTCAATCAGGTGATGTTTGAGGAATGTAATCAGCAACACAAATTCACATTTTATCAGAAGTCACATCCAGAAAGATGTGAAGGTAGCAGGGGACATTCTGATTATTTGGCTTAATGTATGAAAACATTTACATTTTAAAGAACAAAAACACTTTGCAGGACTGAAATGAAAATAATCAGATGAATTCTGTCTGGTTATTTGACTGCTGGGTTATTTGAGGACAGTGAATATTTGATGGGAAGTGACTGCTTAAATGAGGAATGAATTGAGTAAAATGAACATAATAAAAGGAAAAGAAGGTACATCATGGTCTGTTAATTTGGGATTTTTTCAGGATGGGGAAGTGTTAAAGCAGCCAGCCGAAATTTTAACTGGTGAATCTGCAGGGCATCAGTTAGCGAGGCCCTCTTCTCTGTTGCAGCCCGAGAGACAAATGTACTTTACTTTAACACAAAAAAGGGCATACTATAGACTGGCTGGTTGTGAATCAAAATTATTCATTCATTCATTACAATTCCCAATGTAGCACTTTCTTCAAACAATATCAATATTGAGCCAAAAAGAGCAAATATCCCACAAACAGGTAAAGTCACTCCACAGCTTGTGTTAGCAGTTATAAAGCAGCTCCAGTGATTTAGTATTGACCTTCCATAAAGTTGGAGGGGCTCGCTTTTTTTAATCAAATGGTCAAAATTGAAGCTGCAGAGGCCAAGATATCCTATATTTTAGTCTCGAGTATGGGTCAAGCTATAAAAATACAATTCCCATAATGCAACTCAACAGTGTCTTTCATTATGCTGTGTTCATGACATATCAATAATTACTGAGTCATAATTACATCTGGGGAAAGTCGGACGATTCATAAAGTTCTGACATATTCGACGTGCCTGAAAGCCAGAAGAATATAGATGCCTCATGTTAGCCCAAGTCTGTCGTTCAATGCAATTAAACCCCAAATTAAATAGATATAATAGCTTTATTGTCAAGGCACAGCATTTTTAACCCTCAACCAACCAACTCTATACCTTCTTGAGTTGTTTGCCGCAAGTCATTAAGTCCCTATAGTCTTTCCCATCTCTATCACCCATCCCCATATGGCATAAACATGACACTTTAATCCCAAATATTGTTAAAAAACTCAACATTTATAGTGGATATTAGAGATTGATAATGAAAATGAGCATTAGTTGCAGCCCTAAGTTAAAGTAAATTTGCAGGTACAAAGGGGGCTGACCTCAACATCAACGGTCAGAAGTTGCTATTTTACTTTTACAACAAAAATGAAACCAAGCCGAGCACAACCCCGGTGTCCAGCTGTGGGGAGGTGAAACGCTTCCTCGCTGTGTGGGTAGAGGAAGGAACATGACATGAACACCAGAGAAGGAAAATTATGATAAAAAGCGGAGGCAGGTCCATCATGCTTAATTAAAGTTACACAGGCTGGAATTGAATTTGTTTTGACTCCCCCTGCCAAGAAAATCTGCCGTTTAGGCAGAATGGCGGGTTACTAAACTCACTTTAATGAAACCAGTGCGAGGCCATGTGCCTTTGGTTTACAAACACTGTTTTGCTTTGTGAAACTATATGAATCGAATCCAAATAAATGTCTCTTCCAGTAGAGAAAACAAAAGTTTGATCACACACGACCAGGTTCAAAGTCTCATGGTACATTTCACCACCAAATAACCTGCATTTAGCTGCCAAGACAGAGATGTAGCGCTGCTTTGGCATTTGGGATGAAACAAAGCTGAAATACTGTATGCATGACTGACAGGATGTTGGGGATTTGCCCTTTGTGAGAGCTTTCCTGACTGGTTAGATGAATCTCAAAGAGGTTTTAAAGAGAATGTCAAGCAAGGAAGCTGTACTAGACCCTGACGTTGGCTGAGAATAAAGACTGACTTGTGCTGCCAACTTATCAAAACGCTATTTTTATTAGTTGAAAGGAAACTTCGGCGCTGAAACTATAATGAATAAAAGATCAAATACGTGATTATATCTGGTCTGGTGATTATATCTGGTCTTTACTGCACTGTTATACTGCGAAATGATCCAAAATATTGAATGTGAAATGTCACCAAGACTAACGACTCCATTCCCAGTTAACTGTGAACATTCTCTGGTGGTGATGGATGTGTTTATAGTGTGGCAAATGACCTTGACAACAGATGGCGATTATACTCTTTTTTCCCCCCCCCTTTTTCTCTGCAGCCCTCTCACAGGCCAACAACTCAGAGCAATTAACAGAAATACAGAGTGAGCTTCAGAGAGATAGTGCTATTTAAAATACGAGACACCGGGCGTCAAAGACTCCAGTATTTCCAAGACTTAATCAGACATGAATCCACCTTTATACACTAGTTTATATGCTCTACTGTCTTTAAACAAGCTAATTACGCAATGAAAGACTGCTCATGTTATACTAAGTGGATCAAACGGCTATGCATTGCCAGCTTAAGCTTCTAGTATCTACAAATAAATGAATGCTGTACATATACAGTAAGTTCTACATACTCTGATTGGAGGCCCGATTTCAGGCCTCGGAATTGCTGCCAATATCTCACTGATTTTTGTTTCAGACAGGTCTGTTTTGTGCTCATCAAACACTGTTAGTCTGGTTGAAAAAAAAACACCCCAGCCGATAGGCTCGCGGGAGACGAACTGCGCCTCGCCTGGAAAGTGGACGAGATCAGGCGGCAGCAGCAGGGGGCGGTGAGAAGAATTCGGACAGTTTCCAGCAGCCTTCAAAGAATATCCAGGAAGTCACAGAAATATTTACACCCTGTTAGATCCATCTGTAGGCTGCCTGTAGTTTGAATAGAGCCAACATAGAGAATGTATTTAAAGGCGCTTTCATTTAAAAATCATACAAGCCTAAATTCAATAAAGTGAATCAACCGTCCAGAGGTTCTCACAGCCACATACAGGCTCCACACAGGGGGGAACAGCAACAGCTATGACTACAGGACACACGTTTCCTTCGATAACAGACAGAATGTTTCGAAACAATTGTCTTATTCTTTTCATAGGTTTTCCGTGGCTTCACAATAGTTATAACCTGTGGAATTCTTGGACTAAACATATTCCACTTCTCTGGCTGAAGTTGTGTTGAGTCTTTCTTTTTTTTTTATTGATTTAATATAATTGTTCGTAATTGAATTCTGTCCTTTGTATGTTTACCTTGTAAAACACTTTGTAAGTATTACAAGCAGTACTTTATTATTATCAACCACTTAAGATATTTTTGTTAACAGAAGAAACCTTCATGCCAGAGACAGGAAACGGCAATGCGTGAATAAACCCGACACAGATGTACTCAAAACATGTCTGAATTTAGTCATTAACCAAAGCATTGAAGAAATTCTAATTTTGACCCGATGATGGCCCTAGAGGATCGCAAGTTATATATTACTATAAGTAACTCTTATTTTTACTGAGGGGAGCATGAATGTCTGTACAAACTTTCATAGTAATCCGTACAATAATTATTAAAAAGATATTTCAGACCGACTGATATTTTTCCATCCCCGGAGCCACAGCATTACTTTAATAGAGCTGTGTGAGTGTGGTTTGATCAAATGTGGTCAAGGTTGTGCGGCTTCACTCTAAGCAGAACAAGAGTCGTGTTTACCTCGTAATCTCCTACACTCTTTGTACACTACAACGGCAGCCATGACAGTAGCAAAGCAGCTTCAATGGGCTTCTGGAGAGAGTTGAATTACAGTCAGAGAGCCGCTGAATTCTGCTATAAAGTGCTGAACACAAAGGGGGAGAGTAAGCTTTTACATGACATCCAAAATGTCCAGATGAAGCATACACAATTTCTTTCAAATGTGGGTAACTTTTAACGTATGCACATCATTTAAAGAAGTCAGTGAAATTCATTTATTAATAACCAAAATGTCACCAAAACGAAGGCAAATATCAAAGGCTGTGTGTGATATGCATCTTTTTTTCCTCCTTTTTTCTGTATAATTCCCCTTACATGCCTCATTTACGTCATTAAAAATTAATTGTTCATTATGAGTCAGTCCATGTAAGAGCTTCAATGAATGCTTGTGTTAATCCCCGCACATCACAAAGCATTATTTCTTATCACTGCAGTTATCTTTAAACGTTAGATTTAGTGTTCTGTCTGTGTTGCCAACTGTGAATACAAAGTATCTACTGCTTACGATGAGGTTTAATTACTCATTTGGAAGTTCAGGCCCGACCGGGCTGATTTGAGATTTTCTGCCAAAGAATCCTGAAGGCTTTAATGAATTTTTATTTATCACTTTGGCCCGGTTCCCTGAGCTCACATCACACAGCCTATACCTTGCTGAAGAAGAGCGTATAACTTCTAGCACTAGATGTTTGTCACTAAAGGTAAATCCGAGCTTGGATCTACTGCAGTGCTCAGCCGATTCACCCATAGCACCGTAATTAGTTTCCTCGGAGCCGCAAAGTTCAAACACAAAGTCGTTCAAACAGTAATTCACAGGGCTTATTGGATAAAATGCATCAAACACGCAGTCGATTACTTAACAGCGTGTTTATGTGGAACAAGGTGTCCCAGACACTGATGCCAGGTGAAGAAAATAAAGAAATAAATAAATATAAATAAATAAATCTTTCCTTTTGGGGAACAATTCTACAGTTGCTAGGCAACTAATGAAGATGACAGGATTTTTAGGAGAAACCAAATTTCATTTAATAGTACGCCTCAGAAAGACAAAAAGACATTCATTTAAAATTCATAATGTCCTTGCAGATGGATACTTTAAAGAACGAAATTTAGTCCAACTAATTTTAAAATAAATAGCGCACTGAGTCACAGTAAAAGAAAAAAACCTAGCCGGTTACTATGGTGCATTTGTTGTTTAATCATTCCGCAGAGTTTCTGATTATAAAAAAGGAAATGGGCTTCATTATTTGGAGCTCAAAGACTGAGAGCAGGCAAAACATCCACCCACCCTCTGGCCTGTGTGCAGGCCGGAGTTACCAAACAACAACACAGAGCAAAAGGCTTTTTCACTCCAATAAAATACCTAAAAATACAGGGCAGAGGATCGGGTGCATAAACATAGTTAGAGGTTACAGAGCTTTCCCATTTCATAAGAAAAATGTAAACAAAGAGTCTACAGGTTTAAAAATGTGGAGGTGTAGTGTGGTAGGTGATAGTTTGGTAATCTTCAGACATTCAGTGAGGCTCGTCCTCAATAAGGTTTCATCAGTTTTCACCAGATTTGTTGTGCAGTTCAGGATAAGGCTTTTAAGATGTTCCACACATGTTATTTTTACCCCATGATCTGGCTGTGAAGTCTGGCGCCTTGCATGACGTGACAGGAGAAACGAGCTGAAGTTAGGGACCGTCTCAAAAGTGCATGCAAAACGGAGAAGAGAGTCAAGAGCCTTATAACTTCAGTTTTTTATAGACACAAAGTAAATATCAAACCAACTGAGCATCTTTATCTCATGTAATGTGATGTATTTTTTTAAAATTATGTCCATCATATTTGATTAGATTGCGAATACAATGCAATACAGAGCCGTAGTGGACCGTTGGCCTCCACCCTCATCTCCCTCACCTTTGTTGTTTTATGGGGAAGGTGATGAATAATGAATAATCCAAATGAATAAATTAGACCTCAATGTGCTTGAGTTTTTTTTTTTTTTTTACATAAATTTGGCATATAACATGTGATAACTGAACAATTATCACAGGAATACAGAACTAGAATTGGGAAATGTATTTTCTATTTCACTGTTATGCAATACTGCTTTGAGTTACTACCTGACTGCTTCATTCCCATAGAGTAATTTTTAGTTCTCACTGCCAGCATAAATAAATCTCCGCCAATTCAAAATGTTAATATTGGCATTATAGAATAGCATTTTTATTGTACATTCATATATCCTCCACATATTTGCAATGGTGGATTAGGCCTCTCACGCAAGTGGTGGAAACTGTTTTACTGTGAAATGAGAGCGAGAGACAGAGAGAGATCTGGGAAGTGTAGCTAAGTGAAGCTGGTAATGAGCCAAAAGCAAAATCATCCCATTCCTGTCCTTTGAATTATGTTTGAGCAGAAACTTTGATGAGTCATAGCCGACTCATTTTCACCCATTTATCTTTCACGCTTAATAAAAAACGTCCAAATATTCCCCTTTCAATGATATAGTGCAATACTTTGATCTGAACCAAGAGAACCTGTTGAAGAGACTGGAGTCAGGGGGGATGTTCTCATCAATTACTCAATATTACATTTTACGCAACAGTGACCTTAATGCAGCAAGGTCAGGCCAAAAAAACTAAATATTACTTTGTGAAAATTGAGTCAAAGGCACAGACAAGACAGGAAATAAAGAGTGAGGTGACTTTTACGGGAAAGAGAACAGAAAAGGGAATAATAGACAGAGAGGAGGGAAAGGGAGAGAAATTATGTAAGACAACACACTCAGAAGAGAAGACCAGGGAGGATTTTAGATGAAGGTCCCTCCATTCATCTCTCTTCATTGTGCCCACTGCTGACACAAGAAGAATCATGCGGGTCAGCACCGTTTTAGGCCAAGCGCCGTCTACAAGTTCATTTTCAAACTGCTTGCATCCCTCACAGAGTGTCCACAGTGGTAAGGACAGACATTTTTAATGGCTTTGTCATTTTAAAAAGGGGCTCTGACACGAAAAAATGATTTGTTCAGCGACATCTTTGAACAAAGAGTCCTT
This sequence comes from Lateolabrax maculatus, assembly GCA_031216445.1. NCBI lineage: Eukaryota > Metazoa > Chordata > Actinopteri > Acropomatiformes > Lateolabracidae > Lateolabrax > Lateolabrax maculatus. The sequence goes on along the minus strand of CM062215.1, from coordinate 5,412,612 downwards.
GACTTTACCCCAGTTGGCCTGAGGGCGTCTCTACAAGGGCTTTAGCTGTCACTAATGGCCACATTTCTAGCAGAGTTTCTTTTGTTGTCAGGAATTTTACTGCATTTGGCAAGTAGAGGTAAAAAAAAAAATGTCTGCAAGGGCATCTATAAAATCAGGCCAAGACAGGTGCTATAATGGTTTTTGCACTCATGATGGCTTAAAGCTGAAATATGCCTGTATCCATATGTGCCTATGCCATTAAAAATGTTTGCAATGTGTGTGTTTATGATTGATTTCCATGTTTTGCTTACTCATCAGGACAGTCCACCTAATTTGTCTTTAATCACTTGTGTGGGCACCCCTCCTTTAATCAACATTTTGTCACAGACTTTTTGATATGGCACTGCAGGAAAACTACAGGTGTCTTGCTTGATGATGAGTCAAAATGTCTGCTGAGAAAAAGGCTCTTACATCTGCTATAAACATCGAAAAATGATTATATATAACAAAAGATTCAGACTTGGTTAGATATTAAAAGTAAATATCCTGTTTATTCTTTGTTACTTGGAATGGGCATGTCTATTTGGTCTCTTGTTCAGCAAGCTGGAGTGCAGGACAAGAAGGAGATTTAGGGGGAAAACTAATGTGGGTTGCTGCTTAAAAAACTGTGGCTCTTGTGTTTTGTAACAGGCTGCCATCTGGCTTATCTGACAGAAGGCTGACATTAGTGCTTTACGCAAGATTTGATCGGATGTATCGAAATAAGGTCTCCATCCATTAAATGTATTGGATTTGTCAGGCATCTCACAGGTGAAATCCCTCAATAAACTATAAGGTGAATCCATCCAGTTCGATGTGTATATTAAGAATACATCAGGTTTTAAAACACATCATCCCAAAATCTCTTAACCAGTAAACAATGAAGCAACAGGTGCATCACTGTACCCTCAGCATATGTTTGATACTGTTCTACAAGTTTTCTTCATTAATGACTTTTCTTTCTCTAACTCTTAACATCAACCTGCCATGGGACTAAAGATAAAAATGATCCTTTTGGTTAAATCTGGCGTGTTTACATCATACCGTAACTGTGTCAATTAATGTGCATTGACATAGTAAATAAAAAAGGGGACATAAACATGGCCAAACGGAACTTCACAGCAAGATTAACAATCAGGGAAACAAACAGAATAAAGCATGAAATGAGGTCTCAGTGTGAAATTTATTTAAATGCAGGATTATACTGTAGAAACTGCAATTCATCACCTGTGTGTTATTTGCGCAGTGCATTTTTCCGGTGGAGCTGCAGCATCGCTGAAACTCACAGAGTGGAAAAGGCTTCAGATGATGTGGAATTTTAAGCAGATAAGAGAAACACACAGCGCCGAGTGAAGTGGATGATACTGTCGGCTGTTGTCGCAGCGAGCTCCTGCTAAGGGAAAAAAGTCGGCATCGTTCACCACTGACAACCAGTTAGAAAGCCTGTGCACCCGTCACACCTTTTATCCCACTTCCTGTGACTCAGCCGGGGCCGGGAACAACAACATATCTAGGGCCTGCTGCTAATGTGACAGCCCCTATAATCAGCCCGGATCTATTTTCCTTTACGAAAGACAAATTAGACATTAGGCCTTTTATCGCCATTTAGCAGAAATATTTAGACAATCCTTTTCTGACGGAAGAAAAGCTTAGATGGAGCATGATTTACATGCCATACAACTTTTTAATTTACAGAGCATTTGCTCTCTAAGTCCATCACCGCACACAACATCTATAATTAAATGCCAGTCATAATTATGTGAATCTTTGTAGTGGTGTTTGAATTAGATTAAGGTACTGTGTGAATTAGATTTCAATCTCCAAATAGCCTGGCGTCGACGAACATCGTCAGACCTGCTTATGAAGCCCTCAGCCACTCCATTAAGTTGTTTTCTCATTAATTTCAGAGTGTGCGTTCGGTGTGTAAATATCACAGAGAGAGGAAAGTAAGTTAGAAAAAGTCAGCCGACTCTGCAGCAGATAATGTATTCTCACTGAACCTGCCCCTATATATATAAGAAGGATATGGCACGAAAAAAAAAATCCATTCTGCTCTTTCTTCAGCTGCTAGAAGACATGAGAGAATAGGACATACATCTTTATTAGACCTAAGGGGGGGAAAATGGTTTATTATGCATGTGATACAAGTTTTTTGTTGTTTTTTTTTTTCGGCTTGGAAATACACATATAGAGTAGCTGACACTCTCCAAGTTCACTAAGCTCTGCTGATCCTATACTTCTAAGAGAAAAGAAATGTTGAACTTCTTTACGTAAGATGCAGCCTGTCTCATCCATCAGCATGAGCACACAAACACAGCTCATAGGGGGCTGCTTATCACTGAACTGAGTGTGCTGCGCGTTTTAAAGGTAAAAAAGCATGAGTAGGATTTGGATTTCTTTACATTTTTTTTACATTCTGCTTCTGCATTTCCGATATTTTTAGTGGAATAACAGATATAACCACGAAAATTTGTTTTAACTGCCATTCCTGGAGGGAAAATTCTCACTAAAACACTAAATTGGTGACGTAGAGTAGCTTGTATCTCTGAGTCTGTTTTTGTGGTTGCTGGTGCAGACAACATGATAGCACATCAAGATATTTCCAGTGCAGTGTTTGATGGCGCCAGTCCCTCCGAATCAAAGAGAGAGGGGCTTCTTCCCCGAACTGCATGTTCAATGATCACACGGGGAGACATCCATCATGGTGGAGGCAGAGATAGCAATTTCCTCCCTGACAGTAGCCTCGATAGACCAGGATGCAATGCAGCAACTGCACATCTTTGCAGGGCTGTTGTCAGTCGTGTGAAATATACTCAGATGCTGATTATATCTTATTATTTGTAGTATGGTTCAGCTGTACATTGAAATAAGTAAAAGTAATATGTGTCTGTGTAACTTTTTAGGCTCCATTCTTAACATTAAACCAGGGACAATAGACAAAAAATATCCTTTAAAGCTTCTGTGGCTCATTTCCTCAACAAGCTAACAGACTGAAATGAAGTAAAATAAAATGATGAGAAACTAAAACCATCGTAGGGTCTCTGGTTCTACCATATTCACGGGTATTTCTGATTTGGTATGCCTGTCTGCATATTTTGGGATATTAATTAATCAGTCCAGTGTACCGAAGGGTGAATTTCACTCAAAGTCCTAAAGGAGGTCTGTACAGGACTTTGGATTACAGAACATGCCACAGTCAACAACTAGATAGTCTACAGAGAGACAAACAGTGGTGGAATAAGTAATTAGAACTAAAGCAAACTACTTATAAGACATAAATATGGCTTCTGTGAGTGTTATATTATAAGGTATATTTTATTATGGATTATTATTAGTTATGTAAGTAGCATTTTAATGTTGTAGCAGGTCAAAATGAAACTTATTTTTGTTTTGTCTGAATTTCAAAGCACTTATGTAAATGTACATAGTTACTTTCCACCTCTGGAGACAAACAAACACGTACACAAACTAAATCAGAACATGAAGGGGATGGATGAATGTGCATTGGAGGCTGACATGCATTGTTGCAATAAGTGGGCCAGGTGCCGCAGGAGAACTCAGTGATGCCTCCTCTCCCAAATTCAAGAGAGAGCAGCTCTCGTTTCAAGTCTTATTCACAGTAAAGATGATCCAAATAATAGAGTTTTTATCAGCAGAGGAGTAACTGAACCTAGTGGCTGCATGCAGGAAGTTTGACGGTACAAAAACCAAAGTGTAAAAACGACAATATAACGTTTTACGAGGGATTATGTGTCGGACTATGTCTTGGTTGCGATTATCTTTTTTACCCTCGTTTTCAATTTTGAAAGAATGCAAATAAGCACAATTGCCAATATGTGAAACTATTCCTTTAACTAGCAGCTGTATGGACAACTTTGATGAAGCGTGGCCTATTAGAGAGGAAGGTGAGGATGCTGGCAATTACACTGTCATTGGCAACTTCTGGCTAATGAACTAATTGTCTTCCTGCCTCTTTGTGCAGAGTGTTTGATTTATGATAGCAGAGGCATTAAGGTTTGTTTGCCTCTGCATCCATCAGAGTACATCAGCTCTTTGGTAATTTGTCTTAAACGGACAAAGTACTTAGCTCAGGAGGTGAAAATAGGCTTTTAGAGTGATAAATGTAAATTTAAAAGTTAATCTTTGGGGTGAAAATCTTAAAGAAATGCTGATAGAATCGCTTCTTTTATGAGAATGCAACACATTTTATTGTGTCCTCGACATTTGCATCATAATCTAAATGAATAAATATATTTGTGATCAAAAGGTCAAACATATCGTTTAGATGTTAACACGCCTTGCTTCAATTCTGAAGAAAGCTGTTGAATTTCATTTTTCTCTTGACTTAATCCTACATTTTCTGAGAATTTCCTTTCTTTAAAACCTTGACAAATGTCGAGCACTTGAAAAAAATAACCTTCATGCAATTTTCTGGCAGATTTATTCTTTTTTTTTTTTTGGCAAGTCAGTAAATAAAACTAAATGTCAGTGAAATAGCACAAGAGAGATAGATTTTTTTTTTTGTTGATGAAAATTTCCCAATAAAAATGTACTGCGGTTTCAATGGAATACTTTTGGGTCCCTCTTCAGCCCCACCATATGACTCTTGATAAAAGACCAGCAGCACACCCTCATCTTCTACTGATCCCTGCTGGTTCACTGGAGAAATTACTTACAAAGACAAAAGAGCACAGAGGGGAAGGCTTAAGTCTGATCTCACAGAGTCAATCAGAAAGGGAGAAGCAGAAGAAGTTAAAAAAAACAATATCTTTACCGATGTCATCCTTCAAAATTATGATGCTTTACTCAATAAAATTCATCTGAAGCAAAAACATGTTGATTTCCCTTCGAAAACAGTTGATTAAATGCCACTACAGATATTCTGCTTGTTGTTCATATTGATTAAAAGTGGTAGAAGTACACAGATTATCTACTCAAGTAAAAGTACCAATACAGCAATGTAAAAGTACTTTAATACAAGAACAAGTCCCGCACTCAAAATTATACAAGAGTATGTGTCTCACTAATATAATTATATTTCACATGTGTGGACGAGGTTTAGCAGCACTAAATTATTCGTATTGCCAGACCTAACGTCAGTGATCTGCACTGTAAACATTACACAAGGCGAAGCCATATCCCTCTGCTCTGGCAGTGAATTTACCACTTTGAATTTACCCTCTGCATGAAATGTGCTATGTAAATAAAGTCGTCTTGCTCTGAATGCAATTCAAGCAACACTTAATATTAGAAAACTTTTTATTGGCACAATAAAAAAAAAAAACAAATGTATTGAACTTTTGTGCAAAACAGATTTTTAGTACAAATCGGATAAACAACTGAAAAACATTTCACACAAGAACATTTTTAAAAATAAATTGGAAAACAAATAATTATATTTTGTGCAAAAGGCAGGTTCTTTGTTCTCTAACACCCACTGATCAGCCCAAACCTGACTTTCCCACAACTCGAGAGGGTTTGAAGAATGGGCAAAATGGGAAAAATGGGCTCCTCCAGGTAACACACATGGCTTCTGCACTGGGATTCCTTGTTGACACTTTACCAGCCACCATACAAATGGCCCCAAACTACTGATCCTGTTGACATGGTTGCTGGCTGGGTTTACTGCTGCTGAGAGCGACTTTTCCGGCTGCAATCGCTATTCTCTGGAAGCCTCATTTGCAGCTCTTGCATCCCCAAATGCCACCTTCTTCAATCTTGGGTCAAGCGCAGCAGCACCTCCGAGGCTGTGCTTACATCCCATTCTGTGGAATCTACCTGCCATATTTGCACATAGAGAGTTCAGCAAATCTGCTGCCTGTGTTGTTGCACTTCTCTGGTGGTTGGCTGTAACTCTCTGCAGTCCGCTGGCCAGCAGTAATATCTTTGAGGCTCGCTATAGATGCTATAGAAAGCTACAGCTGACCAACTCTAACTATGGTTTAAGATTCCTTTCTGCCCTGATCTGCACAGTGACTTCTTGAAAGGGCTCCAGGAAAGTGCACACCTCCTGCGGTATGCTCCATTCTTCCTGGGACAAAGGGCTGACTGATGCATTTGTGACGGCCAGGGTGGAGATAATGGCGTCCTTGGATTGCAGAAAACTCCTCAACATGTCATAAGTAGAGTTCCATCTTGTGAAAGTAATCCACCTTCTTTTAAACTTTTATCCAGAACGGGTTTTAGGCCTTTGAGGGCATCTCTGGCAATCAGATTGATGATATGCGCCTAGGAATGGAAGGTGGGTCCATTTTGTGATTTGTTTAGCCTTCGTAATGTTTTAAAGCTGCATTGTCAGTTATGCAGCAAACCACTTAATCTTCCACTTTACAATCTTTTTCAACATTCAGAGGCTTTTCGGCAAGGTTTTCTGCTGTGTGCACCTACACCTTTTTTCTTCAGTGATGCTGCTTCTCTCTGATAAATGTTTGAAACTGTGTGGGAAACTGTCTCCTGTCTTGTGCAGGAGCGGTTGAGAGTATATTGCTGTATCGCTTGAATCCTTTGTCTTCCACAATTTTGAATGGCCGGAAGTCAGTGGCATTCATTTTAGCAAGCTCTTCATCTATCTTCCCCTGTCTCAACGGGGTTATGACAGGTGCTGCATAATCGTGGAGAAATGTCTGTCTTGTTTTAGGTCTTGTGCCAGTGGTTATATGAGAGCCTGGTGCCTGGCCAGGCAATGACGGAGGCCTGGTGCTAGTTTCAGATGTGGATGCATGGGTGTGAGTGACAGTGGATATACTGCACCCTTCACTGTAGCAGAAGCACCGGCGCCGTCTTTATCTTGGTCATCATTATCGTTGCAACGTTGTCGCCTCACCTCGGCCACTTGCACCGCTGGATGCTGTGTTTTTAAGTGGCGGTGAAGACTGTTTGTTGACCCTGCTGTGAATTATATTCTGATTTGAAAATATTGCATTTTGCTTTATTGAAAAAAGTGTAATCAAATCCTGCTGCGTTTTCAAGTTTGGCTCTTTTTTCTTTCTTTCTTTTTAACAAACACCTCTACTTCTTTTAACTTCTCACTGTTCATGTAAAGGGGACTGGATATAGGACAGGCAGTGACATTTGGGCACAACGATAAAAATAACAGCTCTCAAGTACGACTCGGTTCCTTTCGTTCGTATCGAAGAGCCGTTGAAAAGAATCGGATCGTTCGCCTACGTAAATGTACTATCAAATTGTACCTAAGTACAGTTCTTGAGTACTAGGTCACGTTCCACCACTGGTGGGCAAAGTTTACACGTGTTTGGTTGAACTTCATAAACTAAAAATGGAAACCTTGCTACAAAGCCTACATTTCAAAACTGGAAAGTGATTGATAAGGAGAGACGCAATGGCAGTATTTCCCCACCTTGTGACCACTTGGTTGTTTTGCAGGAAAGAAATACCAGAATTATAGTGTATTCCATCTGGAGTCGGGCTTCCTCAGGGCCATGTCTATTTCAATGCTGCTGCCTTAAGGCCCGGTTCAAAGGCTGAGCAAAGATAAAAGCCTGGAGAGTGGGAGAGCAGAGGATGGGGAAAGGAGATGATGTTGTTTGTCATTGCTTGTTAAAAAACAAACTGTTGAAGATCACTGAAGGTCCCGTGCTTTGGAAACTCACACCTCAGGCCTGGAACAAAACAAGTGAGGGAGTGAGACACTCCTAATCAAAATGAGAGTCCTCACGCCCGCGTCTTGTTTCCCTCTCGGGTAGTGACTGATGTTGCGTGGGTCTGTGGACGTATCATGCAATCCATTACAAGGTGTCCCCGGGGTATTTTGCCATCATGTTAGGGTCAAAACAGCTCTCAAAACAATATCTTCATAAATTTGTGGCATCATTGGAATGTCCTGGCTGCTTGGAAATGCTTTTGCATCTCCAGGCGTTCACCTCCGGGTTCAAAAAGAAGTGGACGTGTCCACTCGCTGCAGGAAGGAGCATTACTGAACAATGACACAAGCAGAGCGGCGATGTCGGAGGTGCATGGCTGAGAATATGGGAGGCAAAATGATGAAAAGTATGGATAAGTGCTATTCAAAAGAGCCGTCCAAAATCAATGAAAAGGCCTTTTTAGCAACATTATCTTAATACGACTAAATGTGTCAGTTAAAAGGCAATTCCCATTAGCGTTTGGTCAAAGTAGGGGGGAAAAAAAGCCCTGTCAATCTACATCAACGTGAGATTCATTGGATATTCAAGCCATGAAAATGCAAATGGGAACATTTCCTTTTCATTAAACGTTTGTAATTAATTTCTTAAACAACAGAGGACCTCTTTCTCCACACATTAATTTCATTGGTCTGCAGAGGCATATCTTAGCCTTTCCAGAATTATCACAATTAACCACCAATGAATAACGATCACTGGGCCATTTGAGATTGCTTCTGGCTCTTTCCTCTCCATTTCAGTAACATTATATCTAACTGCCTGACAATAGTGAGCTCGTATTTGTCCAATATATGAACGCATGAATTATTGATACTCGCTGCTACATCCGTTGCCACTTCCCTTGGGTACTCTCACTTCGTCATGATGTTAGATAATGAAAAGAGTGAAGAGACAGATTTGCAATTTCTCTCCAGAACGCGCATCTCCAGCTGTCTAAAGTCTTTTTTTAAAAGTGCTGTCTATCTCCTCCGCTGCCTCTTGTACTAACGAAGTAATAGCAGGCCTGTCATGAAAAATGTAAACTACTGTGATGGAAAAGAATATTTTTACCGTCACAATCTTCAAAATGTTGACAGTCAATGTAGACACAATATATTCTATAGCATCTTGCAAAATCTCTGATGTACATTGTTATTGTTACTGTCATACCTCAAAGAAACACAGTATTTAGCTGGATTTCAACATTGAAGGAGCTTTGTGATGAATTTCAGCAGCACTGGGAGAAGCTCCCTTTAGTTTTCACAGCATACAATAACACAGAGTCTTGAATAGCTCACAAATCTCACATTGTAGCTGACCCCTCATCCACCGTGATGCAATACGAGAAAATCTTTCCTGTGACAAACAAGTGGGATCCCAGTTGCAAGAACTGTCTCATACGCGACTACGTGACTGTTTTTCAGAGGTGGGACAAAGTCATGGGGCCTCAAGTGTTCTGGACCTGTTGCACAAGTCATGGACAGATTAATTGAATTAAGAATTAGGCCTTTATCTGAGTGAATATGCAGTTTAAAAGTTGATCAGAAATAAAATGAACTTATTCTGTTCATTTACTTTGCTGTACGACAGCATTCTTTAACATCACCTATTGTATAATATTTTCTGGTCCAACTCGTGACTGTCACATCCCCTCGACCGCCTCCCATCCAAGTCAAGGACAGCTTTGCTTTAGAAAGACATTTTTTAACTTCATGTCAAACCATTCATTTTTTACTTCTATCACAGTGCGGCCCTGCCCGGACGACATGTCACTGCAGTTGTAGTACAGTTTCTTTTTCGGGTCCTGTAACACCACCACTGACTCTGCTTAGTTTGTTTTCTTATTTCAAATACTTGCTGACAGATCTGGGTAACACCGGAGGACTCCCTCCAGTGCAAGCAACACGGAGGAAAGGTAAATATTGTTCATTTCCATATACTACAGCCATTGTAATGATAAAAGCCGGATGAAAATCGGGAAAGTATTCCTTTAATTTCCAACAGAAAGAAACCCCCTTTACCAACTTTCACTTTACCAACATAATAAATAAATACATAATAATAAAGTATTGTTTTAAAAAGTGCATTTAATGAAAACAAACATGGATGATGATTACTTTGGGGGCTGTTTAGGGCTTAAACAAACCGAACTATTAAGGCTGTCATAGTCTATTTTCCTTCCTGCTTGTGAAACTTATTTTGGCTGCTGTCGGATTGATTCAAATGATATCCGCCACTGACAGGAGTTGATTCATTGCAGACAACAGAATCTTTTTATCTTCGGGCTTGGTGAGGATATCGAAACCATCCAGGTCAAAAGGCTGAAGTTAGAGTGATGTCCTGAGTCATTGGTGTTAAAAAGTCAAAGTGCAAGTATTGATTTTTCGCAGTCATGTCAGAATTCATTAAATTAATAACTCCTGTTATTTCAAGCAGACTTTTTGCATAATTTGTTGAACGGTGGTGTGTTTCTCTTATTTTCACTGTTAGCTGTGGACAGCACAACCGAAGTTTAAGGACGAAAAAAAAGAACCTTCAGCTAGTGTACTTCAAACTTCAAAGATAAATAGCAGGCTTTGACATCAGCTCATCAGAATAAAGAACAGGGGTGTCTTTCTTTTATCATCACTTCGCACCAATTTTCATGTACGGACAAATCCATCTTAGGAGTACTCACTTCTCTACCGACAGCCGCCTCATTCGACCGTAATTCAACACAGCTACAGGATATTTTTTCTGATCTGTCATCCTTTGCCAGACAAAGACAAGCCTCCTATGGCAGCCCTTTTTTTTGTAATTTGAACAACCTGGGCGCTCTCTTCACAGCATCACTCTCTTTCTCTTACTGTCATTCTTTCCACCTGTACAACACATTATGCCTCCGTCATCAGGGGTTGGAGAAGGTTGAGGGAAAGTGGATGAAGTGCAACAGAGTTTGGGCCGGTGCTGACTGTATTATGCTCATTCGAGGCAAACTGGTGTCACGGAGGAGGTCTGTGAGGCATTTGAGTTTGGAAAGTACAAGGCACTTAAGCTTTCATTGTGGCTGAGGTCAGTGCTATTAGCCTGTAGCCCATGAGGCAAGTAACCTCGGGGCAAACAACTTTGTCTCAGAGTGGATTTTGTGGGTGTGTGGCAAGAAGAGGAGGTCAAGCACATAAAAACTATCTGCTTGTATGTAGATCTATCCGCAGTGTAGGTTTTGTAAGTGTTATCAGCATTCCTCGCCCTCATTTTTAACTTCCACAGCCACTTTTAATTTGAATATATTTATGGGATTTCAAATGAAGAGATCCAACCTTATATAAACGTGCCCACGCGTTTCTCAAGAATCCTAATTTATAATAATCAGGCCTAAAATCTCCTCAATAACTCCCTCCACTTATCTCCAAATGCCTGAGAATTTGTAGCGCTTATGTCATTATGCTGTTATAAAGTGGAACATCAGTTCAAAATATCTAGACATAAAAAGGAAAAGAGCTCTCAATCTCATTTTACCCGCCATCTATAGATCTGCTTCTGCAGTCTTTTTTTTTCTCCTGGAGGAACCTGGACCTTGATAGACTCAGACAACCGTATCAAGCCACAGAGTGACACAATCTTTATTACATGCATGGCGACTCGGGGGCATCCGTGGAGAGGATATGATGAATTAATGGTAAGAAACTATGTTTGATACGGGATGGCAGTTGTTGTTCAGTGTATCTCCATCGCGCTGTGGATCTACCCGCAACTGTTGCAAGTGTGATCGGCAGCCACAGAGGACGGAAAGACCCTGACAATGAGCGTTTTTATGAGAATGAGACAACTAGCTGGACGTCAACGTCCCAAGGGGTAGTCAACTTAATGTCAGCGGACACACAAGACACATGTAGGGCAATTAACACAAATCTAATTATAGACCAAGTATAAAATGAATCTGAGTGAAAGAATAAATGACGTGGTAAAGGCCGCAGATTACCTAAAGTCTAACAAAAGCTTGCAGTGCAGTCAATTTAATGATTTAGAAGGTTATTCGTTGAAATGAGTCTTTAATGTTAAGTGCTTTAGTAACTCTAATATGTCGCAGGCATCAGAACAAAAGAACTGCACAAGAATATTATAGTGATGTCTACTGTATATCGCTCTGGAGAACAAATTACAGATAAATACTGTTATTTCATTTAGGTCTGGTGCATGACACTGTCCATTATATTGAGAGGTGTCCCGACCACCTTTTGTCAAAGCAATCACACCACAAGGTCCATTTAGTAGCTTTCTGGAGCTTTCCAGTCGAGTTGTTATGGACTTGTAGGTGTTTAGGTTTTCTGAGCCCTTTAAGAACGTGTCTTCAGCGTTGGCTTCGAGTAGAAATATTTATTCTCAATCGAGAAAAAGTACTTGACAGAACAATATCACCACAAGGTCCATTTAGAAGCTATTCTGGGGCTCAAGTAATGTTTCCAAGGTCAAGAATTAACTCAACTTTCAGTCCTTAAAACGCTCAGAATAAATACTAATGTTGCAAACTTCACATCAATTATTTTAAGTATTCCCACACTACCTTGTACATTTAGCCATCAGTAATCACACTGTCAGTATTTCTATTAGCTATCCTTTAAAATAAATCAGTTTGTTATTCATTTCATTGGTGCTACTTTTGCCACTATGACAGGTTGACTAATCACCTTTAAATGCCAATCTCTAAAGAGCGCCATTAGAAATTCAAACCCACTTCAACAGCCGTTCAAAACACAGCTAATTAATGCACTCCCCTGCACTCACAAACAGACACTCTGTAAATCTTTTTTCTATAGATCTTCCAAGGACAACGGGGATGTCGTTGGCGTTGATTGACTTTGCTCAGGTGCCAAGATTGCCAAGATTTCTCACGTTTTTGGCATTAATTTTGGTAAAAACCTCCAGCTTGTTATTATTTCAGGACACCGTAATGCATGTATAAATAAGCGTTCAATAGTTTCTCATTTGCATGTGTAGTGGTATTCCACTATTACAACAATTTTACTCCAATTACCAGCAGTTGTGAGAGCATTTTGGAGGCAATTCTGAATCCGGTCTCCTGAAATAGATTTTTTTTTCCAGCAATATATAAATTATGTAGAAAGAACATTTTTCGCCTGTAAAGTGGTGTGGATGCACTTTGGAGCTACTGAGAGTTGTTTGGAAAGTCAATTTTATCTCAAAGTTTTATCACGGACATAACAAAAGTTGTCAACATCCCCACGCTGTTTGGATAAAATCTTACTCATAGTTGCTTTTAACCAAACAAACCTCTGGAACAACCTGTACATGGCAATACACCATATACTTTGGATACGCTGTGGGCTGACAACAGATGACTCAGTATCCCTAATAATTGGTCAAAAACATTTGTTCTTGCAGCGGCCAAACTGAGCCTCATGGGGTATGGACTAAGTCTATGTGAAGGCCAATTCCAGCAATGTTTTGTTCTGCACTAACAAAAGTCAATAAATCAGCCCCTGTGTCCAGGTGGATGTTAGTCCGAATCTGCCCTTGGACATTTATTGCATGTTCTACCCCAAACTCTCTCCTCAGGTTTCCCTGTCTACATCAAATAAAGGCAAAAAATATCCCCAAAATCTTAAGGGAAATAGCAGCACTAAGAAACAGCAGCTTCAGAGGCCCTAACCTTCCTCCCACAGCACCACATGTCACTTCTGTCCAAAACAGGCTGAGTTTCTCTGCTGCAGATATGAGCCACAACACCCTGAGTGAGGAGTTCACCTCAGTGAATGTCAGGAATAAACTGCAAGCTGTCTCGTCTCTTTGTCTCAACTTTGCTTCAAAACAGGATTATGGTTATTATCAGTATATGAAACAAAATGGAGATATCTACAGTACCAAATGTTTCTTGCAAATATGCATGTGTATACTGAACTGAGCTGTGGCAGTTGAAGCCTGATTAAGGTATTAATGGTTATTTCTATGCAACTCAAACCACCAGGTTCAGGGTAGACAAAATTTTGTATAATGGGGACTACAGTGAAAGTTGTGGTTAGGCATATAAATGACTTACTTTAGTAAAACAATTGTGGTGACAATTTTAAAAAGTCAAGGCTGGTTTCCAGTATGAAATGGGAAAGACAGGACAGACAAACCATGATCTTCAGGGATCAAGTCAATATCCCAAACCCTGCGTTTCTTTATTCACAAATCTATCACCAGAATAAATGTAAATTGTGTTCTGCAAAACCCAGATTACTTTCATTGACAACATTTTTTGATGTTCGATTAAACTACACAGAAACTACGATAAAAGTTAAAGTTGGGGAAAGATGGTGTTTATGACAAATAAAGTATGGTTGAGCTCAAGCAACTACAACACTTGATTAGGAGTTAGGATGTGTTGTGTCTGTATTTGCACATACAGACACAGAGCAACATTAGCATTCATTTGGACTCGTCAGGGAAAGATTGCAGATCTGTTTGCAAGGACATCACCTCAGCTTTCCCACAGACACGCTACTGTACATGTCAATTCACCACTGCACAACCTTTGTTACAGGGCATATGAAATCGTCCAACGTGAACCTTGCTAACCCCAGAACAAGACTTAACAGATGCACACTCTGCTCAGTACATGAAGAAAAGATCCACCTTCCTTTGGAGATCAAGCAGTAGGATGTATGAATTGAATTTTTATTTTGAAAACCCAGGTTTCTCCTGTTGGCCTGCAGGCTTGGCTGTAATACGCAGTCTTTTCGAGAACTGGAACTGTGAGAAAAGAGACAAAGCTGCAGTACTGTATACCACAAACAAGTTTTTTGTGGCCTGGGGTGGGGTTTTGCCAGGAATGGTACAGATCGAGAGCACACTTTTCTAAACTAGAAAAAAACGCTGCGGGGAGGAAGTTTGGCCCCAGAAGATGGGGTAATACTAACCCATACATGACCCAATGTTATTAATACCAACATTTCTTCTGCTACGACTAAGAATAACAGTACCTGCTGACAAAGTATGATAACACAAAGCAAAACAGGAAAACATACATTACTGTATAGGATAAGATCGATAACATTACAATTAAGAAGCTCATAGAAAATGGTGCAAATTAAAGTGTTTAAATGATTTTGACATGGATGCCTCTTCACAGAGTAGAGATGCGAGGGAGAAAATTGTATGGTGCGGTGGGTTATCAGTGGTGATGTATTACAAAGCCAGGAGGAGGATGTCAAACGTCAGCCTCGGAGCAGTCAGGGAGCACGAGCAGTGACTCGGATGTGTGTTGCATGATGCTGATTATGCATTCTCACCGGCACGCTGCCAGTGACAAGACCAGCTTTCCTGAGTCTGACCCAAGTGGGACGGAGTTTGGAGAAGCTGTGTGCCATTTCTTCCTCTTCTTCCTCTTCTTCTTCTTCTTCTTCCCCCGTGTGGCAGCAGATGGGGCTCCCTTGCCCGGCGACACAGGGAGAGACACGGAAACATGATGCTGCTGAACAACCTGTGGACAAGCCTGGCAACCAAAACCCTGGGGACGCAGTCGGGTTCAGTTCAGTTCCTCACTTAATGAGGTGGAAGCCTCTTCTTAACCTGACTGACGGTTTACTCTAGGAAGGTTCATGTTCATTCTTAACATTAAAACGGTATATACTGTATTTGCTGCCCTATTAATACTGACTGTCTCTTAGTTTTGGAAACGTTTGCTTTAGTTTCTCTTCCTGTAGGCAATATTTTAGGTCTTATTCCTGCCAGATCCTGATTTCTTCAGTGATGGTTTGTTGTTGAAAGACACCAGCCTTCAACACACGCTGGCAGGGATCCAATCTGCTTTACTGTCCTTTAGAAAGAAGCTCTATTAGCTCCCGGGATGTTTTTCTGTAGCTGACCCTGTGCTCTGACCTTCCTGTGGAGGGGGGCAAAGCAAAAACAGAATTGCCCAGCAGGGATCACTAAAGCATGTAATTCATTCATTAATCCTTCTCGCCTGCAATTAAGAATGTGTGCGTACGACTGATATGTGGGTTTAATATGCGTGTATCAGAAATTTTAGGAAAATTGTCCGGCCTTTGTATTTGCACAGCAATAGTTTTGGAAGTTTAATGATTTCACAATATGGGATTTCTTTCTAACTGTATAGACCAAAATACATGTCCATATTTCCTTTATTATGTCAGTAGTGATAAAAAATAAAAAGTGAAAATATAATATGGATAAGGAATAAGACAGAATCTTGGTTCGGTTTGATTTAGAGTGATTTTACTGTTGGTGATAGGTATTAATTGTGTTAGTAGAGTGATGTAACTTAGACACTAGCAATTCCTGTATTTTTGGTATCTTTGCATCATTGACCACAACGGAAATAAGTCAAGGACTTTCTGTATTCGTGTGTGATTTGACGTCCTTCTTTTCAACAGTAAGAGTAAGGATAAAAAATATATATAATTAAGTAAAATTTCAAAAAAGCAAACAAAAAGTAGAATTGCTGATCAAATTTTAAATACTTATGTAATCTCCCTTGAGTGCAGCAAAAATGTGAAGTCTGAACAGAAAATGAACAAAATAATTACTGTAGTAAGTTTGAAAATTAAGAATGAACATTATTCAAAATACATAATTACATCTTCACAGAAAGAAAGAATTTTGCTCACATTGTTGAAAATTGCACATTTAGCCTCCCAAATTACAACAGAAAAAGGGCCAATTGAACAGTTCTGGTTCATTTTTATAAAAAAGTACACTTGACAATATTATCAAAGTAGGATTTGGAGGGATTTGTTTTATTGGATTTCACCACTGACTTGTGATACAGAGATGATTTACTTATTTGGCATTTTTTATTTGAGATCCATGACCCAAAATACATCTGGTGGTTTCGATTATATGATAGGTTAATCATATTTTCTACACTTTCTACACACAGTATATTATGAATAAATTGGTAATGGCTTGTTGATGAACTCGAGACACTAAAGTATGCAAAGGACGTATATACCACAAGGGCGTGAGGTCAGGACAGACAGATGGTTCACAGTGTGAACTGGAAAGAGCTGCAGCATAAAAATCTGCCGCCCGGTCTCATCCCCTCAGAGCTAAATCAAGTTTCCAAGATGTGGCTCGTCGTTTAATGTGAGGCGCTGTGGTCGTCTTACCCCCAAAAAAGACGGCCATCAATAACCTCCCCCCTCCAAGCTGCACGATTGTAATGACTTTGCAACAAACGGCACGTCACTGCCCTTAATTTAATTAACTTCCATCTTTATTGGCTTAATTGTTTGTGACAAGGCATTCTCAGAGACATGGACTAGGAGGGGGCCAGGGCAAATGATATAGCGATGAGTAATTAATGTGTTTCTTAATTGGACTGGAAGCTGTTGGGTTATATGTGGATCTGCGGTGTTCACTTAAATTCAACAAAGTTATCCTTGATTGGCTGGTTGGAGAGCTTCCTGTGTGTCGTCTCTTATAAAAAGGTAGTTCTTTATTTTCCTTCCCAAGGAGCTCCTGTGCATTTTGTATTAGAAAACAGGTTTTAAGATTTGTTTAAGCCTTTTCAGATGGGCCCGGCTAACACACCTGAGCACCTCTGTTGCGTTGTATGCACTAAAGCAGTCCACTGAGCTCCTCCAACTGGCTTGTTTGTGATAACCCAAGGGGACTGCGAGCACTGAAGAGATACAGCAGCTTAAGTCTATAGTGTTTTTGCCCTTTGTTTAATTAAATCCCCCTTTTCACATCAAGAAGGCTTTGAAAAACGTAAACGCTAAATTGTCCTCAATAAATTTGACTATTAAAAAGAGCACCCAAATCAAATCAAAATACTTCCCTTAAAACTAAATCCATTTTATTATGAAAACTGAGGGAATGCATTCATCAAATATGTAGTCTGTTTGAGTGCTATTCAAATATTTCTGAAGTGATTCTAATTTAAACTGCCTGCCATGTTCTCTGCTTCTCAGAGCAAACACGGCTCTGACAATTAGGTCTTAAAGGGAGAGTCCGCCTTAAAAAGGACCCACACACAAGCATTCTGTCGGTAGGATCTTGGATATTTCCGTCGAGATTTGAGGAAAGAAATAAATCCGATCAAAAGCTGTGTCGAGGCTACAGTCTAATTAGTGATATATTTTCAAGGAGACACAACTTAAGAGGCCTCATTCACAGTAAGTACAATGCAATACCTGGTGAGATTTTTCAGGACTGTGGGTACATTATCTGAGTATTTCAAGCCTTGCGGGTTTAGTATTTAAAGTCCCAGGCATCATCCAAAATAAACATATGTGCTGCTTCTCCACTAAAAGCGCTTCAAAAAACCCTGGTATATAGATTTAAGAAGCTGTTTTTTTGGGACCTGGATGGTTTAGTTTCTGCAGCTGAGAGAAACAGCTTGTAATTAAATACGGTAACATACTGTATGCATATATTTTGTACAAATGTACAATTAGGGAAAATGTCATCCTAAAATGTTGAATTCGCCATTCTCGTTCCCAGTTGACGTCACATATTGAGATATTTGCAGTGGAGCTCCAAGCTGTAGTTCATATAAATCATAAACTATCTACAGTTAATGTCAGGTTCCTCTAGAATGAAAAAATAAATGACTTCTTTTTAGATCCATTATTTCACAATCAAACAGGGGAAGATCCATCATATACTGTAAGAGGAAGATGTAGCCACAAGACATGCATTTTGAGGAATGGACAGAGCTCTCACCTTTCTTCTTTATGGGAAAAAGACAGCGTATTAGTCTCACTTTGCTATTCCTGCCATGAAAGACTTTGTTACTTAAAGACATATCGGGTCTGTAAATACTAGAAGGTCAAACAAGTTCCCTAAACGGCAAAAAACTCCAAGCAATTCACCCAAAGCAACTCCTTGAATGCAAAATTCAAAATGCAAAATCAACACTGCCAACATCGTGATCATATGTTAATGTCAAGTTTTCCTTTAACCAGCAGGACGGCCCTCCTCAGCCCTGTCACGAGACTTTGATCGTTACACATTACCTCAATGTTACGATCTTGTCAGACAACACAGCAGCGCATTTAATCCAGTGTCTGAGGGGAAATTTCTCGCTGCACTGGACTTATCATCGCTCGAATTGGAAGATCCGACGTACGGGCATTGTTAGATTCTGACACCATTATCAGGACCCCATTGATGTTCCCTCACTGTAGTACAACAGGTGATTTTTTTTGCTCCGCAAGGATACCAGCTAATCCCTACAGGCAAGGCGCTGTGATGAAATTCAGTCGTGGCTTCTATGAATAGATGCCGTCCGGTCTTTTTAATATGACACTGGTTCTTTCTCCTTAGAAGTAATGAGACAATAGACAGGACTTAAGGATAACACGGCCGACCAGCGGTAGAAAGCTGAGATAACGAGGCTCCTGACAGACAGCTAAGGTAAGAAATGGCGGAGAACTCGGAGCTCCCCTCTCATTACCAGTTTCTCACCCTCCAATTCCAAAGTTTGCTCGATGTCGAGGATATGCTGGTGTGCAAGCTGTGACATCTCCTCAATAATGAGCCGCGGATGCCAGGAGCTTGTTTTGCCATTTTGATGACAGGCTCGGATTTAGTGGAGCTGACAGCAGAACTTTTTAGGATCAAATGCCATGGACATACATAATGTGGTTGGTTTTCTGAATTTAGTGCGGCGGCATCGCACACAACATGATCACAGCCAGGAATCAGTGTAGAAAACAGAGAGCAGATGATTTATATTCCTAATACACTGCTCCATTTCTGCCAATAAGTCATATTTTTATTTGACTGAAATATTTTGTTCAGTTTTGTGGACACATTGTTACTGTGTGGGCGAAGAGAGGCAAATTTCTCCCTTCTCCATTCCAATTCCAGCAAAATTAGTTTTGTAACTTTTAAGGGGGACCACAACTTGTGGTTAGCCATGCACTTATTCGTTTCAAGTCAAATGAAGGGTGAGTTAAGGCTCCAGTTTAAAAAGCAGATAAAAGGTACAACAAATTCCACGAAAAGACCAAAACCAACATCATCATCGCTCATTATTTATAATTAATGTCATTCTGTTTACCTTGCCCGTACTTTTTAGAAGAGGTCTCCGTATGAGCTTTCTCTTTATTTTCAATAAATCTATATGTGAGCATATGTAAGAGTAAGTGTAACAATGCCCTAGTCCGTCTGTCAGTACTTTCAAACTTTCCCAGCCTGTCTGATCTCATCCCAGGCCCATCTGTTCCTCCTAAAGACGTAAATCTTTAAAAACAGGTTACAAATATACAGTATACTACTTGTTTTTCAGAAATACTGAATCATTTCCTAACGCAGCTGGGCACTGTAGTTTTTAGGACTATTTTTAGCCCACATTTGGTGAGCTATTAAGTATTTACAGCAGCAGGACGGTGTGTGTGATATTGACTCTAAATAAAGTACAGTGTCATCGTTATGAAGGAACTTAACATCCAGTGCTACGGTGTGGCTCATTGATCTGTTTTTAATAGCTTTTTGGCACAACGAAGGTCTATGGCACACAGGAATACATTATATCAAACCTTGGCTACACAGACAATAGGCTTCTTGTTAGTGGGATCAATTAATTGTTGTTTTAGGCCTGTTCAGGGGATGTGTTAACAGTAAGAAAAATATGGAATAGATGTTATCCTTTACTCTATTTGCCATTACATATTCTGGTCTGTGAATAAAGAGAAGTCTGAGTTCTTTAAGGCTGCTCAAAGGGTCCAAATTCTCTTTATACATTGTAGATTTAAAGACTATTGTTTGGATGGATGTCTATCCATTTGATATACTCAGGCTTGGGTAAAATTGCAAACTTTACACAGAAACTGTCCGGAACTGAATCCGATGTCTTCTCACTGTGAGGTGACAGTGCTAATACTGCAGGCCAAACCTTTGGATGTACATATTTTATATCCAAGACAAGTGGTCAATTATCTGCCTTTTCTGTCCAAACCAAACCTTTTTAGAGCTGTTTAGAGTGGACAGGCTGCCAAGAGAAGCCACCATAATGCTCAGTAAGTGTGTGTGTGTGTGTGTGTGTGTATGTGTGTGTGTGTGTGTGTGCAAGATTGAGAGAGCAATGCATGCATGTGTTGGAGTAACTTTCCAAAAAGCCTCCCGGTCCATTGGCACACAAATGAACCAATCTGTCTCTGCACAAACATCGAGGGGTTAATAGGATGTTCACCTTGGGGATGCCAAACTGAGAAAAAGCCCTCTGGGAAAAAGTCGTAAGCACCCCCCCACACACACACCTTCCCATGATTCCGAGCACAGGGGGCCTGATTCATGAGGACAGCAGACATTAAACAATAATGGCCTCACCTCGGTTTCTTACATTTGTTCTGCTTAACCCCATAATTCTTGCACTTGTTAGACCTTCGCACAGTGAACACGAGGCAAATCAGGACGTGTGTTCTGCAAGGAAACAGCACGAAACAGATGAGCTTCGTTTCAGACAAAAACTGAGACATGTTTGGGCGTTTTAGTTTGTGCTTTGAATTACTGAGCATTAGTTAGTCGTAATATCAGAGACTTTTCTACTCTGCTTTTAACACAAAATCTGGATTTCCATGTAAAAGCTGAGTGAATGAGTTTATCCACTTCATAATTAATGTCTATTAAGATGTAAAAAGATATTAAATACCCATGCTTCTTTACAATCCCTTTTGAACAGACTGAGCTCTTTTGAAATCAAGCTCGCCCACTTAATCATGAGCATGTTGGTTTGTGAAGTAGAGCAATCGCACAAAGGATTTGACGTGGTTAATTGGTTGATAAGCTTACAATACCTGATGTACGCAACAGGGTAACAAAAAGTCAAGGTACAAAAGTATAGACAAGCTGTCATATTACATTGTCCCTAATGGCAGGGTTAGGGTTAAGATTACCAGTAAAGATGAACCTTGAACCTAATAATAAGCCACATATAAAAAACAAAGGTTTTCTTCTAGCTGACATGCTCTTTTTTTCTATTGTGCATGATATGGAGTGGTCTGCATTATGTAGAGTTTCGATATATCGAAAAAAGCAGCTGTCCGCATCTGTGCTGTAGTACAAACCCTTAGTTTAGCTTTTTTTTTAGCTTTTTTTTTACTTATTTGCACTAAACACAAAGTACAGCTATGCTGATGGGTATTTCATTAGTTTTGTAGGTCTTTAGTCATAAACCAAAGTACTGGATTCATTGAAATTTTGAATTGATGATGATGCTCGATGAAAAGTCAGGTGATCACGGTTACATCCTGAGGGGAACATGGACATATTTATCAAATTTCATGGCAATCCATCAACTAGTTGTTAAAACCAGCTGCTGATCCAGTTTGTTTCCATTGGTTTCAGAACACATACTGTTCATATTGTATATCTACAGAACAGGCAATGCAGCATATTAGCACTGCTGATTCCAGGTATAAACACCATGCGGGGTATGTAATCTTAATGCAGTGTCCTTGCATATTTAATTTATTCTTCATTGCACCCAGGCCATGTATCTGTCCAATGAAATTCATGGGAATCCATTCATGTTTTAAACCATGCTTCTGAGATATCTTTACAGACAGACAAATGGATGCAGTTTGAAAAATGTATGTTTTGTGTTTAACAATACATAAAAACCTGTTGGGTTGTCAAGCAGGTTTTGCCTTTTTAATGTCGGTAGATTATCTAATCTGACCATGCCGCCTGTTTTTTTTTTTTTTTTGATATATTCATGGAATAAATGAAATGGTGTTCCCGCCATGCCTGGACACAGGTGTTAATTTGATCCAGTCACTATCTGATATATAGAAAGCCACAGTAATACAATGCCATAGGTAATGGAGTTAATTAGTTTTCTTTAGCGACAATGCTGGCAGCGTTTATCTGTCTCAAAATCGAAGTGACATTTGTCCCCGTGATACACAACTACAGCACACACAGTCAATAATTACTGTGATTGCTCCAAAGGCCAAATGAGAAGCAGACACATAATTTGTACGATGCATGTAATTTCTTTACTTTGACTATTTTTGCTATAATTTATCTCACCTTGACAATCTGAAAAGAAAAAATTCAATACATCTCATTTATTTCATGTTTACTCTTATTCATGTTCCTCTAACCTTTTTGTGACTTTGGAAGTGCATCAGCAGTAATTTTAATAACTTGAGATTTCATGTACGTGCGGCTGACTCATTGACGAGGATTGCAAGATTGACCATTCAGTGTCCATAAAACGGGTCTCATTAGCTCTTAGAATTTACAGGCGCTGTTTGGGTAGGTGCTGGCAGAGACTGAAAAACAAGCATGCCCATCTTTGCATCGACCGGGAGAGAAGGAGAGAGAGACCGAGGCAGGCGGAAAGTGTGAAAGAGAC
Source organism: Lateolabrax maculatus (assembly GCA_031216445.1). Taxonomy (NCBI): domain Eukaryota; kingdom Metazoa; phylum Chordata; class Actinopteri; order Acropomatiformes; family Lateolabracidae; genus Lateolabrax; species Lateolabrax maculatus. Next base: position 5,389,638 of record CM062215.1, on the reverse strand, counting down.
GGAGAGAGATTGATGGCCTCATCCCCGAAAGGAGAGCAGATTCTTGTGACAATAGTGCTAGTAAATAAAAAAAAACAGACAAACCCCTCCGAGTGTCCTTCCTTTAGTATTAGACCCTAAATTATTATCGGAATGAACCAGGTGCGCAAATACCACTGCTTTAATGACGTCAAGGGATCCATCTGCATTGAAAGAAATAAAGGAAGTAGTGGGTGTCATCGCCCAATAAATATATCTACTACACTGGATACCATATGATGCTTTTAAACTCAGCAATGGCCTGACAACAACGTGTGAAGCATCAGCCCTCATCGCTTCCTGTTTCTTAACTATCAAAGTCCATGTCTACTCTCAAGTTGTTGTAGGCTTTGCCATTGTTTTTAGGGAAACCTTTGGCCTGAGCTGTATTGTGATAAATAATATACGAATGAATGTGTCTGTGATGTTAACCCCAGTCTCTTGGTGCTACATGCCCATCCACCTCCCTGACTTCCACACCTTTACGCCCTGCACTGGCACTGATGTTGGGCATTGGCTGCAAATGTGAGGTGCAGAGTTGTCCAATATGGAAAATTCATAGGGATGCAAGCTGAACTAACAAATGCTTGTGGATGATTTTTGGCTCTGTGCAGTCCATACAGAGAGGTCTTGTAATAAGCGGATACTATTTTCCTCTTGTTGCTAAACTGTATGACAGCTGACTTGATGTGATTTAAACAGCATGTTGTCACAGTTTGAACTCTTAAATAGCTGCTTCCAAACATTGAGTTTCTGTGACAGTTCGTGGTACAGTATGTAAATTGGTACAATGCCCACTCTATGCACTAATTCTGCAATTAAAGGCTCTATGATAAACATACCCGCTAATTGTGTATGTTTTAGTTTACAAGTCTTCATGTGAGGAAGTAAGACAGACCTAAACAAGCTTGGTATACACATCCCCGCAGTGTTGTGAGTAATCAAGAGAGCAATCAACTTCACAGATTTACTGTACAAGATCATCCTCCTACACAAATATATCCTAAGATAAGACAAGCACCAGCGGGGATGGAGCTCGGTGGAGTGGATGTACTGCATGAATGGTTAAAACAGAAAAATTAAGCAATGATGATGTGACCTTGAGTCAACCAGCGGAAAGTGTGTCCTGCGACGCCAGCCGACTGCCTTCCGTTTCACCCGGAGCTGCGCTCACAATGAGAACACATTTGGTTTACGTCCTTTGCCAAGTTGGAACTTTCATCCCACGAATGAGAAGCCTCTTCAGATCCAGCAGGCAACTTTATTTCTCAAGAGGGGCCGTCCAGGCTACATGTTGAAAATACAGTCTGTGCTGTTATCAGCTGGGGCAAAAATCCAACGCTTGTGATTTCCAACAGTCATATATATGTTTTGGGAGTCACTGGAAATAGACCTATTCTCTTGTTTTGGTATGAGGACAATTCAGTCTTATTTTAACCTTCTGCTCCTTGGCAACAGATAAAATAAACAGATTCACAAGTTAACTGCCGGATCTGGGACATCTGCCACAGTGTTTTTCATCGTTGTTAATGTTGCTTGAAACAAATTACATCAATAAGAGCTTTTTTTTTTATCAGATATAACTAATCACAAATTCTTGTTCTGCAGAATGAGGAAGAGGGGTTTTTGTTTGTGATTTAATTTGAGAGGCGCCACGCAGCTTCATCAGCCGATCCTTTCATCAAATATCTGCCATTCTTCACGTTGTGGTTTCAGTGGCCACAGAAACATAAGTGCAGTAAGCCTGACACATGTTAAAACCGACAGCTTGCGATTGGACGACATGCGCCTCCTCGCCCACTGACAGCCCGCCTCTGACAGCCCGAGATGACGTAGTTCGCCGGACTGAGATTGTACAGCTACAGTATGTCTCATCACAAATCTCTGATCTGAAGTGGCCATAAGGCACATCACCTATGAATGAGATTAAACTGCGTTTTCATGAGGAGGAAGGGGAGAAATACTTGCACAAAGGCAGGTCTTGCCATCAGTATCATTAATATCACAGATGTGCCCTTCAGTGACACATTATTATTAAACAGCGGCATGGAGTGGGAGTCTTATAAAACATCCAGTGAGGCTGAAGAAACCCTGCACATGACTAGGCTGTCAAATACTCTGCCACCTGGCAACTTGTGGGCTTATCCTTCATCTTGTTAAACCAGGAGCACAGTTTCCCGTTTGCTTCAGTTCCTTCGTCCATTTACATGCAGAAATACAACAATTCTGGCTGAGTTTGGATTCACAAGGATCTGAGGGTTAGTCTACAATTTACATTTAAATGAAACTCTCTGGTCATATCATGCACCAGCAAAATGCATTCCTTTATAATCCTTCAAAAGTGTGTTTTATGAATTAATCTGCAGTTATCACACTTTTCAGGAAAATCCTCCATTAAAGAAGACATCAAGGTATTTTTTCTCTAGACAGAGTTCTAATAGAGAATGAATGAGCGGGATACCTGGGTCTACTTCTATGTGGAACCTTTTATGAGCTAAACGTGTGTTTTGTTTGGAAAATATTAACATTATTAACAATAGTAGCATCATTCATTTTTTATTCTAAATCAAATGTGACCCTGTAGGAAAGTCGGTCATAAACACAAAGGTTGGATCAGATCGACCGCCATCAATACAACTTCAGCCCTGATCGTCACCCTGTCTCTAACACTAGCCCATAATGTCTCTCCTTGCTTGTATGAAAGTGTGATAATATCTGTCATCACTCATTTCTATCTGACCTACCATTTGTAGCGTCCAGACTCTGAGTGTTTTATGCGGTGCTGCAGAGGGTGACCTCTGTTAGAGAGAAGCATGCGAGATTTAGTTGAAGGTACAGTGGACGGTCACGTGTTCAGACGGGGAAAGACAACTGACTTGGATAAGAGAGGAACAGTATATTATTTAGTTTACGATGGAGCAGTTTTTTTTCTCTCTTTTTGCTCTATGACCTTGACATAAATTGCTAAAACTTGAATTCCCTCGTCTGAGAGTGCAAAGACGAACTGATAGAATCGATACAGAACCACAGTTCAGACAAGAATTCTGCATGAAATTGAAACCATCTTCTCAACAACGTGAGTCATTTCAGCAAGCGTCCCGAAAGGACATGTTTATATTTTCATGATAAAGCTCTCTAGTAGCTGTAGGAATTATGACGGGGAGTCAGGTGTCATTATTGTGGAGCATTTCCTGTCTCCAGGCAACAGTCAAAGTCGGTCTTTTGGCACCATGACCAAAAACATTCCCGAACCTTAACCCCATGGTTGTTTAATGTAACCATGACAACAATTTATATATTTTCCATTACAATAAATAAAGTCACAATTTCATTATTCAAAAAGTTAAAAAATACAATGTTATGTATTGTTTGTTTTTTTTGCCATATGACATACAATGAGGCAACCATATTATCAAAATCATAGCACAAATATACCGGTGTCACTTGTATTGCAGCTAATCTGGCTCGAATTGCCGTTCAGTGTTTAAATAAACGACTTGTTTTCAACTGGAGATGTTCAAGAACAGTCGGCCCAAGATGCAACCTTAGCTGAACTCAACAAGTACTTTGATCATCTGCATAAAGGTGGATTTAAAACATTCCACCACGTTCCTCTTTGCAGCCCTCTCTTCTCCGCCTCTTCATGCCCATTGTATTAAACTTTTTAAAATTACACAGTATGCACAGAGAAGACTGGATGCAAATTACCAGTAGCCTTTAGGGGATCTGGTGTAAATTAACTCCACTTGCAACATGATTTACAATTGAATTAGGTCCAAATACTTGAAAATAGCTTTTTTATTGTTATCTAATGGCTTTTAATTGGCAAACAGAACAGAAAACAGTTTGATTCTCCAGAGGAGACCTGATGGGCTATGATTGTTGCATATTTAATCTTTCTGTATGTTTGATGTCAGCCTAACATAAAAATGTTAAAGTTTATCTGTTTTTTCATAAAATTATTCCATTTTGTCTTTTCTCTGTCGTTCAAAAAAATCAAAACTAAGGATTTGGACATTTTTTATTTTGTTTTTAGAGATCAGTTTTGTCATGTTTTCACAAATTCCTCATTTTAAAACACACACAGAGCTTTATTTTCAGGTCTATGTTTAAAACATTTTTGATTGCAGCACTGAAAGCATTTCCGTGTAATTACAAACTGAGGTAAACTGCTCCTGTTCCTTGAACCATGATGTTTTGCATTTGTAGAAGAAGGAAAACACGAGCAACAGTAGCTATTCTAAAAATGCAAAGCATTTACTGTGATACCACCATCACCATTAAGTGTAATTCCATCATTCCTGAAGGATTATAGAGAAAGAGGATTATAGTTGTATTATCATAGAATATGTGCAAAAACAAACTGTTATGACATTATGCATGTCTGTGATAACATGGCACAGATTATGTACAATCACCATATTTATTTAAGGTAATTATTCCTTTTGTATTGCACTGTATTCTTTAGGTCACACAGAACAATACTGTTGCACAAATGATCTTTAATGCATGAATCACGATGAACCTTCTACAACCTACCAAATATAATATAGTATTAAAAATGAGTCGTTTATTTTGCATGTATCAACAAGTATGGAAAAGAATACATATCTCTGGAGCTATATTGAATGCAGCGACCCCTCAGGGTGCATTTAAAAGCATCCCAAATAATGAATGGATCAGCTGTGGCATTGTTTAAAAAATCGTTAATGAATGTGTTTATGATATCTATGAAATCTTTTAATAACTGCTGGTTTAATTTCCAATATCCTGGGCCCCTATGAAACTTGGTGGTACTGACAATCTGATCTGAATTTCTCTTTAATCCTAACTTTATTAATTTTCGGAATCAATGAAAATGATGTTAAGAAATAATCTATTCTTCTAACCCAATTGCCTAGTCTCCATGTATATCTTGTTTGCTGTGGATTCTTCATTCTCCAAATGACATATAAGTCTAGTGAGCCCATGAGGCTAGAAATAGCATCATGCGCTCTCTAATTAAAACAAATTCTTAGTTTGTATGCCTTTTCAATCCAAATCTACATCCAGTACAGTATTGTCGGGACACTGTGGTTAAACACATCACATCTCACCTGGCCCTTTTTCCTGTTTTTCATATACGTCCGACCAAAATGACTCGTACCTTACTTGTACTGACCAAAAGAAAAAAGCATCGGGGGAAGAACATGTTCATGTCGAGGTAATAGATGGAGCAATATGAGGACACGCTGCTTCCAAATGTTAGCACATTGTTAGAAAATCCTTCCAGCTCCAGAGCCAGGCACAATGTGCCTGCTGCATTCAATGATTTATTAAAGGCTTATTTGTAAAACTACTCCCTTTTAGCTGCTTTGTCTTCTCCACAACAGTTGTATAACCTCTGGCAGGTGAATTTACTGTAATCCTGTCAATTTAATCAGTTTTTGTTCATTCACGATTCATGGGGGAACTGACTATACTATTTTTCTGCATGTGTTTGTAAAATCTGTGGACTCACTGTGCTTCTGTCCCTCCTTCATCCCTCCAAACTTCTATCTGCCTGCTAGTAATGAACAGCGTATCTGTGCCACTGGCCTCCTTTGTCATGCCAAAGGGATAGATCAGTTCTTTATCTTCCATGTTCTTGAAATAAATTACACTGCGCAAGTAAAAGACAAGCAATTCTGCTATACTGCAGAGATTGTTTGTGTTTTTTTCTGCGGCGTGTTTTTTTAATGGTTTTGTTTGGCAGCAATCTTTCTGACTTCACTTGAACAGCTGGGAATCCATTTTTCCCCACTCCAAAGTTAAACATGCAAAGTGTTTGTTTCTATAATTCATGTCGTGTTTGCTTTAACAAACGAGTACACACAAATAAGCAAACAGAGCTTTCCTCCGACTGAGCTTAGGCGGTTGACTTTTCTTCATTTTTCATCAGTGGGGACTGAAATTCAAAGAGCTGTTGTCAGATAAAATCATGTATCTGCAGAGAGTCCGTTTTGTTGAATGAAAACGACCGCCTTGCTCTCCATGTTTTTCAGAATAAAGGGTCACCAGACTTTCTTATAATGAGGCTGCTAATTAGCAATCAACCCCTTCACTTAGCCCCGCCCCCCTTAGTTACTGTTGCTATGCCTGTCAAGCTTTCCATTCTCGCACGGTGCACATGCATCATCATCATTTCAAACAGAAGTCAACAAAAGCAGGTGAATAACACACAAAAAACAAAATCTTGTTAAAAAAGTCTTGAATATGCACTCCTACGTACACGATATAATGCTGAAATCTAAAGGGCAACGGACCTGCTGCACCTAGTCATGATTGGACAGTTTTTGTGCTGCCAAGCTACGATTGGACAATCACTGTTCAGGGGCGGGGCTGGGGAGTAGTAAATTACAGCGCCTGACCTTGAGATATTGTGTTATACAAGAGTCTGCAGCACTTACAATGAAATGAAACCTTAATTTAGACCACATGGATGCAAGATTTAGAGCGTCATTTATCACCCCAAATGCCACAGCATTAATAAATGTTTTATTTCCCCCATAATAAATATGTTTGGGTAAGAAAGTAGAAGGTGTAATTTAAAAGAAATAACACCACGGAAGAAACGGTCTTCAACCGTCGTGCGGCTCGGCTCCCCAAACTCTTGCAAATCTTGTAAAACGCCGGCCTGAGTCTCGTAACAGACTTCATCAGGCCACAGCTTCATGAGCGACTGGAGGAAAGCCAGTTAAATGTCTCAGCAACTTTAACACTGTGATGGGGAAAAAAATATTCTAAAAAAAGTTATCTGTCATCCCCGTGAGTCAGACACGCTGGGCTCCATGTTGGCTAGAGGGAAAATAAAACTGACACAGGTGTCAGCTTCACTCGCCTTCTTCAGCATTCAATTTTATACAGCCAATGAAATACCTCATTTACTGCTATTTTTAGATAGCACATATACTGTATTTACTCATTTCCGTATGCAAATGAGTCCATTAAAACAGTTATGAGGGGAAAATCCATTATGCTCACGTTACAATGGCGGGGATGCATATTGTTGTTATTCAGGTCAAAGTTTTTGGTGGTGCTATTATGTCTGCTGAGCAACAACACGCTGGAAAAGCAAGGCACCGCTGTGCTTTCATCACTCGCTCATTTACCAACTTATAACATTCACAATCACCCTGTTTATTTCCATATAAATAAAGCACATCCATTTAAATTGGGGTGTGAATTTAATAGAGGCAGGTTTATCTGCAATATCCCCCCATTATTTGTGAAAAAAAAAAAAACATACAGCCATTGCCAACCACTGCCTGCTCGTTATTTTTTGTTATATTTAATTCATGTTTGGCATATTTTTCCACGTGGATGCCGGTGCCCAGAAACGTTGAAACAAAAACAGTGTGAATTATGACTGTGTTCAGGCACAGCGTTGATGGAAGTGAGATGATGGTGTAAGTGCGCCACAGATTTAGGGGGCCTTATTCATGAAAACGGGAGCCAATCATATTTGATCTTTGGATTGTTTTGCTCGTGAAATTCCATCAAAATACAGGCCGTGACCTAAATAACCTCATCACCAGTATAAAGAAGTCTCGGGAGCTCTTTACTGGCGCGAATCGACTTCTCTAGTGTGCATTTTGCCAGGGAGGGAAAGGTCAGCGCTAATCGCGGCGAACATAATGATTCTGAGTGGTCATCCTGGCTTTCCGTCTTCATGATGACGGCAGAGAATTATGCATCCAACACTGCTCCTAAGACGCTCAGTGCACATTAAATTTGGATCACATCGGATTATCCGGAAGGCCGTGGCATATTTCGAACATCATTTGCTGTCCAAAATGACTCGTGCCTTACTGGTAGTGGCGAAAAGAAAAGCATCTGGAGGAGAACATGATCACGCAGAGATAATAAGGTGCAGCCAGAGGAGGACAAGCTGCTCGCAAATGTTAGCACATTGTTAGAAAATCCGTCCAGCTCCAGACCCAGGCTCGGTGTGCCTGCTGAATTTAATGATGATTTATTAAAGGCTTACATGCAAAACTACTCCCTTTTAGCTGCTTTGTCTCCCCCACAACAGTTGTAGAACCTCTGGCAGGTGAATTTACTGTAAGCCTGGAGAAGAGACAGGTATCAGACAAGCAGGGCCCGGTATCACTGGCTTACTCCAACCTCTCTCTGCTCTCTCTCTTTCTGTCAAGAACATCTGTGCTTGAGCTTGTTTTTTGATGCTCTGTTGCAGTCTTTGTGAGGGAGAAACATTGATGCCAAGCAGCATCTGTTGCGTACTAATGCCTTTGCGTGTGGTGGGCGGCCGCAGTGTTTTCCACACTTTTTAAGAGTGCAACAAAGCGAACAAATACGAGTTAGTATTTTGATTTAGAGCAAATTAGAGGGGACTGTTAAGAAGCAGCCTTTTGCTGATGTTTCTGCAGTCCTAAAGCTACTAAATGAGTTCATTTATAACAAACATCATCAAGTCCTCAAGTGGAAAAACAACAGAACCAAGTAAGTGTAAGTAATTTGCAGGCAAAAATCTAAAGTGGTATCAACTAAATAATTCTCGCATTTTACTTCCATGTCTGTACTTAAGTTTAAGTCATGTAAAATTAAAGGAAAATTCTTTGCATGTAACCCCTTTAACAGGACGGCTCTGTGAGAGGTAGGATGAACATAATATTGTATGCACTGTAAAACAGAATGGGTGATAGAATGGAAGAATCAAACAAAGTGAAAAAACAACATGAGTTAACGCGCTAGATGAGCGCATCAGAACAAAGGCAGTTTCTTCTGGGTTTTCTGTGAAGACGGAAGGAACAAAGTGTATCTGCAGAGGTTTTTCTGACCCATGGGCATTTGATAGCCCTGTATGAAGAGACAACGCGCTCCACTGAACTTTTTAACTCAAACCGGGCATCGAATCTCGGTTGGTGAAATATTTAATAAATAAAAGAACACACGATAGCGCTGCAATTAATATTTAATGTGCCGCGGAGACGTGTGGAATACAAGTCCCTTTCTCAGCATGCTATTGGCACAGGACAAGCATGCGGTGGCCCACCAGCGGCTCTGAGTCATTCACATGCATAGAGAAGTGAGTCTGCTGTATGGATAAACTCAATCTAACAACCAAAATATTTATGTCTTGCTTTAGATGGAATTTCCAAGAAGCACAAAAAAGTTTTGAACTTGAAAATTAACTTTTTTTTTCTGTAGCATGTCACTGTGCCTCACACTTTTACCTTCACAAGCACGACGATTCCTTTAATGCAAGATAATAACACTTGACATTTAAAAGGCCGATACAAGAAACTGGAAAGGTGATAGTGTGAACTCCAGTTTCAAAGTTTCTTTGATTTTTTTAGTTTTTCATCAAGCATAGTGGTTGATTAGTAGTATAATAGCACTATAATATGCTACTGATCTGTTACTATACTATATCCAACATTTTAAAGTCTATTCCCTGTGTGGTGAATCTATTCATCACAATTACCCACCACTGTCAGGGCAGCTATTATAATTAAAACAGCAGACACTTTGTCTATGCAAGTCTTCACCTTAATAGTGAAATAATAGCAAGAACCATTTGTTACACTGTGCAGCAGCATTAATACAATGCTGTCAAACTCCAACAAGTGTTCACTGTTATTCATCTTCAACCTTAATACACACTGTGTCATCTGCTGCAATAAAACGATCAAAACTCGTCCGAGGCTTTGTTGTTAATAGCTGAAACAACACGAGAGGCGAGGGCCGGTTCAGACCAGCAGCCTTGTTGCAATTCTGGCAACACACTCCTCCGCCTGTCTCTCTAATGAACCTGCCGCATATTAATCCCTATCACTAATGAGGCCATTCAGAATGATAAGCTTCCCCAGCATTCACTAATGAACACATGCTAAAGCTGCCTGGGCCTCTGCTAAGCACTCGTCTGCCGGCCTAAATCACACAGCAGCACCTGTCTGTCACAGCAGACGCCCGGACGACTGCAGCGACTGTACGTCAGCAGCCCCAAACAAATTGCAGGTCAACAGTCTGATATGATGAGCACGACATGCGTTTTTATTGACTTTAAGGTGGAATGTCGCACAAAGATTGGGCAAGAGGATCAGGAGTTCATGTTGCATTAAGGTGGCCTATGTTAACAGTCGAGGTACTCTGTGACCAGGAGGGTCAGTTCAAGCAAAGTACAGAAGGACACATTGTATTTTCTCATTGGAGGGACCATGCAGGGACCCAGTGAGTTTTTCCAAATGTAATTTTCAATGTGAAATTGAATAGCTAACACTCCTTCCCTCTGCACGAACAGGATACTCTTTGCCAAGTTCTTGACCATGGGAAATTGATTTCCTTTGAATTAAATGAAGATCCATTCAACCTGTCCATTGCTCTTTAAGAAAAACTGAAAACTGGCTATGTAACTTTCAGAAAACACTTGTTATTAATGCTGCAGTCAGTGTCTTGTGGGCATTGCCCAAAGTCGGCCTAAACTTTATCGCTGAAACACGTATTACCTATGGCAGAAATACACTCATAGGCATGTGTCATGAGTCCTGTACATGGAAATCAGTCCACAGGCTGTTATAATCAACCGAGAAAGTCGGGGAAGGTCTCACTTTTGAAGTTATGTTACAATCCGTTCACACACTGGCAATATAAAGCGATTCATTCATGTAAAAAATGACATATAGTACCTAATTGCATCTTTGTGAAAATGATCAATAGGCGAGAAAAATGTAATGCAGAGGACATATCCTTGATGTCTTCAATGGTAGTCATGGCGCTCAGAGAAAGGACTTCAGAGTGTCTCCAAAAACGGGATATTTTACATTAGTCACAGTCACAGCAGATTGCTTTTTTCTCTCGTGTCAAAGGAGCCGATATGTCACGTCGTTTGTGACAACTTGACAACTGTTACCACTTCTACACATTACAGATCCAGCTGTTAACAATGAGTGTAGAGTTGTCGGCATCATTTTACCGTGCGTGTGTGTCTGTCTGTGGGTGTGTGTGTGACAAAGCCCACAGGGTGTCATAATATAGTGTGCAGCAGTTAGAATGACGGCGCTCCCAGCCGCCCCCGCCGCCGCCGCCACCCTCCCCCCTTACAGCTCGCTGCTGCCAGCAAACAGTTTTACACCAGGACGCCTGCCACGTCTCCCTACAGCCCACATGGCCTGGGCTAAGTTGAAGGATTTCAGTCATATTAAGTCCTTCTGGTTTCTTTTTCGGCACATTAATCAACCCTGAGGAAGATCTTCTGATGAGAACACATCCTCAACTGGACTAATGGACCCCAAATGGGAAGCATTGAGCATACATATGTAATTCAATTTTAAAACATCCCAATACCCCTCAACACACTCCCAAGACAGTGTCCACCTCTGACCATCTGTGCTGGTTAAAGCTAAAGTTTATGGATGGTTGGTGGATGCCTTTAAGGATGCCTGATTGGAGCCCATGAACATCTTGTATGGTCCACTACATCGTGGCAAAAACTGAACCAGAAAGCACTCAGAGCTCCCGGTAAAAAACATACTCTAAGAGCTGTCACTCCAAAACCTTCCGGCAGCTCTGCCAGATTGCAAATGCTGGAAGAGGAAAGAGAAGGGAGGAGAGAAAATGCCAGAAAAGACACACATCAATGTCAGCCCGCTGGAGTCAAGACTCCAAAACCTGCAATAAAACATGTGGATCACGAATTGTACTTTTCAGCAATCAAAGGACTAGATGCTGACATTTAGAAGTGATCATCAGACACAAGTGACTACAACAACAACAAAAGAAAAAGAAGCAGGCTTGTGTGTGTTTTTGTGCCTTGTATGGGTGCGTGTTATTAAATCAACCCCATCACCAGAAAAACCCGCAAAACGAAGGAATATGTTGAATGCTGTCTTATAAACCAAAAAAAAAAAAAAAAAAAGTTTCAAGCAACAATCTCAACAATCCTATCTAAATGTCAAAAACTGTGGAAGATGTTCTTGGTTCTACCCGTGTGGCTCAAGGGATGGCGATGTCTCTCAATGGTCGGTCTCAAAGACTATTGAATGGATTAACATGAAATTTTGTACAGACATTATTGGTTCCCGGAGGATGGCCTCATGTCTCCGGCCACCTGATGAATTTAAGTCCAGTATTCACTTTCCTTTGAACTCTGTATTTTGGTCTCCACCAGCTCCTGAGGGAAATGTTTAGCATTTGAGCTGCTAAATGCGCCACTAAAGCATGTTCACCACCTAACTTTGTGTGCTTCACAGCTTTCTTTGCTGAAAACGGCTGCCCGCTGTGTCCGTACGAGAGCTGCGAGAATGAGCAGAAACAGCAAAGGAGACCGGAAAACAAATACAATGAGCTGAAATGAGCAGAACCGCTCTTTAAAAGTGAAAGGGAACAATATTATCACTGCGAATGGTCCCTTTCACACACACACAACATAATAAGACCCATTGTAAATGTAAAAATACAGATTATAGTGGCGTTATGGTTGGACATGAACACTATTTGAAGTATAGAAACCCAAGATACACATCACTCCAGTCCTACATGTACACACTTATACACATATTGTACCCATATGTGATATGCACAGTGTTCCCAGCTTGTGAACTAACTCTAATGATATTTCTCAGTTTCTGAGTCACTTCATAGCTCAATACATTATGAATAGAAGTTTGAGAGTCATGCTGAGGGAGAAAATGTTTTATTACTCAGTGCCTAAAACTGCTATATATTTCCTTTTCCTCAACATTTATACTTATTTGAATTAATTACCTTTAAGGGCAATGAATATGCTTTGATTTAGCACCTACAGTGTCTGCAGATATTCAGCCTTTTCCAGTTTAACATGTCACTGGAAGTCCCTCCCTCCTCCCCGCCTCCAACACACTAGCATCTGCTGCCACTCATCTGCACTCACGTGTAAAGGTTGGATTTATTTTGTCGGGCCTCCTTCGGTCCCACCACGCGCTGCGACCTGAGCACGGGTGATCGGCACACGAGCGCCGTGACATTTCCACTAACCAGAGTGGCTGTGGGCCTGTAAAAGAGGTCGGGTCATGTCGCGGCAAATGAAACAGTCAATCCCTTATATTAAGCCCTCTGCCACATACAATAACTTTCTCAAAGGCTCAAATAATTCTGCGGGTCATTATTAGATAAAAAGACACTGATCTCTTTGCTTGAGACACCAAATGTCAGTAGATATTGTGCCCATGTGGAGTTATTTCTGCTCATGGACAATGTTCAGCATTTAAGCCACTGTGTGTGATAGCGGTGAGATTTATGTGATACCTTGGCATTTTCAAGCCATGGCCCTTCGATAAAATGAGGAATTTTAACAAGGTTACCGAGCTACCTCTGTGAAAATGGAGGATAAGAGCATATATTCTCTTAAGTAAGTCCTGCAAAAACAAATAAACAACTAGAATTCAAAATGCCATGGGGAAAGTGCAGCAGATAAGGGATTAAAGTAAATTCTTCATTTAGCTGATAATACACACCAAGTATGATTTTTGTACTGCAATGAGAAGCATTTACAAGCCTCAACTAGCCTGGCACACTGCTGGTATGCGTGCTGAATCTGAAATAGATTCACAGCCACTTTCAGCTCACTGTGTCGATTACCTAAAGCTCTCCCCCCCCCCGACTGCATTCAACTTCCCCTCTCACTCACGTTAAGATCCAGCAAAAACACGAAGCCGGACGCTCTTGCCAAATAGTCGTGGAGCGCATTATGGTCCTCTTCAGCAGCAATGACTCTGCCTTTCTGAAAACACACCTACGTCCTCATATCACTATTTCAAAGTCAATCGTTGGTTTAACACATTTTTGTGTTAATGCATCACAGAGGAGGGGGAAAGGTGTCCACGTGAAAGTAGGCCATTGGGAAGACTGATGGATAGCATTACGCCAAACGGACCATTATGAGAGAGCCGTGGATCATAAACAAATGACATAACGATCACGGGGTGGTGTAGGAGTGGAGGGGACGATGGGTATGCTATCTGGCTACACTAAGCGCAGCAGTTAACATGTTCCACTTATGATAAATCAAGGAGGCACTGAAGGGAGGCCAAGCCAGTCCACTGCTTGTGCTCTTAAAACCCCAAACAGCAGTCCGTCAGCGCTGCCGCCATATCTCCATCTTCCTGTTTTTTGTCGAAATTCACCTGCAAACGCACAGGAACACAAGCCTCTCCTTCCGCCTTCCTCTCTGTCTTTGTAGCGGCACTTAAAAAGCGGCGGAGCGGCTCGGTCATTCGGGGGGCTCCGTGATCTATGTTGATGACACTGACTTGCAAGCACCTACAGTTCCACAAACTCCATTTGCAGTGACCTTAGTCATAACCCGGTCTCACACCGCTGGCTCCGATAGATACCATCGTTTATCATAAAGGATCCTCAAATTGGCCTTCTGACAATGACTTCTGCATCACAAATTAGAAAATCAACAACTACATACTGTACATACGGAAATATACAAATAGCTGTAATTATCTGCAGGGAGGGAGGCGTTATTCATCATAATAATGGCTCGTACCAAGGTGGTGGAGTTGTTAAAAGGGACCGTACCATTACCTAAAGGTTCAGGAGTCTTCACAAGGTGTCCTTTAGCAGGACGGAGCATCCGGATGACGGGTTCAGTCGTACTCAATTTTAAGTTTCTCTGCTTCCACAGTGTGGGGCCTGCACGTTGTATACTGTCTGTTGATGTTGTAACTTAGTGGTGCACATTAATTGCCATTCATCAAAGTACCAAAAGACACACTGTGGACCTGGGGCTGGTGCCCACTCTGCCCAGTTGGTAATCCATTCTTGATAAAAGCATCAATTAAATGCATCATATAAGTGGCATAAATTAATCAAATTTGACTAATTTTGCACTTGAGGACTCTAACTTCTTATTTAGATCATTACCCATTAAGTGTTTAATGTGATACACCTCATTAAGCAGAATGTGTGCTTTAAAGACAGATTAGATCATATATTTGTAAAAGTATTTTAGGCTTATTTCAACTTTAAGTTTTGATGGTTTTTTGCATAAACTCAGGGCCAAATCTGAGCAAATCAGTTTCAATCACAGTGCTTCCATTGAACAAAAGTCTCCTCTTGGGTTTAAAGTGTCTAAAGTTGTATCAGGAAGTAATCAGACCACAGACAACTTTCCGGTTTGTTCTTGGTTACACACTGTACTGTACTTCAGATGGTGATCTCACTGGCTGGCCCAGCAGTCGAGCATCTGCCAATCAAAACTACACCCAGGAGGGAGAGACATATCCATCCAAAACAACTGTGGGATAGCGCAGCACCTCCTACCCGCTTTGGAAATTCAATTTGATCCAAATGAGTTTAATTAATAGTTGACGCAATCTCATTTGAGAAAATATTATGTAGGGCCTTCATTATTAATACACTGTAGCTCAACATTCAAGTCCTGTATGAGCTTCCAAAATGAGTCTCGGCTGAAGTTCAGGCCATTTTGAAGTTGCACAGATGTTTCACAGTGGCCTATGGCTCTTTCCTCCGAGTCCCACACTGAAAAGCAGCAGAGGGACTCCGAATTTATTCATTCACTCTCTTTGTGTCTTCTTGCATTCACAGCCAATCATTGCTTCTAACCCTAGTCCCGTTAGAAAAGCAGCGTATGTCAGGAATATGGATTCAGCTGCCAGTAGCCCATATTGTGTGCCAATATTCAATACTCTTCTCCAACTTCGCACCAAAGTTTTACTGTTTCTCTCAGATTCTCTGTTCTTGGCAGGATGGAGAAGTCTACTGAAACCCAGACTAATTAAATCGTGATTGATGAGTTAGAAACTCCTGAAGGCAGAGTGACCAGTCCCAGCTATTCAGCGACAAGAAAAACTGTGGAATACATTGCTGAGATAAAAAGCAGAACTAATTTACCATAACATAATTTGACAGCTAAATTACTAAATACTTGTGCAAAAAGAACATATTTCTTTATTTCTGGAAGGAGCCGCTGTCACAGGAGCAGGGGCTGGCTTGACTGTGAAACCAACCCGTCAACCCAACTCCCCTTAGAAAACAGTTTGAATCGGCTGAGGTGAACGGGAATCAATAGCAATGTTCTCACTTACAGAGACGTAGCCTCCGCATGCCACCACTCAACGTGCTGCCCTGAAGGAAAAGTGTGAAACGGCTTAACTGTGTATATGTGCAAGTGTGAGAGAGAGAGAGGCTAATAAAGAAGGAGCAACAGTCACAAGTATTACTGCCCTTTTTTTTGTTATTTTTTTTTATGTTTTGATCTCAATTTACAATAACAGGTGGACGAGGGGAACAATTACAGCAACCGGTTACTCTTTCATGGAACATATGGCCACTTGGGAATGGTTTTAAGACAGACTTGACGGAGCGTGAACTTACCGTTTAAGTTTTAATGTGTTTTTTTCTGTTTCCCCTCTGCCAAAGCGGAGCTGACAGTGTTATTAAAAATGCTAAAAATGACTGTACATCTCGAGGGCGGCGGTCAATTTCCAAACCATGCAAATGTAAAGCAAAGCAAACACCAGTTACAATCGGGTCCACCACTGGACAAAAAGCAACACAGATACTTTAAATGCACATGCATTCAACACACAAATTGTCAGTGTGCCTGTCCTGTGATTTGACTGAAATTGCAGTCGCGTCAGATTGCCAATTACAACGAGTGTGTGATTACAGTGATCGCTTTCAAAATGACCATCCCTGAATGTGCTGTCACTCTGGCACATTGAATTAAACCAATCAGTGTGAGTGTAATGTTTGCCTCTCAACTAGTCATCACACAATCACACAAACAGAGAGCCTCTCTTTCAATTGGCTGTGTGCCTTATTGGACACTTAAAACCCTATTGTGAATAAAGATTAATGTTTTTCTCAGCACACAAGCTGATATTTCAGTAAACCTAGATTGAAATTAAAAATACTGAATACTATACCTTGGATCTGATTACTCGTAGTCTAAACATATAAACTCTCTTAAAATCTTTTTTCCAATATGGCACAGAGAAAGTTTTTCACTGCTTCACTTACTATAATCGCAGCGGGGGATTATATGGCATTTTGCTGAAAGAACATTTTGTTTTAATCTGTTTAAAAGAAAATGCTTTAAAATGTTTGTGTTAATGTTTGAACTGGAACAACTTGAATTCTGCCAAAACGGAAAAGACAAACAGCCTTCTAAAATTCAAAATTTCCCGGATCTTTATAACGGCTAAGTTTACAGGGGGAAAAGAAATAAGAGATGAAATTATCTGTCTTCACACGAACAAAACAGTGGGGAGAAAAAAATCAATTATCTCTGGAAGTAGAGCATAGTGGTAAAAATCCAATAAGGGGTTGTGAAAGTGAAACACAAATTTGCTTCCCACTGTCTTTCTTCCCCTTTCTGTTG
Source organism: Lateolabrax maculatus (assembly GCA_031216445.1). NCBI lineage: Eukaryota > Metazoa > Chordata > Actinopteri > Acropomatiformes > Lateolabracidae > Lateolabrax > Lateolabrax maculatus. The sequence goes on along the minus strand of CM062215.1, from coordinate 5,372,249 downwards.
CACCACCTTTGCCCTCCACTCATCACAGTGAACAATGGGACAGCAGACACTATTTTTATTATAGTTTAGGATGATAATCAAACACGACCTACAAGTAAAAACACAACTACTGGACATGACTTCATTATTGGTTGGACTGCAGTGACCCTTCAAGTTGGAGGAGCTATCAATACACATTATGAGTCATTATCAGCCCTGCACAGAATCCGCGCTCGCGGAATTACGACGACACCACTTACACAAAAAGGTTAAAGAAGTTGTGTCTGTGTTGCAAACTGAGGGTGTGAAGTTTGAAAAAAGTGGATATTTAAGGCAGTTCGACGAAAAATATTCAGCATCTCTGGAGCAACACTAAAGACTAAAGTCAAAATATCCTAACCTCTGCAGCTTCTACTTTACTTCTGTTCTTTTTGAAATAGTCCCAACCATATTAAAAGACTAAATGCAAGTGCAGCATTCAACTACTGTACTTTAGTGCAATTTTTGAGGTACTTGAGTGAGTGATTTCCATATACTCCTACTTCATACTTCTACTCCTCTACATTTCAGAGGGAAGAACTGTACATTTTACTCCAATAAATATGGGTTTATTTTTAGATTAATACTCAATAGTAAACCATAGTTTCACAACTATATGGTACTTACACATTGATCTGTAATAACAATAAAGTCAACAATATATCAGTCACAGGGCCATTCTTCTGCTGAATGAGTGCTTTTAGTTTTGATACTGAATTTTACTTGTATTGGATTATTTGACATGGTTGAATTAATACCTTCACTTAAGTAAAGGATGTGAATACTTTTTCCATCACTGTGCAATACTCAATTCCCTTTATAAGGAACAAATATTAGTCTATTCATGTTTTACAAAGATCCTCTTTCCTAAAAGCAAATCTGCAATGACCTCCATCCACAAAAAAAGTTTTTTTGGCCAACTGGTGAAACGAGGAGCAGGATTACAAGCCTGTACTGGTTTCTGTCCTTGTGATTGGATTCCCACCCTTGAAGAGCCAGTACCTTCATCTATTGCTCACTTGGAAATGTCTTTTTTAATATTACCTTTACAAAGCCAGGACCGATAACACATCTCTCCCTTGTCCATTTTAACAGCCAACGGACCACAGACGAAGACATGCAATCAGGAGCACGTTTCAGGGGGAGAAAAGCTGGTTTTGTGGCGCCTTAGTGCCACTGAGTCCTGGTTAACACAGAAAATTAGCTCCAAAATGCAGCCATTATACAGATTTCTTTTTTTTTCTCCTTATTTAAATTCATCTAAACATGACAACAAACTCAGGGCTTGTTTCAGGCACTGCCCTCATTTATAAGGCAAACGTTGAACCACGTGTGTCAGCAGCAACTCAAACACTTGATTACACTGATATTTCCCAGCGTTCAGCAAAATAAGTCATCAGCTACACTTTGACTGAATGGCCACGTTGCCATGGCAACCTCCGTGAAGGTGCCAAATCCCCTGTTTCTCTTTGAGAGGAAATGATCTATGGCACGTTGATTGGTGTATTCTATTGACATCCATCATTCTTGTTTTCATTTTCATCTGCTGAGCTAAAGACATTGACGTCCGGGAAATGTCACGACTAATCTGTCCAGTGTGCAGCGGTCACACGAGCGTGGAGACCTTTTCTTTGTACTTGTGAGGGCACTTTCACAGAAGATTTGCACACAATTGGATCCACTTCTTTCATATTTTCATGCTTTTGCCGTGGCCGGAAAGATTTCCATTCATAGGAAGGATCAAGCTGACTTGTGTTTGATTGGCAGCTTCAGTGGGGTGGATCAATAGATCAACAAGATATTCATGTGAAGAAAACAGAGCAATGCAACCCAAAAGCCTGTAGAACAGAAAACCTACTAACACATACAAAAGCAAAGCCACTGCACACAAATAAATCACAATATGTTAATTTAACAGCTGCATCACAGGGACAATGTGTGCCACATACATACATTCACATGGGTTGTTGTCTGTTGTATGATTTATATTTAAATTCTCATGACAGTATGCTGTTTAAAACAAACAACATATGTGCTGCTCTTTGCAAATGGGTTAAGAGTGTATCCTATTATATATGTTCCCAGCAGAGAGACATAGTTAACGGTTCTTCCAGTTCGTCCTTAACGTCCGTTCCCTGTCAGTCGCTCTAAACTTTTTTTTTTTTCTGCCTGACTTTTTTAATCTTGAGAAAGGGGCTGATTATTTCTCACAATCTAATCTAAAAATCGTAAATTTTTCCAGGGAGGTGTGCACCTCAACCCAGCCTCTCTATCTCTATTCTGGACATGATTTGTACCAAACCTCTGGTTAAAAATAAAAAGTTTCAACAACTCTCTCTATTTACATCCGAGTCGCACCAGTTTGTGAGGTGTTTCGTGATTTTGTTTAATAAAATTCGGCATACATTAACATATTTTAAATTCTTTTATGCCTTTTCAAATTTAGGTTTTTATATTGAATTTGTTCAGGCTTCACTAAAGAGTTAAAGTTGAGTAAAAAAAAATTATAAAACTTTTATCAAAAATCGAATTGCTTCAACCAGTTTTCACCCTGTTTCCGCTGTCGCTCTTAGCAGAGTATCTCAAAAATGATAAAAGGACTATTCTGGTAGTCAAAAATAACAGTTTTCAGAAAGATTATACTGAGATAATTAAATTAATAAGTCTGCAGTATACGTCCTCGCAAGAAAGCAAATTAGTGTAGTTTCCAAAATGTCTAGCTATTCTAGAGAAAATGATCCACAGCTTGTATTCATCCATTATGTTTGAAAAAACATATTTGAAAAGCATAAATTGTACATAAGTATTGTATGTTCTTTGTTACACATTATGTTATTATATATTATTATCATATTTGTTACAAGAGCTCATGTTTTTCCAGGCAGACGTGTGCTGCATTTACACCTGAAATGCAATTGGGCTCCTGTTTTTCTTCAAATTGCATAAAGCGGAATTTATCGGATTTACATGAGAAGCTGCTTCAATGCCTCTTTGCTTTATATGACTGAATGTATTATTTCACCTTAGTTTCCATCTATTCATCCCATTTACTGTACATTTTCTTTTATGAATGATGGCACACACGCTTAAGTGAAAACACGACGCGCTGTTTGCAACTCATGCCCCAGATTGCTGTGTGAAATCGTCACGTGGTATATGGTAAATCAGGATAAAATGCAGCTAATAAACCACTTGAGAAGAAAGACAAGCTTGCATTTTTTTTAAAACTATTCTACCAATCAATGCAAAGTAATGAGCTCTATTACCATAAAACAAGAGCTATTTGCAAAATTGTGCATTTGCCAGATTTGGGAGGAAACCCAGCTTGATGTTATGTAAATGAAGGCACTGCATGAATACGTACTTGATCAAGGCAAGAACATATGACATATTATATGATAAAATGGTGGATTTCAGTGCTAAACGCAGTCTCTGAGATTGTCTCTTAGTAATGTAGTGTGGGTGTATTATGTACATGTAGTCTTCCTCAAGTTTCATCTTGACAATGGGGATATCACTTATAGTTTTGTGGATTGGATAGAAAATTAATCTACAATAGCTATATGGCATTTCAAACTCCGGGCCTTTATGAGGAAAATAAAATAGCGAAAGCAGATCACCTAGGGGCCTATCTGAACATTCATTGGTATCACTCTGCATTGTTTGTTGTTATATACAATCCACATGAATATGAAAATGATTCGTTGAGGTGAAAATGTTGAATATAGCCAGTTAAATAAAAAAATAAAAAAATGACTTTTGTGCCTGGACAAGTGAAAGGTATATTTACTTGTCTGAAAGACAAGTGCCTCAAAAAAGTTAATGTTGAACCCTTGAATGGCTTTTATTCAAATTTACACAAAGATGCAACTCCTTACAGATTATGCAACTCATCCTGAGCATATAACAGCAAATATGTAAGTCACAGTTTGTCTGACGAAAGGAAATAAGTCAAAGAAACAGGATTTAAAATGTTCACCAGAACTGAATCCTGGTACTGCTGTTACTCCTACGTGCTGCATAGTGCTGTCACTAGTTGTGCTCGGATGTCTTGCTCTGGGGCAGGTGAGGACTCTCACCTGTAACTAAACATCTCTCCCCCTGCAGCTTTTACAGTACAGTGTCCTCCTAACAGTTTTGTCAGGATGCAACAGCAGTATTCGGTCGTTGGAAACATGGTAAATGGGCTGCACTTTTCTACCTAGACGGAACAGAGCGCTTCAAAATGCCTGTCATTAATCCATTCATACACCAACCCTGTCTCCTAGTGTTATGTGTACATACAAGTAATTTATTTTCCCCATGTCAGTGTGATGAGATATGTAATGACAGCTTTTATATATATATATATGAATGCATATGTGCATATACTGAATTATCACATGTTCACTCTATGTTTTTTACTGTATGTGCAAGCTTTAAAAACAAGATTCCCGCTGAGACAATAGGGAATATTTATCTACCTGCCTAGATGGAAAATGCACTGCACTTATATAGTGCTTTTCTACATAAGCAGGACAAAGCGCTTGACAATACCTCTCATTCATCCATTTACACACACGCCAGTGGTGGACGCGCTGCCATGTAAGACGACGGCCAATTTCGGGGTTCAGTGTTTTGCCGAAGGACGCGCTGACATGTGGCCACGCCGGAGGAGCCAAGGACAACACACACTTCCTCTTGAGCCATCCCGTCAATCAGTCATTTCTTGATTGATTACTTGCATTTACTTGACGTTAATAAAATACAATGGTAAAAATGGTATAAAAACACAATAAAGCCTTTTTTCCACTGTGACTCTCCGAGATACATTCCAACAAAAAACAACCACATTACCAATATGAATTTGCAATTCTTCAAGTCGAAATAACTTTACAGGTAAGTATGTGGATACATATTTTAAGAGACATATCTGAATTGAGGTGAGTGACCTTGTTTAAGCCGTAGGTTTTATACACACTGACTGCTGCTGGAAACAGGTGTGAGAGGAAAGAGGACACACGACGCAGCTTTGACAAGAAAAAGAAAAGTCTAAAAATCCATGAGCGGTGTAAAAGCAGCTTTTTATACCCTGGAAGTCATAATGGATGTTACTTCTACTTAAATATCTGACAGCTGCCATTATAATTGTTGACCTGCTTCTTTTATTTCGAAAGGGCAGCTTGTTGAATAGTTACCCAATTTAAACCCCTCACTTCATTTTGTCTGTAAGGCAATTCTGAAAGGTATGTTTATTTCTTGCCATGTTAAACATTCAAGTGAGAAGAAATTGCAAAAAATTGTTACGGCTTCTTTGTAAGAGGGCAGAGGTAAGTAAATGGTGCAGACAAGCTGACTGGTAGAAAGAAACACACTGAGGACTGAAGTGGAATAATGACAATGACATGCGTCAAAAAGCAAAGACAACAATATTAACTGTATAAATTCGTCTTATGTTGTTTTTTTTTTTAACTTTGAAGTGGAGAAGAAGAACTGTCATAATGACATTAAGAAAAACACATGAGAGTGGTGCAATACGAGCTCATCTTGTGGGAGTGAAAGAAAATGATTTGACTGTGAAAAACAAAGGAAAATGATTAGAGGAAGAATTTAAATGTTGTTAATTACTGATCACTTCCAGCATGCTTATGCTCAACCTATAAATAGTTTACTCACCACATAAAACATCTGCACGACAGGTAATTATAATAATATGATTAATTCCATGAACCGATTTTTTTTTCTCTTTATTAATCTTTTTTTTCTTTTGTATTTTCGGGGGCATTTTAAACCTCTCAAATACAATTTCACAGGATTTTGCTATCTTTGGACAGTATTTAAGATAATCGAAGCCAACCAGCAGCTGGCGGTAGCTTCAGAGTTACAGTACAGATATGAGAGTGGTATCAAGCTTCTCATCTATATCTTGACAAAAAAAATAACTGGGCAATTTTCTCAAAATGTCAAACTATTCCTTGAAACGCAGTATTCATGGCTGTAAGTGGCCAGACACAATAACCAATAACCTCTGCAGCTGTATATCCTAAAAGTGAAATATTATGCCATCAACTAGATTACCTGAATATTACATATCATCTAAAAGGATCATCTTGAGTCTACAAAAAAAATATTAATATCAGTAATTTAGTATATTAATGGTATATTTAGGTCTGCATTAATATATTATAATATTGATATTTAGAGGGTAATTGGTAGTTCGTCACTATAGACCAAAGTGAAAATTCAAAACAATGTGTTTTCCTTGCCAAGACAATTAAATATGTCATGACCAACAAAATTTCAAAATATTTATTTAATGTTCTGTACCATTGTATTGGAGCAACGATCTAACCTGTTTATAGTAGAGTGGATCTAACTACTGTCTACAGGAGCAGTTGCAAAAAGAGGTGATGTAAACCAAACACAAACCAGACAAAAACAGCCTCTGTGCCCTCCCAGGTGTCCCCAGACTGCTGATATCCCCCTCCCTCAAGCAAGATTAAATATTTGTATACCCTCCCCTTCTTATGCTGCCCTTTATTTGGTCCCAACAGAGAGATATATTAAGCAAACATCCCATTTTCAATATTTACCAAGGTTAATAACTGCAGATTAGATATTCTGGATGTTATTTGTGGAATTTGTTGGGCCACAAACAAATGTCTGCGATATGAGATCCAAACTCTGACATCCCTCCCATGTTGCGATCTGTGAAGTCGACTCTGCTTATCAGCTCCACGGGCCAAGTCTTGGAAGCAGCCAGCTGGTGCCTGAAGAGTTGCCCAAAACTTTCTCAGCCAACCGGTTTTCTTTGCCACTGCTACACGCTAGAGCCAAAACACACATCTGATGAATACAGCCAACACAGCAAAACGAAAGACGGAAAGTCTAAACAGAGCATTATCTTGACATCAAATCTGGTAAATGGTTCTGTTTATCCAGCCTTTGTTGCTCTTTTCTGTTGTTATCGATCTTATTATTTTGCCTTTACGGTGGAATAATTAATTCATAGTGGCACCCAATGTGAAATAGTCCAAGTAATCATGGAGAGACACATCAAATCCAAATTTTAATGTGACCAGAGCCTTATTTGGCTGATAAACGCGAGCATAAAACCAACGTTGTGAGCACAACTCAAACCTGCAGGAGTTGTGAATAATCAGCTATAAGCTCCAGAGCATGCTGGGACTTTTTCAACGCAGTGGGTGAGGGTGTGAATGGGATTCTAAACAAGACCATGTAATCAATTGGGTTGTTTGGCTGCACGATTCTTAGTTACACAGAAATACTGTTTTTCTTTTTTTTACCAGGTAGCCTGTGCCCAATTACTTCCAATCCACGAGTCCGTTTCTTCCCCACTCTTTTCCCCCGAGGCCTGTCAAAATCTCATTCATTTTTAATGAGACTTGTGAGTTACGACCATCTTATTTGGCTATCACTGGGTAGACACACTCTTGTATATCTTTTAAATTGTAATGAAAAATTCAATCGCCTCAACAACACCCATTTATACATTTAATTTAATTTGTCCCTGCTACTTCCAGTAGAGCATTTGTGGGTTTTTTTTCTTTAAACTATTAATATTCATGTCAGACATTTGGTCAATACAAACTGCACCAATGGAGGCCTGAGGTGAGACCAAATGTTTGTATTCCTGTATCCAATAAAAAAATAAAAAGTATAATATTCATTTGCTAGAGTTCAGGTCCAGTTTTAAGCAATACAGACAGACAAACAAGAGAGCAAAAATTTAAGTTTGTAGTATAAATTTGAGTTGCATTATCTGCTCCAACAGCCAGAGATCTCAGCACCTCATGAAGTAATCACTCATATCAGCTCCCTGCAGAAATTTAACTTACATCTCTGATAATAATAATAGTGTCATACTGTGTTTTTTTTTCCTACTGACGCCAGTAGGGAAATTCCTTTCATGTTTGCCTGCCTGCAGAGGTCAAGGAGTCAGCTTGTACGCACTCATCGTCTTGCTTAAATGCACTACAGCAGAGCAGATATGAGCTCCTACAGGAGCCTGAAGCTGTGGTTGAAGGTCGGCGCCCCGGTTCCTCCATCCAACTGTCAAAACTAGATGTTGCTTATCACCACGCACAACCATAATGAACGCAAGAACTGCAAGTGTTTCCAGCGCAGTGGTCCAGACTGAGGTATCTCAACAAGTAGTCGATGGATTGCCATGAAATTTGGTTTCGGACAATTATGTTCACCTCAGGATGAATTGTAATCAATGGCGATCCCTTAACTTTTCACCTAGCGCCATCATCAGATAAAACTATTAATCTCTCCAATACTTTGGTTTACGACCAAATACCTGCAAAGGGCTGCTTATGTTTTTGTGGGTATCCAAATTAAATCGGCAGAGCATACAGTTTCCATCCCTCAGTCGTCATTTTTCGATTGTTTTCCCTCTATGATTTGTGGTTTGTTTTAACTGCCCAGTGTAATCCCATTGCTGGGATTACACCAAGCCTGTCACGTGCCACTGAAATTTCTGAAATCTATTTCCTCAGCAAGTCCAATTCCTGTTACCCTCAAAGGATTCAGTATCATTCAGTCTCCCCTGCCCTCTTTCCCTTTCAACTTTCATACCGTGTACCTTGATAAAAACTAAACACCACCATTTTAGGTCATCAAACACTCAAATGGAAAAGTAATTGTGTGTAAAGTGTGGCCCATTCCATTCATGTAATAAAGGCATTGGGGATGCAGCTTGAAGGCCAACAATCTAAATCGAATCTCGTAGTTTCCCCTTAAACGTTTTCCCTCGCAGGCCTTACTCTCCATGGAGCAGTTGATACAGATCAGACAGAATTGGAGAGGATAAAGTTCAGCAATGAAGGAGTTTTTTTTTCCCTCTTATTCGCAGTTGATGGTGATTCTCTTGTATACGGTTCGCTGCCATTTGCAGGGCCGTATTGCCGCTAATGTCTATCTTTTTCACTGATGGGGAAGCTCCTATGGTTAGCAAGCGATACTCTGTGAAGTTTTATCTTTAGAGGGAAATGTGAGACTTGCAAACAATGCTTCCTTTCATGTCTAATGTCAGGTTGAGCTACAGTAATTTCCTTTCATTCAGCTGCTGAGACACGCAGGCAGGCATCCATACGGGAAACTGCGGCTGCAGCACGTAAAATAGAGACTATTGCATGATTTTATTCATAACTCACTTTGACTGACAGTATCTCACTGTCACATCTGATCAATTACAAAATGTGCTTCTGAATGATACAGAGACGGCGGCAAATGTGGGAAATCTAAAGGCAAAAGGTTCTTGAACAGGGGCGGACAGAGGAGTGGCAGAGGAGTATTTATTTCAATTATTTCATATTAGAATATTTAGAGTTGTTTATTTGGCATTAATTTATTACACTAAATAAACAATTTAACTATTAATAATGTGCAGTATCGCATTGCCCAGAACTTGAGCTCTTAATGTGAGTCTTAACACTTTCTTACCCATTTTTCAAATGTTTCCGAGTCCCAGTTTCCCAACCCGACCCTTTACTTGAAGTAGAAACACAGTTCATGCAAGGCTGCTTCCACTTTGCTGTGTTGCTTGCACACAGTCATGTTCTTGTTCAAAACTGTTGAGATGAGAGAACATTCAGTCATTTTCTGAACTTTAACCGCCTCTTTTATGCATGCGTAACCTTTCCTCATCTTGTGAAAAACAAATCTATCAAAAAGACCACACGTGTGTGTTTTTTTTTTTTTGGTTCTTGCCTGGATCCAATAACTTGTCTCGCACACACACAAACAAAGCATAATCGTTCATTTAAAAAATCTAATTCTGTATGACATATTGTCCACTTTATCAGCTTTACCACTTGGTGAGTCTGTCACAAATGGAAACAGACTCGCTGAAGACGGAGAGTTGCTTCCTATTAACGTCCCCCCGTTAGCGCTCCGGTCGAGCTCTGAAGCAATGATCCATGACACAAATGATTAATGAGAGCTAGACATGTAATGTTTTATATTGCTGCAATGAAACTTTTATAAATGTCACCAAAAAAAGGACAGTAGGATTGCCAGGCAGCGCAGTGCTATTCATAGATGTAGATACTAAATGGAGGGCTAGGATTGGGTGAATCTGGTCAAATTATTAATGAGAGATTTCTAAAATATGATTTTATGTAAAGGGGTATTCCCTAGAAGCAGGATATGAAGAGTTGCACACAGGGTCAAATATGCAATGTCACCTGGCAACGCTTTATTTATATTTAATTATAAAGGCAATTCACATTGTTGCACGTCACTGTTGCCCTGCACTCTCTCAGGTTGACCTTTAATGTGAGTGCGGCGAAAGCAAAGCAGTTGTCACAAGAAAAGAGGGTGGTGGGTGGGAAAAGGGGGCAGAGGCGGCAGGTCAACAAGAGCTAAGATGTGTCAAGGTCACCCGGCAGCAGCCACATAATGTGTGTGAAAAGTAAACACTTATCCTGACAAATGGAGAGCAAAGGTGCACACAGCGTAGCCCAGCAAACTGCATCCTCTATCAGACATTTTCAACTAGAATTTTGGGCATTAAAGCTACATGCAGGAAAAAAAAGTAAAATAAATAACAGACTGCAGTGATAAAATTAGAGCCTGCTGCTGTTTAAAGGCCCTAAAAACACGTTTTGCTTTTAACAAGAAGCAATGGGGTCTTACATTAAAACACTTTTTGGTTATTTCCGAGGGTTCAGTATTTTTCGGATAATGAAGAGTTTTAACATGGTTTATTTAGCTTTATAAGTAGGAAAATGTTTACACTTAATCCTTTAGTTATCTGAAAAGGTCAAAATCACCAAATTTACAGGAGAAGGAAAAAGTATAATCTGAAATATAATTAGAAATTTCCGAAGTACCACAAGTTTATAAAGATTTGGTTTATCACAACATGATATATGTTAATTTGTCATACTTGTCATATGATATCAGTGGGGGATTTGTGAAAGTAAACTTCTTTCTTTGATTTGAAAATAATGTTTTGTGGGATTATCAAAAGCGAATTTTAAAATTTAAAAGCTACAGGAAGGATGCTGACTCAAACTATGACATCAGACAGCATTCAATGGGAAAAATATCAATATGGGCTGACAAACACAGCTTGAACACCTGCTATATTTATCTATTATTTACCTGTGAAAATGTTCATCTTTCATCAAAGCATGCGAAACTGAATCCACATTCTTTCACTGGAAAAAATATTAAATGGAGATTCATCCGTGATGAGTCACAGATCGACTTTATGAACCCTCTGAATGTTTGAGCCATCCAAATGAGCTTTCTTTAATTATACTGCTCGCAGTTTTTATTTTTAACAGAAAATGGGCTCACATTTCTGTACAGTCTCCTCAGGCAAATTCACTGTATCCACAAAAGTTGGTCTGCCTTCCTCTGACAGCACAGAAGAGCAGCTCCAGTTTTTTCCTTTTGATGATTTCTTGGCTCTGGTGCTTGTGTTTGCAAATCTAGGCTAAGATTACAAAAATAACACATTAATTCTGTTATAGATGGATTTTCACTCCCATAGGTTCTGAAATAAATGCATAAGGGCATTTATTTTGATTCACATGTGAAATGTGCTACGGCTGATTTATTTTTAAGGCAGCGGTTTGAAATACTAGTTTGCTTTTTTCAACTCTTTCCTGCTGTTTTTTTGTAAGTGAATGTTTATCTTTTGTCCAAAGTCACATTTTGGAGCTGAGGCAAGCCGTTTATCATCTATTATTTAAAAAATTTTTAGATATGTCAGTCGATGAAAGTGCCAACAGATTTTAACGACCTTTGCCTAGTCAAGCAAGGTTGTGCAAATATGCTTAAGTGTCCTTGAGCAAGACACCAAATCCAACTGGTAATGAAAATGTATTTGCTTCCGCTTCCAAAATATCTGGCCAATTTCCCCGAGTTCACTGGCAACGCAATGAGATGGACTATTGACTCTCCTAACGTGAGTGTAAACAACAGCACGTGTTTGTGCCAAGTTATTCAATCTGCAGAGCTCAAATTAGTTATAATTAGCGTGTCATTTGTGCCCCAGGTCACGGCGACACCGATGATTACAAACCTCATTTTACAAGAAAGCGTCATCCAGGTACCTCGACACAGAGAGCGAGGCTTTAAAGCTTTCTTTGGATGCAGCACTGTTCGGTGTTTGAGCCGTCTCCCCTCGATTCATTTATTTCATTTCAAATTTCATGGCAATCCATCAAATAGTTGTTGAGATATTTCAGTCTGTATCAAAGTGGTGGACCGACTGGATGGTACTAACGTTGCCATCCCTAAAGCCATGGCTAAAAACTTTCCTCAGTTTATAAAATCATTGCTGAATTATGAAGGCGCTTAGTTCCACGTAGGTGCGGTACTACAGGATGACACCAGCCTGGACAGACAAGACACACTCTGTTACATATTCAGGCATAAACACCATTTCTGGCAGCTTTTGCTGCGCAAGTGATTTTATATCAGGATTACTTACACACAATATAACTCCCTCGCAAAGACAGTGTTACTCACAGCTTCCTACGTTTCCTCTGGGGGCCAAATTTCCTTTTTGAAATACCTCTGACATGGACCAAACAGTGTAGCTCCATAAAAGGTTTAATTATGGGTGCGTGAAAATAATTCAATTTCAGTTAAACCTTTTCAAAAATCTAATTTACCCCCTTAAGGGCGCAAACAACAAGACTAAATGTTACTGACTGTCACACTGACACTTTTTGTAATGTGAGAGAACAGCATGCTGTTATTGTATCACAGCAGAAATAAAACACTAATTTACTTTAATGATATGGAATCAATGCATGAAAGCCAGAATTGGACTTTGTAAGCAGTGTGGTCTCACCCACACCGACTACTGTAACACTGTTTAAATAATTCAGAGACCTTGGCCACTGAAACTGAGCTAAAATATTAATGATATAACACAACTTTCTGAATTCAAGCAATTAGCCTGAGTCCTTCACATCTCTCTAGAGTGGTTGATGCAGCGGGGGGTTGAATCTAAGCATTTGAGATGTTTAGATGTTTGAGAAGTGCATTAGACTAGGGCGGTGCTTAACTTGGAGACCGGCTCTGAGTTTACTTTACTTGAGCCAATTATTAGTTTAAAACACCTAGTTTCCCACAGATTGTGCTGCAAAACACTGCATTGCCATTAGTTTCGTCCTTTCCCACAAAGCACCTGAAAGCAAAGAGTAACCTCTCACCTGATCCCCATGAACCAGTGGAAATTATTCCCACTGCGGGGAGCCGTCCACTGCACAGACAGCTAAAATAAAGGTTTGCCTTCAGTTCCTGTGACCCAGGTTTTAGTCCCAGGCCTTGTACATATGTTTTCAACACTGTTTTTATTTTATCACGACCAAAGTTTGACCCCAGCTTCTCCCTTTAATTCATCATGTGCGTAACGTAAATGTGTTAAAAACTTTAGCCCAAGTTTTACTTGCCTAAAACCCACTCGGACTGTTTATGAAAAGTTCCTCCTCAAGCGAGATTATGTAACTCGCTTTAAGAGGGTTAGGGTTACCGCCCAATATTCTCTTGGGTCATTTGCTTTAAATAAATCTTCATGTTTATATGTGACATTACACTAGCGCCTGTAAGTAAGAGGCAAAAAGTCAGCAAACTTAGTTTAACTTCAGCTGACATCAGCCACTTTAAGCCACTGGTCACACCAGACCTATGTACCAGTGTATGGAACTGAACAAGAGTGCTCCTTATTGCTTGTGAGTTCAACTTTTCATCAGTAAGAGGAAGACAAAAGTAACATAGCCTTGGGTTAAGTACCAGAAGGTCATTGCAGTGTCATTGCCATGAGCTACGCCGCCCCCCCGCTGAGTGGAGCAGGCCAAACGTGTGCACTAAAGGTGAACCGCGATCGTTCGACAGTGCAGCTGATTTGCAGGGGAGTTTGGAAACTTCAGAGCCACAGCATGTCCAGCGTCTTTCTTGTTGTGCCTCACCCGGGCTCGCTGTGAATGATGTAGGAGTTTGTTGCCTCACTGTCAATAAATGTTGCAATGAAGTTCTGTACCCTCGCCGCGTCTCGCCGTGCAGCGTGAGGTATTGAGCGCGTTGCTCTCACCGATGTACATGCTGCATATATATGTGCTCCATCGCCGCTACTGGTGCTCTGACTGTGACTTCTGAACCCCTTCTGTTTTTCAAGTAAAATGATGAAAAGGAAGGTTACACTGACGTCTTTATTTAAGAGCAAGAGAGCATGTTTTTATCCTCCGTAGACCATCTCGAGTGTCTGATCAAATATGGATATGGCAAGGTCACTCATGGTGGCTGAAAATAAAGCACTCAAACCCACAAAATATAAAAATCAGGTGATTTCTGAAGTTTTGCCCAGGGCTCTCACCTTTGAGTCACACGACAGAAGTGTTTCAGCTACACACTTCGTCTTGTTGACTTGTGACAGCAAATCGTCCAATTTCTCCCACCACAAATACAGATACAAAGCTGAGAGCTTCTCCCGTTCAAATAGCCGCCGCTCATCTGCTGCAAAAATAGCAGCTCTCTGGATGTGGAAGGCTCATTGTCAGATCGCTCTCCAGGAGTAACTTAGCAACTGTTTCACCCAGAGGCCGCACCTTTTCATTTAGCCGTGCCTCCGCTCATGTGTGATCTGATTCTTGCCATGACAAAGGCTGATGAATTGTCAGCCGGGATGATTTCTGAATGGCAGGTGGAACAAAAAAGCGTAAAAAAGGACGAATTATTTCACTATTCTACCCCTAGCCGACTGTGACAGGCATCATTTAAGCAGGGTTGGGGAAGTTCTGTCTCGCCACGAGGGCCTTTGTAAGCGTTTTTTCTTCGACACAAACTGCCAGTCTAGTCGGGGTCACCTTTAGATCCCTCAAGAAGCCTGTGGACTCCCCACTGTGCTGCACAGCCATCCTCGAATTAGCTCTAAATGATTTCTAGCAGAAAATACGGAAAATACCTTTTTCTTGCGGTACACTAGTGGGGATGATTCAAGGTTAGTGAATCCAGAAATCCTCAAACCGACACTGGTAATGATAAACTCCTCTGAACATCAGTTGTTTTTGGTAAGCTGACTTTTGCTGAGTCCTGAAAAACCTTGCTTAGGGCAGTGTCAGTCATTTTACAAGTGCTGATCCTCCTCCTCCTCCTAAGCGGATTGGGGGGGGGGGGATGTTTTGACGTTTTGCCAGCCTCGGTCAGTGATAAGGATGACCCGGTCATCTCACAGCAAGCTTCTACACAACACTGTCTTCTCTTTCGAGGAAAAAGACAACACACTCTGTTTCCCAACGCTGGTCCTGGGGGCACACTGCCCTGCATGTTTCAGATGTTTCCCTGCTCCAGCACACCTGATTCAAATGAATGGGTTGTTATCGGGCTTCTGCAGAGCTCGACGACGAGCTGCTCAATTGGATCAAGTGTGTTGGAGCAGGGAAACATCTTAGACATGCAGGGCAGTGTGCCCCCGGGACCAGGCTTGAGAAACACTGCCTGAGTGGATGCCCTCACACGGAAAATGACAGCGTCCTGTGACAGCAATTGCACTGGATAAGAAGAATAGGAAACTATTTTCTCAAGCACGTTTTGATTTTCCTTTTGGTTTTCCAGTTGTTGACAAGTGGAGCAATTTTTTATGCTGCTCGTAGGGTATTTTTCTCTTCCTCCCTTCGCTCTCCATCTTTTTTCTCTCTGTTTAGCAGCTTTTAAAGCTACTGATAATAGATGAAAGAAGAAGTTAAGCCCACTGACAGTTTTTTCTTTTTCCTTCCTTTTTTGCTTTCATCTGCATTTACTAATTTGGAAAGTTCTGCAACCTACACGGTGCAGTGAGGTGTCACAAATGATACAAATTGCCAGCCTTGCTCGAACGTTTTTCTCAGCAACAACATTTTGTAACCAATTGGCCGGCAAATTGGGCGACTTTACCAAGTCGCTTGTTCTGAGAATTACAGTAGTATGTAGAGCAAAATGGGAGACAGAAAAAAAAAAGGTTGAATTAGATGGTGTGGTGTGCGTTCCAAAATCAAAGGGGCATGTTCCTCGAACGCTTTTGCATTTTAGAAAACAGAGGCTTTCAATGCTCAGCAGTACGTTCGGTGAGAAAATGACACTAATAACAGCCCTGTGTTGAGACGTCTGTCAACTCTGCATTCTCCGCAATGAAATAAATTCGTCACAAAAGGAACATGTCTCCTGCTTCTTGAATGCGGCCAGCACCATCTAATTTGTTAAATTTTCACCACGGAAAGGGTGCCAATTTGTCGAGACGGGAGAGGAATTTTCAATTTAGCAGAAATCACATCACAGAGTCCGCCTCAGCAACATCAAACCCAACCCTCTGAAGACACTGAACACATGACAAAGACCCCATAGAGGCATGTGATACAGATCATGGAAGCACCGTAGGAATAAAGGACCATTAAACAGTGATACTATTGTTCCTCAACAAAAAGTACCATAGTACACTTTTGCTTGATTTAAATTGGCCAATTAAAGCTCCTGTATAGATGTATGTCTAGTTGTAAAGTAGATGCATGAGTGTATGGTGTTGGTGACCTTAGCATAAAGACTGGAAACATGGAAATAGGCAGCCTGGCTCCGTCTACCGCCTACAAACTCCTCTAAAGCTCACCAATTAAGTGGATATCTGGTTTGTTTAATTTGAACCCCAAAAAAAGCGTTAAAATGCTTATTAAGCGGGGCTCTGTGTCCGACTGTTAGCTGTAGCTTCATATTTACCGTACAAACTTGAGAGGCAAGAAGGCAAATAAGTGTATTTCCCAAAATGTCAAATTCAATTGTAAATATGGTTTACTTAATCTTATTTGTTGAACTTTTCCAACTTGACTGGAGATATATTTTTGTATAATTTTCACCTCAAAGCTAAGGGACTATTTTTTTTCAGAGCTTAATGTTATTAAGTTTGTAGATTTACAACATATGGGAACAGAGAAAAATAAACTCCAAATTTCACAGCTGCACCAATGTGCATGACCTAGAAAATGCATTCATTATTAAGAATAAGCATAAATACTTGCACAGCGCTCCTGCTGTGACTACAGTCAAGTTAACCTGATAAATGAGTTGAATTTCACAGAAAGCCTGTGTCCTTGGTGGGCGCAGCTTGTGTTAGTCTTTCGCCGCGCTGATTGATAGTGGCGGATGCTAATTCCATGGCAAATGATGCTATTATTCTGGGGCTCAAATTGAATTACTTCATCCATTGGATCTGCTTAACATTTTCCCCATGGAGAGTTTAGCAACCAGTGTAATCTCCCCTACTTACTTACAAGTCCCGTTTGTCATGCCTAGTCTCTCCGTCTCTCTCTCCCTCCTGCTGGAGGTTTTCATCGCAGTGTTGGTCTTCGCATGAATCATTGGTGTGTGTCCAGACACATGTTCAGACGCCCAGCAAAGTCACATGTTTCAGAACAATTTCGTTGTTTTTTTTAATCCATGTAGTCATTATCCAGCTTTTTATATCCTGTTCACATATAAAACACCAATTAAATTAACTTAAGTGTTTTATAATATACTTCAAGCATTTTATCATGTTAGGTTTATGCGATTTTATGCTATTTTTCTATGTCTTATCTTGTGTACTGTGTGCATAACCCTATTCTGTCAAATATGTCACACTATTGTGTGTATTTTTTGTCGTCGCTGTCCTGTCCTGAGAGACATTTCTAAATAACTCAAAATGTCGCTATATAGTAATACAGTAGATAAAGAGAAAACTGTCTGAGGTCATATAAGCAGCTGTAAGCATCATGGCAGATCAGTTAACAACTGTAAGCATGTTTTATGACAGCTACAGGTGCAGTAAATCTGCGATAGCACTTATTTACACAGTGGGGTAAGAACAACACAAAAAAATATTATTCTTCAGTTGTAGATCGCAAGATTGACAAGGGTGGTAGTTTAAATGTAGAGAGGATATCGAGATAGATTCAGTACAACTACAATATAGCAATTATTGTTTAATCGAATGTGTGTCAACTTGCGATAATGAAGTGAGATTGAGCTGCTGTGTAGGTGTACGAGTTTTAATATGCATGATCTGAAGACATTTTGAAGAGCAGAGAGTGATTGTTAGAGAGGCTTACGAGTGCACCGATAACTTATCATCATAGCTGTATAAATCACAGGCTATAAGGGAGATAATGATGTGTGAAATCCTTTGTAGAAGTAAACAAAATACAAACAACAATGACATCTTCCTGCCACCATGGTCAACTTTATCTACCTTTGTATTTTAGCGGCTTATTAATGAGGTTAAATTAAACATTAGCACTTCATAATAATACTTAATAACTTAATAAAGTATTTTATTTTATTTTATTGAACTAGTTTCACTGGCTTGACTGTAATGTATGTTACTGTAGATTTTTAGGGAAATAGGACCTTTATGTTTCGTATATGTTATTAATAATTGGTGTTTGTAGGAACCAATTTATAAGGAAGAATGTAAGACTCTGCTCACCTGTATATGTATTTGAATTATATAATATATAGTACGGAACTGCATTGAGTACTTTTGCTTTTAATACTTTTAAGTAATTTTTTGATTATACTTACATACTTTTACTTAAGTAACATTTTCATTGCAGGACAGTAAGTTGTAACAGAGTATATTTACAGTGTGGTATTAGTACTTTTACTCAAATAAATGATCTCAATACTTTCTTCACCACTGTGTATACCCGAAGTACACAACAGTATGCTCTGTGCATGAGTTTATATGAACTGTTGCAGACATGTACCTAATATGAAACAGCCACTGCCTGTTACTGATATCAGTAGATGCAGTTTCAGGCAAATGTGAAAAAGTGTATCAATATTTCGGGTTTGATCTATGCAACACATTCATTTTTGTGAACTAAGGGAAACGTGGAAACGAACTATTTATAACAAGGATGAAAAGCACTGCCCTGCAGAGATGATGATGCATTTTGAGGACATGTTCTGAGCTCTTGATGGATGATACAGAAAACACCAGTTAAGGACCATTACTGCATGAAGCCAATTTTCCACAAGAGCTTTGACATTGAGATCACTGCATGAACTTCAATACAATCCAGAGACCCCGTGATAGAGAGGTACAACTTAAAACACCACGGTTGGTGAAGTCCCTGCATGGCCTCTGGCAGCTGATGCGCTCCACTTGTGCGAGTAAGTTAAATTCGCGAGGCAAAATTGCTGAGCAATGTTTGCATTAACAGGCTTTCCTGCATTAGCCCCAGAATAGGTTAAAATGCATTCACAGACCAGAAAATGTATTCATTCTCCGACTGAGAGGATGATCCTCACTTATTCTGTGGTGGAACATGAAATAAAAAGGGCAGCTAGCAAGCAAACAGAGTCATTCACACATTAGTTGCAGTAAAATAGCAGTTGGAGGTTCACGTTGCAATTATGATATAATAAATCAGCAGGAATACCCAGCAACTTTACTGTAGTTTGTATACTTTACTATAGCCCATCCCATAGTGTTATGCAGTAACACATCACTCAGTAATACATTAAAGTATTTTGATTTTTGAGGTTCAAAGGTCATTCTTGACCTTGGAAACAGCAGCTGAATATCATCTCAAGGTCCATTTAGCTTTAATTGACATTTTTATTCAATTCCACTTCCAATTTGCTTTTGATTTGCTGTTTTCAAACCTTAACTTTAAAGCCAACATAGACAAGAAGACGTTAAAATTATCTGTGGAAAGAATTATATTGAGCACCTAAAGTTCAGAGACAACTGGGCAAACTCCATCTGCTGATGAATATCATGTGATCTGATCAAAAGCTCCAGAACAGCTACTAAATGGACCTAGAGGTAGCTGGAGACCAATGGCTGCTGTATTGTATTACATTTTCCAAGTGACTCACCCAAGACTGCCCATTACATTTAATTAACAAACCTAGAAAGTGAAAGTAAAAAAAAAAAAACTAAAACAACTGAGATTCTCGCATCGAAGCCAAATATTTGGAAAGTTGTTGAGTTCCATAAAAGCCGACATCTCACCAGAAAAACAGATAAAACCACAAACAAAGCTATTTAGTCTATTCTCTTGACTAAACTTGCTGACAGGATTTGGCTATATTGTTTGTATTACTGTCACAGTTCCTTCTGCTGCTCTCCACCGGCTCTGTGTTTAAGGGGGAGCGGCTGCTCGTCCGCCAGCGAACCTGCAGGGCCTATTTGTGTGTAGAGTATCCGAGAGTGATGAGCCAGGACGGTTGAATATAGCCACAGAAACCAGTTGTCTTCGCTCCCAAATGGGAAATCCCAGAGCGAGAGGCAGCCTGTCAGATCCATCAACGCCGGGATAAACCCAGAGAAGAGACGGCATTTTTATTGGCCTGTGTCTCGCTCCAGCGCCAAGACCACCAGTCTAATAAGTCAGTGATGCCTCTTTCTTTCTCTCTACTCGCTTTCTCTCTATTTGAAGCCTTCTTTTACTTACAGCTCTCGCTTTTTAATCTTTTCTGACCTCAGGTAGACAGAAGGGTTTTTGTTTTAGCAGAAGTCTCTTTGTCCGAGCAGATAAAAGACACAAGACAAAGACAAAGACTCTTGGTATCCCATTGCTCTTGTTTTAAATTAGACATCTTCACAAGCAGGGACGTGGTTTACAGATTGGCGCATAATCTTCTCACACTGGTTTTTCATTAAAGTATGAACAAAATGTCATCAATCTGCACTGTCAAGTGCATTCCAGGGGTTATAATTGATATTTTCATGCTCAAACTTGCCCTCAACCAATTTTATTTTCATATCCTCTTTGCTTGTTTATTCAACTATGGGTTACATATGCGGGTGAGGAGTCCACGGCGATATGAATAGAAATACGGCAAGAGATAGGTATTTATAGCATCGACTGAGAGCGTGTTATAGAATCTGCAGGAATGCACTGAGAAAAACGACTGAACCCTCTGCTGTGTGAAAGGGACCTTGTAGCCTTTAGTATTGTGTTAAAGCGCAGAATTAGAAGATGCTGAAATGTCTCAATGTCATAAAACGAGGCTGTACAAAATAAGTTCAAGCGAGGTCAAGATTATGTGCAAGAGTTACAATAACCAAACTCAAGCTGAGAACCCTACTCCCCCAATAACCTTCTGCTCCGTTATAGCTAACCATGTATAGAACTGCTTCGCACTGTGTATAAGCTTCTCCTGGGCCAAGTAAAAAGATATATTCATATAAGAAAATGGGGGAGGACTTCAGAGAGTTCTCTGCATCAGAGCTGGACTTCTTACTTCTTTTCAATCACAGTCTGACTGACTGACTGACCACAAGTCTAGAAACATGCTTGTGCAAGATGTGGACTGCAGTGGACTCAACCTTTGATGTTGCACCAAGAATAGTTTTTCTTGGCCTTTTTCACCAGCTGGAAACGAGTTAGTGGGTTTCTTATGAAGCTTATTTATCTTAGTTAGATTGGTTTATTTATGCAGGTACTTTGTATGTGATGCTGTCAAAGATACTAAAGGTACTGTGAAAATACTCCACTATAAGTGAAAGTCCTGCATTCAAAACCTTACTTAAGTATTATCAACAAAAGGTATTGCATTAATATGTATGTTGCATTCAAATCACCATATTTGGAGAAATATAGTTTTCACTGGACAGCAGTGAAAACAAAGTGTAATCTGAATCATAACTGGTAACTAAAGCTGTCAGACAAAAGTAGTGGAGCCTCCAAAATGTACTTGAGTGGAAAAGAAGTATAAGTTATATAAAATAGAGATACTCAAGTACAAGTCTTAAGTACAGCACTTGAGTAAATGTACTTAGTTACATTACGGCACTGTATGATTCCTGCACGATGATTTATGTTCATCAGAGGATGCAAACAGTCCAAGAACACATAACAGCTGTTCGATCATATTTCACCACAACACACAGGCACTAAACAAGCCAACTCAAAAAAAACTTTAATATGAAATAAAAAATATAACACGAGCTTATGTATTATAATTAATTAAGATCAACTAAACTTTGAGACTGTATGTATTTGCACGAGGGCAACAGTGGGAGTCCAGTAAACGTAGACAAAAAAGAGTACTGGCCATTGATTTCCATTAATCAATGTTAAATGTCACTAATTAATATAATAACATTATATTAGAAAAGTCAGTGTTCAGTAAGTGTTAACTTATGTGATTATGTGACAACATTTATTCACCATCTGTGGTCCAGCTAAATGAGGTTTTCTTGCTCGTGTACTTTACAATGGTGTTAAGATCTTTTCTATGTGTAAAATGCACAAACATGCCTGATTTTCAAATGAGCTGGAAATTGGACTTCTTAATGTTCGACAGCTGGTACTTTCATTTGCAACTAATGTTGACTAATTAGCCAGTCAGTTAGTAGCTCAAGCAAATTCAGCAAGTGCTTCGAAATACCAGTGATCTCCACAACCCACTTCCAAATCTCATTACATGAACAGAATCACTTCGTAAAGGGTAGAAAAAAGCCTGACAGCAATAATAAAACCTTCAGCGGAGAAAATAGTGAAATAAAGTTCTCTCAACTTTGACTGGTTCCTACTTCACGGAGTCATCAGCGTGGGTAAAGCAAGCTCAAAGCTCTTCTACATATTTACATACCCACATTTGTCACTTTGTATTATGGTTTTTCATTAAAAATGACACAACTTTTATTGTGACATTTTATTAGTGTGAGTACACACACTGTAGGTTATTTTGAGTGAACCACACATACACCACCCTGCTGCTGTAAATACTCACAAGCACATCATTATTCACAGTTGAAAATAGTCCCCAGCAAGTGCTGTATTTACTCCTGAATAACTTTTGCTGAAATACGCTTCAGGAAATTTCTTAGCGTGTTTTATAAAATTAAACTATACATTTGTGAGTCTTTGTGAGAGTTTTTAAAGATTTATGTCTTCAGTAGGAACAAAGGGGGCTTGGGGCTCATTGGCACAGACAGGCTTGGTTTTGGTCTTTTCATTGGATTTGCTGACAATAAGAAAAAATATGGAAAAACACCAGCCTTATCCTTTAATGTTACGTCAATGCTTCATTGAAGAATGCAGGGACAGATAACAACAAAAGTGTTTTGGGATGTGTGACAAAGCGACAAAGACATTTTTAGCAAGTGGTTTCTATTTCACTTGTACGTCAATAAAGACCTTGCCTACTCTGTCTTGTATTCATCACTTTTGATTCATCTGTGCTGCAGCTTTTAGTGTTATCCGAGTCTCTGTGTTACAAAACATCAAAAACCACCACATTTGCAGAAATGTCTTTTTTTTTTTATCACCGCTAAATGCAGTTTCCCTCCCATTTCTTCCAGTGCTTTCTTAATGGATTTTTAATGGGTATTTCAGAGGATCCAAGAAAGGTTGTACTGGTCTTGGTTGAGTCAGAGTGAACAGATGGCATTCCAGGCAGGGAAAAAGGGGGACAAATCAAAGAGTTTATTGATCCAGCAGCTTAATTAAACTAGACTGAGTGTCAGTGCTTGGACCGCATAGTGACTGAACTTCACAGCATCTGGTATGAACCTTTCCAGACAGAGAACACACAAAGGTGCAAATGCATAATGAACCTGGACATAATACAGCCTTTGTAGACACCCATATAAAAACACACACACACACACACACACACAAACACACACCATCATATATACACACACACGTACACACACACGGTTCAGGTCTCTAAAGAGCTATAGGCTCAGGGAAGAAGTTGAAGAGGGAGAAGCAAAGTGTAGGAGGAGCACGACAACAATAGCTATACAAGCTCCCAAAGGATTGATGGATATGTCTTTGCAAAATAGACTCTTTGGGAGCTTGCTGCAGTTTTTCACCCCTGGGCTGCTCTGGCATTACTCCTTGTTGTGCATGTTGATTTTGTTGCTTGATTTCCCTCCAAAATTTTACAAGAAGTCAGCACTAAAAAAAGCAGAAAAAGTCCAGTCAAACACGCTGCGTAAACTCCTCTGAAGCTGTCAAAGAGGAGCTGTCATTTTCGACCACGCTTCGAGTCAATTCTCAAACAGAAAATATGTTAGAAACCTTTTTTTTTTTTTTTTTAAATTAAGTTTGTCTTTTAAAAGAGCGCGCGCGCACACACACACACCGACACACACCTGAGCAGGCCAATATTGAGCCTGGGCTGTGTTCCGGGGGGGCTGTCGGAGGGAGACTGATGGAGGCTGGCAGACAGGCGTTTAGGGAGGAGTCCGTCTGTTCCACGGTGTGGCGGAGCCAGCCACCATCCATCTCCATTATACACATCCACATGCCACTGGGCAGGGGACAACTCCTCTGAGAATGACCAGAGGAGGGGGTGGGGGGTGGGGGGAGAGAGATGGGTGCAGAGGAGGAAGGAGGGAGCGTCTGTCAAACTCCTGTTATGCTGTTGTTCCCGGCTCCTGATCCTCCTCAGTTTATACATGTCGCGCATGTGTGAATCGCTGACAGAGGAAGAGGAGCAGTCACTGGAGGGACCTGATTTGAATTCATCCTTCGTGGCAGGCTCGGCTCTTTGTCACCTCTCTACATCAACATTTTTTATTGATTTCTTTTTGATCTAAGGTAGACGACACACATTTTATCTATTCATTCGCCGGCCAACTCTGGATCTTCAGGTTAATGCCTCACTTGAAGTGAGACTATTTAACTTTTAAAAAGACAAAATAACCCAATTTTCCCCGTACTCATAAAAACAACACTTCAGAGGCAATAAAACCCAGCCTTGCTCAGTTCAACACATTCAGGGGTTTTACTGCTACAGCATCACTTGGTCTGGTAAGACCACTATGGTGGCTATCGGACAGAGGCAACGTTACCCTCCCGTGAAATATGTGAAATATTTGCCAATTAGGTGCCATTCAACTCACAGAACTGTCACAGATATTGAGCTAAGAAATAAACACCCTAATTGATATTGTTATGGTTAGGATCATTTATTTTAGTGATATCAATATCAATTTATATATTTTTATTAATAAACCAGATAAAAAATGAAAGTGTAAAAACACAAAAGTGACACTTTTTGGAAAAAACAAATGCTGTCAGGTATCATTAAACAATGGAAATTGTGATTTCATTATTTTGTCTATAGTGCACAGTCCTACCTGTAAACAGAAAGATAGTTTTTGGCATTTTCTGTCTCTCTTACTGTAGGAAATTTGAGGAACAGAGACATAGAAAAGACTGCCAGAGAGGAGGATGACATGACAAAAACCCAAAATGACCACATCGACATGGATCACTGAGCCAGCAGGAAGACCCATTGTCAACACAATACGGAACAAAAAAAAAAAAACCTTTCAATACATCTGCAACAGGTACCTCAAAAAAAAAAACCAAAAAGAAATGATTTCCAAGCAATCTCCGACAGGGAGGGGGGGCGAACACATGATCTGTAAAAGGGCCAAATGATTTTGAAGATATGAATAAGCTCAGACATAAATGGCTGGCTAGAAATATGGTTGCCATGGGAACAGCAGCCAGAAGACTGCTCTGATGTGGGAATTATCAATCACATTAATCAAGTTTAACTGAACAAGACTAATTATGGAAAAGCCCCGTCAAGTGTGCTCATCTCAATACTCGCCAAACTACTGCTTTCTGTTGCGATATCACTAATAATATAGTGAACACAGGATTTTTAAATCTTCATTGCTGAAGATGGTTACTGTTATTGATCCACTGAGCTAGTAATGCTGCTACAAGTTTTCTGTTCTCGCTTTTGTTCTGCACTTATAGTTTACAAAGATAACGAGGGCAGAGTTACCTCTCGAAACCCAATGATGAAGACTAACCGGTGTCCTTGGCGAACATAACGGGCGAGCGCAAGATAATTCATTCCTTCCTCTGCCTTCCTCAATCCTGCCATCTCTACTTCTCCCCCTCTCCTCTCTTTACAGATTACGACAATATGAGAGATGCATTTTCCCCGCAGTCACAGGTGAAGAGGATGCGGTGTTAAAAATGGAGCCATGCCAGCTGGCGTGTAATCACTGTTTTAACCTCCCTCTCGGTCATTAATCAAAGTCAACACACCCAGGCAGGAGATGGGATCCTCCAGTCCCGTCCACCCCACACGGCCTCCCACGTACAAGGGGGCTGATGACCGGGAGGTCTGAGACAGGCAGCTTATCAGGGAGTCTACGGTGAAAAAGCTGCAGACCTGGTTTAAGAGTATTTATTTAAATGAGTAGTTATTTAAAAAAGTCAGTGAGTATTAACTTAGATGTGTTTGAAGCACTGAGCCTCGCCAGAGGCTGGACTCACACCTGTCGTTTCAAAGTCTGCAGCCCAACACCACCAAACATCATGCAGAACTGAGTTGTTGTTTTTTTAAAGTTACCTCTTTTTAGATCCATGGATTTGTTCTTTAAATATCTGTAACCAAGAATGACACAAATGTCTAGAACAATCAGTTTTTATCTCTGCAGTCAGTAAATATACAGCTTTTGGTCTGTGGGTTTTATATTTAATCCTGACCAATGGGCATCTAGAAAAAGGGAAAAACACAATCCAGTGTTCAGGCTCAAGGTTAAATCTGAAGTAATTAGCAAAGAATGTGGATTATCCTATTTATGGTATGATTGTGGCAACTCTGATTCAGAAATTACATTCATATTCCAATTTGTTTTGCCAGTTACAGTTTGATGGGAAACGTAATTGCTGCCTGGATTATGCTCACAGGCAATGTTCGGTTTCCAGCAAAGGAGGTGCTATGATTTTGCACCGCACACGGGCTGGATGGAGGGCTTACAAAACTGAGATTTTAACAAGACAGACCAGGATTTGCATCCTGAAAATGTATTACATACTTCAAATAAAGAGTTAAGTAATCTTACTAAATTGTAAGTGTGCTTGTTTGCTCAATTGTATATTTATTAACTTTTTCATCATGTTGTATTTATCCAGCGTTTTATTTGAATTACTGGTGGACCAGTGTCGCTGTCCACTTACTTTATGCCTGTTGTTTCTTTTGTTGTCTTACAGCAGTGTCTGTTTATTAAGTAGTCACAAATACTAAGCTGATCTTCAGGCTTTGTGAATGTGTTATGTTTTTTCTTTTTTTTCCCACATACAGCAAGTCCAAAAACAGCTCAAAAATAATGACAGAGTTTAGTTGATCTAATTGCCACATGTTTCCGGAGTTATATTTGGGATTTTCAGCTGCGGATTATCAGCTGGTATTAAAAAGCTCACGAAGTGTGAGGCAGCAATAATATTAGAGCTTGCTCTTGTCTGTGACTGAAACTGTTTTCTCCAGATGAGGGTTTACATGGTATCATCCAAAGTATCCCAACAACATCCCACACTGCGTTTATAATAACTTTCCATCTTTGTTCTGGTACGCCACGTGACCCATTTCCTCCTCAGTCATTTCTGATTTAAATCATAACTCGGTTCTGCATTGAAACCAGAAAACTTATTAGCTACTTGAAATCTAGAGGATCTGTGCTCAAGGACCTGCGACCCAACAAAAGCTCGGGATTGATGCTGGTCCATATAATTCCGCTTGGCTCCCAAGTCATCACTTATGATTTACTTTCATTAGGCAAGGCGCTGCTGTTGTGCAATTCATTTCTCGGCAATAAACAGACTCTGCGACATGCTGCAGCTTCATAAAACACAACAGGCGTCTTCTTGAGTAGCGGGCGGTGAAAAACGCAGCTAACAGGCATCAGTTGTTGTTCTCGCCACCTCCCCCCCCCCCCGACTCCTTCCAACGGTTGTAAAGTATGAAGTGCATTAGTGAGATAACACCTCTATTACTTTTAACAATATTGCTGCTCCTCAGTGGCAACCCCGCTGCTGGTTGTTAGTCACACTTATCAACTCAAGGGAAGCACAACTTCAAAAGGCGCCCAGATCTGAGCCGAGCAGTCAGCCATTAGAGAAGAAACAACATATTAGCCTTGCTGTGTTTGATGGCTCCTTCTCCCAACTTCGAATGACAGTGTGAAATTAGACTAAACTGATTTGGAACAGACCTTGAGAGTTCAACCTCAGGACAGAAGCAGAGGTTGTTTTATTTTCTTGCAGCTCGGTTTATTGAGTGTTTGTTCTTACTGCATTGCTCCCCTTACAATTCAAGCTCCGAGTTTTTTTGTTTCTTTCTACAGTTTATTATTTTGATACATTTCTATATATTTTTACTCTCATTTAATTCATCTGATAATCTCTCATAGAGACCTTCCTTCCTCCTGTTTCCAGTCTTTATGCTGAGCTAAGCAAATTGACTGCTGACTGTAGTTTCATATTTAACGTGCGGACATGAGGTGGATATCGATCTCCTGACTCTCGGCAACAAGTTAAAACAAGTGATATCTGACCACAAAACTACAGGTATATTTACATATATATGAAAATAAAGATACACGTGATTTCCAGACTGATTATTCCTGAAGACTCCTGTGTTCACAAATATAACTGAGGTAAACAAACCTGTGACAGTAGAATGAAACAGTCAATTTGGGAGCATGTGTTTGTATTTGATCAGGATGCAACTTTTGTTTATATTTTTCAGTCCATACTGTGCTTTATCTTGTTCTGACTCTGCACTGTATGTGATTTGCTGTCAAATAAATGTAAAGTGCTGCATTTGTGTAAGACTCGCCACTAAACTGTGAGATAAAGTACAAGTCAGCATTAGGGTAGAGTGCATGATTTATACCAATACTTTATATACTGTATACCTTGCATGTGAGCACCCGACTGTGACACTGGGTCAGTCTTGTACTGTAAATTGTGTGTATAACTTCTGGAAGAATTTCCTTTCCGGATGAGCGATGACAACAAAATGCTAAGCAAGAGCAGTGCGTCCAAAAAAAACCCCACCTTCATGCTCTCCTGCTGGGGCTCATTAAGGATTTTGGCAACTCGAGTCACAATAGACCCCGGGGAAACAAGGGATGAGGGCCAAGGAAACAGCGCTGCATTCAAAGTCGCTCAAAAAACATGGTCACACACACAAGTGACATAATAAAATCAACTGCAATCCAAAACAAAATGGCTATAATGCACTCATTACGCCACTCAAAGCATGTACAACGCTGTTTTTTCAAGCTTTTTCGTGAGAGCTCTGATGATTTCCAACCTAATTTCCAGTTTTATATCCCCAAAAAGAGGATGGTTTACTGCACGCCTTCAACTTCCACAATCCCTGTCCGCCTACTCTGTATCACTGTATCCAGCTGTGGCACACTAGTTTACTTCCACCATCCACAAACATGAAAATACTGTATGGCGGGAGGAGGTGGGGGAGGTTTTGGAGGAGATAAGTTTGTTTGCTCCTCTCTGCCTCAAGGGAGCCCGAGGGAAGCACACTGCAGTCCGTTCAGCTATCAGAGCAGTGAAGGGCATTTCGGACATCAAAACAGCTTATTTGTCTGTGTGTGTGTGTCGTACAAGTCTGTGGAGTAGAGGAGGTAGTATTTAGTAGTCACTGCGTTATTTAACCAAAGTCGGCAGGAACCAAGCGGTGCAGAGGAAGTAGAGTTGCTTGGCTATGTAGACTTAAAATAACACCTTTATTATCAGTAATGTCTTTATTTTTAATCAACAAATCTCCTGATGAGACTGCAACTAACAATCGACTCAAAGCGTGTTAAGATTTTAGCTCCATCCTGTGAAAACTGTACATTGAATCTCATATTGTAAAGGCACTCTTAAGAATTTCTATGGCTCAGGCAGGGCAAGGCTCCTGCAGAAATAGGCTCTTTTGTGCCAGAACCTTCTGCATCGATAGCCAGAGGGGACTTTTGTGAAGCGACAGAGGCCCGGGTCATGTGCTATTATTGTATTTTTGTGTGAAATTGCCACGTCAATGAGGGCAGGTAGTTTGGGAGTGGAGAGGCTTACTAAGTGTTTCAGCATTTCTGATATTCAGGAGAGGTTATTTTTCGCCTTGCTCATTCTGACTGTAAATACCAGATTGCATTTTCAGCCAGTGCGTTCCACCTCTTTTGCTGTCCACACTGACTGTTTACCTGCATGCAATCAAAGCCCGCTCAGACCCGATCGCTCAGTACTACTTGGACTACAAGCGGACTACAAACGGAAACCAGAACGCTTCCGATACCGAGATCTCGGTCCCTTGCCTACAGATTCTGCGTTCGTCTGCAGATGGATGTTCTTAGAGATTATCTCTGCTGAGTTCTGGGCAAAAAAGCAAGTCATGTCAGTTAAGTTAATGCTGCATGAGGTGTTAACTCACAAGCAGTTTAAAAGATAATGCTGGCAACATTTTATATTTGACTTTTTTGCTGACAAATGCCTGAACAAAAACAAAATCAAGTCTTGAGAGATGGACTATCACAATGTTGGGCAATGACAAAAATATAGAATACCACCAGCCTTAGCCTTTCAGTACAGCCACCACAGTCAGTAGGATTTATCCTCTGGGGAACACAAATGTCTGTACAAACTTCCATGACGAGATATTTCAGTCTGTGGTGGAGCAGACCGCTATCATGGCAGAAAATAGTTTGGTCCTCTTTTAACGGCAACGTGCATTTAGTGCAATAGTTTTAAAAGTTTTAAAATGTTGTGTTGAACCCAGTGTCACGATGTGCCGAAAACGACAGACAGAAACGTCTGAAAACACTTCTGTTTGTCATGTGAATAGTCCTTGATTTCTACTCTACAGTACAGTACAAGATGTGTTACGAAGAAAGAACATTCATTGTTCCCTAAGTGAATTACAACAGCCTTTAGAGTCTTTAAGACCTCACATTTTCTTTTTTATATCTCCTTGACAATGCCCTTATCTTCACCTCACTGACTGATTGATCCAATTTTCTGATTAACACCACTCACCCAAAATCATTCAAGGACTACCAAACACTTGCTGCACTGGGTAGCTGACTTAACGGGGCAACACTTGCATCTCGAATCCTCCGATTGAGACAGTGGAGCACAGGTTTTGAGTTGTTTTGTTGCCAGCAGCATCCTCGGCCTATCAGGTAAAGAACTTCTGACTAGATCAAGAGTGGAGCTGACCAAGACTGCTGTCCGTCCAAGTCCTGTGGCAAAGTCTATTATCCCGGTTTCATCAGGTCAAAATCCTGTTCTCGAGATCAAAACAATCTTTGAAGTCTAGGATGGTCTTTTGATGTTACAGAAAAATCTGGATGACCCATGGTTAACCACTCAGGTCTTTAAAACCAGTAGTTACGAAGAGGAGAAAAGTTTTTTGCAATACTCTGGGGACCAAGTATGTGTCTCCCTGTAGCTTCTCATTTAATGGAAACATGTTAAAAAAAAAAAAAACCTCCAACTTAACTTGTAAAAAGACAGCTGAAGGTTGCTGCTTGAGAATTTTTCTCACTTAATCACTTAAAAAAGACAAGGAACTAATTACTTTTCATTAAGAAATGGAGCATCTTTGTGTCGAGCAAATTAAAATCACAGCCATGTTTCAAATGGGCAAAGTATCAGATACAGCAACTATTAACTATTATGTATTACTCTTGATCCATTCCAAAGGTAACTTTGATCCAATTAAATGTTCAGGTTTTTTATTTTTTTTTGGTATTGAACACGTGCACAAAGATTAAATTCTTTTCTGCCTTTTATCCAGACCAATAAGCACCCACCAAAATATCGACCACAGAAAGATCCAACTAAAAGGAAAGTTACTACTGGCCTTTTAAACTCTGTTAAATAGGCAGCAAGTGGTAAATCTACTTAACATGACATTTTCTATCATTGTCATGCAAATGCAATAGTGCAATGCATGGTTGTGTATTTAATATGGAAAGAGATACTGCGGGTGCCATAAACAGATTTCATTGGACATTTAAATGTAATGCAAAAAAGTGGCTGAGTTGAATGAATGAAAATGAACGTAATGTTTTAAGTTGAACTTTTGAATGTGAATCCCCGTTAACCATTTTTATCTCCACACTCACTCCACATCTCAAACCGCTCTTCTGTCTCTTTTGTGTCTCCAACTGGTGGAGAAATAACCGCATTATTTGTAGTCTGAGACATTTCCCTGACCTGGAGCCCCGCTGATGAACACATCATGACATGAAATTGATCGTTCAGCTGTAACAAGTGGCACTTCATGGATAGTACAGGTAGAAAAAAAGGGAAAACGCATGTCACACTAAAAAAGAAACCTTGATTGTGGGGAGTGTTTATATCAGGACTGCATTTATTGTGAGTATATCTTGTCTGTGCAGCACATATGCGTAGAGCCAGTAATGAACAGCTATTGATATCAGTGCCACTCAGCCTGGCACTGTATTTACATGCTGTAACCTCATAACCTTTCCAAATAAATCCACTATCTGCTGAAACTGGCTGGGTCGAGGATTTTACAGAAGAGGCCGACGGGTCTTTTAATACATTTCTCGATTACAGGACTGGGTGAGCGCCGGCTGAAGACGGGGCAGTAATGATCAAACACGAGCTCAGACACATTCAACTCGCTGCGCCCTCTCAACTCGTTTGTCCTCTTCTCTTACTGTCTGCTGCAACATGGCTCAAAGCTGCAAAGTCTAGACTCTAAAGCAAAGGTCGTAGCGCACACACGGGCGCACTTGCTCAAGGAGATCAGGCTGAAAATGCTGAGATCTTACATGAAGTCTGGTTTGAAGGACTTTCATGAACGGCACATTTAAGAACAAAAACAAAGGGACTAATTTTTAGCCGTAAAATACTACTTTCGCTTGTGGATTTCATCAGCTGCTCCATGCATGATATCCATAAACATTCGCTTCCCCACCAGCTGATGATCCATGTAGAATACATGAAAATAAGGAAACTTATGCAATGTAAGTCAGAGTAGATAAACATAAATACCTTCCTTACACTTTTGCTCTTCCTCTTTAGGAACAGTTTGCTCATCTTTGTCTGAAAATATAAAGCTTTTTCTCCAGGTACTTTACATTTTGGTTAATGTCCCCTTAGACATACCCAAATTTTTCACATGCTTTCACTCGCTCCCCTGCCTTTTTGCTGTTTTGCAGATTTGTTTCATCCAATCTACTCGTTTCCTGGCTGAGCAGAAATAAATCCAGTGACTATATGTATAGAGGACAGAGCGGCTGACAGGGAGAGAATTTCATGCAGCTCCAGTCGGGATCTCGGGGTAGTTACTTTCTTTAAAAGCACGTAATTCATATACTTAGCAGCTGGACATTCACAGAGGCCACAGAGCCACAAATGTGCATCTGAATAAAACATGCATCATAAAATCAGATAACGGGGACTTTCCTAAACCTCATGGGCCCATATAAAAGTTATACATCGCTGATAAACAAAATTAATTGCCCTCTCTCTTTCCCGGAGTTAATTGCCTTTGGGCGTTTCATGCTACAGCTTAGCTCCGTGTTTGTTTTTAAATCATTTATTCATATGGCAAATTATCATCTCTCTCTCTCTATTTTTCTTGCCAGCCAAATCCAGGGGTCCAAGGTGAACAGCAGTAGAAATTTTCTGTCATGAATAAACCATTTCATGCCCTTTTTCAACACCACTATTAAGTGATTTACTGTTTGAATCAGCGTGGCTAATATGCCCTTGCGTGGCGCCACGGGAAATGTGTTTTAAGTTGTCACCCGATGGTCAAGTTGAAACACACACTCACTCCTCTGGGTCAGGAGTCATATCACATGTACGCAATTATGGTAAAATTCAGACATACTTTAAAGGGCATCAAAATATTGTAAAAGAAGAAAACGTTCAACAATACTGACATTTAATTTTCTGCACTTATTTGAGGCCACAGAGCTCTTCTTCATTCTCCCCCCTGTTCCACAACCAGCCATATCTGTCGGAGGGTGTCTATCTTTTATTAAAGCTTTCTTTGGCACGAGCACGCTTTGCTTTCTTGCCATGTTTCAGCGACACATACAGTGCAGCAGTCTGAATAAAATCAGAGATTTACACCGTGAACTTGGCATGGTTTTTTTACTCAAATTGGCTTGTGGACATTATTTCTGCCGGAAAAACGACTGCTCGCTGTTAAAAATAAATGTACAAATAAGATATGATTGTTAAAGTGCAGACATAACTGCTAAAATGAAGGAAATTTGGATGCACTTTTATAATTGCCAATTTAGGGATCAAGCAGCTTTGGCAGGCTCCAGAATATTGAATGGAAAACTTTTTAACACCTTTTACATGATATTAGAAATGCATATTTTTCAATATTTAAATACGGTCCAAGCTACATGTGTGGGGTTAGTGATGTCTCCCTAAAGACACTGCTTCAATCAATAAACTACAAATTATTGAACAGTGCAGGCAGATCAACTTTGTAAAGCAAGAATAGGATTTCCTTTTTGGAATTCAACAGCATCAGTCAGTGACTGGTGTTTTTTGTGAAATTCTTTGGATTCAAATGCTTCAATATCACAAAACAAAAGTAAAAATAACAAAAAACTGAAATACAGAAGCCAAATACTGCTATCCATCTCCATTTACTCCTCTGGCTTCTCTTCTCTCTTTCTCTCCTCAGCTCAGTGAGTGGAGACCTGAGTTTCTGTCTTTTTTTTTTTTTTTTTTCCCACTCTGCAAACTTTTTTCCACTGGCTGCAAGAGACTCTGTGTGCTACAAGAGAGGAGGTCCTGCTGGGACCGGAGGCAGACCACAGGGACAGTCTCAGAGGCAGGTGGGGAGATTCATTAAGTTGTTGCGCTTGAATGTGTGTGGGAAGTAGCTTTGACAACCACAGAAGCACGCACATGAGGCACAAGTTCTCCAATTACATAAATTATTAGTGCCAGTACACTCAAGTTCATATGTCATGTTGTGTACAGTCAACTAAAACTCACACCGACGTCTGCTTACAGCCGCATCTCCCGACAAAAGCCTTCTCCACCCTCCACCTGCATCACTTGTGCTTAGTGCACCCCGGAGGGCTGTATCGTCTACGTTAATTCACTCTGGTGGATTATCATAATGCTCCCAGAGTGTTAGTTAACATGTTGCTACGGATTTCGTGCTGTTACACTGAATTCCCCGCAGCAGGGAGCGTCCCCGAGAGCTGAATCATACCGACAGACCAAACTGTGGCTGCGTTCGCTCTCTGACAGAAGCGAAGCTGAGTGTGTGTCAGAAACACTGTTCAAGGCCTGTTCACAATCAAGTGTCTATTTTTGTTTCTGTCTCTTAATACATGAAAAAACTAATTGTCAGACCAAACAACAAAGAGCATTTATACAACAAATAATACTTGATTAATGTTCCATTATGACTGCACACAGCCTATGTCGGTGGTTCCTAACCTTTCTGACCTATAACTGCTAAATATCTTCTGTTTCTTTCATTTGAGCAATCTTCACAGCCTGAAGAGGAATAACTATCCAGGATTTTACAGGAAAACATTTATGTATGTGCTGTAGCTGAATCACGGTTTTTCTCCTGTCCTATCCTGTTCATCATTAAAGTCTGAATATTTCCTTTTTAAATTTGTCCAACAACTTTATGTAAGTTAAAAAATGAAACTTTAAAAAATAACATGAGACATGATTCTTGTTACAAAGCCTGCGTTTGATCGCTGTCACACTGAGAAGCTTTAAATTGAAGGCACAGAGTCACACGAGCACAGATCAGCTGTGCATCAAAAACAAAAACCATGTCCAGCCATCACACCGGACATTCGCATCATGGCTTACCCAGCACACCTTCAATCTCAGCACTTAAACATCCCCCCCACCCAGCGCACCCCACTGGTGTCCATGTCTCAGAGTGATTAATGGTTGTTCATTGTACCCCACACTCACCTGCACTCAGCTGTTTGATTGATGGGCCTGCATGCTTGACAGATGAACAGATGTGGCATGGCAGAGCACCCAGGCAGGGAGCGACACCTCCGTCCTGCCGCCATCAGCAGCCACTTCCTACTTAGCGAGTACAGAGAGAGGGAAATTATGAGAGGGCGAGAGAGAGAGAGGGAGAGAGAGCATGAATTTGCAATTTTCAAAGTGCAAATGTCTCAAATTTAGTCTTTTCTTATATGAGCCGGTCAAACAGCAACTGGTTGACATTTGGTGGAAATACCACTGAGAAAACATGAAACAAAAGCCACAGGTGACCAAGCTTATGTGCCCTGTGAGGGCATGTTTTCACTGTGAAGCATTTTGGTAGAAAAAGCATCGCCTCAGGGCTTCCTGGTGGCTCAGCTGGATGCAGTGTTTTCCTGAGCGACGTCCTGTGTTTGTGACACTGGTTTACTGGGGTTGGGCTCAAAAAAAGCGATTCAGGAGGCAGATGAGATATGAGAAATCAGCCCTAACTTGAAAAGCAAACGGACCTTCCGTCCAGCAAAGAGACAGCCATGTTTCCAGGTAGAAACTAAGGTCAAAACCAGTAGAGGTAGCAACAAAAGCTACATACGACCCAGACAAACAAACCAGGATATTGAGGAAAGATAATTGCAGATGGATGTCAGCTGACAGGCAGGGCAGGAAAACATGCTGAGGCCCTCTAGTGGACAGGAGAGGACGACTCCCAGTCACGTCCATCACCTCTGTACATAATGATTACCTAAGCACGTTTTCAGTGTGTTGTGTGTTGGAAAAGTTGCAGTCGGAAAAGCTGTTGATGGACACCAGACGAGGAAATGAAGAAACCGCTCACGGCTGCAAAAAAAAAAATTGAATAAGTTGCAGATGGTGATGAGACAGCTCGGGAAGACCTGTGGGGCAATTAACATAATGTGACCATGGCTTCAGTACCCAAACAGCATTGCATCATTTCCTGTTCTTGCAAATCAGTGAAGCACATCAATTTCTTCCACAGTGTACTGCAAACACAGCAGCTATGTTACAATAATTAGTCTTAATTTCACTCGAGGAAATGTTAGAACTCAACAGAAACACATGCGGGGTATAATCAAACTAATCAGAAGAAGAAGAACTGGAGATTAGAGGAGGATGTTTTTCAAAACTTACAACACTAAGTGCGTTTTTTTTTTATGCACAGTCACTGTATTATACAATCATCTGCTCCCAATCTATGGATGTGTGCTCAACACTGTTACAGTAGCAGCCTGTAAAAAGTGGAATATTATGAAAATGCCTGCAGAGAACTTCTTGATAGATGTGAACCAATATGGAACATTAGCAGAGTCTTATTTAGTGGTACGTGACACCTTCTCTCTCCTATCCATCCATCTGTGCTGCATTTGAGCTACATGACAGGAGCATGGAGAGAGAGAGAGAGAGAGAGAGAGAGAGAGAGAGAGACTCTTTATTCTGGGCCGGTGCTGCTAAAGTGAAAGCCTGGTTTCTGCAGGAGCCGCAGACAGAGTCATAAATCATATGTCTACTAATGGCAGTTCCAAATGAGCCCTCTCATCAGACAAGACAAGTGCCTTGCTTTGTGTGCTACTTCAGGCTCCACTGTAACATCTGTGCGCTCTCAAGCAACTGTGCATGAGATGTGTGTCGCCCTTGTATTCATTAGGAATTGTCTACTGAGCCCTAACAGTTCAATTTAGTGTAATTCAGAGCGTATCTAAAAAGCAGGCTGTAACAAACAATCAAGAGCGGAGTATTTTCACTCTGAAACGTTTGGTGTTGTTGTTATTTGTGCAAATTTTTTAATATCTTGTTTTTTGTTTCAAAATGCATTGTTATTACGTCCACAGGTAATTCAAATGGATATACAAGCAATGAGAGAGGGAAAAAACATGGTACATTTCTAAAGAATAGGAAAAAAGAATGAGAAAGTATCTCAGTCTTATTTTCATTTAGATTGGCTCATTGTCTATTTCTATTCATTTTAAAGGGATAGCTATGAACAAAGAGACATAACATAACTATAAATACAACCAAAATGTCAAATTTTCAGCCAAAAAAAAAACTTTCCTTTTCATTGTCATGACAAATTTGCAAATCTTCATTACCTTTTATTTCAGAACTTGTCATACAATGCAGAGAGGGTTTTCCATTAGTAAAAACATTAGCAAAGACACATATTTTTACATGTCAAAAATATAAAATGTTACAGTTTTAAAGCTGACATACAGAACACAAGTGTGTTTAAATACACTTCAATTTGTAAACCACACACATACCTTCGCTTTTCTCATAGGATTTTTGTAAAAATGTTCATGTTTTAAAACAATAACAAGAAAGAGTATCTACTCGGTGGCGC
This sequence comes from Lateolabrax maculatus, assembly GCA_031216445.1. NCBI lineage: Eukaryota > Metazoa > Chordata > Actinopteri > Acropomatiformes > Lateolabracidae > Lateolabrax > Lateolabrax maculatus. The sequence goes on along the minus strand of CM062215.1, from coordinate 5,334,143 downwards.
TACTGGACCATGAAAAATAAAAACTGATTTTAAAAGTGACCTGAACCCAGTCAGAGCGGGGGTGAGGGCTTTCAAGTGCACTCGTGCCAAGATGAGGATAATCCAGCGGCTGATGCGACACCCCACTCGGAAACCATAAATTAAAAGTCATACTGTATTCTGCAGCCTGCGAGGCCATGACACAATTTGATGTCTAACCCCAGAAGGGGTCAGTGTCTCTTTTTGAGTGCCAAAAGCATTGAATGTTGCTTTTGTTCCATTTGGCAAGCGAATAATGGAGTTTGAGAGGGCTATGCTGGTGGTGTATGGAGATAGGGACTGAATGGAGGAGAATGTAATTACTATACCTGTCTATGCAACAATGGCTAACCACCTTTGTCGCCCCTCACTCCACTTGAAGAAGCCAGACAGCAAGTGCTGTTGGACTGTGGGAGCACAAAAGCCGCCCTTGCTGCGACTCCCAAATCAGTGTCTTGTACTCGCACTCAGACAAGAGAAAAGGGATGTGTCACAGTAAAAAGTAGATGTGTATCTGGATGTGTATTTTCCTGGCAGCCCTGGCAATGTGTGCTCTCCTATTTATTTATCTTATTTATCTGCTCCATAAAAAAATCTCATTTTTAGGATGATACATGACTAAGAAAGGAGGCTGCATTACACTGTAGCAGGCATAAAAGTTGCAGGCATGCAAACATAAAAATAACTGGGTTATAAAAATTGAAACTACTTAAAGTAAGGGAGAAATAAATAAAATGTCTGGTAAAGGCAGTACAAGTCAAATCATAACCCCTTAACATCCCAATTTCCCCTTTTATTCTTAGTTTCTTTCCCACACTGTCTCTCTTATATATTCTGTATCAGCTTATTCCAATGTTTCATTTCAAATATACTGAGTGCAGTATTCATATCCTTGAATCCATTTTTAGAGCCACACTATTCCATTACTTCAATATTTTGTGTGTATATATATATAAAACTACAGCTTCTTACTTTTAGAGGATATATGCATAGAAGTGGGCTACAACTGTCAAACTGGAGAGAAAATTGCCAATTGAACATATGGAGAAGATAATACATAAACTAAACCTTTCCCTGGCTAAAAAAAAACAAACACAAATGCTATTGAAAAGCTGATACATATAATACATATAAAGACTATAACCAAAAAAAGGAAGTATCCTTCATGTGTGGTGCATCATTTTTGTGCATATTCCTCCGACATCTTGCCTGACATATTTGCATATCTTTAAAAAACGTCGGGATCTCTACGAGAGTTTTCTGTACGTTTGGACGAGCCGGATGAGTTTGTGACGACATGTGTACACGCTGGCTTTCACTTGGAGACCTATAATGGCTATCTAAAGCCCTTCATCTGCACATTAGAGACGGCTTTCACTTCCTTTGTTCTGAAATGAGTCCAGCAGTGTTTCATCTGATATGTCAATAGTTTCCTCCCCCTCCATCTCTGCTTTCCGTGAATGAGGAGCCACAGCTGGTTATTGCCATAATGTAGTGTGACATATATTACTGTATATTTCATGAAAATCTGAAGTTACATCATGAGCATCATGAGCACCCTGCCCACTGCATCCAGTTATCGAGGAAATGCACAGTCAGTGCATGATGATGTCACTCTCTGATGATAAGGAGCAGGAACAGAAGGAAGCTGAGAATATGGGCGATAATGATGGTGATTATAAGCATGGTGGGTGATGTAATATCAGGAATAAAATGACACAAGGTGGCAGAAAATTACATAAGATCTTTGTATGGGCTTGACTACACTCTGGTTTTCCTTCTTTCGAGCCTTATGCTGGTTAAAAAGCGCTCTATAAATAAGCCGAAGCCCTGGAAGTCGGTCACCCTACTGTATACAAATTGGGAAGGTTGTCCTTCAAAGCTCGCTCACTTGAAAGGGGAGCAGGAGCAGATGCTATGGCTTGGCAGGTAAAAACCACTTGTCTTGTAAACAACAGAGCGCTGGGGCTCTTCCAGGCACCTTGCTGTTTCACCAAATCGTCAACGATCATAGACGGTTGGAAACGTACCTGCTGGCAAGTGTAGTCAAGCACTTGAGTTTTTTTCTATTCCCTATGGTCAAATTGTGTTAATGTTACATTTCAGCTTATTCTATTAATGTATTCAGGGGGGACTTATGTACTATAAAGACACATAGTGGCTGTTATACGGATCAAATAAGTGACATTTCAATAAGCTCTTAACATTGAGCCTCTTACCGACTGCAGCTCTTCACCATAAAATCTATTTTATTGCTGCTTTGACTCATTACAAGATTGATTTCTTAATGCACCAGGTGGATATCCACACAGGGCAGAGAATGACAAAGCTCTCTTTTCCCCATTTGCTTAATTTAAATACCGCTTTGACAAACCTGATTTAGCTGAATACTTATTACCTTATTATAAATATTTTAGAATTTAATCTAGGTATTCTTTGGAAACCAAACAGCACAGTAGAGTTAGTGTCCCAAGTTGTTCTTCTGCTCCCAAAACACAGCACTAATTACTTTTTATTTGTAAAGGTGGGCCCTTAATGGCCCTTATAAGCAGTTGTAATTAATATTTTTACATCAACAATGGATGAAATGACTGTATAACACAAATAGGGTCATCCATAGGTGAACCTACAGAGAATAATCACCCAACTGCGGAGTTGCACTCAACTATGCGGAGCTTTTTAGCGTCATTTAGCCCATTGTTTTGGTTTTATGACCCGCAAACCAATGATTTGTTCAATTGAGTCGGTGTGCTGCTTACCGCCATCTTTGTTGGTTACTGGAGACAGGAAATCCACGTTAGGGGAAACGTTGACCAGAAGTAGACCAGAAACCACCACACTTGAGCTTAATAGGCTGATCCACCTGTCGATGAAACAAATATAACATTGGTTCTTTAACAGAAAAGATAATCCTCCAAATTGGAGTTTCTACCACCGTCTAGAAGCCACGTGTATTTATCTGTGTTGCTTCCAGCTTGTTAGCATCCCTGCAGCCGCCGGGGAGTCAGCGACTTGCTCAAGGACACTTCAGCGAGGTGGACACTTTCCAAAACAGCGACTTGAGTCTGGTACTCTGTTCTAAGAGACAAGGGTGTGTTTGCCCACCGGGCCACTCTGCCACTCCACAGTGTTTTGCCATTCTTGCAACTTGAAAAGTGTCAAGCAAGAACAGATTTCTTTTCATACTCTGGCCTTCCTCACTTTTAGGTGACAGCTGCTGACTTGGCACATGTGCATCATGCTCTTAAGCACAATCTTAGCCACGACAGCAGCGCTGACGTTGCACAGACACAGAGGACACTCGGTGGATCTTTGTGGCTCTTTGTGATTGGCAAAAAGATATCAAGTGGAAGGACCAAAGCAAAAGCAATTTTCAGGAGCTGAGGGGGAATATATTGAGGTCAAGTGAACCTCATTTTTTTCCCACATTCACTTTACATGAAGTCTGGTCTCTAACACATTCATTATGTCTGAACAGCAGCACCATAACAGCTCATGGCACAGTCCTGAATACTGATTTCCCGAGCTCTCATGATGCATTCATTCAGTAGTTATTTTACATGTGACAGCAGACGGTCGGTCTCAGTAGGGGGTAAAGTCAAAATAAAGGACAGTATTCTATTTTTTCTTTACTAGAATATGGAAAAAGCCATTAAGATGTACCTTTTTTTTGAGATTTTCGGTTTCCTAACATTGTGTACCTGCCCTTATGTGCTATGATTCAGTGCCAGCAATGTCACATGTAGACTAATCGTGCTGAAATGGACAATCTGAGGGGTTGAAAATCAAAACAAATATGTTCAAAACGCTCATCAGTAGACACCTCAATGGATTCACAGAGGAAAACAACCTTCCAGCAAAAAGAAATCAAAAACCCAGTAATTGCTCTTATTGGGAGCAGTGGGAGCTTATTTTCATAAGTGTTGAGGTATCCTTGAAGAGCCCTCACACCACAACCAAACACACTCAGAGACTAACAGGAAGAGAGCAAAAGGTAAAATGTGCCTGGATGCATGATTTTACGGGCGCCGCTTTAATGTCCGTGTGCGATTCTGCAAAAAGGCATCTCACTCTCTGGGTTTATTGACCGGGTCCTTCTGCCTCGGCCGCAATGACCATCAGATCAGCCATCCTTTGCTTCACAGTTTATGAACTTCAAAGCCGTGCGGACAGAAGTGAGCAGATGATGGACTGCGGGGACGTTAAAGAGAGATAGCAACCGAGCCAAGGCTCCGCTCCTGGCTGTTTAATTTCAAATGGAGGGGGTGACGAGGCATCCTGTGAGTGGAGGGAATGGGCGGGCTGATACGTGGTAAATAAATCACAGCAACAGCATACTGACGCACAAGGCCCTTGTGATGTTTTGCAGGTAGTGAGTGGGAGTTTCCGAACAATACGTACATTTACAGGCAAGCCACTTCTCAGGAGTACTCTGGCTGGGGAGTTTTGAGTCTGTGGGATATTTATAAGTAAGCTGTTGAATCAGCAGAGGAGGCGAGCATTGTTTTTCAGTGGTCAAAAAAAAAAAAAAAAGGAATCAGTTCCTTTTGGTCGGAAAAAATGAGATGAAATGCCAAATTTTGGAGATATTTCCAATCTAGAATCATGCATTTTAGACAGACTTTTACCTAAAGGAATAGTTTGACATTTTGGGAGATTTGCTCTTTCATCTTTTTGCTCAGACTTAAGTGAGAAGGTCGATCCAACTCCCAAGTCAATACTGTTACCTGGTCATGTCATGTCATTTTTACACTTTACACTTCAGATTAAACAAACATAATATGTCTGTCAGTGAGATTTAGAGGTGCTGGTAGGATGGAGCCAGACTAGCTGTTTACAACAATGCCTTTAAAGCCACATAATGAATTGAAAAGTCTTCTTCCGTTAATCTTTGTTATGTGTGGCGTGGGCAAAGAGTGTAACGGCTGTTTGTTCTACAGCATGGACTGCCGTAATGATTTCCATTAGTTTCCATCTTAATTTATTATCTCCAAAGATGAAATTCTATGTTTGTGTTCAAGCAGCAACAAAAGCAAAGCAAACTTTTAAACCTGTCCAATTTCTTACAATTAGAGGAAAGTGCTTTCATAAAACATGATGCATGGGAGATATTGAAAAACCCATCGCCCCTAAACCTCTTCGATAATAAAACCTGGCCCATCGGGAGAGGGACTGGAGCAGGGCTTTATAAATATAACTAATACACTCTTCTAACATTCAGAGTTGGGCACCTGGACACCAAAGGCCTGAATGTGTAATTCCCTCCTTTATTTTCGTCTGAATAGATTTACTTTGTCTTAAGATCTTGATTGCTAATTTCAGCCAGACAATTGGAGTTGGGGCCTGTTGCACACGTCTGCATGACGCCTTTAACAGTTTGTGTCTGCGTGATGAATTTAATGAGTTCAGTTCTTTGTGGAGAAAGATGACCTTCTAAAATGACAACGCCAGATAAAAAAAAAAAAAAAAGAAGCCTCGGCTCAAACAAAATAACAGCAAATGTCGTCCCCGAGGTCCAGTGGCTGATGATAGGTTTGATGTGCAGCTCTCTCATTTCAGCTGGCTCTGATTTAAGGTGATATTTTCCACACATCTGCTGTATGCTTGCCCGCGTACACACACACACACACACAGAATCACCCAATGACACATTCGCACACGCACAACACAAGCGCACACCGGCACAAACAACCAACCAAGCGCGCAGATTGGCTCGCATACAAAAAAAGATTGCAGAGGAGTTTCTATTGTCAGCAATTCACTCCCTGCTCTGAAAAAGCAGAAAATCTACATCACGCATGAAATGAAGTGATGCAAAGGAGCAAAAGGTCCTCTCATATTCCTCTTCAAAGCTTGTTTTTGTAGTGCTCATCAACATTATGATCTAATCTGCATATTGCACTCTGATACACTGACTGACTGTGCTATTATGTTTACCATTAGAAAATGATTACTATTAAATAGCTCACAGCTTTTGTCACTGAATGTTTCACGTCCAGGGAGCACACAACAAGCGCCGTGCCACCAGAAATATGGCCCGGTCAGGTCTTCAACCCTGAAAAATACTAAAACTAATAGCTAGTCATTCGGTTAAACCCGACCCTGGACAGCGAGGGGCTTTGGATTCCTCCGCATGGTGAATCAGTGAGAGTGGTACTGTGGTAAGAGCCAAAACCAAACACACAAACGCAAAAGTGCAAGGAATTGATCAAACAGTGGGTTTATCTGTAGAGTAAGCTGCAAAACCATCAGTAGTAACTCAGCTTTACTTCCAAGGCCAGAGGCATTTCTTACTATGTGATTTCACTGGGCTATGTTTAAAAATAAAATAAAAACATTCACGATGATTCACTGTGTGGAAGCCAATACTTTGCCAATACTACATGGGGGCTGAGTATTACCCTGGGCCTCAGTATCATGTACGTAGCCATCGAGACCTTCACAGGGTTCTGGTTTTTCAAAACGAGTCAGCTTAAAACACTAAAAAGTCATCCGAAGACAAATTATGTCCATTAGTATCTAGGCTATTCGTCAAAATGTCCTTGTCCATGTAAACTGCACGGACTGAATCCTGGATCTGCAGGCTGTTTAATCCCCCCCCCCACGCAGCTCCAGGTACCGAGGACACCAACACACAACAACACAGACCTGTTGTTCGTCGTCTCAGGTGATGATTTCAACCTTGCGTGACCCACTCTCCCACTCTCTTCCGTGGCTCATCACACTTTGCTTAACTCTCCGAGAATTGTTTTCCTTTTTCGCGGGTCTCAGTCCGCCCACGCTGTCCACTCACAAATTACTTTTGATTTGCTCATTTCACATCTGGCCCTGCAATATCGGACTCACACTTGGACTGTTCAGCCAAAATGGCCTTGTGGGTTGTCCACTGGAACGGTTCCCAAAACATCACAAAGTGGAACGCAGGTACGTATTGATCGAGATAAGCACCCACCCCTCCTCGGTTGCAAGCTCGAAGCACGGACGCAACTATTCAAGATTCAGGCACAGACTCTCCACTACAGGAAGCTTGTACTGAAACATTTATTATCCTGTACTCTTACAGGCTGTCATTGATTTTAATGAAGGTTGTTAAATTACGGGTTACGTTCATTAATCTCCCGATGCTGAATTGGCTGCGCTCTCCCGTTCCTCACTCGCTCTAGTTCCTCTGCAGGAATTATCCAACCAGGTTGCTACTAATAAAATCTGGATTACATATTGCACATTGGGGAACGGTCTAACTTTGGTGTTGAAGTCTACCTGAATGAAACGGCTGCATCGCCTGCAGTGACGGCTGTAGGTCAAGGGGTCACGGGCTTCTTACACATGCAAAGGTCACACGTGAAACGACGATTACCGACCTGTGCTGCGCTGTCGAGTGGCGGGGAAAAAATCCACACAGACAGACCGGGTCGCTCAAACTTTGCAGACCAACTCCATGAAACATGCATCGCCCCCTTTGGGCAGACTCACCCCCCCGTCCGATTCACCCCTCAGGGAGCAATCACTCTGCAGCACCTTCAGTACCTTTCGAGACAGTCGTTTTTTTTCCCCTGCCCGTCAACATCAGACACTACATTTCTCTCAGTTTGGCTTGGTTTTGATTTGACAGTAATTGTCTGCCTTCATCTGCTCTGAGAATCAGAGAGTCATCCACCGCCTACATGCTCTGATCATGCAAAATAATGATTTCCTTTTTCAGCTTGACTTAAATACGGCCCAAGTAGAGTATCTAGCCATGCTGAACATTCATGAATCTGCATTGAATTTATTTATTTATTTGCTTCCTTCTTGGCAGATTTGGATTTCTGGCAGTAAAACAGAAGATTCTGGCCACGAGGCAAGGTCTCTAATTTAAAACATCTTTTAGCTCTTTTTTTTGGGGGGGGGCAGGGGAGTTACAGTCAACTTTAAACTTTTCACTCTGCAACAGGCAGCTGTTTTCAGTGGGGGGAAAGCTCTGATACAACCCACTGTGAGCTCGCCGCCCGGCAGCTGGCAGAAGAAAGATGGCGACTATCTATTGAACAAAGTGGAGCATTTAGCAGCTCAAGAGCCGGATACTTTTTCTCAGGAGTTGAAAGACATCTAAAGGAGCTAAAGAAGAGAGTAAATATTGGACTTACAGTCATCAGGAGGCCAGAAACATGACTCCAAATGAAGGTTAATGTTGCTCTGTGTCTGCTGGATGTGTATCAACTTTACACTGTTATAATATGTCGGTGGTGTGTTTACAGCTTATTATTGCTCGTAGCTGTAGAAGTACTAGTATCATAATACAGTATTTTGTAGTTTTTGTAGTAGTTGGTCACTTGGAGCATAATGTAACAGTTTAACGAAAATATCACAAGTTTCCACAGGTGGAAATAATAAAGGATGTTTTACTGGCGGAAAGTAAGTAAGCAGGAAGTGAATTTTACTGCTACAAAACTTTTCCAAACCACATTTACAAAGTGCGTCCCAGGTGAACATATTACCATAAAACACATTTAAAAAATGACTGGGAATGGTCAAACATGGGGGATTAAAACAAAATAAAGTCTCTAGAGGTAGGGTTTTTATTTGATTTTTTTTACTTGTGGCACTAACTTAGTTTATTTCACAGTGCTGAAGCTTAAAACAGTCAAAGCACGATCCTCGTTTGTACCACGTCTGGGCTGTGAAACATTTAACAGCAGTCGGTCGCCAGACCTGCGGATCCCTGCTGCAAAAATATGGATCAGAAAAGATCTGAAATATATAACAGAGCCAAAGCATGAAGCGCCTTAAAGGTAATCAAAAGAATCAACTAAATCAAACTGAGAAAGAATCTTAAACTGCTGTGTAAAAGGAATAGGAGCCGAAGTAATACAGCCAGGACGAGAGAGAGCAGGGGTGAAGCTACCAGGGTGGTGAAAAATGCCTTGCCACCCCAGTTTTGGACAATCTGATTAAAAAATATATTTTATAATAGATTTTATATGTAGGGCTCTACCTAGGAGCCAATTTAAACCTTTTAAGAAAGCTTGCAAGACATTATTATTGTTATTGATCACTTTTAATCTCATTTCAGGAATCTGTTGGGAGACTTTGAGGGACTGCAAGGGGTCGAAACAGACAGTAAGTGAAACACAACACACATTCACTCAAACAACATTCAGTGTTAAATTGTAGACCATTATTAGTATTTAGATATTTACATTCAATGCTTTACTCACGTGCCACAATAATGTAATGTTTTTGAGTTAAAATATCTTCATTTGTGGAGTTTCCCAAGCAAATATTGATATATGTGATTGTTTGCAATTAAATCAGCATATATATATATATATTTCTGCCACTCCTTAAAGTCCCTGGAGCCAAATAATACACCACCTCATGACAACTCCATGTGCTCTAGCTGCCCTATATGTATTCTCATTCTTGCATCATCAAGGGTCCAAATCTTGCATTGTCTTTGATGGTTTTCACATCCTCTCTCTCTCATCTTTCCTGTCGTTCTCTCCTGTGTGCTCTTCGGCAAAGCAGAAATACTTAAAAACAACACACCGTTGCCTCGCTGAGCCCATGGAGAACTGACATCAGAGTGTTTTCGGTACCTGACAGCTCCCTAATGATTTGCTTCGGCTTTCCTATCCTCCACTGTCTGCTCGCAAGTAATTTTGGACCGACTCAGTCTTTCAGCGGGAACACAGCCGCCTGTTTGTGTGTGTGTGTGTGTCAAAATCACACTTTAGATTCATCTCAGTTGTGTGCATTAAATCGCAACTTGGACAGAGATGAAAATACACAGCGACCAAAGAAAAACAAGACAGACAAGCTAAAAGAGTATTATGACTGTATTGTTCTTTGAATTTTGGTTAGACAAAGAACAGAGAAAACCAGTTTGGAGCCAGTGGAGTCGCCCCCTGCTGGCCATTAGAAAGACTGCAGGTTTAAGGCATTTCCGCATTGGCTTCACTTTCCAGACCCGGAGGCTACATTAACTCCTTTTACACCGTCAAACATGGACAGCACCCAAAAACAAGTTCACGGCTTCTGTACAATCTGACTTCTTTTTGGAGCAAGTGGTGTCGCCCCCTGCTGATTATTAGAAAGAATGCAGGTTGAAATAATTGGTTTCACTTTTCAGGTCGCCCCTTAGAGAACACAAAAGCCTTTTTGGTATTGTACTGTCGATTTTAGCCCACCTGGAAGCTCTGCTCAATCTTTTCTTAGACCTGAATTTACTTCTTTTTCTTTGCTCAGCATTTCTCCCCATTACCTGATTTGCACCTCAGTCGTTGAATTGCGCTGACACTTCAACACATGAACGACACACCATCATACCCAAACAATTTCTACCACTATCTGTGATAGTGTTTATTCACCTCTTTTACTGTGTGTGTCCTTCAACATTGAATAAGCTACCTCAGACCACCCCATGCTATCTTTCAGCAGCTCTGTTGGGCGTATAAACCAATACTTTATTTCCACTCGGGGTGAGTCCGATGCATATTGATGCACCCACAGCTGTGCTTTAATGCTTTAATGCCACGCATTGATGATCTGTTGAGCCTTGATATTAAATGCAGAGATGCAGTGGAGCGTAAACCTGCATTGGACTATGTGGGAGACGGAGAAAAAGGGGCTTTAATGCATGTTGGTGGCACAAATCTCAAATCTTAAGGAATACAATGCTCAAAAAAGACCGTTAAAAAACATATTTGAAGCGTCTACAGATACTTTATACATGTTTTGTGCCAATAACAAGCATGACTCAAACGATGGCGTCCCTCTCAATGTTGCACTTTGCTATCAAGAGGCAGATGGAGAGGTCAACTGAACCATAAAATCTTTGGCATTTAAATGGCACATTTCGGACCTCAAATACTGTCAGCAACTGATTTCAGTGGGTAGTCTGAACCCGTTTTTCCAGTCGTAAAAGCCCGTCTAACACAGTCAGAGCGATACCGCTGTTCAAAGTCGCCCAGACATTCGTTCCACGAGTGCTAAAAACATCCACACATATCCCTGTGCAACCTTTCTTGCTCCCATATTGCCTCATAGCCCCGGTGTTCCCTCGAGCCGCCCCTCAGCACGCCCTCACACCGTCCTGTCACTCAGGGGCCGATGGCTTCATCTGCGCCGAGCTTCCTCCCAATCCTGTTACGCTCTCAGCGTGGCTCCTCTCTATCCCCACTCACGCTTCCAGCCCCTGTTTTGCTGAGCCCGGGCAGATATACCACAATCCTCCTCTGCTCCTTTTTCACCTCTATCTCCTCTGTCTCTTCTCCAAATTCCCCTCGCCCATTATTTGCGCTTTTTCCTTTCTTTTTCTCAATCACTCTTCCTGTGAACACCTCATTATCCCTTATCTGCTTTTCTTATTCTCTCTCCCATCTCTTATTGCCTCCCCCCCAATCTCCCTCTTTTTACCGCCTCTCTGCATCTGCCGTTTGCTCACCTCATCTTTTTTTTTATTTAACTGACCTCAATCAAACCTTGCATTGTGTCCCTATCAGTTGTGCTAATATCAAACGCCAGAGGAAGATGTTGTGGGAAATGAACTGACTAACAGCAGAGTGCATGTGGCGCATTACTCCATTGTTTTAGATGAGTACTTACTGCACACAATGAGGGTATCGGATCAGAAATTATCTTATAATGTGACATTGAAATAGGTCCAACATTAGCACAGCCGAGTGCATTTGTAGATAAGGGCTCTAGATAGCGAGGGCCTGGGCTCAAGCACTTTGCAGGGCAGTTTCTTCATTTACATTAACTGTATTCATCTTCACCAATAGGTGCAAATTGCTTTTGTGGAATCAAGCCTGAATCTCATGAGCCAGCACTTATAAGCTTTCTAGTAGTTACAATATGGGATACTCCAGCCAGCGCCAGTTCTCCATCAAAATCACTGTTAGTAGGTAAAAAAAAAAAAAGAAAAAGAAGAAGAATAGTCTTGTGTTGTTATTAAGTTCCAGCATCCCTTTGACTGGGATTCTGTGACCCGAAGCTGAAGCCCTGACTTCCTTATGGCTGCAACAAATTATTATTATTTTGATTAACAATTAATTATTCAGTCAATAAAATGTCAGCTTTTTCACCCCTGAGCCCAAGGTGACATCTTTAAACAGTATAAACCCCAAAGGTATTTAATTTATGATGGTATAAAGCAGAAAATCTTAACATTTGAGACCTGCAACCAGACCAACATGCAAACAAACAGTAAAGCAGGTGATAGTGTATCTACAGGGGATGGGAAAAATGGAAACACCACATAAAAACGTGGGTCGTATTGAGCTGCAATTAGCAGCATTTGTCCACCAATGTATGTGTGGATTACCAATGGCGCTGTCGTAAATCCTTTCGCCTCATTACAAATAGCAACACTTTACCCTGATTCCCCCCCCGCTGGCAGCCTTTCTGTATGTAGGAGCATTAAATGTACATTTAACCAGCTAATGTGTGCATCTGGCAGCTGCTCTGTAGACGTGAACTCCTCCAGGAGCTCAGTCAAAATCCGCTCATCACATGCCTCAACTTTCCCCCTTTCTGCCCTGTTTGGTTACATAATGAGCCATCACAAGGCCTCCATTAAAAGGATGAAAGCTCCGTACTCTTTAGTCAAAACCAGCCTCCAGCTCCTGCCTGAACACAGCGCATTTAGCCTCTCCGGAGCGACATTTTTTGTCCCTTTATTGTCAAAAGGCTTAGGCTAGACACTCAGTCAGCCCTGGAAACATCCTAAAAGACGCCATTCAGCCCAGACAAACAACAAGACTCACAGTTGCTAATAGTGTCCAAGTATTCCCAACTCTGTGTGCCATTTATGTTGAGCAGGGATTACTGGGGCTGCATTGCCCTCTGCAGGCAATGAGAAATGACTGCACGGGGTCGAATTAAGGCAGCAGTGATTCTCTGCACACTCCCTACAGGCTCAACTTACTGCTGCGTAACCCCCTCCAGCACTCAGGCACACTCAATTACCTATTACCTTTTCTATCTCGCTTTAAAGACAGATGCACGAGCCACAAGCTAGAGCCCAACTTGTTCATTACTTGCTCTTTGTTTAAGCCTCAGGGTCTCATGACAGGTTGAGTTGTGTTGACACACAGAGCACCGCGGGCCTTTTTTTTTTTTTTTTTTTTTCGAAACTTTAAAGACTCAACATAACATAGATCTGCTACTGATTATTCGAGACGCACAGATACTCACACAAGCACACCCGCGCAAAGGAGAACAGAGTGTACAGTAATGGCCTTGTTATCCATTCCCCACAATGCTTAGACTGTATGATGCAAGACCAAAGGCACAGGAGTTGCATAGCGATGACTTATCATCCTAATGTGTCCTAACACGGCTCTCTCTCCTTCAGATGTGGATTATTTGTCTTGTTCGCTGTCTTTTTTAATGGCACAGGAAGAGAGTAGGGGCTTCCTGCAGTGACCAGCTGCCTGCAGCGGGCATTGTTGCTGAATTTAAAGTGATACAGCACGGTGTATGACAAACGATAAGACGGCAGTGTGAAACGGGCATCGAAAACAGCTCTGGGAACATTTCTGAGCAGATGCCAGAGAGATATTTGGGTCCAGGTTTGACAAAAATGTTGACGTTTGCAGGTGTCGTTTTTTTTTTGGCACCGTTTCCACATGCATATTCAGTTGTGGGGTCTCATCAATATTAAAACGTTTGAGACAAAAAAAACAACGTGTACATTTCCCAAAATACTGTACATTTTTAAGCATCAATCCACACGTTAAGTGGCATTAATGGCCACAGGTTTGCTATCTGCATGCAGTCAGTGTCCATCAGCACATATGGGTCCTTGAGAGAGACACTGACTGCCTTTCCGCCTATCTATTATAAGCTGCTTCATTTAAAAGAGCTTTCACTCAAGGTGTGATAGGGAGCATATAGGCGCCAGCTTCGTGAGTGCTTAGGGGCTTGAGATTTCAAAGAATAAATCTGAACTATAGCAGATTGTATTGAGGATCCGGGTGTGAGGTGATTTGTCTCATAAAGTCACAACAAAGTTCAACCATTACCAGTGCCAGGACAAGTAAAAGTACCAATACAACTATGAATGAAATCCTACTTCAGTAGAAGTACAGACAGTATTATGAGTAAAACATACTCAGAAGTAAAAGTACTGTGTCTATGATTGATATATTATTATATATGACATTATTAGATTTTTAATACAGATGCATAAATCTGTATCTGTATACATTTTATGGACTAATCTTTTTAAATTATTGGATCATTTTACCATTTTGGCTTTGAACAGTTATTTAAATGAAACCATGTGAGGAGTTTAGAGTTTAAAGGGTCAGAATATCAAAAAGTCAAAAATATAAATAGGTTTTTTTTTAATTCATAACTGACATTTAACATGATGATGATCAGCCGTGCTCAGTGAAACAGTTTAAAACATGACAGCAAACTTATTTAACATGACTTTTGTTTCTCAAAGATCACAGAACAAAGTTAGATTCTATTTTTAACTGAGAAACTATCTGAATCATTTTGAGTCAGAATAATGTAATATATCTCCCCCCTCCCTGCATTTATTGTCTGGCCAGACGGGTATAAATAATTCTCCTGTTGTCTCTTTGAGTGACTCAGCTCAGTGTGCACAGCTGTAGCTCAAGCTCGGCTTTGGTCTTCACTTTATTGGATGCTACAACTACAGCTGCATTATTTGGTCTTATTCTTGACATTTTGACATTCACAAGTCATTAGAGGATAAGGCTGAAGTACTACCACTGGTATGAACTATTAACTTATAGAAGCTCTGTCAGATTTCTCTTCTACAATTGTTAGACTCATCCCACTAATGATGTGATATGAGCATTTAAATCAAAGCTATTATTTGGATATGACTGAGTTACTATAAAAGGTAAAACAAAAGAGAAGTGAGATCATTTCATCTACTTGTCACAAGAAAAAAAAAGTGGATTTTCAGTAAATGTGCCCTCCAGCCATGTGTACAGTATACGCAGCGCTTCCCAACATGTTAAAGGGAGTCAAAAGTAAACGAGGAGTGAAGTGAATAAAATCCCTCACTTCTGGCAGCAGTATTACCAGATGTTATTAACACTGCCATATGAGAGAGAGGGCAGCAGCAGAGGGTTATAGGAGACATTTTTTCAGATGAACGGCGGCCCTACTGGCAACAGCACAACTGCGCACACAGATTTCATCTCGGTTCACGGCCCTCTTGCTGCTCGCTGTTGCCAAGCGATTTAACACAATAGTGAGTCAGCCTATTCCCTGCTCATGAGAGCGTTCATGTTTGCTCTTTCCGCCGCCCGCTGCTGCCGCAGGTTGGCCCCGGGGAAGACGCTCGGCCCCACAGGAAGTGATGCGTTCTATGTGTCCAGCGGCGGCGGTTTTATTGACATTGACACAGCACTGAGCACTGAGCACCAAACATTATGTAGAAGTTCTGAGAGTATTCCCACTCTCTCACTCTTATAATCTGACTATTTCAAGTGGATGAAAACATATTGTTTGTTGCATGAAAAGATTTTTGAACCCATTTGCCAAGTTTTGACTGCTTTTTCCTAATCCATGTCTTGCTCTTTCTGTAAAACCCAAGCAAATTCTGTTTTATTTTATATGAAAATATAAAACATTGGAAAGAAACATCAATATATACCAATAAAACTGATAATAAAATGTTTTATTTTGGTTCGCATTGGACAAATTGAGCACGAAGAAATGTGATTTCTGCCTACCATCTTTGTTTGGCTTAGGAAATGGCTTAAAAACTTTTTCACAAGCAGCATAATCTTTCCGAGGACTCTGAAAAACATCTTCAAAACAGCAGTACGTTTTGTAAAATCACTCGTATAAATGTTCAGTAAATGTACAGTCAGGGTCACAGATGGACACATAACGTGAAACTAAAGAACAAATATAAATCACATTACTTCACTGATAAGACCATTCAGTGCCCGGTATCCGGCTTCCTTACATTTGCACAACAATACGGAGCGACATCCATTGTAGAGGAGGAAGAGATACCAATTTCTCCACTGACAAAATCCTCAATAGGCAGTTGTGCAGGCCACATAATGGTCGACGCTCACTTTTCCTTTACATAAAAACTCCTCCTCTCCTTTCTTAAAACTTGCTTACATGAGTTTGCTGAAAGGCATTCTGGGTTATCTTGGAAAATCAGTAACTAAAACAGATGCAGACAAGCAGATTTGGGAGGGGGGGGAGGAAGTAAATTACAGCACTTCATCACAAAATCGCTCCTGGAATGGACTGGACGTGACAGATTGATATCAAAGGGGGTGTAAGCATAATGAGGGGGGGATTGATGGTTGAAAGCATCTGCTTAAGGGCACCGGTGCATCTGCCGCGCTCGTCCTGCAGGACACGGCATCATTGCACGGATCTCAGCGCCGCCGTCATGACATCACTCACGCAAATGAAGCCTGTCCGTATTTCCACAACAGGGAGAACAGTAATGAGACAGCACATTATTGCAATGTTCTGGTTGCGAGTGACGTGGCCTGTGGAAGCTGCTAACAGATGTCTAAATTAGGAGACGGCAAAATAACCAACTATTTTTAGAGGAAAGCAGATTGCTGAGGCTCATTTCCAAAATTGCCACATCCTGCATACATTAAAGAAAAGGCAAATGATACAATCCTGGTAGATATTTATCTCCCTGCGGCCTCTGAATAAAGAAGTAATACAGAAGATGAGGCCAGCAGTTTGTAAATGTGTAACTACTTTGTCAGCATGGGGTTTAATACGCCTACCATCCTTTAAAGAATTCAACTTTTTTGTGTTATCCATCATTTTGGAGCAGGTGTCACTTTTTTTTTTTGGTTTTGTTTCTATTGTTTTATTATACAGCCTAATTCCACACTGAGAAGTGTTTTGCCCTGGGGCAGTTTAATTTGTATTGGTGATAGATCACTACAGTGCTGGATGATCAGAAACAGAAGAGACGGTGTGTCCGGGCTGTGTGTGTTTTATTACTGTAACGAGCTCATCAGTCAGACTGGGATGTCAGGAGTGTTTTCTAGGCCTCGTGAAACATTTTCTAGTTATGTTATTAGTGAAATTTGATTTGAGTGCAATACCGCTCACCAAAATGTGACAAACACACACAGGTTTATTAAATGTTTGAATATTGTTCTTTTTTTTTTTGGTCTCTTGTTTGGATTCATTTTTATCTTTTCTTCTCTCTGATGATGATGTGCAGCGAACCTGCTCATTCAAATGTTGTTTCAGTTTCATCAGTCGCTGTCGATGATGAAAGCCGAGGTTGCACAGATTGATTGTCTCACAGATTCACATATCAGTGTAACAGCCCAATACCACACTACAAACAGCAGCGGCAACAGCAAAAAACGCTCAACAGAAGCAGCGTTTTCTTTTTTAATCACATATTTTGAACACAAAGATACCTTTATACTTGCTGGGTTTATGTAGAACAGGGCTTTTTTCCCCAACAGGGAATGTATATATAATGTTATGATTTTCCCCCCTTGTATCGATCACTGGAAGATGCCTTGTTATATTTTTTGATGTTTGGTATGTAGTGGTGACGACATAGAAAAATAAAAACTAACCTACAACTCCTGGAAAGTGTGCAGAGCTTGTTATTCATCAAAGGCACTGAGTAAAGATCCGTACAAACACATTAAAGTGCTTAAACCCAATATATCGGTTTGTCTCACTCCATCAGCCGTTGATAATTCTCAGCTGTGACTATAACCTCAGTCCTCATATTAGAAAAACCTGACTACAAAACAACAGCAACTGTTTCAGAGCCATTACCAAAAAGACTGCATAAACATCAGCGGTGACAAACAGACACAGGTGTATGCTAAGCAGGTGCTGGGTGATGAACCAACTGATGTTCATGTTGAGCCAAAAATAAAACGCCGGCAAACACTCCAGAGCAACAAACACTGCACATCCGATCTGGTGGCAGCTGCTCGTAACGTAGAAATACTGCAAACAAACACATGTGGAGTCAAGAATATATTTAAAACATCTTTAATTGTGCGGTTATAAAATTAAAACTGTGTAGAAAAAATATGTTTTCAAACATCTAGCTCATTAACAAGAGAGTGAGTGTACTATAGATTTGAAATATTGTAGTTTTAAAGTGATATTTCACGTGCTTACTTTTGCTACACATATTCTCATGTGTTCTGACCCACTACTGGCTGTTCCAGGTGTCGGTGTAGTGATACTTTCTCCTCCCTCATCGTCCCAGTGCAAACTCTTCCAACACACACAAACTTAACTGGGGCAATGGAGCCTTCCAACTTGTGTGTTTCTTCTAGATTTGTGTTTTTTTTTTTAATGCAAGTTTAGCTACTTTCAAAGTGAAAACGGGTGCAGAAGACGGAGTGAGTCAGAAAAAGCTGGAACAACAAGTGCTGGCTCACACCTCAGGGCCACCTGAGAGGCAGTGAGCGTGAGGCTGATTCCTGCCTCGAGAGAAATATCACTTTAAAAACCGATCCACAGTGTAAACAGTAGAACGCGTAAAAAATCTGTAGCCCTGTATACAAATAAAGACAAATATATATTTCATGTTTACAGTTTTAACAATAAATAAAAAGACAAGATTCTTTATGATGCTGCTGGCAAGAGACGAACATTTTTACCATTTACACATTTAACAAATCAGTTTTCTTTTTGCGGCCATAAAAACGTTACAGTATTTAAGTGAAATGTCACAACATTCATTACTAAAATTGACCAATTAACAATCATGATGGAGTGTAACCAAGTACCGGCGTAGTGTTGCAAGCTATGACGCATCCTCATTCCCGTCGTAAAAAGGGAAATGTTTCCGACTTTAAAAAGATCAAATTTAAAGCACTCCGCTGTGAAAAGCCACTTAACACCTCTACCATCTGATCCATATTATATCATAGCTTTGTTTACTCTACAAAACCAAAGGTGAAAAAATAAATGAATAAAATAGGGTCATTTTTAATGGCGGCGTGTATACAAATCCATTATTCAGTAACAGACATAAACATATATAAAGGTTATAACGGACATATTTACATTCTCTGTCAATGAAAAGCATTTCAGTTGGACAGATGGGGTCCATACCGTCTAACACTGATATTAACAATAAAAAGTTTCAGTCTACAGTTACGGAAAGAGTTCAGCACCAAAGGTGCGTTTGTCGAGTGAAGACGAAACCTGACATGAAATCAGTTCAGGCAGGTTCGCTAATCGTGTCAGTTTGTGAAACCATACAAACAGCTTCTGAGCAGGACTCCATTTCCCATGTGGCTCCTGTGTTTTGTGTCCGTCGCCGGCTCCGCACGGCCACGAGCCGCCTGTCTGCAGTGTCTGTGTGTTTGGTTGTCTACACACCGCTCGCTTGAGACAGAAAGCAAAAGAAGGGGAGAGCCGTGATTTGAGGACCTCAATCAGTAAAAGGAGGTTAAAAAATGATGTCATGAGCATCGCCGTTAGGCCGCGGCCTGTTCGCGAGAGGCGGGAGAGGCTTCTTGAAAAATTCTGCGGAAGGGGGATGAAAAAGAGGTTTGACTACGTTAGTGAACTAAACTCGTCGAGTCCTGAAATAAAAACACTGTCAATTAGAGCTCTATCTATAACAACACAAGCAAAAAGAGAAAGACTGCTGCACAGACGCAGATGGGATACGTAGACGGGGGAGGGAGGGGGGGATGTGGATGAATACACAGACAAGCCTTTGAGTTGATTAAGATGTGACGGATCCACACACATTCAAACATGCGCCTGGTGAGATGCGGGAGAAGAGAGAGACAGTGATGTGGGTCTGGGATACTAATAGTCAACACACATCTGAAGGCAGCCAGAGTTCAGTGTTTCCTCAGCGACACGGCACTGACAAGCAACACACAATCCCACCAGACTTCCTCCTCAGCAGAACTAACGGAGTGCTACTGTTACAGTAAGTATTTGTTATGGTGAAGCTACAAAAAGAAAGAAGTGCGTCCAACACATTACTGCATGGAGGAAACACTGATTCGGAGCCATGAGTTAGTCCACACTCAGACCAGGTTAGTGAGAAGGTGAATGGCTGATATGGCTTTATAACAAAAAGGAAGCAATGCATGAAGTTAAGAAGTGGTTAACAGTGAGGGATGAAGAATAACCAGACTTCACGGGCTTTTTTACCAGAATGTCTCGAGTCCCCGAGTGGCTCTAGTTTTGGCAGCCTAGAAACTTTGGGTGTGGCCCATCCCACTAAAGAAAATAAAGAAACACTCATCAGGACAAATGTGGAAAAAAAAATCCTAAAAAAAAAAGGAAAGAAAGTCAGAAGTGACGCTCAGGCTCCTTCTTCACACCAGAAGTGGAATCTGGTTCATCTGGCTCAGACTTGACATTGCTCAGAAGGAGTAGCAGCAATCACTACAACACTACAACGCATTGGATCTATAACACTGGCTACTTGCTACACAGAAAGCTTGCTTCATTTTATCAGAAGACATAATCGAGCAGATCAATAAGAAAAACACATTACTAATCACCATCCTTCCTTCTCGTCATCCATTAATCCCTGCCGTATAATCTCATCATCAGTTGTCAAAGTGTTGTATTGATGTCTTCTATAGGAGTGAGGAAAGTGATTCTGAGCACAGGGCAAGTGTTTTTCCACAGGACACAGGTGTTGATGATGTGTGGGAGGTGTTTTTGTTCGCACAAACCACAGTTGAGCCCGTTGCCTGGAGCTCTTCATCCCTGCTCGTGCTACTCCGTTGACCAAACAGTGCCAAATGTGTCCATATCATGTTGTGTGGGACAATTTTTATTGGAGAATGGTTACGCTAAACAAGCAAATACATAGCATTTCCTATAGCTGCTTCACAATAAAAGCCTTTTTAATGTGAAGCAGCAGGGGGACCTAACACAGTTCCGACACGACTGTAAGTGATCAGTAAAGTCGGAAGAGGAACATAGGAGTGAAACTACACTCCAAACACCAGAGATCCAGTTAGAAGCTACATAAGTACTTTTAAAGGATTTAACAGAGCGTCCTGACTTCAGCTCATGGTGATGCTCACACTGACCTGGAGGAGGTGGAGGGGTGGGGCTCTCCGCTGGCCCGTCCTCCGTCCTCAGCGGGTCCACCCTGTGCTTCCTCTTCAGCTGCAGCTTCCTCGTCTTCTTTTTGTCACCTGTCGTGGCTGTGGATACAGAGACGTTTAAAGACGCGTGTGTCCCAGGAGTTGGACTATAAAAAGTGAGACAGTTTTCTAAAAGTAGCCCGTCTTCAATGAGCCAAGAATCTGTACTTTCAAACTGGATCACATTAATACTGATCAAATAAAGAACAAATAAGTAATTATCTTTATCAGATATTCTGTACCTAGTGAAGAAAAAGAAGATGCATATCTGACATTTGCTTAATTTGACTCGATACCTCTTTCAAATTCTGATATCTCTCTCTAACAAATATGTGTTGGGAGTCTCCGGGCGTTTGTTTAATCATTTGCTTTGAAAGTGAAAACAGATTTAATAACTTGCTTTCTATTTATCTTCAAGCTGTGACTTTTTTCCCCAGAGTCGAACCACAAGCTGTGAGGAAAGGCTCTTTATAAAAGGTGCCCGCTACCCTCATAACTGAACAGATATTCATTTTTTTGCAATTTCTAACAAATATCTTGGCAGAAAGCACATTTTTTAAAACTGTTGAAGTATTTGCCAAATGATTGAAATCGTGGGGCTTTATCCAATCAACCGGGCACACATCTGACAGCTATTCCCAGCCGCAAACTAAATGTTATCACTCACCTGAACTGGCATTTTCCGGTGTTTGTCTTGTGTCGTCTGGCTCTTCGTCGTTCTCATCCTCGTCCTCCTCTTCCTCGTGATCGACGTCTGCCTTCGGGCTGTTGGTCCGAGCCTCCTGCAGCCTCTTTCTCTCCTTTTCTTTATCGTCGCTCTGAAAGGGACATGAAAGCAACGGTTCCTGAGCTCTTTGGAATATGGAACTATAAACTCCACTTCCAGCGCAGCAATGCACCATCCCCTGAAGTCTGCACGCGGCAGTCACGCACCTCAGAGATCACGTTGCTGATTGGTTGGAAGGGGCTGGGAATGTTTTCATCATCCGGCTCCTCTTCCTGGATCTGCCTGCCCTCGCGTTCTGCCTCTTCACGCTCCTGTCGATCTCTGCAGACAGAACAAGGTGTTAACCTTTCAGCAAAGTGGTACACCCCTCCTTAGTGACAATGTTACATTTAGAAAAACAGATTCCAAGGATGTTGATTAATTTCTTATGCGTTATCCTCCATCTATCCATTCATCCATCACTCGTGTCCTCACCTCTCCTCTCGTATCCGCCGCACTCTCTCCGCCCTCTCCTTCTTGTCCTGCTCTTCCTGAGCTCGCTGCTCGGCTGTGTCCTTCTGCACGCGCTCAGTAATGGCCTCGTAGTCTTTGGCAATGTTGTTGAGGAGCCACTTCAGGCCCTTCTTGATGGACTTGTCGACCTTTTTGCCGTAGCCCAGGACGGCCGAGCATGGCTCCTGGAGTAGGAACATAAATTGAGAGATAAGATTGAAGGATACAATGAGGAAACATACGAACTTGATTTTGCAAGACACTTGAAAGATGAAAGCAGCCACTAGACTACATGCTGTTTTGAGCAAGAGGGAGAATGAGCTGTCCTCAAAACAGTAATCCTGGCTCCTTGTCCATATAAGGGTGAAAGTCAAAACAAATGCCCTCAATGTCATTCAACTGCCGTTCCACAACAGGTGCACAAACACTTACGATCTGACAGAGACACTTGTTCTCGTTAACAAGCTTCTCTAACGACAGGTTCTCGATGATGTCTGCTTCAGCCAGCGCTCCCTCCTGGTCTTGTTTGTTGGCAAGCCTGAAAGCAGGGAGGAATAAAGAGATATTAGTGATTGAAACTTTGCGATCTCTCTCCTGTGACTAGACTGGACCAGCTCTATGTACAAACCAAATCACCCAATCTTTGAAAAGAAAAGTAGAGTAGTTCCAAGGACAGCTATCAAACTCAATCTTTTGCAAGGCACATAGATACGCTGGCTGGTAATCTTATGGAAATCTTATGGAGATGTGACTCTGCCCTGATTGCGGATTGTTGATTGGAGTACTCTGCATACCTGCAAAAATACTTTAAACTCTCTGTGCATCAACCTGTGCTTTGTGTCCTGATTACTGAATAAGCAGATGCCTCCAGGAATCAACCTGCAGTGCACGTTTTCTCCAACAAATTGGGCCAAGGACTCAAGACTTTTAGGCCGGGCGATTTCTCTATTATCTCCTCACCTTTTCCACCTCGTCCTCTGTGCTTTCACAAGTCTGTTTATCCAGTCGCTACATGCTTTCACCCACATTTTAGCCTTTGTCAAGTATTATCTCCTTGGATGATAGAGCACTCACACAAGCACAGGTTTCCCTGCGATGCGCGGGTGCTGGAGGACCTCTGCCATGGTCTCCCGTGTCTCCTGGATCCTCTGGACATCGCTGGAGTCCACCACAAACACAACACCGTGCGACTCAGAGTAGTAGTTCTTCCAGATGCCTCGGATTCTTTTCCCGCCACCCAGGTCAAAGATGGTCACCTCGAACTTGCCCTGCTTCAGGTCGACCTTGGAAAAACCCACTGTGGGAGCCACGTCCAGGGGATTCTCTGAGAAAACAGACATCATGTTAGCAGAGACAACACATCTGCAAGTTTAAATATTTAATGTAATAAATTATAAAAGCAGTGAGGCAAATCTGTCAAGCACTTGGATGTAAAATATACATGATAATAAATACTAAACAGAACAGTAAGTCAGGCAGTTTATTCAAAGTAAACAAGATGGAGAACACAGTTTACAAACTCCACCTCTCTATAATTTACAAAGTCTTTTTTAAAACAAGAAAAGTGTGCAAAACACTAAATATACATTATTAACATATAAAACAAACAGTCCCAACCTCCTTGGATTCCTCGTACTGTGGCTGTCTTCCCTGCATTATCCAGTCCCACCATAACCAGAGTCACTTTCCTGTTGGGTGATACATAAATACACATGAACACAGACGTCACTATCAGTCAGGCAGAAGCCCAGGTTAGAAGATGATCCACCTGATGCCATCTATGGTGCCCTGTATCAGACCTAAAGAAGCTACATTAGCTGGCATTAGCTCTCATTAGCCCTTATGACGCATCTGTGGGCACAGATAAGCCAATTAATAATCTGAATGACCAACACAATCAGAGATCTGCACAGTGGACTGAGTCAGCAACAGTCACGTTGTCCGCTACCACAAATAAAACAAGGGTACAGCACTTTTGCTCAAGGCAATATTAGTACTTATGGGTACTCTATTGAAATTGTGGAATTGGGAAATGTACTTTTATATACTCAGTCCTCCTAGAAACATTCCACTATAAAAAAAATTGGCAAACAGAAGATGCAATCTCAGTCACCCCTGCAAGTATGCATGCACACACCTCGGCAGTAAACGGTGAAGATAACAGCGGTCACGCCGAGTTTCTCAATCGTCCAGATATCTTAGTAATGCAAAGTTACCATCTTAGTGGGAGTTTTAATATGCAAGTGTAACAAACTTTTCTGAAAGCAATGCAAGATTTGCACCATAATTTTCTCAACGTTTGCCTAGACAGGAGAATTATCACAGTCTGACTACACTTAACACCAACTAACCGGAAATAACTGCACTCACAATAATTTGGAGTCACTTTTTGAATGGATTTTTGAAAAAAACATTTCAGTAGAAGCTTATGCTGTATTTGTAACAGCAGTCTTGCAAATCTTTAGGTATACATTATAACACTCTTGGCATTAAAATGTTGTCTAGAAGGAAAAGCACCAAAACACACAATATAAAACACATGTAAGAACTGAATTCACTGAGTAAACACTGCACACTGCAAGGACCTAAGAACAGATGAGCGTAAAGCTAAATCGTACGCATAAACACAACCCGTCCTCGTCTCTTCCATGCATACTTAACTTTGACACTTGCGCCGAAAAGACATCAACCGCACTATCCATCTAACCGTCTTCTGGAGCCAGTTGGCCTTCATCAGGGCAGCCTCCTCATGTAAACCTCCAGAGGGTGAGACGCTGTGTGCCGCCAGTCTGCTAACCCATAACCCTGTGCCCTTGCTGCTACAAACCCCTCACAGCAACAGGCCAAAAGGAAGAGACCCACTGCACAGACCTGGCTGAAGGATTAGGTGAGGATTTCTGACTAAGTCCAAAGGATCAGATGCCTCACAGACACCACGTGGGTTAAGCACTCCCAATTACATTTTGCTGTTTCACACTCGTAGTGTTTTACATGTCGCAAAGGGACGCTCAACTAAAAAATACCGAGAATAATGATTGAAGGCTTAAGGCATGTTCATAAAAGGGAACAGAACTGAACAATATAATTTCTAATCCAAGATGAATGGTTGAAATAAAGTACTAATATGATTATTTTCATTATAAATGTATCTACTAAATATCTGATTTGATTAACTGCTCTATAAAATGTCAGATAAGGCCAAACAAGGAAAATGTATTTGCACAGCACTTTTCAACATCTAGCCAATTCAAATCACTTTACATTTGACATTCAGTATATGTATATAATGGACAAAAAGGTCCATCACAAATTCACTAAACCCATGGAAGTGTCTTCAAATGATCTTCATAGAAGAGAAGCTGGAACTAAAGAATATTGAACATTTTTGCTTGACAAATGACAAATACTTGCCAACCCTCTGTAAATGATTAATCAACTAATCTTTTCAGCTCTAATAATGTCTATAAGAGGCTCCCATTATCTTCCATCAAGCACATCATCCACATAAGATTAGAATTCATATTTCACGCAAAACAAAGGGATCTTCATAATTACATGGTTTGTTGCATCAGTAACGTTTACACAAGCCAAAAAAAAGTGTTTTCTTTACATTTGTCTGGATGTGATGGTACAGAATTATTGGCTTACTTATGTCAAAATTCACCTAACTTAGACCTGTCAGTGGTTGTAGCTGCTTTGATCCAGTGGAAAAAGATCACAGATCACAAATAAGTCTTAAAATAGTGACTACAGCACTGGCTCCTGAAACAAACCGATTGGAGCTGCGTGATTTTGACATCACAATATCCCCCAACTTACCTCGCAGGCTCTCGCCACCGTTTCAGCCAGTTGCAGCAGTTCGCCATCAGGCTAAACATCGCAGTCCGAGTCCAGACGACTGCAATCAAGTGGTCATCTAGCCAGAAGCCCCACGCCACTATCCCACCGACTTAAAACAGCCCGACTGTCCACCTTTACGAGCTCATGGCGGCAGCGAGGTTAGGAGCTTTTAAAACATCCATTTCCAGAAATACAAAAAAAAAAAATCCGTTACCTGAAGCTAACGCAGCTAGCGACAACGGTGTCTTTTTTTATTTTATTTAACTCGTCCAGTTTCAGTCTCGACACGCGACTGAGTCCGTTACCACGCGAGTGAAAGCCGAGCTCACCCATAAAACCAAAAACGGGGTTTCAGTACGCAGCCGAGCGCCGCTACGGGAAGTATTTTTCTCGCGAAAAAAGACATGAGCTACTTAGCCGACTTGTAGCTGTCCGCTTTGTTTACGCCGTCTTCTCCGCTGCTAGGCTGCGGACGTGCTGACGTCATCTCAGCACGCAACCAATCAGCGTCGCTTCAGATATGACGCTTGTAGGAAGAGCGCCCCCTGTGGACACTTATATATTATATTATATTATATTATATTATATTATATTATATTATATTATATTATATTATATTATATTATATGCCTCACTGCTGTACTATACTATACTGTATATTATGATATGTATAAACATAAACAACATAAAAATTAAAGAGAAATAAAGGTCATTAAGAAAAGCAACAAGAAAAAAACAAATCAGTTCAAAAAAGATCTCTTGGCAGAAAGTTTCAAGTGTCCATAAGTTGATTTGTGGAGTTTATTTGGACGTCTGAAAAGCAAATCTCGTGTGACGATTGGATCCTTTAACATAATTCTTTAGATATGGATTCTCTCCAATCTGAGGAACTGATGAAAAAACAACAAAAAAAAGTTGCTCATGTTTTTATGTGAAACTTCTAACTTTTTTTTAGAAAATATAATATAATTAAATACTGGCAATCACCTAGGTGCAAATGCATATGTGCGTCAATATGTCACTAATCTTATTGCTTCCCCAGGATCAGTGATTCTCCTTCTTTCCACCACAGTGAAAGTATATTTATCTTACCGTACCTGGACGGACAGAGTCTGCAGGCTGTTTTTCAATTAGACTGAGCGCCGAGTGTGTGTTAAGGCAAAGATGGATGCGTTTTAATTACTGAGTTATTGCCCCAGTTCATCTCAACAAGCAGGCACAGGTGAGTCTGCAGTCAGGTGCAGGATGAAGAATTTGTGTGTTAAACAGAGTCCGTCAGAGGAAACATTATGTCCTCTTGAGACGACTTCAACTTCAATTTTATGAGCTCTATCTGCTGCAGTCGTAATGCTGCAGTAATAATCTTTATTTGTTTACTGGGATCTGGTGTGGGAACTGAAACTGTCTGTATGGACAGTTATGAGGCTGTGGTCCTTTTGGCTCCAATTTGTCCAAGTGTTAAAGAGGCTCTGAACTCTTGAATGAAGTTTAATTCTTTTTTTTAATGTTTTCCTCTGCTATGACAATGTTATTGCTGCATGGCCTTGTAATATTTCTGTTATGTTAAGTGAGTTTTAATGGAGCCAGCTGTTTAAATCTCCCTTTTATTACAGATGACTAATTATTGAATATTGGCTTGTTTTATTCCCTTTAGTTTACAGCCCACTCTACAAAGACCCTGCCTAAATAATTAGCAGTGGAAATATTCGTAGCAGTTGTTTTGGCAATATACAAATTATCTAGTGGGAATTTGGGAGCACATACAGCAGGTGATTAAGCTACTTTGTTACTTCTTTGAATTATTAATATTATTTGGTTGTTTTCTTCTTGGCCTGGTGAACACTTACACCTCTTAATTCATATGTGTGTGCTGTATTTTAATTTCCACTTGTTTTTACATGAGTGGTTTTCACTTTGTCGTTTAATTTGTATATATTATATGTATCATATAATATACTTAATAATACTATTTAATTTAATTAATAATAAAATATGCAGATAAAAAGAACAGCTGACATAGAGAGGAAAGTATATTCATTAAAAATATAAAAAATAAAATAACCTAAACAATGATAATTATACATATATAACAGCAATAACAGCAGTTATCATGACCACCATCATCATTTAAGTTTTCAATAAATAAGTCAATAATTAAATAACAATCCATAACATAAACAAATGCCCTAAAATTACAAATACCATGAATATTGAACTACTATGGAGGCCTGCAGGTATAAATAAAATACATGTGTGAAAAAATAATAGTTAAAATTGTGAACAAGAAGGTGCTAAATACAATGAATACGGAATGATGAAGGTCACATTATATGCAGACGATCTGACTCCTTCCCAGCGGCTTCAAGAGTTCTCACTGCGCATGTGCGGTCCCGTTCACGCTCCTGCGTCTCTGCCCCGGACTGCACCGGAAGAAGCGCGTCCCCGGTCACTTCTCAGCCCGCTTTTCCCGCCGTCCCACCCCGCTCCCGGTAAGACTGCGCTCCCGCCCGGTCGCTTTCTAACGCGGAGTCGCCCGCGGAGGATAACGCGGCTCGTTTGGCGCAGTTTGAACGCGGTTTGCACTCGAGCAGGCGACGTTTCTTCCGGGATCCTGCGGGATGGGACTCGCTTTGACTTGTCATCACCTTGTTGCTGCAACAAAATGGGAAAAACCAAAACAATTATGATGTATTATAGCGAATTAAGCAACCTGACAGTATATACATTCGTTAAAATTTGCTCTATCTGTATCAGCTGCAACATTAAAATGATGTATAAATTAATTTATCAATAATTATAATCCAATAATATATTATCTGCATAATGAGTACTTTAAACTAAGTATATGTTATATATATATATATATATACTTTTGGAATGCATAAACAGAGTATTTTATATATGTTATGCTACTTTTACTTGAGTAAAAGATCTGAGTTCTTCCACCACTCTTATCCCCCACACACTGTGCAGCTGAGTGACCTTTCCCAGCTTTAGTGATCTAAAGACAACAGGCAGAGATAATCTCTGACCGTCAATTAATTATTGAGCTGATGTGCAAAGTCCAAAGAGCTTCGGTCAGAGTGGGCCTTAAGGTCGCAGAGACACTTCTGCGTCTTGGACACTCAAATAATCCGAGTTGTGAGTTGTGTTCACACTTGCGGGCAAGAAAAATGACATTTTTTCTCCATTTTCTCCTGCTTTTCTTTATGTTTTTAGGTTGTTTAGTGTATTGTATATTCGAGTATTGAGCAGAAAATGCATCCCTGTTTAAAGGTGGTTTGTATCCATGACTTCCTTTGCCACAGTAACAAATGTTGTTCAGCTACAGCCTGCAGATCATTATTGTTGTCACTGGAGATTACTCTGCCGGTAGTTCTCTTGATTATTGTTTTGTCTGTTAAATGTCAGAAATATTAAGAAAACATTCACTATAATTCCCCACAGCTCAAGTAGATGTATTCAAATGTCTTGTTTTATTTGGCTAAAAGTCCAAAACCCAAAGATCCAGTTTAATGTCGTGATCGACAAAGAAAAGCAGCAAACCCTCATATTGGAGGAACCACTGAATGTTTCGCCAAAAGTAAAACGATTAATCGAGTATGAAAATAGTTGCTGATTAATCTGCTGTCAATCAATTAATCGACTATTAATCGTTGCAGCTCTACATTCAGAAAAAGACAAATTCCACCAGTTAAGTTACTGATGTAAGATGATGCATGAGACAGAAGCCTCCTGACCTGCATGTTTTGGAGGATTTTTATTCACATTTTGGTGTTTTTCCAACTTTCTTTTACTTTGTAGGTGTGTAACGTTTGTGAATGAGTGTAGAAAGTGTTGAAATGTGCCTTTAAAATACACTTCAGGCATGCAGATGTACTGCCAAAGGCTCCAGAAATGTTTTTACAAGCTTCGGCTAAAGAACAAGGTGATGCATTCACGACCAATTCATGACCCCGGGCTCTTTCCTCCCGGCTGTGATTCACAGGTGTGTCGGCATGACTCGTGTCTTCGTCTACGGCACCCTGAAGAAGGGCCAGCCCAACTACTACCGCATGCTCGACGGCGCCAACGGCAAGGCGGAGTTCCTCGCCTCGGCCCGCACCGTCCAGAAATACCCGCTCGTCATCGCCAGCAAGCACAACATCCCCTTCCTCCTCAACCTCCCCGGCCAGGGCCACCGAGTCCAGGGGGAGGTCTACGAAGTGGACGACCGGATGCTGAAGTTCCTGGACGACTTCGAAGGGGTGCCCACCATGTACCAGAGGACTCTGGTCGAGCTGGAGGTGAAGGAGTGGGCGGCGCAGTCGGAGGGAGAGGAGAGGCCGCCGGCGGGAGGCGTGGCGGAGGCGTTTGTGTACAGCACGACGGCGTACCAGCCGGACTGGCCCTCGCTGCCCACGTACGAGAGCTACGACTCACGCGGAGGTCACGGGCTGGAGTACGCGACCAGGGAGGCCCGAGACTGACGCAGGAATGAGACGAGCGGATCCCGAGCGGAGAGCAAATATGATCCACAGAGTCTTCTACCTCTGTGCATACTGAAAGATAATATGTAATAAATCAAAATATTAGGCTGGTTATTCCCAAGGCAGTGAATGAAAGATAGCACGACATTGGTGGGACAGAGGGAACATCAGGTACTGTAAACAGAGCTGTTTTAGTAGGCTTGTGTTCTGATCCAGGTCCAACAGTTTGTACTGTATCTCTAAAATCAACCCTCTTAATGCATTTTAGTTGACGTCTTACAATATGCAGTGCCAGTTCTGTTTAATCAGAAGTAGAATAGGAAACACAACCTCAACAGTCCCATATGTTTGCTGATATGTCACCTGTGTAACATTTAAACACGTTTTTAATAATAATAATAAAGATGGTACTTACTATGCTGTCAATATGTAACTCGTGGTTCACAGGTATTATAGTTGCACACATTGATAAAGCTTGGGGTGCTAAAAGGCATCCAAACACATTCCAGGAATGGCAACTTACAGTTTTACTATATCAACTGAGAATCGCCTGCAGTCTCTCTGACACTCGACTTGTCAGCATTAATTTAGTGTTCATCCCTGTTACTGTGTTTTTGTTCTTGTTGGACCCAAATGGGCAGATCAGCTGACAGAGCATGACTGTGTGTCTGTGCTTTTCTCATCTACACCGACAAAAGCATTCAAAGAAGGCTTCGATCAAACACCAGAGTAACCAAACAAAAAAGCCCCTCGCCTTATACAACTGATGTTTTCCTGGATTGTTCCTCGTGATCTTCCTCCGTGTTGTTTCCCCATGAAAACTAGATAAAAACAAACGCGTCGCCTCATTTATTTCATATCAACACAATCTTTTCTCATCTTTATTTAGAAGAGTAAAATCCAGAAACCTGGAGGAATACAGAAGAGAAGGTATTTGGCAAACGAACCAGTGAAATCTCTGTTGGCGTTGGAAGCAGTTTGGAAGTTATTTGTCCTTTTAAACAAAGCAAAACGTACAGAAAAACAACATGAAGACTAAGAACATTTCACAGTGTATCAAAGTACTGTACAAAAAGTTGCCTTACAAAAAGGAAAAGATGGATGTTTTTTGTTTTTTTTAAATTGTGTCCAAACTGGCATCACATTTAATTCATTCAATTCTATAGAATCAGTCAGACAAACAGAAAATACTCTCATCACCATGAGTGTGTTCACATGCACAGTTTTACACATATAGTTTAAAATCCTGGTTTTGGTTTTATTCAAGCTTTCTATATACATGATTTATTCTCGTTACACAAGGAAACATAAAATGAAAATACGATACGGTGCACACACTCATGCTTCAGTGTCCCAAATACTTCTGGTAGATCCCATGTATTTCATTCAGGTTCATCACGAACCTTATTGTAAACAGGATATGTTGTTGGAGGGGGGAATATTAAATCTATATGTGTGCATGTGAACAACACTCAATTGCACAAACGTCAAAAATAAACAGTCGGTAAAGGAAAACAGGGCCAGCAAGACTTTGTGCGGCTGGTTTGGCGTAGAAAAGAGTAAAATTACATTATGAGTTACATCGTGGACGACTGCCTTCGCAGACAGGCCGTCTCTAATCAGACACTGTGGTGCAGAAATGGTGTAATAAGAGAGTGAGTACAGGAGGTGAAGGAGGACCTCTGAGTGCTGCGTGTGCAAACTCGGAGGTATTAATTAGTGTGGATTCGAGTGGCTGCCGTGTGCAACATGATTCCGTGTCTATAATAAGAGTCTTTTCTGGCGTTTGTGCAGCCTGGAGTTCAGATCTTCAGCCAGACGAGAGCCTCTCCGTGCAGCAGGGGGGGAGAGGGGGGTGGGGGGGGGGAGGGGGCGCTGAGGGAGGCAGAGTCGTCAGTAAAGGTCTTTCCTGGTGCTGGGCAGCGAGCGGCTGGCGGAGCAGGTGGCGCTGCGGATCACCTCCATCCACCTGGAGACGAGCAAAACAGAACAAACGTAGTTGGGGATATAAATCAAGTCTATCATTTATAAAAACATTTTTACAGCCCTTAGTACTGAACTTTCTTATTCTAAGAGCTTATTAGTTATTATTGTCTGTTATACATGTTCTGTTTATATATTTTTTCTTTATGATACAGGTACATTTTTGTTATTTACGACAGGTGACATGTTTCAGTGTGCATGGGTATAAAAGTTTAGGAACCGTGTAGTGCTCGTAGTGCTGAGGTGTACATTTCTGGATCATAATCACCTGCCGGGATGTTTTCATCTAAATAAATTGGTCTAGATAAATTGCTATTCTACATTTCCCCTGCCTCCTGGACTTGCGAGTCCATGGGTTTAATTCACAAGAAAGCAGGATTTAATTCAAAGGAACACAACTCAAAACTAAAACTATTCATTGCAGTTCCTCTGTTGATAAGAGATGGACATTTATCACCTATTTCTTAGACGTACCATTCAAATTTAAATTCTGCTGATACAATGTTAAATTTGATTGAAACTGCTACTAAGAGCACACGGAAAGACGAGCACGTTGCTGTTGTGTAAATGCATAATATAATAAGTGCATATAAATACATTTCGACCCATCCCCATGACTGATCAACCAAAGTGCCGCACCTCTCGAAGGTGTACTCGCTCTCTGATCTGAAGTAGTAGACGTGGGACTTGAAGTGGAGTTTGAACACGTAGTCTTTGTGGATGTTCTCGGACTCGGACGGGACGGTGACGGAGTAGCCCAGCAGGGGGAGGCTGGCCAGAGGGTAGTCATCCTGCGAGCAGAGGGACAGCAGAGCCTCGATAACCATCTTCGTGCATTTCTCAGTTGGCGGCAACAAATAATCAAACGCGTCATTCACTGCACTCTCACTGCATATATATATATATATCTGACCTGGTGTGACTTGTAGAAGAAGAGGCTGAAGTTGGTGAAGACCACCCAGAGCTTCTGCCAGCCGTTACTGTTCTTGAACTTCCTCAGCAGGTTCCCTGACAGCTGGTTCTGGAAACACAGAGGAGGAGGAAAGAGAAGAGTAAACAAAAGACACGTGAGGCTAAATAAAGTGAAACAGAGTCACTGATTCCACTGCAGTGTTAGACATGGGGGGGAAAAAAACTACACTCCCATACATTAATAATTGTAGATTTTAGGTAACATCATTTAATACATATCCAGTAGTCTTATAAAGTGTCAAGTAAAATTTAGTTCTCTCTATTTTCCCTCTTTTTATACATTTCTGGAGAACTTCCCTACATGGATCAATAACTGTTTGCTTTTGCAGTACCTCTCTACTCCAGCAGGGGTCACTAAAGGACAGGCTGTGTGTCCTGTACCAGCAGGCCACAGAGAGAGACAGGGGCCCCTGAAGTCTGCTGAGGGGCCTTGTCAACTCACTGGCCGGACTACTGGCCTCTAGTAATGTCAGCGTGGACGGACAGAGGCGGAGAATGGACAAACAGACGGGAAAGACAAAGGGTGGAAGAGGTAAAGATGGAGGTAGAAGAGAGAAAAGGGACAAAAACAGAGACATGAGAGAAGTAAGACAAAGGACATTGAATCAATGGTCCTTTGCCTGTGGAGAAGAGGACCAGGACAGACAACACGGAGCAAAAAACACGAGACAGGACTGAGGCCAGAGAGGAGAAACAGGTGTGTGACGTGCGGGAGGAGAGAGGACAGACGATCAGAGAGACACAAACAAGAGTTGCGGTACCTCCACAGCGACGCTGAAGTCCACCATGGACACGCTGGTGTTGCGGTGCCAGCAGACGTGCACGGTGGTGTTGCCGCGGTGACCCTGGCGCTCCAGAGACGAGCGCGAGCCGCACAGCTCCTCCTCCGACTCCAGCTCGGCCCCCCCGTCCTCCGACAGCTCTGGGGGACGACGGGTAATTCAGACACGCCGGTTAGAGGAGACAACTGCACTCTCACTGGGCAGAATTTAATAAACTGAGGTGCAGTCAATTTATCTGTATAACACATTTAAAAACAATTGATATGATATCATCTGTTTTTTTTTTAAATACTGACTAATACGTTTCAGGTTTTGGTATTAAACTCTAAACTGGAGCCCTGTAACTGACAAAATGTAGTAAAAGGTTGTCAGACAAGTCAAAAATACACTAAGCTGAATACATCAATAAATAATACGGTTGCTAATTAATTTAAATAAAATATAAAGCTTTATTCTTTTCCAAAAACCCAAAATAACTTTTATTTGCTCATTTTATTTCTCACCAAGTGATATGGAGGTTTCAGCTTTATATTTCTTCTTACACTATAATTATCTAACTAACAGTGTTATTTATTGTATTGAGCTATATTTTTGACTTGTCTGATAACCTTTTAATGTCCAATCACCTTTAACAGCAAACAAATTAGGCTTTAAGTGGGGAGGGATGAGAAATAATTCAAAGTATTAGTCTAAAAATGTGTGTACAAACTGCACAATATCACACAACAGTTCCACCTGTTGGTTTTAAACACGGCTGAAGATCATTGATGCGGAACAGTGCTGAGCCTAAACAGGGATCAAAGCAATTTCAATACAAAAAGACAAAAGAAAGGCGAAAACTTTCCCTTCTGTTGTTTCTTGTAAGCCAATACTCTTTAACTGTTTGAGTAATAAATGCACATAGCAGGTGATTTAACTGAGGGACAATGGAGACGTCACACCAAAAGGTCACCAGGCGGAGGCCTCATTGAAGAGTGTGACAGGCGTTTAAGATGAAGAATGAGAATAAAGAAGAAGAGAGAAGGGAGGCGACAGCTGGGGCCCAGACCTACTTATATCAGGTGACGTTAAAAATATGATGAAAGACCACCTGGGACAATTCAGTGAGATTATTCATGAGGTGCTGAGAGCCGGCGTCTGTCGTGTCGGAGGGAGAAGAAAGGGAGGGAGCGGCTGAAACGACTGCAGGTAAAGAGATGATCCATTTCCCTTTAAAGAAAGGCCGTATTGATGAAGTAAATGATATCCAGCAGTGCAGCTAACAGGCCCCAGCTGAAGTCTCTCTGTGTCGCATTAACTTCGGCTGGGAGACTTCGGCAAAAAAGGGCCGTCGTGGGTGACGGATCCCATGTGGAAACATTTCCAGAAATAACTCCCCTGTGGGACTGAACTTTGTGGTTCCCACACAGTCTCAGACAGTTCTGCAATACTTTGGTGACTAAGAGACGCCAAATCCTCTGAATCAATAAAAAAAAAAAAAAAATGATAATGGCTTAAATATGGGTTTAACGGCACGCGCGGGGCGGACTTACTGGTGTCAGAGAGGCTGGGGGACAGCAGGTCAGTGTTTGGGCTGCTGCTCTGCTCCGCCAGGTCAATGGCCATCCTGATGTCCTCCACCCAGCGCTCCATCTCTGACGCACAGCTGGACGCAGACAGGGAGAGAGAGAATGAGTCAGGGAGTGCGGGGGGGGGGAATTGTTTACTGAAATTCAGGCGACGACAAAGTGCGAGATTCATGGAAAAAGAAGCATCTAGTGAGAGAGAGAAAGAAAATCATCATCATGTATGTGGGTAAAAGTAAGAGGTCATAATAAAGTCTGCATTACACAATGCTATCTCCATTTTACAGCCATAGATAAAGCGTTTTAATTAGTGAATGTAACTGAATGGAAAATAGGTCACGCAGTCCAGTTTAATTAGAGGGCAACTAAAGGTCCTGTAGAGAAGAACTCCATTATTTATGAGGTTGACCTGTATGAATCTTTAAAGCTGCTATTCTTAGAAAACAGGAGCTTCTGTTCATAATGGATCATTTGTGTTTTTGTTTTCATGACAAATTATTTTATCTCTTTGTTCTTGTAATGTTTCCACCCGTTTTCTTTTCTTTAATTCCTCCATTTCTTTCCTTCACCGTAGATGTTTTTAATATTTCGCCTTCTACTTGTGGTGGTCTTAATACTCTTGTGTATTATGGATCGTTATGACGTGAACGAGGTGTGCGGATTGTGACTTTGTCCAGCTGTGTATGCGTTTACCTGGCTGCTACCACCACAGACTGCCGCTGTCCAAACAGGGTGAAGGAATGAGGGACTCCCCACTCCTCCTCACTTTCTCTGATCTGCAAAAGGCACGCACGTCTTCATCAAACTCACACTATGTTAAACCATAAAACACAATTTCACCCTAAAACTTCCTGTAAAGGACAACTTTGCAGGTTTCAATTATGTACGAGTTGTTAAGGGAATATGGTCACGTACTGTCATGCCGTACAGCGGCAGCTGACCGTGAACTTTAAACTGGTTGGACGAGGTCATCCCCCGACTGGTGTACACCAACGAATCACTGAACTGGAGACGACAAAGAGAAGGAGGGAAAGAAGAAGAGACAAAAGAAGTTGAGGCTAGATTTATTTTGCTATTGTCCGACACTAAATTCACTTTGAAAAAGGAGCTGAAATGTCGTACCAGGAGGAACATCCTCTGCTGGAGGCCCTTCCCTGAGAGCTTGCTGAGGCAACCGAGCCTGATAAATTCCTGTAAAGTCGAACACAAACATACCGTAAAACACATGAGAGCAACAGAGAGGAGGCAAAGATGCATATATAAGCAGAACGGAGGACATTTTGCAGGTCTCGACACTTCAAATATGGATTTAAAGGGACATCAAAGCATCTTCTTTCCCACTAAATAAATGTAAAGAGTCTAACCCTCCCGGGGATGGCGAGGTTGTCGATGCCGGTCAGGTCTTTCTTCAGCTCTAAAAGCTTCTGGAAGTTCTCCATCTTCATCATGGTGCCCTGGAGCTGCAGCACCAACTCTGAGATGTCCGCCAGGGCCGCTGAAAGGGAGACGAGAGGGCGGGTGTGAAATAAAAAAAAAAACACGGACGACAATACATGCGAGGGAGGGAAGGCGGAGACGACGGGGAGAGAAAGAGCTGTACCTCTGCAGTCCCTGAAGTCGTCGTGGGTGGGGGGGTAGTGCTTGCAGAGCCTCTCCAGGATGAGTTTGTAGTGCAGCAGGCGGTGGAGAGGCCTGAGGAGGAAGATGTTGAAGGGCAGGTAGCAAACTCTCTGCTGCTCAAAGTCTCGGCACAGAGCCTCCGCCTTGCGGCTGGTCCTGAGGGGCATCAAGTGAAAATGAAGCACTCGTCCTTTAAATGGCGCTTTGGAAATCTAATGTTAGCCTTTTCTGGAAGTCTCCATTCACCCACCTACAGGCCCGCTCCAGCTCGACCAGGCACTCTGAATGTTTCTGCAGATGAATTGTCAACTGCTGCAGATGCAAAAAAAGAATTAAAAATAAACAACAACCCTTCTCCTGCTTGTGTGTCCTCTTGTTTCACAAAGAGGGCGTCTATAATTTCTAAACCTGTAATGCAAATCGTCGACAGACAATGAGGGGTTAAAGTCCAAAAGAAAAAGAATAAGATGGAGATATAGTTACCCTCAGACCCTGGATGTTCTTCAGGAGAACGTCACCGATTCGTTGATAGTCTCCTTTAATGTGGGCGTTAGAACGACCCTCCCTAAAAGAGAAGAACAATCAAGAGCTTCTTTCACACGCAGTAACACTTGTTCACCAGTAGGTGTCAGGCCAGAGCCAAGCTTCTCAGGAAAATCCTCACTCAGTTCCCACAATCCCATTCATCTTACCAGCAAGCCATTGGGCCCGCTCCAAAAGCACGTTGTGTGTGTGTGTGTGTGTGTGTGTGTGTGTGTGTGTGTGTGTGTGTGTCTCCTCCTGTCTGTCATTACAGAAATAACACAGACAAGATTCCCATAGGAGGAAATGAGGACTTTGCATGTGCACAGTAGTTCCCATGCGAAGTCACGTTCATCTTTTCGTGTCATTATTTATTTGGGGTGAAGGCACGGTTGAGGCTCAGGTTTTCATTAAAGTGTCATATGTGTATGTTGGTATATGTTAAAAGTGATTTAAAAAAAGTGCTGTAACAAACTTTTCTTCATTAATTGGCTCATTCGTCTCTGATTAAAGAAAACGAATGAATCCGGAGAATTCATTCCAAAGCTGGGTTGTATGTTATTGTGAAACTTGATAGATAGATAGACTGATACTGATACAGAAACACTACAGTGGAGGGAAATTCCTTGTTTTTGTCTCACATTGCACTAATCTGGTCTTAAAATGCTTCTTATTTGAATGAAATCTGGTGCATTTGTTTTGTTTACAACCAGTAATCCTATTTCATTTCTTCAACTCCGCTGATGTAAATTAGCACTTTACTTTATTCCAACATTTCTAATTTATATATGCAATATTTCTTCAGCCATGTGATTTGAAATGTTTCAACTAAATAATGCATTAAGAAGTCTGCAAAAAGAGTTTTAGTCATTTAATCATCTGTAAAGATTAAATTTTACAGATGTCAGTAATCATTTTCTGTCTTCATGTGAGCTGTAACACATTCTTGAGTTTTGTGAATGGGAACAGACAGACACTGACCACTGTGCCAGCCGCTGCTCCACCTCTTTGAGGAATCCCTGGTGAAACTTGTGGACCGGATCGTAGCTGGCGGAGATCAGGTTCTTCACAGAGTCTGGGAAGGTCTCGTCTTTCTCCGCAACGCTCTCGAAAGACTACAATAGACAAACACACACGTGGTCATGATTCTGCAACTGTTTTGGTGATCGATTAATCTGGTGTGTAATTTCTTTCTGGCAAAAAAGCCTAAAATTCACATATTTGCTGCTATTCTTAATCTTATGTAATAATACATTGTATAATGTTAGGTTTTGGATTGTTGGTCGGACAAAAAAAGCAATTTGCAGACGACACTTTTCAACTATTTTCTGATATTTATAGACAGACTAAACCTGCATGATAAAATCATGCTTCAAAACAAATGAATGCACTGAATACAAGTTCTTCAAAATGTATTTTTTGGGTAACAATGTACTTTGAAATCACTATAACACATCCACACTGACAAGTGACGGGGAACCACACACACACACACACACACACACACACACACACACACACAGTACTGGTATGATCCCAGCAGATCCCTCAATGGGAGGTCGGTGGGTCAGAATGAGGGATGTGACTTGAAAACACAAAGACATTTGTTTGCTCTGAGGATAACCATCAGCCACACACACACACACACACACACACACACACACACACACACACACACACACACCATGAACCTCCTGGCCCCAGACGATCACAACCCCTGACACAGAGGCGTTACATTCCCCTTTCAGAGTAAATCACACACGGTTATGACAGCTAGTGGAGACAGGAGGCGGCCCAGCTGTTTCACAGAGGGACTCGGTGGGAGAGAGGAAGGGTGACAGCGGAAAAAAAAGGAAAAAAACGCAGGGGGAAGGGAAGGGAAGGGTGTGGGATCTCAGGCGTGAGCAGTGCCAGCCAAAGAAAACATTTAAGGGGTTTTAAAAAAGCGCCAGCGCACGCCTTCCTCCCACATCAAAGAGGGTGGAAACTACTGTTGGGAGGGAAAAACAGCTGAGCGAGAGAAAAAAAAGACACAAGCGAGGGGAAATGCGATATTTTCTCCTCCACAGCGAGGTCAGGAGCCAGCTTCATGATATCAAGGGGGATGGGGTCTGCAGCAGGCAGGTGCTTTTAACCTTTGTTTCCCCCATTGGTGGTCTCTACTCATTAAACTCCTGCTGCTGATTTTCCCCTCATTTGTTAGGAAAAGACTGTAAAGTTGAATCACATAAATGGCAAAGTCTGACCCGCATTAAGCGGCACTTTCATCCCAGGATTTAAGACGCAGAGTGCATTCTTCCTCCGTGTTGATTTTAGTGGTTTTACTTGTAAACTAAAGTGCCGGGAGCGAGCAGACTGTGTTGTCTCAAAGGACAAACAAGATACAAGCATGCAAGCTTAAAAAGGAGATGAATTATAACACATCCTTTGCTTTCTTGTGAAAAACAAAGTTACTCAAATGTGCTCTCTTGGAAGCCGGATCTGCATCTGTCATCTGTGTTGCACAAGAAGAATTGCTCATAAAGCCTCAGATGCTGAACCTCAGTCTTCAGTCGATGGGCCAAACTAAATTCACTCAAAAGCCCACTTACCGGACGGGAATGAAAAAATACTGGAACAGAGAGCTGAAGGAGCTTAGTGTGACGTGACAGAAAAGACTGTCAGCTTGGGATTCTGGTTCGCAAAATAAAAAAAAATAAAGACAG
The DNA here is from genome assembly GCA_031216445.1 of Lateolabrax maculatus. Lineage (NCBI taxonomy): Eukaryota > Metazoa > Chordata > Actinopteri > Acropomatiformes > Lateolabracidae > Lateolabrax > Lateolabrax maculatus. Next base: position 5,293,365 of record CM062215.1, on the reverse strand, counting down.
ACTTAATCTCCTTGTCCCAATGATGCGGTTTTAAAAAGACCAAACTGAGGTCACTTTCCCAATATTTAGGCTGTAAAAACATCACATCCCGATTCCAGCACTGCACAAACCAACTCTGACTCACTGTCCCAACACATGGGCTTTTAAAAGACCAACTTCAGGTCGCTGTCCCAGAATTCAAACTTTGAAATAACCAGCTTTGACTCACTATTCCAGCACAACGGCTTTAAAGAGACCAACCTTGGCTCGCTGTGTACTTAAGGGAATGTGTTTACACTTGGCCCGAGCAGCTCCCGCTCTGAACACAGATGGTTTTTCAAAGACCCGAGGCCGAGCGGACAGACACGCGCTTCACAAAACTCCACAATCTAAAAGGAACTATAGACGTGCCCTCCTTACCTCGGTGATGACCTGCAGGTCTTTGAGGTAGGTCCGCTCTGTGGTCAACAGCTCCTTGGCTATGAAGTAGGCCTTATCTGTGGGAAACTTCTGGACACAAACAGAAAGATGAGATCGATCCATCCGTCCGTCCATTCACTTATCCGCTGAGGAATTCAGCTTTAACAAAACAAACAAGACAAACGGGGAACAGAGCACCGTTCTTCCAACGTGTAAAGAGCTAAGAGCTCTGCAGAGAAAGATAGATCTGAGTTTAACAAAGGGGGAAATTAAAAAATCTTTAATTTGGTATGAGATAGATGCTACCAATCTCTCAATTTGCTTCAACTGCTATTGGCTGATTCAGTGTTTGAGGGAGGGCATTGTGGGTAGACAAAAGGATTGTAGTCAACTGAGCAAATCTTTATACAAATATGTGATTTCTTTTTTAAATTTGTATTGAATATTTTATATATATATAAAAGAGAAACTAAAAACAAACACATAAAAAAGAATAATTCCATCCCCCCCTCTTCCCGCCTGTATGCCTACCTTCCTCCTCGCCTCCTCTTCATCATCGTTGCGGATACACCCGGCGTCGGTGAGCAGCGGGCTGGTGAGAGGCGACAGCTGGTGTCCCTCGGGACTCTGACCTGGACCCAGGATGCCGGTGCTGCCCATCCCCTGTCCGTTTACCGAGCCGTTGCCGTTGAGGACCACATGGGGACTTCCCGCCGGGGAGTCCTCTGAACCGGGACTCTCTGCGGGAGGAGAGCGGGGAGAAAAGGAAAATGGAAAGGGGGAGGGAGACGGGGACAGGAATAGAACAAAGAGCGAGATAAGGGAGAAGATGGTGGGAGAGGATAAGGGACAGAGTTAAAATACATTTTACATGCGAGATATGAAAAGCCATTTAACTATTTCATGAAATTCACTGCCATCTTTCTTATCATTTAATTCTTATAGTGACATTTTCATTCCTTCCTCAGACACTTCTCAGTGGAGGAAAAGAGTTCTAGACTCCGCCTGCGTTTAAGAAGCTCAAGATATGAACATATTCCCCAAATAGTTTCTCTAAGTGTAACCAACCCGTATGGCGATGAATTTCAAGGTTAGACAATCGATATCAAACTACCCAGGACCCAAAATGAGCAGCTGTCAAGATCTGACAGGTCGCCACATGACAAAAATGCTACGATTCCTCAACTCTGAAGGAGGCTACATCTACTCTATTCCTCTATGTGGATCACCTCTTCTAAAATACAGTTAAAAACGTAGTAAAAAAGGATAACGAGAAGGAAACATTATCAATAAATGTTAGGTAGATGTTAGTAGACCCCTATGGATTATCACTTTATCTGCAAGACTTAATAAAGGCCATATCTGTGCATTATAAGGGTAATTAAAAAGACAATTACTGCAGTTGTGCTTATTAAAAGAAATACATTTATGAGCAAAGAAATGATAATAACGTACAGCTATCGTCTGTATAATGCCATATAAAGGATATTTTTATTCAAAAATAGAGCTTCAACTAACGCCTACTTTATTATCTGTTAATCTGTCCTTTATTTTCTCCATTAACTGATAAATGGGACTTGTATTGTGGCTGCATTATGACAATCTATGAATACTATTAGTGTTTCTATTCCCCTTACAATGCACCACAGATATGATCTTTTAAAGGCAACGTTTTAGGAAAATCTCATCATCCGGACAGAAGAATCAAACAGTCCTTTTCACTACAGCTAGAGTCACTACAGGTTTACTACATGGTACTAAGTTGTGACTGTATACTTGCCCAGGTGCAAAGTTTCCACAGAGTCCACTGTTAAACACCAAACTGGATCAAGGGTAAAAACCGTGGCAACCACTGAGTGCAGATCTGTGACGGCTGCTATAAAAAAAAAAAACTTACCACCACACAGAAAGAAACGACGACAAACTACTACAACAAAAAAAAAAAACACAATGGAAAACAGCAAACACAGGACGGAAACGGGTCGAACCACGTGTGCACATGCACAACACCGAACAGAACAAACAGCCTCTACTCTACAGTCTATCTACCACAGCACGAGACACGGGTGGGGGGCAGGTTGAGGTGATGTAGGTGGGTGTGCGAGGGGGGTGGGTGGACATGGGTTCCCTCTACAGAAAATTCTGGAGTCCCTTTTTTTTCTTCGAACATACAAGGTCGTTTTTTTTATTGACACTAGTGCACACAATCAGTTACAGTGTTAAAAAGAGAGATGAAGGGTAAAGAAATTAAAAAAAAAAAAAAAGAAAGAGCAAAACCTCAGAGAAGTCACAAGAAAAAAAATCCAGCAGGTGTTTCGTGATGAAAATAAAAAAAGGACAGGAGTGCAGGAATACAAAGTGTTACAAGAGTGACAAAGAAAACCAGTGAGTGAGTCTTTAGGCCATATAGTCAGTGTGCGTTAAGGGAAAAACGATCATTTCAATGGCTTTCTTTGTAAAGGAATATTAAGACGTTTTTGGCGGCTTCAGCTTGATTGGCAGCAGTTTGACCTTTTGCACGTTGAGTATTTATTGTGATTTTTATGCTTTACAGATGTTGCAAAGCCCGTGACTCAAAAATCAAGTAAATACGGGACACGCAGAATAAAACTGCCACCAATCTTCAAATCCCAAAACCAGAAGAAAAGCCACAAAGTCCGTTTATTCCTTTAAAAGAAGTCAGTCAGTAAAAAGTGTGTTATGTAAACAGAAAGAAAGCACAGATGTGATGCTAAAACGCCATCTTATACCAGGCTAATAACCAAAATTAAAGAAAATGGTTGATGTCAGTAAAACACGATCACATCATCACATTGTGTATACCGCAGAAGAAACTACAATCATTTTACTATCCGTTTTTAAAGTAATTCTAGTGTGAATTTGGCTCTGATTAACTCCATTGACATACAAATTACAATATGAATACAAAATCACAATCTATCAGTCTGTTACTGTATGTACAGCACATTAAAATGACAAAAAAGCCTCAATGGAAGTGACTTGCTGCAAGTGCTATTTGGTGACAGGCAGTGAAAGGGAAGACAAGGAGGACTCAACTCCAGTGTTCATGTATGCGTGTGTCCATCTTCTGACGATACTCAGACTTTCACACCTTACAAAATAAAATGCCACGTTTCTCAAAGATATCTTTTTTTTTTCCCCCCACTTACATTTTCATTAAGCTTAACTTTACTTGTGTCTGTCTACCTCTCGCCCGCTCACCCTCCGTTAAGAGAGCACTGGAGTTGAGTCGGCCCTGTTTTGTCCTTGTGCACAGAGAGGAAACCTGGGGCAAAAACACAAATGGTGTCCAAATATTTGAAAAAGACAGGCTGCAGTTCATTAACCGGGACGGTGTGGTGAGAAAAAAAAAGCATGAAAACTGGAAAATCACACACAAAGCGAAGAGGAGTTTGTGTCTGAAAGAAGTTTCTGTTACACTGCACCTGATGCTTCTCAAACATCTGAAACCATTTGGAGCCCCAAGACAGAAACACCATGTGACAAAGTGAGCAAAAACAGAGCAGAATGACAGAAAAAAGGGGGGACTTTGCTTGCCTGGTTAACATGCATTCAGTAAAGAAAAGGAAACGGTGAGAAAAACAGCATTTTTTTTTTCCACCCCCAGTAACAGAAAACATGCTTAAAAACACTGCATTTACAAAGCATGAAGCATGAACATTTGTTTCAGGAAGAAGCAGTAGCTCTGAGGAAAGAAAAGGTTGTCTGGCTTTAGAAAATAATTGGTCCAAGTTAAATCACTTCATAGACTGAACCCCTAACGTCGTTGTTTCAGGGAGCACTAAGGCTCCCTGAGTTATTGTATATTCATGGAAAAGAAGGTAACTCTGAAATAGAGTTTCCTGTAATTAGTGCTAGTTCTAATTACGTGAAGTTTAAATCTATGTTTTTTTATGAGTTAATCCTTCATAAGCACCTTTAGATCCAAAGCTGATCAGATCCAGAAAAATATGCACACTAACAATATAATTTGTACTGCTAGTAGGTACAGAAAAAAGAATCCACCTTAATTCACTGAAACGTCTGTATTTCCCTAAAACAAAGCATAATGACAATACTAATGTTTATTATGTTCGCAATCCTAGTATTGCAAATTACAAAGTACAGCTGATGGGACTGCATTAGCTTTGCAGGTATTTAGTCATAAATCAAGTGCAGTTTTAGACCAACAGCAAAAAACTCAAATGTGTTCATGTGATCATTTGGGTGAATATGAAAATATAATCAATAGCCTGTTTTTGACCTAATTCACTGATGTTTTACCCCAATTCAATGTCCCAGTGAAAACAAAAATAAAAAAACGTGTTGCAGTGAGCAGACAGCCAGCAAATGACAGTGATGGGGATGGAGGGCCGGCACACCTTCAATAAACAGCGCTGCGACAGGACGGCATCCAGGGAAAGTGATAGATAACAGCGAGCTACCTTTTTTTTTGTGTGTGTGTGGGTGTAGTGCATGCCAGGGGCCAAGCCAAGCAAAGCAGACAGGTCACAGGTTTAAGGACGATGGTTGGCGGGTTGGATTATTGCTTATTGTGTGCGCAAAACCGTGAAAGAAAGTAAGAAAACAAAAGAACGACAGAAAGAAATAGAGACTGAAAAGAGCCCAGTGGCGAACCGGCAGAAGTAGCATAGTGGATCTTCAGTAGAAATGTGGACACACATGGAGCTTATTATCAAAAATACAGATATAAAAGGTTAGAGTCATGTTCATGCTCTCCCTAACATTTTAATTGATGCAAATCTATTCCTCCACTAAGGGCAGATAGAAAAAGAGAATCACTACAAAGAGTCTCTACCACAAACATCCAAATTACAGTGCAAGCTGCCCACGACAGACAGACGGAAATTGAATAAAAGCATAAAAAAGTGCTCCAAGGAAAAGGACGTCGGCTCGGCCGAGACCGAATGAGAAAGGCAGACCGGCCGTTGGCTACAGCGTTACTCCTCTGGCGGATCCCCATAGCTTCCACATTTAACACATTTGTCTACCAAGTCCAGTGTATTACTCTAAGTACAATCCCTTCCCTACCAAGAACATGTGAATATACTGTACAATTAAAGGGGAATATCCCTCAGTTCAACAATCTGTATTATCCTTAACCACAGACTGCTCTAAAGACAAACCGTATATAACATCTGACATAAAACAGTTTTCCCTTTTATAACCTCCAACGACTTCCCATTGAATTCCCTTAATGAACTCCAGCTACTATCTTAAAGCCCTTCTATTGCACAAGACAACAGTCAAATAATTATAAAAGTTTGATTTAGAGAAAATGCTACATTAGGACACTACAAATGGGGAAACCTTGTTACAACAAACAGAGTTCCATTAGGGGCTAATGGCCAAGAAAGGCAGCAGATCCTGGTCAACTCAACGGCCTTCAGAACAAGAATCAACGCCACCTAATTTATCTCTCGCTTCAACACCAAGCAAACATTTTTACAAAAGTGAGCTACAATCAGCAGAATCTTCCTAAATGGAATAGACTGACATGAATAATATAAACGCTATCAAAAAGGATTTTTGAAGAAAAACAAGGAAGAATTGTAGAAATAGTCTTCCCCACAAAAAGTACAACTCTACATGTGAAGGTATTCCTGTAGATTTCTGTTCATCTGCACATACATCTACACTGAATATACAGTTTTTACGTTATGGCACATTGTAAGGAAGATTGTTCTTGAAACGTCACCTATGTGTTACAAAGAGCCGGCTGAAGTGCCTCCAGGCTTTTAGGAATGATTCTCCCTTTGACAAAAAACCAGCCAAAGTTTTAACTGTGTGTAAAAATTTTAGAAACATTGGACGTAATGTTGATTCATCTAAAAGTACGACAGGTGTTTTTCTTTTAAAAAAAAAAACCCACAAAATATATCGAAAATGTTGTTAGAAACTTGAAAAATGTGTTTGGTTATATAAGGTGTCTCACATGTGGACTAGATCTACAGTTGTGTACTACTAATTATTAACTTTTAATGGAAGAGTTTCATTAATGTAGCCGGGTGATTAAGTTTCCAGAGTAGTTTATCTGTTTTATACTAAACCGAGAGGTTACAATTTTTACATAACGGGATTATATTTATTGCGCATTATAATGCCTAATGTGAGTCCGAACTACTCGCGCATCTCTACCCTTCAACAGCTGAAGACCCGATCCCCGATGTCTTCCTCGTTAAAGCGGTAACACCCTTCCTCCTCCTCTCCCTGGCCGTCGTCCCCCTCCTCCAGCTGGAGACTCCCGAAGGAGAACTTGCTGTGGGGCAGCGGGGACGAGCTCACGCCGTTCGAGTTGACCGAATTCATGGAACTGACAGCGACGGGGTTGCCGTACATCAGCGGCTGGCTGTACGCGCTGCTGCCGGTGTCCGACTCCGTGTCGCTGGTGTCGGTGCCGCTGCTGGTGGACCCGTCGATCATTTGGACCGGCTGGTTTAGGTTGCTGTGGTTGTTGCGGGTCGGGCTGTTGCCGGGCTTTCCCTGGCGACCGAACAACCGCTGCACCGTGTTGGACCGCGCCTGACCCGGGACAATGAGGTTCCCCGCGTGATTGCCGTTAGTCATGATCATTCTCCGCTCCGTCGGGGCAGAACACGGGGCCTGGCCGTGCGGCCCGGAGCGATGGGGGTCGTGGGGGTGGTGGACGGGGGTGGACGTCAGCTGGCTGAGAATGAATGGATCGGTGTCGGAGCGGTTCCTCATGTTGTTGTTGTTGTACGGTTTGGCGAAATGTGGCGGCGTGCGGTTGGAGGTGATCGGGGAGTAGCTACCGTAGGGGTTCTGCGGTTGGGTGGGCGGCGGGACGGTGGGGGCCTCCGCCGGGAAGGCTCCGGGGCGTTTGCTGAAGTAATGCCCGCCGTCGTCCCAACGCGGGCGCGGCTGACCGTGACCATTGGTCATCTCGGCGTGACTGAGGGAGTTGGTGCGCTGGTGGAAGCTGCTGATCACCGGGCTGGAGCACTGACTGCGCGTCCCGGTCCCCGACGGCCGGCCTAACGCCGCCCCGCGCTTCTCACGACCCTGAAAGATTTCGTCCAGCAGCGTGCTGTGGAGCGGGAGGCGGCCATGAAATGACCCTCCATTGGGCACAATGTCGTCGTCGGTTAGTTCGTGACTCACATTAAACTTGTTAGACACTGGAGGCTGATCTACAGCGCTTCTGTTACCCAGCATACCTTGCTGCTGCTGCTGCTGCTGCTGCTGCAGCCCGAACATAACCTGCTGTTGATGCTGCTGCATCAGCCCCTGGTGATTGGTGTGGTAGAACCCATTTACAACCCCGAACAGACCCCCGGCTTGCCCCTCATTGCGACCGCTACCCCTCTGCTTATCGTTATACACACACGGCTCGTCCGCATTGCTGTCGTTTGCGCTGCTGTGGCCCCTGGGAGCCCTGCTGCTCTTTGTCACATCACATTCACTGTCTATGTCGCTGCAGTCTATGTAAGGGATAGAGGAGCTGCTGCCTTTGTTTGCCCTGCAGGATGGACCTGGGTTGAGGAACTGCGGGTCCGGCGCCGACCCGTTGCCGCGGTGGTTCTGTCGGGACTGGATCGGGTCCGAGGCGGGCGCCGCCGGCGTGTCGTGGAAGCCGTTGGCGGAGGACGTGGCCGCCGGCGGCTCCTCTGGGCCGTTGGGCTCAGCCTGATGGCCCAGTCTGGCTGAGTCCGGCTGGTCGGCTAACTGGACGGACATGGCACTCTGCAAAACGTGGAAAGAGGAGTCGAGGTAGACAAAAGGAGACAGTTGAGGAGAACATTTTTTAAAACTCTTAACTGGGCCCATTAAATTGAATTACTGACTTTGAATAAATTGTTATCTACGGGAACAGATTGGACAAAGCACACATTCACACACACTTGCTCCCCGGAGCTGCTCAGGACAAAAACAGCTCTGTACTTTCGGCCAGAGAGCAGCGCCAGATTTAATTTAAACTGAGAGTCAGGGAGAAGTAATGAGAACAGAAACAAACGGTCTGTAAATGTGTACAACAAGTAAAGTTACACGGAAAATAAAAAATTCTGTGTGAATCGTCGGTGCATCACCTCTTTTGGCACTTGCGACCTGAAGGAGGAACACTGAGGGGACATGCCGCTGCTGGACAGAATCTTACTGTGCTTCCTGAAAAGAGAGACGGGGACGGATGAGGTGAAACATTGTGCGGCTTATCAAGATATCTGCTTGTTTTGTGCCCTTTCTACAACAGTAGCTGCTGTGGAGCGGCAACAATGTTCGAGAGGGTTCACCTTTCAAATGGGACTTTCTTGAGCTCCGAGTCTTTCACGTAATCGATGATCTGCTTCTGGGTTCGACCACTGCAGGTGCAAAGAAAGAATAAAAACGGGCGGTGAAAAAACAAATTAAAGACAAACGTAGTAGTTTCCTATGCTTCCCTCTCCATCCTCTCCTTACCTGAAGCGGAATGAGGATCCTCTGGTGAAGAGGATGGGCTTGGGTTTGGGCTTGGGCTCCTCGAAGAGCCTGAAGAAGGCGTGATACTCGACGCAGATCTTCCAGAAGATCTTGCAGCAATCCCTGCTGGCCATGGCAAACTCCAGCGTGTCGTGGTGGGCATTCTGCTGGAAGACGCAGACGCAGATGTAAGTATGGATGACGAGAAGAAGTGATGAAGGACGGGCGACTAGACAGGTGGATAGATGACTGTATAATATTATAGGGAGGTAATGAAGAAAGAGAGAAGGGGATACAGAGAAAAGGAGTAGAAAAATGAGGGAAAGTAAGGAAGGAAAGGAGAAAGGAAGTGTTTAATGGACTTACAGTGGGGTCTGCTCTCAGCTTAATTAGAAACTTCTTGCGTTTGAAGCTGAGCTTGCGAACCTTGGACCAGTTGAAGGCGTTAATTTTTGTATATCCCTGAATAAAGGAGAAGACGTTATGAGAAGCTGAATAATATTCAGGAAAAAAATCATTATCTCACAAGGGAGGAGATCAATTGGAACACAAGGGAGAATTATTTAATTTGCCCCAAAGTATACTGTTTCAGTGTCACTACTATATAGATGTACTTCCCAGTTCCCACGAGCACATTACCACCATTAAGTACATTCTTCTCCCTAAGCTCAGAGCTTTCACACCACAAAAAAATACCTCTACAAACGATTATGTGTCACCTGTTTCCAGAATACATTTAAGGAATTTACAGCTCATACCTCCGGCCTAGATATGCAGCCCAGCACGTGGAACAAGTCACCTTGGAGCAAAACTATTTTAGGGTTTTAAGTGGGTCGCTGACTCTGATATTTATGGTTTTACCTGGAAAACCAGCACCCCGGTGTGCGCCACAGCCAGACTGAGTTTAGTACCCTCCCGGTCCTTGGCCGGGTGCAGGCGAACGCCGTACATCTCCAGCCGCCGAGCGATTTCCAGCAGCTGGTAGTCGGACTCTGCAGGGGTCTGTCCGCTGCGGAGGAGATCAATACATTCATTATCCATGAATCAATATCAATCAATCAGCAGCTCGTGTAAGTCTTTATCAAGCTGAAGCAAGAAACTATTTACTCTTTTTCTTTTCTGTCAGCTTGTAGATAAAGTCTCTCCACAGATATCGGTGGGCACGGTTACCATGGCAACAGCCATAATGATTTTTTTGGGGCTCTTTCTGAATGATTTGGCAACATTTAGGAAAATCAATATCCCTAACCAGGAGGTCCTGTGGCATTGTTTGTACCAGATGTTACCCATGACCCATTCCAGGTTTCTATTCCAGATTTATTTATTAAACAACAAACAGCCTTAAAATACACCACGGGATCATATCTACACTGTGGGGGGACAAGAAATCTGCCACAAAAGAAGTTTGTTTCCTCACAAATCTGAAAATAGTTTCCTGTTTCCTGTATAAGCCGCTGAATTAGCCACTTCCTTCCTGCGTTGGGTAGGGGTGGATGAAGGATTGGAGAGGAGGGGGGAGGGGAGCGCAGGAGGGGGAGCGTGGCGTGACCATGACAAATAATGAACAAGTTGGCTTGGTTTGGTTTTCAGCTATCATCTGTGGTTAACTAAGAGTTAGAGGGGAAAACTTACATGTCCAACAAGAAAATGTGTCACGTGTTTGGAAACAGCGGCGGGGAAAGAACAGCTCCAGTGTTAATGAGAGGAGAGGTGTGTTGAGTGTGTGAATGTGAGGTCCCAGGGGCACAGAGGGAGTGCCAAGTGGTATGTTTGTGGATAGCCACCTCTGCGGGGGGGAGAGATTAGTGTAGAGGGTAGGAGTGTGTGTGTGTGTGTGTGTGTGTGTGTGTGTGTGTGTGTGTGTGTGTGTGTGAGAGAGCAGTTGTGCTTAAAGAGATAAACATCTCTGCAGGAGGGAGACTTATGGGATGGGTGTAATCATGTAATGGGTGTGTTTGTGGGTGCACATTTGAATCAACAGATAAATATCTGTGTGTGTGCGTGTGTGACGCTGTGGATGTTTGTGTGCTCTCTGTGTGTTTGTTTACGTGAAAAAACAATTTCTCCTGACACCTCCGAGCTTAATGCCACCCAGAAACTGATCCGCGGTCGGACTAAAGCTCGGCTCAGTATCAGTTTTCCAAACGGGGATATTCTTGACCAGAAGTTTTTAGGTCATTGACAGAAAAACAAAGTAGACCTACTTTTAAGAATTTTTAACTACTTAATTTAAGTTTTTCATGTCAAAACCATATAAAAACTCAAATTATTACACAAAGCAGTGTACTGGTTTATGCCTTAAAACATGTCGGGGGGAGGGATCTAGAAGCACACCTAATTGTTACAGTGGAGATAAAACATGTGTACAATAAACACTGTACTACACTACATGCGTGTGGTAACTCACACATGCTTGCGGTGGCAGTCGGTGACGTTGTCTCGGATGGCGTCCTGGTCGGGCAGGTACTTATTGTGGAGGAGATGCTGCCAGCTCTGGGTCTCGTCGAAATCTCCTATCTCGGCTGATGGAGGGAGGGAGAGGGGGAGAGAGGTGGCGGAGAGGTGAGAATTCAATATTTATTTGGAGTGAAAATGAAGAAAGAAGTGTGGCGAGGTGGGGAAGTGGGAGACAGACGAGGCTGAGAGATTAAATAAAGATGCAGAGTGTTGAGGAAAAGAGGAAAGTGACCAAGATACACACAGCAGACATGCAAGCACATAAAAAAAAATATATATATATATACGTTGATTAACTATGATTTATTTCCCCTGTCTCTGTTCTAGTTAATCTTCTTTATACTCCATCCCAATCTATTCTACTGCTCAGATGAAGTGAGCTGAGGCGTGTGTCTCCATCTGTCCAATGCCAGCTATAATAAACCCTCATAGTGTACCACCCGCAGGTGCACATACAGGGTTACCACGGCAACCAAGACATATTCCTTAGCATGCTGTGCTAGTAGACCGCCGCTGTCTGCGAGACTGAACCGAATCCATAAATCCTCCTTCCTCCACATATGGTGCTGAATAACAACGGTCGCTGCGATGAGCACAGATAAGCTTGACGAGCAGGTTATGCATTATGTTTTGCACGTGAAGGAACACCGAAGCTTTATGTAACAAGACAATGGAAATAACGAGAGACAGAAAAGCAACATAACGAGTGTTTCGGCAGCATGAACTCTGATCGTGGTCTCATGTCAGCAAACATCTGCCCTGCTGGAGTGAGCTTACTGCACTTATGAGATCCTCTTCCAATTAGAGTTTAAAATATTGAGTTTTGTATTAAATTTGTGCTCCGTTTATCAGTTAATTCTCACATAAACTGGTTTAAACTTGAACGAGCGACACACACACACACACACACACACACACACACACACACAGCTGCTGCTGAAATATCTGTCATGCGTCAGTGAATTTGATGATTTATAGTCAGTCTTCCACAAAAGCGAAGCATTCAGATTTTTCATTACATTGAGACTTAAAGCCTTTTTCACACATGGGAGACAATTTTATTTATTTTTTTCATTTACTGATTTTATTTTCTATACGGTACCTATGATACCATGTACCTGTATGTGTTGCACTTACACTGAATGATGTGGGAGACCATGAGAGCAGCGCTGGTGTCGTTACAGATGAGACGACCGCAGGCCAGGTCGCGTTTAATCTGCAGGGCAAACAGATACCTAGAGAAAGAACAACAGAAAGACAGAGAGAGAACAAAAGGCAGAAAACACACAGAAACAGACAGAAACAGGAGAGAGTGTGAGAGCGAGAAAAGGTTAATGCATGCTTTACAAACTCAGCTGTTAAAAGCAATTCCATTACCATCAAACTACTGGCATTTATACACACATTCACACACACACAGCTGTTACTTTGCAGCCACTGACTTAAAACCAATCCCTTATTGATAAAACACTCTTTTCTGTTGATCACTGTACAGTCGGCTGCTTATATCAAGCTCTGGATCTCGCAAGTAGAGTCACTGACACTAACACACACATGCACCCAGCATGCACATGTGACAGGGTCATGACGCTGCATTTCAATTAAGAAACAGCTGAGAAAGCACTATAACGAATCAAAATCTAGTATCAGCTCGAAGACAAAACAGACAAATTCTAAATTTATTCTGTCTGCTATTATTTTGTACTGACGCATATTATTTTTGCATGTATTTTTTGGAGGATGTTACATATTTTAGGGTAACACAAACACAATCAAGCCAGTAAACAGGACAAAATTCACCAGAGCTAATTAAAAATGTTCCCTACATGAGTGCTTTTAAACAGAACTTGGCTGGTTCACCGGCTCTCTGCTTACTGTATAAGGACAAATTGTGGATTGGCTGCCAGAGGTTCCCATTCATGTGCATCCGTGTGTGTATGAGTGTGTGATTAATGGTCCACAGCAGCTTTTTATGTGATATCCAATTCAACCTTTTTATAACTGCATGATTAGCTCTATAATGAAGTTAATGAGGCTTTGGTGAGTCTTTATATTTTAGCCTGGAGTAATTTTGCTATTTAAGAACACTGCACCAATTTAGAGTGAAAAACACAATGCCAATTCAAACTCGTAAAAGAGACTCTGTTTTGGAGAATGCAACTTTGCTATGTTCACAGTTTAGAGTGCTATTGTGGTGTACCTTATTTATTAAGAAGCATAACACTGCAGCAAAATACAATGATTAATCTCTAAAATCTCTTCCTGTTCAACTATAATAAAACTCACCCTCATCATACTGGAGCAGCATTGATTGGCCAGTGTCCCAATTTTAATAAAAGGCAAATATCAGCCTGATATGTCTTCAAAGAAATCTTTCATCCGTCTGTCCGTCTACATATTTGGTCTGTCTGCGCCCACATTACCCATCAAAGGAAACACTGACAACAGTAACATACTGTGAGAGCCAAACAAAGGAAAAAAGGCTGTGTGCCCACTTCCTTTTTAATGCTAGAGTCAGCTGGCACGCTCCGAGACAACGTGAGATCAGTGGAATAAACTGGCCAGCTGAGAGGCCGAACAACGTCAGTGGAAAATATGTAAAGCGTTCCGAACTGTTGATATTCTCTTGAGAAATTAAAGCTATAACCCTTAAGATTTCAGATTTGGCGACACTTGTGGTTATTGGGTTTAACAGCAGTTTAATACTACAGCAAACACTGGCGTATCCGTTTACAGTGCAGCCAAACAATCTCACATTGTTTTAATGAAGAAGTCGGACAATAATTATTGATTTTACGGTTCCAACATCAGTAACAAATACATTGTATTTCCTGTGACTTTATGCAGCTCTGTTACAGCTGTAACAAAGTGAATAATAAACTGTGAGGCTGACATTAAATGAAATACATGGGAATGGTGGACCCCGCCACTCGCAATGAAAATATTAATATAGAGAGGTATTTACTGACTGTAAATAGTATCGAAAACAGGGTTTGATTTCATGACAATCTAAAGGATTACAACTTTAAATCTATTCAACCTCAAGTGATGTTCACTTCCTGCTTGGCTCCGGCCTCAAGTAAACCCAGCTGTGCAGTTAGAGGGAGCCACGGCATCATGGGAAAATGTGGAAGGTCAAATCCTTCTCATATTTATGTTTTGGTTATGTGATGCAGAATGGCGCTGCGCTGTAGATAAAACTTGAAGGCCTGAAACTGCTCAGACGAGCACAAACAGTGCAGGCTGCTCTGACAGGCTCTGTCAGACTAGACAAAACAAAAAGGCAGACAAGATGGTGGCTGATAATTCACACTTGCTAAACAAGGAGTTGAAAAGGACTGAGGCAGTAGGTGGGAGCAAGGACATCCCATATGATCCAATCTTTGACTGCTGACAGGGCCAAAAAGTTTCTTCTCCAGATCCAGCTGGATGTCTGAGATCACTGTAACATCAAAATATGTCTGACAAGTCTTTTTTCAGTACTTAAAGTGGTCATAGGCACTCGTCTCCTTTCAGCTGGTTCGGAACAACAAATGTTTTCATGAGCTTGTTTCCCAGATGACTAAGACTAAAATGTCCTTGTTTGATGTCAAGGCATGTGGATCTAAATGTGTGATAAATGGTAAGTGGCTGACCAAGGAAAACAAAAAGTACAAAACAAGATGCAAACACATTGTAACAAGGCCTCTGCTTTATGTTCAGAAACATCTGGTGCCTGAAACTCCTTCTGAAGGACTGAAAACATTCTGGCCAGACAGAGAAACCAATAGCAAAACAACATGTCTTTTAATCTGCGAGGTTCCTCCTCAGATAGGTGTGGTTTCTGTGTGGAGAGGACCTACCGAGTCAGCTCCTCCAAGAGCTGTGTGTGGTCAGGAGGGAAGAACTTCACCACAAAACGAAGGATGGTGTTTTTAGGCCCTGGAGGAGGGAAAAGAAGGGATATGGTAAAAATGCAAAAAAAGGTTGGACAGAAAAATGAGGTCTCATATAATCGTATCTGCTTCATGGTGGAGTAAAGAGTTGTTCTTCTTCATCTGTTTACACCCGAGTGTCCGATTTAGGAAGATTTGAGTCCATCTGCGTCTGGCAGATACTTACGTCTGATCTGTTTCAGTGTCGGCTTCAGCAGATCCAGCCACACCTACGGAGGACAGGGCACAACTCTATTATAATTACTGCACATCAAAAATAGACACTGTTCTTTATCATCCTTTTGTAAAGTTCTGGTTTAGTGGCTAAATAAAAGTTAATTGTAGAATAAATTATAGGGAATATAGGACTTTCCTTGAAGTAAAAGTTTAATTTAAACACAACATAATACAGTATGAATTCATCAGTCATTTATTGTTTGAAATGGAAACTGTATTCTCCACATTTGCCTGTTGACAAATTTCACATATTTGCATATATCCTTGACTTGCAGTGCACTAACTAAAAGACTCTCAAGCAATTAGTTAGTCATCAGAAAACTGTCCGTTTCCCTATAATAAATGCCAAATAACATAGTTCTTACCAGGAAACCTCCTAGAAAATCACTGAGAAAATAGGACTATGGCGCGGTAACATAAAGCTTTACCCAATTCAGCGAGACTAAACATTCACTCAAATGCTGACACTACTATCTTACCATCTTTTGTACTATTAGTACAAAATTACTAGATATTTGTATATGTATGTATATATATATATATATATATATATATATATAAAATGACCATCGAACACACCATTACACTTGGAAATGCAATGTTAGGCAATTCCTCATAAAGCATAATTGCAGCACATGAAAATGTCACGCCTCAAATACTGCTTCTAACAGCTTTTGACATATAGTGGAGCACATTTTGAGTCGGGGTTGTTTATCACGCATATAAAAATTCACACTACCTAACACTAACAGGAAACGCTCAGTCGTCTACTTGATGTACAGCTGCATGAGCCCGTGTGTGAGGTCTGTATCTTCCTGTGTGTGCGCGCCGACAATGTTGTCATTATTTCGTCAGCGTCACATCATTCGTTCCATTGATCCACTTCAGAGCGACCGGTCTAACGCCCGAGGCACTGAAATGCACAGCGAGTGTCTTTGTTTGAGTCCGCTGAAGTATCTGTACTGATAAATTCTGCTTTCTCTGCTTTCTCTAAGAGCCACAGGCTGACTGCTGTCCTTTATTAGCAGCCTTTTAACGCACTAATGCAGATTCCAGCAGGCGCTGGCAGCGGGAGCAGCAGTGGACACAATAGCATCTGCAAACTACGGACACACCCCTGGAACGTACAGCAAGCGTGCAAATTATTACAACCAGCTGCTCTTTTGTGAAAACGGTGGAACAACCGAGTCCAGGTTAATGCCTGAATCCGCACAGATGTAGACGGGCAAAACGGGAAGTTTCAGGAGTCTCCATGTTTGCAGAATGAGGGAGCCTCGTGATTTAAAACTAGAGTTAACTTGTGGGAAAGGGAGCAAGCTCGCTTCGAGCAACGGGAAGGGAAAATCCTACAAATGTAGTGTAAAAAAAATTTTAGAGGCTAAATGTCGACGTGTGCAAGTCATGTGTTTTTAAACCACACAACAAAGATTCTGTTCAAAGTTTCCCTTTACGTTGTAGCAGCAGGCAAAGATAAAGTGGTTATTTTCTATTATTTGCATTTTGTAAAACAAAGAAAACAGGAAAAATAGGCTTTCTAGCTGCAGCTGCTTAGAGAAATACTGCACTAATATATGGTAAAAAATACTACTGTGTGTGTCTCTCACCGTCATCTTCCTCTGGTCCTGGTACTCCAGTCCAAAGTAGTCCCCCTCCGCCAGGTTGAGGTGAACACAAACCAGGTCAAACAGCACTTTGCCGGGGGAGCGTTGCTGGAAGAGAAGAACAGAGGGCGGGAGAAAGAAATTAGATTCAGAAAATAAATAAACAAAAGAGGGAACTGTAGGAGGACGGGAGAGGTGAGAGGAGGGAAGGGAAGCAACGCAGAGGCCACGATGTCACACAGCATCTCATCAAGGGGAGTGCTGATAATGGAATTGAGGAGAACAGGAATATGAGGCTTTTTCAAAAGGTTATTTTGAGGTATTGTTACTTAATAAGCGTTATGTGTCTTCTATCTTTCCTTAGAGCTGCTCACTATTCTAAAACATGTCTCATTTCAAGAAGAAGCTGGTGCCATTTTCTCTAACGAGCCTCTCCCCACTTAACGAGCCACTGACCTTTGACCTTGATGTGAGGTCTAGGCGTCAGGTCTAGGTCTAATGAATAGCTGGAGGCCAAGGCTCAGCTGGGAGTGTGCGGAAACAACCAGAACGCCTCAGGAAAAGCGTACGTGTGTTGCTGTTCCCTGTCTAATGATGTAGCTGTACCTGATGCGGGCGATGCAGAATAAGCATTGTTTTCTCAGCACGCATACCGCCGTTTTGTCTGAAATCAGCAGCGGGAACATCACAAGGATCCCAACAACCTCTTTTACAGAATCCGGGATTTCCAAAATAGACACAGACGTGGAACCGAACCCCAAAATTAGCCCAGAATAATTTTCTCCGAGGCGGTTCAAGCTAAATGGTACCAGCTTTTGAAGAGTTACAGCGTGTTATTATACATTCAGTGATGAGGCTATAGTCAAGTTAATATGTAGTTATGTGAAGGTAAGCATTCCTTCCTTTGACAGGCACACACAAGCAAAAACACAGATTATGACTTCATCAACTGATCCGAGATTCATGCCTCACTTGCAGACAAGACTTACACTCTTTATACACCTGAGGATCAGGAAAGGTAAGCGACGATGTGTGTCCATATAATGTTCATGTGTCTCAAGATATTGTGATTATAGTTTGGTTTAACTGTGTCCAGGATATGCAGAAATAAAAAATATAAAATTAAATGAACTATAAATTGCATATAACACAACTGAAGCGTTGTGCAAAAAGTCTCAATTCTAAATTAGACACATGACTTGCTGCTTAATAATGAATCTAAATAGCAACATTTAACCATTTTAGTGAGTTAAAATGTCCTTTACTTCACTGGGTTCTTTTATTGGTAATCCAAAATGTAACATATCATTTCATTTTAATCTGTAAGTAGGTGCTGTTGCTCAGAAATCATAAAAAATGACATGCAAAGTCAATTGATTGTATCATAGCCATATTTTTGGAACCACAGTCACCGGATAATGTTGCAGTAACCGGTGTCGTACTGAAGTGTGGCCCTTTATTGTGACTCCATTGCAAGAGGGAGAGCAGAGGGTGGTGAGAAGAAAAATGAGGAGGAGAGGAATCAGAGCGGTGAAGGCCAAGGTGTGAGCCAAGTCTGTCACCATCTGGCTACCGTGTGTGTGTGTGTGTGTGTGTGTGTCCATCTGTTTCTGTGTGGTCAGCCTGTCTGCAGAGACACACCCACATACTGTACTCACCCACACATGCACAATCTCTCACGGTAAAAGAAAAAGGACAATGCAAGCCGACCAAAACTCGGCAGTTATTCTGCAGGTGATCCCGACACCCTGTGTGTGTGTGTGTGTGTGTGTGTGTGTGCGCTCGACTGACAGATGCCACCGTCGTGTGCGAAGCTCAAGGATCTCTGGTGTTTGGACAGGATCCAGTTCTGGGCAGCAGTAATCTTGGTTTAAAGGAGGTTAAGAGGGGAGAGGAGAAGAGGAAGTGGGAGAACAGGTTGGAAGAGGATCCGAGAGCAGCACAAGCTTAAAAGACAGGAAAGAAGACAAAGAAGAAGATGGAAAATAATGACGCTGCTACAAAAGACGTCCGCCCTTCTCTTTCTTTCCTTCCTCAAGCTGTAGCCACAAATATATTCGTTTAATTCACTCCATTGATTGATTCTTGTCCTTGAGACTTAACAAGCATGACTGGCTTGTTTGTCTGCATTTATATGTGTGAGAACCAACTTCTTTGTCCCTCACGTGTATTGCTTTTTGATTAAACTGTACTTTTCTGTCAACTATGCGTGCTTTAAATCTGCCTCGTTAAAACCTGCATGGAAACCCCTGCGCCAAACGTCCAAACTCAACAATACAGGGTCCAGTTTTCTGAAAAACAATGTTGGGCTTGGAGGAGACTCAGGAGCTTTATCATGTGACCCAAAACACACACAGGCTGAGAGAGAAAGAAGAGGAAGAGAGTGGAGTCCGGTGTTAGACATTTAGACTTTACAGACAGAATAAGACACATAAAATTGGGATTTTTGTTTCTTTCACTTGCATGACTGATGTGATAATATGACATGGATCCGAGAAAGGCACACTACCTTTAATGTCCAGTCAGTATCAGCCATTTGTTACAAATTAGTGATGAGGGTGCCAAAGAAAATGCATGAGCAAGAAACAGAAGGCGCTTGGAAAACGGGGCGCAGCAGGTCCTGATGTACAAGGTGGACTTCATGAGACTGAGGCAAGATTTCCAAGTATGTTTCGGGCAAAAGCAATTTCCTTTAATATCAGCGAAGCCTTCTCCAATAACTACTGTAAGCCTGTGTGCATGCATCGGGGAGATATCCCATATCACATTCACGTAATGCAAGACACTGGAATGCAGGGGGGAATGTCACTGAGGGAATGGTGGTGAAATCTTGAACTGTCAATACCAGTTACGATAACACGGGCGTCACGAACACACGACGTGTCATGTGCAGGTAACTGTATCTGCTGGCAAGATTAAACACCTTCACTCAGACGTTCTTGAGTTCATTACAGGCGAAAAGTGCTGCCTGTTGTGAACCCGACAGCGTCGAGTCTGAAGCAAACCTGATGCGAACGCCCGACTTTATTTCATGAGTCTGGTTCTAATTCAGTTTTTCTGGCGCAGCAGCAAGCTGGCAGGACAACTCCAGACCTAAATTTAAGCGAACCGTGTGTGAAAAGAAGCTGTAATGAAAAGGTGAGAGCAGAAGTGCTGGAAAGTGAAGAAAGCGGGATCCCAATCAGACTTAAACCCAGTAGGCGTGCTCAGACTCAGACTCTTGTCGGGCACCGAAGCAAACCTCTAAAAAACAACACGCAGAAGTCGGCCAAGTTCACTGAGTCTGGTCAGCAGAGTGCTGAAAGACGGAGGCGTCAAAGTGCAAAGCTGAATGTAAATAGATTACAGAAAGATTTTTAAAGCCTGGTGCTGTCGGGATGATACATGTAAGTGTGTCAAATCCAAACCACACTCAAGGTCATTAAGTGTTTTTTGGTTTTATTTCTAATTTGCAGTGTTTCACTTTCATTAGTTTCAGTGAAGAGACAGGGAAGCGTGAGGATGTGAAACAAAACAGTCAGGACTCTCTCATCCTGTTATAGGCAGAAGAGCTGACTGATTACCACTGTCAACAGTCACAGAGGACTAAAAGTAGTGTGTAAACCTTGGTGGATCAAGAGGGCCTTTCACTTATAGGTTCAGTTTCCTGTCATCTGACCTGTGAGTTTCCAATCTGACCGCTCAGCTGCTAATCCCCCTCGCCAGCAGAGCGAGGCCACTCGGAAACACGCAACGGCCGTGTCTTAAATGCGTCGAGATCAAAGGTCACGGAGACTCTGGTTATGGAAGGGATGTCGTTTAACCCTCCCGTGGGAACGCTGAATTCCATTAAAAACGGCCTTGTGATGGAAAAGATAAAAACGTCCATCTGTCTTTTCTACTTTTTTATGACACTTTGAACACTTTCTGGAAAGACAGAACCCCAGAAATGGAAAAGGGAAAGGGAGAAACAGTTTTCTATGGCTTAAAAAGGGCAAGTTTTTTCAGCATTAAAATGCCACACTTGGTTCTAGCAATTACTAAGGTGGACCATGTTAAATAGGTAAATAAAGCTGCTGTCATGCGCTGTCCCGACAGAGAGAAGCCTTCTTTATTCACAAAACTAAGGCTGCACTGTGCGATCACCTATTTACAATTCAAACTGAATTCCTGGCTACATGTGATAGTTTGCGATATAGATACCAACCCGTGCAGTGTTGACACATTCCATACAGAGCGGAGCAAATGCTGCTCACTAAAGTAAAGCACTTAAAATGGAACAGTCGGGCCTGTTTTCTTGATTTGCTCTCATCTTGGCAACAGTTTCAGCGGAGGAAATGGTCACCCGGCCGAGGTCAAACATGATATATGCAGTACAGGTTTTGTTTATAATAAAACAGGAGAATAGAAATAGGCTTGGTGTTGCACTTAGTGGGTAACAAATAGGGAAAGTGAGGGTGTTAATCTCCTACAAGTTCATAGTTTGAAAGTTTTGAGGTCTAAAAATAACTGGTGTGTATGTGTGTGGAAATGTTTTAGCTGAACAGAGCAGACTGCAGGCCCTGTGGAGCCCAGACTGAGGTCCCTTCAGTTCAAATCACAATCACTCCATTCAGCGACGACCATCAATGAGCCTTTCTTAGTCAGCCAAACACGCACACTTGCACTCACTCAGACACTCACAGAGACACATTTTCATCGTATCTTCGAGCGTGATTTCGGCCTTATCTAGCAGATGTGCAAACCCGGACGTATTGACCACCTTCTCTGTTGCATATGCATGCAGTGAAACATTCACATTCACTGGCATGTGCACCCGCATGCAGGCGCACCATTAAAGAGCCGGGAAAAAAAAAAGTTTCCTGCTGCAACTCTGGACCGTAAAAGCAACCTGCAAAAGGCCAAGGTCGCGTCCTTAAAGGCAGGGTCCAGTTTCACACAGCTGTCCTTTTGGGCCCCACACCAACACGGCTCTTGTCTTTTAAGATAATTAGAAGGCCAGCAGGTCTAGCAGTGAGCCTTAACCACCAGCACGTCCATCAGCGAACTGCTGGCTTCGAGCCTGGCAACCATCATCCCATCACCCCCGCCAGAAAAACCTCCAAGAGGACGAGTCGAGCCTTAAGAAGCCATCAAAAATAGCTCCAGTCATGGGAAAAGGAGCAAAAACCAAAACTCGAGTGTGTCCTTGCAACAATTCAGCTGTTAGAATCCCATGTTCTTGTTTGCGATCCAGCTAATGAGGAAAAAACCCAGCGCGTTTTTTATTGATGGGACAGCGGAGAGCAGCAAAATAACTGGTTATTTTTCAGAGCCACTTAAAAAAATAACTAAACACTGAGGCTGTCTGCCTCTGCAGCTGTGGCAACTGCTTCCTCTTTCTGTTTACCTTTCATAAAATGACTCATGCCCCCACTTTTTTTTTTTTTTCCTGCAGCAAACTAGACTCAAATTATAGTGGCAGTGCCCCTGAAACAAAATGGATGTTAGGGGGTTGTGTGTCACAACTAAGTACAAAAATATCCATTCTGGTCAGCTGGCAGGTTGATTGTGGTAGATCCCACGCGGTGAGAGTTTCTGGTTTGTGTTACTGACAACAAACAAGCCTGGAGTTGACCGTGTCAGCAAAAAGAATGATGGTAAACGTACCGGGTTGCTCCTAACATTGGTTCTGAAAATGTACTAGTTCCAATGCCCGGTGTTCAGACTCCGGTTAACCCCCTCTGCCGATCAGGGACTCTTGCCAGAGAGCTGTCACCGCCCCCGTCTACTCATCCGACTGTCTTTCCGCCAAACCCACCCTCGGCAAAGCCATCCGCCAGCGAAAAAACACACACAGGTTTCAACAAACCCAATTCGTCTCCCGCTTCCTTTTAATCGGAAACCTCTCTCATGCTACAAGGTTAGTGCCTGGCTAAACTGGGACGCAGTATATCAAAGTAATTGCTCTCTCTTTCTTACGATCCAGTCCCCCTTTCGCCCCAAGAGGCCTATAGCTAAGAAAACCTGCATATATTTCACTTCACGTTCTCTATTTTAGTCTTTATTCTCTCCTTTTGTTACGGTTTCTCTGTGGCCAAAGCTCCCTTTATGTTAGAGATGAACAGCTAATGAAAATGCATCAGTTATAGTAAGAAACCTCTATCTGTCCTTCTGCCAAGCAAGTTAGTAAAACAGTCACACCAGCACTCTCTGTGTCCATAACAAGCACAATCTGCACCTCCCGTTCCCTCAAAAGCCATGTCAGTTTTCCATTTACCACACAAAAGTCTACATTGACATATTTTACCTATTAATTATTGTGTTTATTTTCCAATATTTTCCTTGTCTCTCCCTTTCTCAGGATCCTGTCTGTCCCTGCAGCTCACGGCCAAGTAAAATACTCTCACCATCTGCCGTGGTGTGCTGAGGGTTTACAGAGAGCCCCACAGCGTCAGCGATGCAAATGACCTGTGAAATCCAAAAATAAATAAAATAAAATGACTGCACATGGCATTTGTAGTATTCATACCGGGGGTTATGATAGAGTACATTTGGCTTTTTTATTAGTTTCTGAATAAGGACACTGGTCTGGTCTGACTGGATTTTGGTCCACTGCAAAAACTACATTAACTTTATTAAGCGTCAACACTTAACAAGCTTTTCCGGAAATTAAAATCAAGATATCTTGCTGCCCTGGCAGAATTGTGATCTTCAAAATAATGTTTCAAGACATGCATGAAACAATAGAATGTGACTTGAGGCAAATTGGCATGTAGTAAAAGGGAAGTTTGAGAGGTCTGTAGTCCCGCACTCCGACTAATGTCAGCAGGGATGGAAACCAGATGGGTGAGACTGATGATAAGAGCTCTCCACTGGGGGGAGGACGGGGGGAAAAACACCTCAAAGCTGTTCAGTTTCTTCCTTCAGTCCCCCGCTATGAATTCCAGCAGGGATGTTTTCAGTGCCTCTCTTTCAGGCAGATGAGAGAAGAATGTGTTGTTATTACTTTGAGATATTCATTTAAATTTCTGCCATTACTGCGTGTTTTTATTTTGACTCACAATTTTGCAGCAATGAACCAAACACTGACCTTCCTAGATGAGAAAAATGTCTGGAAATCCTTCAACTGGATATTGTATTACTGAAAACAAATGAACTTCAACGGTACGTGACAAAGAGACAAGGAGAGAGGAGAGATGTGGGAAGATAAACGAGATGAAGGAGATAGTTACACCCCGCTGACTGGGAGAGCGCCAGGGAATCACCTGGACCGTAACTAAACTCCTGTCGGTTATTTGAGCTGTAAATCTGTATGTGCTTTTTTTATTTTCATGGTCAGCCTTATCATGAAACTGCTGCAGAGAGTCTGCCGCGTCCTGCTGCTGCACTGCAGGTCAGGGGGACAAAAATCAACGAAGAAGACACCGCTCGAGTTACAGCGACGTGCACGCTGTTGTTTTCTCCTATTCCCGGACCATGTAGCTGGGAAAAGCAGAAATGAGATAGACGGGAGGGGGTTGGGGGGGGGGGTTGTTCCCCAAGGCTCAAAATAATGAGTCTCTGCACTGTTTAATAGCCTAAACAGGCGATTTTCTGAAAGGACCACGCACAGTAGTCCATAAAGTGCGGTTTAGGAGTGTCATGTTAAAGTAATTGAGAGTGCCGCTTCTTCGGCCTTAGAATTGATGGTGCGGCTCTATTTGACGCCGCCTAAAGCGACTGCATCGCTTCTCTTATGGGAAGACAAATCACAAAAGCCCACCCCGCTGTTGCTCTTCTTCCCCACTGCGGACTGTGCGGCGGTTAACCCAGAAACTGCTCTGCTGGTGTCGGAGGACAGAAAATATCAATGAGTTTCCCCTGCAGCCTGTTGGTATTGGCTAATGAACCAGCTTGAATGATGAACACTCAAAGTTTCACGGCTTTTTAAAAACAACACAGAGGGGGGTATTTACTAAGCCTGTCGCAAATTACCATCAGGGTATAAATTAGCAGGGTACTTAGTAAGGGAACAGGTTTTTGTGGATACCAGTTCATGTGTTTTTAAGCAGATTTATGACTAAAATAAAACCTGTTTGAAATCAGGTGATGCCTTACTCTTTTCAGTACCTGCACTACATTCAATGTCTCCCTGGTTTGAGGCTAAAGAACATCACAAGTCTGAACTGTACAATTTCCTCTCAAGGAAAAAAGGGTAAGAAAATACCACCGAACAGCGGGACAGCTGGGAGAGGCTTCCTCCCTCCTCGACCCTCGTCCAATCACATCCTCTCCTTCAGATTAGGTTAAATGGCTTAACCTACTGGCAGGACGTCAAAGCCAGTTCCTCCACACTGCCAGGAGGGAAAGGACTGAGGGTCCACACACACACACACTTACACATATACTCCTAACTGGACAGTTGAATAAACGGCATGTTGGCAAAATACCTGCTAGCCTTGTCAGCAAGGCACTGTGGGAAATCAGACCGGCAACACCCTGGTGGGGGATGATGAAAATGCCTACAGGCTGCTATGAAGACAACATGTGTCTCAGTGTGTAGTATGTAGGAGTATAATTGTGTGTGTGTGAGAGGACGTTAAGGCTCACAGCACCTTCGAGGCACACAATTAAATCAAGCAGCAGAGGGGGAATACATGCTCAACGCTGCACCATTAAAAAAGCAATTGTTGTCTCGTGCCGGACGGCGGTGGGTACGACGGTGCAGAAAACGCGCAGAAAACGAGGCCTGTAAATCTCGCAACAGGGCGGCTTTGTTTCCTGAAAGCCTCTGGAGCTCCATCGGGGAAACGGGGCGGCAAAATGGAAGCGGTCGAAGCGAACGCTGCAAGCTTTTATCTCAAGTGGCTGACAACGCCATGAGTACGCTCTCAGCATGGGAAACTGCTGTGGGAGCACGATGCTGTCCATGCTTCGGCTCTGAGTGCAGGATGCAAATATGCCAGAGATCTATTATTATTATTATTAGCACTCCTTCTCGGAGTCATAAATGCACATAATTTATTTCAGATTCAGTCTGACTTACATTTCCCGAGGATGTCATTAACACGATGTCCTTCACGAATACATGTCCATAAAACCACTTATAGAAAAAAAAAAAAGACGCTACTTATAAATCCAGAACTTGCCTGAGAATCGTCATGTTTTTAGGTTTCGATCAGTATCAAAGTAATCCAGTGGTAGCTGTCTGTACATTAATTGGTAGTTTGCAAACAAGAACTGTTAACAGCTAATTGGGCATACTTTCAATGGTGCCAATTTCTCAAAAATGTTAACAAACATAGGTTATCCCCCAAACAGAAGTAAGACAAAGTCGCTTTAATCTTTAGGTTCTTCACCCCATTTAACCTTACTGCAAAGAACCAGCCATCCGAAGTCACAGATGCCTGAGCTTGGCATGTGTTTTTGTTTGTGCACGTGTTGCTGAAACGCCTGATTTAAGAGCGAAAAAAAGGGTGTGGAGGCGCAACTGAATAACTCAACTAGGCCTGCGGTAAACACATATGTGTGTGTGGTTCTGAGCATCCACAGATGATTTACAAGCAAGGGCTAGCATTTGAATTAGGCCACAGCCAAAGATCTTCAGTGCAATTAAAACTGGATATCTCGGTGACATCAAAGCACGTGAATCGACGCACAAATTCCCCTAAACACCAATTTTCGGATTAAAGTGGATCTCATTTCAATCTCTGCAGCCAATCAACAGCAAGTAAAATGTTCCCTAAAAACGCTCAGTAAATCAATAAATCAATCACAGCCAAAGTCAGCAGAGTGGTGACAGTGATTCATCAGGGGACGCAATACTGGGAATTCCCAATTCGGGCTTTAAAAGAACAGTACCCTCAAAGGTTGGCAGTGAATCATGATGGATTTGTTTTTGAAAACTGCAAAAATGATGAGACTTGAGCTTGACAGAGAGAGGGGCATGGAGTCTGAGGGAAAAAAGAAAAAAGAAGGAAAGAAAGCAGGAGAAAAACAGGAAGGTGGAGAGAGGTGAAAACCAAAACTACTTTTTCTCCCAAGCATCACATTCGAGGCTACATTCCTCTGCTGGTTTCTCCGAGAAACAAGCGGCTGGAGACCCGGGGACGCAGCAGGGGAGACGCCATTGAATTCCACCGAGGCTTCTGGAAAACATCCAAGCGGAGAAGAGGAGGGAGCGAGGAAAAAGATTAAGAAACACTTCACCTATTGAGAGAGAACCCAGTGCAGCATGCTCCCACACACACACACACACATTCAACAACGTCCAGCGAGTTAGGAGTGAAGTTACAGGGCCTGGTCTAAATTTGTGACAGATATTGAGTGAGGCAGCTCTAAGGCCTTAGAAAAGGAGCCATGGTTAACACTCATGAAGGGGGAGAAATCTCATTTAGGATACTGAAGCTGACACTTGGAGTTTAAGCTGCTTGCTGAACTCTTACCATGCACACTTCTGCATTTTCTTTTTCTAATCTAAAGGCCCGGTTCCCATACTACGGACAATAGACTCTCATGCTGAGGAATCGCTTAATTCCTGTCCATGTTTCCCTCTCCAAATAGTAAGAAAACAAGTGTACGGACGCGTCTCTCTATGTTAAACGAAAAGAGCTTAGTTTGTTCCTGTTTGATTCTCTAACAGTTGGTGTGTTTCTGGGGAGAATTCAGGCCCTTCGTCGTTCCTCTAACACAAGGTACCGTACCGGTGACTGTTTCACCGATGCCGAGGGAAAACACTGACACAATTCGCCTCCATCATCTGGCCCAGATTTACGGCAGCTGGAAAGAGGAGCCACGATGCCTAATAACCGCCACACACATACAGATCCGTCCAACCCGCACCGGAGAAAGAACAGTAAACGGCTAATTTTAGTCCACAGTTGCTTCTTGGGAGACATTTTGTGCGACAGGCTCCCCCTCGCTGCCTCACTTTTTCTAGTTTCCAGGTGGAAGAGAGAGGAAAAAAAACAAAAGTCAAGCCTCATGATGCAGTGAAAATGATCTAATTAGGGAAAACAGGAGTGCTGCCTGAAGCGAACACCAACATGTATCACAAAAAAAACACCAAGCGAACAGCAACATTTTTTTTTCTTTTTACCCGACAACCTCGGCCAGATTCATTTTTTAAATACAACAGGAGCTCCAAATGGGTTTTGGCTGCCGTCCAGGGTGTCTGGTAGTGATGATAAACCCACCAGCATTTGGCCGGCGGCTGATGTTAATTTCCCATTGTGTTTAAAACAACAACAGTGAGGTATTGCCGTGCAAAACTGGAATAGTGGCTGTGATGACAAGGAGGCTTAGATATTTTTATAGCATGTTAAGCAACAAAGTAACACAACTCATATCAATTACAGGAAATAATTAATATCCCACTTGAAAGGATGGAAGGACAAGGCAAATTTGTTAAAAATAGCAGTGAGATTTTCAACATGAGCCCATCGGCAGCTGCTGCAGGCTGCTTGAACCTATCCTCGTTATCCACCGAAAAGGACTAATTTGGAGCTGTGGGTTTTGTGTAGCACCGTGAAACAGAGGTACAGTGATTACCCCAAATGGGGCCCGGCTCTTCCACTGTTGGCTCGACTAGCCTCCTCACTGGGGACCTCATTCACTGCAATTACAAAAAAAACAAAAAAAAAAGAGGATCCCCATATGCGGCCAAGCAGAGCGGACAGCGTTTGCTCATTCACTGGCTACAGGCGTTATGCAAAAAAGGCTTCTGTGGGAGACGGATGTGTGTCTGTATGCATCTTTCTCCCTCTCACAGTGCTGCAATCTCGCCCTTTTCTCAGTCACAGTGAGCGTAACACCACGTCTCCTTTTCGTCCCTCAGTGGGGGCCCTCTTCGTTTCTTCCCTACCCCCATCCGGCTCCCTTTCAGAAACAGTAATTGTTTCTTCCTCGGCAATAGTCTTCCACTCACTAAGTATTAATCTCTCTGTCTCGCTCGCTGCTTCCTTTCCCTTCCGAGCTCGGAGGCAGCGCCGTCTGTGGCCCTGTCTTTGAACCCAGCACATCTAAATGGTTCCACGTGGCTCCGCGTGCTCACACCCACCTTTATAGCAACGTAACAAAATGCATTCTTGCATTGAAACGGTGCCAGAGAAAAGTACCGCACCTACATGCTCATGTCTCACCCCGATGTGTCACATGTCTAACCAATCCCACGGAAAGCCAAAAGACCTCTTTCAACCTGATGTTTTATGTACGAGAGGTCAAACTTTCGGGTCAGCTGCAGAAGGAACAATAAGGAGTAGAAGTAGCTGAGAGGAAAGTCAGCCCAGAGTCAGAAGTCCCTCTCTGAGGTCTCTGACCACAGGAATGAGACAGTGAATGCCAACCATTACATAATACTGCACGGTTCCTCTTGTGCGAGACTCGAGCACGCTGCATCCACATGTTTCTCAAACTCGGGTTCGGAGCACCACACTCCCAGAAAATGTCTAAAGACTGACATTTTGATATTTTTAGAACCACGGTGAGGTTAATATGGATGGAAATGACTTCTGAAACGGTGCTAAAACGCCGCTTTACAAAGAAAACGTATTGATGTGTGACTGTAGCCTCAGCGCTGAGGAGAGGATGATGAATCACCCATGGATTTAAATGATTAAAAAAACAATCCATTATTTAGTCACATTCATTCCTCTTTCGCATCTATGAGAGCGTCATGTCGGGAAGGATATTACATCTGCAAATCTAATCAAATATTTATTTTAGTAATAGGTCCATAATTAACTTGTCTTAAGAGTCGGTAGAACTGCAGGGCAGGTCGTAGCACTGTATACGTACCTTCAACATAGGTTTAATATGTTACAGTGCTGGATTGAGCCCGGGACTGGAGGGTTTTAAGACAGACTCACACACACACACACACACACACACACACACACACACACACACACACACACACACAGAAGGTCTCTGCGGACGATGATGAATGAGGCCTGCCAATGCTACTGTTAGTTCTGTAAGCGCTCCCAGAAAGCAGAAAGAAAGAACGAGATTATTGGGAAGATCAGAAGTGAGCGGTTTGGACTGGGGTGGATGGAAGAGAAGAGAAGAAAAGAGAAAATCTCATCTCTGCCTTGCTGAGACGATGGGTCATAAACTCGCAGAGATCACAGAGGCGGCGCTGAGCCTCACCCTGAAATGACTACATCTCACTGTCTTTAAACATCACCTTGGCCCTGCCCACACCTCCAAACCATTGCCGACTTTAAAAGACAAAGAAACACGAGCGTAGTTTGGCCCCAAGCGTCATCTCTTATCACTTTGTGCTTTGTCTCTCTTTTCTCTCACCAGTGTAAACAACAGATAAAAAACAATTCTATGAGATAGACAACATGGTGGAAATAAAGAATCTAAGCTGAGTTTTAACATGCTTCAGGGTAAAATACTGCAGTAGAGGACATACAAACCATTCTAGCTGACCCAAAGCTTAAAAAGGACTCTAAAAATTGTAACTGCCTGGTTCTGTGCATATACGAATTCACTGATGGGAGGCTGCGTTACAACCAATTTCCTCTGCTCCTGTTGGGGCCGAAACAGCCAAGGTCTCAGCTGTGGAAGCACAACATACCTCTGTTGTGGAGGAGGGATGACCCACAAATGTGTTTCTTACATTTGGACGACACGATGCAAGGACATTCGGATCACGAGAAACAAAAATGAAATGGGAACTCTAGAAGGAATACAAAGAAAAGTCTGACATAGTGTCTCCGTGTTACTTCACAGCTCCTTTCGTCTTTTAAGACACTTCTTTAAAAAAGGTGTGGATGACTCGCTATCTTCCCTTCTCATTCCTTTCATATCTGCTTCTTCCACATGTGTCATTTACTCCCATGGCAGCCGACAGCACAAAGGCCCATCCATTTGAAATGTCAACCACTCCACATCGCAGCCAAGGAGCGAGCGAGCGTGTGTGCGCATAACGTGGCAGGGGACTTGTAGCTCATTTATCACAGGGCTTGGGGGACTGATAGTCCATCAAATGATGTTGTCTATAAAGCGGTTCTATCACTAATCCTTATAACCCTCCCCCCTATAGTCTTGTATCTTTCCCCGCACACATACACACATACACGCACAAGGTCAGGAGCCGTGCAGATCATAAAGGCACAATCCAATCATGCAACAAAAACCCCACAGTGATCTTATTGCGCCCCGAACACGCCACCTCCCACACACATGCAAACACACACTCCCGTCCAGCCTCTCCTGCTATCAGCTATCAGTGTGTTTTTAAAACTCCTGGCATCCACGGAGAAGGTCAGTCTTGATAAGGATATATTGGATGGTCTTGCGGGGATTAAGGTCAAGTAAGCAGGACAGGACAGACACCAAGACACCACTGATCGACAGAAAAAAACTATTATATCATCTTTGAGAGAGACTAAATGGGACGTCAGGGCACATGTGGCTCCATATGTGCAGGTCTTAACCACTATAAGTGTTATATATGCATTGACTGAACCAATAGGATTTCTTAGCGAGGGCAGGTCCATGGGGGGTGCGTTTAACTGAGCTCAACTGGTCCCCGGGGGAACCAGCAGGACTTCATCTTTGACATCATAATGTAGTGCAGGTCAAAGCTGGAATAGGAGGACGCTGCAGATGTCTGACAAATCGGTAGTGAACTACAGCTGCAGGTGCCATCACGAAGGTTCATTAGAGAATAAGATGTGTGCAAATTGTGGATAAATGTGTAAAAAAAAAAAAAACCACCAGACCAGTGTATGTGGGACTGACTCAAAATGCATCACAATGAAGGAACATATCAACCAGTGCATGTTGTGGCTTATTAATGTGTTTTTAATTGAGCTCTATGGTACAGAGGAATAAGTTATATTAAGCTCTGGATACAAAGGCAATGTTTGACTGTTTGTCTTTCATGACCTTTGTTGACAATAACAAATATATAGAATATTGTTAAGTAAATGTATCATATTTTCTTTGCATTTGGAAGATTATCTATGTTGTTATATAATTTTAGTCAGATTATTTAATCCAGTCATTTCATTTTCTTCCATTTTACACACTCAACTATAATACTGTGTATTGGGCTTTGAGCGCTGCCAAAACACAGGAGACATACATTCACTAATGTGCCTGAAGGCATCATTTGTAGACACAGACGGAGGACTGAAGCGGCTGCTGCTCTGCTAAATTGCTCCTCACACAACGCTGCATGTGTAGACGCGGTGTAAGGGGGACGGGACTGCAAAATTATAATTTTCTACTCAATTTGACTCACTCAACATGAGTTTTGTACAATTCAATTAAATCCGTGTTTGAATGCTGCACATTCCAGGCCCTATTTCCATTTAGAAACAGGTGTGAGTTACAGTGAAGTGCAGTCACTTGTTCCTTTTCCCTGAGTTTTATTAATCTCCACCACACAAACCAAAATGGTTTCCTCTGGAAAGTTCCCTGATGCTGTGGCCTCATGATAAACTGAGAGAAACTGGGGCAGGAGGCTTTACTTCATGCAACAAAGTTTCTCCCCGACACACAAGTAAACGCTGCAGCTTAAACAGATTAAAACCTTTAAAACAATCAAATGTCAAATGGACCGAGTCAAAAAGTGTACATGACGTGTACATCTGTGGAGGCTTGAATGTGTGTGAAGGAATATCATACACTGTGAAAACAAATGAAGTTACATTCAAATCCACAAATAGGCTCTGTGAAACCAACCCACAGCAAATGAGTAACACACATCCTCCATTATTCACCATGCAAACACACACATACAACACGTCCTCGCCACCTTCAATTATTTACCGGGTGGGAGTGAGCGACGAGGTTCTGCACTCACACACTCCTAACATGCTTCTTCCATTCCACATTAATATTGAAGCGTCCATGTGTGTTAGTGTGTTGGTGTGCGGTCACTAATGCAGCGTGTGCCAATGTTTTATTTATGCAGTGTATAGTATTTTCTCAAGCTCGGAGAAGAAAGAAAATGACAATAAATAATACAAAATACTGATTATCAATAAAAAACTACAGCATGTGCTATACGCAGAAGCTGAACTGCCTATTTTTTCCTGTCATTCCATGAGAGGGAGAAGCTGCATTAGATTTAAATGGTATTTAGGCTCTGTGCCTCTAAACACACAAGAGTCCGGATAAAACTCTGTAGGATTTCCTTTTGATCGAATGGGTTCCACGTTTCCCCTCATGGGAATCTGGTTAATGGAGTCCGTTCACTGTGCTGAGCGGAGGCCACATTCCAGACTGAAAGCCTGCGGATACAGCTGACTTCATTAACACCAGAAATATCATAAAGACGTCGAATTTTAGAGGATGAAAGCCCTCAGTGTCAACCACCTGGATCCAAGAGTTGTGGCTTTATTGAAGAAGCATGCGGTACCAGAACATTTCAAATGTTATTTATTTAATAATGAATTATTCAAACTGAATTAATTTCCCCATTTTGAGTGTGCACACTTTGCTTTATTCTCTGTGTAAAATAAAGGTCTTGGACTTGAGAAAACAAAGGGTCAACCCCAGTTCAACAGCCACATGCCGTTAGGGATGCATGGATCGGCCCGATACGGACTCTATTAAGTGGATCGGATACGTGACCGATCCCCATTAAATGCTAATATTTTCTGTTCTGCTCCGGTCATGTGCTGCTGGTTTAAAATGAAATGTACATAATCACTTGGTGTTTGGCCACTTAAGTCTCATAAAAACATGGAATAAAATAGGTTTAAATTCAAACATCAACCATAGGAAGCTCAAGCCAACATTAAAACAGTGCTACAGCATGCCAGCGCTGTTACTTAAAGTGTAAAAGAAATGGCACTGGCAAGGAAAAAAAAAGAGTCCTGTGCTTCAGATCTTTAAAATGTATTGCTCTTATTCTGCAGCCCCTGCCTGAGGTTTTAAGATAACAGGCTCAGTTAATGAGCAAACCTCCCATTTTACCTCCATGTGGTGGGAAAATGCCCAAACAAGTGCCAACATTAGTGTAAGCTGCAGGCTTATCTCTTGATTCACACGTTACACTACACCTAGTGAACAAATACGCTGGAAGGCATTGTAACAGGGAAAAGACAGATTAGGTGTGTCAAGCTCAGGAGACAATGGCTCCCTTATTTCACCGAATGTGTGATAAGCACTTAAAACAACAGTCATTCATTTGGTTCCATGCTTTTCTCCTCACTTCTTCCCTTTCTTTCACCTGAGCAGCGTTCCTCAACTCAACTCTTTCTCCTGCTCTCTCATTTCCTTCTACCCTTGTGTCCGTCTTTCCATCTCCACTTCTGCCCTCATTATTACTCCCAGTCCAGTCTTCTGCTGGTTCGCATTTCGCTCTTGTGACAGAAACTAACAAAAATGAGCCTAGACAACAGTGAGGGAGAGTGTGTGTGAGTGCAGAATTAGTATTTTGTCAGCTGATGCGTTCTGCTCTCCCGTGGTCTGAGCAGTGACGTCTAAGGATGTTCCACCGAGATAGGACATCTAATTTGTGTGTGTGTGTGTGTGTGTGTGTGTGTGTGAAAAAAGATAGGGTGAAGAGATCCATGTCATGAGGAGGACTGCTGCTGCTTTGTGGAGAACCACAAGCTCGGTGTTCCTGCATCAATTTGAGAAGACATCTATTTAGGATTTTGAAAAATGCTAAAAACACACATCCAGATGACATCCCTCACACACACACACACACACACACACACACACACACACACACACACACACACACACACACACACACGATCCCAGCACTCTGTCAAACTGTCCACTCAGCCACAGACACATCCTCAGGCACTGACACACTAACAACCGCATACATTCCTGGCATTTTCACAAGAGCCAATTACGGCTCCCCGAACTGGCAGCTCTGGATGGTCTACAAGCCAGCTGAGGCAGTGACTCGCTGGAATCTTTCTTAATTATCATCACAAAAACTCCCCAAATTCTAAGCCGATAATACAGCGGCTGCTTTTCCTAAAAAAGGCGTGCAAAATCGCCGGGGAGGGCAAGCAAACCAGACTCGCTGTCAGCTCGCCGGCAGGCACTAATTCAGAAATTCAAGACCGCTCCCATCCAGAGATGGCATACCAAAGCGCCGCAGCACCGATGTCATTAGAGCTGCTGCCTGTGCAGCCTCTCAGAGGACCCCTCTCTCCAAACAGCATTAGGAAGCCAGAGAGCTGCCGTACACAGACGCACGCCTCACCTCCATGCAAGCGCACACTCTCACTCAGTCCATGCAGAAATTCTCAGAGGTTCAAAACACATGCTTTGGATGCCTGATCTGGGTGAACGCTGGCTCGAATCTACAAACAATATACAGCTATGATTGAGTAAATGAGTGATTGGGAGCAAAAACATAAAGATGGGAAGGCAGATAGTGTCTAGAAATGGAAAGATAGTGACACGAGTGACAGATAGAGGACAGCCTATTATAAACAGGCCATGAGAGCACACGTTCTGTGCAGCGGCAGCCTTGGTGGGAGGCCTGTCGGCATTAAATCAGCTCGGAGAAAGGCAGAGGCCGGGATGCAGAGAGAGAGAGAAAGTGAGAGAAAGACAGAAAGGGAGTAAGAAGCTGCAGTTTGTGTCTCTGAGGCCGGATCAGGGGTCAGTAGGCGCGGTGTGCTCAGACAGGAAGCTGGCTTCTATCCCACTTCCTGTGTATCTCCAGGAAGCGGAGAGAGATGAGATAAGACTCAAGGTAAATGGAATATAGCGAGGCATCTTCTTGCAACCACAGCTAATGAAAAAAAAAAAAAACATTTGAATATCCACACTGATGCGCTACACCTGATTTGCATCGGTCATTAATGTGCGGGTGCGGCAGGAGGCTGGTGAACAGATAGTTGAGACGGACAGACAGATCCTTAGATAAGAAGACGGACAAACACACAGAGAAACAGGGCAGACACGGTAGCTCAGCTGTTCCCCTCAAAGCATCACTGTGCTTCTTTAGTTAACACTTTACACCGGAAGACTACCTACACGCTCATTTTAAATCACTCTGGATTAAAAAAAGGTCCACAAAATCCCCAAATTATGTCTGTAATCATCCAACACCACATGTAAGAAGAGTCAGACCCACACACACAGACATTACTCACCGATATCTGGAAGACTTCCTGTGTGTCATCCAGCATCTGGACCCTTATGGAGACTTGTCGCCCCGCAGACTGTGCAGGAGGACGCAGGCCCGGCTCCAGGGTGGACACCCCGAAGCTATCCGGGGCGCCCAGCCTCTGCCCGGCTGTGGACGGCCTGTCGGCGGGTTCGACCATGGCGCCAGACGCCGCAGGAAGGGGCTCTCGAGCTGCAGGCACCTCTGTTCACGTCTGGAGGATAAAATGAAAAGAATAGTTTTAGATGTTAGTTGTTCTCAGAATGTAAGGGTTACAATTTGTGTCTTTTTATGGGATTCAAGCCAGTAAAGCCAACTGTTCAGTCTGTGTATTTTTGGCTTCTTAAACACACAGTAGGCAGTTTTAAGCCAGAAGGATCAGGCATTTCTTCTAACATCCAAGCCCTCATCCTAAATAGCGCATTTACATCACATCCTGTGTGATGGTAAATGTATGTACACAATTCCCTTGTAAGATATTCCTGTATTCTTTTTCTAGGGAGCAAATTTTGTGGGTTTGTGGGGATTTTGAGGGGAAAACAGAGATTCTCTCCATCAACCTTCCCATAGAACATGAAGGTTAAAACTTTCTTAAATGTGGAAAAAAACACAACATTTGTGTCATATTTAAAAGCAAGTAAGAGGTTATCTTGTGGCAATGTAGAAAACTTTCCTTGGGAGGGAAACTTTGTGCTTAATTAGTTCAAGAAATGTGTGAAAACTCCTGCCACATTTATTCAGTCTAAGTTGAATTGGCCTTCCATAATGCAAAAACCACCAGACATTAAGTCATTTAGAGATTTTTCATTGGTCAGGATGATGAAATGAGTGTATAAGCCTAGACTAGAACAGCCCCGTGTAGAATATCTGAGCTTTTGGCCTATGCACACGGACAGACGTGTCTCACACCACGCTAGACTCACACTCCACACACACACACCTGCAGCACATGCAAGTGGGATTTACTGAGTTTCCTCCAAACCAAGCACGGAGCTCCGCTTAAGACCAGTTCAGACTTGAATCAAAGCTTCACAAGTAGGGCAGATGAGATACGGTCTGAGAACACACAAAGACACTCAACCCCCCCCCCTCTTTCAGACTCAAACATGCACACACAAACTTTTCAGTTCCCCCACCTCCGTCCCACACTTGATAAACCTCAACCTCAGACAATAAATACGGTCTCAGACGGTTGGTGACATCACGGCCGAGGAATGTTTTAGAAGATGGACGGAGGGGGTGTTAGGGCAATGTGGGTGTGTGTGTGTGGGTGTGTGTGTGTGTGTGTTTGTGTGTGTGTGTGTGTGTAAGTGGGTAGTGTACAAAGAAAATCAAACACAAAAATCTCTCAAATCTCTTTTTTCTCTGTCGGTGGAATTGCGGTTTTGTCTTCAGTTCAGTCACATTCGGTCCTGCACAGAGCCTTCACGTCATTACTTGTTAAAAAAAAAAATCTTTAAATCAATATGTCATTAGGGACCTATTGGACATCATGTAGATTAACAGGCTGTTAGATCCCTCTTTGTAGTCACAGGTTTACAGAGGCCCTCTGCCTTCTTCCCCTGAGCAGCATCTATACTCAGCTAAGTTAAGTGAAACACACACTGCATTCGTGATGGTGTAAAATCCTCCTTTGTTCCAGCTCACCAGCAGCACTGTGCATCCGAATAAACAGACAATTCTAAATATTTAGGGGAAAATGGGTGGCGCAGTGAGCGGGGGAAGACCTACATCAAAGACACGGCAATGGCAAAGATCCACCCTGTACAAGCGTCCTTCACCATGTCCAATGTAAGGTCCGTATTTCAAGACCAAGTACAGTATGTCATCGGGTGTCTCCTCCAAATGTGCCTGAGAAATACAGCTTTCTTTTGCCAAAATCTGGAGGGTAAAGCTGGTGTATAATTTGCGGTCTTTCTCAGACTATGCTCAAAGCCGCTGAGTGCCGGTCACTTCTCCCTGCGAGGCCATGGGACAGAAAGTGCAGCGACACTGTGGTGACGCCTCTGTGCACCAGGGGAGAGCGGGCGAGTAAGTAATTCAATCAAAAACACCAGTCACTTGTTCCAGCTTCTCCACTGTGAGGGTTTGCTACTTTTCTCTGTTTTATTTGATTTAATTTAATATTTTTGGATTTCGGACCGTTGTCCAGACAAAGAAAGCTACTTTAAGATGTTTGATGTTTGGGCTTTAGGAAATACCGACAACTATTTTCTGACATTTCATAGGCCAAACCATTCATTGAGAAAATCACCAGCAGATCAATTGCTTATGAGAATAGGCGTGAGTTGCAGCCCTACTGCAGAGCCTGCGGTCCTCCGAAGGCCAGACGGTCCAAAGGAAGAGGCCCCGGAAGAGGCGCGCAGCCAGCGAATGCCAACAAGCTCTAGGGGAGCCGCTCTGGAGCTGACCTCTGACCTCAGTGTGAAAGTGGACTACTTCTTCCTGAATCAGTTACCACAAAAACATATACCGTGTACTTATTCGCCAAGAAGAAAAAACACGTACGCACTAATGTGTAGTTGCACAGAAACACGCCTAATCCAGCCTTTAGTTTCCAAAGTGAGAACACTGCCTTCTACTAAACCCTCCACCTGCACACAAACGAGTAACCTCCCTTCACCTCTGTGACAAAAGCCGAAACTGGAGCCTGGCCAGGGAAGTGGCCCGACAATAAAAAGGGACCTGACATTCAAGTTACTCATTACACCTGTGGGAACGCTCACTTGTTCTTCCCCCCCGCTGCGCTGAAATGAACGCAGAGCATCCGTCTGAAACGCTGAGTACTTTCTGCCTGACAAAAAGCTCCTCCTCCAAGACGTGCT
Source organism: Lateolabrax maculatus (assembly GCA_031216445.1). Lineage (NCBI taxonomy): Eukaryota > Metazoa > Chordata > Actinopteri > Acropomatiformes > Lateolabracidae > Lateolabrax > Lateolabrax maculatus. The sequence continues at coordinate 5,254,445 of CM062215.1, read as the reverse complement.
CTTGGAGATAATCTGCTTTTAAAACCGTACGCTCGCTCAGTTAGGGGTTACCGACTTACCTGCTCTCCCCGAGCAAAAACAAGCGTCAACTCAGAGCCACTTTCAAGGCTCTACCTAATCACTCGCCAACGAGCAGGCGCCAATTACCCCTGACAAACACCAGTAGATCATATTCTGCAGCCGGCAGGGTCGGTTTGCAGGTTAAATTTCAGGCTTTTAAGGCTGTTTTAAACCACAAACACACAACAACAACTACAGTTAGAGAGTTCTTTTCCAAAAACAGGGTCCAAAAAGCTCATCCCTGGGCCTGCAATTGCACCAAAACACAATACAGCGACTCCCACAGTACTTTCAATGAGTTTTCCCTCATAAACAAACCCATAAATGTTGGCTGGGTTGATTTAGGACCTTGAAAATAACACGCCAGTAGTTCATTTAGAGTTATCCCCTATTTTGGATCAATTTCACGACTCAAAGAGTGGAAATTTGGAAGCAGGAGTTTCATCATCTCCTCGGGAGGGGCTGGGGATTATACAGCGAGTTAGTTGAGCAAGAGAGGAATACAGATCGAGCCGGTCACACAGGCACAAAGGAAGCCACTGTGGGAGCTCCCAGCAGCGGGGCTTTAAACTCGGAGGGGCCGAGGCCTCTCCACCAGCCTTTGAACTGGCGTTAGCTGAAAGTTTCCCAAGAGTTTGTGAGAGGGAAGCCAGGCTCTGGGAATCGGATGTGAGAGTGTGTGTGTGTGTGTGTATACACACAAGTGCATCAACATAGAAGGCTTTTTGTTTTACAGGCATTAAGAGGTCACAAAACATGGTTTTAATCGTTTTGCGGTTTAGAATTAGCAAATCAGTCTAAATTTTGAAGTTAAAATCAACCATTACATAATCTGGGTTACAATATTCACATGGCAGTTGCATAACAGGCACTGCCTGATGTACCAGCTATAAAACAGGTCTGACAATCAAGACTTCGATAAGGGCATTTTCAAAGCAACATGAGATAAAAGGAACCGACTCATCTGTGCACAGACGGTTAAATGCACCGGTATTATTATCATGGGAACACGTGCCTAAACTACAGAGAGTGCTATAAAAGAGGATCAGAGGTCACAAGCTGAAACTAAATGAAAAGGGATGTGATGGACATGTGACGTCGGGGGCGCCTTTCTATGTTATGTGATGCAGGGCTGCTGCTAAAGGTTAGTTGTATTATCACTCGATGTGATGACTAATAATTTAGTCTATAAAATGCAAATGCATTGCAAAGAATGCCTCCTGCAGTCCAAGGTGATGTCTTTAAATGTCTTGTTTTGTTCAAAACCCAAAGACACTCTGTTTCCTATGAGTAAACTAGTTTAAAACACAGAAAGAACCTGCAAAAATTCAGATGTGAGAAGCTGGAAGCAGTGAATTGTGGCATTTTTGCTTAGAGAAGAAAAAAACACGAGTGAGTGAAGAGAAAACGGAATATGTGGATCATTTGTAAAGACAGAATTTGGATTTACTATAAGAAAATGACAAGAAAAGTATGTGCTGAATGTTTAAAAGGCTATTCCCAGAGCGTCTGTTATCACTTGGAGGAGATCCTGTACTTAAGTTAGGCATGTTGCATTCACAGAGGAGCGCTGTGGGATATGATCAAAAGCTTCGGCAACAGCTAAGCAAGTGGATTTTACATGGAGGATATTAAACACATACAGCATGTTGTCCTGAGGAACCATAAACGGAGGACAGCCACTGCCCGGTCGTGTCACTTGTTGCCATCGTAACAACGGGATCGCACCGAGTCAACAGCTCCTGACTGTCTGAACCGTGAAGTGACACCCGGACCACGTCCACCACGACCTGACGAGCACAGGGTGAGGGCGAGATCAAGGCCACAACACGGCGCGCTCACACCAGATCGATGGCAGCGCTTGATACCACGTTTTTTTTATCAAGGTGACACTCTCCCCACCCCACAACCCCCACCCTGCCGAGCCATTACAGCTGCTCCGCCGCCCTCGGGAGAGTTTCTATTGTGAGGCCGTGTGTGAGGGAAGAAAGCCAATTCCTCCCGGTGCTGGGGCCGTGATATTGATTGCAAATAGAAAATAATCAAATAAGGGAACTGGCAACAGGGCGAGCTCGGTCATAAAGCAGACCGGAGCGCAATGTGAGCAAGACAATGCCCCCCCCACTGACCCTGTGCGCTGACCTCACCCAGAAGGGGGGGGCACCAAAGAGAGCACATGTCCCCCCCTACAGATCAATAAAGGGACTGGCTTGGCAGCTGATGTTATCACCCCATAGGTGCCATATATGCACCCCCCCCCCCCACACACACACACACACACACACACATTTAACACACACACACGATCAAGAACACAGTTGGCAGAGCCCAAGCTCCAGGATGTAGGTTAGCAGAGTAATCCTTTAGGCCAGAGTAAAGATGTCAGTAGGCTAAGGCAGCCTGATCACACTCAAGAGTCAGGATGTGTGTGTGTGTGTGTGTGTGTGTGTGCGCTCAATGTTAATGTGCATGTGTTGACACTGGCAGGCTTAGCCCACAGTGAGGTTTGGTGACTGGAAAGGCAGCAGGGAACAACAGGAAAATCCACAATAAAATAAAACAAACACACACACACACACACACACTTCACCAGTTCCAAACTATGAGATGCACAAAATATGAACTTAAAGCTGCAGTGTAAACGTCCAACACAGCCGCTGTCCTCGTCTATCACTAAGCTCCCGGTAAAAGCAGCTCAGCCGATTAGAGAACCGAACAGGCTGGCTCATCAGACACCACGCACTGTTGCGTTAAGACGCCCGAAAGCCTCGAAGTGGAAACGCGTTTCTGCAACAAATCTGGCTGCACGCACAGAGAGAAGAAGTGCTGCGGCGACGTGTAACCTCGCTCCATAATCCGGCGGATAGCGCGATTTCCTTACCCCCCCCTCTCTCTCTCTCTCTTCCTTCAGGATCCACACACTGTCCGTCAGGAAAAAAAAGCTTTTTAAAAAATGTGTCTCCGGCGCAGAGGGTAGATCCGGCACGGTGCGGGCAGGAGTCGAGGTTTTCCGGGTCCCGTGTGCGCCGCCGAGCCGCTCCCTCTCAGGTGGGACGTGGTCTCTGAGCGGTGGCCATTGGAAAAAAAAAAAAGCGAAATGCGGGCGAAGCGAGCGCTGGGCTTCCTCCTGGAACAATGAGGAGCCGAGCACACCGCCTCCGAGCCGAGCACGGGCACCCCGGCGCTGCGGAGGCAGGAGGCGGGGGGGTGGGTGAACAGCGCCACCGCATGGTTGGTTTGGGAAAAACGCGTTGTGCTGCATTTCTTTTACTATATTTACCTCTGCTCCGCTGCATTTCAAAGGGAAAACATTCATCTAATACAATAAGTTACTTGTTACCACAATGCACGCATGGATCATGGTGCTTATTATTGGTTTAGACTTTTTATTTCTTACTTTATTGATCCCGGTGCACATCCTGGTATATGAGGTAAATGATGCACGCATTATTATATCACTGTGCACCCCCTCGTCCTCCCTCCAGCTGTAATATCTCGGTCTCTCTCGTGCACCTGTAACTCCTTCTGTTGCACATTAACAGTCTTTCAACATGTCTCAGGTACATTCCCCTATATTTCTGTATATATAGGCCTATTATGAAATGAGTAATCCCGTGTGATGAGTATTAAGTGTATTTTAATGCTAATGCTGTTGTACTTTTACTTAAGTTAAATGTGAAATGCAGGACTTTTACTTGTGACAGAGTATTTCTACACTGCCATTACTACTTTTGCCAAATAAAAGTTATGAATACTTCTTCCACCAATCGCCTTTAGATTCATTTGACAATATATATTCTATTGTCAAATCTGAGAAATTAACATTATTAATTTAAAATGCTCAAATCAATGCCTCTTCCTTTCATGGAGAGTTGAAGCCTATTTGTAATGCAGTACTTTTAAATGCAGTAAGTAGTCTAAGTAATGTATCTGACTACTTCTTCCACCACTACTGGTAGAATCAGCTGTTGTGCATAAATTGTAAGTACATGTTGTTCTTAATCTTAATTTCTTAGTAATTGCAAAGTGGGAAATTTGTTGTACACCGTGAATAAATAGTAATATTTAACTTTTACAGTATTACCTATCAGTATCGTTCAGAGCGTGTGTCAACGGGGAAAAGGGAAAGTGGCCCGTACGGGGATCGAACCCGCGACCTTGGCGTTATTAGCACCACGCTCTAACCAACTGAGCTAACCGGCCACGATGTCACACTCAAAAACAGCTTATCATAAACGAAAAAACACGTCAACTTCTACCCTTTAAAACTGTAGTTAAGACACAAGACAACACAACTTAAAGTCACTATATTACATTAAAAGAAAACCTAACTTTAACCCGCGAGCGACGACGTCTTTCCAGCCGTGAGGTGGCGACCGGGTCCGTCGCCATGGTTACCCCGGAGAGAGGGCGAGACGGCTCACGTGACGCAGCAAGATGGCGGCCACACTGTCGGATGGATGTGAGTGTGAGTATCATCTGCTAACCCCCAGCAACAACACACCGGCGTGTAATGTCACGTCGCTGGGAACCGCCGTCGGTTAACTTTGGTTTTATTGCGAGGCAAACGTTTTTCCTCACAGTTTGACGTGGAAAAGAAAGCAACAAACGGCCGTCAGTTGGCTCCGTTTCATCCTCGGTTCAACTAAAGTAACGCAGACCGAGTCCGCTAACGTTAGCTCTCTCACAATGTGAGCTTCTTCGTTTCATGTTTGTCGTTACTCAGCTGCTTTCACTTTACTTTTTTTTCTTTCTTTTTTTTTTTTGTCTGCTCTCTTTCAGGATTTAAACTGAGCGGGTCCTTTCTTTTTTCCGCTGGATATTTGGGATCTGCTGGTTAATTGTTCGTCCTCTTCATCACATCACAGACTCAAGATGGCCCTAAATGTCTTTGGTAAGTTGCATCATATTATTAATCAGATATTGATAAAGATAGTGTCCTTTGTGTATTTATGGTGTGTGTGTTTTGCTTGGTTGTGGCTGGTACGTTGGTGCATAATCTAATGACTAATGTGGTCAGCCATAATTATATTATCTTCATGTTTTTCAAATGTATTCTGGTAAAACTAGGAGAGCATTTATAGTCACTGGTTACTTTGCAGATTAAGGTTTTACATACAAATTATATGGTCAGCTTCTAAAATATGATGCATTTTTATAGATTAAACTGTCCAATAGTGTAAAGAGTAGTTAAACATGGCATTGCATTACCTGTTTCAACGTTAAAGTGCTGCTTACACTGTAATGCATCCGCCATAATAATTAATCCATAATTACATAACAATATAAACACTGACAGGGCTCCTTCTACTAGATACTGTAATACTTTTGATACTGAAAGTAGTTTGCAGTACTTTGCAACATTTTGAATGCAGGAGATTTAATGCAGTATTTTTGTATTGTTTCTCCCTTTATTGTGGTAAAGGATCTGAATACCTCTTCCACCGTTGATATAATGTAGTTGGTTATTGGTAGAGCAGAGGTGACAACAAGTAGGCTTATTAAATACTACTTACTTAGTAAGCAGTATTTAATTTAGTGTTTTAGTTAGTAAGTATTTAATGATGCCTGAAGTGTAGGTGGTGCTCGGTCTAACATCGGTCTTTATTTTTTGTTAAATGGCTTTTTTTTTTTTTTTTTGAATGGTAACTAGAAATTTCAGCCATCAGAAAAGCTGTGATGAAGAAAAAAAACGTCGTATTTCTCTTTGCACTGTAATGTGTTAACAGTATAATCCCTCCCAAAAATATAAATTCTCAACTACAGCACCAATGCATCCCAACTGTCCTTGCAGCACTTCGGTAAAAGCACTTGGTTGTATTTCTTTCCACCCCTGTTGCAGACACTGTGTGTTGTCAGCAGTCGATATGTTATGTCTGGTTTCTCGTGAGTGTGTCTGTCTATGAGCGTACATTGCCTTGAGAAAGAGGCTGAGACACTCGCCCTGCGGAGGATTTGGAGTTATTTTGAAGACAGGATACCGGGACGACGGGTGTTGAATAGATAAGAGCACAGAGTATACGGAGACAGGAAACCGGCTGTTAGTTTTACCCATGCAGAGAAGATGGAAGACAGCATATGCCTGACTTTGCAAGATGCTGGCAAAAAGACGGCAGAGCCTTAAGATGTATATTCATTTCCATCATCAAAATGTGTCTGTTTCCTACTGATTTTTGAATGTAGATAACAAATTTCCATTTTTTAAGAGAAAAAAAAGATGGCATTTGTGAAAAAAACAGTGTATTAACCATAACCATGTAACATACTGACCTTAAAATGTCAGTATGTTACATAGTGTTAAATAGTGTTGCATTTAAATTAGTATTAGATATTGCAAAAGGTGTACTGCACCACTGCTCTGTATTTGCACCGTTGCTTCACTCTGTGAGCCTCAGTGAGTCACTGAATAAATGTGCACAGCACTGAATTTGAACCTGAAAGGATTTCACAGTAATCACAGTGTAAATGCCCGTTAGCTACTGCAGAGTTCAGCCAAACTCCAACTGCGTGCTTGGGGCTGAAAATTGTTCCGTTCTTCTCAGCATCTAATGTTGCACAGAGTCCCACTTACTCTTATATTAGTGTCTGTGTTGTTTATGGTCTGCTCCAGCTGAACAAGCATTGAGGAAACCCCACTCTAAAGCTGATATCATCCTCAATTCATTGTAGACATGCAGCCCTGAGGAGGTGACGGCAAAACCTCATCTGAGTGTGAGAAAGATAAACGTCACAGTGAGAGCTCATTGCTTACATTGCAGTAAATTCCCGCAAAGCAGTGTAAATTAATCTGTCACAGCTTTCTATGCTCCACAGAGTAGATTTATTCATTAAGTCACTTAGTCACCATTTATACTCAGTCAAGTTTTTGTTGTGGAAAAGAACGTCATCCATCAGCCTGATGTCTCAAAGTAATTGCACACAAACTAAAGAAAATAAAGTAGCGGAAAGCCTCGCCTCCATATGTCATGCTGTCAGTTTAGCTGTGAGCTATTTGGAAATGGCATTAATAAAACTGCTGCATTTTTCTTTTAGCAGTTCCAGAGTTTAGTCACGACGTTTGTATGATTGCTCCAAAATCCTGGTGCTCTTATCCCGCACCAACTTCTCATCCACTAAACCAGCATTTGATGTTTGATTGAATTTAAAAGGTCTGTTTGTGTTTGTACATTAAGCTCCCTGTGCATTCTCAGATAGACACTGTTTAATTTCAGCGATTTACATTAAGAAAGAAGATGAGATGAAATGAGAGGATCCTGATCTTATCTGGTTGGTGGTTCATATCAAAATTGAGACATAAAACAGGCAGATAAAATAAGCACTGATCTTTATATCATGGTTTGTCCACTTGGGGGCACTGTAGCAAAGCAAGTGTAAGACATTGTACTTCTCCTGTCCTCAGATCATGATGAATACAGGCCACCGGTGTGGAAGTCCTACTGTAAGTATAGATGGAACATTTATAAACTTTTATTTTCTTGAAAGTATTATGTGATTAGGATTTTTACACTCTCATTCTTTGCCTTGACTGTTTTCTTTCTGGTGGTAACGTGCGTTTTGCCGATAATGTGCTGTGTGTTTTCTGCCACAGTGTACCAGCTCCAGCAGGAGGCGCCTCACCCACGCAGACTCACCTGCACCTGTGAGGTGAGAACACCTAATTGTCAGCCAGCCAATGCTTAATTAGTCTGTCATGTCTCATGTTATTGTTGAGAAATTCACTTTTGGGCTTATTCTGCATCACTGAGCAGGCAAAGAAATCTATACTGTTACATTTTAAAAAGCCAAATTTTCTCAGCGACACTGCACCATAGTTATTTTTTAGTGGTAAAACTTTATGGTACTACTCTCCAAAAATATCACTTTTGCATTATAAATGGTCTGTAAAATTTAAGGAGGTGCCAGATAACAGATGTCGATGTGTTGCCATTTTGCATGCAAGAGCAACAATCCTTTGTGCTGTTTAGATTAACATGTGAAAATGGAGCTTAAATGACAAACAGGAGATCTGATGCTTTGTTTGAATTAAACCCAAAGCACCCTAAGGAGGTCAGCAGTTTAGTTAGTTGGATATCGTAACGTAATATATTTCCTTGTATCTTCACTTCGCCATACTCTATATTCTCCAACATCACATGCAGTTTTTGCCCTTGGTTTTAACAGCAGGTAAATGTGATCATTACCAAATGAAACAATACTTGTATGGATCAAGCCTCAAGCCAGCTGAAAAAGTTAGTGTGTGTCTTTGTGTGTGTGGGTTTGTGTGTTTGCGTTGATGTGTGTTTTGTCTCCTCCGAGACTGTATTCGCTGACTCAGCTTGTATCAGGGCTGATTGTTTTTTGCTGTAGTTCACCAATCCATTGCCTTCAAGGAAGGCATCTGTTAAGGCGGGGGCATCTACGGTCTGAAAATGTTAAACACTGCATGTAAAAGTATCTTTTAGTATTATTAAGGGAAGGCCTACATACTATAGCTGTATATTGTATTTGCTTCAGGAGGTATTAGCAGAGGAACAAGTGTAACAGGAAAGCAGGGAGAGGGAAATCGAGGATATCACGCTCTCCACTCCAGCTGTTGCTCTTTTTCTTAAAAGGAGAGATAAAGCCCTGTTGGTGATATTGATACAACGATCTATACAGAAGTTGGTGTCCTTAAACAAGCACCCAAGTTGTGTTTTACGATAAGTAGAGGCTCCGTTCTAGACGAGGGCGCCCAGGTGGTGCGACACGTTGCCAATGTCCACCGAATGCCACGCACCAACACGTCTGCCCACAGGGGAGGCAGCCACCAGATGTGTGTGTGTGTGTGTGTTGGGGGGGATAGCAGAGGTTTGGGGGAATCCAAGGGGGATTACAGATGGGGGGTTGTGTGTCTGCTGTTTGTGTTAATCTTTAAAACACAGTCCTCTTAGGGCATGGTGGATGGATGGTGGGATGTGTGTGTGATGCTAAATGAACAGCTGTTGGGTTTGATGCCCTGGCCTGGTCAGGTAGTCGGCAGTGACCCAGTTAACATCAGCAGACTGGCAGACAGACGGACTGGAAGAGCCCCCCCTGCCACCAGCAGCCCCATGTTGTCTGCTGGGAGTTCAGCCATATGTGATTTAATGATGCACCAATAAGCACTTATCTATGACTGGTACTTTTTAATGTGAGGTATGTCGGGGTGACATAAACAAGTGAAGACTGTCCTTTTAGCTGGAAGACGTAGGCTGTAAATAACGTTCAAGATTTGGGACTAAGCTTCATGCAAAACATCTCTTTGTCATTGAGTGCAATACATTTGTGAATATCAGTTCTTTCCAGTTTCAATTTGTCCATAATCCTGAGAAATAATATCTTTTCTCTGTTGCCTCCTACTGACTCCTACTACTGAGTTGGAGGCTGCTACAGGTCCATAATATATGTATATGTTGAAAAACGTACAGGCAGTGGATTTATCTCTTTTACATAATTGTTCCTTGTGTGTGATTCCAGGCTCTGCCAGGTAGACGTTTCACTCTGCACCAACTGATTTCATCATTTGCCTTTAAAACGCACTGTTTATGCAGAAGAGACTCGATGTGTTTCTCTTTCAAGCAGCGTTTTCCCTCCAGCACAGCACTCTGTAATGTGCAGTCAAGGGTGTCTATTGAGCATTAGTAATGGGTATTAGTCTGTCCGCTCCGTGCATGACCGGCCTCAGAGCAGTTTTGGTGGGTGTCCAGAGGTTCACGTGCATGGCTGATAAGAGAAGGCACATGTCCCTTACTTTTCTTCTCTTCCTGTGTCTTTCATACACACACAAACACAGAGCGTCCAGATTAATATTCAGCGCTGTTTGTTGGGTCTGTGTTGATTTATTGGCTCGACAGCAGTTTTGTTGAGAACAGCAGAACGTTCGGCTTTTTATCTGACTCGTGCAATATTCTCTGCGCCCACACACTCACAAACTCAGAAACACACCGGTTACCCAGCGAGGTTTACGAAAATGTTCCAAAGTCTGGGAAAATATTCAAGAGCACAAAGTGTGTGTAGTTTTGGAGCCTGTCGCATTTCAAACACAACTATTGTTATATTTATTGTGTCTTGGGGTTTTTGAGGTTTTAAACATTTAAGCTTGCATGGACATTTTTACATGCTACATATTTTTATTTTCCCTGCAGGTGGACAACAGACCGAAATACTATGGAAGAGAGTAAGTTGGGCTTCTCTCTATCAGTGATTTGCATGAGGCACATTCCCTCAATTCATCAGGATTGTTTGGAATCTGTCTTCACCTACTTTATAGCTCTTGCCATTCATTTTTTCACCATTTAACCCAAAGTTTCCAACATACATAGAAACATAAGTATTTCCCTGACTTGTGTGTTAAATTGGCAGCAAAATTACCAGATTGTTTACTTTGCAAATTCAAAATTCAAGTTGTAGTGATGAAGTGTTGTGAAGGCTGGTTTCTTTGGATTTGAACTCATTTATGAACTCATTTATTTTTGCTGATTTTTACGTCCAGGTACCATGGCATGATCTCAAGAGAAGAGGCCGACCAGTTATTGAGTCAGGCCGAAGGCAGCTACCTCATCAGAGAGAGTCAGAGACAGCCGGGCACCTACACACTGGCTCTAAGGTATGTTTGCCGCTGTGCGTTTAGCTAATTAAGGAGATGCAGACAATCAAGAACAAATGGGAGCTCAGTGGTGCCACTGGGTATGTGTAAGCTTAAGTACTAGACCAGGGATTCAAATTTATTTATTCGAAAATTAACCACCACAACTAGAAAAACGTTAACTCAGACCAGAGTCCTCCACTTCTTGTGAATCCCTTGAGACCTTAGTAAGAACTGTTGTTTGACCTCCAGCGCCTTTTTTTCCAGCCACCGTGCCCGCATGTCTTTGTGTGTGACAAGTCAAGAAAAAGAGAAGCCGTGGTGCTGCGTGAATGTCTGATCGTGTGTTGGGGCCTCAGGTGCTGTGAGGTGTGAGGGTTTAAAGGCAGCAGCTGAGCTGTAAGCTGCTCAGAGGCGCTCATCTCTGAACTCACATGGCTCCACACGCCGAGCCTTTCCTCATGAGGAGAGGTCAAACTGTGAGAGAGTGATAGTTTGTGGAAGCTGCCTGAGGTGTCTCTCTAATCAGGCCACAGTGGCACTTCAGTTGTGTGGAGGATTGATGCTATAGAAGTTTAAAGTGCCCTGAATGAGTCTTTCTGCGGGCTTTGCCTTCGCATGGTCGGCTTGTAAGCACATCAGCAGTCAGTTTGACTTGAATATGATATATATTATTATCTCAGAGTAGGTGTCACACTTTGTAATGGGTGCATGGCATAATTTGAATTTGGTTTTGGGTCAGTTTGCTCTATTCATAGTCGTGCCATTCTTCCACCTGCACAAGTTTCTCTCCCATCCCTGTGGTTATAATTACGTTCCATAAATACCCACTTCATAAACTAGTGTTCCGCTCTGGGTCGGCAGAAAAGGAAAGGTTGAATTTTGGGTTAATGATCTAGTGGTGCTGTTTTGTCTTGCGGTGGTTTCATTGTGATCCACTGAGGAACAGAAAATGTGTTGGCCCAGTTCAGGGTTTGTCTATCACAACTCAGTCGCTTAGAGCTTGAGACATTTTTTGACTTGGAGAAAATATAAGTAGAGTTTGTTTACAATGAAGCCTCTTTTTTTTCTACTTTGCTGCTTAAGTTCCTTTTTCACACTTTTTTGGAAGTAATAGATTAAGCAAAACAACATTTAATTTCAAATTCTATAGAAAAAATAACTGTTACTAAGATTTTAAGCATTAATGGTCCAATATATATGCTGGTAAATGTCTCCTCTGTCTGTGGTAGAAAACCAGCCAAAATTTTAAGAATCTATTGTGTATAAATAACACAAGCAGCTGATGAGTTTTTGAGCCATAATGACTGATTGATAAAAAGGTCACTGCCTGCTTGGCCTCTTACTTAAAATCCCAAAGTTTTGGCTTTTAAGCTTTTAGGACCCAGTGCACTGCTCAACAATCCTAAAGCTGAAGTTTCTCCCTCCATTGCTTCTAGGTTTGGGAACCAGACGAGAAACTTCCGTCTCTACCATGACGGGAAGCACTTTGTCGGAGAGAAGAGGTTTGAGTCCATCCATGACCTGGTCACCGACGGCCTCATCACACTCTACATTGAGACAAAGGTGTGTGTGTCCATCTGTCCTTCACTCTCTCCTTCTTAACTGTACTCTACTAAGAAAAAGAAACATACTTTTCTACATCCAAGGCAATATTGAGAAGTCTTTTCGTCATTCTCTTCGTAAAAACAGTAGGTAGTTAGGTTTTGGCTTGTTTCGTATCACATAGGCACAGTTAGACCCATTGATCAGGGCTGAATAGTTGTAATCAGTGAATGTAAATCTTGATTATGGATAATTACTTTGCAAAATTGAGGCATTTAAAGCTCTTAGCCTTCAGCCCATGTTTGCCAAGTCACAAAAGCTTGACTCTCATAATACCCTTTGATCACTGCTTGTTTGCTTGATCATCTGAATCCCTGGATTCCTTGAAAATATTCCTGGAAAAAAGAAGCAACATGGGAATTTTCTTGAGCTCACTCCCCATTAAGTTTTTATTTGTTTATTCAGACATAGGAAAGTACTAAGGGGGGCAGAACCATGCTGTAAAGTGATGAATATTATTACAGTTGTGGTTTCGCAGCCAGAAATAATAAACATTTATACTGTTAGGGGACACTGAAATATTGCAGTTGTCATAAATGATAAACCTGCTACTATATTATATATTCATATTTACGGTAACCTTCTTTCCTGTCAGGCTGCGGAGTACATCGCTAAGATGACCATAAACCCTATCTATGAACATGTGGGCTACACAACGCTGAACCAGGAGCCCACCCTAAAAAAACACCTGCCACTCAGCCCCGAGGCCCCAGACGGACCTGCTCCGGCCAAAGACGACCGCAATGCTGAGGAGAGGGTGAGGACAAATGCACGTTGGCTGTTACATGGGCAAGAGTTTGTTATGGAGTCTTGCAGCACAGTAGTAAACCTGGAGAAGAAATCACAGTGAATACCAATCAACATCTTCAAAACTCATCATTCTCCGTAAGAAATATGGATTTTTTAAAATGGAAACTGTGTAGAAACTCAGGCCAAAAGTATCCTCTTATCAATGTATGATTTTGGCAAACTGAACTGGGTTTTTTGGAGGGGTTGGTTTGAATAATAAATGGAGTAGTGTTGGCACAGAGTACCGGCTACAGGCTGAGATCAGTAATAAGTACAAGTGATGTGTAGGAACATCGAGATGAGCCCTGGTTTTTAGGATGGATTGATCGAGGAAAGGGGTGAGCAATGAAGACATTTGGGCTGGATCTGCATTTGCATCTTAAAATGAATGCGCCTGAATTCAGAAATGTTATAATATTCTGTTTCAGTTCAGCAGAGGCAGGAATCAGTCATTTGCAAGAGGAAGATGAGTGGATTTGCACTGTGGGCAGTATGCAAAATAACTTACAAGTCACCGGACCTTACATGCATAAATAAACGTCATGTAAGTCATAACGCAGTAAATGTTAGCATATATACCATCATGGTATTTCCAGAATATGGTAGAAAGTATAAAACAATGATAAATATGTGTATATTATCTCAAAATTAAGTGTTGTTAAGCATTTAACTTGAAGAGTTGAAATATAGGGTAAAGGTGAGGAAGGTTGCTGTATGTACAGTATTGAGATGGAAGGATGAGAGTTATGGAAAATGGTGAAAGAAAGAGAAGAAGGAGGAGGAAGAGGAGGATGGATGCAGAGATGGCCTCCAGCCAAGGGCTCTGCAGTAAAATTACATAACAGCATTTTGCCTGCAGAAACCTGCTATCTCCCGAAAGCCGTCTACTAAGTATTCAGGCGCCGAGTTTGCTGTTGGCTCATTAGTTTCCATTCAGCTGCGAGACGCTTAGTTGGTTTTGAAACACAGGTTCAGTTTTTAACCCAGAGCGCAGACAGGTGTAGCTTTTCAGAGTATTAAAACAGAAGAGACAAAATGGAGGTGTGAGGTTTCTGTATGAAGCAGGACCTTACTCGGATGCTTATCACCGGGCAACATTTAATGTACATCTCAGCTCTGTAGCCGTGTGCGCTTCTGCGGCAGGAGATGCAGATCCATTCATACAACCGCTGTAAAGCCCTCAGACTCGTGTATACAAACACACACAAGTGTAACACGGTCCAGTTGAAACACAACAACAGGCTCATAACAAAGTAGGTGTAGCGTGTGCAGTGCTACACCAGGACCGAGCCTCCTGAGGCCTTGTATGACCTGCAGTGCATGACCACCTACACTGCACCTCATACATCACTGTCTGCATGTGTGTGTGTGTGTGTGTGTGTTTTTGTGTGTATATGTAATAGGGGTGGTCCTGTGTACGTGTGTGCTTTTCGTAATTCATTGGATTTGCAGACAAAGCAGTACGGCTGTGACATTGAGACCAGAGGTGGCTCAAACACAAAAGACATAGCCTACATATTTCATACGCCTTTTATTGTGGGTTAAATGGAGTTTTATGGCCCCTGTGAGGCTGATAAAGACGTGGTTCTGGTGATGACTTTTTACATTTTAATGTTTAAGGCTTTTTTGAGTTCTCTGGACGGTGATAGGAGAAGGCACTAACCAGATTTGAACACCTTCGATCTGCATGTGCACAGACGCGCAGCCCATCAGTATATAAGCTTGCTAAGCATAACCAGCCTTCTCCCTCTTTCCCTTTCCTTTTGTGCTTTGTCTTCCTTTCTATGTCTATAATCGAGGTGCTCTTTTGTTAGCAGCCCGCCATCCCCATGCAATGAAAACAGTCATTAAATATCCATGACCAGTCATACATATTCACTGTGTTGTGTATGTAAACTGGTGGTTGCTCGTAATAACGGTGCGTTGTGTTCAATATTCAACTTAATTCAAATGTCAATTCAATTATAAAATGGCTGGCACTACTTTTCCACAAAACAAGATTTGTAGTCATGTAAAATGTCTAAAAAAGATCAAAACACAGAGCTTGAAGCTTTTAATCTCTCCCAGAGTAACAGGATTAAAAGCAGTCCTTCTGCGTGTTTGTTGACAGTTTGCTCGGCCCAAAAAAATGTCAAAGAAGGCAAGTCCAAACATCTACCCACCAGAGGCGGCACTTAACCAGAAACCTCTAAAAGTGCACTTCTTAAGTAAAAATTGTGCCTTAAACTGTTCTTATATAATGTTACTTGTTTGAGCTAAAATAATGGATAACCAGGGGTTTGGATTTAAGAGCCATGTAAGGTCGTGGGATTGTGTATATTCTGTCATGTTAAGATTTCAAGCAAGAAACACTCATAAAACCAGACTAAAGCAGTTGCTGTTGTTTGCAGTGGATTATTAAGTATGAGAGAAATTGGGAAACATCAGAGGGAAAAACAGATGGATGTTGACAATAAAATGACAAAAGAAGGGAGGGACACAAAGAGGAACAAAAAGTGTGAACGAATGAATAAAATAACAGCTTGTTTCTCAGCTCATTCTTTCTCTCCCGGGACAATTGAGGAGGCAGAATTGGTGACGAACAACAAGAACCGCTGTCTTGCGATTGGCTCATTCTCCTCTGAATGTGACCTGTTAAATTCATCCATTACTGCACCGTAGCTCAGCCTCCCCCTCCTCTTCTTTCTCTCTCTCTCTCTCTCCGTCTTTATCCCTCCCTCCTCCGCTGGTTCTGCCTGGCGAGTGTGTGTGTGTATGTAGAGGGAAAGCGGATTAACACACACAGACACACACACACACACACACTGAGCCATGTGGGCTGAAGCGCTCACCTACACGAGACTGGGAGACAGGAATCCACATTCTGCCGCATCAGTTTGAAGGATTTGGGGCACGAATTTCAAGAAGGGAGGATTTATTGAGTCACATTAAGTGAACTTTTTTTACCACAATTTTCCATTTTTTGTATCCCAAGACAGGTTTTTATGGGCTGGCTGGCTTTTGTTTTTTTTGTTATGAACTGGAATTGCACCATGCAGCCCCATCAGTATGCAGAGCTGATCTGATTGGCTGATCTTTGTGGTGCTAAGACAGCAGGATTGGTCCTGTGTTGGCTCCTCGGTTTGGGATGTTGTTGTCAGATGGAGCTTTGGAATGATTTGAGAGTCTAGTTGTCGTTCCATTTTCTACTTACTCCTGTTTTATTAATTATTCGGGGCATTTCTTTGGGGTCCTTTTTAACACAATCTTTACAAGAGTGTTTCCTTTTTTTGGTTTCATATTCCTTTGCAGTCTGATTGGCTGCGATTCAGATTTTGGTCTCCGAGCCAGTGTTTGATTTAAACCTCCAGTGTGAGTTAGATTCACACCCAAACTACAGGTCCCACAATGCCGAGCCGAGAGTCGTACGTCGTTAAAAGGGGTAAAAAGCAATCGCGCAGGCGAGCCGAGAAGGAAACAGGTCAGAAGGGCTCTTTGTTTACTGCAGCTCTCGGCTTGAATGTCAGCGCTGGTTCAATTCCCTCGCTGCCAGTCTCCGGCAGCACCTCGGACCCGAGCACGGGCTCAGGGACCCGTCTCAACCGGGCACCAGCCCCCTCCAAACCCACCTCCCCTGCTTCCACCTTCTGGCAACCAATCCGATCTTTTGCCCTTTCGCAGCTCACATCGCTGGTGCGGCGGGCCACCCTGAGGGAGAGCGACTTGGCGCCCAAGTACGAGAAGGTCCACAACTTCAAGGTGAGCCTGTGTGTGTGTGTGTGTGTGTGTGTGTGTGTGTGTGTGTGTGTGTGTGTGTGTGTCTGTCTTGAAGGGTGCCAGAATCGCTGATTCAGCTCATGGGGTCTTATTCAAATTCACCTCAGAGAGCGTTAGGATACACACACACACACACACACACACACACATTTCTGCATTTACATTTCAGGATTTACGCTTTTGTTTCGTGCTTTAGATTCCCAGATTTCCATGTTACAAGTAGCCATTAGTGAAGAGCACAAAGGTCAGAGCCACAGTGTACTGAGCTCAAGGGAAATGTGGAAGAACACACACTCGCAGACACACAGCAAGAGCTCTGTGATGTGATGGAGGTTATTAGCATTTCATTATACAGCATAGAGCCAATTTATGCAGTCAATGAGCAGATTAAAACTCTGTTCTCACCGTCATTTTTCCATAAATGCCCTTTCAGCATTCCTATTGTGTCTCCGTCATTCTTGGTCAGTGCCTGTTAGTCTATAATAAAGATTATTGCTGGTATTCAGGTATTACTTGACCCAGTCTGGGTTATATGAATATTTTTTCTCACTTAATTCTCAGTGTAGACCTGTGCAAATATATAATTTTGGCACATTCAACTAATGCATTTTTCTATTTGTTATTTTGTCTGACTATGTATTTGTTTCACTAATGTTTGTTGCGAATCCTGTGACTAAACATTTACATTTTTTACATTTTTTTACATTTCTTTGTCTCTTTAACCAGGTTCATACGTTCAGAGGGCCCCACTGGTGCGAGTACTGTGCGAACTTCATGTGGGGTCTCATTGCTCAGGGAGTCAAGTGTGCAGGTAACACACGCACTCATCAATGTGTAATGCACTTTTCTTCAGGCTTTCTGGTTTTCAGTTATCTTAGTTTTATCTTAAACTAATATCTGCAAAAAGATTCAAATTTTTTGGGATATTAACTGTGTTCGACATGCTGCGCCTCCTCTCTCTCTTAAACCGTGACTGGAAACTGGGACAGCAGGCGTAAAGTTAGTCACTTTTGCTGTTGACTCATCTGCTGTGTATCGTGGATTTAAAATGTTAAAAGATTCAATTTGGTGCCAAAGAACACACTGTCACTGTGATTATCACTGTGTGTGGGTGATGAACTGTGCCTCTGCAATGCCTGAGTTTAGACTTTCTGTTTGAATGCAACTCTAACTATCCAATCTAGTTATTATGCTGCAAGTATCAGATCTTTGAGGACAAAATTACATTATCCCGATATTGCGATTGGCTCTTTAAACAGCTGAAGGAGGAGTGCAAGCGCACATTTATGTAAATACAGCCACACGAGATGCAGACAAGAGCCATTTTTAAGTCAAGAGTGGACACACAGTGATGTAAAACGATCCCATTTAAAAAAAACATCTTCATAATCTGTCTTTTTGTCTGTCAGACTGTGGGTTGAACGTCCATAAGCAGTGCTCCAAAGTCGTGCCGAACGACTGCCAGCCGGACCTGCGGCACGTCAAGAAGGTGTACAGCTGCGACTTGACCACGCTGGTCAAAGCCCACAACACCAAGAGGCCCATGGTGGTCGACATGTGCATACAGGAACTCGAGGCTAGAGGTGAGCGAGAGAGAGAGCGTGTGTGTGTGTGTGTGTGTGTGTGTGTGTGTGTGTGAGTCAGTGATTATATAATGTTGACAAAAAAAGATTGTATAAGTATAGTTTGCTGCAACATAAGCGGGAAACAGAGAACACCCACAAGGCGGGCATGTGTATGCAGGATGTGTGTGTCTCTCAATGGTAAAGTGATGTTCAGAACAACTCCTACACACGACAGTGGGAATGCTACAATTCCTCCCCCATGAGACCTGAGGAGTCGTAGGGGAGCTGCCGTCGACGGGATTTTATTGACGACCATTCAAGACCTGCGTGAAAACAACACGTGAAATCAATAAAGGCACCTGACTTGAAGTGATTGAACTTGACTGGAGCAGGAGAGCAATTCACCCCTCATCTACCACTCTGTCTCTCTCTCTCCTCTAATCAATCTTCACTGCCTCCTTTTCTCTTCGTTTATATCTTGTCTCCGCGTGTTCAACTCCTATTTCTGCATCTCCGGTTTAATTTACTTAAGCTGTTTTACTGGCACAACAGGGAAGAATCCATCACAAACACATTGTTGTGTATCAACGTTCGTCAACAGCCGACATCTACAGAATAATCAGCCCATCGGAGTAAACAGCAGTACTGTCATGCAGAAATTAGGGCTGAAAATAACAATTATTTTCATTATTGATTATTCTCCTGATTGTTTTCTCAGTTAATTGATTAATCCTTTAGTCTAAACATGTAATTGTGTCCTTTTTTTGTCAAAACCCAAACAGTCCAAAACCCATAGATATCCAATTTATTATCATAGAACAATAAAATAAAATAAAATATTCTCATTGAAGCTGTAACCAGTGCATTTTTTCATTTTCGATTGCAATATATTTTAAATCAACTATCTAGAATTGTAGCCACAAACTAAAAATGTGTCAAGAAATCACACATCAAATGAATGGCGGCGTCCCTTCAACTCTCCTTGTCTGTCGCAGGTCTTCAGTCAGAGGGTTTGTACAGAATATCAGGCTTCAGTGAGCTGATTGAAGATGTCAAGCTGGCCTTTGATAGAGGTGAGTGTCGCCCGCTGTTTTTTCCTAAAAGAAAATTGCATCTTTCCCTCACATAAAGTAACAAGATTCATTGTTCGTTTTGTGTGACGTATCGACCGTTTGGCTCCACAGACGGAGAGAAGGCTGATATCTCCTCGAACGCCTACGAGGACATCAACATCATCACCGGAGCCCTCAAACTCTACTTCAGAGAGCTGCCTATTCCTCTCATCACGTATGATGCACACCCGCGCTTTATAGAAGCCGCAAGTAGGTCTCCACGCTTTCTTTACCTTCTTACATAAGATACAAGAATGAATGGATGAACAGTTTAGAAGCCAAGCTGGGCTTTGAAGGCACTTGGCAACGAGGACAAAGTGTCCTGCATATGCTAAGAATCTGGAAAAGATGTGTGTGAAATGTGTTTTGTCAGGTCTTTTTCTTTCAATTTCATTATTATTATATAATGTTCATTACACATCCTTTTAATCTGAGTTCATTTGTGTGTGTGTGTGTGTGTGTGTGTGTGTGTGTGTTGCAGAGATTGCAGACCCAGAAAAACGTCTGGAGTCTCTCCACGAGGCCTTGAAGCTGCTGCCGCCAGCTCACTGCGAGACGCTGCGATACCTCATGGCTCACCTCAAGAGGTCTGAACACACAAGTCACGCTTTCACCTAATCACACACCTTCAGTTGTGGCTAAATTGATGAAGCTGGTCACCTGATGCGGATTTATTTCTAGCGTTGTGGTCACAAGGGCTGACGCATGCTTTCCGTCCTCTCCCCATCCAGAGTGACCCAGTGCGAGAAGGAGAACCTCATGTCCAGCGAGAACCTGGGCATCGTCTTCGGCCCGACGCTGATGAGGGCCCCCGAGCTGGACGCCATGACGGCGCTCAACGACATCCGCTACCAGAGACTTGTGGTGGAAACGCTCATCACCAACGAAGACGTGTTGTTCTGAGAGGAGGGGAGGGAGGGCAGACAGGTTGGGAAGACTCTTTGTCGAACGAAAAAGTGACCTGTTGACTTTTTACTAGATAATGAAGAAGCAACGTGCGAGATACCTGGAACATGCGTCTCGCTAGAGAGGTCAAAAAGTATACTACCTGTTTTTGTGAGGAGTGCATGGAGAAACAAAGAAGGAAATGACTGTTTGCAAAGAAACTATATGGAAGGATGCAGTGTTTCCCTACATTTTAAATGTAAGAAAAACTTTAATCAAATTCAACAGACTTGAAGCTTCTACGGAAGAGTAAAAAAAATTATGTTATTACTGTACAAGAATTAATAAATTACTGGAACACAAACAAATATGTTCTCTATCATGAGGAGAAATCAATAGTAGCAATGCAACGACACTACTTTGTATGTAGGAGAAACACTGTGCTCCATCTTTATGTTAATTTCTTCTCTTTCTTGGATGGATGCCTTGACAGTTTTTAGTTTTTCTTCACCAGACGTATTTTTAGGTCCCACTGTTGGGGGGGGAATCAGCAATCTTACATTCCTTTGGTTAACATTCGAGCGTATGAGCAAGCGTCTCCCACTGGTCACCAAAGATGCAACAATGCTGCGTTCTAATCAATGCCATGACCGATGTTTTCCTCAAATTCTGGTAGTAAGAAATGATTTTGTTGACGTTGTTCCCTGGGGTGTCAAGGTATCCCTTTAATCCTCCTCAAGAGAAGAAGAAGCACTGACTTCATAAGAGTAGACAGCTGGATGAATGAATGAATGAATGAATGAATGAATGATTGAATGGGAGAGGTGAATCACTCACCCGTAATGCGCACTCAATGCGAACTTAAGTGACTTGGACCTATCGTGTTTTCATTCCTCTTTTAAAACTTTACAGCTCCCTCTTCTGATCCATTGACTGAAATGTAATTATACAGTAATCGTACACTAACAACTAAGTAGTTTTTTAGTTGCTAACATAGAAAATCGTATCCCCTTTTACACTTTTTCATGTCACATTATAAGCTTTTGTTTAATAAATGATTTTCCAGTTTTTATTTGCTGTATAATTACATGCAATAATGGAACTGATGGAGCTGATGGATCATTTTTTCTCACTGTCTCTGAACCGATCCTGTGGTCTCTCACTTCTCCACCTGCCTGCTTCGCCTCCGAAGGTGAAAACCTCTTAAAAAATGACTTAATGTTCAGTGTCATGCGGCCTATTTAAAGAGATAAAAAGCTATTTTGTCTCCACATTTGCAAAGTATCCACACACTAAACTACATTACACAAGACTAATTCACTGCACATGAACATGCAGTACAAAACTGTGCACATTTTCTGCCAAAACTGACACAACAAATCTGCCTGACAACATGGCCAGACATTACACACACCGTATTTCATTTCAGATCTCATTTAGAAAGCTACATACATCAAACAAGGGCAGATGGCGAAGAGAGGAGCACATCATAAGTGACTTGAAACTTAAATATGTGAAACAGTGCTTTATTTTGCTTTTGCTCTGCTTTGTCCTTCGTATAAAGCAGTATTGTAATTAAGCAGTGTTAACAAGTACATTTTGTGCTCAAAATACTGATTGAAATTCTTGATCGCCTGCCCAGATGCAATTGAACAGATTGAAACGCGCTAATAATTTCAAGGCCTGTCAACTTGATTGGCCCCGAGTGGGATAATTCAGACCCTCAACGCAGGGATGCTCTAGTAGTTGTGAACGGCAGATTATTTGAAATCATGTCCTTTTCCAAAAATTAAAGCAAAGAAGATAAATAAAACAAAAACTCATAATGTTGATTACTCTGTATCAGTGTTTGCAATTAAAGTGGTATTGCCGCTTCCCGCTCTCGATGTGCCATTTGACGATGAGGCCATATTGTGACTCCAAAGATTATACATCTGCTGTCATGTCAGCTCTGTTGGCTTAAACATACCCAGCTGCCGCCACGTCACACAACTGTGAAACTGTGAGAAATAACTGCTTACACATAAATAATGGCCGGTTTTTAACCTCTTTTTTTTATTTTATTTTTTTGCTTTCTACAGACAGCCAAAACCTGAGAAAATGAGATTTTAAATAAAATTTATTGTAATCAAACGCCACACAGATGTTTCATTCAGATATGTGAAGACGGGGTACTGTCTAAATATTGCATATTGTACGCTGTAATGTTTTGACCATGCTCTGATGTGATGAAAGCAGTATTAATTGTGGGACGATGTTGCCAATCATCTGTAAAATGAAGGAGTGCGTTTGCCGTGATTTTTTTCTTTCTTAACTAGTGCCATTTGAAAAGGGTGGAGGTGTGGAATGGATGCCTTCTGCATGTACCCCCACCTCATTTAACGCACACTACGCCCCCTCTTCATTCACCTCTACCCCCATTTCTGTCGGGGGTCACTGATTACCTATTCCTAGTGCGCTTCATTTTGCAAAGCAGTGACGCCCGTCTCACAGAGCAGAGACAGAGTTAAAGAAATCAAGCGCACCCATGCTCGGTTGGGTGTAAATCAAAATGGATGTACCATAAAAGTAACATCAGCATTTCTCTAACGTTATGATTATGTTTAGTTTTTTTCATGTGTGTTTCTTTTAATTGTTTGGTTGATATTTTTTGTTTTTTTCTCCCTGTTGATCTAACCATGTACTAATCAGACTAACCCGATGACAGTTTGTGAGCCTTCAGTGATCTGTGACACGTCATTTTTTAGTTTTTATTATTGTCATTGCTGTAAAGTATTTTCTATATGGTTTCTGCATGGTGAAATTAAATTATTAAATATGGCTCTCAGTTGGCGCGTGTCTGAATTTTGATTTCACACTCACATGAGAGTATACAATTGACCCAGTTCTTCACTATATCAGCATTTATTGACTCTTGTAATGTTGTAGAGGTACCCTATATCAACTGTCCCCTTTCCTTTTATTGCCTTAAAATGAAGCAGTGTATATTTGTGTCAGTAGTTCTACCAGAGAGGGATTTTCCCCTTGGCAGATTGTTTAAATTGTATAGTTTTTAGAGCCCTAAAGAGGTAAATGTATGCATCATTTGTCAATAAAATTTGAAAAATTCAGAAAACTAATCTATAATGTTAAGCAACAAAGTGGTCTGGACCTCTGCATTGGGAACCACTGATGTATATTATTTGGGGAACGTCAATAATGTATAATATTGTATGTTTTGCACATGAACTTGATCCTGCAAAGTAACATCTTTCAGAAAAAAAAACAGCCGTGTTTTCAGTTTTGCGACCATGCATTTTCCAGCTAATCCGAAGGGGGTTTAAAAATGTATTTCAACACATATAGGAAAACTTAATCAGAAAAATTCAGATTCAAAATCACTAAATGTGGCAAAACCTGGAGATACGTGGTTGTAAAATTGTAATCTGCAAAAAAACTAGTAACAAAAACTGTCAGTAATTTGCAAAAAAAAATGAAATACAAGTACCCTGAAGTTGAGTAAATGTACTTTCCACTGCTTCATGTCATTGAGTTTCTTACCTGAACTCTGTTTGCACCTTTGCATCACGTGATGACGCGTCACGTTTGGCCTTCTCTCATTGGCTGCCGCTTAAACCGCCGCCGCCGCTCAGTCTGGACGCGACGTCGCTGAAGGCCACGGGAGGAACTACACGTTCACGCCGCAGTTATTAACGCTTATTTTTTTACGCTTATAAAAGTTAAAGTTTTAAGGAGTAGGACGTCTCGGAGTTATCGGCTAATTTCGGCGGAGGAACGGGACCCAGGGAATAAGTTATCCGGCTCCTGATGTTGGGGTTTAACGTTAATTTACCGCTAAAGTTAGCGTCTCTGCACGACGGTCGGAGGAAAAAGCTTAAAAAAAATTAGTTGAAATCATCGAGTTTTGCACAGTTTCGAGCTGGTGAGTTACTGTCAACTTACTTCTGCGATGTTTATTAACCATAAAGCTTTTGTGACTGTTTTTATTTTTAATATGAAGATGCGTGTAAGTAGCTAATTTGTGTTGTGTTGCACTCACTTTAAAGTACATAAGTAACAAACTCTTTAAAATAAATTCAGCATTTATTGACGCATTAGAGGCGCCATGATGTTACTTATATCATATATTATTATATCTTATATTATATCATCAATGACTCGGTGCATCTTACAAGCAGCTATATTAAAAGCTCAAATGCAGCTGCTGTTGTTTAGAGGAGGAACAACATATTATGTGTATTTACTTCAAACATTTCCTATATTTATATAATATATATCAGTGTAGTGAAAGCCAGAGCGGCGGGGTTGAGGTTACTTTAGGTCAGAAACCATCAGGATGACTCTGCCTCCCTCTGGTGGACAATGAGAGATGATGGCGCATCAGTAGATTATACTTTGCTTCTGTAACCATTATTGAAGCGTAGGTCTCAGAGAGAAGGCTTCCAGTTTTATAACAGGATATATTATGAAGTAATGTTAGTGGGTCACAGTTATGGCTGTATGTATTTTTATTTGGACCTTTGAAAAGAGAGAGACAAGCCTCGTTGGCGCAGTAGGCAGCGCGTCAGTCTCATAATCTGAAGGTCGTGAGTTCGAGCCTCACACGGGGCACTTCTTTTGCCACTATTGACTATTACTAGTTACTACTATGGAGCATTTCTTTTACAGCACATTGCAAATGATGTATACACTATTACCGTGAACTGTAGGAAGAGGATGTTGAAAATCCTCTAGTGAAGACCACAGAGATGGATACATACAGGCTCTTACAGTGGCATGCTGATGTCAAGCAGGTGTTTGTTATACTGAGTAGTTAACTGATAAATTCTATATATACAAACAATAATTAAACATCTATATATGTCATAAAAACGTCATAAAAATGGAAGGTTTTAAGAATATTTCCATGCCCGGCTAGCTCAGTCGGTAGAGCATGAGACTCTTAATCTCAGGGTCGTGGGTTCGAGCCCCACGTTGGGCGCACAATCTTTTTATTTATCTCACTGGAGGAAGTGCTGCACACTTAAACATGTTTTTTGAGCCGTAAACTGAATTATATGACTGCACCAGGGCAGGAACTTCACCGGCGGAAACCAGCCCCTCTGTCTGGCCTTGATGCCCTTCTGAAGACCGCGTGCCCATCGGCCACTGTGGTAACTAAAGATAACTCAAAGATCGCTCGAGTTGACGGCAGCTGCGCTCGTTGTTGTAAGTAAGTGCAGTAAAACATTTGCAAGTAAGTAAATGTAAACATCTCTTATCCATCACCGTCAGGAATATCTTTCATTTTATTGACATTTTAGATTTGTTTCCAGTGAGATATAACTGAGTTTATACCCTGACTTTGCTGTTGTCGACATTACTGTTGCGGCGCTACAAACAACATTTAGTTATATTTAACATATAAAATCCTAATCCTTGTCAGAATCTATTCTTTTCAAATATACCCCCAAATAACCATTGATGCTTTTAGAAATGGATTTGTATTTAAGTTAAATCAAAATCCCGTTTTTTTGGCCTTTGTGCACTCAAAAAAATCTGCCCTGCTGCAGGCTAAGTAGCTTTGCCCCTAAAATTACGAAATTCCAGACCCGGACTAGCCTGGCATCACAGCAGACAAATTCGCAAATGTGTATTTGTCTGGAACCTCTCAGTTCATTTTTGATTTCCAAGGGTTTTTATCCACGGGCGGAGACAACCAATCAGACCTTCGTACAGTACTTCCCGTCAGAGGTTCAGCAAACACATATTTCATATCAACAGATTCGTCTGGTTCCCAGGCTAGGCCTGGACTGTAATATGATGAGACACATCGATGTTGGTGTTAATATTGAAATTTTTCAAACCTGGACCTCTGTGATAGAGTCAACCGGTTGGGACCTATCTACGTCATGAAGTTTGTATTTTTTTTAAAGTTAACGCCCTCTTATCAGAGTTGGGCAGATACCTAGTGCTGACGAACAAGTTACAAAGTACAAAAGGGCACGAAGAACAAGAAAGGCTATGGAAGGGAGGTAAGAGTGATATAAGATATAAACATAGTGTTTGGATCTCTTTTAAATATGTAGTATGAAATTTGAAACATAATTTAAATATAAAATAGAAATTTACACTAAAAGATATATAAAAACAAATGCTATACAGGGTATTAAACCAAGTGGGTGGAATGTGCAAAATACTGACCGAGGGATGTATAAATGTTCACAATATAAAGTGTAAACACTATGTGCAATGTGCAAAGATAATAGTTAAAAAATGTGCATTAATGTAACGCATTGAGTCAGATGGGGCGACTTTATGTTAATGTAACATGTGGTGTAAATGGGGCTGGAATAGAGTCAGTGTCGGTCCTGGGCCTCTTGTTCTTGTGCTGAAGTTTTAGTCTGGATGAACCACAGTCGGATTGATTGTCAGATTTATTTACTAGGTTTAAGTTCATGCACATAACACTGCTTTGCACTGTTTTATTACTAGTAGACTGCAAATATTTAAAAAAATTGGCAAAAAATGTAGTTATGTGAGCATTGGTGGTTCAGTGGTAGAATTCTCGCCTGCCACGCGGGAGGCCCGGGTTCGATTCCCGGCCAATGCAACATCCTTTTAACATTTTGGGATTATTATACCAACTACTACCGGAATATCTGCAGGGTCCATATGTGTGAGATGGACACACACGTTTTCATTTCTGCTAGATGAAAGGAAGTACTGGAGTTTTTGGATCCATTGTGGCTGTGTTGTGGGTCTTTGTTGCAGCAAGCAGTTTCCTGTATTTCAGGAAAATTGAGGCAAGAAAAGGCTGCGTTTTAGATACTCTGGTCTTCAGTCGGCAAAAAATCTATTATGCGTAGTCTCTGGAGTGTGAGAAAAAGCATGTACACTCCCCGTCGGGGAATCGAACCCCGGTCTCCCGCGTGACAGGCGGGGATACTTACCACTATACTAACGAGGAGACGTCTGCGCATCTTTGCTCCTCCCATTTTGAGTGTTGAAGCAGGAAGTCTGTGCAGGAGGAGGGTGGAGGGCAACATTTCACAAAGGAAACATCTATGGACTGTCTGGCTTTGCATACTTACCGGCACGGGCCCAACAAGTGGACCCGCTGCAGAGAGAATCGAATCGAGAGAAAAGTAAATCGTGCCAGCCCTACTTGTCGTGAAGGATTCCTTTTAGATGTTTCTGGTCCTCCTTGTTGCAGTGATTCGCCCGGATGGTCATGTGATTTTTGTCATGTGAGCATTGGTGGTTCAGTGGTAGAATTCTCGCCTGCCACGCGGGAGGCCCGGGTTCGATTCCCGGCCAATGCAACATCTCTTTTGGTATTAATGTCATTTTCTTCTGTATGCATGTGAAAATTATCCATTTTGCCTCAGTTGTTTATGGAGTTGTGGGCCTCGTTGGCGCAGTAGGCAGCGCGTCAGTCTCATAATCTGAGGTGTACCAGAAAATGATGATGTAGAAACCTGCATATCTCTTCGTATCATGGACTGTAAGCCAGAATATCCCGTATACGAATCTCCTCCTCTCTATTTCCTAATGAGGGAGGTGAGCAGGAAGACGCAGAGGACTCGTCGGGTGACCCGTAGTTGTTATGTACGTTGAGGAGAGTTGAACCGGGCGGAAACCTACCACAGAAGAGACCGTGTTGAGGCCTACTGGACTCGCTCGATTCCTGCACGTCTTGCGGAATACAGAAAGTCTCGGGCATTGAGGCAGCAGATAAGTTTACGGGGCAGGTTAAAGGTTCCGAAGTCGTGGGTTTGATCCTTATAACGCTCAGTGTTTTGAACACCAACACTCAAAGGAAAACTCAAAAGCTCTAAGAAAGAAAGAGAGAGATCCAGGGTCAGACAAATAGACTTTATTTCTTAGAGGTTTTGACTCTTTCTTTTGGACACTTTGGGTCAGGGCTGATGAATGCCACTCATCATTGCAACTGTTTGTCATTTGACTTGGGGCTTTACAGACTCACGAAGTGGAGACTGGTTTAAAGATATCCAATTTTTCTGGTTATTGGTTACTTATCTGGTTAATTAAAGATTAAATATCTACATCTTGCATCTAGATATACCATGGACCATCAAAATGCATCACAGTTGTTTCAATATATTATATTTCATACAGCAGAAACAATTAGATATATTTAAATATTTATTGAATATAAAAACACACAATAATAACAATAATTTACAACATATGGTAAAAAATATGAACGTCCCTTATAAATGTAAACATTATGAATGTAGAATTTATTTCACATCCATTGGTAGCAGGTATAAGATGTGTAAAAATTGGACCTACATGACCTATCCTCCAGGTTATCCAGAGAAGACAGCGTACCACGGGTGGACCTCGGAGCTCAGGCCAGCCCATTTGGCAGCCATTCTTAAAGATAGCTACACCATGACAAGGTCCATTAAGTAAACAAAAGTGAGACAACTACTTGAGCCTTTTAAAAAGCTGTCTGCTCCCTCGGAAGGAAAATGATTTCAGTGCAAACATCACAGCTAAGTGGGGTTAGTGCGCGACAATGACTTCTGCCTGTGCTATTGGTTTAAAGCTGGCACAGAAATGCTGAGGAGTTTAACTTCACCCCATACCCAAAGCCAGGATAAAGAGGTTCAGTGAATGTGGTGTTGAAGGTGTGGAGGTGGATCAGTGTGTCCGAGGAGACTCTGTAGAAGGACAGAGTGCCTGCAGGACAGTCCAAATACACTGCTACTGTGTGAGAGGACGAGGGAAGGGGGATGAGTGTCCCACTGTTATTGTGCCAGGCGTTGTATCCCCCATCAGTGCAGCACAGACACCAGGACCGATCATTCCCTCCAAACTTGGAGCCATCGCTGTCTCCGTGTTTTCCGATTCCTCTGTAACTCACTGCGATGTACACTTTTCCTACCCACTCGACCTCCCAGTAACAGCGACCAGTCAGACCGTTTTCACACAGCACCTGAGGCCAGTAGTCAAACCGCTCCGGGTTATCAGGATATGGGTGCTCCTTTCTCAGATCAGTCACCTTTTTGTTGTTTTCTGACAGTTTGAGGAATTTGTGTGCCGTGTTTGGGTCCAGTGTGAGTTCACAGAAATCTGATGGAGAGAACGACATAGAGAGTTTTCCTTATTATTGACTAAATCAGTGAAATGCCATCTTGTTTCAAAAACAATATCTGTTTTATAGGTTTTGTTTTCATGAATCAAACCAAAATTACACTTACGCTTCCTCAAACCTGGTTTTAACCACTGGTCTCCACTAGGGTCCAATCTGAAACAGAGAGGGGTGGGTTAACGTAAAAAAAAAAAAACATCTAAATCTCTTTGTTATGCTCAATAATGAGTCCACCCAGCATCTCTCATACCTGAGAGTGTCCAGTTTCCAGTGTGGATCCTCCAGTCCAGCCGACAGCAGCATCACTCCCGAGTCTCCTGGATGATTGTAGCTCAGATCCAGCTCTCTCAGGTGGGAGGGGTTGGAGCTCAGAGCTGAGGCCAGAGAAGAACAGCCTTCCTCTGTGATCAGACAGCCTGACAGCCTGCAAACACACAAAACAATTAAAAAATGACAAGTAAATTTCAGTCAGATATCATCAGCATATCATTTTACCTATTGGCATTCCAGTTAAATAACTCCCTAATTTTTAGAGCAAGTGGGACACCAAGACACATCAGAAATATTGACTAATTTCAACATTGGTGTCTCTAAACGTTCATAAACTATAGACGTCACATCATTTCTCATCATTCATGAACACCCATAAAGAAGATTATATCAATTTTTAACAGTACATTGCCGTAGAAATCAATGTCTGGTAGTTTTAGAATTCTTGGCTCAGACCAACTCTGATTGCAAAATGGTTTTCTCAGTTGCTGATTTTGGAGACAACCATACTGTGAGAAAGAACATACCCTTGTTCAAGCCAGATCAATGCAGAAGTCAGATTTTAAAATGTGACTGGTACCCATCAAGGTAAATAAAATGGTTCAAACACAACAGGGAAAGAAAGAGAACTGATCTGACCCGAGAGTTTCCAGTGTACAGTGTGGATTCTCCAGTCCAGACGACAGCAGCTTCACTCCTGAATCCTGCAGGTTGTTGTTACTCAGGTCCAGCTCTTTCAGACTACAGGACTGGGAGCCGAGAACCGAGGACAGAGCTTCACAGCTTCTCTCTGAGAGGTTACAGCCACTCAGTCTGCAGAGGAGAGAATGAGCACAAAAGGAGAAAAATGATTTCCATTTGAATCAATAACAGCACATTTAAAGCACAAATGAACAACATTTCTACACACTTACAGAGCTTTGTTGGAGGCTTTGACCACTGGCAGCAGCCTCAGAAGAGCCTCCTCTGAAGCAGAGTATTTCTTCAGGTCAAACATGTCCAGATCTTTTTCTGATGACAGTAAGATGAAAACCAGAGCTGACCACTGAGCAGGAGAGAGTTTATCTGTGGAGAGACTTCCTGATCTCAGGTACTGTTGGATCTGCTCCACTAGAGAATGGTCCTTCAGTTCATTCAGACAGTGGAACAGATTGATACTTCTTTCTGGACAGGGGTTCTCCTCTATCTTCTTCTTGATGTACTGGACTGTTTCTTTCTTGGTCTCTGGTCTACTTTCTGTCTGTGTCAGCAGGCCTCGTAGGAAAATCTGATTGGTCTGCAGTGAAAGACCCAGGAAGAAGCGAAGGAACAAGTCCAGGTGTCCGTTTGGACTCAGTAAGGCCTTGTCCACAGCACTCTGGTAGAAGTGTGTTACTGAAGAGTCTTCTTTTCTTGTTTCAGACTTCTGGGAGGTTGATTGTTCTTCTGACAGCAGATTGACACCAGAGTTGATGAATGTCAGATGGACATGAAGAGCAGCCAGAAACTCCTGAACACTCAGATGGACGAAGCAGAACACCTTGTCCTGGTACAGCCCTCTCTCCTCTTTAAATATCTGTGTGAACACTCCTGAGTACACTGAGGCTCCGATATCGATGCCACACTCTGTCAGGTCTGATTCGTAGAAGATCATGTTGCCTTTCTGCACATGCTCAAATGCCAGTTTTCCCAGAGACTCCATCATCTCCCTGCTCTCAGGACTCCAGTGTGGATCTGTCCCAGCTCCTCCATCATACTTGACGTTCTTCAGTTTGGACTGAACCACCAGGAAGTGGATGTACATCTCAGTCAGGGTCTTGGGCAGCTCTCGTCCCTCTCGGGTTTTCAACACATCCTCCAGAACAGTAGCAGTGATCCAGCAGAAGACCGGGATGTGGCACATGATGTGGAGGCTTCGGGATGTCTTGATGTGGGAGGTGATTCGTTTGGCCTGCTTTTCATCTGTGAATCTCTTCCTGAAGTACTCCTCCTTCTGCGGGTCAGTGAACCCTCTGACCTCTGTCACCATGTCAACACACTCGGGAGGGATCTGATTGGCCGCTGCGGGTCGCGTGGTTATCCAGAGGCGAGCAGAGGGAAGCAGTTCCCCCCTGATGAGGTTTGTGAGCAGCACATCCACCGAGGTGGGCTCGGTAACATCAGTCAGGATCTGATTGTTGAGGAAGTCCAGAGGAAGTCGACACTCATCCAGACCGTCAAAGATGAACACAACCTTGAACTCTTCAAACCTGCAGATTCCTGCTTCTTTGGTGTCGGTAAAGAAGTGATGCACAAGTTCCACCAAGCTGTACTTTCTCTCTTTCAGCACATTCAGCTCTCTGAAAGTCAGTGGAAATGTGAACTGTATGTCCTGGTTGGCTTTGTCTTCAGCCCAGTCCAGGGTGAACTTCTGTGTTAAGACTGTTTTCCCAATGCCAGCCACTCCCTTTGTCATCACTGTTCTGATTGGTTCATGTCTTCCAGGTGAGGCTTTAAAGATGTCTTCTTGTCTGATTGTTGTTTCTGGTCTGTCTGGTTTCCTGGACGCTGTTTCGATCTGTATGACCTCATGTTCATCATTGACCCCTGCAGTCCCTCCCTCTGTGATGTAGAGCTCGGTGTAGATCTGATTCAGAAGGGTTGGGTTTCCTGCTTTAGTGATCCCCTCAAACACACACTGGGACTTCTTCTTCAGGTAAGATTTGAGGTTAAGTTGGCACATGGCAGGAGATTCTGAAAGAACAAATAAAATCATTGAGCATACTCTCAAGGAAATATAACCACTTCATTTCATTTCCAAAAAAACAATGAGCAAATAAGTAAGGTGTATTGTTGTAAATGAAGCGTCGGATGGTTTGTTACACAGAACCATCTTGGAAGTCGTATCAAGTCATCAGTCATCGTATCAAACCCGCCTCATATTAGATAGACGGTGGAAATCTGACTGAACTGGATGGGGCCAGAGGCATCCACCAGAGCAAATAAAACACGAGCCGCAGATTCGTCCGGTTCCCAGGATGGGACTGACTGAAAGAACTGGCTCGAACCGATGTTTTGTTGAGTGGACTGAACTGAGTAAGATGTACATTTCACAGACTGGAACAAACAAAATCGGCGGAATTTAAGAGAACAAAAGTCTCCATTTATCCAGCATGTTAAATCTTTAGAGAAATCCTCTCACTGCTCTGCAGACGGTCAGCCAGCTCCTCCTGCTTCATTCGCCTCAGGAAGTGCAGTGTGATCTTCAGAAAGGCCTCCCTGCTGCTCCTCCTCTGCTCTTCCTCCTCACCATCAAACACCTCCTCATCCTCCCTCTGACTCTCTAAGCATTTTGGGTAACCTGAGCTCAGATCCTTCTTGAACTTCTTCAGCTCGTTCTTCACTAAAGTGACAATGTTCTCCTCCAGCAGCTGGAACAGAATATTACATGAATGACACAATCAAATAAAATCATGGAACCAAACATCAGATCCATGTTGGACAGACTGACAATCCACTTGTCTAAAACGTGCGGCATGGAGATGATAGTGAACAGAATAGATGTTAAAGTAGTTGTTGTACAGGTACAGACCATAAATATGGAGTCCAGGTGTGTTTGATGCCGCTGGGCAGACTGACCACTGGGAACCTCTGAGCTCTGCTGGTCGACTCTGTGGAGGAATCATGAAGGATGAGCTCACATTATGTCTGTCCACACAGAGACAAACACAAGCTAAAGGTCCATGAAGTGATATTTAACAAGTGTACACCTTTACCATTCTGATGCGCACTAATGTTTTAGAAATGTACACTTAAAGTCTTCTTTTTGAAAATGTGAACTTTTAGTTATATAAAGCAAACTTCCCTTTTTTAACATATTCTGCATAAGTAAGTGAACCAGCTCACAGTAGCTGAGGACCAGGGCAGCCATCTTTAAACATCAGAGGTTCATCCTTTGACTGCTCACTGCTGAAGGACACACAGCTGGGTTCAAGTTCAGGTTCAGGTTCAGGTGACTCTGGTCTCTGGTGGATCCTGGTAGACAGAGAGGAAGACCACCGGGGAGGGTATGGTCACTTTTCTGCTGCAGAAACTCGCAGCGATCAACAAGTGAAGCATTAACCAAGTTCAACAACGTTTGGTTTGAAAAGATCAGATCGGACTCAGTATCAGCAGATGCTCAGTGTTCAAGGATCTGGATCAGGACCGAAATACCTATAAAGAGCTCACCACTGTTCAGGACTGTGGAATCCATCTTTAAACATTAAAGGTTCAGACTTTGACTGGTCACTCCTGAAGGACAAACAGCTGGGTTCAGGTCCGGGATCGGGATCGGGATCAGATTCAGGGGGTTCTGGTGTTTGATGGATCCTGGTAGACCAGAGAGGGATATTAACATTTTGGTCTGTAACACAGTAACTTCTGCAGCGATCAACAAGAGAAGCAGCTCAGTCACTTCCTGAGGGTCTGCACACTTTCACAATAAAAATTTAAATCTGATGGGCAAGGCGGTATTCAGATCCTTTACTGCTGCAAAAATACTAATTTCACACTGTACAAATACTTTGTAAAGTCTGTGAGTATAATCAGTAAAATGTAGTTAAAGTATTTCCACAGTAAAATGTCCCATGTGCCTGTTGTACTATTATATATTCTATCATTAGATCCTTATTCCTCATTTAACTGTTTTACTTTTAACAGAGTATTTGTTCAGTGTGAAATTCGTACTTTTACTGCAGTAAAGACCTGAATACTTCCTCCAGTACAACAATACGTTCTGCTGTGACAGATGTACTCCTTTACCAAGCTGTCAGAGGAGCTGTCTGTGTTATGTAACAGGGATAAACGTCCCTATTAAGCCCACCTGCAACTTCTAGTCAAATCTTAAATCATTACTTCTGATGTTTGATTCTTCTTCCAACGAAGCTGCCTGTTGCATAAATGACTTTTAATTGTAAGCCGATCAGATTTGAAGAAGTTGCACAAAAACTTTGGGGATCTTTGTGCCCTCAGAAGATGCAGTTTTTGCATATTTCTACTCCTGTTTTTGTTCTAAAGATGTAGATGTAGATGATGTTAGCATGGTGACATAGCAGGCTGCAGTGACATAAAGCATGATGAGCATGTACAGGTTACATTATTATACTGTTAAATAGACAATAAATGTGTATGATTATTTTTCTTTGTTTTATTTCACATTATTATCTGTGGGTAAACGATCATGTAAATGAGTACAGCTAGTTACTTCTCTGCACGATCACTCATACTCTTCATGTGATGTGAGTGCACCATATAAGTTGTTTTTTAGAGTCCTGTGAGCAGAATTAAATATTCTGTCCCCTCACCATAAAGCCACTGATGTTCCCTTTAAGCCCACCTGCTCACTTGATTTTATTTCATTTTCCAGACAGACTTCTGACCAATTAAACAATAAAAACATTAGAAACTGGGATAAATTAATTATTGACACTTCAAATGAGAGATCAGAGTTTCATTTGAACTCAAATGTTCTCACTTAAACTGCGGCAGAATAAATCAGAAATGTGTGAAACTAGATTTGGAGGGTTTGTTACGGACATTTACCTGAACACATAAAAACACCTGGTGGTCTCACCTGTGTTTAAAGGAAGTCCAGTGTGAAACAAAACTGGTGGACTCACGGAGACTCCTCGCGGACTCACAGGTCAGCATTCCTGTCAGGGACAAGACACACACACACACACACACACACTGTAAATATGAAACTTTTGAAGGGTAGAAACAGATCTAATCAAAAACACTCAGGTTCTCTGAATCAATACTGACTCGTTAATGGTGACATGTTGCCCTCTGGTGGTGAAAACATGAACTGCATGACACTTTAAATGATCTAAATATATTAAAAATATATATATAAATTAATTGATGAATTAAAGGATTTTAAAGACTTTTACAAAATAAAACATTCTTGAACTGGATGAAAATATTTCTGTGTCCACCAGATGTTTCTTTATTTTATGTTTGCTTCTTTTGTGTTAATCCGAGCTGCAGCGACGAGTCGATCAATCGGATGGTCGATTCAGTCCCAGCCATTAAAACATTTATTGATCCTGAATCCAAACTCTCCTTTTAAAACACACCAAAATGTGATTTAAAGCAGCGACCCGCTCAACCAGACCCTGTTCAATAAAGTCCTGATTTAAGTCAAATCAAGTCAGTTTTATTTGTATAGCGCCAAATCATAACAAAAGTTATCTCAAGACGCTTTCACATAGAGTAGGTCTAGACCATACTCTTTAAAATATTATTTACAGAGACCCAACAGTTCCCACCATGAGCAAACTTGGCGACAGTGGCGAGGAAAAACTCCCTTTTAACAGGTAGAAACCTCGAGCAGAACCAGGCTCTGGGTGGGCGGCCGTCTGCATCATTGAAAGGGGAGGAGAGAGGGGGAGAGGGGAGACAGAACAGGAGGAGAGACAACAAATCAGACTAATAATAAAAACAACTGCAGCAGTGAGTGTGGAGCAGGAACATGGGGGCAGTAGACGGCCGGCAATCACAGATCCAGACTCTACAGCTCCAGAGGCAGAAATACCTGCAGAAAGTGAGAAGGCAAAAAAGCACAGAAACTACCAGGAAGAAATGGAGTTGGTAACCTGTATTAGTGGGATAGGAATGCGTACAGATAGAGAGGGAGAGGAGGAGAGAGAAGCTCAGTGCGTCATAGGAAGTCCCCCAGCAGTCTTAAGCCTATAACAGCATAACTAAGGGATGGTTCAGGACTCACCTGAGCCAGCCCTAACTATAGGCTTTATCAAAGAGGAACGTTTTTAGCATACTCTTAAACGAAGAGAGGGTGTCTGTCACAGTAGAGGAGCTTGATAGCTGAAGGCTCTGGCTCCCATTCTACTTTTAGAGACTTTAGGTACCACAAGTAACCCTGCGTTCTGTGAGCGTAGTGCTCTAGTGGGGTAATAGGGTACTATCAGCTCTTTAACATATGATGGTGCCTGACCATTAAGAGCTTTGCAAGTGAGGAGGACAATTTTAAATTATATTCTAGATTTACAGTCATTATAGAGAGAAAATGCATTAAAATATAAAGTCATTTTATGTTTTTAATCAATTAACAATATTTTCAGCTTTTAATTGCCTGATTTTTATCCCTTTTTCCTCCAACTATGTAGATTCTTAAAATCTCACTTCACTGAACAGAGTCTGGTTGACGGGATGCTGCTTTAAATCTGTTTAGAACAATTCATAAATCGTTTCGACGCGTTCACGTTTCGCCAGCGGCACGTCGGTTTCTGTCCAATGGGAGCTGTCCGCGGTGACGCAATAAGTCAGGAGCCGCGGGGTCACCGCCCACCGCACAACGCCGGCCGCTGTCGGCGTGAAAAACAAACCCCCGTCAGCGGAAAACACTACTTTAACAGCTGATGTTTCGACTGCTTTGACTCCTGGTGAGACCTGTGAGACCCACAGAGACCATCAGGGACCAGCAGAGACCATCAGGGACCATCAGGGACTCACCTGGACTCACCTGGACAGAGGAGGGCGGCGGGCCGTTTCCCCTTTCCGCTGTCAACAAACCGAGACTCATAAAAGTGTGAAAACAGTGAAACTCCAGCTTTAATCCGGAGAGAAGAGGCTGCGTCGCGACGCGGAGACTAAAGTAAAAGTTGGGAATAACCGGATCGATCACGTGTCTGAAGCAACCGCAGCCCACATACCGGGGTGACGTGTTTCCGGTAACTGTTCACTGCCACAATAACAAACAGAAGCTCAGGAATCCTCCCAAACCAGATTTAATCTCTTAAATCAGATAAGGGAAGGATGACGACATCATGGATGACTTCATGTTTCGTGAAGGAAGATACTGATTTGAGTTATACATTATTATTTATGATATTATAATATAAATTAATAGACTAAGTTATTATTAATACTATTATTACTACAATGAAATATATCTAATAATACATAAGAGAAATGGGAAAAAATGTACCACTGATTATCGATTTATATTTTACAGTATATGCTACTGCATGTATAAAACCTTTACAGTGTAATAATCACAAAATGTATGTTGCATTGGCCGGGAATCGAACCCGGGCCTCCCGCGTGGCAGGCGAGAATTCTACCACTGAACCACCAATGCTCACATGTCACAGTCACATGACCATGTCCTCAACATCTGCACCAACGAGGCCCACAGACATCTGCAGGGGTCGTTGTTCACTCACATCTGTTTTTGCTTCCTTCCCTACAAAGTCTTCCTCACTACTTTTGATTTATACTCAGTGATTCCTCGATGAGGTCATGTAATTTCGTCATGTGAGCATTGGTGGTTCAGTGGTAGAATTCTCGCCTGCCACGCGGGAGGCCCGGGTTCGATTCCCGGCCAATGCAACAGAGTTTTTTGTGATTATTACACTCTAAAGGTTTTATACATGCAGTAGTATATACTGTTAGATATGGATCGATAATCATTGGTAATTTTTTTTTCCATTATTTTTTGGTGGGTCAGTTTCGCTTTTACTGCATTTCCTTGCTGACAGACCCTGATCATGATCCACTTTGGTTCCAAAGACCTAAAACTCACCAAAGTAATCCATTGTAAACAACGTAAAGTCAAGCTGATCACACATGCCTATTAAAAAAAAATCTGGAAATAACACGTTGATACCCAAACTAGATTTCAAGTGGACTATGCCTTTAAGAATTTGGAGGACTGACAGTGTTTGTCCTCTTTGACAAATCACATCATCATTAATGTGGGTCTTAAATGTCATATCTCTGTTTCCATAATAAGGCTTCTGCTGATGTTTACGTGTTCAATGTTTCTAAGAAAAAATGTAAATAATGTCACAAGTGAGACATGAACCAGTCGACCAGATGTGTATCAGTAATACATTTCATCCTGAGTACAGAAAGCCCCAGTGATGTCTGAAAAATAATGCAACACTATACCTGAGATGGTAAGGAAGCAAATGACATTGTGTATTGTACAAATTATAACAATACCATCAAAGAGCCTGACATTTCCCTTGGGAGTTGTTAGAGAAATAAAACAGAGCTAAAATAAGAGACTACAGGATGTGCTCCCAAGGTCGCCACATCAGCTGAAACGGTGTCATTGTTGTGTTCACAACTTGTCTCTACTGCCCCCAAGTGGGCAAAATAATCAGTTACTGCAGGTTTAAAGAATAGGTTCACATTTTTTTAAATTCTGTCTTCTTACAACAATCAGGTGGTCATATGAACTTTAAATATTACCATTATTAGATCCCTTTCTTATGAATAGTGATGGCGGATTAAACTCCATAGTCTCCGTTCTGTGTAAAAATGATTCCCTGACTATATCTGTTTCATTTTTTCTTCCAGCACAGAAAGTTTCTGGCTCCAAACATTTGCCATGAGAAAAAATTTTTCTGTACAAGCGTGTGCACTACATTCTCCAAAAAACCACTTCTATGAACCAAAACACCGCAGATCCAGGCTGCACCAAGACTGACGCAGGACATAGAAAAGTAGTGACCTAAGCAGCTGTTTTCATTTATTACGTTTTTCTACTGAATGTTTATATTTATAAAATCTAAATCTTCAGCGTGTTTCATTTTCCAAAACAGCACTTAAAAAGTAAAGTAACATCCTGAAACTGACATTTCCCTCCTCTGTTGCAAAAATGGTTATGAAAATGATGGTTTAATCTAGAACAGAGTCACTTCTTAGTTTATTAAAGAGATAATTGTACCTTGTGGTGTTTTTGTTTTCTTCTATGGGATCAGTCTAATATTATATATAATATAATATAATATAAGCAGAAAATGTCATGTGATTATAAGCGTTTTATACATTTTAATTAATTTAAAATTAAAGTAGAAGTTGACATAAATCTCCTGTGTTGATCCCAGGTAAACATTGAATAAACTCTTTTATCAGTAGAAACCGAGGCTGTCCAGGAACAGTCTTGGAGTTCAGGTTGAACGTTTACAGAACGCATGGCTCACGTCTCTCTGTTTACATTCTGCGGTTTCAACATTACCTAACCTTTGGAATCAGACTTCACAGTGGAACTTTCCCATCGCCCGGCCCTCCCCTGCAGGTGCAGGTCATGTGTTTATGAATAGCCGTGATGCTGACATTTTTAAAGTGCTCTGACACTTTTATTTTTCTTCCCCTTCACTCATGTTCAACGAGAGAATATGTCGCCAGAAGGCAGGCACTAAAACAGATTTTTTGTATAGAGCCTCTAACGTCTGACTGAGTTATACCCAACATGCGGAAAAAGCTGGTCCAATATGAGGAGATGGTTCAACTTTATCTTTGTGTCAGGACTTGTTTTGCATGACATGTTGTCTGCAATGATTGGCTAGTTATCCAGTCCATCATAAGGTTATTTGAATACAGAAAATAGAGGCTGAAACCATTCTAAAATGCAGTATACTGCAGTTAGTCTAGTTTATTATTCATGTGTATTGGGGCAAATATTTATAATTGTATTTTACTTTAAATTTTTTATAATGGTTTAATTATACATTAACCAATAATGAACAGAAGGGAAAATACCTTTGCTTAGAGCAGCTTGAGAGCCGTTAATCTATACAGTGTCGTTTATACAGCTTGCTTACAGTAGCACTTCCCAAACAGCAGGGTCCAAGAAAATACAATAAACACAGGCCACAGGCCAAGGCTGCCTTCAACTGCTCAGTAAATGTTGTAAAACCGACATTCAGACCACGGAAGTGTTAAACACCTGGCAAAACGCTCAATTGCGTAACATCAGAATGATCATAATAGTGTGTTCAGCCGAGAAAAACGACGGATTTCTAAATAAATCGACCTTTATAAGAAAAAAAAAGCCGACCCGACGTCCTTGACTCTCCACATCCACGACTTTTACCGCCGAGCCTGAACGTCGCACCTGCGTCAAGAAAGGGGCGGCGACGCGCATGCGCAGTCGCAGTGTTTGCATCCCTCCCTCCCTGCGCGGAGACTGACAGCCCGTTAGCCGCCGCCGCTCACCGGCAATGATACAGCAAACACGGACTCGGTTAGACACCCCGAGATGGACTTAACGGGCACTTTTTACCGCTACAAAGACGGATATCATTCAGGCGCCGCTGTCTGTTGAGGAAAGACGGAGTTTACTCGTCGCCGGGGCTCGTTTTTTTGTCGCTTGCGGGGGGAAAACGGAGACTCGACGTCCGGGAGAGGAATGGATGCGACGACCGATTTCCTGCGACATACGCCGGCCAGCTAAAGAGGCTTCAACGCTCACTTTGAAGACCACCCGAGTGCGCCTCAGCTCTCCGGCACCGGGCTCGGTTCTGCGTGGGTAAATTGTGCCGCTTAATACCCGCGGAAATCATCGAGATTATCGGTGAAAATGTCCAAGTTTTAGAAGACCGTGGCTAATCGCTACAGGCTAACCAACGGCTAACTGAAATTCGCAGTCTTTGTTTATTTTATTCCTGTTGTGAGTTCAGTGTTTTTTTTTTTTTATATCTTTTCCGAAGTTGGGTTAACACCCGTGTTGCGAAGGAGGACGACCGCTCGCGAGCTGTCGTTTCAGCCTAACTCCGATCTTGAACTTGATATTTTTTTTTAAAGGACATAAATCATCTGACTTCTCTCTCATGGCTCGTTAGTATCGCGGTACTGCAGCGGACCCAGCTACCGTGCGTCTGCGTGAGCCTCGCAGGAAGCGGCCTCTTGGCCTTTTTAAGTGACTCCTCCGCGGTCAACGATGCACCACCAGGACTTTTCCGGAGAGCAGCCCGGGACCGGGAGCAGGAAAACGGCCTTCCACTACCGGAGGGGCAGCAGCGGCGCGTCTGCCTCCTCCGCGGCCGGCGGCGGTGGGGTCAACCCGGTTGACGACAACCAGAGCCAGGCTGGATCCTCCTCTCCCGGGCTCCACCATCAGCCCCCGTCCCAGGTGGCCGGCGCTCAGGTGAAGAAGAAGAGTGGCTTCCAGATCACCAGCGTCACCTCAGCTCAGATCAACGTGAGCGGCAACAACAGTCTGGCAGATGACACGGAGAGCTACGATGATATGGATGAGTCCCACACAGAGGACCTGTCCTCCTCTGAGATGCTGGACGTGTCCGTGTCCAGGGCCACGGATACAGGCGTGCCGGAGAGGAGCTCCTCTGATGAGACGCTGAACAGTCTCCACGGCGTGGACACACCTGGACTCGTGTCCCCCAACGAGCCTCTGCACCCTCATTCCGTCCCTCAGGGGTCTCAGCAGCACGCCTCGATGGTAAATGGGACCATGCATCATCATTATTATCCTCAGCAACACAGCCAGCATCACTCGGATAGCTTGGGAGGAGGTGAGCCCTCGTTGCCGGCTCTTCCCGTTGCTCCGTTGGCTGGCTCCGGCCCAGCTATGGTTTCCATAGGAGGGCCGAGCCAGTCCCAGAGGCCACCGATGTTGGATAACACTAAACCTGCAGGTGGGACAACCCAACCATTAGCACCTATTGTTGGCGGGACAGTCACTGATCCACATCTGGGCAGTGTGAACATTTCTAATGTGTCCGCTGCTGCGGTTCCTCCTTCTGGGCCTGCAGGTTTTGACAACACTAGTGTGAGTGGACAAGCAGCTCCTGTTGGAGGAGGAACAGGCCCTCCTGCTGCTGCCCCCAACACTCAAACTCAGACAGCTCCTGGCTCTCGTTTTAGGGTGGTCAAACTAGACACTAACTCCGAGCCATTCCGCAAAGGTAGATGGACATGTACAGAGTATTATGAGAAGGAGATTCCTCAGCCAACTGCAGCTGAGGCACCAAAGGGTGCAGAGGTGGCTGCAGAGACTGAGGCAGGGAATGCTGGGATTGGTCAGGGCCTACCTGCTGTACAGCCACCTCACACACTGCAGCCGTATCAGCAGCCAACCCAGGACTTCACTAGTCCACAAAACATGCAAAGCCCACCACAGGGACTGGCCCAAACCACTCCTCTGACCTATGTTTCACCCCAGGAAGTTGTTGCTGGGGTTCACATGCAGAAACCAGTGGCTCCTCTCACTGTCCCTTCAGCAACACCACAGGCCGGTGTAAGTCAGCCTCCCCCCGTAATACCCCAGCAGTTGCCCTATGCTGTGGATAACCACCAGGCTCAACCCCAGGGGGGTTACCCTGCACCTCAGCCCCACGCTGGGGTCATGGCCCCGGGAAGTGTCCGACAGCCAGACTTTATCCAGCCCACTGCTCCCTTCCAGACCCAGGTCCAGCCTCCGCTGCCACACGTTACCACAGGAATCTCCTTAACACCGGTTCCAGGGGTCCCGGCACAGCAACAGGTCAGCATTACTCAGCAGCTGCCCCATCAAGGTCAGGTAGCCCCAGCTGCCCAGGCAACCTTTGCAGGACAGACACAGCCCCTCCCAGCTCAACCTCACCTACAGCCACAAGTCCAGCCCCCCTCCACTGCCACAGTCCCAGTAGCGCACCATGGGACCCCCTACATGCCTCTGACTGCTGTCCTCCAGCCTCTCCTCAACCCAGGCACGACTTTCACCCACGTCCCTGGAGGAGGGAGCTCTATAAAGACCTCCCAGCTCGAGGACGCCCAGAAGCTTCTTCTCCAACACCAGGGCCTGCTGGGTCTGCCCAGGCTGGGGATGGCAGCAGGTGGAGATGGGGCTGCAGAGGCCGGTGGTGCTGCTGGAACTCTGGCCCACATGGGGATGTCTGCTGAGGCCAGCGCCTTCATGGCTGCTGCTGCAGGCCTCAGGACTCACCATGCTGAAGGAGAGGATGACAGGTGAGGATGGACTGTGCTGTTTGTTCTAATATTTGAATCCCATCTGTTTATGAAGGTTTTTAAGTGAACAGGAAGTGGAAGTGGTTATTGCTCAGGCTGCAGTACAGTTCATTATTTTTCATTTGCAACATTTCATCACAAATACTTTTTTTTTGCAATAATATTGCAACATGTGTTGTGCAGTGAAATATCTTTACCTCGTCACATAATTGGAACAGCCAGTCTAATTATGGTCTCTGGCTATGGATTTAAATTTTTTCACCACCGTAACAGCATGCTGCAACTGGTTTCCCTGTCTGATTTTGTTATAATTGCAGAGCAGGAGTTTCACTCAGATCAGGAAATCCAATGTCACATTTGTTTTATCCCCCAAAGTCCCTCTGCCAGCTTTCAGAAGGCAGTGTGCGAAAAACAGCTCGCTGGACATGGCTATTGCAAAAATATCAGTTGCTGGAAAAGAAGCAGCGGAGCTGCTGAGTCACTGAGGGAGCTGATGACTCAGCAGATGCTCTGTCCTGGTCGACCCCCTGCCACCACACGTCCACCTCCATTAGCTCAGGACTCTTTATGTCAGTAAGGCTACATTTTCCCTCTTGTACGGCCTCACGCTATCCTCCCTTTCTCATTCAGCAGTTTTGTCTCCCTTTCCTCCCTCATGTCCCCTCAGGTTTAGTCCTTTATTAGAGACCGGATCTGTTGATTTGTACCACCCAGAGGGAACTGTGCAATGATTTATTTATGTGTAATTACTCAATCCTATGTTCCTGTTAGTTTTGCTGCTCAAACGGTTATTTCAGCTGCAGGTAGTTTTCTAAAAATGTGTGGTTGGTCTAAATACAGTCAATGCCCTGGAAAAACCCTCCCGTGCCCCATTTGAAGATGCAGTGTAAGTGTAAGTCTTTCAGAGTCTGTGCTGTAGAGACTGCAGAGTCCCTGATCAGGAGTTGTGTTGGACAAATCTGATAAACTCTCGCTGCAGAGAAATGGAGCACTGTTTTGGCAGCAGTGTAGTGTTACCACTGTACTGTCCTGTGTTCTGGTTTAGCAGGAGATTCATGTTGTGAGTTCAACAATAATGCCCGCAGGGAATGGAGGGAGTTTGACGGAGTACCGTCGGCCTCACCCAAGCACCCGTAACTGAAATACAACACATATTCTTGAATATTGTGGCTTTTATTTGACTTTTGAGTAGTTCCATGATTAAAACAACAGTTGCTGAGCGAACCAGAAAACATACTTCTAATTCAATTATCAGCACAGCAGGTCAGTGGTGCACTGAAGCTCACCGTTGGTGTATTTTCAGCTGTTCAGATTGTGTCTGAACTCAAGGAACCGAGAGACGCAGGGTGCCATAACTGCTGGTTTAATGTCGATGTAGTCTTAGTCATATTCAGCTGTCAAACAGAGCAGGACTGTTTACTGTGTGGAGGCTTTTGTCAGCAATTTGTGGCACCCTGTCATGACTATATGTGTGTGTGTGTGCATGGTCTGCATGCCTCCTCTGTA
The DNA here is from genome assembly GCA_031216445.1 of Lateolabrax maculatus. NCBI lineage: Eukaryota > Metazoa > Chordata > Actinopteri > Acropomatiformes > Lateolabracidae > Lateolabrax > Lateolabrax maculatus. Next base: position 5,209,493 of record CM062215.1, on the reverse strand, counting down.
AGTGGGTTTCCGTCCATTTGTCGGCCAGTTTTCTTGTCATGAATCGGCCCCTGTCCTGCAGACAGTCTGTGTGTGTGTGTATGTGTGCGCTTTGTCCATAGTCACGCTGCTCTCTCTCTCTCTCTCTCTCTCTCTCTCTCTCTCTCTCTCTCTCTCTCTCTCTCTCTCTCTCTGTTACTGCTTTCTTTCTGTCTCCTATTCTCTCTTTATCTCCCGTTGTCACCCTCTGTCTCCTTTCCTTTTTACAGTTTTCAGTGCATCTTGTCAGCTGTCCAAACTGTTTGGCCTCTACCGTTCTCGACACTAGGCTGTTCTGCTCTTTCCACTCTTAAAATATCCCTCTCCCTGTGTACATGCAGTGTTTCCTCCAAGCTAATAGTATCCAGTCCTGTGCAATGGTGAAGTCTACAGCTTTACTAAGTTGTATTTACTAAAGGTGAACAGAGTCTGTAACCTTAGTAAAGATCTGACAATGTCCAGAACAACAGCTGTATCAGTAGTGACAGTGAGAGCACATAGTAAAGAAAGCTACTGCAGAAGCGTTATTGTTTTTTCGTCCATTTAAAGAACCAGACGCATCAATGTATACATCACTGGCAGTACAATATTTGGGTTAGTTTAGTCATTTTGTCTAAATAATGTGAAAGAGCTCAAGGTGACGTCTTCTGATTGTTTGTTTTATCAAAGCAGCAGTATAAAGCATAAACTCTGAGACATTGGCACAAGAGAATTTTAGTGCTTGTTGCTTTGAAAATGATCAAAATAGTTGCAAATTAATTTTCTGGTGATCCATTAATCAATTATACTTGCACTCTAATTTTGGTTGACCTTAAATTCTGATAGGAAGACGAGATCGTTGTACACCGAGCACAAAGACCAGCCGTTTCAGTCCAGTTTGTCCAGTTTGGCTCTTTAAAAGCTGTATGCTGCAGCTGTCATGACTTTGAAAGCACCTGATCCAGCTTAGCTGTGTGCATGACTCCTGTCATGTTGTGAAACAGGGATGTGAGGGGATGTGAGAGGCTGTGTCTGTGCTTTGCAGGATTCAGCTTGTCTCTATTCACCTGCTGTCTATCTGCATATCCGTCAGTGAGGTTGATGTCAGTGAGAGTGCTGTAAGGGCAGTTGTATTAATCATGGCTTTCATCAGGTCCTCGTGCCTCCCTGGGTGGAATTTCAGCCTTCAGGTCGGAGCCGGTATAGTTTGGCTTTTGGATACCTGCCAGCATCAGTTCACAGTAGAAGGAAAACACACTCGCCTCCAGTATACTTTACATCTTTCTCTCTTTCCACTAGGGCTCGGCGGTATGGCCTAAACTTTATATCATGGTATAATTTGAAGCACGGACGGTAACAGTAGCCTATATATCACGATATATTCGTTTTTTTTCTTAACATTTCAATATAAATGCTTCTGAAGGGGTAACGCACTGGTATGGCAACTGCATGGCAGCTATTATGGCTTAACTGTATTTTGTGAGGTATTTTAAGGACATTTATTGTTCAAAACGTCTATAATACAAAACTTCTCAAGTAACTTAGGTCTTTGAAAAACTTTTTTCATGAAATATAATAAAATCAAGCTGCACAAAGTCAAACTAAAAAACTGACTTCAAGTACAGCAGGACAGGAGGTTTCTCTCCCCCAACCAATTCAAACACAAAGAAGTTCTCAAAATGCAAAATTAGGTCAAAGTAAGTAACTCTTCTTCAGTGTTTTGATTTGAAATGATATAAAGGATTGCTTGTGTTACTCCCCCTTGCAACCACTGTCACCCGAACTCCACCTCCTCCTCCTCTTTGTTTCTTCATTTCCAAACAAAGCAGCATGGGCTCTCACGTTCTCCAGATGATTCGCTGCCGCAGGCTGATGACAACGAATCCTGCGACAAATCTTGCCACAACTTTTTTTGTTTCAGGTCAAGCAAAATGAGGGCTTTACCGGTCAGCACGGTATATCCGAAATTCATACCATCGTACTTTCTATACTGTTTATACTGTCCACCCCTACTTTCAACCAACAACTTGCAGAGAAACATGACTTTGCATCTAGGTTGCAGAGAATGAATACAGCATTGCTTACTGCTGTTTGTTGCCTAATAATATCACTAAGCAACACCGGTGAGACTGCACAGCCTGTGTGAGCACAGTGAGTGTCTTTCTTCCAGTGCAGCATGCTTTGGAAATGAGCCCAAACCAAAATTATACCTTATGAATACTCATGTGTTAGGCATTGTTTTGGAGTTTAACACATTTTAAAACAAGAATCTAAAAATATTTCCTTTGCCGAGGTGTTGAATGTGTTATTTGTGTAATATATGCAAATCATGTGCTCATTCGTTGAAAAACATCATACTGTACAGTGGTAATATGCATTTCACAGCCAGCTAAATGCCTCAAAGTGTCATAGTACATTTAGGGCATTTTTATAGGGCAATTATCTGTATGATCTCATCCTTTGGAACCATAAAAGTTAGAGGTGCAATCGTTAGTGATTATTGGACCATAAAATTTGCACATTGCCATTTCTTAGAGGCCGCCTTCTTAAATTTGAAAGTTTTTTCAGCTATTTTAATGAAGTAAACACGTGTTCGACGGGTTTACAGCTTGACAACAAAGTGAAGTGATAGTCGGCAATAAATCAAGACGGCCTCTGTAACAGTCAGCAGGTGTGCCAAAGGTACGTTTGTTGTGCCTAAGTTGTCAAAGAGCTTTTCTCAAGCTTGTTTGTCTTTCTTTATGCTGGCTTTCTCTTAGTCATAAAGTTTCATATTATAAAGGTCATTCAAAGATTTGGCTCCTTTAGACCCTTTCTATGTGTTTAATGTCAGTACGTGACTGAAAGCTGTTCTGTTTTAATGAGACCTCGGTCCCTGTTGACATTTCATATATTATAGTGATAATAAGCTGCCTGTCAAGCTCTGTAGTTATACAGGCATTGAGTCATGATGTATGTTTAGCTAATATTGACAGGCCTGTTTTTAATTGGTTCGCCATCCAAACTGAGCTTTTACGAGGCAGAGGAAGTTCTTCAATAGCTAAAACCAAATATGGACAAACGCCTGGTGCTACTGTAAAGCTAAAGCTACTGTTCTTGTTTCTTTAAGTGCCCGAGTCTGAGGATCACCCAAAAAGAACCATTTTTCAATTAGTGATAGGCTTGTAAACGTAACCCAATGCGGTATTCTCACATTATTTATCGTAGGAACATTTAAAACCAAGTAACGAGTCATACCTAACAACAAACGCGTTTGTGAATCATTGCTCTTGTGAACACTCCCATAAATAACAATGTGAGTTCTTCCACTGCATTGTTTATACAAGCTTAAATGATTAATAAACATAACAGGGACGAAAATAAACACATCACCTCAATGTGAAACGTATCCTGTGCTGTGACTGTGACTTTAATGAGTTTATTTAAATTCAAGAATCAAACTTTGTAATCAAGGTGTATAAAATCAATGCATGTTCAATTACGGTAAAATCTTTTAAATGTCTCAATTCAAATATCAAGTCTTCAACATTATTTTACAGCACACACAAACAAAACCTTACTTTAAATTCTGGTGAATAAAATATTTTTTAAAGAAATTAAGACTTGAAGGAGTTAAACGTGGAATTGAATGTTTAGAAAAGTATATTTATATCTGAGCCCAGAAATTGGACTCTAAACATATACCCGCAGCCTCCCATTGAATATTGTGCCTACTCATGCCACCGATGGCTGAAAACTTACTGCATAATTTGTCTTAAAAGTTGTCTTAAATTTCCCTTTATTTAATTTGAAAAAGTTCTTATAAAGTATTTAAAGTTAAACTGTGATATCCCATCCTAAAGACTTCTCTGCAGGCACATCTGCTGGGGTTTTTAATCTGACAGCAGCATGATACTCATCACTGTAAACCCCTGGTAGTTTTTCCTGTAATATGCTGTCTTTGAGTACATCATGCGTGCAGTATATGATAGTTCAGTGTCAAGCTTTTATTAAGTTGCTTCTTCCTGTCCTGTCGATCTTTATATTGGAGGTTGAGCAGCAGCTCAGTGAAATTGTGAGTTTAGTGGTGCTTCTAACTTCTGGGGCGGCATCTCCTGGTTGTCAAGAACAATAAATCACAGGTAGTTAAGTCGTTTGTCTGTTAATGAGACGTGACATCGAGTCATGCTTCAGCAGAGACGTTCACTGTCATTCTCCTCTCTCTCATGTTGTTGTACTGCTGTTACGCCACAAGGTGGCAGTCGTGGTTCATGAATCCTCCCGACTTGGTGAACAGTTGTTTATATAACCTGAAGGCGCTTTGAGAATCACTGACCTAAAACGTGCCTTGCGGCTTAGTGGAGATGTCCTTCCTGCACGCAATGTATGAATCGCAAGCAAATGAGTGGTTTTAGATCTTCTTTCTGTAAAAACACTCGGACCCTCTGCTCTTATTCTCAGAAATGGGTGTGTGAAATCTAATACTGGCTGCAGAAGGTCCCAGCGGTACAGTTATTGATATGATATATCCTTTGGCAGGGTTTGTAACACAGTAGGTGTGCTTATTTTTAGGGATAGAGTGATTCAGTCTTCCCATGGACAAGTTTACATCGGCCTGTCTGAATGAATGATAAATGAGTCCGACTATTAGGCAAAACAGTTTATTCTGGAGCCTCTTTTATTTGTCCTGTTGCAAAAGATTTTGTATTAAGTTGTTAAAATAATTTCTACGCAATCGTGACATTGATTTATCAGACCATAAGGTGTTTTTCTTTATTTATACTGGGGAACGTATCAGTGTCTCATCTGGATGCACACAGAATGCACCACTGTTATGTGGATACATTTGATCTTTGGCTCTCTAGTTTCTATTTAGTTTGGTTTTCTACCAAATCATTTATATCTTTGTTTTTTGTAACTGTAGTCTTTTTTTTTTTTTTTTGCAAAAATACCAAACATTACCTTTGTACCAGTTTCTCAATTGTGAGAATTTGCTGCTTTTCTTTGTCGTATTTGATAGTAAACTGAATATGTTTGGTTTCAGACTGTTGGTCGGACAACAAAAGCTATTTGTAACAAATGTCCTCTTGGACTTCCACACTGGAAGTTTTCAGGCTTTGCTGTCGTTTCTGAAAGTGCATCTTGATGTGTGCGTTAAGATCTGAATGCAGCCAGATCACAACATCATCCGGCTCTGACAGCTTCAGTTTCAGGCGGCACTGGTGGCGGGGTGGGGGGGGGGGGATGCAGAGACGAGTAGACGGGTGTCACGTTTGCTCGCCTTGTGCCTTCATGCAGAGCTGCAGAGCTGCAGATTTCTCGAAGAAAGTCACAGGCCAGAGAAGATGTGTCCATGCATGTCTGCTTTTCTCAGTAGGAGCGTGTTTATGAGTTCACCTGTCAGGATGATGTGTACATGTGGGTGAAATGGTAGGTGTTTACAGGAGAGATGTTTTTGTGGTGTTAAAGAAGAAGCTTTTTCCCCTTCAGGGTTTTAGACTGAGGGAAAAAAATGAGGAGACATTTCTGGTTTGAACTGGTTGTGCCACTATCACTCTTCTGACACCTGCACTGTTATTTTCTTTCTCTCTGTCATTTCCCTTTTTATATAACTTTACCCTCACTTAACAGGAGAGAAATGGGATTTTTCAGAAGCTATAATTGCCCAAAAACTCAGAAGTATCCAGCTGTGCTTACTGCAAGAGGAGAATATACTCGTGGAAGGGGAACTGTAACCTGCCACTGGGTGAATTAAAGTTACGCACTGTAATTTCATATGATTAACATAATGCTTAGGTAGGAACGAAGAGAAATACTGACTCCACTGCCACTTCAAATTCCCTAATAACAGTTTCTTTTTGCTCGCACCATTTGTGCTTTAAAATGCAGAAACTGACGCAAATTGTTTTGTTTCATACTGGAAATTGTTTCCCATGAATGAAATGATGTCAGCCCGGACTAGGTACCAAAGACTGGAGAGATAGTTATTTTTTTATATTTACCTGCGTCTCTTTTCCAATTTCTTTTGTCTGTTTTTGAGGGACGATTTTAAACAAATCCACAGCAACATGGCCTCTCTACTACCCCTGAAAGTGACGCTTCCCGGTAAAGAGAAACAATAATAATTCTGCGTAGAGCCAGTTCTGTTTGGTTTGTGTCAGAGCTTTGACCCTTCCTACTGTTAAAACACATTCACATCCCCGCATGAAGCTTGCACACTGCAGAGAGCCTCGAGCAAAGTTTCTCCACCGCTGCTGAGAAGATCCTGACTGTTAATGCACTGACAGTGAGCTTTCTATCTCTGTTTACACTGACAGTGAGCCCTCAAACCCGTCCATGTGACTGGGGGTCAGTAACACAACTTCCTGTGACGTTGTACTGTTAGTATGTCCTGGGTTGTGTAATATATGATTGTATAATGTTTATTTTAACACGTGGATTAGAGTTTGAGTAGGGGGCTGTTGAATCCCGTTTTTGTGTGTGAAATTTGTCACACAGAGCCAGAACTTATTTATACCCATGAAGAGCGCTTTTTTGCCAGTTTGTGGGGTATCTAGACAGAAATTGAAACAGAAGGAGATGAGATATCTGTATTGATTTCTGCCAGGTTCTGTGTAATACTTTAATCCTTGGTATCTGTGCCAATTCCAAATCCAAGCACACTGTCTTCTCAATTTCTTTCCTTTCTTGGCCTTAATTTTGATAATCAAATGATTGTTTAAGTTGTTTGCCAAGCACATTACCTAAATCTAGCTGCTAAAACTTTGAGGATTTGGTGCTTTTCTTTGTTCTATGCGATAGTAAACTGTATATTTTTGGGTTTTGGACTGTTAGTCAGACAATATAAGCAACTAGTTGTCTTCACCTTGGGCTTTTGGAAATTGTGATGGGCATTTTTCACTATTTCCAGACGTTTATAAACCAAATGATTAATGATCTGCAGATGAAATGTTAATGAAAGCTGTTGTTAGTTGCAGCCCTTGTACATGCACGATAGCGTTGTCATCTTTTTGATGTTTTTGTGTCTTGCACATTCCCTACTAAATGTAGAAGGCAAGAACTCCCTCCGTTATTTTTATCTCTGTTAAAAATGTGTCTACCCTTCAAAGTGGGTGTGGAATGTGTGAAGGTATTGAAAGTCAATACCTCATCCATCAGAAGAACAAGGCATGTCAGCGGTGTACTGAACTAGCCGAGATGTCGGAGCTCAGCCTCCTTCCTGGCCTGTCTGTGGTCCGTCTCCTCCGCGGCCCATATGGCACAGAGGCTGGTTATGTAAGACATTGCGTGCACGGCAGAGACCGATTCACTTACGCTCCAGAGAGCCGCTGCCCTGAAGCTCTGTGATTCCATGAGAGCTGGGTTCTGGGGCGTTCCTGCTCTTTTGTTTTGACTGTGTTTGGGCAAAGATCAAAGGGGGATTATGTCCTGTTTGCCAACAAGTAGAAGGCTGTTTAACTGCTACCTTGGTGCGCGTCGCCTACTCAGGAATTATACCTTGAAAATGTAAAAATGATTGCATGCTGCAGGTCCAAATTTGATGTCATTTTCCTGACAATTCTTTCCTCTCTTGTCCTATTTCTAAATTTGGACGATAAAAACACGCTCCCTTTGCTTAAGTCAAGTGTCTTGTTTGTGTGAGTGCAGCGGGGTTGATCTTGCCGTCGGCCTTGGTTCTCCTCCGTGTAAATGCCAGCGTTCAAAAAGCCTCCGAAACCGGATTCCGCCAGTTTGCAAACATAGCCTCACACGCACACACTCACACACACACCGGCTGACACAAGAACACACAAACGCCATGCACGGACCCGCGCAAACACACGCAAGCTCATGTCTCCCAACTGCTTCAGGACAAGTGATGCGGAAGAAAGCGAGCGAATCACAGAGCAGCAAACAAACGGATGAAAAAAGAGGGAGTGATGGAAACACATAGAAGCAGGGAAACATTGTTTGTGGAGGCGTATAAAAAGTGACATTATGAAGTATATTCTGTCTCTGATAGCTTCCAGTTGTGTCGTGGGTTTTGTGGAGATTTATGTTGTGCTGTTGTGTTCCCAGTCACTTCCCCTAATTGCTTCGTGACGTTCCCTGTTCTCAAACCCTCTCATATTTTCATATAACTCACAGTTGAGGCGGATCGGGATCCTTTCCAGGACCACACACTGCAGCCTGAGCCATGCCCCCCCCAACCCCAAACTGAGCCCAGCTCTGCTTTCACTCAGACCGCACAATAACGTGAGGCGGAAGCTTTACTTATACTCAGCTGGATGCTTTTGTGAGGGAGAACGTGGATAAAGGCAGGGTTGTAGTAAAAGAGAAGATGCCTCTAAGTGTATGTACAGCAAATACACAAGAAGGCATTTAACCGGCTGTTAGCACTATTGATTTTACACTTTTTTAGAACATCCATCCACTGGAGCTTAAAGATATCTCGTCTGCTTGTTGTGACAGCTTTCTTTTACTCTGATCTCTTTTTGGTGGTTGTCTTTTTATTTTATTTTTTAAAAACCTTTCCATGTTATGAACTGCCGTATTTTTGTTTTTTTATGGCTCCTATCTCAAGGATTAAAAAAAGTTGCCTGTTCTGCTTCTGTAATATACTAAAAAAACTAAACAGTGAAGAATTCAGCATTTCTTTAACCCAGTTCTGAAGCTAAGAGGCTTAAATTACCAGGATATAAAGATGGGTGTCACTTTTCTCAAAAATAGTTCACTCCTCCATATATTCCATGTTTTTATCTGTGTGGGCAATGCACACACCAGCTGTTCTTTTTATTCCTCCATCATCTGCTGCCACACTGTGGCTACACATCCGCCCTTATGTAAGCTCCACAGGGTGTGGCGAAGATGTTCACCGCCAACCTTTTCTTTCCCATTCAAATCTTGTAGCCAGTGAGCGTTTTTTAAGAAGGCGGGAGGTGAAGTCGTTGGAATAAATAAAGTTAATATGGCCGTGGTTGTCGTGACTAGAAAGCATGCTTTCCATGATGTGGACGGGTGTGTTGTTAAAGGCTTAAGGGAGAGTTAAAATGAGCTCTGCCTGTTAATTGTTCTAACTCAAGTTTGGCAAGGTCGAGAGCTCATTACTTAACTAATAAAGTTAATAGCTTGGTGGAACATCAATCAGGACGATTTTAATTTGGCATTAAAGTGACTCAAACTTAAGCCCGCCTGGTGAATATTATTACGTTATCTCTTCTTAATGGGATATTTGTCGCTCTCCCGTTTCTACGTCTAAGTGTAGAATGAATATACATTAAGCTTTAACATACTGGTTAGGTAATATATGGGTCAGCCCTTTGTACATGGCACACACACACACACGCGCTTTGTATGGACGTGGATACATAATGAGTGAAAGCATCCCATCTGTGATGTCATGACGTCAAGGTGTCTCGCCATTGGCTGAGCTCAGTCTGTTGCGCCCATCAGCGATTGGCTTAAAGTAAACTGCACATCAGTTTCCCTCAGACGAGTTTCGAGCCTTTTGTTCCAAGCGGACATGCGTACACTGACCCCAGACCTGCAAGTACACAGTGTAACAGATATGTGGTCAATGAAGAGTTTCATTTTAACAAATAAACCACTAATCAATAATGGTACTTTTGAATAGATAACAGGTGGACAAAATAACATTTTTAGAAACATTTTAATTGTTCCCTCTAACTTCTGCTCTTTCAGGGATCTCGTTTCTGGCCCTCGACTGTTTTTCGGATTAGTGACGGGAAGAATAGGAGATGTGACCTTCACCTAATGAGGTTAATAATTTCGCTGTGTGCATTGAGCTGAATCCCATCAACAAACTCACTCAGAGCGCCCCTCGGCCGCCATTTTGTGGTCCCCACAACTGCACACTATCCACGACCAGGGTTACCTCCTCCCTTTGTTCTCTACAGTTTCTCTACTCATCAGTTAGTTTCTTTTCCTTTTTTTCTATTTTTTACTGCTGCGATACAGTGAAGCTTTGAGTTTTCTGTGCTCTGCGTCCGCCCGTTGCCTGATCTACCGTCCGGCTAGCCATCTTGTTTTGATCGTCTTTGTTCACACTGTAATGTGAACTGTGCGCGCGGCTGCGTGGCGGTACACGTGAGCCGTGCTCCAGTGGCGACCCACACTGTGAGAGGTTGCATGTCCGGTGTGCATCCGCTGATGAGGAGTGACAACATACACATTCGCCTTGAGATAACTTAAAGGGGGCACATGTGTGAGAGACGCAGGAGGTGAATGTTAGTTAATATATTTTCTTCGCTGTAAACTGATAGGAGGCTGTTTAGAGTTGGGTACCACACATGTGTCCATCGCCATCACAGAGAGGATGTTGCAGGAAATAAACAGGAAAGACGAAAATGAGCGAGAGCTTGCAGACTGAAGGGAGTGGTTTGTAGGCGTTCGGGAACGTGCCGAGGGGTGTGTGGTCAGAAGCAGCTCATCCTATTGGACGGATCAGCCTAATCTCTGCTGGCAGTTTATAAAACAACAGAAGGGGAGGTGACATGACTCCTTAGGCAGTGACATCACAGCCCACCCTCCTATCCTCCCTCACCGTGCACCCAATCGTCTGAGCGTCTATATGTGATTCAGGCTTAGTAAGGGGGCAATCAGGAGGACTTAACACACCGACGCGCGCTCCCGTTGCACGCCTACACACTCCCACTCCCAATCCTCATCCTACACAGCTCCGTCCTGGTCTCCATTGTTGGTCAGGATTCCCTATGTGAAGCTCCCACAGCTGAGGGGAGCAGGGGGTAGTGGGCCAAAGGGCGCAGGTCAGGAGGACGGAGGAGGTGCGGCGGGGGGTGGTGTTTGTTTTTGGGGTGGTTTTGGCGGGGCAGGGTTGTGGGGGCTCTCTGCTTGGTCGGAGTGTGTGTTTTAGCCTGGGAGCATCAATGAGAGAGAAGGGGCTGGCCCGGGCAGGAGGAGCGCAGGGCAGGGACGCCATGACTCTAAAGCTGCTCTTCTGGGAGCTGGAGAAGCATCTGAAGAGGTAACGATGGCTGTAGTGTTGTCACGTTGTCAGGGGGTCCACCGCAGCAGCCTGGGGGTTAAAGAAGGGCGTACGCCGAGCGGCTTTGTGTTGATGTATCTGTCCGATCGTTGTTGTGGCGTTCAGTCGGTTGAATGTTGTGTGGAAAAATGAAAGTAGGGCCTGTGGGTATCAAAGCATTTATCCAGGAAACTTCAGCTGCTTCAACTCAGCCGCCCTGAAGGGCTGTAAATGTGTTCAAGGACACAATGTTCTCGCTCCTGCACATGCATGTTGTTACTGTGTGTGAGGATGAGCTGTGGCGTGGTGGATGTTCAGCCGCTGTAACGTGGTCCTGGACACATCCAGACCAAGAGTGGTTACTTTTTGCTTTTCATTGCCTGCTCTCAGTTTCATTTTTCCCTCCAATCTCAACTGCCAGAGATAAGCCCCGTGTTCACTTCCTCAATTGATCCCGTTAGCCCATATTTGCTTTCCTTTGCTCAGTTATCAGGCCACTAATAGACTTCAGTCTCCCAAATCAAATAAACCAATATGTATGCAGCCTGTACAACCTACAAAAACAATTTTTTCTCCTCCAGTGAACAAGCGGTGCTTTGGTTTTGCACCCAGCTTGTACCTTTTCTCTAGAGTGTTATATATAATATTATATATAACATTAATAACAAAAAAAAAGGTTTCCATAAGCATATATGAATAGTGTCTCTACAACAATTCATACATGTGACGCTGCTCCTTTTGGAAGAAGGAAAAGGAGAAGTCACTACAGACGTTATTTTCCAGTTCTCTAAAATCACTCAATCCCTTGACCGCATAGCCAAAGTCAATGACAGAGCTGGAGGAAGTAAAATACAAAAATATGAGCACGTCGAGGGTTTTGTTTGTCTCTTCAGACAGGTTTCTGTTCTCCAAACTCCCACGTTGACACACACGTTCCAGCCAGAGACAGATATAAGAGCTAAGGTGCTTAGAGCGGGGACAGGTGTCCAAGAGGAGCTCAAAGTTCACTGCCGCTCAAAGCTTTACACTGTTGTTGACGCTCCTCCATGTGTCCAGTCAAAGTCAATGAAAGGTGTGAACGAGCAGCAGGTCAGAGGTCAGTCAGCTACTGATTAAATTAAAACGTGTCAGGAGTTTGGAAACGAAACCACATTCCTGATTGACGGGGGGGGGGACACAGTTTCACTCTTTTTAATCTTAACGGTCGTTAAATGAACTTCCTTTTCTTTGTGTGCTGCTCTAAACTGTGTGTTTCCATGGTGACGACATCAGTCCACACCCTCATACCGAACAAATCACATTAGTGTCTCATGAAAGATAAGTAAAAGTGAAATATTGATTGAATTTACACCCCATGAGTAAATCAGAAGGAATAGAAAAGTGTCCTTGATGGGCATTTCAGCTGCATGTGCTTCATTAATCTATAATATTACAATTACTACAACTAAAGGTGCCATATTTCTTTAAAGTCGGGCTGCAGCCAACTATTATTTTTAACATTGATTAATCTGACGATTATATCCCTGGTTATTTAAATGATCTTTAGAAAAATGTCCACCCAAGTTCCCAGAGTCTTCAGATCACTTGTTGTGTCCGAAAACATTCAAAAGCTCAAATATATTTTACTATCATAGAAGAAAAAGAAATCCACCAAATATTCACGTTTCAGACGCTGGAACAAAGGATTTTTTTGCCATTTGTGCATAAAAGAGGACTTCATTTTCTCTCAGTGGACTAATTGTTTCAGCTCTGCTGCTTTATAAGTTCACTGACAGAAAATCAGTCATTAAGTTTTGATAATCGATTAATAATTTCAGTCATTAAACATCCTCTGGTCCCTTTTTCTATAGTGAGTATTTGCTGTTTTATATCACTGTAAACTTGACAGATAAAGACATTTGTGATGAGCAATTTTAATTACTTTTAGTCTTTTTAATAATCAAAACAGATTAATCGATAAGAAAAATGTCAGTTACTGACCTCTTTTGTTGTTTTCCAACATCCCATTTCATGTTTTATTACACTATAACACTATACTGCTGTAACAAACTTACGGATGTAATTTCCTTGTTTCAAGCTGCATTAGTTGTTATATATTATGATATTGACATGCTTAAACCAGCCTTTTTCCATTATCGATTCATCTTTTAATAATTTTTCTGATTAATCGATTGATCGCCAAACTGTAAACTGTCAGAAAACAGTGAGAAATGCCTCCAAACAACAACTAAACAGAAAAGCAGTAAATCCTCAGATTTGAGTGTCTGAAACCAGCAAATGTTTGAACTTTTTGTTTGTCGAATGTCTTTAACAAGTAATTCACTATCAGACATGCCGGCGATCGTGTGATAGAGGCTCGTCACTACCACGGAGCAGAGGAGGGGTCCCGCTTTAAAAGCACAGTCTGTTCCCATATCAGAGTCCAACTGATCCAAAGAGGACAAAGGAGCTTTCGCTTCCACTGTTTCTGCCATCTGACCTCCTCCTACTCACTCACAGAACTAAACTTCCAGTGTAAATGTTTATTCACATTTATTTTAAGTGTGAGCTGGACAGAGCTGAGGTGATCTGTTACCTCAGGGTCAGACTGTGGCTGATTGATTAGGTTTATTCCCAATAACAGGAAGCCTGTGTGAGACTCCTCTTGCCTTGTGTGCAGGAGCCTCTTTAATACATTAGTCATAACCAATAGGTGGAGACATTGTTTCACACAACAGCTCAAAGTTTCCTCCATCAGCTGCAGTCCACACTCCAGCACGAACCCCAGCAGGACAGCTCATTAAATCAACATTTCAGGGACAAAACAGACACTTAAAAGCCAAAAGTTTCTGTCTTTTGCTCCTTCTTAAAGTGGGAGCAGTCCCCTCGCGATGTGCACTTTCGGTTTGCGGGCTCCTCCAGCAGACGGTGCAGCAGGTACAGAGATGTCGCATAAATTACCCCCCCCCCTCCAGCCCCGATTGGCCGCGGCGCCATTTTCTCGCATGCATTATGCTGATGAGCTTCCTCCTCCGCCAATCAGGCGGCCGCTGCCCGCACGAGTTACCCGCAGAGGGAGCCGCGGTGCGCGGAGCCGCAGCCCGCCGCTTCAGTCTTTGTCCCGGCTGCGAGCTCTGCGGTCGCCCGGCGCGCAGACCCCGACGTCCTGCCCTCAATAATGCGCTTTTTTTTCTACTTTTCTACCGCTGGATGTCCAGTCTGCACGGAGTCGCCCGCGGTGGTTTTCATGGACGGGGTAGCATGAACTCCCAGTGTTACACGGTGGCGATGGATCTCGGCGTTTGCCAGCTGAGGAATTTCTCGATCTCGTTTCTGTCCTCGGTGCTCGGGAAGGAGAGCGCGTCGGTGCGGGTCGACAGCAGGTAAACGACGTCCGCAGCTCTGCGGGGGGATTGAAAACCCAAATGTCGATGCACCGCCATCAAAGTCAAAGCCTGCCGTCTCGACCTCCATTTGCTTTGTTGCGGACTCTCGCTGTTGTGATGTCTCGCCTATTATCTTATATTATATATATATATTTTTTTCTGTTACACCTTCAGGCTTTTCTTTTCTCTTCACATTTAATTCGGCTGCATTTAAAAAAAAAAAAAAAAAAAAAAAACCCGCACACGCCAAGCAGCAGATACACCCTGCGGTATGTTTTATAACCAACCAGCAAACCTGGTTTCTCTCTCTGTCTTTCAGCTCCTCTGGTGCGAGTGTGGTGGCCATCGACAACAAGATTGAACAAGCGATGGTAAGCGTCCGTGTCCGTCCTGTCACAGCTCACTGTTTGTCTCAGTGTTTGTCAATAGGCTGTCACGCAACACCGCCACCCCGAGGCTTTTATTTTGACATGTTTCCCGAAATCATAGGCGCAACATAACGCTGTGTTTGTGTGGAGAGGGGGAATGAATGAATGAATGAATGGGGGGAAAAAAGCACGATGGCGCTTTTGCTGAATTCTCAGTTTTATTAAGACATGAAGCCCGCACATGCGTAGAAAACGCAATTTCCCCGCATATATGCACCTGTCTGTTTGGACAGATGACCTCCGGCTTGTTGGCAACCTGACGTCGGCCAGGCTGAAGTTCACACGCCATCCCCTCCCTCCCTCCCTCCCTCCCTCTCTCTTTCCCTCATGCATAAACATAGTCCCTCTCCCTGCCCCGTGTTGCTAGGCAAGCAGCAGCCTCCCCAAGGCTCGGTATAAATAACCGGACCGGTGATTGGCTCCTCCCACCCCGGTGCAGGAACATTTTGTTCCCTCTCTGCTGTACAGGAGGAGGAGGAGGAGGAGGAGGAAGAGGAGGGGCGGGCCCAGAGAGGAGGGGATGCTCAGATTATTAAACTCAAATCCCCCTTCAGCCGGCTGGCACAGCGCGCCGCTCCGGCCTCATCATGGGAATGCGCCGCAAAGAGGTTTCTCTCGAGCGCTTTCTTAGAAATCCGGCTTCTTCTGAGGTACCCGCGTTGTGTCTGCGTCGCTGGGCTCCTCGGGAACTGCTGGCATGCGCCGCTGCAGGGCTGAAGTGATTTTACGACGCAAAATTAGCCTTTTGACTCCGCTGTGACATGTTTTCCCGTGTCGCTCACATGTGTCTGAGTCAGTTTTTCCTGCAGTTAATTCTATATTAAGACTGGGTTGTTTTTTTCGAGTAGGAAGTCTCTTGTGGTGCTATATTTATATAGAGAATGACTACAAACATGCATGAGCCAAAATACGTTATAAAAATAGAAAGGAAGTTAAACAAGGACGGTTTAGGAAGTCAAGGAGTTCGTGTGAACCAAAGTGTGTTTTTGTTATCCATTTAATCTGGTGATTATTTCTCTATTAATTGATACTCACTTAAGTGTAGATAGTGAAAAATGTCTAAACAGTTCCTCAAAGACTAAAGAGACATTTTCCAAAGCAGCAAATCATCATATTTGAGATGCTGGGAGCAGCAAACGTTTTGCATTTTTGCTTGAAAAATGGTTGAAAACGATCAGTTGGTTGTTGAAATAGTCGCAGATTAATTGCCTGACTTATTGCTTCATTGATTAACAGTTTCAGTTCCCGTGTGATTAATTTAAAAACAAAAACAAGTATATGGAAGTAAATAAGGAGTTTGGTTCCTGGTCTCACAGGGGACACGTAGCTAACCGTCTCTCCCTGTCCTCCGTCCTCAGGACCTGGTGAAGAGCCACCTGATGTACGCCGTGCGCGAGGAGGTGGAGGTGCTGAAGGAGCAGATCAAGGAGCTGATCGAGCGCAACACTCAGCTGGAGCAGGAGAACAACCTGCTCAAGAACCTGGCCAGCCCCGAGCAGATGGCCCAGTTCCAGGCGCAGGTCCAGACCGGCTCCCCGACCGGCGACCCGGCCGGGACGACGCAAGCCCTCCCCCCCACACAGAGCTCCGGCACGTCTGCGTAACACAGAGGCCGCGCACCGGACCCCCCCCCCAGGATGAAAGAGAGGGGGGATGGAAGGAGGAGGAGGAGGAGGAGGAGGAGGAGGAGGAAGGAGTCTTGCCATACTGTGAACAGACTCTAGCATCAAGACCGACTATGCCACCGTCTCGAGGAGCGCACGCTTCAACTCAACCGGACGACGAGAAACAACTTTCTTTTGTTGCACATTTTTATTTAACTGAAAGACTTTCCACCGGTGTGTGTGCGTGTGCGTTTGTGCGTGTGTGTGTGTGTGTCCGCTTCGTCTCTGACTTTTGTTACCTGCTAAAGACAATCGTTGCGGCGGTCGTCGCCGCCGTCGCTGTGATGACGAGGTGGCGGAAAGGTCGACCTTTTTACAGCCGCCGCCGTTGTTGGATTGGCCACCGAGGAGGAGGGCCCGGCCAACCCGGGGGAGCGCCCTCGAATCCCTCGCCACGTGACCTGTGGAAAGTGTGCCATCATCCCCCCCCCCCAGCTCTGTCCATCTGCACACACTCGGACTTTTTTTTACTCTGCATCGTCTTTTACGTTTAATTTTTCTGTGTTTTTTTGTTGAAGTGCGGCGTTCCGCGCACTTCGTTCCAGACCACACTGACAATGGACGAACTCTAAAGATTCGTACGACCCATCTGGAATGGGAGTCAAATAGTCCAGCTCGCTTTTCCCCCCCGGGGTGTCTGTCCTCACAGCGTCCGAAGACGTCGAGTCTTGATATTCTGGGTTGAGAGGGGGTTATAAAGAATTATGAAATATATATAAGCTGCGCCTCTTTGTTCACTTTGAGATCGAGAGCTCGCTGTTCTGTTCGAGGTTCACGTCGCCGTCCCCCGCCCTGAACGCGTTAAACATTTATGCAGGGAATTTTCTTTTTTAGGGAGGGCTTGGAAAGGTGTAGGATTTGTTTTTTTTGTCTGTTGGTGATGTAAATTAACGCCTAGTGGTCCGTAAAAGTAATTAATGGAGAGGAAAATAAGCAGGACACGACTGTTTCTAGGTAGTGAACTTTGTACAGATTAAACGTTTCCAATTAAACTCTGCCAAGTGCCTGGTGTCTAACCATAGATACATATATAAAACTTTTTTTAGTTGTTTTCTTCAATATGTATGTATATATATAGATATAGATATATAGATATATATATATATATCTATGGTTTTACCAGGTGAACTACCTGTGATGTCATTACTCAGGTGGGAACAGAAGAGGATTATTTACCTCCACACTAAGATGCTGTCTCTCCTGCAGTGACACACGGCTTCGTACTGTACATGAACTCTTCTCTGCCGTCGCTTCACTCTCTCGCTCAAATTATCTGGACTGTTCGACCGCGTGGGGACGTGTGTAGTTGTTTTTTTTGTTTTTTTTAATGAATGGCGATGATGTTTTTGTTTTTCTTTGTCTTTTCTTTTTATTGTCTTTTGTACAGCCAAGTGTTTGAATTGCTCGTAGTGCAACTGGAGCGCTGAACACATTAATTAAGACACTTGGCAAAAAAAAGGAAAATGCCCAGCACAAGTATGTGGATGTTTTGTGCATGTTCCTCAGCCCATCACAAATGTGACGTTACAATTGCACTAGACAGTTGCACCTCAAATAAAAATGAAAACAAAAAAGCAAAAACTGGACTGTTCGGCTTTCTTTCTCT
The DNA here is from genome assembly GCA_031216445.1 of Lateolabrax maculatus. Lineage (NCBI taxonomy): Eukaryota > Metazoa > Chordata > Actinopteri > Acropomatiformes > Lateolabracidae > Lateolabrax > Lateolabrax maculatus. Next base: position 5,191,470 of record CM062215.1, on the reverse strand, counting down.
TTCATTTTATTCATTTGATGTAGACATGTTTCCTAAAGGACGATCACTGCGTTCTTAAGAAATATGTTGGTAAAACTAGAATTTAATCATAAATATATTACTTTTATCCCTCTAGAAACCCTAAAACTCTGGATTTAATTTGTCAACTTGATGCAAAAATGTAGTTTGACAACAAATAAATCAACAAACTCCATGATATAAACATAACTACAGCTGCTTCTCCACATTCTTACCTCATAAATAACCTTGAGTGCCTTGAGTTGACCCCCAGACGTCCCAGGTAAAACCATGCATGGCTGCGCCTCACTACACCTCATTACGCATGCGCAGAGGGCGACCACCGTGTAAATATTTACGTAAATGCGGTCACCTCATTGGTTAGATGCGACCCAGCCCCATCTACAGCCATCCCATGCACGCTGCGCCACATCCCCCTCACGTGGACCTGCACGCTGGCAGCGAGCATGCGCAGACGGGAGCGCGTAGGAACATATAGGGCGATGCCGTGGGGGGGCTGAAACGTGTCGGTGTTTTATATACAGATGTTTATTTCCTCATGTTCGTATGAGGATAGTAATAGTAATAATAATAACGTAGTCTTACATATAAGCATACATGTTATTTATTATGTTACATACTTCTGTTTTAATCTCAAAGATTTATAGTTCTGCGGTGATGTCTCTGTGTATTAATGTAAAATGTAGGATAAGATTACTATAAAGCTTTTATAATCTCCCAGTATGTACAAATATATACTATAAGTATAGTTTATGTTTTATTTATGGAAACCCATAGATTTGTATTAATATGAGCAAAACTAAAACAAGAGATTCCACTTAACCCACACCATAACATAATATTATATAATATAATATGGCAGTTTGGTATGATAAAGCCTATACAGTTTAATACAACTGCTGTGCAATAAAACTTACCTTCATTAAGGTTTATATCAAAGAGAGTTGACAAATTATTGAATAAAAGTCACTAAAAGTCTCAAAAATGATCAAACAGTTGAATCAACACCTTTCTAAAAACATTATAACCTTCATATTCCACTTAATATGTTACAATGTCTTCAGACAATGAGGGCAGGAATACAGTTAGTATGATTTCACTGTAATTTAGACTAGTGTACATGTAGGAAGTGCATCGTTTCATTAGAAATGTTACAGAACATGATGTAGGAAACAAAATAATACATTAATAAAAGTAAGGAACGATAAAAATAATACATTTTATCATATTTATATTTCTAATCTGGAGCTTTAGCTATTTGCTTAAAAATAATCTTTAAACCAGTTTTAATGCACTTACGATTATCTTTATACGTACAGTATAAATAAGGATGTAATAATTAATCCTACAGTCATTCTGACCGATTCATTTGTTCATTTCTAGCTCTGCAAAACTAAAAACTAAAATGAACCAAACCGATTCAGTCAGCGTTAATGAGCCGCAGGCAATTTTACACCAAGAAAGTGGCAGACTTTTATTTTCAGGGTCAAACTGTAACCTCGAGGTGCAGCAGCTCGGTGTGTCTGCGGGATATTTTTAGCATCTTTTTCTAGGCTGCAGAGTCGAGACTCAATTTCTTCTCAAATCAGGCAATCAAAACTCATAACAATCAAAACAACTCAAAACAATCCACTCAATGTGATATCAGTCTCTTTTAATCAAACTATTCATTTCAAATTGATGCAGCTTCACGTTTTTATTACACCTCTAACATGATAAAAATGTAACCTGAGAAGCATAAAGAGCTTCAGTTTGGGGCGTCCTGGGACAAAATCTAATTAATTGTGGTCTGTGATCTAACGTATATCTATTTGGAGGTCCCCCCCCCCATCCCCCCTCACCTGCCTCCTCAGGTCCAGTCTGATCCCAGATCCTGACCTCGCCGGATCAGACGCCGTGCGGAGACAGACCTCCTGCCCCGGCGTCCAGATGGCACTTTCTCAAATCCTGTTTCATTGACAAAAGGTGTTTTCTTCAAGCACGCCGCCGCGGGTACAGGATGTACTCTGAGGCCGAGGGATCACACGCGGATTAACCTCGTCTATTTGTGCCGCCGGTGATGTTCGGAGGCACAGATATAGAGGGCAGTTGTTTACATTACGTGCTGTGATCCATCAGTAAAGTCTCTGTACCTGGTTGGATATTAAGGTTTATATTAAGGTCCAACCATAGAGACTTTATTATAGTAAAAACATGCATTTTCTGTTTTAATTCACAGTTCTAAGTTTCTTTAGTTGTACATTTCTGGCCTACTGTTTCCAGACGTACACGACTGACCCCCAAAAATCCTCTTTACACCCCCTTAACTGGACCTCCCTCTGCGCTGTTCCTCATTGCTGAGAAAGCAGGTGGCCTGCTGGTTAAATCCTGAGCGTCCAGACTGTCCTGTAGGGCGCCCCCTAACCCCCCCGCCCCCACCCTCCAACCGAGACGCTACAAGGGGATTAGCCTGTCCGGGCATCAGAGATACACTTTGTGTTTGTACACACACACGGAAAGAAAGACAATCTGTTGTGTGTCCATGCTGCAGGCCAGACGTGTTCTCCCACTCTGACACATTAATCGTTTTATTGAGAGAACTCTTTGATACCACACACACACATCTGATCAATCGACTCAGTGGCCTTCATCCACGCAAATAGGTCGCCTGTGGCGTCTTGTTTTCTGTCACATGTACACACACACACGCACCAGCACACGTGCATGCAATCAGCGCGGACCATTACCTCGCAATATCTTAACATCCAGTTTCACGCAAAATACAGACGTGGGGCGAGTCATTTGATGAACGACGTGATGTCAATGGAAGAAGCCCTGGAAATATGCGTGTGTGTGGACAATTAGCGGTTCTACCATGCTGGCCTCAGTTAATTGAATGAAGAGGGTGTATGGGTTGTGTGTGAGCCCCTTCACGTGCTCAGAGTTGGCGTTTGTGGTCTGAATTTGTGCGACCAGCAGAAACACAATAATTCACAACGATGAAAAATGCTCCGAAAACTTCCAAAAGAAAGACTTTCAAAATGCGAGTTGCCCTTTAAGAGTGCAGATGAGCATTTGAAGACACAGACCCGAGACGCCAGAGAAGAAGTGGAAATAGGCACATATGGTTTTGCAGAAAATGCAGCAAACCTTGTGGATGCTTTGCATTCTTGTCTATTGAGACTAACGTTGGTGCAGAAATTGGTGTCTCTTCTTCTATCCATCTCCTTATCTTCCCTCTTCCGACGTGGATTTCCGTCTGTCATGCTCTTACTGAACATCAAAATATTGAGACTACAAAGAGATCTTTGCTCCGTTTTTTCCTTCTCAAACTACAACATCTGCACAGAGAATGACCTTGAAGCATTAGGAGACGGATCTGTTTGTGCTTAATGCGCAACAGAACATTTCAGGACTTCCTATTTTCAGGCAAGATGTATCATATGAAAATAAACTCAACATAAACACACTACCAACACACATTCAGTGCCATGTCCATTTTTACAAAGATAAGCACATGTTGATAGTGTAGGAAACATTTGGCTCGGGTTGCTTCGCTGCCTCAGTTTGTGCCTATGACGTGAATTATTTATCAAATCAAAGGAGGAAAATGTCCATAAAAATAGGACTTTGGAAAATCTGAAAATGCTGATATCACTAATGCAGCGTGTTGGTATAAATACTTTGAATTTTGGTACACTTCAGTGATTCAGTCAGTGGTTCTTCATGGGGATTGAGTATCTTGTGGGAAGCTCAGGCTCAGTGTGCAGCAGGTCTGTCCCTGTCCTCGTTTGTCCTCCGTCCAAAGTCACATTTCTCGGAGGCACGTGCCCCCCCGCCCGTCGTGCGGGAGCCCTTGGAAGTTTCAAAACAAAACCGCAGAAGGAAGCACGGAGGGAGAGGCGCGTAGCAGGCGCCCCGCTAGGGGGAGAGAAGGGGATTATGGGGGATTATTTGGGCCCTCTCTTATCCTCCACTTTTCCTCCCCTCAGCACCTTCTCTCGCTCCCCATGAGTTGTCAAAACATGAAACGTTTTCACCCTAAAACCTCTGTCTCCATCGCTCTACGACCACGGTGATGATGCGGGCGTTTTAAGCAACTTAATTACGTGATTTCAGACGCAGCAGATCATTTAAGTGCACGGTTGAACTTGGTGCTCCAGAGGTAATGATCTTTCACGCTCAGCTGTCTGTCTGAAACATTTCTTTATCATGTAAATCTGGTTTGACTGGTTTTTATAAACGCTGCTGCATTCCCTGTTAGGGTCGGGTAGGGTTCACATTTAAACTGATACCCAACTGTACCTTTTTTTAATACTTTAATCCCTTTGTTGGTTTCATACTAAAGTTAGGAACATAGTAAAAAATCTCACACACTGTTTTAGTGTATTAAATAGTATGTTGGTAAGGTGCATCGCTTAAAGTTTCGTCGACCTTCGTCGGATTTCATTACAAATAATGCAGAGAGCGTTGTCTGCTGGTGTGTGTTTGGTATCTGCGAGACTATTTGTAATGAATACAAAACAACGAGCGCACACAGGCAGATTATAAGAGAGACATTTATTCCTTAATTTACTTCTTATAAATATATCTAATCAATTGTAGCTTGCGTTACAAAACAATCAGGAGAAAGCTGAACTGGACGGACAGCAGTAAATGTGCTGTAAGTCTAAATTACTTTTGGATTCTTCTTAAGAGCACTTCCCTTCAACCCTTTGTTTGTTTTGGCTGACATACTGTGAATTATTGTCTGTGTGTGTTTGTGCAGCCAGACAGCCATTACACCATTGTTGAGCTGACACAGCAGGAGAGACAACAACAGGCCCAACAAGAGCTTTCCTCTTAATCGGTGTGTTTATGGCACAGACTGTTCCAGTTTATTCGAAGGACACTTGAAGGACTTAAAGTTTACAGGGGCCATACAGTAAGGAATAGTGAATAACAGTCTTTTTTTTAGTTTGTGTATAAATAATCCACGGTTCAACAGGATAGAAGTTTGACCACATCCCATTTGCGTCAGCACTGACCTAGGCTGCACTCTGTTCACCGAATACGCCACAAGACCAAACTCTCACACTGCCACATTGCCTCCATTTTGTCCGCATTCAGGAATTTTTTTTACTGCACTTTGACAATCGCAATGCTTCTCTTAACTGACTGTTGTTGATTCGTTGATGTTTATTTCCATGTCTTTTTCTATGGATCATCAGCAGGTGAGGATGCTGATTTTTGTTTTAAAAAGTTTCAGCTGGAGGCATTAAAAAGGCACCTGGAGACTGTTTTCAACCAACAGATGGAGTTAAACGCTGGCTACAGCTGATAAAATCTGCTGCTGCCAGCTAGAAATGAGAAACCTGCATTTGTCTACAGCGGTCTGAAATCAAAGACTAATTGTTTCAAAAATCACGTGGAGTTTTCATGGTAAATCCGCCACCGTTATCATTTTAAACTGCGTATGTGCTGTACGAGAACGCAAAGCTGTGCAGGCGTAGACGGGGCCCAGCAAGGAGATAACTGCTTCACACTGTGGCATCAGTAGTAATTGATTTCCGTCCTTGCACCGGCCGACATCAACCGTTTCGTGAAGTGAAGTGGAGCCTGTTCGCTGCAGACAATGTGCTGATCAGCAACAATCGCGGGCGACTGTCACAGTGCCAGCGTGAGCATTAAATACGTCCTTCCTCTGCCTCCACATGGACACGTCCGCTCAGCACTCGCAGTTCAGACCGAAAGGAAAGACAAGTCTCGACCTCGTGCGACCTACAACTGCAGCAACCTCAAAAATAGCTCGAGGGCTCAGCAGGCGTCTGTGATGCTCCTCGCCGGCACCGACGAATGATGCAAGCGAATATTGACAGTGTTAATACTGTGTGTGCCATAAATCCAGACTATTTTCCTTGTTTGAGCAGGTGTGCAGCAAATGGTGGATAGAGCCTGAGGCCTCGCAACAAGGCGGGAGCACAGATCTGGTGTAAGCCGTGCAAACCTGACCTTAGAGCAGCCCAGATACTGGAAGCTTTGTGTCAATAAGCAGTTAAAGGCCTCATCTGGTTGACATCTGCCTGTCTGTGCCGACACATCTGCAAGAACGTGCAAAGCCCTTCACAGAAACTCACAGATCCTACGTTTTGTTTGCAGGGGCGGAAAGTGGGTGTGCTCCGTGTACAGATAATTTGACACAGCAGAGTTAAACAAACCCTGACTTTCCCCAAAAGCATATTTACTCTGAGATCATCTTTCCAATTTAACTCGACTCTCAGACACAACAAAGCTTCCTCTGCTTGTTTTCGTGTTGCAGAACTACTTCGGGAGTGATTTTGTATTTGTCTGTCCTTCAGCTCGAACCATACGCAGCACTTTAACCGTGACAGATGGAGCTGATCTGGGTCAGTCAGCCGTGCCGGCGCAGATATGTGACGACCGGCTTCTCTAACATGTTTTCATTCGTTTGCAGCGCTTCTGAAAGTCTATTTCTGCGTGTCCTCGAACCCTCATTCAGTCTGGTACATAGTGTTCAACCACACACACGCAAACATAGGCACACACAGTCTGAGGTCAGCTTCTATCACTGCAGTGTTTCCTGTCTGCTTCCTATTTTGGAGACAGGAAGAGAAATCAGCTTCCCTTTCTTCTTCGTGCCGACCCTCACTTCTCACCTCACTCTCATTTCCTCTTCCATTATCTTTTTTAAAAGGACAGCCAGAAGACACGCAATTTCTTCTTTTTTGTGGGCAGTCAACCCTCTCATGCAGACAACCAAAAAAAATAATGACAAAGTGAACTGACATGACCCTGTATCATGAGAACACGGATATCAAAACCAGAGAATAAATCATTTGCTGCTATGTGCAGTAGTCTGAGCTCCAACTTGACTGATAAGCCAAGATGTGCTCCTTTAAATTTTTCCCTCCTTGAATCTGTGGCTGTCCCGCACATTTGCAGTCCAGCTCCGCGAAGCAGACAGCGACACGTGGAGCAACATCAGCAGGAGGAAAAGTGCAGGCCGAGGCAAGAAAAACAGAGGAGCGCAAACACAGCGGAGTGCAGAGGGAAACATGCTGCCTGAGGATGACTTTAAAAACAAATTATTTCCACTGATACGCCGTGTCCATCTGCTGTATCTATCGACTACACTGGAGAGGCAGTTTGTCATCCCCTGCAGTCGGCATGTTGTATATAACTTAGATACATTCACTATATGTTCATAAGACATGTGACTTTCAGGTGGATACCACCAGCTGATATTAATTTACTACCAGCAGCTGATCTACAGCAAACGGTTTGTGAGACGAGCGATCGAGCATTCTCAAGGTTTGCGGATTTATATGAAAATGTACCTCCGTCATCATAACTCGGTTTCGTCTATCAACCAACGCTTTTTTCAGCTTTTTAAGGTGCTTTCTAAACTGGTTGAATGAGTTTGTTTTCTCCTTTGACCCAACTCCAAGCTAAACTCCTCCTGTAATCAGGAGCACTTTGCATACTGGAGTCAAGGAGAACGACCTGGAACAAAGTACGTTGCCCTCTTGACATCTGGGCAGATAGGACCTTCTTCAGAACCGGCTCAGACACGTAACTGATGAGGTTACAGCCTTGAAAATGAGCTCAGCAGTCATCCCTGTTGTCTTAAAATGTCTACACTGTTCGCCCTCTCTATCCTGCTGTTATTGCAGACAAGTCTGGACTCGCAGCAGACTTATGCTTATGGGAAGCTTTTGTTAAAAGCTGCTGAAACTGAAATACTGCATAACAAGACGTATGGAGTGAACCACACGACATACTGTCGAGTGAGGTTGTGTTCCAAGGCTGGAGTTTCCGGTTTTTTTTCATTACTATACAGTAAATGTCAATGTTAATTGGACTAATACAGCCTGTACTTTAGATGATATACAGGTAGTATTCATTCATGTAGCTATATTGAGAGATACTGATCACTGATGATTTTTTGTTAAATAATCACTCTTCTGAATCAGAATCACACCACAGAGATTGATACAAAGATCTAATCGATATAGACACGCTGAGATGATATTTAGGTCAACCCCACTGTGGGCCATACAGCGTAGTGAACCCCCTCACCAGCACCACCACCCCTCCTCTCTTTAGCTGAGGGGTTTTAGGCTTTAAGAAGTACAGTGTGTTCCAGCACAGTCTGTACACAAAGTATACAGCCGTCTGGCACGTACACACACATGCATGCATCAGAATGCGTTCGCCTAACTCGTATGCACAGAGAAACAGGCATTTCCATTCTTTGCATTGTTTTTAATATTTCCGTCCAGAGTGGCTGTAAAGTACACCGTGTCCCCGTCTGTCCTCCCCTCGCAGAACAGGTGCAGAGCTGCATTAAATATGAGCGCCAGGCGTGGGACACGTAAAGCCTGCAGTACATGGGATTTAGCATGAACACAATGTAACTGTGTGTCTTAGTTAAGTAGGAACATACAGATGAATCTCTTCCGTTCTCATGACAACATTTCTGTCTCCAGTTTGTGAAGGAAAATTGTACAATAGGACATAATGTGTCGCCTTCAGGATGGACGGCGTCTTATGAGTCGTTATCCTTCATTAAACAGCGTTCAGATAAAGCATAAAATACTATAAAACGTGTTATAAACTGCCTGTTTGCATCTGCATTCACAACTGCTTCTGTAAGATCAAAATGTGTGGAAAAAGACTAAGACGTTACATAAATTTCCTTTTTTCTTTCTTGGCAATATACTTAAAATAGTGGTGATATTAGTGTCAATATATATAATAAACTGCACAAAACACTATTACATAAATTATATTTCAATTGCATCTTAATCTAGCTCCTGGGTTTGCCTTTTGTGTAAATATCACTTCATGATTAATAATAATAAAAAGCTCATCTATCATTTTATTTTTCCACATTAAACACAAATTGAACATTTAGATTCATCAGCACTAAATTATGCTTAATTATCCCTCCAGAACTTTAACACCATGAAATAATATATCTGTCCTCACTTACATCAGTGTTAAAATAGTTTCTCATCATTAACACACGTCTCTTTCACGCTGTCACCTGCATTGTCACTTGTCACTATCGATTTAACGCGTGTAAACAAATTAAACAACTTTGAGCCTCCAGACTAACTCAGATCTGCTCTCGTCTCTCCGAAATGTTCTCAAACAAGATCTTGTTTCTCTCCTTCATCCAAAACTGACAAAAATGCTTTATTAGTAACTTTAGAAATGTGGGAATGGAAGCTTAGTACAACTCACACCGACTCAGACTGATAAATGTACACAAAGAAACACGCAGCTCGAAGCTATGAGACAGCAAACAAAAGCAGAGGAGGGGTCAGTGTTTCAGCTGCAGTCACGATACAGCAGAGCGTGGGCGCCGTGTAAAAGACTGCAGATCTGTGCACTGCCTTTTCAGGTTTTACACGCTCGTTGTCGGGCTGTTTGGTAGCGGTCTGTAATTTGACATTTTCACAGTACAAAGTGTCAAAGCTGACATGACACTAGCTGCTGTCGCGGGTTACAAAGGCGCCGCCAGATAAGCAGACGACGAAGTGACAGTGAAGGTTGTAATGTGACATGTTTTGGAGGACTATTTCCTGGGTTCCTCTCTGTAGGTGCCGAGGGATTGACATGCTGGGATAAAACAACCCAGCATTGTGAAATAATGAGGAGTCTGACAAAGCCAAAATGAGCTTTAATGTTTGCTGTGATGGATCTTCTACTTTATACTGAATGCCGAGCTCTTCGTGCGAAACCAAATGGTCCCTGGGGCCGGCAGCCATCCAGACCACTGATGATCTCTTTAAAAAAAAAAAAAAAAACACACACACCAGCAGGAATAAGGCAAATATTGGCGTCTGAACACCCACACACACCTGGTGTACAGTCCTGAGTGGTAAACAAGCAGCCTCTTCACAGGCAGCAGTTGAAAAGGGCTGCTGGGTTTGTTTGCATGATGTTTTTATCTCAGCCTGGAACCCTTTTTAAAGTGCCATAAGCACAGACACACAGCCAACAAAGACGGGGCCTCTACTTTGACATTAGTTTGCGAGGGGGACGTTGTAAATGTCCGATATTTCACCTACATTTCTCGTGTGTGAAACCCTGTTTGTGGGTCAAGCCTTTAAATTAGAAAATCCAAATTACTCTCAGTCATACAGGGACGTTTGAGGGAGAGGATGTTTCTCATTACCGATCTTGAACGCCGTGTGAAGAGAAGTGCTAAAACTGCAGCTGTGGTTTCTGTGTGCCCGTGTGAGGGGGAATGAATAGGGAACAGCGTGTACAGGACAGTGCAGAGCTTTTCCATCTCTACATGTGAGAGAGAGAGAGAGAAAAAAAAAAGAGAAAACACACTGGGGTGGGGAGACACTTGAGTTTTTGTTCCTTCCCACCCTCGCTTCCTTCTCAATTTCATTCATAATTTACTGCCCGACTGTTCTGCCTGCAATTAGGATACAGAGAGGAAACAAGCAACGGCCAGCCCCCTCCTCCTGCTAGCACGCACACTTGTTCTTATGACGTAACGGGCGACCCGGGACATCCCGCTGCTCCCCCGAGCTGCCCTACTTTCTAGCTGCGGAGGCACAAAATCAGCCTCCTCATCTCTTGTGCTGCATGTTAAGTATCTAGTGTCCTAGATTGTGCTGCTTATTTGCCACCCTGTTTATAAATAGTGTGCCAAAAGTGTGCGGCTGTAAAACTGGTAACAGTACGCCTGATTTTGCATTTATGACCTGGGATCAAACTGGACACCAGGCTGATGTCAACTCATGTTCCCAAATTTAGGACATTTGCATCAGGCTGTAATTTAATCCGGATCACAGTGTACTGGATCAGATTACTAACCAGGAAGATTAGCTGCATAATGAGCCAGTTGTGGAGTACGTCGCTATATATACAGCGTGGGCTTTCCTTTATATTTCACAAAGTAGTCATGCTCATGTCCAAATTGCTCACTTTAGCAGAGACGAAGACGTTCACTTCACTTTAGGGAGGACACGTCATACATCATACATATTTAATGCTCTGCAACATGCAGAAGCTTCATAACGCCATTTCCCAGAAGAAATGATACAAATCATCTTCCCAGTGTGTTTGTTGGCTCATCACACACAAATACGCTGAATCACAAAGTCTGGACAGAAGTGACAAATGGTTCCGCAGGATTTGAGGCCAATTCCTGTACGGAAGTACAATTCTGAGGTACTTGTGCTTTACTTGAATGTTTAAAATTCATGCTACTTTATACTCTTTCTCGACTACATTTCAGGGAAATATTGTACTTGTTACTGCCCTATATTTATAGGGCATTGCTATAAATATTACTACTCTCTTACTTTTACTTAAGTAAGAGATCTGAATACTTCCTCCATCACCACGATTACTATTGGAGGATTTAAGATGTGAAAATGTTGATCAGCATTTCCTAACTGACTCGCTGCGTGTGAAGCACTCGCTCTGCACGCCTCCAGATGCCCTTTTGGCAGAGGGACCAGATATATGATATACAATATACAGCATAAATATGTTGTTGATTAAGTGGAGTCTTCATTAATTACATGACTCCCACATGTATTATATGATGTAAGCTGCTTTTAGAGAAAGAGTTACTGAATGTGTCTTAACATACATTTTGACAAAAGTCCTGTTATCTCTACTAGGAAGTTGAAGTGTGTGTGTGTGTGTTTGTTTGTGTTGCTCAGGTACATCGCAGGGTGGGGCTCCACGAGCGTACTTGTGGGTAAAAGGTTTCCTTTACTACATCTATTTTTGGCCTGGGCCGCCTACGACCTTTTGGCCACGTCACGCTCTCTCATCCCACATCCCCGACGCAAAGTCACACTCAACTGCGGACCATTTCGTGCCTGTGCAGATCAAAAACATTCCTCAGACTAATGTCCAACCACACCCTGAAACACCTTCACCTGGTTTCTGTGTACAGTCGATGCCAAGAAAAGGGCACAGCTCTCAACCCCCTGGTAACTAGAAACCTTCAACAACCGCCCTCGTGACCTACCCAGTGGGCTTGTTTTATGTCGAAAGAAGAAAAGAATTAAGGAAAAAATTTTAGTCATCGATGAATCACATGCTGACCTTTTTTATTGTATATCTGAGCAGATTAAAGCAACATGAAAATAAGGCAGGATGTTTACAGCTGGTTTAAAAGTCAGCAGTTTTGCAATACGCTGTTTAGTCTAACAAGGACCAATGGGATCAATTAGAGTCCAGCAGACTCACAGTGGTTTCCCTCTGTGTGTTCAACCCTGCCTTCAGAGGGATATCCCCTCCTCACCTCTTTTTAATTTGGCTCTCTACACACAAACTATTCTCTTATTTTCCCATGAGCAGACCGGGGACCATAAATCAGGCTTACTGCTTTGTGAGGCAGGACCTTCTCTGAGTTGTTTGGATAACTTTGTGGAGATGGTAATTACTAGTTACAAACAAAAGAAGGGTAAAGAAACTCCCTCCGATCTCTGGAGGTAAATCCATACTCATACTTGAAGACACAGCGAAACAATTACTGGTACTATTGAGATGTGCCGTAGGTTTCTCTGGGCATTGATACTTGTTCATCTTTCTGAGGTCCAGAGCAAACAAATCCTGTATTCTCTCCTGGCTGCTACGATATGGAGAGGATGGGCATTTAGGGCGTATTTCAAGTGTTTCTTGTTCTCGGAAAGCTCATCCCACCTTTTTCTCGGATGCTGATGTCACAGAGGAAAACTTTGCACCGTGTGTTTATGCACGCAAGAGGCTCAGCTGATTGTATACACACACACACCCACACACACACAAACACACACACAACACACAGGGAGTAAAGGTGAAGTGACACCCACCACTCACCAGCTGCTGGGTGGGAGTCAGTTGTTGATGATCATAAGATGAAGTGCCTGGTCGGATAAGGGTCGGAGGCAGAGCTGAGACCATTAGTCTATAAATAGAGAATTAATCAGCAAGCATTCATGTTAATTTGCAAGCAAAAAAATACCAACATTTGCAGGTTTCTGCCTCTTGAATGTGAAGATTTCCTGCTTTAGTTTGTCTTTCATTATAGCAAATTAGATCTCAATTTTGAGCTGTATTATTTACAATGACAAAAACAAAACAAAACAGAAAAGCAGCAAATGCTCACTTTCGATAAGCTGGAACCAGAAACTGTTTGACACTTTTTCTTATAAAATGACTCAACAATTAATTGATTATGAAAACTGTTGTATAATTTTCTGTCAAATCAAGTGAATCAAGCTCAATACTCAATTTGCTGGATTTACAATCTCACAGCTTGTACCAGACATCTATTGAATTGTAAAACATTTTGGGGAAATGTGCTTATTTTCTTTCCTGCTTCTTGTTAGAAGAGAAGATCGACGCTGCTCTCATGTCTGTATCCTAAATATTGAGCTACACATACAACAGCAGCCACCTAGCCCGGGACTGCCCGAAGATTAAAAAACACTTAACACTGAATACGGAAATGTCAGATAATATTAAACAATAATTCAGAAATATAAATATACATAATGTATTGCAGTAAATCTTTAATTCTAAATCTAACTTGTGGGATATTCTGATGTTGACGAGAACTCTATTCTGTTCTCAGAAGCCAGTTTACTGTTATCTGGATGACTCAGTTTAAATAACCTGCTTCTTGGAACAGTCCCCAGATGTCCTTTGCTGTGAAAAGCAGTCTGAGCGAGGAGACAGCGACTTGTTATTGTCAGTCTAATTGACAGGAGGTGTGGCTACAGTAGCAGATATACATCTGAAAGGAATGTGAGCTGTCCGATGAGCACTTAAAGAAATCATAATCTTTTTCAGAAGGGGAGGATTATCTTAAGACTTGTTAAAAGGTCAGATATAAGGTCCCAGTATGCACCTGCACACACTTTCATGTACACAAACACGTACACACTGATTATGCAGATGAGATAACCTCCCTAACTATGGATTTAGACGGCTGGAGATAAGCCAATGCTAACAGACACAGGTGCATTCATACATCATGGAGCCCAAATGACATTTCACACACCCTCACAGCCTGAAACATAAACACACTCCCACGGGACATCAGCAATTTTTTGTGCACCTCTACCGTTATGCTTCAGCAGTTGGCAGCTCTGCCAAACTCTGCAGTAAATACACCTCAATCTACAGTAGTAGGAGTTCAGGAATTTATTACACACAACCCAGCACCCAAGGCATGCACATAACGATTTCTCTTTCACTCCAGGTCAGCTTTCTTTGCCTGCGTGCAACATACATGGGTAGAAAGCCAGAGGCGGTGCCAGTAAGACGCTTTGAATCGTGCACGAGATGGAGAACAGCCTTAACGGGAGCCATGCAGAGCTGCGACTGTGTCAAACGAAATGCAGCAGAGACCGGAATATGAAATTACAGTTTGTCACGTTCTGTTTAGCTTCTGTAACAAGTCTGTATAGCTCGACAACAACAGTATACACTATAGGATCAACTGTACTGAGTTATTGTAATCAATAGATATTCTTTCTCCTCTTCGTCTATGGGCCTGATTTTGTTGAGTAGAAGTGAATAAACAGTGCACCGCACCTACTCAAGATGAGAAATAAATGAGCTCAGCCATTCTGCACAGAGATTAGAGTCGATGTGCACGCTTGCCAAGCATGTTTTATTTGCATACTCATTCATCAAAGGGCAAAGACAGAGTGAACACAAGGTGAAAGAGGTGTTTCTTGGAGGGAGGAAAGCCAGTTTTATATGAATAAACTACAATTCGTGATATACCTGAATAAAGATGACTGTTTTATGTCTGTTACGGGAAAGAGCTCTCTGTAAATTGTCATACAGTGTGTTAATCAGTTTATTTTGTTTTTAAATCCCTAAACTCCCCCTCTTTGTTCTCTATTTCAGCAGCCAAGTATAAGTATTTTGAAGTGACGGTTGATGCCAAAGTGGAGTAGACAAATGTGTCACAGCCAAATAAATTAAACCAGCATGTGGTGCAACGCTGGTGTTGAATTCGTTCCCTAATTAAACCGGCTTAATTGGCTCGGACTGGCGTTTATTAAAAACAATTCTTACAAAGGAACTCACTGCAAGGAGCCGCTCCCCGGAGTGGAAACCCCTTCCTATGCAAGTGTCACACAGTGCACTATGGATGTGAATAAAGTTTATTTTATATGCAACCGAAAAAAAGTGTAGAGATGAAATAGCCACATCTCGTGCATTTCAAAAGGTCACGCTGTAAGGAGAGGTGCTGAGGCTGTACATGCACGTGCTTGTACACTACAATGTGACAACGTGGGAATTCACTCTGCCAGTATGACTGCGGTATGTTTCTATATATACTGGACTGTCCTTTCTATGAGGACGTTTTGTGCACATTGCTGCACACTTGCCGATGATTTTATGACTCTGAAATTGTGTTTTTGCCAGTGGAGGGGATGAGAGCATGCTAATAAGGTCAGTCGGAGAGAGCAGTACTGCAGTACAGAAGCCTGGATGGACTCCCCAAGCGCACCTTTAAGGAAATGGCCCACTAAACTACAATTTGTGGTTGAGTGGGTTATGAAAACAGTCTGAAATCTGGGTAATTCATCACACATTGTCCTTTACCTCCCACACATTCAACCAGACTCCCTGATTGTATATTAAAGCTGTAGGTACTATGGGCTACCACACTGTCTGTTGCTATATACTTAATAACTTCTCCCACAAATACTTCATAGAATAATTGTTTTTAAATGTTAAACAGTTGCATGTATTTCCCTGCCAATCATCAGGAGAACCACACGCACACCTCACCAAGATCTTTGAAGGTGATAGGTAACACAAATCTACAAAAAGTACCCACACATTGTTCTCGCAGTTCTACATGGACACGTCTTTACCACAAACAGGTGATGAAGACCATGTGTGGTCCGATCATTGCGAAATTCATGTAGAATAGATAGTAGTGTGTGGGTGTTTTTAGGCTGTGTAAAGCTGCAAGAAATCAATTTCTACGACATGTGTGTGTATTTTCACAGCTTTTCCAGGCATTTGATATGCAATTCCATGACTTTTCATGGTTATAATAATTGCTCCATCAATGCAACAGACATACAGTCTAAACGGACACAATTCAGGTATGAAAAAATGTGGAAAATTAGGAAAACGCACTTGATATCACAAGATGTAGCTTTTTTCAGAGGCTGGCTCAATACATTCTGATGTGAAGTAATTTTCTGAAAAGGCAGTTTCATTGTTCAATCAGTTTCGAGTTATGGCTGAAGTAGCACAGTCACGCCCTTGTTAGCCGGCAGTGGGACTGTCACCTCGCAGGCCATCAAGCGACCCAGTGAAGCGGAAGCTGGAACAGCGTGTACCAAAACAACAGCATCACATCGACAGTTAGAGCAGACACTTGGCTTCTGTTCTGCACGGGTCACTGTTGTGGACAACGACTGGACAAACCGACCTAAAATCCCATCCCACGCCCTGCTGATGTTGCCCCGGATTTGGTCTCAGAACGGCCGCTGGAAAGTAGAACACTTTCGCATGTTGTCCTGTCGTTAAAGGAAATCAAATGACGCAATAACAGACATATTTTAATACTTGTGCTGTCTTCTCTCTGACAAAACATTCAGCTATAACCGTTTAATAATGTTAATATCTGGTATCAATGGTGAGGGTTTTGTGATAGAGTGAAATAAATAAGGTCAGACATTTATTTGACACTGCCGCCCCCTGTTGTTCAACTGTAGTAACAACCACAATTCTTCCTTAAATAAACAGACCCATGCAGGTACCATAAACCATGTTTATCCAACCTCTGACACTGCAGTTTAATGCCCACTGACCGCTGAGTCCTGTGAAGACTCCAGTTGCATCTTCAGCTCGGCCAGCTGTCTCTCCATGTGGTAGATATCTTCAGACATTTGCCTGAGTAAAGAAGACACAGTTTAGTTGTGTTTAATATGTGGAATGTTACGGCAATTTGCCTCCAAGCAGCCTCCTGGGTGGCACAGTAAATGATTTTCTTGTCACATTAATATGAAAATTAACATTTTTATGGTATTAAAACAGCACAATTTTCTCATTTTGGGGTTTTTAGCAGGTTTTTGTCATGAAGAGCAAAAGAATTGTAATTTACCTATCTTTAGTTTTTACTTTACTTCTAGTTTGTTATCCGTAAATGTAGAATTAACAAAACAAAGAAACATTAATTGAAATTCCATCTCTAAATAAGAGTAGACAAACACTTCGTAGTTGTATAAATATAGACGGTATCATCACTGGTGTTGTATTTGTATTTATTTGTACCTGTGGACGGCCTGGGTCCTGCTCAGCTGGCAGTGGAGGCGCTTGACGATGGCTTCGTATCGCCTGTTCTGGATCTGGAAACACACAAATAAATGTCAGTTTGATTAGTTTCCATTGGGGATATAACAGGAACTCAAATTATGATTTTGGGCTCTTCTTTTTTCAAATCTTTATTCATGTTTTATATTTAAAAATCCGATGATGAAAATACTCGTTAGTTACAGCTTTGGTATAAAAACTCAATAAATACCCAACTTATGTCTGCAATACCTCTATGTCTTTCTTTATCTGGGTATGAGTCTCAAACTCTTTTCGCAGCTGCTCTTCCTTCTCAGCTTTAGTCTTCCTCATCTCAGAGATCTCCCGCTTCAGAGCATCAATCTCTCTCTGCAAAACAGTGGACCAAAAAACAAACAACATGATGTGTAAAGTTTAATATTTCAATATAATTCACGATCATCCAGTTAATTTTCTTCACCTTTGCCATCTGCACCGTGTTTCCATTTGGATTCTCCAAATCTGCCTTAAGCTCCTCTTTCTTCTGTGTCAACATCCTGACCAGCGCTCTCTTCTCCTGCAGCACTTTATGGGCCTCCGTCTGGCTCGCCGCATGCATAACAGCTGCTCTGTGACCCTCCATCTTTTTCCGGTAAGTGTTGAACCCTGCCAGTGCCACGCGAGCGTTCTCCTCCTCCTCGCTTACACCAATCTGGAGTCCTGTGTTTTCCTTGCTGATGGATGCACAGCGATCCCGCAGGACTTTCATCTGCCGCTCAAGGTGCTCCATCTCGCCCTCCAGCATTAGGATTTCCCTCACTGTAGCTCTCAGCTCCTGCTCTGCCATCTCACCTTTCTTCTCCACATCTGAGAGAGTCGTCTGGATAAAGGGGAGACACACTCAAATCAGTGTCTACTCCCAGAAAAACACACGTTTGAGATGTAAAGGCTTTTGATATAAGCAGGTGAATGACACACTCACAGAGTAGTCAAATTTGTCTATTGGATGAAAAAAAATACTAATACACCATTTTCCTAACAATTGTATTGCAGGGATCGTGTATAAGATCCATGAACTTCTTTATTATGCATGCCAGATTCAAACACTTACTATAAAACCCCCATACGTAGAGTAACCAGACTGCAAATATGAATGACTGATCCATTACTGCAGTGAATTTAAATTCACCTATTTGTGCATGAGCTATAACTTGAAGAGTGACATACTCCTTAAAATAAACTGCAAACTAAGTAGGAAATATATACAAATGCCTCTTTTTTTAAACTACTAGTGCATTTAACATGTTTCCTTGACTGCAGTGGCTTTGTTACTGTTAGTACCATATAATAAGTGATGTATTAATAAAGCTGGAGGTAGAGGTGAAGGTGAACCTGCAGGGAGCTCAGTGTCTCCTGTTTCTCCTTCAGGGCCTCCCTCTGGGCGAAGCCTTGTTGACTCACATCCTCCACGGCCTTGGTTAAAGAAAAGCCAGGCTTCTCCTGTGTGCCTGGGGGACAGATAATGACAGAGCACTAAAGTTTCTGTTAAATCAGCTGACTGTCGATGTCAGCCAGCAGCCATATTTCCATTTGCAAAGCACAACATGGCTGCTGGCGTTAAGTGTTTCCAAACTAACAGACTGGACACTTCTGAACACATAACAAAATGTTAAACATGCAGGAAACATATAAGTAGTTTGGATACATCTAATAATTTAATTAACAAAGAAAAGTTTATAGCGAATTAAAAGTGTAAAAACATAAAGTGAACGAACGGTAGTTAATAAAGCTATCTAGGATTAGCGTTAATTTCTTCATAGTCAAATCTCCTTTCATGGGCTCAGTTGTTTAAACACTCAAACACACTTTTATTTGTTTATTTTTTGTCTATTTAACGAGTTATTATCATCTTACCGTCTTCACCGGCTCTGAAGTTTGACATTTCGACATTAATTAGCGACGTCAGTTAGCGTGAAACGTTGAAACCGTTGGCGGGTCCGATGGCTGCCGTTAATGTAGTTTTTCTAACGTTTAACACTGATGTCAAAATGTCAAACTTTAGAGCCAATGAAGATGGAAACTAACATGATATTAACTATTTTAACATTCTTATTGACAAAAAATAACATTGGTGTTTGTGTGTTGAAGCAACTGAGCCTGTGAAAGCCGATTTAATTAAACGTTTAGCCTAACTGCCGATGCGATGAAACTACATTTCCCAGAATCCACTTCTTCGTTCCTCAAACTACATCCGGGTCAGTAGCAGCGTGGTCTTTAACAGTTGTAAACACTTGAACGACGCGTGTGAATATTGTTTTATTTCACTCATTGCTCCTCTAAATGTCGTGAAATGCTGCTCAGTCGCTGTTTCCGGCTGTGCTCTCTGTGTAGCCGTGTAGTTCACAGCGGCAGAGGAAGAGGAAGAGGAGGGTGGAGGACATTAACAGGTCACGGCGGCATCAGAGAGGTGCAACACTGGGCCACGGTGGCACCAAAACGCCTCCGTCACAGTGATTTGGCGGACTTGTACTCGACAGATTCCGTCCAGAGATACCTCCAGCAGCTCATGGACGAGCACAGAGACCTGAGCAAGAAGCTACAGCATGCATACCTCAGCGAGTCAGACAGAAAAGTGCTTATGAAGAAACACACAGAGCTGCAGCATCTGGCGAATGTGTTTGAGAGTATTGAACAGGCCCTGAAAGACCTGGAGGAAGTCCTGTCACTGCTGCATAGTGAGCACTTTTCTTTAGTTTCTGTATTTCTGTCAGTAACAAGTAATTATTTGGTAATTGCATAGGAAATAAGGGCATTCATCGTGCGTGCAAATACCACCTCCTGTGCTCCCCCTGACTGCAGGTTCAGCTGGTGCCAAAGATGAAGATGAACAACTGACCCAGCTGCTGAAAGAGGAGGAAGCACAGATCTCCCGCAAGATTCTGGCCTTGAGAAAAGATGTAAGAACACAAATGCTTTATTAAATATGTGTAGACATTTGTTAGAGAACTCGCCGTGTTAATGAGTGAGTCGTGTTTCTCTCCAGTTGATCAAAGCTCTTGTGCCCACTGACCCCCTTGAGTCCAGTAATGTTGTGCTGGAGGTCGTATCAGGACGAACAACAGGAGGTATGACGTACTGGAGAGGCTGCTGGTAATAATAATAATAACGGTCAACATTACAGCAACATGCAGTAAGTTCTTAATATCCGTTTATGTGGTTTCAGGGGACATCTGTCAGCAGTTCACCAGAGAAATGTTTGACATGTACCAGGGTTTTGCCTTTTACAAGAATTGGGACTTTGAGGTTTTGAACTACACACCTGCTGAGTATGGTAAGTCATATTTTTGTCTGTATTTCTGTATCATTCTGTGTTTTAAATGAAAATTGGTTAATCAAAAATGTCTTCCCAAAGCTGATGTTATTGGTGAAGTGACTGTGTCTCTCTGATTCCACTGTTTCTCTTTGGTGGCATCCTGCTACAGTCACGGCTCTGGGGTTTTATAGCTTGTCACTTATTTCTAGTTTAATTCATTTCCACGGAAAGACAGACATCATGAATGTTATTAGTTCCACCTGTGCCTTTCTCGCTTTGAAAAGTCATAATGTCTGAATGTTTTCCACTTCAATAACTGCATTGGTTGACTGTGTCTCTCAGGTGGTTTGCACCATGCAGCAGTGAGAATAGATGGGGAGAACGTTTATAAACATCTGAAGCATGAAGGAGGAACACACCGGGTGCAAAGGATCCCCGAGGTGGGCCTCTCCTCCAGGATGCAGCGTATCCACACAGGAACCATGACTGTCATCATCCTGCCTCAGCCGCTGGAGGTACTCTCTACTCTTACCTGCATTTGCACTAGTCTGTGTTTATTAGCACGACTAACAAGTTTTCCTCTCTATTTTTGTGTTTTGTGTTCATAGTTTGACGTCCACATTGATCCAAAGGATCTTCGCATCGACACATTCAGATCTCGAGGTGCTGGGGGCCAAAGTGTCAACACAACAGACAGTGCGGTGCGCGTCGTTCATCTTCCCACCGGTAAACCATGCTTCTCAACCCACTCAACACTAGAGACCGCTCTGCTTTCATGTCATATAAACATCGGGCCCCGTACTCCCAACAGGTATAACAGCCGAGTGTCAGCAGACTCGCTCTCAGCTGCAAAACAAAGACCGCGCCATGCGTGTGCTGAGGGCCCGGCTCTACCAGAGCATAATGGGTAAAGAGACTGAGCAGAGGCATACAGCACGAAAGCAGCAGGTGAGTGGGGATTCACATTTAACAACACACTTTTACCAGGAAAGTGTTTGTAAAATTCACCGATCTTTGTTGTTTGTACTACAGGTGGGCACGCGCTCTCAGTCAGAGAGGATCCGTACCTACAACTTTAGCCAAGATCGTGTCACGGACCACAGGACTGGATATGTTACGAGAGATATTAAGGTTAGATATTAAGGGAGCGGCAGTGTTTCCAAATTCTGCAGAAATGACAAGAAGCTGTTAAACCTGTACATTTTATGTTTGTCATTCTCATAATTTTCAGGAGTTCATGAGAGGAGGCGAGGCTCTCCATGATCTGATCTCTGATGTACTTGAATACGCGGAGAGGGAGGCTCTTCTGGAGATGGTGGAGGGCAGCAGCAGCAGTCTGAAACCACCGGAGTCTGGACAATCTGCAGACTGACACCCACTACAACTTAGTGTACTGAACATACAGTATGTCATTCGGTGGATGCATTTCTCCAACATGTCTTCCAGCACTGTGACTGCTAACCAGGGCTGAGAAATATATTATATTGATATTACAATTTATTCTTGTGCAATAGTCATATTGCAAATGATGTAATGTAAGAGCAACTGCAGCTCTCTCAAAATTAAGTTAAGAGGTTTTTATTTTTATAATAAAATATTAAATTATCTATTTTGTCGTGGTAATTTCATAAATAATGCTATAGCTTTATGAAGGAGTAATATTTGTTTATAAATTATAATGAGTAACTGTTTTAGTACAAACTAAGTGCATGTGCTGATCAGAGCTTTAATTTTCAGCTTTCACTAGCTAAGTATATTGAATGCAACACACATCAGTAATGTTTATTGCTGGCAACTTGCCTTCATGGTTCTTTGCCAATCAGGGTGCGGTGAAGCCACCTATCAGTTTTATACACACACGCTCCCCAAAAGCATGTCACACCCTGCATACGTGTGCCAGCTGACCAGCTTATGCTCACGTAAAGTTATCCGGGCAGTCATAAAATACTGAGCTCACATTTCCCCATTTTAATCACTTTTATCCAAACTGCTTTAAGATAGTATGGTATTTTCACCGACAAATATTGCAATATTGTTTCCACAAGGATGCTTTACTAGTTTTTCACTATGTAAAAAAATACAAAAAAAGTTCTTTGAATTGCTTTGTATAGGTACATCTGCAGGAAGAAATTAATAGAATTATCACACTGAGATGCTGTCAATACTGTACACATAAGATAAGACTATAAAAGTGTTGCACGCTTTCATTATGACAGATCTCCGTACAAAGAAAAGAACATTGATTGTGTCCAGTGGTAGACTAGATTTCTAAGAGAAATGTCTCTGTAGGAAACAGCATTAGTTTCTCAGACCAATTTGTCCTGAAAATGTTAATACAAGGTAAATGAAAAAAATATCCAAATGGTGCATCAAAATAACAAGAAGTTCCTAGAAAAAGTTGTATTTGTGTGAAAGTCTCATTCGGCTGCATTCTGGCTTGATGTTTTTGTGGGTTTGGGTCAGTCGTCGTTGTCTCTCTGTCGGAGACTCCGGGATTTGCCGTTCTGTGTCTTGTTTTTCCTGAATGAAGCGGACCCGCCTTCATCTCCGAGGGAGGTGATGATGCGTTCCTTGAACTTCGGTTTCGGCTCCGGCGGAAGGTCGGCCGGAGCGCCGGCCGCGCTTCCCTCCACCTGGGGCAACTGTAAGTCCACACTGGCGCTGGAGAGGAAAGAACAGAACGGACCAGAATAAGAACAGGTAGAGCCTTTTCACTAGCGGCTGCTGGCACTCGTATCTATTCTTTATCAGAGTCTGTAGGCTGCATAGCAATCAGTGGATCAATCCATGGTCTATCAGTATCCTAATCAACCATTCAAACAGCACTTACTATGGATCCACCTCTTCCTCGATCTGTTCCCAGACCCCGTATGGATTGGCACCTTTCGGCCTTTTGGCTTGCGTCTTCCTTTGTGTCGGCTCTTCCGCTTTCTTCTCCTCAGGTTCAGCTGACGTGCTTTGGACCGCTTCCTCTTTTTTTGTCTCTTCAGCATCCTCTTTGGGAGCATCATCACTTACTTTATCTTCTCCCTCGGCTTCTGCTTTCCTTTTCTGCAAACAAAACAAAAAGGAGGAAAACTGTAAAGTCTGGATTTTTTTTTAAAGAATCTTGACAAGCAGAAGTTAAAATTGTTCTTTGCTAACTGTCTGATCTTCTCACCCTGAAGCTGATCTTCGGGACTTTGGAATCCTGACTGGCCTGTTCAGGGCCTTCAGCCTCCTGAGATGCCGCAGCACTACCAGATATCTCCTCTCCTCCTGAGGGCGGCTCCAGTTGAGGGGTTGAAGGCTCCTCCTGACTCTCTCCCTCTCTGCTGGATCCAGATCCAGATCCAGATGCCTCATTCAAAGGAAAGCCTGCTGGCTTCTCCCAGCTGGACTCTGTGAGGTGAGGAAGAGACAGTATGTAATTATCAGACAATATCTCCATAAAGACTGAATAAATGAATTCAGTGAAAATTAAAACGAGTTTTACATGCGTAAACAATTATATTACCTCCAGACTCTGCGTTGTAGTAATATGTATAACCATCAGGACTAACGGCTTCCATCCAAGTGCAGCCTGAAGAGCTCTAAAGAGAAACACAGTATTAATGCATAAATTCAAGTTATCAGCAACCAAGACAGTATAATACCTCATTTAAAACAGAATTTACATACTAATACTGCACAGAAACTAAAAAAGATTAACCTTAGCCTCCCCAGGCTGTGCAGAGGCCGAACGTTCTCCCTGGAAACCCTGAGGTTTTTCCCATTGAGATTCTGTAGTTAAAGACAAATAAAACATAACATCACAACCACGTTGGAAAGAGGCATTTTGACCAAAAAGTATACAAATATAACATTGCTGTAAGGACAGTTTCAGTATCAAAACAGGATGTTTTCAGGTTATCCCCACCTCCAGTTACTGTGTTGTAATAGTACGTGACTCCATCATCTGCTTGTCCTTCAACCCAAACCTGCGCTTCGGTTTGGTTTCTGAACTTTCTGCCTGCTTTATCTTTCTTTTGCTGTTTTATGCCATGGGGTCTTCCCTGCTGCCTTGCTTGTGGTCCTGCCTGGGGTCCTGCCTGGGGTCTTGGCTGGGGTCCTGCCTGATTTTTTGCCTGATGTTTTGCCTGGGGCTTTGCCTGGGGTTCTGGCCATGTTGTTGTTTGGGGTGGTGAACTTGATCCTAAAAGAAAAGCAAATAAATGAAACGTTATAAAAGAACAAAAGCGCCTCCCGAGTAGCCCAAATGCTACACATTATTTCAATAAAATGTCAAAAAAAATTACCTGATGACTCCCTTTCCATCCTCTTCAGATCTTCCTGATATGCCTTCAGCGCAGCCTCCTCCATTGCAGCAAACTCTTTAGACATACGTTCCTCCTGCTTCGCCTTGTCAATGCTCTTCTTTTTAATCTGCAGACAGAAAGATAGGATGCAATGAGTGGCAGCGCTTAGTAGCCAATAAGTCAGGGTGTTATGTCTGGACCTTATCTCTCCATGCCAGTCCTGAGAACTGTGCCAAGACGGGCAAGAAAAACTGTCAGTATTCATGTCTGCGTGTGTCACTGAGAACCCTCATTGATGAGTATAGATTACGTATAATCTGTCTTTTATAGCCATGTCAATCTATGTGCATCTGTGAATCAGCAAGTAGACTGAGAATCACATGGGAAAGCTTCATCTAGGATATGAAACTCAACTCACATGATTGGATTTTTTACTCAAATGGGGAACAAAATCAAACTTTGCTAAATTAAATACATATTATGTCATATATCATGTCACCAGGTGAAGCCATTAAATCCTTGCTTAAACACAAAAAGAAAAACAATACATAAATGTTTTATACCTCAGAGATTTTTGCAGCCACATTTTCTTTGTGGTTCTTCCCTCTTTCGTGGAACTCAACGCTCTGCAGAGCAAAAAAAAAGATGATGAGAAACATCAGCACAGAATGTAAGTATATGCTATCCTAACTGTATCTTTCGGCCTACTCACAGGCTTGTTGTCGGCAATCCAGCACTTGCAGTACTGGCAGAATTTCCTTGGTTGTGACTTCCAGTAGTCAGCCCTGAAAATGCACAAAAGCATCAATAGTTGACATAAATTAATACATTAGCCTCGGCAGCTAACGCGGCTAACAGGCTGAATTTCTGCCCAGGGTTGATTATTTAACTGCGTGTCGTAACTTCAGTAACGAGTCTGTGCGATGACTTTATCTCATTACTTACATTTTAAGTCCCAAGTCGAAGATTTTAAGACGAACCAAATAAAAAGACGACCGCTTCCCACATTTCAATTGACAACACCGTCCATTTGTGATGACGTCATCGCCAGTCGCCGTGGGGACGAGCCTTCACGCGGATATAAGATGTTAAAAAAAATATTAAACTTAAATATGAGGTTTAACAAAAATTAAACCAAGGACGCTATATAAAAACGTTAATATAAGATGTTAAAAACGTTAAAATAAGTACACAAATAAAAATAAAACGTTGGAAATACTACAACTACTTATACTAATAATAATAATATTCACCCTGCCCTCATAAATACATTTTTTGTGCATTTTTACAATTTGTTGAAATGTTAATGTTAATAGTAATAAGTTATTAGAATTGATATGGGGCACTTTTATGGTATTAAAAGGCTAAATTAAAAGGCCCAGATGCTACATTAAACTGTGGGCCCCTGGTGATGTTCAGGTCCCCCCCACTCAGGATCACTATCCTGCCCCAACTATAAATTATAAAAAAGTTTGTGGTAATTTGATTAAACATAAGTTAACTTAGTAACATGAAACATGTAATCATACCAGACGAAATAATAAAGGTATTAAGACTAGACTATGACACGGGGATCTTTTATAAAACAAGGCAATCACATGAGGTAAACTGCAGAACCTGCCCTTTCGTTTCTGTCAATATTGTCCTTATAAGTGGTGTTTATTCCTATCCTCACATTAACCAATTTTGTTCTTCTGACTCCGACACTTTTCAATGGCAAAAATTTTATTTATTTTTTATTCGGGAATACTGTGTTTATGTTTTTTTTTAAAAAGTCATTTTAAAACAAAACATTTGCTAAATTTGAGAATCATTATAGTAGGCCATGTATTGCATCAGTAACATTAATTGAAAGGCAGATAAATGACTTCCCATATGGTCTAGCGGTTAGGATTCCTGGTTTTCACCCAGGCGGCCCGGGTTCGACTCCCGGTATGGGAACTACTCCTTTTGTCCGTTAATTTCACAGATCGAGAGTCATTCATTTTCAATCAAAATCCCGTTAACAGAGAAAAGGTTCACTTGGTAGCTATGCAGGGACATGTAAATAAAAAATAGAAGAAGTCAGTTTATATATAAACTATATTTATAAGTTATATATAAGCTGACTTTTTATTTAAATTATGCCACCAGACATTAATATACATTCACAATAAGTCCAATGTGTTAGTATTTTTTTTAATGATAATTTAAACATATCTGAAAGTGAATTTGTGATAAAATGCTAAAATATTCAACGATTTTTGCGCTGCTGTTGCTAGGCTGCAGCTGTGTGCGTCATCACCGAGGGCCGGGACGAGCGTTACGTCCAAAACTCCGCGACTCTCCCACCGCCCGTCTCTGCTGGAGCCTGAGCCGCTTTGCCGGTGGTGGTAATCGGTTTCCTGTCCAGGTCGGTGCAGAAGCTCCCGGGCTGCTGATGAACGGCACCATGGCCGCGTCCTCACACCGGATAATGCTGGGCCCGCTGGTAGCCGCCATCGACCAGGGCACGAGCTCCACTCGGTTTTTGGTAAGGAAAAACCAGCGCAGTAGCCGTGTCACATTCACTGTCACTCACACAAATGTGTCCAAACCGGCCGTGTCCTTGGGTGGGTCTGCCAGCTTCTGTCCTTGTAATGCAGCGTGTAGTCCGGCGCCCACAGCGACGGTTCGTAACCAGCGTTTGGTGTCGTTCGTCGTTGTTAGGTTTCTGGTTTAAAAAGCTGTAATGAAGCTGCCTGTAAGTGCTCCCTGTCAGCTCCTAGGAGGGTGGAAAGGTGACAGAGTCGCCCTCTGCTCGTAGCTTTCTTCCATTAGAGACAAATAATGACATTTTGCCATACAGAATGTCATTTAAAACTGCTACACTGCAATATTAAGGCACCAAAGCCATTTAGATTGCTGTATTTCTCCAATAAAAGGTGGATAAACTGAGTTAAATTGATTTACTTTTTAAGTCCGTGACCTTTTTGCTGCTGAATCATGTGAAATCAAGACATTTTTGCCATATTTCTGACAGTACCTGAAGGCAGCGGTAGATAAAATAACACTGCTGCACAGTCTCTTCTCCAGTTACATTATTTTTGGTTTGCAGTTATTATTTATCCCCTCAGCGCCTGCTGTTATTGAAATTGTGTCCAAAAATATGCCAGATTAGGTAGCAGGTTTGAAAGATGCCAGTTTGGATCCCTTAACTGCTGGGAAAATGTAAATATCAAAGGGGAATCAGCATCTATAATGAATTACCTAAAAGGAGGCCTTTAGCAGGGTTAGGGTGACCGCAGGCTCTGTCAGCTTCCCCTGAATGCACGAAGAATAAAGTGATTTGAGTTAGTTGGCTGAAGCTATTTTCTCTCTTTTAAGGTGTTCAATTCAAAAACAGCAGAGCTCCTCAGCCATCATCAGGTGGAGATCAAGCAGAGCTTCCCCAAAGAAGGGTAAGTGAAAACATCTGATACAATTCCTAAAAGATGCGCTCGAAATAAAAAAAAGAAATCGTGGATCTGATTTGTTGTCATTTGTCGTCCTCATCTTCAGATGGGTGGAGGAGGACCCCAAAGAAATTCTGCATTCGGTGTACGAGTGCATGGAGCGGACGTGTGAAAAACTCACCCAGCTCAACATAGACATCTCAAACATCAAAGGTGTGCACACACAAGGCAGATGCTACCACCCGCTCCCTCGAAGCAGCACTTGAACATCATTTTGATTTATTTCAAAGACGTGTTTTCGATCTCAACATCTTTGGTAATTGTTGTCTAGCTATTGGAGTGACCAACCAAAGAGAGACCACGCTTGTTTGGGACAAAGAGACAGGGGAGCCGCTCTATAATGCAATCGGTAAAGTTCTGAATCTCCCTACTTCCTGTTGGTTGTGTTTCCAGCAGACTGAGTTGTTGGATTTGACTGATTTCGGTTGCCATGAACTAACTGCAGTGTTTGTGTTCAGTTTGGCTCGACCTGCGGACTCAATCCACAGTGGAACGCCTAATTAACAAAACCCCAGGAAGGAATAAGAACCACTTGAAGGTGAGCTCCTTTCTGTTCTCTAAGCTTTGTTTCATTTTGCTCTTTTGTTTACATGTTTCCCATGAAATGTTGCTGGATGTTTTTGCATGTTAATGAGGCTTTATCAATTGTCCTGTTGTTATCTAATTCCTGTTATCTGAATATTTCATTTTTTATTCCTATTTCCACCGTGCAATTTAAAAAAAAAAACAAACAAATGCAGACTGTAGTTGTTTAATGCCACTGTCATCCTGCAGCATAAAACAGGGCTCCCGATCAGCACTTACTTCAGCGCAGTGAAGCTCCGCTGGCTGATGGACAACGTGGACGAGGTCCATCAGGCCGTCGTGTCCCACCGGGCCATGTTCGGCACCGTGGACTCCTGGTTGATTTGGGTGAGCGAAGACTTGCCTGCCTCAACACTTTATGTGGTGCTCGTGACGCGCTGACTGATTTTGTGAAAAACTTGAAAAACTCTGTTTGTGTAGAGTCTGACAGGGGGCAAGTCAGGCGGGGTCCACTGCACAGACGTGACCAACGCCAGCAGAACCATGCTGTTCAACATTCACACTCTGGACTGGGACCCCGAGCTTTGCAAGTAGGACAGCTGTCTGTCATTCGTCTGCAATTCTATTAAACTGCCTTTTATTTAGAAAAGATCCCTGAACGATCAGGCCATAGTTATTTAAAATATGACAGAAAAGTGGGAGAAAACAACACAAGCCATTTATAATTGCATTACTTTTAAATCACAACCATTCAAAACACCACTAAGATTGTGCTCTTTAGTTTAATTTCAAATTGCTTTTGCTCCTTTAATTCCCATCAGATATTTTGGTATTCCCATGGAGATCTTACCCAGAGTGAGGAGTTCTTCAGAAATATACGGCCTCATGGTAAGCGTGCATTAATCCACCGGTATCTTGTCGAGGCTAGTCTACTTTAAATTTCACTGTATGTGTTTATATGAACTTATTCTCCTAATGATTTCATCGCTGTGTCTAGTGTGACTCTAGCGTTGTGTTGAAAGAGTGCAATGTCTCATGCAACAGGGGACTAATAAGATAATAGAGGTTTGTCTTCTGTCTGTGTTGTGCATGAAGGTTGACTGAGAAATTATTTTAGGCATTTTTTTTTGTGTGCCATTGTCTCTCTTCTCTCACTGGTAGAAAATATGTTCTAGCCGGGTAAGTAATACTCGCCATCACTTTTTCCCTCATCATTTAAAGTAACCCGCCCCGCTTCTCCAAAGCTAATACGTGCCATCACAGTGCATTTCCAACGTTCACATGAAGGCCGACATTTCAGAAGCCGAGCTGTTGAGTTAGTGTGCCTTATTGCCGACTGTAGGAAAGTAGTATAAACGGGTCAGATTCTAGTCATTTTCTGCCACATACTTTATGTCTAAAGTTGTTATTAAAGCTTTTCCTCCTTGTACATTCAGACAAAAAAAACAAAAATTCAAATGGAAAGCTGTTTTATTACAAATAACCATCAAAAAAAGTGTCAGAAAGTAGCTGGTCAACTCAGGAGTGGGTAACAGACATTCAGTGAATCTGGACACACACGCACACACACACACACATACACAAGGGCATACATACAAGCTCTATTGGAAATGTACGGGATGGTCCCATCCCCTCATTGCTTCCGTTGTGGCATGCTGCTGGGCTGGTTGTCATTGACGTCCACAGCTTTCCTGACAGACCATCTTCCTCCATCACGTCTCCTAAATCTCTTCACTCTTTGGCACAGTTTTGTTTAACCGACTTTACTTTCTGCCTTTGAACATCTAACCCAAACGCCAGCCTCACGTATAGGAGTGAAGACATTTTGATTTATATGGGTTCACACGTGCCCTTGTTTCCCCCACTGTTGAAGTACCTTAAAAATGTTGTGGTAGAACTAAAATCAGTACATTTTTGTTATTTGGCTTCATGTAGTCAAATAATGAGTAATTCCCTTTTGTTTTCAGTTTTGTTGTCAGGGAAAGATTCTTCCCTTGATGACAGATTGTGTTTGTAATTTGATATTTTAGCAACAAAAATGTATGTATGATTGCAACTTATTTCTTTTAAAAAAAACACATCAGTTTAAATTGACAGTTTATGCACATTTTCCTGATAAACTGACAAAAAGATCAGATATTTGAACAGTCCAGCCAATAAAATGCAATAGTTTGATTTAATATCCCATTGGTGTAGACGTGTCCAAGGCCAAGATGCTGTTACAGCCAATAATACAACACATACCAGAAGATACAAAACACTTCAACATTCAGATACAAAGTTTGCTTATTAAACAAGTCAATCTTTTCCTTTGACAGAAATCTGGAGCTCTTTCAGGTATCCCCATTTCAGGGGTAGGTTTATCTCTCTTTTTGCTTTTCCAACATTGTCTCCATGTACTTAATATGCTTTGAAGTATTTGCAGTGGCACCACCTGATAGATTTATGTGTGTCCTTTTAACAACAGTGTCTCGGGGATCAGTCAGCAGCACTTGTTGGACAGATGTGTTTTCAGGACGGGCAGGCTAAAAACACGTAAGTGGCTTTGTGTGTGTTTTTCTTTAAATTGTGGCTTTTTTTATGGACTTCTCTTCAAATGTCTTTGTTAGAAACTCAACTAGAAGTTTGATTTATTATGTGTTTCAGGTATGGAACTGGCTGCTTTCTCCTGCGAAACACTGGACCCAAGGTACTTTACTTTGTCATTTGTATTTGAAACACTCATATAAATGGTGACATCCCCTGCATACAGTCTCCTTGTTTCTGTCGTTTTGCAGCCTGTAATGTCCGATCACGGTCTCCTGACCACTGTGGCGTACAAACTCGGTCGGGACAAACCTGCCTGTTACGCACTAGAGGTACAGCATCACTCCTTTCATAACACACTGCATCATCTGAAATGTTCACACGTTGGCATCATGTGAACGATTTTCTGACACTTCCTCGCTGCAGAATGTGCATGCATAGCTTTGGCTGCACCATTTTGTGAGGATGTGAGGTGATTTTTGTTTTTTATGTTACTTCTCTCCAGGGCTCTGTGGCCATAGCAGGAGCTGTGGTTCGTTGGCTTCAGGACAACCTCGGGATCATTCAATCATCTGAAGAGCTTGGTATGTGCTGCTGGTGTTCGAAGACAAATCAAATGTTACATTTAATCTTTATATTATCTCTAAAATGGATAATAAACATTGCATGGTTGTGAAATATATGTGGTGATTGCTTATCTTTAATGTTGTGCAGTTTACTTTATAGTGAAGCTTTTCCCTTTATACCTTTTCTATTTCCCTCCCTGTGCAGAGAAGTTGGCTGCATCCGTCGGCACGTCCTATGGCTGTTATTTCGTTCCGGCGTTTTCGGGCCTTTACGCGCCTTACTGGGAGCCCAGCGCGAGAGGGTGAGACCAAGATCTACCCCGTAGTGTAGTGAACCCATCTAAAGTTATTCACACAGCCTGCTGAAATAAGTCTAGACTCCTTCTTCACTTCACAGGATCATTTGTGGGTTAACCCAGTTTACGAACAAGAGTCACCTCGCATTCGCTGCACTGGAAGCTGTCTGCTTCCAGACACGAGAGGTGAGCGCGAGCTTTCCCGTTCTCTAACTGCTCATCAGAGAAAAGACAAGACAAGTTCAATTGCTGTTATGTGCTACTTCTTGTGATATATATTTTATTAAAAGCAGGTATTTGTGTAATAAGTGGGTCATTTGTTTGGATGCAGATACTAGACGCCATGAATCAGGACAGCGGCATCCCGCTGACTCAGCTCCAGGTGGACGGAGGAATGACGTCCAACAGGTTGCTGATGCAGCTGCAGGCCGACATTCTTTGTATCCCTGTCGGTAAGACTGCCATGATGTTGTGTAGTCATTATG
Source organism: Lateolabrax maculatus (assembly GCA_031216445.1). NCBI lineage: Eukaryota > Metazoa > Chordata > Actinopteri > Acropomatiformes > Lateolabracidae > Lateolabrax > Lateolabrax maculatus. The sequence goes on along the minus strand of CM062215.1, from coordinate 5,158,732 downwards.
GTATGACACTGGAAGCATTGCTGCCCTCTGCTGGCGTCTTGTGGACTAAAGGATAGTGCACCAGAACATGAAGTTTTTCTACATGACTGTTATTCATATTGTTGTTATTACCGTTAAAGATTTCGTTCATTGGTATTTTCAGTGAAGCCGTCCATGCCTGAGACCACGGCTCTCGGCGCGGCGATGGCAGCGGGAGCAGCGGAGGGGGTGAGTGTGTGGAGCCTGAACCCCGAGGACCTGAGCGAAGTCACCTCTGAGAAGTTCGAGCCTCAGATCAACCCTGAAGGTACGGAGAGCTGTAAAGACGGGGGTGATGATGATGATGATGATGATTATGATGAGGTCCTGTGTGTCTTCAGTGGCGGCTGCTTCATCAGTAAACATGTTTCTGCGCGCTTGTTTTGCAGAGAGTGAGTTTCGGTACGCCCGATGGAAGAAGGCGGTGCAGAAAGCCATGAACTGGGAGACGACCGAGCCTGTTTGTAATGGAAATGGTAGGCACCTGCTTTTATAGACCATAACATCTTTTCTACACCTCAAGATAGAACCACGAAACCGGCCATACAATAACATGCTCGAGGCTCAATATGCAAGTATAGGACATTTCAAGAAAAGACAGTCAAAACTAAAATGCCGGTTCTTCTGTCTCTCCCCTCTGTGTTCAAATGACCAAAAGGCGAGACGAGTATCTTCAGCAGCGCCCCCCTGGGCTTCTTCATCATTGGCAGCATGTTGATGTTAATCGGTGCAAAATACCTCGCAGGTCAGTGTCTACTTCAGTATATGTGTATGAAGTGTTTATATTCTTTTGGAATAGGAATTACTTAATAACAATGTTGGACCGTTTGCTGTTTCTTTTTAACATTTCATTTCTGATTCAAGTGTTTTTACTTTTAAGAGTCGTGTGTGTGAAGGACATCTTAGAGCTGGTTCACTCTAACAAGAAGTTTCAGGACACCTGGATGTCTTACGCAGGAATATTTATTGAAGCTCGATCCAGGAGAAAAGGGAAACACCACGTGTGAATCACAGCGTACTGCTACCCAAATCTGAAGACGTGTCTTGAAACTCCGTATTTAACCTTCCTCAGACCTGCTGAGTTCAGCTATATCCAAATAGGGTTATTCCTAAAAGAACAAAGACGTCAACCATGGCTGTCCTGACAACAGCATAGCCTCTCTACAGTATCTCTAATCCAGCATCAACAACCAGGCTCCAGCCTGTTGCGTCTAAACCCAAATACAGAAGATATCTAGCTGATCTTGGTCTACCAGATGCCAGAGCCAACTCGGCCTTATGAGGCACACAGAGTGAGACAGGCGAACAGAGACAGACAGTTGCACTGTGAAGCCCTGTCTTAAGTTACCTTTAACTACAAGAGGGACGTTTAACATACAAGTGTGATTATTACAGTTTCAGTGGGAAATTACACAGCATCTTTGCATTGTGTGGTTTATATTTCAACTAAAATCCATTGACTAATGGAGAAAAGAAACTTGAACCAGGAAATTGGCACACTACATAATGGATCCCGTGTACACAGACATCTGTCACACATACTAACATTACAGAGCCAGCCTGATGCTGTGTGTTTTTAAGCACCAGTGAAGCGTAATGTCAACAAACCGCATATGACTCACGTGAGTGAAATATAACCTCAACCTTTTTTATGATGTTTTTTCTTCTGTCCACATTAGGCCACAACTAGGCTGAGACTCGTGGAGGCATTAAAGCGGAGAGGAAAGTGGAGACAAACGCTGGACCGCCACCTGGACTCTCGGTTGCACTATTTTCCAAAAAGCATTCCAGGAGAAAGACGCTCCTGCTGAATCTTACTGGAAAACCAGGACAAGTTTGAACTGTCTAATGGGATTTTTTTCTTTTTGTTATTATTATTTGAATGCATTTTTCCCTGCAGTAGACAGGAACACACTGGTACATTAGACTTTAATTTTAGCGTATGCATGCAGTACTTCTTTTTTTTACTGTGCTGATATGGTATGATTTTCTGAGCTTATTTATATAGAAACTTCAGATTGTTGTAGGCTTTCCAAAGCTGTGTTAAGTCACATTCACTGTCTAATTTGCATTACTTGTCGTTTGTCACTGTACTTTGTTGTTCCAGACCCTCCACTATGAGCTACAGAAGTTTTAGCGCACTTTATATCTATTTTTTTTTTTTTTTTTGTGGGAGCCGTGTACTAACAGAGTCTAATATATATTTTTTCTAACAGTTGGGATTAAGACACAGAAAGTTTGAGTTAGTTTGTAGTGAAATGAAAACGAAGGAGGGGCGAGAGTTAATCAACTGACGAGGTTGCTTTTTGGTGAAAGTGACGCACTTGTACATACTGTACATTTTGTAAGCAGTTAAAATATGTGTTGGGCATTGATGAATTGGCAGACAACTTTTGGATTACTGTGTTCAAAAAGAATATATAAAGACTTAGGAATAAACAGGTGCATATATTTGTATATTTATGGGAATTTGCCACAACATTAACAACTCTCCCAAAGCTAAAAAAAAATTAAGAACATTATTAATGGACAGAAACTGAAGCAGCTGTTGATAAGTGAATTATTTTGTAGACAGGCTATTTCATTACATGCATCTGCAAACAATCTGAAGTATTTTCTGACTTAAACATTCTCTGCGGTTTGACTTTATAGGGTTATGAAAATGGTAAAAAAAAAAAAAAAAATTACTTTGCTCAGAACTCATAATCTATCAGGGGAAGCTTCACATTTCTGTCTTGCTGCCTAGTCTCTCTTTTATCAACCTGAAATGATTAAAAAAAAGAGTTAAAGTAACTTCCACGGCATGCAAAACATCTGTCAAATTATCCCAAAACCTTGTGTAGAACAAATCAAATGCAAACAATTTATATGAATTCCTAAAGATAACTCAATTCTTCTCTATGAAGAAGCTTTATTGCACTAAAATGTTAGAGTGCAGTATTTTGTCTCTGATTAAATTATTTAAATGAATACTTGATTAAAAAGGGAGCTTTATAAAACCATAGAAACATGAATTGTTAAAATAGTTCACTGTGCTGTATAGAGGTTTGAAAAGTTAACCTTGAGGAAGAATAGGCCAGTAAACAAACGTCAGTATTTATTCTATTGCCCAACATTTGTCGTATTTGTCTTCTGTGTGGATCTGAAACAAAAAGAAAAGGCAGAGCGGGTATTTGTTTAAGAAATGGCTTAGTGTTTGCTCTCTATTAGTCATCACGCAGTCATGTAATTAGTGCGTTCAAAGGCTCAAAGTGTTCTTTTGGGATGTTAACACTATTTACCAATGGATATTAATGAATGAATTGAATACAAGGGAAAAGTCATTGCGTGTAGGGAGGCTTAAACTCAAGCGTTTCATCCTAAAATAAGTCAAATAAGAGAAATACATTTAAAATAATCTCAAGCATGAAAGCAAAGTGTACCAATTCTCATATAAGACCTTTACCTGTGAAATTGTGGGTGTTGATGATGAGTTGTTTCATGTCTCCATCCTTTTTCGACTCACTCTGCATGTCTTTACCTTTGACTCATTTACAGTAAAATCAACATTGAAAATGTGTCCAATCCTGTTCAAATCCATAACACTTTAAAAGGACATTTAACCCTGAATGTGATACCTGAGATGACTATGGAGCGTGTTGGGGGCTGATTTGTGAAGAGGAACAAATATACAGCAGGCGTTGCTCAGTTGGAAATGTATTGGATTTAAAATGGGTATGTTATTACCTCTTATGTATGGAAACTGGAGAATAAATGTCATCAAAAATAAACTTCTAGTTCCGAATTTTATTGTTGCACTGGTTTTATATGGCGTAAACTGATTGTCCTTAAAGATCCTAATAAAGACTGAAAAACAGACCAGGAAATCAATAATTTAAACCCATGTAATCACATATAGATCTGGGTGATAGATTACTGCACATAACTTTCACTAATGTGAAATTAAATCTGAAAGAAGGCTACAAATCTAAATCATTCCTTGCTGTACAAGGACTGAAAGAGGGACATTTTAACCATGAACAGAACTGTTCAGTGACTTAAAAAAATAACGACTTGTTTCCTCCGCTAACGTGACCAGACTCAAACACGAACGCACGCAATGTATTTGGATGGAAACCGAGCACAACCTGCCTTTCGTTGGGGGGGAATCCCAACCAGTAGGATCCGTTAACAGGGAACAAGGGTGTGTGCCAACAACAAACACAAGTTATTCAATACCTGTACTTTCATTAGTGTATGTTGGGTCTCTCAGGTCTGAGGCTTCGTCCTGCAGATGTTCCAGTGGTGGCATACAGCTTGACCAGTAACAGGTGTGTAAAACTACAAATTCATATTTTTTCACAACCTTACTGTTTATTTGTACACAACATGTTGCTCAAAAGTGTTAAAAAAGCATCTGTTTTCTTTAGTACATAGTCTGCTTTATGAATAACAACCAGAACATGTTTCTTAAATAACAGAGAAGTAAAAGTTTTTGCCTTGCTATATTGAGTATTCATAACTCAAGTTTGCTCTGCAGTTTAGTTACTGATTCATTTATAGAGGCTTTATTGTTCAGTGGTTTTGCTTATGTATGCAGAACATTAAACTCATTTGCATGGCAACTGACCCCAAATACCTCGTCCTTCTGTTTGTGAATGGTTAATACTTTTATTTTGAAACTGAAAGACTCACCTCAGTAACCAGTCAACCAGGAACTAACGCCAGGTGTGGGATATTTTATCTGGCGGTTGTTCCTCATTTCTTGCTGGGACAAGTAGAAAAGTGCAGGGAGGTGGGCTGTGCACACGTTTTATAACTGCGCCTGTTTGTTGACACCTGACTTCATTGTGTTGACAGCCACTTTACATTTTCGGTGCGTGAGAGAGGAAAAAAAGTCAGTTCCAGGTGAAGTTGGGTGTTAATAGATGACTCCTTAAACATGTTGGATCCAAGATGGATTGATACCAGAGGAAGCCAGGCTCCGTCATTGGAGACGAGCTGCAGCCAGAGTTATAAAGGTCAGTTTTTACAATTATAGTAACTGGATATCCATATTCACGCCTTTAACAAAGTATGAAATTCTAAGCACACACATACATACTGTTTAATCTTTGATTCCACTTGTGTTGTTTTCAAGACAAAAAGGAATGAGGAAGTCTACCTTCTTACTTCTGTGGTTTTAATTTGTCACACTATTGGCATTAAATTACTTTTTGATACTTTTATTTATACTTAAGTACAATTTTGAGTGCATTAGTATTGCCTTAAGTTTGTCAAATACTTCCTATGCACATTATGTATGATGTCTATTTATGATTGTTTGTCTTCTATCCAGGCTTACTTTCACGTATGTGCTTTAATTTGATCAAAAATGCATTCATAGTTGTGTCCACCCCCCCTCAGGTCTTCTTATCACAGATCCCAGGCAACAAGAATACGTGCAAGCGGTGCACAAGAAACACACCGTGAAGGAACTGCTGATGATGAGACGCCAGGTTAGTCACAGGTAGAACAGGTATTTGTACAAGCACAGGAATAAGATAAGTTTTGTGATAAGCTTAATACAAGGCTTACTGTAGGGTTTGGACTCCAAAATAAAATGTTCCAACTCCATTATTCGTATTTTTTATATATTTGTTTGTAAAAAAAAAAAAAAAAATAGATATATGGGTTATAGCTTTATTTGTTCAGAAATGTGGTCACTTAACTAGTTTTTTTTTTATGAGGTTTGACAAAGTTTGAGTCATTTTAGTATGAGGAAGAAGTTGAGCATTCCTCCACTTAACTGGGACAACAGAAAGCAAAGTACAAGTTCTCAGTGTGTAGATAAATGTGGGTGTGTTTGTTACATTAACATGCTTGTATAAACAGAACTGATTAATGATTCTCTTTTAGAAATGGAGCCGCCCGCAGGATGACGTGGTGCATCATTTTAAATCTGCAAAATCTGAGGCTTTCGCCGGTGACACGAGTCCTCATCTGCTGGACCCTCCAGCACCGGCAAACCCCCACATTACGAATCACTTCCCCCCTGCTTCTCCTGAAAACGCTCACATTGCTCCGGCACAGACGCAACATCCGGCTCTGCAGGGACAAGTGGCTCCGACTGCTGGGGCCAAAATGTCTTTATTCCACTGGCAAATACATCAAGAGACGCAAAGAGTTGGTGACGTTTCTCCTGAGCTGCTCAACATGCAAGATGCGGACGGTGACACGTATGTATTGATGAAGAAAGTCCTCAATTTAAACCAGAGATTCTCTCTTTAATGTATCTACAAACAGCAAGCTGCCCATCAACCTGAATCATCACACATTACAATTAAGAGTGTGCAGCAAAAAGCAATAAATAAACAGTTTAAATAGCTAAAAGTAATGCATAAAAACACTACAGTAACCTAAACATTGACACATGGACATAGTTTGCAAGTGGATATACTTCTAATTGTGCATTTTCGTTTCAGATTTCTTCACATAGCAGTGGCACAAGGTCGCCGGGCCCTGGCTTATGTGCTTGCCACAAAAATGGCAAGATATGGCTCCCTGGACATGAAAGAACACAATGGGCAGGTACGAACACTTAACAAGGTTGTTTGTGTCACATATTAATGGCTTGATAGTAAAACATTTTATTTGAAGGCCTGTATTCTTCAGTGTTCATTGTTAATCTGCATCTAACAAGTAGACTCTCTGCACGCAGACAGCTCTTCAGATCGCATCTGCCACCAATCAGCACTTCATCGTGCACGACCTGCTGGTGCACGGAGCTCAGATCAACACGCGAGACTTCTGGGGCCGCTCTCCTTTGCATGTGTGCGCTGAGAAAGGCCACTATCTCACTCTTCAGGTAAGAATTGACGGTTAACGCATCAGCACAAGTCATGTTTAAACAGCTGGGTGGCATCCAAAGCCACTAACCCTGATATCTGTCCCATATATACTCTCCCACTGTAAACTTGGTAGACCCGTAAAACTGTACGACAATGGAAGATTTTTTGTTTTTTGTTTTAGTATGAAAGCTATAATTTAGGAGCACAAAATGGTTGTTTTTTTTAAATAAAAGCACCTGTGGTGTGGTGCAGGAGACCATAAATACTGGCAGGTCTGTTGCACCTGGGACACAAAGACACAATTCATCCCTTGGTAGTAAATCTCAGTTACCTCCAGTGCAAAAAAAGTATTAATTAGTATTAAAATAAATCAATTATTTAAGAAAAACCTGTTTAAATGGTGGAGACACATTCACAAAAGCGGTTACTTCAATACATGACACAAGGTGTCGCTGTTTCACCTTTAATTTCCCTCAGAATACGTTGAAAAAACTCCCTGTAAATCCTTCTAATACATATAATGGATTAACAATCCCTTACAGTAAAGTTACTACTATTATCATCAGAGTAATAGAGTAATTAGTAGACTTCCTGGGCTGGTCGCGACTTCGCTCGGGTCGGCGAACTGACGCGCAGACGCGTCCGCGGCAGCTGAGCGGCGGAGCGGCGAGTTCGCGCTGATCGTCACCGACACGTTTGGAGGACGAGAGGAACAAAGAGGAGAGACTGGAGGCCACAACACGGAGAAAGAGCAGGTTCCTGCCATTTATCAGGTCAGTCTGAGGCTCGGCGGCCACACAGACACACACAGACACAAACACACACACAAACAAACAAACAAACAAACAAACACAAAGAAACAAACAAACAAACAAAGTCGCTGGTTTGTTCTTCGGCTGTTTGTGGCCAATAAACAAACTGTCCTGCGGTCAAACAATTCAATTTAATGCGATAATACGAGGCGAAAATGATGATGATTGTGAGGAGGAAGACGTGGTTTTATTTCACTTCAGTTGTAGTTTTCACGCTGTTGTTGTCAGAGGAAATCAAAGCCACCTGTGGATGACGAACAACAGGAGGAAATCAAACATAATCTACACAACACTCACAACTAGAGTCAGATTGTTAAATTAAGAAACGAATTTATTTAAAGAGCAAAGATGTTTGCAGTTAAAGTGAAGTTTTATTAGTAATGGCGCAGTTTTAATTGTCCTTAGAGAACATGATGCACCATGGCCTAACCTTCAGGAAATTATTATATATATGGAATAAAAGACTGAATATATTGAATGAACCATGAATATATTGATTGAAAGTTTGAATATATTGAATGAATGACGTCTTTAAGGCGGTATCCTGTGTTTTCCATGTGATTATTCCTACAGTTGCTGCCAGAAGTTTGTCACTGTATGAGCGAGTCAGTACGAAATCTAGTTTCAGCAATTCCCAAAATAATTAACATCCTGGCAAATACCAGTAACCAAATTCAATACCATTTGATTGCAATTCTACCTTTTAAAACACCAAAGTCACACAATAACACAAACTAATCGATCGAGGCAGCGGTAGAAACCCAGCTCCCGTGTTCTCCAGGAAACATTAAGTTTTTTGTCAATGGAGTCTGGTGGCTTTGTTCTGGTTAAACAAAGGATCTTACTCTTTAACAACAATTCATATGCGTTCAGTTCTTTTGCTACCTCTTATGTCTTGGGCCCTTTTGAGTGAACAGGTGAAGATTGTAGATAGGGGTCGCTGTCGGGGGGGGGGGCAGCTGAGGCTGAAGACATGTTTATGAAGGACCTGCATACGGCCTTCCATGATGAAACAGTACAGTTACCAGTATTATCTTGGTCTGTACTTGCATTCGCCAGGGTTTTGATTATATCTTCATTTACTAAAATTGCTGATACTAGATTTTGTGACTGTAGCAACATCCGGGTAGCGCCAGCACCTTGATGACGTCAGATTTCATTCCAAATATTCAAGGTTCATTATTTTATATATATATATAATTATGGCATGCCATAATGTGCCTATTTTTGGATATATTAATAGTTTCCACGGTGGCTAATTAACCTTTGTTTGGTCTGTAACTAACGTCCCTCATAAGGAGTTATTTAATTGTGATTACTGGAATAATTGTGGACCTCATGGCACAACAACAGGACATGTTGTCAGACATAAATAATGGAGGCACCCACACTGTGCCAGCTGTGCGTAAATTAAGCATACTGGAGAAGTCAGTGTGCGCCAACACCAAAGAGTAAAAAAACTAAAATCATCAGAACAAAGTCACATCCGCTCCTCTCCAATAAGATCTTCTGCCACCACAGCCACAACATGATGAGATGAATGGCTGATTGATGGAATTATTCCACCGTTTTATTTGTCAGTAACATCGTTGGAAAGAAGTTTAGTGTCTCTTAATTCTTGAGGCAACTGATAGGTTACAACTACTGTCAGCATATCTGTTATTTAAAACAACTCTCTCTGTTTTTAATGTGTCTGGAAGAGTCTTTATTTTAGTGCAAATCCTGCATATCTTGTGTCATTTTATTCATGAACGTTATGCAATTCTCCACTTTCCAGTACTAATGCCAACTATAAATTCTATAAAAGTTTATTATTGTTGAAAGATTTTTACTGTATTTGTCAGTTGTGCTGCATGTAAAGACTTTTACTTGTCACACTTGTAGATGTGCTGCGTCAACGGACGACATGTTGGAAGAAGAAGACGACTGAGAGAAGATCTTCTCTGCTCTCAGGTAGGATGTTGTTTCTCAGTATTACCAGCTGCTGTGTTTGATGTCGAAGGAATCGAGTTGAATATTGAAAGCTAATCAAATATTTAAATGGCTCACACGGTGGTGGTGTTGGTTAGTGGTAGAGATATTTCTGTGGCAGAACTGTTCTTCTTTATGTAAGACCCAGGTTTAGTTGTGTTGTTCATATTGATGTAGGGTAACAAGACGATGTGGTGACAGCACAGAGTGTAAAATGTTGTCTTGTGTTGTTAAAACAGGCGGGTTAGTGAAGTGGCTGCGTAAACACTCAGTAATACCTGAAACATTTTAGAGAGTTTGCACTGAAGCTGAATGTGTGTTAGATCAAAGTGTTGCATGATGGTAGTTTGAGTTGTTAGTAAGCTGTCAGAGAAAACTCATGAGTGTGGTTGGCTCGGTGGTGTCGTGAATGTGTGATTGTTGGTTTGATTCTCTCCCTCTGTTGTGTTTTGTATTTTAAAGGCAGACCTCCTAGAAAAGCCGTGAGAGAAGAGCTCTGAGTGCGGAGAGGGTCGGTGGAGCAGCGTGATCGTTCGCGCTTCGCAAAGCAACTGCTGCGGTGCAGCAGGCCTTGGTTCGAGTCCCGTGATACCCCGACACCCAGTACGCCCGAGCCACAGGAGTGGATAACGAGGAGGGCCGTGACCTCCTCCGACGCCCAGGGACCCGCGAGCAGGGGGTTATAGAAGAGGAGACCCCGCCTGTGGGGGAAATGCACTGGAAAAAATCCACTGCTGGGGGAAATGCACCATTAAAAATCCACCGCACGATCGAAAAAAGTAGTAACACCCCTCCTTTTTCTTCCACACGTGGTCAAGGATCCCCTACCTGTCTGAGCTCCTGTCTGATACTAATGACCTGATACTATTACCTGCCTGAGATCAGTTACTATGAAACACCAGGGATTTCTATGTGTGTGTGATTACTGTTTATCTCTGTTCAACGTTCATCGTCCAACTGGGACTTGAACTCACATTTCCCCATCACCTCTCAGTAACTTATCCAGCTGAGCTATTCCTGGTGATACTTAATGTTTTCGTTTTGTTTTACTTGTATTTCACATTACTGAAGAGAAAACATGGAAAACTATCAGACTCTCATTAAATGTCTCGCTGGATTTGATCCAGCAACCTTCATGTATCAGCCTCACACATCAGCTCCTCATCTTACTGAGCTACACCTGAAGCCTGAAATCATCTGGTTGGATGTTGTATTTATTGTTCACATTACTGAGGAGAAAACAGTGAAAATTGTCATTGGAGATGACCTGGATTTGATCCGTCCACCTTAGATCTTCATGTATTAGCCTCACATACTAACACCTCATCACTGAGCTACACCTGAAGCTTGAACTCTTCTGGTTGGATGTTGTATTTATTGTTCACATTACTGAGGAGAAAACATTGAAAACATCATGACAGGTGAGCTTGGATTTGATCCTTCCACCTCAGGTATCACCACATCAGCTGCTCATCTCACTGAGCTAGTTCTCATACTGGTGTCTTCAGGTCTTTAAACGTGTCTTTGTTGCACTGATGAGAAACACATGGAAACATTAAAAACAGAGGAGCCTGGCTTTGATCCGTTCACCTCAGACCTGCAGGCATCACTCTATCTCACTGAGCCGTTTCTCTGGCTCCGCCCGAGCCAGTTCTCTGGGTTTCAAGCGTTGGACCATAGATCCATACGAGCCCAGATGATCAAGTCTTACAGAGCTATTCCTGCAACACAACTGACAAGAAAAATAATAATTATTGCAATTAAAAAGAGTTTTACTGACTCTAACTTCCTGATTTCTCCTCAGTTAAAAATGGACAGAAAGCTGAACAACTGGTTCGATAACAAATGACGATAAACGAATTGTTCCTGTCAGACTGAGAGATAGCTCAGCAGGATGAGCAACAGCTGGTCAACAAGTTGTAATACCTTGCTCGGTGGTTTGATCCCTGCTGACGGTTGTTTAACTATAAGTCTCTGACTACCAAAACCAAATCTTTGGCTTTGCTCCATTTAGTAACAGTGAAGATGGAGTTGAACCAGCCACCCCCCCTCCACAGACTGATCTGAAGTCTGCTGTTCAACACACTGAGCCACACAAGCTGATGGAGACTGAGAGTTTTCACCAGAGGCTTTCAATCGTCAGCAGTGCAGCCGACTTTAAAAAGTCACTGAACGACTGAATGTTTCCAGGAGGAAATATTAATGCTGTAAGCCAACGTTAAAGACTTAAAGACCTCCAACCCCCAGCAGGGATCAAACCACCGATCAAAGCATTACAACTTGTCTGTCAGCAGCTGCTCATCCTGCTGAGCTATCTCTCAGTCGGATCACATCATTTATATCTCAGACATGTTGTGTCGGCACTCGTCACGTTGATGAAACAAGTGTCACATTGGTCCTGCTGTACTCGGGGAGTGTGTCAGTTGTGTACAGTCACTGAGAGGCTGTCTGCAGGTGTTCAGGTCAGGAAGGAGCTGTGTGGCACAAGAGGAGACCGAACTACCGACCACGTGGCCCCCAACCCTGACGTCTAACCACTAGCCTCTCGCTCTGCTCCCCTCCCCCCCCCACCCTGTCGCCTGAAATCTATTCGATAGGCTCGGCAGACTTGGACCTGACGTGACTGTGGGAGACTCATGGAAAGAATCGTGCAGCAGAGACTCGAAAGACTCGAAAGACTCAAAAGACTCAAAAAACTCAAAAAGCTCAGTTCCAGGTCAACTGAGTCACTCGCGTCTTTTTTGGACTGAAGTGTTTTCCAGTCGCTGGGGGGGGGGGGGGGGGGGGCCCACATGCTCTGCCCCCCCACCACCCACCTGCCCCCCCACCCCCACATGCTCTGCCCCCCACCACACCCCCCCACATGCCCTCCACCCCCACACCACCCACCTGCACCCCCACCACCCCACCCCCCACATGCGCTGCCCCCCACCACCCACCTGCCCCCCCACCCCCCCACATGCTCTGCCTTGATTGAGTCTGGAAGTGTTGAAGGAGGGAAAGAATCGTGCAGCAGAGACTCGAAAGACTCAAAAGACTCAGTTCCAAGTCAACTGAGTCACTCGAGTCTTTTGGACTGAAGTTTTTTCCAGTCGCTGTGGGGGGGGGGGGGCATGTGGGTGGGGGGGTGAGTGGTGGGGGGCAGAGCATGGTGGGGGGGCAGAGCATGGTGGGGGGCAGTGCATGTTGGGGGGGTGGGGGGGGCAGGTGGGTGGTGGGGGGCAGATCATGTGGGGGTGGGGGGGCAGGTGGGTGGTGGGGGTTGAAGTGTTGAAGGAGGGAAAGAATCGTGCAGCAGAGACTCAAAAGACTTGAAAGACCCCAAGTCCAAGTCAACTGAGTCTTTTGGACTGAAGCATTTTCCAGTCGCTGTGGGGGGGGGGCATGTGGACCCCCCCACAGCGTGCCCCCCACTACTCACCCCCCCACCACCCACCTGCACCCCCACCCCCACATGCTCTTCCCCTCCACTACTCACCCCCCACCCACCTCGTCCATCCACATGCCCTCCACCCCCCCACCCCCAACATGCTCTGCCCCCACCAATCACCCCCACCACCCACTCACCCCCCCACCCCCCACATGCTCTGCCCCCCACCACTCACCCCCACCACCCACTCACCCCCCCCACCACCCACATGCTCTGCCCCCCTCCACTCACCCCCCCACCCCCCACATGCTCTGCCCCCCACCACTCACCCCCCCACATGCTCTGCCCTCCACATGCTCTGCCCCCACCACTCACCCCCCCACCCCCCCAACATGCTCTGCCCCCACCAATCACCCCCACCACCCACTCACCCCCCCACCCCCCACATGCTCTGCCCCCACCAATCACCCCCACCACCCACTCACCCCCCCCACCCCCAACATGCTCTGCCCCCACCAATCACCCCCACCACCCACTCACCCCCCCACCCCCCACATGCTCTGCCCCCCACCACTCACCCCCACCACCCACTCACCCCCCCCACCACCCACATGCTCTGCCCCCCTCCACTCACCCCCCCACCCCCCACATGCTCTGCCCCCCACCACTCACCCCCCCACATGCTCTGCCCTCCACATGCTCTGCCCCCCACCACCCACCTGCCCCCCCACCCCCCAACATGCTCAGCCACCCCCCACTTGCTCTGCCCCCCACCACTCACCCCCCCACCCCCCACATGCTCTGCTCCCACCACCCACCTGCCCCCCCACCCCCCCAACATGCTCTGCCCTCCACATGCTCTGCCCCCCACCACCCACCTGCCCCCCCACACCCCCAACATGCTCTGCCCCCCACCCCCCACATGCTCTGCCCCCCCCAACAGCGACTGGAAAAAACTTCAGTCCAAAAGACCCGAGTGGCTCGGTAGATTCAGTTGACTTGGAACTGAGTCTTTTGAGTCTTTTGAGTCTTTCGAGTCTCTGCTGCACCCACCATGTGGGTGGTGGGGGGCAGGACATGTTGGGGGCAGAGCATGTGGGCCCCCCACCACTCACCCCCCACAGCGACTGGAAAATGCTTCAGTCCAAAAGACTCGAGTGACTCGGTAGACTCAGTTGACTTGGAACTGAGTCTTTCGAGTCTTTCGAGTCTCTGCTGCACGATTCTTTCCCTCCTTCAACACTTCCAGACTCAATCAATTATATATTTAATACTGATCCAAACAAATCTGTCACTGTCAAGGTCTCACAGTGTCAAAGTTTACAAGGACTGCAGTATAAAATCTACCAGGGTGGCCACGGTGATGAATCCACAGTCACGTCAGGTCCAAGTCTGCCGAGCCTATCCAATAGATTTCAGGCGACAGGGTGGGGGGGGGAGGGGAGCAGAGCGAGAGGCTAGTGGTTAGACGTCAGGGTTGGGGGCCACGTGGTCGGTAGTTCGGTCTCCTCTTGTGCCACACAGCTCCTTCCTGACCTGAACACCTGCAGACAGCCTCTCAGTGACTGTACACAACTGACACACTCCCCGAGTACAGCAGGACCAATGTGACACTTGTTTCATAAACGTGACGAGTGCCGACACAACATGTCTGAGATATAAATGAGTGTGATCACACTGAGAGATAGCTCAGCAGGATGAGCAGCAGCTGATAGACACGTTGTAATGCTTTGATCGGTGGTTTGATCCCTGCTGGGGGTTGGAGGTCTTTAAGTCTTTAACGTTGGCTTACAGCATTAATATTTCCTCCTGGAAACATTCAGTCGTTCAGTGACTTTTTAAAGTCGGCTGCACTGCTGACGATTGAAAGCCTCTGGTGAAAACTCTCAGTCTCCATCAGCTTGTGTGGCTCAGTGTGTTGAACAGCAGACTTCAGATCAGTCTGTGGAGGGGGGGTGGCTGGTTCAACTCCATCTTCACTGTTACTAAATGCAGCAAAGCCAAAGATTTTGTTTTGGTAGTCAAAGACTTATAGTTAAACAACCGTCAGCAGGGATCAAACCACCGAGCAAGGTATTACAACTTGCTTTTATCACCTGCTGCTCATCCTGCTGAGCTATCTCTCAGTCTGACAGGAACAATTCGTTTATCGTCATTTGTTATCGAACCAGTTGTTCAGCTTTCTGTCCATTTTTAACTGAGGAGAAATCAGGAAGTTAGAGTCAGTAAAACTCTTTTTAATTGCAATAATTATTATTTTTCTTGTCAGTCGTGTTGCAGGAATAGCTCTGTAAGACTTGATCATCTGGGCTCGTATGGATCTATGGTCCAACGATTAAAACCCAGAGAACTGGAGCGGGTGGAGCCAGAGAAACGGCTCAGTGAGATAGAGTGATGCCTGCAGGTCTGAGGTGAACGGATCAAAGCCAGGCTCCTCTGTTTTTAATGTTTCCATGTGTTTCTCATCAGTGCAACAAAGACAAGTTTAAAGACCTGAAGACACCAGCATGAGAACTAGCTCAGTGAGATAAGCAGCTGATGTGGTGATACCTGAGGTGGAAGGATCAAATCCAAGCTCACCTGTCATGATGTTTTCAATGTTTTCTCCTCAGTAATGTGAACAATAAATACAACATCCAACCAGAATGTTTCAAGCTTCAGGTGTAGCTCAGTGATGAGGTGTTAATATATGAGGCTGATACATGAAGATCTAAGGTGGACGGATCAAATCCAGGTCATCTCCAATGACATTTTTCAATGTTTTTCTCCTCAGTAATGTGAACAATAAATACAACATCCAACCAGAACATTTCAGGCTTCAGGTGTAGCTCAGTAAGATGAGGAGCTGATGTGTGAGGCTGATACATGAAGGTTGAAGGATCAAATCCAGCGAGACATTTAATGAGAGTCTGATAGTTTTCCATGTTTTCTCTTCAGTAATGTGAAATACAAGTAAAACAAAACGAAAACATTAAGCATCACCAGGAATAGCTCAGCTGGATAAGTTACTGAGAGGTGATGGGGAAATGTGAGTTCAAGTCCCAGTTGGACGTTGAACGTTGAACAGAGATAAACAGTAATCACACACACATAGTAATCCCTGGTGTTTCATAGTAACTGATCTCAGGCAGGTAATAGTATCAGGTCATTAGTATCAAACAGGAGCTCAGTCAGGCAGGGAATCCTTGACCACATGTGGAAGAAAAAGGAGGGGTGTTACTACTTTTTTCGATCGTGCGGTGGATTTTTAATGGTGCATTTCCCCCAGCAGTGGATTTTTTCCAGTGCATTTCCCCCACAGGCAGGGTCTCCTCTTCTATAACCCCCTGCTCGCGGGTCCCTGGGCGTCGGAGGAGGTCACGGCCCTCCTCTTTATCCACTCCTGTGGCTCGGGCGTACTGGGTGTCGGGGTATCACGGGATTCGAACCAAGGCCTGCTGCACCGCAGCAGTTGCTTTGCGAAGCGCGAACGATCACGCTGCTCCACCGACCCTCTCCGCACTCAGAGCTCTTCTCTCACGGGTTTTCTAGGAGGTCTGCCTTTAAAATACAAAACACAACAGAGGGGAGAGAATCAAACCAACAATCACAAATTCACGACACCACCGAGCCAACCACACTCATGAGTTTTCTCTGACAGCTTACTAACAACTCAAACTACCATCATGCAACACTTTGATCTAACACACATTCAGCTTCAGTGCAAACTCTCTAAAATGTTTCACGTATTACTGAGTGTTTACGCAGCCACTTCACTAACCCGCCTGTTTTAACAACACAAGACAACATTTTACACTCTGTGCTGTCACCACATCGTCTTGTTACCCTACATCAATATGAACAACACAACTAAACCTGGATCTTACATAAAGAAGAACAGTTCTGCCACAGAAATATCTCTACCACTAACCAACACCACCACAGTGTGAGCCATTTAAATATTTGATTAGCTTTCAATATTCAACTCGATTCCTTCAACATCAAACACAGCAGCTGGTAATACTGAGAAACAACATCCTACCTGAGAGCAGAGAAGATCTTCTCTCAGTCGTCTTCTTCTTTCAACATGTCGTCCGTTGACGCCGCACATCTACAAGTGTGACAAGTAAAAGTCTTTACATGCAGCACAACTGACAAATACAGTAAAAATCTTTCAACAATAATAAACTTTTACAGAATTTATAGTTGGCATTAGTACTGGAAAGTGGAGAATTGCATAACGTTCATGAATAAAATGACACAAGATATGCAGGATTTGCACTAAAATAAAGACTCTTCCAGACACATTAAAAACAGAGAGAGTTGTTTTTAAATAACAGATATGCTGACAGTAGTTGTAACCTATCAGTTGCCTCAAGAATTAAGAGACACTAAACTTCTTTCCAACGATGTTACTGACAAATAAAACGGTGGAATAATTCCATCAATCAGCCATTCATCTCATCATGTTGTGGCTGTGGTGGCAGAAGATCTTATTGGAGAGGAGCGGATGTGACTCCTGGCATGCCATAATTCATATATTTTTATATATATATATAAATATATAATGATTAACCTTGAATATATGGAATGAAATCTGACGTCATCAAGGTGCTGGCGCTATTTGGATGTTGCTGCAGTCACGAAATCTAGTATCAGCAATTTTAGTAAATGAAGATATAATCAAAACCCTGGCGAATGCAAGTACAGGCCAAGATAATACTGGTAACTGTACTGTTTCATCATGGAAGGCCGTATGCAGGTCCTTCATAAACATGTCTTCAGCCTCAGCTGCCCCCCCACAGCAACCCCTATCTACAATCTTCACCCGTTCACTCAAAAGGGCCCAAGACATAAGAGGTAGCAAAAGAACTGAATGCATGTGAATTGTTGTTAAAGAGTAAGATCCTTTGTTTAACCAGAACAAAGCCACCAGACTCCATTGACAAAAAACTTAATGTTTCCTGGAGAACACGGGAGCTGGGTTTCTACCGCTGTCTCGATCGATTAGTTTGTGTTATTGTGTGACTTTGGTGTTTTAAAAGGTAGAATTGCAATCAAATGGTATTGAATTTGGTTACTGGTATTCGCCAGGATGTTAATTATTTTGGGAATTGCTGAAACTAGATTTCGTACTGACTCGCTCATACAGTGACACACTTCTGGCAGCAACTGTAGGAATAATCACATGGAAAACACAGGATACCGCCTTGAAGACGTCATTCATTCAATATATTCAAACTTTCAATCAATATATTCAAACTTTCAATCAGTATATTCATGGTTCATTCAATATATTCAGTATTTTATTCCATATATATAATAATTTCCTGAAGGTTAGGCCATGGTGCATCATGTTCTCTAAGGACAATTAAAACTGCGCCATTAATAAAAAAACTACAATTTAACTGCAAACATCTTTGCTCTTTAAATAAATTCGTTTCTTAACTTGTGTTGTGTAGATTATGTTTGATTTCCTCCTGTTGTTCGTCATCCACAGGTGGCTTTGATTTCCTCTGACAACAACAGCGTGAAAACTACGACTGAAGTGAAATAAAACCACGTCTTCCTCCTCACAATCATCATCATTTTCGCCTCCTATTATCGCATTAAATTGAATTATTTGACCGCTGGACAGTTTGTTTATTGGCCCCAAACAGCCGAAGAACAAACCAGCGGCTTTGTTTGTTTGTTTCTTTGTTTGTTTGTTTCTTTGTGTTTGTTTGTTTGTTTCTTTGTTTCTTTGTGTGTTTGTGTCTGTGTGTGTCTGTGTGGCCGCCGAGCCTCAGACTGACCTGATAAATGGCAGGAACCTGCTCTTTCTCCGTGTTGTGGCCTCCAGTCTCTCCTCTTTGTTCCTCTCGTCCTCCAAACGTGTCGGTGACGCTCAGCGCGAACTCGCCGCTCCGCCGCTCAGCTGCCGCGGACGCGTCTGCGCGTCAGTTCGCCGACCCGAGCGAAGTCGCGACCAGCGCAGGAAGTCTACAAAAGATAAATCAGTTATATGTATTATGAGTATTTCCAGGGAGTTTTTTCAACATATTCTGAGGTTAAAAGAGGAAAAAGTTATAGGTTTCTAGTTTTGGTTCAGGTGTGGCAAATTAAAGTTGAAACAGCGCCACCTTGTGTCGTTTTAAGGGATCAAACCAGTGATCAAAGCATTACAATTTGTTTATCTCCTCCTGCTCATCCTGTCTGATAGGACTAATTTATATTTCAAACATGTGTTATGTCTCCCTGAACATTAAAGACATTCAGCATTAATATTTCCTCCTATAATCATCTACCAAAACTAAATCTTCATCCACAAAATTCAAACGTCACCGACAGACAAAAGATTAAACCCACAACCTTTAAACCTGAGTGTAGCTGTTCAACACAGTGAGCCACACAAGCAGATGGTGACCAAGAGGTTTTCAATCATTCATTTTAAAACAATATCGGGAAGGTTTTTGGGTCTATGTGCAACAAAAACAAACTGTGCATCTGCCACGTTGCTAAGTGAACTGCAGTTCATCTGATTGTTAATTTTTAACTTATTAATCTGTAACACCAAGCCTGTTATGTTAGTTTATCAGGTGTTTCTTTACCATAGACCTTGAATCATCACGGGAGGAGGAAATTTAGACAGAAGCCTGGACTTTAACCTACATATCGCTCACTTCCCTTTAACTGAGCATTCATCAAATTAGTTACATTTTGTCTAAACCGTCATATTTGTCTGTTAATATATACCTAATGCATGTATGACGGTGTGTTGATCTTTGCTTTCTATTTCCACAGAGCATCTGGAAGACCTTAATAGGGAGTGGGCAACCGATAGATATTGAAATGTTCAATTATGATGGTGAGTATGTTTCATTTAACTGAAAACCTTTGTTTTTTCTGACGCTTATGTCAAATCTGTGTGTGATGAAATGCTCCTGTTCTCTGTGTGGAGGTTTGACTCCGCTGCTGGCAGCAGTGGTGTCTCACAACGCCGTTGTTAAAGAGCTGCGGAGTCTGGAAAGTCCTTGTTCGTACATGGCGATGGGGCTGGCTCAGAGGAAGCAGATGTACGTTGAATGTATTAAGACCCTGCTGCTCATGGGCGCCTCCTGTGGGACAAAGGTAGCTATGGTCGACTTCATTCCCAGTTCCTTTCTTGCCTGCAGAGGCTTGACTTTGAGAAAATGACCTTGTTCTCACAGTGTTTCTTTTTCATCCCTGCAGGATCTAAAAAGTGGACGGACGTGTCTTCACATGGCTTCTCAGGAGGCAAACGTGGAGCTGTTCAGCATCTTCCTTGACCAGCCATCTTCACTGTCGATTGTAAATGCTAAAGTAAGTTGTGCTGTCGCAGTGAAATCAGGGTGAAATGAGTGTAATGCACAAACTGCGCGCGCTGTGGTGTGTGACTCCGCGTCTGCGTGTTTCAGACCTTCAGTGGAAACACAGCGCTGCACATTGTCAGCTCTCTGCAAAACCATAAAAGTCAAGTGGAAGCGGTGAAGCTGCTGATGAGAAAAGGAGCAGACCCCGGGACCAGGAACCTTGAAAATGAACTTCCGTCTCAGCTGGTGCCCGAAGGACCCACTGGTGAAAAGGTAGGGTGTGTGAGCCACTGGTTACATTATATTATCACTTCCGTTTTAACAGAGACTACGCCAAAGAGGAACTAAATTTGTTATGCAATTAGAGTCTTGTTGCGTAACAGGAACACACAAGAATGTTTGAGCCATGAAACAAAAAAAGCACAGTGATGATTTGAGGTTCTTACATTTGTTTTTCAGGTGCGGCAGATCCTGAAAGGGAAACTTTTCAAGCTTAATTAAAGCTCAAAAACACTGTCAGTCAGACAGTCCAGTCTATGTATTATTATTATTTGCCGAAACACGGCAGATGCTGGTTGTTTCAGTGAAACATGTGGAATTGTTCATTACCATGTAATGCCCAATGAGAAAGTGGGGTGATGATTTGTAGTTTTTGTGTGTTTTAGCTCTTTTTGTTTAACCTTTTATTGTAGTATGTATGCATTTAGATAATACTTTCAGGTTGCCATACAGTGAACAAACATGTAAATCTGTGTGCCCGTGTTGGGTTTTGGATGATTTATGATGATTTTTTTTACATAGTTATGGAGGATTTAATCATGGGTGGGGAAGGTTTTTTTTCTTTCATATTTTTTAATGTTTATTTGGTTCAGTTGAAAGTAGGAATGGAAATCTTATGCTGCATATCATTGTTTTTGGAAAATACATGAACAGTTAACATACTGTGCCTTCATTTTAAAATCACTCTTTTTTGGTGCCTATAAACTTTGTATAAATTTTTTTTTTATATCGTAGTTCATGTAGAAAACTTGTGATATTCTGAGCAAACTAAAGCTACATTTTATTGTGAAAAGGTTTTTGTGTGATGTCATGTCCTGAAATTAATAGTTTTAAGAGATTTCAATATTCCTTGTTTTGAATAAATATTTTTAAATGTTAATTTTGTTTAGTTAGAGTTCATAAATGTTATGCCAAACGGTGTCCATAGTCAAAATAATGTTGAGTACAGAAATATAGTAAACATTTTATTGTGAAATACATATTGTGCTGACACTTTTAAGATGTTAACTGTGCAGAGTAACCAAAAAAAATAAAGATTCTTTTCAGAGTGAAAAGCAGACCATGATTTTTTCTTAAACAATATTTACTTTTCCTGCATGCTTAAATGTTTAACTGGTCTGAATGTCTCAAATTATCAGTGCAAGTTTATTTCAAACAACAGATGACCTGTATAACTGTTGGATCCACAATCTATCATTCAAACACTTTATTTCTCTGACCTTGGGTGCTTTGTCAGCTGTGACCTTCATTTCATTTTAACTACCGACTCCCACTTCTCTTTCCCATACATGGCCTACAGGGAGTGTTTTCACCACACACACAGCAAGGTGAGAAAGCTGAAGCGGTAAAATGATTCATCTGAGGACTCTTAGAACAACTAAAAACGCAAAATGGCCTCTGATATTTTTGTCGTAATAACCAACAATATTTATGACTGACCAACAATCCAGTTGAATATTCAAATTTATTTTTGGATTTGTTTCCAAAACATCCACTTACATGTTATTACAGTCTTCTTCCAGTTACCCCTGGTCTGTTTAGACTGTCAGTACCTGAAACAAAGAGGTACAGGCAGACAAACATTTACAGTTTATTATTCTGAGTGATGAAATTACAGGATGATTAATTTACAGAGTGATGCTGCCAGTCACAAACAGTCCAGGGCCTGATTTTCTGCAAACACTTTAACAATGATACAGTCACTGTCAAATATAAATATAGAAAAAGATGACAAAAGACCACAATACTGTTGAGTCTCTTGGTCTTGGCTGGCTCAATGCACCAGTTCAGCAACTGGTTTCCAAAAAAACAAAACACCTCAGCTCTAAGATCCTCTTTGTCCACACGGGCCAAAAAAACTAACAGAAGATCTCAGCGCTAAGCCTGTTTCAGGTGAACTCATTTCTTCTTCTTCTCCTGCGTGCTGGTGAACCACTGGTCCAGCAGCTTCTTGCTGTAGTAGATCTGCCAGCCGTGCACCTGCACGGCGATGACGATCACCAGGTACATGACCGTCACGGCAGAGAAGCCGAAGATGAAGCGGTAGGCTTTGCCGTGCCGATAGAGCTGCTGCGCCACGGGGAACATCTCCATGCAGCCGTAGATCAGCGGGGCCACGCAGAAGAGCCCAGCGCTGATCATGGAGATGACCAGGTAGCTGATGTTGTTGCGGGGCAGCGCCAAGAAGCAGAAGATTGTGGGAACGATGCTCAGGAGGTAGGGATACTCCCACTGGTATGGAGAGGCTACTACCTTGTGGGACACCAGGCTCAGCTGGCTCACTGTCACCTGAGAAAGAAGAGACAACACAGAGTCACAACTAGATCAGCGGTTACAACTGTTTTTTTTAATGATTTGTGCCAGTTTGTGAAGGTTTGCCTTTACCTGAGCTGCCATCAGCACCCAGATCAGAAGATGGACTATGTTGAGTTTACGGATTTCAGACTTCAAGGCGACGCTGTGCCAAATAAGAGAGATGGGTTCTGCGTCAATTCACGAATTTATGAATAAACTACCACAGCTAAACTACAGATTAACACTTGGAATCAGTTGCATTTCCCTTTTAAATATCAAGATACTGTAAGCTTTTCTTTTAAACCGAGGTAGCCCTTAATCTGGAGCAGGGATCCATTGATCTTTTGTTTCTAACCAGCTGATTTTCCTCTGAGAGATCAATTACTTTCACTGTGAAATAACCTACCTCATCTGGTAGTGTGAGGCAACCCGCTCTCTGTGCTGAAAGTCACTGCCATCTGTGCCTGCTGCTCTCGGACCTGCTCGAGAAGCCATGGTTGAAATCTGAAAGCCAAAAAAAAAAAAAACATCAAGTTTTAACATGACAGTAAATTCAAAGAGATGCTGGTGGCTCAGGGTGATGACAGGATATACTGTAGATTATAACAGGGATTTATTGTGGTTTCTGTTGCAGGAAAAAAAAATAGATCCTCAAAAAGCACAAAGAAATGAATGAAGTCTTAATAAACCTTTAACTTTAAGCCCCACAGCTGCAGCAGCACCGTTTCTGAGAGCTAGCGCAGCTAGGCCAACATGTGTGGCGGATTCCTGCGTTTAAATCTCACTTTCCACGTCCACTCAATGAGCACGTCAGTCCAGATGTATCCGCAAAAAGCCTAATTTCCCTGCAGGTGCCCTGGTTCATGCTCGCAGCTTCTTAACTTTTAAGTTTTCACTCAAAACGACGCGAAGCAGCCGAGCTAAACGAGCTAATGCCCGTTAGCTGTTCTCGGTTGTCTTGGTTGCCGTCGCCAGGGAAACACGGCACGTCAACCGTCACGTAACGTCGGTCAAAGACACACGAGGGATTCATAACAACACTTACTTTTTCTTTTTGTGTCGTTCATACGAGGCGTTAAACACCATGAAGCTGCTGCTGCTGCTGCTGCTGCAGACCAGGAGAGCCACAGACAGGAAGGGTGACGTGTCACACTCTGATTGGTCAGTCAGACGCACACGCACACACACGCACACACACACGTACACACACACATACATACACACACAGTGAGTTTCTCTCTCTCTCACACACACACACACGTACACACAAACACACACAGTGAGTTTCTCTCTCTCTTACACACACACACACACACACAAACACACACAATGAGTTTCTCTCTCTCTCACACACACACACACACACACAATGAGTTTCTCTCTCTCTCTCTCTCTCTCACACACACACACACACACAATGAGTTTCTCTCTCTCTCTCTCTCACACACACACACGCACAGTGAGTTTTTCCTCCACAGTACCTCTATGCATCTCCACCAATTGTAAAACAGCAAATGCAGTGACAAAATTTCTTTACTTTTCATACAACTACCATATTAAAAACATGGGGCACAAAGGTTGTGACTCAACAATAAGTATAAATGTCACATATAACTAATGAAAATACAGCTGTGATATACTGTAGGGACGTGCAGCTGTAAGGTTGGACAATCTATGGAGGGACAACAGCTGATATTTTGTTAAAGTGTCATATTGGACAGTTTAAGGCTTCTTATTTTATTATATTTATGTTTTTTTTCAATTGTTGCATTGTAACATTGCAGTCATGCCAAGGCTCGATTTGCCATGCAAAGCATTTTTATCTGATGTAAATGAACGGCAATAAATGGAGCGGTACCTCTGAATGATTTAACTTGATCTATCGTGTTGTAACAGATTCTTGTTTATATTTTTCGTTTTAAAAGTGTGTGAGTTTTGAGATCATGCATCTACTGTTTTGCAAATATAAACACAGTCATGCTGTTCGTGTCACCTATTGTCCAAACTGGTCCTTTTGTTTCTAATGTTGCATCAAAACAACGGTGAAAACCTGCAATAAGTAATTTCTGATGGGATAATGTCCATTGTTTGCAGCAGATGTATATAATTGAAATCTAAAGTGTGATGATAGTGAAAATCAAGTCAAGACAAATTTTTTCTTAAATTTCTTTATTAAACCGATATCTGACCAATCAAAGCAACAATCAAAATTCACATACTTTAGGCACAGTTTACCATTTAATGCTGTGCACCATTGTACAAAGTAAAAGGGGAAAAAAGAAGAGAAAAAAATAATAATTGCACATCCACAGTTTGAAGAAACAAAGTACAAAATTAAAAAACGGACACATGATTGTATGAATGGGTATGAGCATGAACACATTTTTGAATATTTGTGTTATTTTTTTTGCCACGTAAACGTGTACGTTGTGTTCTGCATTTTGAAATGAATTCCGTCATTTATTGTTAACACAAAGAAATTAACACAATGCCAAGTAATCAGTAGTCAAACAAATAAATTACAAAGAATACTGACAAACTGACAAAAACCTTTCAAAGAATTCATATTTATTACAAACAAACAAGACAAATCATGACATCAAATGGTCAAACTGTTATGTATTTTTTCTTTTCTGGACTGAGATATGGTATGCAATTGAATTTTTCTATTTTACTGTCAGTACTTTGCATTAAGATTTGGTTGTATTAAAAATCAAAAAACATAAAAAAGACAAACAATAACTTAAAGACTGTATGATGACCCCAAAATACATAATCCAACATTATGTACTGATAGTTGTGAGCAAATGCATTGTACAATGAAACCAATATGTGCCCAGTATACAGCATATAACTGTAAAGCAAAAAAACAATCAAAAAAAGAGTGAAAAGTGAATACAATTCTTCAACATAAAGCCTCATTGTTCCAGGAATTATTCCAGCCATGTCATTAACACTGATATATTGTGTGTGGATGGATATAAGAATAAATGCACAATGTAAACATACAAGAATTATGACAACTGAGATATTTGGTCGTATTATGTCACCTCTTCTCTCCAGAACCCTCACAAGAAACGTCTTACATATCATAGCCAATGATCAGATATATTTATACAATGTACATACTTTGCACATTAACGCATAACTTTCTGAGACTCCATTGATGTATGTAAATACAGGTGTGATGTATGTAAATACAGATGTGATGTATGTAATGCAAAGAATAATTCAATGAAATATGTTGCCACTATATATAAAAAAAGATTATTCTTCCACCACTCATTGTAAACCATTTAACTTGACCTACATTGTACCTTTGAGACTGCTTTTACCATAAATATGGTAAAATTTACCATCAATATGTCATTGCTATCGCCTTTGCTTATGCACATTTCTTACATTGGGTACAATAAGTATCCAGAAAATGTGGAGTGGACATATTGGCCAGCATAAAGTCCTGCAGCCTGGTCAGATGGCAGCTGTATATGCACAGAGTCTCCTTGTCGTAGCGGGAGTACAGCACTCCCTGATGCCTGATCAAGCAAGCCCTTTTTGTATTCATCATATGTGTACATTACTGGCTCATTGTTCTTCATCAGTGCCACCCACACATTACCTCCTTTGCAGTGGACGTGGTAAGCAAAATAGTAGATCCCTGGTACGCTACAGGTGAAAATACCGTTTTGGGGATTGTAGTCCTGATTGCCATTGTGCAGGAGTTTGTCAAAGAGGACAGGAGAGCCAACAGGAGGGAATGGATTTGTGAGCTTAGCTGTGAACGCAGGCATCTCCAGGCTATTTCCACTAATGTCGCCTCCATTCTTTGGCTTCTTGTAACCTTGTTTTTGGCCACTATACGGGCCGGTCACGGGGAGGATCTGTCCGAGGTCAGGAGATGCAGCAGGTAGTCCTGGAGGACCAGGGGGTCCAGGTTGTCCTGGTTGCCCTGGAAGTCCTGCAGGGCCACTTGGGCCAGGGTTACCTTGAGGACCAATATGACCAGGGGGTCCTGACTTTCCCTCTCCAGGATAGCCAGGTTTACCAGGCAGGCCTGTTTCACCTTTTTGCCCTGGCAGACCAGGAGGTCCAATTGGTCCCCCTGGTCCTGTAAGCCCTGGAATACCCTGTGGTCCCTGGTGACCTTTCTCCCCAGGTTGTCCCCCCTCTCCTCTTGGTCCAGGTAATCCTCCAGCACCAGGGGGACCAGGTGAAGCCCTCATACCAGGCTCTCCTTTGGGGCCAGTGGGCCCTTGTAAACCTCTTGGTCCTGGTTGTCCACCTGCTCCTGACAAACCTGGCTGTCCTGGAAGACCTGGAGGCCCTAAATCACCTTTCACTCCTGGATATCCTTTTGGTCCCCCAACACCATACTCTCCCTTTTGCCCTGGGAAGCCAAGACTACCGGGAGGCCCTATTGGACCTGGTGGGCCAGGCATACCACTAGGACCAGTGGGACCAATGACCCCTGGAAGACCTCCATGACCTTTATCACCTTTTAGGCCTGGAGGTCCTGGGACACCAGCATGTCCCTTGTGACCCTTAGGTCCTGGAAACCCTGGTTTACCATAGCCTGGCAAGCCTGGACCCCCTGGTAAACCTGGAGGGCCTGGTTCCCCTTTCCCTCCAGAGAGTCCTGGTTGCCCTCTGAAACCATCTTTTCCTGGTTTGCCAATTCCTGGTAAGCCTGGTGGTCCTGGTTGGCCTCTTTCACCAGGTGCCCCTGCCAATCCCGGCTCTCCAGAAGGACCAGGCTTTCCTGGTATCCCTGGCTGTCCAGGGAGACCATTCAGGCCAGGTTTACCAACCCCAGGGATGCCCACATTTCCAGGTGGACCTGGTGGTCCGCTAGGTCCTTTCAAACCTGGCAAACCAGGTTGACCATTTCCTTTGTCTCCCTTGATGCCTGGAGGACCAGGAAGCCCAGGTAGACCTTTTTGGCCAGGCTCCCCGAAAGGACCTGGCTGTCCGGGCAGTCCCTGACCTCCTGGTTTTGAAATCCCAGGGAGTCCAGGGGGACCTGGGAGCCCTGGAGGCCCAGTAAGTCCAGTTGGTCCTTCACCACCACCAGGACCAAGGTCACCCTTTGGTCCTGGTAATCCAGGTCCTCCAGGTTTTCCTGGCAAACCAGGCATGCCAGGTTTTCCAATTCCTGGGTAGCCTTGAGGACCAGGAGGCCCTGGCTTTCCTGGCAACCCTGGCAGTCCCTGACCTGGTAGCCCAGGGGGGCCTTGTGGTCCTGGCGGCCCTGTTGGTCCTGGGGGGCCCTGAATTCCTTGTGG
This sequence comes from Lateolabrax maculatus, assembly GCA_031216445.1. Taxonomy (NCBI): domain Eukaryota; kingdom Metazoa; phylum Chordata; class Actinopteri; order Acropomatiformes; family Lateolabracidae; genus Lateolabrax; species Lateolabrax maculatus. Next base: position 5,130,604 of record CM062215.1, on the reverse strand, counting down.
TCCCTCTCTGAGACCTTCTACGCCAGGACCAGGGGGAGGTGGACCTTTAGCCCCTCTTGGGAATGTTTGTCCTGTAAAGAAGTGAGAAGATTTGGCAGAAAGAGATGAATAATCACAAAATCAATCAATAATGATCAAAAAATACATTAAATCACAAAAGGTCTTGATCTGATATCCATTTATTTTTTGATACCAAGCTTTGTGACGGCATATCAAGGCCACTAATGAATTCACATGAACATCACGATGGCGGCCTCTACAGTCTATTCTATTTGTGGAATGTGTAGCAGTATAATCTATTTCATCCTACTGTTAACTTAAGTAATAAAAACATCTGAATTTCCAGCCCCATTTATATACAATGAAATAACAAGGAGCATATAGTATTTTTTTGTTCAAAGACTTGAATACTATAAAGAACTTCATAACTTCTTTAACATCCAAAATCAAACATTAAGATTTCTTATAATAAGTTGGCTTCACCTTTGCCTTCAGTCAGTGGTCTCTCTTTGCCCATCTGCAAAGGCAGCTGAGGAAGCTCTTTTCCATACTGAGGCAGTGATGGCCCTTCTTTGCCGTAAGGCAGGTGTGGCATCTCGTTCCCCATGAACTGTTGCTGAGGATACCCATCATTGTACTGTGGCAAGGGCTGGTGCTGTGGTGGCGGCTGTTTATGTCCGTAATACGCCCCACCATGGGCCTGGTGTAATAAACACAGCTGGAACACTGTGATGAGTAGATAGAGAGAGCCGAGGGGTACAGCCACCATTTTCTGCAGTGGAGAAGAAAATGAGTAAAAATGTAGCACAGTGTAGGCAGATACGTCTCTTTGCAACTCTGAACTAACTGAAAACGTATATTTTATTTTTGTTGCACTTCTAAGATGATGCATCATGTGGGTTTAGCATTTTTACTTCTCTTTAAAAACACAAAGACCATTCCATTTTTCCATAAGTTTGATTTTGTGGCTCTGAGCAAACTTAACATTATGTTTAAACTGAGTAAACATAATGCAATAAACTAAAAGTTAGGATGCTTTCACCTTTTTTTTGTTGACAATCTATGTAAAAAAATAAACTTGTGTAGGATGAGAGACGCTTCAAGAGGTTGCTCATCACTGATTAGTTCGACTATTATCTTCACCAATGCTGTTATGTTTTCAGTCACATTACACAAATTGTAGTAAGGAGTTTTATCATAATTTGTGCTCTTGTGCAACACTGGCCATTTTTTATTTTGGCAGAAATACTATCAGAGGTTTTCAGCATTTAGTTTGGGTCTGTTTTCATCACTCTGTGTGATTTTAATCAATTGATGGCACCTGTGCTCATTAGCATGGCCCCACCCTGCCTCCTGTATTTAAAGGGCTACTCCAGGAGATTTGAAAAGAGAGACATTATTAAACAAAGAATGTGCAAAATCCAAGCAGCAGAGGCCAATGTATGAGACAAGTTACAACCACTAGATCCTACACTTCCCATGATGCAACAAGATAGCGTCTTCTGTTAGCCCCTCCATGCCTGATAAAGGGCCACATCATTCAAACTTCACAAAGTAGCCAACATAATCATATCATATCATACAAAACTAGTCAACTGATCTTAATGTGTAAATTTGGTGGAGTGGCCCTTTAAATGGTTACTGATGTTCCTTCTCTCACCACTTGAAGTCGCCCAAGTTACTCTCCAACAGTCTGTGATATGCTGCTGACACCACTAGGATACACAGTACATACTGTCCACACACTTTTTACTCAAGCCTTAATGCTCGTCCACGACCAGCAGGCTGTGCTCTCCCATCTTGCAGCTGAGTCAAGACATGATTTCACAAGCCAACACACAGGGTCTTATGAAACCCACTGTGGTCAAACCAAATAAGAAACAAGAACCCTCCGCTGCCCGACTTTGGGCAGTTCTCCCTCTAGTCCTTCCTTCCCCTTGTTTACACGTCTTTCCAAACATTCGGTGTAAAAGCCTCGGAGTCTCTTATCCTTGAAGTGATTTACACAGAGCACATGCTGCTAAAACATATATCGTAATTAAGAGGCCCCACAGGGGACGTGGTCACTTTTGAACATAATCCATAATCCTTTAAACATGTCTGTGCTAAAGAGATTGGCTAAGTGCTGCCAAGAGCACGGTGTGAAAATAAACCATGATGGGTGAATGTATGTTTTCCTCCGCTGTGGTCTTGAAACAGAACCAAAGAGATCAAAGTTTCTGGAGCGCTGAAATAATGGAAATAAGACTTGCTTACATTTTTCAGAGCAATTATCTAAAAAAGCACGATAAGTAGTGTCAGGCTGAATATGTTAACTGTAGAATATTTTTAGCGCGCACTTCCTTATCTGTGTAGTTCATCTGCACAATCGGTATGTTACAGAAACATGTCCACGGTAATATTTCTGTGATTTTAATCTAACCATTATGAGTTTATGGCTGATTGTGATATATTCTTTAAATTTAATGTCTTAAAAATCGGCTGCCAAATGCTTTAAACAACATTTAGATCATACTGTAGGGAGTTTCAATTTACTAAAAAATATATTTTTTAATAGCAAAAAAATTTGGTTTGGTTGGTCACTACTTGAAAATGTCTTTGGTGGTTGTTTTGTTGGTGGGAATTAAGACTCATGACCACAGCATTTCTAAATCAATACATCTAAGTCTAAAAACAATAACTGCAGGTAAAATTTCCCAATTTTTCAATTAAGTCAATACTGTACAGTCCTGTTTATTATTATTGTACAAGTTTCAAATAAAGTTTGAACCAAATAGTAGATATTCATGGAAATTTACAAAACATGTCGTGCGATTCACCTTTTTAATTAGATTTGATTAGATAATCAGATTTGTAATGAGTGCAGGGTGCATTTCACTGTTTTTATGGTCAGTTTACAGCCACAGGTGCCAGCATGCAAAATGACAAATTCTCTCACTTTCAGATTTTTCCTCCTCTCAGACTGAAGGTCGTCAATCCCTCTGGCCTGCGCCTCCTTCGTCTGGTTTCTCCTCTACTTCCCCTCACTTTAGGTTGCTTTTCTGGGTCTCTTCCAAGGCATGAGTGGGACGGTGGCCATGCAAGAGATCCAGCCAGGTGTTAGCTGCAGTCCTGCTGGGCCCTGTGAAAATATGAATGTCAGGTTCGATGAATGTCAGGTGGTGACCTTTCGCAGAGGCCTGGGGTTTGTAACACTAAGCTGCCATCTCCACATATTTTGGCCTTGATACAGTAATGCTGAGACACACCTCTTTCCCTGAGGAATGTAGGGACGGGGGTATTAAAAATAAATGTAACAGAACTGTAAAATCATAAAACTGTATCTTTGCAGCCCGTCTAAGAGCTAAGTACCGATATGAAACATCCTCTGCTTTTATACTGGGCTTTGTAAAACTCCTTATAGTCACAGCATTCAGTATCACATATCACAAGTGTTTATTCATATATACATTCCTAAAAATGCCTTTTTGACTACACAGAAGAAGACGTGTATGCAGAAATCAACCTAAAAAAGGCAAAACCTCGCATGAAAGATTTAATAATCATTTTAAATCCCTTTTTTTTTGTCCATCGCACCCATCTGACTGACTTTAGAGGACTCTCGAAGTAAAAGATGAAGTACGATGTATAGATCCAGCACCATGGACAGAGCCTGCAGAGACTGTCTACCAAGTGAAGTCTGCACACTTTGTCACTGACATCTGATCTCTTTCACTGTTCATCACAATTTAATAACCTAACATTACAGCATGAAGTGATCATTCTAATTCACATAAAGCATTTTTGTTTGTCTGAGAAGTTTGAGAATTTTAGGTTGGCAGCAGCACGTAGATAATGTGTATGCTGTAATTCACAATATAATGTAATATAATACATTTTAAAGCTATTTTTCAAAATGGCAGTAGTTTCATTTTAATTGTCATATATGTATATATTTAAAATTATGTTATTATATAGGTTTTATATGTCTATTTATTTATAATCATTATTAAGTTGTTGTTTTTGCCAATTTTCTTTTTTGTTTTCTTTATTTATTTGCCTTGTCAGCCTCATATCTCTTGTGCATCTTCTTGAAAGGGAAGTTAATCAAAATGATAAAGACATGATGTGATTTCCTTTTTTTGCTTTTCTTTAAGCTACTACTAGTGCTGCCTTTTTATGATTTTCCTATTTGGAAACAAACACATAGTAGTGAAAAATAGGTAAGTAGTTGGACAATCTTTGTGATGAACAGTCAAATCTAAAGTATTAACTGCTGAGACCAGTTCAACCTTGGGACTGGAAGAGAAAATAGGACAATGAAAAGTTACAATTTAAACGCTAAATTGAAAACAGCTTGTCAACTGACTCAAACTCGGTCATTTAAGTGTTGTGTAATGCCACATACAGCTATTATGGCCAAGCTGAAATGTTTTTTTTTTTGCATGTTTCCCTGAACCCCAGTGATGGAGCAAATCATTTGTTAAACATCTTTTTTCGATATAAAACCAGCAAGGGATTGATCCTCAAGTATTGATCTTCTAAATTGAACATGATTTCACACATGGGGATGTTAAACTAGTCAAAACTCCTTGCACTCCCACAATGCCAAAACAATGTATTGTCTGCAGACAAAAAAGAAAACACATGCTTGGCGAGGACACAAGACGACCTCCATAAAACAAGAAGTCAGCAAAGCAAAGACGACAAGCCGGTGCTTTGAAACACATGTTCCCTCAAACCTCCAAGGATACGTCAGTCTTCATGGCTAACAGAGACGCAGCAGACAAAAACACATCCTTTCTCCATTTACTGGATGAGCTGCATGAGAAACAGGGTTCATTTATAGGAAGCTGGATGCAGCTTTTGGCGGAGCTTCATCTGTGGTGACCTAATGTCTTGGGTAAGGGTTAAGGATGTTATTAGCCACTGGGTCTGTGCTGCAGGCAGGTCTGTTTTTCTCAGGCAGATTTTTTTTCTTCTTTTTGCCGTTTTGTGAGACAGTGTTTCCTTTTTCAGGCTTTAGTTATATATCCGACAGTAGAGCTGCTGGTCCATTGTAGATGATGGTATGTACACAGGAAATGTTTGGTTGTTATATAGATAATATTAACTGCAGCTAAAAATGAAGTAACATATCCATCAATTAAAACGCAGACAAAATACTGTCTATAACTTCAGTCACATGCCAACTTCTTTCTTAACTGTCTTTACACGTTTTTTTCTTGATATTCACTGAAAAAAAAAAGTCATATTTCAGTGATGAACACAATGTTCTGATACTTTGATAAAGTCTATATTTACCCTTTTATATTAACTTTATTAATTGAAAGCCCTTTTGAGTAGAGGAGAGCCTTTTGGGTCGAGAGTTTTGTGATATTGTGAGAACCAAAACAATGTAATAATAAAATAACAACAACACCACAAACTGTCTGCACACTCGTCCTTTAAAAAACATGTTGTGTTACTGCTTCCTGCTGCCGATGAAGAATCTCAGCCTGGCTGTGGCATCAAATACACAAACATGGTGTTTGTTTTTAAAGGGTGGTTAAAACAACTGGAACAATTTTATGGTATTTGTACTTTAATATTTCCACTGGAACAGTATAAGCTTCTTACATGTGAAAGAAAATATGCTATTTACTCGACTGTAACTATCAATTACTTTGAAGAGAGGGACTTTGATTACAGAAAGTCTATATCATCAGTCATCTTTTGGTTTCCAGACAGTCTAATGGGAAAGAAATTGGAGAAACCGTGTCTGGACCACAGAGTGAAATTGGGGAGAAGTATTGAATTATAAGGACATTACACTGTCGGTATGTTTAGCGTTGAGTACCCTGTATGGCAAATGTTTCAACACAACAAATAAAGTCTTTTGCTTGGGATCAGGTGGTTAAGTAACATGCCTGTAGAGGAGATTTAACAGGTACATTCTTATCCAGCACAACCATACGCTTTCAATTATAACTCATTGATCAGCAAACATGTAGTGATTTATTGAGCTATGTAAAGTAAAAAGCCCTGTGGAGCTGAAATTCCATGTAACGTCTGATCTTTCACGGTACAGCCAGTGTTTCAGACAAAATAACTCTTACCAGAATTTGCAAACTGGAGAGTTTAGTCTGGGATATTATCGAGGGACTGAAGTTTATGCATCCACACGGTGTTGGAGACTGAACAGAGAAGGGGGGAAAGCGTACTCTAAGTGTATCACGATGACCTGAAATTTCAGATCTGTGGGATTCATCTGACAAAAGTTGCAGATGAAAAGTGATGCCTCTCAGATTTCTTTCTATGAGGGTAGCCCAAACAGATGGGAAATATCTGAAGCTGTGTGCTTTTCACGGTTTACAGGTTTTATATGAGCAAGGAAATCAGAACTGGGACTTTCATCACCACCCTACTATAATAAAAAAAGCCAAGAAGGATCTTTCTTTCCTGCAGAGACCGAGGAGAGCTCACCTGCCATCCTCACAGTCCCTCTGCAGAGGGAACACTCAGACCACAAAACCCTTCAGTAAATATAAAGTCCAGCTGACAACATCATCTGTGTGTTCCTCATCACTTTCTTGCCAAGAGTTTGATGGGAAGATCGACACTACTCTCGTGTCTGTACAATAAATATGAAGCAGCAGCCAGCAGCTTAGCTTAGCTTAGCACAAAGACTGGAAACAGATGGAAACAGCTAGCCTGGCCCTGTCCGAAGGTAACAAAATCTGCGTGCAAGCACCTCTAAAGCTCGTCATCTCATTTTATCTTGTACATCAAACGAAAAGTTTCTGACTGCAGGTTTTGCAGACATTTCATCCGGACCAAATGATGAACTCTCATTTAGTTGGAGAAGGTTTTAAATGCTCATTTCTAGCAGGATTAAAAAGAAAACTATAATTTCCAGCCTTTGATTTACTATTTATAAAGCAACTTGAAATTTAGACCTTGCAGTAATGATTATTATTACTGGTGTATGTGCGTTTATCTGTGTATTATGGATTCCCCTTCACTGGTTTTTAACAGGACATGGGATCTGTGTAACCGTATATTGCTGCACTCCGTTGTACTGTTGCATATTTGCACTTTCTGTAGTCCTTTGTACTGGTTTCCTGCTCTGTGTTATTGTTGTAGCGGAGGAACTGGAGGAACTAAATTTCATCCCACTGTATATGTGTCTTTGGATGGCTCGACAATAAATAACTACTGGCTTGACATCCATAAATCCCCCTGTGGGCTCTTCAAGTCTCAACAACAGAGACTAAACAGGATTCGCTTTTCAAACAACTTTCTTGCTTCTTTTTTTTTTTTTTTTTTTTGAGTCTTTCATCTCCTGCATCAACTCAAGTCTCATGAAAACTCTTCGGACACCTCCACACCCCTCGCTTGATGATAATCCCATGCAACAAAGATTGCCTGCCCCGGACTGGATGCTGGTTCCTCTGAACCTCTTTGCCAACACTTACAACCACAGCCGGCTCCGCTTGGTGATGAGCCACAAGTCTTTTATCACCTCCAGCTTGGCTTTGAAAATAATCAAATTTCCATTTCTCCTCTGTGTTCCTCTCCCTGACCGATTCCAGATGGGGGACTCTACCACTCGATAAACAAACGATGAGGAACAGAGGCATGTCATTGCTTACAGATACGGGTGCCAGTCTTAATTGCTTGTGGTCATGCCTGGCTTATGCGTTTTAAACATATTGCAGAGGGTCTTTCTTTTCCAATGAGGACAGGGGGCTTACAGTAGACAGGGCAAAAAACAAACTGTCATCATATCGAAATGATGCTACAATGATTTAGGGTCTCATTCTTACAAATTGTATATTGTATATAATTTAAAATGATCTTTTAGATGCATCAGTGACATTATTTTTATGATTTCATACTCCACGTATTCCTCAATATAGTGTTTTTGATTTACACCCATACAAACTTTAAGTTGACCTCTTACTTTTGTATAATTTTCTATAGAAAGAATGCACTATGCACACTTATCTTACCACTCACCCCTTGCTTTGTATGATATGCAAATATTACATTACATTAATTGTGCTTCTGTTCAAATTGACTTATACTTCTTCTCATGCACATCACGATTTGGGGCAAACAGCCGTGGGATTGAACCACCAGCCCGCAAACCCAAGGATAATACAGATGTTGTTCTCTTTTACTGGCTGTATAGTCTTTTTTTATCAACTGTTGCACTAATTAAAATAGCGAATGAAAACCAAATGTCTCCAACGACGCATTTTTTCATATTTGGCCCGTGACATTTTGAAAAATAAGGCCTCTTAACATTTCTAACAGCAGCACTATCAAAATGATGCAAAATACATGTAACTTATCTGTCAGCACAATGTGAAAAACTACACAGAGGAATGCAACGATCAGCTGACAGAAGCAGCATAAGCGCCAAGACAACATCTGGGGAATGCACCTGTGGATGAGTGTGTGTGTGTGTGACTATTTGCACACATGTGTGTGAATTGTTGCTGTTAGTATCTAACCTTTATAAGAAAAACACACCACCTCTGCACTGATTCTCTTGGGGCGACCATCTGTCTGAGTCACAAGAGACGAACAACAGAAAATTAATTGGCAATTTTGATTAATTACAGCTATTTTCTGACATTTTGTAGACCAAACGATAAGTTGAAGCCCTGATTATATCCTAAATTCACAGTATAAATTGTTTACTGTGTATGCATTTTTCTGCATTATTCACTTTTAGAAACAATAACAATTTGACAGCAAATTTCCTAAAAAAAAAAAAAAGATGAATGACACTGCAAACAAAGCCAGCAGTGGTTCAATAGAGGGCGCCAAACTCCCTTTTTGAATTTGATTTTCAAGCCATCAATACTTGTATCAGTCTTGTTTACTGGTGATTTCCAGAGACTGGGTGGAGAACTAAATGTGCTTTGAGTTGCAAAGGACATAACAAAAACTGTGTGTTCGCTGGCTGATTTATTTTTGTTTTAATGTAATTAATTCTCCATTTTCCATCTACAATCCGCAGAGCAACAACAGCCTCTCGCTGCATTATTCTCACAAACCACAAGTCATATTTTGTGCATATTCTGGACGCGAAGCTGTTTTTCTTTTCTGCATTCGCTGCCCTTTCTGTCCCTGAGCAGGTGATTTATCCCGGCTCAATCATCAAGTAACATTTTTCATGTTTTTCCCACAGCTCAGTTTATCTTGATGGGAAGGGAATATCACTCGATTTTCTTGAGGCAAGTTGGAAAATTAAGCAAAAAAAAGTGCACTTCTGGTCCACCCGCTCCAGTTCCTCTCCAACCTATTTTTCTCTTTTTCAGCATTCCTTCACACCTACTCGATCTCTTTGCAGTGCGAAGGCCGGAGTCGTCTCCAGCCTCAACCTGGACGAGGCTGACGAGGGGTTAGCTGACCTTAAGGCGGGTTGAAAAGCCTCATTTTAAGGTGGTAACACATTTCGAACTGATGTATAACCTCGAATAACCAAGTGACCACAAGGGGAAGCAGCATCCGGATGAGTTTCCAATTGGCAGCTGAAGTGTTTGCTTACTGCTCCTCTAACCTTTGACATACACATACGTACATGCACATAATTGCACCTACACCTCCCTCCTGCTCACACACACACACACACACACACACACACACACACACACACACAAAGTCTGCACGACCTATTCACCCAATCTCATTGACAGATTTTCCCTCTCCTACTGCTCCGAGAACCACAAGTCACCCAGTGTCTGGCCACAATTTTCATTTCAGGCAAATATGGGAGTGGGAGGGGAATTATTTTCCTATTAGCTTTGAGTTCTGTCAGAGTATCTGGTGTCAGCGGACAGCAGACAGCAATTCAGAACTAAGAAGCACTTCAGGTTCTTACAGAAGTTGTTCATATGTTTAGAGAGGAAAAAAAAAAATCAATGGGGACCAAGGATGGGAATAATGAATTTTTGAATCTGAAAATATTTACTCTGAAGAGAGCCTATTTTACATGACATGTTTCCACTATCTTGCACAGCAGGAAGGAAACACTTGTGAGGTTTTTCAGACTTTTCAGAGCTTAATCCAAGTTTTCGTCTGAACTTTGTGAGGTTTTACCACATTTTTTTCTTGTTCTCTCTCATATTTGCACTGGCTCTCGAAGGGACACTGTGCTAGTGAATGATTATTTTTATAGGCAATAACAGCGGCCAATAATCAGATCTGATCACCTATACTGTGCTTAAACCACAGACTCCAGTGGGGAATTCTGCTGTTTGCAGCTGCATAAATATGTTTTGTGTACTGTGTAAATCTGAAAAGAACTGTTCACACTGTGCAAGAGGCCACATGTTGTCTTCTGTTTCTGACCCTTTCCAACAAACAGTGGTGGAAAGTAACAAAGTACATTTACTCAAGTACTGTACATAAGTACAATTTTGAAGTACTTGTACCTTACTTCTACTTACTATATTTCTGTGGAATCTTACTTACTAACTTTTTGGATTAAAATTTTACATAAAAATAAATAAATAAAAATACACTGCATCATTAAAGATTGAATCAGTGGCTCCCAAACTTTCTGGCTTGTGACCCCTTACAAAAAAATAAGTTGGAGCTCCTCTCACATGGTTTCATTTAAATAACTATTTGAGGCCCAAAGAAGTAAAATTATTCAATATTTCACAATATTCACAAAAAAGCAAAGATCTGAGAAAAGTATAAAAAAGGAATTCACACTTGTGTTGCAGAACTTTTCTTCTTGCAGACCCCATTTATCATCTCACGACCCCTCAGATTTATATTGACTAATCTACCTAACTGTATATAAAGTGGTTAAAACTAGCTCCCCCTCAAGGCTACAACAATAAAATGCAGCTTACACATTGATCCAACAGTATTAACAATCTAATAATCATATACAGCAATATATCAGTCACAGGGGACACAGGAACGAGCACTTTTACTGTAATTTACAAGGATTTTGAATGCAGAACTTTTACTTGCAATGGAATACTTTTCGATTGTTGTATTGGTACTTGAAAAGAGGATCTGAAGACTCCCTCCACCACTGCCAATGAATCTGACAAAGGCAAAAAAAATGCCAAGAAAGCTCCGTCACAAATTGACCACAAATACCTCGGAAGATTTCCAACATCATAAGATGAATGCTTTTGCAATATAAAAATATATTACAAGTGGGCAAATGAAACCTTCCAGAGGAGAAATAATTGGTGAAATTTGGAGGGTGAGAGCATTATGACAAGGTGGTGATTATATGTTGCTTTGAGAGAGGGTTTCTTAGGGTTTACTGCTGACAATTTCACTTTGATGATGGTTTCCCCAGGGCTTTCTCTGACTGCAACTCTACGTAACGTACAGACTTCTATGTGGGACCAGTCGCTGGGGTTTTCGGTGGTCTGCGTTTGCAAACTTTCTACTTTCTTACACACATATCAATTTATTGAGATCATAAAATGGCCCGGGATCCTTGAGGGCTCGCTGCAACATGCATGCATCGTCTGACCGGTGACAGTAATGGGATATGACGACAGTCCCGGGGAGCTTAATGTGTTATACAGTCACACTGTAAAATATGCCACTCAGAGAAAAAATATGATCCTCCCTTTCCCTACTGTCCAGATGTTTTTGCAGTGGAGTATTTACGAGGGATAATAAGAGCTATGACTCTGTCTACTTAGGAGTTTAGATAAGAGATACTTTACAATAAATCTGCAAAATTTAAAGCTGTAATTCCAGTGTGGTGTTTTTAAACTAAGCTGCCACTTGCTGCACACAAAGCGAGTAAAACGGATCACAGCGGCAGCCAAAGTGCTTGACGAACACTGCAAAATCGCCGAAATTGCAGCCCGAAAGTGATTTATATTTCAAATTTTGAGACATGTCTAAGGGCTGCACGGTAGCAGGAGAGCGTTTGGACACATGGCCTCAAAACACCGAGGCTGCAGCTGCGGGATCAAGAGACACATTCCCTCTGAGCTGCATAAACACTTCCTGTTCAGTAGGTGAGAACTGTGAAGGTGTCTGAGCGCGAGGCCGAGAGAGAAAATACCGTCAAGAGACATTAACAGAGTAACAGATATATGAGTCACAGTCTGCTGACTGAAGCGTCTGGTTCAACCCTGCACAGATTTTCCTAAACAGTCTGGGGATTTCAATTTACAACTCTGACACACGCCTGCTTCTGTTACCTCCAGAACAAACTTTATAAGAGACATTCACCTCCTCTGTTACAGCATCCAGCTCAAGTAAGAAAGAATAACTGCAACCTGTTTAGTGTAATAAATGGTTGAGGGAATACTTTTGGGACACATTATTTGCTTGCTTGCTGAGACAGGAGACAGTTAAAAGAGCATAAAGACTGAGAACAAGGGGAAAAGAGCAGTGATGCCCTGCTGTTTGCACTAATTTATTTTTTGGTTTTACAGTATGAACATGGTGGGTCATTAAAGAGATGGCAAATGCGGTCAATTCCTGACGAGCTGATCGGTTTTGAAGAAACGTGCATAACATTTTTCTTTTACTGCACAGCTCACGGAACTTGGAGGGATGATGCCTATCTGAGGCCAAAACTCAGAGTTCACATGAGAAGATCCAGCTATCCTCAGGCCCTTGGACACACACACACACACACACACACTTTTAAAAAAACATTACAAATCAGTAACAGTTTCCGAAAAATGTAATCTAGATCATGAGTAAACTTAAACCCCTAACTGTTTACACCAAATGTACTGCTGCTTAATCAAAAATTGTGAAGCTTTGATTTGAACTTTCTTGACCTCCTCCTCACATCTGCAGAACGGTGTTGTGTGTGTTTCCACGGTGCTGCTGCTTAGCACTGAATGACAAAAATCCAAAACAACATTTTGCTGATGGCAACAGTCTTTTTTGGTGCACAGAGGATTACTCTATGCGTGTTACAGTAATCAGAAACTATCAGCAAGTTAATCGTGCGACTTGTTTAACCGCAACTATATGAGGTTACCACATTTTCCCCTAATTAAGAGTTTTCCCTCTAAGGAAGGAAAAACATGATCGCTTTAAATGGCAAGAGCTGAAAGTCTCACAAAGTTTCTCTTGCTTTCCTAAAAATTGACCTCCGTGGTATCTAAAATGTTATAAGAAGCTTATCGCCTCAGCTCGTCAGACAGGCCTGTGAAGCTCATTAGCCAGAAGCACATTTCCACTCGCATCAGAAACGCCTGGTTTCATGCTCTTGCAGGCTACTTTTGCATGCAAGTTACAACAGCTATTATGACACATTTCCACCCGCTTGCAGCAGAAAACAGCGAGAAAGAAACACGAGTCCAACAGCTTCGCCTTGGACATGTTTAACATTGTGATAAATCCACGTCGAGTGTGAAGAGGGGATTCCCAACTGTTTCCTGGCAGGTGCACACTCAGATATTCTGTGATGAAGTTATGCTGAGATGAGGTGAGAGGCCAAACAATCTGGCTGCTTCTGGTCACTTTGCATGGACAGAAGTTTGTCATTTTGAACACATTCACATTATCAAGCATATCAGAGTTTGATTGACACTGTCTGTGCAGAGTGCATTTTCAGCACAGGACACAAATGCGATGCAGAACCTGACACAGGGTTGAAAAGACTCACTTCTGCATGTTTTAAGTAAAAGATAGGTAGAAAAAAAAGTTGCCCAAAAGATTTCCTGAAGCCCAAACTTTCCATCTCTGACTCATTTCTCAGATCCAATGTGCTGCCAGAAACCCTCTTTCTAAAACTGACCTCAATCCCGTGTCCTCTTATTTATGTAGTTAAAACTACAATAAACTTCACACTGAATCCTTTTCTTCCTCAAACTTTGAATGAAAAAGAGCCTTCATTTTTCTTTCTCTGCTGAAAGACATGCAACTAAAGTTTCTGAAATGTCAAGACATTCCATTAACTGGTGCTAAATCCTGTCAAGATGCTGCACCGTGCATTTATTTTAACAAGCTTAAGCCCGAGTTATTCTTCCCAGGTGTCTCTTTTGGATTTTCTTTGCATTTGGAAAACTGTCAGACATTATCTGCAGAGACTTCTGTCAGCAGAGGCTTCACAGCAGCGAGGTCTGCGAAGTAGGATGTCTCATGAAATATTTCTGAAGTCAAGAAAATTAATCTTTTTTTTTTTACTTTGCCTCTCTATTTCTATGTTCTTTTCTTCAAACCTAGTTCTGGGAATCACATGCCATCCCAAAAGTTACTTGTGTATTGTTCCAAGAATTCAAACAACACATGATTTGTCAGAGAGAAAAGGGAAACTGATCCAGCAATCAGGCAACCATGCAAGAAACACAGATCAAACCATAAGCTTGATCATCCCTATAGAGCTAATGAGTGCTCTTTAAATGATACTGCTGCACCAAAATACCTAAACATGGCTGCCAAGCCAACCAAAACATCATCAAATCCTGCTGTGCCAGTGGTGACGCATCACGTACCTTAGTGTGTGTGTTGCTGCTGCTGCTGCTGCTCCGGGGTGGAAGTATCACAAAGCTTTGAGGAGTTTTGGGCAGACTCTGAACAGCGGCTCTGCTCAGGGTTTGGCTTTTATCTGCACGTGGGTGGAGCCGCACGAGCCGAGAGAGGAGAAGCCCCTGGATCTGTGCATGTACGTGAGAGAAGGAGGGAGGAAAGACAGAGAGGCTGATAACGGGCTCTGTGAGAGAGAGAGAGAGAGAGACGGCTACTGGAAATGAAGGTTCGCAGCGCTGGAAGTTAGTAGAGACGGAGAGAAACTGAGGCAGAGGAGGGAGGCCAATCAGCTGCACGGCTAAAGATCACAAGGAGGAAGATTCTCGTTTGACTTGGACGTCTCGGTGCATTCTTTGCATGCAGAAAGGATTTAAGGGCAGGGTCTCACTTTGGTTTTGGCTGAGGTCAAGATCTAGCTGAGAGGAGAGTACACACACAGCACCACAGTGTACACACAAAAACAGGCTCACCACAAGGTCCATTTGAAAGCGTTTTCTGGAGCTTTCGACTATATTACACAACCTTCTTCAGGAGATTTTCCCAGTTGTCGTGGATTGTGTCTCAAACCAATATGGACGCAAGAATTGACCTTCTTTTCTCCTCCTTTCTTCTTTATTTGAGCATGAAAAAAAAGGCAGGAATGACACAAATCCCTAGTCTAAAGCCTTCACATGTATATGTTAGGGAGGTATGTTTACCGTGTTCACCATCTTAGTTTAGCGTGTTGCCATCTAACATGTGTGAATTAACATCAATAATAACACGAGTGCAGCTGAGGCTGATGGAAATGTCATTAGTTTTGCAGGTATTTGAAAAACGAAAGTACTGGACGTATTAAAATTGAACGATAACTGGAAATGTGACCATTTAGAGGATCACCAAAGACAGTAGGATTCATCCTCTGGTGACCATGAATGTCTGTTTCACTTTTCACGCCATCTGTCAATAGTTGTTGAGATATTTCAGTGCGGACCAAACTTCTGGATCCACAGAGCCACTAAGATGGATGTTTTACAAATATATAAGATCCATCAGTAAGATAAATGCTTCTGTGATGGAAAGTAAAGTTACTCGTTATCTGCCAAAGAAAATCAAGACGTGGGTACTAAACGAGAGGAGCTAAGTCAAAAGCTGCTGCTGACTCTCCCCCAAAACTCTGGGTGTAAAATGTCGGAAATATTTAGCTTTTGTCCAAAATCTTCACTGTGTGGAAGTAACAAGCAAAGACAGAGAGGAAAACATTCACGCTCCGAACAGCTGGTTCACATTTGAGGAATTATTCTTTGTGTTTTTGTTTGCGTTGCTATTTCAGTTCTTTACCATGTTCTCCTCATGCAGGAATTGCTTATAAAGAAAACATTTTTGTCCCCCCCCCCCACCACTGATTTCACTGTCAGCTTCTTTGTGCTGAAATTCACTGTGCTAATTTGTGCTTGTTAAAGTAATTTGCAATACAAATAGTCATGACTTCACTTACTGGTCGGTTAACAGAGAAAGACTCATTTGTACAAACAGTGTTTCCCTTCAGTCATCTGCAAACTTTCTCTAACAGATGAACCTATTCTTCATTGTCCATCTTGCAGTCATCACTTGCAATTTTACAAAGTCCAGAGCGGCCAACTGTTTTCCCAACATACACCAGAGAGAACAACAAGCAGTCGGCCGCATGGAAATACTGACTTCATACCTGTCTGCGTGCAGACTTCCTGTTCGTGTAGTTATTAACCTGCGACTCAGATCTCAGGGCCAAGTTGCCGCAGCAACGTGAAAAAACGCAGAAAACCTTGGCAGTGATCCTTATTACTCCCTGTTTCCTGTTCCTCAATCAGCTTTCTTTCATCTTGGGATTGGCAGCTCGTAGTCGTGAGTAATGCTAACAGGTGGATGCACTGATACAGCAGCATGAGTTTGGTTTGTGTTTTGAATCCTTGTGATGTCTCTGTCAAAAGCAGGATTGATGACTTGGTATGTAAGACTCCTGTGGGACAATTGGCACTATCCACGGGCATCACTTTCCCAATATTTTCCTAACGTTGCAGCAGCTATGAAATGGCTTCCATGTGATTGACTGAAATGTGATTAATCCAGTCACTGTAAATATAATTTGTTGGTGGGAATTCATCTACCATTTGGCGAAAAACTAGAAACGTGTTGTGCTCCAAAACCAACAAAACACTGAAAAGAAGTGAAGTGGACATTGGAAAAAAAAAAAAAAATCAACTTTTTTGTGGGCGCTCTTTTTATTTCTTTTCCTGGCACCTCTCTCTGACACGATCACTCGAGGGATTAAAGTCAAATTATATACACTCGATCACCTCATTAGAGGCTGCTTCTATTAATGGTGATTTCTAAAGCTTATACTACTGGTTCTGTCAGCCGAATGCTCACATTTGTAAATACTTTACTATAAAATGTAAAACTAAGCAATAATAATGCAACATCTAAGACCAGAAGTCACACTCTCAACTCATTTTAGCTTCTTGAACTTTTAAAACACTAAGAATTCATCCCGAAAGAGACACCATGTCTAAGGCCCAAACACACTTTAATCCTCCGCTCCAGGCTGCCTCAAAAGGTTTCGGGGTTTGTATTTAATGGTCAGTTTCTTTTACAAAGGTCTTTAATAAGCTGCATTTTTGTTTGTTCAGTGTGCCTTTCTCAAAGAGCGAAAAGACAAGACCCAGATGCAGGAGAGGGGAAGAAAAGTTGACAGTGTACCCTGGCTCCAGCTCTGTCACCGCAGACTTGAGTACCACTCTTAGCTTCTGTTTACATCGCCTGACTTTCTTCCATTCTTCCACCCACAGCTGTCGATTCTGGCCGTCGCTCGGACTCGTCTGTTACTGTAGAACAGCTCATAAAGTCACCAAATGACTCAGTAAAACGCAGACCTTCACCTTCGTCCGGGGGACCTCTTGATTATTTAGCAGAGGGAGGACTCAGCTAGGATCAGCTGTGAAAATGTTAAAGCTTGTCAATTTCAGATTTATGCTGATAGACTGTGAAAAAAATGTGGGTTTCATTACAGATAACTGGAAAAGTGTGAGAATTCAGACTGGAGCCAATGACCTATTTTACAAGCGCGGCCATTACAATCTTCAAATCAGTCGAGTTCTGTAAAATGTGACCACTGACTTGGCAAATGTGTCTCTAAAGAAAAATGAAGATGAGGGTTTTTCTTTTTTTTTGCATTTTAGTGAGTAAATTAGTTTCTTAGTACTTAGTTTCTTCTAGGGCCTCATTTTTACTCTTGCAAATAATGAAAATGTAATCTTTCTTTTCATACTAGATTTCCAGACTTAAATAGGTACGTAGCTATAAAATCTGCCAGTAACAGTCGTATCTAAGGGGGGGCGTAGTTTAATGAATGGTCAGTTCTGAAATTAATACAAAGACGACACGCTTAAACTGTCACTTACAACTTCGAAGTATCCGTTATGCAGTACAATTAAACATTATTCAATTTAAGAGTTTACCTGCTTGCTTGAGTGCTTAAAGCAATAAATATCTGCCAGACAGATCTGAGAAACTCAACTGGAAAAACGTATCTATAGCGTACCCCTGAGTCCTCATCCATCATTCAGGCCCTCGACTACGATCAACCCCGCAGCCTCGCGGAGAGATTTATGAGCTCTCACTGGATTTCCTGCCTTGCCAGCACGAGGTTTTTCAAATGTTCATACATCAAACTCACATGGAGGGATTTCCTCCTGTCACCTCTTTTTGGTCGCATGCCAAAGCTGAAATGTGACATCTTTTAACTTCCATACGTCCCATTTTCCAGTTCGACGGGTGTGCTTGAGTACGTGCACCGATTTGTACTAATGGCGAACAGAGCTCTGCCTTACATTCTGTATCTGTTTTTTGTCCTCGGCGGAGTGCACTTCTTGGATTCTGGCTCAGAAATACTTTAGTCGTCAACAGATGCGGGTCCTGACTGTAGTTACATGATGTCATTACATGAAACCATGCAAACTAAATACCAGTTACAGCTGTGTGGCAAGGAGGCTAATGGTCCTAGTGCAATGAGGCAGAACTGTGTATATGTTCCCAGTCACAACATACATATGGTGAACAAAGTAAAGGTTATACATCAGTCAACACGGTCTGCAGAGCTTCCTCACGGTGAAACAAGCAAACCCGCTGATTCCTGCTGGAACCAGTTACTTAATGCGGTGACGAGCTGTTTGCTCTCTCATGACCACCTCTGAATATTTCTGTCTGGCTGTTAATCCGGTCGTCTCAGAGCCCGCTTTGAGTCGAGGCTGCAACCCCCGAATGTTCCTCTCCATCTTTGGTGGACGGTTTGAGAGTTTGGCAGCGGGACGGCGAGCGCAGATCAACCGGATACAAAAAGGTTCTGGAGACGACAGATCGTCTTCATCCCCTCATTAAAGCCAGCAGGCTGCGTGAAAGGCACAAGGTCTGGCACAGGACTTTTTCAAAGAAAATCATTTAGCCCTCTCACTTTTCCTTTGAGCTCTTGACTGTGTCTCACTGTGGCTGGCTGGAAGTGAGTGACAGATGGTAGTGGAGTGAAATCATGGGGCAGCTTAAGTGGCTGAAAAATCTGCAGCCATGCCAGCGGCTCTGTGAGGCGGTACTTCGGCGCATTAGTGCTTTGAGCTTAAATATGCCAACAGGCTCACAGTGATAATGTGTGATGAGGTACAATGTTTCAAAGTGAAGCACAGAAAATACAGGTGAGGCTGATGGGAATTAGTTGAGCATGCATGTATTAGAAAAAATTACCCCAAAAAAACCCACAAATGTCAACCTCATGGTGGCGCTAGAGGAACATTCAGGGGATCAACAGAGTCATACATCTTCTGGGGACCATGAATATCTGTACTGAATCAGGTGCCAATTTAGTAGATGTTGAGATATTTCACTGGAAAAGTAAAAACACACTGCTGGTGGCATTAGAGGAAAATTCATGGGAGCACTAAAGTGTTTAGGATTCTTCCTCTGGGGACCATGAATGTCTGTATGAGATTTCATGGCAATCCATCTAGTTGTTGTTGATAGACAAACAGACATAACATTCCTTCAACCATGTTTTTTTTTTAAAACTAGTTTTAGGCAACCTTTTAATTGATGAGTGTAGCAACACAAAAAACAACAGCAACAAAAAAATCTCCAAGGACTGCTTACCTTCTTAATGCTCGCTTCACATCAGACATTTTGACTTCTCACAGCAGCAAAAGCACACAGGTGTTACTAATAACATTAATAACATTGGCTCCCATCTATTCAAGCGTCCCTGCAGGCCTGAGCCAGCCGGCACAATACAAGGACCCTGAAACTGAAGCAGCCAATTAAAGTTCAGCCAGCGTTAATTTTATTATTTACACCTGTGCTTTTCCTACTGCAACATGTCAAAGTGTCTTTGTGAAAAAAGGCCTATTGGGCAGGTGACACTGACTTTTCGGGCTTAAAATTAGTCAATATCTATTGTTGTGCTATTGTTTTACTAGTCCAAGAGTAAAACTACGAACTGCCTAACTCAATAAACAAAATGAAAACAGAAATGTATCATTCACTGATGAGGTTTTAGCATGTACTTTGTGCTTTGAGAGCATCTTTCAAAAATCAGGGTTCAGGGAGTGTCACAGCTGTCCTACTATATTTCCAAAAACATGGATTTAATTAAATCACAAGAAATTGCTTTTTTGCTGAACAGTGACCACGCTACACATGTGCTTGTGATAAAGACACAGAAATATGGTGGCGCAATAATACACTAAAGAAGTAGAGTTTTCTTAATCCAAACTACCTTATTGTAGTTACAGTAGTTTGCTATTTGCACATAAACGAAAAATGTAAAATACTGTATGTACGTGAGCTTTTTGAGAAAATAAAGAACCCTCAGGGCTGGAACGCCAACAGAATGCTGTTTATTCATGTTGTCACCGAGTGTTTTCCTTCAGTGAAGTCGCCAATTACAGAGCGAGCCGCAGCGCGCCAGTTCCACGTGATATCACCGGAAAAGGATCATTAATCTGACCGCCTTTACCAACATTTCCTGTGGTCATTAAGTCTGAAGGGAAGGCAGAAAAAGCAGCAAAGTACGGGAGCAAATCACCTCCACTCTGTGCTGTAAGCCCCCCTTTCTTGCTCTGTGTGTCACGAACTCTCTGTGGCTGTTTTTCTAAGTATGATGCAATCGTCTAGGTTCAGCAGACCAGGAATAATTAATCATTTTACACCAATTTTCTAGGGAGGTAAATGGTTGGATTGACTTTGGTTCCGGGAGTTTTGCAGTGTAACTTGTTTCACTATTAGATACGATCCGTATGGGATGTAAAATGTTTGTGTAGTTATTAACGTTCATTGGCACACCCAACATGTCTAACAACGGCATTATTGATTTCCTACATTCCCCATAATGTAGCCCCAAAGACAGAAGGATCATTTGTTTCTTTTAACTATACATATTTAGAGTCTCTCACTCTGGTGTCAGGTCAGCGATATTTGGCCAAATAAGAGTGGATGTAAAATAAAAATACACTTATTTATTACAACAAAACAGATGCAGAAATGCAATGTAGACCAGCAAAATGTATTTTTGTGAATTGATTTAGTAACACTCCTCCATGCAGTCTGGGGATATGCCAGATGCAGATTTAAAAAACCAGACGAGTAAGAGTTGAGACTGCAGATATCTTAACTTTTAGTCCCTCGAATGGGCCAATCTCCAAATACTCCAGCCTTATTGATTGAGCTCCCCACTGTCCATAAAGGCTACATAAAGAGAAAGCACCCACACAAAGTCTCTATCAATAGAGCTATTGTGTGTTTCTGGGCAGGGGTGTAACGGGTTACAGGATCAGAGTAATTACATTATGAAAATGGCGAATATGATCCATAAATGTTTACTTTTTATGCTTCTCTGCAGTCTGTCATTCACCAGATCCTCCACGCCGCCTGGCTGCTGCCTGATGCTCACACACACACACACACACACACACACACACACACACACACCTGAACACACCTGGCGGCCAAAAACCCTATATAAATAAATTCAGCTGAACTAGATGGTAATTAGATGAAGAGTACCGGAGAAATGTGTCACTTTAAATATTACTCCTCTACATATTTAAAGAAAGCACTTTAAAGCGCAGACTTTAAGACTACGTGGATAACTTTGTAAGGATTTGAAGTAACATAATTTCACTCATTTGTCAATAATGTATTTTTGTTGGAGAGGATGACATTACAGTGGAATTAATGCACCATATTACTGCATATTAATAATATAATTGCAGGATAAGGACATTTAGCCATAATCAGATATATATATATTTTTTTAGAATAACTGTTTAAAGATTAAATATCAAATTTTAAAGTCAGTTTAATGATTTCCTCTCTTTCTATGCTGAAGCTAAAACTATTTCTTTTCCACGGCATATTCACAAAATTATACTTTCTCCACTTTCATCCATATTATGTCAAGTATGTTGTCATCTGAGTTTGATCACACTTCACCGTCCTTGGACACGAAGGGAGTCTCTGTCCATCAAGATTACTGCATGTATACGAGAGAATACCGCAGCTTTGGGAGAGACTCCCGCTCAAATGTTTTATTTATTTGGCTGTAAGTTTGAGCCAAACGCTTCGGTTTGCATTTCATTCCTCTGCTGCCCTTGGAACGGGGGCCAGATATGGGTGGACTGGAAACCCCCGGTGTTTGATGGTGGGAAGTAAATTAATCAATTTTATGTGGATCAAAAAAAAAAAAAGCTTGCTCACAGCTTGAAAATCTGCTGAGTCATTGTCTGTTCATCTGGTCCACAGTCTGGCCAAAGTCTGGCTTCTGCACTTTTTTTTAAATTTTTTTTTTTTATGTTTGTGGGTCGTCTTTGCATGCATTTTTTCAGAGAGACATGTTGTGGGCCCATGTTGAGTTCCTCATGTTAATGCTGTTTGACCAAAACCAGACAGGTGTCTCCATACACACTCATGACTCCCCCACACCCACACTGTAAATGCAACCACGGTCGCCCTGCAGGTTGAAACAATATTAGCTCTATGTCAACAGGCAATGCCATTTTAAAGTTGGTTACATTGTAAGAAGTGAACAGGGAACCCTGGTGAAAACTTTTATTACATATTTAAAATGTTCTTTATATTTATTTAAATTTAAAATACAAATGGCAATGAGGTTTCTTTTCAGTAATTCATGATATTGACAATGCAAAACTCTGCATGCTGGTGAACTGGTATAGTTACTGTACATAATGGCTTGGGTTACTATTTATGTTAAGTATACTGTTAGAAATTTGCCAGCAAGAGAGCAGAAAGTATTTAGTATTAAAAGGTTTTTTTAAAGAAAAAAAAAGGTTTTTTAAAAGATACTTTGATTCTTTCACCCTCATACCCTAATTTTTTTTTTTGCAATGCAATTATAAAAGGATCCAGATGGCATGAAACAGAACATAAACATGAGTTTAATAGCAGTTCCTTTGGGAGTATTAGCAGAGCTGTACAGTGTGGATTCAGGAATTAGCCTGCAACAAGAAGTCATGTCCAGGGGATCGAATAAATGTTTGCTTTGAACTCCATACAAGTGTTAAACTCCGCATTCCCAAACTCAAATAAACTTAATCTGGCTCAAAATAAGACATATTTGTCTCAGGGAGGCGTTGGACATACATTCTGGGAGACGGTGTATGTGTCCAAAATGAAACCGAAAAACTTGAGTGTTGCCCATTCTGGCTCTGCTTCTCCTGCACTTGAACACATTTTCAGCACAACAAGTTGACTGACTTGACTCGACTCAGTTAGTGCAAACAAACCTGCAGTTACCTGCATCTAAAAGTGCATCACTTCCTTTTTATTTTCTCATGAGAACAAGCACATGTTAGTCCTCAGGAGTCGGGAACGGCAGCTGTCTGACATTCATGACCACTGGAGGCAAAGGTATGAAACATAATACCCTGAAAAACTGCACAAAGAGCCAAAATCTTGTCTCTTTTCTACGAAACTGTCAGAGCTGTCCAGACTAATTTAGGGATAACTTTCACAGAAATGATGGATTCCTTTTCTTCCACCTACTCTGTAGGTCACACTGTAGTGGGTGGGTGAGAATCTACAGCCACCTCCTCCGAGGGGTAATTTGCAGCACACGTTACACGCTTTGAACTCCGAAGACCACCACACCGCAGGTATTTCGGCCCCATGTTGTGAAACAGTTGAAAACATCATTAGACAGTCTTGTCATGTGTTTTCAGAAAGAGTGATGTTGAACAGAAATACTTTTTTGTGCGTGTGACTGAGGCAAAACAGCTGAGATCCTTCCTGCCTGTGAGTCAGATGAAGCCACAAAGCGCTGTTTAATTTCGGCACTTGGCAAAATATTTGCATTAATATCTTCAAAACACTTTTACGCCGCACCAACCAGACCAGGACGCTTCGATCCCAGATTCTGTCTGTTACAGGTTCCAAATCACACTCATGATAAAGAGACAGACACATTAATCAGTTCGACTTCCATCCAAAGCTTCTCAGACATCATTAAGACAAACAGGCTGTAGCCACAACACCAAAGCCACTGTGCTCTTTATAGGGTGCAACACGAAACACAGATACAGCAAAAGCGAGCTGGCCAGAAGCAGCAGAATTTGAAGCAGACAGTGCAAACAATTCCCAGCATTCCTCTGAGGAACAGAGTAAACTGACCCGGGCCTTCTTCTGCCGCACAGGTTGAGACACTGATGCCTGAGTGTCGATAAGTGATGCGATGGTCTAATTTAACACTTTTCCTTGAGTGTGAATGCTACACAATGGTAAGTTCTAGTCTTATTATATTATATTTGCTCTACTGCTTATGAAACTACATTTCTCATTATATGGCACATTGCATGGTTAAAAGAAACAACCGCAGACTGTAGGCAGGAAACAGGAAACGAACAGCGGCCTCCTGCGTCCAAGTCTGACGTTTTGTTGACTTATCCACTCCGACCGATCCATCTTTGGACTTAACGGCTCTATAACGTTGTCACGCTACTCCCCGATAAAGAAAAGTCATAATTACAAGAGCTCTTTATCACTGTAAATAATTTAATTTATGCTGTAATTGACAAACTTTCCAATCTTTACAAAGAAAATGTGACTTGTTAATGTCAGTAACAGGCCACTGTAGCTCAGCGAGGCGTCACCGGTCGGGTGCCTGGGATAAATGTTGATATTTAAGGGGCATTGAATTCCCATTGAACACCTAATGTCCCTTAAATATTGTACAAAGGAATATATTCCAAAAGGTTTCACTGACATTTCACTGTTCTTTATCATCCAGCGAAACGAGCTCCACAGATGGAAACATCTGAAGTCAGCCATCTCTGGGAGACTTTATCAACTCCTTTAGGTCGCACAGCTCAGTGCTACAGTGTTGATGGATTAATCTCAACCTGCCTCACGTCATATTGATGTCGAGAGGATTCTGGCCCTTCAGTGTCATTTCAAAGAGCTGGAATGGGGAAAGAGGGTGAGAGAAAGACGGAGAGTCAAAACAGAGACAGAAGGATAACAAGAACGCAGCCAGACCAGAAAAGGAAAAGGCAGAAGACTACCGTCGGCCTTCGCAGTGGGTCTGTGCCTCCTCAGCAGCTCGGGCCTGGACCCTGTTTGTCCAGCTTTGACGGACTGAGCGCGCTCTCTCTTCGCTTGCCAGGAGAGCACGTTTTTGTTGGCTCGCTCTCGTCACATGCAGAGAGATTACACACAGACTGTGCGGACAGGGAGAGAACACACGATGGAGGTTTGTCGAAGGTTTCGGACGCTAAATCCAGAAGAGTCACGTGTCTGTCTGCCTGTCTCATGGATGTTGTATACAGCAGTGCTTCCCACGCACAAAATATGGAAGTCCATGGTTGATTTTGGCTAAGTAACAGCACTTAAATTATGCTTGATAGTTCATAACTATCATACAAACAAGACTTCAACTTAAAAAATAAAGTCAGGATTAAAAACAGAGTTCTCTACAGCTGCTATCTGGTGAAATTTACACGTGAATATTTTTCTGATATTCGGTTAAAATTGATTCTATAGCTGCTCTAATAAGAGTCTTTCAATCCCAGAATACCATCACCACCACCTGGCATGGTTTGCATTGTACAGCAGATTCAAACAATCCTCCGTGTGAGAATTTGCGCTCAGCTGATTGAAGTGAACTTGTGTTACATGGGATACAGCGGGCGGAGGGACTAATTGACTACAGGTGTGTGTGGAGAAAGTTTGCCTCCTTTTTAGGGCTACTGGTATTTGAAGCATTTTTTTCACGTGAGCTGTTCAGAACATCCTGGCCTATTGTGGATTTCTTAATGTCTGCCGGGCTACGTGCTTCATTCAGGCCACAAAAGATGTTGGCAGTGAAGCGCTGGAATAAAGCTGATGTGACGGATGAGACACAGAGGGTCAGTGAACGGTCTCCGTCATCTTACACCTTTGTCTTTCCAAAGATACTGACAATAGGATATTTTGGGGAATACAGACAGATGAAAGCTTTATATTGGCTGTACAGACATGAGCGTGGTATCAATCTTGTCATCTAACTCTCGGCATTTTCCAAAAAGTGGAACTATTCCTTTGGTGCTGCCTGCACACACTCTGGCTGCCTCGGCTTCCTGTCATAAATCCTACAAAATGATGGTACAATTCTGTGGTGAATGATTCCTTTAATGTGATAATAATGCAGTAACTTCCCTTTTCACCCTTGTCGAGAGGGGTCGGGTAGGGACTCGTTGTGGGTGGATGCTTGTTTAACAAAAAGGTTTACGGGACTTGAACAAATCTGAGGAATGTTTTCTTCTCACATCGTCCACTCCACACAAATTGCCTGCACATACGCAGGCATTGTCCAAATGTTTAGTCTAGTGCATTTTATTTTATCACTTTGCTTTCCGTACACCTACGAGACACCCTTCCTTCCTGTCCTCTCCTTTTCCTGGTGGATTCCACGCAACGGAGCAAAATAAACGGCTTCAGCAACGAGTGCTTTGCTCTTTTTGTTCCGAGAGAAATCCAAAACCGGCTCACACAGATAGAAAATCCTTCTAATGATTAAACCAAAGCTCTTTCGTGTCTGCGGTCATCTTTGGTGTTTCAAAAACCACATTAAAGGGCAGTATCCTCTTGAGAAGTGCTTTCTCTCTCTCTCGGTTTAAGGATTTTAGTGCAACTGGCCCAAGAACTGAGCGGCAGTATTCACACTTTGCCTCCACACAGAGATTTGGATGCATTCAGGGAGCACAAACGTGTTCTTGCCTCGCTGGACTTGGCGCGCTCGCTCATACATGTGTCGCAGGCCTCCCCTCCTCTGGTCTCAGCCCTCGCTCTCACTAATATACTTTTACAGGGTTTTCCTTGGCAGGGGACCGGGAACTGTCTTGCCTCGGTGTCCAAGCTAAACAGAGAAGCCTTATAGGGGACGACAGATGGTTTCAGGATGGCACGCAAAGAGTCTGAAACTAAATTACTTTGTCACACCAAAGAGCTCTGCTGTTGGACGGCGTTATCTAACTTTGACACTAGTGTTTTAACAGATGTTATCCCTCTAATGCAGGACTTACACTTCAAGATTTGAAAAGCCCAGCCCCCCAAGATATATGTATTTTTTTTTTAATATGCTTATAACTAAGCAAAATATGATTTCTGGAGAGCAAATATGATTTGAAAACAAGCAACATGTGCATTTGAAAAGTGATATTGGAACACACAGATAGTCCCCTGCTTCCTTTTGTTTTCATTTCTGGTTTCTAATTCTGTGTGAAAGATAAAGTTTAATAAAAACAATACTTTTTCTCTCCTGGTTTATATTTCCACCCTACACTTTGCAAAATGCGGTTTGTCAGTGAGTATTATAGCAAAAACAATCACCAGGTTCATGATCAAAAAGTTTGATTTAATTTTGCTTCGTGTCCACATGTGGCCCTGCTTTCCGAAAAGGTCTTAGTAACTCAAAAAAGGAACGTTATCCCCACTTCATCTCCTCATGTGATTCATCAGAAAACATATCATTACAATGTGTAAGAATCTAAATATTTGTTTGTCTAAGAATCCAAAAAGACCTTCTGTTGCTTCAGGGCAATGGTGTGCATTGGAGGGCTGACGTCGATAGCACTGCCCCCTAGTGGTGGCTTACGCTACATGCACCCATGCAAAAAACATTATGGCACTGAAATTTCAAGACTATTATAAGCTACTGCCTCTATTATATTAAACTACACAATAACATAACGATGCTGTGGATACAATAAAACTGTGTGCTCCTATGTTGTAAATAAGAAAAATGTTGAGAAGTAATTTTCTAAGTGCCTAAATACAGAGGGAAGTTTATCCAGCCACAAGGCGAAAGACATGAGCAATTTGTATATAATCCATGACCCACAATTCCCTGGGCCAGGATCCCGTCTGTCTGCTTGGACTCCTTCCGTAAACAAGATCTGATTTCTGAAATTGACGTATTTTGAGGTAACGTTCCCAGGCCTCGATTCTGAAGAGCAGCTCAGGGTTCCAGGTTTGGCAAACACAAGCAGAGAAATTCGGAGGAACGCTGAGCCACAGAGAAGGAAACCGAAATAATGCAGGAATAACAGGAGAAAAGAAATGAATTTAAAAAGTAAAAAGGTGATGAACTCTCTGCAGCCAAAACTAAACCCATTGCTCATCATAAATTTTGGAGAGGTAAGTTGGCTTTATTGATATTAGACTATTAAACTTAATAGCAGGATATGGATCCACGATTCCCATCCTGTGCTTGTATTACTTTGGTCTGGGCCGGGTCCTGCTGCTTGACCGTCAGACAAATCTCTCACCAATTAGGGATGTGTGTGTGAGGGGAAAAATAGGAAATCCCTCGTCAGGTTCTGGGGATCACAGTCAGACTGAAAGTGAGCCTCGCAGATTGCAGGAAAAGTCAAGGATCAAGACCCAAGGTGGAAAAAATCTAACAGGCTATCTGTTAAGAGAGATGTTACTTCAGTTGTCAAGACTGAGGGCGCTTGTGAAGCAAATCCTGGCAAACGCTGGACAAATTTGACCGTCAGTCCAAACTTAATTTGTAACTTAAGAAGGTGCCTCGAAACATTCCAACTGTCAGCACAATTTTTTCCCACTGCAGCCTCACGGACGGCGAATGCGGGGGTGTTTTTCCTTCTTCTCTTCTCAGACCGATTGATTGGGAGTTAATGTAAGATTAACAACGTTACACCCAAATTGCAGCTCGGCCGTCCAAGAATTACTGGAGGAAAACTGCAGTGATTCAGCAGCGCCCGTGACTTATTTCCAACTGTGACAGTGAAAGTGAGATGAGGTGTGAAGAAATGTCCGCCGACTCCAGCAGGGGCCGGTTTTAGCTTCGGAAACATTTCATAACCTCACAGAAAACAGTGTTAACAAGAACCGATCTATGATTACAGGAAACCATCAATAAACATGATGGAGTCGACATGTGCTCCCAGTGGTTCATTTGTAAAAATAGCATGAAGGAATTGAATTCCTTTTTAAAACAAAAATTAAACAAATCACATTTAATTGAGTTTGTCCAGAAGGTTTTGGGGTCCTTGAGTAAACATTAAACCTTAAAAAAGGCTTTAATGCTGCTGCTGTGTAGCTGACCATGACCTTTGACCTCCCTTCAGACTCTGCAATATGGGTTTACATCATTTATGATCAACTATTTGGGGAAACAAACACTTCTTCACAGCAATCGTTTTTTATTTATACTTTTCATTTTTACTTTATTGTACAAGTTTAGTGGAGATGACTTCAAGGCCTCATGCACCTATGAACACTATAGATGTGAATCTAGTACATTTTATTTTTAAATTAAATAAAAAGGCCAATCTTAATTATATACAACATACATTTAAAAGAAAATAAATCATTTTGTTTGGTATTAATGAAATAAGTCTACAGCCGTGTTTTAAGATATACTAAATACTAAGTCTAAGCTTAAAAAAAAAAAAAAAAAAAAAAAAAAAAAACGTTTACCATTTAATTCAACAACAAAGTACAGCTGGAACTGATGGGAAAGTCATTAAAACTAAAGTCTTGGACAAATTCAAATGTTGACCTGATGACGACGCACCATCACTGCCATCCCAGGAGCAAAGTATAATCTAGTAGTACCTTACATGTATGTGTGTGTGGTGCAACAGTCTGCATCAACTTCCACTAAAGTGCCTTTGAGCAAAAACCATGTCCGACATGCTCGGTAGTCAAACAGTCACCTCCTGCTGGCTATCCTCTTGGACCTCCTCGGGCCGGCGTCTTGTGCCTCCTCCTCCTCAGCCTCCCCTGCAGCTTTCTGTCTGCTGCGCGAGGGAGCCGCCTGCTGTGACCGAGCTTCCACGGTTTTCGCTTTACTTTGATTTTTCGGTTGTGAAGCCGCGGCCTGCGCGGCTCCAGGAGGCTTTCTGCGTCCTCTCACGGCTTGCGCAGGCTCTTGTGGATTTGATTCCCCCTCCTCCTCCTGCGGCCCTTTGGCTGCTTTCACGGCCTTTGTCGGCCTCTCAGCCGCAGCTCCAGACTTCTGTTTGGTCTTCAAAGTTTCGCTTGTGTTTTTATTTGTCCGATTATTTCCCACACTGGTCTGATTGTCTGTGTGTTTACTCCTTGTTGATTTACTTTGGTTTGTATTGCTTTGCAACTTTTCATTAGATTTAACAGCCTTTTTTCTTTCCTTTCCTCTGTGTTTCACTTGGCTTTTAGTGGCTTGTAGTTCCTCTGAGGTATTCACTTCTTCTGCTTCCACTGGTACTTCATGGGTGTTGATCTGTATCTCAAGAACTTTATAGTCTTCCTGTGAAACCATATTTTTTTTCTACAGTGAACCCTCAAAAGCCTTCAGTTACTGGATGCAATGTGTTTATTGCCCACTCAGCCAAGTGTGAAGACCAAGAAATAAAGGGTATAACAGAAGATCAAATCAGATGCTCACCTCTACTTGCAGAAGTTCACATTTCAGGTCAGACAACTGGCTCATCAACCCCTGTATCTTCAGCTGAAAGCAGATAAAAATACTCAAAAAAAATAAATAAATTACCTAAGAATAAAATGTTTGAGAAGTTGAAGCCTCTTACCTGTGCACTGGCAATTTGGTTTTCAAGCTGTCCTCTCTCTTTAGCCTCCTTCTTCCTCCTATGTTTGAGGAATCCATGTTAGTATTTTACCTTATGGAATAGAAACCAGAAGGTAGAAAAGCAAAAACTACAAAAAAAACAAAAACTACAAAAAAACAAAAAACAAACAAACAACCTATAGTATGCTTTGGAAAATGGTTGGCATGATGAAATGCACACAGCTTACTTGTTTGCCACCATCCTCTCCATCCGAGTGAGCTCAATCCTCTTCTCGTCCACGGCTTGTCGGATGCTCTCGTTCGTCACCAAGGCCAGGAGAGACTTGGCGTCGAGGTGCGTCACCTCGGTCGACGGCGCTGTCATTTTGATGACCACCTTTACCCACTCGGTGAGCTCTTCGCAGGATGGGAACTGACGGGAAAAAAAACAAATTTATCAGGATCAGCAGGATAACTTTGACCTTCTGTCCAACTACATTTATAGTGCAAAGGACCTGCACACTTTTCACACAAGTTTTTGATTTGTGAATATATTAGTTTGTGCTATGTTTACAGGCCATTCTGCAGGCTCAGTGGGCTTGTGTTAGAAGCCTTGCTGGATGTCGACAGCTTCCACATTTTTGTGAGTATCCACTAAACGTTATCTAAGAGACTGTAAACGCCAGAGGATTGATCTCAAAGGATCTATCAACTTTAACTTCACATTCATGCCATCGTTGACCTTCAGGGGGAAGACATTTTTTGGAAAACAATGGTATTTTAGGGGCAATATAAAATGCTCATAAAAATGCCTGTACCAGACACAGGCTTCAACATTCAGAGAGTTATTATGATGGTAAAAAAAAAAAAGGTCATGTGCCTTGATATCAGCTGTAGAATTTCACTTTGGGTGCACAAGATTCAAAAGGAGTCTTGCACAAGATTCAAAAGAGACCCACCTTTTTTAGTTCAGCCTGAGCGTTCTCCCTGCAAGCACACGCCAGCTCCAAGGCCATCATTTCCTTTTTTAACAACTTCTGCACCTCTTCCAGGTCTCCCTGCAGACAGTCAAAAAAAAAAAAAAAAAATGCCATTGCATCATCATCTTAATAAAAAAACTAAACATCAATGATTGCAATCAAGGGGCGACTACAGAGCCTGATTGTAATCAAGCAGCAGCAGCGAGTGAGTCCCAAAAATCACCTGCAGTTTTTTAATAAGCTTCTCTTCTTTCATCTTTTTAATAAACTCCAAGTCGCTTGTTGTCAGTTGATACCCCTTCATCCCTTTCAGCATGGAGTTGGGGTCATCTGGTTCGGAAATGTTTTCTGCGTAGAACAGGAAGACATTTAGTGCAAGAAAGATAAAACTACCTTGCAATTTAAGTTGCTTACAATCTTTCACGTGTGACCTTCACTAAAACAAACAGACTGTACTGTTCAGATCACTGGGTACCTTTTTTTGTCTCCACGGTGGTGAAATCAAACGTCGTGTTTTGGTCGTTGTCATCTTGATCTCTAGTAGCTGCCTGTTGATGACAGATTTGTTTATGTATCATCAAGAGTTTGATAAAAAAGGGGGCAGTGAAATAATGCACAAGATCTGCATGTACCTCTATATTCTGCTGTGGTTCCTCACAATCCTCATTACAAAAATCCAGGTGTCTCTTTACATCCGTCAAAGGAGGAGTTCTTGGGAGCTGTCGACCTGATGGGATATAATTACTTATATGGCCGCTCTCTCTCATGATGTCTAAATATCTGTCCGACATGTTTGAGTTTCTCTTCTGCTCTGCTGTTTCTTTCCTCCAGGCTTCTTTTACTCTGAACAGGTGAAGTTGCTGTGTTTTATAATCACTGCATCATTGTATTCACCTGTGGCTCGAAGCTGGCTGATTACTCCTTTTGACCAGTAGATGGCGACAGATTATTTTAGTTTTGAAGCACAGGTAAAAGTTTTTGAAAGCAGAAGGCCAACGAAGGCAGTACAATTATTTTACAAATGGCACTTTTGTAGTTGTATGTATACAGTATAATAGATACTGCATCACTACAAGTATTTCTATTACTACTACTAGATTGCTACTACTGCTTTTACTATAGCAGGAATAAATGATAAAATGTAAGTGTAACCAAACAGTGATTTGATTAGAGTATCTTTACACTAAAAATTTAATAAAATACAAGTGAAAAGTGCTGGAAGGTAACTACGTACATATTCAAGTACAATCTGAGATACTACAGTATATTTTAGAGGCAAATATCATACTTTATACTCCACTATCATTATTTGACTGATTTGACAGCTATGGCCCTGCTTTTTTTTGCATTTTACATCCCAAACAAGTAACAGTCTCAAAAAATATTAGTATTTTAAACGTGTTTTCGGAGTTGAAAATAAACTGAAAATAAATGTACCTACATAGTCAAATATGGTGGACAGATAAGAAGCTGTTGTGTGTTCTCTCAGGAAATATTTAGTCCTGCTTTAACTGCACAAGACAGACAGATAGACAGGCAGGTGTGCAGACGGACATGTGGACCCTGATACTAAATAGCCAGATAGACAACCAAATCTGTCTATCTGTCTATCTTTAAACTGAGCTGGTGGTGTCACACTGCCAGTCCCACATGTTTGTGGAGCTCCAGGAACTCAAGAGCAGTGTGCTGAGTCGTAAATACCTCTGTTTTTAAACTGCCCGCTCCCATAATGCCGAGGGAGAGAGGAAGGAGGAAGAGGTCAGAGAGTGTGTGTGTGTGTGTGTGTGTGTGTGCGTTAAATTGGTGCTTTATGACACTTGGCCTTGGCTTCGCCCTGATGGAAAACATTTGCATGGTTTTACATTGCAGCTAACAAATCATTCCTCAATAAAAATCAAATTTAAAATTACCTTCCTCATCTTCTTCATACCGACAATTCCTCACCGGTGTAAGTGTCTCTTTCTACCATGTGTCTGTTTTGCCACTGGGAGGAAATGTTAAGCGGTTGTGTCCACTGTCACTCCACTGTCACTGAAAGCTTGTTTTTACAGAAATGTCCCAATAGATGGAGTGCGACGTGTGTTTGTCTTAAAAGCACTCACGTCCTTGTCCTTGTGGACACACGGCCAAATGTTACATAAAAAAAAAAAAAGACACTTTGTCTGCAAGAATTTTACAAAACACGCTATTATTTCACAGAATTCAACTCAATTGATAACTTAGCAACCGTAACTAGGAAGAAATTATGCAAGAAGTCAAAGTCAGAGTCAGAAAGTGTGAGGAATTGATTAGACTGTGTGTTTTTCTGCTCTAACCTTATCTTAGCTGCATCATTATGACCTATTGTTACTTCCAACGCCATTATTAGGTAACGGCATTAGATTGTGCAACAGGTTACATAAATAAAGGCGTAGTAACAATAACAAGTGAGGTCTTTTAAATCTATAAATTACTTAAATCAAGGGACAATGGGGCTTTTTCCTTTTTCATGTTGGACATTATTCCACATGCTTTAAAAATAAAAACCCCAAATGACCACAAAACACTTTTCACATATACAAACACACTCAAATCCCACTTTCACTGGCATCAAACGCCTCCCAGGCATCATTCAGACCACCACAAACTCTCTCTGAAAGCCTGCACACACATGCAGTGACACATAACAAATCCACACTGCCCACTGCGCCCTGTAAAAGCTCTCCGGTGCTGAGAGAAGTCTCCCAAAAAGGCCATTTACAGCTGCTCCGTCATGTAGCGTATTGAACGGGCGAAGCAGGCAGGTCGTAAAGGGACGGATAAAACAGCACCCTGGTGGCTGTGGATGTAAGACAGAGAGAGGATTGGACAGAGACAGGTGTTCTGACTTACTGAGAGACTAATGGAAAATGGGTTAGTGCCATTACTGGGAGAAAGATGGAGCGTTTGTAGCTTTTTACCCCCGGAAACAAAAGAAATTATGGGTAAGGATAAGCTGCGTGAAGAGTTGGAACTGGATGTTGATTGTAATGTTGATTAGACGCACAAAACCAGCTTTTTTATAGTTTTTACTGCTACAGTTCGGCCTGTAAAACATCCTGACAGCTGATTGAGCAACATCAAATAACAACAACAACATAATTTGTTGAGAAACCACTCTCACTCTTGGTGAAGAGTTTAGAGTAAATTCAAACCAGCTACTGTGATTATCCACATCAGGAACAGGAAACAAAGCCAATTAGACATAACAAAGACAAAATCTTACCTGAAAGTCCATTTCACAGCTGTTACAGAGCTTTTAACTGAATCACACAATACAGTTTTATTTTTTTGTCTTATCTTATAATCAATTTAAAAAAAAATTTTAAACAAGAAAAAAAACTCAAAGTAAACAAACTAGATGACTGAATATGGTAGTGAAGGAACAGAATGAGATCAAAGTAACTGGATACCCACACGTGCACATACACGTGCAATATACAAGTCCAAATCACAAACACACACACACACAACCATCTGCGAGTGATGAGAGACGGCTAGTTGGAAACTTCTAGGCCTGCACTTTCTGTCGTGCCACTCTCAGAGCTGTCAGTGGGGTTAATTTTGTGATGTTTGTGATTAGTGACCAGTGTAAAGTTACCACATGCCTCAGATCAGCCTGGGACTTGACAATAACCTGTGTTTTGTGTGTGTGTGTGTGTGTGTGTGTGTGCGCGCAAATTCCCAGTAATGTGCCCTCAGTCATTTGTCTACTTTTACTTGTATTTTTGTCGACATCAGATATGAAATTTCACCACACATGAATGTAGTTTCATTGCATACATAAGTGCATACTTACACATAGCTTTTTAAATGCCTGACCGAGCTGCCAATGAATGTCTCAACACATTTAGCATCAACCAAGCTGTAAACCTTATCCATCAGTGGACTATATACTATAAATACAAAGAGAAATACATAAATTCTCTCCCTGTTTGGTTGATTTTGGGTATCTGTGTTGTATAAATATAACAAAATCCATAATCAACATAAATATGGTTGCTCATTAAGACTAGACTGCCCATTATGTGGATATTATGTGCCACCTACGATGAAAAACAACACTCCTCTATTCATAACTGCTGTTTTCTCAGCTTGCAAGGTGATAAGGGAAATGCAATTAATTGAGGCTGTGAAATACTGTTAATGCTGTATTACGCTGATTTATTGAGTGGGAAATAAAAACCATGGCTCTACTGAGGTTAAGATCAGCCATAAACACACCATCCCTACAAAATGTAATCTGTTAGAAATCCATGTTATTCAGGGTTTGGAGGTCATTTCTTTGTTTTTATGCCTCCTGCAGCCATTTTCCTCTTCTGTTAAAGAAACTCTTTAATTCCATAAAAGTCCTCCTGCGTGATTTCAGCAATTTTTCATTTTATAAGCTCTACTGAGAGTGAAAATACCGTGCAAATGACTTTTATCTTTGCTGGAATTACTCTTAATACTGTGGGAAAATGCTAAATTGTAGTTTGCAGGTATTCAGCAGGGCTATAATGACTACAGAATGACAACATATATAACAAGGATTGACAACTGTGCCTGTGAGTGCCAAGAGTGAAGGTGTCAGAATAAAACCCTGCATACTCTCAGCCCTCTGTGGTATATTATTATCTCTTCCTAGTGTATAGTTTCCCACACACACACACACACACACACTATACAGCAATTTTACATATGACTGGAGAGCTTTACGAACCCTCATACACCATTTGTTGCTGTTACATTCTCTTTGTGGGCTTTAATTTGCTGATATATTGAAGTCTTTGAATTGCGTACTTGCGGTTTCAAGAAAGTCCAGAGTCAGCCGTCTGTTTGAGCTTATGACCGTCGTATCCAATATGTTTTTTTAACATTGAGGCAACATTTTTGTGTAGGTGTGTGCCCCATTTAATAAAGCAGCATTCAGAGAAGCTGAGTCACTTCCCATATTCCACTGTAGGCTGAAAAACCTTTTTCTTTTTTTAAGAAACACAGTTTTCTCCTCACCGAATCATTTCCCTACTCTCTTCAACTCACTAAACTGACTAAACAAGACATTTGAAGGCGTCTCCTTGGACTGAGGGAAACTATACCAATTTTTTTCACTGTTTTCTGAGAAAAATGATTAACAGAGAATAATCCAGCAGATTACTCAATAATGAACATTTCCATTTATTCATTTGGCGGACACGTTTGTCCAAGGTGACCTACAAATGATAATAAATAATCATTTGTGTGACGAGTGCTGGCTGTACTATAGGTAGAAAGGAAAAGTCAGAAAAGTCATTTTAATGCTGGTTCAACAACTCTCACCGATTCACCACATCAAAACCAATGAAGGGAGTTTATACTGTGTAAAAGATTAACTATAAAACACTCTACACTGGACTTTCATGCCACACACACACACACACACACACACACACACACACACACACACACACACAAATACACCTGGGTAAATGAAGGTGAAAGAGAGGAGAGTTAACCGGGAGATTCATGGCATCGTGTCAAGGAGAGGAACCACTGACAGCTGGAGGACTCCGGCTGAGTCTTGACGCAATTCAGGTCACGCACACACCCACCAACACACACACACACACACACACACACACACACACAAAGAATCACACATTCACATATATCCACAGGTCAATCCTTATTTGGTTTCCTCGGCCTGATTTTATTTCTAGTCCAGGAAAAATGCAGAGTTTGAATACAAAACTAATTCATTTAAAAGCAGTTTATTTTAGCTCTGCATGCCATCTGAAGCTGAACAATGCCCATAATTCTATTACGGCTCTGACGTCTGACGAGAGAAAGCCTGTGACTCAACCGTCTGTGACCCTCCTGCCTTAGACTGCATCAGAAAGTAACCCAGTTTTTGAAACCGGCGCAGTAGCCGGCACTTAAAGTGTCAGGCACCTATTTTTGGTGCAACCCCACCCCACTCCGAGGAGAAAGAAATCCCTTGAAGGGGCTTTGTTAAAGGGGAACTCCGCCGATTTTACACATCAAATACTGTCTTGGTCTTGGGGAGTGCTACTACACGTGATTGTACAAAGTTTCTTTGTTGCTGCAGAGGGAGATGCGCAAAATCTGATAAACTGCCTCAACTGATGTCACTTGAGTCAACGTCGGTGGGAGCTGAAGTTTGAAAAAGATGATGTGGGGATTGTGGGTAATGTAGTCGCCAGGTTCTGACGAGGAAGAAGAATGTGTGGAATAAAAAAAAGATGATATCTCTGATTCTGCTGCACTGATTTTGGCCCTTTTTGTTTTTAACTGTCCATCACGACTCTGGCGATGTCACAGGAGTAAATCACATGCATCAGATACATTCGTTTTCCAGATATTATGTGACATGGCGTATTTTGTTTAAAGCTCCTTAGCACGAGTGCAAACACTGACTGCAAGGTTAAAGGAATGCACAACATAGCAGTTTTGGTGCCACTTTTTCTTTAATTTTCCCACCAAGAAGCAAAAGAGACATCTTAAATGTTGTCTAAATATTGCCCCTGTCACCCCCCACCCCCATCGCTCTCTCTCTCCTCAGGGACAGCGACAGACTCCCAAGGCTCAGTCTTCTGTCGAGGGCCATATGGTACCGTCAGAGCTCTGTGTGTGCTTGCGTCCAAGTGTGTGTGTGTGTGTGTGTGTGCGCCGGAGAGGGAGGGCAGCCTCGGCTCAAGGTGTCAGGAGGGAGGGTGGTTTAAATTTAACTGCAACAGGGCTGATATCTGCATGGCAGGTCGTGTCTCTCCCCCTCTGCTCTCTCTTTTTCTCTCTCTCTCTCACACACATACACACACACACACACACACACTCACACAGTCTGTCTTCACAGTCCCCAGTCACAGACATCATCACACACACACATACACACAGACACACACACACACACAGCAGCTCCCTCAGTCTGTCAGGAGACGCTCCTCTTCCTCCTCTTCTTCTCTCACACCCATCAGACCACCTGGATTGTACGAGAGGCCAGCTGGGGACGCGACGGAGGAGAGAAAAGGGACGCTCACCGCCGGGAAGGAGAGGCACAGCAAACATTCACACTGAGGATAACGCTGCATCTGAGCCGGCAGGCTGAAGGCACGGCCAGTGGCACTGCAGAGGCACAGCAGCACAGTGGGCTAAAGCTTCGCTGCAAGAGGTAAGACTGGAGCTTGGCTCTGTGCTGTGTGTGTGTGTGTCAGGGGATGTGTGTGTGTACATGTCAAACCCATGACAGACCCAATATTCCTCTCTTTCATTTCGGAGGCAAATACTGAAAAGGTTGCATCTCTGTGTGCGTTAGGGTTAGTCAGCATTTTGGAGTATCACCTGTAAAATGGAACAAAATACTGAAATCACTGGCAAATGCAAGTCGATATGTGCAATATACATTTCTTTTAAATGTTGTTTATGTACATGCTATTCATTAATGCATTCATTTTATTCTATTATTCTGTATTTCTGCAAAGACACAAAATAAAAACCGATTGTGCAGCTTGCTGTGGACGATAGCCTAAAGTACAGATGCACTGAAATGTCTAACTTGAGTAGATTACAGAACACTTAGTGAGCACTGGGATGTAATCTGCATTGTGGCAGCTTTTCAGCAAGGTTGTTGCTAATTAGAGAGGTACAGAGATTAGAAGCCAGAAGAGAGAAACTATCGGAGGCTCTGGGGGGCACGGGGAATATCTGCTGATCTTAATTTAATCTAACTGGATTGAATTTGCTCTAACTGGGTTACATTTATTTGGCTAGGAGACAAAAGATCTCAGTTTATTTGTCTTTTTTTGTGCACATGGCTCTGTGTAATTTGTCTGAAAAAGATGCATTTGGGCTCAAAGTCACACTTGTGTTTTGCAGGCTTACAGTAAATCACCCATGCTTTTCAATTCAATTTGCTGACGGGGTCAAAACATGATATCGCCCCGGCGGTGGTCACGCACCCCTTGGTCAATTTGCCCAACACATCAAAGCAGCGGTGATAATTCATCCGCTCCTGTGCAGTGATACAGTCTTGAGCGGACGCTGGTGTTGCACGACGGGTCGTATTGGTTGCAGCCTGGGAATTTCCAAAGGGCAGCGTGTCCATGAGAACCCGCAGCAGTGTCATACAGTATCTTAGTGCAGGGAGGGTGGCTGAGGGGACGGAGAGAAGGGGGAGGAGGGAGGGGGTCGAGTTACCAGGCCTGCACTCGTGTCTCAGTTTGGAAACATATTGAGGGGAGTGGGAGAGAGGGAGAGACAACAGTAAAATGTCAGGCCCATAAAGCGTTTCCACTTCTTTGTGAAACTCAGACACTAGCTGTGATAATTTCCCACTTTGGTTTAAAAAGACAAAGCTATTCTCACGTGCTCGGACGGGATGTCCTGCGCTGGCATCCGCAGGTCGATGATGTGTTGGTATGTGGTGGTCAGAGATGTGACCGAGAAAAAAGATTGGCACAGATCTCAAAGATCATCACCGTGCATTAAAGGGATGATTCACATTTTTTTGAAGTGGGGTTGTATGAGTTATTGTATCACCTACAGTAGATGGCAGTCGGTACGTCTCCAGGCGGCTATACCGACACGGATGCTAAGCAATGTACTGCTGCGGGCGGGGTCAGCAGCAAAATGTATTTTAGCCACCTAAAAAAATCAATATCAGTCAGACAACTCTGTCCTGCGGTCTCGGTACAGCTGCCTGCTTCCCCAAACTGGGGATGCGCCATTTTACTTTTAACTTTAAGACATCTGACTGACTGATAGCCAATTTCAGATGAACTTTTGCTCCTTTTCTCTATATTATAAATATTATATTTAATTTGACATAAACAAAGACATAAGAAATTTGAATATTAAATAGGCAGCCATTTCCACCCTAACCCTGACATTTAATAGACTGCAATAAACATAAAATGAATCAACAGGTGTTGAAGCATTCCTCCCACAAACCTCCCTCCTGTGAGTAAATATTTGGGCTGACACCCCCAGCACGCTCCAGATGCAGCTTTAAAAGGCTTGGGGTTTGGCATGTGACTGGGAGTGACAGGTTAATCTGTTTAAGTACGTACGATAGCGGGGCGGAGGGCCACGGCCTTCTGGTGCTGGTAATCTGCCGTAAGCCAACAAGTCGGCAGCCGACCAACAGATTGATCAGCAAGTTTATGGTGAATGGGGTTTGTGGGGTCATGACAGTTGAAGCCCCCGCTGTACTTTGTGTTTTGTGCAAACTTTGTACCTGCTGAACATCAGAAGCCTAAAATCCTAGCAAATGTTCATATCTTGATCATATTTCTTTTTGCGGCAGAGCACCTTGCTGCAAACTCCTTTCCTTTCTGGGTGATTGACAGATTGAGGGTAGTGGGGCAGAGATCATTAAACGAGACACGCATTAAGTAAAACCTCCTGGCACCTAGAGCTTCAGCAGCTGTAGGTTGGATTAAAAGGCCCGGCTCTGAAGCTTTATTGAAGGTGTTTGATTCATCAATGGGGACAGCTTGGTGGTGCATGCCACGCTAGGATGAGAGTGTGTGTGAACGAATCAAAGCAAATCTCTTCCTCATTAGCCCCTAAAAAACAGATCAAACACACTTGCAGTTTGGCCTTAAATGCCTCTTCAGCCTCCCGGATTTCAATTTCAAAGTTTCAAGTTTATCTATAAAAATCTTGCTACTTTTTTTGCCACAACAGAGCAAAGCAGGACTGATTTTCGAGGGAAAAGTTGCTGAAAGTTTTTTCCCAGTTTTCCTGCAGTTTATTCATATTCCCGTCATATCCTGACACATCACCCAGACACATGCTCCGCAAAACACATAACAGCCACATGAGGATGTGACGTTTGGTGAGATGTCCATGGGTCATACCTGTCATTCACACATGTTGCTCCTCGTAACCACCAGAGGCCTGCTGAAGTGTCCTTGAGCAGGACACTGAAGCTCTGTGCTGGTTGGGATGCCAAGAGCAAAGTGTGACATATTTGGATTAGAAACCTGGTTCAGGGTAATCAGAAATCCTGAGCCGTCCTCCCCTGAGTTGATGAGATCAGTTGAGCTGTGACCAGAGTAATAAATCAAATCATATTTAAAGTATTTTGTACATTTAAATTGGATGGTCTCATTTCCATTCAGCTGTCATCAAATTATTCAGAGCAAATGTTATTTTATGATTCAAATTTTCGTCCAGCAATAATTACAATTCATTTGTAAAACAGAAGGTGGTAGAAAAAGATGGAGAAATAATATCAAGGTCATGTAGCAGAAACGGTTATTTGTCTGCTGAGGTTTGGTGCAAAACGAAACCGTCACCACTTGAAATTATCCATCATCTTTGAATTTATAACAAGTACTGCACTGAATTAGTTCAGGGTTTAGTTTCACAGGCCACTTGCCTGGTTTTGTGGCTCATTGACAGCATACAAAGTTGTGGTTTTTGCAAATTTTTCACTTAGTAAAGTAGCGTTGAAGCGCTGAGCGGCTGAAGTGGGGTCGACCAGTACATGCAGACTGTGGATTGAGGGACACATGGCGTTTGGCTGCAGGAACACTGACTTGTTTCAGTCCCGGGGATCCTGTTTCTCTCACAGAATACCAGCCGCTCGGAGCTCTGGGAAAAGAGCACTATATATATCAAGAGAGAACCGCCAATGTTGTCCAACATTAGTCTCCCTCTCTATGTCTCGCAGCATGACCCGCAGCCTTCTGCTGTCAAGTGAAGTCAAAATAAGTCAGCTGGGATCAGTCTGTACTGCAGCGTGGACATTGAAAGATCAGCTGGAAGGTGCTTTCGCAGAACCTGTTCCCATGAGAGCAAGTGAAGACAAGGCTCAGGAACGGATGACTATAAAAGGGCAAAAGTCTTTATTAGGAAGAAGGGCTAGCAGCATACAATTTCAGTCATTTAGTCACTTTATTTTGGGGTGTATGACAGATAACTATTGACTAAGTATTTGTGAGAAGTTCTTAAATCTTTAAGCAGCTGTCAAACCAAAAATTCAGTTTCAGCTCAAACCATTCAGTCAGGATGTTACACTGCAATGTATAATTTAAAAACAAAAACACTGTAAATAGCTGTTCCATTATCTTTATGTTGCATTTTATTGCTGACACCTTACTTCAGCAGAGCCTCTTTCCCAGGTGCATCACTACAGGAACAGCTTGACTCCAGTTACATAAATAATTCACATACATATATTTGAGCCTGTGCTGGACCGAGCGGTTACAGCGTGATTTGCCGCAGCAGACACAGTCGCTGCTCATATCTGTGGACGTGTAAAAGTGAGTAATGCTTGTGCTGCATCAGTGCACCGTGGAGCATTAGTGATGGATGGCTGCCTGTGCTGCATTAAAAAATATCAGCAGGGGATGATAGCTGGAGGCTCCAATTTTGTGTGAAAATGCAACACGGTGAAATCAAAAAGGGAAAAAAAGCTGCAAAAACCACACAACTCTATGTTTTTCTTTGAACTGGCTTTGAAGTTTACATTCGTCCTTTACATACTTGTTAAAAATCCAATAACCTGCCCAGTTAGACAGCCCAAATCAATTTTCTTTTGTCATGTCTGAGTTATATTTCTGTAAGATTAAATTTTAAACACATTCTTAGATGGTCTGAAATGATGTTCCCACTCCCCACGCAACTAGTCACAAGCTGTGACAGGAAAAACAAAAAGAGAGGAAGAAAGCCAGAGAGAGAATATCAGAAGCAGAACAACAAAAAGGGTTCGTGCCTCCTCTCATGAGGCTGTTCTGCATCACAACTAGAAAGGGGGTGGTAGAATAAGCAAGGCGGGAGTTCTGCGGAAGAAAAGAACACAATATTTTCTGTCTCAAAACCTGAACTCTATATAAAAAGAGTTTTCAGGGACAAAATGAATGAATCTCAAGACGATGATATGAACAATTTGTAAAATGCTGAAAGAACTGAGTATATATGTATATCTCCCTACAAGACTTAACCCATTGCATCTGTCATTGAAAGACCTTGTTCCTGTAAAAGTACTGAGTTGCTCAACCCACTAATTTAGCTAGAGAATATTAATAAAAATGGTACAATTCAATTAAATTATAATGCATGTAATGGTAACGGCTTGCTATTGCAGTGAAAGTACGTTCAAACTGTACGTGCAAATTACCGCAACAATCACAATCGGTCCATGACGCACAATTATTAATTAAACAAATTTGCAAATACATTGTTGACATTGCTACTTAATGCAGAACAAAAAATCTATGACTCCTTAGTGACTGTGATACACACTGAAACTCTTCACCTTTGTACACTAATTATACTTGTCACATTAGTCACCTGAATTGATTTTTAACCCTGGCTGTCTTTTCATTTCCTGGGGCTATTAATGTTAGTCATCCACATTGCTCAGATTTGCCGGTGCGTCATCACCTTTACTTTATTTAGTGCCTATGTTCTATGTTAAATATACAACACTGAACTCAGATTCCTCTGCAAGCTGTTCGACGGGGCCGATGCTTTCCATGATGCAGCAGAAACTGTCAGGGCCACGTGCACGATGAAGTCCACAGACGCTGTTGGCTGGTCTGCACGTCGGGCAGATCAACACAGAACACTGTAGAGTTTATGTCTTTAAAAAATGTGTTCTTTGAGAAAAGGATTTGGCAAATAAAACAATATAAAGTTTTGGTTAAGTAATTGGCTTGGACCTTGAGTTACCTATTTATTCTGTTTTCTAAATCTTGAGGTGTCTGGGGTCAGAGGTCACAATTTTGTAGTTTTTGCAGAACTGGAAGGTAAATCAAATGTTGCAGTTTTAAGCAACTGACTACAGCAACTTACCTTAGCATAAAGACTGGAAGCAGGGGGAAAGAGATCGTCTAGCTCTGTCCAAAGGTAACAAAATCTGCATACCAGCACCTCTAAAGCTCACTAATTACCACGTTGTTGTTTACCGAGGGTTATGTGCCGGACTATTTCTTGGCCAGGAGAAGTAACTCCCTAAAATCGTCACCACGGGGTTTCGACGATGACTCCAGACTCGATGACACGACTCGTTGGATTAAACAAATGAGAAATAACATGTTAACTAGTGAGCTTAAGAGGTGTTGGTAGGAGGATTTTGTTACCTTTGGACAGAGCCAGGATATTTGTTTCCCCCTGCTTCCAGTCTCTATGCTAAGCTACAGGAAAGAAAACTAATTTCCTAAAATGCAGAACTGTTCCTTTCACAATAAAGCATCTCCTAGTG
The DNA here is from genome assembly GCA_031216445.1 of Lateolabrax maculatus. Lineage (NCBI taxonomy): Eukaryota > Metazoa > Chordata > Actinopteri > Acropomatiformes > Lateolabracidae > Lateolabrax > Lateolabrax maculatus. The sequence goes on along the minus strand of CM062215.1, from coordinate 5,085,897 downwards.
ACAACTGATTTAACACTTTGCACCCAATGCAAATTGGAGCTTGTTCTCCATGGGTGTAGCTCAGCTCGGCTTGCTTTGCAGCCATACATTATGTAAACGGGCCCTTTACAGAGCTCTGAAACATGCCAACCTCAACGTGAACCGGCTCACATCTCGCTGCTATTTCTGCTTTGTCTTCCCACCGGGGACTCGGCTTTGGTTGTGAAATTCTTGGCATATGTAACATGATTGGATAAAGCGACACAGGTGGCAGCCTGACGCAAAATATGTACCGGAGGAAAGAAAAAATAAAAAGGAGCCAAGGAGCCCTGCTGCGAACGCTGCTCTTTGGGCTCAGGCCTCCATTGTTGCCCCTCTCTGTGTTTGCTGTTGCTATAGAAATGGACCCAGCCGAGATGAGAGGGCTTAGCATGGCTCTGCGGCTTTTGCATTCACTAAATGACAGGGTCAATTATTGGGCTATTTTCTGATGACCCACTAACATTTTCCCTCCCTGCGCCCTCTTATTTAGGAGACGTGAGGCATGTTGAGAGCAAACAGGCGCAGAGGAGGAAAGGACAGGAGTGTTACAGTGGTGAGAAATGTCGGTGTTGCGCCCTGTGACAGTTCATTTACTCCCTTTGGCCTGGACAACGCTGGACAGATTTGGGAAATGTCTTAAATGGCCGTGATTTGTACGGAGAGGGATTGAGTTTGGCAGGAGTGCTGCTGGGATGAGGCCCGGGGCTCGACGGCGCATAGTGCCGGTGAGGGGTGAAGGAGGGTGCATTACACCCATCTGCCAAGATGACTCATAAGCAGAGCAGGGGGCCAAAGCCACAATAGTGCTTCAGAGTTTGGTGTCCATGTTGTGAAGGATGAACTGCGGCTTTGGGCAGCTCATCCCCGAAGGTGTAGTACTTTGATTTTTAAAACAAACCTCGCATCGGCTCTTTAGCTGTTTTCATCTTATCTTTCAGGGGTGTGCAGAGACCTTTACGTATATAATATAGAGACAAAACTGACTCTATTGTCGTCTACTGTGCATAAAAATGATCAAAATACATTCATTCTGAGGGAGCTGATTTTAAGTAAATGTCATATTATCACCTGATGTAAACTCTGCACTGATGACTCACACTGTAACTTGGTACGAAACAATGCACCGACACTCGGCCAAAAGAACAGAATCGCAGCACTGCTTGTTCAATTGATTTAAAAAAAAAAGAAAACATGAGTCAGCTTACTGAGAAATGTTATTTTGCTTCTTGGAAGCAGCACAGCCACTGAATACTAAGAAAGCTACAGACAGAGACAGAAAACTGCATTATTATTCCACATTTTCACATGCTGAGGTTACCTTGGGACAAAATGTATCTCTCATGGTATAATGCGATGCACCGGCCCACGTCTTGAATTCCTCCCTGTTTTTTTTTTGATTGCAATTTTAGTTTCTAGACTTCATAAGTATTTTTTCATGGATATATATATATATATATATATATATATATATATATATATATATAAAAGGTGTACAGTTTAAAGCTATAATCAATATTTATATATTGACAATGGATCACATACCCACTTATCACCCGATGCTCTATGGAGCTTTTCATCGCCAAACAATTTGACCTTCATCACTGGCGGGCTTAATGTTATTTCCTAATATTAATATTTAGCAGTAATTCAATTTTCGCAGTAATGTTTTTCTTCAACTTCTGTTATCACGCTTTCAGCTGAGGTGATGAAGCAGGACATTTTAGCTGTTATTATTAGCTGGGTGGGGGATGAGAAATCACAGACATTTGAGCTCCAGATGGGATTAAAATCACTGACCAGCACAGGTAATATTGAAACCACCACACTTCCCCTCGAGAAATTCATATGCAGCTAGATAATGAGATCTTGAGCCAACAAAATGCTTCACGACTTTTGCCCAATAATTGCCCATTATAAACAAAACACATCTGCCTGTTCGTTTGTGAATCAGATACACTCCTCCTAATTGATTTGCTGATTTGCATTATCCCGGAGAGTATGGCACTCGGTAGCATGCCGTCATTAAGTCGATGCTCTAATTACAGCTTAGACATTTGACTTGTAAATAGCCCAAGTGTGACTCATTGGATAGCTTATTGAAGAGGTTGCTGGACAGCTGGGCTGGGGGCAAGCCTGCAGGGACAAAAAGATGGACGGAAGCAAAGTTAAGCCTACATTTAATTACCATTTTTAATATTTATAAGTAGTAATATATTATAGTTCAATACGGAAGTTGCATCCACAGAGAGTTGTTCCCTGGACAAAGAGGTTTAAATGAATCCATAGCTGTGTCCTAAATCCTGTTTTACTTGTATACTAACTGCAGAAACAGTACACTATAAAGATTATAGTACATACTGTATACAATAAGTATGTAGTATGGAAGTGGGACCAAGTTTATGACTTTTGTTGACTTTTATCAGTCACCTAGGAATTGTAAAAGCCCCAGCAAGTCTCGAGGCAAAGCATACAGCGGCCTGTGATGGACACGGGAAACTCACTTTGCAATATCTAAAGTCAACAGAATAAATGGACAATTCTTCAGTTTGACTGTAGAGTTTCATCCCCTGACACTTCATACAAATACAAAAAAATATGCAGACAAAAATGAGTTTGCAGGCATCCTGGGATATTCATAACTCTCCATTAAACTCTGAGCCTTGGTGTTGCCACAGTCAGTGATTCGGCTGTCGGTCATGTAGGACAGCAATGTTTTAGCCGCTGGAGGTAGTGGAGAGACTCAGCCATCCTTGCTGACTCAGGCTTTCTCTGAAGGCTGTACTCACTTACTGCTGTTAAAGTGGTCGCTTTGAATTTTCCCATTTTAGCCCTTTTAAACACTTCATTGTGGAATATAGGACAAATCCGCAGCATCTCAATTACAAGTCTACTGTACTTTGAGATTTAGGCTGATAGGTGGAAAGTACCTTGAACACTTGATAAATGAAACCTTGGCCGCTGCAGAATAAATGCCGCAGACTGACAGTGCAGTTTCTTGCCTCCTCCTACTCGCTTCTACTGTGCAGGGGATTGGATGACCCCTAATTTTAGCCAGGCGTTTGTCGCCCACTTGACAGATTGGATTACAGGCAAAAAGGAGGGGACGCAACAGTAATTAGTTGGGGAGATAATGAGGAATATCATAATATTTCTGCTCATTTGTGACTTGTTATGTTATGTTCCCAAAGATCCAAAGGGAGAGAGAGTTTGTGCAGCCACTGTGATTATTTGAAGCTCAGACATATTAGCACATTGGAGGAAAATGAACTGGGCATCAGACAACCAGCCGGTGCGAGAGGGGAAACTCCACTCCACTAACTGCCCATCTGAAAATGTCCTCAACGTGATCATATTCGTGATGAATCAATGATAACTTGACTGACACTTTAGATGCAACCTCTTCCACGCAGCTGATCTTTTAGTCAGAGGCAGTATGTGGACCAGCTGATGGATGCTGCGACCCTGTAATCCTCTACTGTCAATCCTCTGTCACTACACAGATGGATGGACAGACTGGGAATGCACCGGTGAATACATGACTGCATGCTGATGCCTACTGTTTTCTTTTTTTTTTTTTTGAGGGGTTTGCTGTCTATCTGAAAGGGAACAGAGTACAGTAGCTTCTACGTCACTGTTAAAGTCATGGCTTGTCTGAGTGACTTGTACTTTATCTTGACAGTCACTTAGTGAAAGAGACTAGAGGAAACAGATAAAATCAGATATAATTATTTCTATAGTGGCTGGTGAGACAGATGGGCACGTTTACGTGACTTCCAGGATCATATAGTGTAGATGCAATTACTGCAGACAAAGTGACAGCCTGCTGACCAGCTGAGGAACCCTCAGCTCTCTAATCTGCTGTCAGACAAAATCTTGAGCCCACTACTTTAAAACAGTGGGTTAAACCCTGACATGAGAGCGACATGCACTGTTTTTATAACAACCAGACACTATCTTTCAGGTACAGTAGCTGTTCCATGGAAAAATCTATGATACACTACTCTCTCATTTGTAAAAACACATCATTATAGTCTCGTAGCTAATCTGTCTGAGCATCATCGCGAGCATCTGATGATACAAGCTGCCAGCAGCCCACTAATACAATAATCCCTTTAACATTTGACATCACCAAGGCAGACTGGAAGTGCAAAACACACCCATGTTTTAGAAAATATGTTCCCAAAAACACTCAGGAATATATGAAAAAAAGCATAACAAAATAAAATGCAGAATTAAATAAAAAATGAACAAAATAGGATACAAGTGTAACCCATCATGTTTTTCATTTTGTGCCACTGTACTGCGCTGCCTCCAACCTCCTTCCAGACAGTTTTGCCTCAGCACATGTGCATGTGGCCTTGAACTAAAGCAAGACACTGTGGTCAAACATCAAAACTAGCCATTATTGTTCAAAAGCTGCAAAAGGCCACTCCCAAAAGTAAAAAAGTGCTGCCCTCTGCTGGCTGAACAGAGCTAAGGGTCTTAATGAAGACCCCTGTAACCTCTGAAATATGCTTAAAACAAAGGCAAAGTTATTTTCAGAATCTGAAAACAAGATGGACACTGGATGTTACAAGAACAAAATTTGTACAAAGTACAAAATGGCTTCTCTGGTAACCAAAAGAAACAAAACTTAAGTATAAAATAAACTTGAAATTACTTCAAAAAATAGACCTAAACCTCAAAACCCACACTGAAATATAACAAAACTTGAACTGAAATCAAAAAAATATATATTTTTAAGATTACTTTTGCTGTTTGTAATGTAAGGAAGCCTGCATCACTAAAACACTCTTTTCTTTGTGTTGGCTACAACAATTTCCTTATAGTATAGCGTGCAAGCACTGATGAGCCCCTAACCTCCTGATATCAACACCACATTAATCTGCTCAACGTTCCTGCAGAAAAGCACCTAGATGATGTACAGTGTTGGCTGAAATGCCTAAAAATCCAGCACCTGTGATTTAGGAAGCTTGCAACAGTTCTAAAAAGTGTAATTTATGGCCAGTGAATAGTTGTAGGACTCGAACTCCCATAAGAGTGAAAGTCGTGCAGCAGCACAAACAGTGGAATAAGTGACTCGTGAAGAAAAACTCCATATAAGGAAGAAGCCATGTTGGTCAGGGTTTTCATGACACCATTTGTTGAGAAAGCGAACGTGTTTCGATCTGACAGTGATTTTGTTTTTGTGTTCCTGTGCATGTATATGTTTGAGGATCGTGGCGTCAGGATGTTGGGGCTTGTAGGTGATTCGTCTTCTTCCCTGGTGGCCCTTGTGGTGACAGATCATTTCAGCTATTCACACCTTCCTACCATCGGATCTGTCTGGAGCTGCTCTGTCATGCTGGGCACACAAGACCCTTTAGAGAGGGCGGACGGGGCGCAGGAACAGAGGATCATATTTTAAAACAGGGAAGAAGATCTCCATCTTTTTAAACTGTTGAGTAATCAGGGGAAGTTCAAAGATAGATTTTAAATGAGTGTTTTTTCGTATATCTCTTGAAATTAAAATGCAAAAGTGGCCCAAACATAAATCAAAGCACTTTCTATCAGTCTGAACATCCAGGCAGTGGCATGCTCTAACAAATTCAATTTCACAGGGAGAAATTTAGCAGCTCTGGCAGCATTAACACAGTAATGCAAATTTGTCTCATGTGTTGCTTAATTTCATCTGTTGAGGTAATTGCCAAGCTTTTCCTGTGAGGAGGTACAATGTATTTTCTGTTCCCCTTGTTGTTCCCCTATCTGCAAAGTCAAAGCTTTATGTAGAAACATGTAATATTTATACAATAACATAAAATATGTTGTGTGATTGCAGTTACTGGATATTACTCCAGGGAATAAAAGAACAATCAGCTACTGACTTAAGTTAAAGCTAGCTGTGGCAAACCAGGGAATAATCTGCAGAAATATTGGACTCAAGCATTGGTTTCTGTTTGGGCAGACATTTTACTACTCCAAACATATTGTACACATCCGTGAGACAATGAAATTACTTTGAAAATGGCGACGCGCTGCTAAATAACAGTTAAAAAGCTCAGTAGAGCTCCATACAAACTGGATGACCCTTAACTTATGGTTTGTTCAGTTTGACATCCAGTGGGGTGATGTTACAACTGCTCCCCATCAGCCCTAAAGCTTCTCTTTCTCATAATCACCTGCTCCAAAACAGACAAGGTTACAGTCTGATGACACCGGGCGTGGAGCACCTGCCAAGGGATGAAAGTCGATACAGGTTATTAAATATATTGGGGCGTGTTTCGGACGTGTACTGAGGCTGACACGGGAGTCCAGCAGGGCTATACATAGAGTTTTGTGAGAGTAAAGAGCAGCAGTGAGAGACTGAGGTTCACTTCATGTGCGTCATGTTCGGTTGCGCTGATGTTTGAATCAAAACAACATTACTGGCCCCATTAAAAAGTCATTTGGTCTCAGTTCTGGTTGAGAGGTCGCTGAACTTCTGCGCCGCTGTCTGTTTTTGTTTTCACCAGCTTGACCTTGTTAAATGCGAAGACCTTGGCACGAGGTCGATCACTAATATACAGTGAAGAGCTGCACAATTAAAGACATTACACACATACACACGCACGCGCGCTGTAAAACGCAACGTTTGGAGCCAGCCATGAGATCATGAGAAAGACATTTTCATGGCAACACTGTTGCTCAAAAGCAGACAAACAACCAGACAGCATATGTGTGTGTGTGTGTGTGTGTGTGTGTGTGTGTGTGTGTGTGTGCGCATTTACACATTCAGCACAGCAAGTAAGACTAAGTGCATGTATGCTTGGCCACGTTTCATGGTTTAACATCAGACTTGGCCCTCCTCCCAGACTGAAAACTCAAATGTAAACCTGGCAGAGGGAGCACGAGTCCCCATCCATGCTCTGTCTTTCCTCCTCTATTCCCCGAGGACTGATCGCCTCCGCTGTCCTCACAGTCAGCAGCTCTGTGTCGTGTTACCTGGATGAGCTAAGAGATCGTAAACTGTTTTGGCTCAGAGAGCGTGTCAGTGTTTCGTCTTCTTTTTAGTTTCATTGTCTTACGTAGCTCTAACTCACACATTTGTCTACCAGGGCCTTGCTGTCTGTACCACATAAGACATTAGGGCTGCAACAGTCATCAATTAATGAGCCTTTTTTTTCTTGATCTGACAAAATGGTGGCATCTTCAAATTGCTTGTTTCATCTGGCAATTCGTCCAAAACCCAAACACTTTAGTTTACTATCATTTAAGACATAGACTCGCAGTAAATCCTCACATTTGAGAAGCTGCAACAAGAGATTTTTTTGCATTTTTGCTTGATTAATGTAGAGTAATGTTCTGTCAATTAATTAATCGGCTAATAATTTCAGCTCCGCATGACACCCTACATCTGTGGAGCCTTATTTCAGATAAGAAAAAGCTCCTCGAAAGAAAAAAAGAAAGAAAAATCCTCAGAAGGATCCCTCTTCCAGCTAAGACAAATATGCGCTCTATGGCGCAGACAGAAGTCGTATATTTCTGTTGTTTTGTTGAGATTTACAACCTTTACTGACTTAAAGGGATCAAACTTTAATGGCAACATGGCGCCCTCTGGTGAAAAACAGAAGCTCCTCTACTTCTCATTGTGCAGCAGTATATTTCCATTAGTTGTACAACAGCTGATGGCAAGTGAGAACTAAATAACAGATATCCCATGATATGCACAGTAGAGTATCTTGGTAATATTTATTATCAGTGCTTCCTTTCCAGATGGAAATGTAGAAATGTCCTCACTAAAGTTTATTCCACATAATCAGATTTAGAAATGCACGGTGGAACTACACTGTTGCTGAATATGATCCCTGTGTCTCTGAGACATGCTCGCAGGGGGAAATGTGCTAAGCTGACGCTGTAACAGTTTCTGGCCGGTCCAAAGATTTCCTGGGATTGCATCATGTGGCAAGAGAGGAGGCCTTGACGCAAAAAAATGTGCAGCAGGGTCCTTCCGCACCGGACAGGCATCTGAGCTGAAACATCTCTGTTTGTCCTGAGCTGTGGACGACTTCAGCGCGGAGGAATTCCCAAACCGCTTCTCTTGTTGCTTGTACAGTCCAGCAGCGCTAATGCACGCAGGAAACATCTCCGACGGTTTTATGGCACCTCGTCCAACCCCGAGGCCTGAATGCTGATCTACCTGTTGCTGCGGCAACAGTCTCACTGTTTGTAAACACGTAACTCCTTTTTTTTTTTTTCAGCTAGATGATGGAAACACCTCCGACAGTCATGCTTTGGGTGCTGTTAGAAGCCCTGATGCATTTAACACTGTTTAATAACACTTTAAGTGGAGCAATACAAATAGAAACACTAGAACTATATTTAAATTTTACAATGGAAAAACTACTCTCAAGTAAGCCCCACACATTCCTCCGAAGTATTCACCTAAAACATAGTTATTACCACTTAATGGTATTACTGAAAGCTACAAGGAAGGCTACTGTCTTAATTCTTCAGTAACTGCAGTATGTAGCTGTAACATTTAAATGCAAAACAGTGAACTCCTGCACCATAAAGACAAGAACTGTATTATATGAACTCAGTTTTATAGTCTTATCAAGCTTATTTCAAGATGTTTTCACTCCGCCCTGCTAAATAAATCTGAAGCTTCCACTGAGCCAAAATGAAAAGTGGTGATTTTGGATCTCGGGGTTTTCTGACCTCCTCTGGTTCTGTAAGTTTGCAGTTTAATCACCACTGACACTGGATCTCACTTGCTTTTATTTCTCTCTTCCTTTTTGCCCTTTTCGGTGTGTGTCCTCGCATACACGCAGACACATAAATATGACTGTGAATAATGATGTGCATGGATGAAAGTGAGGACGCCGTGACGTTATTCACCAGGAATGTGTAAAGAATAATGGATGAATAATTGATTTCATGAATACCTAATGCAGTTTGCAAGCATGTGTGGTACATTTACAGCAAAGGACAGTACAGATATACAACAGACTGGAGACGGTACAGTAGCTATTAATGCAGACAAAATGAACCTGGATCTGAAGTCCTTACCGGCAGTGAAACGTGAACAACAAAGAGTGAAATATTGTCGAACACTCAAAAGAGATATTTGATTACATGGTCCGGATTCGCATTCATCACACCTGACCAGGACTTTCAACGGTGTGAAAAACAAGCGACATCTGATCTGATTTTACACGGATGAGACTTCGCCACAGTCTCAGTAGTTCACCTCCTACTGTACACATGACCTCTGATGTTGATGCATGACTTCACAGTTGCTTTGAGTCAATACATGCTGGGATGAAAACAAGCATTTTAAACCGGATTTGTCATACCTTCCTCTCTACGAAAACCAGACTCCCCTCCGCACGGTCAATTTTTCATGGGCCACAAACAGCTTGTGTGGCTAAAAATGTCTGGTATCTCAGTTTAAAATGGGTTGTTTCCCTTTTTGTGCTTACCAACCTCATAAAGGAATAGTTCAACATTTTGGGAAATGCGCTTATTTGCTGTCTTGCCGAGAGTTAGATGAGACGATTGATAACATTCTTGCGCCTGTACACTCGCTACAGGAAGCCAATGAGCCTATTTCCCAAAATACAGAATTGCTCCTTAATTTTAGGAACAACAACCGAGCCGACTAATGTGCTAGGACACTAACTGTAACCATCTTTGGGATATTTATGCACGGATGCAAAAGAAAAATAAACTGGCTCAGCATTCTGTTTCTGCTGAATGAAAACCTTTCATGTCTAAATGTGAATTTGCTGCATGCTACCAGCAGACCCTCCAAAGGATATACCGGGCGCTGCTCCTCCATCTTTCCCTCCCCTCTATTCCCTTTCTCTGCTCTCTTTTTGATGTGCGTTTCTCTTCCCCTCAATCATATTGACAGCAGCATGATGTCAGGCTGCAGGAATTTACTCTGTAATTTGTGTGTGTGGGTGTGTACATGCATGCATATGTTCTGCTCGCATGCCAACTGTCCACACAGGCTGCCGTTTGCATGTGTGTTTCCATGCATAGTTTGTATGTGTGTGGGAGAAAAGAGTGAAGAGGTGTGTTTTTTCTTTTTTTTTTTTTGGTTTCTTTTGTTGCACACCTGCTTCCTCACCTTTCACCTTTCTTGACTTTAACGGCCCTCCCTCTGCTTCACTTCCAGCTCACATTAAAAGTGAAGTCATCGCTAAAAAGCTCTATTTTTCTTAGCTTTCACGGACAGCAAGTGCCTATTGTGAAAGATCCTGATGTTCTGGAGTGAGTGTACTTAAAAGGTATATTGACAAAGTTTGGGCAACATCTGGGAAAGGCTTTTTATGTGTGTGTGGCAGGGGTGTGGCGCTGGTTTAGATTGTGAGTCCCAACAGTCATAGAAAAGATCCAAAATCATAAAGCCTCAAAATAATAAGCTTAATCGCTTTCTGCAGTGTTCAGATGTGTGATAAAATTACTTGATGGCCATTATAGAAAGACTTTATGAGGGTTTAGGAGTTAGTGACTGGCTGGCCGGGCGGCTTGGTGAGTTCATTGTGTAAAAACTCTTTGAATGAATGAGCCTTTTGACCTGGTAGCTAGTCGGAGAAACCTTGGTGGTCTCGGCTAGACGAGCCCAAACTGCCAACTGTTTCCAGTAACAGCTTTGCTTTTGGCAATCGGACATTGTCCTCACTGCTTAATGAGAGCACAAGGTAATGGAAGGGCCTTGGGGAAGGAGGAAAAAAAGGGAAGAGGACTTATGAATGAATAAGCAAGCTGTTTTTATTAACATTGCTAATGAGCCAGGCAGCCAGTTGGTTGGTACACCAGTTTGGTCCAGATTGAAATATTTCAACAGCTATTGGATGGACTGCCATGAAATCTTTGTACAGATATTCATGGTCCCCAGAGGATGAGTCCCTACAACTTTGGGGATACCATGGCTTTTTAAATTATCGCCATTATCAAAATGTGTCCAATATTTTAACTTATGACCAAATTCCTGCAAAACTAATGACATTTTATATCAGCCTCTGTTGTATTTTGTGTTATGGAATATACAGTATGCATGTTAATACGCTAAATTAGGAAAAAACATCAGCATGTTAACATTTAGCTCAAAGTACAGCCTCACAGAGCCGCTGGCATGGCTGTAATCTCGATAAAAACACAAATGTTGCTTTGGTTCTGTGTGCTACAACACTGATCCTCCAGAAAAGCTACTTTGTGCCCACCAATATACTTCCCTTTATAAACGTGTGCATACCTAAGATGAAAAGTCATAGAGACTGTTAAACGAGGAAAACACGTTCATTAATTCTCCCTCCGTTAATATCGTGCTTGAGCTTGAATGATTCTTTTCAATGTGTCGCCTTTATTGCCAAAACCAAGCTAAGCAGCCAAGTCCCTTGCATAAGATCTGAGCACCTGTTAATCATAACATCACCTTCTGGCACCGATCCCTCCTCACAAAATGAAAAATGATTGGAGTATATTCAAGCTGCTCTGACTAAAATGCCTGACACTGCCTGGATGGGATTAGTAGGAGGACAAAAGCACGGTTAAGTCATCTCTGGGCAGTGTTACACATGTCACACACCCGTTCATTCATGCTGTTATTGTCGATGAGTACTTCAACAGACGGGAATCATGATGTATTATTATTACGTTAGAAGCACAGGTACAAACATGATAACTGTAGATTAGGACACTTGGATTCTGTGGATTAATGGTTGTCAGATTTCCAACTTAAAACATCTTTCCAGAGACATTTTATCCCAAATATTCATTCATTCGTTTTCAGAGGAATAAATTTATTCATCACCATGAATATGTCGGATTTGATCTACTCTGACAGGGTTATCCGAGGTCTCATGCCACAGATGGTGGCTAAATAACTTTGAGTTTTGGGCAGTTTTTTCTTCACACCTTCTCCAAGCTGACAACACGGACAACACAGCGCGCTCATGGGGAAAATATGACACGGCACACAGTGTACACAGGCATTTTTAAGAGCCGATGTTTTCGTCTCCCCTGGCGAAGGAAGGCCCAAAGGAAATTTCCACAAACAGCATCTACTTTATGCTGTGCTTTCATTTGGCACTGCTGCCTTCCTAAGTCTATTTAAACCTTGTGCTTATTTAGATTTGGACAGTATTGCCGTAAAACTGATATCTAGTGATGAAGTACTAATGATGAAGGAAAATGGGATTAAGTCTGGTTTAATTATATCTACTGTAGGTTAATCAACTGAAGTCTACTTGATCAAAAGGAACACTTCATGTTCACGTCATGTTTTCTCACATTTAAAAGGTTTATTTTGGAGATACATCTGTGATAACTTGACATTAAAAGCTCATTGTGTTAATCTAATACTTTTAGTGTATTGTTCAGTATAAATTAGGCTTTTGGATCAAATCTTCAAAGGACAAATCCTTTAAGAATGGAATCAGTATTTCAATAATGAAATAAAGGTGTTTTGAGCAGCGTAATTATAGTTTGACAAATTATTTTCACATCAGTCCATGAACACAAATCAGCACAGCTTTGGCCATCTTTTTTGGACCTTTTCTCACCATTCCAGTGTTTCCAATTTGAACCTCTTTGCTCCAAGTTTCCAATAACCAGTGAAACAGTTCACAAAAATCAGAGCCATCACTCGCCAGAGATACAACGTTGATCTCAAAACTAATTTATTTCAACTCCCACGACGACAGTAAGGGACCGATCTGGAGATACGTCAGATCCAATACGAAGCTATTTTCCTGTCCCCTCTGTGAACCTTTTTATGAACTATGTGATATATTTCTGATCCATCTTGGAGATTTTGCAGATACGTGATACTTGCACATGTAGGAATCCTCAGCGGGGCCGCGTTACATGTCTGTGACCCTTGGGTTTGTTGCACAATCTCTACTCAAATCTGTATCCTGCAGCTTTGTAATGCATGTGTGTGTTAGTGTGAGCATCTGTGTGTTTGTTGCATAATGGATTTGTAAATTTAAACAGGCTGCAGGAGTGACTGATAGCTGAGTTAATTATGTATCTAGTGCAGTAACTCATTATAAAGGTTACATACCGTTCTAATGACGCTCAGTGTAAGGTTACAAACACACAAACTGTTCTGTATCTTCTACATATCGTACGGGAAAGGTACAAACACACACACTTGAACACACACATTTTGAGCGGTTCTGTCTGTGCCTGTAGCCCAGATCTCTGAGTAAGTCGATGTGGATTCTGTCTTAGACTGCAGGGAATTACCTCAGCCCTGAATCATGTGGCGCCTTGCCTAGAGTGTGCACAATGCAATCACCCAGCCATCTTTCTTACTCATAAACTGTCAGAGGGCCTCACACAGAGGCTGGACGCACACTGCAGGAGTCTTGAACACATTGTTTCAAAGGTCCAATTAGGCCGTCTCAGGCAAATTCTGTTTGTGAAATGTTTTTTTTTGTCTCAGTGGTAACCCTAGACTAGGGCTGAAAACTTTGTTTTCTTTGTTTTATTGGATAGGCAATAAACAGAAAAAGTTTAAATGGCGTCCACACAGACACAGATCGACAAGTCAAGTCTAGCTGATGCCAGTGAGTGCTGTTGTTATATCTTGAAGTGTAACTAGCAGTGGGGGGTGTGATGAACTAATAAAGTCGACTTAAGAAACATTATGTATATATATATATATATATATATATATATATATATATATATATATATATATATAGTGTATATAATTGGTGGAAGAGGTATCTACATCTTTTACTTACGCAATATCACAGTATAAAAACACATTACAAATCCTGCATCCAGAATTCTACTAAATAAGGAAGTATTATCGACAAAATGCACACTATGTATTAAAAGTAAAAGTACTCCTTGCAGGTGTAAGCAGAATGTAAGCAAAAAGTAGAGGAGTAGAACTACAAAATAGACCTGAAATGTCCAAATAAGTAGTTAGTTAGTAGTAGTTAAGTAGTTGTAATGTGATGATTGCCATGTCAATTATAATGTAGTTGGCAAATGTAAATGTAAATGGGAAACCAATTGGTAAATATGAATGTAAATTGAAAACAGAACTATTCTAGTGCTACTCTTATATGTTATACAACAGTTTTTCACTTTTTCATCCAAGTAAAATCAGTTAATCAAATGCTTTCCAATGATTTAAAAAGATCTCTGTGGTCTGCATGGACGTACCTGAAAAGCCAGCATGCAGACAAAAGCTGTAGAATCAGTTAAATTCTACATTATTATTTTGTGTTGACTGTTGGATACAAAAGACAACATACGTTAGTGAGTACACTGTTGTGAAATAACATCTTCAGCCGGAACAGCAACTTCTGAGCTCAGTTAGTTGGAAACCTTTTGACGTGATTCGAGCTGGATGGATAATGATGTAATGCCTTTGGGCAGATTATTCTCTCTCACATCAAACACTCAGAAATGAGTCCCAGCATGTTTTTGTTTTCAGTTCTGCTTTGACTTTTGGATGTATTTACTTTAGCTGAGCATAATGCTGAAAAAGTAATAAATTACTTGGCAAAAGAGCTTACAGTTCTTTTGCCTGTGAGACTGCAGCTTACAGCATTCATCTATATATCACGGTTCTATTTATCATAGTCAATGAGTCACTGAATGAACCATTCATAAATCAGATGTTACAAAGACACACTGTATACTCCAAACAGACCTTGGTAGGTAGCCATTATGTTCTTTATTCATACCTACACGGATGTTACCCCTTTTCCCGATCACTCTATGGGCCCAAACACATCAGACCACCTGTCATAAAACAGACAAAGTAGGTACACAAGAAAACCACAGCGCTCCAGTGCCTAAATCCTTTTTCTAGACAAAAATTTCACATTATGGGAAAATTCATCGGCAGTGAATGACGGTCGGCAGCTTTGGGTAATTTGTTGCGACAGGACGCAGGGTCCAGTGTCCAAAAAAGTTCTGGCACTGTCAGAGAATTTGTGGCATAATCGCGCTTTGTGGCCAGTGGTAGGACGTGGTGATGATGTCTGTTCCGCTGAATGACTAATAATAACACGTCAGGGAATGACATCATGCTGTTGCCTGCCGTACAGATGACAAATGTGGAACTGGATTTAATACGTAGGTCTAGTTTACAGCCTACTTACAGTATGATGACAGAACAGGTTATATCAGCACAGTATGATGAGACCCCACTGCACAGTCTGACGTGCAATAAATAAACAAAAATTATGTTTAGACATGCATAGTGTCTCAAAAGACACTGAAAAGTCCAAACTCATAAATTTCTACTGCTTTCGGTCATGTACCTTACATTTTTGTGCTCACTGTGCTGTTTGGTGGAGTAGTTTTCTTACTTCCAGGGATGTGTAGGGTTTGATTAAGGGCAGGGATTTGACACATTGTGTATCGTGTTTGTTGTTTTGCCTCCGCCTTGACTTAAGGCAAAGATAAGTAATGCAAAGACACAAAGACATTTAGATTAATACACACGAGACACATGGTGCAGGAAATGCACGTGCATATCTGCATGCAGGAAAAAAGACTCTTATCCTTCCATCCTCTTCTCGTTCAACAGGTAGGGGAACATGCGATCCCGCAGCAACAGTCTGGAGGACTTAAACAAGGCCAAGGGGCCCCAGGGGGACACACGCAAGCGATCCGCAGAGCGAGAGGAGCCCTCAGGAAGGGCCGAGCGCCGCAGCCGACACCGGGAGCCGCCAGACGACACCGGCACCATCCAGCGGAATGACAAGACGGCCAAGAACAGCACCTCTGCTGGTGGGAGTGGGAGCGCCAGTGGTGCTGCGAAAGCGGGTCGGCGAGAGAAGGGCAGGGACCTTTCCCGAGATGACCTCGTCTTTCTTCTGAGCTTGCTCGAGGGAGAGCTGCAGGTAGTCCAAACTGTAGAGGTGACTGAGCACACTTGGATTTAGCCCTGGGAACATTTAGCCAGTGCAGCAGCAGACAGGCCTGCAGACATGGCACTGGCCCCAGTCGGACATATAGTCAGACACGGTGGCTTAGAGGGCAGTGGGCACTCAAGACAGACTAAAAGCCTGTGTTAATAGACAGCCAACAGCTGAGGCTACTTCCTGCCATTACAGCGCTGGATCCGGGAATCCCCTGGCACTGTTGTTGTGTGACAGGAACAAGGCAAAGTCTGCCTTGTTGCTGATGTCAAAGGAAATAAAGTAGACAAACAAACAGCGCACAGATAGAAGTGGAACTAGTCTTGTAGATAATCTACAAACCTACAAAATAAAATGTAAATTTAGAAAGGTCGCCCCTGCAAACTTTAAATCAATGGTTCCAAACCATTTTTGTCCGGCGTACCCCTACAGCCCCTCAGCTGCCCTTTCCATAGATGGGATAACTAACTAACGCAGTGGTTGTAGTCCATGGTGAAAAATAAGTGAACAAAGACACAGAAAATGGTGCCTTTCTTAGGCAAATTCGGTGGCAGAGTCCATGCCACCTGGATCTGGACTAACTTCACCAAGTATGTTTCTGTCCGTTAAATGTAAGGACTGAGTTAGAGAACCATGACAGATTAACGATAGAGAGGCCCGAGTTATTAATGTTTGAGGTTATTGTATTTATAGCGTAGACTCATCTCTTGCATATTGGAAGTCTGCTGTATGTTAATCCTGACTCTAACCAAATCCACTCCCCCCCCCCACAGGCCAGAGATGAGGTGATCACAGTGCTGAAGGCAGAGAAGATCGATTTGGCCGTGCTGGAGGCCAAATATGGCTTTGTCACACCACAGAAAGTCCTGCAGGCCCTGCAGAGGGACGCCATCCAGGGCAAGACCGAGGTCCTCGAGGAGGACATCTATGAGAAGCCCATGGAAGAGGTAACAACTGAAAACACTGTATACAGGGTCGAAAATCCCCTCAATGACTGTGTCTATCACAGAGGAGTCCAGATGTGACAGATGTTGTCTGTGCGCTCCCCCCACAGCTGGACAAGTTAGTGGAGAAGCAGAGGGAGACGCACCGGCGGATGCTGGAGCAGCTGCTGATGGTGGAGCAGTCGCACAAACAGGCCCTGTACAAGCTGGAGGACGAGAAGAGGAACCACGGACAGTTCATGAAGAAGAGCGACGAGTTCACCAACCTGCTGGAGCAGGAGCGCGAGAGGTCAGTGTGTGAATCAACACCAGAGTCTCCCGACAAACAACATCATCACAGTCGGCGCTTCAGCCCTGTGGTGTCTAAATGTGTTTATGTCGGCGTCCTTGGGGGGATTTGGTGACACATTGTCTGAAAGCAATTACAGAAAATCTCATTTTGGTTTCAGTTGATTCCTGTTTTTCAAAGTCTTATCCGGGTCTTCTTCCTTAATTGAACCCTAATGTCACT
Source organism: Lateolabrax maculatus (assembly GCA_031216445.1). Classification (NCBI taxonomy): domain Eukaryota; kingdom Metazoa; phylum Chordata; class Actinopteri; order Acropomatiformes; family Lateolabracidae; genus Lateolabrax; species Lateolabrax maculatus. Next base: position 5,068,558 of record CM062215.1, on the reverse strand, counting down.
TAAATTGGAAAAGTGTTGGTTTATTTTCAAATTATGACTCAAAAGTCAAGGAAAAACATCCAATATTACTGGATAATTTAGCAGATGTACAATTTGTAACTGCCAGTGTTACTTCATTGTATTATAGGGTGGGACTACACATACTACAATTATACAATACTGAAAAACTACTAGAGGTCCTTATGTGTGAAGTGCTATAAATTATGCACTGCACGCTCCATTAAGACCCAACAGGCTGAACCGAAAAAGCACTCGACTATGTCAGCATTCAAGAGACAACACCACACACCACACATGAATTCAGCCCCTAAGTGCAGTTTCAAACCGAAGCCAAAATTACAAATGGTACCGCGTTCTTATTTTAGCAATATCTGTCATCTGTAATTGCCTCACTGTCCCTACAGTACGAGTGTCTTTACGAATGAATGTCAGCATGTTCTTAAAGGGCCTCTCGAGTCATTTCCGCAGATAGAGTGGAAGCAGAGTGATCACATTTTTGTCTTTTCCCACGACCTTGAAATGGAGGATAAGGATAGTGGATTGAATAATCTTGAGAGTTGAGTGCCTTGCTCAAGAGCGGTTTGTCAGTTAGTAAAAGGGTTGTTCAAATCTTACATCCAGCTCCACTCAGTGCTGCCAGTATAAATGTCTTAATAATCCTATGTAATGTTAACATTAAATCAGAGTGTTCTTTGGGATTACAGGGGGAAAACCAGACTAAAGAATTTCATTATTGTTTTTCCCATGACCTGTAGTAGGTCCTTTACTTTTATTATCACCTTTTATTGAACAACTCTGCACAAACCTGGAGCAAACCGAGAGTTTTTACTGGAGACGATCCAGCGACCGAGAGAGTGAGTCAAGAGTTTGTCGACAGATAATTTAGGTTTGAGCTTCAATACACAAATAAGCTTTACATTTACAGCTCTGCTTTATGGTAGCACTGCGGATCTTTGTGAAGCAGAGTGAAAAACCATATCCTGGATAACCAGTCTGCATTTCAGGGCCAGTGAAGCCCAGAGGCAGCAGCTCAGAATGGGGGACACTTGAAGATTAGATTGTTTATTCTGCGGTTTCATATTGTGCTATGATGTTCTGCCTGCACTCTTTTCAATCCTCTGTCTTGTGAAGTGACCTAAGACCACAAACAGATGTTTAGCCATGCCAGCAGCAGGGGTCTAGGCATGTCAGTCTCACTGTCGTCACCACTTTTGTCCAGACTGAAATATTGCAACAACTATTAGATGGATTGCCATGAAATTCTGTAGAGACATCCATGGTCCCCAGAGGATGGAGCCTAATTTCTTGGGTGATCCCCTGACTTTTTTTTTGTAGTTAATCAAAGTTTTCACTTATCCTGTGAAAAATCTCAACATACCTGTACAACTAATAACATTCCCATCCCAACATGGTAAATATTATACCTGCTAAACATCGTCATTGTTGTGAGCATGTTAGTGTGTGCAGCCTCATACATCTCATATAACATGGCTATAGACTGTTTGTACTATAACAGGAATCCTGGTAACACTTACACTATCAAATACTACGAAATATAACAGTGCACGATTCCTTTAAAACTGACTATAGCAGGTTGTGTTTCTCTGTAATTCCATCTATGTGATGTAAGGAGAGATTGTTCTGTACTTGTGTTAAATATCCAAACTGATGCTGGATTACGAGACATTACAAGTATTTAAGAAAGCTGTACAAACATGTTGCAGAAGTCTTAACGCCTCCGATGGTGTGATCCATAAAATACTGTAATGTGAGATAAGTCTGGGATGAATTATTTGGAAGTGCTGTTTAACATTGCCAGCCAAGACAGAGACGGCTGGAGACCTAAGGTGCAAAATAAGGTCTGACTGATTTCTTCTGTAAATGTCACATAGAGAGCTGTTACTGGGCAGTGCTCTGTTTACTGCCTCCTCAGCAATATCACATATCACACACACACGCTACACACTAACCCAAAAACTCACCTATGACCCAATCAGACTCACGGCCATAAAAACACACATTTCACAAAGGAAACACAGCTGGACGTCGGCCCGTGACCTATTTGGGACAAGCACATCGTTGCACTTTAGCTGGAGCAAAATGTTTGAGTTGGACCGGAGGACGGTGTGACGACGGTCTGCGCTTTGTCACCAGGCATGTCAGGAAGGACGGGCTGCCATGAAAAATAGGCCCCAGTCCAGGGTCGAGCTAATTACCGCGTGAGAAAAGGCGAAAGATTTATGCGACTGAGAACAAAAAAAAAAAAAAAAAAACTAACCTAATGGCTCTGAGAAGCATCAATCACACTGCCTGTTCAACAAGATGCCAGATTACTATGGAAATAGTTGATGAGTGTGTATTTGTTTCGGCAGCAAACTTCAGTGTGAGCGTATGTACACGGAGGCGAGTTAAAATGTGTGTGGGGGTCGTCGGCATCTGCAGTTGTCATCTGTCTTCAGTGGTTGGACGCGGCCTTGTTTATGTAGCTGAGGACTCTGTTACGGCCGTAGATGCGAGCGTGTGTGTCATGTGTAGAGTTATTAGGTAAACGTGTGTGTTCGGTGGTGTCCTCTTACTTTACATCATTCCCTCCCTGAGCTGTTTGTCCAGACAATCCTCACATGAGACATTAGATTTCTCAGTGCCGCCACACGGATAATTATGAGTTATACTATACAGTACTGCTTTAAGAGTATGCACATGAGTGAGAGTACATGTGGGGGTTCAACTGCTTTTTGCCTCATAAATGAGGGGCCAAGCAGCATTCATATTTTAAACTCGACGCTTGGTGTTATGCATGGTTGTAAATATCATGTAAAGGCAGGTTTTGCTGCACAGCCTGCTGGATATTTATTATAACTTATTTTTGCAGTTCTGGCCGTCATTTCTTTTCGTTATGATAACGTCAGTTGGGGAAAAAAAACGTGCAGACAGACTATTAGATCACGCAGGTTTTGGACAAAACTGAAGGTTAGCCAGACTTATTTGGAAGAAAAAACAAAGGTGAACAGCAAAATTATTACTTTTCCTGTGCAATTAGGGGTTTACATTACACTCAAAAACATCAATTTGTGGTTTTAAAGGGGGTTGTGTGAGGGACTATTTCTTGGTCGGGCGTAGTGACTACCTGGAGGTTTGTCGTCACTATGAGGTTGTCAGAAAACCAGCGGAGACTCCAGGAACTCAATGTGCCTGCATGCATTGTCAGGCTCATAACCCATTAAAAAAACAACACAACTTGATGTTTTAACACTTAATTTACATTAATTAGTGAGCTTTAGAGGTGCTGCTAAGAGGATTTTGTTACTTTAAGATAAAGCCAGGTTAGGTGTTTCCAGTTAGTTAGTTTTCGCAATGTCCCAACTATTACTTTGGAGAGTATAATGTTATAATAATTGATGAAAATCCAGCCCAAGTTGAAATAAACCAGAATTATATTTTAAAACTTGCAGTCAATAAAATTGGGGATGTACACGGTACTGTTAAAATGTCCAGCGCTGATCACAAAAAGCTTTTACAAGATATATTTCTGTCATATAACAGCCCACTGATCCTCTAACGATGTAGTGGTAGACATGTCATCAAGACCGCTTCGAGCAGGAAGAAACCGAGAATCCCTGAGGAGCTTGAGTAAACGGCATTTTAGTCCTTCGCCCAAGAACACAACCCAGAGTTTGTTCAGCGGCTTCTGTTCTGCTCTGCGCTCCGTCCAAAACATTATTACAGAGGGCCAGAAAAACGGCAAACCCAGAAATAGCTTTGACTTAGCCACTTATCACTTGTTTGAGGAGAGCTGAAACAGCTCTCTGTGTTTTGAGACCGGCTGCCACGGCTCGACATGTACACTACGAGAGGCACCACGTCGCACCGGGCTTTAATTTCACTCTCGTTAATCTGTTGTTGTATGATGCATTTTAGCTGGATGTAATCATTTCCTTCTACTGGGCCCTGGAAAGCAGCAAGTTGTGATTACATCCCAGGGTAATGTGCTGCAGGATTTAGGAATGGACAGAACCTCTTTTCCCCTCTTTAAATGCTCGAGCTGCACATTTATAAACTCATCTCCTGCTGTCTTTTTCATCTTGACCCTTTTTCATAGCAGGATGCCTCCGACTGGTGACTGACGCTCTCCCTGGAAGCCCTTAAAAGCATGTAAATCTGGACAGGGGGTTGGGGATGAACCCGGTTCCCCTCTGATTAATTGGCGATCGAGCAGCCGTCCATGAGTGATGACCTCATCGCGCGCCGGGTACTGCAGGAGCAGCAGGGGTGTGAGAGCGGCATCCTAACCATCAGCAGATGTTACTTTAAACATGACTTCAGCGCACAGATATACACACACGCTGCATACAGCTACGCCACGGCAGGCATTTTGCTCGCCTTTGTTGTTTTGCAGAGCAATGAAGGGCAGGGAGCAAACTTTACGACCATCTGTATCCTCTGATTTCATGCGTAGCGTTAAAAAAAAATACACTTAAATCCCGGCTCACGTTTGGAACATACTGGCTGTTTAGTGTGAGGAGTTCAGATAATGTTGTCATGTGATGCACTGAACCGAGGGATGGAAATCTGAGCCCATTCATCCTGCTATCTTTACCATTTAAAGCTGCACCAGGCAGCTTCGCATGTTGATGTCTGTAGATGACAGAAAGAGGCGTGAAACACGTACTTGGTTACCTAGAAGTCCTGTGATGTAATGTCAGTAAAATGCACACAGCACCCTCATGTTTACCAAGCCAGCTGGTCTGGGATCATTTTATACCACAGAGAGAAGCGAGGCAAAAGGTCTGGAGGTACTGAGTCCAGGTCTTTTTAGATGGAATTCACCTACTGCTGTTTAGTTTGGTTTTTTATTTCATTTTTAACATTTTAATGCTGTTGTTACTTTTTGAGGGTCAAGTGTACAAACCCAGTGCTAAAATCTGAAATAAACTGAAAAACTCTATTACTAAATAGCTCCGAATTAGATATTTTTTACCACCATGGTAACTTGACTGCTGTTGTTTCCAGTCTAAAACCAGCCTATTTATTGCCAATATGAGCGTGGGCTAGTTGACGTGCATCATTGAAATCAGATGTCCGTGGGTGTTGGATGTCCCTCTATTTCAGCAACATTTCTTGATCCAGACCAATAATACGTGCGTACTTTCCCATGAAAAATCTTGAAATTGTAATTTTCTGTGTTTTATAAGTCGTGATGCTTGCGCAATTCACCTCGGCCTTCAAGGGAAAGTCCAATAGTTGTGAACCTGCCATAGAAACAAAACCATGCGATGGGAAAACAGCTCGCGGATGATATGAAACAAAAGTGCACTGACGTTATTTACTGGCACAGTAAGTTGTAATCACTGAACTTTTTATTGTAGATAAAAAAGCACGGTAGCTGCAAACGTGACACCACATGACCTCCCTCCTCCTCTTAATGATTTGCAGGGCACGCAATATATCTTCATGCCATCTGGTTGACTTAACTGCAGCAGTGGTGACATCACTCATGTGGATCAGATTGAGAACATTCTTCAGCGATGTCTTCATCATCGCTGAGATGCTTATTATCCAGACCTGCCCTGTTCTTTGAAACCCAACACATCGTTTTGGACTTTTTTTTTTACGATCTGGGATTTTTGGTCATCAATTATCACTGTTCCAGTCTCTGCAGGTTCACCTTAGAGGCAGGTTGTGAACTCTGCAGAAAAAAAAAAGTTATACAGAGTTTTGTAGAAATTACAGCATGTTTTAGGAAGTTGTCAAGCAGCTGTTGCACTGTATGTACACATATTCCACTGCATGCATGAGCAGGATCTGTCTTCACCTATGCGTTGTTAAGATATTATCAGTACTCTCAAAGCTGTTGGTGAGGAGACAGAAATCTGCCTCATTCATCAGCTATAGCTGACATGTGATTGCGGAGCTCGTAGCGAAGGCTGCGCTGTCTTTCCTGACACTGAGGAGAAGCACACCTGTATCCCTCCCAAAAAAATGTTCAGCCTGGTGCATATTATACATTCCTGTTCAAAGCCAGGTCCAGGCTTTTGATATGATGAATGAGAGGATGAGATATATGAGTTGAGATATTCGAAACGTTCTGGAAAAAATGTGATGTCTTGTTTATTAAATGCTGGTACGGGAAAGTACATTTGAAGCAAGATTTGAAGCTCTGTGTCAAACACTTCCTTTTATGGGAAGGAAAGCTATTCCTCCAGCTGACTACTGTATACGATGTTACTCAGGTATTTGCACACTCAAGTACGCTTTGAGGCCCCACCAGCGTGCCCCCATGTTATGGTCAGGAATCACACAAATATGACACATTCAGCAACACCCTCGAGGCACACACATGACATGCAGCCACCTCTTTGCACTCTTTCAAAACACATCCTGCCTTGTCTCCGAATGCGTCAGTACATCGCTGGGCTTCATTTCTTCAAGGAAAAAGAGCAAATGCGTTTGGCTTGAGAGTTGTTGGTAAAAACTTTGAGTTTAGTTGACAAATATGCTTAAATACTGAATATGGATACAAACCCACAAAAGGGGCAATACAGAAGAAAACAAAGACTGAAAAGCCGTGACAGCCGTTGATGGCATGACATGAAAAAAAAAATCATAATAAAATTCAAATATATCCACATCTTCAGGACAAAGTCTTTGCATTGGGAGTTATTTTACTTTTGATACTTCAAATACATTCACAGTAGTAATAAAGTAGCAGAAAGTAGTAGAAAGTGGTACATTGGTGGTTAGACATACTAAAACTTTTGGTTTGGTATCCTATTTTGTGTTTTTTAATACAGTATGGCTTCTTTAGCTACCCTGAGGCCACCTGGATACTAAGAGAAAACTAACTGTCTGCAGTTGTTAAAAACATGGCATGGTGGCAAAAAAGAGTTTAGATTTTGGGTTATGCTCTACAAATATTGATGGGATGGGATCATAAAAAGACAGATGAGTCCATATTCTGCAGAACGTGTTTCCCTTTTTTGCACCACCTTTGTTTGTGTATCTAGACGCTCGTCACTGTATCACTTCCACTTTGTAGGAAAAACTGAGCAGCTACTGACCTAATTCGGGCTGGTCAGCCAACACTCCCTTTTGTGCTTTGGCCAGATAACGAGCAGATTGCTCCACAGTCTCCTCGACCTCAGGCTCATTTGTCTGAATCTACTGTAACAAGGTTGAAGTATTAAGACAAGGCAACTTACCCCCCTTTTCTTTCACTTAACCTTAAAAGCTGTCGAGTTGCACAACTTTATCTATAAACTGCACGACACTGAGTGATTTATTGGAATCATTATGTTTTGCTCAGTCTAAGGTCAGTTGTAAGAGTGAAGAATGATATTTTGATAATAAAACTTGCATTTAAAATGTTTTGGTCTTTCATATTATAATTTGAAGTAAAACAGACCCTTACATTTTCTTATTTTTCTTCATTAATGTGGAGAAAATTGACAAAGCATTCATGTTTTCTCAACACTGAACCAGAAAGCTCCTAGAAAGCCTTCCTCTTCAACAGTGTGAATACATTTAATGACATTTATTTATCTTTAATAACATTTCCATGGTTAGAGAAATGAACGTTACTTGGCAAAGATTTTGAAAATAAATCAGGGTGTCCTTTTGCTCAAAGGTGAAAGAAAGGTGAGCTCATAGGTTTGGATCTGTTGTCTGTCTGGAAAAAAAAAACCTCACCAATGGATGTGGATGTGCCTTTTCAAAGAAACGCAAAGCCTTTGATATAATGGAATAAACTAGATGTCAAATGGCTTATTTTGTTCTAGTTTGTGCTATTCCTTGGGTCACGTTCCCTAATTCACAATCTGTCATTGTTTGTTTTTGTTGAATTTGGGAGTTATCTCATAGAGAAAATATGAAGACAAGGTGCACAGCTGGACCAACTCTGCACTACAGATGTGCAGGTACTGGTGCATCAGTATATGTTTGAAGACATAAGGCAGTAACATAAAACAGATACACATGAAAGTGTATTTTTATGTGTGTACCCTTCCCTTAAATGTGTGCGAGAGACTGTCAAAATATAACTCCACTACATCTGTAAACTAGGTGGTAATTAGGCTCAGAGAGTCGTCATTGCATGGCGTAATGTGATTACATCTCCCTGACAGAATGCAGCGATTAGACCTCACCGACCACAAGGACGTAAGACTCGCTGCTTGTACTTTTCCAACCTTTTTTAGATGTGTTATAAAAGACTTTTCTAAAAGGAGAAAAAACTCGACCCCTAAAATAGAACTTGAATGCTGGATGCTATTTCTGTTGCACTTCAGGTAATGAGTTTGAGTGTAAAACATTGTTCTAGAGAACTGACAAGAAAGTAAAATAAAAATCTAGTAGCAGTCTTTGCATGTGATAGTGACATTTTCTGGTTCAGTCTTGTCACTGGTTTTGTAACCTAGGTGCGGAATAACTTGAGAAATCTACAAAAACAGCTTCTTATTTCAAAGTGAAAGGAGTGCAGAAGGTGTCTTCCAACATTAAGGCACATTTTTTGCATTAACATTGTGAAAAAGCCCCTTTTCTTCTCCGTATTTATGTGCGATTGTTTAATTTTAGAGTGCATTATTCCTTTAAAGGGGTAAAAGCCTCTGGGTTTGCGTATGGGGCTGCGTTCAGTGGCATAAACATAAAGAGCAGTGAGTGACATGGTGCTTGGTGATAGCGAGACAGCACCCGTGTGTTTTGCAGTGTTTTGACAGCTTCTAACTAATCCATCTGGTCAGCTGAATAGAGCTGGACTCATTATGGTGCCTGCGAAATCTGCAGGAGTGATGTATGAGCTAATCTTCTATTTGTGAAAGGAAATAGCACCAAGGGTGGAGGGCCGGGGTCAAGCAGGAAAAATGCAACTAATGTAGAGTTAGCCTGACATTTCTACGCTTGCTGTGAACCGTGCGTGGCCTCTGCCAGAGCTGGAGACAGCGAATGATGGCGAGACTCAAATTGCAACAGACAACAGAGAAAATCCGAAGACGGACATGTAAACTTGACATTGTAAAGGATACGTTTACCCGCCAGCGAGGGGATAAGCTCTCTGATTTACCTTCGTCTCACATTTGTTCGAGCAGACACCTTCTTGAGTTACAGCTTGGCAAAACATGGCAAAGGGAAGCCATTTTTCCCTCCCGTCCTGTAAGGCTGGAAGGAAGCGACAGCGAGAAACTCGCACATTACGTCCTTATAGCTGGCAGCTGCAGCGACCTGAACAATGAGTCTGTGCCTGCGCCCCCGGCCAAGTCGGTGTCGAGATAGTGAGTGAAATATGGAGGGGGGGGGGGGGGGGGGGGGGCCTTCCTGGATCTGCCAACTCAAATGTGTCACTGTGGTGAATGGGCTATCTGGAAGTGGCCACGATGAATTGTGCAAACAGGGAAACTGAATCAATGCGGTGACGTTTTTTTTTGTCTTTTTCTCTTTAACAAAGACAGGCTTGCTGCTGTGCTGTTGTGGGCCGTTAACATGATGGAAATGTAAGACACTAACACTTTACTGCTCCTTCGTATTTAGCATTTAAAAGCAGTGTATAGTTGTATTTATTAATGCATTTGTCAGCTATTATAACAAACAGTTGATGATGATTGATAATATTACATCCAGTAGTTGTAATCATATTCAATCATGTGAAGTATGGTAGATAAAACACATGACTAAAAACTCCTGCTCTAAATTTGTTTAAAAAAACTCAAGGTCCAATTACAAAATTGTATCCAGGGTTTATTAACTGTTATAGGTATAGATGTTGACAGATACATTATATAAACACTTAAAGATGTCTTTATCTCTGCTTACAACGATAATATAGTGTGTTATAAACATTTATTAACTTTATAGACCGCTAAATAGAGGGGGGATAAAATAAAGTGTTTAAGAAACACTGTTTATTTCATTCGAGAGGTCAGTATCTGTTGTTGGCTCGTGTGGCAGTACAGAGAATGGGGCTCGTTAAAAGCAAAACTATTTGGTTCTTAAATAGGCCATTGTTTACGCCTGACGGCCAAAAGAAAGCTCATAAAAATCTGGATACAACATGACAGCATGCCTTTATCACTACTTTAAATAAAGATGGTAAGATTATGTTTAAATACTCAAAAAATAAGGTATAATAATCAGCAAGACCTTGGCTGATGAGTCTACTTAGGACGTTCATGTCAGCACAACTCATGACCTCATATCCTGTTTCAACCACTGGGAGGAAGAGTCAGTTTGGCCTCACAGGCAACAAAACCCCACCTATGGGACTGTGTTTGGCACAAAAAAGGATCACTTTCGGTTATCTGTTTTTTTTCTCACTACATTACAGTATGGAAATGTTTGCCTGCAATTCCTCCCACTCATTTGGGGAAGTTCAAATCCCCTTCACTCACCGTGATGAAGGACACCTTGCTGTGTAAACAAAGCCAGTAACAGCACTCTGTCAAGCGGTAGCTGCGTAAGTGATTTATGCCACTATTGTTGCTTTCACTTTCATGCCTTGTTTCTCTCCACTTCATCTTAAACTCCAAGTTAAGACAAAACAAAATCAAATCCTGTTATGTTCACACAGGAACACTGGAGATAGATAGGCTAATCATTTATTATATTTGTTTTATATTTGTTACATTTGTATTGTCAGACTAATGCATCTGCAGAGATCATAATCAGAAAAACAATCGAGCTATGTCAAAAAATGCTGGTGACTATCGTTTCTTAGTTGTATTTTAGTGTCTCATAACAGACAAACCCAACCTACATTTTCTAGCATCTTAACTGTAAATATACTGTAAGACGAATATTTTGTCCTCCATTAAACAAATCCACTTTTTGAGTCATTGTGTCGGCAGCCACTTGGGATTTTATGAGGTTTGTGTAAAATTCAAAATGACTCTTGTAACTTTCTCAGGGTGTTAGGAAGCAACTGATTTGGAGGTGGTAACTGTTCATTCGGGATGTTTATAGGGAGCAGGGTTTAATTTACTTTTCCTTGGCGAAGTTTGCTCCACAGTTTTTGGTTACTTGTGAATATAGCTCTTTATTTGCTGTAAAGGGAGTTGGATGTTCTTTTCTTCAGGTATCGTACAATCTTTAACATTTATCATCTCAAAGGAATTTAAAAGATGTCAGGTTTCCTATACTGTAAATCCATGTGTGACATATGAAAGAGAGACTGAGAAAGAGAAAATAAGAAGTGAGTTTGTGGTCATTGTGGGAGTGAAAAACTCTCAAAGCTGCATGTTGATCTCAAGAACGTCCTGTCGAGACTGAGGTGGTCGGGTGTCGAGATGTGATATGGAAACCAAAATTTAAAACTTTGGGGATTGGCTCTCTGGCGGGGAACAATAGAGAGCTGTCAGAGGGACCACCCTTTCGTAGTGCATCCTGGGCTTTGACAAGACTCTCAGACCAACCAGGAAATAAGAGCCACGGTTGGGTTTTAAATTCCCTGCTCCCAGATCCGATGCAAGGTGCTGGAGATGATTGATGAGAGGGTTTTCCTGTAAGGTTATGAGACTGGAGAATAGCTGGCACTGGTCTGTTTCAGGGTTGAGATACGAGGGTAAACATTATCTTTTCAGACACACCTTTTCCCTCAATAGTAATTATTGTTTTTAGAAATATTTCAAGGAAATTATTAAAACTTCATTATTATGGATCTGTGAGTAATATCCTGAGAAATGTTTTCTATAAAAGAATGTGAAAGCGATGTTTAACAGTTTAATCTTTTACAAGCCCACCAAGCCTCTGCAAAAACACTGCAGAAATGTAATTTAACTCTCAATAATATGCATGACTTAACAGAAAACCAAATTCTGTCTTTTTATGGCAGGAGACGAGACCAGTGCCAAGCTAATTAATAAACCAGCGCAACAAGCCTGTTGGCTCCTTTGGTTCGTAAGTTATATTCCTGAACCACAAAATGTAGAATACACTTTTCGAGCTGCAGTGTCATAACAGCAAAACAAACATCCACCTTCCTCCGCCCAAAACGTTGAACCGCATTCTTCCTAGAAGTCATTTCCAGAGTAAAACGGTCTTTTTGATCCGAGCCCAAAACCTCAATTACACTGTATTTTTCCAAGATTAAATTATGCAGTCAACTTAGTTTTACTCAAAACTCCCCTATCCTGGTGTTGCGTTGACCTGGTGAGGAGCTGCAGCCTCACTGAGCCATGAACGGCTGGCACTTAGTTTGATACCCTTGTAACACTGAAGGATAAAGACGTCCGGTAGATAATATTTTGATGGGGTTGCAGCAGGATTTAAAGTTGCCAGTGAGCTTCACCATAAAAGATTAGCGCGATGAAATCAGACAGTGCAGGGGCTGATATCTCAGGACAAATGTTTTTGGGCTTGAAACTGAGCAAATCCTCCTGGCAGTGACAGAGGTGGGTGGGTGGGAACTATGACTAAAGGGTGGAAAAAACGGTTTGAGGGGTCTATCCAGTTTCAGGAGCCTCTCATGGCTTAGTGAAGTGGAAGAAAGGGGAAGTATCCATGTCAGCAAGGAGACAAGTAAGGTTGGATACTAAACCCTTACGAGGCATCTGCAAAGAGCCGAGTGTGACATTAAATGTTTTATGCTTGTATTTGTTCTGGTTTCTGTGGTCGAGTCACCTGGATAAATACAGCAGGGTTGCTTTATCTCATTCCCCCAGAAAGACACAAATGTTTTGTTTTTACTTATCAGTCCACACGTATTACAGTGTCCCAGTGCCAAAGCAGAGGATATCAGTGAACCTTCTCTCCTCGTATCACCTATAATCTGAATAAAAGCATCCAACAATTCAAGAAAGGTTCTTGCAATGTTAAAGCATGCCAGGGAGGAGGTACGGTATCTGCGGTTTGGACAAAGAGCAAACACAAGAGAGAATAAATGCTATGCCTGGATCTCTCTAATTTAATGTAAGTATAGCATGAGCTCATTCCTAAGGCGCACTTTTTTTTTTTTTTTTCAAACAAAGAAAATTATGAGCTCACATTTCGAGAAGCCGTATATTACAGCCAGTTTTATGCTCAACCCAAAATAACATAAAAATCAGATTTAGCAGCTATTCTTTTGCTCTGGTAGGCCTTGGCGTCGTTTCAGAAGGACTGCACTGCATCCAAATTTTAATATTACTCTTTAAATGAAAGCCTCGCTCTTGCTGGGAATTTTTAGGATCAAATGAAAAACTGATTTGGCAGTTGTTTTGAGCACAAACACAAAGATAATCCAGAAAACAGAGTTGTCTTCTTTTCATTAGGCTCCCCTAACACAAGGGCTCGGGGTGCGTTTGGGAGACCAAATGTTGAAAAGAAGGCATGTGATGGGAAGGTTATTGGCTCAAAAAAGTGCTGTTAAGGTTCCTTTGGGCAACTTTTGGGAGCTTAAGACCCAGTTAAGCTCCAGCTACTCAAGTGGAGCTGCTGAGTATGAAACTGCTGTTGTATTAGCAATCTCCCAGGTGCGTATGTACAGCATAATGCTGCAGAGCAGAGTGTTGCAGAGGAAGAATAAGCCATGCAAAATGCAATTGTAATCCCTTCTTGTATAAATAACTATTGAAAAAAAAAAACATACAAATGGAACACTTGCCAGGATTGCACATCAAACTTGTTCTTCACTAAAATCTTGTGGAACAACAAAATAATTAAACAGTTTTAGGAATGCAAAACATTGGAATTCATAACTTTGTCTCAAATGAAATAAACAATGCCAAGAACAGAAATATCTATCAAGTGTCAGATCCGAATCTAGTAAAGGCTGTAAATGCAATATAAAACCTGTTGTGTTTTGTTTTATAAATATGTGAAAGTTATGAGGAAAGAAATATGCTTTGGAAATTATGAAAGTTCCTGTTAATGTTTCAAAATGTAACAAGAGGACAGAAGTGTATCTGAAGGTCCACGCAGCTATGCCAACAGATGTTTTTACATTTTTTAAATATCTTGTAAAACCTCTCAAGTCTAGGCGCCCTGCCAGAGCTAATTGCACTAAGAGAAAATAAAATCACCATCAATCCTCATCAACACTGGGAGTCAGTGGACAAAGCTAAACCTCATAACCCTCAGTGCTAAAATGCCTCGCTGGAATCCCTCCAGATGTGAGCCATCTGTTGTGTTCAGTCACTGAGGTGAGACTAGTCGTGTCTATCCAGACAGTGACATCACCCAGAATAGAGACGGGCCGAAATCCAACATTCGGGGCTTTCATTAATAACGCTGCTGATCCAAGCCTTTCAGGCAGCCCCTTGACATGCACTAAGGTATCCCGCTGGTGCACTTCATCAACATTGTAAGTGTTTTCTGCCACGGGGATCCTAATGCAGCCAAGAGACCTGAAAACACCAGGGCTGCACTGTACTGTACCACAGTGTGCTTAACATGCTCCTTCCTTCTCTACTTCCCTGAGAGGTTTCAGATTTTATGGACTGGCGTGGCATAAAGTCATGGTTAAAACAGCCACAAGTGTGCAACTCTGACCTGTTTAGACCAGGTTGCAGGATAAAAAGTGACCTGAGGAACATTAAGAAAAGATATCTGTTTACTGGCTGCAGTGCACACATATTTAGATGGATTTTCTTCATGAGCATGTGCTGCACCATTTTGCCTGTTTAAACTTCCTACACTTCCCACAAACAGTGCTTATTAAAGTCACAACATGTGTTCAACTAGCACTGGCCTACTGCTGATATGAAGCCACATAATCCCTCCAAATGCAGGGGGACTTGATTTGATGACTATAATGAGCACCAGCGTCCTGGAGTTGAACAGCATGGACACTAATACCATTTCCACACATGCGCAAAATTTACAATTCAAGATACATGACAGATAGACAGAGAGCAGCTATTTAGTTGCCTCATAATAACGAGTGCAATCAAGAAATCGAGCATCCATCAATTCTGCAAGGGATTAACTCAAAGCTATTTGCATCAGTCAACATCTAAATGAAATCATTTTGTGCAGTAACCAAATAACCCAAGGGAGACAAAAGGATGCCACACTGCCAAGAAAAACATGTCTTTTAAAAGGATAAAATGTCAACAAATACAGATGTGAGGATACGCAAATCCATGAGAAATTGAAGTGATGATGTGGCGGCTAAGTGGTATCAGCTTCGGTCTGCTTCTCCTCATTTTTATTCACAGTCAGAGACAATTTGAGGCCAGTTGCCAAGTAATTGGGATAATGAAAGCTGTACGGCTGGACAGGAAGCGAGCAGACAATAGAAAGAGCTTGTGTCCAGGATCCCAAACCGCCGCCCAGCCAGGGTCTCGTCCCCTCTGAGCACTCTGGGAGGGGGGTGATGTCACCCTAACACACCCACTAAGACAGACACACTCACGGGCTCGCAGTCCATCACGGCTCTGTCTCGCTTAAGTAAATTCCAGTGTCACACCCCACATCCCGAATCACTATCATTTACATTCCTCCTGAGCACAGGGAGGTGAGCAGCGAGTGGGAGGATCCTGGGCGAGCGAGCGAGCAGCTGGCTGGTTGTGATGGAAAAAGGCTGAGAGAAGATAAGACGAGAGGGAGGGAGGAGAAGACGGAGAGGAAGACGAGAGGAGAGAGGGTGAAAGGGAGGAACAATGCTTCTAATAAACCTTGGAAAGGAAGTTGTTATAATAGGCAGTGGTCGCTGAAGGTTCACACTACTGGAAAGATCCTATTAAACATTACTAGTATTGTTAAATGTTGTCAATAAAAAAAACGCCATGGTGTAAGATAAAATAATTTAGAACTTTTCAACCAGTGAATTATTTCCTTATATTATAAACTGTTTTATTTGTTCAAACTCATGGATCTGTTACTAAACTGGTTCGTATTTCATGGTCTCTATGAAACGTGAAGTAACACCCCCCCTTCCAATGCAGCAACTTCTTTGTACGATCCAAAATCCCTTTTGTTCCTACTGAATACGTAAATGTTTAAAAGTGGGTCAAACATATATTGTTTCATTTCATTTAAAATAAACTACATTTTCATGGTGTAGCTCATTGATGTGTTTTGAATAGTTTTTGGGCAACAATGGAGCTCTATGGTACATAGGAATAAGATATATCAGGCTTTATATACAAACACAATACTTGTTAGGAGTTATTCTTTGTTGGTTTGGTCTTTGTTGACAATAGGAGAAATATATAATATCACCAAGTTACCTTTTACCTATAGAGGTGTCAGGTTACACTCATATGATTCAACAATTCCCCATCTTTTATTTGCTGTAATCTGGTAGCATTTCATCCAGTAAATGTAACAGACGACTTTTTATTTATTTGTAATCACTCTAATTCCCTCACATGAGAGCCATTACTTCTGAAAAATTGTGTGTGTCATCTGAGGTCCTGCCCTTCTGTAGAAATGAACAGAGCCAAAGCGTTATGAGAGGGTTCAGATAAACGACGGATGAGGACATCTGGTGAGTTTTCTCAGGGGTGTGTCATCTGCGGAGAGACTCGGGTGACACAGAAGGACAGAAAGACAGACAGACTGACAGAGATTATAGAAGGAAGATGGAGGGATGAGATAGGAAACGTAAATATGACACAGAGAGACAGAAAACAAGTTACTAAAAGAGAAAAATGCACTTTTTTTTACATTTAAAAGTCTACAACCTCATTTTAGGTTGGAATCAGAACGGGACACAATAACACAAGTAAATCGACTGCTGATGTGAGAAACAAAAAGTATTAAGAATCACTGTTATTTGCCAACTCGAAGGCCAAAACAAGAACGCCTCTGAGCAAGATTAACACCCTACATAGGCACAAATTCATACACACAAAGATCTCCCCCAAATAGCATGATGAGGCTTACTACCCACATGCCAAATCCGTGTTCTCATGTCTGTTACGTAAAAACCTTTCCTGTCCAGCTCATCTACGCTCTCCTCTGAATCAAACTGACCCTCATGTATGACAACCTTTGGAGCCGTCCCCTTCATCTGGCCTGTGTTGAAATAGCAATGTGATGACACCCCTATCAGCGCAGTGTGTTTCGCAGAGACTTTGGATTTTTTCCATTAATGCAGTTGTGAAAGGATGACCAGATTAGGAAACCCATTTCCTGTGTTTAAAGATGCTGGACAGTGTTTGTAGATAAGTCAGAGGATGAGTAAATGGGACCGATATCTAAGTACGAGTTGGATACACAGCTGATGCTTTCCTCTGCTGTAGGCCTAATATTCAACAGGAGTTTGTTTGTCCTCAGCTGTTATGAAAATGTGTCAAAAAGAGTAGGTGGGTTTAACTGAAAACTATATTAGCACATAGAGATGTAGTTTACTTTAAGTGAATTCAAATGGAACAAACTTCGTATCAAACGCTGGCTGGTGGTCAGACTGTAATTTTTAAAGGCCGAGCCAGCATTTAGATCTGTTTGCACCCACTCTTTAAACACAGTCCCAGCACTGAGGGCTTTGAAGTGCAGTTATCGTTAACTGCGTGAACACACAACCTTTGTTTTGGTGCAGGTTAAGGGGCTGATTAGGACAGAGGTGAGGCCGGGATGTGGACGCTCATGAGGGGGATGAGAACATACCGCTTTTATAGATCAAAAGAATAGATCAACGGGTAGATCCACAAGCACACAGGTGTGAAAAATGGCAGGGAAAATGTGAGGCTTTATGATTTGTCAACTTGAGAGAGCTCGGCTCCTGGAAATCTGATTAGAGAGCCACTCTTGCGCGCCTGTGTGAGATCAATGCTAATCCATCAGGAAACCATCAAAGAGTCTCGGGAGGCAGATCCACCCTGCTCACCTGACAGCTGGACAGATTATGTGCGTGTGTTTGTGTGCGTATATCACTTCCCTTCTTCCTGTGAACTTGCTGCCAAGTTACAAGCTTCATGTTCCATTGTCTAGCTATTGTCGTTGCTGGAGCAGGGTGTGAAGCCTAATGGGATCACCACCATGTACTTGTTGAAGTGTAATAGCAGGAGTCTGGCTCTGAAGCTCAAATTGCTTTAATAGATGCTGTAGGGCAGTGATTCCCGAGCAGGGGTATTTGAACTCTAGGGGGTGTTTCTGCAGTCTCCAGGGGTACGTGGAAAGATTAGAGCTCAACTAATTTGAATACTAACTTTGATACGTATGTATAATATATCCATATATTTCTGTTAAGGACATCAAGAACCCTTTCTGCAAGAAATTAAGTTTATATAGTACTACATTTTATCCCCAATTACGTTGTGGTGCCAAACATAATCGCAAAATCCCTCTGGTTAAGGTTAGTAAAGATCGTGGTTTGGGTTAAATGTTAATGAACACGTCATGCCTCGAATCACAGGAGACCTTTTCTGTATGAAACCAGGACCATGATGTTTCTTTAACCTTAACAAAGTGCCTAAATATAACCATAAAGACATTTAATAAAGCTGTAATCATTAGGACAAACAAATATTGTTTTGCAAGATGGGACATTTTGGGAGAAAACAAATGAAATATGTTGTTGGTGAACATTTTACTGCTACGTTCATTGATGACTTCTGTATTTGCTGCCTATCATCCTTCACGTGCAGCCAGCAGATTCCAAGATCTTGCCATACAGTATGTGTAATGGCTGGTGGTTGATGTGTGGCCCCCGGGGCTTTGAAATCCACCACGTCTGTGCAAACAGCGATCAGAACATCCTCCCTAAGTGTTTGTGATTTACATCAAAGTCCAAAATGCCAGAGGGGTAATAATTATCAGCTGCACCAATTGAGGGCAGACACACGCCTACCCTGCCCTACACACACACACACACACACACACACCTACTTTCGCACTACAAGTGTGATCCTTTGTTAGGCAATAGCTGTTGTTAGTGTGTAAATTACAGCCTGTCTACTGGGTCCAGCCCTTCAATCTGAGGATACAAGATTGACTCCTGCCTATAATCTTATATCACTTCATGGCGGGATGACGTGTTTCATTCATTACGCTCGTGGGTAAAGGGAACCATTTGTTCCTATCGCTAGAGTGGGGAAAGAACAACAAGATTTTTCTATCAAGAACTAGGAAAAACGGACTGTGCTGTACCTGTACCTCCCTGAAATAGTTTGTCTCAATTATTCAACCCATGGAGACTGAAATGAATAAGGCTGTGCTCACATTCTTTTAGGAGAATAGAAGAGATTTTTTTTTTCATTGGTTTGAAAGAGAGACAATAAAGCCGGAGATACAAAAGGGAAAAAAGTGAAGCGCTCTATGGATCTATGAGGTTGCGTGAGGCTGTGAAATCCTAGTTATGTAACAGTGAGAGTGAGTTATGAACAGGTACCGCTACAGACATTCAGACTCAACAGAAAAGAGCACATATGAAGCCTTTCTGAGACTGAACGTCAAAGTTCAATATCTTGTTAGCATTAGTAGCAAATTCCAATGAAGGGAAATGTCAAAATGTTTGTGAGTGACAAGTATCAGGAGAAGAAAAATAACCCAATAAAAACCCATTTCTTTTCTTTAAGAGGGTAGCAGACATGCCTTCAGTGCTACAAACCTCCCCGAGGGTTACAGATGGCAGAAAGAAGGGGTGAAAAGTCAACCCCCCACCCACAGTTTTCATTAGAAAGACTGACACAAAAATATATGCTTGTACACACACTTAATGCCAGCACGGAGATAGGGTGCACAGACTAAATATATTAAGATAGAATAAAGGAAAAATTGCATAAATACCATGAAAAAGAGATGAAGTCATGAAGACAATAGAAAGAATGCAGGTTCAAGAGGGAAAACACAAACACAGATGAATCATGCCCACCTCTAACATGCTATTACAACTATTTGGACAGTACAGCATGTTATCACAACAGTGAACAAAAGGTCTTCAGCCAGAGAATGTCCATAAAAAACGGGTTGCGGCCATAAAAGGCCAGCAAACCTGGAAATCAAAATCACGGTCCATTTTAACAGCGAAGCCCATGCTGGGGCCTGGGCTGAGATCAGAAACAAGAGAGGGAAAAAAACAGAGGTGGTGGACAAAGACGGAGAAAGACTGTGAAGGAGAGAGAGGAAGACAAGAGAGTGGGACAAGGGATAAACAAACAGAGAGAGGAATGTGGAGACAAAGTCGGATGGATAAAAAAAAAAAGAATTCCAGCGAGAGATAGAGAGATAGACTAGAGAGAGGGAGAAGAGGGAAGGAGGCATATGGATTTGATTACAAGCCGATGATGTCATGTTATGTATGTCAGGTAATCAGCCCCTGGGCAGCATGTGTGTGTCAGACAGCGCTGAGTGTGCGAGGCAAGACCGGGCCTCGTCGGTGACGGCTGCAGGGAGGCGGATTGTCTGATGTGCAACAGAAAACACACCAAACGCAAACTCACACTCAGTGGCGAGAGTGAGTGTGTGCCTTTGTCTCCGACTCTGTCTGGTTCTGCTGCATGCAGACCGTTGATCAGACCCTTAACTCACACATATTGCTACAGGGCATAACATTTTCTTTTTAAAAAGCCACTCCTGTAGCTCTCACAGAGGTAGGAAAACGTATGGCGCTCTGCGATATCTCTTGTTTCCATCTGGTTTGGACATTAATGGTTTATCAGATTGATGCTAGATATCACGTACCAGCCAGCGCGCAAACAGAGACACACACACACACTTGCAAACTCTAACACAGGTGTCTTTTCCTGCACGCATTTGCAACACTTTAATGGGCTCATATGACAGCTGTACTTTCCATCACGTTTGGTTTCTGTGTCAGTAACAGAAATGAAGGATATCCCATATCATGTGTTCGCTCATATAACCTTAAAAGTAGAAGCCGAGTCTTTGAGGTCTAAGTGGGCATTCAGACCCAGTATAGTCCCTTGCATTGGTGTCAACATGTTTCTGGCCAGGTTTGAGTAATAAGTCAGGTTTCCGTCCAAACGTAGCACTAATATTAACCAAATTAATGCATGTTTCCATCTGCTACTGTTGTGTCACTATTAAGAGTTGGGTAAATCAAGATAAAAGGCATCTGTTTCACGTATCAATTTGAAAAAAACATTACAATCTCCTCATTAGTCCACACAGATCTGATGTTTTTGATTTTTTCATCTTTTTCATCATCTAATCGAGAAACCGACATTCCCACCTCAGCCAAGCGTAAAACGTTTCTTTTTTTTTTTGGTCATTTTCAGTATTTTCAGTTTTTTCTAAACATAAATTGACAACGAGGTGAATGGAAGTGCACAAATAAATTCATTAGTTCTATGAGACTCCAAAACCCTGCATAGTGGTTTCATTTTAGTACCCTTCTTGACGATTGTGACAGTGAAATTACACCACATTACCACATTACATCACCATACCAGCACATAGTCAATAGGCCAATTTAGTGCATTTTGGGATATTGTAATATGTTGTGGTAGAAGTTAATCTGGGGTCAACTTCTTTTGTTTTTGCGTTTTTCTTTGAGATTAAGGTTTTAGGTATGTCGTCTTGATTGGACAGTGACAGTGTAGATACAGACAGTAAACATGCGGAGAGCGCGAGTGGTATGACAAGCAACACAGGTCCGAAGTCAGAATCAAACTTTGAATTATATGGTAGGCATCTTAACCACTAGGCCACAAGAACGCCCTGAGGCTGCATTTTCTTTGACACAGTAATACCGCGGTCTGAACACAGTCTTCGAGAGCAGGTCAAAGTTAGAAATCACCTGCTGCTTCAGATAGCAGATAAATCATTTAATTCATCCACGTAGCTCATGTTTTCTCATTTGTACTCTTGTAATTTCCAGGAAGATTCAGCCCAGAAGAACATGGCAGCATGTTGAAATGCCGGAAGACCATACCTCGGGATTTAACAACTGCCTTGCCGAACCGCACACGTTGCTCATGCAAACCAAATCCTCAAACCTCTGCATTTTTCTGTGTATTGTCAGCGCCATAGTCATCCCATAGAGGTTACATAATACATCTTCATCTCCCCACTATTTGTCATTTGGCAGAGGCTTGTCACAGCAAACATGTTTGTGTGGCCTGATCTTGTGTTTGATCCCCGACATCTGTTTCAAGTGTACAGTACTCAGGGCCTCGAATATGTCCAGAAATAGAATCTAATTTTGGATGACCGAATTGTTTGTTCCAAGAACAAACAGTTTGTTGCAAGGAAATGGGAGAAAACTAAAATACATCATAGTTTAGAGCTGGAGCTCAGTGGGCAGTTGTTGGACTCTGTGACACTGAATCTGCACATTGTGAAATATTGTATTCTAAATTGCCTGAAATCAATCCTGCTTTACCCAAGTGTGCACTTCAGTTCCCCAATTCCCATGGTCTTGTGGCAAAGTATTACAATGCTACTTTAATGACTTCGGAGTAGCTTCAGGAAAAAGGCTCTCTCAGCAATCAAGTTGTCAAGTGGACACAGGAATTGGTTTCTTTGAGGAGCGAGAGAGTCGAGACTTCAGTTTCAGCAGGGAGCTCAGCCTCGTCATTCTGGTTGTGCTCCCAACTCCTCCAGCCTCTGATCCCCTGGCCTTTAGCTGTCAACAACACATGTGACAATTACCATACGGCGGATTAAGAAAAGTCTACCCCATCACGGTGTTCGGTGTATTGAATAACAAGTTTAAGACTTGCAGTTTTCGCCAGACAAAATCAAATTTGGTGTGTTTGGACAGGCAGCATGGCAAGTTCCTGACCAAAGAGAAATGCTATCTTTGGCCTCAGTTGGCGCCGTGTGCACAAGCTTTCACACAGCCTCGTTCATTATCCTCCAACAACAGCCTCCCCCAATTGGTCGAATGATGTGTGATTAATTGCAATTTTGTTTACAGAAGTCGTCGGGCCACGTCTTTGGTTTACTTCTTTTTAGGAATTTGCGAGTCGTGTCTGGCTCCCGCTGCGACTCACAAAAGCTGCTCCATCTGCCACTAAACAAGCTGACTTCAAGTCACAGTGTATATGCTGGCATTTGATGTATTCGTCAGCTTTTCATAACACCTAATTAAATTTTACTTGGAGTACAATGATCGCTGGAGATGGATAGGCTCTGTTTTACATTTCTGGACTTCAAGTTGTCCATAAGTCAATAAAGATGGGTAGTAAATGCTTGTGGACTTAAAGCTGACTCAACCTGAACATTCAAGCCTGGTTTCCTATCGCTATTTTAAGTTTGATGTGTAATTACATCCTTTAAAGCGGGAAATGAATAATAGCACAAAGGGGACAACCAGGGACTTGTAATTTTGCCGCATACTGTTCGGCAAATGTTCAGTGGAGGAGAAGGGTCATGAAGTCAGGTTGGATGACGTAAACTGACCACTTATGCGTATTTAAGATGTATGCCATGTTTGAATTTTTACATAAAAATCCTGCCAATACAGCTTTAAATCAAACCAGCAAATCTGTGTCCCTCAGCTTGGTTGGCAAAGCTCATAACATTTATTAACTGTGACCTCAGCCATTGTAAAGCCATGACATATTTTATTCATTGGGCAGGAGACAGGAAGAGTCTTGCCCTTGTTATTTGCTCGCGCGGCTGGAATCAGTTAAACTGCAGCCTGAAAGCACGTAGTGACAGAAAACATTTTTTCTTTCTTTACAGAATAATATTTATATGTGACTAATTTGCCGTCTTATTGCACGTCACGTTGTCGCTTCACATGAGGTCTTGCTGTTCTCGCACCGTGTTTGTCAGGAAGCACTTAAGCCACTACTTGAGTTACCCATATGTTTCTGCACCACGCAGTGTCACCAGTCCCATTGTTTGAATAAACAGGGCTTATTTTTCGAAGAACAATAGAGACACTGACAGCTAAGCAATAACCTCCCTGAAAAATCTCTATAAAATTTGCTCCCATCATATGACAATAGATGACGCACAATGTTAACACTTTTTAAAGATGGATTTAGTCATCGGCTATAGTCTGAGAAATTTATGAGCTAGCTGGAAGCAATCTGATAATGGAAGTAAAGACTGAGGCATTGTGAACGGAACAATGTGCCACTGATACAGGGCAATGTGTGCTGGCTTGAGCGGTGATTACACTGCTCCATGAAAATCCATTACTTTGTTTGAGGAGCCATTAGTGTAAAGCCACTTTTACACCCACAGGTAAGATGTTTAACTACCCAACCCTCGCTTCAGATGTTCTCACAATCTTGGCGGTCAGATGTATACCTGTAGTGGAAAGCAGCAAAGTACAGTACATGCACACAGGTACTGTTCTTGAGTGCAATTCTGAGGAACTTTAATTTTTCTTCTACATTTCAGAGGGAAAATTGTACTTTTTACTTTGTTTGACCACCATCAGATTCAGATTTTATACATAAAAACATGTGATCATTTTATAAAATATGATCCATTGTAATAGATTGGTTTAGTTAAATTATATCCATTACAACTGGGCTGCAACATGTAATGTTTCATGAAATATGCATACTTGCTTTCTTGCAGAAAGTTAGATGAGAAGATTGATATCACATTTCTATTATAGGAGCTGGTATAGGCAGATTTTTTATTTACCAGCCAGGCTAGCTGTTTCCCTTTGTTTCCAGCAGTATACACATTTTACAAATTTACGATTTTCTTAATAAAAAAACAATAATTTAGCTCCGGTTCATGAATATTATGCATAATTAGTACTTTTACTTTTAATAGTGTAGTTGCTAGTACTTGTACTTTTACCTCTGTACAATGCAGTGCTATTACTTGTAATGGAGTATTTTTTTAAATTGTGATATTTCAAGTTTTATTCTTATTCTTCTTTATTATTAAGGATCTAAGTACTTTTTCCATCACTGATGTACTTTGAAATAATGAACCAATTCTCACTGTAAATAATTAATGGTATAAATGGAGTCTGTGTTAGGGACCGTGTCCAGAGGAAAGATGAATTTGTGGTAACTATATCAGCTATTGTATGCACCAAAACAACATCCCTCGCACTACCAGCCAGGTAACAGCTCATTGTATTGCATGATTTCAGTCAGGATGGCATTGCTAATAAACCATTTCAGTGAAACTGTCAAAATGTCAGGGGACGTCTTAGGTGTGGGCTGTGAATATACATTTCACATGTCTAAAGATTTGTGTTACATGTCTTGTCTTGTTCTTCAGCATTGGTCTCAATTACAAATCCTCATCCAAGAATTTCTTATTAACTTCGCGAGCTGAACTTTTTTCCTCCCTCTTTAGCTAAAGAAATGACTTATGTTGACAAGAGCCAGAAGGAAATACTGTAACTCGAACTGCCTGTCTCTCTTCACCTACTGCCCTGCCTCCGGAGCAGTGACAGACCAGGCAGATATTTCACACATTACATACGTCAAGAAAAACCTTTCCCTCTCCTCTGCCACATCCTTTAGTTAAACAGTTACTTAAGGAGACTCGCTCAAACACTCAGACATGCGCACACTCATGCACACACCACACGGTTGCACATACGAGCAAGCACACCCCCTTCTTGCGAGCCTCTGCAATGCAAAGCTCCATATAAGGACATGATGATGTAATGGTCCATAGGCAGGGAGCACATCCCTTATTGTTTGGTCTGACTGCAGGAATGCCCACATTACAGCTACTAAGAGAGTGAGACACACACAGAGAGGAAGAGTTGAGGGTCGGGTGTTGTACGGAAAGATAATGAGCTTATGGCAGTGAAGCCGGGAAAGCCTTTGGCACAGGTAGGCGCACTGAACATTACTACAAAACTCTGAATTTAAACTGTTTAAACTTTTAATGGAGCTGTCGATCTGTTGATATGCTTGGAGACGTACAGATGTTCAGGGTAGCATCATGTCATGCTGGTGTTCTTGTACTTTGTAAAACTAAGTTTCATGGTGTGTGTTTTTAAGAGTACTTCTTTTTAGCTTTAGGGTTACTTTTTTTTGTGGAGACACTGTAAATTACTTCTAAAACTTTTAAGGATCAAACAACTAGACTAAGAAGTTAATAGAACTTAGTAGATTAATGTTTTTCAGTTCAGGAGAAGTCAACATTTCAGAAGTACCTCAAGGTATAACAAAATCTAAGAAGGTTCAAGTTTAAAATTATTTTTAAAATGCATTAAATTATATATAAATTGTAGTGTGAACTTTATGCATGTCTTGAAGCAATAAATTATATCATATCAGTTTAATTTCACATTTAATAACATGTTACATATCCATATAGAAATGCTGAAACACGTTTTGATTCATTATTCAGAAACTGAAGGAGCAGCTTTTCTAACATGCTGAGGAGTCGGACTCAGTCGTCTGCTCTTACAAACTTCCCCAAAGATATTAAGTATTTAGACAGCAATGAGGCTCAGGCTTGTTGGAAAGTGTTGTTAAGCATGTCACATTTATGGTTCTTCAGATTTGCTGTGCAATAATTTGTCAAGGGGACATAATTTTAGAAATACTGACAACTTAGTTTTGTACGCATAAGATACAAAGAATTAACAGTACAAGGATCATGGCATCCATGCGCAGAGTAGAGCAAAAAGACAGTGTAAGAGATCTAGTATGGCAGACACTAGATTACACATATTCTGCGATTATACTATATGTTAAATATATACTCCAGTTATTTTCTAGGACAGAACCTAAGAGGTGTTTAGTATCTTAATGTATCAAGTACTTTTGATGGCTTGTTTATGTAACATAAATTCTTGAGTTCCCCAAAATCAAGATGAAAATCACTATTTCAAAATGAGTAATGAAAATAATGACTACCTGCTAACATGAATGTTTACCACATAAATTAAATTAGGAGTCCCAAGAGCTTCTTTGCATTAAACAGCAGCTATGTTTTGAGGTACTTGGGGGATTTTGGGTAGCAAGATTTCCATAATCTATGTTCAGCATTTTGAAAATACTGTATAATCTAATTTATTCATACAAAAGAAAAGTTTTAAGACAGTCACATTTAGGTCTATTTAGGTAACACACCACTCCATTAAGCATATCATCACTACCAGGAAGTTAATAAATATCAGAGCTACATATTTTACACATGTTGATTGCACTCTGGGGGCATATCACTTAGCCTGTGTGGACTTTAAATACAGTCCATGCACTGCATCAATCAGCGACCCCCCCTCTTCAAACTCTGTCACACAAGTCTCTGTTAAAGTGGAAGTGGCCGAGTGTGTATGCACAGGATATATCGGTCTGTACATACATGACCTAATCACTTGTGGTTAGGAAATGGCACAGCAGCCCTGACATATGGAACGCGTAACACAGCTTTAAGCAGCGGGTGAGCCACAGTTTCCAGCTTCGGGAGCCACGTAAAGAGAGGGAAGCCCTCTGTAAAGCTGTAATGGTGTGGCCGGTTGTGACTCCCTTGTAGGCTTGGTTGACTGCTCCCAACTGCACATTTCCTTTTCTTTTTTAATGGCATTTATCTTACTCCTTTGAGGGAAAGACAAAAATATATCTGCAACAATGCCAGAAACAATCCTGTAAAGTTAAGATAACCCACTTTAGCACTCCAACCCACCAAATGACTCTGTGCAGCCCATTTTTCCATGACACATTAACTACCCGCGGTAGTGGTCATGCATCCGTTTTTAGAAGAAACCAGTCTGAAATTGGTGCCTGTTGCAAAAGTTGTACAGGCTGCAAAGTGGGTGGTAAGGTGTCTTGTAATGTTGATAGCCATGAAATTGTTATGTCACCAACTTTATGTGCAGCACTTTACAATTTATTCCTCCAAAATAATGTTCTTTCAAGCTGTACGGATGTCTGCATAAAAGTGCTCCTCTCTAACGACGCTGAGATAAAACATGATGGGGATGGAAATCTGGACAAATGCTAAGTAGATCAGTAATATTTATGTGTTCTGTGAACGCATATGGCAACTGTTCTTACTGACTTAGATGCTGAAAGTTGGTCAGCTGAGCTACTTCTACTCATTAAAGTGTGGTTGGTTCCTAACATTAGTTAAAGGGTCAACTGCAGGATAATATTTTTCATTTTAGGTCACTCCGTCTATTGTCCCCCCAACTATATAACATGCAGACTTGCAAGTCTGCACTAAATTATATCAAACAACACAAATGCTCTCAGATGTGCCTTTGTTGGCCAAATACACTCATCTATGTGTGTGTCCATGATGAGAAAAAGTTCAACAACAACTGATCTGGACCATTATTTTCTTATGTCCCACAAAGTACATTGGGAATAGAGCAATATAGTCCCATAAAGAGCTAGAAGTGACTTCACTGGTGTGAGGCAAGCTGTGTATTTTGGGCATCGTAGCCATGCAGTTTCCTCTCAAAGGATTTGCCTTTATTAGCGCAAAGTGCCCTTGCATGCAGTATACGGGATTAATATCCAATTCAGGACTTAGAAGTATTTTAAAAGTGATAGGCAGAGTTTCCAGTCCTACTAGGGAACAAAGTACATTTCTCTTTCTATTTTGGCTGATGACATCACTACAAAAACAGTGGGGACTGAGATAAGAGATTGAATAAACAGTGATTACAGGCGACAGACTAGTTTGCAAGAGAGATGCCTGCTTGTTTCACTTAGCAACGTTGTGTTTCTACATACACAATCCATTCGAAGAACATTCAATTTTTCAACATATGCATGTTTCTAGATAAGGTGGGCATACTTTCTTTGCACAACTCTCTTATCCAGAGTCCTTGAAAAAAAATATGAAAGGTGATTAACATATTTTATCAACACTTCTTATAGCCAGTATATAACAAGGGCAAACCTTAAGTCAACAAAGCTAGACAGAAAAACAATCTGAGCACCTGGAAAACTTACAGACCTTCAAATAAAAAAGGGGTCTACAAAAACCTTTAGGGGGGATTAGACTTTGGTTTAAAGTATCTGTTGAATACACAATATGTCAGTGGTGAAAGAAGTACTCAGATATTTTACTTAAATTGAAAGTACTAACACAACAGTGTAGGAATACTCTGTGTTAAGTAAAAGTCATGCGTTCAGAATTAGATATGAATAAGCATCAAAGGCAGCACTGTCATGTTGCAGCTGGTGATGGAACGAACTTTAACAAATTCATATACTGCTGGGTAGCCGTATTTATGATAATACATCATAATTTATTAGTTCATTGTATTTTGTATGAATAGTCTAAAAACCTTTAAACTGTTAAATAAATGCAGTGCTGTGAAAAGCACAATATTTGCCCACAAAATGTAGTTACGTATAAAGTGACTTAGGATGGAATTACTGGAGTACAAGTTCCTCAAAATTGTACTTGAGTAAATATACGTATTGACTTTCCATCATTGCAAAATGTTAACAACTCAAACAGGATGTCCCTCTACTCTGACAACACCCTGGTTGAGTGGCACATCCTTTATTTTCAGTTTCATCAGGATACAGTTCACAAAAAAGTTTTTTGCAGAATTCATAATGAATAACAATTGTGCATTTGCTTCTTGAAACGTGGCCACAAAAAAACCCAACATGTCCTAATCTACCCAAACCACACTAATAATGAATTCTCGTGGATATCCTTATAATATTTTATTGAGTGTTGTTTGGTCTGGATCTAATTGCAACACATGGATCCAGTCTCATGTGTCCCCCCTTCCCACTCCCACACTTCAGCAGCTACTGAAGAAAGAAATGACAATCACTCTACTGCTGAGAAGTGACCCGCCCTACCACACTTACATCATGGCCCACAACCCAAGTGTACATGTGGAATTAGTGATCCCTGAGTGTATGTTTGTGTGTGTGGGGGGATTTCTGTATAAACTCTGTGGGACTGTAATTGCCTTTGGAAGCACGGGGAATTCCTTTAAATATATAAGAAAAAAAAAAACGAGTAGGGTAGGTGGTGGTGGTTTTGGTAAAGGGGAGGAGGGTTGGTAGTAGAGGAACCCCTTAATTAAAGGATTGTTCCATGCCAGTGGGCCATCTGTGTGGAAATGCCTGGCAGCTGCACACAGCAGTCATAACATACGTTCCCCTGGGGCTGTAGGCACTTTGGCTGGTGATGTATGCATGTGCCAGACGTACTGACCCCGCACTGTACTTAAAGCACTGCAACTACGTCCAACGGCAAACACGCAATGTACCTTGACATCATTTGAGCACTTTGTACCACATCTGAGTTTTGTATGTAGAAATATGAGATAGAAGTAGTTCTCCCCTTTCTAATATATATTTTACATTGCTGCCTTTGATCTTTGTAGTCTGTAGTGGTTCATTACAACAGTAATTGATAAAATAAAAAAATCTTGAAAGAATGGCAGACTATCCACAAGTGCTCCTCATTTGAAGAGAAATATTGCTTATATCGAGTCTGAAACAAATGCACTTAGTCCTGATAAGCATATTTGACACTTGAATAAATGGTTTTTGGTTGATCAAAGATACATATTTACAAATAGAGCATCTTAATCAAAAAGATCCTGGTCGGAAACATCTTCATTATTAGTTTACAGTATTTCTCATCTAATCTGGTGAGATCATTTTCAGAGGTCAACATCAACATTTGGCTGCGTGTCAGTCTTTTCCCAGTACTTCCCAGAGGACTTAATAGGCCATACGGTACACCCTCAAATACGATGGAAACTTTTTGAAATTCACTGATTGTTAAACTCAAGGTCCAATATTTACAGCAGTAACTCAGGTTTCCAAACCATAGGAGAATTAGTTGGCAACAAGGGAACAAAGAAAAATGTAACCACAGGTATTTCTGACTGCCAACCTGAGAGAGTTAAAGTAATGTTTTTTATGATGTGTTAAATTTTCCATGACATTAAAACTTTAGTCCTCCTCTGAAATGCAGGGAAAATAACAGTGTTTATGATGTGTCAGTGCTTGGAGAAGTGGGCCCAGTGGGTATTGATAGTGGGTGTGTAGAGTTTCTTTAGCACCTTTCATATATAACATAAGCAAAGGAAAAAAAAGACTGACATTTTAGGTTTACCAATGATTTAAATACGTGTTTCTCTAAAATTCTCTGGAAAGTTAATTAAAAAAAATAATTAAAAAAAGTAAAGTGGCATAGAAAACGCAACTGCAGAGGGAAAGTAACAATCTCGCAATAATTACATTTATGTTTTTGGTGGCAGTTTTTCTCTTCTATGTATGTGCAAGTTCTGAATTGGATTGCTCAAAGATCACGTTTGCTTTGTGTTTATTTTTTTACAGGTTGAAGCTGTTAATTGATCAGGAAAAGGCCTACCAAGAAAGAAAGGACGAAGACAACAATAAAAAGGTCACAAGTCTGAAGGAGGAGCTGACAAAACTGAAGTCATTTGCGTTGATGGTTGTAGATGAACAGCAGCGTCTCACTGAGCAGCTGAATCAACAAACAGCTAAGGTCCAAGATTTGAGTGCCAGTGCTTCACAAGCCCAGGAGGAGCTGATCTCAGCTAATGCCCGTCTGCAGGAAGAGGAGCAAAAGGTCTTTCGCTTGGAGGCTGAACTGCGTGACCAAACCGGTCGATACCATCAGGAGCAAGAGGCCATGACTGCCAAACTGACAGGCGAGGATGCCCAAAACAGGCAGCTGCGCCAGAAACTGTCAACTCTCAGCAGGCAGCTCGATGAGCTGGAGGAGACCAACAAGACCCTGCGCAGGGCTGAGGAGGAACTGCAGGAGCTGAGGGACAAAATTAGCCGTGGTGAGTGTGGAAACTCTAGCCTCATGTCTGAGATTGAAGAGTTACGGAAAAGGGTACTTGAAATGGAGGGAAAGGACGAAGAGTTGATCAGAATGGAGGACCACTGCAGGGACCTCAACAAGAAACTGGAGAAAGAGGCAAATCAAAGCCGAAGCCTGAAGGCTGAAGTGGATAAACTGAACCACAGAATTATGGACTTAGAGAAATTAGAGGATGCATTCAGCAAGAGCAAACTAGAATGCAGTTCACTCAAAAGTAACTTGGAGAAGGAGAGGATGGTGTCAAAGGTTCTGACCAGTGAGCTGGAGGTCCTGAAAGTCAGGGTCCACGAACTGGAGGCTGCTGAAAGCCAACTTGGAAAGACAGAGCTGACACTGAAGGAAGACCTGACCAAGTTAAAGACTCTGACTGTCATGCTGGTGGATGAGAGGAAGGCAATGGCAGAGAAGCTAAAGCAAATGGAAAACAAGGTCCAGAACAGCACTGGCAAACTTCAGGCTGAACAGGACAAAGTCACGTCAGTCACAGAGAAGCTCATTGACGAGAGCAAGAAAGCACTGAGGTCAAAGGCTGAGCTGGAGGAGAAAATGTGCAGCGCTACAAAAGAGAGGGATGACTTGAAGGCCATGCTGAGGGCTGAGGAGGAGAAAAGCAACGAGTTGGAGTCTAAGATAAATATGATGAAGAAAAGGTTGCAATCGCTTGAGACCATAGAAAGAGAACACCTGAGAAACAAAGCTAAAGAGGTGCACATCAAAACACCCGTTGCTAACCGCTTCCAACAGGAGGACAACAAAGTAAAGGATTTGACGCAGGAGGTTGAACGCCTCAGACGCAAATTAAAGGACATGAAGGTGGTAGAAGGTGACAACTTTAAAACAGAGGAGTTTGAATCACTGGAGAAAAGATTCACCAACGAACAAGAGAAAGCGAAAGCCCTGATGGAGGAGCTGGAAATATCCAGAAACGAACTTTCAAAGTACCAACTGGCTGAAAAGAAAGAGTGCAACCAAGAGCATGTTCTTTATAAACGCTTGAAGGAGGAGGAGGCAAAGTCTAGTCATTTGACCAGAGAGGTAGCAGCTCTGAAAGAGAAGATCCATGATTACATGGGAACAGAGGACTCCATTTGCCGCATGAAAACCGACCACTCTACACTGCAAAGAAAACTGACCCAGCAGGAAGTCAGAAACAAAGAACTGGCCAGAGAGATGGAGACACTCACAAGAGAGCTTGAGAGGTACAGACGCTTTAGCAAAAGTCTTCGCCCTGGCATGAATGGAAGGCGCTTTTCAGACCTTCATGTTTCCACCAAGGAAGTTCAGACAGAGCCACTTGACCTCATGTCTCCCAACTGTAAGACAATGGCTCCACTGGAACGTGCTGTGGTGAACGGGAAGCTGTACGACGAGAGCGAAGCTGAAGATAACGCCAATTACAGCAACGAGCTTCAGCTTACCACATGCAGCCCCTCACTTATCAATAATGTAAATAATCTGAACAACAACATGAGAAGAGCGCGAGTCCCGTTCCTTAAAAACAAAGACACCGCCCATCAGGTGAATGGAAAAGTGCAACCACGGCAGAATGGCAACCACGTTCAGCCGGGAGACGTTGTGTTGACCCACAGCCCTGGGCAGCCTCTGCACATTAAAGTGACTCCTGACCACGGACATAACACAGCAATGCTAGAGATCACCAGCCCGACCACAGAAAACACCCAGTCATTCACCAGCACTGCCGTCATACCCACAAGTGGAGGTCCACCCAAACAGAGAATTACAATCATCCAGAATGCTTCCATATCCCCGACTGCAAAATCCATTTCCCCAACGACAAAATCCAAAGGTTCCCCAATATCTGACGAACCGTGTTCACCAGACAGGGCCCTATCACCTTTCACTATGGCCACATACTCAAGAGCAATGACTCCAGACTCTTGTGGCTCTGTAACCCCAGACAGAGCCATGTCACCCATACAAATTGTGTCGGTCACAACAGGCACCCCTGACCGCTCCCTCTCCACAGAGCCGGTGGAGGTTGTTGGAGGGCACGCCGTCTTCCGTGTGACCCCAGAAAGGCAAACCAACTGGCAGGTCCAGAGGTCGAACAGCTCTGGACCAAATGTCATCACCACAGAGGACAACAAAATCCACATTCACTTAGGGAGCCCTTTCATTCAGAGCATCAGCACTCCAACTCAAACACTGAGTCCATGTCCCACGCCTGGACTCCAGGAGCAAAGGACTCAGGTGCTTGCAAACTGCAGTACTCCTACTGCCAAAGGCAACAGCAAAATCACAAGTAGCATCATGATTAAGCCCACCTCCACCCCAATCCAAAGGCCATCACAAATTACAGTAAGTAATGCCTATGACTGACCTGATAACCCCCGAAACCCTCCATCCCATCCTTTGTTACTGAATCCTGCCCATGAGATCCAAAACAACCTTAAACCCTTATACCCCAACTCTATACCCTGATGCATTTACATGTCTGTTTTACTTGATTTATGAGCTTAAACTGGGGTTTGAATGTTTTCCTTTTTATTTGGGTTGGTTTGCTTGGTTCTGTGTGATTAAGTTCAAACAATTGTTTGCCTGCATGAGAAAACAATACCATTTGAAAGCACTAGAAAATTTGATTTAATTTGACATAACACCAGGTTTAACTTATGTGCACTTACTGTATTGTACTCAGTGGCCACTTTGCCATGTAGCCAGGCTATTCACACTGATGTATCATACCAGTTTTTATACTTCATATTACACATACTGCATTATGATTAAGTTGTTTGGTTTTCTGAGAATTAAAGTGTGCAAAACAAAGTGTTTTATAGTTTGTCATCCATGCTTGCAATTTCATTTATTCACTAAATCCAGCATGTTTTGAATGTGTAAAATTAAAAATAATCTGAGGAAAATACGATTAGATTGAAATCAGTTCTTTGATTTGATTTTTGGTGCATGCACAGTAACTTTTTAACACGTGTTTATGTTACACAGTGTGTAGTCAGAAGATTATAATTCACTTTCTCAGATTTGAAACATGAAGACTGTCAACACTTTGTTAGACCTAATTAAATAATACCCAAGTGGAAGAGTTGTCTGAAAAACCTTTGTGCTCATACTTGACCAGATTACAAGTCAAAAAACCTCCTGGGATTCTCACATGTGTTTGCTTGCTTGAGTTAAAATCATAGGCTGATGTCATAGTTTCTTCTTACATCCAGTGACCGAGAATGAAAACCAGCGTGATGTGAGCTTGGTGTTCTCTTGAATGATACAACGGAAACTCTGCTTGAAACCTTTAAACCTCAGAGTTGTGCTCCATAACACTGCTGTCGAGGTGGATCTATTTAAAAGAGTACAAGATTTTGTGGAATTAAAGTTGCTCTTCACCAGCGGACTTTCATATATTACTAAAACATGGTTAGGACGGTAGATTACTGAAACATGGTTACAATTCAATGGACCATTAAAACGTTACAGATGTTTAAAAGTTTAAATTATCTCTTGCTTAAATGCATCACAGTGTAAAGGGTGCTTCAACACAGTGACTTTATCCCTACTGGTTGCTGGGGCACTGTTCTGAAAATTAATTTGTTTTGATCCATCTGGGATCCACAAAGTACGACAAAGAACATCCTTAAAATAACATCTTTCAGTGCTGGAAATTAAGAGAAAAACCGCACTTCGCTGCCCATTTCTGGGAGCGCTGCCACCAAATATTGCACCCCAGGAAACAACTGTAAACATCAAAAAGCTCTTTCAGAAAACCTGATACAATGTCTGGGTTTCAGAAACACTAATGTATTTGTTGATAGCTTAACCTCAGTGGTCTTTTAGCAGAAAGTCTCACTTAGCTTGTTTTAGTAACCCAAAACGTCTGTTTTATTTTCTTTCTCTCATGAATCATGTCCTTTGGAATGAGTCATCAGTACAACTTACGCATGTTCCTCCATGTATATGCATTCTTCTACATGTGGTTTTATGTGCCCACAGTGGAAATGTTACCAAATACGTGTGATTCGTTTAAATTAAATCTGTACCGAAGGTCAGAACAAGATGATGAGCGGATGGAGACTGAAAGACAGGAATGGAAGGGATATGGGAGAGGAAGAGAGAGGATACAGGGTGGAAGATGTGGGATGATATTATCTGTTGCGGTACATCCATTAATGTTATGTGTCAATACAAAGCTAATGTAAAAAAGAAAATCTTAAAGAGAGAAGAATTGCCAAATTGAATAGCAACTGCAAGTTTTTCTTTCAGTAGTTTTTGGTATATCTGAATAAAAAGTAAGTCATAAGAGTAAAGTAAGTATAGAAATATGTAAGAGTTGCCATTAACTATGATAACTTGAAGCCACTGGGAGGTCTGAATATGTACTGTAGTGGTACTTCACATGCATGACGCATACACAAGCAACCATACATTTCAAACAAAGAGTTAATTGTTTTATTTTAGTGTTTCAGGTGGATTAGCT
Source organism: Lateolabrax maculatus (assembly GCA_031216445.1). Lineage (NCBI taxonomy): Eukaryota > Metazoa > Chordata > Actinopteri > Acropomatiformes > Lateolabracidae > Lateolabrax > Lateolabrax maculatus. The sequence goes on along the minus strand of CM062215.1, from coordinate 5,032,566 downwards.
GGTTTTTTAAAGAATGCCTGCAGAGGAAGTTGATACGCACTGTATATACGTCTTGTTGGTTCAATATAGCAACAGAAGTTGGTGTTCTTTGCTTCATACTCATCCAGAATGCTTTTTTATTTCAAGATCAAGCCAATTTAGTTAAGTCGCTAACAATGCTGGCTCCAGGCAAGAAGCAGCAGCCACATTAGAGGATTACTGTTCAAAGACATGTCACATGTCACCATCCGTCCTCCCTCTTTTCCCAAACTTGTACATTTTTCCAAAACTCACAGGCTAAAAAAAAAAGAAAAAAAAAAAATCAAAGGAGCTTGAATTAGATGCAACATTTCTCTTTAATGGACAACAAGCAGACGGGTATCTTTGTGGTGGACAGAGCTGAGCGGATACTTTCTCCAAAATACTATAAAGCAAGAACCAAGTCCTCTGTGTCATGTAGATGGAGCAAGACAACTGCTGCAGGGAAGTAAAGTGGCGAACCCAACCCAAACACGCACACACACACACAAACACACACAAACACACACACAAACCAGTGTGACAACGAGGAGATGATTAAATCAAGCATTAAATTAAATGAGTGTGAAGGAGCGCAGCTGGAGAAACCGGATCCAAAGTAGTCTGGGCGCGATGAAATGATGCAGGGCCTAAACAAGATGCTATTCATTAGACCACTGCTTGAGAAACCATCCAGCAGCTGGGATTGCTGTCTGCGACCTCAAATACCCCCTGACTCACTTTAGACTTAGTTGATTCATAAACGGTACTCATCTGCTTTAGCCAAGGAAGACCGATCTGCACACGGTACCCCTGCCAGACTGATAAAATGAGTATCAAGTGACACGCTGGAAGCCAAAAGGTATTTGAAAAGCGTACAGTGATGCTTGCTTCTGTTGGCTGAGCGGTTGTAATCACACTAAACTACTAAATGATACTGCTGATTAAAAGCAGCAATTTTGGGGTGAAGTAAAACATCAAAAACACAAAACATCGTGATGTAATTTTAAACAATCAGCTACTGATGTGAATCAGGTCCAGCCAAGAAAGGCTAATTACCACACAGCATGCCAGAAAGAAAAAGTTGTGCATCACGCTGCAGGCGAGGGCGGATTTCCTCATTTCATTTTCCTCATCGTGCAATAATTGCAGAGGAATTCGCTCACCTTAACTGACGGGCACAATAAAACCAGGGAAGGACAATAAAGAGTGGTATGGGGGCTTTCTCTAAACAAAAGGCCTCATACTGCGTGTGAGTGCGAGAGGGCCGTCGCTGTGAAAGTAGCCTCTCTCACACGCCAAAACAAAACCTTGTGTTTGGTTGCCATAGGAACAGCCGGGCCGGTATTGCAGGGCGCGGGGCAGAGGAAGTGCTTAGCTGAACTCCTGCTGCACCGCTGATATACGAGAGAACAAAGCCGCACATTAAGGCCTCTTTCCATGTAAAATCAACAGCACTCCCATGATGTGGAGCCCATACAGATTTTCTGGCCCATTAGCTCTGCTGAAGCACAGGCTCCACTTATTCTGAAATTTATACCCCGTATGAATATTTAAGGATGTAGTTCACTGCAGATTTTTGTTAATTCTCAAAACCTCAAGCCACACATGAACATATCCAAGTGCTTTTTTCTCAAGCGAGAGGTTTGGTGTTCAGTGCGTTGCTTGGGAATAAAGTCAGTGGGTGTAATGAGACTCATGGAAATACTGGAAAGTTTCTGTTTCACTCAGCTGCAGAAATGTGGACCACATCAATGACATATTTTGTCAAAGAAGTAGCTTCGATTTCTGACTCTAATTAACAATCCGGCCCCGAAAATAGAAGTCTCTGCTGCAAAATGCTTTTTTGTTTCGAACAGTGTACAAGGGCATCTTCACAGCAAATTCTGCAAAATGCAATTACCTTTTGTAAAAGTAGGTGCTAAAGAAAAGGAAGAACTAAGCTGTGACTTTGTGATTGAAAATGAAACTATGTGCCAATTCCATCCCTTGATATCTTTGAAGAAAATAATTGCCTGCTAACGACTGCCATAGAGTAATTTAGTCTCTGGAGCAGGAAAACTCCAGAGACTAATTTATAGATATAGAGAAAGAAATACAGTATAAAAACAAGGACAAAATCCTAGAAACACAAAGTGTCTACTGCATTAGATGACCACGAGTGAGGTACACGCAAAAGTACTTTAGATAATTGCGGATATCCATCATATAGTATGAGCTGTTTGTATAAAACACTGTGTCCTGCTCATTCATTTGCAAGAAGTACACAAAACATACTAGAAATTAATGAGCTGTGTATATGGCTCAGTGTTGCTGAGGTTACTCATAATCGTGGAAACATCTTATCACGGTGACTGTAAACAGGATATGTTTTCTACTGTACGAGGGCCAATCCAGAGGTGATGCACCTCAGTATCCTGGCATGTTGCTGCGCACGTAAACACACTGATTTAAAAGTGATTGCACAGTAAGCAGAGCACTAAGTTGTTTAAGAATCTGAGAAATGTGATGTTTCCCACGATGTTTCCCTTTTCTTGTTTACAGATTGTGCTGCAAAACCCAAACACTAAGCAACAGACTCACACTGTTTTTAATAATGGGAGAAACTGGGACTATATTTGGGACAAATTTGGGAGAGGACGGCAATCACTTTCATTGGTCTTTCACACAATACAGGTCGTAAATAATTAGAACAAAAGCATTTCTAGAGCTACAACTAACTATTTTTGTGTAACTGATTAACCAACTAACTGCTGCAGCGTCACACGTTTCACCTTATTTTAATTTTTCTTTGGAAAAAGCACACTTATAGGACACTGAAGGGTGTAGAAAAAGAGTGCAGCAGTCTTGCAGTTAAGTTTGGCACTGTGGTCACTTACTGTCTACAATATATGATCTGAGATCATCTAGTGGCCATTGTCAGTATTGCATCAGATCTTGACTGAGCTATTTGAAACAATTCAGTCAAAATCATGGTGTGACTGTGCATACGGTATAACTCCATCCTGTATACTGTGTATCCCATTTTCTCCCCACCTCCTCCTCCTTTTCCTTGCTCTAAGTCACAGTACAGTCTTTGAAACTACAGTATTACGACTCTTTGTCAGACTTTATTTCACTGTTTGTCTGTGTTTTTCCACAGATACCTCTAGAAGCATTCCGACGACCAGGACCGACAAGAATCCCCAAACCGAAGGGCTACAGCTCCCAGAAAGGTACAAACCTGGGACTGCCGAGCAAGAGTCAGCCGCTACAGAATCATCCAGCCACTGGGAAAGAGCAGCCCACACACACGCCTGCAGCACACAACAACAACAACAACCCACATCTAGTGAACCGCAGACTGTGATATCAGCGATACTTGTTATTTAAATCTTTTAGGGCAGAAAAGCGGCTTACAGTATATTTCACCTTCACTAAAAATATCCTTATAGTTACTTCAGAAATGTCTAAATGTGTCTAGAAATCTAAAATTATTTGCAAAATAAAAATAACCGTTAAAAGTACTGCTTTATTCTTTTCTAATATTTTAAGAAAACAACTGTTCTACTATTTCCTTATCCTTATCTGTGGTGCTCTGAAGATGTGTACACACTGTGTTAGATGTAAATAAACATATAAAACATTTAAGAAAGTAGTTGTTCAGTTCATATTTACTGTCAGATTTTTGTGAAGAGGTCACTGTGATTAATAATAAATTAAACTAAACTAAATTAAAGAATAATAGTAAAAGAATAAGTATTTATGTGGTTATGTTGTTGAAAGAAAATTAATGTTTTTTTGTGTTGTCAGCATTTGTATTGATCTTTATTAATCACACAGCCATTTATCCATTTCTAGGGATGGAACACATGGTTATTTTTTAATTAAGTGGCAATAATGTACATAAGTGTATAAGCGATGTGTTGTAATGCAGCTCCTTGTTAGTGATAATCTCTAAAATGTGACATTTGTGTTATTTTTGGTTATCAATAAAGACTTTTTATACCTGGAACAAGAGAAATGCCTCTGATCTGATTTTAAATAACTCTGATACCTTGATTCTGTATATATTGATAAAATAATAAATACCGTAATACAATTAGTAAATCAAAGCTAATTAAAAAAATGAAGTTGAAAAAATAACATTGCAACATTTTGCTTTATTAACACTGAAAATTTGGAATATACGTATGTCAATAATTTGGAAATATAAGAAACAATAACAAAAGAACTGAGAATATGATATTAATAAGGTAACATGACAGGTGATTAGTTTTCAAAGATATCATATAAAGAGCTGACATTTAAAGGGCTGATTGTGGAAGAGGAATGCTTGTGATGCTGGGGTTGATTAACTAATGTTACTGGTTTAATCAAAGAGGTGAATACAGAACATATAGTCTGAAGGTCGGCTCCAGAACAAATTAAACAGGTGGCAATTTGTTTGTTTGTGTTTGTGATCATGATAAAAGTAAAACCCACAACATTCACGGTGTACAGCAAGTACACATAGACGACAACACAAACCATTTTCTAATGTCCACTGAGATTGTCGACATACTGTACATAAAACAACTCATAAAAAAGCTAATAAAAACTGCAACGAAACCACAACAGCAGTTTTTAACTTAAGCTATAAAAGATTTAGAGTGCAAGAGTACAGAAATAACGACTAGATTTTAATGAGCAACATTAATTATGCCGCACTGTCAAAGTACTGTAAAGCTTTTCGCCGTTTTTTCAACAGTATTTTGTTCAGGTATTATGTGTATTCAAATATACATGTATATCCATAGGGGACGCATGCAGTATCAGGAAGTTGTGAATGTATAGAGATTCATAGTAACCAAGATACCGGTTGACATGTACTGTAATACGATGCACCTTCGAGCTAATAGAAAGCTTTTACGTTTCCACGTAAAAAAGACCAACAGTGGTGTCCAAACCTCTTCTTGTCCTGGCGGTGTATCGTCTCGGAGCCGTCACTGATGTCCTGTCAGAGCAGATTTTATGGCTGATCGCAGCACGGACAGGAAGTGCTCTCTCTCCTCACCTCTTTCTGTGGCACAAGCCCAGGAACGACAAGGACCGTCGAGGACAAAGGCATGACACACATCTACAGAGAAAGACATTAATATACATGTAACTTTCAGAATTTATCAAAGACTTCGATGATAATACATTAAAGATTATCAAAGCTGTGGCAATATTCAGAATTTATTGTATTCTTTATATGGTAAAGACTCACAGCGTGTATGTGTGATCTCTCTGACAGCCAGGCTGGCGAGAGCCACGGAGGCCAGGAAAGTGTGTGTGCTCCGATGAGCCAACGAGAAAGGTGTGTGATGCACATTTCGCCGCGTCAGCACCAAAGCATCGTTAAACAGGAACAGGCCCACGTCGGACACCTGTTCGTAGGTCCTGATCATGAACACACACACAATAATGACTTGATTAGATATACAAGCTTGCTCTAACTCTGTTATTTAAAACTTACATTACTTAATTGTGCATGTTTCCCAATTTATAGTATTTCTATTATATAGCATACTATGGTCAAAGTATCAGTTTCACATGTAGCTGTAAGACCATAGCTTGGTAAATATTAAAAAATATGAAATTATTCAAAGGTTGCTTTATTATACAGGAAGGGAAGGGAAGTGAAGGGAACATTTCTGGATATAAGCTGATAGAAATCACCACTCTGAACATAAGGCATCAACATGAATAATTAGTGTTGTTACCTGAGCGAGTCTGGAATCTGTTCATCGGGGCTCCTGAGCAAAGCAGCATCCTGCGTTATTATCAGCTGCCTGTTTCCTTCACTGAGGTTCTACACACACGCACAGGACACACACCATGTTCGTATTAAAATACTTGTCAATTTTGTGTGAGTATGTGTGTGGAAAAAAAAAAACAGGGAGAAAGAGCAGTGTTTTTACTGGACAGCCTTGGATCATCTGCTGTGTTTCCTCCATCAGCGTGTCTCTCTCGGAGTTACGCTTTAACTGAAACAGAAGAACACATCTGTGTGTTCATTAAACACAGAAATGCTACAGATTCTACATTTAAAATTAGCATTTGGTACCGACTCAAGTCTCTGTGAGTGTTGTACCTTCTGTATGAATTCTCTGAATTGTAGCAGGGTGTTGAGGGCTGAGGAGAGGTGTGTGTGGTCCGGGTGCCCGGGTTGTGTGTGTAAAGACAGAGCCTGAAGCAGAGTCACATACTCCTGTATTCTCCACACTGGACACAGCAGCAGCTCCTGTAGGCTTCACAAACACACGCATACAAACATGTTTGGAAACACTACGCTTTAATAAATAAAAGATGTTAAGAAGTGTATGTGTGTGTGCTATTACCTCAGCATGTGTGTTGCAAGAGTTCTCTCTGCTCTCTTCAGGAAAGCCCGAAATGGAGGCTTTGTCTCCCTGCACTGACACACAGAAATTAAAACTATATATTTAATTTGATTTAATAATCAAACTGTGTGTTTGAAACAGACTGAGGCAAATACTTTCTCGTAGTGCTGTACGCTTTAGAACTAGTTGCTTTGAGGTGCCTGATGCATGGCACAAACACATTTCTGACTTTACCTTGTCGATGGTCCGGAGGGCAGTGGTGTAGTTGTTGAGGTAGTTGGTGTAGACTCTGAGTTTTGAGCACAGTTTTACAAACACATCTCCAATACACTGATCTGCACTCCACTGCTGCAGCCGGGCTTGTAAGTCTACCTGAAACACTCTGCAACAAACACATACACATCTATCATGTCATGTCCACACAGAGGGATGCAAATGTGTGTGTGTGTGTGTGCGCACGCGCGGTGTGTACTTGTTAAGCTCCAGTATTTGTGTGACGGGGCTGAGGACAATGTGGAGGTCAGCGTAGCTGAGAATGGCTCTGTTGGAGTTCAGAGCTGCTGTAAGAGGCTCCTGGTACACCTTCAGCACAAAGGAAGAACAGATGTCGATTAAATACCTTGTTATTCTAATATTCAAAGTGCACTTCTTCTCTCAGACATCAACATGGACTCTTCTTGAACCGAAATGGACAAACACAACACTTGCTGGGTTGGTGGTTGTTCTGAAAACTCAATTATCTCTTTCACCTATTTTCAATTTCCTTTTGGTTTGTATTGTAATAGTTAATTAATTTTCAAGTTCAAAAACAGAAGCCGTACCTTCAGCACGGCGCCCAGTCTCCCAAGATAAATACACTCGCTGTGGTGCAGCTCTCTGGCAACTGCACCTCTCCAATCTAACGCTGTCTAAAGACAGAAAGAGAGAAACGAGTTGTAAGGATGAAGTGTGCTCCTTCAACCCTCTCTGAGTGGACTCAGTTCAAGGCACACACCTGTGGTAGCTCAGCTATCCGGCTGGAGCATTTCTGTGAGCTATGTGGCGCTAAAGAGAAATCTGCTCCTTTGTTTTCCTCTGCACTAGTCATTTCTCCGTCCTTCTCCTCACTCCATTTCGTCAGGAAGACGGCAAGAAACTCCAAAGGTCTGGTCTGAATATGTGAGAGGAGACGTACAGAAAGACAAACTCAGACTGGCAGGCTGTCATGCACAGTTTATGGAACAGAGGAGAACATGAAAAACATTGGATCATCTCAGTTTTTTGTGTATTACAAAGACTCCTTTACAGTAATCCCCACCTCTTCTTGTCTTGTAAGAGCAGTGAGTCCTTCAGTCAGAGCCTCGTTTAGATCTTTGGACACACAAAGCTCCTCAAGGCAGATTTTCTCCCACAGAAAATGACCTATAAATATATTAACAGATTCTTCAGAAGGTTTACAGGACATAGAGTATGCAGGCATTTGTTTAAACCTGCCGATGGTCCAGCTGTGTGTGCCTGCATGTAAATCTACATGTATGTGAAACCCACCCAGAGCTCGGCCCCTGGCCTGGAGGCTGATCCGCTGTAGCTGTGGCCCCAGGCAGCCCCTCAGCTCCCCAAGAGCCTCCTCCATCCACTGAGCCTGTCTGCACCAGCCCTGCAGTACGCTCTCACACACAAACTGCAGTGCCGGGGCTGCTGGCTGCTGGTTCGAGAGTCCGGTGCACAGGCTGCCGTCAGACCACTCGCTCAGGACTGGGAAAAAAACAAAGACATATGCTTAAGCTTAATTTTACACTTGGTGGTAGGTAGTGTAGGCCGCTGAATAATAAAGATAAAGTATGTAATCATTAAAATGAATTTATTATTAAGATCAGTCCTGGTTGATTTGGCAACGCTTTTGGTTACCTTAGTAACAGCAAATGCGGTTTAATACTACAGCAAAAACTCCTTGAGCAGCTACTTTGTGAAAAAAATCCAGAAAATTACATTTCTTTCTTGTTTTGTAACAGCTCTGATACGTTGTAAAGAGAGTGAAGAGGAAACAGTCAGGCTGATAATAATTTAATAAGATTAGACTGGATTACATGTATGTGAAGGCATTTAGAATTCAGCGCGTGAATAGCGGACAATGAACAATGAAAACTACTATATAGAGAATTAATTACTGAATGTAAATACGTTGAATAGCTATTGCTGGAAAAGTGCGGACCATAAATAGTATCAAAAATGGGGTTTGATTTAATGAAAAACTTAAGGATCATAACTTTAATTATTTCAAGAAAGTCAAGACAACCCATTGAGCCAAGAATCACATCAGAGAGAAGATATTTCTGGGAGGTGTTAGTGGTAGTTTTCAGGTCACACAGAGCGTATTCCTAAACCGGGGGCTCTTGACAAACATTTCAGTTTCTCAGTCGAGTCATTCTTGTGCAAGGGTGACTCACTGTTCTGGAAACTTCCGGTGGCAAGACCCATTGGCGCCCGAACCTCCAGACCAGTCAGAGTAGAGAGAGTCTGGATGAGAGCCACTCCTGATGCTGAGGAAGAAAGAGAAGACAGACAATGTAAGAGGAAGTGAGCGAGACAGATGCAGAAACAGTGATGGAAATACAGATTACAGAGAAGTGTGTGTGTCCTAACATCTGTGTCTACCTACCAGATGCAGCCAGCGGGGCGAAGATGTCAATCCCTCCTCCTTCCTCAGCTGGTGCCACCCAGCCGCACAGTTTTTCCCAGAATTCTCTATGGTCCGGGGTCAGCAGAGTCCTCTCTGACAGGTTACTACCTGAAGGGTCAAAGGTAAAGCAAAGTGAAGAAGTAGGTTCCCTGATAAGTGAACTTTTCATAAATTAAGATTTTAAATAGTTTTCAGGTTGAGATACATGTATTTTCAACTTGATCAGGTTTGAATGGTTAGTTGACTAACATGTGAATGTCTCATGGCCTGAAGTTAACACCAAAAATATAAATAATTTTCCAGTGAAATATGCTCCTGAATGCCAACTTCATGGGCAAAAAGTAAAACTATGACTAAGTAAGTTAATCATTGTGCCAGAGAGTTCTTTGCATGTATCCAGAAAACTCAAGTTAAAAACAGGAGACAGTTTTTTCTTGAATCATTCAATTAAAACCAGAGCTCACTGAGGTCCATACATAATGTAAAATTAATGTTAAGATTTATGACACTCTGTGGCCAACTCTGTGCTCTGGATTTAAAAAAAAAAAGGGTTGTATCATAATAAAATGAGCCATGAAATGATTTTAGCAGATGTGCTTTACAGCATCCTCAGAGATAAACTTCTAGCACTCGCTCCAGTTGGACTGGAACTAACGCTGGCAGTCTTTCCACACATTAAGATACACGGGATTATTAATTCTCACTGTGAAGCAGATGGATTTCCTCCGTTCCTCCTGGAGCTAGTAGGCCCAGCCTCTGAGCTCTCTGCCCAGAAATCGCCCTCTCCACCTGGGTTAACAGAGCGGAGAGAGTCCCCCTGTGGTCGTACAGAACCACAATCACTCCTGCCTTCACACCACTCAGCACCAGCTAGATTGAGCACAGGGAGAAAGAAAAACAGCAGACAGGGAGAAATATTATATGTTCATCTTCCCACTGTGCCTTTTTCTTTTTACACTCACTGTACTGTCTTTTACTCTCTTCTAGCTCATACAATATAGATGGTGATTTGGATTGATGGACTATTTATTACTCTTATACCTCATAGGCAGGAGTTCTATTGGAGATCAGCAGGAAGAGGACAGGAGGTGGCAGATGGACGGGGGGGACTGTGTGTGGCAGTGCAGGTCTGTAGGTGAAGGAGGTCAGCGCTCCACTGGCTTTGTACAGTCTTTCACTGAGAGACAAGATAGAGGTTTGGTTAGCACTCGTGTCACAGCTTTAGTACACAAAAAAGCCTCATTAAAGGAATAGTTAAAGGGAATACGCTTCAGATTAGAAAATCTATACTACTTTCATGTCTGTATTGTATCTTAAAACACAGGTAACTCATATAATGAAGGGTGTAGACAATCACCTGCTAGGACTGGAGGCCAAGCTCGGAGCCGCGGTCATTGGCTGTCCCCTGTCCAGGCTGAGAGAGAGGCTGGGGGACCCAACAGTCCTCGGAGGCCAGGAGAGTGAGGGCCACGAGCTGAATGTTACTCCAGAGCTGGGCCTCCCCGTCTGGGTACTTCCACCTCTGGCTCCTACTGGCTTTGTGTAGCTGCCCCAGGCTTTCCTGGCTCTCATAGATAACCCTGCAAATATCCCAGATATAGATCAGCAGGAAAGACCAAGGTCAAGAGATAATAGTTGATAAGTCTATTTCCACTCACTCTTCTCTTCCTGTAGTTTGTCTCTGATCATCTGCCTGATCCTCCTCTCCTTCCGCCTCTCTTCTTCCTCCTCCGTCACCCCCGTGCTTTGCTGGTTGAGGGTCCCGTACTGCTCGGCCGCCTCCCGGGGGGTGAGCCAGTCCAGTGTGGAGACGCAGGAGACATAGTGGTTCTTCCACGCACCAAATTCTCTCTCTCCTGGAGTGTAGGGAAGGAACCAGCCTCTTCTGATGCACCGGCCGGCCCAGAGACAGTCCTGGGAAGAAAGAGGCAAAGGAAAGAAACAGGAAAGCAAGAAAATGTCTTCATGTAAGTCGTTGGAAACTCCTAACATTCAACTGGTCTTATCCTCTCTTTGTGTTTAATGGTCCACAATTAAATTCTCTCTTCTGGGCCTCTCACCTGCTCAGCAAGGACCCTCCAGTGCCAGCTGACTTGGGCGGCGGAGCAGAGGTCACGAGGGGACAGGAATGACATCACATACAGGGACAGGAACCGTGGCAACACCGCCGTGAAGTCCACATGAGCCACGGGAACCGTCTCGATCAGCAAATCCCTACAGTACCTGCTCAGATCGTCAGAGGTTTTCATTATAAAGCCTGCAAGTCTGTCAAACAAACGTGGACAAACAAAAAAATAAGAGGTAGAATAAGGACCTTACTTGAGCTGTGAGTTGGAGCAGCGTGTGAGCAGAGAGTGCAACAGGTGTTTCCTCTGTCTGTCAGTCCACAGATCAAACCAGTGGAGCACAAGGTTCATCCGCTCCTCGAATAACTGGGAGTGAATGTGGAAACGACCCCAACACACTTTGTAAAGTTAGTGATGAACGTATATGGAAGGTGCTGCTCTGCCAAAAGCTACAAAACTGGCTTCCAAAACGCTGATGAAGACCGTGGGAGTGGCAAAACTCCACGTAATTAATAAAAAAAACAACAAAAAAATATGTAAGAATGATGGTGTGATAATGGCTGATGGTCTATTGGGGCCATTAATGAAAGAATCAAGTCAGGTCAAGTCTTTTCTAAATGTTTGGAGCGCTGCCCTTTTGTGTTCTGTGTGTGTTTTAGGGGGAAACGAGGCTTCATCTCCGTCTAAGTTTATTCTTTACAAACCCATCCTTCATCCAAGAAACCACAAAGCATTTCCTACTATATGCAGTGGAATTTAGTGAGGATTTAGAGATAAGAGAAGCACATAAGGCCCATGGGTGAAAGTCAACTCAAGTTAGAAAACAAAAGAATTTAAGTTATGATTTTATTATCATATATATATATATAAAGATGTTTAAGCCTTTCTGAATGAACTGCTCTATGTTATCTGTCATTTGGACGACATCCACATGGCTTAAATACAAATAAATGTTAAAAGCCTTCTGTCCTCCCATTATGTGCTTTAGTTTTGGCTGTCAATCATTTATTTTCTGCTGATACTCAAAGGCAAAATGAACACGGAATTAAATTCCTTCATTTAAGAAACAGCTTGTTTGAGGTCTTTTCGAAGAGGGAATACACACAGAGAAGCCCTTACAGTGTGTGAAACTTCTTTTCTATCCACTTACATGAAGAGGAGAGTAGTTTCTATAAGCTGCACTGTGAATTTGCCTGCATGCATGCACCTCTGCACACATTTCACAATGTGCAACGCTTGTTAAATTACAAAAGATGAGTTCACCTCTCCACCTCCTGCTGTGTCGACTGGCAGCATACAGAGGGACTCTGCAGCTGCTCCTCATCTGGTTAATTAACCAATTCAGTAAAGCCTGAGTGTTTGTTTGTGTTATTTCATGTTATTGTTCAGAAAACACTAAATATAGGCTGTTTCCAACAACACAATACGGCTTTAAAAAAAAGAACTTGAAAAAGTTTTTTATGAAGTATGCATACATTATAAATCTGAAACAGTCTCATGTGTGATACAAAATATAATCATGTGGTCATTCCTGCCATCTGGTGGCTGTTCATAAAACTACATCTAGTATCACTAAAACTTTCTTCCGTAAGCGTGCAGGACGGGTTCTGCTGTGTCTGCTGGTCTGACCTGCAGGTTGCTGGTCTTGTGGTTCAGGGGGGTCCAGGTGCTGAGGCAGGTCTCGGACCTCGGGCTGCGGACCCGCCGCGGCTCGTAGTCCGTCCCGCCGAGCTGCCACCGCTTCACCGAGTGCGGAGCCCTCTCCATGCGCTCACACAGGAAGAAAATGAAAATAACACTGCGAGAAAGCTGAACGACTTCTGCTTAAATCTGCAAATTCCTGTTCACCTGTTCAGATTTGGGAAAAGCAAATAGCGGGCGGCCATTGTGCAGCTCCCTACTCCCTGTAACCTTAGAGACGCATCAACAGAGGGATGAGCACATTCCTGCACACAGCACATCCCTGCTGCACGTCAGTGAGTCAAGAGACGGGCTCAGGTCTGGGATCATGGAGCAAACAGGAGGTTGTGAGCATGCACAAGTCGATCATGTTGGCAATTTATGTTAAAATAAGCGAATTAATGCATGTGTATCATATGGAGGGGATGAGATTACTGTATACAAGCAGAATACCATGTTGGACTGCAAGAGGCCATCAATAGTCTGTAATTATATGCTAGAAAACATTCATGTTGTGATGTAATTAATTAATGCATTCATTATTTAATACATACCACACAATCACTTTAAAATGTCGACATTAAATAGACAGAAAACCTGAAACAGGTCAAGCTCTATTACATTCTCAGTAACTGCAGTACAGTACAAGACTCTTGAAATGTGTCGTTTTGAGATAAATTTATGTGCAAATTAATACAAAAATAGCTCCAAAAGTATGTATCTGACTATGGGTTAATTTATGATGTGAGGACAAAGTTATTACATAACACAGGGAGGACATGAGGGGGGGTAGGCAAGTTCATTTTGGATTATATTTCTCTTTTTCCACCATTACTCGCTCACCCTCTCCCCTTTTAATGCTTTAAAAACTGTAGCCAAGATATTGAGACAACACATTTATTAAGTCAATAAAAATAAAATCACCAAACAGTTAAAACAGTAAAACACTTTAAAATAATCCCCCATCAAACACTGGTTAAAATAAGAAGTAGGATTTACAATCACAGCAGCATCAAATGATTATATTATCTTAAAACACAGAATCCAAACCCAAAAATCAACATGTTCCATTTAAGTCAATTAAAAGGTTAGAACCAATAAGGCAAAAATGATTAAATAAAAAAATTAAGGCAGGGCTGTGATGTCAACATTTTGATTATTCTTTTCCAGCGTCAAACCAACACACCTGTGATAATGTGCAGCGTGTTCCGCATGTTGCATGGATAATGTGCAAATATATTCAACACTGAGCAAGGTGTTGGAGGTGATATCAGGCCACTCACATGTAGCAAGAAATCAAATGCAAATTTAAAAACTGGAGTCACTGCTTATTTTTTATACCCAGAACTCACAGTGCAGTTTCTTTGGTCAGAATCTAATGTGCGTTTAAATGTTACTTTTTGGCCGATTTAATTAATCCAACTATAATTTAAGTGAATATTTTGTATGTTTTTATTGTCTCACAGATCAGATATAAGCTTGTGTTTAAAGCTCTATGCTGAGAAACCATTATAAACATAATTTATGAATCTATATTTTTATAAGCCGAGCTCTGGGTCCTAAGTTTGTGACGTTACAGACACTGACTGACCTGTGACAGTAGATAGACAAAGTGCAACAGATTGAGTTTATATATATATATATCTGAAAATTGCAAAAGGAGCAAGTGTGCAGTCAGTTCACGTTTAACAACGCTGATGAAAAAACTCTGAAGATGTGAATTAATCATCTGTTGGACAAAACAAGGTGAGTTTTACAACAACATCCCTCTGATTAGAACTGACTACAACTTGACGTTAAACAGGCCATGACAGGGATGCACCAATGCCTATATGTAAAGTATACTATACTATACTAAGTCAAACAGGTTTATTACTGTCGTCTTGCTGTTTAGTAAGATTTCTACTCAGCACTCACTAGTGGTACACTGTAGGCAGTGAAAAATAAGGCTATCAGTGCATCCCTGTTGGCTAATCTTACAATACATCCATCGGCCTGTACAGACAGGGAATGCTGGTGGACAGCTTTGTTGCCATTTCTGCCATAATACTATTATATAACCTATAAATAGTGCCTCAAGCTTGCTTTAACTCCACCTTATCCGTTGCAGCCCCTCTGGGTGGTGTAAGACAAACAGTCGGGTCAGATGGGGTCGAGAAGAGAAAAGAAGAATCACATGCTGGCAGTCCTCGGGATCTCTTGGCAGTCGGCTAGATTCAGTTTCTGACTGGAGAAGCAGAGTCGAGGAAAAACACGCGAACGTCTGAAGTTTTTATCAAGATCAGCACTGGAAGGACAGGAAGCCTGAAGGCAAAGAAGTTTTACTTTCAAGCCTTTAAAATACAATTTAGCCTCAAGGCAGGTGAATCTTAGATATCAAAAGGATACATCGACGAACTCAGCTCCTCAAGCTGTGGAGAAAGAGAACATTTTGATCTTGTTATACATCTTAAATCACCGTAAAAGACCTTCTAGACTTTAGTTCGCTGCTCGTTGCAGGTCGAATAAAAGTCTTAAAGGGTTTAACACTTGGGAGGGGAATAAGCAGCTAAATCCTTGCTGGGATGTTGAGCAGTTACATCACATCAATGAACAGCTTTACCCAGGACGACATAAAGTACAAGCAACAGCACAAAGACCTCACCGCGCCGCATCATTGGGTATCTTTAAAGAAAGCTACCACACACAAACACAAGTAAAGATATAGCAAAGGACAAAAAAGGCAGAACATGGGACAGTTTGCGCTTTTACCGTCTTACATTAAGAAGTAATTTGTCCATGTTGGTGTCGCAGGCCGTTTTCCTCTGGTCCTCGGGCATTTCGTCCACCTCGCCGTAGAGGTCAAAGTGCAACCGGGCCAGTTTCTCCTGCATCTCTCTCACGTGCTCCATCTGGCCAATGGAGCACTCATTACCTGACAGACAGATGGGGGAAGCAAAAGCTGATATAAGTTCACCACTATCCTGTTTGAAACACTATTTCTGTTACCTTTCTTACACTTCAGGTAACTTTACGTGTGTTCGTGTCGGGACTAAAAGTCCCTTTCAAGTCCAAATTACCAAATGCCTGCAGTTTCCCTGAGTGGAAGTCGTTGAGGAGGCTGAGCAGGCCATTCTCCATCTCCTGCACATCTGAAACATCGGTCAGGAAGGAGTGCTGGATGGTGGGTGCCGCCTGGCCCTGGCTCTGGTTGGATTTGCCACTCAGGCCCAGGTGATACCTGGATTTATCTCTCACTGCCCTGGAAGAAGACAAAGAAACACACAAAAAAAGTGATCACAGGTCCTGATAACCAGGACTGGCAACGAATACTTCAACCCCTTTATTTCTGAGGAACATAAATAGAGGATATAAAACATTTATGAGTAAAATAATCTAATTTTTCTGGTGCCTTCTGCTCTTGCTCTTCTGGCTGGAGTGAGTCCCCGTGTTGTGGCTGTAGCCGACGTGCCGTCCCCCGGAGGAGGCGTTGGTTCTCCGGCCGGAGCCGCCGGTCGGAGCCGCCGTGTTGGTGGAGGTCCTGGGACTCTTTCTCTTCAGCTTCCGCTCCTCCATAACTTCATGTTACGGTGCCGCAACCAAAAACGCCGAGCCCCTGCAGCCAAAACACGCAGAAAAACAAAACCCACCCGGACGGATATTAACGTGATTCGTGACCTCGCCGGCGTTAGCACGTCAACTAGCTCCCGTGCTAATCTCAATCTCAAAGAAAACACGCGGAGACACGAAAAAAACAACAACAAAACCGGAGCCGATGAAGACTTTAACTCACAGCCGCTGCCGGGCCGCTGGTCTGTCGTCTGTGGCTCCGCCGGAGAGTCCGCACCGTCTAAACATTTGTTAAAACACACGACATGAGTTAGCTCTCCTCTCAACTCCGAAAACTTCCTGTTTTGGTGGGACGCAACGGACCCGACCAAGGCCACGTTCCCATTCTTTACTAAATCACTCGTACACTACGGGCTAAAATACAGTATGTCATTTTATTTATCACGGGGGTGATGTTACATTATTCTAGGATTATATGGGAGCATACGAATACTTGTTTTCTACTAAAGTTTGCTGTAATTTGATGAAAGTGTGTCACCTGCTCTGCGTAGTGGCCCTCGGAGGTCCCCACACTACGAATTGGAACTGGGCCCATCAGTGGCACGCCATTATGGGATTTCTGTGAGTTTTCACGCAGGAAAAAGGTTGAAAATCTTGTAAATGATGCGACTTTGTTGGCAAAATATTAGTTACAAAATTCAATGAATGTGCCATCTTTCTAAAAGCCTTAATTAAGCATATTAGTAGTAAAAAAAAATTGATAAAACTACTTGATTACTGAGGAATACAATACACTTTTTATGTTGTACTTTTAAAATATAATATTGTATAATTAATAAAACAAACATTAGATACATAATTTTACTTATTTAATTAATTTCTTAATGTTGTTTCATTATTATTTAATTTACTCTGTATTTCTGGTAGCCTTGTTCTCACCTGTTTGAACTTTTCAATACAATTAATAGTTAATTTCCCCAGAGAGGAACACTTTCTTTTTTCTTTTTTCTTTCTCTTAAGATGACCATGGTGATTTGACATAAACAAGGCTCAACTGAGGCTCATCAAGCAATGCCTTGAAGTCCAAATATCCATCATATTTGTTGTCCAAAATCCTTGAAACAGCACATTTCAAAGGGGATTTTCCCTTTAAAATCGACTGAACTGTCACTGAGATGTATTTGCACAGAATAACCACAAGGGGGAGATAAGTGAACATCCAATAATGATCCTTCTCTCCCTCTTCTTAATTAATCAAGCATTAATAGCTGATAACGTGCTAAAAAGAGCCACTTTGTTCGCTTTAATTAACCGTGCATGCTTTCATAAATATATACTATATTAAAAATGCTGATTAATTGAATTCTACAACATAATTCAAGCCTTAATTAGTGTACACCAAATATTTTGCACTGAATGAGGATTAAAGTCTGTGTTTCGGGGTCTGTAGGGTATGCTATTCCAATCACAACGTTGAATAGCTGCACAAATAGCAGATTTTATTCACTTTTACTGACACCGAAGGGAAGAATTTCTCTCATTTTCAGTGTTTACAATTGCATTGCTGTCCCTTGGCCTTTATACAGTAAGTAACTCTGGAGGGGGGGAAAAGCATTAGGAAGCATCACATAAATGCTTAATCTGTAAGAGAAAAGGAATTTCAGTTTGCAGTTAAAAGCTCTGACATCCTGTTGAGGGGTCCAGAGAAAAGAGTTCCCCAATGAGGATCTCTAAAATATCTTTATGATATATACTTAAAAGGTTCTCATGTGCGATCCTTTTCACTGGTCAGATTCTGGGACCAGTGGTCTCGTCATATGGAGACCAAACGATGGTGCGTCTTCATAGCTCAGGAAATAATAACAGTAGAAGCGTGTGCAGCCTCATTATTGCCAAAGTCTCATTAACAAAGATTCCTGCTTAGTTAGAATTTAAATTGTAGTAGGATTTCCATTTATTTGGGTTTAAACCTTGACAGGGGGGCCTTTCTGTGGGAATTTTGTCCATCAAAGGGACGCGTGCTTGGATTAAGTTTAGTCATTTTCCACAGTTGGACCATTTTACACCAAAAAATGAATGAAATAGCAACTTAAAGGCCCATGAATTAATATTTTCTCAATCAGAGCCTTACATGAACCCCGTTTTATTTCACGAGACAGATTTGTGTTTTTATCTGTGCTCTTCTCACTTGTTTTTTAGTGGGCAGGGCATCGTTGGAAAAAAAGGGGGATGTTACTTACGTCCGTGCACCAATCAGGATTTAACAATACTGGAATCCAAACAGTTGTGGGGTTGTTTGCTCATGTTATCAGGTCCCTGACAATTAAATCTGATCAAACCACACGCACACGGTCCTAAAGAATATTAAAATATTAGCTGTTTTTTTTTACTCTTTAACTTTAATAAATAATACCTATGAATAGTTTTTCCCACTCTACCTTTTATTGTTGACTATTTTGTCACATAAATATAAAGAGAAGTTTGAGATATAAAGATTTGAAAGACTCTAAATGTTTGGAGACTCCAAGAGCTCCTTGAGTACACTTCAAAAACCATGAATGTGAACACAAAACATGAATGAAATATAGTACAATTACTTCACATTTCTATACAAATCTCTGAAATATTTGCAGGCCATTACCTTTTTATTTTTAGGTCGGTAGTGTGGCGAAAAGGAGTCTAAAAAATTTCCAGAATTTTCTTGAAAAAGTTACAGAGTTTTGGGAAAACTACCTGCTGTGGAAAATGGGCTCATCGTGTCGGCAGATCGTTTTCTCTGTCGCTTCTCTCTACCCTGCGTTGTCTTTTCCTACTCTCTCCCTCCTACCTATCCCTTCCTGCTTTGTGAGCTCGTGTGTGTGTGTGTGTGTGTGTGTGTGTGTGTGTGAGTGTGTGTATTTGCTGCTGAGTGAGGTGAACCAGGATAAAATGTTACAGATGAACACATTTAGACTGTCGCGTCCACACAGCCATTAACTTTGTGGCTGTGTACACACACACACACACACACACACACACACACACAGAAACACACACACCTATCTCTCATCCGTAATTGCTGTGTAGGTGCTGTTTGGAGAGCTAGCTACTAGTTACAGCCAGTTCATTCTTCTCTCATGTGCACGGCTGCTTGAATTATGCATTGGATTGTAAATGACAACTTGTTTAATTACACACCCCCTCTTACTGCTAATTCTAAGTTACCTGCCTTTCTAATGTAACATTATTCCAGCATTTTAACAGACTTGCTTTAGGCACTGAAGACTATAATCTGGGACCAAAAGAGATTTAAATAAATGAAACAAAAAGTATAAAAATACCCACGCAATTTTATTTATATAAATAAAAGCTTTTAAAATTGTATTATTTCACAGTGAAGTTAAACCTGTTTGCCACTTTTACGTCTTTCTCTCTGTGACCCGTAATCAGCGTAGAAACGTTCACGTTGCATCAATCGGAGGATAAAAGCGCGAAGGCCGCTTTATTGTTTCTATTCATGTGCGTGTTCCATGTACTGTACATCCCTGTTCGATACTGTGTATCCCCTGGTGTGACAGGACTCGGGGGACTATAGTAGACACTGGGTGTGTGCGCAGGTCTGTTGGGAATTAGGGTTAAGCAGAGGGGTACGAGCGAGTGTGTTTTCATCTCAGCAGCTGTGACCCAGAATAAGACATGTTTTTATCCATTCATATACCCCTCTCACACAGATACGCACAGGTACACCTGAAGGGAGTGTTAAACATGACTACAGTAGATTTATATCTTTCTCAGTCCACTGTATGAATAAATGTGTGAGGGAGCCTGACGTCTTGTCCTTGTCTTCCATTTGTCTCCCATGCAAGGACAGCGGACTGGCAGAGATGAATGGGGGAGGTAAGCAAGAGAAGAAAAGAGTAAAAAAAAAGAGTAAAAAACAAAACGAAAGAAAAACAGAACGCCTTTATATCAATGTGAAAGGGCTTTTTTGGTTTTGTATGCCTGACTGACTTCCATAGAAACATTACTGAAGGTAATTTAGACTTGTGATTTTACATGTGGTGATGTGAAGTGTTTCGCCGCGTGTAATTTTACACTGCATTTAACATTTAATTACCTTACGCGCCACACAAATTAGAACAAATGAGGAAAAAACATCCTCAAAGAGTTACTACTCACCGCAACTTCAGTGAGAAAATGTGGAATGAAATTCTTATTTGCGCTACTATGGGTGCAATTTTTAACTCTGTATTGCCGTATGAGTTGATGGAGCTGATGGAGCTACAGCAACATTATGCCCTGCAGTTGTCTGTCCGCACATTGAGAAGTTCTGGTCAATCAAACTCCTTATCTTTGAATCAAACGCTTGACATTTCTCATCTTTTTCAACTGAGTAAAACGCCTCACCGGTGCCGCAGCAGATTACTGCAGACCAACATAACGTACTATTCATTATTGTTGACCATTTTTACACTTTTAGACTTCCTACCTGCCAGACAGCCACTAGTTTCACTCGTTCATTTCAGAGATTTTAAACTTTCAGATAATGCATCGTATTTAGTGATTTTAAGTGATTCGGTTTCTCCCTCCTTCCATCCAGCTGTCGTCTCAAACTCTTTCGCCACTCTACATGTCCTCGCATCCCCTTCTTTAACTTTCGTTTCCCTCTCATTCAATTCCCCCCTCTCCTCCTTCCTCCCCCCGCCTCCCATTCGCCTCTTCCTGTCCTCCTCTCACCACTCTGTAGAGGGTCCAAGTGACATTTGGCTGTCCCCTGCCTCGAGGGGGTCCAGGAGATGCAGACGTTTTTGGCAGGCGGGCACAGGGACGCCTAGGGGTCCTGACGGGGACTCCTGGACTAGGAAGAGAAAAAGAGTACACATCATAAAATGCACCCGCAGTCAGAAACACACATACGCTCTCGGGGTGCACATGCATAAGCAAACAATTGCACAAACAGAGAAGAGCTAACACAGGCACACACCGACACATGTAGACGTGTATGCGCACAAACACTCGTGCACCTACCAATCAAACACACATAATGAAGACACAGTGGACGGCAAATGTGAGAGGGCGAGGGAAGCTGCCCCCATGGAAAAGTTAGGAAAACAGTAAATAGACCGGGATTTGAATTAGAATTGCTAAACTATGAGCTTCAGTGTGACCGGCTGGCTCCACTCCCTTACTATCACAACTTTATGTGCGGACGCTTTTAAAGCTGATAGTGAAATCAGACATAGGGCGATGATGCAAGAGTAAATTCAGATGATACAAACAAATAAAACAAGACGGACGTCTGCGTCTCAACGACACTTCCGCTGGCCACAAAAGTGCAAGTATTTCATCTGAACGGTTTCCTCACACATAAGACATACAGTTGATACATAATATTCACAGGGGCCACACTGTACAAATTTCAAGGTGAACTTTAAAATAAAAATCACCAAAGAATACAACAAGGCAGCTTCCTCGCCTTGAAGTCAGGACTCAAAATAATGGATCACTTGATATGCAGCAGTGAAGACTACAAAGCTGTTTGATTTAGTTCAATTTTAAGATTAAATATAACATACAGTATACATGATATTTGGATTTCTTCAAAATCCTTTCATCCTCCCTACACCTCCTACACCTCCCTCTACGCTTTTGAAAATGTAAAGAATAAAATATTCAAACTGTTATAATCATTGCACTTTCCCAAATAGCCATGGCCATGAATCTTTTGAAGCAGATAAGGCCATTTTAAACTGTTTCTCCAATATATTTTCCTGCGAGTCCTTCAAGGAATATGGTCTTTCTATGAGGACTTTGAGAGTCGCCAATAACAAGAGAACCTTTCTGCTGAAGGAGAAGCGTGCATAATTTTTTTTAGCATCTACACTTTTGTATCCACATATCTGTCTCCTTGCAGTAATCCACAATATTTTTATTTGTATTGTGGTGCTTTCTCTGGTGCAAACTGGTCAGTTCTGAGTGGCTTTTTAATACAAAGAGGATCAAAATCGATGCAGCAGAACCAGAGATGTTGTCATTTTCTATTCCACGCATTCTTCTTTCTTGTCAAACCTGGTGCCTACATTACCCACAGTGCAACTCAGGACACCTCTTAATTAAAGTGAACAGGGAGTTTCTGTACGTGGCACTCTTTTCTGTGACAGTCCAAACCTAAAACACCAAAATAAAGATTAATCTGCATGAAATAAATTGGCAAAAAACTATCCAAAGAAAGCCAAAAATGAGGATTTGAAAATAAAACATGACAGATTTGCGTTTTTGGATGTGTGACTCATCTGTCTTTTTCCGCCCCTCTCCACTCACCTCCGTCTCCCGGCTCCTCTTCACAGAGATAATACGCTGGTCATCGGGGGGGGGAGCGACAGAGCGAGGGGGAGATGGAGATGCGGGGCTAATTGCGGGGTGCCGGAGCTCGTCGGCGCGGCACTGCCCGCTGTTTTGGCTCAGCCATAATTACCTGGTAGCCGCAGATGTTTCAGGCCATTGTTGTGCACCCAGACAGAGAGGAAGGGATGGATAGATTGGACGGAGAGGTGGGGCGACATAAAGAGGGGGAGACAGAGGCCGGTTCTCCCAGCCAGCTGCAAACTTCAGCACACACGCAAAGGAACAGCAACCATTCGTCCATCCATCTATCCATCTTTTTACCCATTCTTTTATTCATCTCTTTCAATCCATTATCAAACCAACCCTTTTATATTTGCACCTTGAGTGTTGATAGGTGACAACAATTCTATGTGTGTATGTGTGTGTGTGTGTGTGTGTGTGTGTGTGTGCACGGGGTGCAGCCTTCCCACTGAGGCAGAACAAAGTAGCGTAATAACTCAGACACTGAGCTGACCCTCTCTGCTGCTCTCAAGTACACTTAATGGAGGTGTGTGTGTGTGTGTGTGTGTGTGTGTGTGTGTGTGTGGAAGCATGAATGTGCATCTTTGTGTGCATCTGCCTGTCTGTTGTATTTAAATCTGACTGCTTGCACATACTCAACTATGTGTGTGTGTGTGAGTGTGTGTGTGTTTGTGCTTGTGCATGTGTGTATCCGTATGTGTGAATGTATCCTGTTCTCCAATGTGTGTGTGTGTGTGTGTGTGTGAGTGTGTGTGTGTGTGTGTACAAATAGCTGATCCCCTCCAGGGGTGAATTGTTATGGATGCTGTTCTGTTGAAATTACTGTTATTTGTTTCCTTTAAAACAAGCTAATTGCAGCATAGCGGATTGCTCTGTGTGTGTGTGTGTGTGTGTGTGTGTAAGTGTGTCAATTTGTTTGCTTCCTTGTTTATTGTTTGTTTGTGTCGCATTGCAGACCCCTCCAATTTCTTTAACATGGACACATTTCACAAAACTCATTCTGCTGCAGCTGTTGGGCAGTAATTTTACTTTTTAGTCAAATTGTTTTTTCAGAGCTAAAATCTACTGCTCAGTAAAAAAGGAAAGAACATTATCTGCACATGAATTGCAATACAAACAATAAATCTCACCCGGTGAAAAAGATTCATTAACATTTTTTATACTCAATTCTTATTGAACAAAAAAACGTGTTCTTTCGCTCCAGTAACGTCTTTTTCTAGTATTTTTCTTGCAGGTTAACTCTGATTAAAAATACTACAGAAACTATACAGATACAATCATCATGCACCGTCTCATTTGACTAACTGATAATTCATCAAAGAGTTAATTCACCCAAAATCCAAGAGAAAATCCTATTACAGTGGTACCAAGCCATGCAGATACTTTTGGTTTCATTTGTCAACAGAAAGTCTTTTTTGACCTGATGATGACCGTCGATGAAAAGTCAGAGGATCCCCAAAGTTATTGCAATTCATTTAGGTGAACTGTTCCTTTAAGTTATTTTTTAAGGATGATAAAACCAAAACAGGGCACTCGTGATGTCAGTAATAATCGATCATTGTGCAAGTACAGCAAGTACGGCAGCGCAAAGCTGGTCTGAAAACTGCGATGGATGTTTGGATACTCTGGATTATAATTTTACTTCTTTTTTCTACTTTTACTTCCTTTTCCTTTCAAAATAGGTTTGGCCCGCCTGCAAGTTTCTTTAAAACGTACTCAACGATTCTTCTACTAGGACCCAACACATCGGTATCGGCCACTGAAATCCAACTAATATTACATGAAATATTGAAAACTGACATGTTCACACTCTGACACAAATGTCAGTGTGTATAGACAGACAGCAAGAAAGACGAAAGGGAGGCGTGCTGGTGCTGAGTGGGTTAAGTGTGTGTGTGTGTCGGTGTTAAGTGGGACATCTCAGACAGACAGGCCATCCTCTCACAGGCACCCTCGTCTGCCAGGCAGGTGAGCCAGTGTCTCTTTATCGGTTTCTCTCTCTCTCTCTCTCACACACACACACACACACTCTCACACTCACACACATCTCTGCCAGCTCCTTCACGTCCCCCCCGTGCCAGGTACGTCTACGTCCCGTCTTTGTGTGCGAATGAAAGCTCGGCAGATCTGACGAGGAAGAAAACACACACACACCCGGCATTCTCACGGGGGGGGGGGGGGAGGAAGAGGAGGGACGAGGGGAGGAGAGGGAGAAGAAGAGGTGGCCTCGCCTTCCCTCTCATCCCTCAATCCAACACTTCTCCTCCTTTCGTTTGGTTCCACTCATTCGTCAGTTCTTTCCGTTTCGTGCCGTTCCATATGCTGCAGCTCTGTCCGCCCGTCTCTGCCTCCGCTCCTCTCCTGTCCTCCCTTTCTTTGCGCTCCATCCTTTTTCTCCCCCATCGCACCGCTCTCTTTCTTTCCCGTCCATCCTCTCGCTTTCTCCTCGCCTCGTTCCGGTTTCCAAGTGCTTGGACGCGGGCTCGCCTGCTCCGGTCGCTGCTCGGGGAGTACGGTGAGCTAAAGTAGGCTCGCTGAACAAGAACATCACACACACACACTTGAACAAACAAACAGAAACGGCCCCCTTTCTCTTGCTCCAATTTCAATTGTGTCTTGTTTGCTACCTGCATATGTCTCTACCTTCTCCAGATCCCAAAGCTTATCTGTACACGCAGCCTAGAAGGCTTTATGAGAACTGGTCTGACATCATACGTATCCAAACACCAAGCGTTCAGAGATAAGCTTCCCTGCTCCCTATCTCAATCATTTACTCAGCACTGCAGGCCAACCAAAGTTCAGCACAGCAGAACTGCACCGACGTTCGAACCAGCAGAAGAGAAAATCGCTCTATTATTCTTGCATCTGCAAATTCTGAAAGTTATTGTGGCCTTCAGGATAAGAGGCACTACGTAAGATTTGTGACGCCCTGTAGCACAAACGCCTGAATGTATGAGTGGTATGAGTTCTGCATGGGCCTGAACCTGACATGCATTTCAAATATACATATGGCTTCTCCACTTTAGTGGTATTTGTTTTGCTTAATTTCATCCACTCCTGATGTTAACTAACCAGACTAAAAGAAACCCGTTGACTACACACTATTTATTTAAAAAAAGACATCATGGAAGACGGCAGACTGCACCATTTTGTTTTTCCTTCATACAAACAAAACTTAACGGAATAATCACAAAAGATTTACCAAAAGGGGCTTTAACAATCACTTCCTTGTTGTGTTTTTACTCCACCAACTTATTGAAAAAAGTCTGTATTGGAATTTAAATGAAAGTGTTTGTCCGTCTGTGCAAGACTGTAAAAGAAAAAATCACGAGTTCTGTTCTTCTTCTGCTTATATTTACCATCAACATCCTCTCCCTCTTTGTTTTTGTCATCGTCATCCTCACCACCCTCTTCCTTCTGTTATTCATCCTCATCATCACCTTCATCATTGCATATTGATTTTGTCGTAGCTCTCCAGGCGTGCGCTGACCTTTCATATGAGGTGCTCGTTCTTCAAGACTTCAAGAGGTGAGAGTGATTGATGTCTAATCTTTGATATCCTCTGAAGATGTGTGTGTGTGTGTGTGTGTGTGTGTGTGTGTGTGTGTGTGTGTGTACGGTGTGTGTTTGCATGTGGGTGTGTGGGTTGTTGCTTAGGACCTCCTATAGTTAAGGAACCAAAGGTCCTCAGGGTATTAGAGCAGGAGATCAGGGAGTCAGCTCTCTCTCTCACACACACACACACACACACACACACACACACAAACACACTCACACATTCACACTCGTACGCACACATCGGCGCACATTGTGGAGTCTCAGCGACCTCTTGGTGAGTTCAGTGGCAAGGCGTGGTGAGAGTAGTCGTTTGAACCTGCAGATCTTAAAGATCACACACACACACACTGACAACCACACACACAGATTAATGCCAAAAGAAGGAAACAGTTGAACCTTTTTTTGCTCATCGGGGGGGTTCAGGGGTTGGACCGGTGAAAGGAAATTAGGCTAGAGAAGTTCTGCAGATGCTCAGAATAATGGAGAGCTTGAACATTTAAAGTTCTGTGACAACAAACACAATCTGCTGATGAGGACCATGTGATGCGGTGAAAGGCTCCACAACAAACTGTATCCAAGGTCAAGAATGAACTATCAAAATATAAAAAAGTAATTATTTTAAAGGGCATTTTAAGTCCTTCTTGAGTACTTGTTATTATAAGGCAACAATACTTCAGTACAGCTACTCTACACGCCTCTGTACTCACGTGATGTTTGCTGTGTGTGGCACGATCCAGTATCACAGAAAACACACCAAACACTTTCTGAATTTGGGAAAGGAATAAATCTGCATAAGACTAAACTAAACTAAATAACAGTATGCCACAGAATCACATCCAAGTACTGTGACACGACATGAAACAAAGACCAGACTTACAAATGCAGCACCCCTCCAGTGTAAAACTGTCTAAAGGAAATGTTTGGAAATACAATTTTAAGGGGAGTTCAGTATTAAAAGTAACATTAAAAGTATTGAAAATAACTTTAATAATAAGAAAAGAAGAGGCGGAGAAGCAAAGAAAGTAATAGCGAGTGAGAAAAAGGGAGGAAGAGAGAAAGAACGAGTTATGTAAAAGAGATGAAGAAATAGGAGGGGGGGAGTGAGGAAGAGGGGAGAGATGAAGGAAAAGAGAGGAGTCTTTAATGTGCGTGGGTCTTGTAAGGTCAGACAGGGGCTGGGGAGGGGGGGAAAGGTTACAGGAAAGGTTACCATGATTTATTTAATCACTGATCCATCAGACGCAGCACGCACACACACACACACACACACACACAAACAAATTCCCTCTCACACACACACACTTATTATCTCCCACTCACCTTTTTTGTTTTTTTTACACACACGTGCGTAACAGCTTAATCTTCTGTCAGACTGAAAAAAGAAAGAAGATGAAGGAGACAGAAAAGTGATTTTAGTCTCAGAACTACGAGCTCATACAGAAGCAGCGTAGATAGATCTAATCTACAGTATAATAATGGATATATATATACATATATATATATATATATATATATATATATATATATACATATATATATATATATGTTTCCACTGCAGGAAAACTGCAACACATTGTGATTTAACATTTTAGCATTTATATCTTTGTTTGCTGCTTTCAATGTATGAGTATCACATACAATTATAGGTTACACTTAAATACAATTGGTAGCTTGTAGTTACTAAACTTGTAGTATGAAGAGTTGAAAGAAAGCCCCCAAACACTCTGTTATCACTATTTATGGTGTATACGCTGTGATTTATGGGGATTTTTGGAACTGTCAGCACATTTGGGTTTTGTCTTTGACCAATCTTGTTTTTTGGCGAAGGTATAATGATACATTTGTTATTGTTTCCTTTGCAGCCAACAGTGCTTTAGCAGCATTTGTTGTCCACAAACTGACATATTGAGGACATTTAGGGAAATTCAGTTACAAACTTTGTTTCCACTACATTCATCCAAAGAGAAGTCTGTTTTTCATATTAATATGGAGTTTTTCTGCCCTGCAGTTGCACTAACAATGTTGTATTTGTTCTTTTAGTCATCTCCTAACTAAGCTTGAACTTAGTTGGACAACTGCAGAAACTGCCAGTAACTACTACTGCATTTTGTGAACTTTCCAAGGTATTTTTGGCCCAATTCCCTGTTGGATTTCTAACCCAACCTGATACTGACATGAGCGCTGGGTTTCCTGGAACGTGTAAAGAGGCACAGGAAGACTAAAGAGAATAGGAGAGTGGTGCATCACCTCTGCATGCAAAATCCCTCATGAAATATGGAAGACTTTGGAATAGTCAATGTAATTAATGTTAGCGTTGAAACAAAACGTCCACCCCTGCTGTCATTTCGCTTGTTTCGCACACACACGTACACACACATCTTATCCGGAAGAGACAGAGGGTCGGCTAGATGGATGGAAAGGATGATGGGAGGATGAAAGTGCCACACTCGTTTTTTTCCCCTGCCTTTTGTGGCGGAGAATGCCCCGAGGCAAGATTTAACAGAGGGAAGAGATATAGAGGAAGTGAAGGGTAGAAAAAAGGGACGTAAAAAAAAAAGGGAGGTGTCTCAGTGACAATGCCAACCCCACCACCACCACCCCCCCCATCCCCTCCATGTCTCACTCTCTTTGCTCCGTTCTCAGTTGCCTTGCTTGAGGCCTCACTAGCCCTTTGCAGGGTGCGACCTTGGTGGTCACTGAGCTGGTGTGAACGTGCAAGAAACAGGCCATATGGGTCAGACAGAGCGAGAAATAGATGTCGAGATTCAAGGAGAGAGCTATCTAATCCTTGGTTTGTCTCTGTGTCTTCTCTCCCCCCCCCTCACACACACACACACACACACACACACACACGCCGTCTGGGCTACATATGTGCTCCTTCACCCCTAACTCTTGGCCTGGGCCGGGGCCAGCGGCCCTGCCACCTTACCCAGGGCAAGGGCTGCATATGTTGGGAAGGTGGGTACTACAGAGGGGGGGAGATGGGCTTGGTGGGCAGCAGATGGCTGAGCCCTAAGGCCTCCGCTGGTGTGGCCGGTGGTGAGTGTGTATGCATGTGGCGGGGTTGGGAGGTAGGTGTGTGTGTGCGTGCGTTTGGAGGTGTGTGCGGGTAGGTGCGAGGAGTGTCCGTCTGTGAGTGTGTGTGTGTGTGTGTGTGTGTGTGTGTGTGTGTGTCCGTGCAGGTTTTCTGCTTGGAAGGATGGATGGAGGGGCACCAGTGCAGAAGAACTTCTTCTGGTCACGGTGAGAGAACGAGGAGAGCAAAGAGAGGGAGAAGGAAAGGAGGGACGGAGAAAGAGGAAGTGTAGATGAATAAAAAAAAAAAGGAAGCGAGAAGCGCTACCTGTCTTCACCTGAGTGGTTTCTGTTCTCATTCTTCACACACATTGTAAGCAGCAGCATCAGAATTCTTTCACACAGCAGCAAATCCAAGATATTTGATGCCGATTCTGTTTGTACGTCTGCTTCAGTCACTCTTAAATGTTTGTGCAAGTGATTCACAAATTACTTTTGGTATTTTATATCATTGGTTTCTCTCATTTCTTTACCCTAATGTTCTTCAAAACTACATTTGACATGTTGTTGGTAGATTGCAGTGTGTAGACGTTTGGCTTCCATTTGCCCGGCTTCACAATGAGGATAGATGTTCTACTTACACTATGAGGGGTATTTGAATCTAGATCCATGCCATATGAAAAAAAAAAGCTAAATCCTGTACAAAAAATAATAATACTTTAAATTTAGCAATTTACATCGTGTAAAATGTGTTTGTTTTCCAAATCATGTCTAACACATCTAACTTGAGCATGTTTTGTCATTCCCTTCTGTTTCAAATACACAATTTCAATTTTGTGTGGAAATGGTGGACTCGACACATTTACATAAACTTCGGGGCGGGTCAGAAAACACTCACATATGGGTCATTTTGTGTTTTGGTATGAGAAACTTCTGAAAACAGAAGTAATGAAATTGCTCTATTTTGAAACAAACATCTCTAAAATTTGTGAACTTCCATTAAAGGTCAAGCACATTTTCTAAATCATCAATTATTGACTAATGTTTTGCTTGTCTTGTCTCAGTGTGTTAGGTAGATGATGTGGGGGAGAAAAGTCCTTGATATTCTTGAGTGTGTTTGGTGAACATTTGCATTCATTCATGCAAGCATGTCTGTATGCAGCCGTATTGTCCGAGTATATGTATGAGTGTGTGTGTGTGTGTGTGTGTGTGTGTGTGTGTGTGTGTGTGTTGAATGTGTGTGTATATGGCCTCTGGCACCCTGTCTCCTCTTTGCCCTCCAAGGAGGCGAGAGAAAAACGTCCACGTCGCCCTTCCTCACATGCGGGAAGGAGACAGGGAGAGAAAAAGACGAGCGGGAGGCTGAAGATATCAGTTTTGTCCTTCATCTCTCCCACAATCCCCCTCTTCTGCTCCATTACAGACGAGGAGAGCGGCCCGAAGACGCTCGCAGGTATGACACAGCTGCCACGCTCTGAATCACACACACACACACACACACACACACACAGACACACACACACACACACACACACCTTGCAGGTATGGGCCAGTTGCCATGCTCTAGATAATTGGCTGTTGAGGGTGCAGCTTGTTAGCCAGCCACAGCTGACATGCCAGACACACACACACACACACACACACACACACACAGCAACCAAGGATGCAGTGATGACTCAATCTTCCTTCTTCGGGCTCTTTCTTTCTATATTCTTTCTTCCTTTTCTGGCATTTGATCCCTTTCTCTGAATCTCCTCGTTCACATTTTTTCCCTCTTTATCGCCTCTATGTCTCTCTCAGACAGATGGGTCGGCCTGCTGCTCCTGATGTTTCTATTAAAATGGCATTACCAACCATAAAAACTTGTTGGATCGTCCAGCAGCCCATTCATAACCATTTAGCCCGCACCTGTTTGGCAGAAAGGTGTGTGTGCATCGTTTGCGCTGGGTCTGTGTGTGACTGAGACGTGTCGGAAGGAGGCGATGACCCACATCGCCCACGTGTCCACACGCACGCACATGCACACACACACACACACGCGCACGCACATGCACACACCCCACAGACTCCCAGAAGGTCATCCCCTCTGAGAATGTCTGTTTGAAGTAAGGACCTCTGTCGCGAGCTGCTGGAGGCCTGATTCACTGTCATGTGTTTGTCTCTGTGTGGATTTTTACATACCTATGCATATGTGTGTGTGTGTGTGTGTGTGTGTGTGTGTGCTTTTCTACATTTGTGAATATTTGAGCCTGGATTTCTTATGAAGCAACATGAGAGTAAAAATGGGGAATTATGTTTGTATGTATGCTTTTAAGTCGAATCACTTATATACTTTACTTTTTTTATACTTACTTTTCTGCAAATGTGCTCATGGAAGAGTATGTGTGTGGAAATGAGGCGCCACAGGCTGTGGTTGTCCATGCCTCCTGGTAATGGATACTAATGGCCCTGGGCAGGCCTCCATGGAGCAGGGGGGTAGATTTGTCTGTTTGACCCCATCCTGCTGCCCTCACCCTGGGAGGGGAGGGCCTGAGGGGCGGGAGGCCCTGTGGGGGTCTGGGTCACCATCAGCATGCATAACGCTCAACATAAACACACACTGTTAGCTGTGTAAGTGACAGTGAAGGCACGCAGGCTCACATCACACATTTTCTGCAAGGTTACAAAAGCTTCAGAGATGATTAGAGAGGAACAGGTGTATGATTATACACATATCTCTGTTACAGTACTTCATATATAAAGTGTTTTCATACACTTTATGTATGAACTTGTGCATATCTGCTGTGAATTCATAGAAAAATGTAAAAAGGAACCATCCATTCTAAAAAAAAAGCATCTCTTATACAAAGAAACTCCGCTTATTGGATCTTTAAAGTGTCATTTCATCAATAAAACGGTGAGGGACACAGATGCAGATGCATACTGTACACACATGACATTCTAGTATGTATCTCTGCTGCATCCTTTTTAAAGTGGCCTCTTATTTTTCCATGGCATGCCTCTTAAAACCCAGACGCCCCTCTGGAAGCGAACCGAACAAAGGGCGTTCAAGGAGCTAAATGCGCCACGTGTAAATTGTCTCATGGAACTTAATTCTGTCCGTGTAAATGGAGGCTCGGTTAGCTCCATGTCAATGCATTTCAAGGACTGGGACTGAATCTTTTTTAAAAAGTCATTAAGATGTTTTTGTTGCCTTTGAGGGTTTCATATTTGCAGTCAGTCGTCAGTTTTAGCCCAGTGTAGATGATTGGTTAAAGGAAAATGTTACTTGTTGCATTTTAGCTACGCTCAAACATGTGGGAGGATGTAAAGTGATTAATTTCTGCCTGACTGGAAAAAGAAAAGAATGCGGCCACGTTGGAAAGGTTTTTAAGATCCATGTGGGCATGTCATGTGCACCGATTAAAGCTTTCTGCAGGAAAGTGACATTTTGTTTTCTGTGCCTGTAAAGGTTTTGCAGAGCAATCGACCTCCAAGCCAAGAGTAGCTAAATTTGTTCTTGCTTTTTCTCCTTCTATCTCCAAGTAGGTGAATGTCAAAAGGAGGGGAGTGGTTCAGGTAAACAGGGCTCTCGGGGGAGCGGTGACCTTTGGGTTCGCAGTCAGGGGGACAAAAGGGGGGAGGGAGAGGGAAGGGAGGGAGGCAGAGGGGGAGAGAACAAGGTTGAGTGCAGAGAAAGTAGAGGAATGAAAAAGCATAAAACAAGAAGAGATTAAGAGGATGAAGAAGGGGGAGAAGGGATTAAAGAAAAATATATCGACTTTATAGTGAAGGCAACAAGCTTCAGATATACATGAAATACCTTTAACCACGTTCTGTATTTAAAGAATCAGAAAAAATATGAACCCTTATGCCTTAAATGACTAATAAGCACGTTTATTTTCCGTTTTATGGTATGTTAAAACCAAGTTTAACACATAATGTATATCACTTTGCAGGTGGGTTGAGTTTTGATAAAAGCACTTTTGATTTAATACAAAACCTGCCAGATTTATTTTAAAGTAACTCATGGACACAAGATAAATGTCAACCAGACTGTTGTGTTTCCGTACTGAGATGAAATTAAACCAGACTCAGCACCTCTACAAGGATTTACTGGTGCAGTTTTTTAAAAAATAAAAATTCCTCAAGATGACTAAAAAGGAAAATTCCGCGCATTATTTGTGCCATCTGCCCACAGCAGGGAGGGTGTGTGTCTTAACTCATCAGTAAAGCTATATTCAGATCAATGTCGCCTCTCCACAGGTAACTGCCACTGCTCACAAGGCTGGCTCTCGTGGCGTTACAGGAGGCTCGGTGTGGTAACGCTCAGAGGAGAGCAAAAGTGACAGATTCCCTCTTTGAGCTCTCTTTTCCCATCGTTTTTCTCTCCCTCGTGTCACCTCGCGCTGAAACTTTTTCCTCTTGTTTCACTACCTTTCCCCGTGTTCCTTTCTCTCTCTCGTCTTCCTCTGACTCCTGTTCCCCCTCTGTCTCTCTACCCCTCGGCCTCCCAGCGTGGCAGGCGGACATCAGTAGCCCTAGGGAAGTGCTTCGCTGTGGGAAGGAGCCTTGGCTTTAAGTGGCTCTAAGTGGCTCTCGCTGTTTGTCTCTTTAGTTGTTTATTTTCTCCTTCGCTCGCCCCGGGCAGGGAGGAGAGAGGGACACTTAGCGTCGTGAAAAACACAGCGTGGCCAGGCAGGGAGGTTTAATACCGCTTAGTAGCCTGCAGAGTTTACATGTGAGGGAGGCACAGAGAGACAAAGTGCAAGTGTGTGTAAGTTTATTATTGCAGTACTTGTGTGTCGGTGTGTGTGTCATTTTATCATTAGAAATGGTATAAAGATGTCTGACGGCTTGTGCGCATTTGACCGTGTTGTTGTAATTACAGTGTGTGTGCACGTGTGAGTGTTTGTATTGACAAAGCCGAAAGGTCCAGGTATGACCTTCTAAGATGACATTATTTGCCATTGATTTGCCTCTGTTTCATATTTTGTCTCACTGGGACTACTGTACCAACAATTGCCCTCTATTGTTCTGTTTTTAAAGACAAACAGCTACTTAATGTTCCCTCATGAAAAAGGTGAAACTGTTGTGTTTTTTGGTCAATGCCTCAAATCAGGCCTGAAAATTTAAAACTGACTCATACTAAATGCCCAAACAAAAGTGTTTTTGTTCAAACTCAACCCAAAATACCAACAAATTATTTTATGAACTCAAACCAAACTAAGGCCCGAAAATGTTAATAATTTATGTGTAGCCATCAAAAACACTGGGACTAATTTTAGGTGAGAAAAATGTCATGTATGATGGCAAATAAGTGTAATTTCATCTTGCTACGGTTAAACTGGAGAACTTAAGGCAGTTATAGGGTTGCAGAGTTGGTTGTCAGTTTTTAGAAAATATCAGCGCTTTCCCAGTGTTACCATAACTTGGATATTAAAGTCTTAGAAGTCGGGAACTGGATTGGTAACTCCCACATTGACATGAAACTGGCATAAGATCCAAGTGTGTCCGTCTGTGTTGGAGTCCTGTTGTTGCGCTAATATAATATCTTTATTTGAAATACACAGATTGACTCTACTGTCCTTTCTGAACTCCATATAACCCATATAACACCCAGTCTATGCCTGGATCTGTCCATGGTGCTGATTTTCAAAGACACCCTAATGATTAATTTACCCTGATTCACATGAACAAACATTTCTCTTTAACCAGCATCAGCAGAAGAATAATTGACTTTCTCTGAGGCAACATGTAGAGTAATAACAAGGATATTTAATAAAATGATTACAAATCTGAACTGAGAGCAGGTGTTCTTTGGATTATATGCCTATTCCCACCAATGCACAATAGATTGAAGGAAAGCGAAGTGAACCCAAGGCTTTACCTTGGCCTTTGCCACTATCAAATATAATCAGTGGGCATGATAAAGGAAGCTTTCCATCATCCACATGCATCCATTTAGATGCACACATGAAAGCATCTAAATTTGTCAAACGGGCTTCACAGACAGGGGCCTCCCAATGAGTTTCACCAGAAAGTAACTCGTCTGTGTGTTGGCACGAGTACGTGTTGTTCAAAGATTAAGGCAAATAGGGGTTTAATTTCTATAAGTGGTATGCAAGCATGAGCTGTGAATTCATGCGAGAGGCCAGCGAGCATGTGTTTGTAAATGTGTGTGTGTGTTTCCAAGAACCTAAGCGAGTGCATCTTAGTGTGTAATGCGTGCAAGGCCAGGCAGATGTACGGGGAGAAATTAGCGCTCTCTTAAATACTCACCTCACCTCGCACACACACACACACACACACCTCGCAAGTGAACACTTCCACATCGTAATGAGGATTACCTGCATGGCCTCACTTCTCGTCCCCTTGCAAACACACACAAACACACACACACTTGTGCAGTTGCTCATCTGTCCTTGTCCCATCCTCCCCCTATCACTCTTTCTTGTTCTCATCCTTGTTTTCCCTCTCTCTCTCTCTGCCACACACACATACACAAACACACACACACACACACACACACACACACACACACACACACACCCCTCCAGTGTCCTAGCTGTCTCAACTTGAGCAGCAAATGAACACAATTAGCCACGGCTCCACAAACACACACTGGGGTATTGTTTTGCTCACACTCACTCAAACCTTAATCTGGTGCCCCAGAGGGACCTTGTGTGTGTGAGTGTGTGTTGTGAGAGAGAGAGTGTGTGTGTGTGTGGCTGTGTGTGAAGGCAGTCGAGGGGAAGCGTTGCGGAGCCCAGCTGACAGAAGGGGCTTCCAGGCCTTTTTCCCCTCAGAGGTTTCCACGACGATGTTCAACTCCTCGCGCCTTAGTCCTTGCTGCGCTCGCCTCAGTACCCACACACACACACACACACACACACTTTGAGCAATGGCCCATTCGGCTTGAAAGCATTTCAAAACGCGCACACACACACAGCCACAGCCTTCGGTCAGAGCCAGATGTTACGGGGTGA
Organism: Lateolabrax maculatus; assembly: GCA_031216445.1. Classification (NCBI taxonomy): domain Eukaryota; kingdom Metazoa; phylum Chordata; class Actinopteri; order Acropomatiformes; family Lateolabracidae; genus Lateolabrax; species Lateolabrax maculatus. The sequence goes on along the minus strand of CM062215.1, from coordinate 4,996,385 downwards.
ACAAAGGCATTGAGTCACAAGTTACTGTTCTCAACAGCAGGTTGAGCCTCAGGTCATTATTAGCACACACACACACTCCTTCACACACACACTGAGCAGTGGACCTACTCACTACATTGCACATCCACTGCCTGCGCCTGTTGTTTCTTCCCCTTGAGCGAGTGTGTGCGCTGCCTGCCTAATTAGACAGCAGGTATCTGCCTGACAAGATTTCTTGCAAGAACACCTACACAAGTGGGTGCCTAATGACTGCACTTTAAGATGCCTCCCAGGCCTTTTTTCTAGAGGAGGTGGGCGCCTTTGCAGCCAGCGCGCGACTCAGTGGCTCGAGGCCAGTCGCCGCAGTCACATCAGCAGCCTGTAGCGTTTTGCATCAATGCTGAACGACTGAAGCCCGGTCCCAGTCCTCATCCTGGGCTGAGTTTAAGATGCACGATGGCTTCCGGCAATGCCAAAGAAATCACTCTTCAACTTGATGACAGTGTTTTTCAAACAAACTGCCGAGACTAAACACAAATATTTAGCTTGATTTCAGTGGAAATACATTTTATAATATCGTGATATTTTCCTGCAAACTGAGCTTTGAGGTTCATTCTCGACCTTGAAAACAGTTTAAGCAGTTTAACAAAATAAAATCCTCAACACCGAGTCCACTTATGTTGCGTTCCCGAAATTTCCAACCACCTCTCGTGGCCTTCCTCGAGACGGACAGAGTTGCTCATTTGTCATGGTTAGTCATGTGACCCAAGTATCTCCATATGCCGAGGAAGGCCACAACATGTGGTAGAAAGCTTCAGAAACACCAAGTGAGTGGACCTTATGTGGAGATACTCTCATCGAAATGTTCCACAAATGTTTGTAATCCAGATTAACGTTTTAGAGCAAGTTGTAATAAAAAACTATAACAGTAACAACAACAACAACAACTACTACTACTACTACTTCTAATCAAAATAAGTTATATGACAATTTTAGCATCTGTATAGGAAAACTGCATTTATCAACACACCATCTTTATGTAACATTATATTACAGATGAACTGTTCCAATTCAAATGAGGAGCTTTTTTTACATTTTTTCTCATGAAGTCTTTTTTCCGTTCTCCTGTGTGTGACAATGAGAGGAGCTGAACCCTGTGAAGCACCACAGTGGCATTTGGAGTGGACACACACACACACACACACACACACACACACACAGACCCCTCATACACAAACACACACACGCACAATGTCATTACCATCGCTGCATCGAGCCAGAACTCAATCTCAAAGTGCACCAGATGTGCTCGCTTGTGCAATTATTCCAGCAAAGACATTGGCTCAGATGTATTTATATTTGTGTGTGTGTGTGTGTGTGTGTGTGTGTGTGTGTGTGTGTACATACGGTCTTGTTAGAGCTGTAAATGTCTTCCATTTGAGCTGCTGGCTGACCTTCTAGCTCTCAGTTTTTCATGTTTAGCCTTTCCCAGTGTTCTCACCTTTCCTGCCAAGTCAACTGTAGTCTCTATTTTTTTTTTTATTGTTTCAGTCTTTATCCATCTTTCTCTCCCTCTCATCTCAATCACTTGGCCACTGTTTTTTAACTGTTGCTATGTATATTATATCTGTGTATTGCTGGGAGCAGCCGCTATTTTTTCATTTGTATATTTTCCCGTCATTATTCTTGCCTTTTTTGGGCTGATTCACTCCCTGAAGGATATATAAACAATTTAAAATAAACCAAATGAAACTGAAGGAGAACAAAGAGGGGAGGGGAATAGTGGCAGATACAGTGGAAAGGGAGAGAAAATGATTTGAAAAACACACAAAAAAGGAGACATTTCCAAAAGATGGATGTGAATGTATACATATATGTGTGTACATGTATGTGTATGTATGGTTACAATGTGTGTTGTTATTGTTATATGTTATTTGAACGCCTTAGCATCTATTTCAGTCCATCTCCAATGAGTTCAGGTACACACACACACACACCCACAGGCTGAACCTTTGGTTAACGTGTCCGTCAGTCGCTTCACCTCCCCGTTCCTTTTACTTCACGTGACAGTAGTGCCAGCTTTGTTTGGGTAAATTGCTGCAGAGTCATTTGCATATGTCTGTTCTGTGCTTACAAGTTCACATTGTTTTTAATCGGAAAAATATGCTAATGCTTTTGTGTGAGGGGAACACGTGTGTGAATGTGCTCATGCCTTACTCCTGTGTGTGTGTGTGTGTGTGTGTGTGTGTGTGTGTGATGTGGCAAGCCTTGTAATAATAGCACAAGGTGAGGGTGACAGAGGTGAGAGCCTGTGTCGCATTAATACTCACTGCAACTATTATGGATCCAATTTGCATTAGTCCATATGCCTCTGCAGAGCTGAAGTGCTGCCCTGAGATCAGATTCTCTCTCTGCGTTACCTCAATAATGTATATTTGAACTAGTTGTTTTGGTGAATGGAGAGTATAGAGGATTGTAAAACATGAAATCGTGACCCGGCGATGTGATTAGCTGTGAGAAATTCCCAGAGTGCCCCTGGGCGTAGGTGTGGGGAGGGAGCCGACCCTGCATCAGCACCTCCGTGACCTCTGTGTTAACTGGAGATTACAGTGTATTAGTCAGAGTAAACAACTATTTTCCAGCCGGCTGTCACCGCTGCTGATTTAAAAAAGAAAACGATGCATTTATCAGTAGGGACACCGCCGAGGAAGACAAGGAGAGGAAGGGGATTATGTGCTGAAGAATAGGATCTGAAGTCATGATATTTAACTGTATTTCATTTCATTATTTTTTTCTCTTCAAGCTTTGTTTTGTCTCACCTTCTTTCTTTTGCCCTCACACACAACAGAACACATACACCCACATACAAAACACACACAGCTGTTTGGTCTTATTTGTGTTGTCTTCCTGTCCAAATCTCACTGAATGTGCACCCTACACACTACTTCAAGTCAAAGGAAAGCAGCCTAATTTACTTCATCTACTGATCTGAAAGCATTAAATTCATGAGAACTGGAGGTCTAAGCTTTTCACGCAAAAGAGATGATATGAACGTAACCTTGAACACTTCCCCTCAAGACCTTTACGGACATTTCTGAATTCATTTGTGTCGTTTTTTTTACTCGGCCTCCGTCGTTTTCATAAACAAATGCTCTAGTAAAAGTGCCATTTCAAACCAAATGTTTTGTCTTCTTGTATGTCTGTTTTCCCCGCTTTCCTCTCCCATCCTCTATTCTTCTCTCTCCTCCACTCAATCATGGCATTTCTCCCTCTCTCTCCATCCTCCTGCTGTCTCTCTCTCTCTCTCTCTCTCTCTGTAAAAGTGTCTCCTTTCTCCTCTTCTGTGCTCCAGCCTCCAATTAAATGCGTAGGCGTTTTATCCTATGATTAGTATCTTGGTTGTTCAGTGGGCAGGCTCATTATCTATGCGCCCCGTTAGTAAAAGCCTTAACGATGCCTAACGAGACGTCTAATCAGACTGGTTTTAGCCACAAAGGGCTAATTGCAGCTGTTGCTTCTGTCCTCTGTCGAGGCTGAGAGAGGCAACAGGAAAACCTGTTTGGACTGTTGGGTAATTTTAAAAATGCACAAACACACACAAATACGCACGATAAAAATACAAATGCACACAGCATTATTGGTTGTTTCAGTGCGGTGTGTGTGTGTGTGTGCGTGTGTGTGTGTGCATTTCACAGAGGGGAGTCTCTCTGTTGCTACTTGTCATCACAGAGCTGCAGGTTTGACATGATGGGATGACGACAAGGTCTGAAAGTGCCTCAGGTAGCTACACACACACACACACACACACACACACACACCTCCGCTCTAAAAGGGTTTAGCATATAAATACCTAACTGGGCAGTAGTACAAGTAAGCACAATGGATCTCTGAGCGTGTGTGTGTTTGTGCATCAGTGTGTGGGTGTGTGCGTGTGTTCAGATCTCTTTGTTGATGTTTTCTCTGATTCGGTGCCAGCATCACATCCATCTGTCTCCATGACACACACACACACACACACACACACACACACACACAAACAGGTAATGTGTTTTATTTTTGTAAATTTAAAACCAAACCAATACCGACAAATGTTATCTTTTTGTTGGGGGAAGCATCCTGACACATCTGAGCAGTTAACACCTTTCTTTCTAGTTGCCAGATTCATTTTCTCAACCTTCCTCAGCATTTTATAGAAACTGTCTAAACCACACATACACGTAATAGACACGAGCATCAAACACACGTCCACAGTGGCAGATTTCCATTTAAATCAGGTATTCTTTTTTATCATTCATTGTTAGTGAACCAACCAACCTGTACAACATTAAGGATCCAAAGCCGTACTGACTGAATGTGGCTCACTGGTCGGCTGAAATGGGGATTGTGACGCTGTTTAATGTTTTGGACACCAAAATAAATGTGTGATTAAAGAACACTGAGGCTGAATGGGATGAAGTGTATAACTGAAAGGCATTGCTGCACCTGTAAGACAGTGTGAAGTATTAAAATACTCTATATCTCAGGGGATAATAATAGCAAATTAATCTAACAAACACAAACAAACTGACATAAACGACATATAACTGTTTTCCTGGATGAAATTGATTGATGAAAATATGTGTTTATATATATATATATATAAATATATATATTTATTTATATTTGGATTTGAATGCATTGCTTTTTGTATTTCTTTTGTATTCCCTAAATACCAAATATCCACTTTAAAAAAAATTCTTAATATTTGATGCTATATTTCTTAATATAAATATTGACAAATATCTTTTTTGGTGTTTTATAGAGGTGTCATAATTATAAGAGGTTGGATGTTGCTTAAAGACAAAGAAATGTTTTTCTGGGGTTAAGGAAAAGACACACATAAAGTAATTTGTACACAGTCGACTATTCAGTGGTTTTCACAATCATCTATTAAAATAAGGACTTTTCTCCTGCTGTTGTGACCACTGAGAATTACTGGACATATTTGCAGTCACAAAGCATTTTACACCAGTATCTTTTTCACCTGTGTCCTCTGTTGGTATTTGTCTTCTTTTATTAAACAGTAGTGTCTTTTGAGTTGTTTTGTGCAGGCTGTAGTCGGCGTGTTTGACCAGTAGGTGGGGACATGTTCAGTCATCTCTGCTCCTGTATCTCCATCCATCATAACTCTACTTCACAGAATAAAAATTGAGTAAATCAAATGGCTTCTTTTGATCATCAGTAGGTTAAAAAGCAAATGTCCTTTTTGAACTTTTACTTTTTATGTGTCTCGTGTTGAACTGATGTGTTCAAAGTGACACATCCTTTCTACAAGCGATTCAATGGACACAAAGGTTGCTGGTCATGATTTTTTCTTGGTGAAATTATTCAAAGTTAAATCTGCTCAAGTTTTCAACCAGTTTCTGTTGAGTGAATAAAAACGTAGTTATTCCTCACTTCTCTCGTCTTTCAGCCCAGCTCTCCTGAGGCTCTCCTGGAGTGTATTTAATTTGTCCTGCCTGAGAGCGCTTATCAGATGGCATCATCTCTTTCTGTGTGTGTGTGTGTGCGTGTGTGTTTGTGTGCATGTGCGGACTTCAGTGGGTCCTCTCTTTTGTTCAGTTCAGTAAGTATGTCTATGTGTGTGTTGACCTGATAATCTGTGTGCTTTATAGAGTGCTGTTCACACATTGGTCTCCACTCTGATCCCAAACCCAAACACAGCTCCCCCCCACCCCCCCACCCCTTATCAACTCACACACACAACACACGCACGCACACACACACACACACACACACACAGTATCCCTTCATCCTGTGATTACCAAATGACTCTTCCTACTTTTTTGGCTGGAGAAAACTAAAAACCTGATGAGATAAAAACAAGTCTATTACCAACACTTTGAAAAAGAAAGAGAAACAAAGAAAATGTTTATGACGGAGCATCATCTAACATATTTTTCTGTCTTCTTTTTTGTAGTAATTCAGTTTTTCTGTATTAATTTCCAAAGCTTGACCTATTTCTCTCTCTCTCTCTCTCCTTCCCAGAGGCCAGTTGTGCTGATCACACACTGAATCCTACACAGATCCCAAACTCAAACACAGATTCTTTATCAGAGAACACACTCCCTCATAATCCCTGGGTAACTGCTGTACACCTGTGAGTGTGTGTGATCTTACTGTGTGCGCATTTGTGTGTCCCCCGTCCTGTGTTAATTCTCCAACTGCGCTCTGGTGAATACAGCACTGTGGAAATTATAATTTGAAGAAAGGTATGTTGTTGAGATCAGAACAGATTCAGTGTCGGTGGTTGTTCAATACACTTTTCACTTTAACATCATTTTCACGCAAACAGGCTGAACGGACGCTAATGCACCAGTGGTAAAAACCCAGTGTAAATGCAGTGCCAATATCTGCCTGATATCAGTTACAGTTTACAAAGGTTTTACTACAATTATATTCACCTGACAAACACTAATCCATAGTGGTCATAATGCTAGTGGTGTTTTATGGAGCATAGCTGTGTGTTACTTCTTTAAACATTCTTTTTGCAATAACTTTGTATATCGTTATACTCTGTAACTTGTGCTCACCTTTGTGTCAGTGTGTCTACCTCCTCTATGCTGCCATCAGTCAAAGGCTGCATGGACACAGTTACACAACTGCACAAGACAAGACACCTGTGCTTCCTTTAGATTAAAAGGTTTTTAGTTAGGATAAACATTTTTTTTTCAGATTTTTGTGTATTTTTTAGGCTTATTGTAGTTTGCTGTGAAAATCCTGAGGCACAAATGGAAAAAAATTGTTATAGTGTGGTACGAGATAGCTGGTTTAGTTAAATAAAATTAATCTAAATGTGAACATATGTTATTCATGTGCAAGCAGAGAGGAAGGACCTGGTATACACTTACTGTTATTTATTTTACCATAGTGACTGTGGATAAAAGTACTGCTCTATCACAGCATGAGTTTATACTTTTAAAATAAGAAATAAGAGAAAATTTACTACCAGCAGAAACCGATTACTGAACGACTTTTTGATAGCAAAAGCAAGCAAAAGTTCCATTTACAGCTCTAACCAGGGGATTTTCAAGTGACGTTGATGAGGCAGAGTAGAAATAAATGTCTAATGATTAAATGGGGTGCACCGAGGTTTCCTTGTTGATGTCAATTACATCTTTAATTAGTGCATGTGTAATGTAAATACAGTCTGTTTTGATTGCTCCTGTGCCTCCTGTCCCACGGTAAAACAGATTTTCTCCCTCATTAGGCAGTCACTCCTTCAAGTGGCTCCGTCCCCCAGGACCTGCCCTGGACGAGCCTGAGCGCGTGTGCGTGCTTGTGTGCGCGAGCGTGTGAAAGCGAAAAAGGAGAGAGCATATGGATCCCCGGAAAAAAAGTACTGTTAAGATATTTATAAAAAAAAAATAAAACGGTCACAAATTGGAGAGAAATACATGGTGATGGTAAAAAAAGTGCACAAATTGTTCAACATTTTAACAATTTAGCCTCTTTTCTTATTGACACACCTTTTATCCCTCTCAGAAAACATCAGAAAGCATGTAATCACCAACCTTCTTTTATGCATCCCAGTCTACTGACGTATACTCTTTGCTCCTTTAGCTGCTTTCATTGTTGAAGATGTCATTATTTATGTCTCATCATTACTCCTGGGGTCTTGTGTGAATGCAGAGGCACAAAAAAAGAACAGGACTATTTGAATAAGTGAGGCTGAAATGTCCCTCAAACGCTGTGAAAGGACCGGATTTTGACTTCCAGGAGTCGGAGCCTTTTATGTGACCACGAGCGGACTGCGTGGTCGCCCGCGCTGCCGTCATGACATGTAGGCATGCAGGTGTGCGTGTCTGAGTTTGACTCAATGCATGCTCGCCACATTGGGAGCTATTAACAGCCTTTTCAAAGAGTCTGCCAATGAAAAAGTTTCTGGGAAAGTACAGCAGAAAGGGCAGAGCATGAAAGAAAAACGAGACGAGGGGAAGAAGGAGGACATGGAGACGAGCTCTGAGAATTTAAAGAGGGATAGAAATGATGAGGAAAGGGAAACAGAGGGAGGAACGAGGCAAGTCAGCGAGAAAAACAAGGGAGAAAAAAAGGGGGAGAGATGCCATGTGTTGCACACCTGAGCCCCTGAGAAAAGGAGGGAGAGTCGGGGTTGGGGGTGGGTATGAGGATGAGGAGGCGGAGGAGGAAAGAGTTGGACGATGGGAGGGAATCAGTTCCACTACACGCTCATTACCACCTATTCATCTGGAAGACATCTCTGCACAGATCCAGCGCTGGCTCTCAGTATGTGTGTGTGTGTGTGTGTGTATTCTTGTATTTGTTTGTGTGTGTTATTGTGTGTGTTTGCATAGGTCTGTCTTTGTATTTTTCCCCCTATTCCTAATAAGATAAATGCCTCCATAATGACCCATATGTCCATTGTACCTCCCTGCTCTTTTCCAGTCCTTTCTCTTCTTCATACACTCTGCATGACTTCCTTTCTGTTGCCCTGCTTTAATTTGAAGGCTGAGGCAGCAATTAGACCCCTTTAACATGAGACACACAAGTGCTTACATCTTACTAGAATAATGGAAGTTGACGTACGCTTGCCGTATTACAAGGTCTCTCATCAGGCCAGTTTAGGCCTGTTACAATTAAATGCAGCATTGAATTTGTTTCTTAAGAATAACAGAAAGCCACTCAAAAGGCACAAATATTCAAGGACAACTGAGGGGAGTTGAATGCCAATATGTACATATGTTTATGTATGTAAAAGAAAGTATTAAAATGTTAGTGCTTCCAGTGGTCTTTAAAGCTATCAAGGTGAAGGTCCGGAGTGGGACAAACATTAAAAAAGTGAACGAGACAGAAGCGGAAGAGGAACAGGGAGATGTGCTGTCAGGTGAAAAAAAATATCATATATATATAATAAAAACTCACACGTGTACATTTACTGGTGTATTAAAACTGTTGATTTATCTTCACTATTTAGGATTTTCCCTGCTTTAGTGCCAGCAAAAGTTAATCACATCTCCTTGCAATATACGCGGTGCTGGCAGCGTACAGTAGTGTTTACTTGCACGTTTACCAGTGAGCTAAAACATTTCCTTCAATGTATTTGCACGATCTACTCTCGTCCCATTACTGACTGTAAACCACATGCAATAAGTAAGTAGTGAGTGAGAGAGGGAAAGGACATTTAGTTAGGAAATACAGACACAAGATGACATTTAGTACTACATTTGACGGTTTGAAATTGATCAACTGTGCAGATTTGCAGGTCAAAGTCCATTGTGATATATTGCAAAACTTTTAAAAAAGATTAATCAAACCTTTGTTACACTCAGTAAATCTGTCTTCGTGCACTCTTGTCCGCCTGTTTGTGTGTCTGTGTGTTGATTTTTGTGTGTGCATCACCACCCATATGCACGTGCACATTTGTGTGTGTGTGTGTGGTACAGCTGGCAGCCTTGCAGACAGGTGGGCAGGCAGCACTTCCCTTCCAAAGAGTCGTAGCCTCGCAAATGTTCCCTCCCCCCCCCCACCCTTCCCTCTCGCTCCTCCCCCGTGCTGCCTTTCCGCCGCGTCTCGTTAGCTGCTGTTTTTTAATGTGCTCACCCAATCTGGAGGGACATATGCAGTCGCACATTTCCCCCCTCGTTTGGGCTCCTAAGAAACTGTCCCACATAAACATTGCAAATTAGTGAGACCAAATGGCCTTTTATGAATTCTTCTGTCACCAAAACGATTTTCAAATGGCTGCCTTTATTTTCTCACTGATGTACATCTGTTAAAGGAAATAAACAAGAAAACAACAGATTTTTGCATGTGAGCGCATGTTATTGAACACAAGAAGCCAGATGAACAATATGTCTGCGTGTTCATAGATGTCTAAACATCCAGACTTTATTGAGGGATTCTCTAATACGTATATTTAATCACAAATAAAGTGCTTTGCATCCATTTCGACACACAGTGACATTTGCAAATCGGGATGTTCCTGTCTGGATTTCCTTCCCAAATAGAGCTATTGTGTCAGGCCCTGCCGAGACACACAATGTCACCCCACCAGCTTGAGCATTTGTCCGTACGAGTGTGTGTGTGTGTGTGTGTGTGTGTTGCAGACTATCGTGCCAGAGCCCTCTGCCCCGTTCTCCATCTGCTGAAGCCCCCCAGGCTGGACCAAGGTCACTTCTCTCCTCTCCTTTACCATGCAGCAGTGAGTGTGCACATATGTGTGTTTGTGAGTGTACCGGGAACAGGGAGGGATGTGGTTTAAAGAAGCTGCTAATACTATAGGAGACAGGAAGAGGACAGACAGACAGACAGAAAGTGCTACTTGTTATACATCCTCAGGGCTGAGATTTAATAGTATTAGTAGAGTTGCTGACTACTTGCATGGATCTGAAGATGAATTTACCTGTTTTTGACCAGACCTGGTTTAGATACGTGTTTCTCAGAAGCTCAGAAAGCTCAGCCACCCTGATTTATTTTAGAGCGAAATACCATCGCATGTAAAAAACTACACCCATTTGGTAATTTAAGGGAAAACCAACGCAGCAAAGTTAGTAAAATATTCCCTATTTTTTCGTATTCTTTCAACCCATCCTAGTGATGACCAGCATTGTAATGCCCTGCAGTTACAATATGAATGAGTCAAGTTCTTTGACTGTAAGTGTTAAGTAGTTTTTACTCACTGTGAGTTTTAATGCCTACACCTTCTGATGACCGGAAACATCACCTACAGCCAATAATATTCAACAATTATAATAATCTGTAGGGATAAAAGATAAAACCATGCTTTTAGTTTCTGTCCTTGAACAGGGAAATAATAGTGATAACTATTTTTGATTACAATAAAGTATAATATCTTGTTAGAAAACATGCCAGACAAAAGGAAAACTAAAAAATGGCGTGTGTCCTCCTCAAATCTCTAGACATCACACACACACACACACACAAACACACACACACAGCAGAAACCAAACATTGACAGAGTGCTGCTCCTTCTCTCAGTCTTAAGACGTGCTTTTCCCCTCCAGAGGGAACAGACTGGGCACACTGCCAGACACTGTAGTCCACTTAGTCGCTAATAGCTCACATAAGCACTGCACACTCACACACGTGCACACACACACACGCACACACACACACACACACACACACCTATGAAGAAGACACACAGACGTGATAATTATTATACCTAATATAAACAAATAATCAGGTAAATGCAGGCTAAAAGAGGTGTGTTTTAGCAGCACTTTAGAAGAATGTACTATGGGGAACGTGAAAGAAACATGTCTAATAAAGAGCCGGCACAAGCTTTGAATTCAGAACTTAATTCATCCTTTTTCAGTGGTCTTAGGTCCAGTTCACAGAGAGACACATAAGCTGTGTAGACGATGCTGGGAGCCTCATAAGCGGGGAAGACAAAGAAATAATTTCTATGTGACATAACATAATAAAATATTGGAGGATTCAGATTTGATGCTCATTGGTTCTGTTTTTTTCGGTCTTTCCAAGTGATTTTAATCGTCACATATATCAATTTATCTGTTTATTAGTATGTTTTTTAGTAAACATACTGATTCGTATATCGTTCAATTGTGTCATACTGCTATTAATCCTGTTATCTTGGCATCTAATTATTTAATTTGCTTTGTCTCAGCACCGGTTGTCATGTGGTAAAGTGCTTCTGATTCCCTACTGGTGCCTACAGTCTACGAATGGTGAAGTCAACCTGCGCTTCTTTCATCAATGATGAGAAACTGGAAAGGAGCCAGAAGTTGAGCTCTCTTTGTGTTTTCTAATTAATCTATTCAGCGCACCAGCCACAAAGTAACAGCCTTTTTGTCACACTGAGGTTATTAAAAAAAAAAAAGAAAAAGGAAAGCTTGTAAAAACCTCAGGTCAGAGAGGAATGCAGCAGGCAGTGTGAATGTGTTCACACTGTGTGGATGTGTTTGTGTGCTGTATTATGTTTAGATACAGTGTGTGTCTCAAGGTGAGACTATCTCCTCCCTTATCTGCTGTGTCTTCAAGGTGTACTGTTGATTGGTCGATAGGGACACACACACACACACACACACACACACACACACGCGCACACACGCACGCACGCACGCACACACACACACAGCTGTGCACTTTAAATTCACTGGATTGAAATTCTCCATCATCTGATCAGCAATATAAATCCACGTATACATGCAGCAGATCAGTAATCAGACCACATTTTGGAAATATTACCTACTTATTTTAACTGTAGCAGTGATTAGCAGTGTTATTACTTTTCCTTACTGCCCGCATGAGTCTGAATTTTACAAATACTATTTCATGCCACGTTGATATTTCCATGCACTGAAATCTAACAAGAGGCCAGGAGTAACACGCCTCACAAAACAGAGCATCTTCAAAGTTTAGATAAAAGTTATTCAAATCAACAGCTGACTGACTGAGTGCAAAGTGAACAAAGCTGACAAACTCATACGGTATTATGGAATAACTGCAAGGTCAAATTATAAATAAGGAAGGTATCTAACACCTGAGTCATGAACGCTTTTAATCACAGTAATAAATACAATTTATCAAGGACTATTTCTTGGAAAGTTAAAAGAGGACAGAGCCATGGTTAGTTATCACTGACTACAGTATAACCCTAAAATGACACAACAATACAAAAGGGTAAAAATTGCAGATATTGCAAAGATACTATTTCCTCTTTTTCATTAGTTTTTTTAGGAATGTTATCTAAAATATTTCATATTCAATTTAAATGTTTTCGTTTTGATGAAGACATTCACATATTTTGCAGGTTATCAAGGTAGGCAAGACACATGGAGTAAACTATTCTGTGTGTTGTGGCTTACACAGACCAAAATCTACACACACACACACACACACACACACACACACACACACACACACACATCATTAGGACAGTTCCTCCTTCCCTGTGTGCCTCCTTGCCCATAACTAAGGCTCCAGGCAGCTGCTGAACACAGAGCAAAGTCGAAAGGTGTCTGGTCCAGAGAAGGTTACTTTCACACACACACACACACAACGACGTGCACTGTACAGATGTTAAAGATACAGGAACCTATGGAAGTGTATTCACAACAAAAGATTTGAAAGAGCACAAAACTAATTTGTGTGCTACTCAGCAAGTCAACATTTTAGAGCGTAGAGGCACCGATTTGTCAGAGCAGAATCAGATTTGTGTGCAAGGGGAGGACAGAAATGAGAACTGGGAGCATAAAAGAGGATTTGAACAGCAAGAGGAATCCTCACACCTAAAAATCCACTGAGCGCAAACTGAGAACAGAGCGTCACTTGTTCAATTAGACCAAGAAGTGAAGGGTCATCCTGTTGGACTGTTCCTTCTACTTTCAAAATAAAAGCTGGGACAACCAGCCATTTTAATTCATCTTAAAAATCAAAATATCTAAAATCACATTCAATTATGTAGTGTTTTTATTTTGAGAGTCAAATGTATTAAGTAGTTACTAGCTATATATCATTGTAACTTTCTTAGTTTCACATTAAAGCCTTTTTTGGTGTGATTTTCTGAACCAGATGTAGGGTCTTGGGAAAATTATTATAACCATTACAAGAAAAAATTCATGAATGCCCTCAGAAATCCAATGAGCCTAATGGTTTAAACAAACAATAATAGTCATAAAATAACTGTCTACAGTGCAGATCCACACGCACACGTAGTCTAAATGATAAAGCATGTACGCTTAAAATATATCGACAGGTCGACCAAACACTCCAACCAAAGCAATATATTTAATAAAATACCTTTTTCCTTTGAGCGAACTTTAACTTTTAAAAAAGACATGACCCTGACATCCTGATGTGGGTGTGCTCTGTTGCAGCTTGCTACTCAAAAAAGGTTGGCAACTGACCTTGAGCGCACAAGTGTTAAGAAGCTACCAAAACAGCTGGAGAAAAATTGAGTGAGCAGACTCTGAAACGGATTCTGCTGTCAGTAATCAGTGCCTGTGCGCTCTCAAACGCTGAATTGCAGAGTGGTGCTCAGAATTTGTTTTGTGCTCTCTCAAATCTTTTGTCGTCACCATACTTCCATAGAAACGCGGATCCTCCGACGCACTGATCTGGAAACTTGGACAGAAAAAGACACACAGGCTCAAGCATAGAAAAACTTCCAGAAATTGCTAGTTTTATACACACACACACACACACACACACACACACACACACTGCTCTGCATACAGAGAAATGTCACCTTACTCTTGCAAGCTGTTAGCCAAACACTTCCATGCCAAACCACCCTGCCCCACTGGAACGTGGAGCGAGGGAGAGTGTGTGTGTGTGTGTGTGTGTGGGTGTGTGTGTGTGTGTGTGTGTGTGTGTGTTTGTCCGTTGGATGGCTCTTTAAAGTAGAGAGTTGCCCGAGGCAGAGTAGGTTGAGCGGACGAAGACAGGCAGATAATGGAGGGGCATCTGTGTGCCAAGGACTGCACCTCAAAGTCACACACACACACACACACACACACACACACACACACACACACAGGCACGAGTGCACACAAACAAGCACACACACACACACATCACCACCTGAAACACACACGTCCCAGCCCACACCATATACATTTTCTGTCCTTGCGTGGTTCTATTTATCATTTCTACATTTATCTGAAAGCTTTTCCAAGATGTCTCTTTCTCTCAATTTTTCCATCTCTACCTCTCCGTCCACCCTTTTCTCTCTTTCCTTGTGTTGTCGCCTCTTGCTCTCTCCCTCCCTCATTCTCTTCCTCCCCTCCCTCTCTCCACTCATGTCATATCTCCCTTCAATTTCACATATCTTGAATTAGCTGCAGATAGCCTTAAGTACCCTGCAGTCCACTTCAGATATGCCCTCATTCACTGATGGACAGATATACAGTATGTGTGTGTGGGGGGGTGAAGAGGGCAGTGTTTTGGAGGGCACGCACACTAAAAGGGCTTAATGTGGAGTTGTATGTGTAAGAGAGGCAGTTGATGGTCACTACATAGTATCAGAATATCTTTTTATGTAAGTTATAATCCAATTTCTTTCCCAGTTACATTCAAATGCTACTGTTTACGCATATCCTTGTCGTGGATGAGTCTGTTTAATTAGTCGACTTTCAATTAGAAATGATCATCAAGCATCAAATGATCACTGCTTTCCAGTGGCAAAATATAATGACATAAGTATGGCGTAGTTTTTAAAATGTTTTAAAGGTAAAAACAAGTGGAAACAAAGTGCTGATTTCATGATTCAACAGATAATTATTTTATGACTAACATCTACAGTTTATTTAAACTCTAAATGATTTCCCATAATCCTGTCATGGAGCAGGTTTTTAGATATATGCAGACGATACAGTTATATATGTATCCGGTTGAACTATGTTGTTGTTTTTGTGCCTGCACTGTTGATAGGGGTGTCAGATAAGAAAACACTTGGTTTTGGTCTAATTGGTTCATACTATACACTTTTCCCTAAAGAAAAAAAATGCAATTCAAATTTATTTTTCAACAATCATATTGTTCTTAATCGTGTTTCTTGAAATTGAGAATAACACTTCTCTTGTTTGCACCAAACAATGAATAAATATGATTTCTATCCAGCATTACTATCAGTTTTAGTGGACCAACTCCCATATGGTTTGTATTAATACCATCCACAACTCTGCAGAGTTTCAGTTCTGATGTGCAGATTAAATAAAAGGCGTCCTGCCATAATTGCCCGTCTGTTAAACAGCCTCCCATTTTGATTCAGGGAAATACATTTTACAGTGTGCGTCCCACTTGGATGATGTGCTGTATGTTTATGTCCTGCCAAAGTGTTTCCAAGCACCTGCACTCTACAGTAGCAGACTCACTGCAGGACAGATTATCAGCCAAAAACGGGTTTGATTTGCACAAATTGACTACCAGAGCTCTCAATATTAGTCTTAATTCTCAAGAAAGCACATTTTTAAATTTTTTGTGTGATTAAAAGTCAGTCTCTTTGTGGGGATTTACAGGAATGGAGTGAATTAGTCACATGAAGTTCAGTTCCTATATTCCAAACATTACAGGCAGCTCAAATGTGAGTGCAGGGGTCCAGGTTGAACGCCCTGAAGATAGACACGAAAATATTACTCTATCTGTAGAATGCCCATGCAGGCAAAATCATCTTTCATGAGCAATTATACCTTTTAAGAATCTTCTTATTGTTTTAGCGGTCTACAGTCTGAAGCACAGCAGCAGTCTGATCCTTTGAGGCAGGTTTTCTAATGAAAAACCTGTGATTTTTCAGATAAATGCTCCTTTTTGGGTGAATAAAATCCTAACATGGTTTTCAAACACTGTTTCAACAACAATTGAATTGCTGGTTGTAGCAGGAATTTTATTATTGGAAGAGGCAGGACACAATAACAACTATATTGCTGGGTCCTGACATCTAGTAGCCCCCAAAATATGATGTGTTTACTTGCATTTCAAGCTCCATTGTGCTGGGAATTATTTTGTCATCCTTGCAGAATACAAGATACAGATTACTTATATCAGTATCAGAGGTTGATATTAGTCCTTCGGGGTCAAAACTCTGTTTCTACTCACACATGTAGAAGTAAATGAAAAAACAATCCCAACAGTCGCCTCAATACACCAGAATGCAATGTACCCATATGACATCAAAAGTTTTAGGAAATGCAGGAAATCACTAAGTGAAGAAGAAGTAAATGAGGCAGATTGAGGGAGACAGTTCCAGAAAACAACTCGTGGAATACATTTAGCGTCCCATATTGAGGATTTCTAACAGTGTTCATACATCTGAAGATGTTTTTAAAAACGTCTCATCCCCCAGTGCTGCCAGTTACTGTATGGCACCTCACAACAAGGATTTCTTCTGATTCTCACTCTCGATGTAGGTGCACGTGTGTGTACGGTAGTCATACTGATGGTGCCATCTTTACTCCAGCCAGTTGGACTGTCCCCAATATGGCAATGGACAGTAAACACCCACACTAACACACTAACACACTCTCACTCCTCAGGTGTAGCCTCTAGGTTTGGAAGAGAGCCTTGTGAGGGGAGTGCAGGTCTCCTGAAGGGATACATTGTGCTCAAATAATAATACACAAACACCTCCTAAATACACACATATAGGCAGAGATCTAATTATAAGTTAAATTCGGCTTGTATATTGATAGTGTCTGTTTTTTTAAGCAGTGCCAACATTGAGAATCCAATCATTTAGTGTGCTAGCTCCTTTTTAGTGAGATCTGAGTCTCTCTTTGTTCCTACATATCAGTTTTTTTCTTTCTTTCTATCTTTGCTATGTCATGGGAGAGGGTTTTTTCCAAAGGTCTTATTTTGCACACATGCACAGGCGTTTTGAGGTCTTTTTTTGTGCCTTAACAAGTAAAAATCTGAATCTCTTCTTTCTTCCCTCCTCATCTTTCATTTACTCCCTCTCTTATACAAATTTTTCAATTCCACTATGTCTTCTTACTTTCTTTTCCACCTTTGTCCTCTGATGCTTTCATCCACCTCTATTCAGGCCTACTTTATCTTCATCTTCTTTTCCTCCTCCAACTAATTTCTGTCCTGCACAAGCCGCTACTCCAACACACACGGTGCATATTACATACGAGGAGAAGGTCAGCAAAATATTACTAACAATAATAAAACATTACACTTATTATTCACACTATGCGCACATATATTCCTTAAATGAAGACTTTGCTTTCTGTTTTATTCACAATCTCTCCCAACCTTGATTCCCGTGGAGGATTGGAAAACAAAACTGTTGCTCTCCTGCACGTTGCTGATCGCTGTTCCCAGCATGCATCATTTAGCAGACTGCTGCCTTCAGCGTGCAGTAACAGGTGACCGCCTCAAGACATATTAAAGAGTAACAATGATGATAGCACGCACTGCGGTTTCCAGGGGAAGCATGTCAGACAATGAAATACCGTTTAAAAAATGTATATCTAACTTTTATTTAATGTTTAACGGCCCACAACTTCAATGTTTTGGTTCAGTCTCACAGCTCTGATCAGTGACATTTCCAGACGCAGAAGGCCGCAGCGAAAAATCCCGAAAAACCCAGTGTACACTACCATCTCAACACCAAAGAGACAGACAGACAAAGTTTGTGACTATCGTGTGCACAAAGTGGAGCATTTAGCGGCTAAACAACAAGATATTTCCCTCAGATGTTGATGGAGAGCAAAACAGAGAGTAAATATTGGACTCCCATTCATCAGTTAAACTTTATAAGGTGAATATATGTCAATGTTGTGTTCACAGCTTGTTTCTGCTTCCTGCGACTGGCCAACAAATCAGTTACAGCAGGTTCAATGAGACTATTTCAGAATCAAATATTCATTGCCGCCCATCATAAATTAGATTTAATCATTTTCATGCAGCCAAATTAGCTCTGGTTAGCAAGCTTTGTTACTCTTCACAATGATATGATGATATGAAAAGCAATACTATAAACGACTTAACTCGACTTGAAAACTTTGTGGCGAAATAAAACCACAACATCGGACCAGGCGGATCTTTTCACATTGCCTGCAATCAGCCAGGAAACACAGAACCATCAATTAAGTTGCTTGTCAACACACAATCTGCATTTCAATTTAGATTTCAGTCAGTTTATTTTGTCACTGCAACATCCTGTAACCACCATATTCTCTGGATACAAGCATGTGTGTTTTGTGTATGTGCTCATTCTCGGCTTTCCTTCCATACACTCACTCAGTCATCTTTTTTTTTCCTTTTACAAACTAAAAAAAGGGCTCTTTTAGTGTGCATGTGAATTGTGTGTGTGTGTGTGTATCTTATGGATTAATTTCAGTCTCTGTCCTATAATTTACAAACTTTTCAGTCCTTGCTATTATCCTTTTGCAGTTTATGGAAAAGATACGCCGGTCACCTCCGGCCTCGGTGTGTGTCTGTCAGTCTGTGCCTTTGGCTATACGCGTGCAAGCATGAACACGTGTGCGTCTTTGTCTCCTCCAGAAGAGAGCAGGGTGCGTACATTAATGACTGTTTTATGTTTCTTGCTATCTGAGTCTCTTTTATTCATGTTGGCCATGACGGCCTAATATCTGCCTGTCAAACAACTTCTATTCACTCCGCTAACAGACTGGAGACTGATACTTAAGACACAAAAAACACACACCTACGTATAGGGCACTCATACCCTCCTCGGTAGATTAGTGGGTGGTGAAGGAGCCACACTGGGCATTATGTACTGTTCTTGCTCCAATCAATTACTATTCATTTATTCCAAACCAGTGACCGTGCCCTGATCTGAAGAGGCATTATAACGAGTGTGTGTGTCTTGCAGTTTATTCAAATCTTTTTGACAAAACTTTGTCGCCGTTTTATTCTCCTCCTACCTCTGTCACCTTCTGTGTGTTCACTTATTTCTCTTGTCTGTTCCCATTTCTCCTCCTCCTCCCTTCCCTCTCTTTTGTTCTTCTAGTCTTTCTCCTGCTCTTTGATTACTTCCCTCCCCAATCCTCCCCTCTCATCACTGTCCTTCCTACTTTCTTGTTCACAAATCATCCCTGCCTCATCTCATGTCTTGCCTTGGTTCTTTCCTTTCCTTCGTTCCTTCTTTTTTCCCGTGTATATTTTTTACAAAGGATTTCAGAATTTAGCCGTATTTTTACATTATCTCAATCCAACTCACTTTAAAAGGTTCCAATTACTAATTGGTGCATTGTGAAAAAAGGGAGAATAACACTTTTAATCTTGCATTATTGAGTTAAAGGATACACACCTATATATATATATATATATATATACACTTTCTTTTCAAGGCACTCTTTTGGCAGTTGGATACATTTAGGGTATTAAAGCTCACATTCCTCCACTTGGCCTCTCACACTAGCGTGGCTTTCTCTTTGAGAAATAGCAGCAATGGCCTTAGCCTGAGCTCATGGAATCCACTACGACATTTTCGCTTTGCAAGCAGAACGCTCATATATCCCACACTTGTATTAGCTTATTCTCATTATGTGTAAAGTAGGTAAAGGGCTTATTGCTGAAGTTTACTGCATGCCAGCTGACACCGGTGTGGCTTGCATGTTGTTTGAATCATATCGTTAACATTTCTCAACACAAAAACATGAAAGTGTCCTTGATAACTCACGTTATAGGTTTCTGTGAACAGTTAATATCCCAGGCACCTATGGTAGTGACATGGTAGCTGACGTCAAGGGCTCTCTATAACAGTTGTTCCCATGTCTGAGGCCACTTTTGTTGCTGAATTTTAAGCCTTCAAACATGCACCAAAGTCAAGGTTCAAAGGGCGAGACCTTTCTAACGATGTATCTGGTTTAGTTCTACAACAAAGTCAAAATGAAGCTTCTTGTTTGTCTTTTTTTTTTATTATTGAGTGGAAATATTGACCAAAATGAGTCACCTTCAGAGATTACAATACTACTGACAATCTATGGCACTACTACTGGCTTAGTGGACATTAGAGGTAATATAGAAGTTAGTAGTAATATAAAAACTAAATGAAAATTTTCTAATCTATTTACAGAATGAAATAGTAATATTTTGAAATGGGATGTTAAACAAATTAAATATGGACCTGCGATGGACAAAGAAATCATTATATTCAACTTTGCACCCATGTTCAGCAATGACGAAACAAGCAAAAATAACCTAATTGGGATTCTCAAAAAAGATATACATTTAAGAATGCTACAAAATTGAAATTGTTCAAACATTTTAGTTTTTAAGTTTGATGGCGAGAGTATTCTTCATGTGACCCCCTGATTTTAAAATTTCAGAGACTTTCACCCCCCAAACTCCCACTGCCCCTTCTTTCCACTCCATTGTGACCATGTAAAGTATATAGTAAAGCCTTGTAGTCCTAATAACATCCAATTTCAAGCCCTTCACATCCATTACCAACAATACTATTATCCCCCCTCCCCTCTCTGTCTGGCTCATACACACACACTGCATTAGCCTTGGGAGAGAACAATATGTAGTAGTGACATCGGCCTAAATGGACTGCTTCATGGTGTGTCTATGTGTTTGTATTGGGTGTCTATGTGGGAGGGCTTACCCAGATCATTCATATTTAAAGGGACAATGCATTTAAACACTGTACAGTAAGTCAGTTTCAAGATTTTAGCACTGAAACTGATCACATTTTAGCAAATTTATCAGTTTGTATCAAGCTCAGGAAGGTATATATCGTAAATGTTTTTTGTTCCTTTAATGGCAGGAAGGCCTCAGTGACAGTGCTAATATCATTTATAGACCTGACTGAGTAAACTAAACACTTGGATGTGTCCTTTCTCTAATATTCTGTACTTACTCTCATAATAAAGTGTTTTTCTTCATTACAAAACAACAAATTTAGTGCAGACATGTTAAAATGACAAAATAAATGGGGGTGACCTCTCACAAAGCTTTTAAGCTACTTTTGGGCCTAAAATATAAGTTAAAAAATGGTGTTTGTGATACTGTAAAATGCACATAAATGTAGCTATGACATGAGGTATGTTTAAGTTGCAGTCTGTATGTATCCAGAAAGTATTACTTTGAATATTGAGACACTTTTCATTTATAAAAGTCCTAATTAAGATGATTCCACAGGAGAGACAAAAAGTAATTATCATAAACGAACAGCAAACAGACACCCCCCCCTTTAACAGCCTTGCCCCACTCTGCCCATTTAAAAATGCTATTATTATGTGAGGGGGTAAAACTGATACATCAAATGGATGCATTAGTGAGATAATCCAATTAATTGCATCGTGAAGCCATTTGGTTTTCAGGTGTAGAGGCTCCTGAGTGGTGCTCTGATGAAGAAATGTTTGTATGTATGAAAGGGATCAGGAGCGCAGTCATTGTTTGAATTACACTCCAGATTTACACTTACACATTCCAACTTATCTGATTCATTCATGCATTACAGAGATTCCTGATGTGGCATTTAATATATCTAATTGCAGCTTGTCAACGTGCCACGCAATTAAAAATATAAAAAAATACTAAAGGGACTTGAAGGACAATTTAAATGATACATTAACGTTATAATGCTTAAGATTTACATGAATTTAAAGCCCTTTTTTGATAATATTCATCATATACCTTTTTAAATACTAGTATTTGTTGTTAGTGGTGGGCTCCACCATTCTCACACTGGACTTAAATTGCCTTAACTCACATTAGGGATCCACAGGAAACGATGGATTCATGTAATTGACAGTCATTTTGTGTACTTTAATCTCACTGATAACAGCTTCACTGTTTATTGTTTGCTCCTAATGCTGTTTCTGAACTGCTTTAAGTTACTGCTGATGCAAACCAGCATTTTAGCTGCTGCTTCACATTAAAAGCATTCTACTGGCAAAACACAGGGTGGCTTTTATTGTGAAGCAGTCACAGGAAACTGTCACTTGAGTTAGTCCCGACCACCGACGCTCATTAAAATGCATCTACAAAACGACGCAACAGTCGTTTTCTGTATTTTCTTCAGCAAATTCAAAACAAGCCACTCTATAAGCTGCAGCAACATTCAACAATTTAACACTTTTTTACCTTAGTGGTATTAAACTTAGCAGAGTAAGTGGTCCTTTAAGCACTAATGGCAATGAACTATTTGACTAAAGCCTTTCTTTCCATCTATTAGAAACATCTTTCCTCCAGCCTCCCTCCTCATTTCTCTCATAGTCTTATAATCAAACCTCTATTTTACTAAATTGTACACCATCTCTCTCCTTTCTACTTCGACCCTCCCTCCTCCATTTCTTCAAAGCCACACAAGATCGCCCCCTCTCCCTCCTGTTTGCCTCCCCTCCCTCTTCCCCTCACTGCCCCCTCCCATTGTAAGAACCAACAAGTCTGCCAGACAGAAAGAGGTCAGACTTCTTATCCGAGCTTCATAATGGTTTCTGAAGAGCAGAGCACTGTGCATTGCAATAATTACCAAGCCATCGGACAATAGACGCTGCATAATCAGTATGGAGATGTATGCTGTCTGCCTATCGGTCTGGGCCTTTCCCAAACAAACTAAACACTCAGCGTACTCCTGCTTCCTTGGAGTATGTATTCATTTGTGTTGTTTTTCATTCTCTGTCTGTCTTGTGTTATATTTGCAATTTTGCCACCCACTACTCAACCATGTTTCTCTTTTTTGCTCTTCTTTTGGGCCCCTTTTTTTCTTTTGCACCTCTACTTTCTTTTTCTGATGCTCCACTACACCGTTTTCCCGATGTCTTCATACCAAACCTCTCTATCATTCTAAGTGAAAAGGCCTGACTGGCCGACAAAACACTGGCTCGCTTCAATTCACGGCAGGGTCAAGAGTTATCAGTATTAGTGTGTACATGCGGTGGAATATGTGTATCTGCAGGGTCAAGAGTCTGTGTGAGTGATTTTGTGACTTTGTGTTTGTGAGAGAGTGGTAAATCGCCACGTACTGGCCCAGACACAGTAGCACCTACACACTTAAACCTCTTCAACCTGAATGTTCCCCCTTAAATTTCCCCTTCAAAGTTAGTTTTCGTGCATATTCTGCTCCTGCTCGTTCCAACACTACACTGAAGATATATCACACTTAGATTTGGTGAATTATTCAAAACCAAAAAGTCTCCTTCATATGCGACCATTCTGCATAATGTTCAGTGGCAGGGTATAGGGCAACCTTAATAAATTGGAAGAAAAACCGAGAGTTTTAAGGTCAGGGTACCTTCAACACTGTCAAAATTATTATTATATTTTTATAATTTATCTTTTTTTTTTTGAACCAAGGCTTTCCTTAAACTTAAGGGGCTGTAGTTGCCTGACTTATACTTATATTTCATGAACATGAATGCCATATAAAAATATGAATGTTTTCTTTGATACAGTGAGAGCAAAAGTAATACAGACAGCATTCAACATTATTTCACAGTATTTAGTTAAAGGATAAATACTGTGTATTACAAAGTGGATTGTGTTTGCATCGTTTTTGTCTACCTGTAATAATAATATTGTACTTCACTATTTCACATCACTAAAAAGAAGTGATAGTAAAACAGATTTTAAACAGACCACAAGTTCAGCCAAACTAATTTGGACGAGAAAGTGAAGTTATTACCCTAACTATTCATTCTAAATGTCCATTACAGCTTATAGACCGAGTACCTGGTTCAACTTTGACGTACAACACTTATTACTGGGAGCATTGGTACTGTACTTCCTTCTCCTTGGTGGCCTTTCTTCCTGGTTAGATATTGTATTCCTGGTCCTTGCTTTCAAAGTTGTCAGTTATGTAAAACTGTCATTGTCATTATTGCCTTTAAGTTCATATTGTGAATTTTAAGTTGTTTAACTTTACTTTGTGCTGCAGTTGGGTTTTTGTTATTCTTCTCATTGATGTTTTACTGTTTTATTGGGTTCATTATTCAAGCTTCTGTTAACTTTGGCTTTGAACCACTATTGTATACACACACATTTTTACAAGCACAGGTCTGTCTTTCAGAAAAGTGTGATTTGGGCATCGTCCAGCGCAGATGGTTTAGAGCAGAGAGGAAGAGACTGAGTGAGGGATACACAGCCAGCAGTTTACATGTATAGCAAATAGAATATAATCAGGTCAATGCCAATATTTTAAGTGAAAATACAATTTGAATGGACGAGGGACACTGCATACTGTAAGATTTCATCATGCAATGACAATAACTCTTGACCTGTCAAAAGTCTGTATTCACCTGGTTTCTGCTACATCTACTCCCACTTCATTTATGGGAGCGCTTTTATTTTCTGTCCCAACACAGAGTCAAGTGTAACACTGCAACTGCTGTCTGTCTGTTGTGCTTTCAGCATTTATATGACTGACCTCAAGAGGTATTGTCATGTTCTGAATACAGTGTCGATGTTTAAAAATAAAGAGCATGAACACAATGAGCGTTTTTCTCTCAGAGCACCTAGACATGGATTGGAAATATTGTATTCCAACATCCAGATAAGTAGTCTAACATCTAAATAAAAATGACACACCATGTCCTGAGAATGATCAAATTGCCCTCAAATATGCTGCTAAGTGAAAAACTAAATTCCCCTGCAGTCACATGAATCGAACAAGGACAGAGAACCCACACACTGTAATTTCTTAGTGGCATAACTGAAGGACATGAATCATCATGTACAACAGCAGTGCTATGTGGATTTATTTACATATCAATGCAGGAGGCCGGCAATTTAGCATTTGCATATGTTCTCATTATGAATTGTCTGAACAACAGCAATCAGCTCAGTATTGTTAATGGAGGATACAATGACGTTTAGGTTTTAAAGTTGAACTGAAATTAAAATGAATTTTTGCTAAATTCATATATTCTAGGTGTTTGTTTTGTCTTGTCTACTTATTTGGTCAAATACCAAAAAAGAAGAAATGTACAGTTTTTATATTGTCCTGCAGTGATAGCACCCCCTGAATGAGTCTTTCTTCAGGGAGTTACAGGCTATAGGTAATTTAAGAATCAGGGTCCTGAGGTTAAAGGACATTGCTGTAAGTTTTTTTACAGTCCGGTTATTTGCCGTCTAGGACCCACGAAAGACGGACAGCGAACACTGAGTAGACCCCCTCCTTTGTATAACGTGTGACAAACACAGTATTTAGTGTGCAAGAGCTGCTGGTGACTAAGCCAGTGTTGACATAGCAGCTTGATAGCTTCCACCTACAGGGTTAACAGCATGACAGGTCCTCCCAAAGGATGAGAGTTGTAACAGTACCGCACATTACGATTTGTGGGGAAAAAATAATCTTATAACAATGTTCGTAGGATATATTATATGATGTGAAAACAATAATGGAGCTCTTATTATCTTTTGACAATCACAGTGTTGCCAGCTCCTTGAACTAACGGTGTACTTGAAGATTTAACTACATCAAATATGTCAAAAGAAAAACGCTGAAAATAATAGTAATAGTCACAATATGACCGGGAGGCAAGAAATTACTGTGTGTTGCAAGTGCTCCTAATTTTGGCATCTGTGATAGTAGAATTTTAACTTAATCAGGAAGTCATCTAGGTCCTCAATTTTTAGGTATTTTTTTGTATTTCAAAACCATGGGAGGTTATCAGATGTCAAGAGGGAAAAACAAAAATATGATTACAATGTAAATTAATTAACTTGTGTTTTTTGAAATGTAAGTATGAAGGCATGTTTTCTCTTAAGAGGGAGCTAAACTTCAAAAGCTAAACAAATGTGAATAAATAAAAATAAAAACTTCTCAAATAACTTTTCTGGCATTAGAGAAGACTTTAATAAAAGATGACCTCCACACGGTTTTCTCTCAAAGTGATCAAAGAGCAATTAAGGAATTTGTAAAGAAACATCATAAAAAAAATCTGGATTCAACTATTTAAAGTTAGATCTTCCTTTAATTGAATCAGCGGTGAGAATAAAATAAAAAAAAAAGTTAATTAGTTTTTTTTGTCCTGCTATTGGTGACTTTTGATTAGACTGCAACAATTTGCATAAAAGCAAAGCTATGTCTGTTTAGGACCAAACCAAGGTCAGCACCTTTCTATTTATCTACCACTGCAATTTCTTAAGGGATATTCACTATTTACTATTGTGAATTTCGAAATGAACTTGAAGTTTCCTTGAATACAAGCACAAAGTGAAATAACGGCATGTTAATGTGAAAATGAAGATGTTATGACACACTCCTGAGGACACACACAGTCCTGGTTACATGCAATCCCACACTCTGACATACTGCCCATGCTTTGGTGGCAAGCCTATTTTTTTTTTTTTTTTCTTTTTCAATTTGCATATGAGGTTGTTAATTTTCTCAAAGCCGCGGACTTAATGAGTGGATGGCTGAGAAGCTGAACGGGATGCAAATAATAACATTTGATAATGCAGAGCCACAAAAGAAGGGGGAGAGGCCTCACATTCACCGAGATGGAACTTGAGGTAAATATGCACAGTAATTATATATCAGTGCACTTCAATTATGAGGCTACACAGGGAGCGAGAAAGAGAGAAAGATAGACAGAAACACATTGAATTAGACGTAACAGCATTTAAATTAAACATTTAAAATAAAGACACAATGAGGCAGAGGGAGACTTATACTGGGCTAAGAGAGGAATTAGTGGGAAAAGCAGCAAGTACGACAATGATTAGACATAGACAGACACACACACACACACATTATTTGCAGGCACACACATGGTTACACAATCATACACAGCTTAATATCATTTCATGAGTGTGTGTGACATCAACTCAATAACAAATGAATCCCTTTTATTATTATCCCACTTATTAGAGATGAGATTCTTGAGTAAAAGACAAATCAATAAACTCAAGCAAGAGCCTTGTGTGTGTGTGTGTGTGTGTGTGTTGTGTGTTGTGTGTGTGACAGCGAGGGGGTTTGTGAGCCAAGCGTCTGGCCACACTGGAGTAGATTGTTTTCAAAAGCTATATGTTCTCAAAAAAATGTATTTAAGCGGATGTAAATGTAGCATAATTAAATCTAAAAAGTTTTGCCAGGTCAAGAAAATAAGTTTTGCCAAGATAATTTTTCAAGTTACTTTTGTTTTTCATTTGGTAAAAACAGGTTGAAAAGATTTTTTAATTTTTTTTCCCCCTCTGGATCATGTTTGTTATTACTGATACTCATTTTGGCCACAACAGGCTGACGTGCACCGCTACCCCATGTTCCTAATAGGACTAAAAGCATTCACGTTTTCTTCCAGGTGAGTTTTAATTTCTCCATGCCCTCCAAACACAGAAGTAGATGTAAGTTCATATATTATGTGCTAGTTAGTTAATGTAACATTAATGTCATGTCTTTCTTTTGGCTAAAAATGAATTTAATATGTTGCCACATTTTACAAAAGACAAGCTCAAAAGGAGTTTTTTAAGAAAATAAATGAATGTGGGTAAGCCTGTTGAATACATTCTGGAGAAACAGGAAGGTCAGACCTTACAGTATTTTCCCATTCTTCAGTCAATGTCACAGATATTAAACCTGAAAGACATACAGAAGAAAGCTTTCAACTCTTACACTACTCACAAGGGTAGGTACGAGTCATTTCAGGTAACATATTTGAAAGAAAACGCACTTCGTCCACTGAAGACATAACTATTTCTCTGCTACATCATTGATTTTAAGGTTTGCAATCCCCTGGGAATATCCTCCCCCAATCCATCCCAGTATCATGCTACATTGAAGTCAGTTTATTTAGCAGCGCTTTGCAAGGCTGTGGATGTGAAGAAGTACGTTATGAGACCGTGCTTGAGCCACTGTTAAAAGACCTTGTCCAGTTGGAAGAGAAAGGGCTCTTTATTCCTTTGTTTGGAAAGAAAATCGAATGCCCAATAGTTATAGTAGGAGCTGACAATTTAGGTTCCCATTCAACTGGTGGATTTTCTGGATCTCATGTCTGCAGGTTAAGTAAGAACTGGATCCTTACCTTCTCCCTTTACACTGAGCTCATTCTACAAGCTGCAAATTAAGTTTACAGAATGGACGACGCAGTCCTGCAGTAAAATCTAACACTCTGGACAAACCAGCAGAGAGCATCTTTGTCTACATTGCCTATACTTCACAAGCACAAAGGGAGCAGGTTGCTGAGGCTCTGGTTACAAAGCACCCATGTTTGAGGCACCCAATATCCTTCAATGGTTAATATTGTTGGCAATTACAGAGCAAAGGGGAATCGCGTTGAACTACCACAGCTAAATGTAAACTGTCTGAAGAGGAAATAACCTGAAAAAGGCAAAGAAATCTGAGGTAAACTACCTCCCACCTGATCCTCAAGGTGAAACTGATGCAACCCCTGAAAAGGAGCGTGGAGCTCCTCTATGAGTACAACAAGAGAGACAACAACAATCTCATCAGTGAGAAGATGGAAAAAACCTTTTCACGGAGTCAAAATGATGTTATCCTCAAGAAATAACCTGTGACTGACATAAAAGCTCGATGACCCGTCCTGTTGAGCTTTCCCAGGTATGCTGAACATTTTAATCGTGTTTTCTCCAATACAGGGTGTTAGTGGCAAGGTTTCCCATTTGTCATTTTATTTCCCTCTGACAAGGGAGCGCTTTCTATTCAGCGCGGCATACGCTGAAACTCAGATCGAGGAGGAATTACGGAGGACCACACTGAAGCCACTACAGTCCACATTCCTGGGGAAGCTGGACCAATACACACCCAAAGGAGCCGTTGGGAAGAAACCTGATGAGACCCTTGCCGTGTTAAACGAGGCACGTACTTCTGGTGTCTGTACTTATCATAATCTCATGGTTGACACTTTTGTAGGACAGCGGCATTGAGTCCCAAAGAGAAGCTGTGATCAGAGGCCTCATTCTCTGGTGAAAAGACGGAGTTAATCAAGGACTACCATGTGAAGAAAATATATCTCTGCTCTGAATCAAAGCGCTGCCTGTATGAGACAAGGTTGTGCAATCTGGGATGGCTGATGGCTTAGTTGTATTATCTATACATGTAACTACTCAAGTTTTCATCAGTTTGAAAGCATACTTCAAATCTTCAGGTTCTAAACCACAGATAAGCAATTATAACTTTTGGGAAATGAATATATACACTGTACAACACAGTAGGATGTACTATGTAAAAAGAAAAAGTTTTCTTGCGGCCGTCTTTCTAAAATGAACAGTGGTGAAAGTTACTATATTATGTTATGAGCAAGGACTTGATAAGCAATATGTGAAGGGATCCAGTTGTTTAAAACAATAATACCACTTGTAAACCACTACATACATACATAGTAGTTCATATATATATATGACTTTTATATATATATGACTTGAACCATCAAATTTAGGACAGTCCACATACCTACATACATTGCAAAGAAACTAATAAACACCTAATGACAGCTAAACAAAACAATCACATGCACAGAGCAGCACACACACTAGCACATTTCCCCCTTGTTCATACTGAAATAAGCCAGTGTTTGGCAGCCAGTCATCAGTCAGCGCCCCTTTACATCATCACAAACCATCCACTCGCCATTTTCAATAGACAGAAAATGAATGAAGAGGTGCGTGAGAACAAGAACAAGAAAAAAGCAAGAGGAAGAGAGGGAAGCCAGGGAAGTCTTCATGTGATCTACATGCAGTTTAGAATATAAAGAGAATTTCCACAGATTAGTTTGTTGAAGAAATGTTGTGGATGGATTGATGGATGGAGAGAGAGATGAAGAGAGAGAGAGAGCTCTTCAGAATAGGGATGAGGAGGATGAGGAGTGGGTATGGAGTGGACAGATGTGCTCTAATGTGTTTTGGCCAGATCTCTGCAAGGACAAAAACATGAACGGACACACACACACACACACACACACACACACACGTCAGTCAGCCAACCTATCTATTATCTATTCCTTTATGTTACTCTCTGGTGGAAGAAAGAAAAGAGTGTTATATCCTTCATCCCCCTGATGTTCTGTCCCTCTAAATTTCTTTTCCCATGTTTTTCTCTCTCGCCACGCTAATTTTTTGTCGAAAATGTCAGTCAGTCGAGATCATGTATGCAAAGCCACATGAATTCACAAACATACACACACGTTCACACACAATTTTTCTGTTTACATGGAAAGAAACCTAATGTGTCATCCAACCGTCCGGTGCATCCTCTGCCGCTGATTTTAGCCAATCACACAATTAGAGAGCTGATGACCCATCTGTCCACATGATTGGCTGATGGATGCGCCTGAGTGTGTGTGTGTGTGTGTGTGTGTGTGTGCGTGCAGGTGCTGGTGTGTGTGCGTCAGTGTGAAACGGTCTGACGAGCCCCCAAACACATCTAGCCAGTGACAATTTTCTTTTGTTACCCACAACCACCAACATTTTCAGAGAGAGACCCAGAGCTAATGCAAGCCCGTGAACAACTTAATAGCACTTGAACCAGTTTGCCAACTTGGAGAAATGATTTCATTCAATTAGATAATTCTCCCCCTCTCCCTCTCTCGCTCGTTCTCTTGTTCTCTGGAATGAGTCATTTGTGATATAATAGCCACATAATGGCTTGAAAGCGGGCTTCGGCAGGAAAAAGACAGATGTAGGGGGAATAAAAAGCGAAAATGGTGAGGTAGAAGAGGCTCAGGAGTCAACACGGACAAGCAGTACACGCTCGCATCATGAAAGGAAGCATTTCTATACATGCATATAGAAACTACTGTACACACACACACACACACAGTGCTCTATTTGCTGTCTATTAACAGTGTGTGGTGCTGAGCGATAGGAGAGGCGATAGGATCTTCTACGATGGTATCTGTTATCGAAGTACACGCGTCCTTCAGGCGTCCATCGTGCAATCGCTCCTCTCATCTCTCCTCTATCTCTCTTGCCATCCTCCTCCCTCGCCTCCTGTCTCCTCACCTTGTCTCTCCTACACTCCTCACTTCTTGCTCATCATTTCTCTGTATTTCCATCATTATTTTGTAGACCAGGAAGTCTTTTCATTCACTTTACTTACTACTCACTGCTTTCCTCTTTTGTTGATATCAGTTAAACCGTCAGCCTGGGAGCTCAGAGGAGGTCGCCTACCCCTACAACACACAGGGATATAGTGAGTCACTATTACACCTTTTAACCATATAAGCCATTTACACTACATGTAGTGAATAACAGTGTTGTCTGAGGGCCCATGTACCATTTCAGATGACTGCCACAGAATACCCAAATTCCGCCTTTTCTTTCAGACTGATATGTTTGAAAAGGATTGTGGGAACTGGGGAGGTCCCGATCAAGTTTTTTTTGGTCCTCAATCTCAATCTGAGGGGCGAATTCACAAAGAGTGGATTGCGGCCTCTGATGGCACAAGGTCTCAAGGTCTGAGTCACAAAAGATCTTTTGAGTTTAATAGGAAGTATGGTACCTTCGGATTCCATGACAGAAGTAATATTTATAATAATACATGCATATTGCCAAATTTAAATACATGCAATTAGCACCGGAGCACTGAGACGCTCTTCGCTTGGCAATGCAGTTAGTTACACAGCTTCCTGTTGTTTTATTTGCACAGATTAAGCGACTACTAAAACCTTGCACTCCTTTTTTTAATTTGTCCGCGTCTTTTAATGTTGGGTATCTGCCAATACCTAGTCCAACCTGATACTACAAAAACACACGCGATTACAACGTTGTGATACAGAGTTGAGGTTCTTCTCTCACGGAGGATCTTTGAGGAGTACAGACACCAGCTTGCAGAGAGCACAAAACCTCACAATAGACGTGCTCCATTTTTGCCTGCCATCATCCCCCAAGAAAAAGGCCCACCTAAAAAAATCAATAACAGTTTAAGTGCGCGGTATATTTATTAAATATTTTAACTGCTTTACCTTGCCATCAGACAGACAGCCCTTTCTGATGGGGAACTGCCATTATATTGCTCTCTTCAAAGCCACCAGAATCCTTTGAAAAAACACACAGAACACGGGAGTTACTGGTCTCTCGCTGCCTCCATCGGTTAGTTTGTTTGTTATTTGGTGACTTTGGTGGGGTTTTTTTTTTGGTGTTAGTTCAGATCACACACAGTAACACAAACAAACTAACCAAATGAGGCAGCAGTAGACCAGTAACTCCCATGTTCTGCTTGGTAAAATGACACTGATTTTTCTAGGTAAGTTTTTCTGCTGACCCCATCCACAGCAGTACAAGTTCTCCAAACTGGGGGCATCTTACAACTTTGACAAACTAACAAAGCTGATGAAATACTCACTGTGATGAATTAGCCTCCCTTTTTGTCATTTTGTGGAAGCGGGTTATACTTCCATTCTTAATACGGTATTATAACTATAACTGTAACAAAATAATTGTTTTTGATTTTCTATTTTTGAACTTTGCTCCTTGGAGAACTTGACAGTCCTGAAAAACACAATCAAACAAATAAACCAAAGTCGCACACAGCCTTGTCACTCCGTGACTTGAACCGGCGCTCATACACAACACACAAACACTGTTACACACCCACGCACACACAGAACTTAATTTCTAATCAATTTCTGCATTTTTCTTCAAGTGGTCTCTTCAGGTAAAAGGCTGAATTGGCCGAACGCTTCCATCAAGGATTTTTGCTAAGTACTGTACTCTGCTGCTCTCTGAGAGGAGGAGAGGGGGTGGACGTGGTGGAAGACAACTTCTCTCTGTACCTCTTGTGTCTCCCTGTCTTTCTCCCTTTCTTCGTCACCTTTGCCCGCTCACACACACCCACACAAACACACACACACACACACACACTCACACCTACACAACTCCTCCAGGAGGCAATCAAGCTCTTGTGGAAAGGTTGGAGTAGTTCATATGAACGTTGTGCTCTGAGTGGTTACTTGAGTCATGAGGTCATGTCTTCGCCACCACCCTCCTCTCACCCCTAATCATCCTCCATTACCCTATTTGTCTGTGTGTGTGTCTGTGTGTGCGTGTGTGTGCATTTTTTATTTGTGTGCTATCTGCTACGTGTTTGTGTGTTTTCTTGCAAACATAATCTATACATACATGCTTTTTTGTGTGTCTCCACATATGCACGCATATCCTGTTGATTAATGTGTGTTTGCATATGAATACTGCAGGTGCAAGCGTGTGTATGAGTTTGTGTGTGTGTGTGTGTGTGTGTGTTAGAAGAGCATCCTCAGAAAACCGCCGGGGGCACAGAGGTGACGGAGGAAATGAGGGGAGGGAGAGAGGGAGAGATTAAGGAGGTGACGGGTGAGATGGTTGATGGGAAGGAAGGAGCGGGGTGAGGAGAAGAGAGGACCGAGGACAGGAGGAGACCAGGGGTGAGGAAGGGGCGTGAAGGAGGGATGGGGAGAGCGAGGAAGAGAGAGCTCTTGAGAGGAAGAGGGTGGTAATTACTTGAGATCCTTCTCTGTCTCTCTCTTTGCACTTTGAATGAGTTTTTTGAGTCTGTGGAATGTGTCGCAATGCACAAGGGAAGAAGGAAAATAATCAGATTTCATAACTGGTGATATATAAATGAATAAATCATCATTTCATGTATTATCAAATTTAAACTGTAGACAAGCATAAGGAGCTTCTATTTATTTACCTCCAGTGCATTTACCCTTGTGTGCTATTGAGTGGGATTTTTAATTAAATCAGCTGTATTTCTTCACAGCAACAGCAGCCTGTATAACTCAGGATGACATTAATGCCGGGCCTGTCTGCAGTGCATAACCCCATTTACTTTTAGTCACTCCATCCCCTTGGGGGGGATCAGATAGCTTTCCAGTCTCAAAAAAAAAAGCGAAGAAATCTGAACGTTCAACCCAACATGGGAGGTGGTTTCAGATGCTTTCCAGCCAGATGTTGAGACATAATCTTTACTCGTTAAAACTGCAGCTACATCAGCGAGCAGTCTGTGGAAAGAGCCTCTGCAGGTATGTCCCCTGTGATAACGGCTACTGAAGTGACACTGACAGTTCAACCACCGAATAAGCGGTCTCGCTGGCAGTTCATAAATGCTACAATGTGCTTGTGTTAGTTTTTTCTGCTTTTGTATCATTGGAAATACAATATCTTTGGACTGTTAGTCAGAAAAGAATCCATTTGGAGACATAACCTTGGGCTTTGGGCAAGTTTCTTATTATTTCCTGACAATTTATGTATTCTTAATTTATAGAATAATAAAAAAAAGACAATCAACAAACAACATAATCATAATATAGAAATAATCAGTAGTTGCAGCCATAACTTTTTTCACTGGACGTTACAGCAATTACTTGTCAAACAGCGCATATCTAACAAACTTTGTAGAGTCAGTCAAGGCTGCCGCTGACAGTAGTGATGTATGTGCTAACCTGTGGCCATGCCCTTGTCAAAACACTACCACTGTACCAGCTGATGGATGGAGGGATGGAGACAAAGGAAAGGATGGGTGGATGGAGAAGAGAGGAAGGAGTGATGGATGGAGGTGGTGTTGAAAGCTTGAGATGGAGTAATTGATGGAGAGGGACAGAGATCAGACGGAGACGGCAGGCGTCGGAGCAACGACACCGCGGAGATGCTGGGTGTGTGTGCTTTTGTGCGTGGCTTTCACTGAAGGGACGGATACACTTGTTCCCTGACAGTGCAACTGATATTTATGTCTTGTGATCACCGTGAATGCTCGGGAGTGTGTGAAAGAGTCAAGAAGGTATTGAACTCGACACGTTTTTTTTTTCTTTTATGATAAATCACTCTCTGATTCGCAGCAGGAGGAACAAAAACCCCTCTCATCTGTCTCTTTTCCCTCCATCCTCTCTGGCTTTCTCTCGCTGTTCCTCTTTCTCCTTTACGCTGCAGGAGCCTGTTCTTTGACAAAGGGCTAAAAAATGAAGTCAAGAGGTGGCAAAGCTTCCAACTGGAGGAGCATCTTTCATGGAGGCAGGAGAGGCCGGCTTGTCATGACCAGGTTTTTTTGTCTGTTCATGCAATTCTCTTCTTTTAGTGTTTACATACAGAACAGTGAATTGAGCCTGGATAAAAATGAAAGCTTTGTTGTAAAAAGAAAAAAAAAAAAAAAAAGACTAAATGCTGCTATTCTGACAGGCTGACATGCTCAAAATTAAACCTCCTACATGTCAATGTTTAGCAGGAATAATGTTTACAACATTCACCCAAACTGAGGCTGGATGGAAAGTTAAAGGATCGCCAAAATTATCAAAATACATCCTGAGGAGAACATGAATGTCTAAAAGATTTCACGGCAATCCATCCGTGAGTTGTTGAGACCGTTTTACTCTGAACCACAAATGTCAACCTGCTGGTGGTACTAGATTCATCAGGATTCATCTTCTGGGAAACATGAAAGTCTATACATGATTTTTTGCCGAAATGCGTTTTTTGTTCAACTTATAGTCCAAAAACCCAAAGATATTAAATTTATGATGAAAAAAAAACAGCTTCATATTTGACGGAACCACCGAATGTTTGGCACTTAAGTTTCGGTCAACTGATAAATCAGTTAATGAACGAATCATTTCAGCACTACAGTAAATAGTGTTTATGTTCCCAACACAGCTGGTTTAGTGATTCAACCCGGCAAACTTCTTGAGGCAAGTGTGCTTCTCCCCACTTCATTTATTTTCCATTAGTCCTCCGTGGCATCTCCCTGGTGACCATCTCCAAACAGTCATCCAGCCTGAGCAAGCACCTCCAAGACACATGCTCCATCCTGAGAGCTCTCTCTGCCTTCCTGTCTTTCTCCTTCTCTCTCTCTTGTTCTTCCTTTTTCCTGTTCTTTTTCCTCCCTCGGGTTCATTATCTTCATAAACTCTCTCTTTCTCAGTCTGTCGGTCATTGTCACATCCTCAGTGGCCTCCCAGGAGTATTTAATTACAGTACGTGTGCTTGTGTTTGCTCTGCAGGGACATTCTTTGCAGCGTCAAGAGTGTCACCTTTTAAGAAGAACAGCAATCAAACAATGTTTCTCTCTTCTCCCGCCCTCATCCCTCTCTCTTCTCGTCTTTCTGGAGGATTAACCCATTTGTTTGTTCTTCTCATCCTCTGCGACGCCCGCTCGTTACCTCGTCTTTTATCCTGTCTTTCATGTCCTTCCTTTCTGCCGTCTTAGCAGCTGCTGTGTCACTTTTCAAACAACTGTTACATTACAAAGTTATCAGGTACTTCACAGTGTTTACTGTCGAGCTTTTTTGAAAGCGAACATGACATGCATAACACCAAACGTGATATAATTTTGAATGCAAAAAAAAACAAAGAACCAGGGCAGCTTTTTTTCATGGTGTTAGGAGCTACAGTGCAAAACAACAGAAAGGAAAATGATTGATCTTTACTATACAGCTGTATAATAAAATATAATGTACAGTGGCATAGTGTAGAATTTGAGATATATTACCTGCTATATTGTGTTGGCAACTTTTGGTGTTTTTAATTTGCCACCTGCTCTGGACTGTAAAAATGTATATCATGTGTAATATGTTTTTCTCATGTTTCTTTTTATATATGTTTTAATTTTTATAAAAAACATATTAAAGACATTGTACTGTACTTCTTGTTGTGATTTATTTGCTCCTCTTAAAGTCAAATGGCCTGCAATATGATTCAAATGTGAAATGAATTGAAATGGATTCCTACCAAGCAACAAAATAAAACATATTTAAAATAAAAAGAGTAGTTTTAAGGATATGTGGCTCTACAAGGAATTATCATTGTAATTTTAAGGACCTGCCCTATTTTAAACAAAAGCAACGGACAATCTCCGTTCCCACTGGGATCATTACTGAGTGCTTTTAAAACAATACCATTTCCAGGATTTTCCATCCAATCCTCCATTCAACAATAAGAGAGGAAACTCTCCTCCTTTTCTATTTGACTTTCGGAGTCACTTGGAAGGTATCATTCCCCCGATCTCCAATTGCCACGGAGAATCACATTGTTCCAGCAAGTATAAATAGAAATCAAGAAAAAGTAAGTTGGAGACACAAACTTTTTTTTTTTCCTTTAAAGCGAATCCACTTTTTAAAACCATCTTCGTCCATCGAGTCCAAAACGATAAGCCGGGGAATAAACTTCCACTAATGCTCTTCCATGTTTTCCTTCAAACAGGCCTTCAGTCGCAGTAAAAAGGACTGCTGTCTTGGCTGCCATTATGCCGTATAGACAGACAGTATGGCACTAGAAAGAGACGTGTCAGAAACCATATGCTCGCTTGAACACAATGGCTGTCGCGTCGCTGCGCCTATCCTCAAGACGACACGGGCAGAGACACACACACACACACACACACACACACACTCTCAGGTGAAGGTATTAACACACGTTCTCATCACCTATCATATATAAAACTAAAAGCATCTTTCCCTTTCCCCTCCAGTCTCGTTACTCTCAGAAACGTGATATGTCGTATATGTCATTCTTTCTCTCATTTTTTTCTTCTTCTCTTACACTTTTCTGGCTCGCCCGCCCTTCTTTCTTTCCTTTTCTTTTGCTCACTTGCCTGTTTGTCTCCCTCTCTCCTCTGTTTCTGTGCCATGCAGTGAAAAACAGGACGCATGTGATAGACCAGGAGGCTCCTCACTGTCCCTGGGCACCACGAGTGTGTGAGTGTGTGAGTGTGTGTGTGTGTGGCTACTTGTGTATAAATGTGTTTCTCTTCATGCATGTGTGTATGTGTCAACAAGATAGATGGACACAGCTGTCAGCTTAACACTTCCTGCAGCCCCTCCGCTGACCTTGCGTTAACCTGGAAGTATTTCTCAACACCATGGCTCAAGTCTTCCTGTATGGAGCCGCTCCAGGGCTAAGCAGCTTGCCTGTCTCACGCACACATGCAGACCCAAACAAATTCAAGGATGTATCCGCTCTCGTCTGCGGACCCTCAGAGAGACAGAAAAAGGGAAAACATTTCAACCCTATCGGACACACGCACACTCTTCTCGCTGATGTCTCATCAGTACACCGTCGCTGTACTGATCCCCTGACCCCGCTGTGACCCCCTGACCCCGCTATAGCCCTAAAAACCTGATACACGCCTTACGTTATTAACGTCATATCCTTATGAGGAAATTTAGATGCTGCAAGGTATCGCTCACACACATTTGCACAGATAACATCTATCAAATGACATCTTTTCAGCTTGAGTGGCTGTTATTCCACGTCTTCGGCATAGTTTTAAAACCCCCTCTTCATACTCTCCGGTGAGAAAATGAATAAAAGAGCAACAATAAATGAATAACTAGTTGTATGAATAAAAACAAAAGGTGACGTGACCAATATGAATGGCCCTCCGGATACTCTGCCGTGTGTGAGTTTTGTCTGCTCAAGTGTGTGCTGCATGCTTATGTGGGTGGGTGTTATACACCTCGGTGTGAATGTGTATGGACGTGTGCGTACGTGTGTCCACGGGGGCAGGGGTGGAGCCCAGAGCTCCACTCGAGAGGCCTTGTTGGGCGTCGAGGCCTGGGGCTCGCCTGAAGGCACAGCCCGTCTGGAGGAGCCCTTGGCTGGGCAGCAGCTGAATAAAAGATGGGAGGGAAGTGTCAGTCTGGAAGGCCAGGAGCGCTGGGAGGCCCCGCGCCTCAGCGCTGAAGACAAACAGATGCTAGCTGAGACAGAAAAGAAAAAACAAGAAAGAAAAGAAGAATGACAGAAAGAAAGAAAAATAATTTCTATTTGTTGTATAACTTCACTTCGGGACCCGACTCAACCTTCCATTTATCAATGGTGGAAGAGGAATTCAATGCTTTACTTAAACAACAGCAGCAATATCACAATTTAAAAACCCTCAATTACAAGTAATACTCCAAAAATAAAAGAACTCAAAATGATATATTAGTAAATTATTACTGATGAACAGTATTAACATGTAAGCAGCATTTTAATGTTGTAGTTTGTCAGTAATGAACCAATTTTACCTACTTTACAGTACGTAGTATTGGGTAACTTCATCTTAATCAATCAAGTTATCAGCTGATCATCCTTGAAAGTTATAGTTGTCAAATAGTGGAGTACACTGGAGCAGCAGTTGAAAGTGTCAGAAAATTGAAATAAATGAGTTGTGAAGTACAGCACTTGAGTAAATGTGCTTGGGAACTACGTGTAGTACATGTACGTGGTACATGTTTTATTTACAGATTTATTTATTCTTATAATAATAATAATGGTAGTGTAATAACTCTGTTACAGGAATAAATAGTGGCCCAATTATCAAAACTCTGTCTCACTGTTGACATTCTTGAGGAGCAACACAGTTGAGTTTCAAGACGTCGGTAAACTTTGACAAAATGTTGGAATTTGGAGGGATTGTTCGCTTGGCAAAAATCAGTACACAGTCATTACAGTACAGTATCCAATTTAAATCCCTAATTTTCTCTGTGCAGTGTAACCTCCTCTCTCTCTCTCTCTCTCTCTGTGCTGTAAAACACAGCCGTATGACTCGTAAGTGTGTGCTAACGAGTTGAGTGTGTGGGCAGGGAAGAGTACTGTACGTGTGTGTGTTTGTGTATGTGTGTGTGT
This sequence comes from Lateolabrax maculatus, assembly GCA_031216445.1. Lineage (NCBI taxonomy): Eukaryota > Metazoa > Chordata > Actinopteri > Acropomatiformes > Lateolabracidae > Lateolabrax > Lateolabrax maculatus. Next base: position 4,956,470 of record CM062215.1, on the reverse strand, counting down.
GTGTTTTGCATTTGAATGGAATCTGAAGAGCCCCAATGTGTTTGACTAGCACTCTGCACAAACATAGCTAGTGTTTCATAGACATGTCTCACACCTCCTCAAGTGTGTGTGTGTGTGTGTTCAGACACATTATCAGCGATTGCAAAAGACGAGGATGTTTGGATGTTTTCCTGAGGTACGATGCTAATGCAAATCGTCCTTTGTTGTGAAACACGGCCTTGGAGGATTTGTTACACAGCGGAGGAAATCTTGCTTAAGGGTGAATATAAAAGACCTGAAGATACTGGATATATTAGACCACTTCATTAACGCGTAACCCCTGTTAAGCCAATATTACATTATATATATTCATGGTAATTGTGTGAATAAAGATGGACGGATTTTTTTTTCTCACATATCTGCTTATTTTTTCAAACTTCTTTTAATCTTTGCCTTTGTTCTTGTAAATTATTGCATAATTTTACTTTTCCAGGACCAGGAAGATATTGGGTTGATTTTAGGGGCCAGAGGCCAAAACAGCTGGGAGTCATCGTATAAAACTACTGTATAATTCTTGTTAGTAGGTTAAATTAATTGTTGGCTTTTGTATATTCGTGTTGTTTGTTGACAAAACAAAAAATATAGGACTTTGCCAGCTTCTTCCCTTTCAATTTATGGTGTCAGGAATGAAAACTGGACGCCGGCAGCGAGCAAGTCCTACGTCTGGAAAAAAACAATTCAAGTAACTTGGCTAAAGATGTCATTTTTTAACAAGTCTATGGTAACTGTCTGGAGAAAGTGTGAAAGAAAATAAGAGCAGAAAGAGAAAGAGAGACAGTGAAAAAGATAGATGGCTCTAAAAAGAAAAAACAGACCACAGAAAGCCTCTGACAGATATGATAAAAAAGGGGAAATTAAGGATGAATGGAGGAAAGTACGAGGGGGGAAAAGAAAATAATGACAAGAAGGGCAAATGACAGAAGACAGAAAGCGATAGAGACAGAGGTGGAGGGAGGAGCACGTACTGCGTTAGTTATCTCGGCCTCTCAGTGTTAGCTGATAGATTTGAAGTGTTTAGCATATATGGTAATCATTCACACAGGCACCGGATTATCACTGCGCTCTGCCAAGAGTCCTCCCCCCCCCCCGCCCAACCCCTCCATCCATTCCTCACATCCACTCCTCTGGCATTACCTTGCTCTTTACCTTTCCACTCATCACCCAGAAATCCCTCTCTTTCTATTCTTTTTGCCCTTCATCTCGTTTCTCCACCCATGTTTTTCTCTCGTGTCCTTTTCAGTTTCTCTTCTCTCCTTCCATCCCTCAGTTTATTTCCCCCCCTTTTTTTCCCCTCTTTCTGTCTCTGTCCCTCCGTCTCCCTCTGTTTTATCGACGAGCACTCTGGAAGACACGCTGTTCTGCAAGTCGAACAAGCCAGCAAGAGTTTTACATCTGATGGACGCTCACACACACAGTGATCGGCTCAATGCAGGCTAATAATAGATGATTGGTCATCATGGGTGGTGAGCTGAGAAAAGCACACAGCAGGAGTTTATAAAAATGAATATATTAGAGAGTGAAAAAAGGGATAGGTTCAGAGGTGGCGACAGAATGAGAGAGAGCAGAGCTGTTGTTTTCAGCGCGGGGGGATTGAATTCAAGCTCTGAGGTTATCTCGCTGATCCACAGTGGCCGCTGTGCAAATATTTTACTAAAGATTTCATGGCAACACACACAGACTGCACTCATGCTTGAGCTTCTCTCTGTGGCCCTGACAACCCCCCCCCACCACCACCACCACCACCACCACACACATCCACATCCAGGCCAAAGTCCTTTAAAAGCCACGGGATATTTCATGCTCTGTATCTGTCCACCCAGCTGATGTCACGGCTTCCATTTGTGGAAGAGATTTCAGGTCCTTAGCCAGATCAGTGGCCCGGGGCTTGGGTGGGTGGAGGGCGTGGGGGTATTAATGGTTAAAGAGACTGCCCTTCACACACAGTGGTGGGGGGTTAAATGTTGCGGGGGGGGGGGCAGTGCTGGAAAAGCCGGCCCCTGACTCTGTCCAGGGTTTATCGGTATTTTTTCAGTTTTCCGGTGGTGCCCCTGCTAAAACTGCAGGAGGTGGGTTACCCACATTGTGATGTTATCATTATTGATTAAAAAGTTGTGATCTTGTGAAAAACTGGGTGATTGATCTCTATTGAAGTAGCAGATACATTAAAGGATAAGCCCGGCTAAATTCTATAATTTAATTACTGTCAACAAATCCAACAAATCCCATAAAAAGACCAACAATGAATTGATCCCACTAACTATTTCCTGCATAAACGCTCATCATTAGCACAAAATGTATCAAAAACTTTCTTTTTGATACACCATGTATATATTTTATTTTGAAAACAGCACCTCCATGCTCGCCAATTACAGGGTAAGGGTTAATATCTGCTTGCAGTATGTCAGCATGTCATAAATGCATGTGACACACAGGATGAAACCTTTTCCCAGGCTCAGGTTCAGTTTTGTTTTTAGTTATTTATTACTCAATACATCCAATATTTATAGAAAAGAAACTGTCAGTAATTTGATTATAGCACATTAGACAGCACTGCTTTCCTCAGTCACAACACTGCCACTGGCTATATGGGGAAATGGAATGGATACACACACACACACATCCTGATATATATGTAGGCATGTAGAGTATTAATGTATATGTGGATAATTATAATCCCGTTTGATTGCAGGGAATGATCCGGCATGAGAAAGCAGACTCACACACACTAATTTTTGCTTATTATTCTTCTTTCGTTGCCCTTGGGCTATCTGTGTCTTCTGCGTTTCCTTAGACGTCAGCTATAATGGGCTTGGAATGATGTTTATGCGCGCTTGAAACACAAAAAACAAACCTTGACCCATTAGTGTCCTTCTGGATTTCACGTATCTGTCTCCTGCTCAGTGATTTTGTTTCTCTCAAGGCTCAACCTCCACACGCAAACACATTGTCGACTGACGTGCACTGACATACCCTGTACACACATGTACAGGCTGAAGACACGTTGTCACACACTGACATGCAGAAAAAGACACGGACATATTGAAGAAGGCCCATTCCCAGGGGAATGTTTGTGCTCTGGAGTGAGATCAGCACCATGGACAGTGATCAACCCGAACAACGCATTTCTAATGTTTATCTTGCTGATTTTACTGTTCGTCTTCGTTCTGTGTTGCACGTAGGTTCGATTTAATCCCCATGATCTCTGTAATGAACTTGTTGTTATAACCAATAAGAGTGACGGCCAAAACTACCAAAATACAACCCAGGTTGTATGAAACAGGAATTTCCCTTTAAGTCAAACGCTACATACATAAGATAACACAAATCAAATGTTGATTCAAACCTTAACTATCCTGTAGACACCAGCCACTGAGTGTACCCATACTCAACATGAGCTCTTTTGGTTCTTTTGCATATTTGATAAACATGAGCGTGCTGTGAGACAGTAACTTTCATCACGTTACATGATTTGAGACCCCTTGTAAGGATGTCTCGTGCAGGTTTAATAAATAAAAAAAAAATAAATACATGTCATGTGTCTGCAGTATCTTCAGTTTTCTCTCTCTGCTGTTATCTCCCTCTGTTTTGGCATCTCTCGCTCCCTCCCCCCCTGTTCCTCCATCTTTCTGCCCACCATCCCATTTCATCTCTCTCTCTCTCTCTCTCTCTCCCTCCCTCAGTCAGGCTATGTCTCTCGCCCTCCTTGCAGATAGCGGCAGACTACAGCAGGGTCCTGGTGTGAGGTCACAGGCATCCTTCTTGTAGCATATGGACTTGTTTCCCTCCAAGAAAACCCCAGCCAGATGAGACCACACACACACACACACACACACAGAAGCATACACACACACATAAGAATAAAATACAATATAAAGAAAACACATGCACAGTACACACTTCAAATACACACATTCACACACTGTAAGTGGAAGTTTGTGGGATTAAAGAAAACCAGAAGCTAACTGATCTCGCTTGTCATCTTCTCCATGACCCAATCTCAATCTACTTGACTTGGAGTAATCTTGGTGTTAAGACACAGTCACACACACACACACACACACTGTACTCAATATGCCAGTAATCCATCGAAGATCAGCTGAAGAAGTGTGAGCGCAAACACGCAAACACACACTCAATCATGTACACGAGCAAAAAAAGTAGTGTCGTCTCATAATCTGGCACAAACACTGACTTCTTAAAGCACACTAAGCGTGACGACACACACACATACTCCAACAGAGCCTTGTAATCTTAAATGAGGGTCTCAAACACACACACACAAGTTAAGTGGTATCGAGTAATCTTTAGCGGGCTTCAGTGTGAGCTCTTGACACACACACACACACACACACACACACACACAGAGAGCTGGTAATCTTCCAGCCAGCTGAAGTGTAATCAAGAAGGAGACAGCCATATGTCTGAGGGTGCTGAGCCTTGGCCTCTCTCCTCCTTCTCAGCTGTCTCACCCTCTCACACTCTTTCGTTTTTTCCCTCTTTATTCTCGGTCTCTATATCGTCTTTTGATCGTTTTTGTTCACCTCGCACTATTTTTTCTTTAATTTTCTGCCTAAAGGAAGGTTTAGGTGGAGAGGAGAGCCACTTTCACTCACTCGACACACCAGTTTGTGTTTGTGAGGCTGCTATAACAAACATTTTACAGCAGAAAAACAGGAAAAAGGCTCAATATGTGTAACAGGCTGCATTTATTTAGCCAGTTTGGGTCCCCACTGAATGTATGTCACGTCATCTTGTTATTTACCAGTTCAATTCCAACCTCATCTTCCCTTTCTCTCATGATTTTATCTAAATTGTCTTTAAAAAAGCAATAATCATCTATAACTCAACTGTGAATGTAGGTGAATGTATTTGTGTTTTTATGTATCTAGCTGTTATGTATCTGTTTGTGTGTGTGTGTGTGTGTGTGTGTGTGTGTGTGTCCCGGTCCCCTGTGTGGAGACAGCTGGTGTGGCAGTGACCCCGGCTGGAAGGAAGCCTCATGCTTTTCATGTCTCCCTTCCCATAATTCCCGGGGCCATTTGGGTCCTCGCAGGTTTTGAGTGCCAGTGGTTCTGAAAACGAGGGTGATTCATTTACTTTATTTTTTGAAAAAAAAAATTCACTGTTGGTTGGTAAAAATGTACCACATATATAAATCAAGTCCCTGATTGTAAAGATTTAGTTCAATTCCATAAAAGCAAAGAGCCAAAATGATTTCCCGTCTCCTCCTCCAGTCTATCCCTCAATCCCCTCGTCCATTTCTGTTTCTTATCATCTATTTTTTCCTCTCCTCTTTCAGTCTTTTCTTAATCCTCCACCCATCCGCTCCCCTCTGTCTGATGAAATGACCATATCTAATCCTTTGGTTCCCTTGGGAGAGATGTAACTGTATTAAGACAGTAAATCCATGTCCTTACAACTGCTACAGATGTCTTTCTTTATTATCCCCTCTTTCTCTTTCGATCACTCTTACTCCCTCTGTCTCTTCACACAGTTCTCTTAAATCTTCTAAATCTGTTCTTCATAATCTTATGTTTTATTTTCTGAGCTCCAAAAATGGTACATGTATAATCTCACATTATGTTTTTGAGGATTTGCTTTGGTGTTTGCCTTTTGTCTGTTTCCTAATTCCTTACAGTTAATGTCTGACTATGTTCATAACCCGAAGAGCAGACAGTCTGCTTTTCAGGAATTAAATAAATCTGCGTATTCAATGAATATGCACACACAGTTAAACATTGTCAACACTTGAACTTCTGAAGGCAATATTGGTCTTTTTAATATAACATTTACAATGTAAGCTGTTAATGTTTCACTGTGTAATTGTGGTGAAAATGCAGTGAAAGTGATGGACTGTTTTTTTTTTATTTCTAATTCTTACTCACTTATTCCCTGTACCTGCCTGTCTCTCTCCCCTCTCTAACAACACAGCAGTCATGTGCAGATGTGTCTTTTCTTCTTCATTACACATTAGCTACTCATCCTAGTGGACAGCGAGTGTGTGTGTGTGTGTGTATGTGTGTGTGTTTCCTTTGGAGTCCTTCCAGGTGCCTCGGTGCCACCCTGCTGATCAGACAAGCAGAAGAAAAGCTCAGTGTTTTTCTGCTCCATCGGCTGCAGCCGCTGCTTCACTCCCGTAAGCAGGTGCCAAAGACGCAAAGCGCAAAGACCTCCGATAAACTGACTGATAAGGCCTGTTTTTTCATACTATACACTCAGGCTTACTGCACCACACACAGCATGCAGTCAGCTTTTATCTGAGCACACTGCCAGATTCATCTTTACTCTGTGTCTCAGTATCATTTAAAAGAATTCTTCATGACAGTTTTTCAGTGTAATTATTAAAATATTCTAATATCAGTCTGATTAGTGAAACAGTGAATTGCTTGTGTGTGTGTGTGTGTGTGTCCGTCTTATCATGCTTGTTGGCATGTAGCCTATGCTGCTGGACTTCGCCGTTTGCCTCAGTGCCTTAGGCAGATAGAGGCACACACAAAAACTGACACACACACACACACACACACACACACACACACACGCACTTGCAAGGGGCGCCAGAGGTTAAAGAAGGAGAAAGGACCAGCTGCTAGCTTTCTAATGTTAAACAGCAAATAAGAGGAGATTTAGAGCAGTGAAGAGAGACGATGGGATGAAGATGGAGGGGTGTTAGAGAGAGGAAGAGGAGGAGAGAAGGATGCAGGTAAAGGGAAGTCAGAGAGGGAGAGGCTAAAAGTTTTCTATTGCCAAAGTGAGACGATATTTTTTTTACTATCAAATTGTAGAAAAAAAACAATGCAACAAATGTCCTTCGGAAAGTCCTGTATGGGAAAAAACACTAGCTGGTCTGCTCCAACAGGGAGCCCAAGTCATCTTATATCTAAGATGCATGGAGGGTAATAAGGCTTTTCAGATCAATTGGACATCAAACACAGCTCAGTGTGTGAATTTTATCCTCTAAACGCCGAACAGACACCCAGACCTGCTGGTCAATCGAAGGCAAAGACACGCACACAAACACACCCAGGGACACAGGAACACAAGAGACAGACGAGTTACCGCAGACTTTTAAGACAAACTGTAAAACCCCAAACAAACAGCTTCAGTCCAGGAAGGCACAAAAGCAGGAGAAGATAAATACAAGTCATATACAGTACACATGTGTCACATATAAGTAATACAACCAGATCAACAGCACTCTGGTCCACCTTGAAGCACGCCAACCCTTGTTTGCATTGCTCAATTATTTCTTTCCATCTCCACTAAAATACAGTATAATAAGCCAGTTTTCCATATGGAAAGTAATCTCCCGTCTCTTCCTGGGCGTGGACAGGGTAGTGCAGCACTGCTCTTTGTACCTCTGCTGAAAAACAATGTGAAATAACACTACTCTCACCTTTTGGGACCTGCAGTCTTAAAAGAGAAACTGCATGGAGGGGTTTCCACAGGAAATGGAATGATGGTATGTGTGCTGTGATACAGTATTTCGACCAGAAAGTGGGGGGGGGCATGCAGACAGACAAACGCAGAAAGTTACACCAACGTACAAAAACACACACAGACAGTTGCAGACACAGAAGGGGCGAGTAGACAAAGACAAAGGGATCAAGGCAGACAGACAGTCCAGGGGTCATTTACACAGATCTGTTTTTCAGTAGCAGCTAAAATTATTCATCTCTAATGCCTGTGAAGCATTCTACATTATTGAGCTCCGCACACATTCAAGGTAGCAAGGTGAGCTACACGACTCCGTCTCCTCAGCAATGAAAAAAACTGACAAAGAGGAGACAAAAAGAATTAAAAACACACATCTTTGCAGCAGCCACAACCTTTGAATATGGGTTCTTTGAATCAATCATTATAAAATACATCTACTGTAGCTTAGCTTTTCTAAACACCTGGGGCCAGATGTAGAGGTTCTGATAAAGGTACTACATGACATCCATCTAAATACAGATTCAAGAAAAATAGCAGTCCTCGTGCTGCTTCATCTTAGCGTGACCTTCATTACTAATGACCATACATTTCTGCTATCTACAACTGGAAAACTGAGTTGGATGGGGCTATACCATTTCAATCATTAATCTGAGCCAATCACCATAACGTGTGGAGTCTCCCTGTCTCTTCTGTTCTTGGGCCTCTATTATTCAACTTCTACACGCTCCCTTTCAATCCAAATCCTGCAGAGCAATGCAACTGCTTACTACAGTTATGCAGATGACACTCAGATGTCCATATCTCTTGGTCCTATAGCTCATTGTGTCAATGCTTAAAGCAATTAAACAACTGGATGCAGCTAAATCGAGTTTAAAAAGACATTTCTATAAAAATCTATAAAATTTACGCTTCATGAATTGAGATCTTAGCTTCAGCAGCCAGCAGCCTTTTATTATCTAAAACAAACAGCAAGAATTTCATGTCCAATCAGCATTTGAAGAAACTCATTTGTGCCTTCGTTTACAACAAAGTGGACTGTGCCGCTTCTGCTGATATTCCAACAAGAACTCAGTGCCTGTGCAGGTGGTGGTCTTTGTTAGTGCTCCATATTGAACCACGAGGCACGGCTCAGTAACGAGGTGTGCCTATATTCCATTTTTAATTTGAGGAAGATCTTGTGCGTCAATGCTTGATGACAGAGGAAACCCCTGGTGAGCTGCCAGTGTGTCTGTTCAGAAAAGCTGAACTCTGGTTATCCTTTGGCCCATTGTCAGAAATACATTTCCCTGAGCTTGTTGAGCAGAAAAAATTACCATTGTTGCTGTTTGGTCCAAATGCCAAATGTGTGGATTGGGCATTGGGATTAGTATTTTAGTTTTAAAATATTAAAATTGTTGGATCCTTAAGTGTACTGTGTTGTATTCTTTACTAAAAAAAAAAAACTGTTTCCACATTGACATTGTTGAAAAGCCAGTTTAGAGCCGTTATGGACACACTGGCCTGATGATTTCCTCACACCAGATGTGTATAATGGGTGCTGACAGATTTACTCTTCCTGATGTTTAACAAACTATAAGAATGCACACCACACCTACTGTATGCGAGTGCGGTCACACAAATCTACAAAGTCACGTCCACTTGCAGGCTATAAGTCAAACCTCGTAATTTCAGCACAGGAAACACAAGGGCTGTCTTAAAACCTGCTTACCTCATGGTAGGTCCCATGAGTAATACACAGCAGTGTTTTTATAGAGGTATTGTTCTGCTATTTGGACAGTTCAGATGAAGTTCAGGATACAGTCAGGATACTGGTGCTGACTGGTGTTAGCCAAGAGACAGAATCACAAATTAAAGCAAAGGTTTTGGTGAAAAAAGAGCTATTCATCACGTGAAAAAAGGCAATCTACTATTGCAACAGGAATATCAGAAAAGTTAAAACAAATGGTTCTGTTCAAAATCAAAATGATTTTACAAAAACGCATAAATACAACATAACAATGATACTTTCAAAATACAGTCAAGAACACAATGAATATACACTGCAAGCATGCTCTGTGAAAACTGTTTCTAACTAGAGTCACTCTCCTACAACACTTCCTGCTCAGGGTCAGGCAAGAGGTGAAACAACTTTTACTTCCTGGGTCAAAGGTCGGGGGCAGGTGTAGGATCGAAGTGCAGCTGCATCCGCAAGGATATGGCAAAATGCGTGTGTGTGTCTGGGTGGTGGTGTATGCTTTTCAAACCTCGACTTGTAACTATACACACATCTTTGGATTTAAGATTTCTTCACTGTAATCCGGACGATGCTCATTTAGGAGCATCCCTGAAGGGTCTTACAGGTGAGTCTTTCCTGTTGTTCGTCTGGGGAAATGCTGCTGAATATGCTGCTCTTTCTATCTTTTTTTTTGTGTCCTGCGCTTGTTCCTGGCTGAATTCATCTACTTAATGTGTGCATATTGTCATATAACTCACTGGGGGGAGTGTAGAGGAATACACATACACACACACACACACACAATTTACCATTGATTGAACCAACTCAATACACTCACAGACAGTGCCGGCTTGAAGCAGGAGGACACAGCCTGTGGCAAGGTGATTGAGAGAGCACTGTGTGTGTGTGTGTGTGTGTGTGTGTGTGTGTGTGCGTGCTTGGCTGGCAAGAACAACTGGTGACATCTGCAGATGAGTGGCAGACATGAAAGGCACATTTTACGTACCTGTCTCTCCTTTCTTTTTTCCCCTGCTGCTATTGATATTTATTTTGTTTATCTATCTATCCATCTATCTATCTATCTATCTATCTATCTATCCATCTATCTATCTATCTTCCTCTCTCCCTCCTCTCTCTCTCAGATGTGTCGGGGTCTTTAGTAGTGTGATCCAGAATCGCCCGCCGCTGCTCTTTGGGCTTCAAACACACAAGGTGAGATCAGCACACATGAAACGATCATAGAGAGGGACAAAAAGATGGAGTGAGGGGGGAGGCGGAGGATGTGGGGAAGAAGAAAAAATCATAGGGAGGCTAGCGGCGGGATAGGATTAAACGAAAGGGGGATGAAGAAGGGAGGAAAGGAAGGGAAAGGACAAGCTCCAAAATCTGAATGTTAACTATGTTTATAAACCATTGAAACCAATAAAACTTTATTTTATGCTGGAAGATGAAGAAAAAAAACATGGTCTCTTGGCCTATTAACTTGAATTTCTTTAGGATTCGTAGGAAAAAAAGTTTTGAAAATGTCTACATGGCAACTCAAACACATGCACATTTGCATTATAAACTTTTCTCAAAGCAAAGAAGAATCTGAACGCCACACAAAAAATGGAAATTTTGTCCTTTTAGTCTCGTCAAGATGTCTTCTGTCACAAGAAGTTCAAAGAAGCCACCAAAACTCTTTTTAAAACGTTCACCCTAGTCTAGCAAGGACAGGTGAAAATCAAAGTATTTTACAAGTCCAAGAAGCCACTGTTCTCATCGGGACAGTAGCTTTAGTCGGGAGCGTTTCTGTGTCTGCCTCGCAGCAGTCGTGGCCGTAGTGAAGCTCTGGGCAAAGGGAAGTGAAGGGCACCGCTAGCTCAAGGCAAAGCCCAGTAGGTAGGATGACTCACACAATACAGACACACACAAATATACACACACACACACACACACACACACACACACACACAGGCGACAGCTCGCTTACACCGACTGCACATTTGTTTTGCTTTTACTTTTAATTGTACATGTTTCCTAGAGCACAGTCATTGGTATTTTAGCATGTGAAATGTCTGTTTGTCTGGACACAAAACACACCAGAGGTGAGGAATTTTTTTTAACAGGAAATGTTCTGTAAAAATGTCAAACTGCATCTTCAGCAGGAAGTTTTTTTTTACTGTTATTAAGAGCCTTACCATTGAAGCCCATGAATAAAATCGACTTAATAGCAGCATGACTAACCCATACCACATTTGAAATGTCTAAACTATCAAAAGGTATCACACTCGTATCCTTTCACACATTTTTTGTGCACATATTGTATGCACCATCCACCCCTTTTCGCTTGTGTTTGTGCCAAAGAAAACCAAAATGCAAACACCAAAAAATAAAAAGGGAAATAAAAGGACTGAAAAAGCACCGCGCAGCACTCCTCACCTCGACGAGGGAGCCCAAAAACACAGAAACAGAAATCTAAAATGCTTCAGACAGACACAGCAATTCCTGAAACTTACATAAATGCCATAATAAAATTAAAATTGTTAATTTTAAGACGAAAAGGAGAGCAGAGAAATCCACTGAGCTTTGTGTTTTATCGCTGTTGTTGTCATTTCTGTAGTTGGATCTGGTCTTCCACGCGGCTGATAACTGAGATAATTATGGTAATGCTAACGGCGCTGCGAGCCTTCCTGGGTTCACGGTGTCAGCGGTCCTCACGTGAACCGCGACACTCTGCGAAATGTCAGCCGCCGCCTCGCGTGTGCAGAAGTGTGTGTATGTACGTGTGTCGAAGGGAGAGATGGCTTGAGATAGAGGAGAGTTGGCCACAAGTGCGCAAAGAAACACACAAACACACACCTTCGAAACATGCACATTTGCATGCTTTAACACACACACATGCAGACAGCGAGCTCAGGTATTAATTAAAGTTCATTGCTTCAGTAATTAGCAGGGCAGGATAATAACAATATGTGACTTATTGCCCCCCCAGGTTCAGCTCTCCCTCGAACTTTAATTGAATGAGCGACATTAAAAACTTCTGAGGCCATTTGGCAAGGTTGACTAAACAGTCGTAAACACTAAAGGAAACACTTCAAGCCCAGGCGACAGGCTCCTCAAAAACCATAAAAAGTGTCCTCTTCCTTTAGCTCTAGGGAAGCCATAATCCAAATTGAGTAAGTTTAGGTTTCATACTTTATACTTTACTTTACATAAGTTACTAGTTAATTAAGATTAGATCTACAACCTAATAGAATTCACAGCCCTGTAAAGACAATATTTTACATCTCTGTTTATTTGAATTACATTATATTGTACATGAGAATCTCATAAACTGTATAAATATACAAGTACTTGAAATAAATTTCAATTTTTTACCAAAATTCACTTTGGTCCATTTAAACAGATTTTGGCACAAGTTCAATGTCCCAACACACCTAGAAATAGTGTTTTCTTCTGCAGAAAGGCGCCCATCACTGCAGTTTACAGTAAGAAAGGTTCTCCTGCAACACTGACAGCTTATTAAATGTCTCCGCTGATGGAAAGTGAGAAGAAAAATAGGGAAGAAATGTAATTGAGCTGCTGATTATTTACTATAATCACTCAAAGTGAGAGAAAAAAAAAAAAAGCTTAACTACAGAGTGGTAAATCTTTTTAAAGGAATAGATCAACATTTTGGAAAATGCAACAAATATGCCATGAGATTAACAGAGGCAGGTAAAAAACCGAACCTGGTTCCATCCAAAATGAGAGAAAAAACCAACCCACATTTCACCTCTAAAGCTCTGTACTCGACGCACAGCCACGAGACTGATATCAACGGTCTCATCTCACTCTTTGAAACAGAGCAAATAAGGTCCAAAATGTTGAACTATTCCTTTAAAGTCTGATCTTCACTTAAATGTGCCTGTTTTGTAATTTATTGATTTTCAAATAGATTTTTCTTTACCTACTTTTTAAAATCATGAGCGATGCCAATTACCCGTCTCGATCTTTCACTGTCTCTCTCTCTTAATTATCTTCTGGCTCGCTCTCCCTTTCTCTCTCTCTCTCTCTCTCTCTCAGCATCAAGCCAATCAATCATCGTGCCTTTTGTGGCTCTGATGTCTCATCCTAAAATCTTATACACACACACACACACACAGATGGGCACACATACACCTTCATGTACACGTATACAAAGGCATGCACACAATCACACACACACACACACACAACACACACACACACACAACACACTGTTTCTGCTGCGCCTTTGTGCTCCTTTAACCTTGAGGTCTGCGAGCGCCCAACTGTGATAATCTCTCAGACTGCCTTCATTACTGTTATAGGACACACACACACACACACACACACACACACGCAGAGACAAGCATCAAGGAAAAGCACATACATTCAAGCCGCAACACGACCACACCTACCACACACACACACACACACACGCCTGGTAAGAGGTGGAACATTTAAAAGCCATCTTTTTTTCTCACTATTGACTTGGATCAGCGTTAGGCTCATCAGATAGTCAGGGCAGTGCTGTGTGTGTGTGTGTGTGTGTGTGTGTGTGTGTGTGTGTTATTGGCTGTCCTCCCCCTAACTGGCTAGACGGACACAGCCTCCAGGAATGTCAAACCTCCAACCTGCATTCTGATGTGGGCACCAGCAGTCACTTGTACACCGTCACCCACCGCGCATTAGTGTCTGTGTGTGCGTGTGTGTGTGTGTGTGTGCGCTTTACTTGTCTTTTGCACAGTTGTCTGAGTGACAGGCCCTGGGCGCCGCGGTAACCAGGCAGGTACAGAAACAAAGTGGAGAGACAGGGAGGAAACTTTCAACAAAACATCATTAGTTAATCGGTGTTTGGTGGGTGTGAGTGTGTGTGTGAGTGCGGACCTGCGTATGTGTGTGTGTGTGTGTATATGTGTTTGTGTGTGTGTGTGTGTGTGTGTGTGTGTAAGTGTGATACTGACAAAATACAAAGGCAGAACATTTATATTGATATTTGGCCAAAATGTGCACAAATTTCCAAAGAAATATTTTACTTTTACTCTTAATATGCAGCAGCAGGTTCATGTGCTCATACTGGAAATGCTTGACTGTACAGTGTGTGTGAGTGTGTGTGTGTGTGTGTGTGTGCCTGCCCCTTTAAGTGCCAGTGACAGTGGCTTGGCATGCGATCTGCCCTGCCAGTCAGTCACCCTGCCGTTCTACCTTTCTCTTTCATTCGTACTTTTCCTCCCCTTTCATCCCTCTGTTCCCTCTGCGACGCAACCTGTGGTTTTGGAGAAAGTTTTAGATGACTGATTCTTTCATCTATTCACCAGTGTGTGTGTGTGTATGAGAGTGTGTGTGTGTGTGTGTGTGTGTGTGTCAGTCTCAATCAATTGTCTTTGCCTCAGTCTGCTTCCCTTGTCCTTCGAAATTGATGGAGTGAAAACAAAAAACCTTGACTTTTTCTGCAAGTTCCTGCTTATAATTCAATACCGAACAAAAAGCCCAATGAACACTGGAAGTCATTATTAAAATAAAAAAAATTAGGCCATGACCCTGTTGCGTCTTCCCAGCAGGGTTATGACCTCAAATTGGAGAGCAACGCTAAGGCTGTAAAAGCTCCTTGCTTTTGGTTTTTCTCTGAACTTCTAACTTTGGTGAAAGTTGTGAAAAAAAAAAATGTTTCCATCACATCAAGCCTTTTCACATTAAAGATTTCAGTTAGCCCATACGCTCATCACCTTGCAGCACGTAACAACAAATAAAATAGGCTTCATTTTAGTGTGCAGCCTGACGGTCTGTGCCATCGTGCCCTTCATTCCTGTGAGAGAAGTAATGGGAAAAGAACTTATAATAAAAGCAAAGGAGAGCAGTAGAATACTTTTAAATTTCTCAGTGCAAGCAAATCCTTCAAAAGAAATCTCTGTATAGATACAGTACATACAGTATAATTGAAATTTCAGTCAAATTTACTGTAAGATGTATGGAGGCCAGCAGTAGTATACCTTCTATTCTTCAATGCAAAAAAAATCTATTGAAATCTTGCAGTATATATTCTGATTTTTTTCTCAGATGGCGGAAATGTCAGTCATCATAAGCAGTTTGTCTAAGAAAGCTCTGATGTGACTGGTATTGGTTGGACTGGTAACAGTGGAAGACTTTGTGGCAGTGTATATTCACAGGTTTATGTGCAAAATAAGATAATTGTTTTCCTTCATGTAGATTCTCAGGATAGGATGCAAAAACTGACAGTCCTTACACTACTGTACTGATATTATATGTGTAAAACATCATAACACAACGTTTAAACTAAGATAAAAGTGTGTTTAGTCATGAAGAATAAAAACTATTATAGTGACGTTAGAAATTACCGTCCGTCCTTCAGCCCGATACTTTGGATACAATATCACGACATGAAAGTACAGGTGAGCGTTGAAGAAGTGTTGAGGACGGATTGTGATCCGATCACAAGTGTAAATGCAATTGTGTTTTCAATCTGTATACAACAACTACGTGGGTTGTTGTTCTTTTGGACCCACGCAAACGAAAGGGGGATGTGACGTTCGGTTGTTTGAGCTGGACAGAGCGATCGGACCTCAGTGTGGAAACTGGAGACACATATTAAGAGGGTGAGAGTCACTAGCTAAAAACTCTCGTGTATTTCTTTATTTCTATATAAAATATAAATAATAAACAGTAACATATGAGATTGGTTAAATAAGCTGAAATCACATTTAGTCGTCCTTTAAGTAGTCAAGAATATGTCAACATGTTTTTTTGTAAACGTATTGTTAATATTTTTTATTATTAAAAGGAAGAAAAAAGGTCTTCCAGGAAATATCAGGAGTGCTGGCAGGCAGCCAGAGTGCCGGTGTTTCACTGTAGAGAAAGAGAGACAAAGTAAACAAACTTGTGCTGTAGCCTAGACAGCGTGTTGTTAGTGGTTGTTAGAGTAAGGACCACGGCAGCGTCTAAACGGACCCGACTGACGTTTGCAGGTACATTTACATGCTGTTTAATGTGCTGCAGCTGAGCAGCTTATTAGCGATCTAGCTCACTAACTGACTCACTGTTAGCTGTTGGCTTTTCCATGTTATGAAAGCAGAAAAATATTAAATAGAAATGTCTCCCTTTGGGTTTCTGATTTTTTTCTCAAAGGAAAAATAGGTAAAAGTAATTTACAGAGCAGATATGTATACTGTTGTATAAAAAAATGCAATCTAATTTCAGTTTGATTTTAAAAGAGAAATACTAATTTGACGGTAAAAATAAGGAGACATTTCCTTATTTTTAACATAATGGATATTAGTGTTTGTCAAATTTCTGCCAGGAGCTGTCGGTAAGTTTGATTTGTTTGTCTGATGGATCTCAATCGCTGTTTGTACCACACCTTCGTTAAAACAATAGGCTTCATGTGGCTTCTTACACAGTCAACATATGTTCTCAGAAAAGGCGTCTGGTTGTAAAATCCTAACAGTACAAACAAGACTCAACAGTTTAAATTTGTTCTAGCATTTATGAGCAACACAAATGAACCATTTGAAACGGTCATACACCTTCTTTACAAGCTCAATCAATTTAAGAGAAAAATAAGGCTGCTCACAATTCATGGCTAAATAAAAAGAGTTCACATTATGAGAAATTATTTCAAAAAAGACATAAAAGACAAGGTAATGACCTAGACAGTTACAATTGGAGAATCAGTGAAAAAAACTTGCA
The DNA here is from genome assembly GCA_031216445.1 of Lateolabrax maculatus. Taxonomy (NCBI): domain Eukaryota; kingdom Metazoa; phylum Chordata; class Actinopteri; order Acropomatiformes; family Lateolabracidae; genus Lateolabrax; species Lateolabrax maculatus. Next base: position 4,939,594 of record CM062215.1, on the reverse strand, counting down.
GGAAGAACTGCTGTGAGCTTGGCACCACTGATGGGACTTTCTTCTGACTCTGGACTAGAGATTTCAATTAATTTTTTTTTATATATCCCAAGTTTGATTGAGAAACCTCTTCATCTCTTCATCCATTGAAGAAAAAACACATATTCAAATTAAAACTTTCTCACCTAGAGCTGTAGTCAAAAATCTTTGGTTTATCATTTAAAGCCGCAAAAATGAATCTACCCTAAACAAAAACATGTAAAAATGTGGATGAGTGAACTGAAACAGTTCAGTGTACATGTATTTAGACACAAAACGGCAATCTTTTCTCAATGCCCCGACAGCATCCTTGGAGAGATTTAATTTTCCCTCAAGTGCCTACCTCCCATCTCTTAGAAAAGTATGTTGTCGCTTCTCCACAAGGTTTCCGCACTCAGAGGGTGCGTCTCTCATCAGTCGGAGTTCAAGTGTCTAATCTTCTGAGTCTCAAGGTCAGCGTTTGTATGCACTTTTAAGGGTCTTGATTCAAACAAATGAGGGAAGAAAATTAATCGGAAGCAATGTATGAAGTGTTGTGTGTGGTCATGGTCCCGGGCCTGATGGGATTGAGCGAGGGATGAAAGAGAAAGATAAAAGACGGGGAGAGAAAAGGTGAAAGAGGGAGACCGTTCACTGTGCAGAGCGGAGCATTGTTGAAGAGGTTTGTGTATGTTTATGTCTCTGTACATTCCTGTTTGCATGCATGTTCACTTCTAAATATTTGGACAACTGACTCGACCCTCAGGCCCAAATCTGGGGTCAATAAGGAGGGAAACGTGGTGAAGATTGGCCTGAATTTAACCTCAACATCTTCTAAAGTGCATTTGGGCAAGACATTTAAGCCATTTCAGACATGCAGGTCCAAACTGTGACCAACAGTGGTAGAGTATAGTTGTACAGAGGATGAATATAAAGAAAGGTGTTGAGGAACAACATGCACACAGATTAAAAATTATTGTAATTAAATGTAATTAAAGCTTTGCACAAAAGCACAAAAGTTCCCATGTGGTTATAATAAAAAGGGTGTAGCTCCTTTGTGAAATGTAGGTGCTTTAAAGGGGGGCTTAAAATGTAAAATAAAAATAAGTTATTGTCAACTTAATGTAAGTTATTAAGCCCTTCTATGTAAATCCTATATAATAAGATAAATAAAGAGCTGAGTGGTTGAAAGAGAACAGGTGGGGCACATTTTCATCCCTGTTATCCATCCATCCCTCCCTTCCTCCTCTCCACTTTTTATCCTCCGTTCCCTCACATCTATTATTCACCCCCATTTGGCAGCCAGCCTCACACCTAAATAAACCTCCAACCATGTTGTGTCTCCCTCCCTTTATCACATTCTCCACTCTTTTATGAATTCATTCCTCTATGTCTCCATCTACCTACATTATAAATCCTTTCGTCTGAGAGATTCCTGTCTGCTTTAAGTAATTAATATCAAAAGGTTTTAAGGGAATGTGGGGAGTGCACTTGTATTTGCAGGTAGGGAGAAAGGTGGACATCATGTGGACGCATGAATTTGAGTGCTTATCTGCAGGATAGTTCTTGAGGCAGGACTCTCAAACATACCTCAGCAGATGGAGAATGAGCCAGTGTTCATTTACTTTCTTTTCATTTATCTTACTGGCCTGAAAATAAGATGACCCTGATTATAAAACAAACCCATCTTTTCCAACCTCTGCTTTTATTAGATAAATACTAATATTTACAGACATATATAGTGGTTGCCCTTGCTGATTTGCATTTCTTGTATAGAAAACTGGACTACTGGCCTTGGCGTGTGTGCTCTCAGTGCCCTTCTAGTTTCCCCTGTGGTCGAAAAATATCTCACATGAGCCTTAAGAAACTTCCATAGTTTCAAATGGGGCTCCTACCACAACCCTTTTGGGAACAACTACCGCTAAAACACATACTATAGAACAGACGTGACAAATCTTGCTGACCTAGAAACATTTAGGCTACAAACAACCCATAATGCAACACTCTGTAGATCTCTATATATTTCCTTTGCTTTGATGCAATTACAAAAAATTAGCTGTGGAACATAAAATATAAGTTTAGACTGACAGAAATTGTACTTTTAGACATGTTTAGAGGTGAGATGTGGTTTCTTAAATAATGAACGGGGCTAGTTATTCAGTAATGGTATTTACTTCAAAATAGGTGCTGGTATTGTTCACAGTGGATGCTACAGCTACAGTCCCACCGGCTGCAGAAAACATGCCAACTGCTGAAATATTTCTATTCACCATCGTCGATCTAGTCATTAACCAAACGCAACCCCTGACCCACCAAATATTCTTTATATCGTCAACACAAGGATGTACAAGGGAACAAACCCAGAGAGTAAGTGGGGCATTATTAAGTAGTGTGTCAGCCTGTTTAGGCGGACAGCTCAGGAATTAACAGATCACAGAACGGTTTTCTGCTTGCACACACATCCACTACTCTGGTCCCATCTGCTAAAATGTTACATGTGTGAGCATTTGTGGCCCAGCATTTTGATCCCTGTTAGACCAAATATGCTACTGTGGACGATACGGATATCTAGAAAGATGTTCCTTTCTCTCAGCGGCTGTACTCAGCTGGGGTTGAGTCTTAAAATCAACTGCGATATTATCTATTACAAATGTGCTGGCATGTCAAAGTGACACACACACACACCGACACATTCACATTCAGAGCTAACAGGAGGTTTTCCCACATGTGCCGACTCCAGATGGCCTCAAAGAGACAACGGGTAATGCCAACATCACACGCACACATTTAAGCGCGCACACACATGCAAAGTAATGACACACCCCTGAGACCCCTCTAACCAGGTTTCATGCAGGGATCAAAAACAAAGTATAAAAAAAAGGAGGCTAAATCAAAAACGGATGGTGGTGAGGGCTTTACAGAGAGGGAGGGACAGAATTACCTCCCTTACAATAAGAGGAAAAATGGAAAGATCTTTGTGATGGCATCAAAGCAATGCCAAGAGCGCCTGCACACACACACACACACACTAGAAAGACAATGGACAAAATGAAAATTAAGGTTAATCTAATTTCACATATAAGCCAAAGTATCCAACGCGTCAGTGTGGTTGCACCTGAGGAGCAGGTTCACTCCTAAAAGAGGAATTGCCTTGAAATTTTAAATGAAGTCGTTTTTCTTTAAAATTAGATACATTCCTAACGAGTCATTTTTAAAAAATAATATATTTACTGACACGTTTATGCAATGCATTGTTGTCGACAAGCACTCCATTTAGCGATTGCGTCACCCTGTCATGGTTTACTGGGACACTCGAATAGGAGCCCCATCTGTGCTTCTCCTCTATGACAAGTCAAACCGTTGTGAAAAAAGCTTATTGCCATTTACCTTTTTTTAAATTAGTATACAGACTTTGGTAGCGTTGCATTTTTCCGAGCATAACTTCATCTAACTTGAACCTGGACAGAGGTCTAATAGGCAACATTGTGCAGGCAGCTTACGCCATCGGGACTGTTCAGTCTATTTGATGTTCCTCTTGTACTCCTCCACTCCCACGTCGGGGTCGCAATCATGTTGACGGATCACTTATACTGATTATAAAAAGATTGTTTTTTTTCCCCATAATTACAAGATATCTAGATAAAATGATCAGATACTAAAAGTTATAATTATGAGATACAGATGTTTTCTTTTTTCCCTTGATGAGAGTAATGCACTAAAAATCTACCCTTTGACTGAACTCACCTGGCTTTTACCATCTTTCCGATACGCTCTGGGCCATATTACTGAGAAAAAATCTTCAAGATATGTTGTCCCTCTCTAGACCCCGTAGGAAAATTACTTATCCTCTGCAGGAGTGCTCTGACCTTTCTGAGCTGGTAAAGCAGAGCAAACATTAAATGACAGAGCTAATTGTTTCGCCCAGAGTCCATTGTGCCTCTCTCATTCCTCTTTACTTCGACCAGTCCCTTCCATCATTTCTTCTAATTTGTCTCGATTATCGTCTCCTTATGCTCCCTCTCGTGGGTTTGTGTGTTTGTGTGTGTGTGTGTGTGTGTGTGTGTGTGTGTTTGTGTGTGTGTGTGTGTGTGTGTGTGTGTGTGTGTATGACCTTCCCGAACTGTATGGCCATTTATGGAGATTAGATAAAGTTGACTCATTGGCATGCATTAAGCAGAGTACAACAATAACACACACACACACAAACACACACACACACACACACATACACACAAATGGACGTGCACATGAAGACCATCTTAAATCGAGGATATAGGACCAAATTAAAGGTAAAAGCACTCTTGCTTTTCTTCTTTTGTGAGACATCATCTGTTTTTCAAAAAGCCATGTTCAGTGTCCTTTCCCCCTCTCTAATGGATTTTTGATTTTTCCAGAGCATGCAACACAATTAGCTCGTCTTTCTTTTTTATTAATGACACATTTACTCTTTTCTTTCCCCTCGCTGTTGTTTATTCTTGCACTAAATTGGAGAGTGAAGAGGTCTTACAAGTGCATGCCATGTGTGTTGGTGTGTGGCAGTGTGTGTATTTTGAATATGCTTAGGGCTCATTATTTTTGTTTTTTTATTTTTATTAACTATAAATTTACCAATGTTTCTGTTAACTAAAAAAAGAGATGAAAATCTTATAAAAAGCATAACAATGGCACAAAAAACAAGGTAAAAATCAGATATTTAAAATAACATTTGCTGTCAAGACATTGTAGTTTTTTATTGTTGTTTAATAACCAAGAGACTGTGGTGCATAAACAGCTGCTTATTTGCGTTTTCTCCCAATTTTTCTTTTTGCTGTTATTACAAGCATTTATAAGCACAGTGGGGACCTTGTTTAGTGTAAACTGAAGGGAACAGTTTTCTTGCAGCAGCAAACACGACCACTTTGTAAGCATAGAGACAAAATCCAGGTACCAATTTGGTCTTAAAACTTAAAACAAGTGAGCTTTAAATACAATTTGGAAAGGGTCTGAGTCATTAAGGGGTTGTTGACATGCCCAACTACAAAGGTAATATGGGCCGGACAAATATGGAGAATTTTCCACGCAGTGTGTTTTCTGAACAAATCAGCAACATGAAAGACAACACGTTTCATTAATCACAGCACACGCCATACACTCTATGTCACCTGCAATTTGCGATTTGTGAAAGGTGACTATATAATACACTTAATCAGACTGAATGTTGATGAGCGATATATACATAAAAGGATGTACTATTAATTACAAGGAACAGCAGCCTCCGTGCCCCTTGCATTGGCACAACTGACATCTACATACAAATAGCCAGACCTTCCTCCTGCACAAAACAATGAGCTACAGAAGAAAGATGCACTGAGACAGTAAAGGAAACGAAAACATGAAATTTCAAACAGCCGCACAACCTTCTTCAGGTCAGCCTCTCAAAGCCGTTTTCTTTTTTGACTAGGGCTCCTGTCAGGAGATACACACATAACTGGAAAACAGCATTGTTGCATTTACAAAATGCTTGTCGATGGGCGCTCATAAACATGTATTTACTGTGTGACCCTCACTGATTCAGTAGGGGCTGAATGACTAAAGACAGTACACGTTAAGCATGAGCAGAAATGTTCCTGTGTGTCCCTGTGGGCGCTGCACCTATTCACTGTTTGTATGAATCTACAGCATGTATACATCATACCATATATTGTATCAATGTTTGCAAGCTTCTGACTCATGGTTTTGGTGTGTGTGCATGTTTTGGCAGACCAGCAGTGGCTCATGGCCACAGTTAGTGTGTGTGTGTGTGTTTCACAGTTAGCTATGTTGAGGACACTGAACCACACGGAAAGCTCAGGTGATTTCATAGACAGTACTTAAGACACAAATAAGGTTTAGTCAAATCTTCATTGCCTATAAACTCTCATCCTGACAAGTACAAGACTGGAGTTCAATTAGATTTCGACATGCATTTTTTTGCAGAGGAACCAGGGTCCAAATTTAGTTCCTGGGCCGTGGTTCACATCCCCAAAAAAGTCCCTGCTCTGGATGTAGCACAGTGTTTTCTAACGGCCTCAAAGAGATAATAAGAAATTATTTCAAGAAACAAACATTCGTCTGAGGCAACCAAACTGTTTAAAGATGAGGCGATCCCTGTGCATTGGCTAATTCGAGGCTCAAACTGTTGCTTCCACCGACGAGGTCTGCACACACAGGTACAGTTACAGCTTCTAATTAAGTGCAGAAACATTGTGACATGAAGCACGTCTTCATCAGAGTAAACCCGAGAAAAGAAGTCCTTTCGTTTTTATGATGTCACTTATCTGAAGTCATTAGCCGAGGATATTACTGCTGATCCTGGTAATGATGTGCTGATGTTGGAAGAATAGTAGCAATTAAAATGTGGTGGAAGATGATGCTTCCCTCATTTTGTTCACACACTGAGCAGAAAAGAGAAAGAAAAAAAACTTTTACTACTTGAACTATCAGCCTCTCCTAAATGTTTAATGTCTTCCTACCTGCTTCACACTTGGCTCTCCAACACAGTGCTTCACTTGGCCTTCATGTTTAAGAGTTTGTCTTCAAATGCTGGTTTATGATTCACCCTCCCCACTAACAAACACTTGCACTGGCAGGTTTTGTTCCCCTTGTATTTATTCCTTGTTTGATTTTCACTTCTTCTCTTTCATCGTCCTTCATACTGATTCCTTTCACCACCACGTGCAGCTCTGTCGCTCTCTCATATAGAGCTCTGCCGCGCAGAAATCTACTGAGAAACTCACACCAAGATACAGACACCCAAATGAAATCAAGCAGAGCTTCCCTCCTGGGTCCATGTCCCACTTCCTCGCCAGGCAGTACATGGCCATACTGCCGCCGTGCGACTGACGGACTTCTGGCACAGAATGGCAGAGCGGCGGACACAAAATCCCTCTCAAGGAGCAGATGCTTGCTTCCTCTTGACATATGCCCCTGAGATGGAGCAGGGTGGATGGGAATTGGAGGGGAAAGCAGGGGATATTAGAGGCGAAAGAAGGAGGGAGGAGGGTGTTAATCTGGAGGAGCAAGGAGAGAGCCGAGGAAATGAGGATTCGACAAGAGATGGAAGTAGAAGGGTAACAAGTGAAGGATCTGAGGAGAGTTGTTTTCTATACTTATGCTTCTTTTGATCATTTATTGCATATTAAAAATCTTAATTTAAAGACAATTTTGCCACTATGATTCTGAGTCAAATGTTATACTTACAGACTGTCAAGTAGGCTATGTTGAAGCCCTTTCGAGGCCATTAAGGATGAGGATTTAAAGAAAAGCTCTCACTTTCTAATAAATTAGAGCCAAGGGCACGGGGCCAATGTCAGAGAATTGGTTTAAAAGAGAGAGTAGTAGAGAGCCAGAGAGTGAACTCCTTCTCGGCTAAAGATGAACAGATGGCGTTGGGTAGTGAAAGGAGAGATACGAAGGGATAAGACAGGATGAAGCAAGAGAGAAAGGGATGAGGGGATTTCAAGAAAGAGTTGCCACATTTGTATCTGAACCGTCACTGTTTCTCTTTGTATCATTTCTACTCTGCAAATACTCTTGACAGCTGACCAGTCTCCATTACTTAAAGAATTATTAAAAGTATTTTACTCCGCATGGAGACAGAAATTAAATTATATGTGTTGGTCAGTCAAAGATATGGAAACTTACATAGGTTACCCCTGGCTTTTGCTGTCTGAAAAGTACAGTCAGTGGTATTTAGTGAGAAATGGAAACAGATATAAATAGTCACTTTGGATTGATTTGGATATTTTCGAGGGATGGGAAGGTACGTGAAATGAAAGGCCATAGTCTGTATTCAGAACCAGAATGATTCATCAGTGGCTCTTTACAAAGACTTCACATTAAACTGGCCACTTGGTGAGTCAATCTTGACTAGGCGTTCAAAGAAAGAGGAAGAAGTAATAAAGATACTTATATATGTTTGGTTTAAACATCAGGTCACCTAAATTACAAAAAGAAAAACATACTTTCTTACTTAGCTCTAGTAGTATCTAGTCATGCAGGTAGTTTTGGTTTTATTCTCTTGGTTTTGCTCACAGAATCAAACACGTCTAAGAGTCTACAGCCATGTTAGTTGTTCTGTGCTTTGAGCTAAATGCAGTACTACGTAAACAGTACGATGGCAACACGCTCACAATAACAAAACTGACTGACGCTGACAGGAACGTCACTCATTTTGCCGGGATCTGCTCATAAACCAAAGTACTAACTTTGACCTGCTAATGGATACAGATGAAAAGTTAGTTATTACATTCATACGTTCAATTCATCCTAGTTGATTCAACTCTATAGTAGAAGTGTGGTGGCAGACCAGACTCTTTTGGGGTCATTAACATCAAGCAACCATTAAAAATGAGTTTTTTTCTCTCTCTCTTTCTTCTCGGCTTCTCTTATTCTCACTTGCTTCTCTATCAACCGCCTACAATTCTGGTATTTTCTCCCCCAGATTTGTCCATTGTTTGTCATTTACTTTGAGGTAATAAACACGCACATACAGGCAGCAGACACATACTTGCACACAAACACAACCAATACTGTCGCAAGGTGAAATCTTTTCATTAAAGCAAACAAACAATCAGAGAACACAGGGACACTTACAGAGCACTGTAAACAGCAACTCTAAGTCTTTCATTAATACACACAAGAATTTAATTAACAGCTATTGATAAGCTTCGTCTGTCTTAAGGACATGTTTGTTTGTGAATATGTATATGTGTGTGGGGTGCCTGTCTGTGTATCTTAAGGACACACTCGTTATGCAGTTATTATACGGTGATCTTCTTGATTTGTCAAGCGTGAAGAGGCGAAGCACACATACAAGATATGAACACAGAGTGTTGACGGATTAGATGGGAGTTTTTAATCATCTTAATTAAGCCTAATTGTTATTTGTTGAATAGGTGGCATTTATGGAGTTCACAGGAATACAAAAGCAGATTGGGTACTAATTAAAACCCAAGAACTGTGTTTTATTACAAGAATCTGTTAAGAAGCTAGAGATGCTCAGTGAAACAAATGAGAGGAATATATGAGGAGATACCGAGCGGGTATTAAAAACACGTGGCACACAGTATGATTACGAAAAGCAGCGTCCCTTGTTGCCCAATGGTCAAACAATCATAAATAGTTTGTAGGTGGTTTCGAAATGTTCTTCTGTTTGTAAGAGCTGCAGAATGCTATGATTCAAATCGGTAATTTTGGACATGGACGTAGGTATGTCATGTATAGTTCTTTAGTGAGCTCGCACAATTGCAACGTAAAACCAAACGTGTGCAATGTCACAAAACCAAACCCCCTTGGTTCAGACCTTCAGGTGTGAAAAGGCCCAGTGGCTCTTTGTCGACTATGGGTTTTGATGAGTTCCACCTCAACACTTCTCAGATAATGGACGAAACACACAAACAGGCATCTGAGCTTCTTATTAGAGAACAACTACTAGCAGCCAAAGTACAGACACTGCGGTTATTTAATGTGTCTTTGCATTTAAAGATACTGATGCTGCCTGGGGTAGGTTTTGCTGTAGTTGTGTTTAATGGGCAGGGGAGAGTCTGTAATTGGAAAGGAAAGTTTATACTTCACAGGTAGGTAATTGTCAGTGTGTGTGTGTGTGTGTGTGTGTGTGTAAGAGAGTGTTTGTTATAAGATGAACGTCTGATTCTTCTGTGGCTGGCAAGAGTCTTCCTGCAACAGTAATTACAGACTCTCGCTTCTCTGGAAGATGATCCAGGGGCGCGCACACACTCACAAACACACACACACACACACAGCTCCTGCCAAAAGACAACACCCAGCACTCCCCTCCTAGATGCACCTGAGGAAAGAATAACTGTCACCACACACACACACACATCCTTGCACCTGAGTACACTCACGTGCCAGCAAAAGGCCACGGCACCGTCTGTTCCTGCCACACACACTCTCTCTCTCTCACACACATCCTGTCTCTCTTCTTAGCACTTAATTTTCCTTTTAATTCATTGTCAGATTTTGTACATACTATACTGTATGTGTGTGTTTATTTGATAGTGAATCCCACCAGCAGGTTTAGCTGATTTAAGGTGTTGGTGTTCGTTGCTATTAAGCTTTTCACAGATTCTTTTGATTCCCCAGCAGCTTTTTTAGTTAAATATACAGGCCTGCGCAAGCAAGAACCTTCTGTGACTGTTCTGGCTATCTACAACGTAGTTCACAAAGCTTGAACAACTAGTCGTCCAACAGCTGAATATGCAGCATTTCATTTGCACAGTAACTGACGGGGTTCTGCATTCACAGTTTAATTAGGTGGTCCGACTCCACTGTGAGATCCACAGCTGTGGCAAACTGATGAAGGTGTATTTATGTCATGTTATAAGTATAATATATATATATAGGATTACATTCAGGATTACATTCTTCAGAACATCTGTAGCTTTTTCCATTAAAATGAACCATGCAACATGAAAAATGTGTCTGATCAAATCCAGTTCTTGATGTTTTCAGTCTGTGTCTCGCACAGATGTGGACTAAAAGCACCGCCATCAGCAGGTGTGAGTAAACACACACGACAGGTGATGTGTGAGTTGGTGGTGTGTGTTTCTGTGTGTATATGCAAGTTAATTGTCTCAAGGAGTAAGACAAGCCTTCATACATCGTTAATACAAACACACACACATGTTTAGCAGGTTGCCACCTTGCCCATGTGGCGCACACACTCATGCGCACACACACATTTAGTACGTTTAACACGACGTGAAAACACCTGATGACCCCGAAGGAATCACAGACAGCTTGAAGATGGGACAACAGGAGGAAGAGGAGGAGGAGATAACATGAAGAGGGAGGAAGACACACCTGTTATTAGCTTTTCTCCAGACGGTCGAACGGGTGGATGACGGGACGGACGGATCGAAGGAGGGACGATGAGAAGGATGAGGGGGAGACAGAAGGAGATCCTGGGAGAGAAAGGGAGAAACTGTCAGGCATTAATAATGGATGGCAGATCCTTAGAGACCATGTTCCGACATTAATTATGGATAATACTCAGCTGGAGGGGGCAAGGAAACACCTCAGCAGAATTTACCTGAGGAAAGAGGAACGATAAGAAAGTACTCGTATGGTGCTCCTTTAGGATTTTGGTAAACTTTTTGGCATTTGAGACAATTTTCTCAAACTCTGAATTCTTTTGTGATAATTAATATTTCTTTTCAATCATCTAGCAGTCCTTTGCATTATTCTTCATATTATGTACACAAAGTCAATGTAGCTGGAGATACCACCAACAGCAACTTCTCCAGACATAAAAATTGCCTAAACTTAATTCTAAAGTGAAGTCGTGGTTTGTTTTGGTCAAAGATTTTTGTTATTTTGTTATTGTGTTGCTGCCATATTATGTTTCCCTCTATTTCCTGGTAAACACCTGACCCCCACAGGAAGAAATGGAAGTCCCTGGCAGGAAATATTCCCTCAAAACATATTGAATTACATTTAGGGAAATTCATTTAGCTGTGACAGCAGTTAATATCCTCATCTGGTATTGTCTGAAACTATATTTATTTTAGAAACAATAAAAATTGTTGGAGCATTCACTGCAAATTGGAAGTAAAAGTAACTAAAACCCATATATTGAAATAAGATTAGTGGTTATTTCAATCAGATGCTTGGAAATGATCATTCTGAAAGCGCTACTAAGTCTGATTTTAAATGAGCTGTGAGAAACGTTTTCAGAGCGATGTGGTTACACTGCAACCCTTAAAAGATAAAGATAAACCTTCAATTCAAGTAAAATTACAGAAAAACACCAAAATATTTCCTGAAAGAGCCCAGAGGTCGAGTTTAAATATTCCCAACGAGAGTGGTTATACACCAGATTGAAAATCAGACGAAGCAAAAATTCAACAAATTTCTGCATGAGAGGAGCGACAAGGAGAGGGCGCAAGCTAACGATCACTTACAAAGGCCCTTGTGTGACACACGCACACGCACACACACACACACGCACAGATGCTCACACACACACGCACAGATGTGAGACAGAAAAATATGGACGCGTGTACTCGCATGCACACACATATTTATGCACACCTACAGAGAGATACGCACACTAAAACACACAAATGAACACACAGAGTTTGGTGTACAGCCAGTTCTTCATGCGCTGAGAGGGAGAGAGTGCGCGCACACACACACACACACACACACACACACACACACACACACACACACGCACACGCACACACACGCACACACGCACACACACACACAAACGCTTTCCATTTCATTGTCCTGCTCCCTCTCTTCCTCTATGTCGGTTACATCCTCTCATCTTTATTTCACACTCACTCCCTCTTTTTGAATCTACACACACTAACACACACACACGCACACACACACACACAGGCAAATGAGCAGCACACTTAAAACTAAATGGGTGGCCTGATGGTGAATCACTGTCATTTAGCAACAAAGACCTCAGCTTGTTGTCCCTTCATCCCCCCTCTCTCCTCATCTGACACACACACACACACACAAACCTATACACAGATCAACACACGTATCCCACATTCACATCTAGTATCACATGTGTATATGCGCGAAACACACACACACGCCGTATGGGTGTATAATTACAGTGAGCGAAGCAGCACTAAGGAATAATTACAGAGACTGTTGTTGTTGTTGTTTCCAACAAATAAACCAGTACACAAACAAGATGGAGGGGTGAGCGGCAGGTCAAGCCATCTCTGTGATGACGCTGTAATACAGCGCCATCTCCCATATCTGGATGTGTTCTCTTTCACTCTCTCTTTCTCTTCTCTATTGACAAAACTGGGGGCATTAATCTGCTGCTCTAACGGCCTCCCCTCTCCTGGGAAGCCTTTCCACGATATTTTGGAACCCGCCTGCACGGATTCACCTCCATTCAGCCACTAGAGCATCATTGAGGTTGGCCGCTGACGCCGGGCGACGAGGCCTGGCTCGCAATGGTCGTTTTCAGTTCATCCCAAAAGGTGTTGGACGGGGGTTGATGTCAGGGATCTCTGCGGGCCAATCAAGTTCTTCCAAACCAAACTGGGTTAAATTTTTTTGTTGCTACAAAAGCTGGAAGCACATTGTCTTAAACGTCATTATATGCTGAAGCATTAAGATTTCCCTTTATAGGAAATAAGGAGTCAAGCTCTAACCATGAAAAACAGCCGCAGATTATGGATGTCCACACACTTTTGGCCATATACTCTATCTCGTTTTATCCTTCCATTCTCTCACTTATTTTGCTTCTCACTACTTTTTCTGTTCTCTTTTGAGCGTTTGATCTTTTTTCACTTCCTTCAAAGTCCCAAAGTGCTCTATCCCCCACTGTAACTCTTTCTCTCTCCCCCCACACACACACACATGCACGCACGCACACACACACACACACACACACACACAAACACACACACAAACACACAGTGCCCAGGCAGTCACCTGCGCTGAAGGTAAATGGAGTGTGAGGTTTTACTGGTGCTGTGATTGCCGGGTACAGCTCAGGAGGAAATAAGTGTTTGGTTTGTTTATGTGCTATCAGACAGCAGGTGGCGGAGTCAGCACACCGCCTCTTGACCTGCACTGGGGAGAGGGGTGGGCCGAGGTCCGGGCAGGAGGGGTGAGCGCGGGGTGGTGCTCACAAAACTTTGGTCCAAACATTTCTCAAAATGACTCTGGCAAGACGGAAAATGTCGACGAGCGAGCGGATGACTGACAGGAAACATCGGCAATCACTGTTAATGTCCATGTTCACTAATGACCATATAAGTGAATCAACACAGTGTCACAGTGTGTAAGTATGTGAGTGTATGTGCTGCACTCTTGAATGTCCATCAGTATCTGGCAAAGACTGTGTGTGTGTGTGTGTGTGTGTGTGTGTGAAGCGGTAGGGGAGGTGCGAGGTTGTGAGGGTGAGGGTTATCCCACTGCGTCAGAGAGAAAGAGAAAAAGAGGGAGGGAGCTCTCTTGCATGTAGGAGAAAAAAAAAGGGGGGAGATGAAAAATGGACGATAAACGAGTGGCTTTGTTCTCCTGAAGGGCTGGGTTCACCGGCGGATGAAGAGCTAACTCTTACTGGGAAATCACAGCTTGGCACAGGTCTCTGTCTTTCATTTTTTTTGCATTCTCTCTCTTTATTCCCGTTCCTAACCATCAGTTTTTAGAGTTTTTATCTCTTTATCAACCTTTTGCTCTTTTTTCTTTCTCTTTCTGTCCCTTTTCTTATTCTTACCTGTTTATTTCTGACTCATTTTGTGTTTTTCCTCCCTTTTATTTATTATTTCTTTACCTCCATATTGACTTTACATCTCTGTCTACCTATATCCCTAGTATCCTGCATATGACCTATCTTCTCTATGGGCTGTATCAGTCTATTCTTCCTTCTCTTTTTCCCTCCCTGTTCTTCATCGTCAAATCTTTGCTTCCAAGTCCTGTTGAAAGTTGACAGAAGTGGGATGTCCACTGAAAGTGAGAGTGAGACAAGTGACTTTCCCGAATGCTGGAGAAATAACAGCAGAACCAACATCAGTGGTATAAGATCAAGGCAATCAATCATTTTGACCCTAACTTCTAATTTAAAGTATATATCTGCAATATTATGTACCAGGAATGCTGTGTCACCAAAAAAAGTCAGTATTGGCACTGATCAGTGCATTTTTCATATTAGTCGGGGAAAAAAAACCCAAAGCATTGAGAATTGACTCAGTCCAGTTAGATAGACTGTATGTGTCTGGATCACGATTTGACTGAAAACACCCCAAAATCTTTTTAAAAATCAAAACAAGGTATTAGATACAGTAAAGTGGTTAAGTAAAAAACAATATTTCCACAATAGATCATGTGTTTATGTAGTTTAAATGTAATATTATTACAGAAATTATACCACAATATTTAGAATGTAACTAAATAAAATAAAGGTGTGAACAATATTGCACTGAAACATTAAATATAGATATTATTTTCTTGCAGTAAAATAAAATGTTGAAATGTATTAATACTGTAGTGATGATGTTGGCAATTATGTGATCGTTCGAGTCACGATCTTAAATACATTCCTTCTAGACATGTTTACTTCAGCTAGACTGAGCTTCACCATTTAATTACCCTGTTACTTTAGCTCGTGCGTGTGTGTGTGTGTACGTCTCTGTGTTTAATACCCTAACAACCTTATTACTTGCCATGTTTTTACCTTAAACTTCTTCGTTGGTTAAATGGGAGCACGGCTCGGCTGTAGATCGGCCCCAGGCGTTTCCTTACGTGCTCGGTTAAAGGGGCGGGAGGTAAAACTCTGTAATTCAATTTCAATTAAAGGAGAGAAGAAGAGGAAGCTTTAATTGATTGTCGTTATGCCAGAGCTGTGTGTGTGTGTGTGTGTGTGTGTGTGTGTCGGGCTGACTGTAGTCACACACACACACACACACACACACACACACACACACACAGATGTCCTACTTTCTCCTTGCTTGATTATACTCAGTTTCCAGTCAATGTTGGGGAAGCATGGGGAGGGGAGAATACTTAAAAAGGCTTTGTCAGGCAGTTTCCAGGCTACCACTCTATTGTACTTATCATATTATTACAAAAAAATAAATGAAAAATGTTAATTATGCATTATTATTTGTGTTTGTGTCAATATGTTTAAACATTAAGCTTTCAATTGGGTTTTATTGACTATATAACTAAAAGTTGGTTGCAAACAACAATGTACATCAGATAAAAATATGCTCAAAGGTTAATTCATTTTTATCTTTTGTGATTTTATTAAATGAAACAAGTCAACAAACTCAATCAAACTGTTTGTTTAAGCTACTTTCCCTGTCCAAAGCTTATTCTAGTGTGCCAAAGGCTATCATTATAATACCCCATGCAAATATGGCAACATTTTTACACTGAGCATAGTTTGATCCCCAAAGTGATGGCTACTCAAAAACGTCCTGAAAGTCTGGCCCGCGATGTTTGCCTGTCACACTGTGTACAAAACGACACGGGTCAATGAGTAGATGTTAAAAAAAAAGAGAGAGAAAGAAAAAAACCCACAGAACTGCTTTTACCAAGTTTGTTTTTGCTTTTTTTGGGGGGGTCTTTTTATCCTTTGTTTGTTTGCATTATTTGTGCTGGGATTTTTATTCGGCATCTCCTCGTCCCTTGTCGGGCTTTTTTTGGCTCGGCTACAAGGCGTTAATGAAAGCATTTCAAGCAAACATGTTGATTTTTGTTTCCATGGGGATCCAGAAGGCCTGACAATGTCACAGAGGCTTCGGCCAACAGACTGGTGGAAAACACTGCTGCCTTTTCCCTCTTTTCATCACATTGTATCCCTCTATTTCTCCTCAACTCTCCATCTCTGGTGCATCTTCTTATCCACTCCACTACTTCTTTCTCTTTCTTGGTTAATCACTCTTTATATTTCTTTAAATTTCTCTGTCCACTCTCGTCCCTGTCTTTGCCTTTACCGTTTGTTTTCCCTTATCCATCTTTTCAAGCTGCCCTTCAGCTCCGTTTCTCTCTTTTTCTCTGCCACTTTTCTCTCTTTTCTCCACTTTCCCTTTCTGTTTCTGACCCTCTCTATTCTGCCCGCTGCCTTTCTTCCTTTGTTGTCGTCTATGTGTGAAGAGCTGTGATAAATAAAGACAAACACAGCAGTATGTGTTTGTGTGTGCGCGCTTGAGAGACGGACGCCAGCCCTCTGATAGCATTGTTAGCCTCTCCACCTCTCCTCACTCCACTGCACATCCAGCTACAGGCTTTCTTCCCCCCCTCTCCATCCAGCCAGGCCCCGAGCCAGGAAGGCGGCTTCGGGGCCAAGTCGGGCCAGGACGGAGGCTCCATTGTGGGGATGCAGGGGGCGCCGGTGCTAGAGGATGAGGACCAGGGATCCAGGCCAAGCCCCGGACCCAAGACCCTGATCTGGCTTGCCAGCCGGCCCACTAAAGGGCCTTCGTGGCTGGGCACAACATCAGGGCAAAAGGGGAGATGGAGGCTGGAGGTCTCAGCAGCGGTAATGGCAGTGGCTAGATTAAGACCTTCTCTTAGAATCAGCACAATGGAGGAGGTCTACAGCGGAGCTACACACACGCACAAACACACACACACACATAGGCGTACACACATACACACTGCCTCTATTCAGCTCCGTCCATGTCGCCCATAAGAGGCAGAAAAGCATGAATAAATACATGAGCAGTGTAGGGCTCCATAGGACTGATAAAAAGAAAGAAAAATACACATGAATTACAGGAACTGAAAGAAAGAATGGTAAATTGAAAAAAGGGAACAGATGAATAATTTTGATGGTTTTGTACTCCAGTAATTGTGATGGGAGAAAAAAAAAAAGAAAAAACAGGGAAAAGGAGAGTGATGAATTATGAAAATCCTCGAAGTCCCTGAGCTCAGGAAATGGAATAATTAGGAAAAGTTAAAGAGCCAAGTTTAGAAATTAATGGCAGAAATGAACTTTCAGAGGCCTGTGAGTTGCACGTAGTATCAGGTTTACCAAAGTAGAGTTACGACAGTATTGGCCTGGATGCACTGCTGCAATGGCAGCGAGCCACCGTTGTTGGTGATTCAAAGATTCCTGACACCTAAATCAAATCATTCAATATCAAACACTGACTGCGGCTACTACTACTAATACCACAATTAATACCAGTTTGACCACATCTATTACCATCACCACTGCTACACCTCCCTTAACTTCAGCGAACAGAATGATGCAAAATAGTTTCAACCTGCATCAGCATAAATCTGAGATGAAACAGGACATGCAGTTGCAGGATCGTTTTAGTTGTACAACGTCTTGAATAGTCACTTCCACTGGACTAGAAAAAAGCAATATCTAACCACCTCACTGTAAACATTTTCCAATGCAACTACTTTGACATTTTTATGAGGACTTTTCAAGGACTTTCAAGGCCTGTTTTGGTTTGTTTTGGATAGTTGGCAGCCATGGTATTCTATCTATACAGTCTGTATGGGCAGACATATTGAACCAAAGTGTCTATAACTGGATTTTAAAATTACACATCTGCTCTAAAGAAAACTTTTAGCCTTATTTTTGGACGACCAGGAGAACTTGTGCTAAGCCGACTGACACAACGCAGGCGTTCAGGTGAGGCACAAAAACAAAGAAAGTGTCATCCTCAACTAAGAGATTCTTAAAAACATAATAATACATTTATGATAACATTTGGACTTTACACTTGATTAAAAGAAGCACAATTAAAAACGGCAGATCATTTCACAGGAACTCTTGCCAGCATTATCCAGAGCACTGCACACATCAATACCCTGACCTAATTTGTTCACACAATGTGCAGCAATTTTCAGTATCTTGTGTTGCTTTATTGAGCACCGCTCATTTTTCTTTGTGACAGCTAATGTCCATGTTTTTGGCCACAGAGGAGAGTAGAGGAGCCTAGATACCTGGTAATGTCTGCAATAAGACCTTTTTACCACCTCTTACCTCTTCACCTATACTATATGGTACTTCTGTAGTCAAAGTGTGTGTGCGTGCGTGCGCGTGTGTGTGTTTTTTTTCCGACGCAGCTCTCAGAGAAGGACCCTGGGACCCTCCTCGACAGTGAGAGCTTTTAGCTCTTCTTCGCTAATGTCCTGAATAATGGCATCTTGATGGAGAGAGAGCAGATGAAAAAGAGAAAGAGGAGAAAGAGAGAAAGGGGGGAGAAAAAGAGACGGAGAGAAAAAGAGTGGAGAGGGAGGGGGGGGGGATATGGAGAAAAAAAATCAGAAAGAGAAACCTCTGCATCCATCTGTCTCTACCTGCAGACCTCCATCAGCAGCAGGCCTATCATTATTCCCTCTCTCTGCCTTTCTATTTTCATTATTCCCTTTTTGTCTCTTTTTTCAGCATGATGATGATCTACAGAGATTTTACTTGCTCTTGCAAAAAGACACATCCCGACGGGTGTGTGCGCACGTGTCCGCCCGCATGTAAGGAGTCCTCGTGTGACATGCCAACCTTTTAACAAAGTGAACTTATGATGACATTGAGGCCATTATTAGGAAGAAGGGGGAATATGCTGTTTTTAGCAGCATTAGCTGAAGCCACTACACATGTCCCTCAAGATGGAGCATCACTAATGGACGTCTGACGGCTCCAACATGAGCTCCAACTCCACCGAAGTTTCTGTTGATGCAAAGTTAACTTTATCCATCAAAACATATTTTATATCTCTATATTTGATTCTCCATATCTCACTCTTACAACCTCAGCTTCACAAAGACTTCCTCGTCCCCCCCCCCCCCCCCAGAGGCTGATACAGATGCAAGTGAGACATAGAGCCAAATTAACCTTAACCCCCCTGAACCAAAACGATCCTTGAGAGGTGCGAAGCTGACGTCATTGATGCTATGTGCGTGTCTTCTTTAGTCTATGGTTGAAACAGAAAAGTGGAACTGGAATAAAACGGTTTAAGACTTGCAAGATAAAACCGGTTCCTGTTTTGTGCCACAAAAGACATCTAGCAGACTTTCCACCTAATCCAAACCTGTGGTGAACGTACATACGATGCATCAGAGGCTGCTGAACTTCTCAGAATTTGTTTCGTGTACGACTTGTCTCAAATGTCTGAGTTAGTCGCTCGGCATGTTAAAAACTGCAGCTTTGAACTGCCTGACGAGAGATTCATTCACTTTCTATTGTTCTCCGTCACTATGGATGAGAGTGTATTGTGCTGTTTGATTATGACTTGTTTGGATTGTCAGTTTTGGCTCTTTGGTTAAATCTTGTAACATCAGCGGCGGGCGGTTGATTTAAAAACCTCACTGTCGGTATTTGGGTTATGAGGTAACTCTGGGATGTCGGTGTTCAGCTGCACTGAGTAAACTGTAGGGACAGTTCAGGGTGACTGGCCATGATCGAAACACACACAGGAGCAATCCCGGACTGTCTCTTTCTCACAGTTTCCACCTTATTGTCTCTCTCTGTTACACTGGCTCTCTCTGTGTGAGTGTGTGTGAGTGTGTGTGTGTGTGTGTGTGCATGACTCTCTCATTTATTGAGTAACACACTCTCTCTCTCTCACACACAAACACTAGTGGGGGTCATCGGCACATCAGCCAAGTAAATACAGGGAGGTCAACGAGTTAAACATTAATACAATTATTTTCTAGAACTCTGAATACAACTGCTCCAAATATTTTCAGTACTCCTCCATCAGACAGGTATCAGATATCTCCAGAGATTTGTTTTCATACTGCATCAGTGATCATGTGGCTGTTAAACAGCAGCACCTCTCTTGGGAAAAGGCCATCATCTTGTTTTTTTGTTTTAAATTTAGCAACAGCTCTCCTCCTTTTGGATTTTCCTGTAAATGACCATTCATTTCTGTTTTTCAAACCATTTTCAGCAGCCAAACAGTTTCATCAGTGAAGTTCATCATGGCCCTCTCTTCTTCACAGAGAGAAATTGATTCTTCCCGACATTCATATTCACGCACACCACCACCCCCCCCCCCCCCCCCCCCCTCATATTTTGGCCTCACAGTCAGGAAACTGGATTTTTTTCCCCCCTTTCAAATGTATTTTTTTTCCATAAGCTCAGGAGCAATACTCATTTCATAGAAGTTGGACTTTTATTGTCTCCTCTAAACGTGCGCATTTTCCCCTCATCCAGCTGTGCGCTCGCTCCCTGCTGCACGCACACACACACACACACACACACACGTCCTTACCAAAGTACAAAACGGCATCACCCAGGGCGCCGCCGCTCAAATAGGTCACAGCTTTTACAGCGCCTTGTTAAGAGGAAAAAAACTAAACTTCGTGTGTTGCATTGTGACCAAGTTAAGTTGCCATGTCTGTGGCGAATAATTGGCCGGAGATCATTAGAATAACTGGGCCTGTCCGCCTCTGCATGCCAAGGACAACCTGTGCAGCACGGAACACACATCTGTCTCCTCGAGGGAAATATTTATCGGACATTTCTGGGTTTTAATATTTATCTCGTCTACAAATTAAACCGCACGCCACTGCTGCAGAGCACTTGAAATTATTGTATAACTTCCGTGTTAATGCCGATTATACCCGTGCGTAATTAAGTTAAGAGGAGAGATGCGGATAAGTGGCACAGCTCTGATACCGCTCATATTTAATATTGAATAATAACGGAGAAATTCCATATTCATTTTGAATGACCTCGTTTGAATTAGGAGGAACACAATGCTTCAAGAAAAATTGTTTCGTTTCAATAACTTGGAATGAAATGACATTTTATTTATAGAAGGAAATAAGTGTTTTTCCTAAGGTGGCCCACAGACGCGGAACGCACTCGCATACCTCTGCAGAAACCGACATATTTACTTTAATCAAATGAGTATGCAATCTAATTTCGCTTAGAACAGTTTTATAAAATCATAAGAAAAATACAGACATTATATATTCCCACTTTTCTCACGAGTTTTGTTGTTTTTTTTTCTCTTGAGAAGTTATCTGCCTCATACTTCTGCCTTTAAAAACAGTTTTACTGTTTTAAACAGAGAACAGGCTTTTCGCTTCATTTTTTTCTGTCTGTGTGATTTTAATTTTCCTCGTCTGTTGAGCGCCTGCAGATTTACACATGATGCGTCCTACAGGACCAATCTGTGAAATAATTCTCTCTCTCTCTCTCTTTTTTTGTTTTTTTACCTGCACACTCGTAATAGAAAGCAGTGAATCAGAGTCATCAGTGAGCCCGTTTCTCTGCATAACGACGCAACACACACACAACTGCAAACCATTATAATTGTATTTAATTAGGCCCAAATGTAATTAAAAGCTCCGATGATTTCAAGAAAACTGTGACAAGAAAAGATGATTTTTTTTTGCAATAAACCCAAATGCAGTGCAGGATTCATGGCATTCCCTTAAAAAGGCCTCAGCGTGTTGTCCTTTAAAATTCGCTTTAGCGTGGAAATGTAGTGTGAATATTGCTGTGGTGATGTGTCTCTGGCAGGACACACAGAGGTCTGTAGCGTCCCTGAGTCCCCCTCAGCCCCAGGGGTCGCCTGACCTCTGGTCTCTGGACGAGAGGGGAGTTTCCCCATCCAAAACATCATTTATTATCATTATTCTTCTGCGTTTTTGGGAAACTTTCTTTGGTTGACAAGGAGCTGCGCGCAGAGGCTCGCGGTTGTTTCCAATTACGAACAACCAACTACAGCTGCATTAAAGCACAGGAGGTATTTCTTTTTATAGTTTCTGACTTGCAAGGGTATCAGTGAAGAGGAATGAAAAGAAACAGGTGAACTTAAAGCCGGTGTTTATTAAAAAACTTAATAATCATAGAGCTGAGTGCATGCAGTGCACGTGTACACAGACAGTCAAAGCATGCAAACAATGAAATGTGGGATTTTAAAGCTATTTTTATTGTATGACAAGTCGGGAAGTAGTTAAAAGTATTGCTTTGATCTGTAAAACTGATGTATTTGTATCTTTTTCTGTCAATTAAACAAGAAAAAAAAAAGAAAACGTGAAAAAAAAACATGCTTAAACGCAGAAAAGGGAACACCGACGCCTTTTTAAAACCCGGTTTAAGTTTAACTCTGAATCTGTTTCTGCAAAGATTCTTTAGCAGCTTCTCCGCAAATGAGAAATGTCGGTGCGCCTGCCTCTCGGTTTACCCTCCGCACCGTCCCGCGCTCCTCTCTCCTCCCTCTCCCTCTGCGCGCTGCTTTTCGGGGGAGCTCCTTATAAATAAAATCCACCGTCCCCCGGTTCCTCTTCCTTATTGGTCGGGCGGAGCCGTTACCTCACTCCGGGGCCGGTGACGCAGCGTCTTCACGTATCCTTCATGTGCGTCTCTTCTTGTTTTTCTTGTTGAGAGAGAGAGAGTCTTGCCGTCGGTCGGAGGGGAGGAAGAAAAAAAAAAAAAAAAACGGGATTGTTCGCGACGAGCAGAGAGTGGCGGACGGACCCGGGTGCGCTCGATACTGAACACTTCCCATCCCGGGAGGAGAGCGGCGCGCAGGAGCGAGTCTCTCTCTCTCTCTCTCTCTCTCTCTCTCTCTCACACACTTTCTCCATGAGTCTCTCTCTCTCCGGGTCTCTCTCGCTCCCTCCCGCACACTCACGCACGCACGCACGCGCACGGGCACGCTCTGCATACGTCTCCACTTGGCCGTAGTAAATTACGGCACTGATCTTAGCGGCGGGTGCGGATCTGTCTCCTGCGCTCGCCCTTTCTTCGACGCGGCGACTTGGAGAAAGGACTCGACAGAGAAGTGAGTACCAACACTTCTTTATCCACATTATTGTGACTGGCGGTCTGTGTGTGTGAGTGTGTGAGTGTGTGTGATCGGGGTAACTTCGCTTCCACTGTGGGCTCTTGGAGATGTGGACGGATCCGGACGGTTCGGGTGAATTTTTTTTTTTGGGGGGGGACTATTTTCTGCTCCGTGTTGACTTTCGGCGCGTCTGTCTCCGGCTGCTCGGGGTTTCCGCCGGCGAGGCTGCGCGAACTCAAATCTGTGGCTGAAGTCTGTGAGAATTAAAACGAGGTTTGGTTCCCCGCTTTACTTTCGCTGCCAGTTTGTGGTTGTCGCAGATGGATTTACGCACCTGCCGGTTGTAGTTTCTTGTCGGTTGTTCTGTTTCTCTAATTAAAGCAAAGCCGAGAGACAAAAATCCTCCTGCTTTCACATCTAATAAGTGTCTTTCAAGTCCGTTTTATTGATCTGTAGTCACGTAGTTCAGCGTTCAGCCTTGTCTCCAGACGCTCCCGACGGTTCAATATCGCTCAAACAAGAGCGAACTGCTTTAGAAACTTTGTAAGCTTTATAATTGAAGAATAAACCGCACGTTAAGGTGGAAATGTGCGCAGCGCTGTTTGAACTATGACAGACATCCCTGTGTATCTGCCGTCCGTACTGCCGTGCGTAAAAGTAGCAGCTCGGTGTTTTCTGCCGGACTGTGGACAGCGGTGCTCTCCGCTCAGAGCGCTCAGCTGCAGCCACAACTAATGATCCACTTCACACCTAACACACCGACGACGACCACCGTGTTGGGTTCCCATCAGAGATGCAGAAAGGAGGTAGAAGCTGTGTTAATTATGACCTGCATCTATTACAAGAAGTTATTCACAAAAATTCATTTTACTTTCTGCTTGTAACTTGAAGTATTTATATAAAGATTAAAACATCCAGATAAAGTCTTTCAGTAACAAGATGGTTACAGGGAGTCTAAGAGAAATTCATTTAGTCATGAGCCACCACACCTTACATGCCTTTTAAATGGAAATACATATTTTACAGTTATTCATCATACTTCCCATTTCAGTTTTCAATTGCAGAGGAAGTTATTCCTGCTCTTCTAATTCTGATTACAACACAAGTTTCTGTTCTGATACAGAAACCACACACACACACTCTCACATCTCCTTTCAGTACTCACCTTTCACAAGACACCTTCGAACATTCATGCAAAAGGGTTTTCTGAGTCTAACTGGGATTTTTATGTAAGATAATATGAGTCGATGATGAAGACATTTTCGTCCTCTGTTGCCTTTGTGTTTTTAACGCAAGCGGACGGGAAACAGTTGTTGTTTTTACACTGATTCCCCCTTAAATTTGACCTCAGACACAAATTTCAAAATAACCAACTTTTCAAGCTCTTTGGACCCCCTAATCTAAACTGTTTGTCCCTCGCTGTCTCTGCCTCCCCTGTGTGTGTGTGTGTGTGAGGAACCAATAATGCAAACAGAGAGCGATGTGTGTATGCATGTACTGTATGAGTGTGTGTGTGTGTGTGTGTGTGTGTGTGTGTGTGTATCTGGGTCACTGCCGGGCACTGTGCTGAGGGGCTGAGTGTTTTTCTGAACACCTCTCGTCTCCAACACTGAAACGCGGAGTCACATTCGAACTAACCCTTCTCCTGTGCTTGGAAATTATTTCATTTGGTAATGGCCCTGCAGGAGCACAACAGTGTCTGCTTTGTCAGCTGTTGTTGGCTATTGCAAAAGCATCTAATTTGCGTCCCCGATTCAGTTTGTATGTGTGTTTGAGCACATTGACGTTGTCTGTCCCTCTTTAAAATCTCTAAAAAAAAAATCTTTAAAATCAAGACGTGTCTCGTCTCCAGTGAACACAGGCAGAGCACAACTGTTGTAGGAAGCAGCTTTAATTTGTGAAATATTTCCCTATGACTTGGCCATGAAATCCCTTGCAAAACAGATGCAAACATGTAACATGGAAAACGCTGCCTGTTTGCATGTGTGTGAAGAAACAAGTGCCAGCAGATATCCACTTCCACCATTCACCTCTGTTAAAATGGCCATGGCTCATTTTTGTTGGCGTTTTTTTTTTTTTTTTTTTTTAGATGTTTTTGATATTTTTGTGTCTTTGTCCATTTGATTGATCCCTAAATTAATGACGAAATCAATGTTGAAACAGTAAATTCAGCTTTGGCCTGAGACTTTTGTTTCTTTAAGAAATCAGCTGCACCTTTGTGAAGATTTTTTGCAAGTATCTCAGTCAGTGTGATCCAGCTATAGGGGATAGTTTTGGATATGGGATGAAGCCAGCTCTTTTTTTCTTATTTCTTATTTCCCACCCCGAAAACAGTTTTAGGTTTTTCCAGAGCATCAGCTGAGCAACTTCATGCAGTGCTTTCCCCGCCACCATAGGTGTCCCTCTCTACACTTGCCGTATAATAGATTAGATATATTCACTGATGAAAGAAAAAGAATCCTAGCTTTGAATATGCAGTATGTGAATGTATGTGAAAAAGAATTTAACTTTTTTTGTCAAAAGAAAATACCCAAAGTTCAATACCATCAAAATTACATTATTTTACAAAAGGAAGATGAGTACCTATTTCTTTCAAATCACGTGAAAAAGAAAGCACAAACAAAATATATCACCTTTTTTCTTGAGAGGGGAGTGAAATTCCTCTGACAATAAGAGAGAACCTGTCAATTCTTAACAGCTCCTCACAAGATGCAGAAATAAAGGTTACTTCTCAGGGGACGAGGAGGAAATGGGAAATTATTTTGGTTATTACAGGCAGGTGTTACTTCTCTGTGGGAATATCTCCTTGAACTATTTTAAAGAGTGTTTTTTTCTCACAGTGATTCCCTTGGCTTTTTGTCAAGAAATGCACTGCGAAGAACTGTTTGAATTTGTCTCAGTGTGCAATCGATAAAAGTGGCTGTTCCATTTGTTTCTGTCAGGCATGTCGCTTTGAGTTATTTGAAAGTTTTGTGAAGGTTGGCAAGTGGTGATCTTTATTTGTGTGATAGTTCAAAAGGTTATATTTTCTACATTACATTTCCATATTCATATTGGAAAGAAAAGGGCACATTATCTGTAGTAATCTACTGGCTTTTAACTGTTGAGAATTTATTTTATGAAAGACGGACATTGTAACTAAAAGCCACAAAACACTAAAAACTGAATAAACTGATTTAATCAGTTTATAATTTTAGCACTAGTATAGCTCAAAGTTCAAATATTTTTATTTCTGTCCAGACAGACTATATTTTCAAATTTAAGAGTCATTTCATATAGTTACCAATTTCAATAATTGTTCAACATATTGCCTAATGATAAAATATTTTATAATGTTAATGAAAACTTGAATACTCTGTTGAGTTAAACAAAGTGCCACTTTGCAGGTGATTTTAAAAGGTTGAAATCATAGCAGTTTGTGTATTTCTGTGTTTGTCGTTGAGCAGGCACCTCCTTTCATCCTGCGTGTGTCTGCGAGGACCCCTGGTCATGTCCGTTTAGCACCCCTGCGTGATGCCTGATCATGACAGCACCACCCTCCTAACCAGACAGACCAAGCGCCGACGTGTCGACATTGGGGTGAAAAGGACTGTGGGTAGCGCGATATTCAGCCGCGCCAGAGAGACCCTGCTCGACAGCATGAACCAATCGCACGGCATCGATCAGGACGGAGACTGCTCGTTGGTCAGTCACGGCCATGGGGGTACCAACAGCGACGGAGAGAAGTCGAATGTTTTGAGGAAGTTGCTGAAGAGGGCCAACTCGTATGAAGACGCCATAATGCCTTTCCCTGGCGCTACCATCATCTCTCAGCTACTGAAGAATAACATGGGAAAGAATGGAGGGAGTGACTCAGGCTTCCAGGTATATACAAACACAAACACACACACATACAGGTAGTGGTGAAATGTTAAGTCAATTAATAAATTATCAATTAGAAAAAAAAATCTATTCTATCTATAGGTTTTGTGCACCATTTAGTCGCCATTTCATTAAATCAACTAGCATTTAACCCTTTCAAATCAACCAAACAAGCCACTTAATCGCCTTCAATCCTCATCAATTGATCCATAAAATCTTTCATTTAATTTGTTAATCGTATATTAATTCAGTCCTCCTGTCCTCCGTCACAGGGGAGTGGAGCTCTGTCCAGTGGAGGCTCAGAGATCCATGCTGAGGACGCCTGCAGCAACTCCTCTCACGACCGGGACAGCCCGTCTGACTGCCTGTCTCCCGGGCCTCCTCTTCCCCCACCTTCCTCCTCCTCCTTCGGCCGCCCACTGCCTCCTTCGAGCCTCAACTCCCACGCTCCCTCTCAGCCCATCTCACTCTCCTCCTTCGACTTGGACAGGCTGTCGGACGAACACCTTCGCGCCAAGCGCGCCCGCGTGGAAAACATAATCCGAGGCATGAGTCACTCGCCACTGGTCCGACCCAACGCCGGCGACCACAACCAAGAAAACAACCGCGAGAACGAGAACAGCAGCAACAACAGCAACAGCAGCAATGACCACCGAGGAGACGGCAACAGCCACAACACCAGCAGCCACAACCACAGCCGGAGCGACGGCCCTTCCTCCCTCCTGAGCTCTCCGGGTTCGCGGGGCGGTGTGGTCAGCGTCGGTGAGGTTTACAGGGAGAATAAGAGAAAGCAGCGCCTGCCGCAGCAGCAACAAAGCTTCACCCAGCTGGTGTGTTCCAGGCAGGAGCAGAGACAGGAGGAGAGGCGGCAGCTCAAACTGCAACTGGAGGACATGCAGGTTGGTAGCAGATGATATTAAGAGCAGCTGGATTTCAGGGTCTAAAAGAACGAAGAAATGTTCAAAGTGGCACAGATTCCAGGAATAGAAGCTATCCTATTCCTCGAATCTGTACCTAGAGAGAAGCAAGAGCTGAAAATCATTGGGCTTGGTGTTTCGCTGGCATTTGCAAATGCACAGTACGGTAGAACAAAAATGAAATGGTCTGTCCACAACATGGGTTAGATATAATGAAGGCATACTGCACTATTTTCATTTCCCCTTTAGTGTATTTATGGAAACAGGTGACGTCTTCTTTAACATATTCTATCCTCTGTTCAGAAACAGTTGCGTCAACTCCAGGAGAAGTTCTACCAGATCTACGACTCAGAGACAGAGGAAGAAGAAGATAACGGTGAGAGCGGAGAAGCCGACCGGGGTAGAGAAAGAGAGGAGGACGGCAACTTGTCAGAGGACAGTATCCGCTCTGACGGCCTAGAGGAGAGGCACAGAGAGAGGGCGCGGCATAGCCATGATGACCTGTCGGAGCTGGACCCAGGCCTGTTCCTGGACCGGGCCCGAGCCCTCCTCCGGGAACAGGCCCTGATAGACGGAGAAATGGAGGAGGATGTGGACGGCAGGGAGGAGGAGGAGAGGAATGGAGAAAGGGTGATGAAGAGGAGAATAGGAGCAGCGGGAGGAAGGGGAAGAGGAGGACGGCAGTTAGCAGAGACACTGAAGCAGGAGCTGAACTGTGCCGTGTCGCAAGTCGTCGACACCGTCGTCAAGGGCTTCTCCTCGCCCAAGCAGGCCGTCAGTCACCATCATGGCTGCCACAGCAGCACACCGGCCGCACCCTCCTCTTCCTCCAACTCGTCCTCTTCCTGCCCTCCACCCTTCGGTCCCCTCCCCTCCCTCACCCCGGACTCGCGCTTTGGCGGTGGCGCCCTGGCTCTCAGTCTGAACGGCGACGGCAGTCCCACCCCCAACTACCACTCCTCCAACCAGAGGCTGCACTGCTTCGGCGATGTCATCGTCCCGAGCCCGCTGGACTCGTTCGGTGGTTTGAGCGGCAGGCTCAGCGGTGTGCCGACGCCCAACGACCAAACAGAGGCGCTGCCGCTGGTCGTGCGCAAGAGCGGTGGAGGAGGTGGAGTAGAGAACACCAACCCCACTCTTCCTCCTCCTCCTCACCATCCCTCCCTCCACCCTTCCCCCCTCACAGCCTCACTTGGGTTCAGCCCTCCATCGTTTCGCCACCCGTTCCCTCTGCCACTCATTGGTTACCCCTTTCAGAGCCCCCTGGGATCGCACGGGGGTGGAGCCGGCTACCCTCCAGGGCCCAAAGACCACCACAGGTCCTCCCCCGATTCCATGGACATGACCCGGGAAACGGTCAGCCTCAGAACCAAAATGGCGTCCCTTGGAGGGGGCCACCTGAGTCACCACCACCACCACCACCACCACAGGCAGAGCTCACCGAGCCAACATGGGCCAGAGGGTCTGTCCTTGTCCCTCATCAAGTCTGAGTGCGGGGACCTGCAAGACATGGCCGACATATCGCCCTACTCAGGCAGCACCGTATCCTTGTTTTTGTAACGTTTCGTACCTACCTCAGTGTGTGTGTGTGTTTTCTTGCATCTGCAAGTGCTTTAAACCTTCAGAATGAAGGTTATCTTCACAAAATCGAGTTTTTAGTCTATGGTTAGGTTTGGGTCTAAGAGTTTAGACTTGAATTAACTCCAGACTACATATTAATTCTAACCTGGTTGTGAGTGTCCAGTGCATTGAGACTGACCAGATTCAGCACACTCAAAGCTGGTATTATGCACACTAAATCCACTCACTGTATTTAAATTTCTTTCTTGTTAAGTTTAATAGGCAGTTTAATTGACATCTGTCAACGCACATTTAGCATCATTTTTATTCAATGAATCATAACTGCAAGTAACTACTTGTTGTTTGTGCACTTGGAAAGAGTTTAAATGATTTTATTTCCTGCTCCAGAGTCATATTTTTAATGCAGTCAAACTCACTGGGACCACTTAGAGGCAGCAGCAGCAGCAGCAGTCTAAGAAAGTCTTTAATATCAATTAATCTGCATTAATTGGTTCCTGGTCCAACGCTCTTATTTCCTCGCTGAGTGGGGAAGATGAAACGGGGTGCGATGGGTCTTGCAAGAGGGGGAAGATTAAACAGGTCGCACGCTGCTCTCTCAAGCTCTTTTAAGTCTGTGCAGCAGGTTGAGGTGTTTAAAGGTGCTGAGAAAGGCTAGAGAGCTCCCTCTTCAACACACACACACACACACACACACACACACACTCCCACTGTCTGAGACACTCTTGTGCTGGTTAGGTTCTCTTTCATCACAAAGACTTTGTACATAAACGCTCAAAGCAAATCATATTTCACTGTGTGTGTGCGTGTGTGTGTGCGTGTGTTTATGTGTGTGGGTGTGGGGTAAGACCTTGTACATAGGAGCTCAAAGCTAATCATATTTCAAAGAGCACGGCGGAGGAACAGGTGAATGCTTGGCTTTATTGATGGAAGCTTTCTAAATGTGTGTGTCGGGGGTTTGTGTGTGTGTGTGTGTGTGTGTGTGTGTGTGTGTGTGTGGGCGCACATAAGGAGAAGTGTAATATATATACAATGTACACATTGGTCTCCTCTTTACAGTTTTTAGCCAGTTGGCTCCCTCCCTCTGGTTGTCGATCTCTCATACTCGCTTTCATTTGTTGGCCTTCGCTCACAGTTGCTCGGCAGCTGTGTGTGTTTTGCTTTCTTTCACAGCAGACACACACACACACACACACACGTGTGCACACACAAACACACTCCCTTTCATGGCGTGCGCATGTGGACAGGTGTTTGCAGGTAGCTGTTTATCTTTTCGTTCATAACCTTTCATATGAAGAGGGCTTCTCCCGGCCACTACGCAAGCACACATGACTCACACATGAACACACACACACACACACACACACACACACACACGCTTGAAGAACAAAGTGAAAAGAAAAATAAGACTTTGAACCTGACAAATAGGAACTCCTTGCAGCTGTGATGGGGATGTGATCACAGTGTCGTCTTCAAAGCCAATTTAGATGTTGCTTTAATTAGAAAAAGAAATATTTGACACGTCTCTTGATCCTGCTGAGCCGTTTCATTCCAAAATGCTTTTCCATTCATTTGGAAGAAAAAAAAAAGTCTTTGAAATTGGACATTAGTATTTCAAAGATAATGACCACCCTTCAACCCTCCCCTTTTGATTTTGTAGGTAAAAAAATCTAAAGTTGTTTGGTGTTTTTTAGACATTCATTTCAATAACAGTGATCCTTCAAAATGACTCAATTCATTTTTATTAGAAATTAATCATATTCTACCATGAATTCAGTCAATTTATTCATTAACATTATTATATGATAACTTCTGAACAAATTATAACGATGCTGCTCTTCCTGGATGGACAGAAAATTAACTGACAACAATTTTGATAATTAATTGAGTCTCCAATTGGAGTTGTTGATTTCTCCATTTTCTATCACTGTAAATGCATCAGCTTTGGCTTTTGGACTGATGGTTCAAGAAAACAAATCACTTTGAGAGATTGAGGCAGGCTTTTAATTTATTATTTTCTGGCATTTTATAAACTAAATGATTACTCAATTCATTGAAAAGATAATGGACAGATTGTTAGTTGCACCTTTGACTTTTATCTTATTCAAGTGCACGTTTCTGTGTGCGAAAAACTCCCAGAAACTGAAACATTCTTTGATCAGCAAAGGATATTTTGAATTGTATGAAAACGTATTGAAATTATTGATGTCATGATGTACAATTAACAAATAGTTTTACTGCGAACCGAACATACATTAATCACATAAATGCGCTCAAACAGACACATTTCAACACACCAGCCACACACTTACCTACTTTTCTGTATCAGATATTATACATGATATTGTGCGATTAAAACACTCCAAAGCCTCCTTGGCATCAACCATGTCTTGAAAGCTCTTGAGAACATGCCAAATGTCATTGCTATTTTCTCAAGTAGGCAACTTGCTACTTCTCAAAAAAATTATTTTTTTTTTTGCAATTTCTGTTTGAACTTCTTTTCGTTCTTGTTTTGTCTTTTTCTCTGCCTCTGCTTTTGATTTGCACGGTAGGGATAAAATAGCGATGGCATTGTCGCTGGATTTAAGGCTTCGAGTAAGCGTGGCAGTTAAGGTTCAGGTGTTTTGCATCGATAATAGTTCACCCAAAAAGGCACTCACACTCCCACACACTCACACTCCCACACACACACAGTCACACATACTCTCTCTCTCTCTCAGGTCTGTGTATCTTTAATCTTTTGTACAGAGCTGAGCAGATGTCCCCCATTCATTTATGAATTTATCCCCCCCCCCTCCCTCCCCTTCCCCCCCCCCCCTCCCTCCCCTTCTCCCCCCCCCCCCCCCATTCACACACAAACACACACACCTGGCAGCAAGGTCAAGTTACAGCTGATACAGTGAGCCCTGCTCAAAACACACACACACACACACACACACACACACAAACACACACAGATGTGCATCACGATAAACACACACATGCAAACACCAATAGGAAATAAGGAGGAAGCTACTTATAGCTACTATTACACACACAAACTGGTAATTTGCTTTTTTCCCTTATATTGCTTCAGACAGTTTATTCTGAGTCATGTTTGTGCTATTTAGTGTGTATTTGTTTGCGTCCGTGTGCTTTAGTTTGTGTGTGTGTGTGTGTGTGTGTGTGTGCCCATAGAAAACAACACAGGCTGCAAAAACTGAACACAGTGTATTATCCGCCCTAAACACACACAGATAGTGACAGGTTGGTATGAATGTTAACTAGGTGATGGTGTTGTTGTCCGGTGACCTGACGTATCTGCTGCTACATGAATGATGGATGACAACACGAGTCACCTCTCGCTTCAGTTATTGAGTCAGATTACTTTTTGTGTTGTAATCAGTTATAATCCTGGATATGTGTCTTTCAAAGTTTCCTTTTCGTTAGTACATTCATGTTTTAGGACAACAGTGAGGAAAAAAGAAACCGTAAAGTTAGAAATAGTGTAGTAAAAAAAAAATCTCCTCTTGCTCTTGTCCTGAAGCTACCCCTTCTCTCTTTTTTTTTTTTTTTACTTTTTGTTCACTTCCTTTCTCTCCCTCTTTTCCTCACTGCTGATGCTACTCTCTCCCTCTTTCCTTGTTCCTCTCTCCAGCCATATAGGGCCCCTGGGGTTTCTGTATGTGTGTGTGTGTGTGTGTGTTTGTCTGTGTGCTAATTGACCTTGCAGGGGGTTCCATTGATTGCCTCATCTTCTCTGATAGATTATAGGGCTGTTAATGTGGTGGGGAAATGGCAGCGTGGTGGGGCACAGCTGTTGTCACACACACACACACACACACACACACACACACACACACACACACACACACACACACACACACACACACTGTGTCCCTGCAACCAGGGCCTCCACAATTATTATTTTCCTTGTTGAGACAGTGGGATAGACACCGGGGCAGCAGAGTCGGCGAGATGCAGGAGTGAATGTGGGATTTGATCCAAAGCCAGCAGGTGCTCGTGTTTGCTTTTGCTTCGGGTGTAAAATGGCAGAGAACTGGTTTTCTCTTAGTGTATCTCTAAATTTTCTGTGGCTGTGTTAAACGGTAGCGCTGTAACCCTCCTGACTCCTACTGGAGTGGTCACCACTCGCTCTGATATGTGCCAATGCTTCATTCTTAAAAGAAAAATATCCCTGGGGCTTGGATGTAAGAGAACTAGATACTGTTTTCCAAGATTCGTTACAAACATGAAAAAGACTTTCTCAGACATCCACAGGTTTGGGCCCATAGAGCTTTCGCACCTGGCCGGCCTGGTTGATAGAGTTCGATAAGAGACTTGAATAGCATGAAAATAACTTACTGATGAGGCTCTTCTAGACCAAATTCTGATTATACAAAGACTCATTTAACTCATCTTGCACTGGACCTAAAAGTACTCCGATTTGGTTCCACTAGCATTTTCCTAACATGTGGAACCCATGCAACAAATCAAATGGACGCTGTCTGAAGCTTATGTGTATGCAGGTTGTAAGATGATGTTGGAGGTTTGGTGACACCATAGTTCCTCACCAGTAAGGTCTAAATGCAGATCTCCAGTGCCAAACTGCATGCACCGCTCTCTGCGGGGTATAATAATCGTGATTGTTGCTGTGGTACAGCCAACACAACAGAATCTTACTCTGAAACATCACCTAAACCAACAGTGCAATTGAAGCTGTTATAATGTGCATTGGCTGAGAGTAACCAGGACATTTTAAGATGATTTCCTGTTAAAATGTCCTTCTGCTGTGTTCCTCAGAGGCTCTTAGTGAAACAACTGCTTGCTGGCTCCTTAACTTGTTATTATTCAGATTCAGGAAGGCTTGTCTCCCAACCACTTGAAGAAGGCCAAGCTGATGTTCTTTTACACCCGCTACCCTTCCTCCAACATGCTCAAAATGTTCTTCTCCGACGTCAAGGTAAGACTTTGCCCTGTATTTTTCTGTGTTTTTCTCCTATTTATTCTCTTCTGAACCTCTTATCTCTGTTTCATGCCCTCACATACTCAAGTTTCTCTTCTGTCTTTTCTCATGTGACTTTATTTTGTTTGTTTTAGCCCTGAATACAATGTATTTATTTCTCTGGGGATTGTAGAAGATAAAGATGAAGGTTTTAAATTAATGAAAGACATCTTAAACTTGCTTTGCTCTGTGCAGGCACACACTCTCACTCACACAATGAACTGAAATGCATCAAATTAATGAATACAAAATGTTTTAGGGTGCAAAAAAGTGAGAAGAAAAAGGAAAAGTCATCTCTTTCTGCTCTTATTTTTGTCCACTTTGCCTCTTACTTGATAAGCTTAAGCTGCATTATTGTTTACATTACTGGACATCCTTATCATCTAATCGTGCCAGGGCACATTAATAGACAGATCTGGGTGCATACGTTCTTGCTCAAGTTGCTCTTGGATATTTAAAACTAAATATTGAAAAGGTCAGGTTTGCATTGCAATTACGATTGAGCCATGTTGAGATAAAAATCCACAATGCATGTATACATTAGTAAGGAGACTTGAATAAGTGAGAGCGCGGGCATAAAACGACAGGAATTCAGTGGCATCTTTAGAATCAGATCTCAAAAATCACAACAGTGTATTTTTCAGTGACAGATGGGGCAGATGAGCTGTTGTAAACAGGTGCGAGTCTTTGTGTGAAGCATTTGTTTTTTAGATTTGGTTACAGTTGGGTTTTTATTCATGAATGTTCCTGATCTCGTTTCTCTCACCAACTTCCACTGTCGTCTCACACTCATATGTTTGTGATTTTGGGGCATTTTGGTGTCTGATATTATTCAGTTTTGTTTTTTTTGTGTCTTATTCCGTTACTCTGATTATGTGTGTATGTGTGTGTGTGTGTGTATGTGTGTGTGTGTGTGTGTGTGTGAGACCCTATAGCGCAGATGGGTGCTCCAGTCTGTCACGTCTTTGTAGCATAATTAGAGTTTCTGGCCTTAATCGGCCCGGGGTTGGAGGGGGTGTTAGTTAACGCCCACTTTCCCTCTCTCTCACACACACACACACACACACACACACACACACACACACAGACACACACACCCCGATCTCTACCTCCCTTTCACCCAAAGCACACACACACACACACACACACACACAACAAAGCTTTCACTCTCACTCTCACTAATATAAAATGAGAAGTTGAACTTTTCTTAAGCACAGAAACAACACAAATAGTGTCGGTATAAGCGTTCCTTTGAGAGGATGCACAGGTAGAAAGAAAGACAAAAAACAGAAAAGGAAAGAAAGGAAATAAAATCAGTAAAAAAAAATGAACAGTGAGAAAACAAAACAAGGAAAATTAGGAAGAAGGAAAGAGGAGATGATGGAAACTGTGTGTTTGTGTGTTGGGGGGGGTTTGAGAAAGTGACAGAGGGAGCGAGGGGAGGGGAGGACAAACAAATGAAAGGGA
Source organism: Lateolabrax maculatus (assembly GCA_031216445.1). Lineage (NCBI taxonomy): Eukaryota > Metazoa > Chordata > Actinopteri > Acropomatiformes > Lateolabracidae > Lateolabrax > Lateolabrax maculatus. Next base: position 4,903,553 of record CM062215.1, on the reverse strand, counting down.
TGACAACAGAACAACAGCTTTAAAACAAAGGCGCTGATTGTTTCGTGTTTACAGGCTGCTACGTGTTTTGCAAAGGAGCATACGGCTCCTCTACGGATTCAGGACGCTGTATTCAAATGAGCAGCCACACACACACACACACACACACACACACACGCCAGCTGCCCTTTGGCTCATATCTGTGGTGACCACTTCCTTGTGTGGCAGTGCCACATCCTCATTGGCTGCCATGGCAACAAGGGTCGCTGGGACACCAGGTTGCTAGGCAAACACAAGGTTGCTAAGCCTACCTGCTCCCAGTATGTGTGAGTGTGAGTCTGATTTGTCATTAACTGGGAGTCGAGTAAGTGGTAGAAATGGGTATCATAGTACCCAGTCATACCTCTGTTTAGTGTAAGGGAGACAATAGAAGCAGAAAATGGTGAATTCTGTCAACCAACATGCTTTAAAACTTTTTAATCTCTCCAAAACATCCCATTTACTTTCCTGCAATTATAATTTATATAAATAGCAGTTTTTCAGGTTAACAACTGACACTGATAATCCTAAAAACTGCAACTGTTATATTGAAATAAAACTACAATAAATTAAATCTGAGATACTCTTTCAAATTTGAACCCTAAAGGTTTCCAAGAATGTCTTCACTGCATTAAACACTGCATCACCTTCAGGCTAAATATGATATAATACACACAGTGACAAGCTCTTCATCCTGGAAGAGCTTCGAATTGTATTTGACTCTTTTTGTGTCACACTAAACCGTTTTAAAAGCAATGAATGTGTTGAATAAATGAATTAAGTGGCTTTACATACTGTACATGCTGGCAGTCCTTTCAAATTGTTCTGGAAATCTCTGGGCAGAAGAGACTGTAAATGAACGATTATCCTGATAAGATTAATAGTGATGAGCTATGTGAGTTATTGTGGGATTTAACCTGACTGCACATCACAAAACTCACATTTTAAATTGTCAACCTTCAGTTTGGGGAAAAGAAAACAAACAATGTAAAACTGTTATGTGCTGACATTGATCATTTTCCATAATCAGCTTACTTATCACGTCTAAATCATACTTTCAATTATCTGAGTAAATAAGCTTAGTATTTATGTGCCCAAATAAACTGTGGCTTTGGGATTTTAATTTGGAAAATGAATAAATGAGGACTAATGAGGCTCAGCGTATTGTGAGTTTATCTTTTGGAGATTGATATTAGCTTTCAAAATTCATCCAGCCTCCAATCCTGCAAGGTTTATTTCCAAACTGATATTCAATTAATCTCTTCATCTCAACAAACATGGATTTAGATTAGGAGATATTTGCAGTGCTTTGGCCTGTCACTTCGCTCAGCAGATGGACAGTAATACAGGCTCAATCTGTAACTCAAGTCAGAACCACAAACAGTGGGATTTATCGGAATGAAAACATTTTTTCTATTGGAATTTATTCTCTGAGGTTAAGGACTGACAGCATATTGTTTGACAGCTAAACACAAGGTTTTATTTTGTAGAGAAAGAAAACCAGATACACAGTTTCAGTTAGTTTTGCCCCTTTTTTTTCATTCCCCGAAATCTAATCCCAAGTAAGATTTCAGTCCTGGTTGATTTGCCGATACAAATAGCAGTAATTTAAAACAGCTCTGATATGGAGTTAGGAGAGTGAACAGTAAACAGTGAGGCTGATATCTATTAGATACAATTAAAAACAGTAACACTGAATTACATGCATGCATCATTTCCCCTGAATCCCTCAAGACTTAATACTGAAGATGGGTCACAAATGTAAAGTTTATTTTTTTAAAAGTTGGATTCTGTAGTTTTCAGCAAACGTTACTCAAACAGGAGGTAGCTTAGTGAGTATTTACAGCAGCAGGATGTTGTGTGGGATCAACTTAAAATAAACTACAGTGTGTGTGTGTGTGTGTGTGTGTGTGTGTGTGTGTGTTCATGGTAATGAAGGGACAGAGGAATAAAATATATCAGTCTTTGGAAACAGACCAGTAGGAGCTGGTTTTGTTCTTTTCATGGGATTTAACAATAAGAAGAATAGATCTACAGTCTTATACTTTAAGAAAATTATGTTTTTCTATTATTCACTTTATGCAAATTATGGTTTATAGTCAAATTTAGTTTTAATTGAGTCGTAATCCCAGTTAATCCAGCGTATCTATCTGTGGGAGGAACTCTGCAGATATTATTTCGCTTAATAAAAAAATGAATCATGGATAATCCTATTTGTGATGAGCGAGGCTGTTCTTTTCAATGCTTTGGAGGTGTGTGTGTGTGTGTGTGTGTGTGTGTGTGTGTGCGTGGAGGACTGAGTGCACCCTGTTGCTGTCTGTCTGTGTATGTGTGTGTCCTGTTTCATTGTCCCATTGCATTCATTACCCTCATCATTACCATATTTCCAAAATCCGGGTCAATGTCTCTTTCTCTTTTCCTGTCTCTCACCCTCTCTCTTATTCCTCGCCCTCCCTCCTCCTCCCTCCCTCCTTCCAAGGGAACAATAAGTAGCATGTGTTAGGAGGATCAGGCAGATTCACTGTAAGGGAATTAGGGCCCTGAATGGCTTCCCCTAATTGGACTTGAATGGACTTTGTCTATGGGAAACTGGTTCTTAAAGATGAGCCTCTTACGCACAATGGCCGCCTCGCTCTGTGTGGGAAGTGGGTTGAGCTGACAACTGTTTTAGGCACAGATGAGCAAGCACGCACATACACATATATATACAAACACACACACACGCACGCACGCACACACGGGATCTTAATTGCGTAGTGAAAGCTCTTGCCTTCTGACCAGACAATCATATATGTGAGCAAGAGACGCTGAGGTCGCTGCCGTCTCGTCTTGAGAGAGTCAGTGAGAGTAATTAAAGCCTCGTTAAGACTGGAGGAGTTGGGATTAATTAGACGCTCGCTGGCTCGGGGAGCTCCTTCCGACTCACACACACACTCTCGCTCACAAGTTCCCTGCCAGCTGAGGGTTTTTACGTACACTCGCTCTAACACACACACACACACACACACACACACGCTGAACGCGAAGCACATTTATCAGCGAGAGCCCTGAAGACTCTTGCCTTGAGAGGCTGAAATGACATCTTGATGCCGCCGTCTCAGCAGGAATCAATTAGCGTCCAACCCGCCTCTCACCCGTCTTGTCAATTAGAGCTACACAGCCAATTTGGCAACGTCAGGATTTGAGCCAGCAACAGCTCCGATATACCGATATAACTGAACCTCAGTAATTACCATGTTTAGGTGTCTGAATCCTCAAGATGACAAAGCATTTAAATCAGGTTTCACAAAAAGTCTTTTATGAATCATGAAGACTGTGAAAGTACAATGTCTAAAGTCTCAAATGGAAGATGTTAAAACAAAGCTTTCTTAATTGCTCACCATTTTAAAAATAGAAATTGTAACATTAACAGAACAGCAACTGTTTTGAGAGCAACAGGGTTTAGGGTTACTAAGACCTTGCCGTAATATGTAGTGTGCTTTTTCTTTCTTTTCCGGGAAAATAATCGGGCTGGAGTCTTTGTTAAAAGTTGCCAAATAATGGAGTTTAGAGAAATAAATATTTTTAACTTCCCAGGCAAAAGGCCAGTGGATTTTGGAGTCTTCTACACACTTCTTCTGGTATTAATATACAAAACAAAAAACTACTATAAACTATGAGTACTGTATGACTATGAATTAGGGGTTTTGCACAATGCACTTTAAATGGCCTCATAAACTTCACACACAAACAACCTTCCTGCAGTGTATACTGTCTAGTAAAGCAGAAATGCCCCAAAACATAATTTGAAAAAGTTACTACAACAGCTATTCTTCCAGGATCCACAGGAAACCTTCAGTGTTACAACTCGTACATTTATGTTGATTGTGCACATTCACACTGTCCTCTATAAAATGTGCCGAGCTACGACGAATCTGGTTGAAGTGGGCAGATTCTTAAAGGATGTGTGTGTTTGCCCTTCCAACATGGCCTGGGGGGGCTGACAACACCCGCCATGAAGGGAAGGAGAGAGGGGGTGAGGCACCCTGACACTTTCTCTGACACTGTCTTTTCCCCCTTTTCGTTGCAAACAGAAAATGGCATTCCTCAAGCTCAGCATTTTGACCCCCCTACCACCATTCTCTCTCTGTCTTTTGTCTCGTGCCTCTTGTTTTTTTGCTTTGTGCTGATTGTGATGAGCTGGACGGGACAGTGGGTGGGTGGAAGGGCAGGTGGTGGGATGTTTGGGTGTACGAATGTGTGTTTATGTCCTGACTACATGTGAAGTCATTCCTGGAAATATCTCAAATATTTCACAGGGGAAAAGATGAAGCATTTGTTGTAAACCATAGAAGGAAAAAGTTCCGTCATCAGCGGTCTGATAAGGACAATTTGTGGGGAAAAACAACATTAGTGCTGTATATCTGTTGTTGTTTTGAAGATTCATGTTGAAATTTGAGTCTCTGATTCACATTTATAGCATCATTTTGACACATAAGGTCCTCAGAAAGACCTAAAAGACACCAGACTAGGTTGTACAGTAATGTTGACTGCTGTAGTTTATCTGCCCAGACTATAGTGTGGCAAAGTCAGCCTTGAAACCCAGTGGTCAGCTATGGTACTGCAGCAGAAAAGCATTTTCCTCATAGACCGCCATCAACAAAAGAGAGTACGAACTGTTGACAGCACAAGGACATTTTTAAAATGTCAGAAAAGTCGTGAATCATGTCAATCAGAAGCCCAAGGTGATATCTTTAAATGCTTTTAAATGCCAACCAGCAGTCTAAAACCCAAACATTTGTTTTCCTAATATAGAAAACTAAAAAAAACACATTTGAGAAGCTGGAACCAGTTCATTTTTGCTTAAAAACTGACTTGAAAATCGACAAATCTTTTGTGTGTGAGTGTATTATTTCATGTACATACGTTGTTTGCATGTCAGCGATCGTGTGTGGCGTGATGGTTGCGCTGTTTGTGATTTTAGATGGACAAATGACATTCTTTCATGTCTGTAACCGTGTGTGTTTCTGTGTTAATTGCTGAGTTATCACGTTCATTTCGTGCAACTCTTTTGTGGGTCAGAGCACCCCCCCACCCCACCACACACATACACACACACACACACACACTTTCCCCTCCCGTCGCTATGCTTTGTAAAACTCCCTTTCCTTCTGCTGCATGCACACACACACACACACACACACACACACACACACACCCTCCCTCCCAATTATGCTCCATTATGTCACCCGCTCTGACAGCTCCTGAAAAAATATCTCTTTCCCTTCTGTCATCCGCTGCTCGTCTCTCTCTCACTGCATTCCCTTTTCCATGCTACCTCCCTCCATTCATCTCTCTCTCTCTCTCTTTCCCCCTATCTCCCTCGCTCATCCCTTGTTCCTGTGAGACAATGTCTTGTAACAATACCGAGCTTAATCTCCGTATCAAAGCCGTTTTTCCCCTTCACCGAACACACACACAAACACACTCATACACTTTCACTGGGCTGTCACTGTGGGTTTTTTTTCCTGCATGTTTTGCTTCTTATGAGGACGAGATGATAATGCAAAAGGGCAAGCAGATACCACACACATAAATACAGAGTTTTATCATTCTAGATGTTACACCAAGTATTATGAAAGCCTACAAATTATTTACTTACAACCTGCGGGGATCACTAACACATAACCCAATCCAACAATGTTCAAAATGGTCAGATTATATCAAACACTGCTCTTCTGTTGCATCTGTCATTTCTCCTCTGTATTCCATTAAAAGAGCACTTACGAGGTAATCAAATACAAAGGAAGTGGCTATTATAAAAGTTTCATTAGTGTGATTGACGTCCTTTTAAAATTTTCTTGCATTCATTATTTTTGTACTTGTGATGCAACATGTTTCACTTATTTGCTTATTGCTGGAATATATTTAAACAAGTAAAAGTCAAGTTCAGATATTCCATTATTCAGAATTTTTTAACACTACTTTTGGAAAAAAACAAGCTCTGTAAACTGGAAAACTGTTGAAATCTCCTAGTTTTGCAGACACTGTTAAGGCCTGCAGGGCAGGAACAGTGTTTGAAGAGAGGTGTTTTATGTTGGTTTGGCTCCGTCTGAAAGCTCATGATGGCATAACAGTAAAATAATATTTGGGTAATTCTTGTTTGATTTGGGAGGTTTCTTGGGGCTGATTTAGAAGAACCCTCAAAGTGTAGACATTGTTTTAGTGGCTAATGAGGTTGAAATATTTCAGAGATTTTAAGCGTGTTAAAGTTAGTTGGGGAGCATTTACACACATGCATTATGTACAAACAGGGACATACACAAAAACTGTTTTCTCCTGTTTAGATTGCCCATTTAAGTTTGAATGATATTCCCATCATGTAGACAATAACTTACACTTATTGATTCCCCCCAGCAGTAAGCATAATGTACCTGAGTGAGACTAAAGGTGCTGTAAACCAAACCAAAGGTTACATTGACCGAATAATAAACCAAAAAAGCAAACAGAGATCTTTCTTCCTCACTACAGGAGGAACTCGAGGTTTGGCTTACAACTTCCTTTCAGTGAAGTGTGTTTAAAGCTGTTTTGGCCTGTCAACAGCTCAGAGTTGGTAGAGATTTCTTTAAAGAAACAAGAAGATGTACAAGAAATGAGTAACTATAACTGGATGAACTATGCACCCTGTAAACAAATTATTCAATTCATACGTAGATGCTGTGCCATAATCCAAAGTAAGCACTCATACAGATGCTCAGTCAAATCTGATGACATACCACCATGCAAATAAGTAGCAAAACAAACATCAGCCTGTGCTATAATAAATCTGCAGCATCATCATCAAACAGGAAGCAACATTCAGAACAAAACCTACTCTCTCACCATTAAACTAAAATATATTAGAGCCTTTTATGATATATTTAAAATCTGTTACAAGCCAGGTAAATCACTAAAACCCTCCAAAATGTAGACAATCGCCACTGTGAGCAGGAAGTGTATCCATGACTGTTTTAGAAACTCAACCATTTAACCATACAAAATTCTGGGATGCAGTGTTTTTTTATTTATTTAATGAACATAAGTGTGCAATTTATTTATCTAATGAAACTTTTCTTTTCGTTCACTGGCTTCTGCTACAGTTCAATCGCTGTATCACCTCCCAGCTGATCAAGTGGTTCAGCAACTTCAGAGAGTTCTACTACATCCAGATGGAGAAGTTTGCCCGGCAGTCCATCAACGAGGGTGTGACCTCCTCAGAGGAGCTGGTGGTGGGCCGCGACGCCGAGCTCTTCAGGGCGCTCAACATGCACTACAACAAGGCCAATGACTTTGAGGTAAGATATAATTGTTCTACTATTGCACAGCCTCTCAAAAATGTATTTATTTTTTGAGAGATGCAGGCAGTGTCAACACCTAACTTGAAAAGTTTCATGTTTTAACTTTAACTGGAGGATTATTTGCTTGTATAAATTACCCTAAAGCCATTCAAAATGTTTTGGAACATGTAAGTAATTAATTTTACTCAATACAAGGTCTTTTTTTTTTGTTCTGTGAAAACTTCACATTTTAGAAAGTACTTCAACACTGTTTCCTTTATCCAACACACATTGTTTAAAAAATGTTTTAAGAAATTTATGATACAACAAACTGTTTTTCTCAGTTCACTTTTAAAACTGAATTAAAACCAAATTCAGCACAACTCACACACACTCACACAAACGTCCTCTACCAAGTCAGCTGTTCAGAGCGCAACAGTCACCTCAGGATTCTGCTGAGGTGTGGATGTCGTAGTATGTGTGTGTGTTTGTGTGTGTGTGTGTGTTCGATGAGGCGAAAGAGGACGCCGCTCAAGGCGCGGGTGTCCTTGTCAAAGCGATTTGCAGAAGTCACATTCTCTCCCTCACTTTTTCTCTCCCAATATTGGTCTAAGGGGACCTGAGGGCCCTTAAACTATTTAACGTAACATCAGCGGCATTTAGATGTCCATTAGCACACACCTCACCGCTGACACACACACACACACGTTTCTTTTTTTGCTTAGGGAGAGAAATGTTGAAGCTTAGTTGGAGCTTAAAGGCATCAAGAGTGAGATTTGCAGACACAACACAAACACAGACTTTAAGGTATCTAAGTGTTCTGCTTTGGAGGAATGAATAGGAAATGCTTTGCATGCTTTGCATAACAAGAGTCAGGTAGCTTTTCACAGGTGTGTATGAAACAAACCTGTACAGGAAACAGACACAAACATGCAAATAAGTTGTGTGTTATCTTAGCTGGTTTCAGTGAGGTTCTTTTAGGGACTTTAGGTAAGGTTCATTCTGGGGTCAGAAGTTTGAGAACCATAACTTGCATATTTTACCCTTTCCACCACATATCAATTACACTTTAAATGAGTGCCAACTATTCTTAAAAGCATGAGTTTTTAAAGTGATTTCCCAACCTTCCCTCATCCATTAGTTTCAGTTCATTTCAGTGCAAAATCAATATGAAAATCAACTTGAAGACACTTGAAACCAGAAAATGAGATAGGCAAACATTTAGTTGGCTGTATTTTTTGGTCATACTTTGAATATTGTAGTAGTGCATCTGCGAGCAGTATCCGTTTTGGAAACTCTTCCTTGGTGGTGTATTTGATGAAACTCAAAACTATGGAATTCGTGTGGTAACTATTTGACTTGCAGATTTGATTTTCCAGAAATACAAAGTGAATGCAATGCTTTTTTTTTGTACATATGCATCATCAATCAACTTTCTCAGAATAGTGACTGTTACAACTTTTCTAAAACCCAAGCTGATATCTTCTAATAGATTGTTTTGTCCAAACCACAAATATTATCAATTTACTACAACATAAAACAAAAAAATGCAGCAAATTCTCACAATTGAGAAGCTGTAACAAAAAAATAAATAAAAAATGTAGTATTGACAACTAATAGATTAATCACAAACACAAATAAAGACTCAAGTTAGGTCAGACATGGTCCGACATAGACCAGAGAATAATAAGACTCAATTCAAAATGCGGTTGACCTGAACAGATCCAAATAGAGAGAGAAAGCCAACACCAGCAGCACCAGTACCACCAGCACTGGTTAACAAGCGGCCGTGGTCAAAAATCACATTTGGCAAAATCGATTAGATCCATATGGGTATTTGACATATTGACACACAGACCCGAGACCCACAGCAACAAACTGGGACCCCACCAGGACCCAGACTACTTCACTCTATCCCTGTAACGTATAGTTGTAATCAGTAGAAGATGTTGATAAGGACTTCAGTAAAACAACGTGTGCGTCCTTTGTGCACAGTGTTTGCAAAGGTAGGTATAAATGTTCTCCCTGTACTTTGTCCTCTTTCCTGCCTGCCTCCTTCTGTCCCTTCACCTCCCTCCTTCCATCCCACCATCCTTTCGTCCGTCTGCCCTGAGGGAACATTACTGGCTAGGGACTCTCTCTCTCTCTCTCTCTCTCTCTCTCTCTCTCTCTCTCTCTCTCTCTCTCTCTCTCTCTCCTCCCCCCCTCTCCCTCTCTCTGTCAAACTCAGAGGCGTGAAACTGGAACCACGGCCGATTCAGCAAGTCTCCCGACACACACACACACACACACACAGAAGTCTTCTCCTTTTGCCAAATTTAGCATCATCAGAGTTCCACCTTGGTTTGTCCCCCATCACACCCACCTCCCCCTCCTTCTTCCTCTTTTTGCTCTTTCCTTGCTCCCTCTCCTTCCTCCCACCCTTCCTGCTGAATCTGTCCTCTGTCGATATGTTCTCCTCGTCACCTCCTCTCCTTATCCTCCTCCTCCTCTCTTATCCCTCTTTCGTCCTCTCCTCCCTCTCTATCCCCTGCTGCCTTTTCCCTGGTCTCCTATTGTCCTTCTCTTTCCCAGTCCCCCACTCTACTCCCCTCCTTTCCTTTTCTCCTTCATCCCACCCTTAACTCCTCCTGACTTCCGTCTCTTGTCTCTTTTTTCCTCTCCCCTCTCTTGAAACTCTTTCCTCATTTTTTCCACTCTTCATCTACTGTCTCATCTTTATGGCCCAACAGCTTTTATTTCTTCCATAAAAATCACCTTTGTCAAATTACCTGCTCAAAGAAGGCCTTGCAAGGTTAAATAATTTGCATTTGTGACGTTTTTTGGTTAAAAAAAGAACTTAATCTTAGTCAACACCGTGTTTTTAGGCTTGATGGGTTGAAAAAAGCTTGTGTCATTAGTCAACATACATGGCCAGCATTTTAAACAGTCACTGTAGATTACTGCTGTGGAAAGGTGAGTGTAATTTGTTGGGAGTATGTATGGGTGTGTGTTGTCTTCCAAAGTTGGCGTAAACAGGACCCGGTAATTATAGCAGCTTCATTAATTACCTCCTCCTCCCCTCTTAAGCCACATTCTTTCAACTCGTCTTTCTCTCTCTCTCTCTCTCTCTCTGTCTCCCTCCATGTGAACTGTCTCCTCTCTCCTCCTTCCCCTCCACTCCACCGTCTCTGAAACAATTTTGTCCTAATTGCAGCTCTGCCCACTAACTAATGAGGAAGGCAAAGAAAGGAAGGAGGCTGGAGAAAGGGAAAGGAAACGGGGAATAGAATCATCTTCAAAAAAAAGATGGAAAACAAAAAGAGACAGAGGGAGATTTCTTTGCCAGGACACTGAGGGAAAGGTGTCAGCTTCTACTTTCTGCCAAGAGGAAGAGAAACATTTCCTCTTTTTCTTTTTCTTTTTTTTGTATTGAGAACAGATTGACGAGTCGTTGGTTGAGGCTGCCAGCAGCATTGGGCATGGCACTTTTAACTTGTGAGTGTGTCAAAGTTTTGGTGCAATATTTGAAGTACACCTACACTTTGGTGACTTAGACATGACAGAGCATGTGCACGCTCTGCCGAACTCTCACACACTTTACCAAAAGCTCACGCACAGACTAAAATGTGAATGTGAAGTGGAAGAATAGAGGCCGAGAGCATAGAGAGGGATGAAGTTGTTATATTCTGGTGTGTGTGTGTGTGTGTGTGTGTGTGTGTGTGTGTGTGTCGGCTGAAGAGGGACAATGAGACATTTTTATGAAGCCTTCGAGAGGACGTTCTCATCTTTCCAGTTCAAGGATCCTCGGTGGCTCTGTCAGCACCAAACGACGGCACAGCTGCGCCTCACACATTCACACACACACACACACACACATATGTTCACACATACATACACACAGATACTCATTTGTGTTCGTCTGAAAGAGCAGAGATACCCTCCCTTGAAGGGTGGGTGTGGCTGCGACCAAAATCTGCCCTTCAACTTTAAACACACACACACACACACACACACACACACACACACACACACACTCACACACACACACCTGGAGGCCACAGAGTGGTCACACACTCACATTACAGGGATATCTGGTTTCATAAGCTGTGCATTTCATGAAAGGCTAAACTTCTCATGTCTTTCTCCGCCGTTTTAGATTCTTTGTCACCCTTTGTCTCTCCTTATTCATCTGCTCACTCATCTTTTCCGCTTCCTCTTCATCTTCGTACAGTTCATTGAAAAAAGGGCCCGAGCTCAAATCGATTCTCAGAGTGGGCTTCAATCAGAGCCTCCCTTCTCATAGAAAAAGCTCTCCAGCTTTAAAAAAAAATGCCTTAGCGCTGAAGTTTGTGTTTTGGTTTTATTTTTACTGTTTTGGTCATTTTGTTATAAATGAATCAACACACACGTTCCCGTCTCAATCCATTAGCCTTAAGCTGAGAACATTTTTTTCCTCGTGTCTCCTTCGTCTTTCTCTTGTCCTCACCTTTTTTTTTCTTCTTCTATTTGTAACCTACCCAGAAGGCGCACACGCACACACACACACACAGACACACATTTCAAAGACTACACCTGTCCTGCTTTCTTTTTCTCTCCCACTCTGATCTCTCCCTCATTCTGAGCGTAGAGCTTTGGGCAATTACTACATCTTACACACTAGGGGGTAAGATGTAGTATTTAAGTTAAATTTAAGTATTTAATATGTGACTGCTTTGCTTCGCCAAATACATTTCTGAGTAGGTCAAAGTGGGTGTATGGGCAAACCAAGTTTAACAGTTTAACACTGGAGACTAAGATTTGCATCCTGCAACATATTGTTAACTGTAGGCTACTGAAGGTCAGGGTCAGAAAAGATCAGGGTTTTGCTGAAATGTTAAGTAAAGTCAGTTTTATCTTTTTAAAAATGTAACCAAGACTTTCTATAACCTGAACAAAGGGCTCTGAATGGCCTAAACAGAAGCATAGAAAGATATCCATGTTTTAGTTGCCATCAGTGGATACGGTCAGTAAAACATAAAAAAAAAAAAAACTATTTCCTGATGCAAATTAGTTTTATTATATTAATGTTTTAGGAAACAAGTTTGAATACACACACACACACACACAAGCCCATAATGTATGTGAACACACACTCTTTGTTGCTGTCACTCAGTGTCATTAAGCAAGTATGGGCACTAAGTAACTAAGTCTTCCTCACTGTCTCTTTTTCTCTGTTGCTGCTTGACAGAGAGCGGTATGGTACAGACAATGCCACCTGCCACTTTCTGTCACTATAATTATAGCTATCTGCTTGCAGTTTGTGTGTGTGTGTGTGTGTGTGTGTGTGTGTGTGTGTGTGTGTGGGTGTGTGTGTCTTAGTATTCCAGTTGAGAAGAAGAAGGCATCATCTTTGTCACTGAGCCTGATTGGAGTCACGAGGGAGCTCCGTGTGTGTGTGTGCGTGTGCGCGCATGGATGTGTGCCTGTGTATGGTCTTCCTGTATGTGTGTGCATGAATATGAGTGTGTGTGTGTGTGTGTGTGTGTGTGTGTGTGTGTGTGTGTGTGTTTTGTGCATGCAGTGATTCCCTTCCCCTGCCCCAGCTGTCTCCTTAGCTTTAACAATAGGCCTGGTAACAAAGACGTGGCCTTCAGCCTCCGTCATGTGATACTAGTGGTCTGCAGCCTCTCAGTCAGATGACCCAGGCTATTGTCCTCTATGGGTGACACACACTTGCACACACACACACACGCACACACATGCACACACACATACACACACACACACAAGGAAGCACAGAACAGACACCATTCCAAGGAAGCACAGCACGTGTATGAACGGACACACGCAAACTTGCAGCGTGCAGAGATACGAAGACACACGCCAACGGTTGCACACAAAAAGAAGATACAGGCACTCATGAGATAGTGAGAACAGACACACACAGACGCAATCTCAGGACGCAGACCCTTCCTCTCAGTCACATGCAGTCTGAACAAAGAGAAACTTTATTGCCATTGTCCCAGTGACAGTGAGATCAGTGACTGATTGACAAAAGAGCAGCTGAGAAAGGAAACATATTGCTGATGTCCTGGAGGAACCCCCAGTCTCCACTTTTACCTTTAATTTCTCACTTTAGGTGGCAGCGGGGAAAAGGATTTGCGACCCTGAGGCCACGTAAGAGAGATGGGGATGAGGGGGGTTTATTTACCACCACATTACAGGTTTTTTCTCTAACATTTATGAGCTGTTTTGTTTTTTTAACTTTACGGTCATCCTGCAAAAGGTGTCTGTGAAAGTGTGATCTCTCCTGCTCTGTAATATGGGTGACTGTGTCAAACAGCACCTTACCAGCAGGTTATTGTCTGTGCTATTTATGTGCAGCATATACAGTGCAGCAGGAACAGAGCCACTCTCCCTGGCTGGAGAAATGACACAAAAAGCACTGAGTCCCGCTCCCCTTTCCCTGAACCACTAGAGTTAAAGCTACTGTGAGCGAGGCCCTGAAGTCCAAGTCACGCGTCACTTTCAGGTTTCTGAATGATGACAAAATGATGCTGCACTTGAACATTTTCCAACCAAGAACCGAGTCCTTTCATTGGCTTTATAATTCAATATTCAAAGTGTATGGCCATGCAAGGCCGGACTGCTAATGTCTCATTTAATTTACTTTATGAATGGTTTTGTTTTCAAGCGTCAAGTCCTCACTGTAAGTTTGACTCGAGTCTAAAGCTCTGACCCAAACCACTACAGCAGCAGTAGTTTGTGGTTTTATTAGATGCTCCTGAATGTTTGAGATTCAGATAAAGTCACCCAAACATTATCCTAGAGAAGGACAGTATTAGGGAGTCAGCAAATGTGTGTGGCAGCAGGAGAGGAAACAGAAGCTGATGCTCGCCTGCAGGAGGGGTGTGTATATTTGGAGTTTCAAACCAAAACAACAATGTTTTGGACACAAATTAAGGAGTGTCCTTTTAATTTATGAATCCTGTTACTGCGAGGGTGGATGTAAGTAGAAAAGCGGTCTACTTTCCACAGATAAATAAAGATTCAAATAGGGGAAAAAAAAGGACTGCAGAGAGAGATGGAAAAACCAACATAAGGTGCTCGTCCACCATGAGTGCCAAGTGCCTTCGTACAGCTTCTCCAACAGAACAGAGTCCTTAACTTCCTTAATCACTCCCACAACCACAGATACATCTACAGTATCGAAAGAAAAGCTAAAATTAATTTAAAGTATGAATTTCCAGTGATTAGTTCCTGTTGAAGGATGAAAGGAAAATGACGCAGAAGGGGAAGAGTCCCTAATCTGGATGTGTGTGTGTGTGTGTGCGTGGGTTCGTATTTTCCTGCCAGGGTGTTGTGACTAAAGCCAGGCCTGATAGCAGGGAGAGAGAGGGAGAGTGAGAGCGAAGAGGAGGAAAAAGGAAGCAGATGCTTGTGTGTTGGCACAAAAATGATATGTCCACTCAGTCCCCCCCCAAACACACACACACACACACACACACACACACACACACACACACACACACACACACAGAGCATTTGCTCAGTCCACAGAATGAGCAGCACATGAAAGAGTTCCAGTATTGTCTCGATGATAGAAAAATACTCTACTGACCAACAGCAAAGTGGACCTCAAGGCCACAGGGGGAGTGAATGGCAAGAAAATGGAGAATGTTGAGGAGTGTGTGTGTGTGTGTGTGTGTGTTTGTGTGTGTGTGTGTGAGGGGAGGGTCATCTGAAATTGAAAAAAGGCAACACCTTGCAGGATGACTAGAAAGATGGTTTGAAAGAGACAAGCCAGCTGAAAAATAATCAATAATCAAGTAACACACACAAACGTGATCTCATAAAAACACTTAACACACTAAACTGGTATATATAAGTATAATAGAAGAATCAACACACACACAAACACACACAGAGTGATTTCTTAAGAGCCTGGTGTGTGTTTGTGTGTGTTTCCTTTTGTGCAAGACGGCGAGTGAGGATGGAAAGGACACGGAGATAAAGGTGGAAAGGCAGGTGGAGAGACGTATGGAGAGGTGAATCAGTAGAGTCAACTGAGGACACACAAACACAAACACAGCCCAGACGTCTCCATCAGTCTCATGGTGACAGCGTGAAGAGAAACAGCATTAATCCTTTAGGAGACAGACAGAGACAGTAGAAAGAGAAGTGGCTTATATTCAGGAGAGAGGAGAGGAGGGGAGGCCGGGAGAAAGGAGGTGGAGATAAACAGGGGCGGGAGAGGAAAAATGAGGGAGGAAGGGTGAGCAAGTGTTGGACAGAAAACATGGGAAGATGAAGAAGAGACGGCTAGGAGAAGTGAAGGAAGAGCAACGTTTAAGGAGAGGAAAGGAGACGAGGAAATGAGACAAAGGTCAGGGAGGTGCTTGGAGAGGACGGACCAAGGATCCAAACCCTCGTCTTTTTAAGAGTGTGATGCAAGAATTTACATGACTGTAAAACAGACCACTTATTACAGAGCTGGAACAAGTATCATGTACCGGCACTATGAATCAGTGACTTCGATTTCCTCACACAGCAAAAAAAGTTATTTCTTCAGTTACTGAGTCCTAAATTCAGAATTTACTTAACAATACAAGAAAAAGAAAAAAAACTATTAGGATTTTGTGACATTATCTTGACACTAGATCAGTGATTTGCTTTATTTTACCTTGTTTTATCTTTAAGATACAAACATTTATTTCTAGAAAGAAGCTGCATTGCCTGAATTATCTCCCATTGTGAAAGTTTCTTTTGTGTGATTGTCTGACCGCGCTACACTGTCTCAGATAAAGTGAGGATACTCTCGATGATAAGTTGTCTTGAGAAAATAAGTATTTTCTGGGTGACAATGCTGTCTGTATTGATGTGTCACATGAGTGTGTAACTTAAGTCCATGTTAAGTTTATTCTGTTTGGGGTGTGTTAAAATGGGGCAGTGTATCCATAAAGAAGTAACCTACTTATAAAGGGCTCTCCTTTATTCTAAAAATAATTTTAGTGCAACACTGCCCTTTTGTGCTTGTGGTCTGCACTGTAAAAAATGACTAAATTAGCCAAGCAGACGTCACTGTTGCTGAGTGCTTAGTGCTGCATTCTGCACTTCAGGTTTTCTTGTGATGGTTTGAGTTTCTGCAGGTGGCGCTCTTCCGTGTTTTCATCCCTGTCATGCTTCCTTTGTTTATTCCACACAAGCAGCTGTTATTGTTGCTACAAGAAACGTACAATACACCGGATTGTTTTTTCCAGGAAAGAGCAAGAAAAATAAGTTTTGAGAACAACAAATTCTCTTAAATTACTACTTTTCAGCAAGATAGCTGTGAAATTAATATTTATATCCATGAAATTGTTGCAGATTTTTATGTTAATTGTGGTTCATTAAATTAAAAACTGTAATTAGTTGAACAGTTTAAAAACTGAAATGGTCAACACAAGGAGCTTCCTGTTTTGGGATTAATGTGGCTTTGTATTTGTCCTTCATATACTTTGATAAAACGGGCCATAACTTTCCATCCACACTAAAACTTAAAGAAAGGCTGAACATTGCTAAAATGCAAATAAGACAGTGAGACAGAGATGCAGATGATGAAACCAAAAGGCAAAGATTGATACATTTGCAAATGCCGACAGCTTGCAACACAGTGGAAAATGGATGATGAAGAGCATAAAAAAAGCAAAAACAATTGAAGGAGCCTTAATTCATTACAGTACATTGATAAATTCTCCCTTCAAATATCTTAAAATAAGTGTGATGAATTTGCGTGTGATGTATAATAAACACGCCGTACGCTTTTGAATTCTCATAAGACTAAAGTTTAAAGACGACGTGAGGGACAGGAGAGCCAACGAGGAAGCCGAAGAAGAGAGAGCATGAGAGAAAGGAAAGAGACGAGAAAAAAAGAGGGAGGGAGGGCGTCCCTGTAGGCCTCTTTGTTGGGCAGCGATTTAGAGATTTACAGGCTCTTGTCCTTCTGTGTGTGTGTGTGTGTGTGTGTGTGTGTGAAGAGAGAGTAATTGAGCCTCCCTTCATCCAATATTTACCCACCAAACCGGAGCAATCATGCGAATTATGTTTACTGGGAACCGAGTGTCTTTCTTCCTCTTTATCTTTCTTTCGCTTTCCCACTTTCCCCATTCCTCGCTCGCTCTCTCTCTCCTGGCAACTGGACACCATATCAAGATCCAAGCCAGGAGTAAATCACAAATACACACACACACAAACGCACACACAAACGCAGGGGAAACAGGCCCATCTGTATTGATGATGGCCTAATTTAGATCTCTTTATTGGACTGATTTACGATGGCCAGACAAATCTGGGCATCTGGACCCAAGTGTGTGTCTGTATGTGTGTTTGTGTGTTTGTCCAGTTGAGCTGATACCCAACCTGACACACAATATCCTCCCTGCTTCATTTCAGTCTTTCTGCTTGTGTTTTCCTACCTCTTTGTGAATCAGCGGTGTCCTTTTCTCTCCCCGTCGTAGTCTTGTTTCAGCACTTTGAGTCCTCTCGCCGCTGCAATGATGACGCACGTCATCCTGAAACATTTTAAAAACACACCAATCATTGTGCTGAACAAGGCAGTGCCAGCGCTGCAACACAAGAACACTCAGGCCAGGGCCCTTCGGGGTCAAGTTCACTGAATCTCTTACTGTCCTACTGCACGTGGCAGTTTTTGTTTTTCTTTCACAGACCTTTGCAACTGAGATATCAATCGCAAATGGACGAGCGAGCGCATGGGAAAAAACAAAACAAAAGCAGAGTCCAGGGGATTTGGTGAAGAGTAAATGTTTGATCAAGGCATCCAGATTGTGTAGCTCCAACCCTGCATTATATGTGTTTCACTGATGCACCTCACTATAGTGAAAGTCACTAGGATAAGCTTCAATTTGAAAAGAGGTCAAATATCAAGAATAGTCACATCAGCAGAGAAGAAAAACATTAAGAAAAAGAGTTCTGGGAAGACGTTAAAACGAGTGGATTCGTCTTTTTTTAAGATAAGAGCAAATCTGAACACGTAAAGGATGATAGGATGTAATCCAGGAGGGAGAGGACGCCTCAAAGGCACATTCATCTTCAAGATCAAGCTCAGGTTTAAACTTTTATTTGTCCCAGTGGGCAGTTTCACGGCAACTATTAAAAACAGCAGTTTGACATTGGGGCTTTCTGTATTTTCTTGCAGAGGTAAAACAAGAAGGTTTCACCTTTTAAAAATACATTTTTCGGCACCAGCTGAGGTTTAATGATGAAATCTCATTTCATTTATTTCTTTTTGTCAAAAGGGATAATTCCCATTAATTTCAACTGGGGTCGTATTGTTGTAGTTCTGGCCATCATTTCTATCTCTAATAATAAAACTGCCCTCACCAAGTTAATTGCTGGGATCTCTAGCATCACTAGAGACAGACGGGGGAAGAAAAACAAGCAGTCAGACTATCGTTAAACTGTCAGGTCAGTCACAACAAAAATTATAACAAAACTGTTAGCTGTGAACATTCATTGCAGTTTCTGGATTCTCTGGTTCAACTTTGACCTACTGTACTTGCTGTAGTTAGATTTCATGTGCTATGCGGGATTATCACTGACATTTTGAAAGCGCTCTCTAATAAAGTGGTTTATATGATCTCGCCAACTGATAGCTTGTTTACAACCTTCTTACCCTTAATCTACCATGTCTGCATCGATTTAGATATCACCTGTAAAGTGTAATCTTTGGTGTGTGTGAATGAGAGAGAGCGTGCGTCCGTGTGCCTGTGTGTGTGTGTGTGTGTGTGTGTGTGTGTGTATACAGTAGTGTCTATAGCAAGACAGTGACAGAGGGCCTCATTGAAATAACTGTGGTCTCAAGGGGCCAGCTAAAAAGAGAGAGAGGCTAGGTGAGGGTAGACAGAGTATATGAGAGTCCAGGGAATCATTTAGGGTGTGTGTGTGTGTGTGAGTGTGTGTGTGTGTGTGTGTGTGTGCGTGTGTGGGGTGATTCATCCGTTCTGGTGGCGGCTAACCTTGGCATGTCCTGCCACGCGTGACGGGGTTACACCCAGACGGCACTCTGTCGTCCTCTGTGTGTGTGTGTGAGTTTGTTGGGGTGTACAGGAGCAAGTACCTCGTCTGGAAGAGTCAGCCCTGTGTGTGTGTGTGTGTGTGTGCACGAGTTAGTGAGTGTGTGTGTGTGTGTCTGTGCATCTGCATGCAAGAAAAAGAGACAAAGAAGGCGAAAAAAGATGGGGGGGTGGAGGGATCCTAGTCAGGTTGTTTAGTGTCTTTGTATGATCTTGCCCCCGGGAGAAAGGGCAGAAAAAAAAGAATGAAAAATGTGTGTTTGTGCGTGTGTGCGTGTGTGTGCGTATGTGTATGTGTGCCATTGTTCTGCTGTCAAACACTGCTATGAGCACACACACAGCATTAAAACCCACACACGCACACACATAGACACACAAAGCCTTGTGATGACAGTATATTTATGCCTGCATGTGGAAGGACAATTGGATCTCTGCAATCCCTTCGTTCTTGTTTAAACTCTGACACACACACACACACACGCACACACACACCCACACCCACACACACACACACACACACACACACACACAGACTGTGACAGATCACAGACAACTGTTCACCTGCCATTGTCAAGGACTGAGTGTGTCATCCGTCATTATGTGTGAGTGTGTGCATAAGGAACTCTGTCACCAAGCACACACACACACACACACACACACACACACACACACACACACACACACACACACACAGCTGGGGGCTGTTAAGAAAGGGGAAGTACATTTAGGGGAAGTTCAGAGCTGAGGAAGAACTTGGTACAGGAATAGTAATATATGGACACCTGAAAAACACACACACTTAACCCAATCACAGAATCACTTTTCTAAAGGCAAACTCTTGAATGCTTGTTCACTATTTAAAGATTTCAATTGTGACTTTAGACATGTGGATGTTTTTTGACAGAATATTGTCTTTTAAAGGCCAACCCATTTATTAATGAAACTATTTATGGACTGGTATAATCTATTAATATTATTGTATATTCTATTCTGTATTATCTTTCAAGTAAAATATTAATTTTGTGCTTCAATAATCTACAATAATTTTATGAAAACAGGTCTGTTTGTTCAATCATATACCTCAGTGTAATAAGATTCACACAGCCATTAAAAATACATCATATGGTTAAAAAATATGTGGACACCTCTGTGCGTTTGTGTTCTTTTGGTGTAGAGCTTTATGGTTTGAGTAAGGCTCCTCAGTTCCAGTTCAGGAAATCTTAGTGCTACAGCGATACAGTGATACTCTAGACAATGGTGTGCTTCCAATTTATGGGAAAGGTTTGGGGGAGGCCCTTTCCTGCTCCAATAGGGCAGTGCCATCTTACACAAGCTGAGGTCCAAACAGACATTGTTTTCCCAGTTTGGTGTGGATGACCTTGAATAGCCTGAACAGAAGTTTGCACAGTCTGCAATGGTTGGTTTGCTCATACAGAAGTAACACAGTTCTGTATTTTTAACTCATAAATACTGGATTGTACATTTAGGTCAAGAAAGGAGGTGATTAAAGGGAAATTCACCTTCGGTTGAAACAATCGAAGCACGCGTATCACTCATGATTTCCTCTTTCTTTCTACCTCTTTCCCTCCTCCTTTGCCCACTTCCTTTTCCTCTTTCTCCTTCAGGTTCCTGAACGATTCCTGGAGGTGTCCCAGGTGACTCTTCGCGAGTTCTTCAATGCCATCGTGGCTGGAAAGGACGCAGACCCGTCCTGGAAGAAGGCCATCTACAAGGTGATCTGCAAACTGGACAGCGAGGTTCCTGAGGTCTTCAAATCCCCCAACTGTCTACAAGAACTCCTCCACGACTGACTACAGCGAGTGAGGAAACACGGCAAGCAAAACAAACCTCAAAGGACCGTGAGAAGACTGTAAGAAAACTCCTCAAAAGGAACAGAATTAGACTAGTTTGAGGTCTTCAGTGAAATGCGTTTGAAGGTGTTTGAGGTTCATAACGCGATGCAGAGACTTGAAGTGATTCTACTTGGAGGCTCCCGGAGAGGTCTGCTGGTGGTTGTTTTTGTTCAGCCCATCCTTTGAAGACGAAGCCGCCCTCAAAATGTTTTATAAAGAAAAAAAATATTCCTCTTCAACGACTTCGACGAGGGCTCAGACTCATGAGTCAGGCAATGCTCAAATTAACAAATTATGTTGAGACTTTTATAAATTAAAAGCAAAACAGTGAAAATTGAACCTCCTTGCACTTACAGAAAAGCTCCTCCTATCCGAAAACCCCGTCTACTCTTTCTCCTCCACCTCGTCCGAGTTCGCTCTTCATCCCTCTCTGGAGGAACAAAGGGATGAGGAAGGTGATGGATCAATCTTCAGCCCATGATTTGGGGTCTGGAGCAAACTAAGAATAAAGAAGATAATATATAAAAATCTTTTTATTGTGGATGTTTTTAAGTTACATGGACATTTTTGAAAAAAAAGTGATGTTTCTGTACTTTTTCTCCTTTGTATAAGCTTTCAGCCTCTCTTCTATGAACACACAAACACAAACACACACCCACACACACACACACACACACACACGCAACCTCTTGAATAGGAAAGCACAGTAGCATTCCCAAATCCTCACACCTGAACCCAGACAAACTGGGCATAAACAAACTTAGTTGTTGTTTATTTCCCTTCATTTTTCCCCTCCTCTTTTTACTTCTCCCTCTTCTTACTGTACTGAGACGTACTGGGTGTTTTTTCGACTGTGTGGCTCTCCCTGTCCCACCCTTCCCTGGCCGCCCCTCTTGGCTCATGTTGTATCACCCAGAGCAGAAAACAAAAAATGTATAATTTCATTTAAAATGGGAGGAACTTGAATCAGCCGTAATGAATCAGATTGATCCGTTAACCTCAGTTTGTGTTAGTACGTTATTTTACAGCACTTATGTATCAAATTACTATTGACATCTTTTGGCAATTTCTGGCAGTGGAATACACCATTATGTATATATCTGTGATGAGCTAATATCAAGATCAGCTACTTTTGGTTTTATTTATAAAATATTCAAAGTATAACACTGATGCGATTAAGTGGAATTACTGTAAGTCATTGTTTAATTAGTGCTTGTTTAAATCTGTAATGATTACCAGGAACAGAACAGTTTATTCCAGTTTCATGTGGTTTGTAGATCCCTCTCCAAGCAGCACATCATTCCCACATGATGCAAACACAAGAATCAGCCTCCACGGTGCTCTGGGACAGGCCAACATGTGGCGATACACACTTCACAGATGATTTTAACACTTAAAACACTGACGAGTAACTGTGAAACAATCAGCCGCTCTTAAAATGATACCTCCTACATTCAGAGACGTCAAAATGTCCGATTTTAACCCAACTGGGAGTCACCACAAGGAACCAAACCACCAACGGAGAAACATATTTCTCCTTGCTCTGGGTGGCCAAGAGGGGCAGCTGCACCGGCCGGGTCATGTGTGAAGTGTTTAAGGTTTTAACAGCAGAAAAAAAAAAAAGACATATGACAAAATGCTGATATTTGTAGCTTGTATAGATGTAATAATTACTCTGATCACTCTGATATTGTTATTATTTATAATTGAAATAATTATTCCTATTAATGTTATTCTGATGATGATGATTATTATTAATGCTTGCTACAGATTTGACCAGTGGTTTACTCATTGTTTATCCATCACACTGCAACATGAAATAAATTATTCTTTGAAAAAAAAAAAAAATAAAGTGTGATTGTACTTTTCTCTGTTCTATTTGCGCTCAGCAGAGGTGCGGAGGGTGTTGACCATTTCCATGTGTCTGCCCACACACACACACCAGATCGCCATCAACCTTAGCAGTAACTAAGCAACATGATGGCCACTTTAACTCTGTCCATGCCCTCTCTCTGTCTCCCTCTCGCTCTCTCGCTCTCTGGATTCTGTATAGGGGACATGTGATCCCTTGTTGTTGTTGCTGATGAATTGAAAAGAGGAGCGCTGTGTGATTATTGTCAGCACAAAAGCCTCAAAAAGCTGCTGACGCCTAGATTAGCCAGTACAAAGACGCAGGGACAGACACACACACACACACACACACACACACACACACACAAAGACATAGGTACAGACACACACACACACACACACACACACAAAGGCACAGGGACAAGGCCTGTCTGCCCTTGTTGCCCTACCATCCTTCTCACTCCTCTATCCCTCCTCTGTTCATCCTCTCTCACCCCTTCATCACTGATATTACTCTCTCCTCTTCCCCTTTTTTTCCCCTCTCCTGTCTCCTTTCCTCTTTTGCTTTCTTTCTCATAGGTATTATTTCTGTCCTCCTCTCACACCACTTCCCTAACACTCACAAACACACACCATGCCCTCTGTGTGCTGGCGCCAAACGCCAACTGGCATCACACAATGCCAACCACCATCACCAGCATGGGACAAAGTGCCAGCACTCAGTGTGCCTCTCTTTTTTCTCCCATCTCTCTCGCTCTTACTGTACATACACAGAAAATATGAAATAAATAAAACAAGGTGTGAATTAAACATGGCTATACACACTTCTGTGCCCAATTTTGAATACAACTCCAGCAATGATATGGTAGCATTTGGATGCAATAATGCACATATTGCCAGAACTTCAATGATGATAATGGCTCAATAAACTGTTAATAGGTTTCTGCAAAATGGCAGCTCCAGTTTCAATGAAGATTTTTGTTCTCTATGAAGAAGTAAAATGTGAATATAACATAATAAAAGGAGTTACTAACAAAATAAAAGCAAAAAAAATAATAATATACTATGAGTTTAGTTTAGTAACATTGGATAATTAGCAGTAAACACAAAGTGCAGCTGAGGTTGAACTATATCTCAATAGCCTAAGGGTTGTATTGTAGTTTTATTTTATATTAGGTTAACTGAATTTAGTTTAATTTGAATGAATAAACAAACATTATTAAGAGGATACTCACTAGGGATGCGCTGATCCAATCGGCCAGTTTGGTGTCATGCCAATACTGACCTTATTAAGCACATGACTGATCCAATTTAAACAGAATTTCTTTGTCAGTGTCATTATCTAATTCAGTGTTTGCCACGGTCACGCACATTCACTCAGTCATGGCGGGCCACCCACCCCGTTTTTAGTGCACCACAATCCCTGGCCTCACGTTTAAGCTTACATAAAAATAATTAAATGCGTTCCACGTCGCAAAGTACACAGACTTTAAATTCGGAAAAAAAGAGAGCAGTGGTATCAGATTGGTACTAGACATCAGCTGATGAGATGAGGTACTGAGTGCCGCTTTAAGTCATTTAGGAAATCTTCTCAAGTATAAAGTTTGCCACAAAGTTCTTAAAAGAAAACATCATGATCATCTACTGTGGCGTCTGTGAAGTTGCTTCTCGGAGGTGTTATTGTTATGCAGCACTCAACAACACAGATTAATATTAAAGTGACACATTAACTAAAACTGTTGCAGGTTTCAGCTTTAACAAAACACAAAGAAATGCAGACGGAGAGAGAGATGAGGGGTGTCCTGTACATTAGCTTCTACTGCCAGAGCTTTTCATTAGAACAGGAGGGACTGAACAGGAGGTGGGGTCACTCTTTGCTCTATATGATCACACACACACACACACAGACACACACACACCGTCTGCCTGTGAAAGCACATCTGAGCAGCGCAACAATAAAACAGCTGTGTTTGTGTTGGCCTGCTGATTGTTTCATTCTCAATCACCCCGTCACACGCGCAAACACACTTAGAGACACAAACACACTTATTGTCCGCAGAGATGGTATGACAGTGATACATCTTGGGTAATGGCCGCTATTATTATGGAGTAGGGAGAGAGTTTATTATGGAGGAAAATCTCTCCTCAACATAATTCTAATAGCTGTAACTGTCTTCTGTGTGTTAACTGCCGCTAAAGCGCACTGTGGTGTGTGTATGTGTGTGACAGAGAGATTTTTTTTCACATCCACTGCGATATTGGTAGATAGATGCGAAGGCCTGGGGTGGGGCCGAAGCAGAAGCTGATGCCCGTAGCTACGAAATCACAATTTCAACAATGAGAATAATCACAAAAACAGCCTGACTCACTGTCATAATTGCAATGACTATGTTTTTAGGATATAATTTAGTGGTCGGCTCATTGGTTTGCATATTTAATCTGGCAAGGAAGCAGAAATTAAGCATTCGACTCATACGATAGCAGTTGTGAAAAGGAATTTCACCCAATGTCTTCATGCTGTTTATGTCTGTCTTGTGTTTTTCCCCTGGTATGTTTTTCTGATTTTAGTGTGTAAGATTGCAGCAAAAACACCAAACATACCTTATGTTGAAAGAATCAACCCTTGTCTTTGAAATCGTCACGCATGATTGTGTAAAAGTGTGAAAAGTGCGTGCATGAAGAAGACAGCAAGAGTTAAAAGAAGAACTAAGCCAGCAGATGGAGACGACAAAGTGCATGAAGAGATGACATTCCTCTCTGACTACACCTCGCATTGTTTTACTATGAAAGGTTTTATTTCAGACTGATACAGAAAAAAAAAAGTTTCCAAATTTGAAATCTGCCTCCACTGGCTAAAGTACAGTTAAAGTTAGTAGTGAATATAACAACTAGGAAAAGACAAAGCCTCTGAACGCTGCCTCGTGAACTGTGAAAATGAATCGTGAGCGTGGAGATCAACATTTGAACTCGGGGATGTTCTTCATGCAGTCTTTGTATCTTTGAACCTTTAACATTGTTGTCAATAAAGACAATGCAGTTGCAAAGTCCAGCAGACAAGTTTGTTTCTTTGTCTACACTTTTTTTCTGCTGCACACAGGCAGAATTTATAGCCCTGCCATCACCATTTGATATCGTTTTCATTGTTTTCAAGCTGCTCAAGATGAACCTCAGCGCACCGTCTGACCTCAGACTGACCTGCTGGGAAGCTAAATCCAGCTCTAATTACGACTCATTTTAACGCATGAACTTTTAAACATCATTCAAATAAACGACTGATTGAATCGGACCATCACTGGCTGCAACGATCACTGTTAGCTTGTTGAACAGACTTTAATCAGCCAGCGCTGCAGGTTTATTTGCATCATTTCTTTAAGATGGCACCCAGGTGAATGAAGCTAATTGTTGTTTAGAACAGCTGCCCCGACAGCGTTTTTCTCTTCCTCCCCCCACCATGCTCTGCATCCCTTCGTTTCTCCATCAGGTCTTCCCCCTAATTCATTCTCTTATAAATCCTACGTTTCTTTTCTATTTATGATCTGATCCCTCTGTTTGTTACAGTATGTAATATCTCAGCCATTCAGTTGACCATCTATCCTATCTCTAATTTGTTATGAAACATTATTTTATTTGACAAAAAGTTGTAATTATATCATATATTCTTTGATTCATCCAGAGTTTAACAAGCATCCATCTACCTATCGATTAATACTCTTTTCAATCCATCCTTAAGTCAAAGAATCATCCCATCTTCTTTTTATCCTCCCTCTTAACTCATATCCATTTCCTCCTCCCTCATTCCTCCCTCCATCCCTCCTTCCATCAGCGGTCTGTTCGCTAATCAAACACCATCTGTCCTTCCATCCCCAACCTGTCAGGAACAGCTGCCAGCCGCTCTCTTAACAACACTTTTAACAACCTTGCCGCATCTTCCACGGCACGCCGCCCGTCGCCACCACTGGGCGGACGTCGCCGATGAGGGCCACCGCCTCCTTTACGGGCAAAAACCAACACAACAGATCAGCGGCGCACAAAACCACGCATGTGTAGCCTATTAGAGTGTATTAAGTGATCATGGTGCGGGGAGTCACAAAGGAGAGGAGGAATTGTGAGGAAGAATGAAAATGTAAAGGAGAAAAGCCAGGTAAAAGTACTACGCAAACTTCTACTGGCCTCTCTTTGAACCTAAGTAGCACCGGCAAAGTAAATAAAATTATTCCAGAGAAAGAGGAGTAACGAGCTAGCAGAAGGGATAGACGGAGAGATAAAACAAAGGAGAGATGGCGCTCGGTAAATGAGTGAAGTCTAAATAGTAATCAAGGGAAGAATCAGCCGCCTGCTCAAAAAAGGGTTTAGAGCTAATGGTGGGAAGTAAAAGCTCCCAACACATAAGAATACAATTTTACACACAAGTACTGCACAATCACCACACACACACAAACATAAGATACAATCATCTTAAACTCACTCACACAAAAGCTTTCTCACACATTTAATACAATCCTCCCTCAGACACACATCACAAATATAATCACTTACCAATGCACCTTCACACACACACACACACACACACACACACACACACACTCGCTGCGCAAACTGCACTGCTGTTGTCGTGAACATGCCAAGACATTTTCAAGTGTTATATCCTGAGGAACTTCCCCAACCAATCATTGGCACATAGGCCAGATGTTCACTGGTGCTTCAATGCAATGTTCTCCTGGCACACACACACACACACACACACACACACACACACACACACACACACACACACACACACAGAGCGTACCACTGGCTGGCATCTTTGTCTCGCTCTCCCTTTACGCATATGAGCATTTGATATGAGACTGAAACGCCAAGACTGCACTTTTTCATCACACAAAGGGGAAGGAAAAGGGGTGAGGAGGGGAGAAAGAAATAAAGGAGGCAATGAAAGAACAGATGAGTGAAAGCCAAGAACACAGAAGTCAAGAGGGCAAAGGCAGAAGAGACGGAAAGAAAGAGACTTCATGTGATACAGAAAAATGGCTTAACATCACATAATTAGTGAATACAGCCGTAGGGGAGAATAAAGGTGCTTCAGGTAAGCGATAATGCCTCACCACGACCACCTAGTGGGAAAGTTTACATACAGCCTGAAACTGTTTTTAATGGTTGTAATGTATGTCTTTCTCTTTTTTAAATATGAGTATGTTGAGGCATCCGAAAAGAAGATTTCCCTACATGTTTGTCACAAAATGCCTGTCAAATCAGCATCTACAGACGACTGACAGACAGCGTTCAATACCTGGCAGGTGACAGACTAACAAAGCAGAATCCGCGCACTGTTTGGTCGACTCCTGTGGCTTCACCTCTCGCAACCAGAGACAATACTTTGTTACCAAACACAAACTGGGAGCTCAGATCAGTGAGTCTTTTTTTTTACTCTGTTCCTGTTGTTTTTGAAGCCTTTTATAAATGTAATGTTACCCCAAGTTTTCTTCTTCCAGTTCAAATATTTGTTGGAAGATTAGAAATCTAATCTTAATTTTTCTTAATTCTGCAGACTAATCCATTAAAATGATCACTTTTCACTTATTTCAAGCAAACACAAACACTATGAGATGATGTTTATGACAAGTGACATTTTGTGTGGCACATAAAACCCCAACATTTCAGAACTAACTATTTCCACACTAGTGGTAAAATTATCTAAAAAACTACCGTATGGATTGCTGTGATGTTTTCTACAGACATTCACGATCCCCAAATGATCAATCTTACAGACTGCGATGTTCCTCTGACTTTTCCTTTAGCGTCACCATGAGGTTGACATTTTTGGTTTTCAGTGAAACAAACTTTGAACCTTTACTTTGATCCATTTGATTTTTCTTTACAATCAACATAACAAAAGAGAATGGCTGCAGACCATGTGTCTTGTTGGACACATACTGTATGTTGACTGAAACTTGGGAACAATTGGCAGAAGAAAACTGGGCACATATTAACTTTTTGCGGTCTGCAGCCACTCAGATTTATGTTCCTCCTTTTCTCTTAGTGATTTAATTTAATGAACAATAGTCCCTGACAGTTGCAAAAAAAAAAATTAGAAGTGGATTCATTCAAAGCTTCCCAATTATCTTTGGTTCAAAGAATAACAGGAATTAATTTATTGAAAATGATGTTTCGAGGACACCTGCATCTTTTGTTGCAGTCAATGCTTTTCAATTAATGGTACCTGATGCTTTGCTCAATCGGTGTGTAAAGTCATTAAAACAATGTCATATTGTCAAAGACAACACCAAAGCAGTAAAAATAGCTGAAAAATGCCAGATATTTTAGTGGGAGACTACTACAAAGATGCAATCAAAGGCACTAATGTAGATTTTTCTGGCATTATAAAAGTTTGGTAGCCGAGGCATTAGCTGCTAAAATCAAAGCTTTTAAACTTTTATTCATCAAAGGATGTTTTTTTTTTCTGTTATCAGACATCCTGAGGGCAGCGACTGGACACCCTGCGATGGTAAAATTCAACCAGCGGAGAGAGGAGACTTCTGGCGTGGAAATCAATACAAGCTCACACAGGGCAGATACAGGGGGCGCACACACACATGAATACATGCTTATAGATACTCACACTTTCAGCATTTGCTTGGACACACATACACTTGAGGGAGTGTGTCAGCCACGTGTCTCATGTCCAATAAGGGCATTAAGTCTGTCAATAAGAGCCTTTCAAGAATACCAGGGGTTCCATCAGCTGACACACAGATCCACACACGAGGACAGATAACACACCCTCATCTGCGCACACACACAAGGACTGACTTCCCCCTCTCACTTTGTCCTTTAACCAGACAAAAATGGAGTGAAGCCCGGGGCCGTTCCATTTTAATCCACATCACCCACCTCTCCTGACATCCTCCTCTCTTTGTCTCTCATCTTTCATATGTTTTTTTCCCACTCCCCTTTCCCTCGGTTACTGTCTTTTGTATTTGGTCCCTGCTTATGAAATCTCAGGAAGAACCATGGATCGGTCCTTTTCTCTGTAATTGTTCAAAGGTAATGTGTCAGATTCCAGTGTTGAGTTCTGTTGATGGGTCTGATTGTTTTGAATTTGACCATACATGTCGAAAAGTGAAGTACAAAAAGGTCTGGGTACTGGGAAAACTTCTACGGTACTTTGAGCACTTCAAGGGAGACATGACCATTTAAATGAGAGGCAATTTTATTAGCCATCTTAAATGACCGATCTATTTGATCCCGTCAAAAGGACAGCAAAATCTGGCCTTGGATGAAATGAAAATAACTGAATATCCAGCCCACTAAAGAGTCCTTGAGCAAGTCAGCAAATCCAGTTCAGGGCTACTATTCAATGATGGCCCCGACAGAAACAAAATAATTATTATTCCCTTTATGGATGAAGAAAAACATCACATCAGAAGAAATTAATGTGATGGGAATGATAAAACAATATTACCACGGGGGATAAAATCCAATCAAAAGCAAGGCATTGTTGTAAAAGGCTAACAATTTAGAAAAATGTATCTTTATATGTTGGTATTCTGAGTTGAATAACTTCAAATCCAACACTGCTACTCCACAATAAACGAGGTTACAATTGTCAATGCCAAATTTGACAAAGCAAGTAGCTACACAACCAAGCATGTAAGCAACCAATAGCCAGGAGCCAGTTACAACCCCTTAACCAAAATCCCAACCTAAAACTTCTTATGTAATAATGCAGCGTTAAAATGCAGGACAGCAAGTTACAATGTTGAAGAAGCAGCATTAAAACATTTTGAGTAGTTGTGTATGAGTCGCGAGGTAGTTGCATGTCCCCTGAAAGCACAGTCTCTGATTATCATTACTCTTGATTTAATTTTAATTTATTTCCTCAATCGCTGAATCTGTTTGAGTCTATAAAATTTCCACAAATTGTGAACAATCACAACACCACAAGGTGAATTCTTCAAATTGCTTGTTGTGTCTGATCAAAAGTCCAAAACTTGAAACATAACTAATTTGCAAAGACAGGGAGAGGAAGCAAATCGTCACAACTGAGAAATGACTTAAACAATTGATTATCAAAAGTGTTGTGGAACCTTTTCTCTGGAATATAATTCTAGACGAATAGAGTAATTGTCAAATAATCTTAGCATTTAAACAACCATAAATAAATACCCTATTTAAAAACACAGTTTTAGTCAGACTTTATTTATGAGTCTTTTATTCCTGTCTGAGTATTAGTTTGAGAGTTTCTACTACACACCTGTAACAGTACAAGGACTGAAACCCAGTTTAGGTGTCAACTATCCTCTATTTTATATCTCTGCATGTTGTCATTTTGACTGAAAGCAACCTTTAGCGGGAGGCAAATCTTTAAAAATGTGTATGTGACTAAAGACAAAAACTTGACATGTGTAGCAGGTGCATGTGTGTGTTTAAATGTTCTGAGTCTCTTAAGCTCAGCGTCTGTGTCGTCCTATTGTTTAGACCCCAGAGTGGGCCAAGGAATTTCATTTATCAAGAAATGGATAGGTCTCCTAGAAGAGCCCTCTTCAGAAACACACACACATACTATAAATAACTAAATGACACACTGGGCACTGAGGAGTTACAGTATGTAGAAAAAAGAAAACATGTTGGGTGCGTGGAGGAAAGGCATGAAATTCAGACAAACAGAAAGCAGGAGGGAGAAAGACGTGAAAAGAAATATGAACAAGTGCTTCATAACTGGCATGAAAGAGAGGTGGCAGAGGGGAAGAATCTCAGGCCTCCCATGCTCGTCTGTCCACACACAAACAGACTACAAATAAGCTTGTGCGGCTTCTTTGAACATGGAGCGGTCAAGGTTCACTGGCAGGTCAGCAGGGGGGCCGGGTGAACCGAACATGGAAAATAAAACTCACACACACACACACACACACACACACACACACACACACACACACACAAAGAGACAAAGACACTTGTGGACAGCTGTCAGTTGGCAGCTAAGCAGGTCTGAGGTGAAACAATGGGCCTGAAGGAGAACAGCAAAGAGTTTTAT
Source organism: Lateolabrax maculatus (assembly GCA_031216445.1). Lineage (NCBI taxonomy): Eukaryota > Metazoa > Chordata > Actinopteri > Acropomatiformes > Lateolabracidae > Lateolabrax > Lateolabrax maculatus. The sequence goes on along the minus strand of CM062215.1, from coordinate 4,871,473 downwards.
TGGGGTTAAAACAAGGTTAAGCTCTCAGATTGGCATGTGCCATGATAAATCAGTATGAGACACGCCAAGAATCTTATGTGTGTTTATAATGCGCAAACATCCTCTAGTACCAATTCTTTTTACAGTTACTGCGAACATTATGAGACGCCGAGGAATTCTCTGTCTGTAGCTTTGTGCACGAGACACTGAAGGCTTCAAGAAAGAGTGGAGAATAATGTAAGCAGTAAGTAAAGAGTAATTCACATTAAAGTGAGACAAGAGATGCAACTAACAATTATTTTCAATATCAAATAATCTGCCAATTTTCTTTTGGTTCATTGGTAAATTTTTTCTTGTTTTGTGCCTCAAACCTTACCTAAAAACATTCAGTTTACTATCACAAAAGACAAAGAAAAGCATCAAATCACCCGGAAGGACATAAAGGAAAAACAAATAGTTTCAGCTCTAGTAAAAATGATGTTGTTATGTTGAGTCTCCACCTGCGCACACACACTTTGTGAAACACTGCTACAGTAATGGGTCGGCTGGGATCTCAGATTTGTATTGACAAATAGAAATTTAACAAACATCTTTTACTGGATTCAATTAAGTTCCACTTTTGAGAATAAAATCAGTTGCATCTGGTTTGGATTTGTTGTGACAAAAAAGGCATCGTTGCATTATGTTTAATTTTGTTTACTTTAATTATTAGATTGAAACACAAGGAAGTGGTGCCCGTAGGGTGTCAGCACTTCAACTGAAGAAATATTTACAAGTCTGGCCCTTTTTTAACATTAAAATCCAGTACTTGTCATAGTACTGGATCTCTTTCCAGCAAGTGTGTCACAAAATCAGATTTAAGAAATAAGCAAAAAGAAGGATGTACACTGCCTATTGAATTGAAAATACACACTAATCAATTAGACATTGTTTATCCATAACAATACGCTCCAGGATTTTTCTATTCAAAGCCTCTTACATTGCCAGGACATCACACTGTATAATACAGCAGGGCACAGCACTGCATATGACCATGTAATGCTCTTTTACTGCCCCCTGCCTTTTCTTCCACAAGTCCATATGAGATTGAGAGAAAAGAGAGCAAAGTCAGGGAGTGAGAGAGAAAAGACAGACAAAAGGCATTGCTGCAGACAGAATCTAAGCCTCTGCATAAGGATAATAGAGGGAAACATATGACGATAATGAAATATTTGGAAGATTATATTGCTATGGCTTTAAGGATCCCTACAGATTACAACAGTAGACCAGTGAAGAGGAGAGTTAAGAAATTAAATGTCAGACTGGATCAACTGGAGTTCAGAAGTGCTAAAACATGTCTAAAAAAAAAAAGAAATTGTGCTTTTTCATTGTAAAACACATTAATACAGGATGCCAATCATAATGTACAACAATGAACGTGTTTCAGCACGGAGCAGATAGATAATGCAACAAAGCATTAAACAAATCTGTATAACTGAGTTAAACCTGTAAATCTCTGAACTCTCTCAGGTGTTCTAACATGATTTACCTATTTCCATAAAATCTGGAAATCTAACTCTAAAAATGTGTCGTGAACATTTCCTGTAGTTAGTTCAGATACTGTAAGAAAACTCCAGCTTAGTTTGACTGGCAAGAAATTATTTTCATGTGTCAAAATGTATTCCTAAATTTAAGTTAATATGAGGCTTCGACAGGCTGAGTAACTATTTATACACAGAACGGGGACTAGGATTTTGTCCCTCATCACTTCTATTGGAGGTCCATTAGGGAGGGATCTTTTAATGGCCAGTGTGAACAAGGGGAATGATTATAGCAAGAAAAAACTGTTTCCATGTTCATAGGTCACCTTACAACCCAAAACACAGGCAAGCTGGCAGGAAGGAACAGGTACAACACAGGATACAGGTTTCAAAAACTCAGGAGAAAACACAAGGACTGAAACCAACGATGAAACTAAGACGAACTGACATGAACAAAAGACAAGGAGTGACTGACTGACGAGGGAAGTAAAGACAGCTGACGAGAATTTCAAAGGTGGGAAAAACATAGAAAGGCAGGAAGTGAAGTGACAGAAACAAGAGGAAAGGAGACTACTACAAAATAAAGCAGGAAACAAAGCATCACTGTGAACTGGACTTTTCTCTTAAAGCTCCTGTGTTTTCTACTTTTTATGTGTGATTGTAACATCTCTCAAATCACCTCGATTGCAAATTTTTGTTTGTAAAAAAATTATATCTTGAAGAAAACTGGTGTCGTCTCATTCATTTCCCAATGTTGGGAGTGGCATAACCAACACATGCCAGGAATTAATTATTTTTTGTTTGTTTCATAAATATAATCTGAGTTTAAGCATTTGTTGACCTGATGACTTTAATCTCCCAAAAGACCACGCAGTCTTCCCCTACTAATCCGACTCTTCCTCATCCTCAACCCCTCTTACCCCTCCATCCTCAGACCACAAGCTTGATCTTACACACACACACACACACACACACACACACACACACACACACACACACACACGCCGTTTCCATCCATCAAATCAAAAGATATGAATACAGAACAACAGTTAACTCTCGCTCATGTTTCTAAATGTCTGACTTGTTTTAATGATGATAAAATGATGAGCAAGTCCTGATGTATACTTTGACTACTGACTCAGAATCTGTAGTTTCTGTATAATATGTAGTTTGTAATGTAATGCGATGGTTAACAACAGAAATCTGAACTGTAAACTGTACATTTTTGAAGGGATTTGTGTGTTTAATGATAAAATGCCCTGAAGTGGCAAGTTTATGAACATGTGCAATCGTGCACACATTCACAAAACACACACCCTACCCTTGTGCAGACTCCCCAGAGTCCCTAACCCTAACTTTATTTCAAACAGTGCTTTTACAGATACAGAAGCAAAGATGCAGGTAGTCTCTTGTCTGTTGCGAGCCTTGCAGACGCTTTAGTTTGAACGTGCAATTTTCTCATATTGCCACTATATTGCCAAATGACAAATTTCCCTTCTGATGTGTTTCTGTGCATTGGTTCTCTTATTCAACTCCCAGTAACTTGTTAAAGTTATATAATAGAGAATTTTAAAGCTGTTAAAACAAATGATCGGCTCCATTTTCACTACTACTTTCATTTGTTAACTCACTAACTCAGTTGAGTATTTGCTTCCATTTCACAAGATAATCAGAACAGGCGTGATTGTTCAGCTGAGGACATCTGCAATATCTGTAATGATTCAACAAAATAGCGATTCAAACAAGAAGTGCAAATAAAAGACTTGAAGATGAAACTGCAAAATTGGAGCTGATATAAAAGACAGAACGTACTGTTAAAGTTAAAGTCTGCAACCATTTGTTGTCTCTCACACACACACACACACACACACACACACACACAGCAGAATCGACTATTAGAAACCGTCTCTGCTCTTCAGATGGTTGAAGGAGGAGAGGAATAACACAAACTGACAAACAAGATGGCTGCCAAGTGCTTTCCTGATGAGAGCCTAAACTGAGTGGATGCAGGTCCCGGTTAAGCCCGGCTGCGTTTTACCAGGGAAGGTTTTAAGGGGACACGCCGAGCCGATATTCACTGATTGAATGCAGTACCATCACTGCCCAACCCCACCCCCACCCTCTTGTCATTATGACAGTTTCTCCTTGAGAACTAAATCTACTTATGTTTTGTTCTTATATTTCTTTTTCATATATTCCTTATCATTTTCTTTAATTCAAAATGACAATCTGGACGTCGTAATCCATCATGGATTTAACATTTCCCCATACGCTCTGCTGCCCCTCCGAGAGCCAAATAATCGTAATGATTTAGGACTTGGGACTCAAGGGGGATAGAAAGCAAAGAGGGATGAAAAAGAAAGAAAAGAAAGGAAAAAGAGTGAAAGAAAAAGGGGATGGATAAAAAGATGTGAACAGCAAAAATGACAAAGAGAGACAGAGATGAAGAGACATGAGGGAGAAGAGGGGGAGGGACGGGTTCAAAGAAGTCTCTTATTAATCAAGAAAGGAATAAAACAAGGTTGTAATATTCACAAATGGTGCCCAAGCTGTGTACCCTCCACCACCCCCTTCCCGTTTGCCTTGATAGTATTAGAAAAATGAAAACGAAATCTTTAGATTAGAAAGATTGGAAAAATTGAATTACGGCAGTCGCGCGGGGGCCGAGTGGATGAGCGAGAGCCAAATCTTCATCTCGGACGGGGCGGGAGGGGAGGGGGAGGAGGGGCGGGTGAAAATGATGAAAAATGAAATAGGGCATATCTGGAGGGGGAGTTGAATGGATGGACGGAGGGAGGGAGGAGAGATAAGAAGTCGGGGTCATCACCTGTGTGGTTCGGCCTGCTTTTCTTTCAATCCCAAATCCAACAATCAGTTTAAGCTTCTACCAGACTGTACGGCACAGAGAGAAAAGGAGGCATCAGGGTGGGCTGCACATGACAAACAATCTTTACATCTGTATCCAAACATATAGGCATGCATCACCAGACGTGACATTGCAAAAAAAGAAACAAAAATGTGGACGAATAATCAGCAACTATTCTGATAGTTATTTAATCATTTCTGTAACTTTTCAAGTAAAAATTTTGGAAAAATGCATTCACTCTGTGGTTCAGGCTTCTCAAATGGGAGGATTTGCTGCTTTCTTTGTCAGATTTTAAACTGAATATTGGGTTTTTGTCGAACGAAACAAGATATTTGAAGACTTCACCTTGGGCTCTGAGAAGCTGTGATGAGAGATTTGGGATATTTTTTCACATTTTTTAACATTTCATATACTTAATTATTAATTGAATGAAAATAATCTACATCTTTTAATTACGTTAAATTTTACAAATATTAGTAATAGTTAAGAATGACAATACTATCTCTTAGTTAGCTGTGTTTTGTAGAATATTTCTTTATTACAGTTCTTATATGAAGAATAATAAAGAGAATATTTGTTTCTATAACAGTAAAATAAATATATAATATTCAGACATTCCTAACCAAGGATGTCAGACACCACTGAAATGAATAAAAAGAGCGAATACGTCTAGTCACCATTGACCAAATCTCCAGTCTACTCTGAAGCGAAAGTGAACTTCAGCGAAACAACACTCAATATTTTTCAAGTGAAAGACATGGAGACACAAAGATGAGAAGGAACTGACCTCCTGTCCCTGACCTCACATGTCCTGCAGCTTTAAACCAACTCCTGTTTTAAGGACAGCAGCACCCTCTAGAGGTATAAAAGGGTGATTCACGAGGGGCTCAATCCTGCTTTTGACACAGAAAGGAAAGTGATGGTTAAGTATTAGTACAAGCTATTTTCTTTATTAGTATTTACTGTATGTCACAGAATTTGTGTAATTTTGAGGCAACTGACAGCAATGAGAGATTAATCAATTTTGACATAAGATGGCACTATTCATCCCAAAAACATTAAGGCTTTCTTGCCACATAGTGAACATAACATGAATATATATGTATGAACTATCATACTATGTGTGTTAATGCTGTGACCATTAGGAATTTTTAGGTGAGACTCAAGACATTTCATGTTTTACTGCATATTCTACGATGACTTAAGTGATACTCTTTTTGGTAAAATGGCCTTAATTTTTTGATGAGCTCTTCAGGATGAATAATTATAAGAAACTGACTGATAATTATTTGCAGAACCGAGGGACAAAAGACAAAGTTCTTTGCTTGCAATGTAATGTAAGAAGTTATCTTCATGTCTGACAAACGTTTCACCACTCCAACGATACTTTATGGTGTTTTAAAAGTGGGTTGGGCACTTGTACAGTATCTGCATGACATTATAAACAAATAAAAAACAAACAATACAGTAGTAACTCAATCCACATAGCTAGGTAATTAAGTTAAATTACAGAAGGTTTTGGTATTTTAATTTGTTTCTCATTAACCCGTCTTATTCCAGAAAATGCAAACTACGTGAAAAGATATACATGTCAGGTCAGACTGCTGTTCTGTATCTCTTACCCTAAATGTTGTTTGCATGACTACAAAGTATGTTATATATATTATATTATAATCTTTTTGAATCATGCCACTATAAACTACATACTACTGTAGCTAAAAAAAAAAAAGCTAAATCTCCTTCTGCTTTTCTTAAGACAAACCCAAAGATTTAAATTCTTGCAACAACTTGAAAAACTACAAAGCCCACATCTTCGAGACACAAGGTTCACATAATGTTTTTGACCTGTACTTTATTTATTTCCCTTTCTTCTCCCTCATATTGTTTTTATTTGATTTTGTGAACTTCTTGTCATTGTTTTTGGGTTGTTGTATTTTCCAAAATCACGTTTGCGTAGTTTCTTTTAACTTATTTTATTTTTTGTTATTGCTTGTTTTTCCTCTTAAGTTTAGGGGAGGTCTGTTGTATACGCCAGTGGCTTCTTGACCTCTCCTGAAACATCTTGATTTTTTTTTCATTATCTGGATCTGGTCTTATGTTTGTGCAAATACAAATACAAATAAAATTTAATTTGGCTCAAATGAAATGTTTTTCACCTACTTTTATGTTTTACAGGTAAAATGCAGCTGTACAGGCACAGTTTTTTATTCATGTTTGCAGTTCCCAGCAGCGTCCACCAGATGTCCTCACAAACTAATTATTATTTAACTGACAGGAACCGCTCAGTTGCAGTGTTGGTAACAATGTCTCTGAATGCAGTACTTTAATTTGTCATTATATAACACGATTACTGTGTTACCTTTTGACGCAATTACCCCTTCGGTCTGTGGAAAATTAAGATAAACTATTCATTCCAGGTAATCTGTGGCTGAAATGATCATGATCACTTCACACCATTATCAGCCACTCTCTCAACTGACAGATCTCACTATCTATCATCTGTTTGCATCTTCTGTGATTTGTGTATTTTGCAGAAACATATAAATTATACAGATAACAGTTACTGTTCTTTGTAATCACATTACCGTGCTGCCGTTACATCTATCTAGTGATAGAGAGTGAGAGAGAGAGAGGATGTAAATCTATAAACCACCAGGGGCCCTCAGTGATCCGCAGAGATCTATCTCTTTAGCTGCCAACTAACAGCTCAGTCCTGTTATTCACAATCAGCTGTGAGCGCATGCAAAAGCTATTTCTGTATATTGTCACGCAATCCCAGCAGCTATGTTCAGTGGCTGTTTGAAAAGCCACAGCCGCGATTTCCAGGAGGCAGCGTCTGCTAAAACCATCGCACAGCTGATTAATGCCTTTTGACTTCGGAGGATTATTGAGTGACAGGGAAACGAAAGAAAGAAATAGTGTATTGATGCATTTAATTAAGCATGACAGCTCCAACAAACATGGATAGTGTATAACTGAGAGCAGCCTGGATATTTTCATCAATGTCCACTGCTTTTTCATTCATTCTCTTCATTCATTCTTTCATTCATTCATACAAAACACAAAAAATGTTGCCATCCTTGGACTGAACATTCAACCTGACATCTGGAAAGAGAAACTACAACATTAAAGCAGATAGCAGGGCGTTGGGTGACAGATTAGAAAAGCTCAATCCTTGTTCAAAAAGACAGATTGGAGGGCGGCTGCTGGGTAGCTCAACTGGTTGGACTAATGTTGTCAACATCACCAGTGTAAGTGGTTTGTGTCCCATCGGGGCCAGTGATACTGAAACCTTCTGCGAAAAGCTTATGTAATCGACTGTACAAGGCCTCCAGAGAACACACGAGCACGCACAAGGTGATTCGGTTTGAGATGAAGGTAGAGGGGTGGAGGGGTGGGGGGGAGTTAACTACACAGCCTTACAGCTTCTCTGTATTTTTGCTTTAACATGGATTTGAACAAGCAACCTCCCAGACACAGTTGCTCCGACAACGTCTACTCTCAGAGATCTCCCTCTGATTTATTACAGTTTGCTTTGTAATGAGCATTTAAATGATTCCTTCCCTGCAGGGCGTGGAAATGTAAACCCGGATTAATGGGTCATTAGAAATGAACCATTTTTTATCCTGCTAAATGAATTATGCTTTGATTTTTCCCCGCCTCCCCACGTGTGTGTATGGGAGAGCGAGAGAGTACAAAAAAAGAAGTTATGTTATGATTCCCTTACAGATACAGATGATGTATTATACAGTACATGAACACAGTTTTGTTGAGATATGGAAAAAAGTGACAATTATTATAGCTCACTTGAATTTAAAGTCCATACCATTGCATTAAAGTTAGACTGGTAAAATCATTATGCAGATGTGTGTTTGGTACAGAACGACAAGGTACGACCATTATCAACATTGATTAATTTGCTGATTATCTTCTTGATTAATGGTCTATAGACAGTCGTCGAGTGGCTGTTTTGGACCAAAGAACAGAGATTAAGTTTACTTTCATATAAGACAAAGAAAATCATCAGATCCTTACATTTGAGAAGCATTGAATGTTTGGGTGACGAATAAGATTTCTAAAAAAGTCATTTTAAAAGTATTTTCAAAATAAATGTAATGCATAGTTGTGTGTTTGGAACAATGTGTTTGAAAGATTTGTGTTTAAATTGATTTTTCAATCAAAAATGGCCGAAAAGTTTCAGTGGTGTCAATTTTTGCCAAGTTTCACACTATTATTTAGTGGTTGTGTTTTGTATTTACAATAATTTAAGATTACTCCACTGCATTGGCTAAGTTTTGCATCTGATTTTACATTTAAAGACAGAAAAATATATTTTTTTAAAACATTATTTTAAAAGGAATATATGTTGTGTTTCTCTTGGCTTTACTCACTTTGTTCTTAGCAAGACACAAATTCCCCACAGACATCATTCAAGTTTGATTATGATGAAATTAACATACAATGACAGACTTTTATACTTCCTCTAATCCCAAAAGGTAACATTTTAAACAGAATCATCTGACATACTATTATGAAACCAGCGGGTGTAACGTGTGCAGTATGTTCTATAATTCTGTGTATTTATTTTCAGTGGATGTGATCATTTGCTGGTGAGACACAGTGATGTATGTTGGATGATGAATGGAGATGTAGGTGTGTCTGTACTTTTAGCCCACTGGCACCAAAATGGACGGATCATTAATCCAGAGGGTGCTCTGAAGTTGTCCGCAACGATGAGTTCACATGCTGTTAACAGTAATTAATGGCATCACACGAGGCTGCTAAGCTGAAACTCGCTGCCAGTCTACAGTGTAGTGGAAAGTAAAGCTGCGACAGTTAGTCAATTAATGGATTAGTCAGTCGCCAGAAAATTAATTGATGGCAAAAAAGCCAAAAATTCTCTGGTTTCAGCTTTTCAAATGTGAGAATGTGCAGATTTTCTATGTTTCATTTATCAGTAAATTAAATATATCTATGTTTTGGACTTTTGGTTGGAAAATTTAAGTCATTAACTCAAGCCTCTATTTTTTTACATTTTGCCGACTAAATGATGAACTGAGAGAATAATTAGCAGATTAATAGATAACGAAAAGAAGCTTGCAGCCCTAGTGGAGCTGTTCATAAATCTTTGCTCCAGTATGTCTTCTAAAGATAACAATATTGTCATCTTAATCACCAGAGTTTACACGTAGTTTACGTTACATTTTTCTGACATTTACTATTTGTTGTGTCTTTTTAAAAACACAAAGCATGAGGCTTGTTAATAAGACAAAGTTGTAAGAATGACACGTGGTATAAAGGTCCGGGGTGTAAAGATCGTTAAGATGTACGGGTCCATGTGACTGACATCATACTGCCAACACAATAAATACCTCCATCATCAATAAATCACTCCAATCAAACAAAAAAAAACAAAGTAGTGACATGATTTGAATACTGCAAAACTTGCTGGTTTACTATGAACTATATTCCCAGATTATCTCTCAGTCAAAATGCATTTGTACTGCCTGCACTGCTCCTTTAAATGACTGAAACTTGGCTTTTAAAACAAAAGATCTTTTCTTCCATTAGTTCTACTGAGCTCACTCACACACACACACACACACACACACACACACACACACACACACACACACACACACACTTTGTATTTCCCTCACGTTTCCCTAGTCAGTAGTCAGTTTTAGAGAGAGTGTGAGAAAAAAGAGACAAAGTGAAGAGAGAGACTGTGTGTGTGTGTGTTGGGGGGGGGGGGTCTAACCCACTGTGGTCTGTGGGAGATTGCATAACGCGATTAGACTGCAGGAATCTGAAAAAAAAAAAGTCCTATTGTTCACAACCATGTGAGGGAGAGAGAGCGAGCGACCGTTGTTTAAGACCATGTGACACGAGGTCAGAGTTCAAACACAGGAATGACAACACGAGGCTCGGAGCTGGATGAAGATACAGGGGGACAGAAGGGCCTCATACTCAAAATCAATTCACTGTACTTTCTTTCTACACTTGTTTCCTCCTTTTTCTGATAAAAAAAAACATTGATGAATTGACAAAACATCCCTTTGCACGCAGGAGAAGCTCAGATAATCTTCAACTAAATTATGACTGAAATAAACACATTTTTCTTTCTAGAGTAAACATTTTCTCATAATTTGAAATGGCACCCCTGCTGACAAATTTAACCCCATTAAAACCTCAACATCAATCCTCTAAGATCCTCTAATACTAGGATCTGAAGACTACTTTAGACCCCACTGTGTGTGTTTAAGCCTCTGGTCTCTAGTTTGTAGCTATCTTTTCAGTTTCAATCCAAGTTGGGAAAAGAAACTATTACATTATAACAGAAATGAAAATACGCACAAACAAAGCTAAAGACACCCGTGCTATCACTGATTTCCCCATGGGGTGGGGTATAATGGTTTCTTCTAAAGCCTTGGGTGTGTGTGTGTGTGTTTAGCCTTGGGTTAAGCAGCAGGATCAGACCTCCTCTGTCTATTAATAATTAAACTTTAATGGTCAATATAGCCTGAGAGCTGTGCAGGATACACCAGGGGCTGTGCACTACACCGCAGAAAGTAAGGTTAAGGAGGAAGAGAGAAAAGGATAATGTGAGGGATGTGACAAGCAGGAGTGAAGAGAAATGAAATACATGTAAAAGACAAAGGTGAACAATAAAGGAAAGTCAGATTCGAACATTTTACAAATAGGTCAAACGGCCTCTAAATCACAATGCAGTCTTGTTTTGGATGGTGATAATAATGAAAGCTCATAATGAAAGCCAAAAACTGTCATTAAATAAGAAATGGATTAAACTGTAACACGGAACAAGATAGACATAATTTCTTCTATAAAGAAAAGCTGTAATGATGCAGAAGTAGAGCTGGATGACAGGGACACCAGTGACAAAGACCATGACGCTGATGAAGAGTGTTACTGATAATGTCAGTAACATTTCAGTGACATTATTGTGTGTAAAAAAACTAAAGGTTAAAATGGCATGACTTGTAAAGAATTTTAAAGATATAAAAGAAGTAGCTTTGACAATGTGTCTCCCTGCAAATGCCACCTAATACTTGAGCTACTTTACAGAAAGGGCAATTACTAAAATAACGTTTTGCAGGAGGGACAAAAGGAGAATGTGAGCCATCAAGAACTATCAGAACATGCTCTAACCAACATCTGTTACAGGTTCTTCCCAAATGATAACCTGTCGAAGCATGAGAGATAATTGGAAAGACAGCAAAAAAAAGGCAAGTTTAAACTGCAGCTTCATGTCTTCTTCCATGCAGAGGTAATGCAAACATTATCAGAAGTCTTGTGATTGACATACAAACAACAAAGGACGATCCCTTAATTTGTCAAATGACGTGTGAGGTGATGCCACCCTGCTTGACTACAATGCGAAGGCGCTGCAGGATATCTGGTTTCACAAACTAGCAGTACAGGTACAACACACCATCTCTTGCTCTAAAACTGGGACATTCAGTGAAGGTAACCAACATGTAAAGCCTGAAGATGAGGCAGCTGCACACAGGGTAGCTTGAGTGGGACTTGTGCCACACCACTCAAAAACACATTTAGCAGAAGGTGGGCGAAAAACCAAAAACAGACAATCCCACTCATAGTAGAGTTTATGAAGTTTCATAAACCACAAAGTGAGTTTTGTCACAAATTCAACCAAAGACAAAGGCATGCAGAGGCAGCGAAAAATGCCTCTAGCCAAGTTTCCATCCAAATGTAGCGCAAATCTTTACCGACTTACCAGAAAAGCGGCAAAAGAAAGTGTAAATGAACACAGTCCAATATAAGGATATGGGTGCATCAACATAAACTGTTGCTGATGCCAATTCTGCAGTTGGGTGCCATTAAACAATTGCAGAAGAAGATTTAACTCTGATCACTTCTATTTGCTGTGCTGCATAATAATTACATATACATGTACTTAATTTGCATTTCATTCTTTGTTCTGTTTGAGCACTGCAAGGCGGTAAATGTCTGCTTTAGTTTCATTTCAAATAACTCAGGTTTTGTTTCATGGAACTTAATGTTGGTCAAGATTCACAGCATTTCCTCTGTGCCTCAGCAGTAGCTGCTGTTTTTTGTTTTATGCAGCTATAGTGTTTTATGCAGCTATAAAGCCAGACAGGGCGAGGCAGGGCTCTAATTTATGATTTCATCAATCTGCTCAGCAAAAAAACAGCCTGAAAGACAGAGACATCCCCTGCAGCAAAGCAGCATTATCTTCTAAATATCTTTGCTTTCACTCAGCCTTACAAATATCCTTGTTTTATAAGAGACATCGCTGGAAAGAAGAAGAAAGGGAGAAAAAAGTGGGGAATGAAGCTGAAAAATAACAGCAGCCATGTTACCCTCATACAGGGAGGAGTTATGTGTGTTTGCCTGAAATAATGTGGTTGTTTGAGACTGGAAGACACAAGTTTGGTGTCAGTGTGACACATACACACCTTGCTATGCAGCAAAAAGTAAAAACTGCAGGTCTTTCTAAGAAGCTCTCTAAGGACCAAAATTAGTCGCAGTGGAAAAATAAATGTCAAAGTAAATAAATGATAAAATTTCAAAGGCCTAAGAACTTTGTTAAAATGACACTACACTACACAAAGACAAAACAACACTGCAGCAGAGAGTAGATGAAGAAATATAAATCTGCCCGTGCAGTAACTGTAGACATGGTCCTAAACTTATAAACAGACGTTCTGGGTACTGGACTTTTAAACACAAAGGCCCCAGTCTTATCCTCAAACCTCAACGAGCCCACTACAGCGTGACTGCTCAGACAAGCATCTGAGCAATCATATTGTCAAGTTCGCAGACAACACAGCAGCGGGGGGACTCATCACTCACAGCGATGAGTCTGGGTACAGGCAGTAAATGGAAAAATTGAAGGCCTGGTGCAAAGTAAACCTGCTGGGGTTGCACATCTCTAATAAACTCACTTGGAGCACAAACACAGTCAGCACAGTGAAGAAGGCCCATCAACGTCTCTACTTCTCGAGGAGACTGAAGCGTGCTGGCATCTCAGTCCTCGTTTCTGTCCACGGGTGTGTGGTGGAGAGCATCCTCACTTCCTGCATCACCGTGCGGTCCGGTAACTGCTCCGCTGCAGACAGACAGGCACTGCGGCGGGTGGTAAAGACTGCACAGAGGATCACTGGCAGCAGACTACCCGCCATCAGTGACATTTACAACAGCAGGAGCAGGATAAAGGGCCTCCTGCATCAGGAGGGAGTCTACCCTCCCTGTTAACGGACTGCTGGCCCTCCTCCCTTCAGGCAGGAGGCTGCACAGCATCAGGGCCAAAACCACCAGGCTGAGGAACAGCTTCTTCCTTGATGCTGTGAGACAAATTCTTCATCGTACTAAACAATTGATGCTATTATCACTTCTATTTTACACGTCACTGCTGCAACTTTGAGACTTACAAATTCTGCACCTATGACTGATTATTCTGTAATCTCACTGCACTATTTGCTGCTGTTAATACTTTCATTTAATTGCTGTAATTTGGGCCCACTTGTTTATCTTTTATCTTTATTTTTCAAATGTTTACAGTCTTATTCCTACTCTCACACTCTTCTCACTTTATACTTATAATACATTTATCTAGTTATTTTATTTTAAATGGTGTTTTATTGTGTGCTTTTATCATTGCCATTACCTGAATCCGGGACCTGAGTACCTCATTTTGTTCCCTTTCATGTACAACATCTTCTGGAGTGACAATAAACATCCGTAGTCCTTAATACTTTGTAAGCAAGTCTCTTAAGTTTAACAGGAATCTGTAGTGTTCTTCATATTCATGCCAGTAAATTATTAGTAAGAGTGAGTGTCTTGTTTTGGAAGGAAACTTACAGCAGGACATTAGCCATCAGTAAATGGATTGCATGTGGAAGTCAACTTCCCCGACCAGACTGCTAGACAGCTCTGTGGGGCAGGGCTTCCCAATGCACAACTACACACTCACACCCACACACACACATACACACACACAGACGTACACTGCAGCAACAGAGTAATCGACAGTCTGGGAGTTTTCCTGCTGATGATGGACTTTTCTTCTTTTTCTAATCAACCACTCCTCTCCTTCATCGCTCTGTTGTTCCTCCTCCCTTTCTGCTCTGCTGTCAGTACTGGTCGGACCTCAGCGACACACCCCCGCATACACCTACACACACATATAGACACATACTGCAGTGCACATACTGCAGCCTCCCTCTAATACACACTTTCCCTAAACTTAAAACAGAGTTTATACAGACACACACACGAGTACTTAAGTATTTTGAATATTATTAGAGTTAAATTAGAATGTAATAGGTATACAAGGCTTCCCCGGGACGTTACTTTGCAGATGTTATCAAAACACACTTATAGCTAACTTCAATTCATCAATTTTTCCCCCTCACACTTCAGCACCTGATTGTGACTGATTTGGCCATTTGTCTCCACTTTCTCTCTTTTTCCCAACACAGAGACGTGCTGCTCTCATTAATTACTGCAGAGCAAAAGTACGATCAATCAATCACCTGCTGAGCTGAATCAGACAGATCTTGATGCATCTCATCTCATTATCAATGTAGTTACAAGACGACTGGTTAAACAATCACTCACTCAATAAACACTTGGTGCTCGCTGTGTACCGTAGCTCCCCTCCTTGTTTTCCCTGAAGCTTAATAAACCTAATATACTCAAAATCATAAAAAATCATCATAAAAATGTCATAATTACTTCAGACGTTAGTAGACAGGCACCTCCACTATAAAACACTAGACATATAGCTTCTTGTTGAGAGCTATTAGTCTTTCCGATAAAATACACGTATATATGTTTAATATGAAAAATAGGATGTATATGAAGTTTTTCTGTCATGGACAATATTTTAATGTTTACTTTCATGTAACTGAGAACTATTTTGGATATATTTGAGATCTATTTGATGTATTATTGTCTCTATACCTTCAATTTTTGAGATGATGTATTGATGTATGTATCCTTATAAAGGATCCTGGCCAACTGGGATCAAATGTTGTCTATTTAAATCAATCTGTTGTTAAGAGTTAAGTGTTAAGTAAGTTAAGTGTACAGGCACTATTTGTTTCATTGGCGCAAAAAAAAACTCAAAACATTTAAACTAGAAATTGTATTTCATTTTAACTAGAGATTAAAGATAAATTATATTAAGAACTACATTATAAAAATATTTTTTTTACGGCAAAGCTGATGAAAAGATGAACCTGACCCCACGTTTGCAGGCAGCATATTCATATTCATGTGTTCATTCAGGTGGTAACTAAATCTCCTGTTCACACTGTGTGTTGTATGTCAAAGTAATGACACCCAGATGTGGCTGATCCATTAGTAAATGATGCAGTACTTAAAAATATTTAGTATTGCTTCCTACCACCACATGTCTGACACAAAACTGAACCAGCAGATATAAATTTGAACCATCACATATAACCTGTTTATTTTGTTTCTCTAAAAACTTCTTCGATGTGATCTGAATCACGAAGAGTCAGCTTCCACATGTTGCTAGTGATGTGTAAAATCCAATCTTTCATGCAGTCCTGCTGTATCCTGACATGCATCTCGTGCTGCTCCTGAAAATTGGAGGAATTTTCCTGCCGTCTCATATTATGACCAGATTTTTGATTGCGTCTCAGCACACCGCCTGTTGCTGAGAGCATCCCTCATTTAAATTGCCCTAATGGATCATCGCCTTACAGCTACTGCACTGCTCCCCGATCTGTCTCTGCATCTATCAGCTTCACGGGAAATTTCCTCCACTGCAGACAGACGCGGGGAAAGACACACCCATACAACATAATACCCTGCAGTGAAGAGGAAGAGAGAGAGAGAGAGAGAGAGAGGCAGGGTCTGCATGAGAGTGAGTGAACGAATGAAAGATAAAAGTATGGGTCTGAGAAGATGAAAAAGCGATAGTGACATAGTGAAGACACACATGAATAAAAAAGAAAATGAAGGATGGGTGAGGTTGAGTAATCTTGCAAACTGAAGATTAGACTGTTGCTGCAGTGGGTTTGTGTCTCTGAATGTGCTTGTGCATGTTTGTGTAAATGATGATTTCAGTATTTGCTGTGTTTGTTCACTTAAACTATGCCGTGACAGTGGAGGGATATAATGTAAACAGAGACCATCAATCCACCAATCCAAACTGCTGAATACTGCCGTTTAGCAGCCCATGCCTCGATGGATGTTGTAGTTTCATTGCCTCTCCTGGTTTAATGGCTGTAGTCCTTCAGTACTTTATGCTGCTGTTTGCTCAGCTCTTAAAGAACTCAGCTGAAAGTTCACTCAGCGTGAGCTTAAGGTATAAGTTAAAGTGATAATCAATAAGGTAGGTTATATTTCCACTTTGGCACTTGTTAAGTCACTTTCATAAAAATAAAAAAACATTCTGAAGTGGCACTTTTTCTTTGTTGTTTTCCACCAATTGTTTTTTCACTGTAGCTGACCTGTTTCCTTTCTTCCTTTAGACATTTTAAAACTGTGTTTTAATTCAGTAAACGATAAGCTCCCAATCACTTTCCTTTAAGTCTGAAGTCTCAAGACTAAATATCCATGATGAGATCATCAGGATTATTTTCTCAGACTTTGGAAACCTCCCTCCAAAGCCACAGATGACATTATACAATTGTTTTCACAGGCTGAGTAGTACTAACCATAACAACAACCATTGAGCCAGAAATCCCAATAGTAGGATCCTGACTCTTGAACTCACCTACAATGACAGCAGCTGATGCTAACGTTATCAGTTAAACGTGCACAACACATTGCAATCAGAATCGAATCAGCCCTAACACATCTGCAGACGGCTCTTTCTGCTGTCTCAAGCAAAATTGGCAAAAAACTACAGATGACCCCTTTCTGCCAGCTCCACGTGCTTAATTTGCATACAAATTGCATCCAATCACAAAGCGAGCAGAATTGGCAAAACGAGAATGCTGCGATTAATAGCAAGTAGTAAGTGGCAGGGCTTGTGGTCGGATGTCACACTCTTGTGCACATGCATATGTGTGTTTGTGTGTTTCTGTACAGTATTTCTGAGTGTGAGTGTAGGCGTTGTGTGCACGTGTGCGATCAATAAGTGCTCGGAGCTACAGCGGCAGGTAATCAGAGTGATTTATCTGTCAGAGAATCAATCAACAGCATATTGAGCTCTATAAAATGCCCCCATACATAATAACACACACACACACAGTCTCTCTCTCTAGGCGCCACCTGGGCCAGTGCTGTATGTATGTGTGTGCAGCATTTAATGCAATAATGCTTCACACACACACACACACACACACACACACACACACCCACTACTCGTAGGAACTCAGCTGAGTCCATACTGATGTGTGTTGTGTGTGAATGCATTTGAGCTCTGCCGGTGTGCATGCATCCATGTGCAAGTGTGTGTTTGTGTGACTCAGCTGCATTCTTCACTTTCCATTAGATTTCTCATGCATCTCTAATGCAGCCAACATGCATCCATATCAGCACTGCCGGTGCAGCAGCAGGAATACAGACAAATATGGAAGTACATACGAGATTTACAAGTGCATGTATGCAACAGAGAAAAAGGGAAAAGGAATGTTACAGTAAAACATTCATCTTTCATATCGTCAGGTTGAAGGGAGACAGTCAGCATTACTTATCTGCACCAAAGAAGAACCACTCCTATCAATAATACCTTGCCTCCAGCCAGGTTTTAACATCAATATATCATAACGTATTCAGGATGTTGTCAAATCAAATATTGACAGAAATCTGATGGAAAACGGCCAATGCAAACAGTCCAAAAATGCCACAGAACGGAAAGGGCAGGCGGTGATGTCGTGTGTTCTTCACTTATTAATGATCTGTCTTATCATATTTATATAATTTTATATTTGAAGACTTTGATTTTAACAGTGATCATAATTTAATCATCTAAAATATTACTATTTTAAAAGGTTGCTCATAATTTCATAAAATCTGTAAACTCATTATAAGACGAGGGGGTTTACATGTCTATTGTTGTGCAAATTTCCGACTGCAGAAAACTTCGCGCTGGAATAATAAAATGAACTCTGTTTTCCATTTTACTGCTCATCAGCACTGCATGCAGCCAACTGAGCAGTTGTAAATTATGAATTGATTTTGCATGGTTGTGTGGACGTAGGGTTGTATTTATGGTGATTTATTTTAAAGAATAACAGAAGAGGAAGAGGGAAAAAAGAAGAATTTTACAGTTGAATTTCATCCCTCTTGGAAACGATCTCTCTCTCTGCAGGCTTTTCACTCTCAGGAAGTTGATACTAAATCACTCAAGACATGGAGGGAAAAAACAGATTCACAGGATTGGGTTTCTTTGGTTTGGGACAAAGGAAGATGAAAAGAGAGCAGGATGAGAATCAGTGTGTGTTGGGGTTTATCTGTTTTTTCTGGGTTTGTTACAAGGTTCTGTCTGCCACGAGGGAATTAATTAACTTAATCAGACTGAAACTCTTTCATGCTTCTCCAAAACCTGTGTGTGGCGTATAGCTGTGTTGTTGTGCATGTGTGTGTTTCTGGCATCCTCTCTTGTATTGTTTATTTGAAGCCAAGTGATATAGTGGGACACAGTGTGCTGTATGATGGTAAAAATAAACAAGAGAGTGCAGCCATAATGGTGTTAAACATTAAAGGTAGCTGTGAGACAAGGGATCTGATTGATTCAATTGCATGCCTAATGATCTCTTTTGTGGCAATCTAATATGATCCTTTAATTGATAAAGGCATTTTAATTGTACTGCTGGTGTAAAAGGCCTTATTTGCAATTTGGGAGCCAATAGTTTCCTGAACCCATCCACTAACCTGACAACTTACTTACTTTCCATTCATCTCAATGTCAAAACCCTGCGTTTTTCTATAACAACTATTTTATTATTTTTTGGGACTTTTTTGTAGTTTTTGATATTTTGCTAATTTTCTCAAATTTCCACGTGGGAGGTAAGCCAATTAAACATCTACAAAGGCTGTGAGACAGAATAGTCGTTGGTGGTCAAAGGGGGTGTAGTGCAGTAGACCAACACTGAAACAATTCAACACGACAAAATTAACAACATATCTCATTTCAGGACATTTTGAATAAAAAATGCCAAACATTTGGTGGATTGTTTTATCCTCAAATGTGAAGACTTTCCTCTGCCTTTAATGCTAATTCACTGCCTATGATATTGTGCTCATTTCCTTAATACATTCCTTTGAACTCTGTCTTCCCAACTGTACTTTTATACACAGATAATGATTATCGCTTCTGTTTCACCTCTCATTCTCCCATCCAATCTCACTGTTCACAATGAAGAGGGGGAAAATACTGTTTGTGTGTGAGAGAGAAACAGAGAGATCCCATTAACAACCATTAGAGTGAGTGCCAAAGACGCTATATGGCACTTAATGTTTCTTCTTCCTCCTCTGTTTTATATAAGCTGAGCTAATGATGGAGGGGAAGAGGAGAAAAGTGACAGAGAGAAGATAAGGAGGCATGATGACAGAGAGAAAGAGCTTCGACTGCGAAATGAGAAAATGGATTTTAATTTTTAAGCAACTATTCTTTCTCAATTTGGGGGCAATTATGGAACCAAAGTGTATTTGTCATTACATCAGGCTTGGAGTGGAAAAGCAGAAGAGGAATCAGCCAAATGATTTTGCTCATTTCTGACTGTTTTCATGCTCAGAAGTGGAGCTCATCTCCCATTGATTCGTCTTCTTCTCCTCCCACTGCTCCCCATCGCTCCCCTAATACCTCTCCATCTTCATGTCCGCCCCCATCCCCCTCTCCCATGCACTTTCATTTCTCTCTTACTCTGCTACACTCTTTTTTTTTTCTCCAGCACATATTGCTTGTCTTGCTTTTGTTTTCACGGCTCGCTACCTCTTCTTCTATCTCTTCGCCTTAATCGTACTGTCTCTCCTTTTCCCAATGGTCCAGTTTCCCATAGTGTCAGTAGCAGTCCTAATGGTACTCTCCCTCTTTTTCTGTCCTCTTTTTATCCCTCTGATCCCTCTCTTTCATCATATCTCTCTCCCCCACTCACAGTCACTTTATCTATCCATCTCTCCATCCGTTGTTATTTATTATTCATGAATCTGGTTCGGAGAGAAAAAAGAATAAAGATGCATCTGCAGCTTCAAGAGGACCCTTTTGCCAGCATATGTGTGTGTGTGTGTGTGTGTGTGTGTCTGGCTACCGCTGGGCTCTGCATTGGCTCAAAGAAGCAGCTTCAGACTGATCGTGCTGCTGTGTGCTTGGCAGAACATGACTGTTGAAAATGTTGTACGAATGTGATGAAGATGCTCAGCCAGTTTGGTACAAAGCAGAATCATTTGGGAACGTTTTACACAGCAAGAAAACGTAATACTCGCACTGAGTATTAAATAATCCAAATAGTATGCTGAATGTTATATTGAGGCTGATACAAAGGAGGTACAACACTAAATATTAGAGTGCAACATAAATAAAACTGCACGTACGTTTGACAAGCAAGATTAGAACTGCAATAAACTTTTATGAAATATACGCTTTAATTAATGGTTGAATACCAGGGATTTATTTTTCTGTTTAAATACATTTCTGTCTGTCTGCCTCTTATCTCTGACTGAAAGACAAACTGGCTGGGTGTTTGGGTGTCTGGGGCTCTGGAGAGATTATAAAACTTGTAGAGCCTGTGTAGTTCAGTTAGAATTTGCATCAGCTAAATTAAAATCCTAAAGAAAATGAAAAGCAATACTGACATTACATAAACAAATCCCCATACAAACTTTTCATTAATTAAGTTGACTTTTAACTTGGGCTTTCTGCTTTCATGACAGTCTACACATTTTTACGCAAACTATATGCAAGGGTGGAGGAAATATACAGATACTGTACAAGTAGTATAAATATAGCAATACTGTACTATTGTCAACAAAACGTAGTTAAAAGTAACAAAAGTACATGTAAAAATAGCTCCTCCAAGTGTTATTCTATCATATTTTATATATATATATATATATCAAATCATAAAACAGCAATTAAAAAGGTGCGTTTGATCATTTGCGAGATGTTAAATATTCAATATTGACCTTAGCTATATAAATAAACACTCTATACCCATGCTTACATCCTGCTGTGCCCGAGGCTGTTCCTGTCCTCTAATACAAACTGACACCCACACACCCACCCACACGCACAAGTCCAACTACTTTAAATGAACTCACTCTTATTCATTAAGAAACAAACGGTTTGCCAACATGATTTGCATTGAGAGACCTGCTTAATCAATCTGATTGAGAACCACTTCTTCTGCAGATTGAGCAGAGCTGGGAGAGTGTTAGACACTTGGCAGGAACCCTCCTTTTCAAAAGTTTCTTGCTTTAGTTTCACAATGTCAGCAACATTGAACAAAATGCTTTCAAGCCTTTTTTTGGGTTAATGTAGTTTTAATTTAAATTAATTAATTTTGTTTATTAGATCAATTTGTCCAGCTGTGTGTCTGTCAGCACATTCATTTGATCCTTTTTTTCTGAAAATCCACATGAGTAGCGCCTGCTTTATCATACCTTTTAAGTATTGTGTCCACTCTTGAGGCCGTTTGAAGCTGCTTCAAAGAGGCTCCTAATCATTCTGAATTAAATCCATTCAAAGTGCCACATGAAACTGCTTTTCAGTGGTTAAAAATAGTCCTCATTTACAATCAGTGTTAGTAATAGAATAAACAAGCCTTTGAAATGTGTGAAAACTACCTAATTTTCCACCCACATTTAGTTGTGTAAACCAAATCTAGTCCACATCAATGAACCGTAATTTAGTTATTTAACTAGATAATGAACGAAGCAAAGATAAGATGTACTGTAACTGCTTTGTTGCACAGGCATAAGAGCAAAGCCTCATCACCACACTGAAACGATCTTCCTTTGCTGGTGTCTAACCCTATTGGAGAGAGTCGTGGAGAAATAATTTTACAAAACAAACTCACACACGAAAATACCCAGGATGCCTTTCAATATATGTTCGATATAACTTATTTTCCACATGTTAAGGCATATTCCGGCCTCTAACAGCATGTGTACCGATATTTGTAATCCAAATGTTCTCGGTCCACTGGTCCACGTAATTGTTTGTCCCCAGGTCGGTTACTTTGAGATATCTCACAGAATGCTTTTTGGCCAACTGTGCCTATCCCAGTGTTGTGTAAATGTTGAGTCAAATTGTAATGCTCATTCCTGCTTCTCTGAAACAGCCAGACAAAGGATAAAATGCTTTACTACTGGATTTGGAGATGAAACTGACCGTCTTTAAATGGTCCAAGTGGGTCTGAAAACCCCACCGATCATCTACAAAACTTATTATCTATTCCAAAGAGCTTTATCATTCCCCGGATCTATTCTATGGGTTGCTGATTAGGTTCTGAGCTTACAGAATATTTCAATTTTTACACCACTGACTGAAAGTACTGTGCCGCTGCAGGTGACCAATGAGCGCTGTGCTTTTTGGTGCTGAACCAGTCTTAAATTTCAGGTAGGAACCGTTAGCTGTTAATCTCAAAGTGGTTGCTGAAGGCCAAGTCTGCCTTCTGTTCCTGTGATAACTCAGATGAAACGCCGTGAAAACAGATGGCAGCACTGGGGAAGGCAGACCTGGCCATTTTGGACACTGTGTTGTTTAATTTGAGTTTTCTCTGGATCCTCGTCCCAACCAGGCGGGTCCACATTTTTGTGGTCTTACTCGTGTTTCTATGTGTATTTCTTCCATTTTCTTTTTTTTACTTTTACTTTGTGACTTACAAACATTTTTCTCTTTGTTTCATATTTAGTCTCTGGTTCTTCTAACTTCGTCTTTCTATTTTCTTCCTCTTTGTAACTTCTTTTTTTTAAATTATCCTTGGTACACAGGTGTCCCTTTTGTGGTATGCAGAGCCCAAAATATGTCTGGTTTTCAGTGGGAGAAAATGAATACAGTATTTCCCCACACTTTCTTCAGAAGAAAAAGAGCTGCTAGTAGGTTTTATTAATTCTCATAACACTAATCCTAACCCCACAAAAAATAATCATTCATTGCCTTTACACCATGGTAACAAGTCAGTCTGTGAATGACTGATCATTTTCTCAAGCGAGTCCTCTGACAGTCTGCTTTTTCAAATGGTGGCATGATTTTCAATTTGGCAGGAAGCACTTGACATGTTGTGGCACCGACTGCAGAGAGACTTTAACTATTTGAGGGCATGTTTGGAAGCTTATTCACATTTAATTTTGCACAGAGCGAGGAGGAATAGATGAAGACAGCGGGAGAAGGTGGAGTGTCTGCTGGGGCTCCCATGATGCCTCTCGGTTCCTCGTAAACACACTGCTTACAGCTAGGTGAGGCAGCTGCTATAAATAGCTCTTTCTGTACCCACCACACCCACCCACCATGCTGCACACACAAACACACACACACTCATGCATAAATGTATGCAGTGGCACATGCATTGCAAGCAGCCGCACTCATACATAAACAAACACAGGTAGTCACACACACCACCACACTGACATGCTTTCCTCTCTTTTCCCTTCATCTATTTATCCCTTCCCCCTCTGGATGTCTCTCCATTATGCTTTCTATCTCCCTCCATCTCCTCTTGGCAGCACTGCTCCTTCTCCTACTTATCATATGCTCTGTAACAGATGGTGGATATGATAATTACCAAACACACTAAACAGTAAGAAAATGAAAAATCCTGAGTGAGCCCCTCACTGTCTCCCTCTCTCACACATATGCTTTTGCCACCTCTGACAAGTCTGACAACTCTTTCTAGGAGAGAAAACGAAAGGCAGAAATCATGTCTCAGATTTCTTGGGAAGGGTTAAGGTAATAGAAACATGCATGCACCTTTGTACACTTTCAAAGAATAGAGATACGTTATATTGTTTTCCAGAATCACAGAATAGCAGCACCAACTCTTTTTCACCGAGAGCGCCGAAACCAAATCCTGCTCCTCATTACAAAACAGAATAATACATCGTCTCCTGCCCTCTTTTCCTTCATCCCCTCCTTTCCCCCATCTCTCCCTATGTGCTCATTCTCTTTTTCTCTGCTTCCCCTACTGTAATAAATGCCCTTTGGTTGTCATGCTCCCGCAGTAGTACTTAGAGGGTTATGGGTTACAGGTATTATAGCTAAAAATGGTGATATAACAGGTGCAAACTGCAGCCATGTATTGTAGGTATTACAAAAGGTATCCACATGCAGCTCCAGTTTTTTGGGATCATCATTACAAACGTTTAGATCTACTGAGATTTATTTATTATTCATTTTTGTTCTAAATTACCAAGCATGACAGGCTGAATGTAGGAAACATTGGTTATGTGAGCAATTTAAATACGTCAAGTTGGGCTTTTGGAAACTTACAAAAACATTAACTGAAAAATTATTGACAGAGATAAATAACATACAAGAAGGTGTCCTAAAAAACAGACTAACAACAAATAAGGTTTTTTATTAATACTGTAAGTATTACTCTGGTTAACACCAATACAATATATAATGTGCCATGATTTAGAAGTGTTCAAACAGTTGGCTGGATCTTTGTTTAAGGTGATTTGATGTATGCTTTAAATGGACCCCTGCTAACCAATCAGAAACAAGTGTTGCGTGAGTTACTACAGTGACTCCATGTTCACCACAGAACTGGCATAAAGTACCTACTAATGCATGGTTAGCAATGCATTATGGGACATATCTACAGTCAGACCATATATTTCAGTTCGCCTGGCTGAATGTGCTCGTTAGAATAAGATATGAATACTGTAAAAAACATGTTTATTTAAACAGGGAGGGTAAAGTACTGACAGTCTTCTGCCATGTATAAATTACTTTCATTAAAACTGTGTAGCGGAGAGTTTTAGTACCACTTTTTTTCATACAAAAAACACTTCGTCAGAGAATTATTTCCTGCTACCATTTGTGTGAATTAAAGAAGCTGTGTTACCGCTCCAGCACCCCTGCCTCAGTTGATGGAGTGCGAACCTGTCTGCACACTTAAGATGGTAGACGCTCTATATCATCATTGCAACATATAATAATGACTCCTGTTAGCCTCAAGGTGTGAATCTGCCCCAAAACCCATTATTCACACCTACTCCTCTTTTGTCCTCTTTTTGCCTTCTTCCTTTTCTCTTCTGAGTCTCTCTATCTCTACCTCCTTAATTTTCTCTCCTGAAGCTGTATAACAATTAATGAGGCTATATTTCATAATTAAGGCAAAAAAAAAGCTCTCTCATCTCTGCTCTCAAATTTTAATGAAGCTCTCATGGAGTGAAACACACTGTCTGAAAAGACAGATGATTTTTTTAATTGCTTCTACATGGACATATCTGACGTGACACCTCTGGTTTTGGTTGAGCTGATTAGTCACTAATGCACTCTTGCCTCTCCCATATGCTGGAGCTTCATGTCACAAGTGCAGCAAAGGTAATGCTCATATCTGTATGCCCCCAGGTGAGGTTTTACCTGTCAGACCTCTAGACTCTTGCCTCCTCGCATCCTTGCTTTCTCTCCTCCTCCTTTCCCCATTCTGTCCAATTCCTCTTCTCTCCCATCTAACTATATCCCATTTCATCCCTCACCTTCCTCTCCTCAGGTTGTATAGCTATATTTCATAATTACAGCAAAAACAATTACTCTTTTTTTGTGTCAGTCCCAAGGTGTGATCACGTCTCCCCTTCCCCCTGCACACAGGAGAAATGGTCGAGGTTGGGATGAGTGGGTGTGTGTGGTCCTCGGGTTCCTGTTTTGCCAAAGGCTGCCTGGCCTATAAATCCATCGCTGTAATTCTTTTCTATTCATAAACACGCATCCATCTTAATACACACACAAACATATTTAATGTGCACACTGCAGCACCTGACGAATGGGACCATGTGAGCATTTATGACAGAGAGGAAGAGAGGCAGTCGAGTACACAACCACACAAACAAGGAACATATCCATTACTGCTCTTTGTCAATGTGTGTGTGCTTATGAGGAAATGGCACAGAAGAACTATTTACACCCACACAAGCAGTGGAAAAGAATCAATTACCTAAAAAACTGCTTGCTTACTGCAGTGCATATGCATAATGCACCATCACTACCTTTAACCTTTAATGTAAATTTGTATGATTCGTGTGACTGTGAAATTGAAATGACAAGCACAAATCGCAACATTATCTGTGCAGATTTTCTGCTTTTTTCTCTTTTATATGGTAGTGAACTGAATATATTTGGGTGTTGGACTAGAACTGCAACAATTAGTCAATAAATCAATATGTTGATCCATACATAATTAATCGGCAACTATTTTTCTGATCGATAAAAAGTAAAAAGTCATTATTCAAACAAAAATGCCATAAATTCATTACTTCCACCTGTTAAATTGTTGATTTTTTCTTAATTCTTATGTGCATTTCTTACAAAGTAAATATTAACTAGATAAATCTATTCACAAATGCATTATGCAACAAAGGCAAAAGAAAATAAGGCTAGTTGAAAAAGACATCTTAACTTATCCTGTGGGTCCAGTCTAACATTACAGCAATCGTCCAGACTCTCACAGCATCATCAAATAGCATCCAGTCTTCTCCCCCTCTGCCTTCTCATCTCCATCATCTGCTCAGTGAATTTATGTTTCCTGTTACTTGTGATCTTTGATCTGTTATCTGCTTAGGCCCTGGCGTTGATATCAAGAAATGACACTCAAATCCTATTTCATCTGGGCTCACCCAGGCTCAAATGGCCATCAAATCTTATTTTCTCATCCCCCGCTGGCCTCTAACTGAGTTAACCAGCCTACTACCAGGAACAAGAAGGGTTTTCCAAAACCTTAACCCTCAACAGAATACTGAAAACAAAGCGGAAGGTACTTGAATATGAACATCATCGGCGACCTGAAATAACCTTGGATTTATTTGATTGTCTTAACCTATTTAACATTGTCCTTATACTGTATTGTTGCTTAAAGAAAGCCAAGTCACTCAAGTGGCACTGTAAAAATGTAGCAATAAAAATGGAAAATCAACCAGCTTTTCCTACACTTCTTCACAAAGTAAGCTTTTGGAGAGTGGAGCTCTCATTTTACAAAGCTGTATTAGACATTAAAATCAGGTCCTGCCCACTGACTCACTGCCGCCCTATTTCATTGGACTTGTTGCTTTTCTCACATGGATGCAAGACATTAAAATCCTTCTGCATTACTATAAATGGAACGGACCTGGAGATGCATGTTTCCCGAGGGCCTGAGGTGCGGTGTTATCACTTACTGGCACAGTGGATCCTGCCCCCTCGGTCACATTTAGAGATGCTCCTTAAATCTTGTTTCACCCTCATGGTTGATGATAACTGGGTTTGTTCCTTCCAGGGACACTTGGAGAGTTCCTGGAAAGACACAACGGTGTTGTTTCATCACTGTTACAATGCTCTGATGTATTATTTTGTTCTAATGTGTCGTTTCAAGATATAACTCATTAATATTCCACACAAGACTTGGTTTTAAATGAAACAGCTCTCGAGCACAAAGTCTTGCATCCACATTCTGCTCAGTAGCTGTAAGGTTGCTTCACTTGAGGACAGCGGTTCAGAGAGTAAACGTCCTCCATCATCACACTATAAAAAATGCCATCCGGATTTGACTGAGTAAACTCTGACAAAAATACTTGCAGAGAAGGAACGGTCGATTGAACAGGGCTGTCTTTGTCTTTGCATGCCATCGAGGCCACTGAGCAGAAAAGTTAGTTTCCTGCTTTGACATGCAGCCACAGTGGACTGTTGTTGTTGTTGGGGCCACTCGGCATAGTAATTACTGAGGGGAACCCCAAAGTACAAAGTACAGAGAATAGGAGACAGAGAGAGAGAGAGAGAAATTGCAGGAGAGTGTAGCCAGGATGGCAAACTGTTTCCTGGTGCTGCTGAACCCAATCACCTTCATAGAAATACACTGCTTAGAGTAGATCATAACCCTAATTTAGTAAAGGTATAGAAGGTGCATCCACTATATTTTCTGTATTCAAGAAATACAGAATTTCTAGTAGTTTGAAACAACATTATCTTATTGTTATTTTTCCATGTATAATGTACCTCTAATGTATCTATCCGCCGACTGACAGCAGTTTATGCAGCACGTTAATGCTTCTTATGTGTCTTGTTATGTTTTCTGTTGTGACAAAGAGCTCATGAAGAGAAAACATATCATTAGTATTATTACACTGCAAATCAACCACAGAAAAGAGATGTCTTGTACAGCAATATTCCTGGAGGTATGATATAAATATACATCACATAAATATATGCCACTTACACCGATGGTTTATAAGATTGCTTGTGAAAGCATCCTCAAAATGGAATTTATTTATTTATGTTTTGCAGCAGCACCTGACAAAACAAAGTACTTAATCAAACTTATAGAAACAAACCATATTAAAATCCAATATAACCATAAAGCAGTGCTGCTCATTTATTTGTAACATTTCCCATAGTGGCCTAACATACATAGAAATATCATCAAACACTACTTCCTACTGCTATATATGGATGACCTTTGGTTGTTTTAATCAGAGATCAGATAAATGGACCAACAGGAGAAACTAATATTGCAGAAAACATTTGAACAGGGCAGGTACAGCTACTGTGTATATTCTGTGAGCTCTATTTCTATGTTTTTCCTGCTCTTCTTCTCCTGGCTTTGTGTCGAGTCCAATAATGACCACATTGTTTTGGTGCCACAGGCATCACTGGTGGCTAAATGCTCGATTTACTCTCACAAACACACAAACACCCACAAGCCTGAAAAGCATCCGATCATAGCTAAGAAAGGCTTGTACCTTTGTTTGTGTGTGTGTGTGTGTGTGTGTGTGTGTGTGTGTGTGTGTGTTTGAGTGTGGTTCATGAGCAGTTGAGAGAGAGGACAGAGATTAAGGAAGTTTACCAGAACTTGTCCGCTCGTTTAAGAAGCCTTCATGTCTGCTGATGTGTTACTGTAGCTCGTCTGTTTGTGCGAATGTGTGTGTGTTTGTGACTGTGTGTGTGAGAGAGGTAGAGAAAAAGTTGGCCAAGGCAGTGGAAAATGTGCGGGCCAGAGACGATGACGTTGGCAGACTGGAGAAGAACAAACTACTTCCTGAAAATCTATTCAACGCTTTGACTACACACTCACTCCAACAGACCTTCTCTTCCTCTCTCTCTCTCTCTGCGCTCTTCTCTCATTGGCTCCAGCTAAGACTCTTTTTAACTCGTTGTCGGTCATATGGCAGTTTAAAGTATCGAAAAAAACAATATTAAATGGTTCAAATCTCATCTGCTTCTCTTGGGTAAACCTCAATTTATTATCATGGTATATTAACATAAACCTACTTCTTTAGCCTGGCTTTTGATAAGTTATATAAAACTTTCTTAATAATGAATCTTGTTGTATTCATGTTTCAAAATGTCACCATGAGAAAAGATGTTTTACACTGTGGCAACACTCTGTGGCTTACTTTCCCTTCGAGCTGTCACAAAGATTATTATATTCATGCTGCACGATGCACATAACACACATCCTTATCATTTGCGTGCTGGTATAATTGCCCATCCTTCTCAAACCAGATGCTCAGGACCCTGCAGCAGCATAAACACAAGGACACACCCACTAGAAAAACACACACACACACACACACACACACACACGGTCAGGTAATTAACAGTCTACAGATCTAAGATAGGTTTAATCTAATCAAACCACCCAGCTTCAACTCCCCCGATGGGTTTGCACAACATTTTACACACACAAACATGCACACTTTTTCTTTTTTATCCTTCATCCACTTCTTCGCTCCATTCATCTCAATTAACCACGGATTTGCAATTAACACACACCTGTTTTTCAAAAGAATCTATAATGTGATCATCTACTTCGAGGGTTTTTGACAGATCACAGTTAACATGTTTTTATTTGTAATCACATTATCATCTTCCTGCAGGGTGTAGTCTATTCCTCCTCAGATTTTATAACTGAACATTATTGTTTGTTTTTGCTTTGGGCAAAACTTTGGTTTCAGATGGTTTGTTTTGGATCATTTGTTGAAATCACACTGGAAAACTTAAATGAAAAGAACTTGATTGATCAAATTTATGATTAAATCAGTGAAAATGTAAGAAACACTACCTATAATTATGCAAGTTTAGAGCTCCTGCAGGACAGTATTAACTCTACTGTGGCTCATATTCACAGATTTTCAAAAGTAACATCCAGGCATCCAAATTTATTGGCCTTCAGTTACAGAACTGCTTGTGAATCACTGCTCAGTACTCAAACAGAAAAAATGGCTGCTGATTCTGTGTCATATCCCTAACAGACTGCAGTGCAGATACATTATTTTGCTTGGTTTTAATAAAAAAAAAACTCCTATTAAAGTATACATTTGAAGTTCACCTCGAGCAGATTTGCCTGATAAACCAAACAAGTGTAACTGCAAACGTGTCCTTGTTTTTAATGGACACAAGTAATAAAAAAAAAAAACAGCTAAGAGTCTTCAAAGAGAGTCCATTAGTGTTTTTCTATAAGCAGGAAAGTCAAATTAATTAGTCTTCACTGTGCTGTAAACTCCAACTTAGTCGTGATGGCACACAATGAAACACTCCAATTCAATTTCAGGGTTTTGTGAGAAGACCATTAGACGGATTCTGACGCAGAAATATATTTTTCTGTCTTGGTTATCACGCCTATTCGAGTCTAATCTAGTATCACCAATATAACATCAAAATCAAGACTGCTGTTTGTTAGTCAGGTAGGGTTATATTTGTATAAATCATGTCAGACTATACGTGAGCGTTTTAGAGTATATGATTAAAGCACAGTGGCCATGTCCGAATCATCTTCATATGACAGTAGGTTGCTTTAGTATTACGGTTAATATTACAATATTTTATTTTGGAGTAACACATTGAAGCAGCTCTACACAGTTTGAACTGAATACGGAGACCTGTATGGAAATACGAACTGTAAAATTTAAGAATAAAAAATGCGATGACATTAGCACAGACAAACAACAAGCAATGCAAGCTACCTGTTCTCACCGTGTAAGTTCCTACACAGTCCAAGTAGATCTGGGTCCTCTCAATGTGCTCAATTCAGTCCTACACTTCACGTTATTACACTCCAGCAGCCAAAAATTTCGTCATTAGAGAGATTTTTCATGCTGCTGCAGTTCCTGTTATTATTTCTAGCGGTGACATGGTTTATTCATCTGTTAAGTTTCAGCGTGTGTGTGACTTTGTGTGTTGCGCTGAGAGTAGACAGCTGCAGTCGTCTAAGAAATAACTTCTGCCTGAGGGCCGCCTCCTGCCTCTTACCGAGAGGGAGAGATTGAGAGCACTGTGGATGGAGGGAGGAACGAGTGCAAGATGATGGAAAGAGGGACAACATTTCGACTTGGTTTAGCCCTCAGGACACTGAACTGAACAACAACACAGAAACCCATCCACTCCAAAACACACACACACACAGAGTCATACAAAGAGTAACACGGGGACAAGTGGTTCCTTCGTCGCTCTTGGACAAATTTTCTGGCTCATTGATTCCTTTTAGAAATGGCGGGCAGCAGCCGTTACAAGGGTCTGCCTGTAGCTAGAATGTCAGTGAGACCTATAAAGTCATAAAAGTCTATTTATTGTCCTATTTCTTTCGGCTCATGTCCATTTGCGCCTCATATAACCTGGTAATTGTGTCCGTGAACATCCCTGTATCTCAAGCAGGTCCACCTTCAAGGAGCTGACCAAACAGTGATTTTCCCAGAAACTCCTTCGTGAGTTTTGTTATTTTGCAGCAGTTTAGTTTCACCAGGAGTCATTTAACAAGGTCCACACATGAGACACACAGTCAGCCTTCAGTAACAGCTTGAACAAGCAACATGTGGATTTGAGGTTTCTCTGGGACAAAGATGCTAAAAGGCATTTGCATGGGTTCATTTGTGACTGTTGTCAACTGCTTAATTTGCCTGGGTCCAGACTCTTGAATCCGCCCACCGAGTTGACTGCTTCTGGTCTGCCATCGTGGCATGACACTAACCATTTGCCAATCAGCACCACGGGAGGGACAAACGCTGTTGTGAAGCTGGGTGTCGAAACCAAGGAGGAGTAATAATAACAATGGCAACTGCTATAGACAAGATAGACACTGCTATCATTCATTCAAACTTTATTTAAATCTCAAGGGAATCATTGAGCGCATACCGTCAATTTCTATTTTCCATTTCCCTTATCCCTTGCTTATTTTCTTCCCTGTATCCTTATTGTCTACAACTTCCTTCATACAAGACAGCAGTTCAAAAACTCAAAATCAGGTTATTCCAGTCTATCTTTCTTCCTGGCTATTTGATCCATCTGGGGAATTGGGCACATACCTACCTATAATAAACAGATCACTTTAGATTTCATGCTACATTAACAATATGGTAGCCCGTGTTTAACAACTTACTCTTTTCTGTATGTGCTGCAGAATGTGAACCAGATCTCCTGTAACATTTTCACTCTCCAAAAGCAGTCCCATTGGATGCCGATATCAGAGAGCGACTGAGACGGAGGGGGGGTGAGGGATAAGAAGAGAGAAACACATGAGATCAAATACTTATTTTTTCCATTTGGGCTTTGTAAAAATTTGATGGGGATATGTAGCCTATTTCAACTTAGAGGTAGGAGACTTCGACGTGTGATCTGAATACTGATGGAGTACGTGATGAACCACCACTGAGAAGAAGGGCTTGAATGCTACCAGATGTTTGGTTATAATCCTGCTGGCAAGAACTATGAAGTCCCTACGCGTGAGTGTCTGGGTCACGACACCAGACACCTGTACATGTACAAAGAAATCCAAGTTGTCAAATATGACAGAACAGGCTGGTATGGTGGGTTGGAGGGTAGGATTTGGGTTGTCATTGCTGTTTTACGCTCTTCACAGAGAGCAGGTGGTGGAGTAGGGTGAGGAGGAGATGATGGGATGGTTGGTATTAAGTCGTCCTCATACAACCTCACTCATCTATTTTCAGGTCAACTGTATAAATCAATGAGGGGAAACATGATGGGTAAACTACCCACCTCTGTATTTACAACTACAACCCTGGGCCATGTTTCAATGTGGTAACATTAATTCACCTTTGTTGTACTGCTACGAGGTTGAGACTCATAGCTTCTTTTTCCATGGCGTCTTTGTTGGCGTATCACGGTCCCTCTTCTCTTCTCGAGTCTTCCTTGTTTGCCTCCATAACATTAAGCTCTGATTGCCATTTCTTTATAATATATTTATATATGTTAATCACTGTTTGGTCAGCTCCTTGAAAGTGAACCTGCTTGAATATATAAATACATTTGCGAATCTTCAACCCTGACAAGTGGTTGAAAACATCTGACACAAATCTGCCCAGAATAGACACCGGGTCTGTATCGGAGAATTAACCAGACATCTTGGAAACGTTCACTTAATGGCCTCTCTTTCACGTTTGGGCTGCTGAATAATATTTTTTAACTTGTTATGACCCCCTTGATTAACACATTTATTTTACATAGACGGCATGTCTTCTCAATATCGCCCAACATCGTAGTTTCTCTTTATATTGCTCCGCTACACTCTTAAAACCCCGGCAAAACCAGTATGTTGTCATGGCTACGCATCAGCGTCGACTTAAAATTAAGTTAGATTCAGGCGGATATGTTAGTATGGTTAGAGAAAATCGAATCCCCTCTCCCCCATGGAAATCAGTTAGTCGAGGCAACGTCAGACTGAAGGTGGAAAGTGTAGGCAGCTACTTACGCAGATGAATTATTTAAAGTGTTAAAGTGGTAGATATAACTGATTTGCAGAAATATGTGGCACAAATGATTGGACTGACAAAAAGGCATGCACATAGATGTGCTATTGTATGTGTGTGTGTGTGTGTGTGTGTGTCACTATGCAACATCATGGCTTTATAAGGAGAGGAGCCGGTTTTATCTCAGTCAGTACCAAGAACAGATACAGCAGCAGAGTTGACTGAACAGTAAGCTGAACTGTCTGGAAAGATAAACACAGACGGTTAACATTATGCTCAGCTTCCTAGAGTCTTGTCGTCATCATGAGTCCTTTGTTCAGATTAAACAAATGATATAATGGTTAATTAATCAGCTTTATAGGGGCCTGTAGGTGGATTTTGTTACCTTTGGACAGATCCATGCTGGCTGTTTTCCTCCCCTGTATCTGGTCTTTATGGTAAGCTAAACTAACCTGCAGCAGGCTATAGATTCATATTTAAGCCAGATATCAGTAGTATCGGATGAATGTATTTTCCAAAATATTAAATAATACCGGTTAAGCATAATCAGATTCTTGACTTGGTTTCATAAGGTTTCTTTGTCATAAAACAGTTATATGATAGGTTGAAAAGCACTAAAAGGATCCTATTATACTGATATTTGGATGTCTTTCTTAAAACCCAGATGAAACTGGTGATTTTTAACAAAATGTCATATACTTTGCAGTTATATATCAAATGTACAGTGTTTCTTTACAGCAAAAAGTCTCATTCTGGGTTTGAGATGTCTAATTTTCCACTTTAAAAAGTAGCCGACTTGGATGGGCAGTGCTACAGTCAGTTACTTTATTTCATGTTATTATTGAAGATAATAACACATTTTAATATCGACAATGTCAGGTCCTGTAAGTAAGAGTTTTTACTTAACATTTATTTATAGGACATAACAAATGGATCACTTGATGCTGAAAATTAAACCCATGCATCATCGTCACAAAACCTTCAGAAAGAAAACTACAGCACCACAATGGGAGCAGTGTTGGTACAATCTGTTCAAACAAGTAATCACATTTTGTTCAGAAGATATGCTACCAGTCCTGTGCCAGGGACAGGACAGAGCAAAGGACGCACCATGTCCTTGTCAAATAACGATATCTAGGGTAATCTTTAAGAGGAACAAGTCAAACAGTTCATTGTTCAATGTCTCAAGCAGCAATTTATGTCTACGGCACATTCTGCTGACCAGTCACATGTGTGTAATGGATGTGATGATATTAACGTGGTTCAATGATATCAAATCTCAGAGCTCCGCCAGGATAGGTTTACTCTTTATATGATTATGTTTATAACATTACTAAAGATATTACACAGTGGAGGGGGCGACAGGAAGGGACTGACATGCAACACAGGAAGAGGACTCTAACCCACAATCCACACTGGTCGGACAATACAGAGGTAGAAAGGCAGCAGTGTGACATGGCACAGCTAAAGTCATGATTTCATTAAAGGCTACACAGGAAGGCAATAACTGATACAATATAGATCCGGGTGACTAGCAATCATCAACCTTAT
The DNA here is from genome assembly GCA_031216445.1 of Lateolabrax maculatus. Lineage (NCBI taxonomy): Eukaryota > Metazoa > Chordata > Actinopteri > Acropomatiformes > Lateolabracidae > Lateolabrax > Lateolabrax maculatus. The sequence continues at coordinate 4,835,737 of CM062215.1, read as the reverse complement.
GAATAACCACACAAACAGTAGCTGGTGCCTGTCAGAGATACAATCTACAGAGTATAAAAAACTGCATTTATTAAATATGATTTGACTGTAGTTTGCACTGAAAAGCATCCATGGAAAATTCTGTAGCTGCATTGACAACACGTGTGTTTCCACCAGCTTTCAAATGCAAAACAGGCAGCACAAGCCATTCCTAAACACTGCAACAGCCACAGTTATATTCAAGGCAAAAAGAGACAAATTAAGACAGATTAAGACAAAAAAATTATTTAAAAATGTCTGTTAAAAATGTGTAGTCTGGAGGGCTAGGCTGAGATAAGTGTGACCCCGTTACGAGGCCTGTGTAGACAAGCCGTTTTTGGTGTTGCCTGGAATTGTGATCAACTGTGATCTACCAAGAACTCACTGTTTTTTATCTATGCACAGAGAAAGAGACAAAATGCTTGAAAGGCTATACTCCTTCTCTTTTTCTGTGTATCTGTCATGCTTTCTCTCTCTCCCTCCATTAGGTGCTTCCTCGCCAGCTTATATGACATCTGTCACCACAAGCAAACCCTCTCTGAACAAAAGCATATCCTCCGAGACAGCGAGAAGGGATGTGAACTGAGTTAACCCTGCATTGTCAGCACGCAGGCGCAAGCTATAGAGCACTGGGTTCACACACACAAACACACACAAACACACACACATACATACACAGAAGAGATCAGAGTTGCAGAGCTGTCACGGGGGTCAGTCGGGAGACGTGTGATATCTTGACAGAGCTGAAGTGTTCACTGAAACAGAAGCACATGCAACACACTGCAGAGCCTCACAGTCTGTCCCCGTCCCTATGTGTGACCAAGAGTGTGTATGTGTGTATATTTAAAGGATGCGTGTGTCCCTTCTACTTGACGTTAAGTCTGCCTTTATTAGAACAGTCGGTCGTACTTTAACTGTATGTTCAGCCTTTTTCAGGCATTCAATTATACTGTAAGCATCAGGAAACTTACAACCTGTGTTAGTAAATGATATATACGTTAAGTGTCTGCTCCTTATTTTAAAATAGCTGATTTACTTCTGGAGACTCTAGTCTGTATCCATTCAAAGGGTGGTCATGGGTTTTTAAATTCTTGGCTCTAAAGGAAACTAAGATGGTTTTGTGCAGCTTTCTTTAGCTTCATTTTGTGATTTAAGTAAAAAATGTAATCCAAATGTTGCCACCATACTGTATATGGGTATACTATGGCACATACTGTATAGGGAAATACTGAAAGCATCACACGTAGACCTACATTTGTAAGACATCAAATACATCCAAAGAGCTTCCCCTTAATGAGCTCCCAGGACACACAACCTCATGCTACATGTTTCACTGGGATGAGAGACAGGTTTCGACATTAGGTTGTTTACCAATTACAATTTTGTGTGGAGAAGTTAGAGAAACATGCGCTGGTTTATCCTCATTTTGTTTCCTTTAATTAACTTTTAAAAAAGCGTTAGTGCTTTATTTTCTATGGGATGTTTTCCATGCATTATGTGAAGCACTTTGTGTACTTGTGTAAGTGTGCACAACGAATAAACGTGCCTGTCCTGTCCTACCAACTGTCACTACACGGTCATATGAGCTCACCTTGTGTCATGTCTTCAGGACTGTCGCCAGCTGGTGGGAAATGGCTGCTTCGCTCTGCGGCGGTTTCTAGTCACACGAAGAGGATGCACATCACAGTGTCACAGTCGTGCAGTTTAAAAGAGATGCAAAAACCTCACATCACTTGATACAAAGTTCAATATTAACACAAAAACAATGTATTAACCTCTTCCCCAACGGTATGTGTGATTTTAATTTCCGACACCTTTGTGAAGGTGGACATTATGCCTTGTCAAACACAGGTGTTGCTAATAAAACCTGATTAAAAACCCTGCATTAAATTCATGGTGCACATAAACCTAACACAGCTCATTAGTTTCACCTGTGGTTTTATTACTGTAACAACATTTACTCAGCACTGGACTTATTATAGTAAATAAGTGAGGTACTTGTAATTTGGTATTTCCATTTTCTGCTACTTAATTCTTCATACTTGTACTCCACATATGTATTAGTTACTGGTTACTTTTCAGATCAATATTTTAGATATAAAACACAATGAAATTAAAAAACACGACGCACTGTTATAAACTATCCAAGAATACATGAAATAGTTAAAATTAGCTCCACTTTGACTAGCTTTATAGCATTAAAATGCGTATATATCATATATTAATGCAATAATACAACTCACACCGGCTATTTTCAGCATAATGTACAAAAGTACATTTAGCTCAAGTGGTATTTCTACTTTTACCTGCGTAAAACCTCTGGACAAGTCAATTAAAACACCTGTCAGGTAGTCATTTACACAGCTCACCTAGCCATTCAGACTAACTTCTCTGCCGTTTAATCGGGCGAACCAATCACAAGCGTTTATCGAGTAGGAGGCGGGTTTAACACAATGACTGACAGAGACGAGCGCCATTCAGGTATCTTTTAAAATATCCAAGATGGCGGCTCCAAATACGGAATATTTACCGGGCGGCTACAGCGGCAATATTAAACGGACTGGACGGTAAATTTTCTCGAAAAGAAGAACAAACAACTGCAATTAAACTTTATGTTGATAAGAAATATGTGTTTTGCGAACTTCTGACCGGACGTAATGGCGTTTCGTCGCTCTGATTGGTTGTCTCCACCTGTCGTTAACGCCCCTTGGAAATCCAAAATGAACTTAAGATGTTCCCGGCTAACAGCTCACCTTTTCCTCAGGTAAAACTTTGCCACTAGTTGTTTTCTCTTCCCTCCCTTTCCTTTTCTCGCTGGCACCATTTTTTCGCTGTAGTTTCGCGGTGAAACGTCTCACAAACTTTAGTTTCGTCGGCACGTACGCGTACGTTTGACGTCAACGTGTGTACGTGCAGACTGAACCATCCGCTCCTCCCTGAGGGGGGTGCGGGGGTCCGCCAACGTGTATATTTGTACAAATTAATTAAATTAACCCGTTTAATCTGCTGATATTAGCAACATGTAAATATACTTGTGTTGTTGTTTTAATATTGATTATTTATTAATAGTAGAAGAAAGATTAAAGAGCAGATTCTATTTTCTCTATTTCATGTTTTCACCTGTAATTGTTTTAAATTGCCTGGTTTAATTGATTGATTTAAATGTTGAATTTCCTTCTCTGTTTGTCTAAAACTGTGCTTTTTTTTTTTTTTTTTTTTGGCAAGTGGATACTGAGCTGCTGAGTTTTTGCTCTCCAAAGTCTCCTCTTCTGACTCAGCAAGCAGTGCGTGGGAGGACGGAGACCGCATACAGTAGCCGCTTGAAACTCCCGGCTTTAAGCATAATGGATATTGGATTAGGCATCTCAGTGCCTCTTGGTAAACCAAAAACACCCACTGTGGCCCTAACAACTCAGAGACTCTGCAAGTGTTTTTCAAAGTTCATGTGAGGTGAAGTCATCCATCCATCCAACTATCTAAAGTTGCAGAACAAACCCTAGTTCACTGTCAAGTCAATCTATTTACCACCGGTATAAAAAAATAAGGGGAATACTGGTCTTATTTAAACACCACGGTGCTTATTGTGGCCCAGTGAGCACACACTGGTTCTACAGCAGGACTGATATCAACTGGCAGCCGAAAGCAGCTGGCTGATAACACTTGCCCTTGTTCTGCTGATAAAAGTGTGCCCACAGTTTGCCCCGCGGGTCGACCTCGCCAAGATGGCTGCATGGTTTTACTGTGGCTGTTACAGGTTAGAGGTTGATAAGGACTTCAGATATATATCCAAGGGTACTGCTATTTAGGTAAAGACTGATCACCCCTTTCCCATTAATAGAAAAATGATATAAACACATTTGGGGTTCATACAGTATGTTGTCATCATATTTTGAGGGAATGAGTCCCATTATCTACCAGTATCAGGCTGCAGGAAAGTGCTTTCTCTGAGGTCAATTTATTTGAAAAAGAGATTTAATCACAAACGAAACAAAAAAGGCATGAGAGATAAGGGGTATTTATTAACCCTGTGTTTATTGCATGGAAATGTAGAACGAACATTTAACAATTACACCAAAAATATTTCTATACAAAATGTAAACCCAGAAGGTAAAACACCACTGGCTCAGGTCTTTAAATGGTTCCACTGACCACAATATTTCTGTAATAAGGTTTGTGTCTATATATCTTGGATGTGGTTATGAGTGAACAGGTGTTCCTTTGGAGTTACCAATGTTATTTCTTGAAAAACAGCGAGAGAAAGCATTAAATGAAAATGAGGATGTGAGCCCATAATCCTCTTTATTTGTGTAGGGTTGTTTAATTAGCACAAAGCATTATGTTTTCCTATATTTTTCTCTAATTAAAAAAAAAACATTAAGATTTATCTCCCAACCACAACAGTGATTTTGTACTGAACTAAAAAGGTTGTGTTGGGGTTTTTATCGCTGTAGTATTAACCATAGGTAGTCAAACCAGTGACTATTCAGTTACAGGACACACACACACACACACAATAAATGAGGCCAGGAAACGTTTGTGGGACCTGACTCGAGCGCATTTTTATTGAACGTTTAACTGTTAAAAACATGTATAAAATTGGTCCTGTTTCAGAAACAAGGCACGCATAGTCATGTCAATGTTCAGTGTTCATGTCATTATTAGCATTATCATTTATCAACATCATCATCATCATCAGCATCATCATCAGCACGTTCCATCTCAGTATTTGTCTAATAGTAGTATCAAGCATTCCCTAATATAAAAACACGTTCCAATTTTTTAATTTTTTTTCCACAGAGGTTAAAATTTTTATTCCGAGCAGCAAGACAATATTCATGCAAAGACGGGAGTGGAGGAGAAGATGCGAGCTGATTGGACTGACGGGTCTTTAATAGTAGGTCTCCCGTTCCACCCAACCTGGACACACAGGGAGAGAAAACAAACAAACACGGGATTCAGAGGCAAGTTCTTCTGAAAAACAAGCAAAGAGACTGGGGGATGACAGAGAATGTTTAAAAGAGAGAAAGAGGAACAAGACCTAAGTTTCTCTCACCTAAGATGGAGATGAAAAACAAGAGAGAAACGAGCAGCAGAGGTGGAGAAAGAGGCAAAAGTGTGCAGAAAAACAACAGTGCAGAGGGAGAGCGAGAGGTAGGAAAATAGAAGAGAAGATAATAAAAGCTTGCATTCTAAACTCACCTCCTGGGCTGCGTCTGAGGATCAGCTTACGGATTTCATCATAGATAAAGATGAGCAGGGAGTAGGGGAAGGCGCAGAACCACCAGTTGGGCCTGGAAAACACACACGAAAAAAGAGTTGAGAAAATTGATCCGGTGCCTCGGGCCTGGATGAGCAACATGTGGTGGGACGAGTGAGCGCGGTTACAGGGGCAACTACTTGTGCTTATTGGTGGATGGTGAGACGAGTTTTTCTGGGGTTTACTCACTTGAGAGGGTACATTCTGAGGGCGACGTCCATGCCCGGGCAGTAAGAGAGGAAGGCAGCCAGAGCGGTCTCCTCGAACAGCCCAAAGATCAGGATCTTGTTCCTGAAACACACAGGGGAACCATTAGGACTTTGAGAAAATGAAAAATGAAAATAGCCAAATAGACAGAATAAACACAGAGGTTAACTAGAGTTCTTCCTAGAAAAGCACAACCGCGAGTACAATATGGAAAAGGAGGCATGACATTGAATATGGCAGCTGTTTCAGTAGCAGAGGAAAGACTTGGTGTATTTTCTGATGCAACATCCACAACTCAGACTTGAACAGTTCAGCAGGCGGAGGACGCCGGTGTTCTGGCGTTTTTGTACTCACTTCATGCCCTGTTGGAAGACAGAGTTCCTCCTGGTCTTACAGATGATCAGATCGGCCCACTGGACGATGACGATGCTGGCGAAGAAGGCTGTGTGGCAGGTGAACTCCACGATCTTCCTCTGCTCGTAAGTCTGACGGGGAACACAAACATCAGGAACAGTTAAAAACCCGGTGGTGATGGCCACGTCGTCGCCTTTATCTGTGGCGTGTCTCATAAATGTTACTGACCCACTGCTGTCCATAGCTGTCCTCCAGGTCATTACAGTATTTATTGTCCCAGGACACTCGGATGCCCAGCAGGGTGGAGGGCAGGAAGCCATTTTCAGCCAAGATCACAAAGTAGGTGAAGAAACCTGCCAGCGCCTGGATCATACCTGCAGGACAGGGACGTGATTTGATGAAGGCACTAAGTTAGGAAGTCTGACACCAAACTACATTTAAGTGGGTCACGGGATCATTCTGATAGTGTATAATCTTTTGATTGATAGAAATTTGTCTGCCTTTTGAGCAGTTTCACACTGAATGAATGAATGCAGTTAATTAGTCTATTTAGAATTTGAAAATAAACCAGGAATCAATAGATGATTAAGCAAACAAATTGGCCTTGTGGTAAGATGAATGAAAAAGTGGATGATTGAGTCAGTAAATTTGATTAGTCCGTCTTTTGGGGAATTCTGAGGACTAAACCATATGGCATTCAATGAATAACTGATTAAATACATAAAACAGGAATTAGAGGTTTAATCAAAAAGAAAATGATTTATGGGTCTTTAATAACGAAATATTGAAACTGCTATGGAGGTGAATAAACCATATTAATACAGTTTTATTACTTGAAATGTTTGGCAAAATGCAAAAGATAAAATATTTTAAAAATAACATGCTCAAAATGATGTGCTTTTTTTATGGCACGTTACATGATCTTATTAAAAACAATAAATAGATGCTCCGGCCCTTTGTGAAACATTACTTTGTAATGGGAAGGGAAACAGCAGGGTCTCAACAAAAAAAATATTCCCAACACACCTTTAAGAAAAAGCAGTGCAGAAAACAACAAGATCTGTTTGCTTGTATTCTGCTCTTATAAAAGGTTTAAAATGTTCAGGAAGTTCAGGAGGGTCAAGCCTATTCCTGGCTTTATTAGAGAAGAGGGAAAAGTCAGACGCACACACACCAGTTCTCTATCAGTATGAGCCTATTTCTGGTGCATGCCACTCTTCTTGTTATCTTGGACCACCCAGATACTGAGCAGCCTTTTCAGAGAAATCTGGCAAGGAGCCATGGAGAGAAAACTCCTGGTTCTGGTTGGATCATAGCTGTGTGCGTATTCGGATCGCCGATCAAGGTGCCACGACGTGTCTATTTACCGATCTGTCCGTAGGCTATGCTGATGAGCCTCTCGTTCACCAGTTTGTCTGTTTTGGGGTTTCTGGGCTGTCTCTTCATGATGTCGCTCTCAGCTGCTTCATAAGCCAGGGAGATGGCCGGGACCTGGGAGTCAACAAGTCAATTAAATAAATGATACAACCAAATTCACATTTTGTATTTTTAAATAAGATCTTCTGTTATCAGTCAAAGAGCTCACCATGTCAGTTCCCAGGTCAATACAGAGGATGGTGACAGTTCCCAGGGGCAGAGGGATGTTGGCGATGATGAAGAGGAGGAAGGGGGTGATCTCAGGGATGTTACTGGTCAGAGTGTAGGCGATGGACTTCTTCAAGTTGTCAAAGATCAGACGACCTGATGACAGCGTGAAACAAGTGCATACAGTGATTGATTTAATCATTTTAACCCTCCAACTAAATAACATAAAACATCCTGTGGAATTATCTTTTTTTTTGTTGCTAAATTTAAAGTATTCAGCTCAAAAAGCTTTAAAGTGGCCTGTTAAATACAATCCGTTACCTTCTTCCACTCCAGTAACAATGGAGGCAAAGTTGTCGTCCAGCAGGATCATGTCAGCTGCCTGCTTGGAGACGTCGGATCCAGCGATCCCCATGGCAACGCCAATGTCAGCCTTCTTCAGAGCAGGAGAGTCGTTCACACCGTCACCTGTCACAGCCACAATGGCTCCCTGTGGAGAGAGGGAAGAGAGAAGTGCGATGAGGGCAATATTAGCATGGAAGTGACACTCGGAAAGAGAAAGAAAACGTCAATTAGTTCTGCGACTTCCTGACAGACTTTCAGCTGTACTCGCTGGTCACTGGTGGCAGCACATCTTCTGTGACTTGCGTATTTTATAGGAACTCCCACACTGAATCCAATAAATTTGTATTAAATGTGGTTATTGTCAACTATTTCTGCAGAAATATATTACACGACCAGGGCTTCCTGAAATATAAAGGCTAAGAGATGAAACTGGCTCATATATCATTACAATATAATGTTTGTCGTGGCCCTTCATCAGGCGATAATTAATAAAACATTTATATCAATAAATGAACCCATAGTCCAAGTCCACCAGTTTTCTCTTCCTACTGATGCACTCATGAATATTCATGTGAGTGGATGAGGTCACAGCTTGACAGATGTTATGCTTGATTATTCTGCCAACCTAGTCATGAGACCAAAGCAAAAGTCATAAATAAGCATTAGGGGATAGGGATATCAAACATTCACACATGCATTTACATAATAAGGCGCAGGCACACGCTGTGTTTGCCGAACCATAAAGCAGCAGTACAAACACTGCAGAGGCTCATAAGAGCAGGAAAATCTTCTCCCTGACACACAAACCTCCTCATTTGTTTTGTTTCCTACCTGTCTCTGGCAGCCCTCCACAATGATCAGTTTTTGCTGTGGGGAGGTTCTGGCAAAAACAATCTCAGTGTGGTACTTCAGGATGTCGTCAAGCTGCTCTGGGGACAGATCTTTCAGGTCTCCACCGTGGACGACACACGCCTTGGCATCTCTGGAGGGAATACAGAGGCATTAGTTAAAGCCTCACACAGACAGACTGAGCTGCCCAAAACCATAATCATTTGATATAGTTTCAGGAATATTTAAAGACTTGGGTTAGAAAACATGCAGCAAATCTGGATCTAACAGTTTCAGAACAAAATGGGGCCCAGAACATGATCTTGGGGTACTCCAGATTTTTGTCTCCATGAAAACTGGAACAAATTTCTCCCATTTCTGTACTTAGGCCCTCTCAGTATAGTCAGTACCTTGGGTTGACTTCGTTGATCGGGATGTTCAGACGTGCAGCGATGTCCTCAACAGTCTCGTTGCCTTCGGAGATGATGCCCACACCCTTGGCGATGGCCTTAGCTGTGATTGGATGATCACCTGTTACCATGATGACCTAGGAGAAGGCACGTTGGTGCTGATGAGTTTGAGGAATCGAAGGGGATTTTTTTCATCATATTGTCACACAACCATTATGAAGTAAAGATTTATTATGAGTAAGAACACTTGGAGGGCATACAACTGAACATACCGTGTATTCATATTTTAATGTTACCATTTCACGTGAGTAGGCTGGCTTATTTACCGTTATTTATTGTTACTAAATAAGTCGTTCCTATTATAATATGAGCTTTACCTTGATTCCAGCGCTCCTGCATTTGCCCACAGCGTCGGGCACAGCAGCACGAGGAGGGTCGATCATGGACATGAGGCCAATGAAGCACAGGTTCTCAGTGGGGAAGTTCACCTCCTCGGTGTCAAAAGCAAAGCCTTCTGGGAACTGGTCGTCAGGCAGGTTGAAATGGCAGAAACCTGGATGGGACACAAGACAAGAAGCAGTTGAGGATGGGAAGAATAGTCCAATGAAGCCATTTCTGAGTGGAGATTTGAGTTTCTGCTGTGTTAATCAATTCATCTCAATCGCAGCAGCCGTCCATCCTCACCCAGCACTCTCTCTCCCAGGCCTCCCAGTTCCAGGTAGGCGTTCTGGAAAGCGTCTTTCATCTCGTCGTCCAGAGGCTGCTCTTTGCCCTGGATCATGATGGAGGCGCAGCGGTCCAAAATCCTCTCTGGGGCTCCTTTCATCACCAGCAGGTGCTTGGACTCTTCATCAGGTGTGCCATTTTTGTGAATGGAAAGCTACAAGCAAATGAGAGCAAACATAAAACAATCAGTTTGAGCATTAAGGTCTCAATGTGTGTTTTGTTGCTTAATTCTCGGCCCCAACGTGTGTGAAAGAGGGCAGATAAAAGGTGATAAACTGAAAGGAAATGTCCAAAAACTCAAGAAAGCTTTTCCAAAACCCTTACTGAGGAATAAACAGACCGATTCTGAAAGTCCATTTTTGACAATTAGAAAAAAATAATAATTTTTTAAAAGGTCAGACAAAGCTTTATTTTAAGGCCGAGTTGCTTCCAAAATGTCTTGTACCAGGATCATTTTTACATTGAGGATTTACTTTCAACATGAGGAGGAAAAACTTGACATTCAGTAATTCAGTAAGACCATGACATTTCCAAACAATTAAAAATAAATTAATATTTATTTTATGGCACCTGAAAATAACACGACTAACGTCTGGTTTCCATCTCCTAATGATTCCAAAAACTGACTTTAAGCTGCTTTGCATACCTGGTACTTGTTGGTTGAGTTGAATGGGATCTCAGATATTTTGGGGTTTCGGTCTCTCATTTCCTGCACTGATCCGCAGCACAGCTCAATACATTTGAGCAGAGCAGACTCAGAAGCGTCGCCGGCCACATCTCTCTGGAGGAGGAAGATGGCGAGGGGAGAACATTAGTCATCGGCACAAAGTTCACAAAGGTCATTGCAAACTTATCAGTTGGTTTTGTGTACTAGTGGTTTTTATACATAGTCTGAGTCTGAATAACAAACATCCTCAATAGACTTTAATTACTCAGTGGCCCATCAGTGCCCTGTAACACAGAATCTTACTCCACATACTACAGACGTTTTTGTATCCACCTACAATGCAACAAACAAAAGCAGCAAGAGAGATCAGTTTGGGAAGCTGGCCATGAAAGAAAAATGCTATTTTTTTTACATTTTCCATCATAATTACTGGCCTTGATAAACACCAAACCCATGTTTACCCTCCTCTCACTCCTTGTAACAGTGACTGAGGGAAAAATAATGAGCAGTGAGAGAGAATGACTGGTAATTAGAGCCATGATGCCAACCAGACATTTACAGGTAATTAACACACACACAAACACACACAGATACAGATACACACTCAGACACACACACACACACACGTTAACAGGTTATTAACACAGGGTTGAAACCAGAGACTGGGCTCCAAGGTAAGTCGGAGAGCCAAGAGACATACGTACATTTGTGTGTGTGTGTGTGTGTGTGTGTGTGTGTGTGTGTGTGTGTGTGTGTGTGTGAGGGGAGAGTGATACAGGCTGGAAAACAAGCCTGTTGGCCTGAGATACTAACATCCATATTTTTAGTCTTTAATGCCTGATATTAAGATCCCAAATAAATCTGTGTTTATAATATATATGAGAAAAACACCTATAAGCCTTTATTGACACCAAAGAGAGAGAAAAAAAAAACATGTTGCTCAGTTTAAACAAGGGAGTTAAATGGACAGGACTACTCGTTTGGAAACCATTACCCTCTTGTGTAAGATACATCATCATACAAAAATGTGCACAATAGCTGCAGTATCATTATAGTTACAAGTTTGGAGAATTCAAATTTCAGTTTGATTTTAAATATCATGTTTCAGGCTCTTGTCGCTCCCCAGATTTGAACAAACACTCATCTTTCATGAGGTACACTTGGACAGGTGTTGGCATTAGTAGGAATGAAATGAAGCCAATATCAGGAAGAATGAACAATAGAGAAGAGAAACACTTGTTTGGTTTTACTGTATTTTTCCAATTGTTTGGAAAAGGGCACATTCATATTGTGAAACGAGTCAGCAGTACTGGACATCTGAATCCTGCCCACATAATGAGCACACAAACTAAAGGCCTGGAACGACAGAAAAACCCTTCTTGTTGTTGAACAAAGGATGAAAGACAATATCGACTTCTCTTTTTAATTTTAAGAGCTAATTATTTCACTAATAACATTAATTCATGTGAAAAACCTTTGTTCTGAGGGTTGTTGTCTCAGAGAAGCCTTAATATTTGGTTTTATTTATTCAAGAACGATGCAATTGCAGAAGAAAAGAGGGTAAAAAAACAAAAATCTACCTTCAGGATGGGAAGGTTGCTCTGCTCCGCCAGGAAGACGGCGCGGTTGCAGAGTCCGGCGACCCTGGCCAGGGAAGCCCAGGTGGCCGAGCTCCTGTCGAAGGAGGTCCCGCTCTGGTTCTCCGTGGTGTCGGCCTCGTGGATCTGGTTGTCGAACCACATATGGGCCACGGTCATCCTGTTCTGGGTCAGGGTGCCGGTCTTGTCCGAGCAGATGGTGGAGGTGGAGCCCAGGGTCTCCACAGCTTCCAAGTTCTTCACCAGGCAGTTCTTCTTGGCCATACGCTTGGCAGTCAGGGTCAGACACACCTACAGGTGGGATTGCTTGGGTCACTTAGTGGCTGAGTAAGCAGCCGTAATTGGATTTTTAATACACAAGAAACGACAGGACTCACAGTGACGGTAGCCAGGAGACCTTCTGGCACGTTGGCGACGATGATGCCGATGAGGAAGATGACAGCCTCCAGCCAAGTGTATCCGAGGATGAGGGAGAGGACGAAGAAGGACACGCCGAGGAAGACGGCCACGCCGGTGATGATGTGGATGAAGTGCTCGATCTCGATGGAGATGGGGGTGCGTCCGACTTCGAGCCCTGAGGCCAGCGTGGCGATGCGACCCATGACGGTGCGGTCTCCGGTGCTGATCACGACACCACGGGCAGTTCCTGTAGCAAGAACGATTAGATTATTTACTTTTAAAACAGGAAACATCCGATTCACTAGAGAGTCGCTGAACTACAGATAAAACATAGAGCCGTCTCTGAATGGCTTTGATGTATCTTGTCACCACACCTTCAACACAGTTGGTGGAGAAGAAAGCAATGTTTCTGGTCTCCAGAGGGTTCTCATTGGAGAAGTCAGGAGCACGAGTCTGGGGCTCTGATTCACCGGTCAGAGAGGAGTTGTCCACCTGAGAAAAGAAACATCGCCTGTGATTGATGAAAAAAAAAAAACAAACAAGAAAAACGATGTTTCTACATCCACCTTCCTTCCTTTCTCAGGGAGGAAAACAGACTTTATCCTCCAACGTTAAACCCTTTTCTCTGTAGTTAAAAACAGCTACTGAGGAACAGATGGCAGATTCAGGTCAAACGGCACTCTTTAGGTCCATAATGGAGCAACGGCTAAACAATGCAGAGGTAGGTGACAAGATGTAACAACGGATGATGCAAAGGTTGATGGAATAGCACGGGGCATAACTGGGTCAAGAGTTGCTCGGGGGTCTCGACTTTAGTTCAGAGTTTTAAGTCTAAAATGGGTCACAGACTCCTTTTTCTGTCCCCATAATGAGACTACCGCTAGCCACATGAAGAGGCACGAGGCCATTTATTAAAATAGTGACTTCAAAGGGAAAGTCTAAGAGGGCAATTTGGTGCTTCAAGCTCTTTTTCGCAGTCATATGGCACAGTCTAATAAATACATGTTAGAAATCAACAAAAACGTGCCTGACATGGTTTGAAATCCATATTAAAAATAGAGTTAGTCGTTGCTCACATCTAGCAGCATGCTGAGGTTTTATGAGGGAACGAGTTTTGATTTAAAAAACAAGTACATGCCACAAACTTCAAGGCAAATTCACGGCACTAACAAGTAAAAAAGTTCTTCAAGTGCAAAAAGAAGCGCAGCAGCAGACCGGAATTCAGAAAGCGAAAGTACCCTTTAATGTTCTGATGGAGAAATGGTTTTCAGATTAAATTCCTTAAATATGGGTCCCTAGACAGAAGAAAATGACTTGTGTCCAGGGCACCCACCTTGCAGCCGTGGGCGGAGATGATTCGCAGGTCCGCGGGGATCCTGTCGCCACCTTTCACCTCCACTAAATCACCAACCACCACCTCCTCGGCGTTGAGGCTCTTCTTCTCACCGTCACGGACGACCAGGGCTTGCTACGAGACAGGACACAACGGAGACAGACACTTAATGTAAGACGGAGGAGAAAGTGAGACTGATGGCTTTATTTTCTGTCTGTTGGAGCCGCTCCACTTCCACACTCTGCATGCAAAGCTCAATGTTTTCATAACAATGAAAATGATTTTCCTCCTTAATGATATTACCCTCGAAATTATTCAGAGCTAATGAGATTCAGATGTCAAGAGGACTCTATTGTTTTTGTACCACCCAGTGGGTAGACTTTAAATTAAAATATTACAATTTTGACATGGTGACTGTTTTAGTGTTAAACAGTCTTATCTCATGTTGTACATTTATGAATATGTACAAAAAGTCAGTGGGGTTCGAACATCTATGCAGCTACTGAAATAAAAAAATAAAAATAGATTAAAGGAATGAAGGTTTAAAAGGTGAGGGGTACCTGTGGGACCAGGTTCTTGAAGGAGTCCATGATCTTGGAGCTCTTGGCCTCTTGGTAGTAGGAGAAGCAACCAGTGATGATGACGACAGCAGAGAGCACGACACCCAGGTACAACTGTGAGCGTCAAAAAAAAAACATCTCGATTGGGAACCAGTCCTAAACCTTGTACCATAATGCCACACTGACACATTACGTGGAAATTACAGGGAACTTTTCTTACATTATCATTGGCAGGCTCATCCTCCATTGCAGCCTGGATACCATAGGCCAGGAAACAGAGGATGGCACCGGTCCACAGAAGCATGGAGAAACCACCAAACATCTGATGGGGAAACACAACAGGAGTGACCTTATAAGCCTGGAATTTGATTAAGTGCCTCCTCGAGTTTAACACAGAAGGTAAAAACATCAAAAGGCATCGTATCAACAACTGTATGCACCGTTCAATTTACAACATATCTGATGTTACCTGTTTGCAGAATTTGACCCACTCTGGGGTGGTGGGAGGGGGAGTGAGGGCGTTGGGCCCATCACGGGCCAGAATCTCAGCAGCCTTCGCACTAGTCAGACCCTGATAGGAAGAGAAGATACAGGTGATAAAACTTCTGATTGTCAGCCAGATGTTCTACGTGTCAAGTGACTGACAGCTGTCATGTTGGAAGTCAGTTAAACATTCAGTCAAACGTGTCTAAAAATGAATACAACACATTTTTAAGCACGTCCCTATTGTTTGCCAGCCGACCACACATGTGCACACACACACTCATGAACACATATTTAATAAGTCCGGGGGGGACTGTAGGTGCTACTAGTTGCCTAGCAACACGGCATCAACAGATAAAACAGGGCCATTTCCTTCACCAGCAGGTAGGAGGAAGAAAACAGAAGGAAGAGGAAGGGACGGTAAAGGGAGACGGTGAAGGAGCGGAGGAAATATGAGGCAAATAGGATCATATGAAATCAGGGCACAGGGGCTTCTGCAACTAATAAATTATTCACAAGTGCTGCATACGCATGCACGCATGCAGTTTGGAGACCCCAGTTTAGAGGCACTGATTAACTATTCTCCTTGATCTTTTCTGCATGACCAGGAGCACATTTACATGAACAGGGCTAGTTGGAGTATGATAACCTTACATTTATGCCATTTAAGGAATTATTTAATTTTTTTGCGGAATCGATTTATTTGTTTTCTTGTGGAGAGTTAAGCTTGGAGAAACCTTTAGCAAGAAACAAATAGAGATCAGAAAAAAAAAAAGTAATCATCCATATCGGTTCCTTCTCCCTCTCCCTTGCAATAATAAACCCTGGGAGAGCCGAGCCTGTAGGAGTTGATCACACCCTCCATGACTCTTCCTTCAACATCTCGTCCCTGTTTAAAGTCATTGGTTTATTTAATCTGAGCCTCATTAATCATTCATCAACGGAATATCAACTGTCAGGCTGAAAAGAAAAATGGAAGTTATTGGCAAACGGCAGCCAGTATGCAGCTGCTGTTTGATATTTATCTGATCTCCGTGATAAATGTGGAGCCTCTGACAGAAATGCCCTTTTTAAAATTGCATCACGATGCCAGAGTTTGGAGACAAAAACACTGGCTGCCAAAATTACATCTCTGTGTGACTTTTAAAGCTGCCGGTGAGACGCGTTTCAGGTATAACGCATTCAAAAACAGACACACATAATACAGCACATGTCCCTCGTCATCTCACTCACATTGTTGAGGTCTGTTCCATATTTGCGATTGAGTTCATCAAGGGTCAGCTTGTGATCGTCCTGCAAAGACACAGAGAAAAGAAGGTGGCGTCAGTCCAGTGCTGGTCTGTTTGCATGTCTGTATCTACTGTATGTATGTGTGTGTGTGTACGCCAAAAGCCGGAGACATTTACAGCGCATTGTGTGCTGACCTTTCATTTTAAAATTACTACCTCTCAAGAGGTAGAGCGACAACAATGACAGAAAACATTCACAGGTCACAGGGAGAAGATTCAATGGATGCTGAGGATTGAACGGGGGAGAAGAAAGCCCGGAGAGGGGAGGAGGAGGAGAGGGGAGGAAAAAAGGGAAGGTAAGGACAAAAAGGAAATAAGTAGGAGGAAGAGCAGAAAGAAGATCCTTGAGAAAAGAGTGGTATGAAGTGACATGAGGGGGGAAGAAAGGGAGAGAAAGAAGAGTGAAGGAGTTGGATAGAAAAAAGAAAGGACAAGTGGGCACAGATGAGAATCCAAAAGATAAAAAACAATACAATAGAGAGGATGGGATAGTTATATTGGAAGCAGGAGACGGTGGACAATCAAGGGAAGAGGTCCTGAGGCCGACAAACACACTGAAAAACAAAAGTGAATCGGAGACACCCACCATGTCCACTTCCTTCTTCAGTTCATCCATATCCTTCTCTTTCTTCTTCCCCTTCGCCTTCTTCTTGCCGCCCTGCTCCGAGGTTGCAGCCAGTTCATACTGCTCACGTCCTTCCTGGAAGCGCAGCGAGGGGGAAGGAAGGAGAAAGAAAAAAGGACAAATTAAAAATAAGTAACACTGTTTAGTAACCCCAATAATTACTCCGGGCTACAAGATTATCGGTGCTTTGTAGAGCACTTTTTAGGCAACACACGAGCTTGATTATGGATACTTTGGTGCGACCCTCTAAAACGTCACTGTAATATCACTGTAAAATTGTAGCTTTTTATCATCTCAGCATTTAACATATGTCGCATTGGCTCTTTGGGTGGAGCTGCACTTGTGAGACGTGGCAGCAGTTTAAATGGCTTTATACTAAGAAAGTGAGCCTCAGCTGTACATTTTAGTGAATTGCTCTATTTGAGTCCTTCTAGGGGTTAACAAAAGACACCATGTATAAGTAACATGCTGAAGAAATGCCAGAAGACATTTTGTCATACTGCATCTTTTTAAGACTCCATGTGGGTCAAAGAGTAAACACCGCTGAGAAAACTGTGGCCTAAATTGGAAAGACAAACTGCCACAAACTTTATGTGACAAGAGGTGTTTTTTTTTTGTTTTTTCTTGGACTGTCTGTTAAGAGTTAGGTCGTGAGATCAAGAGTCCTCGACGAGCAGAGGAATGGGAAAGAAAAAGTCTTGGTTCCTTGCTTTATGGACACCAGCTCCATCTGTCACTGCAAAAAAGAACTCCATGGGGATATATTTTTTATGGATTTCCAAACTTTTAAGAAAGGCTTTTTATAAACTATTTTCCATTTATTTTAGTCCAACGCCATCAGCTGTCAATTATACAGAAACCCAGGATGATAACATTAGGCTCCACCAGTAAACTCTTCTCTTTCAAACCAGTGATGATCAATAAAACTGCAGGTTATTTAAAAAAAAAAAAAGAAAAAAAAAGAAGAACGTCTCAAAAGGATCAGTCAAGCTCAAGACGGACACTTTGTGCCATTTTAGTAATGAAACCAAGAAGGGAGGAGCAGGCGTCATGTGTTTTTTGGTCAGTCGGTAGACAGATCTAGGCTGTAGGGTGAAAACAAAATGTGCTTGTTTAACGCCCATGTTTGCAATAAAGGGTGTCACTGTCTGAGTGACAAAAATACACAAAGCTTTATTCATTCACCAGCAGCTTTCCTGCACATAACCCTGACAATTAAGTACCTCAGCCAAACAAAAAAAACACACAGCATTTACTGGTAATCACATTTTGTTGATCTTAACTCTGACTGTGACACAAATTCTCTCGCTGTAGGCATGGAAGATTTAATTAAACAGAGAATATTTCTAAGTTTGGAGCTGGGTCTCACAGAAACAAACACACAGTCACATATCCTAACGATGATTTACGTTGTAAAATTACAAGTAAAGTACAGAAATCTCCTCAATTTGTCTCACTTGACATCCCCTATCACGCCATCCGCTCTGGCGCTTCGCCACAGAGCGACAGTCAGCCTCTCCTCTGGCCCTTTTCTCTCTCCGCTGTCTCCTCCGCAGACATCTCCTCTCATTATCAGGCCTCACTACAGCTGACAGAGCAACAAAGGCCCGAGCAAAGATTGTGTCTTCTAGACGGCTGTGGGCCAGAGGGTGTGCGAGACACAGTGACGGGAAGAAGGTGAGATAGGGAGGAAGAAAGAGGACCAAAGAGACACAAGCGGTCGGGGGCAGAAGAAGAGGTGCTGAAGTGAAATTTAAAAAAGCCCACGAGTGTGAACAAGTGAGTGCTAAATCGTGCACTGAATAGGAAAATCACAAGGCAGTTAACAACAAAACGATTTCTATTATCTCTTACCCGACACAAAATCCTCCGCCAAGACAGTCTGCAATTAAATATCCCCATCCTGCCCACAGTCCTGCTGCAGTGAGTTTCCACTGGCACCTGTATGAGCCTACGCTTGATTTATAGACACCTCACCCAAACTTTATTAGTCCACATTGCCCAGATGGCCAGCGTAGCCACTCCTGATGTTGTTTTCCCAAGGATATGAACATCCTTCTGATTGGCTGTCCAGAATCTGCAAAACCCCTAAAGCACGATTTCTGATATAAAAAGATAAAAAACAAACCATTGATTTAAAAACTAGGATTGTGTGACGTGACGATAGACTGCAGTGCCATGGATATATATCATGGTACATATTTATATTGTAATATAGATATACATACACCCTGGCTTAAGATTATATCCAAATTGCCCACTGACCATATACACCAGCTTCTTAGTGTGTGCGCTAAACACAAAGATGGAGAGAAAGTTAAACCTGTGTGTGTGTGTGTGTGTGTGTGTGTGTGTGTGTGTGTGTGTGTTTCCGGTAGGTAACAGGAGATCGCGACACTAGCAGCCAACGTCGATCAGCGGTTAAGGCTCATCTATAATTCAGCACCGTACAAGGATCAGAGGTGTTAGTATGTTAGCAGGGAGGGAGGGAGACGGCCCGAGGACCAAGTGACCACTAATGAGCCATTTGTCTGCATGCAACACCACCGTGTGCTGCAGCCATTTTGAAAACTCTCCAGAAGGCGACATATTTTGGACACAAAATGACCCGAGTGTGGCTCCCACCCCCCGACCAAATATGGACATCCTGCACACAGTCCCGCTCATGGAAATATGTTAACTAATATTGTTTTTTTGACCGCATTCAAGTTTCCCAGGGAGTCACCGGAGCAGAGTGTGTGATCGAGCACATGTTGTTATTGTTGCTCGAGCCCCCTGGCCGGCTAAGCTGGGAAAACACTAAGCCTGGTCCTGGATCGCTGCGGCCAGATCGTAGCCTCTGGACCCCCGGGGGCCCCCGGGGGCCATCTGGCTGAAGGCACATAATTCACAAACCAGAGTCCAGAGCCCGAAGCCGGAACACAGACTGCTTTCAGACAGGCATGACAGAAGTACAAGTGGTTTGTTTGAGCCTTGTTTAAATACTAAAATATTACACTTATTGTGTCCAGTTACAGGAAGTCTATCAGAGTATAAAAGTTGTCAAATCCAGATTTCATTTTATGAAGTTTGGCCCTGTTTCACTTTTTTCTGATGATTAATTGAGAAAATAATCGGCTGGTTAATTGATGATGAAAAATTATGAATTATGTTTTTAAACTTTTTACAAACTAAAAGACCTTCCTGGAGTACAATCACAGTAAAAACTGTCCACACATGCCTTCCAACAAGTGTGTCCTGTGACAGCGATGCATCACAGCAATTAATAAATGCTTGAAAAAAAGAACAAATAAAACAGATGGGCTCTTATTCTTTGGTTACCTGAAGAATTTGCAGAGTGACCAATAAGGCCCGTATATCTACAACATCCAAACACCTGATATTTGAAGTGCACCACTTCAAGTATATTAATAGAGAGAGGAAAATGCCAGACTGGAAATGTTAGGCCATTTCAGGGCACGTCGCCCCTGATAACACTCAAAGAGAGAGCCCATATTCAAACGTTTAAACTAAAACTGCAGTTTCCTGTTCTGGAAAGCAGCTCCCCTATTAGACCAGCGGTTCTTTGCATCTGACAAGCAACTGTCAAGCCAGAGCTGCTGCACAGTCCCCCTGCGTCTGCGCTAGACGTTTCCTTTAAAAGACGGAGCAAATTGAAAAGTCGAGTAACCCGGCTGAGCTGTCTCAAAGCGTGGCCAAGGGTGAACCGAAGTTTCCCCTTTCAGCGCTGTCTCTCACCCACTGTTTACTCAACCGCAGCGTTCGTTTGGCAAGTTTCTCCTTACTTCAAGTGACATTGAAAAAGTTTATCTCATCTGAAATGTAAACAAACAGTTTTGCCTGAGACGCTGGATAAAAATATCTTTCTGCAATCATGATGTGCATCAGATTTTACCGGAACAAAAAACCAAGCTGGTGATGACACATCTCCAGCACCTTGCCTTGAAGAATGAAAGCTCTATATTTAATACAAGATATTCACACATTGTGCTTAGACTTTAAGGAAATTAATGCCCCAACTACTACACGTTTTGCACTTCCATTATTCTTATTAGCACATGGAGTTTGGTGACTACACATACAGTAAACCCCAAGTTTCGACTCAACACGTGTGCCTGCGTGCAGGGCCTTAAAGGGGGAGTCCCATTTGATCAGGCGGTACCACGACAAGCTCACTTCTAAGATCTCTGTAGAGAGAACCGGTCTGGGATTTAGACAGCTCACTCATGCTGTACAGAAATGAGTTTACTCAGCCCAAACCACTTCCTGTTTAAGTTATGTGACAGCACTGCACTTGCCACTTTATTGACTGACACTGAGGCATCAGAAAATCACTGAGACTGGTGTGTGCGTGTGTGTGTGTGTGTGTGTGTTTCACCTGCAGTCCCAGTGGGGGGTGGAGTTGAGGGGACCTTAGTACTGCCGAACTCTCAGCTACAGCCCTGGACCATGGGATTAATGAAGTGGAGACTGTCCTGTTTCTCCTGTACATGACGTCATAGTCTACATATTTACTGACACTGACTGTGATGTGAGATGCAACACAGAGGCTTTTTTTTTTTACGCCCAAGACTCTTACAATGAAATTAGTTGAGTTCACAGATGTGATATTTGTCAAGTTATTTAGCATTTTACAGGAAGCGCCTGCGGTAGAGTGTCTGTAAATGTGCCTATAAATGTTACCCACAATATCTTCCACGTTTGATTTTTTTTTTCTAAGCAGCACTGTCTCTCAGATGAAAGACCACGTTCTCCCGCAGGAGACAAGAAAGTAAACCCTAACCTTGAGGAGTGGCGTTCAAGGTCAACATCACCACTCCGGCGGAAACAGAGCAGGAGGAGCATATATTGATAGAAAAACAAAGTTATCAAAGTGTAAGGAGGAACAAAGGGAAGGCAGGTGACAGGAGGGGAGGGAAAGCAGAAATGGAAGGATGACAGAAGTGGAGAAGCATTCGCTCTATGATGAATGAAACAGCATAAAACTTGTGTCGAGTCTCTCGCCCTCTCTGTCGCACAAGCCTACGGGACACAGAACAATGGCTCTTTGTACAACTTCCACAAAATCTGCATCAAAAACACAAAACAAAAGGCTCAGAAGTCTTTTCATGTGACTGTTAAGACCACGGGCATGTGGGCCACTTTATCCGGCGGTGGGGCCGACCAACACCGCATTGTCTTGCAGCTAGATCTGATCACAGTCTGAGTGCAGATTACAGATTGAAATGCCTCAATTCAGTGACGTCAAGTCCACTTATGCCAAGTGTTGATTAGGGAATGACGAGCGATACTGAAGTTATACACCTTGGTTGGGAAACTGACTGAAGGTTAACTGGACTCTGGGTGAAAACTGGAGAAAGAATTTGAAAAATAAGTATGTCGAATCGAAAAACAGGAAAAGAAAAGCAAGGATTTGTGTGAGAAGGACGAGCAGAACCCTTTGGAGAGGGATCAGTGAATGAATGAATGAACGAGTCTCTCCGAATATCAATGATACCCCCCCGAAAAAAAACAAGAATTTCTGAGGCCTCTCCCCCCCGCCCACTTTTATTCTCGGCTGAGAGAACAGCGTCCGACAGCCTCAATCAAACATGAGAAGAGAGCGTTCGGTCAAGCGGCTGCATATTTTAAAGCACACAAACCTCCTACAGGCAGACTTGAATTCCTGTGAACAGTCCCGTCCGACCGCCACGCTCTTTTGCCAGATACACAAGCGGCTCATTCAACTGTGCCGACACGCACACGCACACACACACGCGCACACACACACACACGCACGCACACGCACGCACACGCACGCACACTCCTGGGACTTTGCCCCGTTGCTACCGGCGACTATTGCCACACCTCTCGAGATATGTGAATGGACAGACTCAAGTGTGGATGCCCCTCCTCCCTCCTCCCTCCAAGGTCCCCTCTCTCCTCTCCCAATTCTCTCCCCTCTCCTTTATCCTTTCATTTCCTCCAGCTACCCCTTTTTCCGTTTGAACGGTGAAAAGAAAGTGTGTTAATTTGCACGGGGTCGTGTTTAACACTCCCTTCACGTCCTGGGCAACTTTCAGCTTTCTTCAAGCAGAACAAAAGTGAATGAATGAATCAACATGGTTGCTTGTAGGAAACTTTTCTGCTGCCAGGGTGACGCACAACCACTGAAATGAAAAATGTACAAACTGCCACCATCCTTAGAATATTTACTGCTTAAAATGTATTATTCTTTTACCATAATTCTCACTGGTGTTATTTAATGTTTATTTGTTTATATAAATCAATTTACGGTGCTTTTGTTAATGTACATCATGTAAATGTGGTGTCAGATGCTTTTCCATAATCTTGCTCAAACAAATGCATTAGAGAAAATAGTTAAAAAAAAAAAACTTTCTCTGACTTCTGGCCCTTTTAAAAAAGTATATTTTGTTTTTAACTCGTCTTTTATATTCATGGTATTTTGTGTATTTTCATATGATTTACTGATGTATGTAGTGGTTTTATTCACATGCTGTGTTGAATGTCGTTCTGTCGGTCCTGCCCTACGAGACCACAAAGTTCCTATCCTTTCTAATGAAGTTAACTTAAATGTCAAAAAAGTTCGAGAATCGCTGGATAAAACTTTCAGCCTTCATATGCAATCCTCTTCCTGTTCAATGTGGCATCGTGCAGCAGACAGACGTGGCTTTTAAGTCACTTAAAATTTCATAAACGAAAAGAAATGGCAACTTTCATTGAGTCACAATCCTGTGCAAAAAACACACGCACAATGACTTCTTTGAAAGCTTTGTGTTCTTGAAATTTTTTTTTAATACTCTTTCTTGGTGGCAAATCTAGTTCCTCATACATCAAGGTGAAAAAAAAAAGGTGTAAACAAGTCATCTTATGAGACAGATGATCTTTTTTTTTCTCCACAGGCAATTATTTCATTTTGTACTTTTTGTAAAAAATAAACTGTTCTCTGTGAAGGGAAAAAAACAAGTCACTTGCTGCTCTGGACTAGAATGAATGAACCAGTGAATCAATGGCTTCTTTTCTTCACTTCCAGGCCTTGGCCACTCCTCCACGACATTAACTGGCCGAGACATCATAGCTACAGGTTGCATCATTTCCTCAAGAGGAGGAAAAGCTGAACGTGTCATACATTTTTGTCTCAAATATTTAAACTTCCTGTGATTTCATCACATGAAAAACTACCCAAAGATTCAGGCTACAGTACTTAAGACCTGGGTTATTACTTGCTTGTCCTTTGGCATGGATAAAGACATATTTCCTCATGTAGGAGATGCACGGACAGAGCCAGAGGAACAGTGTGCTCTGGACTCTGTTATTTTTAATGCGAATGTTCCACTTTTGCTGAGCAACAGGCGTGCAGCGAGAGTTCAAACTTTCTCTGCCTCAGAAAAAACAAAATCGCACAGTTCAAGCTGCTAAGCCAAACAGAGGCAGAGACAGCGGAGAGCAGAGGGAGAGAGGGAGCCAGAGAGGAAGGCAAAGAGGAGAAGAAAAGACAAAAGAGCAGGAAAAAAACAGCAAAAAAAAACCGTGGATGAAACAAAGCACGAACAACGAGGCAGAGATGGAGAGAGTGTGAAAGAGAGAGAAAGGAGGAGAGCGGGAGTACGCTGTGTTCTGTCACAGACAAGAGGTGGCGTGTGACAAAAGCCCCGGTTAATACACAGTGACTGCCGAGCGGAAAGAATGTTAAATCCTCAGAGAGCGAGAGGGAGGGAGGGAGGGAGGGACAGAGGGAAGGAAAAAACAGGTACAAACAGAGAGAACAAGAGGGAAACAGACTGTAAAGAATGGATGTGAAGGTGTTGTCGGGGTGCCCCTTTGGCTGAGATTATAAGTGGCCCGAGGGCTGACGTCCCGGGTCAGTTCACGGTGGGAAGAGCAGTGGGAAATATGACCAGCAGAGTCCCCGCTCGGGGATGGGAAGGGTTGGTTTCTGGTTGAGGGTTGCCATCTCTGGCCACTGAAGAGAAAGTTCCTCCTTTTGGGGAATTTACATTCCTCCTTTCTCCCGTTCACCCCTTTGTCACACAAACTCACGGGTTGCTTTTTTAAGTCTCTGTGGGGAGTTCGAAAGCATGCGGAACAACTGGATTTGCCTACGCGGTTTAACTGAACTACACTCGCGTAACGTACATACTTTGCCAGCATTTGATTTTTTTTAAAAGCAACAAGTTGTACCTTGTTTCAGTTAAAATCTCGGACGCCATTCATTAGTCATCACCGCATCAAAGATGAGCTGCCCCATACTGTTGGTGAGACTGACACCTATGATAAAAGTTTAGAAAAACACTTTCCTCACTTGGCTTTTCAAATTGCTGCCAAATTTATAACTCAGCCAGTTAGGGAGAAAGAAAGAGACGGTGGAGTCAGGTGAGATTATGAAATATTCAGCTGGATCCCCCTCCCCATCGAGAGTTTGACAGCTGTCTCCCAGTTCCTGCTCTGCATCGCTGCCCAGTTAACCAGTCAGTGCAGCGACTGCGGATAGGAGGGGGGGGGGAACTAGTGGCACCCTCTCCTCATCTCTTTGTGTTATATACCGAGAAAGAACAAAATCAGAAAAGACAAATAACAGCTTAAGTTATCTGCTCCCACTTCCAAAGGATCCTTTAATTTAAAGCTTTGAAACGGATCATTCATCAACGTAAATTATGGATATTACACTTAAGAAATGTATCAGTTTTCAGCCCCACCCCAGCCTCACTTCATCCGCCTCTCTATCATGTCTGGGAGCCAAGTTGCTCGACAGTGGCAATGCGGCAACTGGTGCCTCTTGGCTCCCCCCCACCCTCCCTTAATATCGCCCCCCACCTCCCTCCCTGAAGCAGTCAACCCCTCCCTCTCGCTCCTCTCAGCTCACTTTGCTTTTCTTTCTGTTTATGGCACTGTGCGGCCGACGTGATGAGAAAACACTGGAAAGCATAAAAAGGGCAGCGAAAGGGTAATCTCATATTAGAAACGAGCGGCCAGAACACGAGGGCAAACTGGGGAAAATGTTCATCACTGCTAGACTCTCCTCATACCTGCGCTCCTCCTGGATTCCCCCGATTCATAATCATTACAACAAAACAACAACTTCTCATCCTCCCTCTCCTCCCCCTCCCTCTCCTCGCACCAGGAAGGCTCTGTAGTGGCGATTATCTCTTTCAAGTCCAGCTATTTGTTTGTGCCAGCCACCGAATGTAGAGGAGAGGAGAGGAGAGGAGAGGAGGACCGAAGGGGGCAGGAAAGGAGGCTCAGTGGGGGAGTGGAGGGAGGGTTGGATGGGGGCAGGGCAAGGCTTTCATCACATATGGGAGAAAAAAGAAAAAAAAAAAAACAACACAGCAGCAGCCAAGAAGCCAAGAGAGAGCGAGCAAAGACTTTCAGAATTCTAAATGAGCGTCATGGAGAAAAAGGAGGAAGGAAGCGAGACTGAATGAGCCGCTCTGCTTCACATCTCCCGCCAGATCTCTCTCTCTCTGTCTGTCTGTCCATCTTTCTCTCCCTCCGTCCGTCCACCTCTCCATCCCTCGCAGGCTGAATCTGAGCGGTTTCTGCTGCGCAGCATGGCAGGGTGTGGCGAGTACTGATATTTCTTGAAACAGGGTTCAGTTTCATCCCATACAAATTCAAATTTGTGGCAAAAACAAAACACTGAAGAAGCACAACAACAACAACAACAACAACAACAACAACAACAGGCAGGCTGCTGGTTAATCTACCTGGCAGGGTCTTTATCACTCGTCTTTCGACATAACCACCTGTAAAGGACGCCTCCTGTCAAAATCAGTGGAAATAATGGTACTTTATGACAAATAACAGGACAACAAAAGGGCGTGTGAGTGAAAGACTACCAACACAGATCATGTCTGAAGCCAAAGACCCCCGCAGAGGGAAAGACAAGATCTTCCTCTTTGAGCCTCACACTGCAATGTTTAAGGACAACTTCTAGACTACTGACGTGATGTGACCTATTTTAAATACAAGATCGATGATCAGTCAATGATGGATTGCTGCTAGTTGGTGCATATTTCAGGACATAGGATGTGCAACAGAAAAAAAATTACATTTTTATGCGCTTTCTCGCAGTTCATCCCTGCAGCAGCACCACTTTAAAGGCCAGTTCAGAGATGCAATGCACTTTTTTAAATGCGCACAGTTCAAAGCAAGGTGTGCAGATGTGACTTGAGATAAGTTTAAAGAGAAGCGGCGGCAGAGCTGCCAGCAGAGGAAAACGTGGGCCGGACTCTTAGTTTTTTTTTAAAAAAAGAAAACACACATCCTTCCCACAGCTGCCCCACAAAGTGCCACACTGAGAACAGAAACACGTTTCTTCTTCCTGAAAGCAGCGACGGGAGAAAAAAAAAAAAACCCCTTCATGAGTGGATTTTATTTCAGGGGGAATTCACACGTCGCTCATGTGTGTTTTGTCGCCATTTTTCGACTCGGGTTAGACCCGCAGAGCCCCCCCACCCCCAACCTCCCCTCCCGCAGCCTTTTCACGCAGTTTTCTCCGTTTTCACACGGGTTTATTTCCACGGCCGACACCGCTTCTGCCGGTGAAACTTTTGACAGCCCGGGAACATCCCGTTATGTAACCGGACCCCGGGCCGTGTGAAGCCGCTGAGGAGCATCCCTCCGAGCGACGGAAACTTACTTTTAAGCGACTTTTTTTTCCCCCCCTCTCCCCTGCCCGCCTCAACAAGTGAAATAAAAGTATCTCTCTAGCCCTGGAGGGGGGGTTAAAACCCGGAAGTCCTTAAAGTACTTTAAAGGATGAGAAACGCTACTTTGACGCAGCGGGCATTTGGAGAGGAAGAAGGAGGCTTGTTGCTTATCTTAGCACATGTGATCCTCCACCTCCCCCCGTGACAACGTCAACATCGATTAGGCAGAAGAAAGAAAGAAAAGAAAAGGAGAGAAAACCACTTGTTTGAATGGTGGACTTGTAAAGCAGCGAAGGAGGCGACGGCCAGCGGTAACACGGCGGAGAGGACATGTATACTCACTCCTCGTCCCATGGTTGCGGAGATGTGGACTCAACTCTTCCCGCTCCTCGCAAAGATTCACGAGCAAAGAAGAAAAAAAAAAAAAAAACCCACTTAAAAAAAAAAAATTATGTACAGTTAAAAAAACATTAAAAGAAAAACGACGAACTCCTGAATGTGACCGTTAGTTTTTTTTTTGTTTGTTTTGTTTGTTTGTTGCTGTTGTTTGTTTGTTTTTTTTCTCTTTTTTTTTTTTAAATATTTTTTTTTGTCTCCAGCACGTGTCACCGTTCCAGAACGCACATCCGAGCTCGCGAGCCGCCGCGGCGGACGCTCCAATACTTATAGACGGCGTTCCTGCCATTGTGACGTCGACGCCGTTTGCCATGGTAACCCCGCGGACGGGGGCGGGGCGTCCGCCATTTTTGGGCGTTTTTTCACTTCTTTCTTTTTTTTCTTTTTTTTTTTTTTTTTTTTCTTCCTCAGCCTCACACACACGGACACTGATAGGGAATCAGATACAAGTATCAGAGCTCAATAATCAATAATTATTTCAATGTTACATCCTGTTGTCATCATAAATATCACTGGAGAAAGCTGAAGAGAGTGATGCAGCAGGTTGAGAAGGAATAAAACACACGCACACTTTCCATATTCCTTAAAGGGATAGTTTGACATTTTAGGAAAGCAGATTAAAGCTCACTCGTTGTGTTGTTTCTTTGATTTGTGCCCAAAAACAGAACTTTTAAAAACCCCCCAAAAAAATAAAATAAATTCCTCCCACAGTCTGGTTGCCTAGCGACTGCTCCAAGCCAAGAAATGGTTTGGCAGGGTTGTCCTTTTTTTTTTTTTAAATAGTTAAATGTGAGCATTAAAAGTGCTGATAGGTGGGTTTTGTTACCTTCTGACAGAGCCAGGCTGCGCCCCATCTGTTTGCCAGTCTTTGTGCTAAGCTAAGCTAAGCGGCCTCCGGCAAATGTGAGGGCGGTGTCAATCGTCTCACCTGACATCTCAGCAAGAAAGCAAAGTAACACATTTCTGCATTGCTTTAAACTTCAACTGTATTGCTCTACTGTGAAAAAAGGCCCACCCCCATCCAACCCCGCCACGCACACACACACACACATACACACACTTCTGATTCATCTACACCTCAGCAGGCTTAACAGCTGGGTTCGCAGACACCTCCTTTCCCCTGCTGCTTTGACAAGGTTGTTGCGTGCTGATAGCGGGCAGCCAACTTCTGAACCCTCGGCTTCTAAATCCAGAGCTGCAAAAGCAGATTTATCCGTGTAACGCTGCCATCGCTGGGCTACAGACGCACCGCTTGCGGTACGGACGCACAGCCGCAGTGCACTGCAGGGTCAGCAAACGGATTGGACGCCACCGACGGACAAGAGCAAAGCGTCTGTTGAGCTCTTTTATGATGCAAAAATGCCAAAAATCTAAACATGTTTCCCTGTCTTCAGTGTTACTGGGCTGCAAAACCTGCATCCCCGCTAGCTCCAGGATGCTCCCTGACCCCTGACGCCCCCTGCGGAGGTGGAAGTTGGCGGGGAGGGGGTCTTCCATGCAGCGACCCCATCGATTATCACATTGCAGCCGCGCCTGCGAGTTCAGTTCTGCTGCACCCCGGCAGCAGCACCCTTACGGCCATTTGCATCTGTTCCAGGAGCTCTTAAACCCTTTCATCCCACAACACAAACGAGAGATTTAGTCTTTCATCCTCGGATCTGAGCCTGGAACCAGAAACACTCAGCCACTTGTTGTGTGCACGGACAGAAGAAGAGGAGCCTCAGCTCTACCTGCTTCATATCTCACATACCTCCAAGGCAAAGCAGTAATAAGAAAAACCAGCATTTGCTACATGTCCCACATTCCCTGCATTGCTCCTCTTGTCTGCAGCTTTAACCAGCTATATCAGCAGGCTGTAACAGATTAGTTTCAAGTAACCTCTTCGAGGGGGTCAACTTTGGAGCGCTATTGTATCCTGATCGGTAGACTGTGTCACTCACTGTCTGGCTCCCTGTGTATCCTAATAGACCTTATCAGTTGGCCTGGAGAGCACTCTGCATCAACTGACAAGATAAACCTGAGATAGATCAAACAGCGGCGGCAAGATTTCGCTGCGAGGCTTCAGCGAGGAGTTCATCTTTAGCTTTCACAAACACGCACACACACACAAACACACACATTCACCTTGCTTGATTATCTCCCCATCCCTTCTTCTATCTATTCCTACTTTTCTTTCGAAAATCTAATGCCAAATTCAGATTAGACCAACATCACGCGTAAACAAACAAAAGCACAAGTGGACTTAATTCACAGATGGACACACAGCAGCAATCCCTGGCATTGTGGAGGAGTGTGTGTGTGTGTGTGAGTGCTCACACGTGCATGGTTCGGTGCATACAGTCGACGCGCGGTTCATTTACTGTATTTTTGTTTTGGTGGTTGCATTCACATCCATGCATGTGCGATCAGTGTAGCTCGCGTGTTGCCAGTGTTGCTCTATAAATAGCCTAGATTTTATTTAGATGTTGGAGAGTGAGACAGAGAGAGAGAGAGAGCTCTCAAATGGGTTGCCATAGAAACAGGCACGTTCAGGGGCCCTGCTTGCGAGCGAAGGATGAAGGCATGATAATGTTAGTGTCTGTCTGCTGCCTCTTTCTCTCTCTCTCTTCTCACTTCACCTCGACTGAATTGCTTTATCTGCATGACAATTCATCAGAGAGAATACTAACAAAGCAGCGAAGAAGAGCCCACACACAATGATTTATGCTTTCAAACATAATAAGATGATTAATTACATGTCTTGCTCTACAGAAACGCCAATATTTGTTATTCTCTTTCTTCCTTTTTATCACATCGGATCACTTTTGTCACCATCCATCAACCTCATTCTCCTTCTCCCTCTTTCTTTTTCTTCCTATTCTCCCTCCATCCTTTTGTCTGCAGGCTGTCTTACACTAGCACCCTCTGCTGTAAAAGGAACCACCTGTGAGGCTGGAAGGAAAATAACCTGATTGGCTGGTTGGAACATTCGACCTGAATATTTTCACGAATGACAATCCATCACTTATGGTGATATTCTGCCTACTAGCTCAAGTGTTTTCCAAGCATGTGTGAAGGTCGGGATGATGATTCTGTAAGATAATGTGTTCACACACACGCACACACACACACACACACACACACACACACACACACACACACACATAGGAGGGGTTGAGGGATAAGGGGGCGTTCATAATGACCAGGGCAAACACACAGTAGACAGCACTAGAGTGGCCTGGTTGATTTTCACTGAGGGCCTCTTTACATTAGCAGTCAACAGAGCAATCCATTGCAAACACTATTGTGGCAGACTGACCGCTGAGATAAAGGACACACACACACACGCACACACACACACACACACTTTGCAAAGTGTATGTGTGTGTTTTATTCTTACTTCATTCTCCCCTCTGAACTCTTTGTATCCGACCCCAAAGTTTAGGAACCGTTGAGGTGGATAATCCCGCTGCATGGGTCACTGGACCTGACTCACTGGTACATACCCATTGAACCTTGAAACAACATCCTGCATCAAATTCCCTGAAATGCTGTTTTGACCCTTCCCATGTCAGAGAAAAAGTGAAAGAAACAAACTTCCAGGCAGCCTCGACGTACAATGGTACGGAAATGTTTATTTGTGAATGACATATACATCAAGATTTTTCTTAATTTATCCATGCTTTGTGTTTTTGGGGTCTGTCTAACATATCAGACAAATATGTAACATGGCAGTAAATAACGATGAAACACTGACTGTTCCTTCCGTGACTGTCGTGTGGACTCAGTAGTATGTCTCTTGCTCCACCCAACCTAGAAACCAAAAGAAGACAAAATTAGGAACATGGTTTTAGGGATGTTTCATCTTACATTTGGGGTCTCAGTTCTCCTTGTTGTCTTTCACAGACAAATCAAAAGCAAGGATATAACAGGAAGGCCGACTCGGTGGCTCTAAAAAGCCTGTGACCTTTAGCTTTGCACTCAGGCTGCGGGATGATATCATACTTCATGTTGGCTGACAGTGATTCAAAGAAATAAGACGGGGCTGTGGCGCGCGAGCAAGACACATCCTGAATTTAGAGCCAGCCGTGACTTTTTCCTGATGATGCCATTAAGAGATGTGTCCTGCAGGGACTTGGAGGTTGTGGCATTTTTGTCTCCGCAGTTGCTCATGAAATGATTAGATCATCCTCGAGGCCAGACTTACGACTAAAGAGAAGAGTCTGCCTCCGACCTGACCCTGTAGCTCAAACAACACAAGGAATTGTGGTTTGGGTCGTATCACTAGATGCACGCACAATCAGATACAACTGTATTAGAAGTGAGCGTGACTCACTTTTTTGTGATTTTTGTGATTTAGTATTTGATGCCAGGCCCCACTGAGCCCAAAGCCACATTTTATTTTTAGGCCTGAGACACTGTGAATACTTGTGTTTCACAGAAGGCTAAAACTCACTGGGCTGGAATCATGGTTTTCAACATTTGAACTGTGAAACTTTATTCAGCCCAGGGTTAAAAATAAGATTTGGTACACAGTGGAAAGTGTAATTTTCTAAGATTTTGTTTGAGTAACTTTTATAAAAAGGAATCCTAAAAATGTTAACAATTTTATTTGTATTCATTCATAATTGTTTGAAACTGTGTCAAGTTAAGAAATGCCAGTTTAACTTGTTTTTTTTATGTCTGACTGTAACATTATTCACCATTAATGGGCAATAGGATGTTCACTGATCTGTGCTGTGGAGCTCAGATGTAGCAGACACACACACACACACACACACACACACACACACACACACACACACACACACCCACACACAGACACACACACACACACAGACACACACAGACACAGCTGCATCAGAGCCAGCCCTGCATACAGGTTCTGCTCAGCTCTGAGGGTGGAACGAGGCATTAACAAAAGCAGGGTTGAGGGTTGAAATCCCACTGGGCGCTGCCATCTGCCTCAGTTCACTGGTCTGTGTGGGGACGCAGTTGTGGCAGGGATAACGGACACACGCACACAAAAATAGACACAGGGGGCACATACACAGCTCATGCTAAACACACGTATGCCGGCTTGTTGTTCATTTACCCTATATACATAATTCACTAATACACCACTGCTTCTGCTCTCTGTATCACGCAGCATACTGTACGTCAGGAGACCATGTTTCATGTTTACAGTCTCATTTTTTGGTCTATTTGTTAGTTATTAGGATATCTTAAAAACTATATAACATTTCAATGAAATTTGGTGGAAATTTAGGCCAAGAAAAAGTATTGTTTGTTTAAAAACTCAACTGGTGTGATGGCAACACTTATAAAGAGTTTACCAGTGCCTAAAGAACAAATTGTTTGTGTCCTGCAAAAACAACCAGCAACAACTAAGAAAAAAAGCCTTTTCAGCTTGATGACGTTTATTTTTAGCTTTTGAAGTAGGACCATTTTTAGACCATAAAGGAACAATTAATCCTTCTGTTTATCTGAAACAATATTGGGCATGATCTGTTTTTTCTGTTTTTTTCTGAACGGATTTCTCATTTGGCCAAAATTAAGTAATCCTGTCCTCCTCGTGCCCCTACATCCAGCTTCAAATACAGAGAACAGAGGCAGAGATGTGTAACACAAAAGCTTTAACTGCCTTTAAAAAGCAAAAGGAAGATGCCGTGAAGGACTTACCGCCTGGGTTGCGTCTGAGGATATATCTTCTGGCCTCATCATACAGGAAGATGAGGAGGGAGTAGGGGAAGGCACAGAACCACCAACATGGCCTAAAGGATGGATGGACAGACAATGACATCCAGTTACAACTGGAATGTGACAAAAAGAGACAAGAGCACTCCGCAGGCTGTTGGAGAGGCTGTATGGCTCTATGATGAGTTGAAGGAAATTTGGGGGGCGAACATTGGGCGTTTAAGGGCCCAGCTGTTAGGATTAATTCAGAAGCTGTGAGTGTTTTGAGTGCGTTCTGTCGACTTATTCACTCTCCAGTGTCAAAATACACACAGCCATTTGAAAAATCTTCCCAAAATTATACATACAATATGCCACAATATGCTTTCAAATGTATAACCACTTTTGCATTATCAAAATATTGTTTAACTGATTAATGAAGCCAAATTTGATGTTTAATTCATTGAATATTTGCTGTAAATGCTGTAATTTTCTGCACTTTCTTCAGCAATAAGTCCTTTCCATGTCATATCTAAATATGAATTGAGAAAGAAAGAAGCTCGGAGGTAAACACAGAAATACTAAAAAAAAAGACAAAGCACAGAAACCAGGCGAGACAGAAATAGGGAGGTGAGACACAAGTCACTCAGACAGAGAGGAACAGAAGCCAAGGTTAGTTAAACATCAGCAGTCACCCAAAGGGAAACCGTTCTCTGATGAAAAGGTGGCGAGGAAGAAGGCAGAAGCAGGAGTAGGGGAAGATGCAAAACAATAACGAGGAGAACAAGACAAGGAGGTTTCAGCTGAGTGTGAAACTTTGGAGCTAATGAGCCGAACGTGCCCTTACTGCTTTCTATTTTTCTCTGTTGGGCAAACAATCTCATTAGAACAGTAGCTCTGCTGCTTCATTCTGCCACTGAAGTGGAAATTAGCGGCGGCAATAGATAATATCCAGCTATTTTAACAGGATAATAAAGCCAAAACAGCACCGACTTATACTTAATCATCTGGGAGTCCAAGGAAAACAATGTCAAAGCACTGGCTGCACTGACTGAAGCCTTCTGGGAAGTGCAGTGAATGTCAGTCAATTAACAGAAAAAGGGATTTCATGGATTACCACTTTAATAGGGATAAACCCAATGCATATTGTGTTCGTAAATTCCCCTGCATACATGAAAAAAAAAAAACACATTTACATTGGAAATGAGACCATGCCAGACACAAAAACCAACAGTGAAAAGGAAAATATGTGCATAAGGTATAACAGTATCCATGAAAATAGATAGTAGATAATATTTCTCTGCACACTGTGTTTTAGTTTTCATAGTATGGGTGTTTCATTGTCTGAGTGCAGGTGTGTGTGTTTTACTCACTTAAGAGGGTACATTCTGAGGGCAACGTCCATGCCGGGGCAATATGACAGGAAGACAGCCAGAGCTGTCTCCTCAAAAAGACCAAAGATGAGGATACGGTTCCTGTGGAAGCAAAGAATTAACAGAGTCAGAGCAACATCAATAACAGCAACATCATCATTTGACCCCAACATTATTCTAGCTTTGCCTTCAACAGCTGAGAATATTTTACTGTTAAATTAAACGATTAAGCCTGTTTGAAGCTAGAGATGTCCTGTGCCGAGGGTACTACAAAGGTACCCTGCTTTAAATAATGGTGTGAGAAGATATTTGGAAAATACAAGTTTGGAAGTCGCCCTCTATACTTAAAGGGTCTTATATGTCCTTATATGTACATACTTCATTCCTTGCTGCAGGATGGAGTTCCTCCTGGTCTTACAGATGATCAGATCGGCCCACTGGACGACCACGATACTGGCGAAGAAGGCTGTGTGGCAGGTGAACTCTACGATCTTTCTGCGCTCGTATGTCTGGTGGATAGAACATTTTTTACAAAGATTAACACGTTTCCCTCTTCTGTTCCCTCGAAGACTATACTGTACATTTTGGCTTAAGCATTGCTTCTAATGAGAGACACTATTAAAAATATTAGCGTCACTGACCCACTGCTGGCCGTAGCTGTCTTCCAGGTCATTTACATATTTGTCGTCCCACAGCACTCTGATCCCCAGCAGGTCCATGGGGAGGAAACCATTTTCAGCCAGGATCACAAAGTAGGTGAAGAACCCAGCTGTGGCCTGCATCATGCCTAACAGAGAAGAAGAGCAATTTAACTTCAGTCTTTTTAGAGAGAGCG
Source organism: Lateolabrax maculatus (assembly GCA_031216445.1). Taxonomy (NCBI): domain Eukaryota; kingdom Metazoa; phylum Chordata; class Actinopteri; order Acropomatiformes; family Lateolabracidae; genus Lateolabrax; species Lateolabrax maculatus. The sequence continues at coordinate 4,800,143 of CM062215.1, read as the reverse complement.
TTGCTCTACCACAAGATTGAAAAGGTTTACCACTACAGTAAAGTACAGGATGAGAAGCTGGTCACTGTAATAAATGAATATTATTAATGCTACAGTCCATACATTTTCAGCAGTAGGAATCATTAGGTATGCTTACCGATCTGTCCGTAGGCTATGCTGATGAGCCTCTCGTTCACCAGTTTGTCTGTTTTGGGGTTTCTGGGCTGTCTCTTCATGATGTCGCTCTCAGCTGCTTCATAAGCCAGGGAGATGGCCGGGACCTGGGAGTCAACAAGTCAATTAAATAAATGACACACCCAAATTCACATATAGTATTTTTTTCCTTTTTTCAAAGGTCTTTGTTGCACAGATTTGATCTTATATTGACTTTCCTATGATGAAAAACTAGAAATAAGATTGTCTGTTATGCCCTCAGTCAGAGAGCTCACCATGTCAGTTCCCAGGTCAATACAGAGGATGGTGACAGTTCCCAGGGGCAGAGGGATGTTGGCGATGATGAAGAGGAGGAAGGGTGAGATCTCAGGGATGTTACTGGTCAGAGTGTAGGCGATGGACTTCTTCAAGTTGTCAAAGATCAGACGGCCTGACAAAGTGATATAGAAATTAATATTGTGAGGAAAGTCGAGCAGTTACAGTGATGCTTTTTGCAGTCTGTTGCACTTCCACATTTCTGCAGGTATAAGCCTTGCTGTAGGTCTTACCTTCTTCCACTCCAGTAACAATGGAGGCAAAGTTGTCGTCCAGCAGGATCATGTCAGCTGCCTGCTTGGAGACGTCGGATCCAGCGATCCCCATGGCAACGCCAATGTCAGCCTTCTTCAGAGCAGGAGAGTCGTTCACACCGTCACCTGTCACAGCCACAATGGCTCCCTGCAGAGAGAGGGAAAAAGTGTTAGGCTGTCCACTCTAGGACAACAGACATTTCTGAAAGCTTTTCATACCAATTTGTGTCTCTAAAAATTTCTCAAATTCCCACTGATGCTAACCTGTCTCTGGAAACCTTCCACAATGATAAGTTTCTGCTGAGGGGAGGTTCTGGCGAACACGATTTCAGTGTGGTGTTTCAGCACATCGTCGAGTAGCTCTGGGGTCATATCTTTCAGTTCACCACCGTGGACGACACAGGCCTTGGCATCTCTGGAGGGGAAATCACAGAAGCATAAGGACAACAGCTGGAATCCCACATCCTGTTTCTGAGTGGAAAACTGAGGCAATACTAAAAGAAAAATTACGCCATCATCAGCAAAAAGCAAGATTTTCGAATAAGTACTCTACACCTTCAGGACCTTACATTAGACCTTCACCACAGGCAGTCAATCATACATTTTTAACATTTTATGAGTCCCATGGTTCGGTATAGTATAGTATTTTCTCATCGAATAACAGTCAGGAATTTCCTGCATGAGGGTTATGCCCAGGATGACAGTATTTTTAATCGAGGTGTTTGGGGACAGTATTTTTACAGTGTGACTGTATTCTGAACACACTAAACTTTCTGATAAAGAAACGTAAAAAAAAAAGTAAATCTGCCAGCTCACAGACACGCTTACGTTTATATGTCTGCGGTGAATCAATGGTAAAAGCTTTTTTGGCTGAGTCGATTGCAGGGCCTCGTTAGCCAATGCTGATTTAATTTTGCTCTATTAGTGCAAGTATTAAGAAGAATGGCTGCAGAAAAAGAGGCTAATTTGGAAGGAACATTCTATATAGCTCCTGCTCCTGCTTTTAAGCATGGCGTTTATCTGACAAAATGTATATTAAGGACTATATTAAGGGAGTATATTAAGTGTACTAACCTGGGGTTGACCTCTGAGACTGGTACATTCAGGCGGGCAGCAATGTCTTCAACTGTCTCGTTGCCTTCAGAGATGATACCCACACCCTTAGCAATGGCCTTGGCTGTGATGGGATGGTCACCTGTGACCATGATAACCTGAGGGAGAAGAAGTTAAGACAAGGTTTTGTATAACAATTCTGCATTAAATTTTATGTTGCAAAAAACACAATCACCAGAAAATGTGAAATTTAACATATGGGCTTTCATAATAAATCAGCAAACTAATGAGGTAATTCAGGGTTTGAGGTATTTGAACACTATCAGACATTTATTTTAACCAAGGATGTATATTTGTGATACTGGTTTTGGCCTTAAAATGATACATATTGGACATATAGACTTTTCTGGCATGTACTGGAAACCTGAAAAGACTGCAGTTACGTACTTTGATTCCAGCGCTCCTGCATTTGCCCACAGCGTCGGGCACGGCAGCACGAGGAGGGTCGATCATGGACATGAGGCCAATGAAGCACAGGTTCTCAGTGGGGAAGTTCACCTCCTCTGTGTCAAAAGCAAAGCCTTCTGGGAACTGGTCGTCAGGCAGGTTGAAATGGCAGAAACCTGAGTAAGACAGGAAGAAAATGCTTGTCAAGAGTTTAACAGATTTATTTTTCTCCACCAACTTATTAAAGACATAAGGATGTAAGTATAGGATGGAGTTTTGTTGTACCCAGCACTCTCTCTCCAAGTCCTCCAAGCTCAACATAGGCGTTCTGGAAAGCGTCTTTCATCTCGTCGTCCAGAGGCTGCTCTTTGCCCTGGATCATGATGGTGGAGCAGCGGTCCAAAATCCTCTCTGGGGCTCCTTTCATCACCAGCAGATGTTTGGTCTCTCCGGGAGTTGTATTCTTGTGGATGGAGAGCTATGGGACAAGAGGAAAGCTAGATTTTAGATACTTGTTTTGTAGGGACTTTTTTTTTTAACTTTGCTGGTACTTATCTGTCCAAAACTGGTCAATGACGACATGAGCGAACACGGCCACTAGAGGGCAGAAATCAACATTTCTCTCCAATGCCACAAGTGTTGTCTCACAACAAGACTTCACCTGCATTGACATGATCAGTACTTTTAAAAGCCGTAATGCTATGGGAAACTATGTGGATTCTTTACCTGGTATTTGTTGGTGGAGTTGAAGGGGATCTCAGAAATCTTGAAGTATTTGTCTCTCATGCCGCCCACGGGTCCGCAGCACAGCTCAATACACTTCAGCAAGGCGGCTTCTGAGGCGTCACCGGCAACATCTCTCTGTGGATTCGAGCAAAGGACAAAGACTTGGATCAGTGGGTTTGATGCAGATTGTGGATCACACTGGTCCTTCATTTTCTCTATAATATATTGTACCAAAAGCTGATATAAAAATGTTCCATACACTTAGATCAAGTCAAAGCATGGACCCCTCCCACCAATTCCATTAAAGTCAAATTGAGAATAATTTGTCCTCTGGGAGTCAATTCAATTTCAATGAGATATTCACTATTTGAATGACGATGGCCACAGGCTCCAGGCTCCATATTTGGTAAACAAATGTACAATAAAAAGTCTCTTCTGCCTCATTTCACCCTGCACCCACTGTGCAATTTGAGAAAGAAATAAATTTGTCAGTACTCATTAAGAAATAAATCAATGGGTCTGCCTGGCCATCTCTTGCTATAGCAGCAGCTATATATTTCTGAAAAAGCCTTTAATTATGTAGACTGCTGTTTATAAAGATTTGTAGTGCAGTTTGGCTGCGTTTGTATTTTATTGGATCCAAAAAGTTCCTTGCCAAGTCATAACGCCAAGTCAACTCCCACACAGTCACTGCATCTTGGGATTCATTTGGGTATAGTATCCGATTCAACAAAATGTTTTAAGGAAGAAAACTATACCATGAGGTAATGAGGGTAAATTCTGCTCTGTGCTTGTTTACAACCAGGACTAAGAGATGGTGTCACACCAAAAGCCAGTGTTATTGATATCTTCCTCCACGGTGAATTATTTAGACTCTTTTGTGGTGATCAGAATGGGTGAACCAGAGCAAAACGTTTAGTGTTTGGTGACCAGAAGTCAAAAGTAGGACATTGCAATAAGCTTTTCACCTTCAGGATGGGAACGTTGCCCTGCTCCGCCAGGAAGACGGCGCGGTTGCAGAGTCCGGCGACCCTGGCCAGGGAAGCCCAGGTGGCCGAGCTCCTGTCGAAGGAGGCCCCGCTCTGGTTCTCCGTGGTGTCGGCCTCGTGGATCTGGTTGTCGAACCACATGTGGGCCACGGTCATCCTGTTCTGGGTCAGGGTGCCGGTCTTGTCCGAGCAGATGGTGGAGGTGGAGCCCAGGGTCTCCACAGCTTCCAAGTTCTTCACCAGGCAGTTCTTCTTGGCCATACGCTTGGCAGTCAGGGTCAGACACACCTAGAGACAGAAATCAAGTGTTTATAGCTATCATATCTTCAGTCTTTGCATCAACAAAATCTTTTGTAGAATGAGAGAATGAGATTGGGGCAGAAACGCGGGAACATGAACACCACAACTCACAGTGACGGTAGCCAGGAGACCTTCTGGCACGTTGGCGACGATGATACCGATGAGGAAGATGACGGCCTCCAGCCAGCCATATCCAAGGATGAGGGAGAGGATGAAGAAAGAAACACCCAGGAAGACGGCCACTCCGGTGATGATGTGGATGAAGTGCTCGATCTCCACGGCGATGGGAGTTTTGCCGCCCTCCAGACTGGAAGCCAGGGTGGCGATACGACCCATGACGGTACGATCTCCAGTGTTGATGACGACTCCTCTCGCAGTACCTGTGGAGAGCAAGAGAATTTTTTCTTTACCATCAACTTAAATTCTCTCCATAAATTTACAACTGAAATGAGTTTTGACCCAGTGATTTCTGTGTTGTCTGTTACGTTTAGTTCTCTAACCTTCTACACAGTTGGTGGAGAAGAAAGCAATGTTCCTGGTTTCCAGAGGGTTGTCGTTGGAGAAGTCTGGAGTACGAGTCTGGGGCTCGGACTCACCGGTCAGAGAGGAGTTGTCCACCTGAAGGAGGAAAACGCTGTGATTGTTGGTCTTGGGCAAAAGCATGAACATGGAAGAGGACACATTCGGGTCTAAATAACATTTAAACTAAGGGGCAAACTTTTGAGCTGAGATGATGTAATTTTGATCTTTGAGTCAGTCAAAAGAAATCTTTTCAGAAAGTGATCAAGGGGGAGTAAACTGATGCTCAATAAATCACATCTGTCAACATACTGTATTTCCCATCAGATGTGAAGCAACTTTAACCACGAGCGGCTGATTGCATGGTATATGAGAAAATCATGATTTCTTTGGTTCTAGTATCCACTTGACCAATGTTAATACTCAGCAACTATAATAATACATAAACTACACACATAATCGCAAATGAGCTTGACAAAGGTACAGACCTTGCAGCCGTGAGCAGAGACAATTCTCAGATCAGCGGGGATCCTGTCGCCACCTTTCACCTCCACCAAATCTCCGACCACCACCTCCTCAGCGTTGATGCTCTTCTTCTCCCCATCACGGAGGACCAGGGCTTGCTACGAGACCAAAGGTGAAATATACATTTTTAGGGCAATTTATGAACAGAGTTATACATGAGGCATTGCACTTCCTCTACAGGTTTTGCTTTTATTCCCGGCAGCAAGAAATGAGATGATGAATGGAAAAATGTGTGGTCACTGCGGTAATGCTGATGAAGTAATACTGCTCCTTAGCATTGTGCTTGTTCTATTATTTGTCACTGTTTCAAATTTGATATGAGCTCTGGAGACTTTACATTAAGCCATTTTGGAAAGAATGACAACTAAATGAGCTTTTTGGTGATACTGTTTTCTGTTTAATAAAATCGTGACACAGATATAAAGGTTCAAAAGTCAGGAGAAACTCACCTGTGGGACCATGTTCTTGAAGGAGTCCATGATCTTGGAGCTCTTGGCCTCTTGGTAGTAGGAGAAGCAACCAGTGATGATGACGACAGCAGAGAGCACAACACCCAGGTACAACTGCAGTAAGAAATAAAAGTCCATTACTCGGTTCATCTTCTGTGGTATTAATTCTTTAACTAATAGATCAAATTTACATATCATACACTAACAAAGACCTCCTTACGTTATCGTTCATTGGTTCATCTTCTGAGGCAGCCTGGATACCGTAAGCGAGGAAGCAGAGGATTGCACCAATCCACAGCAGCATGGAGAAACCACCAAACAGCTGGAAACAACATAAAACAAGGTTCCAGTTTCAAGACATTGCTGGTTTTACTGGCTGCAAGTGAATTTGCATTTCTAAAATCGGAATATGCAAAATAGGTTTGGGTTTTGCATAGAAAATGCTGCACTCTCCACCGGGAGTTTCCACCCAAACTTTTACCTGTTTACAGAACTTGACCCATTCAGGCGTTGTGGGAGGAGGTGTGAGGGCGTTTGGGCCATCTCGGGCAAGGATCTCTTTTGCTCTGGAGTTGGAAAGACCCTAAAAAGAGGCACAGAGAGCAAACGTTTGAGTTTGAATGTTAGCTGAAATACTGTACATGATTTCCCACAACAGCCTGGCAGATTTAAATAAAAAAAGAGACATAAAGGACAATTGTCTCGCCTGCCTGATGCACGTGTTTGGTTACATCTGTGGAAACTAAGGAAAACTATAAAAGAATAACCAGTAAAAAAACCTGTGAGACCAGTTTTATGCCCTGCAACTCTACAGCTTTGTCATTTTCCTCCTTTACTGGAAGGAAACACCAAGAAAGACAAGGCAGAGCGACTATTTCCTGCTGAACTGTTTTGTTTGATAAACAGGTTCACCGCTAATACCTCAGGAGCTGGTGGATTAAAGTTTGGTTGAAACAAAAACAAAATGAACCACATCCACAGGAAGAAAGATCCCAGTAATCTTAGACTTACTGCTTCCCCTTTTTACAATTCTGTGTAATTACACGTTTAGCTCTATTATCAATGAACAGTGCATACTTCAACAAGGTCAAAGTCACGTTTTCTTGCAGTGTAAAAGAATGCTGAAGAATTAAGAGTGCGACCGAAGGCCTCCTTGGATGGTTACCAGGAGTGAAAAGCGGCGTTTTTTTTTCTCTTATTGGTAGGATCAGTAAGACCGGTGTTCCTGCGTGAATGAAGTCTTTGTTTTGGGCCAAACTCAGACAGATCAGATCTCAGCAGATAATCAGCATCAGTCAAGCATTTGGCCAGTGTAGGGTTGTATTGGGTTGTGTAATGGGATTCTGTGTGTGTGCCCTCAGCTTGATGAAGACCACGGTCGAAACTTTAAAAGTAGTTTGTGGAGCAGCTGAGTTTCCCCTTTTCTGTACAATGCCAAATTTATTGACACTTTAAAGGATCAGTTCACCCAAATCACAACATACTCACTCCTACCTCTAGTGGTGTCTAGACATGCAGATATTTTTTGTTTTATTTGTAAGTTAGTTTTTTGAGATTTTCTTTGTGGTGCTCAGTGCATAAGCCAAAAAGATGTTTCTTTCTAATGTTTGAATGTCATATTTCAGTGATGTGAACACCAAACAGTAGATGAAAATTGGTGGAAGTATATATATATATATATATATATATATATCTCAAAAGCTGGATGAATAGAACTAAAACTATCTGCTAAGCCAGACACCACTGGAGGTAGGAGAGAATGTGTTGCAAAATTGTCTGTATCTTCACTACTTACTCTAACGTACTAAAATGGTGGATAAATACATAACATGTAGTGTGTCTCTGTGTTCCTTTCGACCTCATTTTGCCATATAAGATCTTCCCTGGCCTCTGGGCTTATCTGGGCTCTGTGAAATTATCACCAGCAGCCAGTACAACCACCCGAGTTACTATCACTCTGATAGGCTCCCACACGCACACACAGACACTAAAAAACAAACACACACAAACCCTGCTTAGGTCGGTTCCATATTTTCTGTGAAGTTCATCCAAAGTCAACTTGTGATCATCCTATGGAGAAAGAGGGAGAGAGAGAGAGAGACAGTGAGAGAGAGACTTTGTGTAAAACAAGCCAAAATTCCTGTCATTTTAAAAACATAGATATTATCTCCTTTGAGGATTAAAAATTGTCCTATCATGTCCTCCAGAGGGACACAGGGAACATAAAGATGACACATCTAAATAAAACTAGAGTGTCGCAGCCAAACATGAAGACTAAGCTGCCATGAGCTCAGTTACGTATGGACTCATCCAAACAGTCCGTTTGCTGCGAGCAAACAGTCCATCCAGCCAAATCAATGTCACCCAACTGACATACTGATGTTTGCTCCTAAGAGTATTGCTTGTGTTTGGCATTTTTGTGTTCACCCAAGAGTGGAGCTCAGTCTTTAAGACTCATAGCTGAACTCGCGTCTACATCAGGGTTACCAAAATGAATTTGGTGGATGATTTGATCCGCTAAAATGTTGTTTTCAGGTAAATGTGATCATAGAGCGTCTACGACTTTTCATGAGAAGGTTTAATCCTGTAGCAATTTCTTTATTTTTAAATTAAAGAGCAGAGAAAAATGCAAATAATAGTGGTTCTGCAAATGAACAACCAGAGGAGCTGGCACATTCATGCGCCTACACGGTGTTTTTTTAAATAACGCCTACAGCGAGTGAATGAATAGAGATTTTTCCAATGCAATTGGGATGATCTGCAATATTATCTGACTCCCACCTTTGATTTTTTATAATATGAAACAGCAAAGCATTGTAATCTTTATAAAAAATGCAAGAGAGTGAAACATCCCAAGTAGAGATGCCCACTGTGGTGGTTTACTGACCACACATATGTGACAAATTCTTGCTGTGATTGAAATGGTGCTGAATTTTCCATTTCGGTATGACATTAATCGTTTTATCCTCAGCAATAAGGCTACTTTCCCATGAAATAAAAGCTGCACCGCTTGCTGCACCCTGACAAAATGCAATGAGTCAACCATTAGATACATGGAAAGTATGTCATCTTGTAGCCATCTGCTTGTATTCATTATTATTTCATGGAAGGAAAAATATCTGAGACTCCAATTTTTATGTTGGCCTGTTGTTTAAAACATTGACTCCAATTTTTATGATCTGCAATGAAAGCAATCCATCAAATTTCCTACAAAAGATGGTGTTTTTGTCGGCTGCTGTTAGTCCATAGTGAATGCAATAAACAAATGAATGAAGCATCAGTTCACACCACACAGTGTCTCATCATGGTACAAGTTTACTTTGACCTTTTAAAGTTTAATGTCTCCTCTGCTTGGAGAAAATATTAAAACTGTTCTGAATTGTACATTTACATAATAGTAATTTGACCACTGAACATGTGAAGTCTAGAGCTGTTAATGGGCAAAGTGAGTCCCTTTAGATTTATGTGCACTCTTTACAGCTGGTGGAGGGAATGGGCGTAATTGCACGGTTCTGCCTGGCCTGCCAGCGTTTTGCATTATAATAAGCAGGCAAAGTGTTCCATGCCAAATGTGCCATGGATAATGTTTTATCACATGCCCCAAACTACTGTTGCTTTTTTTAACTATTATTCAGATGGTTCTTTTTAAAGCCTGTAGAGGAAATTTCTTCACTAGCTTTGATACTCTGGCTAATAAACACACACGTGGATAATGTTTGGATGGCCTAACACAATCCTGGACTAGTTTAAGAAATCCAATTGGACATGATTCTATATTTAGCATTTTGTGTTGGACTTTGTCACATTTGATCAAATCACTGGCTGCTTTGTGTTGCTATGGGAATAGTTTCCATTGTCTGTAGCTGGACTTTGACGCCTCAGTTAATAACATGATGGTGCAAGTATGATGGTGCAATAATCATTAACATGTCAGCTTCATGGACTCCATATATAAAGACCCTCCTACACTCTCACTACTGTTTGACTAATGCCCAATATGCAATTATTCTTTAACCTTAGTTCAGATCTGACACCTGAGGATCATCAATAAATCACTGTTGCCCTTTTCGTGTTCCCAAAGTCAACCATTTTTGGAACTAAAAGACACAACGCAATGCTAGTTGGGAGACACATTAAAGACCGCACCGGCTGGTAATTGCAGTAAATGATATGCTAAATTGGGGAGGTTATGGCAGACTGGCGATACGGTTGCTATGGCATTGAGATGTCCTTTAGCGTCGGCAGGACTTTGAGATCTAGTTAAGATCTACGGAGGGCGATAATCATTAATATGTCACCTAGATGGGAATTTTATTACCTAATAACCTGCAGGACTCAGTAACCTGGTGGGTGACATTGGGCCGGGACTGGTGTTGGATTCCAGCAATTAAAGAAGTAATTATAAAACTGGCAACAAGCCATGACATTCATATTCTGTTGTAATGATTGTTTTTCAGTTACTTCAGAAACATGCAGCATATCTGCAACAGGTTTACAGCTTCAACCCACACCTCAGCGTGATGACCTTGTGAAAGTCAAACATCAGTTTACATCTATAACACATCGTACACCAAAAATATGGAAAATGTAACTCATTATTTTGATATCATCAAATCATTAGCGGGACATTTCAACATGCCATGTTCACTAATTACTACTTAGTACTTAGTGTTTTGAGATGAGCACGAGGACCGATTCTCCCCACTGACCTTGTGAAGGACACTATTCTACGGAAGTTAAAAGGCACTTTGTCTTTTCACAAGCCATTTTAAAGGCAGTTTATGGACAAACACAGAAGAGACAACAGGTGTGGCAAACTTTAAAAGAAAGAATTTAAGTTACAAATGAAACCTTCACACCTTTAAAAAATCTATTTCTGCCTATAGAATGCCACAATTGTACGATTAAACACACGACAAGTGGTACAAAATCATTCATGAGAGCCCTTTTCATTGAGTCACGGATGAACTTAATGCAAGAATGACTCACTGACCTTGGGAAATGACCTCACCCAACTAGAGACTGACGAAAAGCTGACACCAGTGGAAATTGGGAAACTGTTCTACACAGGATATTTTAAAAACACCCCTAAACCTCTTTGTATTCAACTTTACAAGTTCCCGGAAAAAAACGAATGCATCCAGCGCAACCGAGTAGAGTTGTTAAAGTTTCGCATATGCATGGCTGTGGCCTGAGATAAAGTGAACTCGCCCTACTACCCACGATGTGAGAGTGGGAAAGGAAATTAAAAGCAGAATAATATGTGTTTACTGGCTGCAGAAAAGGACTAGCTCACATGTTTTGAGAGACTGAAGACAATAATGACGACAGAGCCTCTCACCCGACATCTCAGCGCTGAAAACCAATCTACATAAGCATGAATTAGAAGTTAAGTGTAGCCTCGAACACCTTAATAACATGTGACAGTACATGCAGCAGTGTAGGTAGTAATCTTTACGAAATCTCATGTGACTAGCCATGAGGTCAATGCAGAGGTTTGTCTCAGCCGCGACTGTATCATTGCTGTGACCAATGGCAGTGACTTACAGTGACCAAGAGTGTTAACATTGCCTGAATAATTTAAGTGTCATTTAAGTTTATGCTTGCCATAGGTGTAAAGTTCAAGAAGGTCATTTTATTTAACGTCTGTTCCTTTCAGTGGTAATAAAGGTGGATTTTGCAAGTTACAAACAATTTAACGAAGCGATTTACAAAGTGTTAAAGTATTGCCCCAACAGTTTTGTCATGCTGACATTTCCCCAGTCAAGTACTTAAGATAATCCCAGACTAGTTGGACGTTTTTTTTGTTTACTCACCAGGTCAACTTCTTTCTTCAGATCATCCATATCCTTCTGCGATTTACCTTTCTTGCCTTTCTTTTTCTCGCCATCTGAGGTTGCCGCCAGTTTGTACTCCTCTTTCCCTCTCTGGATTGAAGAAAGTGAGACAAAATAAGCTTCTGAATAACACTGAACACATGTTGGAGGACTGCTCTGAAGCTTCCTGTCTTGTTGCACAAGTAAGAGCAGAAAGCAGTGTCAACTTTGCTGTTCAAACATGCCGTAAAACTCGTGTTAATCATTGTCAGAAGTATTGAGAACTACTCTCATAAAAATCTCTAAAAGAAAGAGTTCCCAAAACTCCTGACGCTGTAAATAAAACTGTATGCTTGCACTGTAGATTTCAAAACTAAGGTACAAAGTACTTCAGGAAAACCACAGCTGTCAAGCTTAACCAATAACTTGTGACTGAAAGTTGGTCTGAGCTCAAAACTGAAAGACATAACCAGCGTAATCTTAAAATAAACCTAAAGACTCTTAGAAAACCAGACCAACACAAGTGACAAAGTTCCAATACTTACTCCCAGCCCCATGTTTGCAGTGTGAGTCTGAGAACAGTCAATCCAATTGTCTTTTTAAATTGCAGCTTTCCTACTCCGCCTCTCTCTCTCTCTCTCTCTCTCTCCACTCTCTCTCAACCCCGCTGTGTCCTGTGTCTTCCGCACTCCCCAGAGCAGAGAAGATAGGTTGCCTCCCATTAACATACCTTTATACCCACCGCTGCCTCACCTGCCCCGAGAGGAGGAGCCTGGGGGAGGGGAGACGGAGAGGGGTGAAACTGAACAGGTGAGTAGCAGTGTTGGGGAGAGAAAAGGGAGGGGGGGGGGGGGTTTACAGGGGGGAGGGAGGCATTGGTGGAGGAAGAGTACGGGAGAGAGGGGAGGGGTAAATCTTGCTCAACTTCCCTGTTTTGTTCTCACCGCTTCCTCTCCGTCTTTCACTCTTTACTCATTTACTCTCTTTCCTTAATCCATCCCTCGTTTTCCGCTAAGCTCAGTTTTCGACCTTTACTTGCAACAGGTAGGGGGTTTGGACAAACGCCCACGTCCTTCAGCTCCAGGGACGCCCGAGTGGATCTCCGTGTCGTTAGTTTACAGTACAAATAGGGATGAACAGAACAAAAAGACAAGATAGTGGAATAGAGAATGAGAGACCTGGAGATAAAGGCAGAGCTAGAGAGGTGAAAGTCCATTTCTGCAGGTGACTGACTGCCCAAAGCTGAATGAGTATTTGAATAACAAAGACTGAAAGAGGGAAAGGTGAGAAGCTGATTAAAACTGACTGGCTTTCTTCCCACGAAGACTTGGGAGAAAGCGGTTGGGCAAAACTGTTGCTCAGAGCAAAGATAACAAGTGGAATGCAAAGGGAGGGATCCACCTTAGCTTTCCCTCTCCGCCTGAGGTCAATGTGCCCTGCAAAAAAAAATTGTAATTGATTCTGAAGTCCTTCCACCTCAGGATAAGTCAAAAGACCAGGACTGGAATGTCTTTCGCAACTGTAAACCATTGTGTGTAACATGGGTTCACACTGCTCCGACAATGAGTGAGCTCGAAAAATGTCCTTGGCCGACCGCCTGCTGCTCCCATATAGTGGCAAAATGATTAATACATGTTAATCATCCTGAGAGAAAGTGTTCAGGTGAGGTTTAGGCTTCCCGTCCAAACCTGGGCAAAGATCGGCTGCTAATAAACCAGATAATGGATACAAACACTTATTTAATTGGTTCAGCTGATACACGAACAGGAACCAAAAGGTTTGCAGCTACAAGTGTTCTGAGCCCCACCACAGATTTCCTGTGGTTATCAGAAATCTAGGCCGATAAATTTTTTTTTTTTTAAAAAGCCACAAAGCTTAACTGAGAGAGCTTTAAATTAAAAATTGAGCCACAAAATGCCCCTGAAATACACCCTGGAGTCCTTGGAGAGACAAAGTGATTTCTCAACTGGATATAAAGCTGGTATAGAAAAGCCAAATGGCGAGAATTATGACGTGTATATTTGTGCAGGAGATGCACTGGATCAAAGATTTCTGGCCCAGTTCAGTCACAATGTCATCACAGATCTATGGCGGCCACCTCTGCTTCACCAAAGGACACCCATGACCCTGAAGTCTCTACGAAACCAAGAAGTGCTCTTCCTGTTCATTGTAACTCGCAAGGAGGGGGAGGGATTGTCCTTGTTGGCTGGCCGGTTGGTGGGGGTTGTTGGGTGTGTTTGTAGTAAACTTCCGATTGTTTATAGTCACCAGACTTTGCAGGGAGGAGGGGGGATGTTGTAATACAAAGATGAGGGGAGAGAGAGAGTGTGAGTGACAAAGAAGGGAGGGAAGTGTAATATAGCAGGGGGGAGGGAAATATGAATTCTGAGAAAAGGAGAAAATGGAAATGAATGAGAGGAGGGGAAAATGAAAATGGGAAATTATGACCATGAGTATGAGAGGCATTGTTCTAGTTGTTGTACAATGACAGCAGCTCATTTTGTGCTGCTTTTGTGGTATACAGACCTAGAGAACCTGCCGTGGCAGTGGAGCCTGGCAGTGTATTGAATTCAATTTGTTCCAATTCTATTCACAGGGATGAAACAGATCCAGGAGAAAGACGGCTGTAATATAAAAGACAGAGAAAAGGGAAAAAAGTAGAGAAAAACCCTTACGGGAACAGTTCAACCCAAAATAAAATAAAACCCATTTTTCCTCTCCCACAGTGCTGTTTATCCTCTCAGATAATGACGGTGGCACGCCAAAATACAATAGAGCCCAATGGAAACTGGTTTGCGGTGCTGCTGCTCATGATAAGCCGCTGCATTTCATTGGCATGCTAACTAACAACATGTGTTGCACAACACAGTGTCGCCAGCAGCTGTAGATGTGTGAACGCATACTTTCAGTACCTGTCTCTCTAGCTTCATAATATGACATACGACCACACCCTCCTACTGAAACATGTGCACACACATACGGAGGGAATTTTTCTGTTTACGCTTTCGCTTTGCGGGATTTGTACTTGAGTATTTTAAGTCTTTGGGAAATCGACCTCCCGTACTGCAGTGATGTCACTCAATCTTCAATAAAACCAAAACAGCAAACCATGATTGAGTCTAAGTGGCTCCATCAGAGTGTGGCTGATGGGGGTTTCAGCTCCATAATTAATGCAGTATTGGCTCTTGTTTAACCCCAAACAATGCTCTGCCGTACATAAACAGCATGGGAGCTGAAGACGTAGAACATGGCCTTTGGAATTTCACTGTAGTAGCGAGTACAAGGAGTAATAGTAATATTATTAGAGGAAACATATAAGTAGCAAGTGACGTAGGAAAAATATCTTTTAATAACCATATTAGCACTAGATTAAATGCTGGTAGTGCGTGTAATAGGAAGAGATGTCTTCTATATGCACTCCATAGTGAATGTTGTGTCCTCTTCAGGCCAGAAAAAGCAGGCACAATGTAAGATTGAAGGGTCACTTCACTCAAATTAGAAAAAGATTTCCTGGCGTACCTCTAGTTGTATATAGCCACACAGATAGTTTGGGTTTTGCATGGTGAATTTTTAAAATATCTGTGCGTTCATCTCAAAGACACATATCTCAAAACCTTGGCAGATACAAATTAAATGTTAAATACAACTAGTGGGAATAAAGATAGTATGTGATTTGTAATATGGGTAAACCAACCCTTTAAAAACACATTACATTGCATTTTAATTAATTCAGTTTGCTCTCTTTCTCTTACTTTTCTTTGCTGCAGAGACAGATTTCAAATAACGCTTTCTTTATGGGGCCATACACAAGTGTAATAAATTAAAAAGCTAAAATTCATTATACTCCTTCTGGCTATAGGAGCCTGAACTAAATGTACATCGTGAATGTTTCACTCCATTGCAGGTTGCCCTTGTAGCACTCAAACTGTTCTGAACTTTGTACCAAGTGTGACGTAGAGGCATTTTAAAATGTTTAATAATCAAACCAAAACCACCCGTGGCTTACAACTGTTACTGTTTAATAGAAGTCCAGCACTGAGTGACACGGAGAAGAGAAGGAGGGTAAATACAGACAGAGTCATTGAGCATCTATCCAAACAGATAAACTGTGATTCCAACACCACTAACTGAGATTTGATTTACACACTGACCAGCTGTCTGAAGTTTATTTAGCTAAGACATAAATGTGTGTTTACGGAGTCTGCTTGCCTTATGCTGCAATACTGCCACAGTGCCTCTTAACTATAAGGATTTATCATCACTTCAATAAATTACATTTAATACATACATTTTGCATAAGGCATATAAAGCATGGAAACATGTATGTAACTGACACACTGTAGAGCTTAACAGAGCTTTGTTGTGTGCAAAACAGACTCACAACTGGCCTTGAATGAAAGCCAAGAATATACCCTTTAAAAAGATATCAAACATTATAGTAAAACAGGATATGCACAACAGTTAAAAGTCCCACTAAACAATAGTTAACTACAGATCTTTAAAAAAAAAATCTAACTAAACTAGTGGCACCAAACTCTTGAAGTACAAAACACTCATACAAGTTTGGTTGTAGTTCTAAGATAGAGTACCTTTCCTTGTTGATAGATCTTTGATTTATCTTCAGAAGCTGACAACATAGCAAAATAAAACTGATTTAAGGGCAAATACACGTGTAGTGACTTTGGACACGTGGGTTGTTGAGCTACTTATCATCAGCATTTCAGCAGTGCAGGGGACAGAAAAGACTTTGGTTCACGCTGGGAGAAACTTTGCCGTGTTAAGTCATTCCTCCTCCCCCTCCTCCTCCTCCAGAAGAGCCTGAACAGACCTATTGTCTTCTCCAGCAGCCATCACAAGATTTCAACAACCACGTAGTGTGACTTGTTTGATAAATTAACAATTCATGAGAAATAAGCCTTGACATGTTAAATTCAACTCAACATTTAGATACTTTTGTGGAGCAACTATGTTTCTATGTTAATATCATATAAACCATAGATATGACATGCAAAAGAGAGCACTGAGGAAATGACTAACCTCAATCATTAGTCAAATTCCAACCCACCACGTTATATGAACAGTGTGTTTCTCAGCCCACTGAGCTTCCAGGATTCCCACATTATACTGCTGTAACAGCACAATGTAACTCATTTAGTACATTTTACTTCAGTTCAAACTATCAAAAGAAAATTTCCTTTGCACTCAAATGAGCTTTTCTAGTCGGACAACGTGCCTTTATTCACAAACAATTATCTCACACAGACGCCTCTTGGTGCAGATTTTCTTTGCTTCTACTGTATGATTTACAGTGCACATGATTAGTTTATATTCCCTCATGTTGTCTTTCTCTGTGTGTGAGCTGTAACGCCTTTCAGATGCTGCGAATTCCTTCACCTTGTAAGGTAACCTGTACATCCGTCTGTCATCAGTACAGCATACTTCTCTGAAACGTGCTGCAAAGACATAGTAACGAGAATGAGTTACGGAAAATCTTGATTAACTGAAGGACCAGCAGACCAACTCTTTTACTCACAAATTATTAATTATTTCACAGTTAAATCAAGGTTTTCCAGTGTATTTTATTTTGGATTTATCTGAATATTTCCATCAGTTTAAACACTGTGCGCTCATTTTGAACTGATACCTAGGGTCTTTCTGTGGATATCTCTTACATGTGAACTACAGTGTACTCACTGCAAGTCTCTTACAGGGCCCTGAGCTTAAAATCACACTGAACAAGATGTCATCTCTCTTTTACCTCTGCCGAGTACACTGGCTGTGTCAAGCTGAGAGTCAAGATTGCAGCCAATTTGGAAAGAAAAATACAGAGTTCTAGCTGAAATCATAACCTGTTTTATATCAGATACAGAAAGACAAGAAAAATCTTGCGACATGATCTACTGGCTTTTTCACAGTGCAAGACTAAAGAATATCTCATGTTCTACCAAACATTATTTCTCTTTAAATAAATAAAGATTGACGTATAGTGTGCTAAAGCGACTGCCTGTTAAAGCTATTGCTGTCCCAAATTTTTAAACATTGGCTGGTGACACCTGCAATTCCCATGAGAGCATCTTTCTGACGCACACTGACGTTATTGCCAGAAACAAGCACAATGCTGGCATGTGCCAATGCCATTACCAATGCTTCTTCAAAGTCTGTCTTTGTATAAAGCAAACCAACAATCCAGTCATAGTTCTTTTGGTTTTAGAGCCAAGAACCATTAAGAGCAAACCGATAAGAACATGAAATCTGCTGCTCATCATGGTCAGTGGCTTGGCCTAGAAAATCTTATGACATTTACCCCAATAGGGAATCAGAACTCCCAAAAAGAGACTTCACAGACCCGCTTGAAATTCCCAACCCAGGTGTTTGTGTCAGGCCTACTCCCCACTTAAGGAAAAGGAGTGAAATCTCTCTATTGACTCTTAGCACTCAACATTTAGCTCAATTCAGCTTGTGTTGTTTCAAATATCAATGTTATTGACAACTTAGGTTTGTCTTTTAGGAGAAAAGAGATTGTTTTTGAATGGATGGCTTTCACCAGAATAGAATAGAGACGTAAGGGCTTAATGCAGGATTAGGTGGTAGCCTCAAACGTCCCTCTTCTACAAAGAAACATCACAGATCAAGGAGAAAAAGACACCATGGATACCAGACGTGTGACTCCGTCAACCTCAGTCTTCTCACTCGCCTGCTACTGGGGATATCTGTGCCAAGGTCCAACACCTTTCCTCAAAAATAAACTGTCAAAAACACAGATAAAAGTGACAACAGAAAGAGAAAACAGTATGCTCTTGGCCAGTCTGGTGAGCCTGATAAGGATAGCAAAGGCACAAAAAGTGCCTCCCTGGTCTTCTACCACCTCTCCTTTTGTATCTACAACAAGCTGAGGTCAGATAAAGGAACTGGACCTAATGTTCCTGAATGCCACTAAGTTTCTTTCTTTCATCTGAGATCTCAGGTTCATAGTTCTAGTATCATAAAACAAAAACTTGTACTAATTTAAACAAGTCTCTTTGGTTGCACATAAAGTTAGATCACTTAGATGAAGAGTTTTTCAACAGGAAATTTGCATAAGTGACAAATGACTACATAAAACAAGGCAGAAAATATTCAAAGATTTGGAAGAAACGAAAATCAGCCTCCACTGCAAACAATGAGGAACTACGATTTTTTTTGAACAATGAAGTCACAACCATTAGGAGAACAACAGGAAGCAGCTCCCATGACTTTGCATGGTTCCCGTTAGTTGGTGTCATCAGAGAGAATAATGACAATTCAAACAGCTATGCCGATGACACGCAACTAAGCATAATTCATCGACCCAAAAGCACGTGCCTTCAGCTCACTGGATGACCAAACCTAAACAAAGAAATTATTTTGGGTTCACTCCATGACCAAAAGAAAATAGATTACCCATGAATATTGTGTCACTGGTTTGAGACAAAAGATTCACAGATTGACAAAAAACAATATTCTTTCATCTCAGAAAATATGCAAGCATTCAGTTCATTTGTTTTCATCTCAAACAGTCTGGACTATTAAGTAAATGCAGTCTCTCAAACATGTATTAAGATGTTCCAACTTTTGTGTGAAGGTTGCTATAAAAGAGTTATTGTAGACCCTTTTTAGTGCTGTATTCATGTCTGCTCTTATTTGAAAAGAGAGAGAAGACAGGAACTGAGAAAGAGATGGCGAAGAATGTGCAACAGAGGTCCTCGACAGAGCAGAACTCGGGGGAAATTGTTATCAGAGTATATATAATACATATCTAAACCACTAGACCACATGTCCTGTGCCTTTAAGCTCTTCTTAGATTTATTTGGCTAGTCGATATGTCTCATATCTCTACTTAGCAGCTTTGCTTCCACAACATATGACAATTCTGATTTTGCCCAATCCTTCCTCAACTACATTACTCGCTTTCTTTTGGTGGCATTTTCGTTTTGTTTCGTCTTCGCTTTGTTCAGTTTTTTTTCTGATTCCCCAAGCGAAGGAAAGAAAAGGCAATAAAAATGTACATAAATCCACCCCTGAAAATACACTCACTGCCCAGGAAAATTATAACTTCAATTGTTAAAGTGCAGCTGACACTGACCCAGAAGCTTCCTTATTTGGTAGTCCACAAACATATGTATAAGTATGATTTTTTTTGTGAAATATGCCCTTGTTTAAAAGCACTAACAAAAGACAGGATACTAATTTGCAGTTAAATGGATGGATCATAAATACACACCAATTAAGACATGTGGCAACCAGGTCAGACTATGCAGGAGGGAGGAAAAGAGAGACACAAAAGGGAGAGCACTGCTATTTATAGGTCCAAACGTTTGCCAGAAACCCTGTTCCTTCCAGGCAAACCTGTATTAAAGAGAGAACAGGATTTATGAAATCGGGCTTTTATATCAGAGGAAAACTGCTGCAGAATTAGAGAATATATAAAGGATCCAAATCAGCACCAACGTCAGCGAAAGATATGACAACTGATAGATCAAATTGTAATCAAACTAGGATACAACAGCAAACATTACATCATCTCTTTCATGAAAGGAAATGCACAGTGGTTTGGCTTAGTCGCTTCACAAGCTGTCAAATCAAATTCCTCGTATGAGTAAATGTTGGCGGAGAGCAAATTGGATTTGGGTTGTTGTCAGTTTCAACCCGTGTGATGATGACAGGGATCGAGTAATCTCTGAGAGATCTATGCATCGTTCATTCAGACCACACACACACACACACACACACACACACACTCACCAACACACACTGAGACCCTGCACATCCCTCTAATCTGGCTAAGGATTACGGCTGCAATTAGAGGAACGAGAAAGAGAGCTGGATGGAGGAAGAGAAAGAGAGACAGACAGACAGAGATATATTTTTCTAATTTTGATTATTGTTATTGTCAGTATTATTGTGTTCACCCATTGTTAAGGTCACTGTCAAAGCTGCAAGTGAATTAAAAACTTAACCTGGAATCAAATTAAACTAGACTCAAAAGTCAACTCTAAACTTCAGTCGTGTACTATTGCTATGATCTTGCAGCACAAATACAAAAGTAAATCATCTCGCACTAGGAGGCTTGAGTCAATATTCTTTATGACATATTTAATAAAATCCCAAGACCGTACGAACGTAACGTTTCACAGGCTTCACCAGGTTTTATTTTTCATATTCATTTCTGTGCTCATCTTGATATTGGAACTCATCCTGTTGTGGAAAAAAACAGTAATAACGCTGAAATATCTTTCTCTTAGCCAAGGGATAGGTATGAAAGCTCTTCACAGGAAGACTGCCCTTAAAGAAACATCACAGCAGAAATAGAGAGAAAGTGGAAAATCCTTGTAACTTTAGGTAATAAAAATCCAAAGTACACATGATCTTATCTTCTAAAATGTGTCCAATATACAAATAAATAAATAAAGAGCCACTTCTTCAAAATTGGATCTGCAACTTTATAGTTTTATACTCTTCATCACGATGCAGTGGAGAAGTAGAGCCACACAGAAAACTAGTGACAGAGTGAATGTGAGGAAAAAGAAAGAAAAGAGTCACTGTCGGCACTGCCAGCCTGGCTGATCCAAAAACCCTGGCAACGGCAACAAAGAGCCACTGTCTCTGCTCCCTCTGTCTCTCACACGCTCATGCACCACACATACTGTACCGCGTACACCCAAGCACAGACGCAGGCGCAAAGTTTGCTGATAGACACGCACACACAGCGAAATGACCTGCAAATGTGAGTATTGTTTTAGAGTTCCTTCTCCCCAACCTGATACTGTCAGATGTCAGATTCTCTACAAATTCAGGCCCAGTGCCAACAGCCGGTCACACCTGCACCTGATACTCCAGTTCAAACTGTGCCAACTACAGGCAAGGAAACTAACAGCGGCAGTGGTTTGGGACTTGCGACAACATGATGTTCTCATGCGCGCCATCTACAGGCAAGGGGAGTAATCCTGCAGCAGTCAACATTCAGCGTTTTACAGACTATATGTGGAACATAGTGGAATAAAGACAGATTTGAATGCTTTCCATATGTTTTGATCAAATTAAATCATCTTTTTAGGCTGACACAAACCATGGAAGAATATGAACAGTATGTAAAACAAATGACAGCTAAAATTAAGGAACTGCACCGTTGCCGGTCTCAAGATTGACACTTGATACTTTAATCAGTGTTGCCTGTCTGGTTTGGAGTCAGACTGGGGTCAAAAGATCAAGAGGCGTGTATGTGAGTGAATGTGTTGAAATGACCACGAAATATTGCTCATTGTTAAGGGGTCATGAACTCTCCTGATAAGGCGAAGGCGTTGCTTAATGGTCTGTGCTTGGAAATCTTTTTTTTTCTTCTCCAAGACACTGTTATCAAAAAACTCTTCAGCGGCTGAAGGGAGCTACTTTATACAGTAGGTTGTCATTATGACTTGCCATAATTGTAAACATGCTGCTACTCACTCATTTTGGTTGCACCTACCAAAACAAAACGACATATAATTGTTGTCTTAAAACCAAGAGTATGTCTATTCACGTTGTGTTATGAATAAGGTTTTGCCTGAAGCTGAAAATGGCTGCAAATGTGTGTATCCCGAATTTAATACTGAGTAAATTTGCGGTATATGATAGTACAAGCAGTCAATTACGACATGAAATCGAGCTGAACAAAACCTGAAGTCATCATGACACGACTTGCGTGTTTCAGCAAGTCAAGTCAAGTAAAATAAATGTGGACCTTCTAAACTGTGACAACTAGGAAATACAACATAACTTATTGACGAGTCATTTCATCCCTTTCCGTTTTCCAAGTAATTTCAATCAAAGCTGTGGAACAATGTGGCAGTGTGTATTTAGGGAGACTTTCAGAATAAAAGCCCTGCTGGGAACTGCCATATAAACAAAAACTGTTTTAACTTCCCTGACAGATAGCAGAGACAGGACCTCTGCTCAGTAACTGGGTCAGAGGTCACTGAGTCAGTGGTAACTTTTTCGACTAGTAGAAAAAAAAGTTCAGTGGCTGGGGGATGGGGTGGGTGGGGCGGTTAGATACATGTATAGATAAAAGGGACAAACAGTTGACCAACATTTGTGAAGTTCTCTGTCAGTCTAACCCTGTAAAATACAGTTTTCCTCTTTAATTCCCACTTCAGTAGCTTAAGGTTGGTCACAATCAGTTTATTCCACACACCATCATATATATTCTACTTGTTCCAGCTCTTTATTGGAACTATACGTTTACACTAAGTGAAATATTCAAATTCAAGACAGTAATTTTTTTTTATGGCTGCAGCTTTCTAACATAAGTGAATATTTGATACGTCTTCTGGATCATTACACTATAACACATTTACACAATTTTCCCAAATTCAGCCTTTTGTGAGTTTGAAGGAAGTTTGGCTGCACAGTATTAGTTTACAGTAATGAACACCACCAGTACGCTTCTTGTTAAGGGGAAGATCCCCAAGCAGCAGAAACAGATTCAACAGGTTCTCTGAAAACGTTTCTGACGCCGCTTTTGCCTTATTTGTCCTCACTGGTATTGCCACAGACAGCAGCCTTTTCACCTTTTCATTCACCTCCACCTTCGAGGTAACAAGCTGAGAGAAACAAGCCAGACGAAGGACAAGTGGAAGTTGAGGAGGGAGGAGTTGAAGAGACAGAGGAGGAGACGAGGAAGAGGAGGAGTCTCCTCACATGACGGTAGTGGCATGTCTGCTTGTCCTTGGAAAGGACACCTTCATCTCACAACAAACGATTTCTTTGTCTCTCTATCTGCATCTGCCTCACTTTCTCCGCCGTGTTCTCTCTTTCTCCTTCCTGTGTCCTTATCGCTCTTGCCCTTTTCTTTTCTGACTCTTTTGGTCTTTTTCTCTTTTCACTTTTTCGACTGTTGAAAAAGTTTCCACTTCTCTGTGTGTCGGCCCGTGCAGCACAGAGATGAGTGGCTTCACTATTGCTCAATAGCACTATATTTCCGTGCAACACACACACACACACACACACACACACACACACACACACACACACACACACATAAAACAACGCACACTCACAACCCCCTCTTACTTTGGAGTTTTCCGCTTTTTGCTCTACTACTGATATTGCCCAATAGGAGTTCATTCACACACACACACACACACACACACACACACACACACACACACACACACACACACACACCTGTAACTCCCCCCACATTCCCTCTTCCTCTTCATTATCATAATCATGCTGTCTCACACACACACACACACACACACCCACACACACCCACACACACACACACCCACACACCAACACCCACACACACACACACACACACAGAATTCCTTTGCGGACTCCTCCCCTCTGTGAAGACTTTCCCCTCGGGACCTCACAACCTTCCCTCATGGAAAACTACCAGTGCGCACACACAAAGACACACACACAAGAGATCTGTGTTAACAGGGGACGGCAGAATAATGAAGAGATGTGATGAAAGCGTGAGAGAGAGGCTCTTTGATGATGTTAAATCAAATCTGATGAAAACTAACTCATCAATTTGAAAACTCTTCCACACCCACTCATTGACAATACCAATATTTACAATCCCCTGAACCAACAGCCTTGACTAACGGTTAAATACAGACAGACCCCCTCGATCCACCATACATGCTGCAGATAGAGAGAGATCACAGCCTATCCCATCCAAAGCAACACCACCTCCCACTGGACTAATCTTCCATTGACCTAACTATGGCTGGCAGGGTCTGGCCGCCCTGTTAACAACACATTTCCATTTTCCATCTATACATTGTTTTTTACATGTAACTGTGATAAATTGCTGTTCGAGGTCAAATGAAGTTTAAATTCAGTTTTTGTCTTTTATGTGAAAGAGATATATGCCATTCCAAAAAAAGTGACACCTAATCTTGCAAAAATATTTATTGTAGGATCCAAATACCGGTGTTTTCCACATGTTGAAAACATATGTTTGGTGTCTAAGGTTCAATATGGTCACATGGTAGCTGCAAGTATCCAACAAAAACTTTGCTTTTACTTTAACTTACTCAAAGTACTGCTCAGACAGGCCACATACGTTTGCCAAAAATATGCAGAAGCGCTATTCAAAGGCCTCAGCTCGCCACAAGAGGATTAATGCTGACACCAATGCAAACATTGAATGATAACTGGAATACAGGGTGGGAAAAACAATTAGTGAGTGTTTCTCATACTAAGCTTGTTTTGTTCAAATTTTTGTTCAATTTTCAGAAACGTCATTAAATTCTCGTGAGGTCTATCCCTCATAGTAACAAGCAGAGGAAGAGAAAAGAGACGCACGAGTACAAGTGCGGAGCATAAAGGTGAGCTGTCGTTTGTTTACAATAAAACGATGTTTAGTCACAAACATTATGCTCCTCTCTTTGTGGACGCACAGGTATTTCCACGTTGCAGCATTTTCACTCGACTGTACAACTTGTCAGGCTCAGCAGAGTCAGAAGCTTGTGTAACAGTTTAAACAAACTCGATACACAACTTAATTTGAAAAAAAAAAATGTCTGGGAGAGATATTCTCAACTGATTTAAGTGTTGACGACACTGAGACTTTTAGATATTAGTGGCACTGCTTTTAAAATAACTAATGAATATGTTTTAGTAACAAGGACATTTCTTTACAGGGTCAACAGAGACATAAACAGATGCCCCGTTGATTAATCATGAGTTTGAAATACTATATAAAGACATAATACATTTAATTCTGCAGCCTTGGCAGATTGTTCTCAGCTACATTGTTTCATACTATAGCGGAACATCCAGATGTGTAGACATGTGGCGCTTTGAGCTCTACGACAAAGCTTAACATGAGGATTAGATAGTTTTAATTGTACAAAACACATACATCACATTGTCCCATCCATCCATCTCCCTCAGCATCAAATTAAGTAATAACATATGCAATGAGCAACACGTCTTTATCTTCAACATTGGACTTATTTTTCCACCTTTGTCTCATGTCTCCCTATAAATACAATAAAGATATAATCTGCAGCATCTTTACATGAATATGATGATTACATTTACAGTTAAGACACAAAAGTAACTCAAACTACAGAATATAAATGTAATGGAAGCTTTAACGTCCGGTGTACAGTACATCTATTCTGGGGGAAATCATGTAGTTAACAGGAAATTATAAGTTTTTTTTATTCTTGCAATAGCGGTGGTGGTGAATTGCTTTAAAAGAAATACAGAAAGAAGTCCTGCTGTTGTCATGAAATATATTAAGAGATAATCAAGAGCAAATGTCACTTTTAGGCTTGTTGTTTTTATGCACACAGAATCGGAAATGGTTAAATAAGCCACTGATGAAATGAGACACTAACACGCCACAGTTTTAGAGACAGTGTTTCTCTGCAGATTTCTGTCGGGAGCTGTAGGTTTATATGTTTTTTTCTGCAGGCTGAGTTTACAGATAAAGTTCTGTTAAATTGTGATGAGATTTGTGATATCAGCAGCTGAATATAACTTGTACGATAGTTTAAAAACAGAGCGATGGCCCTATTTTTAATAACAGTAATATGAATTTGTATTTCTTTAAATAAGTAAGAAATGCCTGTGACTTGTAGGCTTTTTTTTTTGTTAATTGAAAGTAGTTTGGTTGAGGTCATTTAAGTTCAAGGTAAAATATCTTGGCCGAACTGCAAATCTCTCGTGAGGACAGGCTCAAAAAAAGACATCGCAGTACTCAGCTCTGATTGACAGTTGATGTGTGTGTGCAGAGTAAACACGACGCAGCACAGCGTGTGCATCAACAAAGATAAGTGAAGAGTACATCTTCATCTCTAACCGCAGCGCAGTGGAGACATTTTAAAAGCCAGTGTACATTTTGTGGTTTGGCGTTGCAAAGTTCAAAACTTGATAGCAAAGGAAACAAAGTGTATACTCTCTCTGCAGCTTACACACACACGATGTGCCCAGCAATCCAGATTAGTGACACACACACACACACACACACACACACACACACACACACACACACAGAGATGTCCTTATATACCCTACACACAACTCTTCTGGTGATCAGCAACCAAACTGGTTCACTACAGTACAGTATTGTTATAAAAATGAAAAACACACACATGCGCACACACACACACACACACACACACACACACACTCCTCTGACATAGCTAAGTGTTGCCTAGCAACAAGGTCTCACGCACGATGTACAAATGTAGAGGTGTAGTGTCCGCACTGCTGGCATGGTGGTGTGTGTATGTGTGTGTTTGTGTGTGTATGTGTGTGTGTGAGACAAAGAGGGGAGAAGTAGTAATTATGACTTGATAAAGGCGGCAGAATAGATGAGTGTTGGTGTGCGCAGCTGCAGCGGCAAACTCCAAATAACCCCCAAGTCCCAATTCAAATTTAAATTGTGTGTGTCTGTGTGTAGGTGTGTAGCATTATATAAGTTTGAACTGTCGATCTCTCCTTCTCTGACCTTTGCCTTAAGCTACATTATCAAAGGAAATAATATCTGAAATTTCTTGTTCTTAAATCAACTTGCAAGACAGTAAATGGTCTTGATCGGACGATAGTAGTTTGACTCAAATTCATCTGAACGTAAACAACGATGTGTTGTAAAAGATGGGGCAGAAACACAGTAAGCTGAGGCTGATGGTCCTGCCTTCCCTGGTATCTGGTATAAGAGTGCGAGAAGGAGAGGATTTGTGCTGAAGAGGCCCTTAGGGGCTGATCTTAACAAGGAAAGAGCAGATGGATTCGTCGAACACACACACACACACACACACACACACACACACACACACTCAGAGGAATGGAAATGGATTCGCACTGGGAGCCTCTAGGGGCCAATATGACGCTGGATGCAAAGTAAAACATTTCAAGATCCACCCCGGGTTTCTGCTGCTGAAAAAACCTGAATTTAGCTTGAGACTCATCTTACAGCCCTGCTGGATCAACTTACTGGCCACACACACGTTTTCACCACAGATACACACACACACACACAGAGACACACACACAAAGATAGACACACACACGGTCAGCAGAAAAAAATCAATAACAGTCATATTGAGGCGCAGAAAGTCCTGATCTTGCCTCCTTTTCTCTCTCTTTATAACTCTCCACCATCAATTCTATCAATACACACACACACACACACACACACACACACACCACTCGCCATCTTAACCCCATTAGTTAGTTGCCATGACAACACTCCACACCCCGTCTACCAAGATAACCATTCAACACAGAAGATACAATGTGTTTAACCCATGAAAAAGACAGTCAGACGGATGTGTGAAGAAATTCATCTAGTATGTGTGTGTGTGTGTGTATAGTCACATACTGGAGTTCCTACGTGAAAGGTCAGTCTGATAGCTGGAGCTGCACCTGTTAACTAAATTGGATAATATTTGATAATTTGCACTAAAATTTGCGGATGAACATGTTACTTATTGATTCACCTGTTATCCATTCCTTTTAAAACAATACCACATTACTGAATTTTACATTTATGTTTGAAAAGTTCTGAAATCATCTGAGAGTAACACACTGATACATTCCTCCATCTGTCTGCAAGTCTGAATTGATCAATACATCTATCCTGATACATGCACAAAGTCTGGATTTAGGGGCGCACATATTTGTAAACTTAAATACTAGAATAAAATACAGTTTCCATATTATGATGTATTTCTCAACTAAATAATACCATTTGCCACAACATGTATATGTTTATATGATTTATTTATTTTAATCTCCTTTCACCAGCCTTGAATATCAGAAAAAAAAACATGAATATGTTTGTGGATTACAGTCTGTTGCAGTTCAGCTGTTTCAGAAAAGCTTCATTTTTGGAAAACTCGTTCGATCTGATCATGGCAGGATTTGCGGGACGCTCCAACATTTTGAAGCTGGATATTTCCATGAGTTTAGAAACAGAAACAACCACATTCACAGCCGACTCCAAGCAGCGTGTTTAATGAGGAACACGTTTAATTGATACTGTGTGGAACAATGAAGGTGTTGTCACATTATATGTATTAATATCTTTCCCCTCCCTGCTGTCTCTCCAGCTCTCCTCCCATCTGATTGTCTGCCTGTCACTGCTTTACGCACTCTTGTGAATGAAGCGATGACACACACACACACACACAGATATGGACACACACATCGCAGCGGCACAGCATGTCGTATGGTGTGGGCAGCTGACATTTCACTGCATGCAATCTGCCAGTCAGAGTTGGACGCACTCACGCGAACACACACTAAACCACACGGTCGCACACGTACTCATACATGCAAATCTCCCCAGAGAATGAGGGATTTTTTTCTTTAGCTTACTCCATCGAGCACACGTGTGCGCTGGATGCACATTACGTAACACTTCATTCCCTGCTCTGACTTTCTGCCATTTCGTTGTCCATGTGTGCAATGAATCACCGAGCTGCCGCGGCTTATTATAGCACGCACGTGCGACCTGTTGCGCAACAAACTAATCATCATGTAATTAATAGCTGCCGTCGCATAGAACTAAAAATGCTTCAAGAACCCGGGAGCCAAAGAGACGATAACGGCTTCGTTAACTGGCAGAAAAATATAAAAGTGATGGCGGCTGAAATATCACCTCATTCATACACACGATAAACACAAATCCAGCACGTTTAACACAATATTTGTGCTATAGGGTTAAATTTTGGCTTAATTAGTCTATATAGTTAACTCATTTGTTTGCATAAATTAACTGTAATCCAGGTACACAATAGAAGAACTGAAAAGCATGTCCATGATGGTATTATGTCAATTATTAGTAGTAATATAGTCACATCATGTTTTCCTGTAATGTATGGCGTCAGTGGGCCAATACCAGTGATCACATTACTGGCCAAATAGAAAAGTTAACCCTTGTTTTACGCTGCCTTCAAGTCATGTGGGAAATGCTAGGAGTAGCGGGCACGTGAATGAGTAGAAAGGACAACATGAATGTAATACTATAAACTTCATCTTTATTGTTAATCTTAAAAAAAGGACTTTGTGCCTGGCATTATTTGATCTACTTCAGCTGGTAATGTGGGTTTAAGATGTATAATGGAGCTTGGTGAGAGTTCAATCAGGAAAAGTGCTTCATTCAGTCTCCCTTGTGCCTTCATTCATTACCTCCCCGCAGCCACTCCTCTTTGCTGATATCCATTCATAATTTCAAATCCAAAAGAAAACAATTCGCCGGTTCACTTCATCTGATCAAATTAAGTTAAACCTAGGTTAAGTCTCATCTACATTTTAACTCGTAAGTAAGCAATGAGTTGTACTTTTACTGTATTGTAATAAGTCTCCAATAATAACCTACTGATGTTCCCGAAACTACCACGACGCCCTTTGTAACTGCATTGCATTCGGGTCTTTTGCATGTTTTAGAACATTTTTTGCTCTTTTGTCGGTTACAGCTGCAATAGATCAACACACTTGTAAAGTCATACTGTCTGTGTTTAATCACTTTTTATGAGAAGTGTAAGATGCATCGTCAGCAGATGTGTTTTTCAGTGTTGCGGTGGGATTGAGTTCAAAGGACAAGAAGTTCTCACACATGTTATAGAAGCATGGCTGCGCGTGTCTGTTCCCTACAGAGACAAAATGTACAGTGTATGCAAAATCTTGAATTGTCAGATTGGAAAGAAAGAATCAGGATGTTTTTGAAAGTCAGAAAAAAGCTGCAGCAGCAGGTGGAAATTGTTATGCTTTATTTATTTATTTTTTTGCTTTTCCACCAGACTACCATTGCAAAGTTGCTATTTTAAGACTGCGTATGAGTGTGTGTATGTCTGCACGTGGCAGGTGTAGAGGTAACCATGGCAATCAGATAGCAGGAGTGGCGAAAGATGCTTTAAGAAACAGTCTAACGAGGGAGTAACAACTGAATCCATTCCTATTTGTTCTGTCTTCGTTTTTTGGCAGTCTGTCCTGTGTCTCTCTCTCTCACACACACACTGGAAACACTGACATGGCAGATTATGCTTTCCTTTCTCTCTACGCTCGTTTGTTTTTCTGCTGAATGGACACTGACAGTTAGATTAAATCTGTAAAAACCCCTCCTCAGATTGTGTGTATTTGTGTGTTTTCCCTCGAGTGTTGCTAAGAGCAATAATGATGACAACGTGCCATGTATAATGTACAATGTGTGCGTACAATGTGTGTGTGCGCACCATCGCCTGAGAGGAAGCCGAGTTTCAGGCATTATCTCTCCCCATCGGAGCTGCAAGTTGCTGAGAAGTGGGCCAACTTTGTCTTTCATGAAACAGCGAGGAGAGAAGTAGAGGAAAGAAGGTGAATGGAAGAGAATATATTTATACAACGTTATGTATAAAATTGTCTTCGAGTATAATGAGATGCCACAAAACATGACATAATGTTCAGCTGCAGCTGTGTGTAGTTTTTTCTGGGGATGAAAACTGAATTTGACCTTGTCAGGATCCTCCACATTAGTGTTTTATTAATCTATTCTATTTTGTTCACTAAAGACAGGTTTTGGCTAAAAATATTCAAGCAAAAAGTTAAACTGAATGAGTCTAAAGTCAGTTTTCAATATCTCAAACCAGAAGGTGAATTGTTCATTTTGCTGTTACATCCACAGATGAAATGCCTTCCTGACTCTGCAAGCACACCCGCAGGATCTTTATTAGTCTTACAGTTACGGATCCTAGATATGGATCACCACCAGCAGCTAATCGATTGTTCCTTGGCTGAATCCATCCAACAAAAAAAAAAAAAAAATCAGAGACAATTGTTCATACGTCTCTGAGATATCCTGCTGACAGACACACTGGTGGGTGAAAATCCAGCAGTTCACGCAGTCCTGCAGGTAAGTACATCTACTTGAAGCCTACGAGGAATTAAAATACTTGTTCAAAACATAAACCAGCTTTTTTTAAACCATGAAACTAGCTGAGTAGCTGTAGACTTGAATCCTGCTTTAATTTATACATATTTGATTGGTAATTTTTCTTCAAGTGTGTGACTCTCAGTAAGGATATTCTATGAACAACGCAGACGTATTGATGTTCTTTATGGATCTATATGGACTTATGTGGCCAAACAGCACTTTAAGTTGTAGAAATGTTCTTGATTTTGATTGAATGTCTGTATTTTACTGACTATGGATTTTTCCAGTGCTCTGCATTAAAACTTATAAATTAGCTAGAGAGTTAAAAGGTGAATTTTCTCTTTGATGCCTGTTAAGTTGCGGCAATTACACATCTTTATGAATGACTTGCTCTGTTAACTCCATCACAAAACATTTCATCAGAGTGGGAATCAACACAAGTCGGCCAAAAAGAAAGAAAAAACTAAACAAGGTTATTGTAGAAAAACACGCAACTATTTTTACCCAGAAAGGGAGAAAAAACAGCAACAAGTGAATTTGTGGGGTGTAAGTTCCTCTCTGATCATGTGGTGGACACTTTTTGCCAGCACGTGCGAACACACACACGCGCGCACACACACACACACCCCCGCAGACAAAATGGCTGCCATGGTAACAGCAGCTCCAGCATCAGGATGTGTGCCTCAAATAACCCTCGTCTATATTTGTCCGTCTGACTGTCTGTCCATCCAAATAAGACAAGTTCCGTCTCCGTGGTGAAACTTTTCCACCTCAGAGGAATCAGAGATCGTTTCCACACCAATGAAACACAAATTCAAAGATGGGAATTGACATCTTACACTAAAGTAGTGTTCTTTTGTGTTTTCACATTGTTTTCTTAAAGTTTGGCCACACTGAAGTACCAATAAGTCAACAGAATGGCTAAATCGCTTCCTTCTCCTCCTCTTTTGGTCGAATGTAACAACAACGTTTTGTTTGTTTCTTTATCAGGATCCCCATTAGTTATCGCCATGACGTCAGCTAGTCTTCCCGGGGTCCTACACAGAAATCACACGGTTTAACAAACAATTATACACATTATATACATTCAGACATCACATTACTTGAAAAAAATCCATCATCAAATCATTAAACACTACAAACAGTTTGAAGTTTGAAGTTTCATTTACTGATAAAGGCACCTCTGGTTTCTTTAAATACCAAACTGGAAAAACTGTGTGTAACAGGCATGTTTGTTAGAAGACACACACACACACACACACATTGCAGCAGTCACGTTTCTTCCTGCCTTTCCATTAATTATTTCCTTTCTCACATATACACACTTTCATTAGATAACCTGCCACTAATTAGAGACATTGGTTAATTAAGACCGACTAACCGCATGGGCTTCACAATGAGCAGCTGTGTGTGAGGGTGTGTGTGTATGTGTGTTTGTGAACACATGGTTGACATGTGGCGGGGGGCTGGTAGTTGAACACATGCTTCCCAGGGGCACACACAGGTCTCCTTTCCAAAAACCGCTATATGTAGAAACAATTTATACTTTAAACTGTTACTACAAGATCTTGTTATGAAGTCTGCGACAAAACGTTGTGTTGGCGTCCCTCTCAGAGGAAAGTGTGAAACAAAACGAGAACAGAGGCAAAAAAACACGAGAGAGGAAGCGAGAGCGTGAAAGAGTCAGAGGAGACTGATCAGCTGAAACAAAGGGTCAGCGTGTACGGCAGATGGTTGCCAGCGGCAACCAAGTGATGTGGCGGCATCTACTGCTCTCCTCACATCTGCCACAGCGTCCTTCTGAGAGTGTGTGTGTGTGTGTGTGTGTGTGTTCGTATGCAATTTACGTCCACATCTGCGGCTAAAGACCTTTCGCGCGTGACGCGACTCTTCTTGAGTGCAAATGTCATCAGCGAACTTTCTTCACTATTTACAGCAGTGTGAAGCGAAACATGCAGATGGTAAGATTAACACAATGCGCCCAGGTGTCTGCCTCTGCCTGCCGTCCTGCTGACAAAGCACCCGACCTGAAAGCTTATCCCTGCGGGGGGTGGGCCCACAGGGCGGTGGCTCCATGCAGTTCTTTCAGGCCGTGCCCGACGGGGCCCCATGGGTCGATAACCTACATTTTATGTCTCATTTGAGCAGCTACTGACGGACGTCCTCAACGAGATGAGACAAAACACAAAACTCCAGCTAGAAAAAGACACAGTGCAAACTTGAAATCGGACAAGTCCACACAGTTGAGATGATACAGTATAGCACACTGCCCTCTATCAGCTGTGTGTGTGTGAGTGTGTGAGTGTTTTCTCATCAGGGAGCCTTTTTTTCACGTCGCTCCACATCTGCTTCTGATCATGAAAAGTAATGCAATATTTATCCAATACAACATCTGACTCTCATTATTAAAACAAATATGGAGCTGACTTAAAGGCCAAATCCCCAGACCGGCGTATCAGCTACACGCGGCAGAACACAAAATACAGGCCTGAGTTTACACACAATACAAACTGTCAAGAGCTTCAGAGTAAACGCTGCGGCTCTGACATCTTAACCCCCGCGCTGTGGGCTCAGTCATCAAGAGCAACTTTTGATTAAACATAAACAGGAGAATAAATCTGCATTTGAATTTTAAGTCCTCCTACTGATGCACAAGGATACAAATACAAACCTTAGAGATTTAAAATGTAAGGGGTTTATTACTTTTAAAACAAACTAAAGTGCCCTGAAACTGCAGTCCAAACCCTGGGAATGGAAAAAGTTGAATGATCCACAGGCTGGCAGCTTGAGATGGGAATATGAGCTGGCTAGAGGTAGAGATTAGAGAGACTGTCCTGTAACCTGAAGGTCACGTGTTTGACCCCCATGACAGTTACTGTATCCGTCCTGTCAAAGCCTCCAAGGTCA
Source organism: Lateolabrax maculatus (assembly GCA_031216445.1). NCBI lineage: Eukaryota > Metazoa > Chordata > Actinopteri > Acropomatiformes > Lateolabracidae > Lateolabrax > Lateolabrax maculatus. The sequence goes on along the minus strand of CM062215.1, from coordinate 4,765,811 downwards.
GAACGCTGCTCTGGTTAAAGGATAAAACCAACTATGTGTGTTATGTTAGTCAGTACACATAATAAACATTCAGGGCCCATTTTATGTCGTGGCGCAACAACCTGCAGCACTCCAGCCGCCTGGTATTCCCCTGACCTTGAAATCCGCTTTGCCCGTCTGTGTGGTATTTTGGTGCCCAGTGCACAGGTGGCAAACAAGTTGTTGGTACTTTGGTCTCAGCAATGATAAAAATAATGTTTAGAATTGAATAAACCCTTTCAAATATCCACTGCATCTGCATCAGGTTTGGATAGAAACACAATACTTGTTAGAAGAATCCATTCATTGTTGGTTTTTGTCTTTTATGGAATTTCTTTTTGAAAAGAAAAATACAGAATATCGCCAGCCTCTTTTATCCGATACTTCAAATAACTAGAAGTACCATTTTAATGCATTCAACCTTTATTTCACAAACTGTTTGATTGTATTGAGTGCAACTGCTATACCCCATGGACCCACAGGAAGACTGAACAAGGAAACTAAATTTCTAATTAATACTTTAAAAAAAAAAAGCTGCTTTTACCACAATAAAAACTATTCCGGTGCCACAGCCTGCACTACAACTAAATCTGGGACAAATGTTGAATCTGATCTAAAATTATTCTCAGAAAAAAAAAAAAAAAGTAATAAAAATAACAACTTGTGCTTGAATACATGCACTCCTCTATCTGCCTCACACACACACACACACACACACACACACACACACACACACACACACACACAGATGTTGTTTATATTTTAAAAAAAGCCCTCCTCTTGTCTTTCCCAGAATCCCTTGTTGTTTCTCCCAGCACGCTTGTAGGTCGCAGGGAGGCGGAGGAGGAGCTAAAATGTCAGAGGTCACCTGACAAAAATGTTTGATCTTTCTTTTCCTCTATCATCTACCACCTCTTTCTCTACCTCCCCGTTTTTTTTCCTTCTCAGTATACATTTACTCCGCTCTTTCAGAGCAGGGATCAGGTTCAGGATGGAGGGATGGGGTTCTGAGTGTGTACGTGAGCTTTAACACGCTTCTTCCAGTCTCTGGGGTCATTTTCATCCTGGGAGCAAAAAGCTTTCACAGATTTCCAATAAAAAAAAGCACGACTATAATGATAAGTAGCAATTTTATGGCAAAAAAGTAGAATCTGCACACTTTTCTCTGCTCCAAAGTAATGATTTTCTAATTGGAGATCTGAGTTACAGTGAGACATCATTTTTTGAAAGAATATCATCTGACGTCCCTTTCTTTCATCGAACAATAGATGAAGGGAATTTGAATTGAATTACGCTTGTTCTTAAAGGACAACGGGTCACTAAAGTCCTTCATTGGAAAAATCTATTATCCATGACACATCATCTGTATTCAAGATAATTTTTTATTCAATTTAGTTTATGACTTCTTTCTGGAAATGGTCATATAGCAGAAATTATACTTAAGAATAATCCAAATCTGGATGTTGGCTCTTAGAAATGTTTTCAACATGAGCACTTGTACGTCATGAACAGGACTTGAGAAATAATGTGATGCTTCATTGATCACTGATGATAATCCAGAATCAGAAGTCAAAGTTATTTGCCTCAGAGAGTAAATCTATCTACCTAAAATCTATTTCCTTTCTATTCTTTCCATTAGTTTACCTTTGTTTTGTGTTGTCTTGGATCCAATGATTCGCCCTCTTAAAATAACTCTCTAGCTCCCTCTAGTGGACAACATCCTGCAAGACAGTTACACCTATAAACACACGCCTGTGCCATGCACTCTATGAATGGACCTATGGTTCTTAAATATATATTCATTTTCAAACTAAATTGGCAAGAATGGATTATCAACAATTATTATAGCATGTGGAGTTGCTTCACTAATATATTTACCCATTTTCAGCCTGAATCCCACCAGGCTGGTCATCATCTGGAGACAAGCTTGGGCCTACAGCTGTTCACCATCACTGGATGCAAACATCTAGCTCAAGGACATCGGCTGACAAATGGAAAAAACCACCCAGATAATGCGCCCTCCCTCCCATCTGCAAGCAAAAAAGAAAACTCCTGGCAGAAGTGAGCTGTATCTCTTTCCAAAAGTAGTTTCCCAGCTAAAAAAAAAAAACAATTTCACCACACTGGCAAGAGTGTGGAGCCACAGAGGAATGTGAGTTTTCGAAAACTTGATCTCAGTCCAGCCTGTTTAAAAAGCACAGCCTTGACCTGAGAGATACAGTGAACTGTTCCTGCTTACTCTGACCCACTCTGAGACGATGCCTTTAAAGCCACAGGACGTACGTAACTTTGCATCAGTTTTACACCAGTATTTTAAAAAGTAGTGTAAAGTTGAATAATCATGTTCAGTTTCAGGGATGCTCTTTCTATCCTTTGATCATCGAACTGAGAATTCATTTTGGGTGTTAAGCGCTGTTTATTTGTCTCTGGATGATGATGAAAACAGCTTGAATATGCACTGTTTTGTGATGAAACCTGTTATAAAAACAGTGCAAACCCCTTTGAAGCAACATAGTTTGGCCATTAATGGAAAGAGAGGTGACTGAACTGCAAAAGGTTTCCTTGATTTCAAACAGGGTTGATTGACATCCTGTTAGGACGCCTGCAGTCTTGTCAATCCTCTTCAGCTTTTGATATTGAAACCCAATCTCAGGACAAAGAGCAGCACTGTGCTTTTGATTCCTGTGGTCATTGTAGCAGCTGCGGGGATGACTGCGTGGAGGAGAATGTCAGAGGTACCAGCAGCCTTAAATGGAGGCACTAGTGTGGTGTGAGTCCTCCAAATGACTCTGATATTCATTTAGCAAATTGTTTACTGACACATGCTTGTCAGTTGTGGATATTTGTTGCTTTTAACTTTAAAATTACTCAAAATCTGTTAATTTCTCCTGATTATACTTCAGTTTTAAGGAAGTTTAGGTGTATATCTGTGTTTTAGACGGTATGCCAAGTGCATTAAGTCCGTAACTCTCACAAAGGGATCGAAGCTATGTGACCTGCACTGAAGGTCAAATATCTATGACGACAGTTTGCAGTGTGTCATCAGTGGATTTGGCTGCCCGAAACACTCCACTTGAAGAGATAACTTAGAGAGCTATTGTCTGAGAATGCAGGCAACAAGTGTCAACACCGGATTCAAATCTGTCATGGCGGAAGGCCATCGTTAACTGCGTGAGTACACGTACAACAACAAAGTTTTAAAGACTTTAGAGACATCTATCCTTCGACTTTAATTTCTCATATCTTTTGACATAACTTTTGTTCTGGCATTTAACTCCTACACCAGTCCAATAAACCTGAAACACACTAGTTATCTTTACCTCATACAGTGATTGGCTAAATTTAATTAAAGTTCAATATTTTGATACATACATTACATACAGCTCATCCAGTTTTGATGTCCACTGTGTTAAGACACTGAACCATTACACAAACTGGCCAAATTAGACAAAATATTTGAGAAAAATCTAAATTATTCGGTTGGATTTTACAGCTACCTGTTCTGACCTGCTCTATAAATATAGCTGAATTTAAGGAAGCGGTATGAGCTTTTTATCCTTCTTGTGTGAAATGCTGATGAGGCATTAAAACTGTTTCCTACCACTCTGATAGTGAGGATTCCACTTGCCGGATCATAATGGGCTTAAATGCTTCCAACACTTGGGCAATCTGCTCTTTATCAGTCTCCCATACATCGCTGAGGACAGGCTCAGCTTACACAGAAGCAGACGCTTCCGCAACACAGCCAGTTCAGCCACACATTGGTGTGTGTTGTTATCTCTGCTTTTCCCAACTTTGTTTAACTATCTGAGGGATTTTAGCATCCAAAGATCCAGTTTAGATTTACTTTTGATTTAAGGCTAACAAAAGATTAACTTTATTTTGTGATTTGAGTCCTCAAGGCCTCAGGACCCCCTAGTTGTTTCTGACGAGTATATATATAAAAAAAATGATGTATGCTCTAAAATTTTATATATTTATACCTGTGTTACCCAAAATTTTAATTACAATAACTACTCTTTTATAGACAAAATTGAACACTGTACACTGTACAACGTGCAGTCTTAAAACATTTTGAAACTATTTTTTTTCCTGTTAATTCTTTAGATCGCTGCTCCATATAAATCCTTTTTCTAATACTACTGTGACTCGTATTTGACCCTATTTATGGGTCAACATGACTCACGACTCAAGGAGCTCCAGCAGGTGGGGAGTTGTCCTTTTCTCTTCCGAGGTTTAACTCAGGATATCTATCGAGCTGAGTGATCCTTCGCAGAGCTCGGCCTCCCCTCTATCTTTAGAGGACCGCGGTCTGTGAATGGAGAGCCTAACTTTATCTGGCCCACTGTCATCGAAGCTGCTGGTATTTTTAGGGGTGGCTTCCAGTGGCAGCAGCTGTGAAAGCATTTAATGCCCCCCCACCCCCCATTCCAACTCTCTCTCTCACTCTTTGGCTGCTGGACAATGACAGTATCAGAGCTGACGCACAAGCCGAGCACTCGGCTGAGAGACTGCGGTCATTTTCCTCTCTGCCACCTGCAACCTCACGCCAAACCAAGGGGCCACAACCAAGAGGTGACACCCGTGACTGTCGTCCACCAAGTGTGAACGGGAGATTCTTCCTTTTTCACCTGCTTTGCCTCTCAGTGACCAGGAGGTGTGTCAGATGCGAGCCACAAGCCGAAAGCAACAAACCGAACCAGAGGGACAAGAGCTGAAGCGTGTCAAAGAATAACGTAAAGAAGGGCCAAAGATCGTATGAATCAACTGATGCCAGCTTGGACGTTTTGGGGACATTATTTTTAAGTAAATATCACAACGGCGACAGAATGCTTTAAAGAGAGCAACTCATAAGAGTGGTAAGTTTTTCCTCTGTCTCTTCTTTAATGGATGACATTTAAAAAGTCAGTGTTCAGTTCCTGTCGTGGGGTAAATAACATGTCTCTCGACACTGCTTCTTGACATTCAGCCCTGCTTAAGTAGAATAATTTAAATCCATGTGCCAACAAAATGCTCCGTGAGAAGCAGAGTGACATGCTACCCGAAGAACTATTTTCTAGGCAAATATGAGCACATGATTATATGATCCGTGCTGTTTAGAGGATGTGCATCAGATGGGAGCGTGTGGTGCGTCATACAGCGGGGACGGCTGCAATTGTTAATGCCAAAAGAAAGATGGTGACAACATGAGGGAAACAAATGAGCCACATGAGAGAAACTAATATTTTCCAGTGGCTACTACTAGATCAAACCATAAGCTGTTAGAATATAAAAAGTCTTTATAAAGAAATAAGGTTTAAATAATGTAGGACGAAAGGTTTAGACAACAAGACAGGAATGTCAGGAAGGATACAGCTGACATACAGGCTCCACACATACGTACACTAATGGGTCAGTTTTGTCTTTTTTTTTGACCGCAGGTGTGTCACTGCACAGTTTGTGTGCTATGTGACACATGGTCTCTGGTGTCTTTTTTTGGACAGACTACTTTATAAATACACACTTGAATGAGTTACAGCACCAGCTGAGAGACGACTGAGAGTGTTTCACGTTTGCTCAAAACCTACTTTACTCAACCGCCAAGCATGTGATAAGCACCTTACTGAACGTGTTTATCTCAGTTCAGTTAAGCTTTGTAACTACACCAAGTATTGATATGAGATATTTTAATATGCTCCTCTCTGCATTTAATCATCTAAAGCATACTCTTTCTCACAAAACAGTCCTTTTTAAAGCTGCACATTTTTTGTTTGAGTCTATGTTTCCATTGAAGTTGATTAACTGCTGGAATATTAATTTTCCTTTATGCTCCTTCCCCAAGATAAGAGGCTGTACTCGAGGTGATCGCGCAACAAAATAAATTTCTTCATTCATACCGGAGTGGGGGTGACATCATCATGGACATTTTTGGAGGTGCTCCTCGTGTTCTGGGCTACCCACGGCCTGTGGTGGCACAGTGCGGCACGGACGCCACGCTCAGGTGCCAGATCGATGGGGACCCTCGTCCCGATGTGATCTGGGAGCGTAAAAACGTCCAGATCTTGTCTGACGGACACTACAGGCTCAACGAGGAGGGAAAAGCTTACCTGCTGACCATTACTGGGGTGACCCTGCAGGATGCTGGCCAGTATATTTGCAAGGCCAAAAATAGCGTAGGTGAAACGTATGCAGCAGCGTCCCTCAAAGTGGATGGAGAGGCCCAGCTGCAGGAAGGAGGGCAAAGGCAATTAGCGGTCAATGGTGTGAAGAAAGAACATGGAGAATTTGAAGGACACCTGAATGGCTATTGTACGGTGCAAAATGGTGAACAAAATGGAGAGGGGCTGAATGGAGAGCACAAGTGGAACAGCAAGGTCAGTGAAAAACGAGAAGAGGTTAGTTCAACGTCTGATGATAAACCACGGTTCCTCATCAAGCCGCTCTCTCTGCGGGTGGACCGGGGGGAAGATGCTGCCTTCTCCTGCAAAATCTGGGGAACTCTGCCCGAGGTGACGTGGGAGAAAGACGGGAAGAAGCTGAGCGACATCTTCGAGAGCGCACACTTCAGCGTGAACAGTCAGGATGGCGGCTGGTTCCAGCTCAAGATCTACAGGACGCGCATGCCGGACAAAGGTGTCTACACCTGCAGGGCCATCAACTGCCATGGTGAGGCCTTGGCCGGGGCTGTCCTTCTTGTCGAGCCCGTGCCGGACCGAGAAGAGAATAAAATGTCATCAAATGGTCACACCAACAGCCAGTGGTCACCGAAGCACAGGGGCGGGAGGCTGAGTTTGTCGAGGCTTGCGGAGGAGCTGCCTGTCAGCGCCTCTAAGGCCAAGAAGTTTGCCGTGGCAGAGGGGAAACACGCCAAGTTTCGCTGCTTTGTGACAGGGAAACCCAAGCCAGAGATCATTTGGAAGAAAGATGGGGTTCACCTAGACCCCGGGAGGCGTCATCTGATATTTGAGGACAGAGAGGGTTATTACACGCTGAAGGTTCTGTACTGCAAAGTGCAGGATACAGGGCTGTATGTGTGTGCAGCGTCTAATGCTCTTGGAAACACCCTCAGCGCTGTTCACCTGTCCGTCAAAGGTAGGAGACACTTTAAAAGCTTTAAAAGAAACATCAGCTTTTCTTGTAATTCTAACTGGCTAAACACACACATTTCTAAATGTGACAGCATCTTTAAAATGTCATATATTATTGTTTAAAAGGCCAATGGATTGATAGATCGATGGAGAAACCAACCAAAACGATTATGAAACTCCTGAAGTAAATTCAAATTTACAAATAAATATGCTGAACAAAAGTCACACACTTCATCACACCAAACAACAGGAACAAGAACAAATAACACAACACATTCCTGTCATTGTAACATGAATATTTTAAAGAAACAACTAATGGTCCAAATGAATGAGTCATTGTCTCTGATGCATCCAACCACATAGATAAAACATTAGGCCATAAGCTGAACTTGTGCGGGCATTGTTGAAATGCATGGCATCACCTTTTAAAGTGGCTAATTATTTTGTCCTAATCCTGTCGTAATGGGCAGATAATTCTCAGAGTCACATACCGTTTCATATGTGCACTCCTGTGCTGTGCCAGCTGCCTCTATCCTAATTGTCAGTCCAGTCTCGGGGTCAACATGCCAGTCCTTAACATACAGATAACGTGGAGTGCCATTACATCAACTGAGCGCTGCCTGAAAAGTATTCAGTGATGGCACGAGAGATTCAAGCGAAGTGAAGAAGTTCGCACTAAAATGCAAAAAAGTTTCACCGGAAATTGTTTGAAAGTGGTTTGGAATAAAATACAGGTTCTTTTACGACAAATAAAATGCAAATTTTATTAAGTTAGTCAATTAAACACCAAGACAGTCTTAGCAAAAAACTCTTCTACTTTTTGCCAAGTTAAAACGTCTTAAATACTCATTTCCCTTGTTCTTCAGGTCCAGCTGTGCGGTTCAGGCGTCCATTAAAAGACGTAGAGGTGAGGGAGAGGGATGTGGCCGTGCTGGAGTGTGAGGTGCCCGATGAGTCGGTTCCATCGGCCTGGTACCTGGAGGACCAGCGGCTGATGCCCAGCAGTAAATACGGGATGGAGCAAAAAGGAACCAGAAGAAGACTGACCATCCATGATGTTGGGACAGACGACGATGGAGTGTATCTCTGTGAGATGCCAGACGGAGCGAAGAGCATTGCAGAGCTATCAGTTAAAGGTAAGTTGCACTGAATGTGGGTATTTAGTATTTTATATTTGTGAAATATAATTTTTATCACGTGGAATAAGACAGGGTAACGCTTTTGTACTTACAGGTATTATTGTTCGCAAACTTCCTCGGAAGCTGGAGGTCCTGGAGGGTGAGAACGCCGTGTTCTGCGTGGAGGTGGAGGAGGACGACATGGAGATCCACTGGTTCAAAGACAATCTGAAGCTGCATGAGACTCACCAGACGATCCTGAAGTCTTTCGGCAAAACTCACATTCTGGTCTTTGTCAACGTGGCCTACCAGGACTCAGGGGTCGTGACCTTTGTCGCGGGAAGATCCAAGACGTCATCACGTCTCAAGGTCAAAGGTACATTTATGAAACGCCAATGGACATGCTTGTTTCACAGTTTCCAGAATTGGTTTGATGGACTATATTCTTTGTCCTTTTCCTCTTTTAGCCACGAGGCATTGCCCTCCTATCTGCCCCGTGGGAGTCAAAATGGACGTGGATCGACCCAACAGCGCCCTGCTCACCTGGGTCCCTGCCCCCAACAGCCAGACCTCCACCCGATCCATCTTTGTCGTGGAGAGACAGGAAGTGGGCTCCCAAGAGTGGCAGAAGTGTTTCACCTCGGAGACGGCCACGTCAGCCGAGGTCGCCGGGGACAGCGTGCCGTGCGAAGGCGACTACCGGTTCCGTGTCTGCTGCATCAACAAGTATGGGCGAAGTGGCCACGTGGAGTTTCCCAAAGCTGTCCATCTGGGTGAGGAACTTACTGTGAAGCAGAATTGTACACGTGTTATTCTATGTATTTCATTGTGAACCTGATGTGATTTGAGCCAAATTGATCTTCACTTTGTCCAAACAGTAAATAGAATGTGGCCAATACATGAGTGAGGTGATGTTATATATTTCAATATTTTATAGGATGCATTTGTATATTTTATACTTATTTTTAATGCATTTTACTTGTATTTGTGCTTTATTAAAATTCATTGTATATAAAAGCCTACTTGGCAATAAATCTCGATTTTTTTAAGTTAGTATATTTAATGTTACTGCCATATTTGATGACTGAAGTCTATTAACAACTATTAACTGTCAGTACTGTGGGATTTTCGTTTTGTTTTTGCAATGATATAAAGAACACCACATCTTTGTTAATTTGTAATTCTACTTTTTCCATTCTCCTTAGTCCCTGGGCCCAAGATCCACAGTTTCCTCAAAGGCTGCGAGGTTGTGGAAGGAGAAGACGCTTGTTTCTCCATCGAATTGTCTGCCGCGATGGTTGGAACCTGGTTTCTGAATAGTGCTCAGCTGCAGCATGGCGGACGATATTCAATACAACAGTCCCAAACAAAGCACTCACTGGTTATCCGCGAAACTCTCACCACGGAGGACACAGCAGAGGTCACGTTCATAGCCAATGGAGTCAGGGATTCAGCTGTGCTCAGGGTTAAACGTGGGTGTAAAAATCTGTTATCTATTATATTTAGCTTTGGATAAAAGCACTTCTTTGAAGCTTATTTCTTTGTGTTTATTTCTTTGCAGCTGCGGTGTTAAAATTCAGTCCTCTGTCAGAATTAGACAGCAATAAGAGGGTGGACATTGGTGACGCCATTGTGCTCTACTGTGAAGTCTCCCATCCCTTCGCAAATGTGTCCTGGTTCAAAGACGGCGAGGAGCTCCAGCTGACTGACGGCATCAACATCCAATCGGATGGGAATATGAGGAGGATTGTGATTCAATCAGCTGATGCATCTCACTCTGGAGTTTACACATGTGAAACTTCAGGAGATGCCATTAAGTTCAACGTGGATGTTGCAGGTAAATGTTTTTTTTAAAGGTGATAAATTACAGGACTTTAGAAATATTGAAGAACTAAGTTGCTCATTCACATTGTAAAAATGCATAATTTAGTCAAATTAGTACTTTTTTAAAACTTATTTTCATAGTATTTATAATGAAGTAATTGTTTAATAATTATTTTATCCAGAAAAGTGCAGCAAATTTTTTTTTCTTCTAATTTTTATGTAATTATTAATTTAATAAGCAATATGAAATTGTCACCTTTGGCTCTGGGATCTTGTAATGACACTAAACAATTAATAGATTAATTTAAATACAAACATTGATAGATTAATCAGCAATAAGAATAACAAATTGTAGATTTTTAATTGTAATATATTAATTGTTTTAAGGGAGCCAGTTCATCCTCTAGTACCTTCTGCTCCAGCTGTTGACATCCTTCCCTCCCTCCTCCTGTTTTTTTCAGGTCCTCCTGTGGAGTTCAGTCCGGTCCCAGAGGAGGATCTGCATAAGAGCAGCATGGAGCTGGACCCTGTGGTGCTGCTCTGCCATGTCTCCACAGATGATGCTGAAGTCGTGTGGTAAGACGAGGAGGAGTGAATTCCTGTTAGAAAAATTAACATGAAAGATTATCAACTTGTGCTTCTATTTATGCTGGTTTCAAATTCTGCTTTTTGTAGTGTTTTTTTCACCACATGTATCACTGATCACTCTGTTGAGAGGCTTGAAATGGTAAATTACATGAAAAAGATAATTTGTTTATTTGAATTATTAACTATGCATTCAAACTCTGCGTTTTGGTAAGATTATAATGAAATCTGAACATGGATATCAAGGTATCAAGATCATTTATCTTATCACCTAATGTACCATAAAATTCATTTGGGGTTGTTCTACTTCAATGTGTACTGCTTGTGCATACGTCCCCTAATACAGTGCATTGAATAGCAGTTCACACAGAATATATGATCACATAACTACTACTACTACTTCGACATTGTAGTAGCGCATACAGGGCAATTTAATTTCCTGTGTATAATCAACATTAATAAGCAGTTTTGATTTTATTATTTTGTATTTAATGTATCTGATTTGGTGTGTCCCAGGTATAAGGATGGCTGTGAGATCCAGCCCAATGACAACATCACTCTGCAGGCAGAGGGGACCATGAGGAGGCTGATCATCCGCTCTGCAGAAACCTCAGACGCCGGCAGCTACACCTGCCAGGCAGGAAACAACAGCATTGAGTTCACAGTCAATATCAGAGGTACAGGAACCTGTAGGTCCAAGTAGCGTTTAAAGACACATAGATTTGCAAGTGAATGAAGTGCACAATATTTCTCTTAATTCATGATAATAAAAGAGATGAGATTAGAGGTGGCATTGTTAGACTCTGACCTCACCCTGCTTCCTTTACCTACAAACACAGAGCCTCCAGTGATGATTGTGGAACCTCAGGAGGATATTGTGATGGAGAGCTACATCGCGGAGGAGATCCTCCTGCAGTGCGAGTTGTCTCGTTCCAGCGGGAAGGTGCGCTGGTTCAAGGATGGCCAGAAGGTGGAGGAAAGCGACAACGTCCAGCTCATATCTGAAGGTCCTTACAGGAGGTTGACCATCCTCAGCGGCTCGTTGGAGGATGGCGGAGAGTACGTCTGCGAAACAGACGGAGACTCTGTCTTTTTCCAGCTTACTGTCAGGGGTAGGGCTTGAAATTTCCCTTACTGCTCACTTCTGATTAAACCATACATCGAATACTAATGTGCATAATGTAAAGGTATTTAAAAGGTTACATGTAACTATCCTCCTCCTCACCAGAGTCCCTGGTAAGGATCATTTCCCCCAGTGAATCAGAGCTGGAAGTGACTCATCTGGCTTCCGAGAGGCTGGAGCTCAGCTGTGAGATCTCCCAGACGGACGCCCCTGTCCGGTGGTACAAAGACAGCCTGGAGGTAGAGGAGGGTCCGAACTTGATCCTGGAGGTGGATGGGGCCCAACGCCGGCTGGTTATACCCATAACCACTGTGGACGACACAGCGGAGTATATATGTGACACTGAAGATGACTCTGTGGCCTTCTTGGTGACTATCACAGGTAAGAATGAAAACATAAGTGTCAACTTAGCATCAATAAAAAAGCATACTCAGTAAGTCATTTTTAATCATTTTGACACCATTTCTATAATTAATGACTCTTTCCTCTTTAATTACTTTATTCCTCCTTTTCATTTAGAGCCAGCAGTGATGCTTTCTCGTCCCAAAAACACACCGGACAAATTTGAGAGTGTTGCCGGCAAACCAATCGTGCTGGAGATTGAGGTGTCCCGGCCAAGTGCTGAAGTCAAGTGGTGGCTAAATGGCAGAGAAATAGAGGAGAGCACTAATGTCACAATCACAGAGGATGGGCTCATCCGTCGTCTGACCATCCACTCTCCCACCACAGAGGATTCTGGGAAGTACACATGTGAAGCTGCTGATGATAAAATTGATTTCCAGGTCAAAGTTTCAGGTAAGAGGCAATATCAGCTTTGAAGATGATTTCCCAAATGTTCCAAAATGCAATTTTTAAGACCATAATGTCAATATGTAATTGCATTATCAGAGCCTCCAGTGAAGATCCTAAGAAAGTCAGAGATTAAGACCAATCTTAAATCCCTGATTTCTGATGACATTGTGCTGGAGTGTGAGCTCTCCAGAGCCAATGCTGTCGCCAAATGGTACAAGAATAACTGTCGTGTTGAGGGTGATGAAAGGTTCTGCGAAGAGGAAGAAGGCGCTTACCGATCGCTGGTCATCCTCAACGCTGAACTCGGAGACTCAGGAGAGTACTTCCTGGATGTCGGCGATGACAATATCAATTTCCAGGTTACGGTCGAAGGTAAAATTAATTTTGGGAATTTTTTGAATTAAATGATTTGGTTTAAGCTGTTCCTTTAATAAATCATCTGCAACTTCCCCTTAGAGCCTCCAGTGACAATTGTGGGCAACTCAAATGACCTTGACTGCCAGGAGATGGTGGCGGGGGAAGAGCTGATCCTGGCCTGTGAGGTGTCCCGGGCCAACGCCCCTGTCCAGTGGTACTGCAATGATAAGCTGCTTACCAGTGACTCCCGTACCTACATCGAGAGCTACGGCACTCTGAGGAAAATCATCATCTCAAATGTCCAGCCCTCAGATTCTGGGAAATACATGTGTGACGCAGTGAACGACAAGATGATCAGTGTTGTCAGGATTCAAGGTAAAAACTCACGGTGTTGTCTCCAGGGATGTGATTATTAATATGACTGCAAGATGACACAGTTTTTGGCTCTCTCTCCTTTTCCAACAAAGAGCCTCCGGTTACGTTCGTGAACAAGCAGGATGACATTGTCGTGACCGGTTACGAAGCAGAGAGCGTGACCTTGACGAGCTACGTGTCCAAGGAAAGCGCTTTAGTGCGCTGGATGAAAGACTGGACGCCTGTTGAAGGCGAACGTTTCCGGGCACTCGTGGAGGGCCACAAACGCACCTTCACCATCGAGCCTCTGAGGCGCTCTGATGCTGGCGAGTACACCTGCGATGTCAACACGGACCAGATCCGCTTCAGCTTGCTGGTGAAAGGTTAAAATTTCAGTTTCATCTTGTCACCTGATAACATTGTTGAACCCTTCAGTTTGGACTGAAAAGCCATTTTAACATGTTTTTTTTTTTTGCATCACAGAAATGAGAATCAAGTTTATAAGGCCACTCCGAGACACTGTGGCCCATGCTGACGGTATGGTGACCCTCCGCTGCGAGGTGTGCAAGCCAAAAGCAGACGTCCAGTGGCTCAGGAATGGCGAGGAGGTGGTTCCAAGCAGGAGGTTCTCCATTCGGGCGGATGGAGTTGAGCGAAGCCTGACCATCCACCGTTTAACCAGAGAGGATTCTGGGGAGTACGCCTGCGAGTCCAGAGATGACCGGACCGTGGCAACGCTGACAGTAGAGAGTGAGTATACCTGGAATCAGATTTTCTGTTTTTTTCTTACATGAGGTAGCAGGTTCGTGAACTTTCTTATTTTTCTTCAGTGCCTCGAGTGGTGGAGTTCCTCACAGAGCTCCACAACACCACTGTGCTTGAAGGAGAGGATGCCACCTTCAAGTGCGTGGTTTCCCCCGAGGATGTCCAGTTGGTCTGGCTCATGGACAATGAGCCGATCACCCTGGGCGATCGTTTCCAGGGAGACCAGAACGGCCTGTGCCACACCTTGTTGATCAAGAAGTGCCAGATCCTGGACTGTTCGAAGATTACAGCAGAGGCCGAGGGACAAATAAGCAAAGCCAGCCTCAAAGTTCAGGGTAAGTCCATTTAATGAAGGGAAAGGAAGGATATGGTGTTTCACAAGAAATTACCAGCAGTTCCATTATATCTCTCTCTTCTCACTATGTTCAGAGGCTCAGGTCATGTTTACTAAGAGAATGGAGGCTGTCATGGCGGAAGAGTTTGGCAACGCCACCTTGGAGACAGAGATCGGCCTTGAGATGGGAGAGGTCCAGTGGATGAGGCAAGGAGTGGTCATCCAGCCTGGTCCCAGATACATACTGGCCCAGGACGGCTGTAAACGCAGTCTGACCATCCTCAACCTGACTCTGTCGGACCGGGGAACCTATCGCTGCGAGACTCTGCATGACCGGACGCAGGTCAAGCTCAATGTAGAGCGTAAGTTGGTTAAAGATGGCTTGTGGATGATATGTTGCGAGACACGAATAGTGTACAGGCTAAAGACTCCCTTCATTTTGAGGGTTTTCTCTAACTCATACTCTTGAAAAATTTACAGGCATAGACACCCAATAATCTACATTCTTTGATGACATTAAATACATTTTTGGCTCATTTTCATTTCACAAACACCAGCGCCCCCAAGATAATCTCTAGCAATTCTCAGAACTTGACCACATCAACAGTCAGACTCAAACTATCAACTCTTCCCATCTGAAGAAGAATTTATAAAGTCTGTTGGATGAGTTGCAAAATGTCTTCAACGCTACACTTTCAGTCCAGTGGGTTTTTTAATTTTGACTTGAAAAAATTGGCTAGATTCTGAGGCTAAACCTCAGGCCAAACCTGAAACCACAAAGACATTAATGTTGCAATGATTGATTATTTTGATTTATCTATTAATATATATAGATTTTTTCTAAATAATCGATTTATTGTTCGATCTAAAATGTCAAAAATAGTAAAAGATATATCATAAGAGAGGCCCACAGCCCAAGATGACATCTTTGTTTCTTGTTTTGTCTGACCAACAGTTCAAACCTCAAATATATGCAATTTAAAATTATATAAAATAGATAAAAGCATCTCCTCACGTTTAAGAAAATGAAGAAAAAAGTAAGAAATATTTTAAATTTTTGCTCATTAAATGACCTCTACAAATAATCAATTGTCAAAATTGTTGTCCATTAATTTTCAGTGGACCCACAACCAATCGTTTCAGTACTGTCAGACATACTGTCCGAACACTATTTTCAAATACTTTCTAATGTTTGGAGACATTTCCAAGCAGAACATTAAAATGAGCAGACAGTATTCAGGCGTCAGTGCAGTGTGCTACTTTCTGACCGCCATCTCATCTGACACAGATGAGTTCTGGGAAACTAAACAGTAGATATTGTAGGTGTTTTTCACAGTATGTCACAGTGCAAAAAGAAAACTAAGAATAGCAGGGCTGGACCTGTATGTGTGAAAAGCTTTTGAAACACAGCCATGCTGTTATACAATAGTGCGCTGAATGACACGGTGACAATGGACCGTGGAGCCACTGTAGGTGTGGTTTTTGTAATGCTGAGTCTATATTTGAATCACCTTTTGTTGTCCTTGAAACACAGTGTTCTTTCACTGTACAATGACAGTGTTAGCTATGCCTTACAGAAGTTTGATCATACTTAATTTCTGAATATCTGGATTGTATCTTTTAATCCTGATACTTTTGCTAAGAACAAGTACATTGTTGTGCATGAATGTATTTATAAAACACTCTCACTACACTCCTCTCCCTCATCTCCTCCAATCCAGCCCGTAAAATCACCATCCGCAAAGGCCTAACTGACCAAGAAACCTTTGAAAGAGAGACGGCCTCCTTTGAAGTGGAGCTCTCCCACGCAGACGTGGAGGGAATTTGGCAGAAGGACGGCATCCGGGTGAAACCAAACAACCAGTGGCGGGTGAGCACCAACGGGCAAGTCCACGGGCTCACCCTCTCCAACCTCACGCTGGAGGACACGGGCACAATCGTCTTCTCAGCTGAAGGGGTGCGCACCACTGCCAGGCTCACTATCAAAGGTAAACACTGGCATGTGGAGCTCAGTGAGTGTAGAAAAAGGACACAATTTGAAGTTTTTTTTTTTATTAGAGCCATCAGGTTCTCAAACATATAGAGACTTTTTAGACCACTGAGCTCAACTTGGAAGTTGCTCAATGTTTTTGTATTGTAAAACTATTCAAATTCTACATAAGGGGGATAATGGTGGTGATAATGAAACCAAATATATCTAAAGTTATTATGTAATGTGAGGTACCTCTAGTAAATTCCCTCCTATAAGGGTGCTTAACAAAATGTATTATGTTGACTGACAGATTGTCGTGCTGATATAGTGCACAAATAGATTTTGGGAGTATCAACAGAGAAATATAACAATATGATATCATCAGGTTGCTATTTTGTTTGTTCATCGACTCACTGATTGGATCTGTCAATTTGACAGAGACTCCAGTGTCCATCCTGAGAACGCTGGCTGATGTCCGAGTGGAGGAGGAATTTCCTGCCACTCTGGAGTGTGAATTCTCCAGACAAATCCTCGAAGTCAAGTGGCTTAAGGTAAAACAAACCAATAAACGCTCTCATTGCTCTTGAATAAGTTTTGGCTCTTAATAAAAAATGGTCTCAGACTCATGAGGAATACCTCTGTCCCCTCGCTTCTCCCAATCAGAACGGGACGGAGTTGAAGCCGGGGAAGAACTGTCGGATCTACTCCATGGGCCGGAAGCGGTTCTGTCAGATCCTGCAGTGCTCCCGGGATGACTCTGGCACCTACACATGTGACACAGGGGAAATCAACACTTCCTGTTCACTGGAGGTTTATGGTAAGAGCTGCCGCAACACACATCACATTAAAATAATGAAAACTATGTCAAACCACAAAGTTAACACATCAAAAATGAAATGTTTTGCTGATGTTGATGAATTCAGGCCTCCTCTAAGTTGTATGTTGTGTTACGTGTGCAGACACTGAAACAGTGTGTTGAGCTTATTATATATCGCCACCTAGAGGCTGTAATGAGAGAGTGGTGTATTAAAACATCCTTAAGTGTCAACAAATCTTCAAAGAAAGATGCTTATTATCTCTCTGATTTTGGCGTCTAACATTGCTGATCTGAATCTCTTTACTAACCTCACAGAGCATAAGTTGGAGATAGTGCAGGATCTGGAGGACCTTTACATCCAGGAGGACCAGAATGCTGTCTTCATGTGTGAGGTTTCTCTGGAGGACGTCACTGCGGAGTGGTACAAGGACGGCCACAAGATCCGGCCCACAAGCACCATCAAGATCCGCACTGAAGGTCAGAAAAAGAGCGGGTTGATTATTGGTGGGACTGAGGGATTCGAGTATTGATTAATACATTCTCACCATAAATCTGATCACATCAGTTGCGCATAGTTCAGTGACAAATGTAAGGTGTGAAACATGCAGCATGTCTGTTATGTTGAATGTCTAGTGAGGAAACTAGTGACTAGTATGTAGGAGGACCTCTGCTGGGCATACAGGGAATAGCAAGACATGGGAAGGAGCAGAGAGCAAAGATAAACACTGTGTGAAGAGAAGCAAAACATACAGGGAGGTGAAAAATACCATAATGTGTCTTAGTAAGGTGTCGAACCATCACAAGGAGCCACCACAGCTTCAGTGTAGATAGACTCTATAAGTCTGTTGTTCTCCTTCAGGGACCAAACACTTCCTACTGATGTGTAACGTCAAAGCTGAAGACGCCGGGGAAATCCGCTTTGTAGCCAGGGATGTTGAATCTACGGCTTACCTGGAAGTAGAAGGTAAGTCCATTTAAAATCTATATAATCTTACTTGCTTTTGGGCCTGTTAACAGCTTAAAACTGTCCCACGCCAAATCCCAAAAATATCTCCTCTCACTTTAGAACTCCCGGTTTCCATTGTGAAACCCCTGCGAGATCGAACAGCCCTGGAGAAACACCGTGTGATCCTCGAATGCACCGTTTCCTCGCCTCGCTGCAGCGCCACCTGGTACAAGGGCAGGGAGGAGCTGGAGCCCTCAGATCGAGTGGAGATCCTGGCCGACGGCTGCTCCCTGAAACTGGTGATCCAGCAGGTGGCTGTGGAGGATGAGGGCACCTACAGCGTCGAGGTCGGGGAGCACACGTCCAAAGCCAAACTGATGGTGGAAGGTAAGTTGGGTGGCGAGCTAAGGACTTTACAGAACTGGGTGTCAAATGTCCTTGAAGGAGCCACAAGTTAAAGGTGAATTAGGTAGGTTTTACATTACCTTTACTGCTCCAGCTTCTAAAAGTCTGTCTTTCCCTCTGTGCTGCTGCAGCCCAAGCCCTTACAATTGTCAAAGAGCTAGAGGACGTGGAGGTCACTGAGCCCGAGCCGGCATCCTTCCAGTGTGAGGTGTCCGTCGCCATAAACAAGCCGCCCGTTTGGACTCTGAACGGGGAGGCCCTTCAGCCGGGCCCCTCCGTCCGCCTGGAAAACCACGGGACGGTCCACAAACTCACCCTGAAAAGCACCAGCGTGGACATGAGCGGGGTGGTGAAGTTCACCACGGGCAAGGCCAAGAGCAGTGCCACGCTCAGCGTAAAGGAAAAGTAGAGGAAGAGCGAGGAAAGCGAGTGACTCTGAAAGGAAGAAAGAAACTGACTGGAAAAATTGGAATTGCTCAAAACTTTTGTTTTGGATGGCCTGCATTTCCCTGTTCTGAGTTTATTTCAAATTGAATGTATTTAGTGAAGTTAGGCTAAGCATTTTAAACCTTAGGCATGTTAAGTCGGTCAAGTTATTCCTTTTTTTTTACAATGTAGATGATATTTATTTGCCTGATAAAGATTTCTAATTGACTTTACATTCTTTTATTGAGATTAAAATCTGATCCCCCCAAAAAATAAAACACAAAGGAGGCTCACTGTGGGAAATAACATGCTGTTATATACATGTCATTAATGTTTTCTGACTGATGGAGGAATCCATAAAAATGCACTGGCACCAGATAATGATATGATACATGCAGCGAGCTAACCATATGTTGGCAGCTTTAAAAGACAAATATTTCCTTCAGGTGTTGGTGGAGACCAAAACAGAGCTAAAATGAAAGCAAATATTGGACTTACATTCATCAGGTAGTAAGAAACAAGACTCCAAATGAATGCTAATGTTGCTAGAGAAGAGAGAGAAGAAATGCGCAACAAAACAGCACTTGGACCATCTTTCATTTAGCATTTATGGGGAAAAATGGCATTATTACATACAGTCCATATATAATTTGGTATGATAAAACAAAAAGATCAAAAAATTAGGTTACATCTATTCGATCATGAGTACAATAACATGAATATTCCATATATTAATGAAAATTTGTTTGCTTTATTACTGTGCAAAACAAAATATACATATCTACTGAATGTGTAAGAAGTACAGTATCAGTGAATGGGCCCTGTAGTGACACAACACTTGTTTTATATGTAATCAAATGACTGAATGTTCCTATAAATACTCCTCTGCTCCAATGAATTCCAAAAAACCAAGTTATCAGCAATAAACCTAATTGAAGACATGTGATGATGGCTTACATGAAACACACAGATCAAAAATAATTACCCTGTTATGTGCCTACAACAGTAAGATACTATCCTTTTAGTCATTTGCTGGTGTTTCTGATCCATATATTACCTATTAATAAATGAGGTAACCAACCAGGTCTTGCATGAATACAGCAAGAACAATGTTTCCCCTCTGGAAAACAAACATATATTGTATCATCTCCTGGGCAAAAAAGATAAAAATCAGTAATTATTTAGAAAAGAAACAGGCTAATTTGATTGACAAGAATTTGTTAAACATAGAAAAATAATGTAATAGCTCTTAATATGGCAGATTTATTTGTCATCCCTGCCCCGTGTAGGTAAAGTCACATCACAAGCCTGCTATGGAGGCTCTTAGTCAAATCCAACATTTCATTCATCAGTGTCAACACATGGTATTGTCAACGCTTATGAGGGAGATAACAAGAGTCTGACAGGCCTGGTGGGGGCCACGCCGCTGACCGAAGACTGACCGGACCAAAGAGGTTTGAGTCGCTCGAGAAACCGAGCAACTAACATCACCATGTAGAGCTAAAAAAGCAATACAGATTCAATGTGAAAGACCCCATGGGGTCGCTGAGATTTCAAAAAGGAAAATTCCACCCTCAAGTCACCTCACACTGCTACACATCATTTTTTAAATTTGAGCATTTAATGCTACTGTGATTTATTTCCCCAAGAAAAAACAGAATCTGACATTTACCGTTCATGTTTTGGATCTAATAAACTGGAATTATCTCAACATTACGTCATGTCGATCCAACAGAATGTGACTATGCAGCCAAATAAGAGAAAGGACCCAGACGTGCAAGATAAATCAGCAATGGCGGTTTATTAACAGCGTTGACGTGTTTCAGGGTGGATTCCTCCTTTAAATCTGGACTGAATTAACCCACTTTTTGTTTTAAAAGGTGTGCTTGCTCACCAGGCACAGCATCTCACATATCGAGTCCCTCGACACACATTTTATTACAAAGTCCTGAAATTGTTTCCAGCCTGTGTACCGCTTACGAAAAAACAGAAAATGTTGTGCTTTGAAGCTTATGCGAACCAAGCTGACAAGTTAAACTAACTTCTTTTTTTTGCGTCATACAACTTTCTTTTACCATTCAAATACAGTCTGTGAATGCTGTGAGAAATTCAAGTTTTGTGTGTTGGCTTCTGTTTACATTAACGACGACCGAGTCGATCCTGGTCCTCTCGTCTCTGGAGTCAACTGTTCACGACATCTATTGACACAGGTGCAGACACGTTGCATTTTGGCTGTCCATTAATCTTTAAACCTCCCTGTCAGATAAACTTAGCAGCTGCTCTTTCACCGTCATGTGCAGATGGTCTGATATTCATATTAGTGTCCGGTTTTTGGGAATAATACTGCAGTTTCTTTTTTTTTTTTACGGATTAGAGTGGTGTACATTGATTTCCCCACTGATTTATGTTCCCACGGATCAAAAAGTTGTATTGCTTCCTGCTGCAAAAAGACAATTGACTAGAAGTAAATACCCAATAATGATCCCTATTTATTATGCAAAGCTGTTTTTTAAGATGGGTTTAGTTTACAAATCGTTCTAAAACCAATTTCTACACTGCACTGAAAGGGAGGACTGTGCTATAGACTATAGACAATACTTGTAAAGTGCTGTCCAATCATTCTGTTGTTATTGTATTTAACAACTCCTGATTATGTGTGACATTACAACCGCACTTCAGGATTTAAAGAAACTTTTTTTGATCAGAGTCATCCATAACGTTGTCATGATTACTCAAAAATACCTGATCACATCACTCTAAAAAGCCACCCGAGGATCACATGCCGTTGACTGCAGACTAATAGTGTGATAACTGATGAAATTAGGGTGTGTGACAAAGATAATGTTATTCCAAAATGTTTAAAAGACATCTACAGTACGAACACACCGTGTGCTCTTTCGATGACGAGGCTGGTCGAGTTTATTTGCACGTGAACCTTTCCGAAAAAATTCCTTTCCACTTCCATTCCTGCATCTCCCGCAGGATCAGGCGGCTGAATCCACGAGAGAAGTCTACGTCCAGTACCCGGACTGTGTCCAGAGGATTCATGGCTACAGACCTCGGCTTTGTTAACACTACTGCAGGTTCAGCGACGCCGCAGAAATGTCGTTAAACATTCATCCATCCATCCTTTCATCCATTCACTCACATCAGCTGGTTCGTGGTAGGAGAAAGTTACAAGGCAAGTTTCAGGCGGTTTTCTGTTTGACCAGGAGGTGGCAGTGATGACGCCGTCAAAGTCACTGGAGACACCCAGACATGGTCTCGGTTTGATACTGGGAAGGTGGAGGAAGCAGTCTGTGTTTCTGGTGGGCAGTGATAGCTGGAGCTGGAGCTCCGCTGGTGTGTGCATTTCCGTTCTGTACGCCGTTTTGTTCGGAGCTGAGATGACGAGTCGGACGCCGTTAGCTTGCCGCCCCTTGGTGCTTGAGGACTGTGTAGATGTTATCCACTTTGCTCAGCCTCTCGAAGAAGGGGATGAGGTCCAGCAGCTCGGTGTCGGACATGTCGTCGAACCACGAGGCCACGGGCACCTGGACGAAAACACAATTATCAGACCAACAATATTATTTATCCTTTACTCACTGTGGTCATTTAGAAAGATTTTTTTACATGTTGGATCATGAGGCACAATTTTGTTGTCTAAATAAGTCGGATTTCTGGAATAATTATTCCTCAAAAACAAAGAATACAGCTCAAAATTACAATTTCTGTAAAATCCTGACTTTTTCATACCTAAATGGATGTGGTGACACTCTGTATTTTCCCCTAAATTACCCAACATAGCAGCTGAGATACAGCCAAAAAAAAAAAAGTCCCATAAAATGATAAAGATGTTGAAATGTTCCACCCAAAGACGTCACCGTCCACCTCAGGTGCTGTGCGCTGTCCACGGATACTCACTGCGTTGTCGGGATGGAAGACGTAGGAGGCGGGGGAGTTGTCCACGATGATGACCTTGTTGAGGTCGCGACCCAGGCGACTCAGGTCCTTGACGTAGTTACCGCGGTGGAAGACGCAGGACTCCCGGAACAGGCGGCAGCGGAAGGCGCCCCACTTGTCCAGGAGGTCGGAGACGGGGTCGGCGTACTGCAGCGAGCGCGAAAAGACAATTAATGGCGGGAAAAACACGCGATACCACGGTGATTTAGACGTGGCTGCCGTGCGGTCGTTCCTCACCTTGGCTAAACTGGCAGTGAACAGGACGCACTCAAACAGTTCTCCCATTCTCTTCAGGAACTCATCGACGTGGGGCCGCTTCAGGACATACACCTGGGAAACAGAGGAATTTTTAAACCAGGTTCCTACACAGCTTACATTTCAAAATACAACATGTTTCTACAAACCATTAAGTGCCTGAGGAGCTATCATGCGTTCTTTTGGTATTAAATGTGATCTATGCAAATGACGGCTGGACATTATAATCTCAGGCATTCAAGACTTTATTCATATAGATCACAGACAGACGTGCATTTGGCTTCAAAAGTAAAATCCCAGACTTGTTTCCTTGAAGCTCCTCCATATTTTCTTCTTTCTGCGGTGTCGGCGGCTGAGGGCAGCGTTCCTGAACCAAGTCATCCGGAATAGGCTGTGCTTGTCTGAACAAACCTATCCTGGATTACTTGAATCAGGCCCAGACCCACGGTATGTCATACATCTGCAAGCAGCCGTCTTCATATCCCTTAAACGCCGACAGCACCTCCTACACTCAGCAATTTAAACTTGAGAGCACTGCTATCACACAACAGCTGGGACGGGGAGACGTTGTCATGTTAGAGGACAGCAAATGTGATGCCAACGTTACCTGGTGTACTGTTCCATCTATTTCCACAGGAATTATGAAATCTGCATTGTTCACAGGCTGTTGGAATGACAGAAAAAGTCGTTTTTAGCAAACAAAATATGGATATTTCTACATAAACAAGACAGAAGAGTTCATCTACAGCAGGCATGGCTGAACAAGAAGAATAAAGTGTACTTCTAGGAATGGAGAAGCTGCAACTTTGTTTTTAAAACGTTAATCTCTTCTAAAATATGACTGGTATTATTGCAGGAAAGATGCAGGTAGAGACAAACAGTCAGTGTGTGGGTACATGGAGGAGCGGCTGTGTTTATTTGGGTTTAAGAACCAGCTAGTTTGGGTTTGCCAGCGATGACAGAAATGTCACTGTCAGAGCCAACAACAACCAGATGGGGGAAAATGCAGACTTTAGAGAGCGTTTTTTACTATTAAACATAACCATCCCATGATGTAATGTGATCACAGGGGACAGCTATGTGCTTTAAAGCCCTTTTGTTCTTAAAAATTGAACTAAAGAACACAGTTACAAAGCTGGACTTGCACATAGCTGCTTGTAATTAATGAAACCATATTTTAATCCACCCTTCTTACCTTAAAGGAGCTGTGAACTAACGTCTCATCCAGATCTATAACCACACAGATCTTTCCAGAGTCTTTTGACTTCACTGGAGGCAGAAGTGGCTTCACCTGGATATAAAAGAAATACCACAAAATGATATTTATCTGAACAATATTTGAAAAATGACAACAGAGAGTGTGAGATGTAAGAAATTAGACCTAAAATGCAGTGAAATCTGTCTGTTTTCTTGGCCTAAATAACACAGATTTTATCCTTCCAATGTGGTCAAAACAGGACAAAAATCCAACCAGCGAGACGACGGTAAACACACCTTGGAGACGGTTCCGTTCTCCTCCACCAGCAGAGGGGCATTGTTGTTGACCGGCGGGGGTTCAGGCTGGTCCCGACACAGGCAGCAGAAAAGGCTGGAGAAGAAGCCTCTGCTCCTGGGCTTCTTGGAGGACAGAGAGGGTGAAGAACCTGCGGGGGAGGAAGAGGAGGTCACCAGGCTGATTTACCATGATTTAACAGAGTTATGCTTGGATATCGACGGCTATCATTTTGTGACGATCAACTAGTTGATTAATCAAGTTATAGTTTCAGGTTTAGTCACCACATGCAATATTATTTTAGAACTGAAACAAATAGTCGAACATCAGCGACAACCTTTGATAAACAAGGTTATGAAATTAAGTTATTAAATTAAGCGAAATGTGGTTAAAGCCTCTCCAATGAGACTTCTTCCAGATTGCTTGCTGTTTTTTATGATTTGTGACATTTTACAGAATGAAGGAATATTTGCTATTTAAAAAATGATGAACAGATGAATCAATAGTTAAAACACTCCTTGGTTCATGCCCCATTTTATTTATTTTAGTTAAACCCTCCAAAACTAGTTAAACAACAAGCAGCAAACTTTTCAAAATGAATTGAAGCAGTGAAAACAAACATTAAGCTGTAATAACTGTACTTCAGGCGTAATCCTTACACACTGCCACCTAACTGCTGTTGTCTGTGGATGTATGAATACAGAAAAAAAGCACATCCAGCAGCTTTCCTCATACTTTTGTCATGTGCACAAACCCTCCTGGAGACATGCGTCCCTGCCAGCAGCTCTTGTGTAACCGCCTCTCTGAACAGCCTCAACCACCGCCAATGTTGCCAAGCAGGCATTTTTAAAAGCATCATAAGCACATCATGAGTTTGTTATGGAATGTAATGAGCCAATCAGAACAGGGCAAATGTCATATGGCCATTCATAAATATGTCTGAATGTAGCATAAAGTGAGTAAAACTATATATCCTCTGCTTTTAGGTGTTTTTACGCATTTTATTTTGTATCTTCTATTCCTTTTTGTACATTATGTCTGTTATGTCTTTTTGAAATTAGCCTAATTTTCATTCAATAAAACCATAACAGCAATCTATTTTAAATCCCAAGGTACAACATAAAAGTTAACCATTAACAACAATTTTACACAATAAAATACAACAGTGACGACACCTTTAAGGAATTTGCTTGGTTTGAAAGTTGCAACCTCAACATTATGGCGCCTAACTTGCTCAGACAATAACAAACTTGTACTTCGGGCTCAGTATAATGTGTGTACGTCAAGCAACAACACACTCCTTTTTAAGCCAAAGTATGTTGCTAAAAGTCAAACTAATTAAAAGGAGGATGAATATTTCCTTTCTTCATGGACACCGTTTGGAAAAGACAATCACTAACACCGTGTTCGGTTGTGCTGTTTTATGTTTTCAATGTATTTAATCATTAACTTCTTGTTAAATGTGGTTTTTATTTCTGTATTGTAAAACATTTTGTACTGTCAATTCAAAAAGTGCAGTGCTTTTCAGTGCAAGCATTTTACAAACTGAGATTTGTTATTAACACACATATGGGGTACAGAGCTAAACTGATAATTATCTTCATTATGAATTAATCTGCCGAATATTTTCTCGATTTATCATTTTGTCTACAAAATCTCACAAAATAATGAACTAATGAACAATGCCCGTTAAAGTTTCTCAGAGCCCAAGGTGACGTCTTCAAATGTCTCCACAAAATATTCAAGTTACTATCACCTACGGTTCCAGCCTCTTCAAAAACATCAAATCCTTTTTAAGAAGCTGGAACAGTATTTGGCAGTTTTGCTGCACAGACGACTAAAACAATTATTCTGTTTATCAAAATAGTTGCTGATTAATTTCCTGTTGATTGCCTTATCAACTTATTGTTGCAGCTCTAGTGTGAACCGCCTGCTGTGAAACCAGACACTGATGAATCCCACAGAACTTTATTTTAAAATCAAGTGGAGATCCTAACGATTCCAAAGATACCAAATCAGCCTAAATTTGGGGAAAAATGTCCTTAAAATGATGCACAGAACATTGAGGAAATTAGCATTTGCTGAAATTATGCATCTTCATGACTCATCTTGAAAGGTCAGCAGGCTGACGATGATATCTTCCTACAGGGAGAAATTTTAAGGCGGTATCAGGGGTTTTCCAATTCCCACTAAAGCCTGCGTCGGTCATTGAGATTATTTCCGAACGGTTCATTTCCGTGTCCCATAAAAATCTCTGACCAACACTCCTCCTCCTCACTTTTCTGCCTCACATTAGACTTTGTTTCTGCGTCTTTATGCACCATACTCCCCTTCTCTCTGTCTGTCCGGACGTGACTGTGCTACCAACACACAAGCCTCTGTTGTGCATCTCTCACGCCTCTTTCATTCCCTCTCTGCCATCCCCTCCTACCCCATTTGTGGATTCAAACCCCGTCTGACCCTCCGCTGGCCTCTGCCGCGCTCGGGCCAAAACAGGAAGAGGAAACAGACGGGTATCAGTGGAGGAAGCGACCTGCGATCATGTTTTAGTGTAGCAGGAGAGGGCTTGTGTTACTGAAATCAGGTTTCGAACAGGCAGGTTTTCAGTGTATTCATGTGTTTGGATGTTATCTTCTATTTTCCAGCAATTGTGAATTCAAACATACATGTTATTGTTAAAGAAAACTCTAATCTCAAATAAGCAAAGGCTGCATCCACATTAATATGTTTTCATTTTTAAACGCATAGCTTCTCCTACGCCGAGTGTCCACACTCCTCCGGCATTTTCGAACCCCTAAAACTGGGACTTTTGAAAGCACTGCTGAACCAGTTTTAGTTAGAAAACTCCAGGGTTGCATTTGAGTCTGGACAAGCAGAAAAAAGAGAGACTTTTTTGCTTTCTGACTGGCTTTAGTCAGTCACGCCCCTATCACGTGAGCCGTTCCTGGGAGAAAACAAACAGCATCCTCCTTGACTACCAGTGGTTAATTCAACATGGATAACAAATTACAGGCGTCGCTGACCTTGCTGTTAATAACGTGACGGAGGCAAGTTATTACTCAAGCATTTTTTTTGACAATTCCGGTGTCCAGCAGCATTATCTGCCCTACGTACCTTTGTTGGTGGCTACTGTAAATAAAACTAAATTTCCACTTCTCTGTTGAGTGAGAGTGTGTGTGTGGGAGAGATAGAAGTCGTCATGTGATATGTGTTTTCAGGCCTGTTAGTATGGACAAAGATTATTATAGTCCCTTGTGACATTATTTGCTCCTGTGGCCCTTATTCTCTGCGTTCTTCGCTCCTTTGTTTCCTTTTTCACTCCCTTGTGTCCTTATAATCTCCAGCGTTCACTCCCGCGTCCTTCTTTGCTCCCTCGAGTCTCCGTTAGCGTCAACATTCGTGTCCTCTATCACACGCCTTTCACCAGGAAAGATGACTAACTGGGTGCTGACCATCAAACACAGAGCCTGCATTAATTCTGAAAAAGGAAATTATGAAAATAGCAAGAAAAGAGCTAATTTATGTCTGGCAATCTGCAAAAAAAACCTGGACTGTCAAAAAGCAAAAGGCCTGTTGTTGTGTCGCACTAATAACATGTTTTATGATGGAGAGGAGTGTTTTTCATCTCCTTGCATCCCGTATTTTCTTGATTAATCACTGGTTTATTAATTATTTATCTATATATCTAAGGCGATCCTCACATTTTCAAAGCCGGAACCAAACAATGTTTTCTGTTCTCTTTCAAATGTCCTCTTCTTTCGACACGCAGGCCACAATGGATTTGATTACATTTAACACTAAAACGTGCAAGACAACGTCAGTGTTGAGTGTTCTGGGGCATCAAATCGCTTCACACTGACGTATTCTTACCATCATGTCATCATAAAAGTGTCGTAAATACACTGTTAGTTAAGAAGAAGCATGTAATTTTGCAGTATTTTAAGCTGTGGTTTATAGCGTTGTGTTAAACAACCCTCAAACACATCTGGCTTCAAACAAAGATGAAACAATCTTCTGATGTGCATTGCTGTGTAAAGTCTCTTCACAGTCTCAAATCCCTCTATCGGGCTCAAGCCGCAAACATATTTAAAGCTGCTGCTCATTTTAACGCTTAAATAATGCAGGTGAAAGCATGCGCAGGCTTAAAAACAAACACACGAGCAGCCAGCAGGCGTGAGAAACACTATCAGTTGAATTATAATATAATCAGTGTGTTGCCAGACTCGCAAGCAAACACAAACCCTAGGTAATCATGAATTAGTCTTGTTTGTTGTCACACCATTCACAAACTTAAGGATTAAATGCAGCTCTACCTACTCCCTAAACACCACCTGTGAATTAGGCAAAAATGCCAACCTCAACATGTTATCTCCTGCCCCATAACTTACTGAACAGAAATGAATAATTCAAAACGTATCACCGCATAAGACGCTTGGCCTTATCAGATCATTTTATCAGCCCTAGATTCACTCTGAGGCCTGACGGAGTGAATGGTTTCCTGTAATCTACGCCTTCACTCCCATTCTTATTCATTTCTGCCTCTCTGACAGCTGAGCTTTAGTCACATTATAATTTTGGCCACTATCTGCGGCTGCTATGATCTCAACAAACCGCCAACAACCCAAGGAGTGTTTTTCTCCACGAAGTTAATGTCTTAACATCACTTTTATCAGCCCAAGGAAGGGCTCGTGCTGGGATTGACGAGGACGCCAAGAGTTTTAAATTTGCTTTAATCAGTGACAAGGATTCAATTATTTTTAAGGGTTTAATTCTTTGAGTCGTGCCGCCTCTAAAACAGCTGTTAGACTCTCATGTGACAATAAAACTCGCCAATAAAACAGACTAATGACACTTTTTAGATTGGTTTGTGAAGTTAGATCCCAACATGGCTTCCAGTTAAAATTATAACCCTGTATTTACCAAGAGGGAACAGTTTCATGCAGATGTACGGTTGATTTTATCGGACAGCTGTATCTGACGGCGATATCCGCCGGTGTGACTGACAATCTGATACACGAGCACACACCAGCGCGGTTTGAGGTCTGGTTACGGAAGCTGCAACGCCATCATTAGTGGCAAATAGAAACTGTGCTGCCTTTTTATAGATGAGTGGGAAAATGACTAACAAACCAAAGGATTTGTAGCTTAATGACTGTTGGAAGTATGTTTTGCATGTTATCTATCACTCATTTATCACAATGACACCAAGATAGTCTTATACATCTCAAAAACATGTACACCAGTATTCGGAGGGGCTCCACCAGTCTGAAAAAGTAGCTAGTCTGGTAAAACACAGTCAGCCCAGGGTTTTTCTGCCTTTTCTGACCTTTGACCCCACGTTTAGTCCCAGTATACTGATCATCTAGCAGTGCTGTCACAGAGTTTTCATGCCTGGTGGCGCAGGTTTGTATTCTGTGTTTAATCAGCTCTAAAATGTACATGATCAGTTGTAGTGCCCTCCAGTTACTCTGTCAGCATATTGAGCAACGCCTTGTTCGCTCCTGACCCCAAAGTTGAGAAACACATACATCAAAGATGGCCTTGCACGAGGAGACATCCATTTGTCGACTTTGTCGTTTTACAAATATAGGCTGTGTTGCAGAAACTCTTTTTAAGTTTGACTCATGTGTCGATTTGTGACACTTTCAAAAGCTCCAGACCACAGAGGTGGTGCACACACTCCCCCGTCAGTACTTCAACTCGAGGGTACTTTTGTCAACCGGAGAGTTTTGTTCGGTGCTTTCACAGTCGTTTAGACAACAGCGTGTCTGGATTCAGAGGGGAACTACCAAAGAAAACTCAGAGAAGATCCTCTGAAAGGCAACCTGAAACCACAGTGAAACTGAAACTCAAGTGCTCTTTTGATTCCTCTCGTGAAGCTAAGCTACTTGTTTTCATGAAAGGCCACAGTCGCTTCCGAGTGAACACGCTGTGAAGAGACAGCTCACAAAGTGTTCACAAAGTGTGGGCACAAGGTTATGTAATAGATTAGGCTACTACACATTTACAAGAAGGCCGCTGCTCGACTTCTCTTATCCAAAATATGCACCAGCGCGGCCTTGCGTGTCTCTAACTCAAAGCACAATCTAAATATCTGACTTTGCGTGCATCAAATGTGATAGTATGCAGGCCGGAAGTGAGGCCAGGCATTAAAACTGTGAGCTGGAGGCCTTTTTTTTTTTACGAGAAGGACAGGCAGCATTTCCTCAGGGATGATGACCGGCAGGCCACCTGATTACTCAGTAACCTGCATTTACACTCGGTGGTATCTCATCGGTTTGTGTACAGTGGCAGCACCAGAAATCCATATTAGTGAACGCAGCACTGATAAAGTTAGCGTTAAACAAGGGAACATCTGAATTTGACAGACATTTTCATTAAGTTAAAAGGGAACATTGTAATGGGATAAAAAGCACAAAAGTGTCATGGCAGAAGGACAGATGTGGAGATAAAACATTACTTTTTGCATTCTCAGTATGAAAATGTGATTGTAGCTATAGATATTTATTTTCTTATCATACTGAAGCCTTTGTTATACATATTTGTGAGCACATTTCACATAGCTCCGGTGCTGCATTTATGTTTTCAACACCAAACGACACCACTTTAATGTTCTGCGAGGGTTTAAAGTGGGTTTGTGGCGTCTCTAAGACGTTTTTAACGCTTTTATCCAAGCATTAGAGCTGTCTCAATCAAACACTGGTACGTCATTTCCTCCACTTCCATCACAGGCCAAAGGGCCGCAGCCATGAGCTCTTGCACAAACAAACTAACTTGTTTTCACTCCACTTTCCAAACAGCCGCATACAGCAACGCGCACCGGCGCCGACTTCACCGTGGTGGCACAATAAAGCAGATTACAGCGCGGTGTCTGGGTTCAGGCTCCAGGCTGCGATCACGGAGCTGCAAAACTTTTTCTTTCTCTCTCTCTCTCTTTTTTTTTAATGCAGAATAAAAAAAAAAAACAGACACTCACCCCTGTCCCCTGCAGCTTTACTCCCCTCTTCATCCCGGCTGACTTGGGTGATCACAGAGGACGGATTGTCCATCACATCCAGGTCCGGTCCGGAGGCGCCGCGCTCGCACTTAGGGGAGAAAAAAGTTCGGGGAGGTTTTTTTTTTTTTGTTTTGTGTTTTGTTTTTTTTCTCTCTCTCTCTCTCTCTCTCTCTCTCGGCGGAGTCTCGGCGCTGCTCAACGCGGAGGGAGAAGGACGCCGGAGCGCACCGGGAAACACCGCGGCCGGCCGCCTACAGCCCGTCCATCGCGCTCCCCCGGGGGGCGTCCGCCGCGCGGCTGGGAGTTACGCGGACGTGCGGCGGGTGGGTGGGGAGGGGGGTGGAGGGGGAAAGAAGAGGAAAAAAAAAAAAAAAAAAAAAAACCCGAGATGGCAACTTTGATTCAATATGGTGCTCGACTCCGCTCGCGATTTTCAAGATACAAACATGGAGGTTTCAAGGCTTCCCATTCCGCTTAAAGTGGCGCAGTGAGGGAATGGCCGCGCACCGCCCTCCCTCTGCTGGCGCCTGCGACTTTCACGATGATCCCTTAAAGTCTGCAGCAAAAGTTTTTTGGATTACTTTTAGTCACGCAAACAACAACTCGTAGATGCAGAGAAAGTTCACATTTACGCTTATATCCACCTGGAGGGTGCTTTACTACGCGGTGTAATGTTTAAAGGTTAAATAAAAGACGGCTGTTCGTGCCGCATAAGAGGATATTTAAAAAAAACAAAAAAAAACACACAGTTTGCACCGTGTTTTCGGGTCTGTGTTAGAAGCTGTTGTGTAAGGACCGCTGTTGGTGAAAAAAAAAAAAAAACTTGCTCAAGAGCAAAACTTGTGCAGAGAAGAAACGCCCAGTTCGGGTCCCCTTGAAACCGCCCGGAGCCCGGGGAGCGTCGCGCAAGTGCAGCGCGCCGCCCCGCACACAGGCGGGACTGCGCGGGGTCCCTGCACAGGCTCGGCTCCTGCAGGCGAAGATCCGGGCAAATATTTGGACTTTATTCGTAAATAGTTGCGGATGTGCTTCTCTGTGTTTTCATCAGTGGTGGAAACAGACTTTGGCTCATGTACTGAAACTGTTACTTTAGTGCAAATCAGAGGGAAATGTTTTTACTTCACTATAATTATCTGACTGCTTTAGTTCATTTACAAATTAAGATTTTTACACATAAAACAGATTAAGTTTATAAAATCTGATGTTTTGTTATAAATTAAACCACTGAAATGATTAGGCCTTGTCGATTAATCAATTAGTCCATTGACAGAAAATCAAATGGCAACTATTGTTTCAGGCATTTTTCCTGTAAAATAAAAAATAAAAAATGTCATGCTGCATTGTGATGGCAGATTATTTACAATCCAAACAATCAGTCGATTAATAAATAAAAATAATCAGCAGATTTAATCCATAATGAAAATATTCATTAGTTGCAGTCAGATACAAAATAGTCAAAAATGAGCTCCACCTCAACCAACTACAACAGTAAAATCCTGCTTTTACATGAATGAATGAATGAGTAATAAAAATCTAATGATATCACAGGAGACACTTTTCTGCATTGAGTAGTTCTACTTTTAATACTTAAGTAAATTTTCCTGATTATACTTATATACTTTCACTTAAGTAACATTTTCAATGCAGCACTTTTACTTGTAACATATTTTCACAGTGTGATATTAGTACTTTTACTTAAGTAATGGATCTGAATTCTTCCTCCACCGCTGGTTTTCATATACTGTACTAGGAGTGAGCAATATGGAAAGAATCCTATTTATCATGGTACATGTAATATATATTTTTTATATTTTTACTGTACTACTTTGCGAGCTTACCTTATATTAAACGGTTTCCAGCAACAATCCTTCAGCCATGACACCTCGGCCCTTATTTCATCTTCATCTTTGTTGTGTATTGCATTGTGGGACAACCGGCCTTTTTTTTGCAATGCAGCATAAAATCTGACTTGCAGTAAAAGCATGGGGGTAAAAAATAATAACTCTTATGCTGACTCTGTTTTAATGTGTGTCTGTGAAGCGTGTCAGTGAGCCAAGGATGAACTGGAACCGGCACACCTGAATGAAATGAGCCCCGAACTGCATCCCACAGAGCGAGAAACACGTTCATTTTCCCAATTGTATCAATAGTTTATTACATACTATCTCATAAAAACATGTTCAACTTTTTCCACATATAAACACCGCAAATTGGTACATTTACAAATCTTCAACCGTCCAAATTCATACAAAAAAGAACACTGTGATAGATCAATACACAAGACGTTCTATTATTACAAGGACTGCGTGTGCTGTATGTGTGCATGTAGAAATGTATGCATGTATGTAAGAATCTATATGCATCTGTCTGTTGATGTAAAGTCCAAATATTGCAGTCAAATTTTTGCTTTGTTCAAATAATTCATCAATCATGAATTTTTTTACTGATGGAGACACATTTACAAGATAAATATTTTGGAAATTAATCCAATTTAGGCACTGACTGGGTGATCATGATTTTATCAACCTGACCGACCGATGGGTAATACTGAGAAACCACAGCAATTCACCAGTGTATGACTTTTCCAAGTAAAATGTTATCTACAGCACGGACTGCTTTTCATAGTTGTATTACAGTTAGAGTTAACTTTTAACCACAGAACGAGAAATTGTACCAAAAAATCCTACCTCACCCTAAAATAGTTCATTTTTACTGTGTGAATCTTACCACAATCACAAAGACACTCCTTATTTTTATTATTATTTTTTGCCTCGATGCTAATTTGAAAAGTGAATCAAAAAAATGCTCGCGCACGCACACACACACACATGCAAATAAATTAACATGGAAAAAGTAAACAATTTCAAGAAGAAAAAAAAATATTTTTGGTTTTGAGTTTTAAAAGTAAAATGCAAGTATAAACGCAAAAATAAATTAGCAGCTTAAATCATGGTACATTCACATGAGTTGTTCACTACTAAACTTAGTGAGATAAACAAGGTTGCGCAGTAGAAACGCTAATGATACACATGTTCCAGGCTGATCGTGCAGAGTGGAGACCAAATGTTAAAAACCATATATTAATGTGCAATTTCAGAATTCACAACGTGACCGAGAAATTGTGCAATCAAAGAAAACCAAAGAACATCCTGTGTCCTTTCAGTGGATCAACAGTTTGTGAGCGGTTCTGAACTCCGTCACTTCAATAAAACACGCCACTGCTTCTCGGCCCGTTCCTCTTTGTGTGTTCGTCTCATCTCAAGACCCCGTTAATGTTGAATGTTGAAGTCTCCCCAAACAACACGTGGACTCCTGTCTTTTCTTTGGATATTTGAGCCATATCCAGCTGTCTGCCCATCCCCTGTGCCTCAACCTGTGCCTCGGTAGGCAGGGCTGACATTTTCCATGCAGCGCTGGTTCACAGAGGAGATAAGAAGCCAAAAGTTGTTATTTCGCTTCACCGTGGGCAGATCCAACCCTGCAAACTCACGCGTGGTGCTGCACTTTCCCCCTCACTTCGGGCTGGGAACGTGCGGCGCGGTCCCAGACGCCGGGGACTGGGGTGAGCTCTGGTAGGTGCGCAGCAGCACCTTGTGCTTGGTGGCGCCCTCTGTGCGACGGCATTGCTGCTCCACGAGGAACTCTTTGAGTCGGCCGGAGGTGAAGGTGAGAGTCTGTCTCCTCAGCTTCATCAGGTAGGAGTCCTGCATCCAGGCCTGTGTGAAGCAGTCTCGTGTGGTCGGACGGGCCCTGAAAACGCACGCACACATAGGCAGAACTTAACATTTTTGTATTGCTTTCTTTCTTAAAGGAAGTGAAGAATCGAACTTTGTTGGCACTCACCACGGGTAACTGCTCAGCATCTTCTTGAGAAAGGCGGAGGCACTTTGGGACACATTTGGGTACAGTTTTGTCGGGTCAAACTTCGCCATCAGGATTTTGGATTCGACTTGTAAAGGGTCTTTATCTTCGAAGGGCAGCCGACCACTGAGCCTGGTTGTAAACACAATTTAATAGTCACTCAGTTTGCAAAATGTGGCGCCAACTTGTGAAAACATTAAAAACGTCAAGTAATTCATCATGTCTTCTCTTTAAAAGTTCCTAAATAAAATGTATGCTTCGGAAGCCCTTCAAAATGTGTTTGACCATGTTGTACCAGGAACAAATTCCACCCACTCTGGTCTTAAGGGTACAGGTTATGTCAGTGATGTGAAATAAAGTGAATTCCAATGGGACGTTTCACTTACATGATGTGGGTGACGACTCCAATGGTCCAAATATCCGCAGGAGGACCAACCACTTCACCTTTTAACATCTCAGGAGCTTGAATCATGTTTGTCAAGAGGATGAAAGTTTAGAAAAAATTAAAGATTGTGGTTGTCATTTGCATGAATAGTGGATCTAAGGAACTTAAAACATGACCACTAGGTATAATAAGTTTGACGTTCTTGTCCTCACCCATGTACTCCAGCGTTCCTGCTCCCGAGTCCTGGTGTTTGAGGCTGAGCGGGTTGAAGCTCTGAGCACTTCCAAAGTCCACAATCTTGATGGCGTTGAGGTTGGTCACCATGATGTTGTCGGGCTTGAGGTCCAGGTGGAGGATGCGGCGGTTGTGGAGGTACTCGACTCCCTGGAGGATCTGGACCAGGTAACCCACCGCGTCGTCCTCGGAGTATCGGAACCTTTCGCAAACAAAAAAAAAAAGACAAAATTCATAAATCTATTCTGTTTTTAACATTCAGGTTATTCCACATGTATGTGGTTGATATCTTATCATTTAGAGAATTTTTATGGTCCATGTGTTTCTGCTTTGTTGGATAATGTTCATAATTGCACTTACAGAAGTAGGCCTATGGTAACCTCAGATCACTCACTGTTAATGTATAAAATAAATAAAATGAGATGGCAGTTAAATACTAAATGTTACATTACTGTTTTCTTAGATTCAGTAGAAGCCCATACAGATCTTGACTTTAAAAATGAGTAGAAATCAAACAACTCCATCTGTAAGATGGGAGGCCTTTAAAGCTTCTTTAAATAATAAATTATAAATACAAATAAATTCAGAATATTCAAGAATTAGAACATGAATTAGTTGAAAGTAATTCCTTAGAAACAAGACTTAAGTTAACAGAGAATTTATTAAATTTAGCTCTTAAAATTTCTAACAACTTTATTCAAGAAAATGTTTTTCTTTTTGTTGTCAACAATCAAAGTTAGACAATGATAAATCATTAATATCATTAATGTTTTACTGAACCACAGTTTCGTTAAAGTAGCTGAAGAAATATGAAATATGGTTTCACTATAAAAGAATAGTTTAACTAAGGTACAATTAGCCTTAATTTAAATGAATCATTATTAATCATCATTTCTGAAAGGACTGCATATATGAAGGAAAAGGTCTTCTTTCTAGTCCCCTGCTATGTAAGTCTGTCTGAGTTTGTGTTTCTCAGTGTGAGGTGACATATCCACCGCCTACCTGTCTATGAGGCTGTACAGCAGCTCTTTGCCGGTGCAGTACTCCGCCACCAGCACCAGGTAGCGCGGCGTGACGTAGGCTTCGTGCAGAGCCATGACCTTTTCATTGTGGAGGGATTTCAGGATCTCATACTCCTTCAGGACTTCCTGCTTGTTCTCCTGGCTGTAGGGAATGATCTTTGCCATGTAGATTTTGCCCGTCATGTTCTCTCGGCACTCTCGGATGACACCAAAACGACCCCTGAAAAAAAAAATCATAAACTATTACAATAAAAAAATTGGAACAAAAGTAGGAGATAGGAGGTTGTTAGGAAGTAAATATTTTCAAACTAAATGCCCCTAAAAACCAATTTTTTACTACCGATGTTACATTTAACCATTGCAAGTCACATAAAACCCATACAAATGTCCCCGCAATAGCAGTTTCAGCAAGGTGGAAGCTCTGAAAGGGCATTTAGTCCATTAGTCCAATAAAGTAGTGCATAAAAAGCAGGATTCATAAGCTTCTTTTATGTAGATCAGCAGCTCCTCAAGTCTGCTTACTGCAGGTTTCATTGCAGATTTTACAGACAAGCAACATTAAATCTGGTGGGTAAAATCCCCAAATCTAAAATTTGCTTTCTATGATTTATAGCCATTCTGTTTCAGATCGGTCTCACCTGGCTTTCTCATCTAGGAAGGTGTAGGGTTTCTGTGGAACCCCCTGTCGTAGAGCAGTGGAGGGTGTAGTGCGTCCTGATGGGGTGCCTCTGGTGGGGGTACTGGCCCCTTCACCAAAGGGGCTCAGGCTGGAGGTCTGGAGCACCTGTGGGGAAAAGGAGACGGGAGTCGGGGCCACGCGAGCAGTGACGGTGGTGGTGGGGACGTAGGTGGGCACGGAGGCCACCGCCGGCTTGGTTGGCGTCGCCGGCGGGGTTACAAGAGGGGGTGGCGGGGATATTGGTGCGGTCTGGGTCATGGGAGACACCACGTTTACTGGACTCTGGGGTTTGGGGAGGACAAAGGGCGGAGGTGCTTTGACTGTGGGTGACGAGGGAAGAGCGGAGCTTAGTTTCTGAGAGTCCTCGGTTGCTGCGCCTGCAGATGTTACAGGGGGGTTTGCTGTTGGGCTGGAAGGCACAGAGGACGGAGGGGTGGGGGTGACCACCATCCTGGACGGTGATGTAGCTGGAAGAGGCAGAGCAGCAGGGGAGGCTGTATATTTTGGAGAGGTGGAGCTGCGAGTGGTGGTGGAGACAGTCACCCTGGGAGCGCTGTTCAGGACTGGTTTGAGCGGAGGCACGGCCATTGAGGAGGGGACGGCTGGTGCAGGTGGAGCTGGGACTGTCTTTACGACGGCCACGGCGGGCGAAGCTCCTCCGGCTGTCAAAACAGACACATGAACACAACCACATACTCACTCCAGTCCAGTACTACACTCAAAGCAGTCATTTAAAATGTAAAAGAGTATCAAATACCGGTTGAGTCCAGGCTGACTGGATCAGACCAGTTGCTGTATGGACCCTGTCCCGCCTTGTTGATGCAGGTGACACGGAACCTAAAGGTGCCGCCTGGTGGCAGGTCTGTGACATTGTAGTAGCAGTCGACCACTCCAGTGGCTACCGTCAGCCAGTTAGATTCACCTGAGGGAAAAGAAATGAGTGTGCATTGGATTTATATGGATGTTGAGTGAAATCATGAAGAGGAGAAAGATGATTCTTGAGGGAAAAGTAACAAGTTAAAGTTGGAAAATAAACCCTGATCTTCTGTTTTGTTCTCTTTGAGTAGCAAATGTCGTGTTGCAGTTCATATGTTGAACAGCAGATGGCAGGGCTGTCAAGCTCATAGACTGGTGGTAATCTGGACGTGCATGAATGAAAACCAAGGCTTGAAATTATGCACAGTGGAAAATGTTATGTATATGCAAACAAGTTGCTCAGTTTGCCTCCTGAAAAATGATCTGTCCCAGTATCTTATTTCTTATGCAGGCACGGCGAAACAGACCTGAATTAAAATGTAAATTAGGTGGCGACAATCTTCTGTGAGTACCTACATCAGTGCGTGGCAAAGATTAAATTTGGAATGAGCCGACATGGCAATACATGCCAGAATGAAATCAACCAGACCAAAAAGTACAAAAATACATGTTACTCCAAGTTTGTGTGACTTTATTTTCATCCACCACATTATGAGATAATGGTGACTCATTGCGCATAGTGACAAAAATCTTTGACAGCAGCACTGGTACACTCACTATTCCCTCATGGACTGACTCATTTTCTCTGTCTAAGTGGTGTCTATGGATTTGGAAACTTATTTCCCCGAACTGTCTCCACATGCGGTACAAAGCCAAACATTGTCAAAGCTCTTCAAACACTGCTACCTCCATGGAGCTTGAAACCTTGGAGTTTTAATTTAATTTTTCCTCATGTGGCTATACCACGTCAACAGTACACATAGGGAATGTAGTTTTAAAACCACCAAAACTACTTCCAGACCAAATAATAGCAAAGCATTTCACAACTTTTAAACTAAACAGGATATTTCTTTGGATGAGCTGAATGCTGTTAAATGCTGAATAAGCATCCATGGTTTGTTAAATGTCACAGCTCACTCACCTTCTGTCTTTCTTTCCAGGGCGTAGCTGCATAGAGACTTGGTGTCTGCTGGCTTCCAGAGCACCAGGGCTGTGTTGTTGTAAGTCTGCGGCACTTCAGGGGTCCCTGGCCGTTTTGGGACACCTTCAGAAGGGAAAGACGGAGGGGTGGAAAAGGTGAGTGTACACTCATACAGATAAACATAACAGATCATAGCAGCCCATAACAGGCCTTCATACAATGTACTATTGCATATGGAAAAGACTTATAAGTCCTTCCTCACTGATACAGTATGTCTATTCATTTACATGAAAATCACAATTTAAAGAGATAGAGATTCAAAATACCCAAGAAAAAAAGACAAAATGTTCTTTGTCTCGAGACTAGGGTTCAAAAACGATCCAGATGATGGTTTGAATTTTGTTGTTACACAGAGCCAAAATTGACACAAACAGTGTTATTCCATAATTTCAAAATGTATTTCCCATAAACCTGTGCACCGGCATGAACAATGGAGCCAATGCTTCAGCCGAGATAAACTGTCTGAAGTATTTTTCGCACTGCTGATAGATTATCAAGGGGAGACAAATAGCATCAGTGGCTGAGATTAGTAATACTACATGTCCAAAGCCATAACAAATATCGGGCATTGGGCATCGGGCATCTGAGAAATATATTCTCCACTGAAGCCTCAAAAGTCTCATTATTATTGTTGCATTTGTGAGCAGCATTGGCAGAATCTAAGCGCAGTGTGTAATGAGAACAACAATTTGTGCAAAGGCGTGACTGGAGTCTCGAACGTGAACTGCCACAGCCGATTTCAAATTGCAGGAAGCATCATTTGTTCCTATTACATGATGAATCTGAGGAGAGCCAAAAATCCATTAAATTAATCTACTGTAAAGTTAATCTGTTGACATTAATATTCATTTCAACTGTATTAATAGTCATTCCACTCTTCTAGCAATTAAATTCGAATTATGTTAAATACATCATTATGAGGATCATTACTGTATGTCCATGAAAGACAAAGGAGCAGTCGCACCTCTGGCAAGATACTCGTTCTATGTTGTAATTTGCGGGGTTTACATTAACAAATAAGATTTCCCTTTTCTCATACCCAACTCCCATTTTCCCCATTTGATAGAATAACTAATTAACAACAACACAACACTATTTGAATAACTATATGTTAAACAAGATACTTACAAGCAATGGACAATGTGCAGGAGGTGGTGATGGTTGCTATGGGGTTGGTAGCTACACAGTCATAAACTCCAATGTCTCTCCAGCTGGACTTGAGGATGGTAAGAAGCTGCCTGCCATCCGGGTGGGAGATCAGGTTGATTCTGTCGTCCATCTCCAGCGGTTTCCGATCTGGAAAACACAAAGAATTCGAGCAACTGAACAGGAGTTTCTGGATAAAACCACAATAACACAAACAATTGGGAATTTAAGTAAGATACCTTTCATCCATGTAATTTCTGGATGTGGACTTCCAGCAGGAAGGCAGCTCAGAGTGACAGGTTCCCCCTCTAATAAGATGTGGTCTTTGAGTTTGATGTGGAACACGGGGGCAAAATCCGAAGCGGAGCGGATGAACTGCTGGCTTTTTGATAGACCCTCCTCTTTGGGGACGGATGAAGGCAGGTCAGACTGGGAGGGGGTTTTGTCTTTCTTGCCCCTCGTCAAACCCCACCTGTCCCATCGCGATCGCCTGTCACTCTCTGAGGCTTTTTCCGAATGGACGCTAGAAGTGGATTCAATCGATTCCTTGGATGCACCGGTGCCGGTCTGCTTCGCCAGTTGATTCTCGGGGATGCCCATCCCTTTGAGTCCTCGCCCCTCAGATTGGGAATGACGATGGCGGGTGAACAGGGGCGTCCTCTTTCCCTCTGCCTCCCCTCCTCTCTCCTCGGACTGACTGCGGATTTTCGTGGATATTGCCGCCACTTTGTTCTCAAACTTGTGTCGCATTGCCAGGACGGGGGAATCCGTAACTTTCTTCAAATCCTTTTGCGCCAGCTCTTTCTGACTTCCCTCAGCGTCTTTATCCTTCCTCTCCTCTGACTGGGTCCTTATTTTGGCGGAGATTCCTGCAACTTTGGACTCAAACTTGCGCCTCATGGCAGAAACCGATGACTCCTCAACTTTTCTTTGTTCTCTCTCATCCTGCTGCCTCTGTGGCCCTGCACTGCTCGGCTCCTTTGTGTCCAGGGACTTGCTGCGTCCAATAGCCCACGAAACCTTCTTGCTCACAGCAGTTTCTTGCACATCCCGATGCTTTTCCTCCTTTGGTTTCTCACCCTTCTTATCAACGGATGTTGACCTCTTTGCCCTCAAGGAAAACCTCCCGATTAGACCAAGGCCTGTTTCCTTATCTTCTCCTCTTAAATCTTGAACAGATTTGGATTTCTCCTGTAGTCCTTTGGATACCATTTCAAGAGGTGCCCCCCCTACCCCTGGCCTGTACACCTCTTCACCCCCCTCGACCACTTTCCTGCTTAGTACAGGTGATTTCTCCTCTGATTTGTTTCTGGTCAGTTTTCGGAGGCCACGGGTCAAAGACGACTCCCGCTTCTTAAACCTGGCTTCAAAGACCTCCTCTGAGTCAATGTCTTTGATGTCTGTTCTGAGCGCCGGCTGGCGGGGGACGACGGGAATATCCGGGTTTGATGATGTGGAAACAGAACCAGGAGATCGGTCAGTAGTTGCTACTTTGGCAAATACTGCTGCATGTTCAGGTGGTGTGAGGGAATCTGTGGACTTTGTAACATCTGGCGTGGCTGTAGCAGCTGGATCTTTGGATTGAGACGAAACAGCTTGAATGACACTTGCATATGCAGATGACGGTTTACTATT
The DNA here is from genome assembly GCA_031216445.1 of Lateolabrax maculatus. NCBI lineage: Eukaryota > Metazoa > Chordata > Actinopteri > Acropomatiformes > Lateolabracidae > Lateolabrax > Lateolabrax maculatus. The sequence goes on along the minus strand of CM062215.1, from coordinate 4,723,303 downwards.
TTGTGGTTTTTCCTTGTCTCCCTTCACATAGTTTTCATTAATATGTAACTCCTCATTTTCTTTCCTCTGTTCTTCTTCGTCATCCTCCTCTATTACAATTATAGGAGTAATTACAGAGGGTGATCTAGACTCAGATTCTACTTTATCTGCCTTTTCTAACTGGGTTTTGGTCCTTTTCTCTGATATCTCACCCATGTTACTCTCATTCAAACTTTGCACTTTCTCATGTTCTTTTACATCGTTCTGTTTTTGCTGTTGGTCCAATCTTTCTGGTGTTGGGAAGGAACTCCTCTTTGTAGGTGACGCAGGCTCCAGTGTCGTTTGTTCTGTTAGTGCAGACATTGAAGTTGCCTCCAGGAGCTTCTTCCCTTCTATGCTACCGTTGCCCACCGATGGGATCTCTAAGGGGGCTCCAAACCTGCGGTGCAGGGGCATGGGCTCAGAATCCCCCTGAGTGAAGGAGGCGCTTTTACGAAAAACTTTGGTCTTTGGCATGTCCTCTCCTGGATTCTCGGAAGACACTGCTCTGGTCAGTGTTGATGGCCCTGCTCTGGATTTCCTCAAATTGCGATCAAGAGACCCTGTCCGCCTCTCATCTTCCATGCCGAGTGTTTCAAACAAGGGCCCTCGCAGGCCGCTCATCTTTTTGTCCATGCTTCCTCCTCTGAGCAACCGCTGTCTCATCAGTTCCAGTTTCAGGGCATAATCCTCCTGGCTTAATGTTGCCACCCCGGGGCTCGGGCTGCGATTGGGTAATTCCATAGAAACAGCCTTTTTCAGGCTTTTGTTACTTGCTTCTGGGTCTTTGTTGGCATTTTCCTCTTCTGGGTCAATGTGCAGAAGCAGTGCTGAATCAGCAGAGCTGCCTCTCCTCATGGTTGCCCTCCTTGTTTTCGTCTGTGAATCATCTGACTCCACACTTGATCCTTTTTTAAGGGGAGCTCGTTTTGTCTTTTCCATTTTCTCCTCATTTGGGGTTTCTTCTTCATCTTTCACCATTTCACTAGTACTTTCTGTCGAACATGCTATCTCCATGATGTCCTTTTTCCTTGTGCCATTAGCAGCAACACTGGGCCATACAGAGAAATCTTCGTCCCCCGGGATCTCGTTAAGGGAGACCCTGGAACCAGAAAAGACCATGGACAGCGGCATAGGAATGAAGGGAAGCTCATCCACATCTGCATCTGAGTCGGAGGAAGAGGAGGGTGGTGGGGAGCCTTCTTTTAAATGTCGGGCCACAGCAATGGAGACGTGGCTGGATGAGTCATTCAAAAGCTCTGGGATCGTCCGCATCACCATCTTGGATTTATAACTGATAAGGGAACGCTGAAAAAAAGATGAGATAGTTAATTTTAATATTTATTTTCCCTTTACCCCACTTTATATGCAAAGACTGAGTCGGGTTTGTAATCAGTGTGAACTGATCAACACGGGTCATCTGACGGAGCTTTGAAACCTTCATGGGTGAGTTTTATGTTGGTCTAACACAACTCATCTTTGGCATGAGATAAACCCAGGTGTTACCCCTACAAGAAATTGATAAACCTCTTCTCAACTGCAAAAATGCTTCAATATGATTGCAGAGCATCCAGTTTAATTAAATTCAATCAATTATTATGCTTCTAAATAAAAGATGAAATGAAAGTGGTTTCAGAAACTGATTAAATCAAAGTTAGTGGGTTGCTTCTGTCAGAAAGTACTTGTCTGAATGATAGTGTTTGCAGGTTAAGGTTAAAATAGACTAAAAAAAACTAAATGGCTAAACTGTCAATGACATGACAAATGAGCATTATAACTTTAATTAATCCTGCCATTTTTGCAGGTTTAATTAAGTCTTACTTTAGTCCTGGACTATGTCTGATCTTCATTTAGGAAATTGGTTCATGTAATTTAGGAGTATGGGGAATGTAGGACCAAACTATGTCTGAATAATCCACTGTGAGTTATTCTTGTATAAAAGGCTACTTTAGTCGAGAACTAGGCTGACTGTGAATCAGCCCTTGGTGTCTTTATGTGTGTCAGTCTATCATTTCCACATGCTAAATACATGTCAGCCAATTTGTCACCCACAGTGGCTGCTTACCTGCCATCGCCTTCTAGACAGAACTTGCTTGAGCATAGCTGTGCTGATGCTCTTATTTGTTGGTGACTGCAAGACAAAAAGAGTCGAATCACCATTAACCTTAGTGGAGATATAAACCCAAATCCTATCACACCTTGAAAAGTTTAAGGCTGGGCGATATATTTTCTAAATGATAACTCACCTTGAACCAAGGATGACGAAGGCACTCGATGGCACTTGGCCTCCTGGGAGAGGGAAAAATATGCATATGAGGAAGGAGCATGCAACCGTTTAGACAATATTAAAGGGAATGATGGTCAAATTATATATACGTTTATGGTAAAAGATGGAGTCATCGAGATGCTTACAGTTTGTCCACCACCAAAAGCTTTATGACAAATCCCTTCGCTTCTTTGCAGAGGTCAGAAAACATGCTCTCCTCAAACGCCACGTTGTAGTTACGGATGTTTAAGGCAGTGGCTCTGTCATTCTCACCAGCAAAAGGAGACACGCCAGTCAGGCTGAGAGAAAACACATTATCAACAAAAGACAACATGTAATTCTTTTGCTGAAGATTTCAGTGCTTGTTCCATTATATTGAAACCACAAAAATACATAATCTGACATTTGACCTACCAGAGGTAAGTGATGACACCAACAGGCCTGTGGGAGAGCGGGACAGACAGCCAAGTGGATTTTCGGTCACAACATAAATCCAGACAAAAGACAGAGATTTTAGTAAGTTGCAGATAACAAGGTGGCGCCTGCAGCGTGTAATCACTTCTCCACGCTGGAGAACAGGTGGCTCACCATATGTCTGTTGCCGTGGAGACGGGAGTTTGGTTAACAATCTCTGGTGCAACATATTCCGGCGTGCCGTATTTGCAGTAGTGCTCCTCAGAAGTCTCCAGTTTTATGGCGTTACCAAAGTCACAAATGCGGATCTGGTCACTCCCGGGATTTGCCATTAAAATATTTTCTGGCTAGAGGAGAGAGTACCCACAAACAACAACGTTAGGTACTTATAAAAGAATATAACAATCTTGATCAAATAAATTTGATACAGCACCAGAGGTAAGATGGACAGATACCTTTAAATCAAGGTGGGCAATGTTTTTTTGGTGAAGATAACGAAGACCTTCCAAAACCTGCTGAACACTGGAGCGGATCTGTCGAGAAACAAAAGGGAATGAACTTAAAAGTCATGTTACATAATGATAGCGCAGTGCAGTCAGCAGAAGCACACAAACCTCCACTTCCTTGACTGTTGTTTTTTTGGCCATTCTCTCCAGCATCTCCTCGTGACATCTTCACACAACAGTTGAGGAAAAAAAAAGAAGAAATCTGAGCTGCGACTGGGTCCAAGTGGTAGGTGCATGAGAAATGAATTATAAATGAGCAAAACGCCCACACATCCTATCTCGCTAATTCCACTCTTCGGCGATGAGTCAGAGAGAAAAAGCTGTGCTGCGCTTCATTCATGCCTCCAGGGGACTGCAGAAGACATTAGGATTAAAGGGAAATTTTGCTGATTTTCATCCTTATTTCTATCTATTTGGGTTAAAGATATAGTGTGAAAACTGCCTGCAGTAGTTCTAGTGTCTGCCTCCAGGGGGCGTGCTCTAGATGCCGCTCTTATTCTGAGGAATTTATTGCTTGACTACATTTACTATCAACACTGACTGGACCTCCACATAAAACATGGCGAAATTTCCCTTTAATGCTTTGGCTCTTTAGTGTCTTTGAGATAAATGTAAGTGCACTTTGGACATAAACAGGTTACTAATAATTGAACATAGGAAAGGATACAACTCTGTGATGAGCACCACCACGTTCTTCTTCTCAAAGGCATCGTGGAAATAGAGAATCCTCTCGTTGTCCAGCTGAGACAGCAGGTCCATCTCTCTGAGGGCCAACGCTTTCCTCTTCCCTCGGGCAGAAATGAACTTGGCAGCGAACTCGGCCTTTCCCTTTTTCTGAGTCAACCTCTTCACATAGGAGACGGCACCCCTGCATCAAACAGTGGTGAGTATTTGAGTTTAATGCAAACCAAACAAATAGTTTGTTAGTTCATTTTGCTATAGTTCATTTTCTATTTAACAATAACCAACATGATCAAAATATAACCATTGTTAGAGCGTGGAAGTTCATTCTTGACCTTTGAGAACAGCATGTCTGGCAAAGTAATATCAGCTCAAATGTCAAAGCACTGGCTTTTCAGAGCTTTTAACCTCCAGCAAATCCTTGCAGTTGGAGGCTCAGAAGAGCTAGTAAATGGAGCTTAGATTATACACATACTGTAACTATTGTTTATTCCATCTTCTTTAAAGAGTAACTTAACACCAGGCTGAAAAAGTTTGACTGGTCTTTTGTGTAAAAATAAAATAATATAATTATGAAATAGAGGAGTTACGGCACATTGTGGTATCCAAGGGGTTTACATATTATAGTATAAAGTAGGGCTGATGGGATGTCTGAAAGGTTTGGTACAGTCTTGTAGAGTCAACAGAATACTTGCTTAGAAGTTTTAACCAATAAATTACTAATAGTTCTGTTGTTTCCCTTCAATTTAGTAATAGATTCTTCTTTGCAGGAGGTAGTACTACTACAGGAGAATGGAGAAACAGAATGAGAGTTAATTATACAACGGCATTGTCTCATTGTATAATTAACTTTCATTCTCCTTGGGTGTTGACTTGGGTGAGTTTGCTGCTGCTGTTGACAACCAAAACACACGGTCTGTTGGAAAACAGATTTTCCCGTCCGCCTGTTTTGCTGTTCCGATCGCTCCATAATTCACGGTAAATGTCTGTCTCCACCAAGTCAGACCAAGGCAAATCATCTCCTCGGCTAATGTATTCGCTCCACTTAGGCTGGTGACTCATCTCCCGTTTCTGTCTGCTGCTGTTGAGCAGGTGCGACTCCCCGCCCTCCCACGGCCCGACCCTCAGCGCCCGGGCAGCCATTAACGCAGATGTACTCGTGTGAAGGGATGCGAGACACGCACTCACCTCCCTATCTCTTTGTGGATATCATAGTAATCCGTCAAACGCCTCATCTTCCTCAGAATGGTTCCCTCGTCCTCCATTGGCTCTGCTGCTTCTTTTCGCTCTGCAGGGAGCACAAAACATTTTAATGTGTATGTGTGTGTGTGTGTGTGTGTGTGTTTGGCTGTACATGTGTGCCAGCAGGTTGACAGATGGTTTCATATTGTAGTCCCAAAACACCTTGTGGTCCCGCCCATATGGTGTAGATTTAGAGGTGCAATTTTCCACAACAACTAGTTTATATTGGTGTGCACTTGATCAACAAATGGATATAATCTAAACTAAATGATAAGATCAACAGAAAATGGAGGAAAAGTCTGTTGGTGAACCATTTTCTGGAACAGGTTTTAGTTTCTCATATCACCATTTTATTGATTCTCAATACAAAAGTGCCCTCTTTGTATCTTCCTGAATTTCAAGTCTCACATACTTCTATTTAAAGAAAATCCTTTTTACTTTTAATCTGTCTACATGCAAAGTATGTTTGTGCATACAGTATCGTTGAACTGCTGCCGGACTGCAGACCTGTATGAACCGTGAGTTCAGCCTTGCAGGAGTTTGGGCCGGCCAGGTTCTTTGCAGTGCAGGTGTAGACGCCGGAGTGTTCGGGGCGAGCGTTGAGGACAACAAGGGAGTATTCTGGGTCATCGTACACAAATGTGAAGTGGCTGCTCTCTGAGAGAAGCACATCATCCTGCAACGGACCAATCAACTATTAATATGTTACCGCTGCGAAATGACTCCAAAGGAAACATTCTTTGTCTGACATCAAATTGTCTTTAAACAGTTTCATACATATTCTGGCATTAAAAAGCATCACGGATGATAATTTACGCACTCTCAAACATCATACCTTATACCACAGAATGTCTGGGTCTGGTTTCCCTTCGACCACAACAGCCAGACGGGTCGTCTCCCCGATGTGCACATCCACATCCTCCATGATGGTTTCAAACTTAGGAGGCACTATGAAAGAAAAAAATAAGTTCAAATACCTCTAAAACATTAAACAACGGAGGTGGTTACACATTTAATTTACGGATGACTAAAACAGTATGGACAGCATGAAGTAATTACTTCCTGTGTTTATGCAGTGTAAAGTAATTTCCATAATTGGCTGTACAGCTATAAGATACATTCTCATTTCTATGTTATTTTGGTCACAGTCAATATTCTAAATAGATACGAAAGCCCCCTGAGGACGCAGATGTTTTTATACAATTATAAAAAAAAAACCTTAATCCCAACAGTGAAGAGGCAGCAGTCACAGGAAAGGAAAGTCACTAAAGTCACTTTTAGAGAAGCTATTCTAAATTCATGATCCTTTACTTCAAAAATAGCAAAAGCTCAACTTAAGTTACAAACAGCTTCCCCTTGTTGGCATTTACTGCTGCCAGGAGTAAGTAGTAAGTTCTTTGGATTCAAACTGAAATGCTAAATGTATCATGTGGTGCTCTGCCCGACCTGCCATGGCCAGCTGAAGCGTGCAGAGGTCGCTGCCAAACTGGTTGCTGGCCGTGACCACCAGCTGACCGATGTCAGTGCTCTTGACTCGCTGGAGCTTCAGGGTGTGCTGATCGTCGTCTGGCATGCTCATCTCGTACATCCCCGGTCTGTTGAGCAACACCACCCCCCTCCTGGGGAGGACAGACGCGATATATCCCAGTTAGAGCTGCGGAGAACAAAGCTTTCCTCCGAGAAATTGCAGAGCTCTGCAGAGAACATGTGCTGATACGTCAAATGCTAGATTCAATCAAAGCGACGTGAGCCACTGCACAGCGGTGCTTCTCGGTCCTGGTCCTCTGGATCTAGACTCCTGCTATTTTCCTTTAATTTGTATCTGTTCACATGTTCTATCTTGATTTATAAAACAGTCCCTGATGAGAATAGAAGTGTGATGAAACCCAGCATCGCTGCGGCTCCTGAGACACTTCTTCTGTAGGGGGTTCTTTGTTTGAAATGAACTTCCTGCACTCAAGACATCAGACACTGTCCCAGTGTTTAAACAAAGAGTCAAAACTCATCAATTCAGCACCGGCTTGTGAACAACCTCAGTCACAATCTTGCATTTTCTTATCTGCCAGTGTGTATTACCGCTTGTATTTTATATATATATATATACATATATATATATAAACTCCCTGCACACTATCCTACACATACAAACCTGTAACGTGTCACTAGAGGTAGAGGAACTAACCTTTTCCAGGTGACAACTGCATGCACATGGTTCAGTGTGATGGTGATGCTCGCAGGTTGATTCTCAACCACATAAACAATGTCAGGTTTGTCCAAAATGATTGGTGCTTTCCTCAGATAGGGTCCTACAGGGGTAAAAGATTGTAAAGGATATCATCAAACATCTTAGTTAACATAACAAAATATTATCTCCTTAAGAAATATTTTTGGACCAGTGGTGGCAACATAAAGCCTTCCTCAGCTCTGTTACCTCTGTCCAGCAGCTGGACCAGGTCAGTAGAGGGGGATGGTTTGCTCGATGTCTTCCCAGTGGATGTCAGGACTCGGAAAGCGTAGCGGACTCCCTTGGACAGGGAGGTGACGGTGTAGTTGGTCTCCCTCAGGTTGGACGCTGCGACAGACCACTGGATAGAGCCCAGAGGCTGCTGCTGGACCACGTACAGCAAGGAGCCGGCGTCTGCAGACACAGAGGGTGGTTAGTTTCTTAATCTGGGCAAAAAATAAAGCACATAGTGAGCTGCCTAAGATGCAGAGAGAGAAGGATTTTGTTTTGTTTTCAAATATATGCTAATAACATATGAAACCCAATGGGGCTTAAAAACATCTCAGAATGAAAAGAAGGGCAACTAAACACCCAAGACATGCGTGCTATAAATAGTGTTTCCCTGCAAGTGTTTTATGTAAATTTATTTAAAAGCTTTATTTTGATAAGAAATAAATTATGACTAAAGAAATTGTGCAAAATAACACTGGTATCATAGAAACATGATGAACCTACCAAATGAAGGGTCGAGCCTCTTTGGTCTCTTCCAGCTGAGGCTTATAGTTTTCCCTGTAATGGCCTCTATCACTGGTGGACCATCAGGGGGGTCAGGAACGATATCTGTTTTCAAATGAATAAATACATAAATATATATATATATATTATATTATATAGGAAATACTGTATTCTCTAAACTATAGCATCAAACATTAGGCCTCGGTCTCTACCTGTGACGTATAGATGTGCATAGCAGGCTGCTTTGCCCATTTTATTGGAGATGACGGCCTTGTAGACGCCCCCATGAGAGTGACAAGTGTTCCGAATGACCAGATTGTGGACATCCCTGTCTAAAGAACAGACACACACGTTTCTTATTTATTATATCCCCCCCCCCCCCCCCCCCCCCAAAAAAAATGGCTTGGCTTTGTTTCTAAGCGGGCTCTTTGCTTACACTGGGTCATTTTGCGTTCTTCGCTGCTCTCGATGCGCTTGCCATTGTGGTACCAGCCGATGGTCGGGTAGGGCAGGCCCGCCACCTTGCATTTCAGCACCACCTCTTTGCCTTCAATCACCTCCACGTCAGCCAGAGGTTTGACGAAGTCTGGCATGGTCCTCTTCTCCGCCTCACTCTCCAGCACTTCAGGCTCCTCGGGGATGGACGGCATCTTCTCCAGCTTGGCCCTGGAGGCAGGAAGGCGAGATTCATTTTAAAAGTCTACACTGAAAGATTGACGAGTTTATTTTATTTTTGTCGTGCGCCTCCACTTCTTTAGAAGGATTTCCTTCCTCCTGAAGCATTTTTCTTTGCCCTTGAAAACAAAAATGTCTCATCTGACTTTTATAGTGACAGCTTGGTTTTCTTTTTCCTTTCAAAGCCTTTAAAATGACACAGCAGCTCACAGAGATGTTTTCCATATGAATTACTTCTCTTACATGTGAGAGGAGATGGCAGCTCGGGGTTCTTGCATGTAGAGCTCAGCGGTGCATTCAGACTTTCCATGAATGTTCTGAGCGACTGCCGTGTAGAAGCCCTCCGTGTCGCTGCTAACGTGGGCGATGACAAGTGAGTGACGACCCCCCTCTTGAAGGATGCGAACATTATCGCTCTCTTCCACTCGTGTCTCTGTCAGAACGTGAGCGTGAAAAAATAGAAAATAAAAAAAAAAATCACACAACGCTGAGGAGTTCATAGCTGTTAGTTATCTAGAAGAAGCACATATCACACACACGACACTGGAGATTCTTACCAAAATGCATCCACGTGACTCGTGGAGCAGGTGATCCGCTCACCTTACAGTCAAACCGGGCGGTGCGACCTTCGATGACCTCCAGGATGTCCAGCTTACGGGTGAACAGAGGCTCCTTGGATGCGGCGACCCTCAGGTGTGCGCTTGAGGTCAACTCCTCTGCAAATGCAGTGACGCTTCCCTTAGCAACAAGTTTTTTCCGAGGCTTTTTTCAGCATCAACCACGTGTAATTTATTTATTTCTTTTTTTAATCACTACTTATCTAATTCAAATGTGATTCCAGATCCGTGCCAAAAACAAATCACTCCATCCTTGGCCACTCGCCTAACTTTTCACCATATTTTATTGAAATATGTTGACGTGTAACAGACCCAACAAAAACCTCCTTGGCAGAGCTACTAAGAACAGATATGAATATGTATTTTCCATCTTCTCGTCAACAACAGGAATGACAGTGTTTGTAGCTCACCTTTGGCAGTGCTCAGCTTGCACATGTATGTTCCACTATCATCCTCGTGCACTGAATTTAGCAGCAGACGGCACCTGTACGAGTACAGCGGTAAGTTAAGTTATAACTATGGATTTTAGAGATCCAAGACTAATAGACTAAGAGATTTCAGCAACCAACATTTTTCCAGTCTGGATACAGCTTTAGGAATTCAAAACTTCCCATTTTTGAAGAATTTTTAACAATTCAACGAAACTAATGAGAGAAAGAAGAAAAGAGACATCACCAAAAACACACATGAACCCACCTCTTTCCATCAAAATGCATTTTGCAGTTGAGCAGCGCTGGCTGGATCAGCTTCCCATTGGACAGCCAGTCCACATCGACGTCCGGGGGTCCTGTAATGTGACACTCGAACATGGCCGACTCTCCAGCCCTCACTGCAACATCTTTCACCTCCCTGGTGATTCTCAGAGCCGTTTGTCCTGCAACTGCTGCAGAAAAACATAGAAGTATTTAGATATTAAGATATTTGTTCCACCGTGATTAATGTAGACAGATTCAATTCTTCATTACTCACCTTTGACCTCCACTCTGCACTCTGCTTGCTCTGTTCCGTACTCGTTGATGATCCTGCAGACGTAAAGCCCCGCATCCGACCTATGGGCTGAGCTGATTCTCATTTCAGTGGCGCCGTCGCCTGTCTCTCGCACGGCGAAGCGCCCCGCTGTCTTCACACTGACTCTGTCCTTCAACCTGGGTCAATATAAAGTGGCTGTCACAGTCGTTTACACTCAGGTGTTTAATAGAGGGCCCGGGAGCGACCTTGGTTGAGGTAATGGCTTCAGGGTGTCTGCGGAGATATTTGTCTGCAGTAAAGCTTTCAGGGAAGGTGTCTTACCAGTAAACCATGGGTTTGGGCTCCCCTCTGACCTTCGCTGAGAGGAAGACATCTTGACCCTCGGTCACCCCTTGGTCACATGGTGCCACCTTTTAAAGAAACACAACATTGCTATTTATAAAGGCTTTTAAGGTCTGAGTGGCTTTCAGAGTAGCAGCTCCGAATTTTATTTGAATTAGAGCTGAAACAATAAGTTGATTTATTTCCAACTATTTTGATCATCAATTAAGTTTGAGTCACTTTTCAGTGTATCATCATCATCTGTTTTTTCCCCTTTCCTATTGTCTCCTGTGGCTCCCTGTCTGTCCCTGTGCATGGTTACCTCCTCCTCCTCCTGTTCCTGCTCCACCTGAGACTGATACGCTCGCTCGTCATTACCTCATCAGCCCTGCAGTTTATCAACCCCGGCTTTCCTTCCAGCCGTTGCTAGATCGCTCTGTCACCCGCAGTTGTCCTTAGACGCTCAGGCTTTCCAGTGAGTTTTCTTCTTGGTGCCAGCTCCGTTCCACAGTCATCCTGCCAGCCCAGACAACCCTACAGCCGCGCTCTCCACCAAGTCCTCTACCCGCTCTGCCTCCCTCCGAGCGCCTGCCCGCCTGCTCGCTCTCCACCGCCATATTAAGCTCCACTCCTGCCTGCTCAACCACAGCTGCACCCACTACCTGCTGCTCTCATTCACATTTAAGTTTGGCAATGAACCTTTTAATCGTTCCCCTGTGTCAGTGTGCTGTGTTTGGGTCCACTCGTTGCTGCAATTATAACACATCTGAAATGTGAATAGTTTCTGCTTTTTTTTCTTCTTCTTCCATTTCAGTTCAGATTCAGTACTGAAGATCAGAATTTAAAAACTAATCTAGAGACTCTCCTACCTGAAATGAGGGCGGTTCTTTGAAGTGGACCCTTTTACTTAGAGCGGGCAAGTCCCCGAGCTCCATGGCCTCCTCCTGAGGGCTCAGATACTCCTCGTCGGACTGGGTCGGACTACTGACTTCCAAGACCCCGGCTGGTTTCCCACATCGCATGTGGGTCGGCTCTGGAAGAAAAAGAGAGTGATACGGGACATTAAGTATCACAGAATTTCAAGCACACATCAGCTACATCTAATTCACTTTGACTTGGGTTCATGAAAAAGTCAACTCTGATTTGCACACTTCTTAATTTGTGTAATTAAGTGCAAATCTCTTTGAAATATGGTTAACACGGCACGGGGGGGGGGGGGGGGGGGGGGGTCGTTAAACCTTTAGATGGGAACAATCTGTCAGAGCTCTGATGTTTACAGTCTTTGCTTGCTTTTCGGGAGATTACTATCTTTGCCAAGAAGAGCAGTTGGCAACACGGAGCGGTGAGTTAGAGATGAGTGGGCCATGTGCACCCACATATACTGTACACACACACACACACACACACACACACAGCGTATGGACCTCTCTCAAGTGACCGTAACTGAACAGATAATGAATTAATCCCTTAATCCCTGACCCAATCATTCGCTTATTCCCATGGAGTTGCAGAGCAGACGCTGTGTCTGGACTCCTGGCTGCTTCTGCTGAAGTCAGAATTAATTCACCGCTGGATAGAGAAATAGAAAACACCGCCACCCTACAGCAGCTCTCTTTAGACTCCCCTTTCTTTTCTCTTTCTGCCTTGTCACTTTCTTTTTTGTCTCCGCTTCGCATCTGTAAAACCTAAAACTCCGACATCTGGCACACGCAGATAACACTGTGACAACGGAAAACGAATAATATCCATCAGTGGAACGGAATTAAGACATGTCCTCCTTTGAGGAGAAAACAACAGCAGAGTGGAAGGATAGAAGTGCATACTACTATTAAACTAACTCAACAGTCTATAAAAAGCAGCAAACTGCAGGTGAAAGAAGTGAAAGAAAAGCTTATAAACCTAAGTATATATGCAACAACTGACTTATGGCAATAAAACACTAGATTTTGAGATTTCCTCTTCACAGAAAAACATAATTTATGCCAAAGTACTAAATTTAAGTAGGTAGGTATTTGGTAAATTGTTATCACGCTGGCATTAAAAAGGAAAAATAACAAAAAACCTTACCTAGAGTCACATCTCTGAGCGGCGTCTGTGCCCCAGGGGATAACTCCCGGGAGTATTTACGCAAACCTGCCAACTCTTACACAACTGCTGCACAATCCGAGCCAGCTAACCTTCCCTTTCAGTCTCATCCTCTGTTCTCTCCTCTGCTTCCCGTCACTGTCACGTCCATATTCTCTAACATTCCTGAAGCTCACACAGAAGTATCTAAAAAAGGTATAATATTGTATAGGTAAAGTTTTGGGGATTTTCTTTTTTTACCAGACTCCCAAGAGGATGGTTGTACTATGAAATGAATAATAACCATTGAAAATCTTACATTTATTTGGACTTTTTTGCAGCAATGACAAGAATACAGTGTTAATCTCCCTTTGACATCCTTTGTAGCCTATAAATCATTCTCTCCCTCTATTTTGGTTTGCCATGCCAAAAATCTACTCAGTTCCCAGCTAAACCAGCTAAAATGATTCACATAATCTCCCACCACATTTTGACAACTCCAACTCCAAGCCCTGTAGCGTGAAATCTAGCGCGATGAAAAACTCCATGATTGCGGCTGTAATCTCACACAGGGACATAAAGCAGACTGCAATTACCCGGGAGAACAAGAGGGCGGCTAAAAATACTCCTGCAAGTTCGACTCCACTGGCCTAATATGGCAACACAGGCCCCGTGCTGCTGGCGAGACAGTACCAGAGTGCACGCTCACATTTGTTGACAAAACTGGGGAAGTGCAGGTTGCATTTGCATGAGCTGAATCAACTCTCTGGGAGTGGTACAAGCTTTACACACACATCGTACAATATAAACACAAATCCTCCGCAGGCACTTTTATAACAGAAAGCTTCTCCAAAAGGAATATTTATTTTGTTTACTCCTGAATCTGAATGCCACGCCTGCCTGTAAGACTCGGGGGACCTTTGTGTGACGGGGGCAGGCCTGCTTTTTTGAATCCGCACCGAGGGGAGCTCGGTGCCTTAAAGAATTAATGGGTTGCCATGGCAACTATCGCTGCAAGGAGCCCCGGTCGGGATGCTGAGCTCCAGCGGGCCTTTGTAGTCATTACGACAGAATGTCAGACGGAGGAGGGCTGGCAGTGGAGCTGGTGTGTGAGTCAACGCGTTCGTGGCATTTCGTGGAGAGCATCGTTTTTTGTGTGCTTCAACGTCTCCATCTCCGTTTCAATTTGTGTTAACTGCTCACCACATCAAACAGCATTGTTGGGATATCCTTCCACCTGTGGCCTCGCCTCACCTGATTGGATATAGAGCGTGGCCCTGCAGGAGGCGCTGCCCGCCGGGTTGACAGCTGTGACGCAGTACGACCCGGCGCTGCTCGGCCTCGTCTGCTTCATCACCAGACTGTGCTTCTCACCCTCAGCCTTAACCGCATGGGAGGCATCGCTCCGTATCTCCGCGTTATTCTTCCTCCATGTCACTGAGGAGGCAGAGAAAAACCACATCCACACGGATGACAAACAATAAAATAAATAAAACCTCCCACAGGAAAACGGATATAGCACAATCCGCGTTACAAAGATGTGTAATGAATAAAGCTCATTGGTTTTGGTTTTTACAGATTAACACTGAAAAAAGACTTTTTAAAAGATGGATTTTAAACAGATTTTCAACTGGTTTTTATTTCCCCACATAAAAACTGTTGTTATCTGCTGCAAGAAGACACTGCCCACTGCATTTTTCATCCGAATAACACAGCGAGTAAAACAACAGTGAGAAAATTCAGAAATAATAAAACAAACAAGTCAAAGTTTGTCAGTTAAATTACTGTATTCAGCTACAGCCATTATTGGTGCAACAAATGCTATGTTTAAAATCTAATCGTCACCTGGAATTGTAATCAATACTGTATACAGCATGTTCTCAGTTGCTGTACCTGTAGGGGGCGGGCTCCCAGTGATGACGCATTTCAGCGTGACCTCTGCGCCGATGGATGCCGTGGCGTCCTCAAGTGGCCTCTCAAACCTCGGGCCCTCGGCCGGCTCCTCATCAGCAGACAGGTAGGAGTCATCAGATGAGCCCCCTGAAAAAACGGCAGGTCGGGTATATGTGGAACTGTCTGGGTACCTGCTTTCGTAAATGGGTCAGACCCCAGAATTAGTCATGGGCTAGTTTCTTTTATTGAGCCGCCATGTGAAATGAGTTCTTTCAATGAGTCAGGCCCTGTGGCAAGTCTGTGTACAGGATTCATTTTCCATAGGGGACAACATAATAGATTTTAGTTCAGTTTTAGATCTACATGTGTTCATTTGTTGTAGTTCTTTATCATCTGTTATTTTACTCACACCTACTTGTGACCCTTTAAAAACTGAAAAAAGTCACCAAAGACCATCATGTGTATGTGTATTTAGCAAAAAACTTCTTTTCCTCGGCCCTTATTAGTTCTTCTACAGCAGGTTGGGAACCACTCACTCAGCTTAATAGAACCAAAGTACTACTTCACATACTTAAAGGAAGTTGGTTCATACATCTGGGTCACAAAATCCAGGAAAACATGAACATAGTTTCTACAATTTAGGTTTCTGAAGGGACATTTTGAAGATGGCTCTTTGTTACATTGGTCATATTTTCGGTTTTGTGTCACCAATAAATGAACCCAGAGCCTTATGGGAGCCAATCAGGAGCCACTGAGGTGTGGAATTGTCAATCAAGGCAAACATGTCTGAAAATGAACTTCTTTATAACCCTTAAAAATAAAAAAAAGCTTCCTAGAAAGACAAAAGACGGCTCTTGAGAGATGTTTACTCATTGACTTTGGTGCAGTCTTTTGGAGCCAGCAATGACTGTATCATTAGGAAGTTGTGCCTTTGCTTCAGCATTCATCTGTGATGGCTGCTGCTTGTTTTGGATTAATTAGAATTTTTACAAAGGTGCCTAACAACAATCATCATAAATTATGTCCTACCTTCCTCTGGAGACCTGGGCTGAACAGAACGGCCTCTCTTGCGAACTTTCCCCTCTTTCCTTCTGGTCTTGCTTCCCTCGTTGCTCCGATGTGTCACACATTCTGTCTCCATGGGTTCATCCTCCACCAGGATGGTGGGGATGTTAAATTTCAAGGCCGGAGACGTCCGCCCCGCCTCCGCCTTCCTCCTTTTCAGGAGAGGGCTGATGGAGGGAGTGGGTGATGGGGTGAGCCGGGGAGGCTTGGACGGATACTGGGACCCTGGTTCCCTCACACTTATTGGGGATGCTCTCTTCCCAATCGGGCTTGTTGATCTAATGTCTCCTTTGTTGTCCATCTTTGTGTCCCTCTTTGAATCCGTCCCCAGATCTCTGACGGGGGAGGAGGATTTTTGAGACGTGGCAACAAGTGCGTCTTTGTCAGCTGCCGGAGAGCTTTGTAGGGTTTCCCTGTGTGCGAGGACAAGAGAACTGTTATGTAATCCTGACAAGTGTGGAATAAATATTCAAGTAGTGTAAAATTGATTTTGATCAATTTTGTGACCAGATTTGTTGACAAATAACTGATTGAACGAAGAAAAATAAAATACACACATATATACACGCACGTGCTATTTTAAAAACACACATATTCATCAGTAAGGATAATTTTCTCCAAACCTGGTGAGGCTTGTCCTTGTGGCTGTTGGCAATGGTTGCCCTGGTAACTGGTGAACTGGTGCCGTCTCCATGGTAACAGAGATTTTCCCTGTGCGTCCTCGTGATGAGCTGTCCACCGGTTTCCCCAGTGAATCTGGCTGTGTCATCTTGTCCTTTTCAGGGTTGTTACTTTGACTCCCCGGACCTTTGCCTTGGGCCTGCGGAGAAATCTGCGGCCCGCTGTCCCCGTCCCTCTCCCCAACTTTTCTGTCCTCCAGGGCTCGCTCCCTTGCCTCTAACTTTTTAACCACCTGGGGAGGAATGGGCTCCAGTTTCCCAGTGGTCTGCCTCTCTTTCTGCGACAGCTGCTCGGTGGAATACGCCTTCTTCAAGCTCGGTCTCCCCACAAGTTTTTTGATCCTCTGCAGCTCTTCGGCAAACTTGCTCTGGTAGCTCTGGACCTTCTGAGAGTAGCTCGTCTTGTCCTCTAAGGACGAGGCCCGTTGCTTGAACGCTGCTCGCTTCTGGGCTGTGCCCTGCAGGACTCGGCCCTCCTCTTTGCCGGGGCCTCCTGTCTTCTTTCCTCTCTCGTCTGAGTCGCAGGAGGGTGCTCGTCCAAATCCAGATCCCGATGCGGATCCTGGCAGATCCACACTAGCCCTTCGCTCCTCGAAAGCACGGACCTTGTCAAAGATCCTGGGCCCTGCACGGGCCAGTTTGGGTGTCATGACAACACTGTTGACGCTTGATGCCTGGTCAGTCTTTGAAGACTGTGGATCTGAAGGTTTGGTTTTATCCAGGTCTTGGTTAGGGGTACTGGTGCTGTTTTTGTGTGTACTGGGAGGTGGCTGGGGAGAAGACAGGGGGACACGGGGGGAGAGCCCCTGTGATTCGTCAGCAGTTTGAGTCCTAGAGGGGTGAGGATTGAGGGGAAATGGAGGCGTGAAATTAGAGCTCTAGTGCAGTTGCCGTAGGCATCGGAGGAGAAATAAAGAAGCAAATGCTCCTCCATTTGTGTCATTTTGTTGTGTTATGTTTTCATTTTCACCAGTGAGTTCCTTGTGTTTTGTCTGTGCTCTTTGTGTCTCATTTTTTAGAGAGCAACACATCAGACAGTGTACGATGAAATGGCAGAGAAAGGAATCGAAAATAAAATAATATTGCTCACATGTAAAAGTTCTTAAGAAGATCTAAAGAACTTAATCTAACTGTGGTGAAGTGGAAGACACTCTAAAGACACTAATAATTGGAAATTGTAGGCATGTTGTGGCAAGAAAAATTGCAGATTTACAACATGAACTCTTACAAAATGCCAGAAAAAATACCCCTGCTTTAACTTCCAATACAAAAACATCATGCTTAAAAAGAACCTTTTAATCACATGATCATTAATTTAGGAGAATATTCATGCTAATATTAGCTTGGATTAAATTCAGCAACCCATGCATGCCACAGCAAACCTATAAAGATATGGTGTTAATCCAGAAGTGAGGGGCTGCTCTAGAAAACATGCAGTGGCTAAAAAGAGTAATCACAGTTTTCAGAAGTGCTGAATAATACATATTAGCAGTACCATTGTACCATTGTGTCCTCTCTGATGGCTATAAGAAATATTAACAATGAGATTTTGTAAGACTTGTAATCGTGGTTAGATTGAAACCAAACCACACTCACAGCAAGAAAAACACTGAGTCAAAGGAAAGCGTGACATCAAAATAAAAATGGGAACAACACTGTGAAAAAGAGCTTGAATATATGAATTAAGAGTCAATGAAAAAAGAGTAACTTATAACATGTGGAGTAAAATTTTTGCGAGTTGGGTCTCCGGAGGATATAATGTCTTATGTGTCAGTTTTCTTTGCAATTTGGGGTTTGTGGCCAGTCTTTCTTGTTTTTTTTTAGTGGAAATCCTAAAAATAAAATGCCATGTGCTATAACGGCATAGAAAATGTTCTCCCTCTGTAGAGGCTGAACATGCTCCCATAGTAGTCGCTGCCTACAGAAACACTTTCCTCTGACCCCTGAACGGGCCGGGCCAGGTTAGCGTGAGACGCCCGGATCAGCGGTTCCACACCCAGGTGACGGACAGGGGGGGCCCCCTCAGCGGGAGCCCCGCCGAGGGCTTGCCTGGCTGGGTTTGTGGGGTCCAAGTGGGGCCCCGGAGGGCGGGAGCCCAGAGCGCGGAGCTCTCGCTCCACTACGGGGTCGTAGGCGCCGGGGAGGGTGGCCCTGCGATCTGAAGCATCGGGGTTATAGTCCATCATCCCTCCTCCCTCGCCTGGAGAAAGACAGAGGGAGAGAGATAAAGAGAGACAGGCTTGATTAAAGGTTAACCATCACTGAAAGAAACAACACAACTGTAAGAGAGGCTTGTTTAAATTTAAAGGACAAGGCTGATGTTGTTCTGTACGTTTTCTCAACAAATTCCACGAAATGCCGAAAGCAGAATTGTGTTAGTCTGAACTACCTTGTCTGTTCCTCTTAGTCTCAAGCCCATTGGTTCCTTCTGAAGATGCAAAGCGTTAAGAACGAATCACAAACATGTAGTTTCATATAAAATAGGCTGGGTAGTTTCTATCAAACGTTACTCAAGCAGCAGCAAATAGTGTATCGTTAGGGACTATTTTAAGCTGTGGATTAAAAAACATTTGCTGCTCTAGTGAGTATTTACAGCAGCAGGACGGTGTACGTGGACTGACTCCAAATAAACTACAGGGCCTGTGATCATTGTAATTAAGGAACATGTCGCCCAGTGCAGAAATACGGCTCATTCATGTATTTTAATAGTTTTCGGACAACGATGGAGCTCCATGGCACAGAAGAATAAGCTAAAGATAAAACCTTGTCAACCTGAATAACAGATGGTTAAAATGAAGGGAATGTTTCAATGATGTTAATCGAAAGGTCAATTTAGTGTCACATTTTTTATTTAATCATGGAAAGATGGATCATGTGACCTTTAAGTGAATTATTGTTTTATTTCAAACCCTTTGTGAATTGTATATCATTTTGGAGCACCCTTAAGCACTGGTGGTAGCACTTTAGTCTAATTATGGACTTTCTTCTATAGACTGTTCTTTTCTCCTTTTAAAACTATTTTTTTTTTTAGCATTAAATGTATAAGAAAGCATGGGAGGCTTGTATTTAGTTTCAATCCCTGTATTATGCATGTAACACACTGCTATATCCAAACTAAAAAGGCATGTTAGAAAATCAATTAACTGAAAAGATTCAGCAATACAAGGAGCAAGAATCCTGAGCTGGTAGAAAATGACGTGAAACCTTGAGCAGGAACATCATTAAGCATAAAAAATGGTACGAGGGATAAAGAGTCTATTGATTGCTTGAAAACAGGAAATGAAACAGAAAGTGTAAGGGCTACGTTGTGGAGCGTGCACCACTTAAAGAGCTCCTGCCCCATCGCAAATCAGGTAATGATTGACATTTTAGTGATGAGCAACGGAGACAGGAATGCTTTGGCAGTGAAAAAAGAAAGAGCAGTCAGCATCTTCCGCTAACGTCGGAAACCTTGAAACGGCGATTGGTGTCGAGGATTTAAGGACAGACTCCTACAGCAATCACAGAGGATACTGACTCAGCGCCACAATCGGAAAACAAACTATGTCAGACCCTCATAAAGCCAAAAAAACAGAAGCAAAATGAGAAATCTTTTCAGAGGGAAGGGACACTTCAGGCCTTGACATATTGATCTTAAAAATTCTGTTTTCATCTCAAAATGTTTCATTTTCACTTGAAGATCAGGCTTTTACTGTTGCTTTTTAAAGCAAAGGGATAGCGTAATTTTCACAATCTTGTCTCACACTTATCCACTGGATCTTAATAAGGTCCGTCTGGAGAGACACAAATCTGAATCTCCTGCAGAAATGCATCATTTAGGAAGAAAATGCACCTTGTTGCAGCAAGGTACTCTAGTTTTTGTATGCAGCTGAGGTAACCAGAATCTGTTCCTTGAAGAGCAAAAATGATGTATCACCTCATCCCTCCCTCATTTGATATTCTCTTTCTCTCTCTTTTTTTTTTTTGTTGGTTGTCTCTAGAGGGACGTGATGAGGGCGTCGTCAGCCCACCAACACGAAAGCTTAGAGAGTGCAAAACACTGTGTACCGGCGAGGGAAGAATATAACATTTCTTTGTGGTAGAGGAGAAGGGTGTCAATATTTCTGATCTATATTCAGACATCCTGTTGCCTGGTAAGGAATGAGTGGTGAGGGCATGCAGGTTCTGTGACGCCAATGCACCAGCGCCACTTTAGCAAATTAGTAGATACTCTTTCAGGAATTCTTTTGATCTATGCAATGCTGACAGGAAAAGGCTCATTAGGGTGTAATTGGTTCATGCCAGACACTCAAGGAAATCCATCTACATTTGCATCTTAAACATTTGCATCAAGCGATCAAGGGTGAGTGAACCCACATTCCTGTCAAAAATGTAATGCAGTCTTTAGGCTTGATCAGATTTGCCTTTGGTTCAATTCAATTGCCTTTCATTATGCACCAACACAGGATATGACAGGTCTGATATAGATAATAAGCAAATTAGTGTTGAAACATAAAATACTTTCCATTTAATTTGGTTTTGGACTGTTTGTTAGACAAAACAAACCACCAAAGATGCTCTTTTTTTTTTTTACTGTTTCTGGAGCTTTATGGACTAAATTATTATCTGATTAATTCAAAAATAGTCTATAGACTTTTCTACAAAATAACAACTAGTTGAAACCAAAGAAGAAATGTATGAATGTAATGTGTCAAAACACAAAAACCCTCAGTTTATAGAGATATAAAACAGATAAAAGCAGCAAATCCTCACACTGAAGAAGCTGGAAGAAGCAAATAATTGTCACTTTTGCTTAAAAAAGACTCAATTGATGAACTACCAAAAAAGTTGCCTGTACATTTTTCGATTAAGTTATGAACCGACTCATCGTTTCAGCTCTCAAAAACTGTATATCAACCGTGCCACACCATCCACTCCTGCTCTATCTCAGCTGATGAACGCAGCTCCATTTAAACTTAATGCTCTACACTTACATCCAAATTGAATTCAACTGGCACAGCACAAGTACAATAATATATTAAAATAATTGGTGCCATTAGCTTCAACCCCATTTATCCAGCAGCAACAGTCTCCGTATTCTTGGCTGTGTGTTCCCTGTGGAGCCACACAGTGAGATCCAGACCTGAGACAGGTTCCCTGCTGAAAACTAGGGCAGTGTGTCACGCTGTTGCATCACACCATGAGGGATTCATGCATTCTGCCATATCGGATTTGATCCAAAGCACGTCTTGGGCCAAGTTGATAGCAACCCTCCATTAAATCTATCAATCCGCATTGAGTTATAATTTTGAAGAAGTGTGTTTTTGGCAGCGATGTTGTTACTGCAGTAAATCATATTGACTACCACCTCATAAATAAGATTTAAAGAGCTACTGAATATGTGCTTGCTACACTCTTTTCTTTTTATTATATGTATAATCTTTTGCAAGTTTTGCCTGTTTGCAACTATAAAATTATAAATTTAAGGAGAAAAAAAGCTGAGATGTCAGTCGTAAAGAGCTAATCTAGGAAAGTGGTGAAACTGTACATAAACCTCAGCAAGATTTTAAACTAATTACCTGGAATTCCTCTCCGTCCAGCCTTGTCTTGGTGCCTCCCGAGCCCTTCTTTCGTTTCCATCTGAGGTTCTGTGGTCTCATCCTCTGTGGTCTCAGAGTCTGAAATAAAGAGATGTAAAACACAGATATGAGTTAAGATGGAGAAAGAAGGTGGAAATTCAGGAAAGAGAAGTTGAGGTGGAGGAGAAGAGGAGGCCGAAAACAACAACAGAGTCCCGGTGAAAATGACATTTCACATTTGCTTAGTGGCACAGAGTTTGATGGGTCCTTGAAAAGCGCTGCGGAGAGCCCCCAGAGTGAAATAAATGGGTTGAAGCCCGAGCGTGACATGAAGCCAGCTGTGGCTTGTAAAAATACATGGCTGATATATGGAGGGGAGGGGTAAGCATAGCGGCTCTTTCCTCGGGTCTGGATCCGTTTGACTTTGGTAACAAAACAGCAGGGTGAGCTTAGTTTCTCTATTTAGACTGACCGCTTTGTTCCTTTTATTTTTACTTTTTCTATTTTTAAAAATTCTATAAACAAGACCCATGGCACCTTATAAAATGATTACTCACGCCCTTCTAAAACACAATACCTCTTAACTAAAGCAGATTAATTAGAAATTAATTAAGTTTTAGAATAGCACATAATATTTAGAAAATTCTAATTATGTAAAAATGATGAAAAGCAGGTATTAAGAATGATTTACTTCTCCCCCTTGGAAAAAGATTTTCCCACAATGACTCCAAACTAAACTAAAATTTGATTAGATGTCAAAATCATGAGATGATTACTGGGTAACCTTTTCAAAGGATCAGCATAAGTGAAACAACATGATATTTCTGTGCAGCAGTGACGGAAATGCCAACCATTTAGAAAATGACGTGATAAATGGATACGGTCACAATAACTGAACCTCAAACCATGAAAAATGCAATGTGTGCCAACAAAAACAAAGACAGGGACAACGTCCATTTGACTGTGGTCTTGATTTTAGAAGGAACATTCAAAAAACAGAAAGGAGAGACAAATATATGGGGGTGTGGTGACAGTGAAGACAAACAAAATATTATAGAGTACAGATTCCTCAAGGGAAGCTGATCTTAAATATTAAGAACAAGAACACACGATAAAGGGGGAAAAAAGGACAAAGAAACAGAAACCACAGACAGGGTCCAAATAAACTGCCTGAAACCACATCTCTGTGGCTGAGATCACGTTACATCAGCAGGGTGGACAGATGAAGTCGGGGAGGGACGGATGATGGGAAGATTAAAAAAAATAAAATAAAAAAGTAAACAAAAGATGAATCAAGACAGGCAGGTTTACCATAGCTTTGCTTTCGGCAGGAGCGGAAAACTTCGCTTCCATAGTGGCAGCAAGAGAGGGCAGACGGGAGAGCACCGTTACTATGGAAACCAGCATCTCTCTCACCCACACGACCAATCCTCTTCGTACCCATTAGAGTCTAAAATCACCAGCCAAACTGCTGGGTGGCTGACAGATATGTTTACTGGTTAGAGAGCTCGTGAAGGAGGACGACGACAACCACAAAATAGGTTGCACCTCGTTGCGCCTCACATCAAGTCAGATCCTGATTACAAAAAAAAAAAAAAAATCCAGAAGGTCTGCCTACTGACAAGAAAGCCAACGTAACATGAACATTAACCATTAGCTCATTACATTGCTGGCAGCGTGTGTGCGTTTTCCCGGGTGTGGGTATGTAGATCCACCCATCTGTATCAAATGAAGGTAAATAGCTTGTACACCGGGCGAGGGAAATCGACTCAGCAATGTAATTACGAGGGAATATATTTCAGTGTATGGCTTGTATTGTAATGTAAATATGATTCGGAGTCAAGTACAGCAAGCCTCTGGTTTGGCTCAGATCATAGATACAAATATTGCCAAATATTATACCATAAACCATCGAGGTCAGACATTATTCACTCAAAGATTTTATGCAGAGAGGCAGTGTGAATACAAAAATATTGCTTTGTGGGGGTGGATGTACAA
Organism: Lateolabrax maculatus; assembly: GCA_031216445.1. Lineage (NCBI taxonomy): Eukaryota > Metazoa > Chordata > Actinopteri > Acropomatiformes > Lateolabracidae > Lateolabrax > Lateolabrax maculatus. Next base: position 4,699,377 of record CM062215.1, on the reverse strand, counting down.
TAATAAAACCCACTCTCGTTGTAAGCAGTCAAGCAGTTAAAACATATCGCTACACTAAAGCAATATAGATGTTCTACAACAGCAACTTTCATATATAAAAGAGTTATTAGAGGAATAAATCAAAGTGAAGCACATGCTGTCGAAGGCTAAAACACAAACAGAGGAAAAGGCCTGGGAAAATCATAAGGCCACAGTGGTTTAGATTTTTAACAGACAGGAAAACAATAGATTACAATAGAATACAGTAGAATTGGTGTAAAGCTCATACTGACAACACACCATGGGTAAATCTGCCAAATGTCCGTGTCGAATGCCCAGTTCTCTGAAACAAGATACAGAGTACAATACATTATTCAACAGTAAACACAGCCAAAGATTCTGTTTCACACAAAACACCAGAGTGCAAACTGCAAACTGCAATGGTCCCTTTTACCCAAAAGTGCTGTTGTTGTCACATCCTTAACTCTAAGTAGTAGAAAGTGTGAGCAGTTCATTATATGTCACTTTTAATACGCTAGATTTGTACTAGAATTGGTCATCTCAGGTTTGTGACACAGGCTTTGACTTCCGGTAGAAAGCCTGATAAAAGCTATTAAGTGGACCTTTGAGTTTGAGAATGATTAAGTCAAAGGTGAATTAAGATTTATAATAAAAGAAGAATGTATATAGGCTTGAAAGTCCTGTCCAGGGGCTCGTTTCACAGAAGCAGTTTCCACCACTTACACATAGTTTGCAAATGGTTACAGCAGCACATTTTGCAAGTTCTACAGTCAACATTCAATTGATATTCAATGCTGTGAACTTCAGCCAAAACTCCTCACTTTACATCTGGCTTGAAAACAATCTAGACAGCAGACTACTGAAAAACTACGACATGATACGACCACCTCACGATGAGTTGATAAATGATAATATTGAATTGTCGCCCGGCCATGTCTATGATAGAGATTCATTTCTAAAATGAAAACTATCCGACAAACTCTCCAGGCCGTGTTTGAGTGACCCTGCTGATAAAGCAGTTGGTAAAACTGCTTCTTGGACAGTCTGTCAATCAGCACCAAGGAGAGCTCCTTCAGAGTGACTCACTGCTTTGCAGCAGATGGAAAGCAAAAGTGGCAAAAGTGCAAAGTGAAATGAGTCATTTCACACTCATTTCCCCCCACGTTTGCTGCGCACTCCCCATTGGTTACGGTTTTTGTGTCAGGCAATTTGATTAACTGTTGCCTGGTGGTAACTGCTGTTTGACAGACTCCACTAGAAGCTTCCATCGTTGTCGTGATCTCCATTGTTATGGCCTCGGGGCAATCATATCAGCAGAACCCAGCCACATACGGCATCCTTTTGAACGGGCTGCATTTGGCAAATACTTCAAAAATATTCTATGGGTATAATCCAAATCCTAGCAGCATTATTCTCACAAATCTGCTGCTGGAAGCAAAAGAACAAGTCACAAGGGTTTGATATTGATGCAGGATTCAGAGGAGGCAAAGCGACCGTCGGAGATCTGCTTCAGCCTGTGCTTTGCTCACTTCGCGGCCCTTGTGACTGGCTGCCCTGATTCTCATGTCTCCGTGGAGTGTAGCCTACTGACACACTTTCCATCTGCTCCAAATTTGTGAAACCTGTTATAAAAATTACTTACATAACAAAACTGCTAGGGCAAGATACATATTTCATGACACAAACTGTGCACAGCGGTACAGCAGAAATTCGGACTGTTTCATTATGCAAAAGTGGATTATTGTGCCATTTTAGTGATTCAGTGTTATATTTTACTACCTGGCAACGAGAGTTTCAACCTGACTTTCTTTGCTATACTGTCCTGATTTCTCAATAGATAATAAACAACAAAGGAAGGAAACAACAAGCATCAGCCCCCATACATACTTTCTCTCTTTTGGCATTTTTCCAACAGAAATGAATGCTTAAAATCATGTTGCTAGGTTTTATTCCCTAGAAAATAAAATAAAATGTTTCTTTTACCACTGTAATCTGTTACAAAGCAACACATTTGCCTATTATTACCAGGTAAAGGGTGTGGCATAGCATCCAAATATGTAAAAACCTAGTAATCTCCATGAAAAACAACATGGATAGAGCTCAATAACACCATCAGTAAATGCAGTTTTTTCCAAAGAGGAGCAAACTCACCTGAAATCTCTTCTTGGACCAGATTTTCTTCATCTCCTCAAGTAGTGTTTCCTGTCAAGCGTGCAAGATTACCTGTGGCATGAGCTCACAAAATCCTCCCTACAACCCCGAATAAGCCCAGGGTGTGGCATCAACAAACAAAAAAGATTCAAAGCGGGATTCAGCTGCCCTTTGTGCGTGGGTGTGTTTACTCTCCAGTCTGGCGGAAAGACGGGGAGAAGGAGAGAGTGAGAGAAAGAGAGATGATGCAAATAAGCCGGAGCCAGGTGTCTTTGTGTCTGAGTGTGTATCCGCTGATGTGAACAGCGTCCCTCTCTGACGTAGACGTTGCCTTTAGAGGGGCAATTCTCAGCTGGTTTGTCCAACTCCCTCCCCTCTGCCCGCTCTGCCTCAGTCGAGAGCGCACTCAGAACGAGAGGAGGTGGGGGGTTGGACGTCTGAGCATAAGGGGTGTGTTGGTCCTGATTGCAGTGATGAGAGTGGAGAACAAGAGCAGGAGGAGGTGGAGGAAAACGAGGGAGAAAACAACTGGGCTCCAGCAGAGCATGTTGGCTTTTTTTTTTTTTTTTTTTCCCTGAGCAGCGGGACTGAAAGACGAGAGAGACAAAGAGCAAGATTGAAAAAGGTCAGAGAGAGAGAGGGAGAGAGGGAAGAGAGAGGGGGGGAGACAAAGAGAAGAGATAGAGAGAAGAGAGTGGAGGCGAGAGCAAGAGACAAGGGAAAATATTCATGACGGGGGAGGCAAAGCAGGGGAGAAACAAAACGAGGCATAGATGATAAGAAAGAGGGGATGAAATGGCTACAGATAAAGAGGGGGGAGGGTGAGTGAGATACATCTTTTTTTTCTTAGAACTATGAATATCTGCAACCCTCCTGAATACAAACAAAAACAAATCCTTACACAATGCACCTCTCAGTCTATTCCCCCTCTTTATTTCTTTGTTTCCCCCTGAAAGGAAGGTAGCAGCCCTCAGCAAAACCATAAGCAATCAATTATTTATCTATATCCCATGTCTGTTAGCTTTGACCAGTGATAGGGTCAAGGTTGCCACAGCCGAGGGCTATTAGGACTGGCAGAGCGGACACATTTACAGCGTGATGTATGTTACTTATTACCGGTGCACAACAAGCAGCAGCCACAGTTCAAGCTCAAAAGAATAATTGTTTTCACTATGGATTAATCATTTAGTCTATTAAATGACGAAAAAAAAAGAAATACTGCAAAATGGTCATTGTAATTTTCCAGAGCCCAATGCAATGTCTTTGAATTTTTTACAAGTCTTACCAACAATCCAAAAAGATACGTGCCATATACATTGTTAAAAACAAGAAATCCACACGTGTGAAGCTGGAACAAGCAAATGTTTGCTATTTTTACGATCATCAAATAGTTGTCAAACAGATTTCTGTCAGTTAACCACTTGACTAAAAACTTCAGCACTAATAACACTACCTAAAACAGCCTTTTAATTATTAACTATTGACATCAATTAAACTTGCCTTAACCTTTTGGCCCCTCGGGAGCAGTGGAACAAGTATTGGTATTTGGTCCCGGCCAACTCCTGAGGGAAATATCTGGCTCTTTAGTTGTTAAATGCTCCACAATGCTCGCCAGCTAGACCCATTTCACATTACACATAGGCATTTAATCCGTTGTTAAGATAAAGCAGTTTTAAAGTTATTTATTTATCTTATTACATTTGGAACAAATCTGCCACATTTCAGCTGATTAGAACTGAAAGCTTTGTGGCTTCTTCCACTATTGTCTTATTTTCATCTCCCTAAATCAATATTGATATCTGTTTCTACATACTGTGTAAAGACAATATCGGATGGCACATTTGCCTTCAGGACGTCTGATTTGGACGGCAAACGTGACGAGAATGTGTAACTGCTCCCTATCATCTATCTGCCTCCTCTTTCAAACCTCTGCCTCTGTCTCCAGTGCACACTCAGACACACGTTAATTGTTCTTTCAGACACATCTGTGCTTCCCACACCTCCTCCATCAAATTAATCTAAAAATAATTACAGGCAGACCCGGACCTCTCTCTCTCTAACTAACCACCCAGAATCCTCGTCCTCATTTCAGCACAGCTCCTCTCTCCTCGACTGCTGACTTGCTTCGCTGAACAATGTGCTTTTTAGTGATGTTAAGTGAGGCATGTTACTGTTTATGGCCTTGTAAACACCGAATCAATATGTGAGATTTACTCCCGCCATGAATCAGGAGTTTCTCAGTGGATGGTTTTGATTCAGGTCATTAGCTCTTTTTCCTCTCTCTCCATTAATTTGACGATTATCGCCCAGCTACGAGTGGTATTTTCTTTATCATCTCAAACTAGACTGAAATTGAAACAGTCATCATCTTTCACTAAAGACAAGCCTGGAGTCTGTGGATTGCAGTTTGCGATTGTTATTTTAACAAACCTCCCTCTCTTCACCCTCGCCCGCCTCGCTCTCCTCCTCCATCCATCACCAGTGAGAGGCACTCGGTCCAGCAGAAAGTGCTGCGATCAATACCAGTGCTTTATGCGTGATATGGGATACACCCCCAAGTAACAGTTCAAACGCCCCCCCCGGATCGATGAGCCCATCATATCACAAGATCCCATGACCGTCATCCAGGACAGATACGCTGGGGAAGCTTCCATTTCATGCTGCTTGGAAATATCTCTCCTGAGGTTGTTTTTTGTACGCTCTCTAAAAGCCAAAACAATTCAGCTTCAACTAATCTCTGGCTGGGATATCATAAAATATCAGCCATTAAGAAAAGATAATTAGATTTTATTGGTGCAGGTCATTTATCTTACTGGTTGTTTGATGGTTCAGGAGGCCACATGGTCCTCTGCACTGCTTAAAGCTGCAGTACACACGGACTTGGACACAAACCTGTGCTCATGATTGTATCAGATAATGTGAAAACAAAACACAGATGCAGTTCTTTTTAAAGAGTCAGATTTAAACGTCTGTGTTGAATCAGCCTGCCCCTTGCGGATGCAAATGTTGGCCACTCAACACAGATGGAGAAATCCTAGACACTGAATGAGCGTTAAAAAGAAATTTGGACAGGTGCAATTTGGAGCACGCTGTAGTTTAATTAGCTTAAAACAACAAGCGAGTAAGCAGACTTCACGAAAAAGCCATTGATTTTGTGACAGAGGTTGCTTTCTGTGGAGCAGCCTTGATGGATGCCTCCCAGGCATACAGCTTTATCAGCAGCAAGTCTGGCATAATCTCTCTGCAACAGAAAACAGATTCTGCTGCTGTTACATCACACTGTGATCACACTGTTTCTGTTTTTCAGTGCAGACCAAGTCTTGTCACATCGAGCCAGACCTTCCATATGTCTGCTTTTCACCTGAAACCGGTCTACCGTATAGAAAAGAACTGGGGTGTGAAACAGTGGGGGAAACTGAAAATCCCCAACTGTATTGATCAAGAAATTTAGGTCACTGCCTTAGCTTCAATGTGACCTCCCTGGGATTTCTCGGAGCTATCCTGTGTCCGCCTGGTGTTCATCTGATGATAATAGACTCTAATGATGCTACAACACAGCCTTTATTCCACATCCTCCAAAATACCTCCAAAGCACAGACCAAGTACACAGCTAACACCACATTTGGCAGCCACTCATCCGAACAAAGGAGAAAACCTAAACAAACAAAGCTGATGCGTCTTTATTTGCCACCCAAAACTCTTCAGAAGCAAATGCGAGTGGTGGTATGTTGACTCAGTTCATATGGTGAGGTGGTTTGGAAATCCCACATGGCAGTGGCCAATGTTGACAGTCACACTGCAACCTGATCCTACCACCTAATCCTGACCAAATCCCTGAGGGTTGCTGTGAGTGACTGTGTACCAGCGGGGTGGAACACAAACTCACCCTTTGCCAGACCAAACACCAGGGAAACAACGCCGGCTTTACCCTCACATATTGCCTCAGCTGCCTCGTGAGAATAGAGAACCTAATTAATTGTACTGTATCCTTAATCCTCTTTAACGTAATATTTAGAGAATGTGAAATCATCAAGCAGCAATAGATCATCTCTGCTCCAGTGTGCCAATGTAAGCCGGTCGCAATCCAGACAAGAGGACTGGGTCAATAAGAAACGGAGAGAGCAGGAACGCCACGCTATGTAGGGTCTATAACAGACACTGACTGAGCAGACAAAGGGCTTAGGGTTCAACTGCAGCACATTTGTCCAATAAAACAATGAGATTAAGGATATGAAACATGTAAATTTCATGATATCAATCCCTGGAATTGGAAGTTTTTATGTAAATTCTTTCTTTTTGGTGTTTCCTTAAAAGTCATAATTTCTTATGTCTACATTTTAGGTATCTTGCATGTTTCCATATATAAGTGCAGTTTCATTTAATAAAACATCTTGTTAGGCATATTTTAAGTCTGTTAAACATTATGTAAACAAACCTTTAAAAGCATCAGAGAAGTCTCAGATTTATGTATTTATACACCTGTTCATAAGTTTTGGGTGTCTGATTTCAAATCTCTGGATTTGCGGGGCAAGACTTTGTTTAGATTTGGACTTTAAGGGGATTTCTGTAGTTTCCTCATTCATATGAGGACTTGTTGGACATGATAAGCTACTTTCTGGAAAGACAATTGTATATGCTGGTTTCAGGAGAGCTCATTCAGTAAAAAGGATTGGCCAATTTGCCAATGATCATTACAATTGCCATTTTTAATCCTGTGATCCTGTGAAAATTTTGAGAGAAAACAACAGATAACTTGAGTGTTTATGGGCAACCATATCCTTATTTGCACTATTACAAACAAGACTGTTGTACTTTAAAGTAAAGGCTGCAGTTAAAAGCATCAGCCATGAATATATCTGGGGCTTTGTAGAACAGGACAATATAATAGAAGAGACACAAACTGAATCCAATTAAGCAGAAACAATAGCAGCCCCAAGTGTATTACCTTGTTTTCATTTCCATTACAGCTGTTCCACTTAGTTAGTAATGCATTTTATAATTCCCTGCAACAGTGTGATCCTTCTCTTACTTCAGCCCGTTAAAGGATCCCCAACAAACCATTTTCTGCTATCGTAGCACATATTTTATATTGTATTGATACCAGCTCCCACTCACCTCGCTGCTTCTTGCTTCTCGGCCCACTCACACCTTCACTGACAGTCCTCAAAGCTTTCCGTGCATCGAGCAGCTCCTTCCGCAACATGGCTGTCCTGTTCGTTTATAATGTTCCGTTAAAAACCGACAAGATGGCGACTTCTGCTCAAGTCTATCTCAAGCCCTTTTCATTGAGGCACACCACTAAAAACAAGGTAACTTCCTCATGATGACTCCTACAGGCCTACTTCTCCCAGATGTCTTTAAAATGGCTTCCTCTGCAGCATGAGGAAATGAGGAATTGGTGAAGGACGGATGTGCTGTCTCAAGATGGCTGCGGGACCTCAAAATCCTATATTCCTCAGCCCATGTCTGTCTTTCTTGCCCTCTTCCCGTCTTCCGCCAGTCATCCCTATCTTTGACTGCCAACTTCAGCAGTCTATTTCGAGTCTTGCATAGTACAACCCCTTCTGTTGTACCGTAGTTTCCCTCTGCACCCCCTTTCAGTGAGCCTGCCCCCCCCCAGTCATAGCAGGAGATTAAACACGCCGAACCGAACGACCTTTGCTGTCCTCTGTGGGTGCTTGGACTACGGGGAGTTTTGAAACTCTAGTACAAGGCAGACATGTTGTTGTACACCATTGATGATGTGCTACAACTGCACATACATTATGGGACAATGAGACAGTTACAGGGACACCAGTTGAAGTGACGTGGATCTATTTCAGCTTATAAACCTTGGAGCTGGAGGTGAAAACAACAGTGTAGCCTTGAATGAGTTTAAATTAAATTCAGACTGTGTGACTAAATGAATACATGAAAACAAGTATTCATATTGGTGCTTTGCGCGTGTGGAATTCATTTTAATCTAAATATGAATGTGATTATAGATCATGGACATTCCCGAGACCGTCTCATGAGTAAGAATATCAAATGCTGACCACAGTCTGGTCGCAAGTATTATTAGAGCCGATTGTGCTGTACAGTGACTGACTGTCACTCTACTTTATAGATGTGACGTAACAGACCTTCTGGCATTCATATCGAGGGTCCACGCTGCTGGAAAACTACGTCTCGAACAAACGACTGCGTCTAAACAGCCCCGGACCACACGTCTAATCACCTGTCGAGCCAGTTTATACCTGGTTAACCCCTCCTCTCCTGTTTGCCCTCCCCTCTCGTTTCCTTCATCCATCTACCTTTCCGCCTCATCCCTTTTTCAGCTCTCTGCATACCTCTCCTATCTCTTCCCTCTCTGGGTACTGTCTGAGGCTCATAATGGTCTTGGGTGACGCAACACCGAGTCTCCTCCTCACCGGCTTCCATTATAAATGTCTAGACCTGCTTAACCCGACAACGTCCTCCTCCTGCTTTCACCCCCTCACGTCCATCCATCCTCAACGTTCAATGCTCCCCCTCACATACTGAAACTTTTAATCACGCACTGTTGTGGTGTGATGTCAGTTACACAAAACAAAGTAAATATGAGCAGAGACCTTTAAAAGCATCTCAGATTTGAAAAGATTTGATTGCCTCAGAGCTTTGTTTCCCACCCGTTTTGGCACATGACCCCTAAAATGGAACAATGTCTCGCAAACCCTCATCACAGGATTCATACGTATATGGGTTTTTAAAAACTGGAAACACTGTAACAGAAATATATTTTCTTCTGCTCTACTATCCTGCAACCCCACAGATTGATCTTGCGAGCCCTTATTGGGTCCCGACCCCTAGGTTGGAAACCCATCCTTTAATAAGTGCAACAGATGTTATCTTATGACTAACTGCAAGTCATGTCTCGGACGTTCATGCTCCTGCGTCACAATGCAGCAAAGATCTTCTATTGTAGGAGCAGCTTAAAATACCACAGGTGACTGATGTGCCGCTTTTTCACAGCTTCCATCAAACTGCTTATCCGGCCTTTAGATGCCCGACGGTATGTTAATAAAAAGCTGTACGCCAGAGGGTGACGTCAATAAAGTAGTCTAGACTTGTGACACAGCACTACTCTGGTTGCTGGTTGGCCTGATCTCTCAGGGTGATATCTTAAAGTGACAGACCTGACTGTCTGTCAGACTCACCGGGCGATGCTCAAAAGCAGCCAGAACGGCCGTTAAAACTACCAGCACGCGTGCGCAAATACACACTAACAGACACCCACACAAGTCCACATTCACTGTACCCCCCCCACCCCACCGCCGCCGCCGCCGCCACCCCAGCACCCCCTCCCCGTCTCTCTTTCATCACGCTGACCGTGATTGAGTGTGACAGCGCCGCGTCTTGACCGTGGTGATGCTATAATTATCTGTGATGTCTGCTGGTGCAATCGGAGAAGGGGGCCGGCGGCATCCACACATCAGTAGAGCACGAGCCCTCTGGACGGCACGGCACATACCAGGCCATAAATAACCACAAGCAGAGAGAGAGAGAGAGAGAGAGGGAGGGGGGGGGAAGGAGGGGAGATGTAAGAGGGAGGCAGAGGTCAGAAGGATAGCGAGACAGCCAGGACTCAGAAACTGGATAAAAACGAGGACATAGTGATGAAGAAACCACGTTTTTTTTTTTTTCCCGGCTTTTACCTGTTTACTATCCCTGTAAATAGAGACATTAATCTAGCAGAAGAGACACAGAGACAGTGCTGATTTTAAGTATTTTGGGGAAGTGCAAGTCAAGCGTCTGCCAAAGCAAGTCCAAGTCTTCATAAGCAATTATTTTTAGGTCTAAATGCTGACTATTTTCCTTTCAGAGCTGCGTTAATAGTGTCTCAACATATCTCTTACGTATCACATATACAATTGTCAGGCTTATTCAGTGTACAAGCCTGAGAATTACATGGGCAAAACTTTGGTCTGCTTGCTTTTTGGGGGGGCGTCAAATATAAAAATGGACTAACAAAATATTAATTGCTATCTTTACTGTCTTGTAGCATTGTTAGATAAATCAAAACCATAACTTCAATCAAGCTGAAATTAGCAGAGAGAACAATACAAAGAGACAGTGAGAGGCTGATGAAAAGAAAGAAACAAAGAGCAGAAAGAGGTAACGAGGACAGAGGTCAAAATATGAAAACTGACGTTGGATTTAAAGGAGAAAATGAAAACCGAGAGAGCGAGACAGAGAGGTGCTGAGTGATATGCCAGCTGGACCATGTGTGCCAGCTCATAGTGTGAGAGCTGGTGACATGTGAGCTCAACTGTCAACTTTCTCCACAGGCCAAAAGACCACGATCACATCTACCCAGCAAAGATCTCACTGAAAATTGAAATCTGTGTTCTGCAAGTCACTCAAATGCAAAGTGAAAAATGCAATTTAGAGCTGCGGTTTTGTCCAATTGACAAGCCAGCTCTTGAAATCACTCGTAAAATAATTTCTTCCTATTAGGCCCTTAAAGTAGAAAATCACCACTCAATAAAATCTGAGGTTTGGATACATTTCAAAACATTTTAACACTGTGCAACTGCAGGGCAATTCTACGATTTAAATGTTTTTAAATGTTATCCTTAGAAAGAATGGTTTAAGATTACTCCAACGGTTTTCAAGTGAGCAAAATCTCAGAAATGTTCAATATGTACATCACATGATAAGAAAGACTACTGGAAAGACACTGATACTTTATTTAAGGACTTTCCATTGCAAAAGGTTTTGTTGGTGAGTTTTCTCAACCCGTTTGCATGTTTTCATTCATTATTGTGGACAACACAGTTTAGTAAAAGCCATTACTAGACTAATGAACTAGTTAAAGTTAATATTGTTGTAGTATGCCTCCACTGCAAACTATGACATATGACAAATCGGGCTATATGTGACATATACAGTAGAGTCCTTGGTTATGCTTCACTGACAAATGCTATCCTTATGTCTGGAAGTCAGAGGTGACAAGATAAACTGGGAAATAAAAGAAATTCAACATGCTGAAGTGTAGACAGTTAAGTATATCCAGACATGATAAAAACGCAATTTCTGCAGCTATGGAGACAGTTTTTTTAAAACTAACTGGTTACTTTACTTCATAACCTGCACTAAATTAGTTGTATTACAGAAAGGGCAAATGAAGAGGTAAACACTTTGCTTAGAGTTTGAGACAAGTGAGTGAGACACGATGAAGATGATGTGGAAGATGGGACAGACGGGACTCCTCTTACTGAAGCCTCTTAAAAAGATAATTTATGTCTTGCATGCTTTGCTGTGTGAATTTATGCTGAAAGGACGACCACCCCGGGCGAAACCGTCCCACTGAAGTAATTTAATTTTGGAAATGTTACAGAGCCACAACAGCAGAAACATTTTTTTTTTTTTTAACACAGAGATAATCTTCACAGTTTAATTTTGGTCTCATTGTCCTGTTTAATCCACTGGTAAGTATCACCTTACAAATGTTTACTTTTTGGAATTTAAATCTTCGAAGTGTCATCCCAAGTGAAACCTACATGTAACATATACTCTGTACTGTCAATCTACTGGAGATCTCTCTAAATGTGACCATTTTTCTGTATGAGCAAGCTCAACTTTTGCTGTTCCTCCAAAATGGAAACAGAAACTGTTTAACACTTATTTGCCTGCAGAACAATCCACATACAGTAGTATGACCACTCCAGGTAACTTCATTTCAAAACAATAGCATAGAAAGTTTCAGGTATGATGTGGGCTTATTATAATTGTGCTTTTTGAACTGTGGCAATAACATTCACATCACAGCAAGAGCTTGGGCCAACACCAGAGCCTCAGACCTCACAGCTGACATCTATTTGCAGTTATCCAACCTTTTTGTATCATGCTGACAGCCTCATTATTATGATATCATGGTGCTGTTTGCACTATGTTACAATATACAGTAGCTGCAAGCTTTCAGACTCATGATACAACTGATGATGAGTGATTACCAATACAACTACTAACTCATGCACACAGCTGTAGACGGTCTGATGGTTTTCTCCGTCAGACGCAACGTATCCTCAGAGTATGAATGATTTTTACCAGGTGCCCAAATCCCAACTTCCTCAGCTCAGTAAACACAACAAACACGCAACGGTTCAGCTGTGCATCTAATGGAAAGCAGCGGCAGGTGAAACTTCTCCCCTCCAACAAATCTGAGTCTCTATTTACATCCACAGGCTAATTTTAAGTATCTCCCAGTGCTGCTGTGCAGACACGGCAGACTGGGTTACTGCCTGATAATCAAAACAGTCTTGGATGTACAATTGTTTTGTCTATGTGAGCTTTCTCTGACTGGGATAATGTTTCAGGGGATCCAATATTAATTGGAAAAGACAGCGTTGAGAATAACAACTAGTTTAACAGATTTTGATCTTTTATTTAGAAATATGCTGGTGTTCTGTGCACAAAAGGAAATGTAAGATCAGTGCAAGTTAGTGATTTGTCCATTTGACCCTTTAAGGTCTAAAAGAAACTATTACCAAACATTAACCTGTTTAAAATAAAATATGACTGAAGCTTAAAAATCCAATATCATGACTTAGATCTTCCTGTTAAAGAAAGTGTGAGTGTTAGTTAGGTTGTGATTACCTTCACCAAGGTCCATAATGGCCAAGACAGCGCTGCAGCTTGCCTCTCCCAGCTCATTGGTCGCCACACAGGTGTACAAGCCAGCGTCGCTCATGCGGCAGTCGCGTATCCACAGCCCCCCGGAGTCCTGGGCTACTGTTGGAGGAAGGAGCTCGTCGTTGTGGTACCAGCTCAGCGAAGGTCTGGGAAACCCTGCCACCGACACCCTCAGTCGGATGTCACAACCTGTTCCCACTGCTGCTTTACGGAGTTTCCGCAAGAAAAGCGGCGCCGCGGGCTCTTGCACGGCGAGCCCAGCGTCTGGAACGACCTGGTCCTTGGTGACTTTGGGCCTCTTGGAAGGGATGCTGAGGCTGGGACTGGATCCAGGGCCTTCTGCCATCTTGATTTCTTTCAGACCTCTTTACCAACTGTACTTTTTATCTGGTAATTGATCGGGGTATCAGGGTGAGCTGCAGTTATTGAATTCCTCTCCTGAAAGACTCCATTGGGTCAGATATCTCTGGGCTCACAGGGAGTACACAGAAGATGTTTGACCTGGGCTGTGAGGGACCAGAGTACATCCATCAGAATGACATCAACATTATGTTTAGACATTTCACAGTTTGACTGCAGACACTTTGCAAGTGAATATGCTTATTAGAAAAAAATATCATGGCTTCTTTTTATCTGTCCCCTAAGTCCCCTAAACTTTATGAAGGGTACTAAACCGTTGGATCTCTTTTGCAGAGCGAGATATGACCTGACATTTCTTTTATACACCAGCTGTACACACCTAACGTGGTAAGGTAGCCATGATGCTTGTCCTCACACCTCAACCCATTATAATGCATGTCAAGACTCTACTGGTACATTAACAAAAATACCCAGTTTTGAAGCATGCAATGTTATAAGATATAAAAGTCCTAAGAAGGATGTTGGTAGTGTGGCCCTACAGAAGACTTTAGAAGACTTAAGTTGTTCTTCCTAAGGGTAAAAAACAAAGTACAGTTGGTGTTTCTTCGTCCTACTTATGGAAGCACCAGATCAGAAAAAGAGCTCACACTCTGAGATACAACCACAAGCTGACTTTTTTTGTTGTTTAAGGATTTAGGACTTCCTGCCATTTCATTCATTCTTCTTTAAGTAATATCTAAGGGGAAAAAAATAGAAGTACTTAAAATGGCAATAAATGGAATGCTATAATTACTGATCAAAGAAACATCAGCATTTGGATTTGCTTAATATGCCAATTCATGATGTTCCACTGATGTGCTGATCCAAAGAGTCGCCTAAAATAGACTTTACCCGATAATAGAAAGAAATGCAGCTCACCTCACTATTGCCACTGAAGCCGAAAGGAATCCCTCTGGACATCCCCGCAAAGTCCAAGTGAAGGCAACCAGATCCATTGAGCGAAATATTTCATCTCAAACCATTTGCTAAAGCCCGTGTCTCTCCGTGTCCTTTAGAGAGCACGGGCTGGAGGTGTAAGTCCGCCCTAGATCATGCAGCATTAGCAGCCACGGCCATGGTCCCTTTCAACAGCCTTAACACCGGCGAAGAGTGGTGAGACACAGAGAGAGAGAGAGATCCTTTTCCCCTAAATGTCAAAGCACTCAGGCCTTCTGCTCTGGGGTGTTTTCCGTAACTACCTTTGAGTACTTAAACAAAATACACTTTTAACCTTTTTTGGCTTCTAGGGGCTTAAATCAGCTCATGTTATCTGTCTCTCTCTCTCTCTCCCATCTCACTGCTTCACCCCCAACTCCCTCAGGTTGGGAATGACAGCTGCACCGCCGCGGATAGGTCACATTTCTCGGGCAGCCATGTACGACCTATACAGACACACACACACACACACACACACACACGCGCGCGCTCCCACACTCCAAGCCCTTTAGATAATGTTATCAACCAAAATGGATGTGTGTGTGTGTTGTGTGAGTGTGTGAGACAGAGGCAGAGACAGCATGCGTGTGACAGTTGGAGTTGCTATAAAAAGAAAGTCTAAGAATAAAAGACAGGACATAGTGATTCATACAACTGTAGGGCAGTGATATAACAACACAATGTAATGTAACTGGTGGGAACAATGGCAGTAGACACAATATATTTAATATATTTATCCAAGTGAAGCAGTTTGAGGAGTTAATTTGTAGAGTTTTTTTTAATACTGTTTCTTTTGCATGTGTTATATTTTATGAATCCTTGTTTTTTTTTTTTTGTTTTTTTTCAAATGCAAAATGCATAGATAAATTCCTTGAAAACTAACAATAAAATAGTATCCCCATTGATCAAACTTAATAAGAGTGCATTCTTCAGTATGGTGGGACTAATTTGAAAATAAGCACAACTAACAATTTACCAAACTTCCATTCATCCCTCTTCTTTCTTCTTCATACGTTTCCTTTTCTTTTAGTTGCTGTAGTGTCTCTCATGCTGAAACTCTTTGTATTTATTTTATGAAAAAAATTACAACTTACTCTGTTCAAGCAATTGAGCTGGCTGGATTTGGAAAAAGAACATTGACTGAACACATGACTGCTTTGCTTTTGACACTTTTTAAGTACATTTTTCTAATAACGCTTACTTAGAACCTTTCAGTACTATGTTCAAATGCAGTTTCAAAGATGTTTAACTGCAAATTCAAAATTCAATTCAAATTAAATGCTAAAATTGCCTGTGTGACATTCTCTTGTGCACAAAATAATTGTGAATTTTCAATATTTTTACCTTTTTTTCTAATATTTATCTATCTGAATAATATGGAACGCTCCCGACTGCCTAAGCCATTATCAGAAGATGTTTATGTGCGATCACTAAAAAGATAACTGCATTCAGATCACCTACAACTGTACCAACAAGCTGCACATGAGTATTTTTAAGCCCGGCAGAAGGCCGGCTGGTGTACAGCAGCGTAATTCTGCAGATATCAGTGAAGATGTTTGGATGATTTTAGGATTGCAAGCTTAAATCTGACCTAATCTCCTGACGTT
This sequence comes from Lateolabrax maculatus, assembly GCA_031216445.1. Lineage (NCBI taxonomy): Eukaryota > Metazoa > Chordata > Actinopteri > Acropomatiformes > Lateolabracidae > Lateolabrax > Lateolabrax maculatus. The sequence continues at coordinate 4,683,631 of CM062215.1, read as the reverse complement.
TTGACAGATGAGCGTAACGCCAGATTAAGTGTGTTTGTATGGTTTGGTTAATGAAGAGGATTACTCCATGATGCTGTTTATAAATGTATTCATACTGATCTTCATTTAATCCTGAATTTTTGTTTTTTAATGTTTTTATTTTTCAAGAATTACATTTCATGTAGTTCAGAGACCAAATCTACTCGATATCTGTGCTGACTTTAAGCCAAAAACATGCAGCTGTCATGACACACACACATCTGGTGATGCAGTATTTTAACGCCCTCTTGTGGTGAACACAGCATGTGGTACTTTCACGTTACACCTGATTTCATATCAGCATCATATCACTTGACCTTCATTTTTAGTCCACTGCACGAATTGTAAATCTTCTTAGATCCGAATACTAAGTTACTTTATGTTCTGATATAAAGCATTACTGGTGGTTTTCACTCTTAATTCCTCACCTGCTTGGTTTGGGCTGGACCTGAACACTTTCAACAATGAGTATTCAAAAACAATAAAAGTATGGAGCTAGATTAGTTAGTTTATCACAAAAGTAACACAAGAAGTTTACCTCCTTGTTGTTCCCATTTCCATCTTTGGAGGACGCGCAGGTGTTGTTCATTACTGATGGCGCTGTTTCATTCAGATGTCCCAGAAATCCACGACACTGAGCCAGCCTGCACAAAATACCACAACAGCGAGACCGGAGCAGATAAATGGAACTGAGCCATCCTTCTTTTGGCCGCTGTTCACACAAAAGTTACACAATCTCACTTTAAATGTCATAAATAATTTAAAAGTCTAAAATACTTGCTAATCATTGGGTATTTGTTTATTTGTTGACACGTTAATTTTTGCAATAGTTAAATCTTTATTTTAGACAGTAAAACTTCTTAAGCCTGAAGGCTCATTCACCTTGTAGTTTGACAAAGCAGTCTTAACTTTCTAGCTTTTTACAACAGCTTTCAGTCAAAGGCTTCAATTTCAACTCAAAGGATATTTGGTTTGTGTTCAGGCATTAAACACATGGATCACAGGAACAAACTTAAGATAACGAACACAATTAAATCAGAGCATCAGAGGATGCTCAGTGCCATTTTTTTTCTCCATGACTGAGCTTATTTTAAAACACAGCTCTACAGATGACTGGTCGCTTCAAAACACAAAGCTTCTGTGAACATCTGGCCTTCGGCCTGCTGCACAGCCAATAAAATGTCCTTGCACAGAAACACACATTATGAAAAAAAAATTTATCCGAGACGGACTCAAGGATTCAAGGGTTCAAGGCCAGTCAGATAAAGAAGGCCCGGGCAGATTTCCCTTACAGTAGACAAGGGGTTTTTGTTTAGTGGTAAAACAGGTGTGTGTTGTGTGTTAGATACGGCCGCAGTGATGTCAAAGCGTGCAGGATACTAAACAACACATACTGTATCTGATAATAAAAACAGGAGTTGTGTTATTTTACCATCATTATCTGTCTGTGCTTTACATTAATAATGCAAATGTACAATATGTGGCGGCGGTTGATTTCTTGACCCTTGTTCATACAAGTCTGTGAGTCAACTACCCGGACCAAAAACAACTCTGCAGGACACAGAAGGAGATAAAATAGGCAGACACATTCCCCCGATACTGTGTGTGAAACAGCCACAGAAACAGATGATGCAACGTCACAGACGTCAAGGCCATTCTTTCCTATCTTCCAATTGTTTATTGGCAACAAAAAAAAGCTTTTTCTCGCAGACTTCTTTCACACACAGATAGCTGCAGTGTGAGAATAAGGACAGTCACAGAAGAGAGTCAGTTTTCTGGAGCTACATTGGAAGTCCATCTTCACTTTAACTCTGTGCTTTTATTTTGTGTCATACAGCACAGTCATGGTGTCCTGTGCTCTCTTCGTCCTGGGCCCTTTGTGGATCCACATTCTGACACAGGCCTGCAGGGGAGAGGAGCTGTCCAGGGAGGCAGCGTTGTCCTGGTTCAGAGAGCGGGTTCTGGAGGGCCTCGGGCTGGAGGAGCCTCCTCCAACCGGTCCCGACGGGGACGTGGCGCAGCCGGGAGCGAGGCACGCGCCCCGGAGGGCCCCCAGGACGAGCAGGACAGCATGGGTCAACCATCGAACCAGTCCGAACCAGGAAACGTCTCAAATTATTCTCTTCCCCAGTTCTGGTGAGAAGCTTTTTTTTTTTTTACCTGAATCACTCTGAAACACCATACCTCCATTTTACATCCATAATTCTAAAGGCAAAGTGTGTTACTACTAGTAAAATAAAATAATGCACTCTAATATAGCACAGTTTGATCATATTATTCTTGTAACTATACAATAAAACTGACCTGATCTTGTGAAAATAAATCACAACCCTTATCCAAACAGTATTTACATATAAGTGTGTGCACGTGCTTATTTCCTGAAAAGTGCACTTCACCAACTGTAGATAATAATTTATAAATAAAACAATTTAGGATCAGTGGCAGAGTTGCTCAGTGGGTAGAAGATTTTAGTTTTATAAAAAAAAAATTTGTAGGAAAACAAACATTTGCAAATAAATCCCTTGCAGGACATGCAAAACAATGGAAAAGGCTTTTACTTTAAGACCCTGTGTGTAGATAGTTTTATGTGATTACAGCAGCTTTAAAGAGTAGCTTAATATCAGATGTAACACACCCAACAGTGATGTGACAGTGTCCTGGAGCACAGCTGCAAGTCACCCAACAAAAACAAGATTTTATGGGGGCTCCTTGTTTGTACATCTCTGATGTGGGCCTCCTCTAGATAACAGCAGGAAGCCCCAAATGGTCCAAGACAAAGCAATAAACCTCACTGACTGCTCTCTTATCTCACTTTGGCAGACTCGTCCTGTGCCAGATCTGAGTCAGCGCCCGGACAAACCAACTACAGCCACTCCACGTATTACTTCCAGCCCTCCGTGAACAACCGAGAGAACCTGGTCACGTCAGCTCACTTCTGGTTCTACGCAGGCGAAGGAGCCACAGCCAACTCTTCTGCCGAGCTGTTCGTCGTCACGTCGGCGCAGCAGCTTCTTCAGGCGGCCGAGGCTCCGTCAGAGATGAGCTCAGATGGGTGGACCACCTACCACCTGGATCAAGAGCTGCTGGCCTCTGTGGCCGAGGGCCCCTTTCTGCTCCAGGTCCGTTGCCCAGCCTGTCAGTGCCAAGCCAACGAGCCAGACAAGATGCCCTTTCTTCACCTCCACGCTCGGCCTCGCGGTCCTCTCCGTTCACCCCGCCACGCACCAGTCACCATTCCCTGGTCGCTTTCCGCTATCGACCTGCTCCAGCGGCCCTCCCAGGAGAGGCCTCAGCACAGCGACTGCCACCGAGCCGAGATCGAAATCAGCTTTGAGGAGCTGGGCTGGGAGAACTGGATCGTCCACCCAAAGGTGCTGACTTTCTTCTACTGTCACGGCAACTGCTCGGCCTGGGATCGAACCACCGCCATGCTGGGGATGACACAGTGCTGCGCTCCGGTCCCGGGGACCATGAAGTCCCTGAGGATCACCACGACATCGGATGGCGGGTACTCGTTCAAGTATGAGACGTTGCCCAACATCATACCTGAAGAGTGTACTTGTATCTGAACATTGAAGCTTAAAGGGCCAGTTCACAGATAACATTGATACCATTACATTTACTTACTCCAACTGGTGTGTAGCCATGTTTGGTGCTATGTGCTGAGGTTTTGCCTCTGATTGGAACTACTTTCTACCAAATAGATTGTCTCTATGAAAACGGTCCACAGCAAGGTCTGTGGAAAATCCTGAGTAACCTTGACATTGTTTCTGAAACATGTTGTCCAGTTTTTCAAGTGTAATGTCCATGACAAATTAATTTCACCTTTACTGTGCTCAGATGGCATAAGATTCAGAGGTGGACATCCCAAAACCTCAGCACACAGAACCAAAACATCACAGATGTTAGAAGATGTGTTGTAGTTTAGGTGAACGGAAACCTTTAAAAAACTTTACTAATCAGAGACTTATTTTATTTAGCTACAATCTGTCAGTAAAAATATTCAAAGGCCATCATTGTACTGCTTTTCCTTGGTGTTATTTTCACCTTTAGAGGGCAGTGTAGGCCTACTTTTACACTAATCATTTCACATCAATACCCCTACAGTCTGACTTCTTTTAACTGATGTATATTAAATCACAGATTCAAACATGGGACTCAATTGTGTTCTGTTAATACTGCAAACATTACATCTCTCTAAATCCCTATCTTACTCCACAAGTCACTTTTTAGTTTACTTTACAAATTCAGTGTTTAAGCTCTTGATTCATCTTTCACCCATTTACAGATTTGACAAAGAAAGCAGCAACTTCACCACAGAAAGAGTCGAGTCCCTAGATCAAAGCATAACGTTCAAATATATTTATTTACTCTGAAGACAAAATAATCTCTACAGTTACAAAAACTACAAAACTTGCAATAGGAAAAATAAAGTATAAACCATTGAAGAAGTACCATATTCAAAATGGAATGCCGTACCTTGCAATAAGTAGCAAAATTGGAAGTGAGATGATTACAAAAATACAGCATCAAACAGCTCTTTGGCAGTCTGCAGTTTAATTACTTCAGCCAACGATCATAAAACCAGCTGACAGGCTATGAAAAAGTATGAACTCTGTATGAACACTGAAAGCTATTGATCAAAAGTCTTGCGATGAATTGAAGATTATATGTGTTTACATGGCACTGGGCTGTGCGTCAGCAGCCAACTGTCATCCTTTCCTCAGCTGGGTGGTGTTTTTTTCCAGGATGCATGAAAGCATCCATGTTTCAGCACAACGGAGGGGTAGTGGTGCATGTCAAAGATGGAAAATACGTCTCACCGAAGAAGTATGTAAATTTCAAAAGACAAGGACAGAATTTCAATGTTGACAGTAGCCCAGAAGACAGATGTTTCCAGCTGTTTAGCAAAGAAACCCAAAAAATTATATTTTAACTTTCTGCACGAACATTGTGAATCATTTCTATAGTACATCATTTAGGGAACAAAAAAGGATTTACTAACATCAAGAGCCCACTTTTTAGCAGTCATTTGAAATAGGTGATTTGTGATGCCAGCACTTCCTTCTAGACAGAAGGTTACTAATCTAGAGCTTTGATCAAGACGTAGTAAAAAAGGTACTGGTAAAAAAAATGTACTTGTATGTATGAGTATTTTGAATGAATTGATTGTACAAAAAACTATTCTTGGAAATTCCTTGGATTTCCTGTCAATAAAGAATTCAAGCATTTCCCAGGTAAACATTTTGGCCGATTGGAGTAAATATACAGGCTTCAAAATTCTGTCAAATATTTCTGAAATGGTGTGGCCTCTGGCTAATGAACACCAATAATCCCCTACATCAGATCTGTTTAAATTAAATGTGAAACATGACTCATCTAGCACAGGTTAAGTCGGCCTTGTTGCCAAATAAAAAAGAGGGGGAAAAAAAGCTGCTGCACGCGCTCCAGAAATGACATAACCCAAGGCTGTGTCGTTTGAGATCCTCGCTGAGGCCAACAAAGTGAGACGTTAATATTCGGCGACTTTTTATAAACAGAGAGCCTCTCTTTTGTGATAAAGACAACAAGAGTACACTTGGCCAGAGGAGTTTAAAGCTTTCGATAATCCTTACAAGGTCTGAAATGGACGAGGATTACTGCATGGCCACAAAAACACGGAGTGGGTGAAAGAACAGGGTGTAGACGAGGTTTCAGCCGAAGGCACAGTCGAGGTTTGGAGAAGTAGCAAGTAGAAACTCGAGATGTGGCCGACTTTCAAGTTTAGAGACGTGGAGATGAATCATTTGTCACAACACAGCTTGGTCAGCATTCTTTTTTTTTTGACTGACCCCTAATACTGAAAGGCATATTTCTCTCATCCACACACACACACACACACACACACACACACACACACACACACACACACACACACACAAACATACACACACGCTCTAGTCTCCCTCAGTGGTCTGACTGCACTCCCATGTGTGCTTCCCCCATGTGTTTAAGGCCAGTAGGAATGGAAGGGCAGACGTTTGAGGCAGGAAGCACGCTCAGGCATGTATTCCTAGGAGAGGAAAAGGCAAAACAGAGCAATATTCAGCACGTTTGTTCACTTAAAATCTGGACTTTAAAAAGGTTCTTCCATGGGTAACATGACTTGAGGTCAGGCCTTATGTGACCTCAAATAAATCATGGGTAAATCTGAGGTAGCCATTGGAAAATGTTCACGATAGAGTTGAAAAAAAATAATCGTTGGACAGAAAGTTATCCACGATTAATCTTTAATTTATTAAAAATAAATAAAATATTCTTCATTTCCAGCTTCTCATATGTATGGGGCACTTATCACGATTGTCTAACATAACACAATCACCAACAGATTTAGAAAACTTTTCTTCCTGATGTTTTGCCCAAAAATCTAACGCACAGTTTAGGGCTGCATTTTAATAAATATTTATAGTTTAACCAGCTATCCTGGCAGGCTCTTCATTACCTTTCTCGCTCGTCTCTCCCTGCTTTTCCTGGGCAAAGTTGAGGCGGTTCTGCTCGGCGGCCGTCTGAGCAGCCGTGTTGACCTCTGGGCTGCTGCTTCGTGAAGGGCTTCCCTCATCCGCCTGGTAGGCCAGGTCCAGGTGCTGCTGGGCCAGCTTCAGGTGCCGCCTCAACCGCTCCAGCTCCGTGGAGCCCTCGTCCCCAAAGCTCTCCCGCCCGGAGTCGCCCATCGGCGAGTCCCGAAGCTCTCCTTTCAGTTTTTCCTTCTTCATGCTGGCGTGGTATCCTGGTGGAGCTGTAGGCATGGCACGTGAGGAGGGGGACGGACGGGGGGGGGCACGTGAGCTGAGGGTGGCCCGCCGGCGGAAGGTGTCGCGGATGCCGCCGACCCCCAAATGGATGATTTCAAAGACGGTGAGGAGGAGGCAGAGGAACGACACAACGTACATCACCAGCAGGAAGATGGTCTTCTCCGTGGGGCGGGACACAAAGCAGTCCACGGTGTGCGGGCACGGCGAGCGGGTGCAGACGTAGGAGGGAATCACCTCAAAGCCGTAGAGGACATACTGGCCGAAAAGGAAGGCGATCTCGAAGGAAGAGCGCCACAGCAGCTGGCACACGTACACTTTCATCAGGCCGTCACGCAGGATCCGCCGGCGACCGTCATGCTTTTTCTCTGAGCCTTGAAGATAGAGAGACACTGGTTAGAATCTGATTAGCATCAAAAGGAGGTGAACCCCATTAGACGGAGGGCTGAAACTGCTTTGTGGTCGTTAAATTGCTGCTCAAATCGCCACCTTACTTTTTTCTACTTTGTCAGCCTTTTCTGGCTCAATCTCTTCGGCGATCATGGGGTCTTCCTCTCCGTTGTCCTCTGCCTCCTCGTAGTCTCGCACTGCCCCGCGGCTGACGATGGGCATCCTCTTCTTCTGTTTCCGGATAGGCCGGTACTCACTGTCGTCCATGCGGGCGATCTTGTGCATGGCGAAGCCCAGGTACATAATGGTGGGGGTAGTGATCAGGATCACCTGCACGTGCATGTTCGACACATTTAGATAGACTTAACCATTCAGAGATGTAACATTGTTTTAAAATCATCACAGTAGATAAAAAAGCTTTAATATTGAACATTAATTGAAATACGATACGAAGCTCACCTGAAAGATCCAGAATCGTACGTGTGAGAGCGGCGCAAACGCATCGTAGCACACGTTCTCACACCCAGGCTGTTGCGTGTTGCACACGAATTTACTCTGCTCATCGTAGTAGATGGTTTCACCGCCGACGGCTGTCAGCACGATGCGGAAGATGATGAGTATCGTCAGCCAGATCTTCCCCACGAAGGTGGAGTGGTTGGAGATCTCGTCCAGCAGACGAGTTAGGAAGCTCCAACTCATGGTGCCGAGGTGACTGGGGAGCTAAATGAGCTCTGGATGAAAAAAGAAATAAATTAAAAAAATAAATAACAGAAGACTGACCCATAAATACTTTTCTCTGGTTTCTCCTTTTATAATTCAGTGACCAACCATTAACAGATGGTCTTTTGCACAGTTTTAAAGTTGTTTTTCTTGAAGTTACAGCTTTACAGAGATGAAAAAAAACAAAAAAGAAAAAACAAAAATATTTTACTTTCACTGCCCAAAACTAGAATGAACTGACAACCAGAAAAGCGACTACAGGCAGTCTTTAGTAAATTCACACAGCCAAAGATTGATATTAAAGCTGAAGAAATTAGTTGAGTCATCAATTAGTGGCTCAACTGAAAAATATTGGCCACGATTTGGATTAATTTTAGATTGTGAATATTTGTTTGTTATCTTACTTTCCCATGATATTAAACTGAACATATTTGGCTTCTCCCATTTTATAAACCAACTGATTAATCGAGAAAAATAATCCGCAGACTGCCAAATACTCCTCATTGTATTAACACAAAGTGAACACATCCACACAATGATTAAAGAATGCAAAAGCAAACACTGCATGAATGTATTTTAGGTAGACCTCAACCGCAGGGCTAAGACATAAACACAGCCACATGTTCTGGTTTAATCAGACACAGATCTCAGACATGCAGGTATCCATGCATCAACAAACACAACAATCTGTGAGTCCGACCTGTTGGTCAGAGCGCACTGGTCCTGGTAGCAGTTTAGTAAACCCACATTCTTACAGCTCCATGCCATTTCCAAACGTGAGCTGCTTAATTAAACATCAAAGTGTCGGCCGGCAAGTCGCAGCTAGCTGCGAGGAGACCTGCTGTGGCTTTGGACTGCAGGGATTATGATACTAAAAGCAGTCAATGGGGTTAGGAATTTATTTCCTGCCACATTGCCAGAAGTTATCCCTTTAAATTCTTTAAAACCACTATTCGTAAACTTTGCATGGCCAACACATAAAGAAAAGAATAGAGCCGGTTCTTTTTCAGTTCAGTAACCCTTACAAGTGATTGCTCCTTTAAAGTGGCTCACTGAGCATTTACAGGACAGCTTGATTTACCAGTTTGGAAACAAAATGTAGATGCCTTGATGTCTACTGAGCACTGAAATTGAATGTTACACATCAAATCTAGCACTTTGAATTTCAAGTAGTATAAATATGAACAACACAAGCAAGAACTAAAGAAACTAAAAGACCTTCAGTCCTAAAGAACCATTGGATCCACCTTCTCTACATTTCAGAAAACAGGGTGAAGCAAAGAAAATAACCAGAAAGGCTGACTCATTGCTAGAGGACAAGGATTTAGCCATTACAAGCATCTGTAGGCATGCCTTCTCAGATTTGTACACGTTACAGGCGCTCCCACGCCAGGTTACTCATCCATTCCTTCGTTGCAAAGTCTTTTCCCCAAACTGGCACCTTGAGGTGCCTAGAAGAAATGACTTGCCTGAGCCTGACGGGAATATTCTACCACAACCTTCATGTTAAAGTTCAGAGACTCATCAGCTACGCCAAACCTATGAAAACATGTTAGAAGTCCCAAAGTAATTCAGAAAAGTTTCCTTCATTAAATCCAGAACTAAACCTTGGTCAAAAGTGGGTTTAGAAAGCTAAATTCACCCACTACAGAGATATCATCTTTTCTCCCAAAAAAAACAAAAAAAAAAAGAACATGTGCCTGCACGTACATGTTGATTCTTGGTGGTGGGAATGGTTAACCGTTTAAAAAAAACACAGACAACTTTGCGACCCTGAAATAAGGTCTGAGACAGGAACAAGTACAGCTGCAAGGTGACATCTGTTTTACCCCACCATACAATTACAAACCCCACCTCAATGGCTTAGGTGTTTCAGCAGAGGTACACGACACAATGCATGGAAAAAGCACTTGGAAACACAAGTATCTTGGTCAAGACAGTTTAACCTATACAGTACATGTGTTGGTTTCTCAGTCTCAGATCAAGTCACTGCTAAATGAGCCAGATTATCCCTTTAAATATCATCTGGCCCAGTTACCACCGTGTTTGGTTTCCTCCAACGAAACTCTTTTTGTGATCTGATATTCAGCCGTCTCGGGTTCAAACTGTGCTTCCAGGACACGGCCCATTATGCAAATTACTGCGCACTGACCAAAAGCATCTTTGGAGAAATTAAAGGCATTGCCGTCATGAATCCGCAGCAGTCTAACCACTAATGGACATCTAATACCAGTGTAATCACAAAAAAACTTAAAAACATGCTGAGCTGCCAAAACAAGAAGCTAAAGGCTGACATTTGAATGTGACCTGCCTCAGTTTGTGCCCTTTTAAAAAAAAACTTTCAAACACAGTTAGCAGCAACACAAACGCACACGTACTGGATATTACTCGACCTTGCCAACACAGATGTACATTTTTCTTGCAAGTCTGAATTCCACCGTACTTTCATCAAAAACAAAATGAATCAACTGCAAAAAAAGCATATTGGCAGATTTCCCTTAATACACAACGCCTATTGCATGAAATCTCATACCTGTGTGGTATACCTGTTGGTAAAAAAAAAGTGTCTGACTGCTACAAACTACTCCAGGCTGGTAACGTATTTCAGACTCATGGGCAGGGGAGCCAAAAAGTAATTTTAGACACCAAGGGGTCAAAGTGAAGTCCGGATTCTTAGCCGTTGTTCAGGGTGATGTGAACTCTGTACCGCAGGTGTTCGACTCCTGCCGAGGGCCCGTGAAAAGGTCTCCAGAGGCGCAGGACTAAAAAGGGAAAAGGTTAAAGACTCTTCCTCTATAGGAGGTTCCTCTCCCTCCCACAGCACACAGACACAATTTACTCAGACAAAACCTTTACAGCCCCCCCCCCGCCCCTTTGTCAAGCCACTGTTAAATGCCCCTAACAGCCATCCTCCTCTCCACATAAAGACCCAAAGGTAAACAACAAACGAAAAAAGGCAGCTCACCCTCACACAGTCTATTTGACGAGGACAAACCCGATCCCCAAGTCAAGTAAATGCAAGCATTTTTTGCAACGCCAGCCTCCCAGCAGCCCAAGCAAAAGGCGGCCTTTAAACAGTAGCGTATTTGCTGGTGTGGGCTGAACCCAGCTCAACTGATTTAATGGCTTTTCTGCTTCAGGAGTCACCCAGCTCCAGGGAGGAGGCGGAGGGGAGGGGGGGAGGCTGGAGAGTTTTCGGGGCAAAAAAAAAAAAAAAAAAAGGGATCTGGACAAAGCGAGGGCGAGCGAAACAACATTCCTGCCTAACCAAAAGCAGAAAGCTGGGTTTTTTTTTTTTCAAAAAAAAAAAAAAAGGGGGTTCAAGGGAGCAGACAGAGGGGGCACACTAAATCCCCCCCCACCCCCCAGTGCAGTCTGGGGCACTGGACTAGGACCTCAGCACCTACACATGTCAATCACTGCTCATCTGGAGGTGGCACTGTGAGGAGGGGGGGGACAAATAATAATAATAAAAAAAAAAAAGAGTTTACCCACAACACTGATTTCACTTCTCTGTTTCAAATAAGCAGTGAAGAAGGAGCCTGAAGGGGGGGGGGTTAGTAAAGGGTCCTCGGGACCGTCGGAGGCTCTGAAACACGCTCTGCTGAGTCAGACCGGAGCTGTTTTGGAAGTTGTGGCATTCCTGCAGGAAAAAAAATAAAAAATTTAAAAAATATATATATAATAAAGCTCTAAAAACCCACCGCGGTGTTGCAGACAGTCTGACTCGCCACAGGTTGAACACTTCAAACGCAAAAAAACGCGACGCCGCTGCGACTCACCGCTCTCTCCGGCGCAGACAGCAGCAACAACGACGAGAAGAAGAAGAAGAAGAAGAAGAAGAAGGAGGAAAAAAAAAACTCGTTACGTGGAAGCCAAACTCTCGCCGGACGACCGAGGGAAAACCAAAAAAAAAAAAGAAAGGAAAAGGAGAGGAGAGAGGAGCGCAGGAGGAGCCCCGGGCGGAGGTCGAGAGGAGCCGCCGACACTCACCTTCTGCGCTGCGGCCCCGCGCGGCTGCTGTCCTCGCGCTTAATTGCCCGACCAGGTTTTCCTAATTAGCGCGCGTGCTCGCCGCGCTCGCCGCCGCCGCCGCCCCCCCCCGTGCGTGCGTGCGTGCGCGTCCGCGTCTGAGCGCGACCCCCCGGCGCGCCGGGGTCCCGGAACCAGGAGCACAAAAGGAGAGGAAAGAAAGAAAAGAGAGGAGAGGAAAAAAAAAAAAAAAAAAGATCTCCGATTCCTTTCCTCCTCCTCCTCCTCCTCTTCCTCCCAGTTACGTGGAGGAGGTGCGGGGGAGGAAGAGGAGGAGGAGGATGAGGAGGAGGCCCCCTCGCCTGAAACCCGAGACCCGGGACGCCGACTACCGTTCTGCCCTATGGGAATCCTGTTATACCTTCTTATTATATGATGAGGCTGCAAGTGCCACGGTTAAAGCTCAGGTCCAGAAAAAACAAAAAAAACAAAAAGTGACTGAACAAATACCACGAGGCTCAATAAAGCCACTAAATCTTCTCTTTCTGCTGCTGCCTTGTTTTAACACAGGGTCATGGTGTTCGGCTCCCAAATCAAATAAAGCACAGCCGTGTCTGATGATGAAATACTGAAATATTCAAATAAATTGCACATAAATACAGCTGCAAGTTCACAGAAGAAGTTGTCAGCTGTACACAAGATGTGTGTCTATCCACTGGAGTAAGAGGCAGATATTCCTCCACAGTTTCATATCAAAAGAGCCCTAATTTCATTTAAGGTATGGCAAATAATCTTAGAAGCTTTTTTTTGTTTAAATTCTCTTCACATCCCAACAGCATCAATAAATCCAATGCTGAGATCACAACACAAAGTGTGCACCTGAAGAAGTCTGTTGTGTGTCAACACTTCCTCTGGTCGGCCAAACGCACTGACTTTTGAATCACTAATGACTATAATCCACAATTATGAGCTGTTGCTGATACTTTTAAACCTGAAGAAGAACAGAGTCATTGTGTTTGCACTCGCCCTTGACAGCGGCGCTGATACTTTTTAAGCTTTCTTGCAGAATCTGCTCCAGATAGACTCTCTCCCTGCCTCACCTCATCCGATGCAGATTTCAGTGTGCGTGTGCAGGCACACCCCTCTCAGTTTTTCTCTCAACCACTGTCTTGGCATGCAGAGAAAAAAAAAAACTGAGTGGGATGGAGAAAATGTGTGTAATTATATTTGCGGGGTTAGTTTTAGAAGGTGTTGCAGCCATCCCCACCCCTGTCAGCCACTGTAACAAGCAGTGTGGTTTGACATCAGCATAGATGAAATGCCTCACATTTGACCCAAGAGACTCTCGAATCTAATACAAGTTTTTGCAATTCTAACATCGGTGAAAGTGGCGCTTTGTTACAACCATCCCCAGTCTCCCTGTGCACTTTGACTGTAAATATTAGCGGAGTGCCCCTTTAAACACTGCCATGTCCAAAGGGAACGCCACCTGATAAGATTTATGCTGTTAGAATCTGTTTACATTCTTGTTTTTTAAGCTAAAAAGTACACTGAGTGCAACAACACCATAATCGAATCATTCCTCTTTCTGCTGAAGACCCGTGTTATCCCCTGGACCACAGTTTGGCAGCCCACCGGCCTGACAGCGCTGCGTGACTACAGCTTTTAGATGTGGAGGCCCACCATCCAAGAATTTGGTTGACTCGAGCGTTCAGCAAAACAACAGATTTCTTGCTGTCATGCACAATGCAGCTGTAGTGCTCCTGATTTACCAGAGGACCCGAAATGTTTGGAGGGAGGCTGTGGGAAGTCGAATCAGGCCAGATGTCTGCGCCCGGCCAAATCGCCGTGGCTGCATCCCAGCTTCCCTTTCATGCTTGCTATCCTCCCTGCTTTTCCTCTTCTCAGTCCTGCACCAAGTAAGGCATGAACTCGATTCACCTGCACCGTTTTATCCCTCCACTTCTTCACAGACACATAATGAATCTCTTGGTATCGTGGACGAGTCTTTTCATTTTAACACATGGATTCTTAGGGGCCCGTAGCTGGACAGGGGCCAAAACATGACTAGGATTATGCAATTTAAGTCAAAATGGGAATATAGGTGGTGTGAGCCTCTTTTGGGACCCGAAATTCCTTCCTACACCCCTGCAGTGACCATAATAACTGCTGGAATGAGGGCAGGACTCACTGTCATGCAGCACTTTTGATTTTTGCCCACCTGCAAAGCCTCCCGCCTTTTAAACATGTCGTGGTTATGTTTAAGTATCCGGGGCTCGATTGCTTATTTCCTCCCCATTAAACTTTGTGACTTAATTCATGGTGTCTAATCGCTATGACTCATGGATTTTTTAAGGCTGAGTTTCTGGTTCTTATTAATTTTATCATGTTTTAGGCCAAAAACAAAAGAATTCAGTATTTTATTCCTGGCAGGATGGGCGAGGCCCTGGAACAGTATTTAGATCATCGAGTAGGGAACTACCTATTTCTTAACATTTACAGACAATACAGCAGAAAATGAACAATTAACACATGGAGAAGGATAATAAAAATGGGAGATGCATTACTTAATATGGGCATGTGAGAGTGAGGAAAATGGTCCCAGATGCCATATCAGATCCATAAAATAGAATTAATGATGTACAATATACACCCAAGACTTTTAGGAAGAAAGAAACAATAATAAAAAAAAAGGCTTAGACATCATTACTGTACGTAAAGTGTTTTTTGTTTTGTTTCACCAACCCTTCTCCCTTCGATTCCAGTTTAAGCACTTAATATATTTATTGTTGACTTAAATGACTTGGAAATTAAATCCTAAAATCCCAACAAGGGGAGCTGCAGCTGTAACACATGACTTCCTAATGTGAGAGCTTTGTCAATTTCTTACACTCACATCCTCTGCATCCTTCGGTTCTTTTGGATCAGTTCGCTGTGAAAGAGCTGTAACGGGTCAACAGGGAAGCCTAACCCCCTTTTGTCTGGAGATTTTAGGGGTTCAAGCCTCTTCGGCAGCAAACATCGCTGCTGGAGTATATTTAAACAGGCCAGTATATCATCAGCTCCGCTGGTGATGTTCTGCACCTGCATCTGACCTTCCTCGGCAAGGGACAAGAAATGGAAAGTGAAAAAAAGAGAATCAGCCACAAAAGTGTTCTGTTGTTTGTTGTGCGAATCAGATTTATGTGAAGAACATTGAAACCAGGCTGCACAAGCGGGGCGAGCAGTCACCAGTCGGCTCGTGTGTAAAACTGCTACCGCTCACTGGTTCGGGGATCGGGGCCTTTGTGAGCCACGTGGGCGCAGTTGAAGGTGATCCAGGTCTCCCAACAAGCATGTGCACCGCACATGTACGGCACCGGTGGCTAAAGAAATATTTACACTGTGAAATTGGTTAACATACCTTTGCACAGCTGAGCCTGGACTCAAACGGAGCTCTGCTCAGAGGGGTCTGGATTGGCAGTTTGGTGCTGAGTGGCAAAAAGCACCCTGTGTAACCAGAAGGCCAGAAGTTTGATCCAATAATCAAACATCCATGACTTCTTCTGTGGAGTTTTAGCATTCCACCGCCGCTTTTAACTGCAGCCAGAAACAATGTAGTGATTAAGCCGACCCAATAAAGTAGAAATGGCTGGTGAAGACAGCAGCTCTACAAGCGCGTTGGGTCTACTTTTTAAGAGAGAATATCCTTGATTAGTCATTTTAACCGGGGCACTGACGCCATTTGCTTCAAGCATGCTTGGCAGTAAAAGAAGAGTTAATCACCCGTCGCTGAACAAAGACATGAATCATTTTCTACAGCGCTGACAAATAGCTGACAAGTATCTCCAGGTGATATGTCGTCAATCTTAGGTAAAATATTTAAGGTAAAGCTTCTGTCTCTTCATCCGAACTATAATTATCAGACACACACATCAACTGTGAAATCTCTGGTTAAACTGGGGTAAGAGAATCTTCTTAGTTTAGAGGTTTTTTGTGCCTTCACTCCTCTCAGTTATTGACTTGTATGGAAATATGTGGAAACCTTAGCTCTCAAACACCACCTTTGCTACATTTCTGGTGAAGCTTCCATTTTTTTGTGGTTTGCCTCATCGTGAGACCACTGGGATTAATTTAGATGTGCAGACTACGTTTCATGAAACCAGATGTACTTTAGTTGTGCTGCATGACAATTTGTATTGTCATTCTGTTATTTATGGAGGAAATAAGTGACTTTTTCTTAAATGAAATGCATCCTTGTGATTAGAGGTGGAATTATGTCACAAACATTTAGTATTTTCTCTAATTTAAGGTAAATTTGCAACAGGAACAAATTAAGTTACATTTAACTGTTGAAAGTTCAGTAAAAGAAGTTAGTAAAAGGGAAGTTTCTCACTCTGTAAAAAGCTCTTTGTGTTTCTGGAAAAGAAACAACACAAAAACACAGGCAAACACATGACTTTTATATTCAGTTGTACACATCATATACCAGATGTTTTTTTTCATATTTATATAAAAAATAAAATCCTTTTTTTACATTAACCCATAATGAAAAAATGCTAACAAAGAAATAAATTAAGTTACACAAATTAATCTAAATTAACAGTGCTGAGCTCATTTTGATCTTTACTGCATCTGTGCATGATGAGTACATACATACATACATACATACATAATGCACACAGCTGCAGAACATGTGGATTACATTTGACACCAATATGTAAACTAAATAACCATATATATGAGATACCCAGTAATATAAATCCACTGCACTTATTGGATGATGACAGTATCAGACAGACGTTTCCTCCATACAGTTGATCGGATAATAAACCAAAACACAGCAATGTTACAAATTAACAAAATAAACATCTGTTCCCACGTTTTAAAGAAAAGAACTGCTACTGTTCACACTCGCACTTCTGGTATCCTTTTCCTTTCCCATAACACAGTGCAGACACATCATGAGACCCTAATTGGGGGGATAAGGTGTGAGGTGACCCTCCATGACAGTGTCTTGAACCTTGGCCTTTCCTAAGCACATCCAGCCTCGTGTTGAGCGCGTGATGTCACAACTCACTGCACCCCATGGACGGCGAGGAGGGACTCTGTCCAGCTTAACGAGGGGGGGATGGACTTATTTTAGGCTCAGCTCCTTTCATTACCCCTCTGAAAGTCCTTTTCTTCTCCCCAACTCAACGCTCTTAGTTCCCTAAACCCAAATCTGCTCCCTACCAGCTTGATGCTACAGTGACTGATGAACACCACGGGATGCATTAATGTGCATTTCAACAAGGAAAACATGGCGGAAACAAGGCACACTCCATTTCAGCTGCAGAAAAGTTCAGCGGGGTGGTATATGGACGAAGAAATTATGCAACCAGTGCTTTTACAGACTTGTGTACCACATGAATGAGTGCAATCATTTCCAAGTTCTGGGCTTAAAAGGCGATGAAAGCGACGAGCGTAATGGGACCAGACTGAGTGCAGGCTGCGGAGAGAGAAAATAAAGACACACTCGCTCAAAGCTCACTTAACATTTCCCAGTACCAACACAAGTATTCATGCTCACAAAACACACAGTCTGTAACTTTTTCCTTTTTTCATGCCCTCTCCCCCCCACCCATTACGCTGCTTTGTCTTGCAGGCTTGTGTGCAGCTTCACTCCGAACATGGCCTCCCACTGTGCTCTGACCCAGGCCAGCAGACCCTGGAGGAGCTCCGTGCTCTCTGAGCGCACACACCACGTCTTCTCCTGTTTCACAGTCTGCAGGAGAAAACACAACGTGAGAAAGTCGGAAAAATCAAAGCAGTTAATCGCAAGAAAATTCAATTTAACAACACACGCTACAAACTGCAACAGGCTGCTGCTGAATAAGTGTTTGTGTGAATCAAACTGATATCTCAGTTGTAACAATTATTAAAAACATAAATTTGTGTCACCACTGTGCAGCTCTATTCTTAATTTCTCAAATATTCTAGTAAACAGTATACTGATTTTGCACTGAATAATTTTCAAACATCAAACAATGAATATAAAAAACAGGTGGCCTTTTCCTTATTCTTAAGATGAGAAACAACCCTTGCATACTAACCTCATCGTAAAGCTTGATATCCATCCTGCACTGATCTGAAGGCCACAGGTGAACTGAGCTCACGCAGCTGATGGGCAGTGTTTCTAAAATGGTTACGCTCCCGCTGCTCGGCTCTTTGTTTTCGTCCACTGTCGGGCTGCTGGAGGTTTTCCTCCACTGGTGATCCTCTTTGAGCAGGTACAGGGTTTCCCGGGTTGCCAGGACTGTCAGTGGCGTCCAAATATCCTCTGAAAGATAAACATTATTTCACTGCTCAGAGATGCACTCGACATCTGAGGTTTCCTGCTTTCTACAGACAGAAAACCTTTTAGTCAGATCATTTCCATTATTGACTGTTGTTGAGAGTATTTAAAGCCTCTTACTGTTTCGAGCAGCATGATTAGTGAACTTTGCCCTTTTGGATAATACAGTTTTGATAAATATAAAGCAGTTTTCAAGTGTTGACTGTAGCCTTTGATTTACTACTATAGGCAACAGTCATGGGTCACCAACTTAAAAAGCTTTACAAAGAACCTTTTATATATAAATATCTATAAAGATGAGTTTTTGTGTTACATTTCATCTCAGAAAGCTCCGTCTTCAGAGGAGCATGCGCAGGGAAAAGGCAGATCGAGGCAGATCGAGGCATGCTTAAATTATGGCACTTGAAATTCCAGGGACAAGCACAGCTGTGTGTAGCCTGCAGCTACTTTGGCTTTAAATGTGTCTGACGAAGCACAGGCAGCGAGACATCCACATTTATGGACCACATGCATACCAGTACAGTCGCCTGTCACTCAGTGCAGTTAAAACAACAGATTTCTGCCTCATTTTATGGGAAAGGTTGTGAATATGGAACTTTAACATGATACTCTTGTCAGCTGCTCCCCACAAATCAAACCTCTCTTCCATATTTTACTCTTCCTGACATTATTTGGTTTTATCTTGATGGAACTTGTGCATCCATTTTGTTATTATTTCTCCCATTCCGCATATTTCCCTGGCACTTCTCTTTTGTATTTCTAGGATCTCAGGAATATTATGAGGGGCTTTTATTGTGGCATTTACTCTTGGCTTTCTTCCTGCTGGTTAAAATCCTCCGGAAAGTAAGAAGACAGGAAGATAGCAGCGTCGTATTACGTGATTAGCATGAGAGTAGAAGTCTTTGCATCTTCAGAAGTCATTATACGTGTTGGGTCTTGAAATCTTATCTTCCTGTAACACGTGTGCATGTAGAAAATGAAACTCATTAAATAGAAGAGTGCAGGTGAAAGCAGATCCCTCTACTGATATCAGAAGAAGATATTTGGCAAAGAATAGATCCAAAAAACCTAAAAAGTTTTTTTTTTTTCGCACAATGAGTGGATTTGTCACCTTGCAAGACAAAAGCCAGAATGTAGAAAAACTGCAGCTGGCCATCTTCCACGTCTGCCTGGATGTCTTCACACACCAGAGGCCTAACAGAACAAAAGAAATGGACAATGTCACATGTACACATATTAACACAAACCAATCTATACTGGCCGCTGCGTCATTAAAAGCGCAGACCCTGTTTTCATAAAGATAACGTATAGATAACGTGGCGGCTGGCAGGTGCTACCACCCTGTCTCACATGGAAGCACTTCAACATCACGGGGTGAATTTCACAGTAACTGTGAAACATCAGGATAATTGACATAATACTGGCTGACAGGACTTGGATTGTGAAAACAGTTCAGAGACTGTGGTTAGCTGCAACACATCAAGGGGCTGCTTTGATTTGTTTTTAGTTTTTGATTTCTGAGCTGTGGAGTCTTTTGCCTGCAGACAAATGACAAATTGGAAGATTTGAGGTATTTGTAAGTGTTGGTACCTGGATATAATAACCTACTCTTCATCATAAGGCACCATTTTTCATTTCCTTCACCTTAATCCAAGCTAAAGGGAGATATTTATTTCACTTCTGTTAGTTGGATAAAGCATATTGGCCACAAAAGGCATATACACTAAGTCTGTATAATTGAAATGTTTTATCATTCACAGCTTGTTTGCTTGCATTTTTTTTTTTTAACATTTTGCACTTGTTTGTGAGATTTTCTTCTCTGAGATAATACTTTCGTTAAGATGACCACATTTCTTTTCAGCGAGAACCTAGAGAAAGCTACCAAGAAGCAGGAAAAAAAAGGGGGTATAAAAACTACTGGAGGTGACACGACATGACATGCATGCTTCAGAATTTGTAGCGCAACACATGTTACAAATTAAGATGTGGTTTACCAGCTAATTTAGTGGTGCAGTTTTACAAAATGAAGTCTAAAAAAGCTGATTGTAATCAACTAAAGATGTGTCAGAAATGTGCAGTGTTAGAACTTTCACAGCTGTAACTCCCTTTAACATACACCTCCCAGCCACATACGAATGTGCACGACACTATTTAGACCACATTCTGGCATATAAACAAATGGATGGCGTGGAGCCTACCAGAGATGGTGCTGAGGGTCGAGTCTTGTGGTGGAGATGGACTTCAGCTTGCTGTCGGACTTGTGAGCCATCTCACGCACAATTCCTGAAGAAATAACAACAAAAATACCACCAAAATCAAAAAAGTCATCGGGTCATTCTTTACTTAAATAATTAGTTCACAATTCGTCTTTAAGAAACTAAAGCCAATCCAGTTGCCAGCTGAGAAGTTGTGATGCTTATTTTTCACTGTTTTTTCTACATTGACATACAAACAACTTATTGATTAATCATAATAATAATCAAGACATTAACCGATAATGACTGCAAAGTTTAAATACCAATGATAAAAAAAACGATTTCAGAACAAGGTTCCTTGTGAAAAGTATGCATCGTGTTTAAGCAGCACTGCAGTTTGCAGCTCTGAGCTTGTTGAAACAGCTGGGAAGGTAAACTTTCTGTCTGTAACTGTTCAAACACAAGATGTCAACACATCTCAAACTGAATGGAACCATCTCACATGCTTGCTTTCATCAGACGTCTGGGATGCAAGTACAGACTTCTTGGATGTGATATCATAAGTTACAGATCTTTGCAGGTTAGACATTTATCAAGGTGGTAAATTGCAGTGATTAAAACATGTAAATGACAATTAAAGGGTCAGAGAAAAAACAAGACACTTCTTCTAACTTGTAAAAGACTAAAAAAAAGGTATCATATCCTAAAAATGTCACACCCAAAGATTCATGGAAAGAGATCTACACACAAAAGCCAAACTCAGTCTGAAACTTCTTCTGCTATTGTAACTACGATAAGAAAGCCAAAAGGTCTCTGGTTGCAGGTGTAAGATTTCAGGCTGAGAAAATGTTGGGAACACAATGCGCTGGGTCACGCTCACATTCACGAATTGTAGCGCGTCATTGAGTGTGACAACAATACAGGGCAGAGAGGATATCTGCAGTGTGGCTTCACAGTCAAGTCTGAATAGACAGACTTCAAAGGGATTTAAAGGGACACTGAGGAGGAGTGGAGGAGAAAGAAGACAGTGATTGGTTAGAGCGGAGGAAAATAATTTGACGACAAACCAAACCCTGCCTTACGAGTCTCATCAATATCATTTTTCCACATGGGTCACAAAACTCACACTCCCATACTCCCACAAGTGTGGCTTCTTTCAATTTGTTGTATCTTACAAATATTTTCATGTATGGTTGTGTTCATAAACTGCAGACATGAACTGTCTGGTACACAAATTCGGTGGTTGCCTTCTTGTGGGTTTGGGACCCCCACTAGTTTTTTTCTTTAGGCCTCTGAAATGAGTAAAAGCTGGCAGTGGCTAAAAGCTTTTTATTTTGATGCCCATACCTTACCGGAGTTTCAGTACAGATACAACTATGATACCTTCTTTAATACCTGCCTTTGAAAAAATATGTCCACAAATGCATCAGGACCTGCAAGTAGCCAAATACAAAATGTTCACTGTGGTGGAGACTTAACAAGCCACTTTTGCACCAGAAACCTTTTTCTTTTCTAAAAAGCACATTTGGTTGTCAAATCTTTACTGTTGAATTGTTAAAATGCTGTTGGAGGAAAAAAGGTCAAATTCTTGACCTGTTCCCTGTAACGTCTCTGATGTTTTTCAATAGAAAAAAAGAAATGCAAAAATGCCAGTTTTAATCTGATTCATTTCTGTTTTCAGTCTTGTAATCTTTTTTCTTTTAAAGTAAATTGTCGAGTAAAAACCCTCAAAATAATTTGGACAAAAATGACAGATGGCTTGATCGCTTCCACGAAAATGTGTCTCCCACATTGTTGGCAGAACATTTTAACGCGTTGAGGAGAACCAGCGAGCGTCAGACGAACCAGAGGATTAAATAACGTGTTAACATGGACAGTTTCAGCGAGGTGCCATCCAAGATCGCAATCACAAGTAAGCAAAGGTGACGGGGCGAGCGTGTAAAGACCCAAGTTTGCAGCAGACGGACTTTGGTTGGTGCTCTGGTCTATGTCAATATTCCTTCTTCCTCTTGTTTCAGTCCCAGACTCTTTGGCTGCCTCTACCACCAACACAAATGCCCCAGATGATTTTCACATGAAATCAAATACCATACCACTGTTTGATATGTTGGACAGCTGAGACGGGACACTGTGAAATAGGTAAAGATTAGATTTCCAGTGTCTGGGCCACAGCTAAAGGTACATTACTTCAAAACATGTGATTTCTCGCTAATACTGAAAACTATAAACGCATTGGGGTAATGCATCCATCACTCTCACCACTTCTGCTATAACACAGTTTGAGTACAGCAATGAAAGCCGACAAATTCCTCAATGTGAGAGAAAACAACTGACCGACAAAAATAAAAGATCAGCAAAACAAATTCCTGACAAAACTTTTTTTTGTCTCTTTTGGCCGCGGATTCCAAAGGTCTCGTGTTATCTCTCATGTTTCAATAAAGTTGTGTCAGACTCGGCGAGTTTCTGAGCTCCAGAAAACTGTCCCAGTTATAACCACATCCTTTCTCTGTCTTCAAGCCAGCGGGTCCTTCGTCATTCCACTTGTGGTTTTCAACTTTGTCCACATGATGGGATCCAGCTTGGACGATAGACGGGGTTTGTTATGGTTAAGCTTTTCCGTACTTTCTTTGACAGAATATTACAACAGCTGTTTTGGGGTTAATTTGGCATTAGGAAAAGAGACTTTGCCATAAAAGCAACTAAGTTATCTTTGTCTTCAAAGATCGACGGATATAGAAACATCTTATACTTGGCTGTGGGTATTTGGCACCGAAACACTGATATCTGCAACAGAAACATCAGATTTTTACGCATCTTTTTTTGGATGCACCTGGAAGGTTACAACAAACATGTTTTTCACTTGTCTGCTCTGTCTTGGACAATCACCGTTGTCTTGCTGAAAGCAATCTGGAATCATTTTCAGCCACAAAGAATACATCTCACTAAATGAGCTGTTTATGAAATTAGAAAGAAAGACAAAGGCTCTCAGAGGACAGAGGGAAAGCTCGAGAAGGGAGGGAGAGAGATATAAAAAGAAAAAAGTATGTGTAACTCTTGTGTAACAGTTGTCAATTGTTTGTATTTATTGCTGTAACAATGTATTATGCTGCGGTCTGGGCCGAGTCTCTTTTCAAAAAGAAATTATAATAAAGATATTCTTGCTTGATTGTGTATGAGTGAAGGCTGGGCAGAAACACCATCAGACAGCAGCTGAAGGCAGAGAGTTGTGGAAAAAGTGGGAACGCTCTTCTAATCAGTCTGTTGACTGAATGTGAAGCTTTTTTTCTTGAACTCGGTATCTTGTACCCTGAAAGTGGTCATATGAAACTGTAATTATGGGAAAATGCCTTCATACGTCACATTCTCTATTACAATTTTCCCCAAATGCAGAATTATGCAAACTAGAACTGAGCAGCAATGCTTTTCCATGTGTGACACGATGTTTTCCTGTTTTGTTGAAGGGCTGGATATTGTCAAATTAATTTTTCCATATTTTTCCAGACATTCCAGGCCCGCGCAGGAGCCCCAGTCTAATAAAAGGTTTTCCTCTCAGCTGCTGGTCCTCCCTTGCAGACAAGTTGGTCTGGGCAGGATGTACTCAGTCTGTGTGAACCCAATACCGAGGGGGACTTGGCAGAAATTTGCGTCACATAGCGCACATATGGTATAGTATTAGTTTGTGAGGGGAGTAGGTTGGGTTTCTGTGGCACAATGCCTGTGAGAGGAACATGCTGTTCCAATACCTGCCTTGGGGATTCAACTGTACTAAAGAATCTAAATTAGTGCACAGTATGTTTTGTGGCATCTGACCTTCAAAGCGCGCCGAGGAAAGTGCCGAAACCAGTGTAACCAGTAAGTACCGTGGGAGCAGGGTCGGTGAGTTTCTCTCTTTGACTATATTCAGAGAATAAAACTTCCTTTTATGTGTTTTCCATACGTTCAACAGAAACCGTTTTCCACTTTGCTCGTATTTGGCAGTGTTTCCACTTACCTGTCAACAGGCCAAAGAAGCGTTTGCAGCGTAAACTGTCCCTCACGAGGAGGGTGTAGGCAACGCCGCTGTCTCCAAACTCCATGTGGATGCTCTGAGAGCCTAGCCCCACCTCCAGGTAGCTGAGCTCCATGATTGGGTGGCTGTCCTTCTTCTGCAGCCAGTCAGAGAGCTGGCCCCTGCTGGGAGGAAACGACGTTAGGCATCAGAAAATGTACTGTCACAGTGAGACGGATTAAATGGTTTACTTGATCTCTGCCTCTTGGAGGTGTAACTGCCAGAACAACACTTCAATGTGTGTTCGCTGAAGCCAAAGTTTACTCAGTAATACCTCATGTAATACCTCATCTTTCAAGGGTGAAGGTCAAAATAATAGTTTGATTTCGTGCGCAGTGCCAAGAACGAGAGAAGTCAGTTTTCTACGGTCTGAATCGCAGTAACTTTGTAGTCAATTTACAAAAGCCACCGCAGCATGGGCTCATGTGTGAGGGAAACAGATCTTGTTCTGATGAGAGAAGAAAAGCTTTTCGTTTATGTGAAGTAGGAGAGGAAAAATTAATAAAACGGGCTAAATCTAACAGAAGGAGAGAAAGACTCCACAGTTCACAGACACTGCGAGGTCAATCTGTTCTCAAGATGTGACCCAGAAACCTGGGCAGGTTATGCAATATAATCCACATCCTAAACAAAGGGTGTGGAACTGCACACCAGCATTAAAAGTCATAATTGTTAACTGCAGTGTGGCGCCCTCTTTTGAATCACTGTCCACACCAGCAGGATTTGATTACGCTTTTGATAAATTGGAATGTGTTGCGTCAATATCTCACTGGCTTCGCTTCATACTTCAAAGAACCTTTTTATCTTTTTTTCTGTTTCCGTTTTTGGTAGTACACAAAACCTTCTGCGGTCGAGGCCCACCTGCTCTTGGTGACACCTAGAAGTTGCTTGACATCATATTACTAACAATATTCCACTTTGTTTGAAATGTTGTTTACTCTGTATGTGTGGCACCTATTGAATTTTACTGATGTTCGTCCAGTAAGAGGACTCCATCCTACGATGCTCTTTTTGAGTTTTCCCCCGTTTATTGTGAATGGTTTTCCTTATAAGAATTGAGGGTTTAAGTTTAGAAGATGTTGTAGATTGTAGATTTTGGGCTATATAAATGATATAATGCATACTAATTATTTTTGTTAAAAACTATGATCACTTTTTACTGCATATGTCTTTTAAAGCAAAACATGCATACATAATTAATACATTTATACATTAGTAATTGTGCACTCTTGCAATTAAGTACTTAAGTAGTAAAACACAAAAAAATCACAAACTTCCTGCATCCTTTAAAGTGTCTCTACTCACTGGGTTTCTGACATCATTTCCAAGAAATAGATTTGCTGGTTTGACACCACCAACAGAGAGGGAACCTCCCCTGGCTCCCCGAATTTGACAGCTGACATCTGAAGGCACACAGAAAAAAAAAGGACACATGACATAAAGCAGGAAAATGCTCATCGTCTGTAGTGGACATCTTCTCACAAAAAGCAAAACTGGTTTTATAAGTGCCGCTCTCACCTGTGAACACTGTCTTTTACAGCATAATAATGAGCATCATAGGGCTATAAATTCTGTACTGAACTATTAACAACCATATTTTAAGCTGACACCAATTTTCAGTATTTCACAAGCTCTGAAGGGTTTTAAAATCAAACCTCTAGACCAAGGTCTTGCTTAATATCCTCTAAAACAACACAAGAAGTAAAAGCACAAGCGAAAGAGCGAGCAGCCCCTGTCACTGGATAAATAAACAGAACTAAGATGAATGGAGCGGGACCTCCTGTTTCCAGCTGTGGTGTGCTCGGTCCTGTTCCGCTCTTTGCTCCTTGTCCAGGTGTCTGACAGGGAAGAGCAATAGCCCGCTGGTTTGAAGAGCTCCCAGGATGCATTGCATATTAAAGAGGTCTCAGGGAACGCTGGGTGACAGCAGGGGGGCATAAGACTAGTCAAAGAAGCTACAGGAGAAGAAGATCGGGGTCGAATGGGCTCCTGGGAGATTTACTGACTGCATTCATCTTGGCTGACTGAGATGAAACCGCAGCTCAAGTGGTGTAGGTCTTAAAGTTGTCACCACCCATTAAGCTGGAATCTTTTGGCCATCAGGGAGATATGTTTGAGGACTTTTTGTAACCGCAATCACAATAACACAATAACAGCAACATAAAAACATTGTACTGTTGAATTTGAGCGATCAGTCACAGGCCGCCGTCACTTGCAAAAATCTGCTTAAACAGCAGTCTGGCAATAATACTGTTTCCTGCCTTACTATTAGTTCCAGTAAAGATTTAAAAGGCCTAGAAAAACCTATGTTCTCAATCTGCTTCTTACTGTGAGCGATGAAGTCCTACATGAACACATTATTTTGTGCCAAAGTTAGAAGTTATTTCACTTGCTTTTCTTGCTGGTTTAACAAGGCAGGGCTCAGTTGGAAAGAGGTGACGTGACGTGTTTCCTGCACCAATCAGAGTTTAGCAACATTTAAAACAAAAATGTTGTTGGTTTATGTTGCCAGCACTGTACCGGTGTTTGACATTTTCTTTGCTTTACTTGCCCAACCAAACGATTCCTTTAACTATGGTAGTTGCTCACGTAGTCATGAATATTTTGTCATGGAGAAACACTTCCGAGGAGTAATTATGTTTTTCAGGGGCTTTAATATGTGCACGCCTTCCTCTTATATACCTTGAGGAAAGAGTGAAGCTCCTCTTCTTCCTCGAAGACCTCCACATCCAGGAAAAGCTGCAGCCGATGGTCCACCGCCTCGTAGTCCTCAGACAGAAGGTCCAAATCATCTGCGGACACAAAATGACTCAAAGTGAATAAATCTTTTTTTTTTCCTTTTTTATTTATTCCCTCAAATGATATCTTGCAGTAATAGTTAAGCAACAGTTTCCTGGCAGCAATGTGAAGTCTTACATATCTTGGCTTTTATGAAACCTTTGCCAGATTCTACTGCAGCGGACTGTAGCATTAGCCAACAGCCCTCATGCAGAAAGGCATTTAAGAGCAATAAATCCACCAATGAACAGCAATGGAGGTTATTTGAACATTGATGAATGGTTGTAGTTAATCAAAAATGACACGGCACAGACCCGCAGGGGCCGAAACAAACCCAACGTCTTTCATTTGGGGGCTTTGAACCTTTAGACAACGTTCTTTGTAAAGGTGAAAGGTGCACGCACACACACAGGTCGATTTTTCTTTGGAGACAAAGCACTTTTTCATAAGGAAGAAAATGAAGGCTCTGCTCCACAACAATGGGTGCACTGTGCAAACCAAAAAAAAGACACTATATTCAGTGTCAGTGTTTTTAGGATGAGTATGAGCTGTCTCCAGTGTGAGACTGTGGTTTCAGAAGGACAGATTACATGGTACTGGCACTGCAACTACAGTATTACAAAAAAAAGATACAGAAAGCTATTATTACGACTCAGCCCTCCCTCTCTTAGGCTTTCATTCCTCTCCCATCACTTCCAGTAATGATTCCAATCTGTCTTGTTGCACAGTTTCCATGTGGTTCATCTAAAAATGGCAGACAGATGAAGGAGAAATCGGATGCTGTCACAGAGACTCAGAGCGCTTCGTAGCATTTCTGCGCCACACAATATCCAAATCCAAATACTTCCCATCTCTGTTCACTTTCAATTAAGACTTAAATATATCTTTAGGAAAAGCAATGAAACTGACATAAACAGTTTATACCACAAGCCACAGTTGATGTGTTTTACAATGACCATATGAACTGTAGAATTCAAATCAAGTAATAAGATACCCGTTATATTTTACTGCTGTTTGGGCTTTCCTCCAATAAACAGCACTGCCAACATCACAACGTTATTTTGGATGTAAAAAGTGTTCGGCTGACACGATCTGTCTATTAATCGAATCCATTAGCTGTATCAGTTGTCAGTTTCTTGTTTCCATCTTCTAAAAAGCTGCTTTTCTCTGTTTTATATCACTATAAATGAAAAATCTTTGGATCAATCTTAGGCATGTCTCTTTAGGCTGTGATAAACAGTTTTGGAGATTTTTCACTATTATCTGACATTTGTACATCGGACCGAGTTCAATTTTGGACTTTTCTTGACATTTTAAATCCCACTTGCATCAATTCCCGATACCTGATTCACAATAACACTGGTCAAAGTATTAAAGTATGATGGAAAACCTGTAGGGACAATATGGCCTTGAATTATTAATAATTATATTTTTTCAGTACTTCCAAGTAGAATATAACAATAATTCCCAATGTTATAATTCATTTAAATTAATGCGACAGAAAGTTGATGGATTAACCAAAAATATGGTAAATATTTGAGACTTTGGCAAATTAAATTTAAAACTTTTGAATACCTTCTACTGCCTTTTGAATTCAGTGCTTTTTAACACTTTTCAAGACCTGCAGATAACCTGAAAAAACAGAGCAAAAACCCACCATTCGGGGTGGATCTTCCCGCAGGCTGGGCTTGGACTTCAGGTGGTGTAGCACCTGTGGCGGTGTAGTGGTAGCTCCCAGCCAGATCCTCTTTACTTTGGCAGTCTGTGTTGTAGGAGAGGCTGGAGGTATCACCCTGACCTTCCCCGATGAAGAAGGCGCTTCCCTGGGCGGTGAAGAAGGTGGGATCTTCTGTCGTGGTGGCAGCTTCAACGATGGGACTACTGCTGATGCTGGCATCTGTGTAGTCATCCTGTTGTGATTAAGATGAAAAATGGAAATTATGAGATTCTCGTTGAACTATTTCGGAATTAAATTACAGCTCAAGTGCAAACAGATGAGGAGAAAGTGTTTTGCAGTTCAGAAAGACCTTATTGACACTCCGAGTGCTCTGGGTTATATCAGGATGATCGTCCCCGCTGTCCGGCCTCGATGAGCGACGGATGGGCGTACTGCAGTTGGGAGCTGATCGGCCAGCCAGCTGGACCACATGATCACTACCACATTCTGGACAAATATGACCTGAAAATATATATGCACAGTTATTTACAAAAAGCTACATATTGGTGATGGTGAAAACATCTCAATCACTGATAGAGAATAGGAGGTGCTCCCCCTCATGGACTTAATCGGTTATTGCGATAAAAAGGTTTATTGTGATAATTACAAAAGCCTGTGACCCTTAATGTCTTTTATCAAGATATATAGTTATGTTGATGACTGTTCAACTCCTAGTTTAAAGTTTTGTAATCCGTGGAGTAAAGTTATTTGCCAGGGCATAAATGAAGACAGCTTATTTTTTTCATTTAAAAATGAAATGTTAATCCTATTATTATATTGTGTGTGCAACAACAACAAAATGAGGAATGCATTTTAAAACCATATCATCTGTGTCTACGTCAACTCAAGAACATCAGAGTTGAATGATTCTAACAACCAAATGACCTGTAATGCAAGAAGATGGAGAGAAAACATGCATGCCTTCATTCCTAAGAGGTTTCATATGAGGAAGAGTGATATTTCAGTATCTGCAGGGCATGTATTTATGTTACCCACAGGCAAACAAGTGTCTAAGTTCAGACACGTGCGAATGAAAAAGGTATTTATTGCCTGAAATCTCATCTGAGCAGCAGGCTAAGCATACTAACAAAGGAGTGCGGTTCCAAGAATTCCCTAAAACATCTGTCGAACAAAGCCTGTGTACAGTCTGTGCGTGCTAGTGCAGGTCTTAATTTCAGGTTTGGTCATAATGCTGGGAGGTGGCTGCTGGAGCGAAGGGTACTATCTGTCATCTGTCTGCTGCTGATAATAGAGGTGGGAACTCAGCGGAGTGGGCCGCTTGGCAATAAAAGAGAAGAGATAACTCCTGGGATGCTTCACTCAAGCCCATCTGAAACCACAATTTTGTTTTGGGAAAATTTGCAGCCCTGTGCAGACTCCCAATGGGAGCCTGATAGTTGAGGAGTAGTCATGAAGTGCTTTGACGACAAATGATAAAAAAGATTTGTGACCTTCTTTGTGTCTTTTCTGTCTTATCTCCAATTATCAACAATACACCAAGCTGACATTGACCACCCAGCTGACATTGAAAGCGGTAATTTCAGTAGAAACATTTAAAATGCATGTAGTACTTCATTTTTATGATGATCTAGAATATGTGAGTATGACTCATCTGAGGCTGTGCGTGACTCAGTATAAGGGATGAATCAGAAAACGGCTTTTAAGTCAAGGCTGTGGTGTGTGTGTGGCATTATTTGACATCTAACGATGACAGATTCAGATATAAACGAAAGCCAAACATCACGTTGCTTGGGAACTTTTTTTCACCTATGAGCTTTGTTTAAAGGGCGTTTTTCTATTGTCAAATGCTATTTGTTTTTGTCAAGATGCCTTTTAACATCTGGTCAGTGATTGTCTTATTTGGCATATGAAATCAAGTATTTGAAAGAAAAAACATCGAGCAATATTCAAACAAAAGGAAAAAGATTTATGCTAAGTTACAAATAAAGATGCATTATACACACATAACATAAGGTTCTACATGTCTTTCCTCATGTGCATTTCACTCTCACCTTTGCTGTTATCATCCCACTCGGTCAGCTCCTCCTCATCCTGTTCTTCCACACCTTCTGGTAGCATCGCAGCCCCTCTCCTCCTCGCTCTGCCCCCCGCCTCCTCCTCACTGCTCTCTCTCTGAAGCATGAACTCTGACCTGCAGCGGAGGCACTGCAGGCGAACACAGCTGGGGCGGAGCTCGTCGTCACGCCGCTGGTTTTCCTCCGCCACATGTGTCAGTACGTCAGTCAGAGCCTAGTCAGCAAAAACGTATGTTTTTACATTGTAAACTGAGGACAACAACAAAACTGAGCAACCAGGGGCAGGTCGACCATTATCTGTGCAGAAAACAAGCTTGTCAGCTCAGAAACGTTGGCCAAAGGTGACATTTTCAACTGTTAACAGCTCATCTGATATGCAAGATTACACTTTTCCCTACTGATGTGATATTTTGGTCATGAAACAAAGTACTGTCTGACATTTGCAAAATGCACACTTGCATATACAAAACTTTGCAGCTGCAGATTTGACAGGATACATCATAGCTGGCAAATAATGTGCGAGTGTTTCTGTAAACGCTAGGACAATCGATCTTGTGCCATGTGCGGCTATGTTCATGGTGTTTGTTGGGGTTTTATACTTGTCACTTCAGCTATGCGCCTGTTTATATAACATCATTCATAAGTCATTGACAGCTCACCACAAATCTGCACAAAACATATCACATACTGGAATTGGTAATGGCTTTCTGTGTTAAAATGACATCTGGCACACAGTCGATGTTGCACAATGTTGGAAGACCAAGCTCATAACATAACAAGGTAGTAAAGATGGTACAGAGTGTGCTGCTGTTTGTTGACGTCAGATAGGACAAGAAAGGTAACAGAGTTTGAGTAGAGGGCAGCCTGCAAGCATGACCAGACTCGCACAGGACGTCCAAGAAGGGTGTTGTTCTCGTTTATGTGTAAATGACTCACTGGTTTGCCTTGTATGTCAAGCATCTCATGCATGTGGGGGCGTAGAAGAAAATCTACGGGTTTTTGGTCTAATTCTTTTGCAGGAGTGTGAACTTGTGTGTCATCTTACAACAATATTTCTTCCGGAAGGAATCAAATACTAGTGTACTAATAGTGTGTGTGTGTGTATGAATTTCAGTGTGTCTGTGTTATATTAACCTGCAGTGCCTGCTGTGGGTCATCATCAAGCAGGACGTAGCATCGCCTCCTTTTCTCCCTGCTGATGTAGTCGAACTGAAGCTCCACAGCTGGAAGCATCTCTTCTGCCTCCTGAGGAAAAGAAAGAAAACTTAAATTGACAACTTTTTACTTATGCCGTCATGCGCTTAGAGTTGAGCTATATGATTTAATAAATTACCAGCCACCAATCAGAATATCTGCTTTAAATTCTTCTTCTGGGATGCAAAGTTTAACATGCAACCTAAGCAATATAATGAGGAGGAAACTCGTTTTAGTTTCATTCATTCAAATAGTGATATTTAAACCCCAGAACCTCACAAGTCATTTCCTTCCCTCCCTCCCTCCCTCCCTCCCTCCCTTCCTCCTCTCACCCCTCGGGTCCAGGCAGCCTCTGTGGTCTCCACCCGAGCCAGGCTGCCCAGCTCCAGACGGCATCTCTCCTGGCCGCGCTGCATGTCCACCTCCAGCATCAGGCCCTGTTTGACGCGCAGGAACACCTCCCTCCTCCTCCTCCTCCGCTCCCCCTGGCCCTCACCATCTTCTTCATCCTTGTCAGATAAGACGCCCACAAGTAAGGGGTGACACAGATCCACTAACGAAAAAATAAAAGAGAGAAGAAGGGAGATCAGAAGAGGAGGAAAACCTTAAAAACCTTTTCACACTGATTATTTTCCTGAGAGTTGCATTGTTCTAATGAAAAAAAAAACACTGTATAAGTAAGT
This sequence comes from Lateolabrax maculatus, assembly GCA_031216445.1. NCBI lineage: Eukaryota > Metazoa > Chordata > Actinopteri > Acropomatiformes > Lateolabracidae > Lateolabrax > Lateolabrax maculatus. Next base: position 4,650,776 of record CM062215.1, on the reverse strand, counting down.
TTATTGGCTTTCATAGTGCAAATATGTTAATAATGTTTGTCTCCTTATGATGTCATTACACAGAATTTTGATGCTACTGATCTTTTTGACTTCCCTACCTCCCAGATCCTCCTCCTCCTCTTCTTCGTCCTTGACGCTCTCCCCTCTCGCTGACTTTTGGGACTCTGGACTTGGCCCGGGTGAGCTCACCACTCTCTGGCCGTCCACCATGCTGTCCTCCAAGGTGGACTCTGTGTACCGCGAGCTCTGACCGGGCCACTGTAGGGTAGACTCTGTTTCCAGGTCTGCGTCCGCGTCAAACGTCTCCGACCTGGGCTCAGATGAGAGCAGCGGTGGGGGGAGGACATCTGTGACTTCCAGGGAGGCTGGAGACGGCTGGCGCCCAGGGCTGGTGGATGGACGTGCGGCGGTGTTGAAGCCGTTGGGGAGGGGTTGACTGTTGGGAGTCGGCTGGTTGGTGCCGACAGCGGAGGTGATGGTAGAGGGGGAAGCGCCATCTAGATGATGTTGGTACCTCAGCCAATCCTCACCCAGCTGGTCTCTGAAGCTGGACATGCGCTCAATCTCCTGCTGGTGGGGAAGGACAATGTCTGGTGGAAAAATAACATTGTTATGTTTTAGATATTTATTTTTTAGTTTTGGTCAACAACATTACAAGCGACAAGAAGTTAAAACAAGTGAAATATAATAATAAAAGTCAGGGAGAAAAGGATGTGAATTTAGATATTTAGTATGGTAAATATAAACAAATATAGAAAACACTGGACAGACATGCTTTTAAAACTCACTCTGTGCAGAGGAGAGCAGTCTGGGCTCGTAATCTGTATCACTGGGCTCAGATATGCTGGCCCTTCGCACTCTGACCTTGGTCTGAAACAGAAGCGGTGTGAAAAAAAGAGGTCACAGCATTCAGTTTGTCAGGAATTACGAGCATATATCTCAGCAAATAGTTAGTTTAAATCCTTTTAAAATTTAAGTAAAGCCAAATGTCTTACAAAAGTATTTGGTTATTAAACAGGAAATATTTCACATCACAGAGAAAGACTACGTAACTATTTCAAAGACTCACCCTGGATTTCTTCCTCCGAATGTGCGAGACTCCAACTTCTCCAACTGACATGCTGTCACTAAGCTCCCCAGCACCACTGGATACTTCCTGGTTACTCCGTTCCGGTGGCATGGCAACTGTCGTCGAAGTCTGTACCTGGACGATCAGCTGGCCTGGTTTTGGCAGAACCTGCAGAAGAGAGGGGTCTAACATTAGACTTCTAATAACTCACAAAAAGAGAAAATACATACAATACATTTATTAACCCAGAAATATCTGCTTCAGGGTCAAATGCAGTATCCAAAGAACCCCACCAACTTTAAGACAGTTTGCTACAGTGGGATGATCAAATATTGATTGAGAAACTTACTGATAACTCAGATGAGGACAGCCGGGTACCATCAAGTTTGAGCTGGAAAAAAACAAAAAATAGAAACTTGGTTATGTGAAAAACACAGAAAACAGAAAACAAAAAAACATGACATGCCACATTTTTCTCAACCAATTATCCAGTAGTCACCACTTGGGCCTGTTGCGGATTTTCGACCAAATATGACAGAAGACCACAAGCCAGTACAAGTCTGTAGTGCAGCCAGTCATGTAGAAACACCTTGGAGTTCACATATGGTAGACCGTAAGCTGGTTTTGTGTGTGTCGAGCGGCTGCGCTCTCAGATAAATTAAGACATAAATATAGTGCCTTTGTTGATACAAAGCAGATGAGTCAACCGCTGCTATAACTGTAAAGTATATTTTAAGATCACAGCTTGCTTTGGACATGTAACCGCTTCCCACAAGTTTTTTCCTTTTATATTTTATGTGTTTAAGACCAGAACATAATGTGATGTCTGCTGTTAGGTGCTGTAAAGTGCTGTTATGCCATTTTTCCTGCTGCCCTGATGTCTAAAACAAATGTCCTGGCAGAACACTTTTTTAATGCTTCACTATTCTGCAAGTTTAAATATATATATATATGTCTAGCTAATTATTACTCACTCTAAGGTTTGCAGCCTTTGGGGAGAGATGTCGGACGGTGCAGTTGCGATGGGTCTTCTGGAAGTACAGCGGGTTGCCTTCCAGGTTCAGCTATAAGAAGATATATTACATTTTACAGTGCGCTGATCTCACATGCAGTATGAGAAGAAAGTACCTAAAGAAAATAAATGTGTCCAATAAAAGATGTACTGGATACTTTGTGGGTGTACGTGTTTCCTTACTGTGTTGAGGCAGTGCAGCAGGGAAAGAGGAGCCAGCTGGGAGTGCTCCAACAGGAGGTTGTAGGCCAGGTCTAAGTGCTGGAGTGCAGACAACTGCTCAACACCTGTTTAATTAAACAGTGGTAGGTATCTGTAAGTGATTTTATAGGTTTCAACTCTGTGAATGGATTGGCTGACTACTCAGATCTGACCAGTGACTGAATGTGTGTTTAAAGAACAAGATAAGAAACTCTGTGACTGCCTACATCATTCGACTTTACCGTTTATAGTCTCCAGTTCATTATTCCTGAGGTTGAGTGTGATTAGTTTGGCTCTGGCACTCAGGCCAAGCGTTGGCGCCCTCTGCAGGCAGTTGTAGCCCAGGTTCAAGTGCTCCAGTTCACTCAAGGGCTGAGAGAAAGCAATGAGGGAATAAGACATAGACAGAGGCAGAATGAGGGATTGTCACCAGCAGGAATAGAGGAAGATATATTTTTTTTTAAAAGTTGAATTATAATAAAAACAAACAGAAACCTTTAGAAATTCAGTACACTCCTGAATCTTATTATGGCTTAAATCTAAAGACTTCAGGACGTTCAGTAAACTCTGTGAAAGAAAGAGAAGAGAAGGTTGAAGTCAAGTGGAGATCACAACAGCTAATATGTCAGTAACGATGCCTCTGTGCGGGTGTTTGTCTCACTAGTGACTGGTCAAGGCAGACAATGGAGTTGTAGCTGAAGTTGAGGGTGTGCAGTTCCAGCCAAGGCAGTGCAGAGCTCAGGTCACCTCCACACAGGGACAGCAGCTCCTAAAAAACACAGACACGGATATATAACTTAGCCTTTGGGTCTCTTTTATAGGCAGAGATGCCACACATGCACTCAATGGTACTTGCTGACAGATGCACTGCACGAGGAGAGTACCTCCAGGGAGCTGAGGCTCTTTGAACACGTGAAGACCTCCAACTGGGAGTAAACCCCCCTGAGTCCCTCTAGACAGTGTGGAGGGATTCGCTTCAGCTGGGAAGGAAGTGAGACAAAAAGAAACGTATAGAATGAGGACATTTTGCGTGTTGGAAATTGAGGAAGAAGCAGGACGGAATAAAAGAGACTGAGGAAAGAATTGAGCAATGAATGTAGTCAGGGTTCATACTCTACCTCCAAACACTTCAGAGACTTGAATGGGAAGATTTTCACCACAGACTGAATTTTCACCCCTGGCGGGTTGATGAGCTGCAGAGGTACAAGTAAACAGATATGTAAGCAATTGTTTTTCCCCCATAGAATTAGATTAGAGACTTTTTATAGGGGGGAAAAAAGTAGTTCCTCGTTCACCTTGAGGGAAATGGTCTTCTGCAGGACGTCGAACAGGAACTGCAGCTGCAGCAGGGAAGCAGTGTCTGCAGGGTGGGAGGGCAGCGCGAGGAAGCCATGCTGCTGGCTCCTGGACAGCAGGTACTGTTCGAACAGCCTGGTGAGCTGCTGCAGGCTGGCCGCCTGCAGGGTCAGCGTGCTGCTGCCATCCAGCACCGAGTCTCCTGCGGGGGGGGGGGGGGGTTTTGGGAGAGACAAGTCATTTGGACCTTTAGGAATCTAACAGCGAACTAAGTGTTTGTCTAATGCACATCTGGTGGACACTTAGTGTTACTCAGACAAAGAAAGACACTTTACAACAAAAGGAAATGTGGACAGTCTCAATAACTGCCTGTGTGTTTTGGCTGCACTGTGCAAGGTGACATGCAGCCAAAACACACCTGACACGACCCCACCTTGTTGTCACTCAAACAGATCAAGTATTCAACTGCAGCCAGTGTCTGTAAATCCCATTTTTTTTTTTTTTGGTAACTTACCATCATTTCGGAGGAGCGTGGCCAAGCTCTGCACAAGGGACGACTGGCCACCGGGAGACACGGCCATCCTGAGGCGTTTCAAACAAGGAAAACTGAAACAGAGTCCGTTTTTCCAATTTCAAGCATGTGACATTTGTGCAACATTTTAGCGCGTCACTCTAGCATTAGCGTTGGACAGTGAAGTAGCTCCGCGATTTCCTGGTTAAAGTGGAAACGACGAACCTGCGCACAGACGGACGACAGACCGCTGACATGCAGCTTCACCTCCGGGGGTCGGTGCCTAAAACATGTCGGTGTCTGTGCCTGAGGAGAGACGACGTTTCAGCGGTAAACACAACTTGTTCGTGATGTTGACATTTTTTTTTTTTTTTGTCACATGACGTTTGGCCAGACCGACTACGGCGGCCGCGATAAGACAGAAAGGATCTCAGGCGAACTCGAAATAAGTCAATACAGGAAGAGATTACAGTTTTTTTTATCTTTAAGTTTTTATTGTTGCCTATAATTAGTGCTCCATTGTCCTCTGCTTAAAAGAGACAATTAGGATAAATTAGGTTACATTAAAATCATAAAAAGGCCTTTTATTTTAGAGTTTTCCCCTCATAACTCAACAAAACTGCTTGACAACTCTTGTTTCATGTTAGGAAATGTTTGGCTCTTATATTTATATGAAAATCAACCATATGCATCTTAAAATCACACGAAATTAGTACATTTCTGTGCAGTTTGTATGTTGTAAGGTGGTGTATTACTGCAAATGGCCACTGGGTGGCGCACTTTAGCAAGGATCCCAGATTTAACAACATATATATATATATACACACACACACACACAACATGCATGCAAATGAAAACGGCAAATTCAGTCCTCAGTACAACCAGCAAAGACACAGAGTCCATGCAACCATTCATACCTCAGAAAAGCAAGCAGCTGCACCATGCATGAGTGGTTAACACGATTGGATTTTATTATTTTTTGCAGCCCGAAGCAAACATAGTTTCGACCCTGTCACAGCATTTTGAATCTTGAACGTATGGACTCAACAGAGGCCTATACTAGACCTTTTGTGCTTCCTACCTTTAAAGACACAAGCATTAAGGCACAGGCTTTGTGGTGGCTGAGGTTTTAATAAATGCCAGCTGTCAAATTTACCAACCTGAGTCTCACACCACATCTGTCTGTTGGCAGATGTCGGGGCAAACCATATCCGAGTCATGGCACCAATAAAACACAGAGCTGCGTAGCTGGTTGGCCAAGGAGTGTGAGTGTTATTTATGCCTTGCATGGCTGCAGAGAGTGCACTGATTTCTGAATAAACCAGATTAAACCAAGTCTGATTTCAATTTGTGATGCACAAAAAAAAACTGTAAACAAGTTAATTTGTAAAACTTGTTATTTCATGGAGCTAAACTGCAGAAAGACAGTTGTGTGACCCGGTACGCCAATTAGATGGTGTTGCTTAGAAGGTATCAACTTTGTTACAGGAAAAAACAGTAATGTCAGTGAATAATGTAATGCTGACATCAGCATATAACCAGGCTGAGAGCTTTGACTGTAGACATTTACTCAACACATTAGGAGAGCGGTTTTCAGCAGGTCTTTATTTTGTTTCATTGGGGAACACGTCATGCTGTGGCTCCATAACAGATACTTCACAAAGATTTGCATGACCAAATAAAGCAAGAACTTTCCTAATTTGCACATGCATCACTTGTTGCTAGGCAGCAAACAAACACACTTGGGCACACACACACACACACACACACAAAATGCACGCACACGCATAAGCATTTTTCCGTTTGGGACTTGTGATGCGAACATTTCCATGTAAGGATTTATGTGCTGTAATTTGGTAAACATTTCCATTCAGTGAGATGTTGCACATTGCACCAGTTGGTTAACTGTGCATGCATGAAAACTAGTTTTGACAGTTTTTATACCCATGTGAACTCTTTTTCAGGCAGTGCTGCATTCGAATAAAAAAAATGTTTCACAACACAATTCATAACATTTTAGCGAAGGATAAAAAAACATAATCCAGCTGTTTAGTTGCTGTTAGTGTGACCTTTATAACTTCATTTTATACAGGCCCACTAATCAGATGATGAATTACTTTTCCAACCCCCTACTCACTGCCTCTACTTATCTAATCAGTACTCCAAGCAAAGGGAGCCTTAATTAGTATAATCAAAGCCAAACACTAATCAGTCCTCTCATTCATTACCAAAGTCTTAAAATGAACACAGAGATATCTTGAGGGACCTGTTTCAGCTGATAAGAACCTAATATAGAGCAAAAATCACAGTAACACTATACTTTATTTTGCTTGCTTTAAGAATATGCATTTTAGATTTAGAGACAGTTGTCGACTTTTTTACTTAAAGCCTTAAAACACCAGATAAAGTGAGTTTTCAGGACACTACAGGCTTTGTAACTTTCCTACTTTCAAACAGGCTGCTGCCATTGTTGCAGCCGCCTTCCAGGAGGCCTGCTGTGAGGCTTAGCAGCTCAAAATTAGGCTGGATGAAGTGCAGCGGTACAAACATTAATTGCCTAGTTAGTGGTTTGTGTCACCACTGGATCAATGAGGATTCAAATATTTGGCCCTTTCTGGCAGGTTATTTTGGACTGTGGCAGGATATCAAGACCTAAAGTGGAATTTATTAATGTTTCCAGTTGGATATTTGGGTGTTTATTGGTTAATTAGTGTCATTTACTGTTTACTCAACATTTGCTAATCAGCATCAGCCTATGTGACTGACAAACACATTAATGCTGTATATGAGTTGAACACTTTATCTTAACATCCCCTATTTAGTATTTATAAGCAGAATATGAACAACTATAGTTGTAAACAGACTTTTTTCTTTATTAATGTATTTCTCAACAACTATAATGCATGCTTGCTAACATAATTATAATCATATTTAAAGATGTTTTAAACAGTTTTAAACCAGCCTGTGAATTATGTGAGTAAATGTTTTGTAGATGCTTGTTCGTGTGTAATGTAATGTCATTAAATATAATTACAGCTATGTTATATTGTGTTATTAAGTATTCATTGACTGTTTAAACACAAGTTATGGCTCCTTCATAGGAGGAGTTATTGGAAAAATACATCAATTAACACAAAAACAGTCCTTATTTTGCCTATAACTACATTTTAGTGTGTTATAAAGCATTAATGATGTGTTTATATAGGTTACTGCTAATAAATGCTGAATAAGGGGATGAAATGAGACGTTCCGATATGGTTAATATACGGGGCAGTGTTTTGGGGACTCGCTGTACAGTAATTAAGAAGATGACCTCTCGCATACAAACCTCTCTCTGTATACTTGCTGAGGCACATGTACTGTATGTGCCCTCAGCCCATCAGTGATCCCACACCTTCCTCTATCAATGTGGAGTTTATACAGAGTTTGTGTTTGCTTAACAATTCCATTGGGGAGGAATTTAAGTAACTGACCTTGGTGGGGATTACTTTGCACACATGGGCAGATACTGCGGCCTGTTAGGCCTATTAGTTAGTGGCCATCCTGCTGCTTTTCCATCCATGGTTTCATAAAATGACATATGAGGTTCTATGTGCAAACAGCCCTCTGGGCATCCTCCTGACTCACACCCCTGAGATACAAGGCGGCTTCAAATGTGCCCTTTCTCCCTCCCCACGCCCCCACGGCGAGCTAGGATGCCGACCGTGAATAGGGCCAAATAGTATTAAATCAGGGGGCACCCACAAAACAAAATAATCTACATTTATATCTGCGGAGTAAGGTTACACATGTCACTTCTATTTCTGGGCCCTTGGATAAACAGGGATTAGTCTACCGCACTGGACAGGGTTAATAGGAGCTTGTTCGGTGGGCAAGCACGACACCTCAAGGCTTGGCCTCACCGATCGATAGGAAACACTGCCGTATACGTGCACAGTAGCATTACTGTACACAGGCATATAAGTTGGTAGCAGCTGGCGAGTTTTAATTGAGTGTCAATGGACATGTCTGCCACAGTGGGGAGGTCTTTCCATGTAAGGAATGCTCTGCACATAGTCCTTTTGTTTGTTTGTTTATTTATTTATGCATTCTGGGAGTTGGGGCAGACTGTGTTGATTGAAACAAACATGCCACATATGGTGATGCAGAGTCCTCCATTCAGGGAGCTGTGAGTTTTCTGCCCGGTTTTTGATACTGGAGCGCAAGTTCACGTCTGCTTTTCGCTTTCAGAAATTCTGTTTCGCAACCAGGAGAACAATTTGAATCAAAGAAGTTATTTCCCCCCTGATATCCGTGAAGAGGTCAGGGGTCAGGGTCGCCTAGAGGGGAAGTGTGGGATCAATGAACTGTCATCTTATGATGCTGATTAAGATGTCTGTGGTGGTGGTGTGGCGTCTTTCGATAAATACCTTGTCAAAAAAGTCTGAGAATCAAATCATTTCACCCTTTTTTTTTATGATATTACAAAAAGTTTTGCTCTTGCAGTGGCAGAAAGTGAAAAGACATTAACAGCCTACCTAGGTGCTTGTTTTTTTTCCCCCAGCACTTTAAATACATTCAATTTATCCAATCCACTTCAATTTTTAAAGACCATTATTCTCATTCTGGGCCAGTGTAATCCCATTTGAGGATAAAATGGGGGGGAAAGCTCTCCAGTAGCCTGTGTGAATTCCCTGCCTGTATTTCAGCAGATGTCAAAATATCCCATTTAAACTAAACACTTCTTCTCCCTCAGGATTTTCCCCAAATGAACGCACGAACATGTGGCCCCAAGAGCAAACCTGGGAATTTGTAGGACCCAGCAGACCTCCCAGCCCCCGGCTTCACCTGTTCGCATGCACATTTCTCCCCCCCCTCTTTTTTTTTTTTTCTCCTCTCCTCTCCTCTCCTCTCCCCCCCCACTTGGGATTGCCTCGCATCGCCCCGTGATAATGACCAAAAACCTCATGCCTACAACAATGCTGTCGTACGCGGGCTGCAGCTTGCTGATCCTCTCCGCGTCCCTCGCCGGCGCCTCCCTGGCCGAGATGGTGTTCCGCTGCCCGGGCTGCACCGCGGAGCGCCAGGCGCTGTGCCCAAAGCTCACCGAGGCTTGCGCGGAGATCGTGCGCGAACCGGGCTGCGGGTGCTGCCCCGTGTGCGCCCGGCAGGAGGGCGAGACGTGCGGCGTGTACACCCCGAGGTGCGCCACCGGTCTGCGGTGCTACCCGACGCCCGACTCGGAGCTTCCCCTGGAGCAACTGGTGCAGGGCCAGGGGCAGTGCCGGCGCAAAGTGGACGCCGAGGCGGCCACTTACAGCCAGGAGCACCGGGAGCAGACCAGCGGTCAGTCAGTTTACTGGAAACCTGTTTTTTTTTTTTCTTCTATCAATTTTTAATGACACTGTCTAGACTGCTGCGTGAGGGATAGTGTAGGAATATTGCATTGTCATGAAGGCTGAGCCCAAAATCTGTGTCAAATGGGGACTGTTACTCAATAATGAAGTTCCAGTGACCATTTTGCACTTTAGTGGATGATATATTATATACATGTGCTTATGATATTACATATAGTTTTGCTTGGATGTCTGCAGTGCATCCTTTTTCTACATGCATTGGATAATTCTTCGCCCCCTTTTAGACCTTTAAGGCCACCAGGATTTACCTACACACTTGAAATAATCTGGAAGTTCATACTACCAGTACTTTGTCATATATATCGTGTTGAATTAGTATATTGCTCGTGTCCTTTACTGTGCATCTGAGGTGTGCAGTGTCTCAACTTCTGCTGCAGTAATGACCCATATTAATGCTCGTTGCATAAGGTTTTCTGACACTCATGTTAAAGTCTGTGTTGCACGGACCTGTTTTAAGTGTTGTGGATCGTCCCGGTGTGCATGGGGAGAGAGAAACAAAAGGAACAGTCACTCTGCCCAAGTTAACCTCAACTATGCTCCAAACAGCTGGCCCCTCCAGCCTTTCCCAATACCCCCCTCCAAAAGAAAAAAAAAAAAATATATAAAAAATCTGCCTTTAAAACACTGTAGCAGAGAACAAGGTAGTGGCCTGCAAAATTCCCAGAAGCTGTACTCGGTGGGATGGACACGGAAAACATCATAGTACTGTACTGATGTTGACATTTCCACAGGGGAGTGGAGAGGTAGAAACAGAGAGAGACAGCAGGAGGAATGCTGCATTGATTGGAAAAGTGGACTTTAGGCTTTGACCAGGAGTAACTGTAGACCGGGGTTGACAGTGACTACATTAACCGGGTTGTCCACCTGGAAAACGAGCAGGACGTAGGCGCGGGAGGATCACAATGAAGCGCCGTGCGGCCTGGAGCCAGCAGGGCTCATGTGGTTTGTGTTTAAACAGGGACAGGTCACAGTGAAGAAGAAAAGTAAACAGCCTCATTAATCGGCTGATTTTCGAGCTGCAAACACACACACACAGTCAATGAGTGTCCAGTGGAGCCTGCCGGGGTGTGATTTCTACTCATTTCCAAATCCGTGCTTTGTCAGAGTTTACCTCCAGACTGACACGTGTTTATTTTGGCACCGAGCTCCTGGAACGTAGAGAAACTACCGGAGACGGCGTTCAGAGTTACCCTGTTCTCGGCAAGGTCTCTCTAGCGCGCCGACAAAAAGGTCAGAAAAGCTTCACGACGCGCTTGTGATCCAACAGTCAGCCATCACGGTGACTTCACTCCACATTTATGTAACCTTACGCAGCAAATTTCTGCGGCGCTCTTCAAACAATAACAGTCAAGTAATAAAAAAGGCAGAAATTGCAGAGTTACATAAGAGCAAAACAAGAGAACAAAATACATGAACACATCATGTAAAGGCTTGATTGCAAGAAGGCAATTTGTTAGATGTCAGATTTTCTTTTCTCCTCAGGTTTGGGTCAGGCTGTGCTTCATCCTGCAGGTTGGAAAGGTCTGAGATTTGGTTAGACGTGTCCAAAAAGCAGCGAGGGCTTAGAAACTGGCTCTAAAGGCTGAATGCGGTGTTGTTCTGGGTTAAAGCCCTTCTGCGGCAGATGGAAGAGTGATTTCTGACAAAGACAGAGGTAGAGAGTGTTACACTGAGTGGTCTAAGGGAAGTGTGCAGCATTTTCATGGTCAAAAGATGAAAGAGAACTATTTTCTTGACAAGGGGGAGCGAGGCTGAACAGGCCACCAGGCTCTTCTTGGGTACAAACTGAAATTTAATTCAAACACCTAAGCAGAACTGCAGCCGCACCACCGTGTCAGCTTTAAAATAAGTGAATGGGCTGCCCATTCTGCTCTATTTATGCCTTTCGATTTTTCTAATGTAACTTAATAAACTTACTGGTGGTGTGACAGATGCTTACTGTCAGTCTCCTGCTTTTCATTTGGCCCAGTTTGAGACTACACAGACTTGATTTCCTGTCATAAATTCTTCTCAGATACACAGCGAAAAGAGGAAGTAATGAAATCCCCGATAGAAATCAGCTCGCAGGGACTGTTGGAAGATTGAGCGCAAACTTTTAATGTTCTGGCTACTATCCACCACATCTCCTTTGTTCCAAGAATTAATCTCTAAATTACAGAAAAAAAAGGCTTATTATAATACAATAATGAAATGGTTGTATTTAGTTTAGCAGGGGGGAGCAGTTACTCTTAAGCTGATTTGACACCATGGGCAAAGAATCAAAGGATGAAATATTGCAGCTGCTTTATTTGGATGTTTATAAGCCTCAACATCCTGGCGCCCTGTTTTTCTTGCTTATTTTATTCCAATCTTTGGACACAATACAGTGTAAATGTCACGATTGGTACACGAGGTAAGGACCCAGACTGGTAGGTTGAAATGTCCAGAGATATTTATTAAACTTACAAAAACCAAGGCAGGCAGGCACACTCAGGGAAAAGTCAGGACCAGAAACCGACGAGGGCTGATATAAGCAGAGGAACTGATGCGAAGACAGGTGAGGCTAATAAAGAACAGGTGAAGACCATCAGAAAGGTGGGAAAGCACAAAGGCAGGAAGTGAATGAACAGAAACGAGGAGAATACTTCAAAATAAAACAGGAAACTAGGAATGAATAACAAGACCACAAATAGAAACAGAACACGGCAAACCTAGTCCATAACACGTCCATAGCAGAAACAAGAGGGGGGAACAAAGGCAGGTCATGACAGTCAAAGGATTTCAACATTTAAAATCACTATCAGTTGATTTATAGTCTCCATAAGCCAGAATGAAACATCAAAACAAATCAGTACCACTAAGAATTCAAAAAACTTGAGTTCCTGATTATCAACTTAACATTTAACCCTCTAACAAAGGCCGTGGCTTGTTAGAGGTGACGTTCATAGAGGTTTTACAGCACGTGAGGCATTTATCTGACGGTCTTATCGATCGCAACGTGCAGTGACAGCAGCACAATCTGGTGGCAAAGAGGTCAAAGGTCAGACACAAAATCCTTTTGACCCTAGAACAATCATGGAAGAGAGAAGAGCCTCGGAAAGTGAGAGAGGGGAAACAAAGTCAGTCAGGGGAGGGAAACGTAGGAGAGTGAATTGGAGACTACAAACGTGGATTTAATTTTTTGTTATTTGCATTCATGACGTAACATTACATATGAAAAAATAACAATATTGCAGTTACTTTCTCATTTAAGTACCTAGAAAAAGACCTAAACACTCCCAGTATAAAACACACAGTAATACCAAATACAGTATGAAAGAAAACTCTAAACTAAAGCCTGCAGTGATGCTCTTAAAAAAGTGGAGTTAGGTTTTTGTTTGTTTTTAATGGAACTGATTGGATGAAATGTACTGGCACTGCACAGTCTTATTTTCTTCTCTGCTCTAGACCACAGGCGATTTTTGTTCACTGTTTTAAATTATCGAAGTACCTAATTACAGCGTATTAGTAATTCAGTATGTAAGAAACAAATATTGCTTCATAAATCTCTTAGAAATGAACTCCCCAGAGTGTATAGAGCAATTTCAATGCAGTAATGTCCTGTTTAGCTCAGCAGGATGTTTATTAGTCTTGGGACACACTGGAAATTCACTTATAATGGACTCGCATTTAAATTTGCTATATCAAAAGTAAGGTGAAAATACAAGGAAATGGACGTTTTTTATAAGTTTTAGTTAATAGTGCATGCACACTTATTTTCATTATCAATGAATTGTTTCGTCTATAAAAAAGTCACAAAATAGTAAAAATAATGCAAAGACATTCTGTTTACAACCATATATGACATAGAAAATAATCAAATTCACACATCTGAGACAGAGGAACCAGCCAATGTGTGGCATTTTTGCTTGAAAGATTATAACAACTTAATATAATACTCAATTATAATAAACAGTTGCCATTGATTTTCTGTCCATCGACTAATTGATGAATTCTATTCTGTGCAGTATTTGAAAGATCTCTGTATGCAGTAACTTGAAGGCTACATTGCCGATGATGTGGTCTTAAACATCTACATTTTAGAAACATGTTACAGAGGGGTACGTTATTGTGACACTCAGTAATTCAGCCAGTAGCCTGTGATGTCGGTGGTGCCCCGAGGCGGCTTGAAATCTAGCATGGGACCACGCAGGCATGTGGATCCCCCAGTGTCAGCCGAACATCCGAATTAAAAGCTGAACTGAAATTGCACTTGGTTAACTTGAATAAGACCGAAAACCAAATCCTGTGCTCTCGGATTTTCCCCCCTTGTGCCTTTAGCATCTCTGATCTGTGTCTTTGTGTGTGCTGCACGAGTGATTGGCTGCATGTGTTACACTGCAGGCGACTACACTGAGAATCTTAGAAAATAAATACGCTTTTATTCATATAACCTGAAAAGAAAAATTGCATTTGCTGTGCTACTACCTGAAGTGAAGTTTTGACTCACTCCTGTGCTCATTTCTTGTGTTTTTGTAAACATGCAACTTAATATCTACAAGTTTAGAGTATAGAGTATCCTGGGATGGATTCAGTAAGATGGAAATGTGATGGTGATGAGCCAGAGATGACTGTCAGCCCTTTGAGACCATGAAGAATAATAAAAGGTCTTAAATTTCAATGCGAAATCACCAAGACTCCTCTGTGATGTGGTGAAAAATAGGATGAAATGAGATACTCCTTAGAAGAAATGTAGTGTTCCGTAAACAAGGGTCAGACATGAACCCAAGCTCTGATTCAAATTGGTAATTACTAAGATTTCAAGATAATATAATATAGATACAATCTCAGAAAGTATATTTTTATTTCAGTTTCAGACTTTTACTAATAACCAAAATGATTCCATGTTTCATTAGTTTTGAGTCAAAGCTGAAATGTCTCCCTATTCCAAACACCCACAGCTTTCCCCCTACCCTCTCTGTTTATGCACAGTATCACTTGATATTCTGTTCCCACAGAAACCTGGACCCAAATAAAGGCTCTTTTTAATCAGATTGGACGGACGTTTAGTTGTTTTGACTGGGATCACACCATATATGACCTCGAGAGGGAACAAGTTGATTAACAAAGCTTGAATGTCACATGAATTATAAAAAAGGTGATGCGAGTGCCCATTCTTTATTATGAGAAACTGTTAATTGGTTATTAATCCTCAAAACAACCTTTGTTTCGGCGTTGATTTAACATAAACCCGTCAGGTCTTGCTGTTATAAAAGTCGTTATGGAGAGGACAAATGAGGTGGGAAGAAAAGTGGAAAAGTCCTGTGCCATCTGGTCGCTGGAATAACAAGGGGCATTCCTGTGTACCTGTGGGGGCATTCAGACGGGGCCCGCAGGACTGAAATAGCTCAGAGATAATCCCCCCACCCCAGGCATCTCCAAAAACAGGGGCATTTGTGCCATCTCCCCCCTGGGCGTCAACTTCACGTGTACCCGTGCCAAGAATCTCCTCGTGCCTATTGAGATCCAGAATAACTTCCCACCCTCCTTTTTGGTCAAGGGTGATTTAAGACAATACAAACACTGTCTGAAATGCTACTGACACTGGAGGGGAAGGGGACCTAAGGCGTTGCTGGGGAGAGGGGGCCGTTTCTGAACTTGTAATAGTTTTACATGGCGAGATAAATAAATATCTCTCGGCGTATGTCAAATGTAGATAAAAGCAAGCACGGTGGTGTGGCTTCATAGACAAGCCACGAGTTACACGCATGAATTTTCACACTGTTTTTACACCTGAGCTGACTAGTGAATCGGCACGTTGCCCACTGCCCATCCAGTCAGAGAGAGTCAGATTCTTATTATCAGACCTTGTAAAACATCCCTGTTGAAAATATTCCTACACAATTTTTATTACACATACACAAAAAATACATTTTTCTACAGCTACAAAAACTTTGTACACATTTGCAAATTATATCTGGGTGCCCAAAACATTTTCACACATGCACAAAATATTTTTACAGCTACAAAACTTGTAATGTAAGTTTATGAAAAACTTTTCTTCACAAACAAACAAATTCACACATGCATGCACATTTTTTCACATGCACGCAAATTAAAAAAAAATATATATAAAAATAAAAATACACACACTGGCTTAAGCCAATTGACATCGATTGATTTAAATTAAACTGTGGCTGTAACCCTAGAGTTTTCGCGCTCTCTGTCCACTCACATCCCTCACACCCCACGGCGGTTGAGAATGATTGTCAGTGGTAAGAGTTCAATGTGTCCCAGCTTGCCTCGGTTCGTATCCTAGTTCAGGTCCCGTACAATCGGCCCGGAGTTCACCCAGCGGTGCCGGTAGTCAGCGAGATGCCTGTCCTTGGATGCCGCGGTGTGTAGGTACGTGCCAGAGCCTGTCCAACGCCTGCTTTTAGATGACTGTTGCGGGCCAGAAAGCCTGGAAGGTAAACATATCTGCACTCTGCTGAGTTTGTGTTTCTAGGAAAACAGTCCCACCAGGCCTTGTAATGGATGATGGACTGCGGCTACTCTTCGTAGTGCCTTTCACCAACTTCTTAAGTGGCACGTGACCTATTTCACACCTCAGAGCTGCGTTAAAAGCCATATTGAAAGATAAAATGTACTTTTTTACGGATTTCCACATTCCGACATTTAAAGGGATGGTTCAGTTTTGGGTGAATGTTGTTCCTACTTACCCAGAGTCAACTGGGTGCTTTCCTTATGTTTTTATGTGCAGTTTGAATAGCTTGTGCACAAGTAAAATGACCGGTGATCTTAGTTTAGCTCAGCTATGTTACGGGATGTCTATGCAGTCAATAGCAGCTGAATTTAAGATACAGTACAAACTCATTAAAACTGTTCATCTTCTGTAAAGATATAAACAAAAATAAATTACATATCATCATTTATATATTCATAAACTTTTTATTTCACTTTTATCTAGGGAAAAAAAATAATACATTTTCCATTCCTATTCCTAAAGAAAGGTTGTTCCAACTATAACGTAAACTAAAAAGTAACGGTATTACCACACTGTATATGCATCAACAGCCATTGATTTTCATTTATATTTCAAATACAGTGAGTTGTGCAGCACTCCACCTGAAACAAAACAAGTAGTTATTTTTAAAGTCTGAATGAGAGTCAGTGACACAATAATTTGTGTTTTACATTTCATTGAAGCTGCAAATGTTTGTAACACTATTTATAGTTTCTTTAAAAGACTTTATATAATTGACAATTATCAATTCCTCTCTATCAAACTACATAAAACTACGGGACCCATTAAATTAAAGGGTCACCCAAACGCTCAATGTGCAGTGAAAGTATGTGAGGTTGATTTTTCTACTTTTCAGAGAAGCTCCTTCTCCTATTGACGTCCACTAACTTTGGCAAACTAATCTAACAACTCAACATCTCTTCAAACTGCATGGCGAGGCATAAGCAAGGCATCACATCCATGAGTTAGTCTCACATTAAAGCAAGTAGTGTGCTCGGATCTTTCCGATTTCAACCTTTTATATACCCCACGACCCAGCCAAGTCTGCCATTTGCTCAGTTGACCAGAATCAGGACAATCAGACATGACACTTCTGGCCTACGTGCCATCTGGGAATTCGACATGGATCAGATATAGAAAGGAAGCCTCTCGGGCCATTGTGTGAGGATTAACTCAAGCAGTAGACTGGACAGTAGGCCTGCTGCTCTGTTGATACTGCTGATCCCAAGCCCACCGCTGTGGAACGGCTTGGACTGCAGAGGCCTAGTGCCCCCTAAAAGTGGGGTCCTGACCCTCTGTGTTTGTGTGTGTGTGTGTGTGTGTGTGTGTGTGTACATTCGAGTGGGAGATCGCTGTTTGCGCTGCTTATAAATTGTGTGTTCGTGTGCGCGTCCCGACCGTGTGTTTGAGTGAACATCTCAGGTTTCCTCAGAAGAGAGGGGGTGATGGTGTTGCACTTGGATACTGTGGGGATTATGTAAGACAGCAAAACAAAAGGCACCCCAGCTGCCAATATTCCTGAGTGTGTCGTCTGTTTATCTGCGCCACTTGCGCGCGCGTACACACATGCGAGCACACACCTGATTTCAGTTGACTTTTGCCCCTTTTTACAAAGAAACTCAGTCTTCAAAGAAAAGCCAGAGAGAGCACGGTGGAGCGTCATAGGGGGAACTGAAGACCAACAACACCATCTATCTGATGGCAAAAGGCGCCAGCACCTTGTTATTGCTTCGGTTGGAATTTCCTTTCTCCCGTTCTCTCTTAGGCCTTTTGTAATCATATTCTACAACCGGATGTCAAATTTACCTCTTGCAGAGCGCAGAGAATGCTTCTCCAGTCCACCACCGCCAGTAACACACACTCGCTTTCTTTCTATGTCCTCCAAACGCCTTTCCACAAGTCTGCACGTTACAGCTTGGACCTTGCATAACTGTGATCCACTTACTGGCCCGACTATTTGACCTTCTCTACTGTCTGTGCTTATTTCCCTTCTTTCCTTCGGGTGTCAAGTGAAGTCCCGCGTGGGTGAAGTACATGCCTTCCTGCAAAAAAATTTGTGAAAGTCTTCTGGCATGTAGATTCACTATTTGAAATATTATTCTGACCACCTCAACTGAGCTGAGGTGTGATCATGTTGCTTTGTGGGGAATTTGCATCATGTAGCTTTTTTTTTTTCGTTTAAAATCAGCTGGGTTGGAATGACGCTCCTTTTCCACTCCCTCCCCGTCAACCCTCAACCCCTAAGTATGCTCTGTTGTCAGAAACAACATGTTGGGTTGGACCTGATGGCCTCTCACATTGTTTGCTCCATCTGTTTGAAGAGGGGTTTTTTTTTAGGTTGATGTTTAACAAGACTCCAAGGAGAGAGGAGACGGTCAAACTCAATGAAAACCCCCTGGAGGAATCACTGGATGGCCACAGGGACTCTGCTATTTGACATAGTTTCAGTACAGTACATGCAATGCATTTGTTATTTATTAAAGACAGTGGGAATTTTGCCACATGATTAAATATGAGTTCCTTGAAGTTATTCCCATAGATTTACATCCATGGACAACTAACTTTCTTTTTAGTGTTGTACAGGGATGATATTTGTCCTTCAGTCAGGTGGCATTCAAGACACTGAGCTGCTCAGTTGTGTCATTCAGGTCTGAACCACTGTTGGCTTTGTCAAATTTGATCTATGCAGTGGTTTTAAAAAAAGGTCCTATATGTAACTTCTTGCATCGTAAATTTATGTTATTCATTATACCGGTGGACGTTCAGTGAACTGCAATCTGAGCATCGGACAAAGATTGGCCAAAACGTATTGCTGAAACACAAATTACTTGCTTGGATCTAAGGCTGCTCCTGGCTAATGTCCAGACACGGGAAGGTGGAGTGGACAGAATGTGACTCAGGCTGCCCAAGCAACGGGAAATTAGAGACTGTTGTTGCCCACATCTTTACAGAGACCTGCCTCGATCTCCATCCCAACACCCCGAACCAATCTATTGCTCTCGACGGGCGGACTGTGGTGTTCCGACTCCGAGCCGACAGAGCACAAGACTCCGGCAAGACGAGGAGGGGCGGACTCTGTGTTTACATCAATGATGCCTGGTGCTCAAACGCAGTCAAAATTGATGGACAATGTTTCCCAGATATTGAACTTTTAATGTGAAGATGAAGACATATTATCACATGTATAGGCGATACGTATATAAATAACTGTAAATACAGTTTTTTTTTGTATTTGACGCTGTTCTGTTATGTTCTATATGGATTACCTGCATGTTCTATGTGTGTGTAGCATGAAGGGACTACAACTTTCATTTTGTTGTGCAACCCTGTGTTGTAAAATGACAAATAAACGAACCTTGAACCTTGAAGCAGGCACGTGACATACACGAGACTGAATGTGATTGACTGGCATCGTGTTGATAGATGAGGTAAGTGAAGTTACACTGTTATAGTTTGACTAACATAACATGGTTGGTGCCTTTGACGTTTGTTGACATTTTCACAGACCCAAAGTTCATTTCACATTTCTCTCTTTTGGCCTAAAAAAAAAACTGATTTCCTGCGACGATTATGATGCACCAGGTGATTAGAGGTGTTACTTGCAGTAGGAGTTAGATGCATTGATACCCAATAACACTGAATATATTTTTGACCTGTGGAAACCTCAAATATAGGCTGAATTCATCCCGTCTTCCAAATACAAATTTTAGAAAAGTGTGAAACTTTCAGTGTCTGATGATTTTGTTCATTTATCACCACTTTTAACATCTGCTCATGAAATTAAATCACACTAGTAAGGAAAAAAGCAACCATGGAAACCTGACTGTGACTAAAGTTCAGCAGTGGCCAACTATTCTCAGCCCACAAGCTTGTTAACGGAGCTGCATGTGGTTGCTTCGCTCCATGAGGAAAAAAAAGGATTGTCGTGACTCATTGATTGTGCTGATGCATTTCAGGGCACTTTAAAAGTGATTTAGACACTTCAGAGCTCATTCCCCTCCCCAACATTATCATTAGAGAAATGTCAATTGTGACAATGTGGAAAGTTGTTGCAAACATAAGAAATATACTCAACAAAATGTGAGGAAAGTCAGCAATGAGAGCAAAGCGTGGACGTGTGGAGGCTTTGAATTGAGAAAAATGAAAAGAAAAAAAATGATTGACAAAGAATCAAAGAAAAAGAAAAAAAGATTGACAGCCAGCTGAAGGAAAAGTTGAGCTCACGGGTAGCTTTTATATCCTGGAGGGTGCAGATGAGCTGGATCAGCTGTTGACCTTCTCCAAGCTGGCCATTGGCCACCTGCATTGAATTAGGGTCGATCACCGGACACAGTGGGAGGGACGTTGGAAAATCCAGAAAATCATGTTTTATACTTCCCTCCTATCCAAACTCTCTCAGGTTCACAACTCCTCAAGTTACCTTTTCCCCAACAAAAATAAATAAGTAAGTAAATAAAATGGAAAAAGTTGATTAAATTACATAAGAACACACACAAACACCAAAAAATACATTAAATACAACTTGTTGTTTTCATCAAAAACAATGTGGCTTCTAGAGGTATCAAACAAAGACAGATGGGAAAAGAAATCTGTTTGTTAGGACATGAAGAATCTTGCATTTCTCTCCAGTCTATCGAAAAGGTGAACGTTTTCACTTTATTATCCTCAAACTGAGAGTGTAGAAGTCAGCCAACACCTCTGCCATTTCCAAAAACCTTTTTAGCAGAGCAGACCACTGACTTTGTCTCTCTGACAAATGATCTGTGCAATTGGAAGCTTATTTCACCCCACTTCCAGCCTGTAAAAAACCCAATCCATTACCAGAATGACAGCAGGAGGGCAACAGAGCGGCTTAGTGCAGAGAGAGACAGTCCTGAAAAGTCACAGGTTAAATGCTTTTAGCAGCCCATGTGTCCATCAAAGTGTCCTGGAGCAAGACACAGAAGTCTTTCCTGCCAAATTTATTTCCTATTCTGCAATGCATTCTTGTTGGCAACACCTTTTTGACATGTTACTTTGTTTTTTTGACAATCACATTTATTGATATAGTAGAAACTTGGGATGCTTACGCTTTGATTTTACGGATTTTGTGTCTGCAGGTGAGGCCGTGGAGCCGCTGCCTGAGCAGGGTGTGAGCGAGGTCCCGGCCATCCGGAAGCCCAGTAAGGAGACCACCTGGCTGGGACCTAAAGAGAGCGCTGTGCGCCAGCACCGACAGGAGATGAAGACCAAGATGAAGACCAACAAGGTGGAAGAGGTGAAACCTGCACGGCCCAAGCAGGTGAGGCGCAGCAGGGTGTCTGTTCTATAGGAGAGCTCTGGAAATAGATCTTGAAATATCGGGCAAAGTCCTTTAAATAATTCAATTCAAGCCCTGGAATCAACCAAATTTTTGTTATCTTTTGCTTCTAATTTGAAAATATGTGTCACTTTCTCCATTAAGAGGATTTTTTCAACAATTCATTCCCCGTAATTGTTTCTTAGTTGCTATTTCAAGTCTTTAACAAGAGAAATTACAGAGATATAAAGAACCATACATCTTATAGAGACCGTATATTTATATTTAGTAGTTGTTTTAGCACTTGACTATTTACAAAGAAATATGTGAGTGATTTAGATATAGAAAGTTGCAATATTAGTATCATCATCGATACAATCTACTATATGGGGTTACTGTAAGACTGCGGAGGAAAAGGAGTGCAGTGCCGCCTCCCTCTGGTACAGCAGCTGTTGATGTTTGGAAGCGGCACTGAAAAGTTGCCATTAAAACAAAAGGCTTTTTTTTTTTTCTTTCCGCTCAACACTGCCACCAACCGCTGCCCTTTAATCAAAAGGCACATATTTACTGACCTTAAATACACCTGACCCGCTCTGTAAGCCAGAGCTGCGACTTACAGGTGAACCCCGGGCATTTCTGACTGGCTTTGTGGTATTTTCCATCCACCATAAAAATCATTTAAAGGTTATTGCTCCACCAGAAACGTATAACTGTCTCAACAAGACATTTGGCTCGGGCAAATTGTGAGGTAAATCTGAGGTCGCTGGCAAGAGTTATTGTTCATTACTGGCAACAAAAAACATGATTAATTTGCTCATTACAGAAAGCCCTTTAGCTTTATTGTGTGTGTGTCTTTGTGAATCTGTGTCTAAGTGCCTTTTTATATGAGATTTTATGTGGCCAGTCAAAAATGTGCCGATTGCCTTGCAAACACAACTTGGTGTTTATGTACCTAGTAGTTCTTAGGTAAAAGCTTTCTGTTGTGTGCATGGACTACAATGGATTTTAGAAATTAGATTTCTGTTTTTTTTTAAATATAAAAGGAAAAACAGCTATATGAAGCTAAATTTATAATTTTTTAAACATAAAAACAAATTGGAAAAAAATCATTTCTATGCATAAAAGTTAGAATAAATGGAATAACAGGACATATTTTCACCATCTGTCACAGACATCTGATGACTTCAACACACTCAAAAGCAGTTATCCGGGGCCTGTGTACATTACCCGTTGTTGTTGTTTGTGGTCTTTTCAAGACTCAGTGTCAGCAAGAGCTCGACCAGATCCTGGAGAGGATATCCAAGATGCCCTTCAGAGATAACCGAGGTCCCCTGGAAGACCTGTACGCGCTGCACATCCCCAACTGTGACAAGAGGGGGCAGTATAACCTCAAACAGGTGACTCCAGGCATTTTGGGAAAGCTGGTGGTAGGCACCTGATCATATACAAGTATTTAGAGGAGAAAAGGTGGGTAATGCATCATAACCACCAATTTAAACCAAATTTTTGGTGTTTTCACAACAAAAAAACCTTGAATCATATGTTTATCCCTACAAATACTATATACTCTGACATTTGTCAGGCTAAAGTGAATTTATGCCATTTTATCTTCTACTACATCCTTAACAATGATGGCAAAATCATGTTAAAACCTTTTGATAAAGGATCTTATTTCAAAGATTTTGTTTGAATACTTGCTTTTAAAACATGCGTGCTTAAGGTTGTCACAATGATCTAAGATTACGTTAAAAAACACGCCGAAATAAACTACAACACAGCGCTTTGTGTTTCAGTGCAAGATGTCTCTCCACGGTCAGAGGGGAGAGTGCTGGTGCGTCAACCCTCACACCGGCCGACCAATCCCGTCAGCCCCCACCGTGAGGGGCGACCCCAACTGCAGCCAGTACCTCAGAGAGCTGGAGCTGGAGCTCCCTGACATGGCCCAGATATAGTGTGGCTTGAAGAAAAAAAAAAAAACTGTAAAGTACTTGGGAACAAAGAACATCTGAGTAAGCTATATATTATCTTTCTGTGTGTATGTGTCTTTAGTTCATTTGATGACAGTGACATTTGAAGTCTTAACCACCAAAAAGGATTAATGATAGAATCCAGCTTGCTGCGTAGGGTGTAACTGTAGATTATTTTTAGGAGGAGTAAGGATAAGACTCCTTTTTTTCCCTCATAGATATTAAGTAGATATCCGCTGGAGTGTCGGTGACTTTGCTTTACTAATTGTGACTTTGCTCGGATTTGCTCTATTATCAGTGTTTTGTACTGTATGTGTTGAAAAATGAAAAGCCTTCAACATATTTGGTGTTTCTAGGTGTATTTTCGTGTCTTAGCTTGCAGAATACTGTTACGCCTCATTAACAGATAATGCCATTAAAATGATGATAAATTCAATTTGTGCCTGCCTGTGTTTTATATTGTAGACACATTTTGAATTTGGGGTTTCAGCTATAAATGAACTACACCACGGCTGCATGACCTCAACGTCAACGTCACCACAACTAAGTTTCCAACTTGATTTCACATGCTTACCTCTTCTACAAAAATTGATACATCTTCAATTTGGAAAGTTTGAGTAAGAATAGTTTTCAAGAGTGCAACCAGAGGGGGCGAGTTTCATACAAAGTCTGACAGGAGCGCCAATTGGCATTTTCCTAAACAGCCAAGATGGCCTCCGCTGATGTGGAACATTCTGTTGAATCTGCTATTGAATCAGTATTAAAGTGTAACTGCACCCTCAAATTCTGCATTGATAACGCCTCCTGGAAAGAGGAGAGGTTTGGGCATTAGTCTGGCAATGCCAGGTTACAGTTTATCCTGAGGGGGGCATGAATGTGTGGACCAACCTCATGGTGTCACTGGAAGAAAAATCAGTAGGATACATCATCTGGGGACCATGAGTGTCTGCACTCAATGTAATGGCAATCCATTTTTTACACACAAGATATTTCAGTCTGGACCAAAATGGTGGACTGACCAACCGACATCGCAAATAAAATAAAAGTACCTGACTTTCCCTTCACATTTTTTTTTATGATTACTGTAAGCCAAAGTGAGTCACATTTTGTGCAAAATGAGTCACACTTTGTGCAAATGAGTCACATTTTGCTGTGCTGCCCTCTGTGCGTTGAATCTTTCAGAACCTGCCCCACTTTTGGTCCCCACTGAGTACATGTAATGTCACAGTAGGCAGTTTTGCCTTTAACAGCAGATGGAAACAACCCGCATTAAGAACCACGAGTACCTTCAAGGTCATCGAGATAGCAGCCGCAAAGAACACAAGCACTGACTCAACAATTTACCATCTTTCACACATGTAAGACAAAAGTGCAGATATGCATTTTTGTGAGTACATGAACTTTATTTAAATAGTGATTTGTAATTACAAAAAAACGAGTACATCAATTACACGCCTGATAAATATTTCACCATAATGTTCACATTAATCTTTTTCTTAACTGAGATTCTGAAATGAAAGTGTCACTGTGTTGTGTTTAC
The DNA here is from genome assembly GCA_031216445.1 of Lateolabrax maculatus. Lineage (NCBI taxonomy): Eukaryota > Metazoa > Chordata > Actinopteri > Acropomatiformes > Lateolabracidae > Lateolabrax > Lateolabrax maculatus. The sequence goes on along the minus strand of CM062215.1, from coordinate 4,626,022 downwards.
ATGTGTGCTAGAATCAACAGCATGAGAGAGGTGATACATTGGGAAGAAAATTGGCTGATGAGCCCCTGTCAATGCTCTCCTAATATCACAATATAGCGATTAGGCATTAGGAATGTCTGAGATTATAAGAGTCATTAATTGAACACGATTATAACAACAAAAAAAGGGTCTTATGCAACTTTTGAACAAAAATGTTGTCCTCTGCCATTGTACGTCAGCAACGCTTGACTGGGAGATCTCGATAATCTTTGCCAGCAACCGACTGAAAAACCAACATCAAACAAAAAAAATCTTTCAGCCCCCATCCACACTTAAAATTGTTTTCCTCTTTTGTGCTGGAGTGCCCTAATTCAACAACACAATGGGTCCACATGCAAATCAAAATTCAAAGTGGCGTGGGGCAGAAGGCACTTGAATTTCCATACAAACTCAGCGACCTTGCTCTTTGCAGGATAAAGGACCCGATAAACCCTGAGAGCGGCCGGCAGATTTGCCTGTGTGGTGGCAGTAAAGACCCTACACGTGGAAACATAAACGACGCGGGGCCTTTGCATACGATTTGTGTGTGTGAAGGGAAATGCGCGGCACCACATTTGTCGGACAGTAGCTTGGGTAGGCTGGTCTCGTGAGAATTTAAACCAGAGCTTTTTTGTAGTTGAGAAGGGCATGGCACATACAGTACAGTACACACACGTACAGACACACTCAGGAGCATGCACACACTGTACACACTGTGCATTTACAACCAGCGGACGCAGGTGTCTGGACTTGAAAAAGGCCTTTCAAAAAGGAGACTGTTAAATATCTAAGATTTTACAGTACAATACAGTACGTTTGATGGTGAAAGTACTATGGGTCTGTGTGGAGTTTGGAGCAAGATATTCAGTGAGCACCAACATCAAAAATTAAAACATCTGCTAATTAGACATGAATCCAACCATGACACTTCACGCGGGGGAAAAGCGGTAAAGGTAGAATATCACTTTATGAGGGCTTGAGTCATCTGAGAGGGGCAGAATAATGAGCTACAGTTGCGGCTAAGTGCCCCGGGGGAACGAAGATTCAGACAGAGCTGAGCCGTGCTAAGCTGAGCTTCATATTTAACGGACTGGTATGAGAGTGGTATCGATCCTCTCATTTAACTCTCTGCAAGAAAGCAAGTGAGTTTATTTCCTAAAATGTCCTGCCCACGCATGAGTTGGTTATCCCACCTGATGACAGTATAATATACCGGCAAACTGGCCTACAAGTGGAATAGTGTCCAGGTTTAGGGCAGGATTAGATGGCAGAAGTCATTATTTGATATAACAAACAGGCCTCTTACATTAGGATGTCATTAACACGATTTACATTTAATAAAACATTGCCAATTTGGACGAGGGCCGACTCACTCTTCGACAATGTCTCGTAATTGTCGCTGTCTTTCATGTTGATCATCACCATGACAAAGAAATATTGATTTTCAGCCACATTTAAAACATGTCTTGTCTCGGAATTTCTTTGAGTAAATTTAACAATAGACTCATACAAGTACACAACATATGATCAATATCATACAAATATATATATAATCCTATTATCTATGGATATAAAGAGGTGAGGTGTAATCTAACCTCAAACATAGTACACAGTCAGTGGGGAGCCAGAGTTAAGACCTACATGTGCAGATTTTCACCCGAGCTTTTCAGTTCAGCTCCCCTTAAAAACAAACAAACAAAAAAAAAAACGCAGTCCATCACACCTGACCATATATATATATTTATATATAAGCGTTTGTGCCATATTTTCCTGATTGGCAGTCATTAAGTGTGCTAGCTTGATTGGCAGGTTTTAAGAAGAACGGGGCTCAGCGAGTACGACCGGTTCGCTCTCATTCGTTGCTGTTGCTGCTGCTGTCGAGGTCCTTGCACTGCAGGTCTCCTCCGGCGTAGTTGATGTCGGGGATCTTTACGCCAAACCGGTCCACGCACCAGCAGATCCCCCTCCTCCGGCCGCGGGACGGCTTACACTGCAGGTAAAGGGTTAACAGAGAGGGGTGAGATGCTGGTGTTTAATAATTTCATGTGGTATTTCTGATTTTCTTAAAAGGTTTTTACTTTTTATTTCAAAAGCAAAATGCTGTTGGGATGCGACCCCTCGTCTGATTTGGTAATTGAATAAATTACATGACATAAAAAGATGTATCCATACCTGTTTGCGCTTGAAAAAGCCCTTCTTGTCACAGTTGGGGATGTACAGAGAGAGAGCCAAGACCCTAGAAGTGTCCTTCATGCTCTGAATGAGATTATCCAGTCTTCTCCTGCAGGGCCCCTACACACAAGTATGAGAGTTTGCATGATCTCAATGTGTGTTTGTGCACCAGAGTTAAAGATTATGGTTCAAAATGCCCCTCATGCCCCAGAAAGCAAGAATAACAAGGTGGGAAATACCTCCACTAATGAGGACTTTAGTAATCTGGCATTTCACTCTGTTCACACCACGTTGTCACGTGTGAAAGCGGCCCTGCGGGGCGTCTTGGCTGATTTGTCAGAACTGGTTTCTTTTTAAAGCCTGGAGCAGTAGGATGCAGTATCTGAGGTTTTTGTGATTTAAAAGTAAAGCCAACGTCTGTTCGTTGGCTTGTGTCCAAACAAAATATGCTTCAGAAAAACTTCCCCTTTGAGCTGAGTCAGTTTTTCACTGCGATATGCATCTCTGTAATCTCTACTTGACTTACGAACTCAGGCTCCAGTTTATCCAGACTGAGAGGGGAGAAGTCCAGGTTGCTGGTGGGTCCCAGCCTGGCCAACTGCTTCTTGCGGTCCTTGGCTTGCTTCATGGCCTGGGCCTTCCGACTGTTAATGTGGTCTCTTCCATATAAGGGCACCTTGGTTTGGGGCACCACCGACTCGGGGAGGGGTAGCATGGCGTCATCGTGAGATTCTCCGTCTGAAAGGGAGGCAAAGACAGACGAGGTCACTCGTCATTATCATCGTATCACGGAAATATGTGTTTATATTACTCAACAGCGCTACTAGTGGCCAAAAACTCCACATGGTGCCTTTAAGTCTCATTTACTGTGCAATAAAATTAAACAAATTAAGTCATGTTTAAGCCAAACATGTGCTTTCATTTTTGAAAAATGCCATTATTCAAAACTTGGTTTGCCCTAAAAGGTGATTAGAAACCCTACCTTTCAGTTCCTCTATTGCTTAAATGAAAATACATTTTTAAATTGGCATAAAGCTGCTAATTCACAATTTACAACTTTCTAAATCAGGATGAGTTGCACTGCTGTATGAATGAATATAGGCATGGGGATGGCAGACACAAAGACAAAAGCAAGAACAAGAATGTGGACCAAAAAAAGTCCAGCTGCAGTTAGCTGAAGCTTGATTCACACAGGATTACTATTATCAGAGGAGAACTATCTTCACCACAGGATGGTCGGTAATTTACACCGGAACTTTACAAATTACAGACACGCAGGAATAAAATAACCAATGATACTAATTATTACAAACAACTTAATGTCCACGGGTGTAATATTAGACCTGTGTGAACAGGGCTTCAAAGCATTTTTCTGTTCAAGGGACTGTTTGAAGAAGGGTCGAAATCAAGAGCCACTACGATGGCTCCCACCTGGATATGTGCCTATTTGCGGGGCTGAAATGAAAAACTAAAGCTAAAACCCAGGAGGGCACGGGACGGGAGTGTCGAAATCTAATAACGTCACGACACGACATGATGATTTCACAGCACCAGCTGAATGCTTATTTAGCACAGTTGGTGGCTACCGGCCAGTTTCAGATTAGACGTGTTGACATACGGGACAACATAGCCTACATTTATGGCAAGTTAGGTTGCCAGTTTGGGGTATGTGTAGACCAGGGGTTTTAAAACTTTTATAGCCAGTGACCTAAATGAGATATTTAGTCTCACCCTGGCACCCGGGCCCATGGAAACATGCTATTACACTTGTCATGTGGCAAGCCACCAGAAACAGCCGCGGCCCATTTTGGGTCCCAGCCCCCACAGAAACCCTCATGTACATGCATCTTTCATCCGTGCAAAAATACAGCTGTTTGCTAAAAGTTTGGGGAGCCGCACACAGTCGCACAGACCTCAGCGCTCTCGCCCCTCGCCCTCGTCCCGCCCTCCATTCATGCGACCACAACGGCCGTGTCGAGGCCAAAAGCACTTTAAACTGATAGCTGACTTCATTTATAGCTTTAAACATGCATTAGATTCGTATGTGTCCTAAGCCACTGCTGGCCCATTTCCACCGCTGTGTCACGCACTCGCTTCCGCTTCGTTTTGGCAGATTGCAAATTCTGCACATAAAGCCCTCCACTTCTGCGCTGACGTGATCGCTAAGCTACTAAACTAACGGGGCGGTGAAACAAGGTCACCGCCACGTTGCAAATGATGCTTAAACCCTCCCAGACCCCTCCACCCCCCAGTGATGGTGATGAAGATCCTGATGATGTCACATAATGACAGGTTCTTGGAAAAAAGCAAGAGAGATTCCCCAATCCGCCGGTTTCCTGCTGACTCTGGATTTTTTTTCCCCTTCGCTCTCCAGAGAAAGCTGAGGCAGATCAGCAGCCAGCGTCGCTCCAATCAAGTCCTCACTCGCTAATCCTCGAGCCCGTCTAATCTGACCTGTGCTGACTGATCACGTCTTTCATTTGCTTTCTTCCTCTCCCTTTTTCCTCGGGTTTGAGTTGTGAGACGCGGTGATCCCGGAGAGCCGGATCCCTGCACGGATTTGTGACAGAAAACTCCTTCCTTGCCGTCTCTCCTTCCCTTCTTTGCTCTTGACAAAGGAGTTTTGCTTCACTTTTGCTTGCTTCATCTGGAAAATCAGCATGAAGGAATCTGCCCAGACAGTGTTGCAGAGGCTTAACCGTAACTTGAGTTCCATAGTGCTACATGTACTTGCAAGCATGACAAAAAGGCAACTAAATACCGTTCTTAACTTTTATCCAGGTTTAAATGACAGCTTGTGTTATTGTTTTCTGATCTTAATAATGTGCACATGCTTTGTGGTGTAAAAATCACACTTCATGTGTACTTAAGGGATTTGTTAAAAATGCACATACAACCTTTTTGGCAACGCCTATATTTTATGAATTTATAGTCTGTATGCATACACCTTGGCTCATTTTATAGATCTTCTCAAGTGTCTATAAAATGTAATCTTCTGCACAAGGTGTGTACTTATCAGTGTGCATATGGGTTTTGTTTAATTTATGTGTTGGGAGAGCGCCCAGCGGGAGATGTAGAGTTAATGGAGAAGCTGGCTGACGGGCAGACAGATGGGGGATCAGTAACCCACGCTCAGCCTGCATTCTGCTGAATCACTGCACAGCCTGGGCCTGCCTGCAGCGCCGAGACGGAGAGGGAGGGAGGGAGGGAGGGAGGGAGAGGAGTGCGGGAGACGGATGAAGAGACCAGGGTGGGACTAACAAAGAGTGGTGGGAGGGAGCTGAGGGCAGTGTGGGAAAGGGAGGAAAAGGGAAGGGGAGATGAATAGAAGATTGGAGTCTTTTTGGTTATACAACAATTTCTCAGATGCAGAGCTGCTCCGAAGATTTCCTTTTGAAGTGAAAACTGACTGTAATACATGTAACAATGGGTAAAAAGGGAATCCTGATCACAAAAACAATGCAAAATGGATTGTAAATGTCAGATTGACGCAAAGGAACAAGCTTATCTCTGATAGGGCTAATTTGAGTGTGACACTGATAAGTTTGCATGGCAATAATTCATTGCTTCCCCCTTTCTTATCTTCTGCCTTTTGTTACTGGACTTCACTCTGACGTTACTTTTGTTAGAAAAACTGCTGTTCTTTGACTCAGCCACTGAGGTTTAACACAGCCAGTGAGATTTTGCATGTTAGTTATGAGTAGCGTTGCTCATAAAACTTCAGTCTGCGGGAAAATAAAGCACGAGACAGAGTGGAAAGGGTGAAACCGGGGACGGGGGGTGGAGAAGAAGAATAGGGTGAAAAAGATGAAGAGGGACAGTAGCCAGGCAGGGAAAGAGGAGAAGAGGCAGTGTGGTGGGAGAGAATAGAGAGACGGAGACAAAAAGGTGGGTTAGGTGTGGGAAAAGGCACAGGTGGTGGATGAAGAAAGGTAGAGGTGTGCAGGGGAACTGACAAAGGAAAAAAAGAAAAAGGCAAGAAACTGTAGAAGAAGGGAAGAGGGCAAAATATGATTTCACACCTTGTGGAGAGTCAATGCAGGGGCCACAAGCCAACATTTCCCACAAAGAGCTCCCCAGCAGACACGGCGACTGTCCCCGAACTACCATTCAAAAGGAGCCAACAAGGAGCCTCGCCGAGCACCACCTGTAATCTTCTCCCTTGTTTTATGTCGGCTGGGGGGCCCCGAGGCGATGGGCCACTCACACGAAACCCACTGATTTACGGCTCGCAGGCCCCACAAGGGCCTTTCAAAGCCGGATGACAGCTTGATTGGCACTCGGCACCAATTGTTGACAGGGTTCACAGGGTCACGGGCGCACGGGGGCCTTTTGAGTCCCGTGCCTCGGTAATGACAGGTGTCAGCCCGTCTTAAAGAAGGTGGTGAGATGACCCACCTAAACTCCTAAACACCTAAACTCACTTCACCCCTCCGAAGACATAAACGCACAGCATGCATGTTGGAGTAAAGTTTCATGACAGGGTGTGAAACGGTGCAGTTGATTTTTTTTTTTTTTTTTTTTTCATTCGCCACTGCATCACTGCTGGCCCGACTCTGTGCCTGTGTCACTAGCAGGCTTCATTAAAATTCCTGCACTGACAAGGGAGGAGTAACATCTCCATCCAGCTGTTTGCTATTTCTCTGCACCAGAGCCCTTTAGATCTGAGGTTGAAACATCCCTTCTGGAAGGCGAAGGCAGTAGAAACACTATAAGATCTACACATTTAGTGCTGCAATCTGACTTTTAACTTCTATGGTGGAGCATAATGAATAAAAAAATGAAGCTGTGATCAATTAAAGACTCCATTTATTCTGTGAATTGCTGCTCCACTGCAGTCGGTGACCTGTTTAAGGCTGGTGTGGCCTGTGCCTACCTTTGGACGCATGCAGCTGCTTGTACAGCTTCTCGTTCCTGCACACGCCGCGGCCGTGCAGGAGCGCGTGCAGCGGCTTCTCCTCGCCGTTCTTGGGCAGGCAGCGGAGCCCGCGCGTGCACGGCCCGGTGTACACGCCGCACGGCTGGCCCTCCTCGAGCGCGCACGTCAGGCAGCAGCCGCAGCCGGGCTCCTTCACCAGCTGGCAGCCGAGCGGCACCGGCGGGCACATGGACAGCGCCTTCTGGTCGCACGGCTGGCACGGCACGTAGGACGCGCCGCAGCCGCGGAGGCTGAGCAGGGGGACCACCAGGAAGGAGACGCTCAGCAGCACGGAGCGCATCTCGTCTAATATATGTGTATATATATATATATATATATATGTAAAAAAAGCAGTGTGTTTGACCGAAAACCGCCGGGATTGTCAGCTGTATCTTGTGGTGAATCCTCTGAGTCCAAACATCAGGCGCAGGTGCCGTTTACGCGCCCAAGTCCCAAATGTCACCGCGTCCGACGCTCACTAATCCACAAAGTCACCACTCTGCTTCTTCCCCCCGTGAAGCTGTCCTTCAACCTGGCAATGCTTTCAAAAAAAAAAAAAAAAAAAAAAAGGGCAAAAAAAGAAAAATTAAATATCCAGCCACCGCGTATCTCTCCCTGCAGTGATGCCCGGTGCCGTTTACGCGCAGGATGTTCGTCTCCAGCGGAGAGAGAGGGAGAGAGAGAGAGAGAAGGTAGCCGCAGGTTGCTTATCCCGCACGGTTTGGGAGCTTGAGTGTGTAATCTGTGGCTTTGAGCTTGCCTTTTAAAAAAGAAACTGCCAGAGGCGAAGCCTATAACGACGGGTATGTCAAACAACGTTTGCAGGGGGAGGCGCACTTGTCAACCCCGGCGCGCTGCGATGCTGATTTCACAGGGCGGGTGCTGGCATGCCTCCAGATCTGCCAGATACGAGACGATGCTCCTCAGGGCGACTGGATGAGACCTTGTCTTTCTTGCCGCAGAGTGGCCCTTTATTATTCCCAGGGCTAATGAAGAATCAATTGTTATGATTGTTTTTGTGATTTGTCCGTAAGATTGTGGAAACTTCATCTAAAGTGAGGTTAATGAATGACAAAACCCACGCTGCTGGATTTAGAAGTCATTTCTCAAGGGGAGAGGGAAAAAAAAAAAAGCAGTGTTAGAGTTCAAAGACCTCTTAGAAAAAACAGAAAAAAACACCAAGCAAGACAGGAACAACTTGGCAGATAAAGAAGAAAATGTGTATTAATTCAAAGAATTCATGTCACTTTGTTTTATGGTAAATTGCCACTAAATTATTTTCAAAATGTACTTTTAAGGACCACATCTCAGTGGAGAGATTATAACAAAATATTTATTGCCCCTTAATGTGATTTGTTTTCCAAAAAAAAAAAAAAAAAAAAAAATGCCTTCCAGATAAAATGTGGTGATTTTTGCCCGTTCAGCTGGTCAGAGAACCAATAAAAACAAACGTAGACCCACATACCAATGAGGGTTTTGTGTTGAAACTGTACATTAATGATCTCCTCTCTTCATATCCGTCAGAGGATATTAGCAGACTCTATTTTGCTGCACACCAACATGCAACACTTAAATTCCTAGTTATTACTTGTCCCCAGAAATATGGTGTTCAGGCTTGGATCTGGTCTCCATCTCTGCTAGTTTCACTGGAAAAAGCAAAACTCCCAAATGCAGATATCCATCAAAATCTAAATACTTGTCCGACATAACCTCCTTGGAAGACACGGTCAGATACTTATGTTGACCGCAAACATGGTTTTCACTGTTCCCCTGTGGAGCTGCCAGATGGATACATGGACCCCACTACACCCTAACATGTGTCATTTTCTTCTTTCTTTGTCTATGTCAGAAACCTTTTAGTGAAATTTGACCATATAATGGCACCAAATGCACTCATTATATAACAAAACTTAAGGCTTTCAAAGTTAAGGGTGTGTGCCTGCTTGTGAAACAAGAACACTTTTATAATTCCCCTCAGATATCTTTGGGTTTCTCTCTTTTGCCAAAGTACTGTAGCTTTAAATATTTGTCTGATGCTGTCTTAACCATAACAAATGTATTCTCCAAAGATCTGCATAATGAATCGCTTTAAAAAAAAAAAAAAACAAAGGTCCAGATCAGGGCAAACTGCACTCAGGCTGACCTTGTTTTATGACTCAGAGAGGTCAGTATCCAGTGAGATAAGTGGTCAGCTCTCATGGAGCATAACCGAGTACAAAACGCTCATAATTCACTTGATGTTTTGGCAGATAACAATATATGTCTGAAGATTGTCGATGATCAGCATGTTTTTGTTTTTAGTAAACAGCAGAGTCCAAGAGTTAATTCAATGCTTTTGACCCTGGTCATGTTCATCCTCTTGGAATAGGCTGTTATTTCTGCGTTTTGTGTCTGGATTTTTTGGTTTTATTTACCTTGCTGTTTACATCCTGTCATCCTACATCCTGTTTTTGCACTTTAAGTGGAGTTTTAGCGTCCCATGATAGGACAAATCCAATTTCAGTTCAGTCAGCACTGAAACTGACCTTTAAAAAACCCACTCTGATCAAAGCTTTTATTCCTTTCCTGTGTCGAGTTTCACTTCCTCTTCCTCCCTTCCCCCTATTGTGAAACTTTTCGCAAACTCTATTCAGACCACCTGACATCGCTGTTTGCCTTTGCCCTTGACCTTTGCGCCGTATCGGGTGTCAAATGCCGTCACACGTGGCGGAAAGGTCAGCTCAGCGTCGCCCACGCAGCCCGCCATCGTTTCCCTCGTCTACCTGTCCAGATTTGAAGAAAGAGCGCCATTCAGATTGTAAACCTGCGCGACACATCTGTCTTTCACGGGTTCCAAAAAAAAAAACCTCCCTCCCTCGGAGATCGTCCTGAGACTCCCCTGCACATTTATGATTAATAAATTGGTGATTCATTACCCAGAGGCACATCGGCAATGGTAATATGTCTACACTTGTTTTGTTTTCTCCAGATGTGAGACATGGAGGAACTGTGGTCCAGGGGCTGCTAGGGGTCGTAAACCCTGTCGCTACGTCCGTCAAGGTTGGGTTTCCTGTATAGTTTGGGTCTGAGTCAGTTGGTGTGTATGGGCCATATGATGCACAGATGGTGCATGTAGCTGCTCTGGATAGAGGTGAATTGTTTGCGAACCACCAGACCTGACGGGTCTGTGGGAGGTTTTGATGCCTTGGGTGTCCGTTTTCGCGAACGTAAGCTCTTTAGCAACACCCCAACTGAGTTTAATACACAAAATCCATGTTTCAGTACAAAACTTGGCTTTGAATTCACAGTTTGGTACTTTCAATCTCGGCTAAGTAATGTTGGCACACAGTTCCACCACTCTTAGTCCAGTGTTGCTGTAACTTAATGGGAGACCATAACACTCCCAAACAACTCTTCCAGCTCTGGTTTTTCCTTTTGCGTTCACCCGACCGATGACACCCTCTACATGAGCAATGCATTCAGGGGATAAACTGAGTGGCATGGTTCAGCTAACAAACAACATGCACTTTAAAAAAGGCCCCGCACACACAAACACACACCCACACACGTGTTTTCACTTATTTCGGCTGATTGGTGCTCTTCTCGGTACTGTGTGGGCATGTACAGACTGTGCTTGCTCGACATCTCCCCGACGCTCCCGTTCGCTTTGGTGAGGATGGGACAAATTACAACGTCATCATTCTTATTGGTCCAATTATCTCAGTAACTCTCGGTGTAGTTCCCCCAACTTTAAACCTGAGGTCTAATCAGCCACGTTAACTGGAAACACATGTGTGGGTGGGCAGGTTCTTTAAGTTTTGCACATGCTCAGATGCAAACTTAAGATGTACTAGACTCATTGGATTCGGTTTGCAGGACACACTGAACCCGAAGACAGTCACACACCAAACTGAGCGTCCTGTACCGACTGGTTCAGGACAAATAAACATGTTGTCACACCTCTAGCTGTGCTCAGGTTCAAGGTCCCTCCAAAGTCCACAATTCTAGACCAAATATGTGATATAATCGATTGACGAGGATTGTCCCAATTAAAATGCTTGTCAAAATGTGGCCGAGTAAAACCTGAAATGAGTGCGAAACCGGTGTGTCTCTCAATATTCCAAAATCCACCGCGAGTAGGCGTCCCGCCCGTAAAGTTTCACGTGGCCACGTCATATTCCCCGGGGATTTTCATTGAGGTCGTCAGTGATCTTTGAATCCCTTTTATTGTACCAATAAAAAAAAGCCACTGCAGGATGTAAATAAAGGAAACCAACCTTCAACTTCAGTTGACAAAACAGTCTCATTACAAGGTCCCTTTAGAAGCTGTTTTGGAGGCTGCGATCATACTTGAAGTTCACCCAGTTGTTATGAAATGCCATCTAGTCAATTTCTATGCACCAGAACAGCTGGTAAATAGAAATTGTGGTAGACTTGTTGTTGGTCTTGAGGAGTTTTTAAAGGGACACCCGAATGCACCATTAGTTTTAGTTTTAGTCTGGTGAGGTAGTCGAGGTTCAGGTCCCAGTCTTCTGGATTTCCTTCGTCCTTCATGGGATCCAGCATGCGATTTGGGACACAGCTACTGAAACTGGATCAGCTCCAGTAACGCTGACCTTTGACCTCCCTGTGAAAACAAGCCAATACAAGTAAACCCTTTCTTATAAGCAACAGCCCCCTTCTCTCTCTGTTTTCCTGGTTCTTAACCTTTGCCTGTCTTTTCTTCTGTGAGAGGAGTTTTGGTGCAGGTCAATTGTTTTTTTTTTTTTTTAAAGGGAGGTCCTAAATAATTCAAATAGTGTCATGTAATCCTATGTCAAATGTTTGGCATGACACCAACATATCATGTTCACTCTTGCCCTCTCTGGCTTTCTTCAGAGCAATGTTTCAGGTACCTGTACTACTTGTGATGCATACTTTGATAATATATGGAAGTTGGCACGAAAGTAGTAACATTATGATAAATATATATGTTTTTATCTATGACATGAGCTCTGCCTGTTCTCAAAGAGGTATTTTTCTTCTTCACATAGTAGTGTTTAAGTCATCCATTTTTTGCCCCTCTCATCTGTGATTCCCTACTTTTTCCTCTACTATTGTTCATCTGCAGCTTGGCTTTCATACCCTGACCTACTTTATCCGTCAAAAGACACTGTAGCTGCTGCTGCACTTGTTCTGGAAAAGATAATGGAGCTGGAGTCTACTTGAGCGATGTCTGAACGGAGCAAATGATCAAAAGCGGAGAAAAAGAAGCAACCTCAGCACAAAACGGTTCGTGAGCCCAGATACAATCTATGGGAAACGGCGCTCCAGTGTCGTATTTCTCTTCAGCCCCAGGACCTCGGGCTAACGTGCTGCATTACAGGAGAGTCGGGAGAGAAAAAGTATGCCAGACAATGAAGTAATCCTTGTGAAAGTGATACATTGAAAGCCTGTGCTGCACGACGTTTTCTGGGGTTGGAAGTAGGTTTCTTTTTGTGCCTCCGACGTTAAGTCAGGTGGGAAAACCTACTTCATTATACGCATTAACAATTCAGAATTAAGTGATGCAATGTACACACACTAGAAACATAAGCATTTTCTACAGTGCACTACATATGCAGCTTGATGTGGATCAGTAGATGACTAGTTTGTGCGACTGATGTGCACCATATGACAGAGTCAGAGCTTACTGTAAGCGACAAAGCCGAGTAAACCGCTGGAAATGTGCTGAGGCTGCAGTTATTGCCCTCCCCCACACACTCTCACACAGAGATAGAGGCAGTTCCCAGAATACTGTCAGCACTTGATTTTCAGAAACAATTAAGGCGAGACCACGCTGGATACACTGGGGCGGAAACCCCAAGCAATGCAAGTGTGCCTGTGTGCTCAGTGTGAAGTACAGGTGGAGCTTGTGGGCGTTGACCTCTGTATGTTTCCCACAAAGCATTCTAGAAATAACCGAGAAAGACTAATGAATAAGATATACTTGTTTTTCTAAGAATGCCTAATGGCTGTTTAAGTATAACAAACTGACACTTTCATATGAATAACTGTCCTATGCTGCACAGGAAGTGATGCTTTTCATGTTTCTGGCGTCAGCGGCCGCGTTTGCTCGGAATAAACAGACGAAGAACGGGGTAAACAGCACGAGCAGTGATCATGCAGAGCGCTACCTACAGAAACTCAAGTTTCATCAAGGGAAAGCCCCAGGAAGAATGATGTCTGGGTCGTGACCACACTGTCAGATTTCAATTTTATATGTGGGAAGCGCAACAATACCACATCAATGGCTGCACAGCATCAGCGATGGTATCTGAATCAGAAAAGAAAAAAACAACAGCTTAATGTGCTGTTTACGAGCTGAAGCAAAGAAACAAAACAAATCCTGTGCCAATCAATATATTTTCTGCCAAAAATCGCCTTTTACTGTAAACTGCCTGGCTGTGGTTGCTCTGATTCAAAAAGTTATGATGACAGTGCACTTTTGTTTCCATGACACAGCAACTGCAGTCACCGACACCAAATTACACACCGGGCAGCGCATGTTTGGGAAATGTAAACCGCAAATCAGCGGGATGCTGTGATCTGCATGCAAAACTATAGCGCAAGGTAAGAGGAGGAAAAACAAGCAGAAGCGAGGTGTTTAAAGAGCGCTGCAGGCTGCAGGGTTTGGTGAAGGAGGAGGATTATAGGAAGCAGTACGTGAGATGGCAGATTGGCTAAAACCCTGTCAGCACATCTGTGTGGCCCTGGCAACTGTAGATTGGACAAAGGCAGATCATTGGATCCAGATGTTGGAAAAGCTTTGGTGCGCCTGTGCCATGGCGATTCCTTTCAAAGAACAAGTGCTTTTTCCTATGAATTTGTGGAACCTGAATATTCAAATCTGTCGGCAAATCGTTTGTCTTTTGTTAAGTGAGATGGATTTAAACGGTGTGCAGTGAAGACAAACTGCGTCAGGTGGTCTTTCTCTCCGAGGGAGGTAGCTCGGGTTTGATCCATAACAAGTCCGCTGACATGCGGCGAGGACATCTACGTCAACCTTTAACTCTCTTTAGGAAGTCCTGTATTTCCAAAATCCCACATTCGAAACATACTTTTAGATCTAATGTGTTTTTACTAAAAGTATTAAAGTGTACACTGGCTCCTAGCAAATGATTGATTCCAAACTAAATTTAGGGCAGGGCCACGATGCACAGCATCCCGGCTGCAGCACCTGCAAAACGCAAACCAAGAAACTAGCAAAACATTTCTTGGAAAACAGGAATTTGGATTCATCTGAAAAGTGCTTTCTCGGAATTTACGGTTTCTACTCGTCTGCAGCGTGGCATGCAGACGATCTCCCAAGAAAATACGGATGAATTTGGCGAGAGGAGGCTCTCCGAGGAATCGTGTTGATTCACTGCTCCGAGGCTTCAGCCCTTGTTGTGGGCCTGAACAGTTTGAACTTGTGGCCACGCTGTCCTCCACTTTATTGCTTTCCCACTGGCGTTGGAGCACATCGCAATGACTGATGGTTCGGTTTTTGCAAAGGATCTTTCCAGGAATAAGTCCCGCTGTGGTTTTCGGGGTCAGCGCGACTCGGAGAGGCCAGACTAAGTCTTCGCGCTTCTCGTGCATCATTTGTGTCAGTGTGTCTCCCCACGAAGTGCCAGAGAAGTGTTTCCTCCAGTTAACGTCCTCATTTTAAGATGGCCCGCTCACAGAAACAAACAGATGAAAAGTATATTTATACGTGTGTTCATAAATATGCACAATGAGTCACTGATATTCTCCTCTTTCCCTCTGTGCTTCATATCCTGCACCCTGCTGGAGCAACTGTCCTAGCCAAGTCGCATAAACAGAATAGCTGCAAGAGGTTTTAAGAAGCAGAAGAGTTCCTTAAGAAAGGCCTACAAACCAAATAAGTCAAATAGGGTTAGGGATGTTTAGATGAACTCCGATTATTATTGTTAACTTGTTTTACCTGTCAAACATTTTAAATGTTTTAAATGTGTTGTATAAGTAGGGTTTTGATGCAATTTCAATGTGGGATGCAATGTTAATGTTGCAACTTGAGCGTTCACTGTACGAAGTGTAAGTGCAAACATGTTCAATATGTTTATTTGAATATGGACTCCAGGAAGAGTAGGTGTTCCCAAGGCAACAACTAATGGGGATCCCAATAAACAATAAACCTCCTTATAGCCTCGATCTTTGCGCCAATCCTAAATAACCAGAGGCTGCGTCTTCACAATGCAGGACTTTGTGTCCTCCATTCAGTGCAATAAAGCAACTGTGTAATCAGGTCAATCAGGTTGGTTCCTGTCTCGATTAAGCCGGAGTAATTTGGTTCGAAATAGTTGAATCATTCATTGAAATCTGCTGACGAGGGAATGCTCGCACACCTCACTGAAACCTTCAATCAAGTTGTAAATATGTCAGGTTTGAACGCTCATAAAGCAACACCCCTAATTTTATCTTGTTTGACTATAGTATGGTATTATATAGGAGGCATATCCTTCGGCTTCACTCAAAGAAAAGAATGTGCCTCAAACTGAAAAGCGAGGTAGAGGCAGGTGAAAATTACGATCTTGACTAAGCAGGCTGGCATACCCCTGCGAACACTTACCCCTTACATACACTGTGTAGCTTTACACAAATCCATGCTTGACCAAGTCAGTATCTCAAAAAATAAACTTTATTTTTTTTCCATAATTAAGCATGTCAAGTGTTCCAGTAAGCACATTTGAAGGTGTTTTGAATGCATATCAACTTCTTTCAAATCATTTCTAGAATCATGTTTCATTTTTTTTTTTTTTTAAATCTTAATTTTAGGGAAGCTTCCTGCCTTATTCTTTCAAATACAGGTGATTTTTATGGGAAAAAGTTTTTTAACTGCGTTTTCATAATTTTAAGAACAAAGTTGCCAGAACTCTGTTTTATGACTACGTAGGATGAAGAGTTTTTGGAGTGCTCTAAACTCAGAAATGTTATATCAACTCTCCTGTGGATGTGGGCTTGTATAAACAGTGATACACTGTGGTTTTACACCCTCAGAGGTTAATTATCTTCTACAATTTTGTTTGGTGTATAATGATGTGTCTGTATGTAGAGAATCTGCGGTGGGAGTACAAACCAGGGGTTTATTTTACGATCGCTGGCACAGCTTGCTTCAGATGAGTCATCTCAACAATTCAAGAAATCTTGCTTTTGTCAGTGTCCTTGGGTATATCATGGCAATGTGAGAGGCCAAGGAGACCAGCATGATAAGTGGACAAGAGGGGGGAAAAAAAAGGTTTCCGTGAGCATTGCAGATTCCTATCAGAGTTGCTGAGCTTGTCAGTTCCGCATTTTTGGACGCAGAGATACTGAGATTGTACACTGATGACAATCATGGAAATGTGCACGATGAACGCTGTCTCCTGCAAGACAAAAAACTAAAAAAATCGTCCTGTCTCTCTTTCTGGTTTAGGGGTATTAGTCTGCCTCCCCTTCGAAGTCTGTCAAGTATCAGATATGTGCAGCGCCGCAGCTTCCAAAAGTCAGCTGGATTGAAGCTTTTGTTCTCATGTTTGGCGATCTGTGAGCCGCTGCCAGAGCCGTGTCTCTTTGCAAGACATGCGATACCGCAACAGGAGGGCATTGTCAGGCCGGACTGAGTCAGAGGGTGTTGTGTTTGGTAGACAGAAACTCACAAACAGCCGAGTGAGTGCACGATTTCGCCGGTGAATGAGAGTCACACACTGTCGTCTTGTGTTTCGGGGGCTTAGCCGCCGAGTTCTGAAGAGACAGAGACACTTTCAGCCGGGGAGATGTTTTAAAAGATGGCGGAAAGGAAAGCTGCAAGGCACTGTTTATGAAAAAGGGCGAGAAACGGGACGGAACAAAACAAAGCTGAAGTTAGAGAATATAATGCTTAGAACCACTTTTTGAAGAAAGTTGACTAAAAACGTCAACAAATATCTCTTTAAGCAATAGTTTGACATAGAAATACACCCTTTCATGCTTCCTGCAGAGAGTTAGAAGATCGATATCTCTTATATCTTTTCAGTTAATATGCGACTGCTTGCTGTAGCATAAAGACTGGGAACAGGGAAAAATGTATCACGTGGCTCTGTCCAAAGATTACAAATACACCCACCGGCACTTATTTGTTTAATCAATACAAAAACTGAAGTGTGAAGTGTAGCTTAGACTTTATGCTAAGCTAAGATAACCAAGTGGTGGTTGTAGTTGGTCGGATTCAGAGTGGTATCAATCTTCTCAGATAACTCAAGAAAGTAAATAAACGTATTTATAAAAATGTCAAACTACTGTTTTCAAAAGGAGATTGCAACATTAATGCAACAAATTTTCTTTTTTTGTGTATTTATGAAATAAAAGAAACCACCTCGACTCTTCAAATCTCCCACACCTACGACTTTTAAGGCCCAGTTTCTCAACTCGCCTCTGTCTCCGCCTCGTTCCGTTGAGAGCTGAACTACAACAGTCTGCACTCACCTGAAAAGAAAAACAGCGCAAAGCAAACCTTTCACTAAGCTGTCACTGACACGTCTTAATACACTACAGTCTTGATTTAATGACATGTCATAAGTGCGGCCTGAGTCACTCCTCTTGGCGGAGATGAGGCTCTTACAATCACACTCGGGAGATGATGGAAATGTGTCAGAGGGATGCGCCTCTTTCCTCACCACACATACAGAGACGCTCTTGTTTTTGGCCTGAGCCGGATGTGTGTCGTGTGCACGTTGACGTATTGGCCATTGTGTAAAGGGGCCTACTCTTTCTATAAGGTTTAAAAAAGCAATATTTGTTTATGCTGCGCCGGTGCAGAGATGAATCAACCAAATTCATACGAGACATCCTCACCTGGATCCTCCAAATGTGCGTGAAACATCTGCATTTAGAGCTAAACTAATATCTCGGGAGAGCTTTTTGTTGTAGTGCATTTGCAGAGCGAGAGTCTTAAAGCCTGCCAGGATTATGGCTTTAGACAGTGGCATTTCTCGAGGATTATGCTGCATATACTGCGTGTGCTCTTCTTGGTGCCAATTCACGTAGAGCTCAAGCCAAGTTAATGAACCCGCTGACATTAGATTAGGCAGACGATGTGGATAGAAGAGGCAATTTAACCTCACACCTTTTTATAGGCTTTGTTGTATCAAGATTGCTGGAAGAGTATCTTCTTGCAGAGCCCACTGGAGCTTGATGTGTCTGACTCATGACATCTAGGATTTTCAGGTCTCATACTGGGACTTAACAGCAGGAACTTGGAAACTGTACCATCAGTTTAGTGAAGAGGGGAGTTGGTTTTCAAAGAATCACTGAAAAGTGAGATTGGGAAATTCACTTTTCCTCACTTTTTCCATTTCTGCAGATAAGTGAGACGGCAGGGGTTCAGTCACTTGCACAAGGGCACTTCAGCAGGATCAGATCCTCGCTGCCACGGGGGCCTGAACCTGAGTCTTCGCGGTCGAGGGACACTCTCCCCGCTGCCTCCATCCAGCTGATCCAACTCAACCACGGCTGGCAAGGAAGCGAAATTTCCGTCTCTCTGTGTTTGCAAACCAGCTTCCTTCCCCGGCCAAAAGACAGAACAGGCTGCTATTAATTACAAGGAAATATTATCCTCTTGCGGGAGGTTCGCAACAACACTAGTATCCAAAGCAAACAGATACGGTGTGCTTGGAAGCTTGGTGCCTTGTACAGCTGCCATGCCAAATCCAGGCCCACAGATCCTCTTACAGCAGATCAGAGAGAGGGAGGAGGGGAGGTTTGTTATCTGCATGCAGCAGCATCATAATTCCCGTTTCATCTTCACTTCTCGACTACAAAACTGATGGGAAAGCAGCGCAAAAGTGATTTTATTGTTTTCCCCGCTGTAGTTTGTAACTTTCACAATGAGCAGCAAGAAAAGTTGTCTCACCAAACTTCTGCAGGATCAGAGGAATCTGATTGCATGAGTGCGTGAGAAATACTTTCCAACACACAGCGTGATAGCAGATGGTTGTGTGGGAGGTTGTAAGTTTTTTTTAAACATGCATAACACCATATCAACCCGGCAAAACAGCGCCAGAGGGAGAGGGGAAACCGCATTCATTACACTCAAGATGTTACATTTTGTTGTCAGAAACCTTTCAAAGGTCAAGAACCACTGAGATGTGATGATAAAACTTGATTTTTTGCATCATGTGGTCCTTCGCTGATAACATTTGACTGAAAACAGGAGGCATTCGTGGTATTTTAAATACATTTTTCGACAAAGCTCTTCTGAAGGTAGAAACCATCAAAAGAAGTCAAGCAAGTCACCCTCATTTAACTTGAAAGGGAGTTAGTAACTGAAGCTCTTCAAAACTGTCAATTTACCATGAACCTGTAAAGCTAGGGGGCCCCCCCGACCACGTCCCGTAGTACTGTACATAACACATCGTAAATAGCCATTACTCCTTTGACATTACCTGCAAACTGTGAGGAGAGGACATCCTGTGCAGTCAAAGGGAGAACACTCAGTGTCAGAATGATGGATGAGGCTACACCGTGTTGTTTTGATGGAAAGATGTGGAGGGAGATCGGCCTGTGGAGGTGAGTGAGAGACAGAGATGATACCGTGTGAGTGACGGCGGAGGTGCAACACGCTGCTGCTGTTTTTCGTGTGAACAGGGAATTTCAGGATCGTCCCTGAGTGGAGAAACTCTCATGGCTTGCCGCTACACTAAACAACTCCGCTGGACTTGTTGGATATAATGAGCGTTCCAGCTCGCAGGCTCAGTGTGTGCGTGCTTAGGCATTCAGATGATTGACTGCATGTAGTTTAAACATTTCAAACTGTTAAAACTACATGTAACAAGTGTGGTAACACTTTCTTTTACAGGTCCCATTATATTCTAATGATTTCCTAAAAAAAGAACCTGGAAGTAAAGTTTCCTAGAAAGAACTACAGTATGTAATCTGGCACTATTTATAGGGAAAATCAATGTTCAATTAATAAATTTAAAGTAATATCTGAGAGCACAAAAGGTTAACTGAGAATGAAAAAATCTGAGCATAGCATTTAAGAAATTATGAGTATAAACTTTCAGGATGTATATGCATATTTGTGTAAGTTTAAATTGTTTTCCATCAAGTTATTAAGATTTTAGCAAAACTTTTGAGGATTTCCACTGGAAATCAACAACGACTTGTAAACTGGCTCTTAACAAACTCAAATAAATTAGTGGGGACTTACTAAGCACACAATGCTCTCAGAACACTTTGTCTAATTTACAGTAAGTAGTCTGTATAGTCATTTCCAAGAGACAAAGTAGGAAATTACAAAGAAATGACAGAGTAAAAGCATGGCCAAGTTATTGCACAAACTTCTGTGGTATACAGTAGAAGGAAAGCTGTATAAACACGGATTAATCTCTCATGAATATAAACACAAGAAGAAGTGGTGCATGGAGCTAAATGCCAACGCCAGCATGCAAACATTCTCACAATTTTATAGGATAAGTGAAAACTCTGACCTGCTGGTGGCGCTGGAGGAAAAGTCAGGGGGTCACCAGTCAGGAGTCATCGGCTGGGGACTACAGTACAAATGTCTGATTGCAATCCATCGAATAGTTGTTGAGGTATTGTGGTTTGGACCAGAGTGGTCTCTGGTTTTCCATTTAGCATTTTAACTAATGGATCCGTCAACAACCGAATGGGTGAGCAGAGGGCTTCGACATCTTGGTCAAAGACACTTCAGCAGGACACACTGGCTGCTGTGCACAGGAAACCTCCGACCTTCCATTCACAGAGTGGCTTTGTCCCACTGCTGGCCTCCTTTTCTTCCCTCAAAGTCAGTGAAGCAAAGGATGCACAGGTAATAAACAGCATACAATATACCCACAAATCAGTTGTGCTGCCACGGCCACCCTGATACAATCACTGGCCCCCCCCCACTGTCCCCCCTCTTGATTTGCAAGTAACTGTCGGAGAATCACAAAGCTTCTCTGTTAGATGAAGAGGCAACACTTGGGTTTATTTTCATTGGCCGACTGTGTATCGAGTCTCAAACTGAGTATTTTTGTTTGCTTCTCGGGATCAAACGTGTGCTCAGGCTCAAATGACTTTGTTACCAACTTGGCTTAAAGAAGGGCCTCCCAAGGTGTGTGTGTGTGTGTGTGTGTGTGTGGACTGCAACACTGTCATCAAAGACTCCATCATCAGTTTCTTTCTACAAGAGGCTCAGGGGGAGACAGAACAGCCGTAGCATGCTCGTATCGTCAGGGAGTTGTTGTGTCGAGGCCTGTGATTTTCTGCCTCCCTTCGCCTCACACGATGCTCAGTGGATATTAAGAGAATTTAACACATTCTGCTGCAATGTTTCAAATACTTTTTGACGTGTTAACAGCACAGTTACAGTTAATTACAGTTAATTACATGCAATTTATTCATCACATGACCAAACCTATTCAAGCCATTCACAGCCATATAAAATTTTTGATGAATCCAATTTTCTCACCCATGTCGGATTGGTTGACCTCCTGTTTATACTTAACTTTTTTCATGTGACACATATCTGATTTCTGCACTTAGACCGGAACTCCTTTGTTGACATTAAAACAACCTGCATGCACAAGTGACGTCGCAGATGTGGTCGTGGCGCCGCCTCGGCCCGCATTCGCAGCTAAACCAACATTTGCAATGGACATAAACAAGGCAGACATAATAATTCAAGCTCATGTTTTTTTTTTTTTTTTTTTTTTACATCACCAGTGGTCTGTTGAACAGTGAGATGATAAAGGAAGAGGAGCCTGGCAAAAACATTGTAATCTTGGCCTAGGATTTGTAAAACTAGCAATGGTTTAATTGGTTGATTTTATATCATGATTAATGAAATACACAATAAATCTGCACTGCAGCTTAAAAGTTTCAAGCTTTATTTATAAGATAAAACAGGCTCCAAATTGCTACTGAGAAACTGTCTTTAGAAGGATTATTTCTTTGCACTGCAGTAGATGAAAGAAACGTTTCTACTTATTGAACACTTGAAACAAAAAGACTATACAATTTGTTGAATTAACTCTTCTGCAATAGCTTTGAGTCTAGTTTTAAAAAAACTTAAGGATCACAAAAGCCAAAAGCTTAACTTAAATAACACATCTTCCACTGTAACTTAAAGTCAAACAGTAAATGAACCTGACAACCCCGTCTCTGCTTTATTTGAGGTCTACCTCAGAAAGTTGATACTGATGAATTTCTTCAGGCCTCATGTTGACGCCTTTATCCAAAGTCAATTCACACTAGAACTATGGACACATCAGCTGCTGTCAGGGTTGAACTGGTGACCCTTCTTTTTCAAGGACAGAGGCCAAAGATGCTGCCGGCCCTGATCTCCAGAAGCCGCTGCTTGGTGTTCTTTTTCCGTTAAAGTTAGAAAAGGGATTTCGCCAACAACACACCCTAAGCCCCCTCCAGGCAAACAGCGAGTTCAGCTCGGGTCCAGAAGCGCGTTGAGCAAAAGAGGCGAGACAGTCGCTGAGTTTCTGGGATCCTCCTGTTGCGCCTCAGGATATATCCCCCAGTGACCCGTGCGATTCTTTTTCTCACCTTTATTTATCCAGCGAAGTTTTGCTGAGCGGGCGCGCTCGCCTCTCTGCATCACTCGGCTCATAAAGTTTCACGGCGTCACACCTGGGAGCCGCTCGGTAAAACCGCAGTCTTCTACTGTTGACCGCCGAGCAGCTCCACTGGCGCAGTTGTGGGTTGAGTATTTTGCTCAAGGGTACTTCTGACAGTCAGTGTTGAGAGAAGGGTGAATTATGCTCTTTCGCTTCCTCTACCCAGAGCTTTCCAGGCAGACTGGGGGATTTAAAGTGGTCCAACCTAGCAGACACAAGCCTGTGTGTGTGTGTTTCCAGGCTACAGTAGGCATTTGTATCATGTATCTATGGGGGATTGACCGGGTTGACGATCAATGCCAGTGATTCATCAATTACTTTGCCAGGTGCTGAGATCGCTGACTTTCGAAATCTGTCTTTTTTTTTTTTGTTGGAAAAGACACGACTGCTTTCCTGCCAAGAAAATGATGAAAATGATTATTTTCTCATGTTGTGTCCAAGGGGTCCTTCAACTATTTGGTATTACGCCTCCATAAATTTGGGGGACTCACAAATTGGGCAGAGATACTCTAGTTCCAGAAAAGCTGGATCCTACAATTTACACAATGCATCTTTCACAACAATTGGTGGAGTGCCACTTTAAAGCCAAGGGCTCCTCGACTGGGTCTCAAAATGTCAAAGTTTGTCTGACAGCAGCTTCACGACACTTCACGCGGTGGTTTCGGACAGTCCTGATCCCATAATCCCCGATCACACCGCATGTCACGCAGGTTATGAGACACAGTAATCTAATATTGGTCTGAATCCAACGTGTAGTCTTATCTCTCAACCAGGGTTCGGGAGCTCAGTCACCTAATTCGACATCATCAAACAAACAAACAATCTCAAAAAGACGGATGTTGTTTAGTCTCATCGCAGCACAAGGCAATAAATCTCTGATCGCGAGTCAAAAAGCAAGTGATAAAGTAGTAACATGATTGCTGTGTTATGTTTGGCGATTATATTGCTACTTCTTCACGAGATTTGGCAGGTTAGCCCGGTGTTTCTCCATTGTAAAAATCAGATCTTGTTGGTATCAGTTACAGGTTTCTGTAGCTCAAGGCACAGGTGAGGTGAGTATACTGTATGTACAAGACCTGGGGAGTAGCATGCAGTGAATGAATTACTTCTATATCCATCACTGCTGTCAGTATGTTGGAGTTACATCCATGTTTCACTTGGAAAACAACCAGCCTTGAACAATTTTTCTCTATCATAAAAGGCTTCAGTAGGTTTCGCAGTTCACAGCATTCGACGCTCCACCTTTCCCATGGTCAGAGCTGACTCAGCACACTGCAGAAAATGCAGAAAATTCCCCCAAAATCAGACACTTGGACTCTTGGTTAAATAATTCAGATCAGTTCAGACAAGTTTAAAGCGACACGATGCCAGACAATTACAAGAAAAATCTCACATTTCAAAGCACATATCTGGAAATTCAAATTCACTGTGGAAAGGGAAGGAAATGTTAGCAGAACAGAACGTGATGAAAAACAAATTATGTGAGAAAAAAATACATATGCAAAGAGCACATACTGTACTGTAGATATACAGTATCATGTATAAGATATCCTGTTAATGCAGAACTCCTACTGCTCTGAAAGAATTCTTGCTATGTTGGACTCCGACAGATTTACAAGGTGGTGCACGTTTGCAGTTTACAGATCAGGGAATTTACAGCATATACAGTATGCAGGGTGTGTGAATGTGCATACTTGTCTCTCTGATCATTCAAACAGATTTATTTGAAGCAGAATATCCAAGTTTGGGGGAAAATATGATGTTTTAAGACTGAAGAGGAGATAAAAAGATGGACACTTTTTGCAGTTTTCTGGCAGCTTCATCTTTGAATGAATGTTTCGAGGGGTGTAAGTTCCACCATGGAGGAGATCGTCTCGATTTTTATTGCCGTTGGCAGAATTCATAGACTAAATAATGGTTGTGTAATGGAATCGGTGCTGCCTTAAACACAGGAAATAAATGGTGGTGGTCATGTTCATTCATGCCGGTAATTATCACTGGCTTTTCAGGCAAAACCCACTCAAAGCAAAGAAATTATGAACTTTGGAAAGACACTGACCGTGTTGCATCGATCCAAAATTTAAAAAACCACTCGTGTGTGTCTGTCTGGTACAACGTTTTGATACTGGGCAACCACTGAGGAGAAACCTCTCCTGCTCCGGGAGCACGTGTTCGCCTCAAAAAGGCAGTTTCCAGCCAGATGAATCTTAAAGTTCAAAGTTTCTTTTCCTTCTCTCTACGTTGGGAAGGTTTTCAGAAGTAAGATCTCAGAAAGTGATGTGAAGACAAAAAGGCGCCTTGTGTGGACACATCAAATGAATAATATCACATAAGAAAAAAAATTGTAATAAAAGCATCTGTAACAAATTATGCAGGTAACTCCATACATTGTGGACACTTGGAGATCCTGGCTTGTCAAAGCTGGCCAGTGGACAGGCCCTTCCCAAAGCCCCCGAGGCTCCTCAAGGGCCACGTCGTAAAAAGAAACACTTACGCCCCAACATGACTCAACTTTGGGAGTATTCACATTTATGACAGTTTGTATTTTCAGCACTGTATTTGTTTGAAGCCGGTGACTTTCACCATTTCGGCCTGTTTCTAGATCATCAGATATCGTTCCTGCGATGGCTTGAATTCTTTCACTCCTCGGTGTTAACCCGTGCTTTACTGTGTTTTATGATGCCTGCAAGATTGCAAGTTTCATCTGAACTTTACGAGGGTTTGCACGCTAAACAGCAAATCATGCAGACTTTCTATGCCTGTAAGAATAGCGTACAAACAGCTCAGGTGTCATTAGTTGTAAGATAACTTTTTGACCCCCATTTTTAAAGGAATAGTTACAGCATTTTAATAGCTTTTTGTGCACCCTAAATATGAAGGTTGACACTCTCTTAGTCTTTATGCTAACCTAAGCAAATGGTCTTTGATCTTCTCTTCTAACTCTCGGAAAGAAAGCGAATACGTATACTTTCCAAAATGCTGAATTTTTCCCTCAGAATTCCAATTCACTTGGCAAAGTTTTCAACATTCGTCCTTATCCTGATCCTGGAGGGAGGAAACCTGCTCGCAGTTCTTTCCAAATCTAAGTCCATGCTTGACTGCGATGCCTCACAGTCTCCTCTCAGTCTGACGAAACTTGACCCTTTAAAAGCTGATTTTGATTTGAATCAGCGACTCTGAAAATGTACGTCGGTGTGGCAGATCCGAGCGCTGATGGGCACTCTGATGCACGACCGCTGTTCCGGAGAGATTTCACACCAGTGTGAATCTAAAAGGGAGTCAGTGAGCTGTTGCAGGGACACGACGAGAGTCTAACAGGGCCTTTTTTCTGACCAACATGTGGATTTGAGGAGAAGCTCAATGTACCGTTTCCACCCCTAATTAGCCTGAACTCCGCGCTGTTATCTTAACGAAATCCTCAGGGGCTGTGAATCGTTCAAACTGCGGATATGACAGGAGTCAGGGTGTTTTCTGCGGCAAATGGACTCAATCAAGGCTTCTCTTGAAGAGATTATCCCTGGCAGAAACAGCACTCGAGCAGGAGAACATAACTGATGAGCTTTTAATCATTTCCTAAAAGATTTCTCTTCATCATCAGCCTGCACACTGACACTATCATCATTTCACGGACGTTTGGAGGCGGCAAAAAGGCAATTATGCTTTTAGCGTCACTTTTACTAAGCACCTGCTGCTCAGCCTTGTGAGCGGTCACAAGGGATTAAACCTATCACTCTCATCTGTTTTGTATCAGAGAAAATGAGACTCCGTCCTCTTTGGGAAGTAAAAAAAAAAAAAAAGTTCATGGAGGAGGTGGAGTGCAAACCAAAACAAGCAGGTTGATTTTTTCCATTTGATAAGAGTGGAGTGGGAATTTTCCCTTATTTGAATATTTACAGTCCAGTGGCATCTGCATGTACAAAGGTCAGGTTTTTCCAAAACGACTGCGTCTCTGTGTAGGAAGGTCATACCTGGGTGAGATGCCTCCCACAGACTGTTCCACTGCACACTTTGGCTCACTTCAACGCTGAGAGGCTCGTGTTCATGTTTTGGCCATGTGCTGCATGAACGTGATTTTAAAAAAAAGGAGTATAAGCAGGGAGGTGCTGGGACAAAGATTCAGCCCTGGACTTTTGGAACATTCTTTCTCTCTCAACATTATAAATACAGAGCCCCGCTGAAGCCCAACAGGCCATTAAAAAAGTAGATTTTTGGTACTTTTATTCTTTGTACAAAGCTTCACTAAAGAAAGCTGCTCATCTTTGGTGCGGTTAACTTGTCAAACACGACAGCCAGTAAATACAGTTTATTCTCCACAATTGTTGGATGAACTGTCAGTGAAATTTCGTCCAGGCATTAAAAAGGTTGTTGTTCACCTATCAAGGAAAATACCCTGACATTCATGGTTCGCAGATGATGTACCCAAATATTTTAGAAATACTGTTTTAAAGTCAGTATTTGGTTAAAGATGTCAGGTTAGTGTTTAATGCAATGCAGAATCCAAACTTGAATATCTATTAATCTTATTTCATTAGATGCATGAGGATTCCAACTTATTCAAGACATCTCTGCACTCCGTCCTTAAATTAAATCTGTCTGGCGGTTTAACTCCTTAAAATTGAAGGTTTTATCACATAGATCTGTTGGAACTGAAGACAAGCTTGAGAAATGCTTGCGCTTTAGTCGACGAGGTAAGTGCTAAAAATGCTCCGTCAGGTGTATTTGAGCCTTGGTAGATCACAGGCCGCAGACTTTTGATACTTCTCTGACTTGCCGCTTGTTCTCTGGCGTGAAACCCCCTTCACACCAACCGTCAGCGCGGATGTCGTTCCATCCGAGCGGCTTACCTCCCAGCCCTCCCCATTTCAAAGCCCATTTCAAAGCGAAGAGGCATATGGTCCTGATTTTTAATTCAATGAATTGGCGGTCGATCGAAAACCCCAAGCCACCCGGTATCAGGGCGGACGCTAACCGCCGGGCCACTGATCTCATGTTTGAACTCTCGCTGTGTTTTCATTGCCTTGACAGATACCATGTTTTGAGTTTGCTTTGTTTTCTCTCTGTTTCATGTCACTGAAATGCAAAACGCATTCTGCGCACATGGGATCTCTTGTAAAAGAAAACTTCTGTCAATGGGAATTCCTTGTTCCAATAAAAGTTGTCAAATCAAATCACGGTGCCGGGAAAAAGCTTTCCATCCGCAGCCTGTTAGTTTTAAATCTGTCTGTTTCGAGGGGCGAATGCATATGTAGTAGTGTCTGTAAACTAAGCCAGGACCCAGCCAAGAGGCCCATGAAGCACTTGGTGGGAGCGTGTACCTCCCTTACAGCTCATAATGTGTCACGGCGAAGCAGAAAGCGACAGTGCGTATGTAATTTGTCGGGGGTGTGTGTGTGTGTGTGTGTGTGGAAGTGTGTCATGCATATTTGCGAGTTTGAACACTGTCTGCAGCCGTGAGAACCTCACAGAGTTTTGATTGTATTTCTTTATTGCCAGCCTCCGTCTGTCACGCCTCGGACTCTCGTTCGTCTCAGGCGCGGCGGGGCTCAACTTGGAAACAAACACCGAACAAACAAACAGACCGGGGCTACTGCTTGGAGGGCTGCCTTGTTGATTCTGTAGCGTTGGGTTTCCCCGCGTGGCTCAGCGGCTCGGCCACAAACACACACCTGTTATCAATCTGTTTGCCCTTGTGTGATAGTTTAGCTCTGGAGTATTTTATTTTCAGGCTGTGGTTGATGCCTACTACCAAATTAACTTGCTCAAATGGGGACTGGGGAGCAACCAGTAACCACCTGAAGAGAACCAAAGGGCTAAATAAATAAAGAAATAAAAAATACATTAGTTGGAGGGCCCACACTGAAAGTTGCAAACACCAAATACTAATATTCTGAGACTCTGCATGTGTTCATGTTCCTGGATATGTACAGAAAGGCTTGAAAGCAACAAGGTACAAGACTTCACCTCAGATGAATAAAAATGCGGCATATTTCTGCCTTTCAGCACACTGCCAAACTTATTTAAATGTTAAATTGAGAATGGCGTATTGCTTCAACTTGTGGCTTTTAGGCGCTTTGACCTTGCAGTCACCTGCAGCTTAAACACAGTGTGTTAAAATGCAAATAATTAACAGGAATAAAGCTCCCTCATCACAAAAGGATCACACAGGGGAAGCACCAACTAAAAACAGACGGCAGTTTGACAGTAAAGTAACGCGGTGGGGAGCAAAAGGTGAGCAGGGCAGCGGGTGAACCAACGGTCACATGTGCCTTCAACTCTTCCATTCTTATGCAAAAATGTTTCATATGCGAAGAAGGTTTTGATTTTGAACAAAGCGTTTTTCCTTTTCACAGTGACCAAAATCTGGCTTTGATGTTGCCACATTTTATTCATCTGGAGCATCGAGGTTGAGCTCCGAACACGAGGGGGGGACGAGCAGCATTTTGAGAGCCCCGCAGCGCTTTAAATGAACCTCCCGAAGGTGTTACATGTTAAACCTAACTAGGAGATTCAGCCTGGAACTGCACACCTGACCGAGAAGCTGAAAGACGATGGGTGGAGGTTGATGCCTGATGCCTAAATGGAAATGGAAAACAAATGGAGGGAAATTATGAGCAAATTCCGTAAGCTTTTGGCAGTAAAATCAAGATTGCTCTGAATCCATTTATCGAGTCACAAAAAAACACCCACATAGCTTTAATGTAACTGATTTGTATTGCTTTAATGTTTTTTTTCTCCTTAGGAACAGGTAAGCCATGACAATATAATGTAAATGATGAGCACAAACAAAATCTGAGACCCTTTTGTACATCCGTAGTAACACATTCATACAACAAGTCTGTACATAGGGGTCACAGAATTCACTTTTTTCACTGAAACAACAAGGTAACTCTTGACTCAAAGCCAACAGGTACAATGCAATGTTTGATTTTTTTTTAAATTTAGAGAAATTATTTTTTTGTATTTAGTTTTTTTTCTCCAAATGACTAAAAATGGCATAAAGCTTGTTAGTAGTCGATTTAAGTGCACTGTACCTCTCTGCTTTTAATAAAGCGCCACCATACATTCCCCCGTTCGTTGACACCGACTGGTTAAAACTGCGACAATGGGATAATGCGACGATGAAACGAGATTTTTAAAAACATGTCAGGAAAAATAAAAGAATAAATAAGAATAAATAAATCACTGACTTTTTTTTAGAGGGCCAGAGAAGACACCTTTGGCAGTCTGACAAAGCTGCAGCTGTAGAGCTTTAGCATCACGGTGAGACACGTCGAACTTTATTTACCTCCAGCACTGACACCCATATGGAATTTATGTCACTCCTCTTTTGGTATTGTGAATAAGTGCTTTGTTTACACACTTCCAATTGGGGCACAGCAGGCCTGTTCTCTCTTGAACAGGCGATGGAGGTCGACACATTTTTGGAGCATTGAGACACAGTAAAAACAAATTTGAAAAAAAAAAGAAAAGTCCATGCTTTCGTCGTCTGCAGCTGAATGTCTCGCTGTATAAATGCAAGGGCCCCTGTGTTACTTATATAACCGATAACACACATTTCTGTGTCCTGGCTGGTTGAGCTTTCTTAAATTTGCTGCTTAAGCTGAGCGAGGTGTTTAATTTCAGGTGTGAGACACAAAAATGGAAACTGAGTAGCAGTTGAACGTAAAAAGCGACATGCAGTCAGTCAGCATAGATGTGTAAAGTGTTTGAATCTTTGGCAAAATTATAATTGTAACTGTCATGGGTGCATACAGCTGTTTTCATATTGCATTTGAGGTTGGCTTCTGAACTTTGTCGTGCTTCCCTTTTTACAAAAAAATCGGCATGTCTTTACCTTAACATCTACCAGCTACAACGCATTTGCTTCTATGAGTGCGTTTCCGCTGTTGAAACACACTCAAATGCTTCTGTCCATGCAATTCAGACTCTTGGCTTCTATCTCATTCATGCCCTACCTCGTTCTGAGAGAACGCAAAAAATGAAAAACATGACAAGCCGAAAACAAACATATACATGTACAAAGTAATGTACACCATATATTCAAACACATTTCAAAATCGTCAGACTTTGAAATCATTAGCCAAAATAAGTATATATTTTTTTTCTCAACCCATTAGGTAATCTTCTTTATCTAGACTGTACAATATATGTATATATGAGTAATCATGAGGGACCAAAGCAACAAAAATAAATACTTTTTCGCTATGTCACCTTTCAAAGTAGTATATCTATGTACATTTATATCAATATCAATTTTCCTTAGCTTATTGTGAATGGTTGAGCGTGTGTTCAACAAGCAGGCATTTGCGCACAGTGTGGAAACTCCTTGTGTTTTTTTTTTTTTGTTTTTTTTTTCCATCGCCCTAAATGGTATCTAAATGTAAATTTTGACGACACTGTGGAAGGAAAAACAAAGAACGGACTGTCCTTGATACAGTGAAAGGTAACCCTGGCTCAAATGGACCAAAAGTGAAGGAAAAAAATAAGTAAAAATATAGCATCTCACCATCATGTGACTACTTCAACAATGGGTTGTCTACTTCTTTTCAGGACTCTGAGAAGAGTACAAAAATGTTGTCTATTTCATGCAGTCTTTGACAAGTCATACAACCTCAGTGTACTTGTCTAAAGGTTTTTAAGTCGTTTTTAGCACAAAGCATAGAATGTTTTCAGTGATGTTGAATGTAGCTATGAGGGAGGGTGCATTTCGGGACAACAACATGCATAAAGAACAGTGCATAGGTCCAGGTCATGGGGCCAGTCCCTGGTGATTTCCAGTGTGTTTCAGTGGCAGCGTCTATCAACAGATCCACTACTGCAAGCAGTTGGCGATGGGCAAGTCTGGGGGGGTTGGCAGGGTCCAAGCCTGAATGAGTGGCGCCATCTTGTGGACAAACAGTCCTCCTCTCTCCCCGTCTGCCATGCTGTCAGGAGCTTGCTGATTTCAGGCGAGGGGAAAAAAAAAAAAAAAAAGTAATCCAACAAGCGAGTTTTTTGAGAGAGAGAGAGATATCAGGCTTGGACCGGAGGCCGAGGTGATGCAAGTGTGGCTGCACTGACACAAAGTGCGGTGACCTTAGTGTGGTGTTGTGTTTGTTTTTTTTTCGTTTTTTTTTTTTTTTTTTAGTCTGGTCTGCTATGCGCAGTTTAGATCAGTCGTTGTTTCACTGCAGAGCCCTTTCCAACACACAACAGACCCGGAAATGACCACTCTAAGGATTTTAACAATGACTTTTGTGGAAGGTAGAAGAACCAAGCTTAAAGATCAAGCTAACATGCATAAGGTCTTCAGACACTGTTTTGCTAAAAGCCGTCAAGGCCAACTTTTTTCCTGAAGACGAGTTCAAGAAGAAACCGTATTTCTTTTCTTTTCTTTTTTTTTTTTTTTGTTCAACACTTCATCTTTTGAAAAGAGGAAATAATAATGGCTTAATAGCTACATCATTCTTGCACTTGTGTTGCAACTACCTTTGGTAAATCAATCAACAAAAACAGAACAGAAAACCCTGAAACATACGAGTCCTTACGTGTTCCCCAACTGAACTTAGCATTGTTCCTTCAGTCTTCAGCCTCGCATTTTCTTCCAGGACAGGTTACCCTGCGAGTAAATTTTTCTCCCGTCGGTTGCCTCCACGTTTGTCACGTTCACAGCTCCACACCACACATCCACCGGCGCCACTCTGGATCCACACCGAATCCTTCAAATAGAGACTCGTCCACAAAAAGACCAAAGTCAAGACAAACCAGCAAGGCAGAGAGAAACGAGAGAGAAGGGAAACGGAAACAAACCGACAGGAAACGGAAAAAAACAAAAAACAAAAGGACATCATCGAGTCCTGGCGAAAAAGACACCAATGACGAAGGAAGATTTCTCAAAAATGGCCACTGCCATTTGGACGTTGGAGGTTTCACCGCTTCATCATTTTGGAGACGAAGCTGGCGATGGCGGAGGCGGGCTGATCTGGGTCCAGCTCAGCAAACAGGTGGCTGACATTGTCTGTTGTGCTTCCTTGTTTCCTTGCGACGAATCCAAAAAGCCTGGTGGGATTAAGGAAAATACCCGGCAGTTAGTATGCAGCTGAATTTAGGATTTTGCTGATATTCTAGCAACAAAATAACCTGAAAATGCAACCATGATGTGTTTGTAGATGAAGAATCAGTTTTCTGAGATGCAAGAAATCCCTATTCATCCTCATCTTTCTGTATGATTCCAACTATAAAGTATTTTAAACTTACTTCACTGAGCCACCTCCTTCTTTGCCCCATCTATGGAAAGAAAATATAAGATTTTTAAAAAGATGAAACAATGTAAAGAAGTTTTGTTTTACTGATATTGGGACAAGAAAAGGGGTCTTACTTTCTGTCCTGGGGATCGGTGTCACAGTAGGTTACCGTGTTGATTGGATAGTGTCGCCTGAAGAAAAGTCTGCAGCAAGAGAAATGACGAACACACGCAAGTTATCATGGGTAGTGAGTGTGTTCAGCAAGGTTTGTGTATTTGTGTGTGGGGGCTATTAGTTTCATTCTGCATCTATTAAATTAAGTTAAATTATTTCTTGTCTTCTTCAAGATTTCAACTTGGGAAGTCGCCAAAATACGATTTTAAACACAACTCTTACTTTCTAAAAGAGTTTAAAATCTGATTAAATATGGAAGAACAGAACATTTCTGTCATCTCAAGGGAGAGTGCTGTTTTCTTGCACGTGTGGACTCACTTCCTCTGACTGTCGGTGAGCGTGATGCCTTGCGTGGACACTTTGAAGTGGACGGTGGTCGCATCAGGCAGCGGGTTGGTCGCCAGTGTCTGACTGATCGCCTTGGCGATGGCCTGCGGCCCCGTGAGAGACTCCATGTCCACAGAGTTGATGTACAGAACATTGCACGCTGGAGGTAAACAACACAGAGTTAGATGAAAACAGACACAGGAGGAAATCAAGGTGCATGCAGTCCAGTGTGAGGTGATGGAAGTTGCGGTGAGTGTTTGAAAAGCTTACAATGAAGGATGTTGTGTAGTTAAGCTTCTCATGCACTGCAAGATGATCTTTCACATTTAGGACTCCTTCAACAGTCCATCGACTATGACTCTCAATATGTTGTGCATGCATTTGAACAATTTAAAGTTGCTCTCAGATGCAGAATAAACATGGAGGATTAACTGTAACTCTATGAAAGCGTTGCTTCTGTGAGAGCAGGCATCACCACATTCACATTCAGTCAGGGTGCATGATGGAGCAGAGCAGTGCAAACCAGTATTTACCATGGGCGTCCTCAGGAACCTTCTGAACTGTAAGGTAAGGGTGACAGTGTGTGAGCAAATTAACTGATTAATAAAGGGTTTTAAGTAGAAACCATAAAAAATGTGTTGAGAATTGCAATTATTCTGTTTTTCACAGGTAGTTTGTTGTCTTTTTTTTGTTTGGAAAGTCAACTTAATACTTTAAGATGTTGGAAGTTACATGGGACTGTTTCTTTCTGCTTTTCCCCTGTTATTAAATTTCCCTTTTCCTCATTTTGTCAATCTTCTGTCACTCATCTTGATGCGAGAGAGTCCCTGTTACCCCGTTAAAAGAATATTCACGGATGCCTTCTGATGTGATGATGGAAGCTGAATTGGCAAAGTGACACTACAATGTGAAAACCGTCCTCCACAGGCGAACTGCAGGTCAAGATTCATCCTCAGCTCCTCTTGCTTACCTGCTCCCTGCTTCAGAAGCTCAACGACTGGGTCAGTAGGTGTGGCAAGTTCCAGCGCCTCTTCGTTTGGGTCTGTGAGTGACAAAGTAGACGAGAGAAGGGACAACTATGTCAGAAAACAATTTGGCAGCACAGATTACAACAAACAAACGGCTTTTTGACATTCGTCTGTTAGTCCTGGAAGCTGACCTTTGGTGGGGATCATCAGCTTGCAGGGCAGAGCCAGCGGAGTCATCGAGTGTTGGTACACCAGAGCAGAAAGACAACCTACAAACACAAAGTAATCTCTCTGTTATATAGCATCCCTTTGATATCGAATGAAACGCTGATCTACAGGACGGAGCTATAAACTCACCAAAGTAGGGTTCATTGGGACAACCCTTCAGACGGACACCTTTGGCGCTCGTCTCAATCAGGAAGTGCCTCACCAGCTCATTAGTCATGTCACCAACTGGAAAAAATACATAAATATATGTGCAAATATTCCCCCATTGATACTGTGTCTGAATCTGGATATCAACTAGAAAAAAACTAACTTTTTTGTCAGAACAAGAATCAGTTCTTACTTCAAAAGTCTGATATTCTGTTTCAAAATGAAACTTTTACGTTGCTAAAGTTTCTCTTTACCTTTTTTGTTCTGTTGGATGGTTGGTGGCGGGCAGGCCACCTTCATGGCCAGGCCGTAGGCTCCGCGGAAGGAGTGGCTGTCCCTTATGATGAACGCCCCGGGCTCCCGGTCCTTCAACAGATTGATGGCTGAGAGGAGGAGAGAGGAGGAGACCAAGGAGAAGACGACGAAGCAGCAGCAGGAGGGCGAGGAGATTGGAAGTGACCAGGGGAAAACAAAATCAGAGGCGTGAGAGTCGTTGATCAAATAAAAACGGACGAGAGGACGAAAAGGGGGGCATCAACAGAAGGGCAAAGAAGCTGAAAGAAGAATACACAATCTAGAGGAGAATGGCTGTCATTGTTATTTTACTCTCTTTCACTTTGCGATCAATAAATTCATAGCGGTGGGCTGTGTGAAGTATCTAACACTCACCTTGCTCTCTGGAGATGTCTGGCTTGTACCAGTACTTGGAGGTGTCCTGGACAAACTTGACATTCATCTTGATGTCCGGATAACCATCTGTTTGGACAAAGGAGACACGGATAATGATTTCTGTAGATGACGCAAACCTTCTGTGAGCCAAAATATCGCCTCATCTTTCTCAGTCTCACCGTATATGGACTTTGAGACGTCCGGGAGCGTGTGCGAGCCAGACAGGTTTGGCGTGCTGCCGCCGCCGGCTGGTGTCGGCGTCAGGTTCTTGTTGTCCGTCCTCTCTGCGTCCCCGCTGGACATGTGCCTCTTCTCCGGCAGCTGCGGGGAGACGGGGAAGGCGGGCGTGAAGGGCGGCTGGGTGCTCCCCTGGCGAGAGGCCGCGCCCAGCTCGTCAGGCGTGCTGTGGCCGCTCGCCGCCGCGCGCCGCCCCATCAGGGGGCTGGGAGGCACGCCGGCGGCCACTGTTTTAGGGTTTCGGCCAATCAGGGGGCTGGAGGGGACGCCCTCTCTGTGGCCACCGGCTGGGGGCGGGTGTCTGGACAGTGAGGGGCTGGCCTGGCCCAGGCGTCTCTGGAGGGCGGGGCTCGGCGGCGTGTTGGTGGCCACTGTGCGGTGGAGGGTGTTGGGGCTGCCGGGGACGGTGTGGACGCCCATGATGTTGACCTGGGAGCCCTCGGGGGAGGTGGGCCTGTGAGGGTAGGAGGGGACGGGGCTGTGCGGGGCGCCATCTGAAGAACCAGTCCTCCTTCTGCGGACGAAACAAAAGCAAAACAGACACAATTATCATTATATCACCATCCATCTGTATTCTGGAGCTGTATATGCTCGTGATGCTAAATAT
The DNA here is from genome assembly GCA_031216445.1 of Lateolabrax maculatus. NCBI lineage: Eukaryota > Metazoa > Chordata > Actinopteri > Acropomatiformes > Lateolabracidae > Lateolabrax > Lateolabrax maculatus. The sequence continues at coordinate 4,589,744 of CM062215.1, read as the reverse complement.
ACAAAATCCTAAGAACAAATTGCTTATCTACCTCTCATGATCTATATCTCCTCATCAGTGATTGGTATAGTTGAAGAGACATCATATTTTAAAGGACCAATGACCTGGATTTACCTCATTAGTGTATTTTATAGTGAGAATAACTGATATTTTGTCCATTCATTGTAAATCCAAAACACAATTTTTTTTCTCGGTCTTGTTCCTTCATTAATCTGCCTCTGAAATCTATTTTCTTTCAGTATAACCGTGGGTATGAAGGGGAAATAAAGATGTGACGTATTAAACTGTCAGTCTGTACAACAAATGAGTGCAATCTAAGCATGTTTTATATAATATATATATAATAAAAAACAGCAATAAATGATAAAGTGCAACAAAAAACTTGTATTAAAAGTAACTTTTACTCAGCTCAGACCTTCTTGTTACCCTGTTTCACTAGTTCATTGGATGAATATGTGATCAGTTGATCATTTCTGATTGTGTAACAAAAAAATCCTTCCATGACTACTCACCCATCGGCGCTGTGGATGGGACTGCTGGAGGAGAGAGGAACGTTGAACGGCTGTGCTCTGGAGTCACCAAAACCGCGATTATCTGAGGATCACAAAACACACACACACACACACACACACACAGACACACACACACAGGCACAGACACACAGTCAGTCTGTACTTAGAGTATCATACAGCGTTTGTTGTTGAGAGCCAAAAAGGATGCGGTTATCAGGACCCAAACAAAAAGTTTAATTGACAGAAATAGGAAATTATTCAAACTTTATTTTTAATAAAACAAACATTCTGTGGGAAACTGGGATGCAGAACTGAAAAAGAAAAACATTTGGTTGCGGTGAAAACACAAATTATTTTGAAAAAAGAAAGGAAAACTTGGTCGAGGTCAGGAGACTGTGCTGGTGCTGGTGTTGGGTGCAGAGGCGCTTTATGGTATGTTGCCATGGAAACGTCCTTACCTTGCTCTCCATCATTAGAATCAGAGTCTGACAGCGAGAGAAAGAGAGGAAGCGAGAGAGGAGGAGGAGGACGACGAGACGTGTGGAAGAGGAGGAGACAAGGAGGACAAGCTTGAGTGCAAAGCAAGAACTGCAGGATGTGCGTTTGCTGTCGGCATCTAAGTGGAAGCATTTTAAGGCGTAACAACAGTTTTGAGCACCAGAGGGCAGCAGACACTAACAATTACAGTGTTGGAGCCAATTTCTGCTCACTCAGCTACACAGCTACAGTATGACATAATGCAGAGATGCTGCACTGGCAGAATCTGAATCTTGTATACGTACTATTCTGCCTTTTGATCCTCCTTAGTAGCTTAATTCTGTATCTTTGGAAACTTCACAAGGATCTCCACTGGAGCAATAACTGCTTGTTCAGAAGTTAAAAGGTTGAAATCGGATGAACTACAACATCTACCTGAGAGTATATGTCTACACTGCACCTTTAAAATGTAATAGATAATAACTGGATCACCCAAGGGGAACATGTACGGGACATTTAGTATAAATAACGATGAATACACTATATTTGATGTGTGTAAACTGACCTGATCCACACTGTTGATGAGGCTTCAGTCCCAGCGCTGACAGAGGAGTCTTGGCCAAACCTGGAGGAGAGCGAGCTACAGGGAAAAAGACACAGAGAGAGAGAGGGACGTTAAGGAACGTGACTGGAGTAAAATCAACAAAACATACACGACAATGATGACGGTGAGATGAGAACCGTACATACAAGCCATGCAAGGATGTAAAACAACCGATGTAAGGCATGAAAAGACACGATTCTTCTCTTTAGCATCAATACAATGCTACATGGAAATGCATTAGATGGCAGATTTACATGTCCACATGAGGTTGCACACAATGTAACATTAACCAGTCTCTTATTGCAAGTGGTCAATAAGCACTAAGGTGTGTTTATTGTACCATTTCCATTCCAGGCACTGACTTAATTGAAAAGTCTGACAAGTAGAACAACGGGATAAGAATAAATTTAGCACAAATTCTCTCATTCATTGCATAAAAATTGTATAAAAATAGTAAGGGCCATGGTCAGAAGGACCAGGAATTAGATATATTAAATGTACCTCTGTCTTTGCAAAAGCACAAGGCTCAAGGAATAAAGCTAGGATGATTTATTTTCCCAGAACCTGAATTACTTGATGTGTGAACTTCAGGGATAATGACGGCGTAGCTGAAAATGAGCCAACGAGAATCCTTCCACAACCCAAGCATGTAGTCATGAAATGTTGGAAGATTCATAGCATGCTGCTACCTAAACAATGATTGGGTCCAGATGAGTCAGCGACACTGGATACAGGTTGAAGATGGGGTCATATTTAATGTTGCCATGCGCGGTGGAAGAGACACACAAATTTGTCCCAAAACTGAAACGTTATTTCCAAAATGAGATGCCATCTTTTCTGACAGTCTTCTTTCCTCTTGTCATAATAATGTAAGGTAAATTACTATTAAATCGGCTAATTAATCTTTTTTTAGACTAGATTCTTAATATTAAAGATTTAATTCCAGTTAATGGACATCCAACATTTTGAAAATGAACTCTTCAGTTTTGTTAATCCACTTACAAAAGAATCCAGATCAATAGCATGACAGAGATTCAGGCCCAGTGCTCACTTAAGGTGGCATGGGGAGATGTGAGGGGGTTAAATATGAAGGTTTTTGCCACAGAGCAGATTCTTACTGCAACAGCTGTGTGTTCAGGACTGACTGCAGGAGAGGGGGCAGGGCTGGTTTACAAAAGTGTCCTCACAGTCAACACAATCTGTCAAACAAAGCTGCTGGACAGGGTGGTCAGGGCTGCAACTGAGCGGGTGTCTGGAAATCTAATAGATATGCCTCAAAGGGTTTCTCAAGGTACTTGATTAGTGTGTGGCCTCTCCTTTCACTTTATCCTTAATCACGAAATGTCAAAATAAAGCCGTAAAGAAAAAAATGATGAATATGAAAAAACTTTGGTGTTGAGAATCCCACAGACCTGACGACATGAGGCTACACACTGTGGTCGTGCAACAGAAATGCTATAATCTTTTTCTTTTTTCAAATATTGCAGAAGCAAGGATTGTGTATCTTATGCTGAGTATTGGCTGGTTGCAAATAAGCCATTTACAATGAACGGCAGTAATGAATGAAAGAAAAAACGATGCAAAATGCTACATTATAATTCCTATATTAATCCACTGATATGTTAAAACATCAACTGCAAGTGCGTGACAATATTATTCAACAACAATCCATAGCTCATATTTCTATATATTTGAGTTGGTGCACACAGTTAAAAAATACAACATAAAGAAGATTAAAAAGGAGAAAAGTTGGAGAAAAGAGAATACGGAAAAGGAGGATTCTCTTCCGATAGTAGTGATGTGTGCTGCATTCCCTTTCACACCATTCAAAATCTAATGCACACCATGTAAATGCGTTCATAGCCTCCATAGGTACATACATACACTGCCCCTATGTGTTAATGCAAAACACTCAACGCATATCCTTTCTAAATTTGCCTTTGAAGGAAAAACCTGACAATATGACAAACTATTTCCCCTCGTCATTCAGAAACGTGATTTGCACACACCTGATCTGTGCTGTTGTTTTGCCTGGAGCAAATTCAAAATTTGTTTGTGCAATGTCACCCAGGTGTCGGTCTGTTTGTGAATGTTTCCAACACCTTTTGAGATGAGGACCCCCAAAATACCGTTCAACAAAAGAAGATTGAAAACACTTCTCTCTCTATGGTTTCTAAATGTAGCACTTGAAGCAGTTCAGCTTATTTTATGTAGCTGATGTACTTGCATGATACTTGAAATTTCTGGGTAGTATCCACATGGTTGAATGCACTTATAGTGAGCCACTTTGGATTAAAAATGTAATGTAATGCTGAGTTTGAGGGCTGATTCTTTGTGATTGTCTCTGCGGTATCTTTCTTATTTGACATATTTTATTTATTTCTGTCCATCCTAGAAGAGGGAACCCTCCTCTGTTGCTCTCCCTGAGTTTTCTTTCTTTTTCGCCACATGTTGTATGGATTTGATTTGTGATTTTAGGCTGTATAAATTAAACTGACTTAACTTCATCTGGCTGATATGACTATTAAGCTTAGTTAGGGTTAGAAAAAACTAATGTTTCCAGGGTAAAGAATTTTCAAGCTTAACTTTACATGTCTTGTTTTGTCTGACCCACCAGTCCAAACCCAGAAGATATTTACTTTATAATATAAAACCAAAACCACAGAATTGTTGGCTTTTTTGACTGTTAAATTAATTAAATTATAAATCGATTATCAAAATTGTCGCTTATTATTTTATTTGTCTACTCCCAAGCTGAAAATGTTCCGAACTTCTGTTCTAACATAAAGCAGGAGTGAGCAGCTGTGTGTTATATGTTATTTGGCCCCTGAGCACAGAATGCTTCAGTGAAGGAGTGGGTCCACCCTATGCAAAACACAAAGAGTCAAAAACTGCAGCATTTACATCTTTAAAAGCCCTTGCGCCCTCAGTGTGTTTCGGGACTCTCTCTCATTTTTTGACACAAGACAGTGATGGATCAAACCTTCGCCTGCATCCTGCTCCTGCTGAGCTTGTCTGCAACTTTTGGCAAGTACGTTTACGTCGAGGAGATAAAGAACCGGCAGGATGCTCAGGAGTACTGTCGGTGGTTTCACACAGACCTGGCTCCCATCAGTAACGCGCACGACACCGAGCGACTTTGGAGGCTTGCCGGCAACACAAATCACTTTATCTGGATAGGACTGGAAAGGAATCACACAGACAGTGAGAAATGGACGTGGTCAGGAGGTGGGGGGGTGTCCACATTTTTCTGGGAGCAAGGTCAGCCCGAAAACCGACTTCTAGAAGACTATGGCGTCATCCATAACTATAAGTGGCGCGATTTCAGAGCACACTATCTAAACCCCTTCTTCTGCTTCAGCGCGGTCGTGGTGAGGGAGAGAAAGACTTGGGAGGAAGCTTTGATGTACTGCAGGGAGCATCACCACGACCTGGCCAGCGTCGCGTCGGAGACAGAGATGCTGCTGATCCAGAAGGAGTTACGCAAAAATGTCACCACGGCGCACGTCTGGATTGGTTTGCATTTCTTCCCCGGAGGCTGGCTGTGGGTGGACAGGCAGCCGTTGGCTTATGAGGCCTGGGGTCAAGCGGGCAGGACTGAGTGTCCTGAAGTCGAGCTGAAGTGCGCGGCCCTACAGGTGATGGGAGGGAGGCGCAGTGGCAACGGTACAGACTTTACACTGGCCACCAATGCTGTAATGGAAACAGGGGAAGTTCAAGCTGTTGCAGCTTATGATTCGCTGAGTAGTTTTGGAGCAAGGGATGCTGCAGATGTAATAGAAGGTGAATGGGAGGCTCATGACTGTGAGAGGAAACTCCATTTTATTTGCTACTGAGAGTTTAGCCTGAGAAATGAGTCCCGTTAGTATTTTATTAGTTAATTTGTTTTAGTTCAACTTAAATTCAGTTTTGACTACTAATGTAAAGCTTAGTTTGTAGCAGTTTGTTTGTGGTTCCTTTTATTTTTTGGTTTGAACGTGTTTTTGCACTGTATGATATCATTTTGTTATTATTGTACAACTAAACTATGATTAAATTGAAAATAAATTAAATAGAAATAAAAATTAGATATTGCTTTTGTTGGTCTCATTATGTAATTCTTTCCGGGCTTTTCTTGCCCATCTTTTCACAACCTATATCATTTTATAGTAAAAGAGAGTAATTCAGGTCAAAAGTCAGTGTTCAGAGGATTGGAGAGCACCCCCGGTCTGCAGGCAGTGTGAACCTACACATGTTGAAGTAAGGAGTCTGTGGAGACACGGGGAAGCTGGGAGTCTGGGGGGAATTCTCACCACCACCTCCAAAGGTGGGACTGTTGGCAAACCCGTCTGCCTCGTCGTCCTCGAACGCCTCCCGGTAGCTGTGCATGGGACCCTGTGAGAGATGAGGAGGGGACACAGATACCAGAACAGTGACACAGTCATCATGATCAAAATGTGTTACTGCATCCACTGCTTTAACAGAATAACACATCTCAAAAGGTTCATATTTCAAAGGTTCTTGACCTTACCAATTTTCAGTTTTAACAAAACAAAAATCTATCTGGTTTCACGGCATTAGACCTGAATGCTGACCTCTCTTGGTCTTCCTCCCGGGTTGAGGGCCAGATTGTGGGCGAAGTCCGGTGAATCCACCGTCGGCGTGTTATCATGGCTGCTCTGGTACTGTCCCTCACTGGTGGTCCGACGCCGACCCGTCTCCTGCGTCACTTCTGGGGTCATTCCTCTGGAACGAACCCCTGAAACACCCCAAAATATTCACTGTATGCAACTGCCAACTCACTAAAAACAGCTTTTTTCTGTTGCTTGATGTAAATCATCAAAAGTGAAAGGCAACCTATGCAAGACGAGATAGAACAATGTGCTTTTAATTTGACATCCAGCAAAAATGCTTGAAAGTAAAGAGTAAGAGTAAAAAATTTAAAAATGGGAACTTTTTCTTGAGAGAATCTCATCATCCTTATGACATTTTTTCCTTTAATTATCTACTATGGTTATAGAATATGGACATAACCTTCAACTGCCTCAATCAAGAAAGCCAGACAGAGAGAGACAGAGAGAGAGAGACAGAAACAGGTTTGTGTGAAGTGAAGGGAATAAAAAAGCAGTGGAAAAGGAGAGATGGAGCAGAAAACGGGAATTAATGAATAGAACAGAAATGAAAGTAATCATAAGAATTTGAAAAATGGTTAGGAAGCAGAGAAAGCTTCGACAAATGCAAGAAAAAAAATGAAACAAAGTCAGAAACAGAAAACTAAAAGCGAGGGAAAGTGGACAAACCAGAGAAGGAATAGGAGCGATGGCGGTCAGACTGTTGCGGTGTCATGCTTTCACTGATGCCCCGAATACGAGCGTTGTACTCTGTTCCCGGGGAGGGAGGTCAGGGTGGTGAATGGAGGGCAGGAGGTGGAGGAGCAAGGTGGAGGAGGAAGGTGAGAGAGGTGCAGAGGAGGAAGCAAATGGTGGAAAAGGGTTGTCCATACAGCAGAGATGGATTGAACAGAAAAGGAAATAAAAATCAGAACAGAAATGGATCTAATGAAAGTGAAGAGAAAAATGAAAAGATATATTTTAATATTATAGGGTTGATGATTATATCATGTTTAAAAATGGTTAAAAACAGGAGGAATATACAACTTTGTTCCACCGGGAGGCGCCTAGGAGCTTCCACACGGTTTCACATAAAGGTAAATATGAATGCACACAATGCATGGAAGCTGGAGCCTCTGAACGCTTGGCTATTCTTACTCTCATCCCATCGCCACTGCCACCAGCTCCGCTTTATTTCAGCTGCAGAGCTAATTTTATGACTACAGGTCATTCCTCTGGTGCGGCACCCCATGATGAATCTGTAACAGAAACTGCTTGAAGCTGCACTGCTCACATGCTGCTTGGATTTTTAGGGCTTCCAACTGAAGCTGAAACTTTACTAAATAAACTCTGAATACAACAAATACAGTCCAGTGTCCAATCGAGCGAGTCTTGTCTACATTTTGGATGCAGCTTAATTCTTTCATAGTATATTGCACTGCTTTAAATTCCGGTTTAGTTTTTTCAAAATTTCCTTCCAGGAAGTAATTGTTTTCCATTCATTTAATAATGGCAGGACAATAAACCTGACCTGAAACCTGTTTTAGATATGCAGTCAACCAAGATGACTATCATGTCTGCATTTCGTTATTTTTGTGCGGCAATGCACTTGTATGTGCTAATTTGTTTGGAAAGTCTGCATTTCCATGCAGTACCAGCAAGGGAGTTTTTCCTTGCCACTGCCGCCAAGTGCTTGCTCATGGTGGAAATTAATGGGTTTCTGTAAATAAGTTTACGGTCTAGACTTCTAGACTTGACTTGACTAACATTAGTGAAATATTAAAAATGGTACTAGCTGTAAAAACAGACATAATTATATATATTATAGTATTAGGGTAGGAAAACTGAAGTTAAAAATCTAAATATATATGCTTTGGAGAACTGTCTGCAGTAAAGTATAGATAATTTATAGTTACAGGTCATATAATTGCTTCAAATATGTTAACCCATAAACTAGAGTATGTCTTTACTATGTACATCCCATGGCTGTCATAAACTTTGAATTAACCTTGAACCTCTAACGCACATCTTCATTACATTACCTGCTCAAGAACAAAAAAGGTATTTCATTTGTAAAATGAATACGAAATGACACATTGGGTGTGGGCTACATGAATGACACATGACTGAGCCACTGAAAATTGACTGACTCAGTTTTTCAGTCATTCATTCATTCCTTCACTCGCTTCAGACAATAACTCTAAGCCTTACCGGCGATGCGCTGAGCCACCAGGCCCTCCAAGTTTAGTGTCTCCTCCTCTGCATCTTGTTCTCTGGGTAAGGATGAAGAGGATGTATCCTTGGGCTGGGGGGTGAGCGTGGGAAGAGGAGAGGAAGAGGCACTGTAGCCTGGATAAGGAGACGAGCCCTGCAGGTCCGGGGAGTGGGAAACCCCGCTGCCTGCGTACGAGCTCACAGGCTTCACCGGTACCTGCTGGTTGAAATTAGAGGAGGGATCGGTGGGGTAGTGGTGGGTTGCTTGGCGTGTGTGCAGGTAGGGCTCTGGTGTGTGCGTCGGGGTGGTATTTTGGTGTTGGTAGCCGGCGTTGGACCTCTGGGGAGAATACACCGGGGACTCCATAACGGGGCTCTGGTTGGGCAACGTTGAGACTCTACCAGCCGACCGCTGGGGCTGATGGAAGTTGTTGACGGACCCGGAGTTGTTGTAACCGTGGATGGCAGAGTCTGCTTGGTATGAGGGCCGTGCAAGGGTCTGGGAGAAGGGCACCTGGGACGAATTGAGATTGTTCTCCCCAGGAGGCGCACTGTGGGACTTGGACATGTGGGAGTTGATCGGGTCGAGGTCGAGCATGAGCATGTTGAGCGCCTCGATGGACTGCTCAATGTCCCGCTGGGAGGCTGAGGTGGGGAAGTGGGGCAAGCTGTGGGTTGACTGAAGAGGAGGGCCAAACGGATCATCTGGGAGGCTATACTGGTGCCAGGTGTTGAGCCCTCTTTGAACAGCCTCCCGGCTACTCGTGCTCCGCTCTGGGGCCCTGGGCATCAGTTTAGGGTTGGTCTCAGGGCTGCCGGCCGGTGGATTCCCAAAGGACTGTGAACGGTACATCCCTTCGCCATTCTGGTAGTTGTTGTATCCCCCCTGTGGCGATGCGGAATCCACAGACATCTCTTGCATCGCCGTGGGCGTTCGCACTCCGTGCACGGGCATCTCGCTCAGCTTTTCCCCAAGAACACCCCTCTCGAGATAGGGCCCGTCGTTCTGCCTGCTGACGGGCGCCTGTGATTGGTAGTAGAGGTCAGCCGGAGTCGCCTGGCCCTCTAGGGATGACAGCGTGCCTAAGCTGTCCACGCTGTTGCCCTCTTGGCTGTTGGGCAGCTCGTCGTCAAGGATGTCCGTCTCCCGCTCCTCTGTCGAAGGCGCGCCAACTAGCCTGGTGTGGCCCCCGTTGACGTGCACCTGCGCTGGGACCAGGTGTCGGACGCCTCCTCCTGGACTGGTGGACGTGGACAGGTAGGCTTGCCGTTGATGAGTTGGCGCCTCGAGGCCGCTCAGAAGCTGGTCGAGCTCTCTTTTCTCCTGCGGGCTGAGCGGTGGGTGGGTCGCTGTCGGGTTGTTGTGGTTAACGGCGCTCGGCACGGACTGGCTGTGCTCATCAGTACGATCAGTCTTGACTGACGCGGTAGAGTTGCCCGAGTCGCTGCTCACAGAGAGGGTGTGGTCGACGGCGGGCAGGGAGGCGTGGCCGGTCACAGGAAGGGTCTGGTCAGTGGTCTGGAGGGGATGGTTGGCGTGTTGTAAAGGGTTCTCTGCATTGGTCAAGGGGTTTTCATGGACTGGGAGGCCGTTGATGGTGACAACTCCCTCCAGGGAGTCTTTCTTGCGGACCCGAGCATATAGGCTTCCATCAAGTGGACCTTGGGTGTGAACAACATCTGAAAGAGAGGAATACTAAAATTACTAAAGTAGTTCCGACCATACACAGAATCAAAATATAGAAAAAAAAAAAAGAGACACAAATTTGTTGTTTTTTTGTATTATAGATGATTCAGACGAGTATGAGCAGAAACCTGCTTGAGGTGTTTTAAATCATATTATCTTCATGCACTAACTGATCTCATTAGGTTTCAATGGCTCCAATTATCAAGTCACATTTGCACGGGACAGGATCACTCACACGACAAGCACAGTGACCCCCCTCTGCACCCGTCTTTTTTAACACTGAGGTTCAGCATGCAGCTCAGCCACCAGCAACACAGCCCCTCCAGCTCTATTAATAGCCAATTTGCAGGGCTAAAGCCCCCGTCACATGGTGTGACGTGAACCAGGGCAGGTCCTGTCCAACACACTGAAACAGCTGGTCTGCGTGAGCCAAAATGTAAAGGAGCAGCAGTGCCAGTTTGAAAGCTCAGAGCTGGACTGGAAGAGGACGAGCTGTCTTCCTCAAGTTGATTTCTGGCTGCTGAATCATGCTGGCAAAGTCCAACTGATTGCCTACATGTTGTACAATCAAGTATCCCGTATCCTTTTATGATGTGTTTTTTGCTGTGTTTATTTTGTCACAAAAGGGGCAGGGTAATAAACTGAACCAAATTATTTTGGCCTGGCTATGCTTCTACAATAACACTGGATGCCATGCAGGCTCTCGAAAGCCTCATTTCGAAGTCCAAAGGGAAAAGTACAAAACTTTTGGACAGTTATCACTCCTTCCTGGCAACAGCAATTAAAAACATTAAGCATGGGGAAAAAATCACCATCTGCTTATAGTATCATAAGTGTGTAGAAACTAATTTGACATTTCTCGGACAAACATCGGCCAGCTCGTCAAGTCCTTTTTAGAAATTCATTTTTTTTTTTTTTATGTTTAAAAAAGAAAACATAGCACAAGTAATTTGTGGCACATGAACACATAAACAGAGGTCATGTACAGTACTGTAATTCACACAGTCGGAGATATAATGTGTACTTCAATTATAGGCCAGGGCACTATTTCAAACTGTAAAACACTATACTTGCTTCCATGAAATGTAACAATCACACGTGCAACAGCTCATTCTGTGGTAACACTTATGCTTACCAGAAGAAAATAATACACCAAGGCTTCCCGTATCCAGTTTGCATTTGCAAAGTGATACACGACATATACTTGCTGTATATACTAAGCTCATATGGGGGTTGTTCCAAACTGAGAGAGCCGTCGGGACAGATGGTGGATCACTTGGACCGCAGCTATTTCAAAACCCATGTCAACAACAACTCACAGGCACATTGCAACAAGAACGAGAGGGCAGGTGAGAAAGTTGTAAACACAGTTATTGTTTTTAATGATGACACTGGGATTAACATTAATAAAGTAAATGGCAAGGTTTAGTGTTACATTCTGTTTAGAGTTGGGTCCAATTTGTGTTGAATAAGACTTTAGCCCTAAGCCTTACGCACAAAATCTTGAGACAAAAGTACAATTTATATTTGAAAAAAATCTAGTTATTTTGAAGACAAAATAACAGAGCTTAACATTTGTTTTTCTTTCTTGTCAGCTATAAGATAGTCAAAATAGGCAACCCATGATCCAAAACCTGAAATGCTTAAAATCCTAATTACATCTCTACGTCACGGCATCAAACTCAGTGGAAACCTCCTCCTTACCTGTACTGTAGGTCAACCCTCTGAAATTTTCTTCCCAAAACACTCAAAAAAGGATGAAATATTTCCTCTTCTTCAGCCAATTAGATTGAGATCAAAAGCTACATGTCCACACTTCAGTCTATACATCAAGAGTCCTTCAGTAGCCTCTCAGTGATTGAACCTTCTGCCTCTGGGCTTCTTCTCTCACTCTCCCTTCCTCTCTGATTCATGTCCTCTCATCACCCGACATGTGCTCTGCTGGAGCGAGGCGGGGCCGTACCACCGAAGCTGCCGAGAGGGGTGAGCTGGCACTCTGTGATGATCTCTGACTGTTCCCGGCAGCGGGGGAGGGACTCGAATAAACTACAACTCCCACGGCATCTGCCACGGGACTGCAGCACCCTTGCATGGTGATGTCATTAGAGGGGATCCCCTCACTCAGGGTCACCCACCCCATTTTATTACGTTTTAAGGCCATTTTAAGACATTTTTCAGAGAACTGTCGTTTACATTTTCCACCAGCTGAGCTTGGTCAGTCTTTGACTCTCTCTCTCTTTCACCCTGACCTTTAACAGAATAGGGGATGCCCTTGTTCTAGTTCATAAAAGATGATCTTTTAGTGCTCTGTGGCACACAAAAGTTTGACAGTTTGACACTTTTTCCAGATGCTGGTTAACCCCATCCCGAGGGTAAATCAAACACTGTTATTTGACATGTCATAGCTCATAGAAGAAAGAAAGGCACAGACAAACTAAAAATGCACAAAGCAACTGGTTTTGGTAAGCAAGAGTTGCTGTGGTATCGTAATTATAATTGTATTACCAGGAAACATTTTGATTTATTTTTGATTTGGTCTCTCAATTTGGTGCCTGTTGCTAGGGATGTTGCCTAAAAGTTTCCACTGAATCACAAAACCTAACAGACCCACAAATACCATTTTCTAAATCCCAAAAATCCAATAGAATATTTTTCTGTATATTTGAGAAAAAAGAATAAACTGATTTGCTAATTCACCAAAACTCTAAAATCTATCAATTGAATGTTCTCGTTATTAAAACATCCAACAATTGTTCCCCCTCCTTGCACCTTTAATTGGTCAATACCTGTATGTGAAATAGCTGATTTTTCGAAGCTTTGATAAATGTAATGCCTACAGAATAAAGTGAAGACAGAAACGTCAGACACTTGACCTTTGACTCAAAGGTATGAATGTTTCTGGAGTGACTCTCACCTCCTTAAACACCTTCCTCGCTAGTTTCTCTCGCCCATCGACGGGTTAGAAGAGGCCTGGGAGTTCGGCGTAATCCTCTTGACTTAGTAAAGAATGGAAGTGCTAAACAACATCGGGAATGACAGGAACTTACTAAACAAGTGTTGCAAAGTCACAACCTTTACATTTGCCCCACACTCATGGCATGTGCATAAGCTGCGAGAAACATGCGCTCGTACGCATCAACATACACACATACTGTATTTTGAACATATACAATGGCCGCAGGGTTGACAAGGGTTGAAAGAGTTCGCCTTTAAACTCAGCTGACCAAGGAATGTGCAGTATGTTTGCAAAAATTTGACCTGTTGAAGTGCCCTTGACCAAGACACTGAATCTCTACTAGCTTCAGGAGGTGCTATTTCTGTATATCCTGCACATGCAGCCCTAGAGAGCTGAGTGCTAAAATACTGGAAGCACATAACCAAAACTTGATGCTTCAGGTTAAAAGGATAATTTTATCTGACATACTGTATGGTTTTTACAAGAGCCAATATTTACTTTACTACCTGTACTTCTGCACTACATACATAACTGCACCTTATATCACACCCAAGTACACTTTTACACAGATTTCATCCTTCCAGAAAGCCAATGTTTCATTTCAGATAACTATGAAAACCTTGAAACAGCTGTTGATAAAAACAATCCCACTACAAAATCCATTCAGTAGCTGCTCTGGAACATTTGATCGTATCATACGATCTTCCTAAGATAAGGAAGATTTGCCTGTTAAGTCCTGGATGTCAGAGCTTCCTTTAACACATACAATCATCGTCAAAACAGTCTCAACAATACTGTAATATTACAAGGCTATTATGTTATAATGGTATAATGGTGTAATTACTGCCGGGAAGGGGGAAATTGGTTCAACAAGTAATGGCTTTTCAGAAAAAGATCAGCAATTTTAAGTTTGCAGAATTTTTATTTTCTAACCTAAAACATGCGAAACCACAGTTATTGGTCCTTTTGACATACACTGGTGTTTTACTCTAGGATCCAACTAAGCTCCTCCTTAGCACGGTCCAAAACTCAATGTATCTCAAAGCTGAAGTGGAAGGTTGAATTAACGGTAATATTTTTATATTTACAAGGGTTATACTGTTTAGGTAAGGAATAAGATATATTGGACTTTGCACTGAAATATTAACACAGAGACCCAGGTATGATCCAAGTACCGTAAAAATATTAAATGACCCTGTGCCATCTATTGTCCAGTAACATCAACGCCTGGTATTAAATCCACTGACCATAATACTGAATGGCACAAACAAGCAGCTCCCCGTCTGAATAGAACAAATAGCTTTCTTCTGGTGTCAATAAATAGCTGCAGCAGTCCTCAAATTATATCTGTTGAGTCACCATGGCTCGGCTAACACAAATACCTAACAACTTGTTTCCTACTGCGGTAAATGAGTGTAACATACCATTCTCTCTGCTTCAAAGGACAGAGCCACGTTCACCACTGATTTAAATATTCAATTAAATCCAAATCAAGTTGTAGAAGTATTTGTTCAAAAAGTACAAAGAAGAAAATAACTTTTTTGACTTAAAATTAACTTTCAAACTTGTACACACAAATGCTTAAACACACCTGTCCACCCCCTATATTCTATCATGTGACAGGTGCTTGCCTCTCTTGTGAAAGTGCCAGAGGTATTGCTCATACAGCACTGCTCATACACAAACACACACACAAACACACACAACACCTGCCTCTTGGCTGTATTCTCTAAAGTGTTCACTTGAGTGTCTCATTGCCACTTCGCAGCCTTGGAAGCCATTAAAAAGCCATTTAAACACCTGTGGCCAATAGTTTATTATAATTAAACAACGTGCTACAACCACTGTTATTGCTTTTTTTTTAAATGCACCAGCTGGGATGTGGATTATATACATAGTACATCTGAGATGAACAAACACATGGTGATTGAGGCAGCACATTTGTCAACACACCTATAAAGCAATGACAACATGCTGGACACTAGCTGAAAGTGTTTCCTGCACACATACTTCATAAATGACTCCCTGGGTTCTTGGTGTATAAAACAGTGTTAGTTTAGGGCTGAATGCAGGAAGTCAGAAGTTGGTCAAAATAACCCATGGCTCTGTTCTGGGATCACTTCTGTTTTCCCTATACATTAATATTTGTCATGTGTAAAACCTTCTAAATTAATGTTTGTATGCAGATGACACCATTTGGTATATTGAAGTAACTTCTTAATTCTTGGCAATATCCAATCTATAAGTAGATTTTCTGGGAATGTCACCTATTGATCTTATATTGGAATCAATTGAAAAGAAAACTCATGAAAATTTGCATCATTGGAAAATCGCAAATACCTGAAAGGGCTGCAATATCACCATCAACTGTTGTTAAAGGGGTTATGGGTGGATTTTACCTTTGGATTTGCTCATCTGCCACTTTAGAAGTTTCCAGGGGTGGTGGATACTTAACGATGGGGACATGATGACCTTATAAAATAGGCCAAACCCATTTTTACAAAAAAACGCAGACACATATAAATATAGAAACACACCTAACATTTACAAGCATAATTAAACGGTTCCATGGTGGGTCACGAGGAGGACTGCAATGTTTTATTGAATAGGGTGTATGATTTCATGTGTGTTTATAAATGCATGAATGCACAAACATGCATACAGTCATCTATAGTAAAAGTTATTTAGAGTGAGAGGGTTGACCTGCGATAGAAAGGTCCCTTTGGAGTTGGGAGAAGGTCTATGGGTTAGAAGGAAACATGGGTGTGCATGTGTGAGAACAGTAAAACTGGAAGGTTGGGAAAAGTGAAGCACCCTGCTTGAAAGACGGCCAGGATGACAAAGATGAAGAGAACCATTTGTTCTCCAAAGCTCATTTAAGGCAAACCAAAACAAACTTAAACTTGAAGGAGCAGGATGAGGGTGGCACACTGCAAAAATGTCCCTCTAGGACAGTAGTTAGTTTTATAAAAAGCAACGGATCTTCTTTTTGTCTTTGTCGTGTCGTAGCTTTGTGTTTTGAAGCTCTAAACTGCCACTTTCATCACGTGGCACAACATTTTTAAGTCAGTTGGTGACTCGTACGTGTACAGTTATACACACTGACATGCAGTGGCAGGCATGGTTCTGTCAGCGAGCCATCGAGGATCTCTCAGCAGGATGTGACATTCACCTTCACAGCTTTTATATCACCGTGACGACGGTCAGTCTGCATGCCGGCAGTGGGTGACTGGGTTTGACTGACAACTGACTGACCTGTCTTAAAGACCTGTGTGAGTGTGAGACGAGGGCGAGAAACTAAAAAAAAATCCTCCTTAAATGAATTATTCCAGCGTTTGGGCTTAAAATCTTCCTCTTCTTATTACTGATTTTAAGAGATGTTTTGTTGTAATTTCCCTTATTTCTACTGCAATTCATTTCTTTTTGTATTTATTTTAAAGACTAAAAAAAAATAATTATATTGATTTTAGGGCAATACTCTTGCTTGGAGTGTAGCAATCAGCCTTTTACTAACTTATTCAAAGAAAAAAAAATAATAATACGTGGAACTATTTTACATGTAAAAGAAATAAGTTGGCTAGACATTTTTGGCAGCAAAGCATGACAGTGGAAGAGAGACACCCTCCCTCATAAGGGATGATGTGACAGTCCATCAGTGAAAAAGGTGTCATGGTTGATGTATCAGTGACTGGCACAAGGAAAACTGTCGCAGTTTTATATTTGCCATGTCTGCCTCTCAGTCCATCTATCACCCAGTGTCCAGCTGTCACAGTTTGCGGTAACGTGACGTGACTGTATCAGCGTCTGTCTCCAAGATTGCTTTCAGGGTGATGTCATCCATCCGCCTGTCTGTCATCTGAGTGATAGTCATAAAAAGCTATCTGTCTGACTGTCTGTATATCTGACTGACAACCGGCTACACTCCACGTCTGATTCATGTCACTCTTTGCAAGAGAGGAAATGTCAGATCAAGCTGCAGATTGGGATTTTTAGCTGGTTTGAGTGTTTAAGTGCAAAGTGAAGTGTAAGCCCTGTACGGATGGAGGACAAAAATTTGCTAATATCATGTGATATATTGAGTAATATGCATTCATGTTTTCATTTACTGTATATTTTGAACAGAGTTTCAAATTTGCAATTACGTTTTCTATGACTTTAAAATAAACTTAAAGGCACCTTGTGGAGTTTTTGACCATTTTTTGTGAGGCTGCACTCTAGCAAACATACATGTGAACATCGCTAGATTTTAATTATTTAGACGCTCGGTTTTGTGAGTGTTTTATGAGGCGGGAAATACATTTGACCTCAAGGATACACACAATACAACTTTTCTTTCTTTACATGTTTGTATGTGAACAGATACACGGCCAACAAATCTGATTCTGATTAAACTCAACCAACTGCCTTCCCACCCGCTCATCTCAAAATTGTAAAAGTCAAGCCAAAACTGATAATTATTGAAATGAGCACTCCCCTTTCAACTGGATGCACATTAGGCACGGCCCTTTTCTTTTTCATCAGGGGTAACAATTGGTAGAATCTGAACATGAAATCTTCCTCAACGTTCCTCTATAAACATCTTCATCATCATGGATTTATGTGGAGTTTTAACGTTCCACATTTTGAATTGTGTTTTTTTTCTTAAATATAAAGAAACTGAATATTGGACCAAAACTATTAGTTTGATATCAGTTCAAAACCAGAGGTCTAAAGTTAGCATCTTTGCTTATGAACAAGAACAAAACTATGCTGCCAGGGTGTCATAACATTCCCTCAGACATAAAAAAGAGGACCAACAGGATCACGTTAGGGTAATTCGCTGCCTGCCTGTCTGCCTCTGTACGTCTAGCTGGCTGTCTCACGACTGGCGGGTTGGTTTTCTGTGCATCTGTCTATCCATCTGTCTTTCACTCCTGAGGATTACTAGCTGTCATAAATGTGCATCTGCCTGCTGTCTACCTAGATGTTGGTCTGTCATCTCGGTCTCTTCGAGAGCTTTGGGGTGCCGAGTTTAACTCTCAGAGACAGAAGAGGTCTAGAAGAGGTGCAGTAACAATTGTAAGCATTGGCATTTGTAAAAGTGTATTGATTTCTTATGAATAAATTCCTTGGCAACTTTAGACGTTCAAATGTGAAATTTGAAATACAAAATCATTAGTTTTGAAAGCAGCTATACGTCAATGTCAGGCATGGTCCTGTATTTTTTCAGAAGGTTTGACGGAGACACTTTAGAAATAACATGCAAATACAAAAAGACAGAGGGAGAGCAGGAGACAGACCCTAAGAGACAGACAGACAGACAGAGAGACGGGGAGAGAAAGCCATATGGAGACAGACAGACAGTAGGAGAAAGGAGGCATTAAGAGATAAGGACAGGCTCAGCGGGGTTTCCAGGGCTGGGATTTGAACCTGCTGCTACAGCTCACCGTGCTGTCAGCAAGAGGTCTAACTAGAAGCATTATGTGCTCATGCAAGACACACACAGGGTGCTTTTAAAATACCTGACAGCTCTCCATTTCTGCAGACTTAGGGTATGCTTTAGAAAAATGTAATTTTGTCGGCCATTTTTAGCGCGTAAAGCTTTCCTTAAAACACTACTGTACGAGGTTTGATAAGCGTAAACAGTATAACAAATGTATATATGCATGCGGGAAAGTTATGAACGTGTCTTTACTGCAATGAGGGCTGGACACGGAGAAGTTGCAATACTGAACTCAAAATCAGTGACACTGTTTAACCTTGTAGAGTAAATATGTTGTCAGACATGGGCAGAAGTTACTTGCTATCTAAACATTTCTACCCGAGGACCCCATTTTTTCCAGGATATCTCATATTTTGGAGTGTTCACTTCAAACAAATTAACACAGTGTTGCAAATTTTCAGATACTGTGCCCAGGAAAGTTTGTAAAACTCTTCCTACATGCATTGTATCCCAGTCCAAGCTCTCTGGAGCTCACATGAAGTTACCAACCAAGGTCCCTAATAGTTTTGGTGTACCCAAATTGCAGCCTGCTCATAAAATGTTCCACACACAAATTGCTCGCTCCATGACTCATTTTATACCATATAGGTGCCAAACACACAGGATGCAACGGTGTTGACATGGAAACACAATAAACAGACAAACAGACTCATGTCTGCGGACCAAAGGAACTAAACATTGTATTCTTGTCATTTTGCTGGGCGAAAAAGTGAGGAGATGACGTTTTAGAAGGCAAAAACCTGCATAATTTTGCCAAGAAGCCATTTATCTGCTGCAAAACTAACACATTTTGCAATTAAATTGATTTTTTAGCATGATTTGATAATATTTGTATTCACTGTATGTTATATGCAGTCACACTTGGCTATTTGAACTCGACAGAGGTTTCTAATTTGTAAAGAAAGTTGCCAGTAGTAATCCCAAGGCCTTACAGTACTACTCACCAACCAGTGCTGTTTAGCTGCTCTCTCCTTGATTTTACTTCATTCCTTAAACTCTTCCGTTTTTCCTTTCTCCTTCATTCAAACTTCAGCAATATACAAAAATAAAAACACATCTTGACTTGTGTTACACTTTTGGCAAATGTTTGCAAAAGTCTGGTCCTCTCTGGTTCGCTCTGCCTCTCTGTGCCTGTCCCTCTATCTCTGTTTCTCTGTCGGTCTCTATCCAGCTATTCCAGACATGTTTCAGGGCTCGGCCCCAGCCAAATATGGGAGGAGGGCGGTAAACAAGAAAGGCAGCTTGTGCGTTCACTGGGCCCGCTGCCCTACTGTACACCACACACACACACACACACACACTTATTCTCCTGTGGCAAGACACTACGTTTAGTGGTGATTCTCAAGGGATCATTATATTCATAGAACACGCACTGCATCCACTAACACAACATTTAAGTTAGCAACTTTAAATACTACATATATTTAACAGCTGAAAACTGCATTAGAATATCCAAATTTAAGTGGTTTTATGACATTTGTCAAATTCATTTTCTTTTTTCAGACCTTATAATTATTTTTATCTTGATTTGTAAATATGTTGCTTACTTTTGTATATTTGTAAATACTGTTGCATATTTGGATTTTTGCACACTGCTATACCTGCATGTACGTGACAAATTAAGTTTTTGAATCTTGAATTTGAACAAGTAAGACCTTTTCTATCGCACATCAAATTATGTTGTTAGTGCCACTGTTTTTCAAAGTTAAGAGCAAAATTGTTCCTGACATCTTTTGAAACATTCAGAAGTAATATTTCTATGATTTTTTAACACAATCTTCTACTCTATTTGTGCCATTCTTCAGAAATCCTGCAAAATGTGACTTTGTGATAGTGCCAATATTTTAAAATCAACAATTTTCTGATGTTTAAATGAGACACGTGTCATTTTTAAAAAGCAGAGTTGCTCATGGCAGTGCAGTTGCTCCATGGCTGCTCGGTGGCCCAAACCGTGGCCTTCTGACTGGTTTGACCTCCGGGTCGACAGCTGCCACCACACCACAGGGCTATTAGTGGAGCAAAGGCAAGCCCACAAACACAAGGTGCACTGCAGACACGCAAACACACCACATAAAAGCTGCAAAAGACCCATACAAATGTGTAAAAATTTATAGGCAAAGGCGGACGGCTATGCACGCAAAAAATACTATATAACACCAACACAAACAGCTGGACAAATGCCTTTACACACACACACACTTTACACCGCCACGCTCAGTAACTGCTTAAGTGCAACACTCATCAGAAATACCTTCTGTTAAAGAAAGCAAAGGACGCTGCTCCTCACGTTCCCCATGAGCTCATGCAGCAGTATGAAATGCGCACAACTCTAAGCTGCCTAATCCCGCAGACCCTTTTAAGACTCCCATCTTTCGTTGAGTCCTCTCAACTGGATTGTCCAAGGTCGCTGGACTCTGTTAAAAATGGCGCCGGGATGAGTTAGCCGGGCCCCAGATGCATTCAGACATCAACGCCTGAGGATGAAACATTCGTTTAACACCCGGACTAATAAACAAGTCTGGATTGTCCAAATGATACCTGGTGAGTGATTAGTGTTCTGTACTGCAGTAAGTAAAAATAGGCCATTCTTTCATGGAGCTTATACGTGTTATTCATGTGGCATCAGTGTATGTGGTCACCTGGGTCGGCCGGCTCAAATGTGTATTTGACACCTGATTAACATTCTCTCAGCGCCTATTAATAATCTATTATACATTTACTTTTTCCCAGTGGTAATTGACTATCTTTTCCGACAACAAAACAGATCTTATAGAACTTTTTAAACAGGTCTCCTGCAATGTTGTTGAATCTCTATTTGGCTTTGTGTCATCACATTGTCTGAGCTTCCAAATAAAAAGGCAAGACCTGCTTCAATTCCCGTCGGTTCAGTCCTTGTAAAAACGGGCACTGTGTTCCTGCACCCGCTTCCTCTGAACTTTTGGATTCTCACGTCCAAGTGGAAGAGCGAAGGGTGCAATTTGAGAAATGAATAAACTGGCCGAGAGGTTTTTCTGCTGAGTGCTGAGAACACTGCCGCCCATTCAATTAGGATCAAACTTGCAATCCTGGCGATTCCCACTGACCTTCTTGCAACACAGCAATTACTGCAACGGTTCTCTGGGGATGTTCATAAAAATGAAATGGGCCGTAAAAAAAAATCCCATATATAAAAGTGGATGCCGCACTACAATGGCTGCCAAGTCCTGACTCAACTGAGGGTGAGCGCATCCTCCTGTTTGTGCAGGTCCCTCAGATTAACAGCAGTAATCATGAATCTCATCATCACTGAGAGAGTAAAGGGACTCTGCAGAACTGTCAGTTAAGACAGGATATTTTACGATGTTATCAGTGTGCGATGTTCATCTTATTTCATAAATTGTCTTGTAATGATGTGTTATGTTTTGCTGTTTAGTGGTCCCCCCACTTCAGCGTCAAGATTTTCCATTACTCATTCATGATAATAGCAGAACATAAAGAAAGTCAGAGCGGGGAAAGAACCAGTAACATAATCACTTATTACTTACTTACCCAATCTATATTTCTCACCCACTTAGTGCATACCTACATGAGTGCACACTTAGATCTAGACTTCTTCATTTTGTATTTTGGGTATTTGGCATCCATTTCTTGCACTGATATGTCTATGGATGACTGAAAAGGGGGTACATGATACAGGGAGGTGGGTATTAGGCACTTGTGGGAATTGGGGTTGGTGGCGTCTCAGGTTACAACCCCCCTGGGGAGGGGGCAGCCAGTAGCAGGGCGACTGACGCCCCCCTATTTCTGCAGCGGCTATTTAAAGGCCTAATTGACAGGCCGGAGGGAGATGGGGGGGGGGGGGGGGGGGGGGCGCTGCATGGGAGGAGGAGAGGTGGGTCAGGAGTATAAAGAAAATCCCCAAATTGATAGTGATTTCTACGGTCAAGTTTCATCTGGATTACTTCTGTTTGCAGATTTCGAGCTACAATCACAACTGTAACGTCTCTGTGTTCCCTTTTCATCATCTGAGAGGGAAAAAAATCAAACCACCAAAGCAGCAATACCAGATGAGTGTGAAAGTCTCTATTACTAACTGTGGATAAGTGAAGACAACCTATCCATCTACTCTGTGACAGTGTGTGTGTGTGTGTGTGTGTGTGCGAGTGTGTGTGTGTGTGGACATACCGAGCTCGCCGTCCACAGCGTCGTCACAGCGGTGGGTGAAGTTCTCGTACGAGTCCCAGCGGATCAGATGGTCCTGGGTGTTGTAGTCCACAGAAACGCTGGGCCCGTTCTCCAGGTGGCTGAGGCCTGAGGAACACAGGGCATGATGGGTAACGGAGTCCTCACACAGAGCGTAATAGCAGTTACGTCAAACGATGTCATTCAAAACGCAAAATGTCCATTATTTGGGAATTTAGTCCAACAAAACCGATCGCATGAATTGACAAAAAAATTCTACAAGGTGGATTACCTTTGATTTTTTCTGGTCCATATGAGAAAACAAACTCCACCTTTCCGTACTCTGGGAACCTCTCATCTGTATGGACACACAACACAAAAAAGAGCTTTGTCGTAAAACAATGGACACAAATGCACACGAACACAGTATGTGGATGAAACATCATGTGTTTAAACCTGAATAGAGAATCACAGTGAAACATACAACAAATTCCAAAACAATCACAGATCAGATGCCAATATTTCCACAATTTAGCAAACTTCCAAAAACCTCAAAAAACAGTAGTATTAGTAGTTGAGTATTAAAACAGGTGAAAACTATATTAAAAATCAATAATGTGATAGATTTGTGTAAACACTTGATGATAACGATATATTTTATCAGTGCAAACATTCTACTGTTTCAGTGTTTAATCCAATATTTAAATACTTCAAAAAACTCTAGTTCAGCTTTATCGTAATTTGCTGCTATTTGCTGCATTTTCTTCCATTATTTTCCTCCCTTTTATATTACTATTAAGTAAATGATGAGCTGCCTTCACCACCAGAGGACCCTGTTTACTGTAAAAACATGAGGAACAGTGTCCTCCTGTAGCAGGGAGCAAGAACTTTTTCATACTGGAAACCATAAATCCCAGTAAAAAAAAAACAGTTTAAAGCTACTCCAGTAACAACTGAAAACAACTGAAAAAAATACATCTAATGTGTCTGAAATCCACTGTTACGTCAAGTTAGTTAAAATAAACACGAGACCCAGTTCTGGTATTAATACACCAATTATCTGTACTTTTCTTGACTGCTGATACATTTTTCTGAGCTCCTCTCTCACTTAAACTCAACACCCATACTGTATTATATTACGATGACCACACAAAGATACAAAGCATTGTCAACCACAAAAACAAAGACACATGTAATGTAAAAACACACCCACCAGGAGGGCAGTTACCTTTGAAGGTCTCATCCAGCTCGTTTTTCCCGAAAACCACCCCGAGGTCGTGGATGGCGCAGGTGTGGAACTGCACCCTGAACACCACATCTCTGGTCGGGTTTCTGTACCTCTTGTGGTAACACTTCAACTATGGTGAGAAAGGGAGAGTCGGGTTGTGAAACATCGCTACATGAATCTATGCATAAGGCAATATCTCTGGCAGAAATATCAACTTATTTTGGATACTTATTTCCAAAAATTGCACACAATCAAGTCTAGATCAGAAAGAAAAGAAAAGTTCAATCGGTATAGACATTAAAATCTTACCAAGATGTCTCCCTTCAGAAGCAGGCCGGGTTCAATAGTGATGCAGATACTGGTGTTGCTGTCTCCTTGCACATTGCTGCAGTAATAACAATAATAATGTCTTGTTAATATCGCCGGATTCAGCATAGGGTCATGTTTGCCCTGGATTCAAACACAAACCACACTGAACTGGAATAAAAGTTTCCATACTATATTCCTGACGTATAGACTGGTTGCATTGCCTGGTAGATCTTCAGGAAAGGACGGCAGCCTGTGAAGGGGAAATAATGAGAAGGAAATTGGCCCATTTTCAAGAAAACCAGAGTTCTTTCTGTTCATTTGGCGGAGGCAGATACTCACCTCCTTTGGACTCAAAGTTGGGTATGCCGTGCATGATGACATGATGCAGGAACAGAGGCTTATTGTTGATTTTTATTTGTCCCGACAGAAGGCCGTTGAAGTATTGCACATACCTGCAGACAAAGGAAAGTAAGCACAGAGTCCTGTTTTCAACATCAAGCCTGGTCTAAAACTAAAACTACTGATTATACACTACAGTATATACTAATACTAATGAACCATTCCTGTTGTAGAAGTTACTAAATAAGAAATTATCGATCCCACCTCTGGACCTTCTGGCCAGATTACACAGAAAAACCCTCATCCTGTGTGGTTCACTTTTACCGCCCGTCAGCTCCGACAACCCAGCAGAACTGAATTCCACTCCGACTGTAAAACAACCTTTATCCACAACGGGAAATGTCAGACTGAACTGTGCGTACAGAGGCCGGTCGGGGGTCTGTTGAGTTAGTGTGGTCTGGTTGTTAATGATGATAATGATGATGGTACCAAACGTGACCTTGACCGTGGGGTCGCCACATGCAGACAACCCCCCCCCATGCTCTGCTGTCAGTGGCCAGATGGTTTAGCCTCTCTTTAATTCAATTAGACGCCGCGAGAGCTGCGCTGAGAGGAGGAAACGGCTTGCAGCTACAGTACGTGTGTGTGTGTGAGATATCAGATGTAATCATGTTCTGTTTTTTATCAAGAAATGATCCTTTATTAAAGGTTCTGCATGAAGCCTGTGACACATCAACACACTGTGCATATTAATTGAATAAGACTGTGGCCAAGATTCAATATATTCTATGAATTTCAGGCTACTGAAAGCAAAATCTCTTTATGCCTGTCATCAACTAAATAATCGTATTTATTACATGATTTTACAACTGCATATGTTTGTTAATACATTGTTCCTGATGCCTGTCCTCAATCGTGTGTTTGTTTTCAAGATATGCGGTGAGTTGCAAAGCCAAATACAAAGTTTTTAACATGCAAAACTTTCCACCATCTGCCAAAATTTACAACTAAAAGTCATAAAAAAAGAACCTATTCTGAGAAGATAGCAACGGCAATAAAAGATCAGAGGATTAACACCACTTTCACACAACCCACAACCTTCCCATCACCACCATGACCTCCAGGTTGCTCTGGAAGATTCAACTGAGAGTTTCCATCATCCTCCTGCAGGTTTTTTTCCCACCTCTCCCGTCTCTTATCCTCATATGGGTCTACACCTACCTTAACCTCAAGCTATCCTCCTGCAGATGGAAGCAATACCTCAAAGTTGCATCTACACTGTCAGAAAGAGGAAACAACACTTTGATGGCAGTCATGCAGACATGCGTACTTACAGAAACCCTGATTGGCGGAATCTCAGCCCAGCGCTGTCTGGCAGGAGGACTTTTCCCCAAATTTCTATTCAGGTTTGCTTGTGTTCAACTTTAAAATGCAAATACAAACTTTTTCCAACAGAATCTGACCTTGTGGCACACAAGAGGCCGCCAATCCTCTCAGCAGGGGGCTCGGTTTGTTTGCTATAGCATTCTAACATTTCACAACCAACACGGTAATCATTTAATGATGATAAAATACTGCATGCGACACCTTAATCCAATATTTTACAAGCTTTTATAGGAGCAGAAGATTGAGCTCACCTCCTACTCTTGATGTTAATGTCACACATACCAAACCATAATACTGCTAGACTCCAGGGGCAGAGATAATTATATCCGAAGCAGGAAATAGCAGCGGGGCAGAGGGCAAGCCTATAGACCTGTTAGAGAATGGCTGGCTGTCTAATTCACTAGCTGAAATGAAGTGGTGTTAAGTCCCCTGCTGTTTCCTGTGTTTCTTCGTTTATTCCCTGCAACCTTTGTCCCGCTCATCCCTTCCAAGAGGCGCCCAGATCAGGATTCTTCTCTCCGCAGGTGAAGAAGCGAGACGGTGAGGGGTCAAACCTTTTAGTAGTTGACTGTCTAATAATGCAGAGGGAGCTAATAATATGGTAGGAGCAGATTTATGACTAAAAGGAAGAAATCTAAGAAGATAGTCCCCCTAGAGAGAGCTGCATTCAAAGTAAGAAATTGTTTAAATACCTTTAAACCACTCTTGATTGGTTTGACCGGTTCTGGTTTGGAATTTACTCCACTGTTTTGCTCTCTATTCATGGCAAGGACATTATCTCAAAACACAGTGGAGAGGAACTGGAGGAAAATATGCGCTGATATCCTAAGAAGACAGGACTGAGCTGCCACCAGGCCCCGCAGCCTCCCCAGAGACACCAGTGGAATCCCTCAGAAAGACAAGATAGATCGCTTCTCTCCGTGCCACGACATTTTCTCACAATTACCCCAATTAAAACTAAATTGGAGATAAACAGGGGGGAAAAAATGAAAGAATTTCCTCTGGAAAAGACTTCTAAAACAACATAGAAGAGATGGAGTTGGGCCACAACGCTGATCAGTCACTTTGTCTTGTTATTCACTTCTTCAACTAATTGCTAAACTTGTTAAACCCCAGTGATTGTCCAATCATAGCTTAACAACCGTAACTAGGCAGGCAGTTTTAGATTTCATGGCGTGTGCAAGGGACTGTAGTAAGAGCGACACTCCATAAATAAAGAGTTTGGTGGTTCCCTTTTTTACCTACTCCAAAACCAAAAATACAACAAACTTCTATTAACACTTTGTGACTGTAGTCCAAGTCTTGTGAGCAACTACTGCTACGAATGGGGAGTAAAAATACAGAAACAGTTTAGGAGTCAGATTTTAGAAGATCAGACTCAAAACAAGGAAGCAAACAGGAAGCGAGGTGACAACTGACCTTTTTTGTGACGGCTGACCCACAGGAAGTGCTTTGTCCTCGTAGAAGCGCCTCATGGCAAACCTGTCCAACGCCTGGTCAGCACTGCGTGACACCAAATTAGACAGACATTACTAAATCACATTTTGCAAATTACAAAGTATCAACAATAGCTGCCTTTATTTTGGACGTCCCAAGTTTGACATCTAGAAATACCCCCTCGGCCTTCATCGTTTACAAAGCAGCTTTAAATCCTCCTGGCTCCATCCCACCTATTAACATCTGGTTGCATTAAAGAATGATGACATTTTTGGAGTGCTTCTCCTCGCACAGCCAGAAAAATAAGCTGGCCAGGATGGAGTGTTTTGCCATAATAATCCCGTCGGTGTTTAATTTTCAAGGCCTAACTGTGATTGATTGATGCTCCTGTCCTTACAAAACCTCGTGAGGAGGAGCTGTAAGAACTTAAATCCCACTTTTTAAATATTGACAGCCTAAATTCTTCACCTCCTCTGATCAGACTCTTCTTTTAAACTCCCATACAGCCAATAATAATAATTTAATACTGATTTCAAGAAGTTGGATGTGTCTACCGATCACGACATGTTTGATACCTTGCAGATATGTTGCTGTAGTGCATGTACGCAGCCACCACCACCCCTGTTCGACCTCGGTTCCCCTGCGACGCAGAAACAGAGACAACAGGACTCAGTTACATGATTTAAAGTTTGAAACAGGAATTATTTCAAACGGATCAAAGGCCTTTGTATTAATCAAAAAACAGAGGAACAAATAAATCCACAGATGTGATGGACTGGTCAGAAAGCTGCATGAATTATATCTGAAAACCCAAAAGCTGAAGCACAAATAACATGAAATAATATTTGATCACTCTGCTTGTTTAAAGTGACCGGTCAGACTCTAAAAGGCAACAAGTCTATTCCAGAGTAAAGCAGGCAAGCTGGAAAAATGTTTTCCTTTCTGCTTTTTTCCTGCTTTATTTGTACAGCATGTGTAAATATACTGTATATATGTGTATGTATAGTAATGTATGTTTAAACAAGAGAGAATGATTGTATAACTGTAAGAATTGAATAACTACAAGAATTTATGTTGATTTTAAAAGAACATTTTGGAACTACATCATAGTCTTGCAACCACATGGTGTTAAAGGCTACAGCAGGTCATTGCTCCCGGGCCAAGAAATAGTCCAGCACATAACACCCTGTAAAACTACAAATAGTAGTTTTTACACTTTGGTTATTGTACTAATTCTCAGCAATAAAGCAAATAAGCGTATATTCAAAAATGTTCAACTGAGTGAGAAGGACGATGACAGCCAGTAATTCCTTGACAATAACAGGTGCTTTTTTTCTTTCAGTCTGAACAGTTGTGCACCGGCCATCACTGCTTTACCTTGTTGTGTAATACCACTACATTGCGTGGGTCTCCGTTGAGCCACGTGTCGATGGCCTTGCACATGCTGCAGATCTTGTCCAGAGCCGGTGCATGGTGGTCTGGCCAGCCAAACTCCAGAACCTGAGGTGGATTATGAGGACCAGAAGAGGGAGAAGCGCCGGTTATAGGAGGATGTGGGTTTCTTTTTGGTATATAATAACAAAGAGGATCCAGCTGCTGGGGTGTTTGTACCTTGTGGTTTAACTTTGTTAGGTCACTACTCCAGTCACTCAGGTTGAGCATCTGAAATCAGAAAAAGAACACATATAAACATATCAAAGCACCAATGGACATGTGATCCATTTTAAAACTGATAACAATACAAGACATTTCTGTGCTGACCAAAATCCCAAAAACATCCATAAAAAAAAAGGACAAAATCTGTCCAATTTTGTCATCAAAGGACAAAGTTGTGTAAACAGGAAACACAAGAAGTGATATGAGACGTGTGTCCTGGATTCACTGGTGGGTGGGTGGGTGGGGGGGGGTTGCTCACCAGATAGTGGTCGCCATGTTTGGACCGCAGCATCGTCGCCACCTCCTTGAGGTGGGTGGTGTAGCTGCGTTCCTCGGCGGCGGCGGGGAAACACACAGAGATGATCCTCTCTGTGATGTAGACCAGGTCCACCTCATAGCTCTCCTCCATGGCCTGAACCACACTCTGACTCCTGGAGAGGCGGAGGGAGCGAGGGGTGTTTATCTGGTGCTTTTGTATCTGGGATCAGTATAGTTTTAGAAGTTTGGACATTTTAGCAGGACACAACTGCAGAGGGGAGGCTTTGACCTTTTTACCCTCTAAACTAGAGACCCGCCATTAATTCGACATAAGAGTCAGGATCACCGGGTTTGTTCACTCCAGACCGCATTCCAAATTTCAGTGATTATCATCTTTACACGGCCCGTTGAGAACATTTCTAGACCTCTCCGATTTCTCTCGGGGACTAACGACAGAGTTCATCGCAAACATCCACTTGATCAAATGTAAACTCCCGCAGCTCACTCTTATATTTCTTGGAAAGGAAAAGATTTACAATCCTTCAGTGACTGTTGATATGACCTCTGATGATATTATGCAAGCTATTTCACAGGCCCAGCAGCGATCAGGTTTATTGGGCAGTGAGCATACAGTAAAGCCCTGTATGAGAAACAGCCATGCCTGAAGTATAACAGACAACAGAGAATATCCCTAGAAAAACTGTGAAAATGTCCACAAACTATCGGCTTTTTTTTTTATATTCATCATAAAAAAGAGTCGAGTTGGAGATCAGGATGGCTTTAAGAGACTTACTACTTAACAATAGTAGCAGAATTTATTATGTTGTGGAATCAAAGGATTGTATTTGCTGGAGGATAAATAACTGATCACTTAATCAATCCTTAATTTATTCCATATACCTTGAAGTGTGTACATCTGTGCATCTGCAGACAGTATAACACAATCGTATAACAGTGCTTACCGCGACTGCTTTCGCCTTATCTCCACACTCTTGCAGGACCTCGTGGATCCCTGGAGAGCGCACAGACACGTATACAAAAACACACAATGCACACACCACACACAGAGGGTGGGGGGGTGGGGTGGAGAGAGAAAATAATTCATAAGCAAACTCCATCTGGTAACCATGATCATGTTATTGAATTACAATCTGACACAACCTGTTAGGGGAAAGTCAGATCACAGAAGCAAAACTGAAACTGTTTTGGAGGAAAAGATAGAGAGAAAAGAAGAGTAGGAAGAACAAATAGAAGAAGTGAAGGAGGAGGAGAAGCAGCAGCAGAAGAAGAATGAGAACAAAGCAAATAAAAGCAAACAAATGAAATACTTAAAATTAAAACTAAAGTAAAACAAGAGGAGGATGATGAAGAAGAGAAGGAGAAAATAAGTAAAAGAGGAATGGAAGATGGAAAAGAAGAGAAAAAAGAAGGAGGGGATGAATAGGGAAAGGTGAGGAAGCAGAATAATAAAAGATAACAACAAGAAAAGAAGGTGGTGAAGAACAGAAGAAGAAAAAGAAGCAGAGAAATGGAGGATGAGTATGAAGAAAGGAGAAGAGAAGAACCAGGAGAAGAAGTGGCAACAGAAGTAGAAATGTGAAGAAGAGGGAAGAAGGAGGAAAAAATCCCAATACATCAGTGTGCTCCAGGAGAAAACCACCCTGACTCAGGTCTTGTCAGGACTTCAGCACACACTTCAATTATCCTGTCCCGTATCTGGTTATTTACTGAGGAAAGCAGTCAGGCTGTTTTACTGTGACGGGACTGCAGAGGGAAAATGTTACTAAATATGCCGTGCTGTCGAAGAATCGCTGCATAATAGATGCTAGAGCTGGCTCTTCCTCGTACTGTTTGTCGGCCCAGGGGAGAACTTGTCTGCATGAGTCAGCTGCCATCGAAAAGATGAAGCCATCCAAAGAAGATGGAAACGACGGCTGAGTTTATCTTCACAGACGTCCTCTGTGACGCTCCCTACTTTCTTCCCACAGCGTCAGAGAGAGTGAGCGCTCGGCTTTACTGGTCGAGTGGTTAAACAGAGATATTGGCAAGAGGGGTCTCTAATCATGGTGCAAGGTTAAACACGCGCCCCAAAGCGCTCCGTATTGCTGCCGAGCGGCCTCTCACAGATGAAGCTTATCCCACCCCCAAGAGCCAAAATGGGAAGCGTGATTCTCTGTGATTTGACAGGAACCAGATGCTAGGCGGACCGCGGTCGCTGGTGTTTGCAAAATGAAACAGCCTGTTCGCATTGGGGCTTCGGGAGTGTTACGCCGGTACGTTTCACATCACAGGAACAATCTGCTGTCTTGTAGCAACACGGGTGCATGAACGCCTCGTGAAAGCCAATGCAGCGTGCAAAGTGGAGTGCACTGCCCATTTGAATGCGCTTTTCACACGAGAAAAAATTGCTTTCACAGTTAAAGGCTGGTCCTCGGTACATGGTTCCTTTGTATCCAAGGCCGGATTTATCTTATTCCTCTGCGTCAATGAGATCTATTGTTGTCTAAAAAACTTAAAACACATCAGTGAGCCACAATCTACAGT
This sequence comes from Lateolabrax maculatus, assembly GCA_031216445.1. NCBI lineage: Eukaryota > Metazoa > Chordata > Actinopteri > Acropomatiformes > Lateolabracidae > Lateolabrax > Lateolabrax maculatus. The sequence continues at coordinate 4,557,905 of CM062215.1, read as the reverse complement.
GCCGAGCTGTTTTAGGAAATTACTGAGCCTTTTCAGCTTCAGTATGGGCTTATAGCACAAGATATAGAACAATCCTTTAAAGAAATACGGTTAAAGGTAGGTATTTGCCGAATATTTTAGCATATATTTAATCAAGTTAAATCCATCTAATGACCGAGAGCCCCAGAACAGCTACTAATAGACCTTGTGAAAGGGTTTTGTCAACTAAGAATCATGCATTTTAAGCAGTAGATAACATTTTTCACTACCATGGTAAAAACGTGATACCTAAAAAATACAACAATTTTGGACTTCCTGTGTGGGAGTGGCCTACCTTGCTGGACAGGTACCCAGTGCTCCACCTCCAGGATGAACGCAGCTGGGCGAAACGCCTTCGAATGGAGCTACCCAGAGACATGACTGAGTACGGGAACCACTTCTCTATGATTTACTGTGTAGATTATAAAATAAAAACTACGGCTGTCCAGCTTGTCACATCACACTCGAAATTTCCCGGCAAAATGTGTCCTTGTATGTCCTGTGTCATTTTGTTCTCTTAAATCATAAACCATCATCCAGGTGATAACAGGCTTCATCGCCGAGTGCCAAAAACAAAGGGAGCTCCAGTTCCTCGTGACAGAAAAGATGCTAGACTCTGCGTTGTTTGTGCCAAACTTCATCAGCGCTTATGTAATATATGATGATGCATTCTTCCTTCTCTTCTTTCCCCCTCGACTGTCTTCTCCCTACTTTCTCCTGCTTTCTCTCGTCCTCTCCCTCATGCCCACTTTGTGTTCTCTGGAACTACTCCTCCCACGGTCTCATTATCTCTCATTATTACGGACTCTCCCTCCCCAGCTTTTCTTGTCTTGACTGCATTTTTTTTCCCAAGCTATGTGTTTGTATACTGTATGGTTCCTGTGAGAATATACAGTATGTTTGTGCTTGCCTGCTGCACATGTGTTTGATCTTAATCACCCTTAAGAAGTGGCTGAAGCGATAGGTTACCAAAAGCATAAAATATGGAATGAAAAGATTTTTTTTTTCTGTTCAATCTCAATATTTTCCTGTTGGTTTAGGAAGTCAAATGGTTGGTCATTACAACTGTTGTGAAATTGGATGAAACTCCTTTGTATGCTTTGTCATACAAACCTACAGCAGTATTTTTGATTTACAGTGTTTGGAGTTTACGTGCATGCCTTTGCTTCACTCTCTATCCTCCCCAGAGCCAGAAACTGATTTAAATAATCCCCATAAAATAGGCCCCATGCTGACTCAATTATGGTCACAACGGGGCATTTGGACTCAAAACCACCATGGATGTATCCTATACGGATTAACCAAATAAACATTCCCCCCATCTGTCCATTCATCATGCACACACATACACATGTGCACAAACATATGGAAAACCCCATATGAGGGTGATTCTTGGATTTAAGTATCAAGACAGAAAGCAGGATGTAATATACAAAAAAAAATCAATGGTTTCCTTTGAAATCCAGCCAGAATGTTTGGATTTTAACCGATGAGCACAAGGAAAGATTTCAAATAAACTTGAAATGAAAGCAAGCTGACGTAATGGGATAACACAAGGGATGCTCTGATAAGAGGTAAAAACCACAAAAACAATTTTTTTGTTAAACAAAACACATGGATGATAAATCAGGATCACGGCCTCAGCTGAGGATGCAACTCATTTTTATGTGAATCGTCTGGTTAAAGGGCCTACAGGTTTTACTCCCAAACGGCAATGTGTCATTGTCAAATTGTTTGTGACAACTTTCTATAATTACAGTAAAAAAACAAGACCATGGTCAAGACAATTAGTAGCCTCCGTCTTGGTAATTTTAGCGCAAGCATTTCTCATAATTACACCCACATTTCCCATAAAGCCTGTTGCTTGCTGTTGCTGAAAATGGATGTTGCTCCTTTTATCAACCCTTAATCCATTGTTTTGCTGTTTGGGCATTTTACTAAAGAAGATGAACACAACCTTACACCTCTTATTACACTAGGAAAACAGCACTCGCTTCCTGTTGATGCCACATAATTACACAAATTAATCAAAAGTAATGGGGTAGTTATGATAAAGGAATACACAATAATCTATCTTTAGGGTATGAGACACTGACTCCTTGTAAGCTTGAAAGGTGCCCCAGAAACGTTTGTAGATGGTTTTCTTGTGGTTGACAGTTGCTGTTACTTACTTCTCTTCAAGTTATTACATTAAATTAAAGACATTATTCAGATATCATTTAGTCCCTGCTTGTCAAACTCGCTCCTTCTTCTCTCTTTCTCTGTGAAAACGCACAGACTGTGAATTAATCTCCATACAGACTGGTGTACACAGACCAATCTGTGTTTAGAATCTCGCTCTGAATCACCGCCGAACTCCTGCTGCCGATCCAAACATTCAGGCGACATCTGACGCAAACACTGAGTCACATCACTTACTGTGACTCACAAAAGGGGAGAAGAGAAAAAACAGAGATGCAGGACATCAGAGCTGCTTTTATCTTTTGAATAAATGTTGCTTCTGGGTTCATGAAAAGGAAAATAAAGACACAGGGCTGAAACCCCTTGTAATCTAAAAACATTTTAAACAATCCAACAAATTATGCCTTTGTGATTGCTGTTTTAAATAAACTGTTTTCTTTTTGCATTAGTAGAGGTTCTCTCCTCTCTTATTTTTCTGGAATCTTGCCTTTTTGGAAACCCACCGCCCGCGCCCACACCCTTCATGGTTTAGCAATGTCAAGCGAAACATGCATGCCTAGTCTCGGGCCAGGACTTGGCAGCGATTTCTGGCAAAGACGAGACACAATTTGCAGTGAACTGGCAGCAACAGATGTCACGGCAGCTTTTCTCATTTTGTAGGTATGTACCAAATATTTCTTTCCCTTGGCACAAAACAGAGAAAGGGTTTAATAATTTGCCTCAGAGCACCTGGTTGTATTGACTCACGGGTGTGCCACTGGAACAATCATGGACCTTTTCATTGTTTAATTATAGTAAATTAATGAATTGATACATTGAACAATTATACATGGATTCATTCAATTTGCATTTAAATGATGCATAACAAATATTTTCGTTACACTTTGTCTTTAAATTATACATTAATAAATTAGTTTTAAACTTCAAAATGTTCTTTTAGTTATTTGATTTACTGTGTCTGCCTATCAAGTTCCATAATTAATTTCTCTCGATGTCTCCTGTTTCACCATTAACGTTTTCCATTTCACGGCCTCTTAAACTTTAAGTTATGTAAGCCGTGTGCCCCCTAAAATCAAAAGACATCCAACCCACAGGAGCTCTGATTGGCTCGCAGCAGCTTTTTTTTGCTTGTCCAGCCACTAACTACCTGTTCCTTCAATTACCTTTTCAAAGCAATGAGAAATAGAAAACGTAAAGCTTCCTGTGCCCCGAATGATTTTTCCCAGCAAAGTGAGGCAATGCAACAAATATAGCCTCTTTCATGATGGCAGCTGAGTCACTTTTGTTGTTATGCATAGACTGAAACAAAACAGATTAGAGAATTATTCTTGCCTGTGGATAATCACTCAGACATCAATTATCTCTCATAATGGCAATTCAAGGGAGAAGATAAAATTGCACCTCGGGATCTACTGTAAAGTAAGTACATTACATGGCCAGAAGTATAGAGAATATGGCCATTAACATGCTGCTGCGTAACAGCCTGTTTCTGATTTCAGGCTTTCCGCAAGATTTTGGGACCTGGCTACAGGGATTTTCTCCCATTCAGCCACAAAAGCATTACTGAGGTCAGCCACTGACATTGGGCAATAAGGCCTGGCTCGAGGTCAGCAGTTCAGTTCATCCCAAAGGTGTTGGATGGGGTTGAGGTCAGGGCTCTGTTAAGAGCTAAGTTCCTCAGCACAGAACTAGGGAAACCGTTTCTTTATGAAAATAAGCCCCAGACCAAAAGTACACAAATGTACGTGTAAAATGGTGTCCACGTACATTTGGCCATTCATCTACACAAGGATTGTTATTCCGGCACTTTGCCGCATAACAATACAAGCACTTGTGAATGAATAGGGTTTAAAGCATGTCTCTTTGGCATTAACACTCACTAATAAAGAAGAAGTGTTACTTACCGGTGTATCTACATGCTTTAATGGCAGCTGAGGAGTGGGAGGCTGGAGAGAAAAGCGAGAGACAGAGTCAGTGGGTTAGTCATTGTTTCTTTCACACCGAGGAAGAAACAACATGGTGAGCAAAAGGATGAGAGAGCGAGAGAGAGAGAGCGATACGGTGGAGGGACTTTTATAGACCTCTCCCTCTCCCTGTCTGGCTGTCGGTGATACACCAGACACACAGTCATTCTATTAACCTTGAAGAAACTCTCGCTCTGTCCCTTCCTTCCTGACGTACATACAGACTCAGTTTGACTCTTTTCCTGGCCTCAACTTAACTGGACTATCAGGACCATTGTGGTTCCCAAAAACTCCAGTAACTCCAGTGTGGAGGGTTTTTTAAAGCACCGAGGTGAATAATTTGGTTCCTAGAATAACTGCGTTCAGTAAATTTAGCTTTTTAAAGATGCCAGAAACTGATTTTTTTTGATTGGCATCGAGTCATTCTTGACTCAGAAATAGTAGTCTGACTCATGGTTGACTTACTAGATTACTTCCTGTGGTTTCAGCAACATCTCATGACTTTCATCAGCAACTGAGTAAAAACTCAGAATGACGTTTAGTTTCAGGCCTGGTTATAACAACTGCTGAATTATCAATGTGTAAAACTTAAAATATACAACTAATCTGGTCATCAAGTGGTAAAAAGAGGCAGGGATGGAGAAATATGGACAGTATGTGAGGTAGGGAGAGAAAGTATGTGACAGAGACAGAGAAAGTGTTTGCAACACTTTCAGGGAAATTATATTGGCTTACATTCATTCCCCTGAGACTCAGCCTAGCCCTAACCATAACCTTAACCTAAAACTAACCTTACCCTAACCTTAAACCAGACATTCACCCAAAAATGTAATGATTTACATTATGGGGACTTGCATTTTGTCCCCATAAGAAAGGCAAGTCCCCACAATGTGACTGTGTAAACAGGTTTATGTCCCCACAACATTAGTAATACCCGCCCACACACACACACACACACACACACACACACACACACACACATATACACACATACAGAGCTTGACAGTGATCCATGTGTTAAGGAAAATCTCTTAACTGAGTTAAGTACAGCGTCTTAGGCTGATGTGAGCTCTATAAACAAAACCGGGGACTGTTTAACAAGCTGCTGCAGTCTTTTAAAAAGGCCAGCGTCCAAAGTAAATAAGTGAAAAGTAGTTACTGTAGCTTGGAATGTTCCTAATTTGGTCATATCATTGGTCTTTAATCTCGAAAAACATAAAACAGGACTGACTGCGCCACATTTTATTTGACTTTACAGAATATTGAGTAGAAATCAGTACAATGATCAGATTGCTATTCCTGCTGGTTTTCTAATCATGACCCGCCATTTGCTGAGCGCGCATTCTTTATGGAAGTGAATGAAAACTCCCATTTCCAGCTCATTAAAGTGTGTTGGAGTGTATAAATAACATTTTGTCTTGTAAAGGAGCAACCCCTAGAGGAAAGGAAAAAAATCACTTTGACTGGAGCTCAGTATCTGTCGTCTTCTACTCAGCGTAGTATTTAAATCGCTTCCTGAAGGTCTCAGACCAAATCAGTGATTTAAGATTCTGTCTCAGGATCTGTGGTCTGAGGAGACTTTTGTGTTTCTCTTGGTTGCTGTGTCCCAACTGTATACTATAAACTGACAGTAAACTTATTCTGTCTTTTGAGTATGTACTAAATTCACACCTAGTGGCCTATAAGATGCATACCGCATAATTGCACTGTGACCAGCTCAAATCCAGCTGCATGTCATTTCCCTGATATCTTGTCTCAAACAAAGGCAGAAAAATGTCCCGAAATGCAAAAAAAACATATTTGTTTTTTAATTGTAACATTCATGCAAAATTGTCCACACGGAAATACATAACAGAAGTGAAAATAAATAAACTGTGGATGGTGGGACAACAAAAGTGGCTCATAAAACGGCAAATATTACATACTGAAGGCACCCCGTGGAGCATTGTTTTTATGACTGGGTCCCAGGTTACCTGATTCACATTCCTGCTAATGATTTCATTCTTCTCTAATCTACAGGTAGCAATAATGTGCAAGGACAAGCAAAAATGTGTCAACAAAGGCAGCAAAGAAGAAGACTGCTAGATAGTAAACATGGCTGTACACAGCGCAGGATTCTAACTTTTATGAAAGACGGCTTTGCAAATATCTTTTGAGGGAGGAAATGCATTCAACAATGCATTTTGGTGAATAACAATGAATGTAAACAAAAACTCTACAGGGCACCTTTAAGTCCTCACAGAAGTTGTCTATATGTGAAATTACCTTTCAAAATAACAGTTTAGTTGACCTGTTTGATGCTCATATATTTCCTTTTTCAATGAATCCTGTATTTTGTTCCGATTGATCAAACAGTGCACTTTCTGTGTCATGTTATGTAATAGTTGTGAGGCAAGTGCCTTGCTCAACAGGACCTCAGTAATATGAGAGGAGGGCATAGTTTATCCTCCACATTTTGTTCGATTTGAACTGCTTGTCAGCCAGTCACAAAGCAACATTTTCAATCTTTTTATGACCTCGAAGAAACTGCAGCCCCATGACTCAGCCATCTTCATCACTGTCACTGCCGGCGTCGTTGCCATCAAATTCTTCTCACCTCTACAGCTGAAAACAGGACACAGAGGGTGTCACGTTTGAGTTATACAGACAGGATTTTCCTCTGAGGAAAGGTGGGAAGCTCTTGTGGTTATAGTGCCTGACCTTTGACCTCCAGCAACAATCTCACAGTGCTCGCTGTGTGTGGTTCTGCCACAATTCCTGGAAGGATCACTGCATTATGACGGGGATTTCGGAGGTCAACAAGATCTTGAAAAGTTTCCGCGATGGTCTCGTTTGTGCACAAATTCACACGCGTACCGCAAAAAACACACACGCATGCACATGTTACACTCACCAGCTCATAGTTGGTAGTTGTTTGACATGACGTGGTGACCTGAAAAAGGAGAAAGAGAGAAATCATGAGTGAAGAAAAGCATTTAAATCTGCTGAAGATAGCTGTAATATCTGACCTTTAAGTAGATCACATTAAGAAAAATAGGAATACTTTAGGACTATTGTAAAAATTGCGTTTATGTTTGTAGAGAGTTGTAGGAAGGGAGAAACATCTGGAGTATTTCCTTCTGAATGTATTCCTCAAATCGCCCAAGTGTTGTCCTGACCTGCTCTGTGACTCTACGTGCAGCTGGTATCGGACCTCGTCAGTATTTTTGCCCTCTCAGATGGTCTCTGTGTCACATGAGGTGACCATAGAGTCATACATTTTCTGCTGTGACTTGGCCAGGAGACATGACAGATTACACGTTGGACGCTGACCGATCATAGCTTGTCTGTCTAGCCGTCTTTCATGATTTGTGTGACGTCCGTAGATGAGTGGGAGAAAGGTGCCAGACACTGACTTTACTATTCCACCTGACAGCAACAACATAATTTCTCTTCCGCCAGAGTGCATTATGACGTTATAAAACATGTCGTAGAAGTTGTTTTACAAGGTGAGAAAAAAGGCAAAAGGCTAAAGGTGGGATAAAACCAACCAATCAATTAATTGATTTTGTCTATAAAATGTCAGAAAATCATAAAAAAATGCCATAAAAATGTCCAATGTGATGTCCTCAAGTGTCTCATTTTGTCTGACCACCAATTTAAATCACAAATATATTCAGTTTACTATCACATAAAACAATGAAAAATAGCAAATCATGCCATTTGAGAAGCTGGATCCATCAAATGTTCTGTGTTTTTGCTTTGAATAATGACTAAAATGATATATTGATTACAAAAATAGTTGCAGATTTTCTGTCGATTGATGTAATGATGAATCGACTATGCAATCGTTGTTTGTTTTCCCTCCCTGCTTAAATTATTCTACCATCAATCTCCCTCTTTGCAATGCAGTCTCACGCTGCAGCTGTATGAGAAACTGAAAGCTTCAGCTCCTTTTGTCTTGTGAAACAACCTCCTGACCCCACTCTGTGCTGTACAACTGGGTTTTTTTTCCCTGTAAAACAACAGTGGGTTTCCCAACAGATGTGGCTGGGTGGCACACCAATACTATAAAATGCAGTGTGGAGAGCAGGTATCTGTTGCCAGACCTCCCAGCAACAGTATCACTTGTCCCCTAATTATACTAGAACCTCAAAATAAGAGCAGTATTGATTTCCTGATGTTGCAATGCTACATGTAGCATCTTTAAATAGCAGTTAGGGCCAAAACAGTTTGCTCATAGTATCCATGACAGGCAAGTGTGGCTCCTAATAGTCTGTATTACCCTCTGCACCACAAATCACTGATTACGATGCATAAACAGACCTCCATCTGATTGTATTTACATTACTGTGCACAGTTAAACATGCATGTGGAAGTTTATGGATGCATACATGTGCACAGTTAAACGTGCAGTGGTCAGAATCGCAATATGCCGTGAGTCGACGTTGTTTACGAGAGGTGAGATGAGAGCGCGCTATCAGCAGACAACAGACGCAGGCAGGAAGGAAGCCGCGGTAATTAGTTTGCCCTGGGAAAACAAAAGACTCATTGACTTTGTAATGCTATCATCAAGTGTATCAGAATACAGTAGTGGGATAACATCGCAGCAGAACAGATCCCACCCAGTGCATGCTGATATGTAATGTGATGGCATCAGTCCACCAGCCGGTGCTGATATGGTTATGTGCGCCATCAAAAACATGAAAAAGCTGACCAAGAGTGTAGTCAGATATTTAAAGAGTGCACATGCACGCAGCAATATGATTTCCATCTTTAAAATCAGCCAAAAGTTGATGCTGATGATTTTTAATACCATAAAATCTGACTTTATAAGCCCAACTTCACAAGCATTCAGTCAAAAATCTCCCTCAAGGCAGTGTGCAGAAAAAATATCACTGAAGCTTTTACAGACCAAATTTATGGGGCTCAAACAATTATGGATGACGGCTTAATATCCAGTATTTGATCAGTCCGACCTTACGAGTGAAGCCACTCCTTTTGAAAAACACACAACTTGGAGGTGATCATTTGGAATCTCCGGGTTAATAAAGTGAATGAGTTACAATGCAGGTGCTACAGGGAAGTGGATGTAGGTGAAAATAAGGAAGAGAAAAAAGCTGTTCAAGAGAGGTGTTGATTCGACTGTTTGGTCATTTTGCTGCTGAGTTGTACTGTGTTATACTGACAGGTGTTTCTATTATTTTGTCCATCCCATTCCCATCAATCAGTCATTCTGCATATTTTATGCATCTCAGTATAATCCTGTTTCCTCCCTTTTCATCACAATAACATGAAGAGATTTTCTTAGTTTAACACCCCCAATATATTTCTCTTTCTCCCCTGCTACAACAGATGCTGGCTTCAGCAAGGCAGCTTTTACCCAACTATCCAACTGGAGCTACTCCCAGGCCAACAGATGAAGCTGCTAGTACTTGGAGCCAGAAGCGAGTCGGCTCATGCTTGCTCTTTACTGCGCCTACACTACCTGGGGCCGCAGCTGACATTCATATATCAGTGTTGGCGGGCCCAGTGGCCCCGGGGCCTCGTAGCAAGAGCATCTGCCTTTATTTACAGCTGACAGGAGTTGCTGTTCTGTGCACTGTACTGTAGCACACGCCTGATGATGACTCCCTGCAGTATTGATCTAAAGGTCAGTAGTGTATAGTGATGATTTTGTGTTTCAGTGCCTACTGTATGTTTGCATCCAGAGGAACGAGGCTATTAGTCAGATCCCAGCCATATAAATCCTGAATTATTTATTTTTAAACACATTTTTGCATGTAGAAATGGTTTCAGACATGAAGACTGCTTGCAAATATTGTTATCATATCGCAGATTTAGTGAGGCAGTCATGAGAGTTGACAGCCAGAGCAGCAGACAGAGAGAAAATACAGACACTGACTTCATAATCACACAATCTTACATTCCTTCAAACAGGTCTCTGTACAACTTAAAATCCTCACCACATCACCATGCAGCAAAGCGAGAGAACAACAGCTACCCTGACTTCATCCATATATGGTGGCTGCAGATGGAAGCCGGACTAATACAGGCTTCACGTGGTTTTTACCAGCTCAGACGGATAAAAGTGCAGGAATCTCCGAGAGGCCCTGCCACATGCTCCAGCATCGGGCCAGTTTAACACCTGAGCTTCATCCGTCTGTGATTGTTTGTGCAACTGCATCTGCGCCATATCTAAGTCTGTAAAATGATCCAGTTCAGTTTTTTTTTCCCCCCTCACTGCTCAACAGTGAGAAAGGTTGAGAAAAAAGACAGAACCTTACCTCTTTGTCTGGCAGTTTTTCAGTGTTATCTGTCTTAATCTGTGCATCTTCTCTGCAGCAGTGCTTTTTGATAAATTTTTGTCCTCTAAAAACTGATTTAATCTGACAGCTATTGTCACTCATTGTGCATTGTTATGCTCATGCTCACTAATGAGGGATTCCTTTTGTCCTGATTCCACTCAAAATAAAGTGAATGTTGAACTTTTATTTGACCTCTGAATGAGTTTCCGCAATCACTTCCCAGCAAAGTGACCAGCAGACCACAAAGAAAACTCTACTGCATCGAGAGAAAGCGTCCCAGTGGGTTTCGGCTCTTAAAACAGGGATCTTATAATCTCATCGTGTCACGAGGGGTGTCTGGGAAGCCACTGAACTAGAACAAGGAGTCAAGCGAGCCACCGGGGGGCCCCTCCGCAATCTCAACCCAGCCAAGAGGCCTCATTAGGGGGCAAACAGAGGTGAGCTGAGGCGGGACGTTGTTGAATTACCCGCAGCAGAAGGTCAAATGTCTCAGGTGAGTCTCGATGGCTTCACGGAGCATCTCTCCTCTTTCTTGACCCCCCCCACCATCTTCACAATAAGAGCGTGGATCAGCGCGGGCCTTAACGATTTCAGCAAGAGTGCTGCTCAAGTACTCAAGTGGGTTTATATGGAAAGGGTGCAGAATATCAAAGCATGACTCTCGAGCCCGGTCCACTGAGTTGAATGATTGTATAATGAGTAAATGTTCTGGAGTTCAAGCATGATAGCGATGAACGGTTTTCTCTCACACACTTCAAACAGGCTGGAACAAGCATCCTCTGATAAACCAAGGGAGAATAAGACTGGCTTGCTCAGCAACCTTTGCATTATTTGTTTGCATTTTGTCAAACAATAAAAGGCACCATGTAAAAAGGGTATGAAATCTCTCATTTTTGCAGATGAGATGACCCTTTTTTTGATATCATTAGTGTTTTTCTAAAGTGTAAAGATTCGTCAGCATTAGAAGTTGAGTTTTTGCTGCAGCATTCCCACAGATTTTTGCCCTTTACCTCTCTAACTTAGCAATAATCACTCTGATCTTAGATGATCGACTGCAGCCTAACTGATGGGAGAAAGCATGTGTTTGCCACTGTGCATAAATCATCTCATTGGCTCCAATAAATAAGCCTGCCATTGGTCCAACCACACTCAAAATTCCTCAAGCACTCCTCCTGCCCACACAAGAGCCACTGCCGCGCTGATGGCAGTTTGCCTGAGAAAGTAAATTCTTCACTTTCCAAACGGGGGCCAAATAAGGACTGAAGCTCAAACAGCCCCTTTGGAGGGATTTATACATCGGCTGGGTTTCTGTTTTACTTGGAGAGCTAATAAATCCGCCGTGCGCTGTAATGGTGGAGAGCGTGTTCCTTTCCCGCTTTGACATTTTGACATAATGTCAAGTGTGTAACGCGCCATGTTCGACTGGGTGGCAGTGTGTCGCTGGAAAAAGTGCGCTGGCAGTGTTGAGTGATGCTGTCAATGGTTAAATAATATCTGATGTAGAATTTAAAAAGAGAGTTAAATCAAGTTGTAGTAAAATAATGGCAAAATAAATGACTAAAAAAAACTGCAGAATACCGCCAAAAAAGAATACTGCGTGGGAAAGTTTTACCACTAAAATGCTATCTATCATTTATAAGAGAGTCAATTCTTCAAGCTCATGATTCAATATCCTTTAAAACAGAGAATCCATTCTACAAACATGTTATTTTGTCAAGGGTCTAAGCTATTTGGTGGCTATCTATATTTGGAACCAATCACTGTGAAACATGCCTTTCAGTCTGGGTTGGTTCACGAGGGTCTAACTGCTACTTCAGATGCTTTTGCACCAAACAGGATGGAAAAGGGCTGGTGTATACACACGGAGTCTAAATAATTGGTTTTGTAAAGTAGAACACACTGCTATCCAGCTGTTTCCACTGACGTCCATCAACACCCGGTAGTGCAACACAAACAAGGCCTTCCCCGCGGCATGAAAACCATCCTGTGATGGTCGAACAAATGACAAGACCATGACTAGACGAAAGAAAAGAAAAACCTTTGAAGCTCTTTCGAAGCTTTCTCGTCAACGTGAAATCTACCAAGCAACAAGTTCCCAGTCTTCTCGTGGAGAATCCACTATCTAAATCTTGTGGATAACACAAAAGGGGATATATTTTTTCACATGAGAACGAAATCACTACCACATGGTTAACACACCATAAATAAGCATAAAAATCGCCCGACAGGCACAAGTGTTCGCTTCTACACTAAACGGTTCAGACAAAATATACCACAACATACAGGAGGTTATTTACAATGAGAATCATCATAGTGGACTGCCTTTCTTATTTCAACTATTTTGATTGCCAGTGGGCTCAGATTTGTGTCCAACAAAGGCACGGACATTATTTCACCTCGAAACCGACATGCCGATGTTGGGTTTGAGGCCCACAGGAACTGCATCAAGTGGACGCGCAAGAGGCCAAAGACCATGGATCATTGAGAAAGCAGCTATTTGATCATGGTCAAGCCACAGTGAATGGTGAGCGGGCTCTGGTTTGGCTGCTTCACCCCCTTGTACGGTTACAACCAAATCACTGTGAGCTACAGATGACAAAATACCCCATTAAACAAGGAAATGATGAATATCAGATGTGCAATTGTGGCTCACATTGGACACAGGTTGAAAACCTCCAAATCTGAAAGCCTGCCTCAGAGTTTTATGCAATAGAGGGCATGACCGCATATCATAAATGTTAGGTCATTTGATTAGGGCTTCAATCGAGGGAGAGGCCTAACATTTGGCACAGGTTTAAAACCAAAACTCACCTGGTTCGCAAGATCTTGGGTTTCCACTCGTGGGAAAAATTTACAATAAAAACATGTGCAATTTTTTTGCAAACACTTCAAAGGCCAGACTTCTATGGGAGTTGAAAACAATCATGTTTTCATCATTACTGGATGGAGCCGACGTTGGACGGTGCTGATGGGTCTGTTCCGGACAGCATTCGCCTATCAGTTCCTGTTTAATTAGGGGTGGCTACAGGATCATTTTCTCATTCGACCACTAATAGCACAGTGAAGCGAGAATAAAGAAACAAAGCCAAGCCAAAATCAATGGTATACACACAAAAAGTGCAATAAAATATAGGCTTAGTAGAACACAAGATGCTCAAAAGGATTTGTGAATGCTCTTTTGCTGCAATTACTTTTATGAAAACCTCAATTTATGTTTGTCTGCACTTTTCTTACAAGTGTAAATCTGAAAACAGATTGTTTGTGTTTGAGCCTGTATTGAAATTTCCTTTTAATCTAAATTTGCTTTTTATTTTTCCTCGCCAGCCTGTCACTTATTGACAGAAATAAGTTAGTGGGTAGGCTGAGCCTCTACTAATTCAGCCTTGGCCTCTTGTGTGGTTGCATGTTAAATGCCATCCTCCCTGGTCACTACTGCTTTTATAACACTTCCCGGCACATACTTTGGAGCTGACGCAGACGGACGATCTTGTCGTTTTCACAATCTTCAAATTCAATCCAAAAAACAAGTGTGATGCGTGCCATGGGTAAACAAACTTCATATCTGCACAAACATGTGAGAGGAGCTGCTATTTGGCAATCAAAGTTTATCTGCTTTGAACTTCGCAAGATGATTTTTCTGCGATTTATGGTATTTTTTTGCTCAACATTTCTCTCAAGGTTGCCAAGGTTTCACTCCTCTGATGTGTCAAAAGATGAACTGCCCTGAGGGAAACTAGGTATGTTATTAAGGCATGGGAGGGACGGACGGAAGAGACAAATAGTCCAAGAGGGATGGATCTACAGGGACAGCAGCCGTTCCATAAGCATCACTCTTAGAGAACATCTTCATGTTATGACACACGAGGGAGACATGAGTTAGGGCTCTTTTGGCAGTTTAAGAGGGTTTCTGGGCAAGGTGGAGAAAGTGGTAGAGCATTTTCCACTTGAGACTTATGACCAATTTTAAAAGTGTGATGCCAGGGCAAAGAACATCCAGTCCAAGGTTATGAAAATGTCTTCAAATGGAATTCAAAAAATGCTCAAGAAAAATGTGTCCTAGTCAAAAAAGTGTTAAATTATTGTACCGTAATAAACCTGCATTCCTTTCTGTTGTTTTGACTCTTTAGTGGGAGACAGGACACACAAGCCTCGCGACCCCTTGACCATTCATGTTTAACTCCCATCCTTGTGTTGGCTCAAGGTCAAAGGTGAATGATTGCCATCATCCGTCTGCATCCTCTCTCAAAAGGTGTCAGAAAGGAAGGTGTGAGAAAAAGGGAAGGGAAGGCAAAGACATCGCGCAGAGAAAAGAAAGAAAAAGACATTTCCTGCAAACATTCTACCTGACCAGCTGCTCTACTTTATCTTGAGCAATGCCGAAGCAGATGCAGGTTACGCTGAGAGAGAAAACACGTGTTTGCCTGCTGTGTTGACCAGTTGCTCCCGGTCTCGCCGCGGCTCTGCCGCCGCAAATCACCGCTCGTCAGGTCATGAAAGGCTCCCGAGCCTCAAAACTGCAACTCAGATGAACTCAGTCTGTCCCGTTCCCATGGGAGCAACTTTCCCATGAGTGTGTGGCAGACTAGCCTACATCCAAAACATGCGGAGTAAAGCCAAAATGACATCCAAAAAAATCCCTTTTTGTGGTGGCTACCAACAGCCTGTTTTTATGCACTAAAAAACACCCAGAAAACAGCCTGAGGTCATCTTTCTGAAGACCCATTTTAAGCCATGAAACAATGCAAAGAACTACAAATTCAGAAAACCTATTTAACATGCCAACAAGACAAACACAGTTGGGATATGCTGCAAAAACAAACAAAAAACCCCCTCTCCGTGCATCCGAAAATCTACTCCCCAAGATGTCTTACCTGCACACCGGTGCTTCTTTTTCTCACGCTCTCTCTTCTCTCCCCCTCTGCCTTGTTTCTACCTCTGCATTCTCCCTGCCTTCACACCCCCCTCCAGGAGAGAAAGAGCGCAAGAGAGGGAGTACCAAATACAGACACTTGCCTCCTCCTCCTCCGCCCCTCTCGCTCACAACAACAGCAGTAATCCCAAACGCGTGCCAGAGAGCTACTGAACTCGATTCTGTGTATATGTGTGCGCGCATGCGGATGTCTGTGCAGCCTCTGGACTGGACCAGGATACACTCTTTATTCTGCTGGCTTCGGTTCCTCCTGTCAACTGCCAAGAAATTTTGAAACACGCTATATAAGGCCAAGAAAGTGGCTTGGGGCTCCTTATGATTCCGGTACCCAAAATGAGAGAGCAAAAGCTGTCCGGGGGCAGACAGTAACTGTATCCCTCTGAATCCCTCCCTCTGCTAACGCGCTCTGTCCGTCTATTTCCCTCTCTCCCTCTCTCTCTCTCTACTCCCTCCTTTTCCTCATAGCCCTCTCTGTAGCTGTTGACACATGCTTGACAGAGGGAGTGAGAGAGAGAGAATGGGAAGGAGAGAGAAAGAATAACTTTTCTGTTCTTGTTTCTCTCTCAAATTGAATTCATGTATGATGGCTTCTAAAGACTTTAAAAGCAATTTTTTTCCTGTCAAATACTCTTTTTCTTCTTTTGACCTTATTAAAACCCACTGATATATATATATATAAATAATATTGAAGTGAATACCCTTCCATTTGCTAAATGAAGGTGAAAACATTGTTATTACACCACATAAGCAAATATTTAATGTGTTATGTGTTGTATGGTCTATGCATGAATAAATCTACTATATCCTTATTTGTTTGCCAGAAAGTAATTCACAGAAAAAGAAATGTACAGTAACTAGACACCAGAGGTTTATTCTTATTATTAGAGTCTTATTTGGGATTTGAGAGGGGTAGTGCTGCGTAAAAAGTAGTGTCCAATCACAGATATAGAGCATTTGTAAACCTATTGTATTTAATCAGGTTTTACAGCTGGGGTCTCTGGGACCCCAAACAGAAGTAATGCAACACTTCTGAAACTTTCATGGATGCAGTTTTTTCTATGATGCATTATTTTACTACATTTACTTTATTCTATTTAAACATGGTGTCCCCATGTTAAAAAAAAAAAACAATGCAAAAGTGCCCTCTTGGATGCCCCTATGGTAGATAAAACATGGTAAAGTGCCCTCTACGGTGGCCCGATGTGTAAGAAAACGTGATATAGTCAAAAAAATCAATGAATCTGAGTGGGAGAAAAGTTGCGAAGCTGTTCTTGGACCTGTCGACAGCCACTGTCTAGGAGGATGCACATGCAGGCACATTCACTTCAGAGCAAAAACCTGAAGTCAACAGACCGGCTACCCCAAGAGAGATCCCTTTTTTTTTTTTTCTTAAATACTTGGGAGGAAAATATTTGCCAGTCTCCCGTCGGGTTTTGAGCACTCGGGGTGAACTTAGCTCTTGACCTCCAGACGAGGACTGAGGTAAATTGGGCCATCAGTCATCTGCTAGCACCCGGTTATTAGGCCGCCAGCACCGTTTGTCTGCCAGCGCTATCTCCCGACTACTGCGCCGCATCTATACCGCTGAAGGGCGTCGCTATGGAGACACGCTGTGACGGCTCTTTGATGTGACGTGTTTGCGCCGGGGAAACAGACTTGCCTCTGTGAAGGGCTGCTGAGGAATGAGGAGGCTTGGCTCTCGCGAATGTGTGTGTGTGTGTGTGTGTGCATGTGTGCGCACGTGTGCGTCTCATCATTTTCTCTCTCCCTCACCCCTCTCTCTCACTTTCTCTCTCTCTGTCCCTCCCTCTAGTTCTACCTTTTTCACTTTCATGCTTGGATAGTTACTCTCTTTTCCATGCCAACATTCTTGAACGCTCTTCATCCCTGCTTCTATGCACGTCTTGCTGTGTTTTTGGTCTTGCTCCATGCACTCCTTCTCCTTTGGGAAGATAAGACTGATAAAAAAAGGAGAACCTTAGAAGGAAAAAAGCCTCTACAACACCACTGAGAAGGAGTCATGGAAGCCAGTTCAGGGGCAAACTGCACAAGTGACTTTGAAGTCCAACTGAAATAATATTTTCAATCCCTTGTTGCAGTCGGAAACAAGTTATTTTCTGTTGTTATAAGGGAGAAAAAGGTCTTTGGGGATATAAGACAAATGCTCCTTTAGCCTACAAGGCTCTGAGAGGGCAGGCCGGTGCCCATGGTTGATTGACAGACTGGGCACAAGATGCAATGTAAACACAATTGCGAGGGCAACTGCAGCTTACAAAGGGGAAGCCATAAACCCCAATGTCCCCAGTTTGAATCCACCCAGGGACCTTTGTTGCATCTTTCTCTGTCACACGTTTCCTGTCATCTGTCCACTAAAGCTATCGAGTAAAGACATAAGATGCCCCAAATAATAATAATAATAATAATAATAAAAAGAATGGTAGCTTGCAAGCCAAGGACAGTGTTTTGTTAACATAAATAGTCCCGAGTTTTACACTAGGCGGTAAAATGGGTTTGCACCCGTGCCTCCTGAAATATTGAAGAGAGGTGTTGCATTTTATAGAGCATGTCATTTGCCAGAGTACTCATTAAAAAGGCCTCTCCCAGTTTTCACACATCCACACATGTTAGGATGTGGATTAAAATGTCAGGATGCCAGAAATAAAAACCTAAAGACCTCAAAACACTTGACCTCAACATTCTGCACTGGGGGAGGCCCCGGATTAGTTAAAGTCGGGCTTAGGCGAGTTTGGAATGTGCATGGATTGACTCAGAGACAAACAAATCTGCTTTAAAGTCACTTTGTATCAGTAAAAGCTGTTACAGCTAAAGACCCAGAGAGTCTTCTGATATCAGTATAAAGTCTGTCTAACTGAGCACGCGTCCTTTTTCTAAAATGCTCAGCTGTTTCTTGCACACCAGCGCTTGTGTTATGTAAGCAGCGTGTGAGCTCAGCCTGACAGAAAGGGATTTTGGGCCACTAGAGATGAAACGGGACCGTCTGAGTTTCCTCACAGCAGTAATATCCCCTGGATTTTCTTTTGCATGACAAAGGAACTATTGAATCTTCTAAAAATAGAAAGTCAGCATGTGACTGGGTCCCCGAATCTGCTTCAAAATCTTAGCTCAAGGCTTTTAACAGGTTTGGTATTAATACAGTTATAACACATTTTAAGTAATTTTAAACTGTTATTTGTCAGTGCTTAAAGAAAGCATTAAAAGATTTGATACATAATAGTTATAATGACGAAAATAACCCCCTGCCTTACCCTCCCACTAGTTGACAGACTATAGAAAAGAGAGGTAACTATGAACAGTGCAAAAGAGATGTAAGAATATTATGCTCGAAGTAGAAACTGGTGTCTACTTCAGAGACTGAAGTATAAATGCGTCAACAAGAATATGCTCCTTTGGTGTTTAATGCGTCTCATACCCATATTTTATTCTTGTACTGCAACCGTGACTCACTTCCTAGTCGTCCTGTTTCACCCCTGGTGCTGCTCCAGGATCTGTGAACATCTACAACTACAGGAAGTGGACAAGCCTGATTACGAGAGCACTTTGTTCGGCTCCAGCTGACAGCAGCGATAAGTAAACAAGTCGTGAGATTTTCTACTTGCTGAACAAAAACATGCCCATGTCCGATGTTGAAAACCCTGAGTGCTGATGGACGGTGGAAGCAGTTGGAAATGGTCCCTAAACTGAGGCTTTGCCCGCTGACCTTTACTGTTTACAGAATAAAACTGATCTTGAATGGTGTCTTACAGTATCATAAACCCAACTCAGTCCTGACATTGAAAAATTTGCTTCAGACAGACCAAACTTCAAGATGGCTGCAGACTAGATAATTGGAAGTTCTTTCCTTTACTCAGACGTGATCACTTTCAACAGCTCATGTGATCGGATGATCACACGGCTGGCTGTTACGGGCCTTTTCTACAAACTTCCAAACTGGAAACCCATGTCGGCAGTCCAATCTTCTCCTGAATTACCATCCAAACCCCGTAAATTTGAGGTGAGAAATAGGCTTTTACAGAAATGCTTTATTTGAAATCCACACCTATGTTTAGCACTTTTTTCATGTCGTAAGGGAGTTTTTTTGGGAGGCAGCAGGTCATGTCATCAACTCAGCTCTCCCTTGTTTGCTAGTTTGCGGTTTTTCTCTGGATGTTCCCCACAGCGAAACCTGAACCCCCGAGGCCAGGCAAAACAGAAATACCTGACCTGCAATGTCAAATTTCCCCTAACTTACATTACAGTCATACTCCAAAGTTTTTCAACAAAATTTGTCCTGCGGTTGAGGTGGAACTGCGGCAGAAACACATATGGCATGACAGACAGGACCACATTGTGCTTTTTTTAAAAACACAAACATGTAAACAGCATTTTATAGAAATGAAGCCAGAGCGAGGCAAAGGCACTCTCCGGCATCGTTGCTCACATGAGGAATATTCAGACTTCTTGCGCTCTCACTCGTCCCGTCCAACCACTTCCCATCATTCCTCTGTGGCCCTACCGTTCCCTGCCAAACCTCGCCTGTGTTTTCCAACCCGCCGGCCCATCGAACAGCACAAACCACTGCAGCGGCATTCCAGGAGGCTCCTCCAAGACATGGCAGGGATAAATCATAAGGAATAATGAGGGCTTGTTTCCATGGAGGGTGAGAGAGAACAGACGGCTTACAGACGACGCGCTATCCAGTCAACACACTGGAGGTATGCTATTGGGTGGATCTGTTTGCATATTTTTGTTGCAATGGTGCCAAATCGAACCCCGAGTCCAGGCACTGGAGTGTGTTGATCTACACGAATGAGAATGAATGAGTTAACCCAAAAAAAAGGAAGAAACATCCATGAAATAAAGCTCAAATAAACCCACTGGATGTTACCTGCACGGCACCAAACACCACGTAAACAAAGTCAGAGACTAGCTGGTGAACATATTGGGACATCACATAGTTTTTCTCAGGCGTTCTTCACTGCTGTTGCAACTATGGCAACAGCAGCGACTTACAGAGTAATTGAAAAGTAACCACATGTTCAGGATAGTGGTCAAAGACTTCAAACTGCTGGGCCGAGGCATGTTTAGGTCAAAAGCATTGGTTTCTGCCTTTGAGAACCTTTTACGTTATTTTGTTGATATAATTTATTACACCAACATTTCCCAGCATAACTTAAAAGACTCCAGAGAACCCGCAGCTTCGAGTCAGGTATGAGGACCCAACACACCCGGCTCCTGTCTAACAGAGAGCCTCTGTCTCCAACCCACAACCTGGGTGTCCCGCCAGGTTTTCGGGGCAGTATCCCAGCCACAACACCCCTGTCCAGACAAGCCTGCACCTCACCATGGACAACCATAACAACTACATTGAGTTCAGCAAGTCTGCCTCCTATACGCCGCGGGGTGAGAACGCGTCCGTCGCCGGGCTAGAGCGTCCTCGGGGGGCCGCAATAACAGACGGCCAAACTGAGATGGTTTGCGGCTGGACGGAAAGGAAAACAGAAAGCGAAGGGTAGCCAGAGACGATTAGCGTGATTCTTCATCAAGGCTCATTGGTGGACATCTGTCTTTTGGATGTTCTGCAAAGACATTTTCATAAGCTTTAAAAGTTAATGAGGGAACCGCATGTGGTTTCAGATTTTCAAAGTTTAGCAGAATGAGGCTGAGAAAGGGAAACATATCACTAATCGTTCCACTGACAACAAGATTACAGGGACGTCGGCAACATGTTTTATGGACTTTAAAGGTGCAATAAGTCTCTAACTGCCCGAGGGAAATGAACATTATACTGTATATGTGCTTCAGAAACTCACTTCCCACCTCCTCCTTTTGGAGCAACTGGCGGCAAGACGTTTATTTCCTCAGGGTAAATTAAACAAATGAAAAAGTAGCCGTGTTATTACAATACTTAAGAGTGTGATACACAGTGTTACGCACACTAAATATTTCTTGAAGTCAACTGCAGCACAGCCACTTTGAAATGCCAGACACCTTCTTATGTTGTTGCAATTTCTCTGGTCACCAACAGAGGTCAGTAAATGTCACTGAAAGCTCTTTACCATTTCTGTAAAGTGCGACATCAGATCTCAGACTAAAGCCTGTCCCTTAATAAATACATTTAAATTGTACCCTGGGCCATAGCCAGGATTTTAGAAATAGTGAGGAACCTTTTTCCATGACTTCTGTCCATCCTGAATTGCAATAAAATGACTTAATTATGTGAAACACAAGTCAAAAACATAAACAAATTAAATTCATTAAGTGGCACTGGGTATAGTGCAAACACTTACTGTAGTATAAATAAATTACACACATATTGTCTCACATCATATGTTTAAAACATTTACCTTCATCACACCCTCGTTAAAATCTGAATTGGCCCCATTAAAATGCCATAAAAACACAGAGACGCTGCATAAAACAGAATAACACTACCATTAAAACATTCAAACAATTGTCTTTTAATGTCCCGGTTACAATACGGCATAAAAAGGGAAGTTGCGGTAGCTTGAAATAATAAACACATAAAATGAAATCAATGCAGCGCAGCAGTTATCTTCACGTCTGGTGAACTGCAAACCGCTGGCGACAACCTCATTGTGCTTCATGACAAATTTACTGTTCAAGGTCAGCGTGGAGTCAGCTGAAGAAAGCATCGCCGTCTGCCTAAATCCACACTCTTATTTGCGCAGAGACTTTGCTTTTTTCCGCACTTTTCAGCCTGAAACAATGAGCATGCCACTGCCATACTGTGTCCTGTTTATTTCTATTCGAGGGTCATTTCACTGTATAAAGCCAACACAAACGTTTGATCCCGATTAAACCAATTTAGGGATTAGCACATTAACAAATAAGGATTAGGAAAATCGTGCCAGAGCTCTTGTTTTTAACCAAATTTGACAAATTCAATCAGTTCCTGTTAGCGTTTTCTCTTCTCAGACACACACACACACCTCACACACTTACTCCTCCTCCTTCAAAACATCTCCTGACCAATGTCTGTCACCACCAGAATGAATGACTCACGACTCTGGCCATCCTGATTATTCCCCCAATTGCCACCACAAATGGCTTTGCCTGGTTTTCAGAGGTATTTGGGAGATTTTTCCTCAGATGTTTTGGGAACACACAGCTTTTGTTCCTACAGTGATACATTATTTGGGTCAAGCGATGGTTTTGGGGATGTTTTTGGGGAAGGGGAGAGGAGTAGAAAAGGAACAGAGAGGAGAGACATTTCAAAATCTCTCCCCACCAGTCACAACTAAAACCACTAAGAATAGCCTTGTTATGCTCTCGTTACCCCTCCGCCCTTTCCCTCCCTTCTCCCTGTCATTCATTCCTCCCTTCCTTCCTTTTCATTTACTCTCCCCATGCATTCTTCCCTTTTCCACTTCCACAGATTGGGATCAAATGTGGTGAATGTGACTCTGAAGAGGTGGAACTGTCGACTTTGTGATCCGACGCGAGGAAGCAGAGACGACGCGCTGCATGGTTTTACTTCCTCCTCAGTTTTTAGGATTTTCTTTTCAAACATCCTGCGGCTCAGGATACGGACAATGTTCCTAGTCACGTTTCTTGCAAATAAATACATGAATGTGAATTATAAACTTGCCTAATTAAGCAAGTTGTAGCAACTGTATTGGTGTTGTTTCAGATACTGGTGACTGGAAAGGAAATATTTTTTTTGAGTAATAAAACCATGAGTTTTGAAGGCTCGTCAGATTCTAAAACACTGCTCAGGGTTTTATGATACTAAGAGAACTACAGGTGCAGAGACATAAGCATTCATTAAACAAAAGTACCCTGAACGCAGCCTGAAAAAAGGATGTGACATCACAGCATTAGACTGAAACTGCCTGTAAACAGTCTTAGCTTAACATCTGTGGTCATATACGAATGTTTCTAGACAAAATTATGAACTCTTTAAGTTCCTAACATTTATGTTGCTGTCGCTTTTGTTATTTCATTTCAATAACAATAAAGAGTAGGGAAAAAATGTGCACTGTACATATGTCAAAATGTGTGTGTATCAGTCTGAATGTGTACAAAACATATATGCATTTTATTGAATGCATGAGAGTCTATAAGTAATGACATCAAGTATTAACTCACTAATAACAAGGAGTGAAAGATGTTCAGTGTCTTACCTTCACTTCACATTTTCTATGGCAGGACAACCGGCACGCTGAAAGAAAAGAGACGACGTTGGGTTTGTAAAGGTTCATTTAAACAGACAAAACTTTCTGTCCCTGGACAGTAAAAATACACACTAACAAAATCTGCAGATGGGATCAATGCATGAGTAAAGGTAGTGAACTGCTCAGAAAGAAAAAGGACAGTTAACTAATTGATGTTTCTTTTTAAATAGATCAGAAAACAAAGCTCAAAACAGAAGAATCACACTGACTGTAAAGAAAATGTCATGCATTCAGCCTTTTACCCAATAATGAGTGTTTGCTGTTGATGTAGTGTAAAAAGAAACTGCAACAAGGTCAGCTCTCCTCCTGATGCTTACATGCTGTGGTGCTGCCCCCAAGTGGCCACATAAAGCAAACATCTAAACATCAATCCATTCAGTTGTTTGCATGTCACTTTTTGATTCAGATGCTTGAGATTTAATTTAAAGAACTTACATAGAGGCGTTAAAATGGAAAAAAAAAAAACACTTGGTATAATCAACTATATGCAGGTAAAATAAACCAGAGTTATGACTGGATGCTTCCTGAAAGAGTTTTATGAGTGTGAGTTATTAGGTCATCATGACAAACAGAGGCCGAGCGAGAGTATGACGACCTCCCGGCATGACGGGCCATGTTTTAATGTCAGGGCAGGTACGACCCTCGACCCCCACACACCTGCCGCCTCGCTGTCAACCTAGGTGGTCCCCAGGTGGTGTGAGTGTGCGGACGTGTTCCTGATGTGGGAGCAGGACAAGCGAACAAGGGTGAAGTGACGATGCTGTGGGTGCGTGAATGTCCTGGGTGGTCTTACGGAGAAGCAGATTGTTAGAAAAACACCGGGTGGGTGGGGTGAGGTGAACTTGTAATGGTGATAAATGGATTACGTGGTCATTTTGTGTGTGAAGCGCTGATTGGTAATTATTTGGAGAAGGTACGTTTTAAGTGAATATTTGTTCATCCAATTACAGAGGCAGCTGTCCAAACTATCGTAAACATGTTAAATTAAATTAGAAATTGTGGAAAACTAGAGACAGTCCGACTCAGAGTCCACTCACTATCTTTCAACCACAGCGTTCTTCGGCAGCGGGTGGAGTTTGTACAGCTGTCATCACGTTATGTAACAAGGCCATCCTTAGGTCATGTGATGACAACTGAGCCATCGCCATGACAACTGAGCAAACTCAACCGAATCCGCTGATGAAGAAGTGGTTGAAAACTGGAGAGAAAGTTAAAAAATATTATTAAAATACTGCATTCTTGTCTTTATACAGCATGTTCAATGGCAATGTTTAGTGAAACATTTTATAGACATAGTTATAGATTAGATTAAATATTAGTTTATGTTAGATTAGACTGCACTCTATTATTCAAGGGTGTCAAAGTGACAATTCTTGTAAAAGCAGAAATTGAAGCCAGCAGTGTAAAGAAAGAAAGAACTGATGAAATATCTGTGCACGTGCTACATGAATACCACGTTTCCAGAATAAAAGTGCGTTATTAAATTCTTTAAAAAGACACAGTGGGATTCTTTGGTTCTTCTCTGTTTGTGCAAATCACTGCCGATGTTTCATTGTATGTTTCCTTAAAACTTCCGTATATCTTGGAAACCAGGATCCGATCCCTGCAGGCACCAGAGGGATTTATTATCATCATGTGGTTTTATACACTGTTAATGAGTCCCACATATCCACAGGAGCTACACAGGAGGTTGGTTGGACTTTTTTCTGTGTTTGAACATATCAGTATTAACTGGCTAAAGGTTTGTCTAGTCCCCCTTTCATGCAAATATCTTTATTTTAAACAATTAATGAGGAATTTCTTTTATTATTCTTCTAGATGCCTTTATTTTATACCCATTTCCCTCAAATTCAGACATATTTAGTGTCTTTGGAAACTTTCTGTGGGTTTAAGCTGTTTGTCTGCACAGTATGAATTTGTAATGAAGGTTTAAAGGAACGTTTTCACATTTTTTGGAAATACGTTTGCTCACTTTCTGGCAAAGAGTTAGATGAGAAGAGCAATATAACTTTCACATCTGTCTGTTAAATATAAAGCCACAGCCAGCTTAGTTTAGCACAAAGACCAGAAACAGCAGTTTAAAAAGCGTCAATTTGCCATTTTATGGGTGATTATGTGAGAAGTAACCTCCCAGAGTTTCTGATGGTTGCCTGGCAACTGGCCCCAGCCAATAAATAGTCCGGCACACAACCTCCCCATAAAACAGAGAACAAACGTGTTCCCCAAAATGCTGAAATATTCCTTTAAGGGGGTTAAGGGCACAGACAGTTTATCAGGTAACCTGCCTGCAGGTAACAATACAATCTCAGTTAGTTAGAGCATCCACATCCTCAACGTGAGCACACATCTGGAAGAGTGCACAACACATCGGCGTATTGTCACATCTTATCTCTTGGCCACAAGCCCTCCAGCAACGTGGCCTTTTTACTGCGGCACTTGGCAACACCTCCTGGTAACTGTAAAGGGCAGCATGGGATGCTCGGATTAAAACGTGTCCGAGTGTTTTTCCCCGTGAACACGCTGTACATCACAGTGAAAGGCACAAAAAGATTTTTTTTTTTTTTCTTTTTTGCTGATTAAACCAAGTCCGTGCACACAAAGCTGCTGTAAGACTCCAGCAGGCAGTTTTGGGCTTTTAGCTGGATGACTTTAAGCTTTACCATTTGGCAGGGAAAGCTTACTGCGGTCTACTGTATTTGAACATCGAGGATGAATGAACAAAAGAGGGATGAAAGGGAAAGTAATTCTCCTGTGCTCCCCTTTGCACTCTCTTTCCTTTGTTTTCCATGTCTATCTCCCAATCCCCCCATACCCCAATTTCTCTCTCTTTATTCTGCCTCGCTCTACCCCCCGCCCGCCCCCACCCCTCACCCCTCTTTCCCTTTTTTCCCTCTTATCTAGGCTAATGCAGCAGCAGCAGCCCTGCTAATTTTAACAGCAAATCCTCAGCCAAAGCCCGACACAGGCCCGCTCTCCTACTGCCGGGCTTCTGAGTGTTTGTCAACTCAGCTTCTGCTAAAGACGCTCTGTTTGTAGTTCAAAGAGGAGAAAGGGAGAGCGAGTGCGTAGGGGAGATGGAGGGAGGGAGACAAGAAAGAAACAGAGAAAATGTGTGGCTGCCGGGGAGTCCTTTAACGTTAATTTCCCCTGGACTTTTCTTGGAGTTACAATAAAACCTTTAGTTCTTCTAAAATTAGAATCGAAAACATGTGACTGGATTGTGGAGGAAGACGGGGAGGCAGGGGCTTAAAGGGAGGGAGGAAGAGGGGAAAGAGACCAACGCTGAAAGAGCAGACATGTGCATACATATATAGTGCACAGTACAGTTCAAACAAAAATAGTCTAGAATCTGGAATTTGAGAGGAATAAACCTTAATAGCAGCATTAAACAACAGTGATTTAACCAACATTTGCTGTTCTACATACTTGATACTTGACGTGATGCATCTTTCTGTTTCTACCAGAAATAACAGCTGCCAGAAACATTTTATATCTTTGTAAACTGATTTCTTTTGGATTTTGGGCTGTTGGTTGGACAAAACAAGCGATTTGAAGACCTCAGCTTGTGATCTACATCTGAACTGTTCTCTGACTAAATTTGAATCAGTTGAGTCAAAAACAATGGTAATCATTATTTGCAGCCATACTTTAAACCCTCTCAGTTTATACAAAGTAATAAATTATATTTATTTATTTATATGTTTCTGTACACCTGACATTATTATATAATCTAGATTTGGCACCATAAAATTTAGTTTCTGTAGTTTTGTTTTTCCCTGTCTTTTGCCCTAATGCATGCTGGGATGGACCCCAGCCTCGCCAGTCACCCTGAACAGGAACCAGGAGAACATGAATGAATCGCTCTCTCATCCAACTCCAGGAATTTAACCCGGCCACTGTCTGGCCACAAATCACTCGTTCTAATCTCCCGTCTGCTCAGATTCAGAGTTGAACTCCCAGCAGCGGCGAACATCCCAGACACTCACCTTTGCAGATGAGGCCCTCCTTGGTGATGGCCTGCTTGCATATATCACAGCTCTTGGCCTTCTTGAATGGCTTCAGCTTGAAGGTGTGTGTGTGGACGCCCTCCAGCTCGTCGGGCTGAGGGAAGAAGAGGAAGGAAGAGAGATCAGGAGAGAGTCGGTTGAACTGATGCCAGCAGGTCCGCGGCCAATAGAAACACATTTGGTATTCAGCAATGATATATTCGTCTATGGCTGCACACGGGGGTTTGATCTGAGTCTTTGATGGCGTTTGGTTTCAGTTGACCGGTTCACTTGTGTCTTTGTTATATTGAATGTTTTTCTTCTTCTCACTTAGATTCTCTATTTTTTGTGAGAAACATTGATTTCGTACTTAGTTATCTTGTACTTTCTCTGGGGTAAAATACTGATAATAAAGGTTATTTATCAAGCAAAATATTCACTGGTTCATTCTTCATAAATGTGAGAATCTTTTGCTGTTTTCTGTTTTATATGATTATTGAAATTTAAACATCACTTTGGGCTCTGAGAGACTGTAATGGTGTCATTGAGGTCACTGAGGCGACATACTGAACAGTTTTTCTACCATAAAATGTTTTTTGTTTATGTAATCGAGGTCCAAACGACGTGTCATGACTCTTTCATAACTGACATTACTTTCTGTCACAATGTTGCACGCATCTAAATGCACACACACACACACACACACACACACACACTGACATGGCCCGCCCACCAGCAGAGGATGTTTTCACTTTGAAGTTCTCTAATTAAATGACTAATTAATGATGAAGAGGAGAGAGGAAAAAAAAAAGCCTCACAGCAGCCAACAACCTCAAAAACTCGAAGAATGATGTACGCCTGTGTGTGTATACGTGTGTGTGTGTGTCTGTGTGTGTGCTCATACTGTACAGCATGCATGTGTGTGTGTGTGTGTGTGTGTGTGTGTGTGTGTGTTCGGGGTGCTGGAACATTTCTCAGCCTGAGGACACAACAGCTCCAGAAACTGCACCAAAACCTGAGCAGTGAAAAAGGAGTAGTGCACACCATGTTTGCCTCCCTAAAAGCAAAGATACTGAAACACAGATGATGATGATGAAGGTGGGGGTTGTATCTGATGTGTGCGTTTTGATGATAGGTGGGATAACAACAAGGAGGATCCCCGAAGACCTTTGCAAAATTAATTCCATGACTTGTCTAATTTTTTTTTCCAGACAGGTGTCACCTGTAGTGACATTTCCAACACTTTCAAAGCATCGCTACTTTAAAATGCGATTTTCCCTCCAAACAGCTGCACATTACTCAGTGTTGATTTGATTAGTTTAACCTGGAGCGTACAAAATGCAGCCAAGAATACTGTAACTGGGTCACTAGGATTCCCTTTGAAGGTGCCTTAACTCTAAAGCAGCTCAACCTGACACTGAATCCCTCAGAGCATTATAAAATGACTCAAAAAAGATGTTTTAGATCATTTTTTCCATCATTTTTCAACAGTTTTAGGTGGGGTTGGTAGATTCATTAGGTTGCAGTCTATTGTACAAGGCTGTTTAGGTTAGTTTGATACTACCTCCCCAATCTGAAGGTCAAATTAATAAAAAAAAAAAAACAATTATGACAATCAGTTGATCCGCAATTTTCTAATTTCTTCTTCCGACCTTTCTTTGTGGTATTGCTCACCCTGGATATCCCTACACTCCTCTCCTCTCTCCTGAGCTCTCTTTTCCCACCATCCCTCTGTCTGAACGACCTCCTCGGTGAGTCATAATGATGATGTCATTTCCTTTGTGTATTTGTGCAGCTGGGCCGGTCTGGGTTGGGCGCCGCGTTCGGACTGTAAATCTCAGCGCTCTTTATTGAAACCAGTATTTTACAGACACCTTGTTCCAACCATCACCTTGAAAGGATGAATGAATGAGTCCCTGCGGGAATAATTAACACAAATTCAACCAATCCCATGAATCATCTGAGAGGGACTCCGATTTTTGCATTTTCCCTGAAAATATTTCTGCTAAAAAACAGAACAATGCCTGTAAATGCCGCGAACATGCTTCCCAAATAAAATAATCTCATTAAGATCCGCTTTTACAAGCTGAAGCGAAATAAATTGAACCGCAATGTCGACAAGTCAATTTTCATCTAAAGCAGCAACAAATCCCATCAATCGCAATTACATGTTGCAACTCATGCTGCATATCATGGCTGAAACATTCTTCTCTGTGGAACGTATAAGTGAACAGATAGTTTTCAGACATGCTTCAATACCAATACCCCTTGACAGATAGTTGGATCAACCAAAGGACCCATAACACCCTTCTCTCGAGACGTTCACACGCACCTTCTCAGAATTTCAATTCAAGCCTTATGGCTATCAAAAAAACGCCAGCTGCACTGAAACTTATGTTTTCCCTATATACTGTATATCTGTGAGTTCCACAAACTCACACACTCAAAAAGGGAAAGTATATAGTGGGCATGGGGCTGTATGGTGCTTATATCTAAAGCTCTTCACAGTTTGCCCCAGATTCACACATGCACGGGCACACATGCAGCACTTCTACGACCTCAATGACTAATATCACTTCACTGTGTGCACAAGCCTGCAATTACTACCCCGAGTTAATCTACTACCACAACTAATTTTAATCACTACTGCCACTACTGCTACAACCAGAACTACTCCAACTACAAAGGAGTCCAGGTGTGATGAAGACTAAGTTGTGTAATCCTTTGCTTCGTCGTCTCTGAGCTAATTTTCTGGTTGCTTTCTGAAGCTCCCTGGCCTCCCCCCCCCCCTCCTCTCCATGTGCCGCAGTCAATTTGCCTCAAAGCTTTTACAAAAGTGTATTTCTCAGCGTTTTCGCTCCCCTATCTCCCTAAATCTTAATGGCTTTTGTCACACTGTGCCGCGCTCGCTGTAAGCTCCAGGGAGGAACCGCGGCTGACCTTGGCTGCACAGTGCCAGACACAGCGTGTTACAACAGGTAGCTTCACACAAACAATCTGCTACACGCGTGCTGATAATTCCTGCAGAACACTTCATTAAGCCACCCATCTCATTAACGACATTTTCCTTTCATGAGTCGGTTGATATATTGACCAGCAGCTCAGGTTTAAACACAGACAGACCGCACGCACAGCATCGTGAACG
Organism: Lateolabrax maculatus; assembly: GCA_031216445.1. Classification (NCBI taxonomy): domain Eukaryota; kingdom Metazoa; phylum Chordata; class Actinopteri; order Acropomatiformes; family Lateolabracidae; genus Lateolabrax; species Lateolabrax maculatus. The sequence continues at coordinate 4,527,199 of CM062215.1, read as the reverse complement.
TGAAGGGATGTAATCTGAGCTGACCGATATCCATCATGATTATTGGAGGACTGCTGAGATGGGCAAATTAGAAGGGATGACACATAAAGAAACAAGGCACTATAATATGGGAAATTATAAGAAATGTAACATATAAACATGATTTTTTTTGATTTCCCTATCATTGAAATAGAATGTTTATGATGAGGCAGTTTCACATTATAAGCCAAGTATTATAAGCTTTTTAACAGCTACTGCTGGCCAAACATGCTTATTTGTTTTCATCTTTAACTATTTTTCTTATTACTAATTAAACCACTTGCTGTGGTCTGTCTTGTTTCAAGATATTCACTGATGTCTGGAGAAAAAAACATTTGAAACTCTATGGAAAAGAGTGCCATTTTGTCCAAAAATGTGGATAAATCTTTAATTGGTGAAAAGAAAAAGACTTTCAGACTAAACATGAGACTTAGTTACTGGTTAAGATGGACATCTTTTGCAGTGTGGGCCTGGCTGGGTTTATAAATAGCGGTTGAAGCACCTTGGTGCCACTCTACAGCCCTGATGTTAAAGATGACCTGGCAGAAAGCCGCCGGCTAAACCAATCAGATGCAGCCAGCTGTGTCACAGGCAGGAGCCATGGTTACCTGGCTGCCACGGCAACTGGGGTCAACGTGTCCTGTCAAACAATGATGGATGAGGTAGGATTAAAAAAAATAAAAGGAGGGGAAAAAAAAACAACAAAAAAAAACATACAACCACAAGTTTGCACACACACACACACACACACACACGCACACACATGCATGCACACCCTGGCATACGAGCCCACGGTGAGCATCGCCACGACAGGAGTGCAAATGGTTCTTGGATGGCTGCCATGTAGCAGCTGGGATTCAACTTTTTTTTCAGAGAAAGAGGGAAAGGGGCCTCAGCCGCTTGAATGGAGAGTAATCAACAAAGAGAAAAACAGGGATCACACTTAGTTTGTGCCTCAAACAATGGAAATGACCCACAGATTCATGGACTCACACACACTGGGTCTAATTCTTTTTAAAAAAAAAAGTTTAGGAAGGGAAGATGTTTATAAAGCTCACAGTTGGGCATGTAATCAGAAAGCCAATTGCACCATGCAATCAGTTTCTTAACCATCCATGACAGATTTTATTATCTGGTACGAAACAACTCGCTTCCTGATGTTTGTATCGAGAAGAAACTAAAGTTTTGCCAAGAAATGAAAAGTCAGGAGAAAGTGATCTGTAACTTTGTTCCACATATGTTGGTCATCTCTGTTGCCAACTAAGAGACAATGTAAAATGCAATCTGTATGGAGTATCTTTATCAATACACTATGGTGAGTCAGAGCACACGTAGAGTTCAAACACCAAAGTAATGGCCATTTATCACCAAGCATGTTGCCAAAATCTCCTGGACTTTCAGAAAGAAAACCAAACAGCTGTCATGCTGAAATCTGATATAAAAAGTTATATCACCATTACAGCTACCATAATCAGAAAAGTCACAATCATGGAAACTTGGAGTCAGTTTTCAGTCTGTGGATCTTGCCACGAAAGCTGTTTTCAAACTCCTAAACCCCAGCAATTCCGACATATATGGAGCACATCTGAAAGCAGCCATCCAAAAGACACGCCAACACGGAAAACCGCAAAAAATGGCAAGTTCTGTCCTCTGTGTCATGTTAGGCGAGGGGTCCCAGGAGAGGCCGGAGAGAGAAAATGGAAAGGAGAGTTATGTAGAGAGGCAGAAATGGAAAGACACAAAGAGGGGACGGGAAATGGATGTAGATGGAGTGAAAAGGGGGTATACAGGGATAGAGCGAACGGCCTCAGAGCCGAGGATGGAGGAAGAGGAGAGTAGGTGTTTCTGTGAGTGTGTGTGTGTGTGCGTGTGTGTGTGTGTGTGTGTGTCCAGGCTTATAGACAGCAGGCCCAGTAAATCAAGGCTCTGTGCTCCTCTCCCCCAGTTGCACTTAGCTAATGAAAAGCATCACTACGCTACCTCGACCACGACCCCACTTAGAGCCACGATGTGGGAGCAGGAGGGAAGTGAAAGGAGGGGAGGGTGGGGGGGAGGCTCTTTCAAAAGGCACTGCTCTTGTCCTTCTGCACAGGGGCGACGCATGGACGCAAGTGAGTCCTGGCACACATTCCCGATCACAAAACATGCATGCACCTAAAGACGCGTACAAATACATGTGTCATCTGTGGACGCAGAAGACAGAGGAGGTGAGGATGGACGACATTTTTGGGAAATGGTGTTATTCCCATGGTGGACACTTTGACAAATGTCAGGCATCAGATAAAAATCAATCAGTCCTTACACTGATATGTTTGGCTGACTTTTATCTAAAAACGGTAATTTAGAGTGGCAACATACAGCAAGACTACATTTACTGTAAAACTTCTACATTTCTACTACTTAAACAGGGTATAATCAGTATTTTTATGCACCACAGACTACGTACCTGCCCAGCACCGAGGGACAGGCGGACAAAGGCAGCGAGGCAGGTAGCTGAAGGCTACATAACCTTAAATTCTAGAAGTAAATTCAGCGGGCGGACACAAACAGGACTCCAGATGAATGCTACCGTGTCTCTGTGACTCATCTGCTGTGTGTTTAGGCGGCTGCTTGCTCACGACTTCGATGTACCAGGTGATGATATGTCAGTGTTGTGTTCACAGCGCGTCTCCTCTGCCCACAAGTGGCAAAAAAAAAGAATCGGTTAAAAATCAGTAAAAATACAAGAAAGTGTGTACAAGAAAACATTAAGAAGACGTGGAGGTCAACTCAACTTTTCTATGGACACAAACGTGCTCTAACCACTACAGCTGAGCATTTTCTACGTTCATCATCTTCGATCTGACCCATAAACTCCATAAAGTCCTCTAAAGTCACACCCAAACTGTATAAATATTCACCTCTGTCGAGAGAGGGGAGTCTACATATGAGGGTAAATGTTTGTAGTCTGCACTTCCTGTTTATGCCAGGTGTATTTTGAGCTGCTACATCTGGGACTAAGGCCTGGACACTCACTCGCTCTCACTCTCACACACACATACATCAACACAAACCTCCCTGCATGCACATGCAAACTGCACATGTGGTTCCATTTATAGCTCAGTTAGAGGAAAGGCTTTCTGCATGAATTGGAAGAATGGTTTAAAAACACAAAGAGGGGCATGTTGGAATAAAGATGTACAGTATCGTTTTGCATAATGATGTAATTTGACACAAACCCTGTAGTCCATTAATCGCTCCGTCAGAGTGTCCCCCCGTGTGCAATAACTGTCTCCAAGGAACAATAGTGAAATAAATACAGCCCTTTAGAGACCAAAACTAGAACTTGAAGACATTTCTGACATTAAGTGTTGTGCTTTTCTGTATAATATTTAGCAGAAGGACTACATGCTCTTCTCTTATGTGGTCTTCTTAAAAAAAAAACAAAAAAACGTTTTAAAACAAATTCATGTTGATCTTGTTAAGATCAGAGCTCTGAAAAGACTTTTTGGAGATGAAATTGACAGCATAGGAGTCGTAGAGGCTGTTGTAAATATTCTCTGATTCCTATAAAGGCTGTCCACTGTAAGATATATACTATGTGAGAAAGAAAGTGAGTGATTGAGGTGAATGCTTGTCTCACTGAGGGTCTACCTGGCTGATGGACGAGGTGAGCGGACGGAGCGAATGAGTCACCCAGAAAAATAAAAAAGACAAAGACAAAGGGCGCCAAAACCCGGCCAAGACGCTGGCTGACATGACTCAGTGAAGTCAAGCGTGAGGAACAGGCCCCACAGAAACGAACAGTGCCGGGCAGAGAGAAGTCCCGCACCCCCCTGTGATGAAAAAGCAGAGCCACACCTGCTTTCAATTTCCACCAAATTGAAATTCTGTCAGGAAACAATGGGCGCCTTTGTGAGACGGAGAGCGAGAGAAAACGACGAGAGACACAAAAAGAAGAAAACTCAGAACCAGGATGATATTTGCGATATGTGTGTGTCTGCATTTACATGTTTCCCTCCTATTCTAGAGAGCAGTTTTCCAACAGCTTTAAGGGTGAAGAAACTTAGAGACAGGTCTCATCTTAGCGATTCATTTTATTTAAAAATTCACTTCATTATGCTTTTTATACTCTGGAAAACTGGATCCTACATAATGCAACTCAATAGCATCTTTTCATTAGATTCTCCCTCCCTGTCTGGTTAACATCCACATTTTTCCAAACTTCACATCCCAAGTTTGCAACGATACAAATTTGTAGTCGAGTGCTATGTCGAGTTCAGACTACCTTGATGACATCACTATGGCATCATCAGGGTTATTTGCCATTATACAATTTTTATCTACCTAAGTAGTAAGCTGATCTTCATGTGCAAAACAGGCAGCTGGCCCTTCAGTGACGCATGTATTCTCAGACTATTTGTGTCCACATCAGACTTCTTTCACGGTTTTAGCAAAAACTTTGTTAGACTCAGCGTCAGCCCGCAGTAAACCCTGCTCTTACTGGCAACCTCGACTCTTCGACTCTCTCTGAAACTGTGCTCTCAAACACACAGATGGCATATCAAACGGCACAAATACGCAAGGGCAGCCAGGATCAGTCTGCGAGACGGTTTGGATGAATCTGCACTGCCAAATCATGTTTCTTTTAACCAACTTGACTCAGCACAAAAGTCAGGGGTTCCTCAAATTCTCCATATGGAGGACCCTTAAATGTTGTACCATACCCCTCCATTTATGAACATTTTTACAGTGGATGGGAAAATAACAGAGGGGAGAGTGAAATCTCTTATCAGGATAGTCATTATTCTGGTTATAACCCCCCAGGGGCCTTCTTCACTGTGATTATGGGTACATCAGTGATTGGCAGCACAGAAGGACCCATAATCAAGGTAAAGCATGTCAAGCAGGCTGTCACTGTATAATCCATAGGCACAAATTGAAAGCTTTCTTTAAAATAGTGAAAAAAAATTATAATCTGGTGCAAAACAACAAAGGACACTACGTTTCACTGGTTTCAACCAACCATTGACATGTTTGGTCGCCAGGGAATCGCCCTTTGGATCCCAAACATGAAGGACTTTACAAATCAAAAGAAGCCCAAAAAATAAATAAAAATGTAACACATCAATCAGAATTTTTACAATTTGAAAGCATTGATTCATCGCATTTCTTTCTCTGTCTACATCCATACTTTATGGGAGTATGGATCAGCGTACGAGAACATAGATATGAGCTCAGGATGTTTTATTTATGGCGCTGAATACATCCCATCCCAGTGGACTGACACCGTGGGACTGATGCCAGATCGTAGTAGATCCCTCCTACAAGTCGAGCAACTGTGTGGGTGTGTGTGTGTATGTGTGTGTGATGATATACGGATGCTGCAAATGAAGCCACACACATTTGTGCGTGTACGTGAGGGTGCAGCTGTGATACTGTTTGCGCGAGGGTGCGTTATGATCAATACCAGGTGTAGACGGAGAGACACAAAGATCAATGAGCTGTGATCATGAAGTCCTGGCCGCTTATGATCGTTAGCCAGCTGCTAATGAACTTAGAAATGCCATGTTTACTAATGAACTGGGGGGGGGGGGGGGGGGGGGGGACCACGCAGAGTCACAGAAGAGATCTGAAAGGTCGACTGTAAGCATTTCTGTGTTCCCGAGTGCAAACACGTTAATGCACGTGACAACTTCATTTGTGCAGGTGTGTGGGGACATGCATACGTTGCACTCATGTGCATTGTCGCAGTAAGATCTCAAAATGATGGGAACACCCTAGAATATGATGCAATGTAACTATAATCGATGTGTCGAGTGACAAGAAACTATTAATATTTATGTATTTAATGTTTAATTGAAGCAAAAATGGCAAAACTTCAGTTTCCGGCTTCTTAAATGTGAATATTTGTGGGTTTCCTTTGTCTTGCATGATAGTAAACTGAATATCTTTGTGTTTTGGACAGTTGGTCCAAATATTAAGATGTTGCCATGGCTTCTGGCAACATTTGATAGGCATTTTTTGCTATTTTCTAGCCAAATCAGTTATTCAAGAAAATCACTGGAAGATAATGAAATCTCCATTGAAATTCAGACATAACAATACCACAAAGGATTAGAAACGAGCATACAGTCGACAAAGCATCAACACATTTTAACTTGTAACAATCACCATGATCTTTGGGAAATTGTGATTGGCATTTTTCACTATTATCTGTCATGAATGGATGATGAAAATAGTCACTAGTCGCAGCCCTAAATTGAACATAAGTTTGATTCACTGCAGTGTTAGATAAAGTAATTATTTCAGCTACATCTACTGTACATACTTATTTCTAATGGTCATCTATAACTTCAGGCATATTCATTTTTTTCCCAGCCAGCATCGAACTAGACTTTGAGGGCAGAGATCCAGACTCGGGTATGAGAAGCGGGGGCAGAGTAGTGCACAGAGCCCAGGGGAAGTGTGCTGAAGCTGGGTCTCGGGCTGGCTGGTGGTGGCCTGAGGGCCTGGAGGGAGGCGCCCGGTCACATCGCATATAAATCACCTGGTCACAGATACACAGAGCATTGTTTAGCCAGAGTGACGGCTACACTCTCCGAGGAGCGTCTCGAAGATACAGTACCACACACGCCGTGCAGGCTTTACACACACATGCACAAGTGCGCCGGTTTCGAAAAAGGAGAGCATGGAGAAAGCTCCGGTGAGATTTGGAGGGATTTCTGGCTGTGGACAGTCAGCCTGTGTGGCAGCTGAACAGCACATGAGGTCCCTTCGGAGACTGTCAGCCAAAACTGGGTCTGAGTGCAGTTTCATGTCATTCGGAGGTGGACACCATCATCAAAACCACAAAGATTGTCGCATCATTATTATTACATGCTGGAAAAAATGAACTTTTTTCACACCAACAACACTCAATAGGATAACGTAAAAAAAAACGACAGTCGCTGATGAAGCCTCATGTGGAAACTTGACCCCTTTATATTGGCCAATGCTTAAAAAATAGCCCGTTAATTAGGATTTGCACTTAAATAAGAGGATGTTTTTAAATCTTTCTCTTTTACTGTGATAGAAACTTGCCTCACTGCTCAGAAAAGGGAAATTATCTTCCAAGTGAATAAAAATAATGTGTACGTCACAGGACAGAAATATATTCGACCGACAGAATAGCTCATTTCCAGAATAAAGTCTATAGATTAAAGAACATTTTGAATCAAACTCTTCAAATGACCTCATGTCCAGATGTCATTTCCGCCTGAAGATCTAGTCCTTGTCTTTTTCAAGCAAACCGATAACGCTGACGCTGTCGCCATGATGCTGCAGGGAAGTAGCCGCCACATAGAGATGCCGAGACGGATTCATTACCCAAGAATCTCCTCACTCAACGCGAGCTAATCATCAGGCCGGGCCAGCAGATACACTCTTATCGGCTGAGGGAAATGACATTCCTAATATACGCGCCAGGCCACACACACACACACACACACACACATACAGATGTGACACAGGCGGAGGCGTGGCAGGCAGTAACGGTCCAATCAAAGCGTGATTGATTTTCAGAGCTCTCGGGGGATTCTGTCCAGTCAATCAGGGACTCTGTTAGACAACTGAAGACATGATGGATCTACCATACGTCTTGACTTACAGTGTTCCAGCTGCCTCGTGCGGGACGACAGCACGGAATAAAATAGAAGTAGTTTTTCGAGCGGCCTGAAATTCATGGCAGAGTAATGATGTATTATAAAGGGTTCTTTATACTGTGCAATGGCTATTATGAGCAGTCATATAATGTCACATAAACCACAAGAAAGCTAAGAAATCACGAGGCAACACCCGTCAATATGAAGAAACAGCTGTTATTTTACAGACATATGATTATATAACCTTCTCTGCCGGTGTATAGTGAGAATTTGTGATCTTAACATAAATATAACTCTGAAAAAGTTTGTTGAGCTGTACTCTGGCCATAAAATGTGGTACATACTTGGGAGCAAGAGTGTAACTTTAATGTAATTAAGAGTTGCTATTTTGAGATATAAATGCACAGTTAAATGAGGCTACCTTAAGTGACTTCCATCTTTCTCTCCACGTCTTGGGGAAAAATACTTCACTGCATGGTAAACTGAAAGAATTCATTTAAAACAAAGCTTTCCAGTTACACAGTCACTAATGAAAGTCTTAAAATAAGTCTTAGCAGAGTTGCTGGAGAGGCGGAAGTCATTTTTAAGGGTACTTTAGAGATTTGGTATTGCACTTTGGACAAGTTGGGCGACTTGAGAAAGACAGATTAAAAAAAGAAAGGTCCAAATAGATGCATCAGAGGCAGCGATACCCTGACTCACAAAAGATCTCACATTTTCCATAATGCAACTTGCAATCTCAGGAGCTACAGATGACATTATACAACCATTTTCCCAGGCTGAGTGCTCCTCCCCATGACAAATAGACCGACTTTTGAAAAGGCCTACAAATCTTTGATCTTCATCTCTAAGTCAAACTCTGTATAACACCCAAACATATCTCTCATTTATATGGTCCACAAATTTATTTTGGACCATATGGACCCTTTCAAAATACTGTAATGTTAAAAAAACAACAATGTAAAAGCAATAAAAAATGCACGATTTGACTGAAATTATATAATTTGTACAGAACCAGTTACTCACGCAGTATGCTTGCCCCACGATTTTACAGTACAGAGAGACGGAGAAGATGAAATAGAGAGCGGTTGGCGTAAGAACACGTCTGAGGTCTGTAGTCACACTTGCGACACTGCAGAATACAATGAACATAATCCCAGGTCTTACCAAAGCACCCTGACTGTGCTCGGGTAAACACCGGCAGGAAATTCTTCGGCGAATATGTTAAAAATCATATCGCCGGTGCTGTGTCAAATAACGGTTGTTGTTATTCATAGCGGGGCTGCTTAGCATATTGTAGAGCAGTAATGAGCTCACAGAAGTATTTGGCCAACGCTGTAGGAACTAGCCTGCATTTGTGGCTGTTTCTGCCAGCACGTCAAATCTAATATTCTCTCTCTGTGTGTGGGGTGATACATTATTAATAGCATGTATTTGAGGAGCTTTCTTAGAACCCGCTTCTTGCACGTCACTCGGCCCCTGCTCGTTACTCCTCTTCCTCTCTCTGCTGATGTCACACCTCACAACACTCGTCCGTCTTTCCCCCTCTTTCCCTCCTCGGCGCTCATCGCTTTTTGTTGTCGATTTTTGAAGGGCGATGATGTTGGATCGCGAGGCCCTGCATCCGGACAACTCAATGTCTCACTTTGCATATGAACTGCGTGGGAGCTTTTCCTCCTCCCTGCCTCTTTCCCCTTGCATCTAAATGGCCCTCTCCTCCACTGCGAGCTACAGGAAAGTAGGGCAGATGCCTCATTTAACACTTGGGTGCAATCATTACACACTGTGTATACATTATACAACAAAAAAAGCAATAAATCCACCTACTTCCCCAACAGAGATGGTGTTACACTGCAGCTAGGATCATTAAAATGTAAGTAATGTGTGATGTGGCAATATGTTAACATACAAAAACCCACCGTTTTTTCACTCTAATATATGATTATGTGGCTGAAGAGCATCTTAAAATGCACATTTTGCATTTTACATGTGTAGGAGGAAGGGTTTCTCAAACACATAAGACACTTTAGGCTTAAAAACTGAATTTATGTTCCACTGCAAGCAAAGGACTTCTTATATCGCCATAGTCACATGCTTCCAGGTCCACACACATCTTCACACACGTCCAGGGGTGTGTTGGCGTGCTTGACTTTGTCTTTCTTTTTCTTTAACCGAGATGCTGCGTGGAAAGCCCCCGGTTCCTGACACACTCAGTCAGTCCCAGATAGGAGGAGAAGCGAGCAGCAGCAGATTAAATTATACAGGAGAAACCAGAAATAGCTCTAGTGCCGAGGCCGCGTGGACTCGACGCAAGAACACGCCGAGGCGAGTCGCCACAGAGCAGTCAACTAGATTAGTCCAGCCCGGATCACCGAACGGAGTCAAGTGCTGCAGACTTTCCCGGCGTGCTCTCGTGTGTGACAAAGAGATCATCTGAACTTGACCTCTAGTGACCAAAGGATGAAAGGTGTTCGGAAAGAAATCTAATCTCCAAGTTTGGTTAGAACGGCGTTAGACCAGTGGAAACTTTGTAAACAGACACAGACGCTTTCGCAAACACAAACTCTGAGCCCAATATTAACAATGAGTCAGAGGCAACTGTGTTGTTATTTCAAAAGGAAGCTTTGACCATGAACTCGTCACATCTTTACACTCCACACATAAACACAACCGCCCACTTGACAACACCATGGAAGGTCATTTAGAACATCTGCTAAAGCTGTGAGCAGAAAAAAGCCCCTGGGTGAGTCCCAAATATGACTAATGTAGGTTTGTGTACATGTCTAACTGCATGTAGTCCCATTCTTCATTTCGGAAATACAATCTGCTTTCCTAGACTGCATCAAAAGTACAGCACTTCTGTTTTCTTTCTGAAAATCTAGACCGTCTCCCCATGATGATGTTGACCTTTTGCTGATGCATGCATCCCTGTCTGTGATTCCTTACCCAAAACATGCAGGAGAGGCAAACCCAGGTCCTGGCCCTCCCTACCAGAGCGGAGGGCAGAGACAGAGAGACGGAGGGCATCCTTAAAAAAGACAAAAACAGGAGGGGGGGGGAGAGAGCACCCGAGAGCTCTGCGGGCTCACGGCAGAAATCCACGGTATTCCCAGAAGTTCCCGGCGGTTCTGCGCAGGCTTTGGCGACACAGATCCATGCCAGACGTGCGAGGTGCACAGAGGGTGGGGAAGGGAACGCTGCTCTGGTTTTCTCTCTCTGATGGCCTTAGTCAGTCTCCCGCATCTGAGCTCCCTCCCTCTCCTGCTCGCTTGTTCTACCTCTTCCACTGCTGGTCCTTCTCTCTCTCTCTCTCTCTCTCTCTCTCTCTCTCTCTCTCTCTCCCTTTCTCTTGTTCGCTCACTCACTTCTGCCCTCCTCTCTCTGTCCCTCTTGAGGTGTGGTAACTTTATTCCACGGAGGAAAGGGGGGAGGTGAGTCGTGGCCTTTATTTTTCTCTCCCTCCCAAAACTCCCCTCTCCTCAAATGATCCTTGTTAGCCCCTCCTTTCCCTTTTTCCCTCTTTACCCCTCGCACACACATACACACACTCTATTCACTGACCACCCTCCACCCCCTTGGCTTCCTTGCATTGCATACCTCACCTCTCTCCCCCTCCACCTCCCCTCTGCAAGCGTGCTCGCTCATGTCTGCGCTAATGTCACTTCAATTTTTCATCGGCAACCCCTTCCTGTTTCCAGATCTCTTCCTTCAAAAATACCTGCAGGACTCGCCAGCTGCTGTGGCCAAGCCGAGTGGCCAGGGCAATCCACAGACGGGTACCTGGTGTTACAGATTTTGCATATACACATGCAAACGCGCCACGCACACGCTCAAAGAAAGGCCATGTGCACATACATACAATAATAAACATGTGGGAACACATGCATTACTCTACTCGCAGTGAAAGCTGTACCATCTTTTAGTTTTTTGCAAGTAAACTGACATAACTTCTTCTGAAAACCCATGAAAGAAACAAAAAAATAATAATTTAAATACATTTTCAGTACAGTTTAGCATTGATTGAGCAAGTAGGGTACCAATATTTCGCTTGAATAAACTTTTATCTGATAATTTTTATGTGGGGCTTTAACCTCCCTGCAAATATGAGTCCTTTCATCTTCCCAGGTCCTCTGTGTGCATATACAAAACATTTTACATGCATGTATGCGGACACGTGTGAGGGATTGCTATATGCATGTGTACATCTATACAAAGTACGGCAGTGAATCAACATTATATCAGCGGTGCGGGCATATTACATCACTCCACAGTCAAATCCATAAAGGGCTAAGAGCCAATTCATTTTGAGAAAACACCCTCTATTGATCCCTGCTGCACTCCATCACTTCCACTGTAACAGTTACCTCAATCCATAGGCTAACCTGACACATAATCTCTGTGTGTGTTTGTCTGTGTGTGTGTGTCTCCCTCTGTGTGTCCTCTATTAACATAATGTCAGCAGAGAGCACAGTGTGGACGCAAACACGCTCCTGGTTATGCTACAGCAGTCGTGTTAACACCTGAGCTGGGTTTTTTTAATGGATTTGGTGCATGCGTTATGTACACGACGGCCACTTTTTTCCCCCTGCAGCCAACTGGTCTAAACTGGGTTGCTAGCAGCCTCTAGTGGCCTCAAACCAACCCTCAGACTGTCTCTGCAGATGGGTAACGGTAGGCAGTGCTTTTAGAAATGCAAATATACAACTCATGCATGCATCTCATGTTGTTTTTTTTTCCCTTTCTGGGTGCAGCCAGAATAGCCATTTAAGTGATACTTCACTACCTGCAAAAAGCATTGATTTTGGGTCTGCTATTGGGAGTGGTGTATTTTCTCAGTACAACATTTTTGCACAGTGAGGTCAGGTTCTTATTCCCTTATTCCCAATGCAACATGCCGGAGCTCACTGAAAACACACAGGCAGGCAGGCGGGCACAAGCACACACACACACACACACACACACTTAAACATACACTTTGTTTCCCACATAATTGTATTCATGGAAAAAGGGAATTTAGACCATCAAGGGACAGTAAAACTCTCCATTAAATCCCAGACTAATGACGTTAGCATCCCACTATACCTATTTAAAGGTTTGGGGAGCTCTGATACACGTGTATATACACTAACAAATGCACGGAGAGAGTGATATTTGATCACCGGCTCCACCAACACAAACATACCCCAGACGAGATGTTCAAATATTTTGGTTGTACTAGATATACGACTAAAACTGAGAGAGAAGAGAAGAGGGAGAGAGAAAAAAAAAAAGATAAGTATTCCACATTGACTCTGCAGTCTCCTCTTCTGTCGCTGGAGAATCCATCACATTAAAGCTTTAATGCTAGAATAACAAAGCATCCATCATGCTGAACGCCGGCCCAGAATACAGTGAGCCATTCAGGGCAGAAGTCTGCAATTCTCTGGGCGCGGTACCTGCGCGCCGCTCGCCACGGCCGGCCAACATTACTCAGCGTGGAGGGTAAGTTGGGAGCATGTGATAAATACAGCGGGCAATGAATGGGGTTTTCATGCATATGCTGGAGAGGCAATCTAGAGGGAGAGAATAAGGAGCCATTCAGTGGACAGGTTTCCCATCACCCTCTTCTCTTTTGGCTGTCTGCAGTACTGCCTGATGTGAATTTACTGCCCGGGGAGGACATTAGTTAAATGAATAGGGAGGCAAGTAAACACAAAATACAGAGGAGAGGAGGGAAGAGGAGAGGAGAGGAGACAGGAGGAAAGGGGACACAAAAAGGCAAGGAAATCGGATGAAATAGAAGTAAAGAAACAGAAAGGAAAACTGGGAAAGGAAGAAAAGGAACAGGAAGGAGACAAGTGGAGAGGAAGCATAAGGAATGGAGACAAGAACATTTGGTGAAAAAGAAGGAAAGGAACAGAAAGTGGGGCAAAAGTCAGAGGAGATGAGACGAGAAAAGAGGAGAGGAGACAAGAGGAGATGAAACTGGATAAAAGAGAAGAAAGGGAAAAGGGAGGAAAGAGACAAGGAGAGGAGGAGGGAGGAGATGAAAGGACATGAGGAAACTCAATGAAATAAAAGCAAACGAACAGGACACAAAAGAAAGGAGAGGAGAGGAGAGGAAACACAGGGAGAAATAAAAGGAGAGGAACAGAAAGGAAAAGAAATTGGAGAGAAGGGGGGAGTCAGGATGTGAGGATGAGAGGGGATTCAGGTGAGGAGAGAAGAGAGGGTTACCCTTCCATAGTACCACAAAAGTGTCACCATAGAAACACACATGGAGAAAACCTTTACACATCATCCCTCTACCTCCCTCTCCGCTTCCCCCCGTCCCTTTCTTCAAAAAACCCACCACACATTCGCAGTCAAACACACACATGCCAACAATATTCCCGAGCCCGTCTCCCGTTGTAACCCGGCCCCGCCGTGTGGCGACTGTGTGAGCCGCGTTGCCATGGAAACTGAACACCTCACAGCGGTCCTTGGAGGGAAGACACGGAGCCTTACCTCTCCACTTTCACCTCCCCGTCGCTCACGTGACCAGCTCGAGTGCTGCAGCTGGAGCGACAGAGTAGCAACAGACTGAGCGGTTGTCATGTACACTGCAAAAAGTGTCCTGAAATCCTCTTCTGAGGCAAAAAAAAAAACCTCATTTATTTATTGGTCCAATTAGTGCAACTGAAGAGCTTACTCACAGCTTATTTCATTTTTCTCATTAAAAAAGAAAAAAACTTGCTATAGTGGTTGAAGGGCAGTTAAATAAACTGGTGATCAGCCAACTGCTGTTGCTATGATTGGCTAAACAAGTGGTCCCCTGCATAGAAACCAACTTTTTTTTCAAGAATTTTCTAGAAATGGGTTTTCTGTTTCCGGAAACAAGAAAGATTAAGGCAGGTCGCCACACTGGAATCAAGGAAAATAAAACTTCATTTTGGAAAATACTTAAAACAAGTTCATTTCCACTGAAAACATGTTGAAAAATAAAACGAAATAAGACCCTCAGGACTCAAATATAGACAAAAATGAGATCTTTGCGGCGATCAAATCATTTTTCTATCATGGAGGCTACATGAGCGTTCCTTCCGAAGTATAAGGAACAAGGGTACAAAGATAGGCCATGCCTAAGGGTACAATATCCATACCTTACAAGGGTACATCCCTGGTGGCAAGTGTCCCATTTTACAGTGTGGGTACAAGGGTTGACGTGCCTGAACCACCCCTCTCTATAATGATATGGCTCGGGTCAATTCGAAGAAATGGTGCAAAAACCTTCATTTACCACATCGACGTATTGATGGTTTTTTATATATGAACGTCTCTAAGGGCGAGAAGAATTCAAACAAAAGGATATCCTCCTTCTAGATTAAAGAAAAAGGGCCAATGCTGACAGGACAGGCTGAGCAAAAGCTGTGACTGAATGAACATAATGGGTTGGGGATTCATTGCACAGGGTCGGGGAGATATATAATGAGTGTGTGTGTGCGTCTGCAAAGGCACTAACAAGCTCCACACACACTTACACACACACACACACACACACACACACACACACACACACACACGAGAGAGTGCGACAAGGGGTGTGCGGTGGGATTGAGCGCGGGTGTAGAGATAAGGAGCTGCGGCAATGGGGCGGGGGGTGGTGGTGGTTGGTGGTGGTGGTGGTGGTGGGGGGGGGGGTTTGCTGCTGGTGTCGGTGCTGGTGGGAGGGTGTCGGGGCTCGAGGAGACGGGCGGCTGCAGCACTGCACGCCACGGCGTCACCGCGAGCAGGAGCCCACCAGCGCCAGACTTTATAACACCGCCGCTGCCCGAGAGGCTCTCCTACGCAACAGCAGAGAGCTCGCATTGGGGGGGGGGGAGAGTTACAGCAATGCAACACTCAAGTTTCAAACCTCTCGACTGACATCTACCTCAGGGTCGGGGATTCGTGATGCAAAATTGGCCAAAGATGATAAAAAATTAGAGATATAAGGGCACATGAAAGTCCCAAAAGGTGTCTTTACTTTATGATAATATTCTGACTAGGGGACAGATTATTTTTAAAAACTGCTGAGCATGCAGCGCAATTAAGCTGATTTGGTCAGTGTTTCCTGCCTTAGGACTTAGAACTGTTATTAAAAAAAAAAAAAAAGGTCTCTCTTTGCTCTGCAGACGCTCATGGCGTTTCAGAAAAAAAAAAAAAAAAAGGAGAAAAAATAATCACCTCCAAAAACGATCCCACCCATCGCCATTCATCAGAGGATCACCTCGGGCTCTGTTTCTGGTGTCCTCGCATGTGTGTAAGTGCCCCGTGCGAGTGTGTGCAAGAGGAAATAGTGCCATTTAGACATACAGTACCGGAGTTGTTGCACATGATTGATTATCTGCGAGAGAAGACCAAAAAAAGGCAAAGATTGGGGCCCGGGTTTTGCTAATAACGTTGGCTCTGGGGAAACGGACAAAGAAACAGAGTGTGCATTCAGCTGATACCGTTCAATGAACTCCGCTTGGCCTTTTCTCGCTCACACACACGTGCATATCGGAATATGGCGCAGCGATGAAAGGCTCACAACCCCCTCGTCAAAAAAAAAAAAAAGAGCAAATACAGCATGACACGCGATGGCAGGAGACGAATGGGGAACATCAAGAGCTCTCGCTTGGGAATCCGCAAAAAAAAAAAAAAAACCCAAATAATGGTGCATTGCAATTCTGCAGTTGTGAAAGCAAGGTGACCCTATGTATCAGGACCAAGTAGCATTTGTTCCAGGTGGTTGCAGCAAGTGCCTGGCTCCAGTGGCATGCCCAAAACCCGATCCCCATGGTTCCCCACCATCTTTATCTGGAGCAGCCGCCTGGAGACAACTTTGGAGATGTAACACTGACCTTGAATCGGCACTTAAGAGGGGCACCAACCGGTCTTCCACGAGCCCCGTGGTCCATGACCAGTCGCCAAAGCTCTTTTTTCACAGCTACGTCATTTGGTGCTTGAGGTAAAGCCAGCGTGTGTGCGTGTAATAGTTGGGGGGGGTATGGTGGGGAACGAGGCCCGTCCTGGCGTTTGTTTCATGCAGGACGAGAATCCCGGACGCGTTTGGTGGCGTTCACTGTTGAAGACAGTCAACCGGGCTGAACGGAGACACGCGGGGCGGCGAGCGCCGAACTCGTCCCCCAAGTCCGTCGGGTCCCTTCCCTTCCCCCGGTCTCCCACTCGCAGCGACCCCTTTCTACCCCCCCACCCCGCACGCCAACCCGCCCACCGCGAAGTCTTACCTTGTCTCGCTTGGCCCCCCGCAGAGGGAAGAAGCAGGCGAAGAGGAACTTGCCCCAGCTGATGACGGCAGCCAGGCACCAGTTGAGGCGAGCCATGCCTGCGTCTGTCCCGTCTCGTCTGCCAGCCTCTTATCTCCGGGATAGGATCCTGCAAACCCCCGTACAGAGAACGGTGTCAAGCGAGGGGTGGGGGGGTGGGGGAGAGACCCTGCAGAGACAGGAGACCCTCTCGTCCTGGTCTGTGGGGCAGAAATGGACTGAAAACCTTCCTTCAAGTCAGACAACGGCTATGGATTTTCTTTCCTTTTAGGGTTTTTTTTTTTTTTTTTGCAATTTCCTCTACCTGTCTGGTTATGTGTCTGCAATTCCAATTTGTAGGGGGAGCGGGAGGGGGGGTGGGGGGGGCCACTGGGAAGCTACTGGCGTCCCACAAACGGACTAGACCCCTGGACGGTCCGGAGGGACCCGAAGCACCAAGAGCCTAAAACTGCCTCCCTGTCTCTCCATCCATCTGTCTCCCTCTCTCTCCTCCGTCTCCTCCGTCTCCACAGCCCCGGTCTAGATGAGTCAGTCCCTCAAAGTGTGATGAGCACCGTCGGCTGCATAATGCGAAGAGCCCGTCGCTGATCGACGACACTGTTACACACACACACACACACACTCACACACGCACGCACAGGCACGCACACGCACGCTCGCCTGCAAAAGAAAAACAGAAGAAGAAGAAAAAACGCTGTCCTGGCACATACATCCACAGGCAGAAGAGCCCCCCTCTCGTCGCACGGCTCTCCTCCAGGCTTCAGGATCCCCGGTGCTCCGCGCTCACACACTCCGCTCACACACACTCTCTCTCTCCCCCTCTCTCTCTCCCCCTCTCTCTCTCTCTCTCACACACACACACATGCACTGATGCTGCAGCACTTACTCAGCCAGCGCGGGAGGAGGGGAGCGAAAGAGTGAGGAGGGGGGGGGAGAAAAAGGAGAAATGACTGGGAGCATAACGGATGGGAGAGAGAAGGGGGGGGGCAACAAAAAAAAAAGGGGGGGGGGGGACGGGAAACAGAAGGGGGTTCGCGTGGAGAATGACAGATCGAGCGGATTCGTTCAGTGTTTGTATCTGAGAGTTGGAGGGAGACGGCGACGCGCGTGTGAGCGAAAGTGCGCATCAAGTAGTGATCACGGTGGGGGGGGGGGGGGGGGGGGGCGACGGAGGAGTGAATGGGGGAGTCAAGATGGACGGGTGGGAGACATCGGGAGGAGGAGAAGAATGACCAAAAAAAAAAAAAAAAAGGGGGGGAAAGGCTGCGAGTCGTATGGGGGGTGGGGGGGGGGTGTGTTGGGAGAATATTGAGCGGAGACTACTGGTGAACACGCACGCCGGCATGCGCAGTGCACACACACACACACGCACACGCACATGCACACGCAAGCACGCACGCACACGGCGGAGGGTGAGACGATTGCGGTGCGCGTGGAGAACTGGGTCGAAGGGAGAGAAGGAGGAGAGGAGGAGAGGAAGAAAGAAGGAAGGACGGAGGAGAGGAGCGGGGTGTGGGATCACTGTGTGTCCTGGGTGATTATTTCCCGCACACACGCGCACGGGCGCGGGCACGCACACACAACCGCAGGTGGTGGTGCACAGGCTCGTTCACTGTGCTGCAGTCTCTCTACGCTTCAGTGGGAAGCACATTTTCACTGCAGAACGCTTTTCTCTCTGCCACCACCCCCCCCACCCCACCCCTCCACCCCACTCTGCACCCCCCCCCTCCCACCCTGCACACCACCGCCACACCAACGCAATCACAACACATCAAAGCAATGAGCGAGGGAGATAAAGTGTGGAGAGGATGTTTTTTTTTTTTTTTTTTCTTTCTGTCAACCAGGGCTGGCTTAGCCTGAGGGGTTGGGGGGGGCGGGGGGGGGGCGCTGATGTTTGGGGGAACATAACACAAATTGTTTGGCCATATGGAAAAAAAAAAAAAGAAAAAAGAAAAACGCACCGGGGCAATAAAAGAATGCAAATCTTTCCATTGACAGAGAACTGCTCCCGTTAGAGCGTCTCCTCGTATTATCCTACGCTGAAATCTGCATTCGGTACACGTCAGTATACAAATACAGTATGCCATCCATCCATACTCTGCATGTTCCTGTATGAACAGAATCCTGCGTCAGGGGCTCAGTTTGAGGATGTGTCTTTGAAGAAGTCCACATTTCTTGAAACACTAAGCATTGAATGCATTTGCAGATATTCGGAATAAATGCATATGATGTCATTTATGAACCCATGCTGTGCGTTGCTTGTGCTCAACAACTATTGAACGAATTGGCACATTAAAATAAAAATATATGAGTAGCAGTTGACGTTTAGGTTAAATTAAGCAGCCTTCAATCTATGGACATTTCAGTCTTAATCTGATCCCATTCACTACTTCCTCCCAAAGAGGATCCTTGTCCTTTGGGACACGTATCTTTGGTAAATGGTCTAAATATTGACCATATCCCAAGTAACCTGAGGAGTAATGAGGCCACATGGCGTCAACACCTACGGCGATCTCTGCTGGTACCCCCCGAAAGGCAGGACCCCGCCTGGAAAGAGCAAACTGGTGCGGTATGTGACATCACTTGCAACAGCTGCGGCGAACACTACACGGGTCAAACAGCGAGGACCCCCGGGGGAAAAGACGCCAAGAGCATCGGAAGCAGACATCAGCTGGTCGCAAGCATCAGATCGCGACCGGTCGCGGCATCAACCAGGAGTCAGCGGACGGCCGGGGGAACGCTCGTTTGGACACCGGAGACCATCTTTGAGCAGAGGCCGCCTGTAATCACATGACCAAAGTCCTGAGGTCGAATGATGACACCCGAGCAAGTTCTATTCGAGGAGGAAGGTCACGGGATATGGGACAGTAGAGTTAAAGCAATTCCTACATTTACCAGAAAGCCTTTCAGTATCAAAAATGGGTTTTGAACTTGTTGCTTTCAATCAAAAGTGGGAAAATGCGACATAACGATCCCTTATGCAAAGCACATCATGTGTCATGGCTGAGTTGCATTCCGGTCTGCTGAGGCAAACAGAAACATCTTCCTTTTCTATAATGGTCGACGTATGATGTCAGTGTGATGTTGATGCAAAATGGCAGCTCTATAGAAAGAATGCCTCGCTGCCTGAGCCTGACGGACCAACACCAAAACCTGACGTATAGCCCTCGATGTTTCAGATCCGGCTGCTGTAGCCGGAGCGACGGACGTAACGCCACACGTCTGCGCTCGGCTACTTGTCTGCAGGAATGAGAAAAAATGTGCCACCGAAAAAGCAAATGGGCCCAGAAATGCAAAGCAGACAGTGTATTTTTTCCTTTATGTCAACATTATTGATGATGTCCTGTGGAAATGCTCCTTTTACACTGAACTGGTTCCTTGCCTCACTTTGCAAGGGGGGTGCAATATATAGTATTTGTTTTTACAGATATATGAAACCATTTAGATATGAAACCGGCAGCATTTTATACGAGTTTGTAGTGAAATAAAAATACAGGCTTTATAAGCTGGGAAGGTATTTCGCTGACAAAACATTCAGTCTTGTCCATTTTCATCAGTTATATTTCTCTTTAAAGAGGACGTTTCACTTTCACTGCACTTGTTTTTGTACAGCAGCAGTGTGTACTGTACATCTCAGTGTGAGACTGGGCTCGTGTCCCACTCCCTTGGCAATGCGCTGACCTTTCTCATTAGGCATAAGCAACTTGCATAATCACTGCTGACTTCTATTGACTGGCCTGTCACACTGCCTATCCGTTTGACTGGAAACCCCGTGAAAAAGTGCAGGCTGCCAAAAAAACTTCTCCCTCAATGACTTTCCCCTGTCATCTGCGGCGGGATCGGAATCTATCATTTTTCACCAAGTGCACAAAAACAGGGACTTTGTAATGTTAGCTATGATTTATCCTCTATGCAAGGCTTTTTTCTGGTAACACTGTCTATCAATATTTATCAATGTTAGCTATTTTCCATTCTATCCAAATATATGCACTGTTTGAAATATTCACTATCCTATATTATAGATTAAATCCTGTCCCTTAATGTTGTTTAATGTTGTAATTTAGTTTCGACCAGAACTTATAATCACCCTTTCTACATGTCTGAAGCCTCACCTGCACACTCACGTCGTCTGTGTTTTCATTTGCCCAGAGCAAGGTTACGTGAATTTTTCATCACATGCAAACAAAATCCGAGTAAATCTAATCCGAGGTAATGCTTTTAACAACAGAGATTGTCATGAATGTTTTATACGTACAGGGCATCTTTTCTATTAAACCCCTTGTTGATTCAAGGGCGTGATCGACTAATTTGTTCCCAGTTCGATGAGATTTCAGACGAATGTTGAGGGACTTCTGCTCGGGGGTAGACATGTTAGTATGTGTATATTCTGCTTCTACTGTTAGTTTGCCTTTCATGTGTTACTAGTTACTAGCACTACAGCACTTTCACCACATCAGCACGGCTGAGTGGGAAAAAACGAACAAAGTCCCCACTGCATTTAAAGGAATAGTTTGTCATTTTGGGAATTCTACGAGATTTATGCCACTCTCATGTTATAGCGTACCACGTTTGTTTAATCGATACAAAAACCCAAGTTCAAAAACGACAATTTGTATTTTTATTGGGAGTTATGTGTCAGATGATTTCTTGGTCAGGGCCAGGTGCCAGGCAGCCAGCAGTACACAACCGTAAAAGACACATTTTACACTTTTGTTTGGGCAGAGCCAGGTCAGCTGTTTCCTGCTGTCAGTGTCCAACTTCTCCTCTAAGTCTAGTGTTTCCCAAAATGTCAAACTTTTCCTTTAAGATCTCCTTGACAAAAGGAATCACTGCAGGAGATGACACAGGATGTTGCTAGACAAATGAGTGTACATCAGCAAAACAGATATAGGTTATGATTACATTTCATGCATGAAGCTGATTAACTCCAATTCTGTGTTGTATGGTTGTTTGTCAGCAGGATTACGGGAAAACTACTGGCCTGATTTTCATAAAACTTTGTGGAATGGTATAAGCAGGGGCCAAGGAAGAACCCATTTATTTTTTGACGGTATCCGGATCCAACTCATGACATATATAGTGGTTGCGCTTTCAGATTTGCATATCATAGTAGACTGGACTATTGGTCTTGGCGGACGTCTGCGCTCTCGGAGTGCCCTTCTAGTTTGGGATGGTTTCCAGACAGAAAGCAGGGTGGGATTATTTGTTGCGCTCAAGGACAATTTCACAAGACAGATTGAAAATGTGACCTTTCGGTTGTGATAAAGTCTGTCACGTCGTAGCACATAATCAAAATAATTAGTAAAAGCAGCTCACCGCCAGAGTTTGCAGGCTTGCGGTCAAGTCGCGCAGGCCGCCGATGGAGACTGACTGTCATGGGTGTGATTAACAGCTGGACAGCCTGGTAGGCTACACAAGCTGCGAGAGAAACGAGACACAGAAGGAGGTGCAGAGTTTAGTTTTCTGCACCAGCATCCCATTCACATTCAGAGCACAGAGTGTGCACTGTACTGAGCAGACAGCAGATTAGGTCCCATCACACACCTCATCATTCACTAACACGCAGACTCATCTGCCTTCCATTTCTCTCCCACTCGCCCTTATATTCCCTTCTTTTTCACTTTCTCCTCTTCTCCTTTCGAACCCCTTTGTTTTATTTCTCTCCTTTTTTGGCCTTTTCTCTTTGTGCTTCAGAATCAGCCCCTGTCTTTGCAACAAAAAGATACAGTATGTGTGTTGTTGCCCTCTTCACTCTTCCTTTCTTCCACTACGCACATTTTAAAATGATCATTTATTTTTAAGAGTAAATGAATTGTAAGCTGGGATAACCTTTGCAGTGACAGTGAAGATCTCAAACTCTGAAACACACACATGGAAACATCAACACACACACATAACACAACCTCCCATGCCCTTGCTCTCCAGGCATGCCGGTCCTGACTGACCTGGGTGCAGGGTGCCATACATAATACATAATAATATATAATAATGACGACACCTCGTTGTTTCAGAAATGTCCCTCTTCATCACGTCTAATCCAAGAGAAAGCGCTGCAGAGACAGAGGTGACCCTTATGGCCTGTGATCAATGATTCAGTCTATTAAGTGAAGGTGCTTTGATCAGGAATCCTCAATGACACCGGATCATTGTACTTCAATGATGCCCCAGATGAGTCAGTATTTTAACCAACTATCTGAGACTAAATTTGATCTCATTTATAATTCTTTTTATTTTCTTAAAATAAATGGTGATCAGGAAAACCAAGGAACCAAAGTAAGGTAAAGATCCTGTTGTACCACACTCATATTGAGTATGGAGTCAGCCTCTGCCTGGAAAAACCTCCAGGTGACAGGTTCATCTTTAGCGGGAGCAAATTATGTGCAGGGACAGGGAAGCACTTGGATGCGCTTAGAGTGGAGGTCTATGAGCGGTGACACTTCCGGGGCCTGCTGCCAAGGGAAACTCAGTTATCCAACGACGTCTACTCCCCTCCCCCCAATACACACAACACACACACACGCACACACACACGCGTAGCGACTTCCAACCTTTCTTCCGACCCCAAGGGAGAAGGAAAGACAAGAGGGAAGAGGTGATGATGAAGCTATTGACAGAGAAGTGGATCTACACTCTCTCAGGACATTAGCGACAACATGATCAATTTGGATTGTTTAAAAAGGACAGTATGGGTGATCATTTCACGGCCCGCCTTGGATTTCTTCTCCAAACAAGTTTGTCTAACCTGAAGGTTTGTTTAAAAGCTGCCCCGGCTGTCTGACTGCTCACGTAGAAACACTCTCCAAACCTACAAAAATAAGATGCTACTTGTTAGTTATATAATGTAATATATATTAGTGTTTTCATTCTCATTGGCACTTTACATTTTTTTATGTTTTCATAAATTGTCATTATCAAGAATGCCATATGGTCTTTAGTCAGTTTTACTGTCTTATACTTTGGACAAGGATAGCTGATCTGGGTTCAGCAGCAGCAGGCAGAAGGTAATCAGCGATGTAAATGCCCCCGATAAGCTGCAATCAGGTATCAGCCAGACGACAGCAGTGTAATGCAACTCAACAGCACCGTTATCGCCGCAATCAGCTGCAGTCCGAGGCCAAATTAGAATCGACCCCTGACTCCCCGCTCCATCCCTTTAAATCGTCCGCCCGCACTGTGCAGCTTTCACCTTCTCCAGCCGTGAGCAAGTGGGAAAGGTTGATTCTTGTTTGGCTTTTTTGGAACTGACAAAAACTGAAATATAGACGGCACAGGTAGGGTGATAATTGTCATTGAAAGAAATGCAGTTATCTGGATTTATGACACATACATTTTCACACATAGAAGTAAAAAGAGGCCTATACGCAAGCTTTTTAAAATGTAATAAAACACAGTATATTACACTAAATATACCAACCATTTAGATCACAAGTGGGACACATATTTGTTTAGTTTCTCCACATTTAATTCTATTTTTTCACATTTTGAAACCACTTCCATCGCTTCAAATCATGGTGCATATGAAGGAACTCACCCCTCTTATAATAACCTCACTGCCCCCCAGGCAAAGCAAGCACAGAGTAATAAAATGAACATAAATGTGCAGTAAAGCAAACAATTAAAAAAAACACCATTTGTCATTTTCAACGGTCATTGGAATGTTTCTGATGTGCGAAATAAAAAAAAACAGCACAGCGTTTGTAAAATCTATTTCATTGTCCTCCTTCTGGTCGTCACGGGACGTGTGCCTGGTACACAGCAGCAGTATAGTGTGTATTGTGGCTATTTTCATTTGGAACAAGCTTGGAAAAAAAAGCCTGAGGGAAGCTATCCTCCACCACCACCCACCCACCCCCCACTACCCCCACCCCCTTATGTCCAACATCCAGCTCGTAGCTCACGTCCTGCTGCTGACTTGGCTGTTATCCAGTAGGGTTTGTGCCGTGCTTTTAGCCCCGCTAATGTAGCTACCTATGTAGGTTAAAGACCCCCTCGTGGTTGACAAACACACCAGTGCCAGGGGAGACATCTCAAGGTGAACACAATGTTCAGATCATACACTCCCCCTTCAGAGGTGGCGGCAACAATAAATAGGACAACAATGTCAGGGAGACACATTTCAGCTGTGATTGATTTATTCCGAGTGGCACGGGACAAAGAAAGCATTTAATCATGACAAATTGGAAAAAGCATGTCGGGTTTTCGCCTTCATATATCATTTATTTATACGTAGTAAAACATCTTAAGAATATTAAATTAGATCATTTATTGCAGCTGGTCTGGCAACCTGTGATCGCATCTCACTCACAAGAATTTCTACGAATAACTGTGAGCACATGTAGGAATCTTCTCCCTGAAAGATGGGGACCTTCTCCACTTAATCCCCGGTCCTGTCTGCTGTGCTTAGGAATTTGCAGGCCCCTTAATTCCCTAAATGAGCCAAGAGATCGATAGGACGACTACGGGCCTTTACTCAGTCTAATTATACACATTTATCACCAATCACAGCCTTGGATTTGAATACTGACCGCTGAGGGCTCCACTCTACTGTAAGGCAAAGTGACAGTCCACCGCAATCCAGTTCATCCGTAAAGCAAGACTCAGCAATACGATATCAGGATGGGAGCAATTTGGAGAGCTGAGGATAATAACCATTAAACAAAGGGGGGGGAACATAGAGTAGAGTTTGAATGCCTTCTGGATAATCATAGGACATGCATCTCAGATTGTATGGGGCCAGGCAGAGCGATGAGAACAGCACATCCCTTTATGCGCCTAAATCACAAGAAAACGCTTTAATCCCAGCAATTACTGTGCAGCGGGAAGATGCAGGGATCTGTCTGGACGAATCTGGAGTAGAGTTATCGGGCTTTGGAGATCAAAATCAACAATGTGATCCCATGTTCTTGGCATCAGAGTTCTTTCCCGGTTGCTATGAGCTAAACCTTAACAAGTGCAGACCTTTTGTTTCAGAGGTGCAATAAGGTGTTTCTGCAGCGATGAGAGATACCAACTCACACAGCTGAAAATGCAAAATATGTGCACCCTTAGTGCTGCTTTGTAATGTTCATATAATTACACTCTTGGTGAGGTTGCATCAAGATTAAGGGAAGTTGGAAATAGCTGTGAAAAAAACTAGAAACTACTTTTGCTTTGGATATTGGAGGGCTTCGAAGCGGTTGGATTGGACAAATGGTCCAAATATTCTCCAACAAACCAAACTTTCAAGCAATTTATTTAAAACAAGTTAAACACAAAAAAAAAAGGCAGTGTGAATGGGAACATCTGGACACTTTTTAGACCAATGAAGGATGGTTGTGGTTGCTGGGCAAAAGAACTTGCCTGGCAGACTTGTGCACTACGCAATGATGATTTGAAAGCCAAGGTGCTGCTTCATTATTCTCAAATATATCGGGACACACCTACAGAGCTGGCCTTGAACAAGAAAGAGCAAGAAAGATGCAAAATATGGACCAGAGAGAAAGAGGACATACTGGATATGGCCAATATTACTGCCTGCTTCTTTAGCAAATAAGAACATTCGGGAAATGGACAGAAAAAATGACTAAAGGCATAACATTACCCCCTCGCCAGGCACTGGAGCAGTTCCCTTCCCTCTAAATCTCCTTATCGCAGCTGCGAGGCAGAGAGAAGAGGGAGAGGGACGAATGGGAAAAGGACAGAGCAAAGCAGACAGAGAAACAGAGACAATGACACATAGAGAGGGGAGGGAGGGGGTCGAATTAACAGCAGAGAGTGAAGGAAAAGGTTGCTAAAACGGTCATAGTGAAGGAGAAAAGATGTTAAAGGTCCCATGAAAATGAGAAAGACCTTTTCCATGTTGTTACCTTGTTATTGTCACTGTGCACTGTTCCACTATGTGCCAAAACTGCTACATGTTACAAAAAATGACTCCTATGACTGTTTTTTTGCTCTGGTTTGAGCAACTAAAACTAGTTGTTTAAAGTTAGGGAAAAGTCGTGGTGATGGTTAACAGAAACCAGTATTGACTG
Source organism: Lateolabrax maculatus (assembly GCA_031216445.1). Classification (NCBI taxonomy): domain Eukaryota; kingdom Metazoa; phylum Chordata; class Actinopteri; order Acropomatiformes; family Lateolabracidae; genus Lateolabrax; species Lateolabrax maculatus. Next base: position 4,500,280 of record CM062215.1, on the reverse strand, counting down.
CTGGCAGTAAACGGGATGCAAACAGTGCTCTTCCGTGTCAAAGTAACATGTTTTGTTGCTTTGATTCGTTCAACCGTTTTCCTGTTTGGTTACGTTTCGGCACAAAACCACTAGATAAATAAACGTTTGTGGTCGTGGTTAAAAGAAACCAGGAGACCCTAACGGTGATCTCTGGGGTCAAAGTCAACTTTAAACTTTATTGTTTGCAAATGTACGTTTGAATTGCAGTTCACACATTTTTGCACATAACGTAGCACCCTTAATGAGTTGTTATCAGTGTGAATAGCCAGTTACACTGGGTGTACATTAAGCACAGAACCATGCTGGTCAGGCAAAAAGTGGAAATGCCAAATTCTCCTCCGTTCCCCTTAAAAGCTCCGGCAAACCTGACCTCTTCCGTGGACGCAGAGCGCCGACGAGATATTAGCAGAGACATCTCGAGGAAAACAGCGAGAGTCGCAGAGCCCTTTACTCTCCTTCAGAGCCGAAGCCACGAGAGGCAGTGAGCAATGTGTCTCTCCTGAGGGAATTATGGGAAATGAACCGTTCTAAAGGCCTAGTATATCCAACGGGACACAACTTCAGGCATCGCTGCCAAAGTGTCACAACACTGGCAGTCCACAAAACACTGACACGCACAAACAGAGACACACACAGACTGTCCAGAAGGTACAACAGCATACAAAGAGCATTTGAAATGCAGTCTTTTGGCTTGAAACATGTAAAGGGGCCAAAATTGATGGCGGTCGGCTGTAAAACAAGATGTTAATGCTCAAAAGCTGACTAAAGGATGTGCTCAGATGGTTTTGCACGCACAGGAAGCATATGGATGTATACAGCACGCATCAGAGCCAGCTGACACTCAGCTGACCAGACCGACGATGTTTTCCGTTGACGGCTCCTCTCCCTCGCTTTGCCTGGCGCCGGTGCACTGTTGCCATGGGAGATGTTTATGTAAGCCATGCCTAATCCTGTTAACTGTTACTGCGGCTACTGAGCAGCATAAGTGTTCGGCAATGCCGCACTGCAAAAAAAAAAAAAAATGTCCTTTCATTGAATGCTGAGTTTTATTTTTTTTTTTTTCTTGGAACAAGTGAAAAAAGGGAGAATGGGAAGAGATCGTTTTCGGCTTTGATTGGGGAGAAGAGAACAAAAGAAGCAGAGAGGCTGGGGAGAAAATGACTGGGTGCATGCACATTTACATTTTGGAATGATTTTTGATATGATTTGCAGTGCTAAAGCTATATGTATATATATGTATACATATATATATATTATCAAGTCATTATACATAGTGATGAACTTTGCAGAGATTTTTTTGTGAATAAATTTCCTTGCTGGAATCAAATAAACCCATTGAATCTTTCATTGTCACTCTAAAACGCTAAATATAACATTGATTTGAGTTTAGAAGCCAAATGTTGGTTGCATGTTTCAGAATCAGATTTAAGTCCAGTTTAATTTGGAAAAAAACCTTTTTAGCTGTTTAGAAAAAATCGAATCATTGTATGATGAAAATAAATAAAAACAAATTTGGACACGTTATGCTGCAGTGTGAAAAAGCTGAGGTGTGATGCAGCCTTGAATCCTCATCTCGTTTCCTACTGTAGAGCATAACGCGGACACTAAAATGGATTTTTTTTCTGGACAATCTGAAGCATCATGGACCATAAACCCCCACCTCAGTGGCTTATCTTCAACCTTCACCACCGTCATAAAATATAACCTTTCCATCATTTTTTAGATGATTATTCTTCAATAATAGGAGCATTATTTAGGCATTCCACCATCTTCTGCAGGAAAGGAATGGCAAGGGAGAGGTCTAAGCCTAATTATCCCGATTAAAAAGCAGAGAGTATGAACGAGTCATACAAAAGAGGATTATACAGACATGAAAGAAGAGAGAGTGGGAGAGGAACAGAGGAACAGAGAAATGGGAGAGCTCGTGTAAAGGCAGACGTGGATGATGAGACGCCACATACATGCAGTCTATACGACCCACAAAGGAGATTGGACTTGGAACCTATACATCGCTGTCTCCTAGTCTCCTCCCCTCATTCTCTTTACTCTCTTTTGCTCCATTAGCTTTATTACAGTCTCTTGGCCAGGAAATCGGGCTATTGTACAGTTACTTGATCATGAAGGTCAACAATGGATCCATTGTGGCTTTAACACTGTTCGGCAGTCAGTGTTCGGGTCTTCGGTGTCCCAGGTGTGCATTAATGTTGGAAAATACAAATAAGTTAAGTTTAAGTAAATTAAGTAATCCGTCCTGCGGCGTGGCTTTGGGGATGATAATGTCAGTGAGTCCAGACTGAAATACATCAACAGATGTTGGCTGGATTGGCATGAAAGTTGGATCAGACATTCATGGTCCCATGAGGATGAAGCCTACGCTCTTTGGTGACCCCTTTGACTTTTAATCTAGCGCCTTTTTTTTTAATTTAATTCAATTTGATTTATGTATTAGGAATTTCAGGCTGAAAAAATATTTAATTTTTACAATTTTCCTTTTACTGAACTGAGATAACCCTGATGACATCACAAGGGGTTTATTTCAGACTTTCAATCGTAAATACTGATTAAAACTGATATAAACATTTTCTTTCTTGCAGTTCTTTCCCGCCACCCCCCCCACCTCCCTTCTCCGTCATGTGCCAGCACTGCACAGCAGCCGGGCCTGTAGCCCATTAAACACAGTTTTGTTCTACTCAGCGCGTCATCATCACACTGATGCATCTGCTGATCACAGCGCTCAGAGGAACATTAAAACACAGGCTCCGCCGGTTGCCGGGGGACCACAGGGCCGCGGCCTCTGCCTCATCCCAAACCTGCCGAAACTCTTCCCTTGGAGGTTCACACTTCCTGTCCAGTTGGACTTTATCTGATACTGGAACCAGTATATCAGTTCCTGAAGGCATTTAGATGTAAATGATCACTCCTAAGATCATAGATGAACAAGGCCACTGCTTGACATCATATTCAAAGAACCACATTTTTATATTTATATAAAATTTAAATACAAAACAACAAAACTCCTTTTCAAGACGAAATAAATAAACGGAGAATATGCTTTTAACAGCAACTCTTTGCTTTACATATATTGTTTTAACCGATGGAATGGCAGTGAAAAGCATTTGACCTTCTTGTGACTTCAAATATAAAATACCATCAGCGTGCAATATACTGCTATTCCACAAGCTACGGGCTGGCGATCACTGCATGGCTGCATATTGAACGCCATAAAAAGCAAAACTCAGGACGAATCGCATCGGAATGCCTTCAGCTTGCAGGATGAAAAAAAAAAAATCACCTTGGTTCAGCACAGCCGACATTTTCTCATTTGCTGTGCAAATGAAAACATGTATATGGATAAGCAGTTTTGTGTTTTGGATGGGAGCTATAGTGGAAAGGACCGTTGACTCTTGCAAGCCAGCACAGCAACTCAGTCATGTATAACGTTTTCAATTGTAGAGGTCCATGTAACATCACCACTACACGCACCATGATTCACCCTGTGTCCTTTACCCACTGGCTCAATGTTGAAGCCTGCAGTGAGGTTTAGGAAGTGGAAAGGGAAACCATTTTGCTTCCTCACCTTACACTCCCATTAGAGGTCAAAGTGCGTTTGGCCCTCTTTGGACCGATTTTCGGCTGCTGGCATCTGCCTAATGTCTGGTTTAACGCTGACAGACTGGCTGTCCTGGTATTTTCTCCCGATGCCAGGAGCCAGGGGCGAAAAACAAGGTTTCAATCTTCCACCAAGCTCATTAGAGGAGAGACGAACCAGCAGCAGTCAACCACCAGTTTCGTGCCAGCTCAGCAGTAGCAACAGTGGGGCGGCAAAGTTGACATGGAAGCCGTGCCACGAGACGGTAGGAGCTTGGATCAGAGACCCAGGCATGGAGACGCACAAAACTAAAAGTTGAAATTTTTAAATTAGCTATTAAGATGACAATACACCGGCATATCTTGGCGTGACGTTTCGCTGCGTTACACCTCTTCTGTGCATTTTGACCATTTAAGAGCAAAAACAAAAGTAAAAAAAGCATCTGAAACACACAAACACCTGTGACACCTTGTGACACACCCCATGAAGACATATTGGGTGATTGTCTTGTGAGAAGTAAAAAAGTTCAATGCACATGTCGGAGTTATCGCAGGCGGCCCAAATCCTGATTCCATAGTTTGCAGGTTTGGATGGTACGTACCGCCAGCAGCCCCCTGACCTGAATGGTATAATCTGCCAGGAAGTCGTGTGTCCCGTACGAAGCGACTGTGGTGTAAAAGACTGTCATTCAACAAAGCTGTCACTATATACGCCACGACACACCAAGTGCGAGCTGTGGAGGTGCCTTCACAGGGACTAGCTGGTGGATCCGAGCTGCACTGAAGCCAAACGTGTTACATCCTCCCGGGCTAATTTAATTATAAGTGCCATTTATTTTCCCATTCATCTTCCACACAGGGAAACCGGTGTTTCAGCTGGGAGAAGCTTTCGCGGCGAATCCACCCGGGACAATTCTGTGGTGCAGAGTGCAATGCTTTAAAAGGGAAAGAAAACTGGTGATTTGATTGGATTGGATTGGATTGGATCATCCTCTGAGTCCCACTTTGTCAGCCATAATGTTCAAAGCTGCTGAAGAAAATCATATATTTTCCTTTTGTTGTTTTTGAGCAGGGTGATATTAAAAGGCAAATATCATCACGTTGGCCTCACAAAACTGCATTACTCTATAGTAACTGTAGTGTGAATCTTATCCCTATGTGAGAGTCTTGAGATATTTATAGCAGTATGGTTTGTAATGTAATCAGTATATATGCTTTCTTATGCATTATTAAAGGGAAATAAATATTTATAATATACAGTCGTGGCACAGTTTTGCCTTTTGCTACTTGAAGAAATCATGCAACACATTCAGTATGACCCACATACTGCTAAAAAGGTCTCACTGTCTAATAAACACCTCTCACCTTCGATCACTCTTCACGCATGGACAAGCACAAATATGCACACGCAAATACGCACATCGCACACAGTCCGTGCCGATCAGGCAGCGGCTGTTCTGGGTTTTTCAGGCCTACCGGAGGGTTTGACATTGTATAGTTGAAGAGTGTGTGATATGAGGAGTGACCTGAGCGTGTGGAGGGTAAACGGAGTGACTCCCCGGGGGGGCAGCTTGTTCTCTCCAGCCCTCTTTTAGAGTTCAGACAAGTCCCATGAAGCCAGGAGATTAATGAAGCTGCACTGGCACTGTGATCCCTGCTGGATACACACACACACACACACACACACAGTCACAGGCATACATGCACACGCACTATTCATTTCAGATTATGACAGTTTTCATGTACCTGCACTGATATGAGATTTACACGATTCAAGTATTGATTACACTGAGGGTGGTGCACACTCAAGTAGGTGTAGGAAACCCCACAGCAACAGATTTCAATAGGATTATCTAATTAAATTGGACTTTCCTATCATGTTTTTTCCTCCCATTTTGTTAAAAGGTAATATTTAACATGGCTTTCTAACGTCTCCTTGCCTGTCATTTCAGCATTATGTCGAACAATGCCCAGTAATTCATCATCCTCTGGATTTCACCTCAAATGCGCAGATGAAACAGGCCTGGTTGTGTCCAGCCCCATCCTCCAGTCTGGCAAGGATACAGGCAAGCTGCACCACAGCTCGGGAGAGTCGGGAGGATGTCGCATTAACACACCGACTAATCTCACACCTGCAGTCAGGCCAGCTGCCTTTCACACTCCAGCACTGCCGCTCTGTGGTCACAAACGGATACTGCAACTCCGCAACGAGCAACCCCTCAGCTTGGTTCAGCTGTAAAAAAGAAAAGAAAGGACACTGAGGCAAAATATTCCCCAAGGATATATACTACTTTAAAGTATTTGAGGTCAGGAAAAGAGGAAAGAAGATATTCTACATTTTTTTGAGTCAATTTTTACAGACAGAGCAGTTCTGTGACGGTGACTGCTATGATGGGTGTGTATAGGAGTGGTTTACAGGCTTCTCAACTCAGCAATATGCAGCTGAATCAGGTGCCTCTCAGCTTTGAGGACAGCAAAACGTCCAAGGGACAAAAGGGACTGGAGCACAGTGATTGATTGCCAGCCTTCAATTGTGCAAACAGTTTGCACAACTTAAGGCTGTAAATCAATCCCTTGTACGATACAGGCCTACTGTATCTTGTATGTACTACTCAGGGTGACTTCCAGATGTGAGCTTTAATTTGCAGCTGCTTTTCAAATTGAAAGTGAGCTGTTGCCTGGTACAGGGAGATAAAAAAAAACCCTGCTAACTTTCATTTACATTTGCCTCAAAGTCAAACATGCTACAAGTCTCCTGTCAGGTGTCTAACAAATGGCCAAAGTATAGCTGCATTTGGGAAAAACATGTACATTGATATTTGTGTATTTAAAGCAGCTTCCAAGCATATTCAGGGAGCCAGAGCTCATCGCCCTTTGGTGGAGATCTTTGACTCGTCCTATATAGCAACGAGTATACACCCCGCTGATGTCTATATAGGTGAAAAAAATGTATCTCAGTGAAAGAATTAATTATAGCAGCACTGCTGAGCTTTTTCTGTGTAGGTTTCTGCAATTAATGAAGCAGAGAGCAGGGAACGTCACAGTGACGTGATCTCGGGAACAGCAGAGAACCGGCTGCAAAACATCTAACAAAGCAAATGTTTTGAAATAATGTTGAAATATGAGAAACTTGCTAGTGAGGATATTTTCTTGGAATTTCCCTTACAGTTAAAAGTTTAAAGCTATTTATGAAGCATCTCATAACTACATATAGGGAACAAGCAAGGGAAAGTATTATCATCTCTATATATGTCATTATAAGTATAAGTTTTGAAAGAGAAACTTCACTTGTTACCACTTGTGGTCATCATCCGTGGACTTTTGTGTTATTTCGTTCATCAGTTAAGATGGAGACTGGGGAGAAATTAGATATTAGAGTTCATGTCCATGTTACATGCCTTTAGAGATTTACGAGATGTACCCTCCATGTTTCTAAGGTCTGTGTTTGCTTGTTAATGTGCGTGCCAATCTTTTGTCAGTGTTGTAAAGGAAAAAAAGGAAACGTGCAAACTATAAAGAAAATAATAATAAAATAATTTAGTTATCTTGCAAGTAACATTGACAAAAACAAAGAGCAGCACAAATGCCAAATAACATTGTGTACATCAGGAACTATTACATTCAAGATTGTATTTAACCTTAACGTTTAGGAGGAGCCAAAATAAATATTTAATATTAGTTATATATTGTGAATCAAAAGTGTAATCTGAATGTAACAGAAATCAATCAATCACTATAAAAATATGTAGAAATTACAGTTAGCATCATGTGTTGGAGCACCTCTCTATTAAATACACACATTTACTGGATTAACCACATATATTAACCATATTAACCACACAATGTCTATTACCACAATTGTAAACAAATCTACAGAATAAGTAATTGTCACAATGGACCATTCTGCACATCTGAATATCTACATTGTTATATACACAGTAATTGGGCAACTTGTGCTACATGAGCATCCTACCACAACGTGACCAATAATGGCACCTTTCTAGTTACTGGAGCAGTGTTTGACTCTTTAGGTTGGGCTTTCTGAAAGTAAGTCCTCAGAAATAGAAGGAAAAACATGGCCAGGTAGACGAGACGGTGTAGTCGCATCGTCCTCCGTCACCACTTGCCCTTGGTGCTCAACCGTACACGCGTGCCCTCCTGTCTCATCATCCCTTCTGCCACGCTGAAACACCTCCACCTCTGCAGTGATTCCAGACCGGCGTTTTTGACGGTATGCAGAAAAGAGCAGTCGCTTGATCTGCGGGTCCCGAACGAGGAAGAAGGCCGCGTTGATGCATGGAGGTATGGTTATTAGCAGCGGTGTCACCAAGGAGCCGACCGTCCTGCAGGAGGAAGCTTTTCTCTTCCCCATCACTGTAAGGATAACAAAAGATATGTTCAGTGCCAGCTGCAGCAGAAACATTAAGAGGTAGAATCCCACGGTGCGGTTGGCTTGGTGGTTACTGCACTTGAGAGCCATGCTCACGCTGAGGGCCGCAAGGTACACGCACCCATAGCAGAAGCAGATGGCCAATACGCAGAAAGTTACTATGAAAAATGGGGGCCCAAACACCAGCATGCCCTCCTCCCGGGAAAATGTGATGTGTTCCTTGATGGTGAAAGCATTGCACAGGAGCCCGCTGGTTTGCCGCTGGAAGCCACACGGGATCTGGCTCAGCACTGACCCTCCGTGAAAGCTCGCCGCCCCACTGACCAGCCAAATGAGTCCCACGCCGAGGTGAGCGCTGCAGGTGTCGATCATCCTGAGGTAGTGGATGGCATGGCAAATGAATACGTAGCGCTCTATGGCCATCAGAGCCAAAGCCATCTGGGACGTCAGGAAGAAACAACGCAAGATACAGAACTGAGCGATGCACCAGCGTCCATACGTCTGAGTTTGCTTGAGCACGATAGAGGACAAGACGACCAAAGCGGTTACAAAACTCATCCCGAGACCACAAGCTGAGATGTTTTTTATCAGCATGTACTGCGGCTGCCAGAGTAGCTGCTTGTATTTCATCGTCAGAAAGAGGAGAAGTCCATTCGCTGCAGATGAAAAAATGACACAGCCAAGAAAGACGAGAAAAAAAGCCAGGAAATCTTTCTCTGAAAAAGAAAAGTCCCAGGAAGGACAGCTGGACATGTTGCCCACGTGTTGATTCCTGTCGCCTGTAGCTGTGGATGAATTGGAGAAAGATCCGTTTGAGGAATCCAGATGCACGTGTTGCATTTTCATGCCTAAGATCACCTTTAACTCTCTGAAGAAGTGAAGGTCTTGAACAGAATCAGTGTGGGGACGAGGGTCCGTGACTGAATCAGACACCTGGAGACAGGGAGAAAAGCATCCCACTGAGAAGAGGAAGTAGGAACAGGAAGGTAAATGTACGCAAAAGGCGATGTACGGTCTTGTATATATTCAGTATGTATGCCTCAAAGAAGTCATGCTGACATTTTGGTTACCTGGCAACTGCATGAGAATCAAGACATACTGACGTGACTGATGTAATATAATGTGTTACAGTAACCTTTACAGTAAAGTAATTAGCTGAAATACCGAAAATAGTTATTCTGGGCTGTGAGGGTAGGACTTTTTGACATATGGGCCTTTTTCAATGAATATTTCTGTGTAAATACACACGTGAATATTGTTATCACACTTTGAAACACTAAAAAAGCTGTAACGCAGCCTAAATGTTTTCATATAAATAAAGCTGACATTGCATACATTTCCTTTTTCAGAATATCAAGTTGGTAAAAATGTAACTCAATATTAAACCGTAGTTGTGGTGTGATTAAAATCAGATTTTTTTTCCTGCCTTTTATAATCAAAGTGCTTTATTTTGTTGACTTACATTTCTGCCTCGTCGCCTTTTCAGCCGCCAGACTGAAATGAGCAGCTCCAGGCTGGGCTCCAAGTCACACTTTCATCTCAGCAGAATGGGAAAAGAGGAAAATCTCTTACATTTAACATGTCTGCTTACCATTTTACTTGTGTAATGTGTACATGGACGGTTTTGTTGATCTCTCCAGCAGAATCAGCTGTAATAATTGCAAAGTGGATTCATGTATTTATAATGTGCTTTTAAGATACCTCCACACTCTGACGTTTGTATCTGTCCTCCGCATTCGCCAGCAGCTTTGGCCTCTCCGTACCTGAACCGCCATTTCTTTCTATAAATGTGTTAAGCCAAGAACACGCGATTTATCGTTAAGCAGCGCTGCCCTGCAAAGGGAAAGCTGTGCTTTGTATTGCGGCGTGGGCACACATTGGTACTAGGTTCATAGTTGTGTTTTGTTCACGTCTTTATAGTGCGTGCAACATGAGGTGATACAAACCACAGTTTTTCTGATCAGGCGACGTCTTTGTTCCGATTCATCCTCGGCTTCTTCAGGAGGGAAAATGTCAGATTGGTGCATCCTGGACTCTTACGATGATATGATGCATCAAAATGTGCATCATTTGCATCAGAATAAGGACTGAAAAAATATTCAAACACAAAAATGGGATCAAACTTCTGAGCCTGATGAGCACAACTGCATTAATGATCTTCTTATGAACACTGATTTATTGTTGTTGTTTGTTTATTTCTTGGAATAGTGGCCTTCTCTGGTGACTGAATAAGTCATTAAGTTATAAAAAATAAAAATAAAACTTACCAGCGATATGCAGTAATGCTGGACGTTACATTCAACTAAACTGTAGAATCTTATGTTGATTTTTGCCACTTTCATACAGACAGCTCTGTATCATATCGTACTGTATACGATTTTCATTCATCATTTTATAGTAAAACCACAGTTAACGCCTTCATTAAAAGACCTCACAGCTCCCGCAAACAAGAACCACTAGGACACATTTTCCCACCTAAGCAGCCTCAACTTTAAACAGCGACTGAAATTTATTTGAATTAAATAAAGTCTTGTACATTTCACAGCTATAGGGGCCTACATAGTAAGCAAAACAAAGTCTACTCTTTGTCCATGTGCAGAACTACACCACAGGGTAGTTCAAGAGAGTTTGTCATCATGTGAATAAAGGAGGGGAGGGTGGAGGGGGGATGCGGCTGGCGGAAGAGAGAAGAGGGCCAAAGCCAGAGAAATGACTCCCCAAAAGATTGGCTGATGTAAAAAAAAAAAAAAAGAAAAAAGAAAAAAGATGAGGTCCTCAATTTGTGTGGCTTCAGGAAGCATTTCCATGCTGATTCCTTCCGAAGTTACACATCCACCATTTGGAAAAAATATGACAATCTGCAAAATATTTAACCAAATTACCATGCTTTAAAGGCAGATAGCTTAAGTTCTTTGTAATGAACACATTACAAGACTGGATTCATTATATTTTAAAGATATTGTATGGTAAACTTCTGATATTTTGTTCCTCCCCAAAAGTCGACATTTAACATTCCGCGAGGGAACTTTTAAGTTACTGATATTAACGTAATCTACTCTGGAAAAAAAGTCTCTTGGCCATTCATGAAGTCTTGGCCTGACTTCATGAATGTGGCATCACATCCCGTTGCTTCATCACATCCCGTTGCTTCACTCCAAGCCCGTCGCTCCAGCTCCTCGCCAGATTTACGACGGCTGTTCGCAAACTTAAGACAGCACAGCCTGGGAGTTCTTGACGCCGACCAGGTTGTCTGCACTGATGGACCTCCTCATAGCAGCTTTATTCAGGTCCCTGTAGTTGTCCTCGCAGAGCCTGGAAATGGCCTAGAAACAAAATCAAAAGCAAAAAAGTTACTACCAAGACCAGGAAACAAGGAGAGTGATACCAGGGCATAACACAGATTTTCCAGCAGATTTTCCGTTTAAATAAAACAATCTGAGTATTGCACCCGCTTACCTCCAGTTTCTGGGCCCGTTTGTTGCTCAGCGGCTCCAGGGGGAAGCTGAGGTTGTTGTCGTCAGCCAGTGAGCGCAGGTCAAAGTAGTACTTGGCGTAGACGCTGGCTGGGACGTTGATGTTGAACTGGAGCAGCTCCAGGAAGTGACGCTCCATCTCGTTCCTGAACGGAACAAAGCGGACAGTCGGTCAGAGGATTGAGCGTTTTTATCAAAAAAGGGTCGGTCTGATCAGGCCCAGTTACGACATCTGGCCGCAACAGCTTTTTGTTCACGCCACGGTCCTTTATAATGAGTGGAACAGCGACACTCACATGTCCTCCACTGTGATGTCTTTGAGGATCTGGCAGTAGTCGACGTTCCACACAGCCTGGTCGTCCCAGACCTTGGAGGCCAGCAGGATGGCGCCGAGGACAATTCGCTTCCAGTTACAAGGGCAGATGTCCATCTCGGCGTATGTCAACAGCCTTTCCAGGTATACCTAACGCGGCACGCGACCATCCGTTCACGTGCGGAAACACATAACAGACACGGAGATAAGAGGGTCTGGATGTGTATTGTAATCACTTGGAAGGCTCTTGCGATGTAAATCTGGTGTTGTAAACTTACCAGCGTGACGATGGCGCACTCGGCGGTGAGCTGCGCCGAGCTGAAGAGCGTTCGTATGAAGCGGTAGATGAGTTTGTGTTCCGGGTCGACCACGGAGTAGTCGTCGGGAATCTTCTCTCGCTGTTGGGCAGAGGGGTGGTCGTCAGTGGTCAGTCAGCACATGAGCGAAACAGTAAACATCGCTGCTTCACGTAAACAGACGCCGCAACTCACCGTCAGAGGGTGCTTCTTCTCGTCGAATATGTCCAGCGTGCGGTTGGAATCTCTGCAGGGGGGGGGGCAGAACAGGAAGGAGCCGATGTTTAACGTGCATATTACGGGATCTGAGCTCCAAATGCTATGATGCCAAGAGGTTGAAACAACTCCAAGACCATTATTCTGTTTCCTAACTGATTAACCAACTAACTAACTGACATAATGTCTCTATCAGCATCAAGTTGCTATGATGCCAATAAAGGTTTGAAACTAACTGACTGCTGGCTAAGGACTTATGATTTTTCTATGTCCTAAGAAGAAACTAATCTACTAACTAATAACCATGAACAAAAAGGTTGCTGTGATGCTATTAAAAGTTGACATAATCCCAAGGTATTCATTAATGTGTGTGTTTCCTAACTAACTAACTACAGGCCAACAATATAATAAACCCAAAACAAACCCCATTCTATTACTAGTTTGTCCCTAACTAAATGTAAGTAAATAAAACACTGGGCACAAGGGAAGCAGTGAAACAACACCTGCGAGTGAAATCTGTGACGATATTTCAAACTTTTCCTACCTGTTTTTTATGTGATAGTATATGGCCAAAGCGACGCTGGAACAGAGAGAAATCGACACAGACAAACAGTGAACCACTGGCTGTGATTTTTGTTCTTTTTGCACCAAACAAGAGCTCCTCTGCTGCGTTGACACTTGCATCGCTTGTCTTCCTACAGCTGCAGTTTTACCGACTGATATGTCGATCAAAATCTTGATATTTTTGGCCGCAGTTCAGACGAAACGCGTATTTTGTTTGTGACTCCCCTGACTGAGACCACAGGACGGAGCTTGCTGCAGATTCTTTTAAAATCAAAGTGCGTTTTGAGCGTGACAACATATCTGGACAGACTGGACAAACTCTTCCTGTCAATGTCTTTTAGAAGGTAAAGCCACTCACCATTTGATCGTGCTCTTGAGGTTGGGCTGGCTGACTGTGCTATCGTCCAGGAAAATCGTCGAGCAGGAACTGTACTTTTTCGTCAGGATCCCCGGGGACATCTGCTGGAAAGGGGGGGGACGACAAAATTTACGAAACACGCACGTGACCGGAGAGATCCCAGTTTAAGGGCACAAATCCTGGGTCCTATTCGTGAGTTTATCTGGGGAAAAAAAAAGCCACTTACATGATTCATGTAGTTGCTTTTCCTTTTCTCACGCACTGAAATGAGGATGAAAAAAAAAAAGTCGGTGAGATTAGGGGAGTAAGAAATAAGAATAAAGAAACTCAAGAGATGACGTCTTTGAGGGAGAAATACTCACCGTCTGTCTGCGACTTGTTGAGGAAGAGGGTGCTGGCTCTGGGGTGGTCTGATGGGTTGGCCTCTTGGGCCAGTTCTGTAAGACGCAAGTGGGGGGGGGGGGGGAGCATTGAGTTAAAACAGGCCTAACACAGAATAATGTTTGTCCCAGGAGCCGAGAGAGAGAGAGAGACGGGGGGGAGGTCGTCACCCACCGTCTGGGAGCTCCCGGTCGCTGATGTGCTGCAGGTAGGTCCCCGTGTCTTCGCTCACGTCCTCGGCGGTGGTGATGGGACACTCCTCCAGCTCCACCTCCCTCCTGCGGACCTTGGGGCTCTCCCCGGGAGAGATGCAGCAGGACACCGAGCCTCCCATCGCTGACCTACAACAGCCCTGCCAAAGCCAGCACCGTTTCCCATACACCCAGGGGGGAGGGATGGGAGGGGAGGGGAGGGATCACCTACCAGTCCAGCTGACAGCACTCCCTTGACCACAGGGTGTCTGCAACTTACGTAAAGTTTAATCTAAATCTTTTAAGTGGCACCTAATAACATGCAACACCCCGGCGAACCCAGATCTGTCTGATTTTCATTTAAAAACGTTTAAAATCTCTTTAAAAAGATGATCCAATCTTAGCTGAGCAGACTGGGGCAGCAGTGCGGCCTGTGTGCTCGGCTGCAGGGGGAGAAATCCGGCTTCACAGTGGATCCGGATCTATGCAATGACAGCCAACAGGGCATCTGCGGTATGTGCAGGACAGCTGACATATTCAGGGCGTGTGCGCAGCATGGCACTGGCGCACTTTAACCAGACTTACACGCGTGGAGCGGGTGGTTTGTTTGGTTTTTTGTTTTTTTTTTTAGGCCGCTTTCAGCTCATTTTACGGAGTGAAGGCAGGACAAGGCGGAGTGGCGGGCTCCTCCGTCTCCCTCCATGGCCGGCCCCGGCTAACAGTAGCTGCTCAGTCCATCCCCCCGGGCTCCTCCGGCGGCGTGGATCAGTCCGTTCCCCGCTGCGGCGCCAGGCTCCTCGGGGGCTTTTATTTGTTAAGTGTTTCGGCTCCGGACGCGCGGGGGAAAAACAAAAAACAAAAAAACACTCACGATGCAGGTGAAGAAACAAAGTGTGGAGGGGGGGGGGAGAACCGGGGACGGAGAGGCGGAGACGGGGTCGGTGTTTGTAGGAGACGGACGGTGTTAGCTCTCACCGCGTCGCATTTGCGGGGAGACACGTCGTGGGCGTCAAGTCCGCCAGCGTGGAGGTGACTTCCGGGTGCGGCTTTTCAAACTAAAAGTCCTCACTGTGCCGTGTAGCATTAAAACAAATATAAAACATTTGGAGTACTGTATTGCGTTTATGAGCATTGGTCACTGTGGGAATACTCCATTACAAGTAAAAGTCCTGCATTATTTAAAACCTTACTGAAGTATTGTCAGCAAGTTTTACTATTATATGTTTTTTGGATTAATGTTGCATTTTACCGCTGTAGTTGTGTAATGTTGTATAATTATAAAATAATGTTAACTACTTCTATAGTAGAGTAAATGTACAAAATGATGTGTTTTCTTAAAATGATACAGTTAAAGTAGTTTAAGATCTATGCTTAGAAGGTGGCTGGTAAAATCTAAAAAGAAAACAGTTTTTTTGTACAGCAAAAATAAAATAAAACGAATTTTATGAACCTCTGAAACCTCTCTTGCAGCAGAATCCAATAACCACCTTTAAAACCTACATATATTTATAACTAAAAACAATTGTGGAAACATGTCACACATTGTTTGGACAAAATCACAACCCTGAGGTAACAAAGTTAGTATCCAGAGAAAGAAATCCACAAGAAAACTGAGCAAAGTCAAACAAATCTCTATTTTCTCTTTGCAGAGAAACAATTAAAACCTCCAGAAGAGCTAGCTCATTCCTCTGCTTTTATTTTGAGTAGAGGAACGCAGGTAAAACGGAAACTACGTCGCCGCTACGTGTTGTTCGCTTCACACACCTGGGGGGCGTCATCTGCAGGCCCCGCCCCCCGCCGTGACGCAGCCGTTGATAAAAAGAAAACCCTTTGCGGACCCGCCCATTCCGAAACCGCGGTTTCCCATTGGTCACTTTCAGCCAAGCTGTTACATGATTGGCTGACGCTGCTGATGGACGTGCGGAGGGTGGGCTGGGAGCGTTTGAGTGGGCTCACGCTAAAATGTTTACGAAAAAACAAACCTAAAGTATCTAGCTCCGAAGTGATCAGGCAGAAAAAATGGCGTTATATTTTTTTATGACGTTGGAATTAATTAAATAGAAGAAGAACACTGAAGGAGACGCTGACTTCCAGCAGGTGGCGGTAATGACTCAGCAAATCAGCCAGCTGCCTTTAAAAACCCCAGCGAAGAAGAAGAAGAACCAGGCCGCGCATGCGCACATGAACCCTTGGTGAAATATGGCTACATAGTGTAGTTTCTTTTTTTTTAATTTCACAGCATGGCTCTTGTTCCTTATGTGGAGAATCCACTGCCGGCGCTTTCCAAGCTCCACAATTCATCCGCACAGTTTCGCTTCGCCGACCGCGACCTCCGGCTCGCCCAGGACTGGAAGCAGCTCGGGGTAGCAGCAGTTGTATGGGATGCGGTGAGTGATGCATCAGTGGCAACGTTACTACTGTTGGCAATTGATCACTGTTGATTTGACTGTTTGTTTTCCAGGCTGTTGTCATGTGTATGTACCTGGAGCTGGGGAAGGTGGAGTTAAAGGGGAAGGTGGCGATTGAACTGGGAGCTGGCACTGGACTGGTGAGCATTGTGGCAGCCCTGCTGGGTGAGTTTGTTATTGCTGTCCAAATATAAGACTCCTGAGTGGAAACATTGAGGATTTAAAGGTCCCACCCTGACAAGAGTAAAATTCCAGAAGATAGTTTTGGTAAAAAATGCATTTAGAGGTATTAGACACAAATATTTGCCTTTTAATGTATTTGTAAGTCACATTTCTGACTTTCCTAGGTGCCAAAGTGACCATCACTGACAGAGAGCCTGCCCTGGACTTCCTCTCTGCCAACGTGAAGGCCAACCTCCCCCCAGACTCCCAGGAGGAGGTGGTGGTGTCCGAGCTGACCTGGGGCGAGGGCCTCGAGCGCTACCCAGCCGGGGGGTTCGACCTGGTGCTGGGGGCAGACATCGTCTACCTGGAGGACACCTTCGAGCCGCTGCTGCGGACCCTGGAGCACCTGTGTTCGGACGCCACCGTGGTGCTGCTGGCCTGTAAGATCCGCTACAAGCGAGATACAGACTTTCTGGGCATGCTGAAGCGGCAGTTTGGAGTTGAAGAGGTGTACTATGACAAACAGAGGGACATCCATGTGTATAAATCTTGGAAGCTGCCACCTACGAGGGATTTGTGACAACTCAGTGTTGTAACTGGTCAGTTTTCTATCAATGACTGTCTTCTTCTTTGTAATAATTTACAGTTTTATACTGAATCAAATAAAATGTTTTTAAAAAAAAATCAAAGATTACCAGAAACACATTTATTAACAGCTGCCAAAAATGTAATATTTGAATAGCTCTAACATAATGCACTGTATTATACAAGTTGGTGCTGACATTTAGAAATTGTGAATACAAAATTAATGAAAAGCAACATAAAAAAAGCATACTATGTCATGACAATACATAATACCTAAAATAATACACTATGGCATTCCATTATAATGAAAATATCCACTTTGTTCACTGAAGTCATTGTCTTTTTGATTTGGTCGCACTCTACAGTCCTATTGCGGGGTGTTTGATAGGTGCAATCGAGTCGTACTTGGTGAGATTTGACGCTCCACAAAATTAATGTGGTCTAATCAAATGCATGATGATGCCTTTATAAATCGCTAAGCAACAAAACACACTCATGGACAGGTAAATTCATAACTGGTTAGCGGTGTTACTTTCAAGGAAACCCTTACAGGCATGTCACCTTGCAGCAGCAGCAGCAGGGTTAGTGCTGCATGGGATTACATTTTCCTGTTAAATCATGTGAAATGTGGCAGGATTGTATATGCAAGGAAAGTGCGCATGCCACTTTGTAATCCCATAAACAGACTTGGGAGACAGCTGGGTTGCCACCACACAGAGGGGCCCTAGTGTCTCAGATTCTTTTCAGAAACTTATTCACCTCCAACTGCAGGAATAGGGATGTTTTCTCCTCCTTTTCTTCAGTTGTACAGAAGAAATTCAAACATTCCCGATGACACTAAGGTGGGGACATGTTTAAAGACAGTATAATACACCAACGTACCAGCCAATCCATGATTCCAGTGATGGGCCACGTGTCTCCAAAATTTGTTCAGAAATGCAAAGAATTTCTTTCGTTGCAAAATGGGTAAGGCTCATTATTTTTGTTTTTTATTCAAAATAAATGCAGGAATTAATAAAATGGATAAAAAAATGGATTGAAAAATCCATAATACAAAAATATGGGTGAATATAAAAAAAATAAAAATCTCACTTTCAGCACAAACACTGTAGTTTAACCATTTGTACATTACACACTCTGGTGCATGGGGATGTTCTTGTTAAGATTGATAGAAATAAATCAAAAACAATGAGCCTTAGTAATATGATTGGGAACATGCATCAGAGACCTGATAACTACTTGAAGAGTTATGTAACCATAGCTGTTCCACTTGAGAGATATTTTAACTACAATTTTTAAATCTGCATTTAACACGAAAACCATTTTACAACCGAACGTAATGGTTAGCTTTTTTTGTTTCATGTCGTATCAAGGCAAGTAAATTTAAGTAAAAAAAAAAAGTCAATGGCATTATGCAAGCAGATAATCCAATACATAGTAAACCAAAAAAAAAAAAGCTAAAAGATAAAATGTCCATGACACAGCCCATCTATAGTTTAAAGCATTAGTAAGTAACAGATGTTAATGCAAGAGCGCAGTTACAATTACAAACGTTGCACACGAAGGTAACCTCCGAACGATCCAAGTGTCTTGGGGAGATTAAATTGTAAAAAGTTCCGTCGTTAGTGGTGATGGTAATTGAGCATTTCCCCGCTGCTGGTGATGTTGCCCAGTTTGTCCAGGCACCAGTGACTGGAATGCTTCCCTTTGGTGGCGTCGAAACAAGAACAGCCTCATTGTCTGCTCTTTCACTTCACCACAAGGACCCTGTGTAGTTGTAGCCTCCTCCACGTCCGTTCTTAACACCGCCTCACCCTTTCGCGGGAAACTGATGGGAACAGAATTACGATTTCAAATCGCTGAAGTGGGAGGTGGAGGGTGTATTTCTTTATATTCCCGGCGAGTCACTTTACAGATTTTTCAGCAGTTTTTAAAAAGAAAGCAAAAAAGAGTAGAAAAGAGGGAGTGGCATCCAGATGCATGGCTCTGTGCTGAGTCTCTGTACATGGGGACAGACGGGCACCGGTTGAGCCCCTGGCAGGCGTTTGGTGGCGTTTCTACTCAGATTTGTGGCAGTACAAGTCTTTGAGGGCTTTGAGTTCCTCGATGAGGGTTTTGTTCTGGTTCTCCAGCACAGCCACGCGGTTCTCCAGACACTTGACGTACTCCTTCTTCTTCCTGCGACACTCGCGGGCTGCCTCCCTGTGCGACACAGAGACCACGTGTCAGTGTATGTCGGTGGTTAAACATGTGATTACTGTACATGGCTGCATTTACTTACATGGCCATGCAAGTGACCCAACAAAATAAGTGCTTTAATAAATGACTGGACTGTCAACCAGGGGTACATGTTGATGGTCCAGTTAGTATGATTAAGAAAACACCATCATTCCCATTGCAACGACCTCCAAGCTGATATTCAATTCAACATCATTCAATTTAAACAAAGGGGTATCAGAGATAACAGCAACGACCTGGCAGCACTACAGCATCAACTGTGCATCATTAGTCAGTTGCATTATACACATACCTGTTTTTCATTAGTCGGACCTCCCTTTTGCGTGTGACTTCTTCCGTGCCTCCTCCTGTCCCCAGTGCAGGCGAAGTCGCCATGACCACCCCGGGAGTGATGGTGCTGGTGGGGGCTGTGCGGATCTGATAGGCCTGGACATCACCAGAGGCGGCTGAGAACAGACACACAGTGTTTTTTTTACCAAGTAAATATAAAAATTCCAACAAATTTCCATGACACACATTGATATTTTCCTGTTATAATTGTTATAGTTTCAGGTTCAAAACTGTATTGCAAAAATAACTCACTGACTAAGTATGCTTAAGCAGAACGTGATGATGAATTATTTCCCCACCTTGTACAACCACTTGGTTGCTGGGCACGAGGATCTGCTGCCCATCGCTGGTCTGGGCGTACTGCAGGATGGTGGCACCAGGCTGGGCTGCAGCGTTGGCCATGGTCAGCGTCTGCAGGCCCTGCACTCCATCTGTGCCGTTGTTGGCCAGCTGGATGGCCCCACCCTGGGTGATGGCAACTGCAGAGAGACGGCGTCACGTGTTAGCAGTCTCAAATGAACTTAAACGATGTCCTCAAAACCCAGTGCATCAGACATGGAAATTGCAGCGCAAGGTGGCATTGGCAGGTGAACGCAAACCCAAGCTTCAAAATGACTCTTCCCAAACATGGGAGATTTTCTATTTGTTATACTATCTTCATGCAGCAGATCCATCTGTCCCGTGTTAAGCAGTGGCATCACTCTGTGCACATCAAACATGTGTCCCATTCAAATATGGACTTTAATGTGTGTACAAGACAAACTCTAGTGCATGTCAGAAGGTATCCAAACCAAACAGCTCAATGCATAAAATGATAAGCTGCCTTCTGATGAGCGTTGTTACAACACAACATTTCCACATGTAATATAAGCCAATTTGATTATATTCACTCAGTACTGTACCACATCTGATTATCAAGACTCTAATATTCAAATTGCTTCAACACAAACACATTATTGAAAGGAGCAAAAGGGCACCGCGTGAAGAGGAAATTCTACGCTCTAACAAAAACCACAAGCTTCCTGTATCACAGTTCTCAAAAGTACTCACTGTACTGGCCACTGCTCGTCTGATAGATGGGAGTGGGCATGGTGACTGTGGTGATGGCAGGGGCTGAGTCGTCCTCTGACTTCTCTTCCTCAATTCGAGGCACTGCTGGAGCATCTGACGATAAGTCATTCAGTATCTTCCTGCGGAGGGGAACAACCAGAGACATCTCAGCAAACTTCTTCCACTTTTCAAAACAAAATGATTTAACCTCACTCTTACGTACATTGAAACCACAGCCGTCTACCCTGGAAGCAGTTGCAAGTTAAGGTCAAAGCAATGAAATTACGGGGCAAATGTTTGCACGGGATGAAAGAGCTCTACATCTATAAGTAATAAATCTAGAAAATGGGTTAATAAATTTGTGATGAAATGTCACACACACCTATAAGAAGGTCGTCTGGACAGGATCTCTCTCCTCTTTTGAGAATCTGTCACGCTGTCTACAGACTCCTGAGAGTCCTCACTCTCAGCAACAGTCGAAATCTGCAAGGGAACGGAAGAGAAACGAAGAATGTCAGTTACATAAAACATCTGAACATCATTAAGAATATAAGTGTCTTTATCGCAAGGTTTTTGCAAGATATCGTGCTCATAGTGACATTTATTTTGATGAATCAAACATATCAGCATTCAGTGATTATTATCAGTGCAATGATGCAAAAAGTGGTTCCTGCGCGCTGTAACGAAACAACAAGTCTCACCTGTACAGTCTGGACCTGTGGGGACTGGATGACAGACGGCTGAGCAGCTTGGATCACCCCGTGCACTTGGACTGTCTGACCGTTGGGTAACTGCACTAGGGTGACCGTGGGACTACCGGACGTCACGTGCCCTGCCGCTATGGACGCCTGCAACCACGATAACCCATAATCTTGCACTGTCTGTATGCAAAGTTCTCAAAAGTTTTCAGCAGCAGCAGCGGAAGCAGAAAAACTCTTCCTTTCGGGGGAGTTGTTAGGCAGGTTATATTGCGACATGTGAATTTAAAAAAAGAGGCACAAAGTGAGATTTACCTGAGCCAGGGTGATCTGCTGGGCCTCAGACTCCGAGACAGCCGTTTCACCACTCTGCTGCGTGTCTGCACCAGCCTCCATGGTCATTTAAAATCTGCACAGAGGGATGGAAGCACCACTTATTATGCACGTGCGGCACCATGCTTTACACTGAACCGTGCAGCACAAGGAGGGGGAGGGGGGGGGGGTGAGGAAGAGGAGGAAGAGGAGGCTGGGGGGGGGGGGCTGCAGGATGAGCCTCATCCAAACCCAGTGTTGATGTTTTACCAAAAAAAAAGGAAAAGGAGAAGGAGAGGGAGGGTGTGGCTTAGCTGAGCAGGCTAACGCACAGTTCATTTCAAACTGAGTTCCCCTGCACAGCCGGCCCACTAAAATCATTCAAAATGTGACATTAAAGACACGACAACACAACGTTAATGCAATGGCTTTTAAAAAAAAAACAAAAAAAAAAACACACTTCCACATTGTAACTAACCCCCACAAATAAAAAAAAAAAAAAACACGCCTGAAGCCTGAAGCTTTCTCCTCGGCTACGTTAGCACGGTTAGCATCCGTTTATTCAACATTTATAAAGCCAATTCAACTTATTCCCCCTTTTTTTTTTTTCTTCTCCTTCCTCCGTTTAAAACCTCGCGTCGCCAGTCCGCTGTAATGCTGCAGGACTGACGGACAACATTAGGTTTCTGAGCCGGGAGCCTTTATGGAGGGAAACGCTTGCATGCGTTGTGTCGCCGGGTTTAGTTTTGCAGGACTTTCACTTCACGAGTTCTTCACTCAATTTCAGTGTTGACATGGTTCCCTGCTTCGTGGTCTACACGCTGTCTACTTTATTTCTAGGCTGTTTATTTTTAAAAAAAAAAGAAAAGAAAAAAGAAAAAGAAGGAGAGGAGATAAAAAAAAAAAAAAACAGGAGATGCAAGCCCACTCCCATATTAATACCTATGTCTCGGTTGTGTTGCGAGCCTTGCAGAGACTGACTCATTTTGTGAGCCTCTGCAACACCGCCGCCATGATCTCTTTGTTGGCTTTGTGCGGATATCGGGGCGCGCACAGCTCCCGTGGGCAGCCGCCTATCTGTTTAGCAAACATCGGATGCGTATCCTCTTACCGACACAGACTCGCTTCGTCACTCCCGGGTCTACGGAGCTCCACTTTTATTCAGACCGACACGTAAGAGACCGCGTCAGGCTACACCTCCGTCGCGTCACCGAGAACAACAACACGGAGAGGAGGACGAGGGAGACGACGACAGCGGGGATCAGCTCCGTCGACGGGAGCCGAGCGGGCGCCGGAAAGTGGCGAAGGCCGCCGAGCGGGCGGCGGGGAGCCACGAGGGCGGCCGAAGAGGGCCGAAGGGCGAGGGCTCCGGCGCGCTCGGGACGTGTCCGCGCATGCGCCGCGGTGGATTGTGGAAAAATATAAAATAATGGCAGGATGTTAAGGGACGTGTGTCGCATGGCTTCCTTCTTTTATTATTATTTAGTTTTATTTGTTTTTGCAAATTTTTGATCTCAGAAAAACAGAATAGTCCAAACTAGCATTTAATAGAGTAATTATATGCAATATAAAACCGGAAGTTTAGATCTGTTTATTGTTCTTGTGATATTGTATGTCCTTCTTGCAGCTGGATTTTTTTTTAATGTGTATGCACTTATGTTTCTTGCTAATTCATTATGTATTAATTTAATTTTAGCACTAAATTTAAACAGTAAATCACTTTTATTTTCTCTACAGCAATCAAACTTTATTCACATTGAAGACTTTTTCCTTAATAGTTCAGTTTATTATAACTCAAATGTTTTCAGCTTTGATTTATAAATATGTATATTTGTAAATATCAAGCATATTGTTGAATATTTAAAGTTCAGGGGCTGCATTACTGTTGTGGTCCACATGGTGGCAGCAAAATCCTTCTTTACTTCTTCCCACCATGACGGTCTGCAGACACTGCCCCATTATGGTATGTTTGGGTGCATGTGTCTTTTATCCCAGCCTGATATGATCAGTTATCTGTGAATTAGATTAGTCTTAACTGTGATACTTCCACCAAACCACATTGAGATTTAAATAAGACACCAGTGGGCTCCAGCCCTGTATTACTTATTGTGTACCCTTTACAGCCCTCGTGGTGCACATAACATTTGCTTCTCCTTGGTCGTCCGATCTGGCCATAAAATGTACTCATTAACTCTGTCACTCGGTGTGTGAGGACTGGTGCTGAAGGAGTGAAATGGGTTCAAAGCTGTGGCAGCTGGTCAAAATCCTGCGGGGAAAATGAGACTTCAGACCAATTTATGACCATCATCTCTATGTGCGAGGTCATTTCGGAGGCCTCTTAATACACACACGCCCAGACACACAGATGTCAAACATACCCATCTTCACCTATCGAGTGATTGACTGCACCGGTGGTGCAAACATGCTCAATGCTGACCCAACCAATCTTCTCCTCTTCCATAAAAACTGGCTGATCTGCCAACAAATCTTCCATTTTGCCCTTTTCTATTCAAAGTGAGGCACCGATAATGAACCATGCAGTCACCTATTCATTCTTAAAAACTCTCATGCCAAATATAATAAATATTTGTCACAAAGCCGCCTTCGTATCTGTTCCTGAGTCCGCATCAATGACTTGATTGGACATTGATTTCCCGTAATAACGATGAGGATAGCCTTAGGAAACCATAATTAGCCTCCATGAGAGAAGAGATTTTTACCAGTCATCACTCAGTGTGCACTTGGCTATGCAAGCTGTGCACGGTCAGATTATTTTAAGTGTTTCTGTGAAGATTTGTCTACAATTTATATGCCTGTTGTGCACATTTTGTCAGGTTTTGCACATACACAAGAAGTTAGATACCCATCCCCATTCCTAAGGCAAATTGAATTAATAAGTTAAAAGGTATTCTCGAGTAATAAGTGTTATGATTAAGGTTTTGATTAAAACAATGGTGTGATAAGCTTTTTATATCATTCTCTAAACTGACACCAGCTACGTTTTAAATAGTTACTGAGTACTGCAACAGATGTGAAGAAAAATAGCAGAAAACCATCAGAATATTAAACTGAAATTACAACTGCAACTAAAGGTTATTTTCATTATCGATTAATCATGCAGATTAATTAATTAGACTGCATATTCCCAGAGCCCAAGGTGATTTGTTAACCAACCGACCAAAACCGAAACATATACACATGCACATATTCACATTGCAGAAGCTAGAACCAGTAATTTCTTGGCATTTATGATTAAAAAAACGATTTTTATTATCATACAATTATTAAAATTTCAGCCAATTAATTATCTGTAGATGGACTTATCTTCTCAGCTCTAGTTTTTGTGTGAATACATTTTAATTTAGCTTCCCTCTGTCACTGAAACCCAAAGCCTTTCACATTTGCTGTTGAGAGCACATGAATGCACAAACACAATCAGACCATCCCTGCATTATTCACTTCTTTATCACATCACCATCGCATTTCCTGAGCGCATATCGACGTGGTCAGTGTGCCTGGTGATTAAAGCAAATTTCTGACTCAGACTGCTAATGCTGGCGAGTTCTGGCACAGAATATCCGAATGCGAGGTTTTTACCGGAGCGCTCTGCTGCAACCACCCCACAGCTGTAAATCACTGCTGAAACACCCACAAACAGCAGAGTGAAATGATGCCACAGACGTCCAAAATGGTGTAGGAGGAGGAGGATAGGAGTTTAATCTTCAGAATATGAAGTAGAGACCTGACTCCAATCCATAGCCCTCTCCTTTCTCCTTAAACCCTGCTGTCAAAGCCCCTGGCTTAACACAAGCCTCCAAAAACCCCATCGACAGCAAGCCCTATGACACTTTCTGTTCCCCCAATTTTTTTGTGTCTCTCTGTTTTCACCCCCCTTCCTCTCTCTGTTTCACTCAGTTTGTCCTTCTCTCCTCTCTCTCTACGTGTGTTTTTTTTAATCACACGTTCATATGAAAAATCATGACCCCAACCAAATCACGACGCGAGGCGAGGCGGTGTCTGTAACAAGCACCCCTCGGCATCAGGCGTGTCTTCTGCAATATTGAGTGTATTAATAACGTGGCTGATATATTCTGTCAACATTGCCGTTGAATTTGAAATGCAGTCCTCAATCAAACCCGGTGGAAATATCAAACCTGCCACTCAAGGCAGGGCATTGTGGGAGACATCAGCTCATATGGGGGTGCAGGAGGCCATGTGGCGCTGTCCAGAGAAAAAGGCTGTGAACACGGAGGGGGAAAACATGCGGCACATCTGAATACCACTGACCTTATATGCATGCTTTTCATCGCAGGTTGAATTACCTGAATTGCATATGAACCAGTGCACCTGGCTGGGGTTGCCATGGATACTGGGCCCCACAGTCTGTCTCTCTCTCTCTCTCTCTCTCTCTCTCTCTCTCCATCATGCACACGCGCGCAAGCCAGGTTTTTCCTCAAATCTGGCGCTGTGAGTTTCAGAGATATCCAGTAAAATATTGCGTGGCTGAGGTGCAGTGCCGAGCTGCGGCTGCGAGGCAGGTGAGTTATCTAACACACAGAGATTGTGCTGACCCAGACCTCTTGCTAATCTCGGCTGTAGGCAACACCGTGTATTGGCCGATCTCAATCAATCCGTCAAGGTGTCAGCTCCTCCCTCCCTCTCTATCTTTTCCTCCTGCAAGGATTTTTCTCCCCCTCCTCCCCTCCCCTCCCCCCCCCCCCTGCTCCTTCCATCTGGCCATCCTTTCTTTCTTAAAGGTTAGGCTTGGATTTTTTAAATTCTGTCTCAATACAATACCGGCATGCCCGTGAGTGCATTGAAAGAGTTATTGTTCACTGTGATCATTCCTCCTCCAACAAAATCCACAGTCCAAGTGCAGCCAAAGCTAATGTGGCGCTTCAGCAGTCTGAGTTTGCCAAATCAAGTGGGCATATTTCAAAGTTATCTTATTTTTAGTGTGTTTGTGTTCCCACAGACAGTATTTCCTGGCTGAGCCGGGGCGGAGGGATATGTTCAGGTAGATTTGTCGCTGGGACACGACACCGCCAGTGAACCTAAATGCAACAGCCAGGACAAACATGGCCACTTTATTTTACTGGGGGATGCACAGATAAAAAATGTTTTTCTTTTTTTCCCTATTTTTTTAAAGTTATAATCAGTTACCGTCATTCAAGCCCCACACCAGTTTTTAGTGCCACAGTGACACAAAAATACCAGAGCAGCAAGGGATTCGTATTCAGTAGTACTGAGTTTATCCTGATTTGAGGTATCGGAATCAGTGTTGGGAGAAAAAAGTTAGATTGGTGCATTCCTAAATTTGATTAAAAAAATAAAATAAATTACAGCAACTTGAATAAAGATAAAATGATTGTGATAATTGTGAAACAAAACCAAAGAAGCCCCTTGTGTGAACGCAGTTATTTTGGCGAAACAGACTGCTGAAGCATCACATCAGCGTTTTAAATCTATCTAAATTAAATCCTTACACGCCAAATGAGTTGTTGGTCACTCCTGTACATACTGGCCATGAAGCAATCCCTTCCTTACTTTACTTCACTGTGCATACTTTGCAACAAATATCAAATACAAATAAGATCTCTTTCAGAAAACCCTCACCGACAGTATAAACACGGCAGTGAAGGATGCCAATTTCAGTTATTCATTTTAAGCACCGTCCTGTTACTCTCAGTTCAATTTTTTTGTGCTACTGCAGCATCTGTAATTTTCGTCTTTGATTGCCAGGAGTTTGAAGCTGGTCTCTGGTGTTTCTTTATCGGCCGTGTCTGGCTTCACACAGGTAGACAGGCTCTTCCCGCACGCCGCCGTGTTTGTCAAAGCAATTTTGAGTTCCAACCGGAGCCATCTCGTCCTGTGAAGACTCCAGTAGAGCACGCCGACA
Organism: Lateolabrax maculatus; assembly: GCA_031216445.1. Taxonomy (NCBI): domain Eukaryota; kingdom Metazoa; phylum Chordata; class Actinopteri; order Acropomatiformes; family Lateolabracidae; genus Lateolabrax; species Lateolabrax maculatus. The sequence goes on along the minus strand of CM062215.1, from coordinate 4,472,804 downwards.
CGAGAATCTTCCCTTTTAATTAGGGTTCTGCGTGAAGAGATCACTGCTCGTTCAGGTATTCATTGCTGGAGGTAAACCATGTATCCAAGCCCAGCAAGAATTTGATTGTCATGGAGGACGTTCCACCCCGATGAACATAACATTTACAAAATACTGTCCAGCAAAGTAAAAAGCATCTTTCATGTCTCATTCGCATGAAAAACACCAGTTAAATGTCAAAACAGTGACAAGATTAAGTCAAGATATAAAGAAAATAAACATCCTCACACTTTAAGTACAGAAGTGCATTTTTTAATACATATTTTAACTCTTGACTTTTTCCAGCCTGTTTTCTTTCTTAAACTAAAATCGACATTCAATCCCCCCTGTTGCCTTTTCTCTTTGAGCGAGCCAGTGGGAGGGCAAGACAGCTGTAAAGACAAAAAAAACACACACATTATGGGCTAGGTGCTGGCCCGCGAGGGTGTGTGTGGACCTGCCGCAGTGCTCCTTCCCGTCATAACATGTCATTCTGGACGCTATTACTCCCAACAGAGGCAGACACTGCAGCTCAGTGACACAGAGCGTAAGGTCATCTGTCAAACAGAGGAGGCAAGTGTGTGTTTGTGTGTCCATGCGGTACGAGGATGTGTTGCGACGCTTGCATATCCCCCCTCCATCTGCACTTGACTTGGCATGCGACTGTGCATGTCGTATAGGTTGTTTGTGCGTGTTCTTAGATGCACCTTGAATGTATTTCTGATTGAACACGTGTGTGTTTGTGTGTGTAAGAGAGAGACATAGAAGGAGCCTGGGAAGCTGTCACTCACACAGGCAGAGCACCGTCACCGTACAGACCCCCGCTCTCATCCCTCACCTCCCCTTCCTGCCCGAGTTCAAAGGTTGCCATGGCTACCGGCGTCCCAGTGGGAGCACAATGTGCTCTGCCCGGGAGCCATCAGAGCAAGCGCGCTTGGCGGGCGGGGAGGATACGGTGACCTTTGACCCCGTCAAGGTCTTACCAACAGAGAAGAGGAGCAGGGGGGTTAGGGGAACAGGGCTTCGCCGGGTTGTAAATTTAACTGATCCTCGCCGAGGATTGGCGTAGGGGTTGTGGGCGGAGTGGCCTTTTAGCTTCTGAGCCCGGCGACTCGTGCCGGCTGCCTCCTGGATTTCAGAGGGCCCTGGGCGAGAGAGATAGCCGCCTTCTAATCCGCCGAGTTCCCCCTCACCTTGCCTCCTCCGTGTTTCTCAGATAGTGCATCTTTTGTGTCAGATCTTTGCAGCTGTCACCGCTGTTGCTTGTAAGAATGACGCCGGCTTTGTGTGGGTTTGTGTGTGTGTGTGTGTGTGTGTGTGTGTGTGTGTAAATGTGAGGCAGAGACAAGCACAAATAAAAAAAAAACTGATAGATGTGAGAGGTGCCTTTGCAAACCCCCCCCCCCCCCCCCCGCCCAAAAGAGAGTAAGGTACCTATGGGGCAGTGAATGTCACAAATATCATGTAAATTTGAAACATTTATTCTCGTCATTTATTGCTGTAGTCAAGCTATTCTACAAATTGCAAATTTTACAGAAATGATCCCTAAATATCTATCTGTATACGTTTTTCTGTTTAGTATTGGGTGTTTTCTTTTCAAAATTGGACATAATTCCCTCTTCTAAATCCTAAAATAATCAATATCTATATCTATACATCTATAAATCCAAGACTAAAACTTGATTCTATACATTATTACATTTTCTGCAGTGTGTTTTTTTAAAATAAAATGTTTTACTTGAAGCTTTTTTCCCCCTTGACTGCGGAAAATTTGACTTTCTAATCGTGTAGCGTGCATCTTTAACTTGACACAGAACTCGCTTAGCTGTCTTTCCAAAGTCAGAAGATGCAGAAATATTTGTGTAGAGAAAGAGCAGCCAGAGAGTGTGTGTGTGTGTGTGCGCGCGTGTGTGTTTCCATGCCTGTGTATGCATAGGGGAATAGAAGGGGACAGTCAGGAGAAGGGTTATTTACTGCGCGGCCCAGGCGACCTGTCCGTCCTCACGTCCAGCCCCAGCAGATTAAGATGCAGCCGCTGGCGGCTGCCATGGCGGGCTAAGATTGATGGGGAACACGGGGGCCACAGAGGCCCCGCAGAATTCTGAACAGAGCCTGTGGGTACCAACCAGCCATGCTGCTAGCAGACAGCAGCTCCTCTCTCCCTCCCGCTCTCTCTCTCTTGTCACCCTTTTTTCTATCTTTTTTTTTACTTTTCTTTATCGCTCTGTTGCTCTTTCTGGCATTCCTTTCTCTCTGTCACTCTGCCGCTTTCTGCATCCCTGTTTTTCTGTCTCTCTGTCACTCTATCGCCCCACTGTGCCCCCCAACCAGTCTCACAGCCCCCCCCCCCCTTCAGAAGACGCTGTCTCAGCAGCTTTAGCAGATTTGGATGTCACGAAACTGCAGGTGTGTCAGCATCGAGTGTGTGTGTGTGGGGGAGAGGGGGCAAAAGTGAGAAGGAATATCCTCTCCATAAATAATTCTCTGGTTAAGATGGGTAGCAGGAAAGTGTGAGATGGAGCCCTGTGTGAGTGTGTGTGTGTGTTTATGAGTGCTAACATGGATCAATCCCAGCCTCTAAGCTGCGCAGCCAAAGGAAAAAAATCGCAATTACCCCGGTATGTTAACATCTGCATGTGTGTTTGTGCTCGCTGGTTGTTTCAAAATAGTTCTGATGTTGCAGTGATGGACGGGGGAAAAGATGAGAATGGAAGATGGATGCCTATATGTGTGTGTGTGTGTGTGTGTGTGTGTGTGTGTGTGTGTGTGTGTGTGTGTCTGCTGAACAAACTGCACTGGCAGGGTTTTTGTTGGAGTCCCCAGGGTGGAAGACGCATGAGTCAGCGGCCAGTAGGATTTATAGCCAATTGATTAAATTAGCATTTGTTCTGCTACTGGGGCAGCAGCCTGTCAGTATAAACATACACCGAAACACACACACACACACACACACACACACACACACACACACACACACACAGACTCCCACGTGGGCAAACAAACATGCACCTGTACACCAACTGCAGTTAAGGAACGCAGAGGGAGAGAGACAAGACAATGAGGAAAGGAAAAAAAATAAATAAATAAAATCCACCAAGAAGCAGTAGACAATTAGCAGTGATGTCAATAAGTCAACATGATTAACATCAGGATCACTGGGATGTAAATACTTGAAGAAACACACACTGCACTCCCACAAGCCTCCTTCCTAAGCAGCTCCTTCATGCGATACAGCGAGTGAGCAAGGGGGTCGCACACACCGGGCCTGCTGACAAGCCTTTTTTATGACATTCATCAAAGCCATCTGCCATTTTCCGCTCAATTAATTTGTTATGGGAAGTGGGATCAATTAAGTGCGCACTGTAATGGCTTTATATCCTTGTTTCCCTTTTATAGCCCAATATTTTCTGTGCTCCACTCTGGCATGAAAAGGCGAAATCGATATCCCCAGCTATTTTCCCCTCCCGTGGACTAATTTGTTTTTGCCACTCTCTTCCTGGCATGATAAACTGGCTGTAATGAGGGGTTAGGTCGAGGGGACAGACTAAACATAAACCGGCACTCGAGCCAACGAGCGGACTGGGCATGCTCCGTCCAAACGCAGCCGCTTGAATCCAAGAAAACTCCGGGCTCTAATCTGCCCACATCTCATCTGGACGTCAGGCGCAACGTTGTTTCTCCCACTCGACTGCAGATGTAGCAGTATCAAGAGGGATTGACCTTCGCCCTGTTATCCTCTGACACATTGGTCACCCGTAGCGACAGTGAGTGGCTTAGGCGGAGGGTGGAGACGGCGATGATAAGGACGACCGGTGGCTCACTCCGGACAGTTAGCTCGACAGTGACGGGTGGCGCGGCGCGGGCTCGCGGCACCATTAGTACGAGTGTCACGAGCCGCCGGTATACTCGCCTGGCTCACCTCGACCCCTGCGATGTATTGATCGCTTCCCCATTAAGCCTGCTGATGGGCTTGATGATATGATGAAGAAGTGGGGGAGTGATGTGGGTGTGTTTAAGTGTGTGCGTGTGCATGGCTTCAGAGCAGGTTGAGGGACCATCATTACTCCTTGAGCAGGCCTGATGACATTGCCATATTGATTTTGACATCATCTGGTTGGGATGTGCTTTAGAGGCCCCGTCTTAAACCAAGGCGACCAAAGTGTCACCTTGTTGTCCATGAGCTTAACATTGCCATGTTAAAGCCGAGGCTGTGTGAGCGTCTTATTTAAGGTATGATTTTGAATGAGCTTGCCTGCTTTAAGAGGTTGGTTAACTCAAAAAGCACAAATCAAACCAAAAAAAATGAAAGAAAATAATTGTATTTCACAGGCATAGTATAGTCCCGGATCCTGAATTTCCCAAAATGCAATAGCATCTTTCTATTAGACCCTAACACTATGTTTTAAACTTCATGCCCTCAGTTTGTGGGCTTTCTGTTGAAGCCCCTGAAAGTAAGCAATAATCAAGTCATGAAAAACACCGTAAATTAGAATTTACTGAGAGTTTGACACTCAAAAACACAGATAATCTGCTATATCACATTTGATCGTCAGTGGCACGGAAGCATAAGCAAAAAACCCATCAGCTGCCTTCAGATCCAGAGTTTTGATTGGTGCAGAGATAAAGACAAACACACACACATCGCAAAAACACAAATCTCTCATCTGAAATAACCAAACTGTTGGTGTAGATTTGGTCGAGACAATATGTTTTCAGGGCCATGTTAATAATTTTGTCAGACTTGGCAAAGCTCCTCCAGGGCTATATACAATATATACATATATACAAAGATATACAAATGCTTATAAATGTTGTACTCCTAATGACTAGTTAACTGATCTTCATGCTGAAAATTGTCCCCTTTACCAAAAAAAACTTTTCTCTGCGTAAAGGGGAACCCTGACAACTCTTACCAATGTTTGTTCTGCTGCAGGTTTGCCTTCCACCCCAGAGGTCACAGCGTCCCATTGTTTTCAAAAGTGCATTAAAGCAGTTGTTGCTGCACTGGCAAACGTAATTCATCATTTGATGGATGATGACCCTTTTAATTTGACCAAGCACGGCTTTGTAGCTCCATAAAGCCAAAATCATTTCATTTGTATTGAAACTAGCTCCATTCCACTGGAACTGAGAGTGAGGAAATCAATGCACGTCTCCACCTAAATTTGCCTGCCACTCTGCCTTAAGTTTTTGTTTTGACACTTCATTGCAGCAGGAAGAAGTATGTAACAGTGCACCGTAATAGAAAACATGAAAACGGTGCCCATTAATGGATTTCTGAAAACAATGGGAGACTGTGAGCTCTGGGAGGTAAGACAAACCTGCAGAGGAACACACAGTAGCTCCACACAAGCAAAACCATTGGTGGGCTTAGACCTTGTATACTGTAGGCAGGAAAAAAATAAATTACAGTAGTAGTAGCTTTTAAATATCAATAGATCATTACTGTATTGATTAATAGAGACAATAGTTTAATTACCGTAAACAAATGAGAGCAATTACCTGCTAGACTGCTTTACAAGACATCCGCTGTTCCACTGCATGCTTTCAACAAAAATTAATGTAATTTAAAAAAGATACAATTTACATGTAACATTTGAACTGGCATTAATTGATTTTCTTTGGGTCACTTGGAAGTAGCGCAACAAGCTGTACACTTAAATAAACTGTAAATAATCTAACATTAATGAAAGATGCTGAAACACTCCGTACATTTGAGGGGAACTGTACCCTCTCCACATTACACATGATCACCGTTGTTAATATATAAAAATATTGATTATAACAGCTTTAAAAAAAAGTGTCAAATTTGCAAAAAAAAGATTCCGGCTGATTTTTGTGTGTCTGTGGGAGAAAAGTGCATATAATGCATACGTTTGTGTTGGCGTTGGTGTGTTAGCGCTTGCGTACTCGCGCTGCAGCTCTAATATGTGCAAGGTCACGCTCAAAGTGGGCCGGGCACCAGAGATGAAGGAAGGGTCAGCCCGCTGGACACAAGTTTCATTCATAATCAGGCGGCCAGCGCTGGCGGCAAACGGTGGGCGGGAGGGGGAGCGAGACTTGGCTGCCTGTCAAGACCAGCTGCAGATTAAAAGTCCATCGATCCGACTGTAATTTATTTATCAATTCAACTAAAAATTAAACATTGACCTCGTTCTTTGAAAATCCCCCCTTTTCATCTAGTTGGACGTAGTGACTTGAATACCAAGCGAGCAGGGAAACGTGGGGCCTTTTATTCCCAAAAAGTTAAGGAAGTCGTGGTGAAACAGCATCTTTCTCCTTCTTCCTCTCGCTTTAGAGTTCAAAAGCGAGACTATTAAAAGCTCTATACTTCAGCTCCTGCTTTGCTGCATCTCCCAAACCCTTAGGACTTCCACATCTGACAATAAACAACTCATACATTTCTCACCGCCGTGCCAAAACCTCAGTTCCTCTCTCCACCATTCGTATTCTCGTCACTCCTCCCGCTCTTCTGATCTTTTTCTTCCCTCTCTGGCCATCACTGGGTGCTGTCTTTCTGGGTGCGGTTACATAGGCTACTGTAACTTTCTTATCACCACATCAAAGCCTCGTCTCTTCTCTACGCCAAACCCCCCCCCCCAAATCTCTGCCCTTCTCTGTCCCCCCCCGCCGGTTACAGATGTGTAGAGTTTCTCTTAAAATCCAAATCCTGCTGACTGCAAAAAACAAACTCTCATCGCATCATTATAAGAGCTTCATCCTTCTATCTCCTCCCTCTCTTTCTCCCACCCTCCATCTTTCCCTCCCTGCTCTGGCCCCCCCCCTCCCCTCGCTCGGACAGAATAATAAGGTTACCTCGCTCACGCTCATGTCAAACAGCCTCCCCTCCCTTGTCCCCTCACCTCGCGCCCTGCTCTCCGTCGTCCTCCTCACCCCTTCCTGAACCCTCCCCATGACCGGCCCTGTAATCCAATTAAAAGCACATTAGGGCCAAATGAATAGCAGCAGATTTAATTAGCTGCTGACGAAGGTTGACTGGCTGGCTGGCTGGCAGTCGGGTGGGTGGGTGGGTGGAATGGGGCGCAGAGCTCTCGCGGTGGGAGACGAGCGCCGTTCGCCCTTTTGCCCCGCCGGTGTCGAAGGGGCGAGGAGCGTAAGCTGACGAGCTGGCGCGGGTTTCTGCATGCACTGCTACTGTCTGTGGAATTCAACCTACTAGTTCCGCCTGTAAATGTGCAGGATTACAGTCAAGTCGATCTCAAAACATTACTCACGCACCCCGGATGTACATGGAAAGAGTTATTTGTTGGTTTAATGATTCTTGGCATCGATAAACACACTTTACACACACTTCAGACTGAACACAAAACAAAGGTTGGCCTCTCTTGGCACTCTTGCTCTTGCGTGCACACGCGCCTTTCCAGTGACATTGAACGCAATCGCACCCCCTCCAAATTCTCCTTCACACTCACAGCGAACGCTCCTTTCGAGCTTTCAGCCGAAAGGAGCGTACCACAGCGACAGAATTTGGCGGGGGCCTTCCAAAAATGGCTCAGTGGATGTTGCAAAGTTTCGGGACGCTTCTTGCCGCGCCACCACGCACCGTACCACGCATCTCATTTCTGCTTTTAAGCCCTCTCTTCTCTCATCCTCCCCGCACTCTAGAAACTGGATGCAACCTTTCCTGCTGCAGCCTCCCAATGTGCACAGTCAGCAGAGTAGTCAGCGTAACCCACTGTGGCATTTGCATCATGCCCCTCTGTGTGTGTGTGTGTGTGTGTGTGTGTGTGTGTTCAGCTCCTAATGAAGAGAGACAGTCTCTGCTGGGGTCCCCTTTTTCCAGCCCCCAGGGGTCTCAGGTACAGTAGGTGGACAGTTGGTGTACGTGCTGGTCTGTGCCTGGCTGCCTGTTGGTGCATGTGTGTGTTTGCTCGTGTTGTCATGCAAGTGAGACAGCTTTGATGTTTGCATGCATGCAAGCGTGCTTTTGAACGCGTGTGCTTCTGTGTGCATACATGAATGTGTGTGTGTGTGTGTGTGTGTGTGTGTGTGAGTGAAATGAGATCCAGGTCCTGGCCTCTCCATTTCTCTCTGCAGGTAATAAAAATATAGAGTGCCCTCCAGATCCCTTTATAGAGAGAGAGTTGAGACCGCAGCGAAATCTAGGACAGGCTCCATTGATTTGGAGGCTACAGTATTACTAGCCATCACGGCCAAGGCAATATGAGAGGCCTTTTTTAAATCACACAGCTACCTCGAGCCCAGGGACAGAGAGAGAGAGAGAAGAGTGGGAAGGGATAATTGGGGAAACTATCCTTATTTTGTTTCCCTGCCACCCCAGCCTCGCTGTGTGGATTTTATCTCAGAGAGAAATAACACATTTCATGGTTCTACTCACATTTCTTCTTGAACAATGTCTTCCCGTTTTGCAACACTGACGATCAAATCTCTTTAAGAGGACACAGAAGACGTAACACGAACCAACGAACGCTGCGCTGCTCTCGGCATTGAAGTCCCACAGTATTGTGATCATGTTTTCTTTTTGTTATTTGGATTGAAATTTACATTCTCATTTATTGAGTCAGGTGAGCGTGCTGGGGTGTGTGTTCTATCACTCCTGGGTCCATTAAACCTGTTAAAAGCCCATTGTATCATTTCCCAAATGTCAATCAGGAAAGAAAAGCATTCTGCTCTCAATTTGGTTTTAATCCAACTGCAGTGATTGGTACCATTTCAAGACCCGGGCTTTTTATACTTCAAAGGTGTGGAAAAATGAAAAAAAAAAATGGATGTTTCCATAGTGTGTACTTCTCCTGAATTGGGCTCTTCCAGATCTCAGGAGAGCTGTGGAGTATTCTGGGTCGGGCCAGGAACCGACCCCCTCTGTCTGGCTAAATAAGATAAGACCCTGTCATTGTATCCCTCCACTCCACAGCCCTGACCGCATCAAATATTCATGGGCCACAGCAGACTCTTAAGTAAACTGGCCAATTTGTTGCGGAAGACGTGCATTAAGATTGGCTGGGCCGATATGCGACTGGCCCCCGGGGATGGGCCAAACAGGGGTGGGCGGCTGCCATTTTGGCTCTCCTGTCTCTATTGTTGCCACCCGTCAGAGCGGTGATGGGACAAGGGAGCAGCACGTGGCGGTCTGTCTGGCGGTAATGGGCAGGGTGTGAATGCGAGGGCGGGGCAGGAAAGCAGGACTGGATGGAAGATAACGGGAGGTCACGAGAAGCTGTCTTTCATCCGGATGCGTGTCGAGAGAGAGTTAAGGAGGAAGAGGAGGACAATAACTGATAGAGGTGGAGTCACGTTTGAATGACAAAAAGATATTGAAGTGGTGTGCTGAGGTGGGGGGGCGGGGGGGTTTGACTGAGAATGAGAAGAAGGACAAAGTGGGGGCTGCTCAAAGCGTGTGGATGACATGTCTGCATTGCACACATGAATGGCAACAACTTAATAGATCATATCACAGGGACAAACAAACAGAAAGTACACATGTAGCGGCGCACGCGCACAATCGCACGAGCGCAACGCCAATTGTTCGGCGAACACTTTTGAAAGATGGCTCACGCTGCGTCTCCAAACAACAGATTTCAAGGATAGCCCATCTCCACAGTATATCTCCCCGAGGACAGAAGTTGACAAATCACTAAAGCACATTTTTATTCTGCTTTATGGGCGCAGAAGTTGAGCGGTGGCTAGGGATAGACACAACTTTACGCTCGGCGATTCCCTGTAGGGCATCCGATGGAAATGAGCTGAGGAAGCTGTCTGCAGAAACGTCTGTTAAAAAAGAAGAAGAAGAAGAAGAAGAAGAAGAAGAGGAAAAAATAAGTAGATGAAGCTCATAAAACCTCAACTCGTAAAACTGTTGAGCGGATCTGAGAAGTGAGGATTCCTTGAGGCGGGAGAAGTAGGCGAGGGGGGAGATGGGGGGGGGGCTGTAATCCTCGAAGGCAGTGGGAGCGAGATCACGATCTGTGGGCGCTGAGCGGGCGGCGGGGACTGAGGCGGCAGGGCGCAGCGAGGGCCTGGCACAGTTATTAGGTCACTTCCGCAGAGGACCGGCGGGTGTTTAGAGAGCCACCGGGTTGCCGGGTGACCCCTGACAGCCTGCTCGTCATCTGGCAGCAGGGAACTCTGGGGGATTGGCGAGGACCTTGTTGTGAATATCAAATGTGACATTCTGCCTTTCGCTTACAGAGAGAAAAGAAAGGGGACAGAGGGAATAATGATTTGAGGTGAAAATGGCGACCATTTATTTCCCGTGGAGATGATATCATCCTTTTTAGCATTTAATTTCTCCTCCTTGAATTGTAGTTGAAATTTGCCGCACAAAACTGCATTTAAATCATTTGAAACCTGCATTCACTGCATGGAAACAGCTTATTCCTTACACCCTCAGAGAGGTTTGATTGTTGCCTCAATGGGCTGGATGGTGAATGAGGCCATTTAAATGCTAATGGCCATGCAGGGCAATTTCCTTATCATGTATGTAAATGAACACATTTGCGGGATCTATGTTGGCCAAATACAAACAGTAAACAATATGCTGACTTCATGTTAACGTTTCACTTTATTTATTTATGCGGTAATTAAACACTGCCGACACACATGATTCCTCGGTGATAGGCTCGTTAGCATTAATTGGCTCTAATTAGGAAAAGGAACCAATCTAGCACACAAGATTTGGTGCATTCAGCATCTGTAACATGAATGGCACATATATGGAATATCCCACTTTCTAAAATAAAAGACGTACGGCAAGCATGTACATTCACGTGTGTGGGAGTTTTGAGGCCTGTATGCAGGAGCAGTTATTAAAGTAGGAGTGGAAAATGTGGGGGGGGGGGGGGGGGAAGGTATGTGTGAAGCCAGTGTGTGTGGGTGTGGATGAGGATTATTCTGAGCTCTGCCATCTGTAAGCAGGCGGACAGGTTTGTTTCCAGAATGATGAGACAGAGCAAGTAAAACGGCATAAATAAACAGTTAAAGTCAGCAGAACGCACACTTTAGATGAAAATAACGATCGTATTTCTGCATTTTTTTTTTTTTTTTTTTTTTTTTTTTTTGTTGTTGTGGGTTTATATGTGAGGTAGGAAGGATTGTGAGAAAGATTCTGCATTCTGTGTATTTTTTGTCCTAGTTCAGGTTCAAGTTGCAGGGCAAAGAGTTTATACATGTGCAGTTTCAAGTGTTACATAGTGATACAACATTAGGACAAAGGGAACATTGTGCTCCAGCATGCAAGCACGTATTGTGTGCACAATTCAAGGCCCCTACAACAGCGTTTCACACACAAAAAAGCACTATGGGCAGCTTAAAGGTTGTTACAATCATATTATTTTACACTGTCTTACAGATTCATGTAGATTTTGTTTCACCTTGTTCCAGCTCTTGATTTAAGCTGTATGACTATTTAAACGTCTTTTAATTGCTACACCATTCAATCAAATGGAAATATTCTAATTGTGTTATGCACTATTTTATGTCTTTGGAAACTTTGGAAACTATAAATGAAAGTTCTGTGTGTTTGTACAAAGTGTGGCTGCACAGCTGAGGCTCAGGTTGCCAGCAGGCCTGGGGAGGTGTTAGGGGTTATTGAAATTTGCTTGCCTATAGCATAGTGTACATTGCTACTATTAAAGCCAAAGAAAGTAACGCCATAAACCTTCAGGGCAGTCAGCTCTCATGTTACGATATCTTAGTATGGGAGCACTGTTGGAAAGGCTGGATTATCGCCACTAGACCACATGAGATGGATTGAAATTCATTTTCCTTGCTTTATAAGGAATAAAGTCCTCCTCTTCCTTCCTGTTTTTCTCAGTCCCAGCCCCACATTTTCATTTATTATAGAATGACCTTAACACACTATATTAGCAATCTATTAAAAAAAAAAAAAGTCATATGACCTTGATAATGAAGTTTACAAACAAGAGATTATTTTTTCCTTGTTAGTACTCAATCAGCGTTAAGCACACAATATGCACAGTTTAAAGTGATAATCTTGCTATGCTGCAATGCTGTTTATGGCTGTTATTTTTTCTGCATTAGCCATTCAGTGTGTTTAAATGTTCTAATTGCCTTTATATATAGCAGTTTTCATCATTAGTCCACCATTCCTGCCTTGGATTTAATTTGCCTAGAAACCCACACTTACAATGTGAGTTTATATGTGTAAACAGATACACCAGTTGCTCTTTTTTTCTGACAAAGCAGCTGCTTAAGGAGTGATAGTATTAAACAGCACTTGCTGTTACCACGGTAACTGCAGATGTTGCTAAATCAGCCAGAAATCTTAGTAACGACAACTTCAAACTGCGGACATGCTTGAGATATGTTCATTGTTGTAGGTCATCACTTGCGGCTTTTACAGTAAAACCAATAAAATAACTTCCAAAAACGTTAATGCTGTCGTGTTTTAGGATAAACATGACCAACATAAGAAAGGCTGCAATATTCCAAATCAACCAAAAGAAAAGAATGACACAGAATAACTTCCTTGCTTTCTTTGGGTCATATTCGGGGATGAGATCTGTGCAAACCTGCTTGGATACAACAGTCTTTTCAACGCTAGACAGCAAAAATATGGTTTTGAATTAGTTTCTACTTTCATTTTTCTCTTTCATCATAGAATGGCATTAACCCAGGAAGCACCTATGTGGCCTAACAAAAAAAAAGTAATAATTTCATAATCATATTTTGTGATCTTGATTATGTATAATGACATTTATAGCCTATAAATGTATCTTAAAGAAAATACACCATTTACACGCTCCTTTTGACGCCTTTGCCTGAATGTGCGTTTGTGGTCATTTGTGTACGTGCATGCGAATTTACAAGCACAGCGATATGTCAAATAAGTGCGCGTCGGCACCTGAATGAGAAGGTTTGGGTACGTGTGCCGGGGTAAGAGGGTGTGTGCGCATGTGACCGACTCAGAGGTCATTCCCATAAAACAGTAGACGGGACGTTTTGAGCGAGAGAGGAAATCCAATTAGGACCCCGGTACAGTCGTGGTGGCATTTAACAAATAACTCTCCTCTGTCTCTCTCAGCGGCGGCCGGGCGAGCGAGCCCCGGCACACTAATAATAACACACTCGCTCTAAGTTATAGTCTTATACTGTATTATGTCTCCTATATGTCCGAGAAGAGTTACGTTTCCATTCGCGCCCATGATGAAGGCATTAGTCAACACATACTGTAACGACCAATCATCAGGGGTCTTATCCATCATGTGTTTATGCATGTGCACACGGGGGGTACACACGCACACGCAGGCCCATCCGTTCCCTGAAATACGTGTATTATCCCAAGGTGGATAAAAAATCAATGAAAAGCAATATTCCTATTGGATTTAGTTTATGCCATCGACCTATTTCGGTGAGCCGGCGCGTAGATCATCTGCGCGGCGGCGAGTGGATGACCTGCTAACCTCCATCCAGGGTCACCGCATTAACGCTCGCTGCTGCTCCTGAGATAGTGGGTTTACCTGTTGTTTACATAATAGATTCTCGAGGAAAATTGATGTGGGTTTAAAGTGGATGTCAATTCAAAGTGCCCCTTTTGGACATAAAGGTTAAATTTTGGAAAATGAAGCCCTACTCCTCTTGATGTGTTTGTTGACTTGTCACCAATGGCTTTTATCACTGTTGTCTTACTACATTAGACCTATTACAAGTTAAACTTCAGGCAGTGATGTTGTTTACCAATATAAGAATTTGCATTTTAGAACTGGCCCGACAAAAACCCTCCACAGACACACCATGCAATGCCCCGAAGAGCAGCACCGGGGCCCCATGTGTGAGCCGTTGCCACGTCTTTCTGTCTCCTCCCACCCAAGTGTCTCTACAACCCGTATATTTGAACCCGACGTCACAACATGACACGGTGGCAGGAGACCGACCTGGAAACTACTGGCACCGCTCGTCTGGGAAGATAATGAGTTCCCATAGGCCAGAGACAGGGCGCCGAGCGTGTGTGTGTGCGCGTTGTCTGGAGGTGTATGTGTGTCTCTGTGTATTTCCTTGTTATGGGAGTACAGAGAGCCAGTGCCAGAAAAGAGACTCAGAACTTTAAACTTCAAATCGCCCCAGTTTGGTCAACCCCCAGCAGGATTTGGCTGTAATGAGGACTGGTTCTGCTCTCTCTGTCGGCTGCCCTCTGTCAGTTTCTCTCATTCTCTCTTTCTCTTTCTGTCTCTGCTCTCCACAGTTGATGGTACAGACAACAGATCACTCCCAGGAGACCTAGCCCTAAAACATTATCCATCATGTTGACAGCAGTACAGCTCAAGAGTCTTAAAGTGAAGAAAATATCATGTACTACACATAGATAAACTCCTCCTTCAAGCTCTTCTACACTGTGTTTTTCTCTCCCGTTGCACTACATCTTTTTCACTTTTACTGACAGAGCAGCTACTGAAGAAGCAGGTAATGTCACTGAAAGGTTGCCAAATTCAATATTATTGAAACAAAAATCACAGTTTTCATCATCAAATGGCACCTTTAAATCCATATTTATCTGACAGGTATTGGAGCACCAGCACTTTGCCCAACAACAGCAGGAATACAGTGATCCAAGTCAACAGGCAATTGCTGGCAGTATGTCATCCTGGCTGTATATGTCCTTGTAAAAATAAAACCGTACACAGACAAGTGTGGACAAGAGGGAAGGGGTGAGATATATGATGAAGAAAGGAAGGAAAGAGGACACGAGGGGGAAGGGAGTGTGAGGGGAGAAAAAGCCTGATAAAATTGCCCTTATAACTTTAACTTGGTAGTTTTAAGAGAGAAAAGAATCGGAAATGAAGTGGCAATTAAACCTCACAAAAAGAGAGCATCACGTTCGTCCAAAGGTGTGATACTTTTCCAAAGCTCTTTCTGCTGTCTTATCCACTATTTATTTTCCATTTTTTGCCTCATCCATTCCCTTTGTGCAATAGTGTCCGTCGACAGCAAACTCAAAAATCAAGTGGTTTTAGTATGCATCTTCGAGTGCACTTGATTTTGAAACTTGTGTGTCTCATAGTGGCAGAGAAGAACTCCAAGGTTGGACGATGCTCGGCGAAAAACAGCTCATGCACAATGCCACTGTTTTAAAATTCTCAATTTCTGCAATATATGTGCATGAAAAATACAGTATGGCTAAGGTTACTGAAAGATTGCAGCAATGGAAAATGAACTATGGGGTTATGCAAATAAAACAGTTTGTTAAGGTTTGGGGGGAAAAAATCATGGTTACAGTGTCCAATGTGAGCATAATTTATAGGGATACTGAGCTGCGAAACCTGCTTAGAATTAGTAAATCGTATAAAATCAGGACACAGTCCCAGATTTTAGCAACTATTGTCCTTGGGCTGAACAAATTGTATTACCCCCAAGCTTCTGAAACACTCATCTTATAATTAAAACATGCATGGCAATCACTGTGAAAAGCGTTTTCACACCACACCAAAACGTGGCCTGAAATGTTTTAAGAAGTTTGAGAAAGTGCACTTGGTTATCTTGCAAGACACTCAGAGGCATGCAGGACAATTCATGAAAAGAAGCCTCGAGTGCACCTTGTGCTTTTTTTTTCGAGCGTTCTGACTGCATTCAATTATGACTTTTCCAAGGCTGGGCGGGCTGAATGAAGCTGAAGGTAAGGAGTGGGCTAAAAAAAGAGATGGAGAGAGGATGGAGGACGAATGTTTTGAGGTGTGTGACGACTCTGTAAGGAATGATAAAGAGACAGAAAGAGAGACCGCTGGTTTTACTGCACCAAGGCCGACATGCTTGGATTTATGGATGAGTGTGTGTCCCGCATGTGTGTGTGTAAAAGACTGCAAGCGTCCTAACTCCACTGCTGACCTTGTGAAACTCCTAAAAGCTGTGTTTGGATTCATTCAGTGCAATGACGCTGGCCATTTCCAGTGGGTTTATTAAGTGGGGAGCAATACACGGACATTTTAAGAGGGTCTTAAAAGACAGATCTGCCCTCAGATACTCTCACACAGCAATAAATCACAAAACTGTGATCTTCAAGGCATACAGGAGTTATTTTGTGATTAAATGCCGCAGCCTCATTCTTTGATGTGTCCAATTTATTTCTCTGCAAAGAATTTCTTGCTGTGTAAATGTTGAGCGTCCTGAAATGAGTTTGCAAAAAAAGCCCGTGCTCTTTGATTCAGACAATGGCCAAAAATATTAGACAAATTATATTTTAGACATTAAATGGTTTTGAACACTTGTAACACATCTCAGCATGATGCCACATCATCTATTCACAGGAGTAAGAGAAGCACACGCGCACAAAGCCAAACTTTGAAAAGCAAGGCAAGTTAAGTGTTTTAGGCCAGATTTTCCTCCATTGAAATCAAGATTCACCGATATGTAACAATAATCCTATGAACAATAGAAGCAACTGAAGGAAATGCCTGTATTGCTGTAAGCACTGATGTTGACTGGCAGGACTATTCAGCCAGAATATTAAATTGATTGACACTGTAGTTAAATGAAAAAATATTACCCTTATTAAAGGCACCCAGCTTTGCAAAGCTTTTATGAAACAGGAAAAAGTTTCAACACATTTGTTGGACCTCAAGGATACACACCATTCACCTAGATTTGAATGCATTATATAAATCAAAATTAATAAACTGTGTATATCGTCATAATGAGATTAAAGTATGTTTATTTGATTGGAGTAACTGTAATGTATACAATGACTGAGATGCAGTATACATGCAGTGGGGGTGGATTGGGCTGCATATAATTTACTACATTAAATAACAACTTTGAAACTATATATGTCATTTAAATGGACTTTTTCTTCTTCTTTCTGACTAGGGTGCAGTACTGAGCATTTTGAAATTTCAAATACAGTTGGGGTCCATCTGGCTCCATAGAGTTTAATGCGTCATAATAACTCATAAACCATACAGTATACAGTATTTCATCATAGAGAGCTTATGTGCAGTTGAGCATTTTAAAATATAAATGGAGTTCGAACTAAACAGATGTAGACACGAGGATAGTTTATTGGATTGTTAGAATACTGATCGTCACATGAATCGTCTTGGTAGCAAAAGCCGTAGGAGGAGATACAAATCAAATGTGTTTCAAGTTTTCAGTATGGTTTGCGGGAAAATCCAAATTAAATGTACATTTATGCAAATGTGTGTAAATCCATCCACACAAAATCATGCACGGATTGGTGTGTGAACGTATGTTGCAAAGATGCTTTTAGAGTTACAGGTGAGCAAAGAAAAGACATTGAAGAATGATAATAGGACGAGACAACAGCATGCATGCGACTGCAGCTGCTACTGTCTATGTACTGTCAGGATATATACAGTAGAAGGAGGTTCTGTATATATAAATTGACTTCAAGACTCCATTACCAAAGCCTGATCTGGGCATAATGATAAGCTCAGAGCGAAGTCAGTGAGGGGGAGGTGATTACTCTATTCACAGCAGAGGCAAAAAAAGAAAAGAAAGAGAAACGAATAGTCAGAATGTGACAGCGGAGCAGCAACCTTGAAACCTTAGGTGGGCGAGAGAGGAGCCCGAGGGGGCTTTATGTTAGTGAGCGAGAGAGCGAGGGAGATCATAGGCCTATTGCTGCACAATGACAAGAGCCTCCACGCGGGGACAAGGACACATGCGACTTCAATTCTCTCCTGCTCTCTGCTCGCGAAGGGACGCGGCGTGCGCGGCTTCGCCCCTACTGCGCCAGGAACATAGTGGAGCAACGGATTCGAGGTTCATTACTGCACATTCTCACCTCAGAGCATGACACGTGTGGGTATGCACGGAGGTACATGGATACGCACATAAAAAACACACGTATCAGCCTGGTTTCGTGCAATGGGCCATGAGCATGATGTCTGAAAGGACCGTTCTGCAGGTTTTACCTCATTTACCACAAACTTAATATACTTTATGTTACTTTTGGTGATCGATTGATGCTTTTTTATACCTGGCTACATGTTCAAGCTCCATGTCAGTCATACTTGAGACTACTCTAAAGCGTAAATCTATCATGGTGAACAGTCCTCATTATGTTTTGCTATTGTCATGTGGCAATGCTGTTTCTGAAACTACCGTATATACTATACATATATATTTCTATATACTATAACTATATATACTTATGAAGTTAATTTGAAAAATAGCCATAAACATGCAGAAACATCCATCTCAAAGACATGTTAATAGTACACACAGTAAAGTCTGGAAAGGGACATTCATTTTACCCTCTTGCTCGGTTCAAGGATGGTCTTTGGCGTGGGATGCGAATGGCCACCTTAAGAGTCCACCTTAAGGTCACCGATGACAACTGCGGCAGCTCCATTTGCCGACTGAAAACCAGGAGATACAGTTAAAAGCTGCACTGTTTCCAGATTAAATCCAAAGATAAAGAATGCTTAAATTTTTAGATGCTTTGTGCACAAAATGACTCTTCTCTAGTGGTGGAAACTTCAAAACTCTCTGCATGATTAGATAATAAGAGTTAATTTTGTGTGATTTGGATGAAATTGACCTGTTGATAATTTGTGTCCTTTATCGTTAATATGCAGAAATTCTAATCTTTCATGCACACAAAGTGTAAATTTGTGTAATTTTTTTTTAAGATGACCTTTTCCCCCCGCACACACACAAACCGAAAAACACGCACATGTTTTTCCTTCCTCACACACACACACACACACAGATCACATCCCCTCTTTCCCTTTAGGATAGCATCCGCTGGATGAAAGGTGCAGTCCTCCCACCTCCCCTCACCCCTCCTCTCTCTCCTCTCTCTCAGTTGTCAAACATCAAAAAGAAGGGTGCTGTCTCCAGAAAGGCTCACCCAGGGCTCAGAGGGGAGGGGTTGGGTTTCTTTTTTTTTTGGGGGGGGGGGTGATAGATAGAAAAAGAGAACATGGCTGACGTCGGTGCCTTATTCATGCCCCACACTCTCCCCCTGTGCGCCGGGCGAGGACAGGGTTCCACTGATTAGTGCGAGAATGTTCTAAAGAAAGAGAGAAGGTGCCATGCCGCTGCCTCTAGCAAAGTTACACAGAAGGAGAGAAGTGTGTGTGTGTGTGTGTGTGTGTGTGTGTCAGTAAAAAAGAGAGAGAGAGAGGGAGAAAGAGAGAAAGCGGGCGAGAGACATAGAGATGCTGGTGCAATGATTAAGTCATTCCTTATACTCGCCTTTGAGTGTCTTGTCTTTGATGCTGTAAAAAAAAAAAAAAAAAGAAAAAGCCCCTCCCACACAGACATCATTAAGGAACAGAGGAATTGTCTCTCAAGTTGGATGAGGAGGATGGGGGGGTTGGGGGTGTCAAACAATTCATCCACAAAGACACAACACGGCAGATTTGTATCACAATCTCGGCATTTTGTTGTCTTTGTTCTGTTGCACTAACGTGTCTGTGGCACATTTGGTTGAGGTAACGGCGCTGCAGCGTTACTGAAGGCTAATTCAACGACGCGGCGTCGTCTGCTTATGGCGTATTTTTTAATGTGTTACCTCCTGTCTGTTTTATTCCCGTTTTACCCTACAGTAATCATTATCAGAGTCGTAGAGGTAGCAGCTGCAGCAGTGGTGAAGCTTTAATTAGTATATAGTAGTACTAGCAGGAGTTTTACTAGGAAGGAAGAAGTATTCACATCCTCTACTTAAGTAAAAGCAGCACAAAGCAGAAAATACTCCATTACAAGTAATTATTCTACTTTCCCAACCTGATTGTAAAAATAATTAAGTATTAGAAGCAAGATCTACTTAAAGGTCCAACTAAAAGTACTAATTATAAAGAATGACACATTTGAGATCATAATAGTGTTATATTGTTTTATAAGTTAAAGCGTAAGCAGCATTTTAATGTTGAGGCCGGTCCACAAGACGCCATCTGTCTACTGCATCTATTCATGTGTAGCAAAGTATATTTCTGCATGAACTCATAATGCAATGTGTTTTGTATAGTATATCAAATCTTTACTTTAACTAGTAACTGCTGTCAAGTACATAGTGGAGTCATATATATATATATATATATATATAGGGTATTTTCCACTGAAATATAGTGGAGCAGATATAACCTTTGTTATTATTGTAGTCGAACTAATGGCAGCAATAACGGCAGCAAGCAGCCGCGGTGCCAACCATGTCGTATTATCAGATTTGTCGCAGTAGTTGTGGTAGTAAAAGCAGTAGTAGTAAGGAAAGACAAGGCAATTTCTATGAAGCACATTAAAGTGCATGTGCAAACACCCACCCAAAACCCAGGAAAGACACATCCACCCACAGACACTCGATACAGTCTGACACGCATACAGTAACCGATTGTAAGCTTGAAAAAAATAAAAAGGTTTTCACCCTGCCAATGATGGCACGACCCTTGTGCCATCATTGTAACTGATTTTGTGTTTACTTGTCCCCGTCCTCCGTGCAACTATTAAACTATAAAATCTACATTAAGCGGTCGGGGCATTTGACACAAAGAGCCATGCGCTTGATCATGTCGGATAACAGTAGATTGTGCTTTTGATTAATGTGTCAGTCAGGGAGGCCATGAATAACATTACTGGGAGCATGTAGGTGACAAGTTCTGCTCGGTAAACTGTAGTTCTGACTGAAACAGTGTAAGTATTATAGAAAATACTGTTCAAGCAACATATGTTTTGATAATGCTGAAAATCCTAATCTTCCACAGTTATTATAATGAGCGTGATTGAAACACACAACAATGGCGCTATGGTACTAGATGATATTGAATAATGACCACTGAACGCCACTTTAGATGCTAAAACCAGCCTGATAATCCCACTTGATCCAAATAGCAGGTTTCTCCAGTCTAATAATGCATCTCTTCACGGCTCCCATAAAAAAATTGGACCATGCGAGGGAGAGATGGAGGAGAACGTAACCGGTTTGTTTGTCTTCCTTTATCCTCTGCGAGATGAAAAGAACGCTGTTAAGTCTGATGTTGTTGGTTCTCTCAGCCGTCAAAATGAAAGAATCCTAGACTGACAGACACAAAAGGGCTTTTTGAGATTTGTTGCAACTGCAGGAAGCTGCCTCTCCCTCCAAATTTGCCACTTGACAGTGATGGAGTGCCTGTCTAATGCAATGATGTGTTAGTCCACAAGTGTGCACGCAGAGGCGCACCCGCAAACACTACTGGGAGTGTGTTCAAAGACTAGAAGGCCGTCTGACAACATCATTAGTGTGTCTGTGTCTGTGTGTATTACGTCTCCTTTCTTCTCTATCTTGCCTCTTTCACCCTCTCCCCCGCTTTCTTTCCGTCTGTCTCTCTTGACGGGGATCGCGGGGAAACAGGTGGAGGAGTGTTCGCGGGGAACAGACATCACACGTTGCTCCTGTTACGTCTCAGGCGCAGATCAGTGTGCTGGGGTGGAGATATGCGCCGCTACTGGGTGACAATGGGGAAAGCGCAGATAATTCCCTCCGCAGACATGAAGTGAATCCAAGTCTGGGCCCAGGTTGTACAGTTTGTCTCCCAGTAGAGCTCACACTAAGTGTTCAGCCCACAACTGCGAAGCTGCGGCTGCGTCAACAGCCTGTGCCGCTTTCGCTCAGGCCTCTTATTGCCGTGTTATGTGTGATGTGGCCAATTTGAGCCCCCCAATTACTGTCTGCGCGCACGACCACAATTCCCTCCTCAACCGCACACATCTAACCCTCGTTTGGATGCAGCTGCAATTGCGTGCTCTCATTTCTCTTTTCAATCCAGACTTATTCTCCTTAACAAAAGCGGGAAGAAATGGAAAACCCAATTTCTTGTGCTGTATTTCTCAGCAAATGATGATAAGTTGCGGCGCTTCATTGGCTCCTGATAAGCGCCGTTGGCTGCAGACAACTCATCTTGGCTTCATGACAAATGAAATTAGCAAATGATGATGGAGGTTAAAATCAGCAAAAAATGAAGAAACTTCCAGTCAGCGTGTGCATGAGTGTGTGCACCTGTTTCATGCATTTGACACCACTGAAAGATGTCTGTCATACAAAAATAAAGGTAAGTGTGACAGTAATTGAGAAACACACAATAAAAGGAAGAGTAACACAACAAAGGCTACAGAAGAGGAAGACGTGAGGGGGGAAGACGAGGAGATAAAATTGTGCTCTTCACTGCTGGGCCTCATGCCCCCTTCTCACCACATGAGAGGGGGGCCTCTGATGAGGTGTTGATTGCCTGTGGGCACAAGTGGTTTCTCCAAACACTCTAAAAGTGGCCTATCCTCTGATTAGATTCAAGTGTTATAACGGCAAATAGGCCCAGACTCTCGACCATACATTACAGCATTGAGATAGACCTCGAGGCGAGGGCTTTCATTAAAACGGTGTCTCGTAAAGACCCAGATGGACCCAAAGGTCGTTTTGAGAAGAGCGCAAGTTATCGCGGGGGCATTCGTATCCAAAGCCATCAGCTTTGCCGTCGCCTCCACGAAGCCAACAACGTGTTAAATTACTGCAGGCCTGTAGGATACTCTCAAAACAGAGATGGGTCACCGTGATAGTGTTGCGGACCACAACAACACCCTGTGTTTTCCTTAAGAGGGCTGAAAATCGAGTGAATATATGTAGGACCGTGCACACCGGTGGGGCATTCGACAGACTGAAATAGCCCAATTGCTTTAATGTATGGCATTAGTTTCTTTCTTTTATGTTTTACTCCATTTTCTTTCACTTCTTTCTTGTGTGGATTGTTGGTTCTCTGCCGGTTTGGGTTTAATATGCTCAAAACGCACTAGACTTCACATGTCCAACCGTATCCAAATGCAAAAGTGTCTGTATCTGTTCCGAATGTCCAAACTCGACATCATGAATTGTTCACATCAGCTTTAAGCTCACTGTGGGTGACATTTATGTTTAATATTGTACATGGTTCTTTACATATAGAAATTACTTAATGCCATTTGTGGTGTGGTCAAAAAAAGACGAAAAAAAAAGACGATCCTGGTTAAAATGAAGGTCAAATAACAAAATATGTGACTTTACTTCAGTCCTCCTCAGCGTCGTAAGCGAATAAGCCCCATTGTTTATTGGAAGACTGATTTGAATCAGTATCATCCTCTAAAATCTTTTCATCATTTTTTTAAGAAGCCTGAAATTATGAAAGTGTATTCATCTCATCTTCTTGAACCTTCTGTTTGAGGACGTATGTATATATATTTTTATCCAACATTTATTGTGCAAATAAAATAAAGGAAAAACTATCTCTTGACTTGTCTATTGCTTATTTAAAGGTATTTAAAAGCATTTGACAGTTTAATAACATGTAGCACTGTAGCTGAGGTCATGGGAAACACAGTTATAATGGTCTCATGACAGCCAATGTGAGTACCAACGACATTTGACAGTTTAATGTAACGTTTACTCATAAAGCTAAATAGTTTTTTTTACATTTGATAATTAGGCCTGTTATGGCATGTTCATGTTGTCTTGGTTAATGTCAAGTTGTCACAACAAACACATCCCAAACAATGTCAACTTTGCTTTAAAAATGTCATTTTTACAGTAAACATTCATAAAGACTCATTCATGTTCATGACAGGTGTCATGTGATGGTGAGGACAGTGTCGTATGCACACCCCTACAAATACAGTGTTACCGTTTTTTTTCTAATATGATCTTCTGCGAGGATTGTCAGTACATGCCATGTGTGTTCAAAATGGCTGCTGTGAGAATGAGACACAGCAGCCATAAAAACGAAGTTTGCAAAATCAGATTTGGTTTCTCTGCTGTTGTGTGTAAAGAAAAGGCTGCAAGGTTTCACAGCGTTCAGATGAAATGTAGGACGATAGATATTCACAGCTGCACCGTAAGTATACAATCATGTACCGACATGCAGCCAACGCACACACACCCACGAGCCAAGACTGACATCTGTCTCCAAATGTATAGATGCTCAGACACACACACACACACACACACACACATACGTACAGGCACACAGACGAGACATGAATATTTAAGAGGCTTCAGTCTGCATGTGTTCCATATATGTCACCATCAGCGTCTCAAGAGCTGGTTGGAGGGCAGGGGGCTGATGAGGAGAGTGTGTGTGTGTGTGTGTGTGGGTGTGTGTGTGTAGGTGTGTGTGTGTGTGTGTGATGGCGGGCTCAAAGTGGCCATCTTCATATATCATGTAGCCCCTCCTTGCCAAGAGCAGTGCTTCTGTCAAGTGTGTGTGATGAGCACCCACAAGACCTCTCCACTCTTCACCCACTCATGTGTCTGTGTGTGTGTGTGTGTGTGTGTGTGTGTGTGTGTGTGCAAAGATGAAGGGAAAGAGAAAGAAAGAGGGAGAGGGAACATCATGTGCAACTGCTTCGTTCAGAAAACAGGTCAGTGGGGTAGGTTGGACAGTATGTGTGTGTGTGTGTGTGTGTGTGTGTGTGTGTGTAGTTGGGTGGGAAATCCTCTTGGAGCAGTCAAGTTACTCAGGATTTATTTTTTATTGCAAATTACATATTTAATTCAGAATTAATCACAATATGTTTCATAGAACAGCCAGAAAACTGCACAAAACAGATGGATATTAAGCCTTTTTGAATGCTTTTAAAGGCAATAACGCTCAGAAACATTTGGTGGATTGTGACAGTTATAAATAATCTCAGCTAATCAAAATCTTTTTTTAAATTATTTTAAAGTGCCATACTGATTAGACCCCAACCGATACCGTATTTTTGAGGCAGATTGATGATTGATGTTGATGTTTGAAAGTTAAAAAAATCAATATCACTTCAATAATATCAACACCAATAATAATCGGTGGACATAACATAAAAGTTTTTTGATAAGGATTCCTTAAATGTGATTATTAAAGACAAATATATATTAATACAACAAATATATATTAATACAATTCACAAAAACTTATAAATGCCTAAAAAAATCTGAACTATAACAAACATAAAAAGAAAATTGTGTGTGTGTGAGTAAGTCTTCATTATAAACATTAAAGATCCCCTCCAGACATATTTAAGATACACAGAAATACTCTGCTTGGAATAATTATTTATTTTTAATAAGTTTTTTGACAAAAAAAGTTAATTTACCTTGTTAATAATGATAGAAAACTATTAACTTCTTCTCCCTCATTTATTGCAGATACCTCCTCATTCTTCACAGTGAAGGTCAAACATCAAAGTGAAGTAACAGTAAGAAAAACACATTTTGGGGAAGTATAAATGACCAGTTGCTGACTAATACACCAATACAAATAGAAAATCACAGGACAAGCATCAAACATACTGAAACGCACTGAGCCGTTGCAATAAATTGGTAGCGCTACAGTGGCGACTTCTATTGAGGCCAAAATGACATGCAGCTCAATGTGTGCTTGTCGAGACGCAACCACACGTGAAGGGTTAATGACACGACTGGTGATACCTCGCTTTCCACAACACTGCATGATGGGTAAACGACGCCCCCCGCAGAGTTTGACAGTAGCTCGCAGCGGTCCGTCACCTCGTGTCCACTCTCAGCGGGACGCCTGGCACTTGTGATGTTATGGGATATGCACACAAGCCACACGCCTGCACAGACTCCTGCGTGGCTATTCTCACTGATCTACGTGCAAGTTGATGAAATAAGAGCTGTTTTGAAAATAGGACACTGACTAAATGAATGCTGGCATGAAGGTAATACTTATTTATGAGCTACCATGAGACTTAAATACAATAACACTGTAAGGGATGTAATATCATGTGCAGCCCGTCGCTTTAATCAATCATTAAAAACGTCACTGTGTTTTCCTAAAATGCACGTGTAGCTTTTTGGAATAAGGCCTTCTAAATGGACATGTATGGGGCTTGTTCTTCTGGACAAAAAAAAAAAAAAACAATTAAAAGACCATAACCAAGTAGTGCCTGTGTATCCAAAGCCTGATATAGCTCAGTCCTCTGTGCTATAGTCAGCGCTGTCCGAAAACCATCAAAGACACATCAGGGAGCCACGCCGTTGCTCTGGGTGACACGCTCCTTCATTGTGATGAACGTGGGCGCTGTAGTTTTGTTTTAAGTCAATGTCACAAACACATCCTGCTGTAAATACTCACTAGAGCACCACACGTCTGTTAATCCTCAGCTGAAAATAGTCCCCAACAAATGCACGATTTACTGCGTTGTCTTTGAGGAAGTATTCTCATGTTGTTGCTGGTCGAAGTTGGGCTAATTTGAACAACTTCTTTAAGTGTTGACACCTGACATTCTTAGGCAAATTGAACCGCCGGCCTGCATGTTTACCTACTGAGAGTGCCACTCGGTAATGTGTCCCCCCTGTATGAACAAGCTCCAGTATGGCAGATATGAGGCAGAAACAATCATGCAAATACATTGCCCTCGTCCGTTGGGCCTCGGCTCCATTGTCGCCAGCTTCTGTTACAGAGCAATCTATAAGTACTTAGCTGCCGAGGAAATTAGCCGCTCCACCAGCTGGAGGATGGAGAAATCATTGTGGAGGCCGGTATGCTTCTGTGCGCCTGTGTAATTGTGTTTCCAGCAAATGTGCTCGCAAAGTAGGGGGCTCCAGACCTTTTCTCTCCCTCCACTCCTTCCAACTCCTCCTCCTCCCTGCTCTTAACTAAAACCTCCTCGCAGCCCCTTAACGTGCCAGCACGAGCGGGCCGCGCACCGGGGCCACGCCAGCGCACCGCAGCCAACCTCATTACCGTGTGATTATGCGAAATCAGCGGAGAGGAGCGAGAGAATCAAAGCCGCCACTGGAGATGAGTGAGTTGTACAGTAAGTGTCCCTGCCCCACCGGATTGGTGGGGGAAAGATTAGAGAGTTCGCTCCCGGAGACTCACGGAGATCAAATTCTCTCTTAGTTTGCCTCCCTCTTGGGCGTCAAAATGAGTTTCGGTGATGAGGCAGATGTCGAGGTCTATCCTCCGGTTGCTGTGGGGATGTGAGAGGAGCAGGTCTGGGTAAGCTTAGAAAATGAGGGGAGATCCTCACTATGATAGCCATAAAGAATTCTGGGAGCCTTGCAGAGAGGAGTGGGTTGAAACGCCGTCATTTATATTCAAGGACAGCTGCAGCCGAGGAGATGGTATAAAATCGATGCAGGGGCTTTACCTCGTCTCATCCTTACTTTTTGTTCATGCTGAAAAGACGGCTCTGTGCTCGCTGTTGCAGGCCTCAATAGCGGCTGAAATGATGTTTAGGCGAACTGAACACAGGATTGACAAAATGGCAGGCATTCATACACAAATAGGGATGGGGGGGGCGCGAATGCAAGCGAAGACCCACACAGTCGCACGCACGCCGCAGCCATCAGTGCTGCGTGAGATAACAAGGCCATATTGAGGATGACCGGAGGGGTGGCGAGATGGAAAAAGGGAAGGCGGATGAGGGAAAGAGTAAGAAAGTGGTCACGCTTGGCCTGCTTTTGCCATGCAGCCGCCCTATCTCTCCACCGCACTGACCCTCCACGCGACCAGCTCCGCGCCTTATCAGTGCTTTCCCTGGTCCCCTCGCGCTTTCTCCCCTGGCGCCGCGCGGAGCTGGATGCTGGAGACGTAACGTCAGATATAGGTGGAGTCATGGAGCGGCACTATCATCTTTGGACATGGAGCCTCGGCGGCCTGCGGTCATCAAGCAGTTCAAGGTGTGATTTAAAAGTGCAGATTGGTCTTTCCCCTCAGGCGTGTAAAGACAGACATATGTTCATAGAGTCCACACATGCAGAAGAAAAACACACACTCCAGCAACCCCCCACAAAAAAACACACACAGTTATGAGCTTGCCTAAGTGCAGCCTTTAATTGAAGTGGTAGTTGCAGGTAAAGAGCTCATTTATATGCATTTTTTCAGCCTAAAGCCACCGGCTCACACACATGCAAACACACTTGCACACAAACAGATCCGCACACTCGCACACAATGGCGACAATACTTATTGAAGCTGACAGGGGCCTTATCCGCTTAATCCAAATTTACATACACCACTTCCGTTTGGTATTCCAACAAAAGCATTAGCCCCCTCCCTCTCCTATGCAAATAACCTCAACATTGAGCTTATTGTCCAGACTGCTACTGGTGGGGCTTTTCGTGCCAGCCAGTTTGGACTAAAGGTCCGAGATCTGGAACTGCTGAAAGTCAAATGTAGATGCAGGATTATAAAACAGTAGCTAAAGCTGCAACAATAGATATCTGGTTCTGAACATGGGGGTGGGGACAAAGGGTCGCAAGATAATTGTGAGAGGTCGCAAGATGGCTCCAGAAAATTATATATTTAAATCTTTTTTTTCTGACTTTTTTCTTCTTCTAGTACCGGAGAGTGCTCAGGTAGATTTCTAGTTGTGCACAAAGGGGTCACACTGTAGCTACTGAGCCTAAGCACATAGTCGGCACATGTGCAAACCTTCTATTCACTACATTTGCTGCCCTCGATCACATTCTACACAAATAGTGTGATTGCACAGCAGTAGTTTCCAATCTGTAATGAAACAACGCAAACCAGTTTGCTCCTCCTGGTTGTTTTACTCTCAGTGCGATCATACCCATGGTGTGTTACAGCTGTTAGTGGTGTTGTAACAAATGTGGCCTCTGCTTTTCAAACGGTGCAGGACACACACTGTCCCAATCAGTCATTAACAAATGCACGGATCTTGGCATGAATAATTTGGAGTCCCTCGTAGGCCTCCTCGGGACGTGCAGGGGGGGGGGTGTTGCTGAATCAATAGCCATAAGGAGTCTGGCTCCCGTTGGCTTTCAAGATCTACAGCCAAAGGACCCAGTCATCAAAAGTTAATGAGCTATTTAGATCATGCTGTTTCCTCTACTCGCTACTGAGGAAAAAACACTGCTGGACTAGGGAAAAAAAGAGCCCCCGCGCGAGTTTATGTGTGTGTTTTATGTGCTTTATGTGTCTCCTATAGATCTACACAGGGAGACCGGCAGCTGAGACAGAACAAAGCAGTGAGAGTGGTTATCATGCATGTGCAGTTGTTCTCACATTGTTCGGGGCAAATGCTTGACATGGGTCACAACCCTTCTCCTGGCCAGTAATGTGAAAAACAAAGCTTGTTTTTGACTCCCAGTCTAACAGTACGGTTGGGCTGTTCAGGCGTTGCAGCAGCCACATATGTCGGCTGTAGTCGGAATTTCTTACATAATCAAATATGTTTTGAAATCCTAAAAGGTGGCAGAACTTTCTCAAAACATTAAAGAGTGTATGATCATTGAACTTCCATACCGAAAAGATATTAAAAAAAAACAAAATTTGGAGATAAATGGTTTTCATTGGATAGCAATAAGGAGCTTTTTCCATTTTCTTTCACTTTCTCCATCTAGAAAATAAATTGTTAGTGCAAACACGGCAAAAAACACCATCTTATCAAGTTATTTTTGTCTGTGATTGAGTCAAAATCCTATTTTCTTAAAGAAGTTAAATAATATGCCATGACAGTGAAAATATTACAAATGAATTCCAATGTATTCTTTGTCATACTTATTATTTCTTGTTGTTCCTTGTTAAGGTGGACATTAATAGCACCTAACCATGATTTGAAGCATTGCTGGTCTCCCTGGTTTGCTACTGCCTTTAATTATGGTCATTCCAGAGACTTCTTCCTTCCTCCATCCTTTCCCACCTTCTCCCCCAGCTCTTTTATGTCTTTCTGCCTCCCTGCTCCCTTATTTTCCCATCCCTCTTCCCTTCTTCTTCCACCTGGACTCTGCTAACGATGCCTGAAGCCGACCGGCCGACGTGTCACCCAGGACTCCTGCCAGGTTCCCTCGCTGGCTGTTTCCCTGGCCACTGGCCTTGTTAAAGAGATGGCACATAAATGTGGCAGAGGAAGAAGTTATGGCTGTCGAAATTCCCCACAGGACAGTGGCAGAATGGGGGAGGCCTTGTTGTTGCTAAGACCACGACATGTGTGTATGTGCAGCAAGAAAGAAAGACATGATCATTAAGAATTAACATTATTCCCACTGTGGCCATTTTGAAGCTTGGGGAACGAAACACAACCCCATAGACTTTAATAAAATATATATAACTCAAAGCGGCCAGCGATTCCCATCCCAATTGTAATGCGGGTTCAATATCACCGCTGTGGGAGTGTGATGTAATGTATAGCCAACTTTTCTGGCAGTATTACTAAAAATATTTGGCCGCCTTGTCAGTCAAGCAGCTTTGAAAAAAATCAAAAATCAAATTGAGGTGAGCCAAGCGGAGCATTGATTTTCAGGATGTACTCAGTGGAGGAGGTTTTATCTGTTGTGTTCCCTACAGATGCACATTAACCTCCAACTCTCTTTGAAACGCTCCCGAACCCCAGAGGACTCAAACCTCACCGGTGACGATTAATTGGTCAACCTCTGTGTCGTCCTGCCTCTGCCAGTCTTGCCCAGCCGGTTGTTCTGTTTGTCTCCTTCCGTCTGTCTGTCAGCTTTGATGCCTTCCCTTCTGCAGCGCTTTTTTTTCTTTTTTCCCACAAACGCCAAATCCAGCAGCTTGAGAATCGGGCGCCAGGGGTTCAGAGAGAAGAAGAGATGGGGGATGAACTTTGGCTTACCGTTGGGCTTGGGAACTCTTCGACATAAAACCTCTATAAGAAGACAGGCCCGATCAACGATCACCGGCTGGAGGATATTACCTCTTTTGTTGCCAGACCCAAACTGCACATTTGCAAACAAATAAAGTTTATCTAGCATGAGCAGTGAGCCAGAGTGTATCCACAATACCAGGACCCTTAAACTGAAGCAGCTAAATGGAATTCAGCCATCATCAATTTTATTATCTACATATGTGCTTTTCCTGCTGTGACATGTTAAAATGTCCTCTGTGAAAAAGGCTTATATCCTCTTTAAGTAACAGGTATTGGCAATATGAATGCTGGCACCCTCTCTAGTCCTGCACTGTGCTTACGTTGAGGTTGGGCAGACGGCAGGTGCTGTATTCAGTAATGTGCACAAGAAATAACTAAAACGAGAGGTAAAACTTGGGTAATTAGCAGTCGAATTTCCTGTCCACTGCTGGAAAAAGAGAAGAGAAAAAAAAGAAAAGCTCTTTTCCGGGATGCTTGGACCCACTAGGGATGTTCATCGGTCACTGATGAGCGCGCTCCACAGGACTGGCGCAACAGCCACTGAATTATTGAACACAGAGGCGTCCCTAAGGTGAGACGCCGCATGGAAGTCTTCAGTCTCCGGCCCTGACAAAGAGAGGAGAAGGCTTGATGAAACATGGTGGGATGCTTACAAGCCATCCGTCACGGTACCTCCCCGGTCACACAGAGGCGGGATTGGATTTCCGGCCAGGGGGGATTTGTCGTGTCAGGCAGGGGAGTGGGGATTGAGCAATACTTCAGCAAGATGGTGCGATAAGAGTCGCCATGATTGTTTCCAGAGTTTTCTAAATCTTCATGAATTAAATATTTTTTGTCAAGAAAATCTAAAGCTCGTGTCAATTCTCCACTGGTGTCCGTGGCATGTGTGTGCTAGATTGTGGTAGAACGGCATTTATGTGCAGTGCGAGCGTATATATTTCTGCGGGCCTGTCGGTTTCTGTGTGTCAGCGTCTGCATTATTACATGCATACATGCGAGTAAGTTATGCGCCTTAGCCCGTGAGCCTTACGCCCGACCCGGCGCACCAGTAGTAATACCATCAGAGCTCTCCCACTGAGCACCTGTTTTATTACATTACATACCCCTGATCCTCAAGCTGCATATGAAACCTGATAACAAGCCACAGTCTTTGATTTACCTGCCAAAGAGACCAGCTTTGGGCTCGTGCTGTCGGTAAGAGCTGGCTCCACTGAAATCAATTGCTAAATCTGCCGTCTAATGGTGCTGGCGTGCTGGCGATATCACATCAGATACTGTAGGCTCGTTGCGGAGGGCGAATTCTTATCGTACTTCTTGTGTCGATACACGAAAGCGAGCGTGGCGATGTGAATTACACAGCACAGATTAAAGCCGTGTGTTAACGTGTTGCAATACCGCTCCTTGATTTTCTTAAAAAAAAAAAAAAAAGGAGGGGATCAGTTTAAACTAATTCACACACAGATTTTAAACCCCCGCTTACCTAAAACGTATGTTTCCTGCTGCAGGAGGACACTGATTACTGCAGTTGATAGCACACAAGGTGCTCTTGTAATGTTAACAGCTCAGAAAATGTTTCCTGAAAGGGAAAATGAGGGGACAACACAAATGAGCTGCTGATTACACGTCTAAGACACTCTTAGTAATCACATTTTAGAAAACGTTTAGAAAATGGTTTGGCTACAGACTGTTTATGGTATTTATAAACAGTATTTTTCAAATAAAATCACCTGGATTTCAACATTACAGATTATTATAAAAACAATAGGCATTATTTTATTGTTCTGACTTTCACGTGCTTTCCTTTACTATCATTTTTTAAGATGATTTTTTTGCCTTTATTGGACGGTTGATACATACAGACAGAAAACAAGGCGTGACATGCAGAGGTCCCCAGCAGGGACTGTTCGGATCAGGAATGTTGTGGCTGCGGAGCATATGTCTTAGCCACTAGGCCGTCAGGTTGCCCCCTCGCATTGTTCAGTGTGCACACTGACATCATTTTTTTCCCCCTTTGTGTGACGCTTTGTCCTGCAGCTTTTTATGTTTTACACATATTATTCTTCTGCATCTTGGAATGAAACTTACTACCACCTATTCTTCTGCTTAAACAGATGCGGGTGCCTTATCTGCGCACACACACACACATATTCCAGTACACACTAACACACAGCTATTCACACATGCAGACACCTTTCCCTGAGCCTTCCCTGTTTCCGTGTCCCATGCGGGCGGTTGCATCAGCAGCGGGGCCTCTGACTGTTGTCATGGTGTGAAACATCCCTGTAACCCCAGCGGGTTTAACCAGCCCCTTCTGCCTGCGTGTGCCATGCAAAGCACCCTGCTACCCAGCCAGCTGCCTTCCACAGGTGTTGTCAACAGATAGAGGACACAGGAGGAGGAGGAGGAGGAGGAGGAGGCAGGGAAACAAACGCAGACAGACCTCCTCTCACCTGATGGAGTGCGGCTCACCGGGGCTTGCAGATCCCTTGCGATGGTGCATATTTTCAGCAGGGCGCCTGAAACCCCCCCCCCACACTCGCTCACTTTTACAGGCTTTGCAGTCGGCTGCGTCACATTGCCTAGCAACCACACCTGGCGTCATTATTGTGACACCTAGGAGAATTGGCTGTGCACAATAACCAGCAGTATAGCTATATAACCAGCAGGCTGGAAAGAGAGACATAAGTGAAAAATCAGTCATTTTGCTTGGTGGGGTGGACTCGGAAACGATCTCCGAGTGGTCGTTTTCCTCAACATTATTCCTCAAATACAATAAAGTTGCAGCAGAAAAGGGCCAAAGGATGTCTGTGGAAGGGAAAGCAGAGGATCATGCTTGCTCCATCGACTCCCATTTAAGATAGCCCTGATCTACAGAAAGCCCTCTGATTGCCGGAAAGAATGGAGGCTAAAGACTGCAGCGTTCTGCAGGAGAACGAGAGAGCGAGGTCGGAAAAAAAAGACGTAGATAGAGACAAACTCGGAGCAATGAGTCAGCTAATGGTCAAAATGGGGCCCGGGCTGCTTCCTGGATTGTTAATAAACCCTCTCAGAGACCCTGATGAGTGTGATTGATTGGTACCGGCCTGTAACAATGCGAGCCTCTTCAGTGCACTCAAACTCATTTACCTTTCGCCGGCTCTGCCTTTCAGTTCCTCTTTGTCCGACCGAGGCTTTATCCGCGCCGATCCTCAATAAGCCTTTATGTATTGTCTTTGAATATTAGAGTGCAGCTATGGAGTCCTCGCGCAACATTCATCACCGTATCTCGCGAGGAGGAGTCACTCGGCCCCCCCGTGCAAAATGGTCAATCACGGCATGAGTGTGTGCGCGTACCCGGGATTGCTATCAGCTTCTGCTTGCGCTGATGTGTGGCAGATAGCCATCTATGTGTGTGTGTGTGTGTGTGTGTGTGTGTGTTCTCATGTGTGCTAAATGGGTGTGCATGTCCACTGTGTGTGCTTTGCTGCATGCGATCACGCATGATAGCTATCAGTTTGTGTTTACGCTCCTGTTAGGTAGATAACTATCACTGCCTGTGTGTACTTCTGCGTGTGTTTTTGTGTGAGTTGCAGCCCCAGACGGGCAGGTAAACGCCGTCGCCGGGCCTTCTCCTTCTCCGTTCAGATAGCGTCTCTCATCTTGTTGTCTCCGCCTAAGCCTCCAGATTGTATTTTGACAAGCGGCGATCATCTCTCCCCGTTCCTGGCATCCGACACCAGACACGCCGCCGCCGCCGCCACCGCCAGGATCTTATTAAACAGAAGGGGAGGCAGAGAGGAGGAAGTGGTGCAGAATGAAAATGGGAAACCGAACAGACCTCCACATCAGCGCTGAGGGGAGAGAGAGAGAGATGGCGGGCCGGAGTTGATTTTAATAAAAAGTACAAAAGAAAATGACGCCCTCCTTTGCGGGGAGGTCAGTTTTTCCCGAGGGGCCGCTCAGAAGCACTTTAGCTGAGAAAGAGAGAAAGGAAAACAGAGAAAGAGAGGCATGTTTGGCAGCAAGGCGCGGGCTAATGCGTTGTCAAGGCGGAAGCGACACGCCTCAGATTGAGAAGATGAGATAGGGAGCCCTGGCGGCACCGCGAACGCCGTTGCCAGGGAGCCTCACGGAATAATCTATGCATGGCGGAGACGGGAGCGGAAGAGCCGAACATTATTCAAACGCAGGTGAGGAAATGAAAACGGTCAGTAAGAAAGGGAGAAGTGTATCCTTCTGTAATATATTCGTGAGTTATTCCACAGGAGCTGGACAGTGACTCAGAAAAGGCCCATTTGACAGCCCCTTATCGAAGGACTTTTCACTTGTGTTTAATGCATATACTCAGCCAGTCTAGCATCTTTCTCCTCTCCTCCTCCACTTTCCCTCCTCACCTGCGCGCCGCCATCCTCTCTCATTTCTCTCCTCCTGCCTCTCAGGTGCACTAAAGCCGAGGCCAATCTGTCCCCTCACCATCCATCCACTTCATCCCCCATCTTCACTCTGTCTTCCCTCCTCAGCTCCCATCACTCCTTCATCTCATCGCCTTTCCTCCTCCTCCCCCCCCCCCCCCCCCCCCCGCCTCTTTCACTCTTACCTTTGCTATCTCATTTCTTTTGCTTTCTCCCTCTTTGAAATGCCTGTTGCTGATCCATCAGGCTGCTACTAGAGTATGTTCCCACTCGTTTCTCACAGTGAGTAAAGTCTGTCTCGGAGGAGGAGGCGGCGGCGGCGGCGGCGCTTGGAGGTAGCATCTACTCCAGTAGGGGACCAGCCAGTTATTAATTACTCCCCAATTCCTCATCTGTTCTCCGTCTGCCGAGAGAAGTAATTACGTCTCTCCCAGTTTCTCCCCTCGTCGGCATCAGAAATGACGCGATAACCAGAAACCCAAATTACTCCTGCTGATGAGACAATCATTGAGCGAGAGAGAGCAAGCCGGAGATTCTTCAGCCCCACTGTGCTTCACCCATCGGGGTAATGGCACCTCGATTCGGTTTGGGATGTCTCCCCGACGCATTTGCGGGGCGTTTCCAATTTCCACCTCGCAAAACACTAGAAGATGGGGAGGGAGAGATAGGCAGAATGAATTAAATGAGGATATTTTTTCTCCCCCCCCCTTTCCTTTTGCTCCCAATAAGAGCCTGCAATCATGAGGCGGTTCCAGCTCCAATCAGCGTTTTGCAGCTGGAGAGGAGCGGTGATGGAAGAGGGACATTAGCACCGGATCCTCATCTGCCACGGAAGACAGAGGGAAAGAAAGGGTGGAAAAACAATTAAGGATGCGCTCTTTCTTTCTTTCTCTTTATTTCCACCTTTCAAACAAAAAAACCAAACAACTAAATTGGTGGTAACCAGGTGTCTTCACAGGTGTGTGTTGATGTATTTCGGCCTGTGGAAAAAAAATCCCAAACAAACCAAAATAAAAAGCTCATTGTGTAATTTTGTGCATTAGTATAAATTTGAAGTTGAAATGAATGTAGGTGGCATGAATTCAGACGCACTAGTTCTGGCCTTGCTCATGTGGGACACTTGATTGGAACAGGGCCATCATTAAAGAGATGCATTTCACCTGAGGTTCCCCTGCTATGGCAGGTCAAAATGTCCGCCGGTGTTGACTCCTTTCATTGACAAGCAAAGGCAGTTGCATCTGTCATAGTCTTACTTTATCTGTATTTCACACGTTACTTTTCACGTGGTTCTGCTTCTCATTTCTCAGTAAGCGAAGAGAACGGAGTTCGCTCACTTATAGGGCAACGGGGCATGTAATAGGCCCTTTTCATGGCTGACATTTTGACATGTCGCAGTAGGAAAAACACAGGTGTAAATAATGCAACTAATTAAATCCATTTAGCTGCGTCAGTTCCAGGCCTATTGTGCATGCTGTCACCGCTTACTGGGAAGCTTGAATAGGAGTTAATGCTATTAAACACCTGTGCTTTTCCTACTATTACAAGTTAAAATGCCAATAGGTCAGACATTGTGTTGCGCTTAAGCATTACATTTTTCTATCTGAGCAGACTGAATATTGCATTTCCAACATTCAAAAAGGAAGTTATAATTTTAAATTAAAAAATCATAACTCCTCCTTGAAACAAGACTACATTTGACAAAGGAATGCCCTGAAATACAACAATTCCTAAACCGAGTTGTTTTTTATGGAAACAGGTTAAAAGAAACCTCAATAACAGGCAAAAATAACTTGACAAAATGGAGATCTTTGCAGTGTCTGTGTGTGTAGCCCAATTGTTGTGGTCCTCTACAGGAGCCCTGGGTCAGGGCCAATCGAGACATCTCCAAATGCATCTCCCCCCTGCTTCCCTCCTCAGCTGTCACACTGCAGTTTAAATGGAGCAGAAGAACCAGCGGGCTAATGCTGTTCTCTATATTGTATTTCAGTACCTGTCAAGTGCTTATTGATTGGCTGCGGTGGATTAGGATGGCAGAGAGTGTGTGAGCATGCAGTGTGTTTGTGTATTTATATATATGTATGTATATATATGAGAGTTCATGTGTGCATGTGGAGCTGTGCTGGAGGTCTCTGAACTGACAACGAGCCCTCTGAAATCACGCAGGATAATCCGCCGCTCTCTTTCTTTATCTCTTTCTACGTCTTCTTTTCTCTTTCCCATCACCCCCCGCTAACTTCTCCCAGCCTCGCCGTCCTCGGTCCAGAATGATTTGGATCCTAATAGTCTTTTTACAGCCGCCGGCTAATGTTGCCATGGGGGAATGTAACAGGGCCATAACGAGACAATCCCATCCCATATGCAGAGGATATGAGGGGGAATTTGTCTGCTTCAACAGTGACAGGAGCAATCTGTACTGTGGGGCAGTTCCAATGAAGAGACCATCGAAAAAAAAAAACCTCCGTGTATTCAGGATTATGGTGTAGGAGCCCATTGAAAATCTAATGGACTAGTCACATCAAATAGACTTGGTAGGAGCATGCTCAGATGAATACATGTATGCCACCACGTGCACACACTCACACACAGAAAGAGAAGCCATTACCACCAGGGGTTGGGCCATTACTCTCTGTCCAGTATGCCAGTGTGTATGTGTGTGTGTGTGTGTGTGTGTGTGTGTGTGTGTGTGTGTGTGAGGCCCAGCCATAATGTTTCCAGTCCCAGAGGAGTCTCAGTACAGTATGGCCCTCCTAAATAATTACCACAGGTCTCTTTATATAAGAACAGGGGAAGGTAATAAAGAGACCTGCGATATTGCATTGTGCATACACTGATGTGAAGAGTGTGAGCAAGGCCGCCTGGAAACATGTCAGCTGGTAATTTCCTAGACATGCAATTAAAACATGTTTGCAATGTTAAAATGAGTGTGGCTTCTCAGTCTATCGTTATTTTTATTGTTTTTTCCTGTGAGATACTATATAGTTTTACCTCTCCAGGCACCTATAAGGTTTGAGTTTGGTCTGAGAAATGGAAATCAAGCTTGGATAAGTAGACATTGATTCATATTAAAGGAATATGAGCATAAAAACAGTATTTTAATGACTGTAGTTTAAGGTGTAGTTTGGACCCGCTTCACATTAACATATGACTGTTGAAAGCTCCTGAAACAAGTTGGAAAAAAAGTATCTTTTTAATTAAATTTTGTTCAGTTTTAACCTTCAGAAAATCTTCAATTAACCAAATGGTGGCTGCTGGAATTTATTTCCAAGTTGAGTTCTCAGTTACTAATAACTTTACTTTGTCTCAGTTCCTGAGAGAACCGTCCAGTTGTCAAGCAATCATAGACGAGGCAATACCAGATGTTTTGAAACTCATCTTTCACAAACCCACCTCATTTTCAAAAGTATATGTCTAGGTAGAAACATGACCGTCTCATATATCCAAGTCTTTTTTAATTTTAACAGGTGTCATTCAGTAAGGGGGAAATAATATCATATTACTGATGCAAATCACATATTTCCAACAACGTTGATGGTAATTAAATGACCTGCTTCATTGAACATGCTGTCTGAATTTTCTTGAAAAAGAAAGTAGAGCATCACGCATCATTTTCACCAAGTAAAAGTTTTTCAGACTCGTATTTTTTAGAGAATTGGTGGGTGGATGTTCTTCAGGAGCACATGTCCTAAAACATCATTTCGTGGCGTAGGTTTAAACACATTTATCTGTGCCAGGTCCCTAGGCCGCGTTGGGGAGGAGAAATACGTGCCTGCCGGTGTGGCACATAGGCTTCCTGTTGCCTCCGATTCCTCCCCCCACCAGTCATAATCTGCGTAAGTCATCCTTGATTAACCCCTGCTGAATGACTCTAATTAGAGCCAATTAGCCTGGGCAGAATGAGACGCTCTCCATGCCGAAGAACGCGGTGGAGAGGTGGAAGGATGGATGGAGGGATGGCGCGGGGTCGAAGTGGAGGTGTGGAGAGCTGGGATGATTGAGGGATAGAGGTGCTCGGGGCGTGGAGAGAGACGCGACGTGGTGGGAGGCGGGATGGTCGAGAGAGAAATAATGAGGGGATGAAAGAGGAGAAGGGGTGGTAGAATCGGAAAAAGAAAAGCCATCACTGTTGGATGACTTTTCCAGCCGCACGGCCTTCCAGTAGAGCAGTCATGAATACACACTTGTAGGGGCAGATTAACAGCAATGAAATGCTTCCCCAGCATCAAAGTTTATTATAATTTCTCACCTATCCAGAGCGAGACAAAGCCATGGACGGCTTTTAATGTACTTTCTTTTTATTTAAAATGTTCAGGATATGCTGTATGGTAAGTAGAGGTCTGGAGCTTGACCCAAGACTAGTGGACTTAACAAATCTGAGCTGGGTTAAGACCTATTTTCAGTATATTACTATTGCTTTATCAGACTTTCTAACAAACTGTTAGACATATTGGAGCAGACTATGTACAGTGTACCCGTGGAGAAAAAGAAGGTTAGTGGTACAAAGACAGGAAAATAGAAACTGTTTTGATGTTAAAATATTGACTTCAGTCCTTGATCAAGTTGAGAAAGTTTGTTTGCTGTTGGGTCCGTGTCGAGGTGCATCGAAAATTCAAACTCACGCAGTGCTCCAACTGAGCGATTTGCTGAAGTGAATTTCTAAATGTCAAGTACTGTCTCCCCTCAAAGACTTTAGTCTGGGAGTTTAAAAGAAATTACAATGTGGACTTCCATCCATTCATAGCCATTCATTTTAAAGTCTTTGCCTACAGTTGCTATTGTAATCTATTTCCAGTACTTTCAGCTAAGTTAGGCGAATGTATTCTCCCCAAAACAAACTGTCCCTTTAAACGATAAACACGTTGCGCTCCGTCCCCCCAGCCTTGAGTATTTTTTGTTCTTGTTTTTAATTATAGTTTTTCTTTTTTTTTTTTTCTGTGTACCCTTTACCCTCCATGTGTATCCATCCAGTCTGCCAGCCAGCCAGGGCGCTCAGAGGCCTACCTACCAGATACCCGTGCCAGCCTCCCCCCGGCCCTCCCCTGCTATCAACCAGCAGCAGGGGTGGAGAGGCCAGACTGAAGGGCCCACTCAGCCTGCCCAGTGATTGCCTCAGTCTATCATCAGCCAGAAGATTTCTATTATTGCAGATGGATGATTGGTCTGGCTAGCTGCCGGCCTGGCAAAGCAAGCTCATTTTCGAGCAGTTTGAAGTGCGAGCCCCACTGTACTGAGGCAAACGGGAGGGGGTGGGGGGGGGACGACGAATTGAAAAGGGGGATTTGGTGATTTGGTGTTGAAATAATAGAGCAGAAATGGTCGTAATGACAAGGCACGCTGACGCCGGGAGCATTATGCACAGAGGACGAGGTTGTTAATGTGGACTGCCTCTATTTCCGACAGCAATTTAAACGCTAATGGGGAGTGCTTTCCTGCTAAATAAATAGACGCCCTGCTCTTAGAACAAGGAGTTTGTTTACTGTTTGCGATGGCGGTGCTGGATCAACCCAAAACCCCATGACGAATTCGTCGCATCTGTGTAAGCGTCATGCTTTCCCTCATCGCTCAGTGAGACATCAGAACGGTTTGCTCATAGGATGAAAGCAGCTCCAATGAAATGA
This sequence comes from Lateolabrax maculatus, assembly GCA_031216445.1. Lineage (NCBI taxonomy): Eukaryota > Metazoa > Chordata > Actinopteri > Acropomatiformes > Lateolabracidae > Lateolabrax > Lateolabrax maculatus. Next base: position 4,432,258 of record CM062215.1, on the reverse strand, counting down.
GTTTGTGCAGTTGGAGGAATAGGCCTTGACCTGATGAACACACGCCAAACAATGGGGCTCATTGTGTCCCCCTCTTTGCTGCATCACACAAAAGACGCAGTATTCATGCCTGCAAACAGCCAAAGGGTTATTATTTGAATGTAACCTCACTATCATATGACAATCATATGGCTGCACCCCCACCCGCCCACCACCCCTTTCCTTCATGTTGTTGTTCTGCAGCAAATCAAATTACCACCACACATTTCAACTATGAATACGACTATTTAGAGCACTTCATGGTCCAACGTGGCAGCGTTGGCTGTACTTTACTGCCTGACCCGAGGTCTGTTTGCTCTGTTGTTGAAGCGCTGGACTCTGCGACCTGCAACCTGAATCGATAGTCTTAAGGGAATTTAAAGTATCTGACTACATGGCCTCTGCACTTCAGAGATTGGAGAAGTACAGAAGAAATGCAACCCCTACATGGATTTTTATACAGTATTGATCAGTGCACCCAGAGCTTTAAAATAGTGTATTACAAAACATGGGAAAATGTATGATGGCCTTTAGTAAGTTGATGTAAAAACATCCCTTGTAAGGATGAAGGGCTTTCATTACAAGCACAAAATCAAACATATGGATGGTCTAAAACACTTCTGAATATATGAGAGAAATTGCCAAACTTTTATTGGTTCATGTTTAATTTTGGAACACAAATCTGGACATGTATGATCCTCTTTAAGCAAACTATCACTTTACTCTTTGCTCTCTTCCCCCCCCCCCCCCTTTCCCCGACTTTCTTTCGTCTCATCTGTTTACGTAGCCCAGGCGCTTTGAACCTCGGTGCATCGGTGGCTCGGTGGCTGCTGCTGTCACCTGCTAATGTCACCGGTAATGATGTGAGGCTGGTTTTTCCTTGAAACGGCGTCACGGAGCCAGAACTCAATCATTCCATTTAAGCAAAACAAAGTGCGACAGCGACAACTGTGAACCAGCCGAGAGAGGGAAGCGGCGTCGCTTTCGTCTGCAAATCATTCCGCTAACACCTTTGAAGTGGTGACATGTCTCTGGAAAATGTTGCGAGAAGCTCCCGTTTTTTTTTCGGGATGAAAGGGGAGTCAGCTTCTTGTCAACTTTTGACCTCTATATGGGAGAGATCAGTTGGGGTTTGGGCCGGCTGCGGCTCCAGACTCTGCTGCAGTGTTTGATAAACGGCAGTGAGAGTTTTCCCCTACCTTATTGGATTGAGCCGAACTGCGAGAGAAAAAGGAAAAGTAAACTGAGTTAAAATGAACTCAGATGAACCGAACTAAACTCAAGCAGAGCGGAATCGCATCAGGACAAAAATCCATTTACGGGGGGAGTGACTTGTTCACCCGGGTCGCAGGGGTTAGCAGCTACCAGGAGGGGTTTGTCTTGCTCAAGGACACTTCAGCAAAGTGGATTAAGGGTACATGACCCCAGCTCTTGGATGTCAAACACAGCTGACCCTGCTTCTCCTTGAAATGAACATACTGGAGAGCATGATCTTAGCCAATTTTCCAAAAAAATGAGGATGAACTAAATATTTCCAATTTATCCCCAAAAACATTTGACCTTGCGGAGGCTGAAGTGACCTAACCCTGGTTGACCCCTAGCAGCTGTCAGTGTGGACCGCAGCTCGTCTGAAGTGGGATTTATTGAATCGCTGGGGTCAAGACGTGACGAAGCACTAAGCTGCAGATCCATGGCAACCATTCAGAGAATCAACCTTAACAAAACATCCCCCATTCCCCTTCTTTAAAACAATGCAATGAAAGGCTCCTGCAGTACTCCACTGGAAGAAAATCATTGCCATACAGCAAGTAATTATATTTGAAGCATGGGTGGTCTTAGTTGGAATTGATCCTCTAACCCTGCCCTATTTGATATTTTGAGTTCAAAATTACTAAATTGTAAATTAAACTTTTAGTATCAGATTTAGTTAAAATCTAATTAAGATCTAGTTCGAGCCGGGCCAACCGTGGCTGGATGTCGGTACACCTGTTTGGCTTATAATCAACCTCTCAGCACTTGGGCCAGCGTCTGGACCTGCACTCAGAAGAGCGTAACTGAGCCGGTTCTCAGGCGTCATACGTCAGTAGGCTGCACATCCAGGAAACCTAGTGGGACAGGTGCTGGATACTAAAAGAATCTACGAGAATACAACTAGAAAAGCACCCGCGCACTGGAATCACGGCTGCTTTTGGCTTTTATTGGCAACATTTCAAAACAACACAGGTGTCCCTCAGGCAAAGCGAGGAAGACGGGATATTAGCCCTGTAACAGGCGGATTTAGGTCGATGCTGAGCCAAAATATTTTGGCTACCTGGGAAATGACAATTACGCATTAAGAATTTTGGCATGTAGCTTGACTTCCATGCAAATAGCCTTAAAACTAGGAAAATACAACACAATGCGTTACTATTAAAAGCAGAAGGACACCGACATCCCCATAAAACCCACCTTTACATTATCACTCCTGACAGACTAAGAGTAATGTTTAGCATTTGCATAGATTCCCTGTGAGGATTGTTTTCTAACACACCACCCTCCTCATTGAATGCAGCTTCAAACCTGTGAATCTAGTGCGCGCTAAGCCCTTACACTGATCGCTGATGCGGTGGGCGTGCTGTCAATATTGGCCCATTCACTGTGAGTGAGCAAATCTCCCCTTGACATGGCCAGCCATGCGAGTAATAGCTAGGATTAAGATAGGAAGGTACACACATGAATATACAAAACACAGTATGGCGCGGGCGGATCTGAGGCGGCTGCCGGGGGAAATTACTGAGGCCTCAGATGTGCGGCGTGCATAGAAACAAGATTGACTGGGAGCTCGGACATGAAAAAGACTCATTCATTGTCTGTGACCCTGATTGCGAGTGACGCTTTCACATTTGAAGCCATTGTGAATCCATCAAGGTAATTTGGACTGTTGTACAGTTTCGTGCGGACAAAGTATGAAAGGAGAGAAAAATCATGCAGCTTGATGATGTGTTTCCCGCGACAGAGAGTCTGTGTGTGCACCTGTAGGTGCTGAACTCAGATAATGTAAATGTCTCTCTTCTGCTGCAAACAAGGTCAGCCGCTTCGCTATACATTTGCTACCGTTGCCATAGCTGCAGACGAGGTGTGTTATTCCTGACCTGACCTGTTTTATGCCGAGTCACCCCTTGAAATACACATCCTCACATACAAAGTGCTGCCCATCCTCCCATAGGTAGATGTGGTGTTGTGTAGTTGTGGGGAATGAATGAATTCCTGTAACGCAGTGGTTGTTTTGCCTATTTTTGATTTGTTCTTTTGTTGTCTTTGGCTGCTTTAACTCTCCAGAACACTCTTCAGGGGGGGAGCTGCCTTTTTTTCCACCTTTTCTCCATGTTTTAAATAGTTAGGGAGCCAGGTTAAGTATTGTTACTTTAACCCTGGACTTTAACCGCTCGTAAAGATAGCGTAGTTAAGAAAACTAGATATTGGTACACCGGCCTTGTCTGGTGGGTAGTCCATAGTTTAGTTAGTAAATTCTTAATTTTTCTCATTCTGGCATGGCATTGAGTCTCCCTGACTTCCAATGCACAGTAAGCTTCAACAACCGGCAATAAAAGATTCGTCAACTGAATAATCCGACTTCTTCCCACCTTCATCTGGTCTCATTTTACTCCCACCTCCCCCTGACCAAGTGGGAGCCATAACACAAACACCGTGACCCACGTGGAAGGTATGGATGGGGGTGAACGCACACATGCAAAGATCTGCACCAACGGACGCACACAAACCTGAACAAAGCATGGGCGCACCCGCATGCTCACACACGTCCCCTTTTTAAAAAGCTCATCTGAAAGCTCCCAAAAACCATAGTGGCTCCATTTTCCTCCTCATACCTTATCACTTTCTGTGCCGCGGACTAAATACGCGAGTGAACTCGCTCCCTAATTGGACGGCTGACACGGGCCATTGTCCTTTGGCACGATGTGACAAGCTCTTACAAAACGCTGCTTTCAGTGGCCTTCAGAAGAGGCTGAGGCCAGACGGAAGACACAACTAAGTGGAGCAGCGAATCATAGCCCACATTTCCAGCCGACACTGATGTGACGTTACCGAACAGGCGGGAGGGGAGATAGGGGGTGAGAAGGAGAGCAACTCCATGAAAACTGACAGGGATTAGGCCCTATTTGTTTCACTTTTTGACTACTCCTCCCCTCCTGCTTGCAGGAGTTTGTGTGCAAATGGGTATTTCCGTCTCCCACTCATCATCGCCTAATTGGCACTTAACAGCTGCCCCTCATGGCCTCCTCGCTGGCTGTGCTTCCGCTCTCTTTTCCCAGCGTAGGAAGCTGCAGCGCCGCATCAAACATCACCCAGCTGAGAGGGCACTTTCTCCTGCACCCTTTTACTCCCTTCCTCCCCCCCTCTTCCTTCTCCATTCCCTTCCCTTCCCTTGCAGCTATCTCGCGCGGGAAGCGGTTTGCACCCCAGACAGCCCAGAGCGCTCATTATCGCTTTTCTCAGTCAGCCTGTCGCTCTGAAATCCACCCCTCCTCCCCCTCACCCGTTGCCCACCTCCACCTCCATCTTCTCCCCCGGCTCTCCCCCTACGGAAGAGCAGCATGAGGAAGACGTCAGGATATTGAAGATGTTCTGCAGCCAGGCTCTGAGCCAAAAGAGACGGTGCATAAGGCAGACATATGGCCACGTTTTCAAAATCTTATCTTTATTTAACCGGGCTCATCAATCATGAGCAAATTTCCTTTTCTGTGCCTATGGTCGGGCAAAAGGCACGTATGAGGACAGATGTTGGAGGAAAATGTGTATATATTTATTCTCTATAAACATAAAGGTTATCATAATACTCCACTGAAGCAATTTGAACTGGGATAAAATGTGCCATATTTGTGTAAATGTTATGTTCAAACACATCAGGGCATGTGGATGTCATATTACACCAAATGAGGCAAAATGACGCAAAGCAAAGCGCCGTCACTCAAGGTCCCTCGGTTGCAGGAGACTAATGGATAGAGAGGCGAGCTGCAAACATCAGGTGCTATTTTCAATGCAAATCGACTTGTTTTTGGAAGCTCAATTATACTATGTTAGAGTGGAATGATCTTTTCCTTTCAAAACAAGGGAAACTGCTCTGGAAACTGGCGAAATAATCCCTGACTTCTCAGTTCTTACAGAGACACCAAGCCTATGCTGTAAAACTCAGCGTTGAGCGAAATGACTTTTTCCCTGTTTGTTTTTCAAGCTGCGCAAACGCCGAAAACTCCCCACACGCTCAGCAGAAGATCCTCGGACAGGGTTTTGAAAAATACGAAAAGTTGCAGTAAAGTGAATATTACAATGAAACGCCGTTATGAAGTTTTAACCCTGCCAATGTCAGCGAACCATATTAGCATTCTCACATGGGGGAAGGCTGTGAGTTGGAATAGAAATGGGCTGGTTCAGTGAGCAGGGGGAGTAGAGGTCCCATTCGTCTTGTCCTGTTTAAATACACTGGTTAACTCCTGCCAACAGGGAAGCCATTCAGCAAAAGGCCAAGGGCATCTGTCATGTGTTCAGCACATTGATATTGTCCCCTTCCATCTCCCCCTTTCCCCCTCTCTTCCCCTTCTTTTTCGCTATCATTTCCCCTCTCTTTGTTTATCTCTGCTCCTCACCGTCACTCTCCCGCTCTTCCTCCTTTCCCCCTCTGTCTTCCTCTGCCTCTCTCCCGCTACCTCTCCTCCTCTTTTGATGAAAGGAGTGAATATGCAGGGAACTGACATGATTAGCAGCCTCATATCCCCATGATGGATGGTGCCTGCTCCATTATTAATATAGTAAAAGCACCAACTGCCAGGTAAGAGCAATGTCAGCATCCACAATATAACGCTGTGTGCCCACGGATAATGGTGAGCACTTATTTTTATCTATGATATGCATGGGCTTCAGGTCGAGGAAGAGGAGGAAGGGGTGGGGGGGTACACGGCCGAGAACGGGCAATAAGACGAGGCTTTCAATTTTGCTAATTCCCGGTGATGGCAGCGGGGTGGTACACCGCAAAACAAACTATTTCAGCAACTCGGGGAGGGAAATAAGTGTGAAATACCTGCATGTCTTCCAACGCAATTAGGACGATGTTTGGCCAATTTCAGGGATTTGCTTGAAACAAGTGCAATCGTTAAGACAGGCTGATAAAATAAAAAGGAAGAGGGATTTAAATAGGGTGATTATGCCAAAAAATGGAAAGAAAGGTACCCATAATATTCTACATAGGAACATATAAAGTGTCGTAAACTCAGGCATAAAGTTCATAGTGACCTTAATAATATTTATTGTTGTATAGGCATTCTTTACAGTGGTTATTTTATCTTTTGTACAGTAGTCCTTCAATTAGATGGTGTATGATTTGTAGTTTTGCTGTGACATTTGTAAGCTGCTGCAAATATATATATATATATATATATATATATATATATATATTTTAAATGATATTTGTCTGTATTCATGAAGCGCATAAGACAACTTTATATCTGGAGAAATATAAGAATTTTAGGACTCCAGAACTTAATATCAGGCTACTTTTTTAATTTTAACTTTAACTTTTAATTTTCTGTATGTAGGACTGTGGTGAAACACAAAATTATACATACATACATACACAAATTTTAAGATTTGTCAGGTTTCCCAAGTCTAGCTGACTCTGTCACATGGAACAATTTGTTTCAACTTCTCTCAGTTAGTAGAGAGTTTAATCGTTGGCTTGCAGACTAGTCCAAAGAGAAACAATGCATAAATAGAACAGGATTCATCTGTTAAATATTTTACACGTCAGTCAGGCATGTGGAGATCGGCTAAACAGGACACAGCCGTGCTAGATTGTAGTTTTCTTTCTATTTTTTTTATCAGTTGAGTGACTTGACTCAGCAAACGCACGTGGCAACCGTTGATGTTTGCATTTGTGTCTCTGTCGTGTGTTTTCCGTCGGCCATGTCCTTCTGCAGTCTATCCATTCCTGCTTAAAAAAACATGTAGTGAAACACAGCGTGGTCCAGGATTATGGGGAAGAAGTGAGGGATAGATGGCGAGTGGCAGAAAGAAAGGAAGGGCATCCGAGGGGAAGAAAGGTGAGAAATAAAAGGGACTGATGTAAAGAGCGAGGGGGAAGGGGGGGAAAAAAAGGAAAGCGAGACAGAGTGAGTTGTGTCAAATGGATAAATGTCAGTAAGAGCTTCATCGTCCGTCTGAGCTGAGCTCTCCCTCCCAAAATGCCATGTGTAAATCGCGTAGCGAGGGCCCTCGGCCAGCCTTCCCCTCGCACTGTAATGAGATTACAGACCTCTACAACACTCTGTGTGTGTGAGAGAGAGAGAGAGAGGGGGGGGGAAACAGAGAGAGAATACTATTGAGCTTGCGTGGAAGTGTACAATTTTCGAAGGCTTACAAGGGGCGAGCGAATAAGCGGCATTACTCACACCACCAAACAAGACATATCCAGGACGATTTGGCTACTTATTTATCATTCCACACACACACACACACACACACAGTGGACTTTTTTTCACCCCTCTTTACTTACAGCACATGAGCTGCATAAAGGAAGTGCACAGAGATTTTAATCGATATGGGTCAGTATAATAAGCCTCTTGTAGCCTCTTCAAGATGAAGATTTTATATAGTTTTTAACCAAAGCGAAGCGTCTTTTGGATTACAGTGCTACTATGACATAGAAAATGTATAATAAACACAGTAAATCTTTATTATGGACAGTACTTCCTCTGCAGGAACACTGCAACAGCATTATGGGGATATTATAGGAGATTAAATGTAATTAAGTGTGATAAGTTTGCCACAAACTTATTATTAAAGCAAGGTGTGGGTCCCTGTGCAGGGATATATGTTTCCTATAGTCTAATGCCCCATCCTGCATCTCATTATAATTAAATATTTACACTGTGGAACCACATAGCTGCCTATTAATACCGTTTCCAGCTCCTGTTTGCGAGCACATGATGTTTACACCACGGCTTCTCCTCTCCGACTAGCCTTTTAGACCTTCTCCCAAATCTAATATACCCATCCATAAATAGCTCACCTATCGAGCCCATATTTGGCGTGAGTGACGCGGCGCCGGAGCCAATCCCGCCCCGCCGGCTCCGCCTAACCGCGCCTCTCCTGCGCTCCGCCGCCGCTCCAACGACTCCACGGCCGCCCCCTCTCCGCCTTAAATGGCCGAGCTGGGGAGCTGATTGACAAAACTGAGCAACGCCCCTTCGTTTACCAAGCGCCTCCCCTCCTCTGGCTCCCTATCAGTGTCTAGTTTGGCAACACGGATACGCATGGAGCCTCCATCACCTCCAGTCTCTTTTACGCACCGAGTCCGATAATGCGCGCAGGCACAGGGACCCTAACCGCCACCTTTCCCGCCGCCACACCGAGCAACTAATCGCCTCTTGTGGACTAATATGAAAGAAGTGGATGCGGAGGTCTGACACAGCCGAGAAAGGAGGCGCATTTCTTGTGGATCGTTCCTGTTTTCCATCACCGAGCGGCAGCATGGACGTCTTGGCGAACCACAGTATCTTTCAGGAACTTCAGCTCGTGCACGACACCGGCTACTTCTCTGCCATGCCCTCGCTGGAGGAGAACTGGCAGCAGGTACGTGTCAACTTTCGATTCCGGCTTTGACCGCACAGTCCGGCTTCACACGCGCCCGAGATGCAGGCGTCAACTTTTACCCCCCCCCCTCCCCAAAAAAAGCGTGAGGAGATAAAAAAACGCTTCTCATCACTCATATATCTGACAATGTTCTTCCCAGAGATGGAGGAGTGGGAATGATGTGAACGCACGCCGGCGCGTAATAAAGCTGTCAAGTGCGATCTGGGAAGATGAAGATCCGGATCCCATAATAGGGACTGAATTGGTCGTGAATAATACATCTGCATCCCTCAGATTACTGAGTTGTGACCCCCCCCCAAAAGCATGGAGAGAAGTCCCCTCTCTTATTCATAATAGATACCCTAACATGTCTGGCTTTGTACCATCTTTAAATGCAGTGTTGGTGGAAAAAAAAAAAAAATGTGCGAAGGCAGAGCAGGAAAAGAATAACTGTCATCTGCATGTTCGCTGGCACATTTGCCCCCCCCCCCACCCCCACTCACACACTTCCTCCGCCCAAGTTGACTGGATGGATATGGAGAGATAAGCACGGGGATCCACGCGGCCACATGGTGATGGATGCGCGAGGAGACGCACTGGCACTTCACACAGCCATTACTGCTCTTATATTCCTCACACACTACACCACACATCTCTCTTCTGCTTATATCAGCCCCAAATTCCATAGTGGGAAGTGTGTATATTATACCTGTGTGAGTGTGTTTGTGCTCTGTGGATTTTCCAGACATTTTAACTGTTAAAAATGAACATTTTCTGGTGTGAAATTGCCTAAAATCTTCACATTTGGCTTTTTCAGTAAGATTTCTTCCTCTGAAACACAATTTAGTTTCACCTTTCATGCACGCAAGCGCCACATTTTACCTAATAACCCTTTATTTCCTGTATGTAAGCCTAAATAAGGGCCATGCACCCGTCGGCCCACCTGCATGACTGCTGCTGCTGCTGCTGGTGATGATGATGATGATGATGATGCTTTCCATGCTGCACTTGACTGACCAGGCAAAAAAAAAAAAAAATCATTGCATGGAAATTTGATGCCGGTATTGTTCATGCAATAGGAGCTCCAGCTTTTCCCCACTTCTCTGCTCCGTGCGTACGAGGGGAGGAGGGAGGGAGGGGGAGTGACAGGGGGAGAGGGAGATGGAGAGAGAGAGAGAGAGAGAGGGAGAGAGAAACCGGTGCGTGACCGCGGATCCATTCGTTGTGGCCAAGCAGCCTAATTGGCATCCTACTGTTCGCCACCGACGCATCTTTTCATAACAAGTCTCCAACTCCCCGCCTTCACTGTCAGTGGATTTTTAAATTGCATGGGCCTACGTGTGCCATATGCAGTGCATGTCTCTCCCAGTTTTCTCACCCACAGCCTGCGTTTCAAAATCAATACCTAATGCAAATGGAAGAGAGAGAGAGAGAGAGAGAGAGAGAGAGAGAGAGAGAGAGAGAGAGCTGCATGTGTAGGCACAAGGCTGGGAAAGCTCTTATCTGTGGAGGCTGGAAATGTCAGTTTTTTTCTTTGAGTGCCTGCAGCTTATTCTTCCTGAGACATCGTCCATTTTGGAATTAAAGAAGACCTTCCTGAAGTTTAACAGTCACCATCTCTTACATGTTGACTGTTTTAGTTTAATTTCTTTTCAGCCAAGCTCCCACTGAGCAGCTGCATAGTGTTTATTCTATTATTTTGTATGAGAAAATGCCATTTTTACATGCGGGGTATCTGACTTTAGGGATAAACTCTATGCTATTAAACTGGCTTCAGTATGAGATAAACTGATCGACTTTTCAAAAATGAAATGTCACAGGTTTCTCTCCTGATACCATCTATGGATCTACATCACCAGACATGTAAGCTGACACACTTCTTGCATCTTTGCATCTCAGAAAGTGTAGATTTAATTTCTTTTTTAAAGTATAAACATGATTTTTTTAAATTTAAATCTAAATTTTTACCATGATCCACTAAATAGTGGAAATAATTATCATTCATAGAGTTTAAAAACAGTTTTTCTTCCAATTTGCAGGCTTTTACTCAAAGAATTTGGAGTCTTGCGCCCCATTATGAATCATTGGAGTAAATATCAAAGACGTTTCTTTTGGAAAACAACCCTTATTTGGGATAAGAAGATTGCGTTCAGCCTGTGTGAGCTGAAGGATTATGACTTGCCCCACACTTTGAAACCCCCTCTCCCCCCGCGCAGCACAGAGATGTTCTTGGCAAAGCGATCCTTGTGTTCATTGTAGCAACATGAAGATGCCACCGAGCCCTCCTGAATACATGAATTATGAGTTGTGGCTCGCCTTAAAAGCTCTGTCTCCAGCCGAGAGCCGCGGTTTGAGCAATCCCCTCTGTATTCCAGGCACAATTTAGAATTTGATGCTTTTATGGGGTCTGATGGTGAGATAGGAGGCCGTTGTAGTCGGCCCCTAAATGGCTCCCTGAGATGCGATGGCAAGAATGATGACTGTGTCCCCTGTTGGTGTCTGTGAGGCATGATTCAGGCGGTTATAGGGGGATGGGGAGCGAAAGTGTTTTGGAGGTCCACATTTGAGGCTGCTATTTGTTCCGTTATTGAACTAAATTGTGCCAAACTGAACTGTGCTGTGTTCCTTCCAAATCCCGGTACAGTTGGTTGTTCAGAGTTGGAACAAACAGCAGGGCTGAGCTGGATTTGGAACAAGCAGAGCTGGTCATAACTTGCTCATTATATGTGGAACCCAGTTCCCCTCAAAGCAAAGTGTACATGTGTTATTTTGCATCCTTATGCCAACAGAAATAGCTTCTTATCTTGGCTGCAATTTCCAGTCCTTGTTATGCTCTTTTGTAAACTGGCATTTGCTCTGATAAAGCCTCATTTGGCATCACTGTCAAACCTTTATCGGCGTCTTCAGACCATTCAGATGCTAAAATATAAAAGACAAAACACCTGGATTGAGTTTCAGGCTGATATGATGGATTTTTCTCAACCGCTTTCAGGCTCCACTGATGATGTGCCCTCATCCACAGCAGTTGACCCTGATGGGTAGGACGTAACGGGACACCACAAATGGCTGTCTGTCATTGACCTCAGGACACACTCCATACCCTCCAACACATATATTATCCCTCAGGGGTTCATCACACACACACACACACACAGGCACAGACATGTAGACTGAGTGCTTGATGCCTACCCAAGCGAACTGTCTGTATGTTTCTGCATGTTGCGTTAAGGGTTTCTATATGTGGATGTGGACAGATTGCAGATGGCTTCAGTGTTTCTAAATGTGGAGTGAGCAGCAGGGCGCTTACGCGCAGCCTCCATATGCAAACCCATGTGCTCAGATGCATCCACTTACGTCCACTTATTGCTTGCAACACAGTAACACGCACACTTCCCAGGCAGCAGCAGCAGCAGCAGCGGCAGCTCCGTCTGGGGTGGGGGTGGGGGGGGGGGGGGGGGGTTGGGGGGGCGGGCACGCGTAGAGGTGGAGGAAGTTGCCGAGCACGCACATTCTCCCGGCTGCAAGGTTTCGCATTTCACACTCCGGTGGGCTCGAAAACCCCCCAGGAGCGACGTACATATGCGGACAGACAGTCAGAGAAGAAGAGGGTACAGAGGCATGGCGTCCCGAGGAACAGGAGGAAGAAGCAGAAATGCAGATAAATGGAGTTATTGTGGCTGAGGCCTCCAAGGGAAACGCTGCTCCTTGCCGGGCTGTTAAAGCGGTGGCCAGGGCCGGAGAGACGCCCACGGCGCGGTCACCCCCTCTCCCAGCCCCCAGAGAGGGCATGTGAGGGACGAGGATGGAAAAGAAAGAAAGGAGTGAGAGGAGGTGACAGAAGACGGAGCATAGAGTCTGCAGCGAAAACTGCGACTGTCCATATGCTTCCATATGCTGGCGTGTGCGCGTCTGCGTACGTGCACGCCCGGCGCGCATGTGTCTCAGTATGTTATGTAATCCCCAGTAGGCCACAGCTGCTTTCTCACACACAGCAGGCATGCCGGGGAGCGCAGCCAACCGGCCCCCTCCTTCCTGTCTCTGTCTTCCATCCCTTGTTCCTCCATTCTCTCTTTCTCCCTCTTTTTTTTTTTTTCTTTCCTGCTTTCCTCTTATAGAATTAGCACAGTATGGATTTTTGATCTCTGCAGGGCTGTTGTGTAAGCTCAGGACTCGTGCGTTTTCCCCGCGCCGTACACTGCTCGGCTCTGTTGCAACACAGTGGCTGCCAAGTAACGATGTTCCCCAAGTCGCTTTTTCTTAGCTTTGCAGAGCAGCAGCAACGAGAGTGAACGAGTTCAGATGTCGGAATCGTGTATTTCCTGTCCACGTAGGACACAAAAAGATAAACAAACCGGTTAAAAAACCTCCTATCTTCTCTGTGACCTTTTACTCGCTGCAATTTGATGTAATTTTATGCAAATTAGAATTAAATCAATCCTGTAACAGGCACAGTTCAGTGTGCTGCGAGCAGGAGGAGGAAGGACAAACTGGGACTTAATCTTATTTGTCTCAGAAGAGCTCCTGGTAGTGTCTTCGCTCCACGCCTGTGGCTTTATTAAAATGTCACATCAACTGTAAGTATGAGTACGTGGGATTCCTGAAATCAAGTTTGGACGCTCTCCAAAATTTAGTTAATTCCCTTTTAGTTTAACTGACGTCTGGTCCCCTTTGCACAAAGCATCTCAAAATGCAACGGACGATGGAAAAGTAGGGTCGCGGTATCGCTCCAGACGGGACGGCAGAGTCTTCCCTAACAGTTTGTTTTATTCATATAATACACCAGTACTCCTGTATAGCTGCAGTTAATTTCCAGACATCCTATTTTGACGAGCCTCGGCCACCTCATGATGTCAAATGCGAAATTGATTTGTTTTGTTCGCCTCTAACCCGATAGCAGTCAGAAGATCTTGAAGATGGATGCCACGTAGAATCTATTTGACACGGCCTGGCCCGTGACGCACCGAGGTATGAAAGGAGGTCTTTGTGCGCTGGTGCACAATGCAGCATCTCTGCTGGATGCTTCTAAGTGTTTTCAGCCACAAGGTTATTACTCAATGCATTGATTCTCGGGAAAGATGCCTGTCTGTTTACAGGAGGAGGGAGAAACAGGTGCACAGGTTCGATTGTACCTGAATTTTGTAATTTTCCCTTAATTGTACATGATACTCTCTGGGGATCAGGATGTGTTCTTTTCCGTGCACGCGCGCATCCTCGCATGCAGGTGCACAGGTTTGTGTGTGTTGTGTAATGAGATGTGCGAGCGACCCCCTGACCCAGTAACATCCATCCTGCCATAAGAGCGCTTAGTGAACTCTGCCACCTCTGTCTCATCACTCAGGCAGCTGAGAGGCGATTGCCAGTGATAGGTGCCTGCTACTGCTTTATGGGCGTTGATGAAAAGGTTGGAAGCGCTGATGAAAGAGAGGACGGCGGAGGAAGTATTCATTTGTCTGACGCTCCGGTGACTGGCCCCTGTCAGAGATAGAGGGAGAGGGCTGAGAGGCAGAGGAGGTGGTGTAGACGAAAAAGGCAGCAAGGAGGGGCGGCAGGAGAGGGAGTGTGGTGAACAAGCACATCTTTATGTATGGCTTCCGTCTGCAAAGCGCTCTGCCACCCCAGGTTTGATTAACAGTGAGAAGAGGAGCCAGTCATTTTTTTTCCGCCTCACGCCAGCACACATGGCTTGGCAATGACTTTCACATCATTTGAGGCGAAATCGGGAAGCCGTTACAGCACCTTACAGTGATCCGACATGCTTCGCTGCTGCCATCCGGCTTGGCAACCGCAGGGAGAAAAGAGAAAGGAAGAGAAGGAAGAGAAGTCTCAGGCACTCGTCTTATGCTCTGGGATCACCACCGATTCCCTCTCCCTCTCTTTATCTCATGACTCGCTCTTGCTCTGTGTCTCTTTGACATTTCTGTGAAGACGAAGTTACAGCTGCCTTGTTTGATTTGCCCTGCTCTAACCCCCCATTTAAAGTCAGTCTCTCTGCAAGAAAGTTGAACTCGGGAGAGTTATGCAATCAAAATGTGGCACAATGCTGAATAAAGGCTCTTTTACGCAGAGCGTGACACAAAAAAAGCGGCACGGAGCTGCTGGTGGAATCGTGGCATCTAAAGCATTTCCATCTATCACAGTGCAAATGTCAGACCGCTCTGCCAGCTTTTTCAATAAAGTTTCACCACAAAAGGACGAGATGATGGTGAAACAGCCTGAATGTGTCTTCAGGAGACCAATTGTCAGAAGACTCTGCGTTGACGAATCCATGGCAAACAAACACCTGTTCGACTTTCCATCGTTTATATTATTGGTTTAAAGGAATATTTCAACATATTGGCAAATACAATACATAGTTAGATGAGACAATAAATACAGCTGTCATGTCCGTCTATTAAATATTACCATTTCTTGGCCGGGGCGCAGTGATTTCCAGGAGTCTTGTAGTTTAAACTGCTTGCTGTCATCAGTTGTGCACATTGGTGGATGTGTAAGTATCTATTATTGAGAACGTGTGTTGATTTTACCATTAGCTGGGGTCTGAAGTGACAATACTTCTGCTGTCAGAGGTTAGTTTTTTTAAATGGCGTGTCAAATAATTGCCATGAATCACCCTATGCAAAAGGGCCTTAAGTATGTAAAGGCTTCAAATAATAAACATGCCCTGGTTACTCCCTCCCTATCCTCCTATCTGGACCATGATGGGTTTAATCGTCCAGCTCGTTCACATACTTTAAAATCCATTGGCTTTGATAATGGCCACACTATGTCCAGGCATTTTATAGCCATCACTGGCTGTGACATACCAAGCGTTACATCCCATCTTGCTGCCTACCTGTTGCTAGGCAGCCTTGGCACGCAGGAAGACCAGCTTTGGCCTATTTGTTTGTTTAGCTGTCAGTCTGGGCGGATAATCCCACCCCGAGGGACTCATAGCCATCCAGAAACCAGAGATCCAGCCATGTGGACCATCTCCCTCCAAAGATTGAGCGAGAGAAAGGGGGAGGGCGGGGGGGGGGAAAGGGACGGAAGGTGGAGAGAGACAAGGGCAATTTGCCCTGAGTAAACACCGCTGCTTGTTGTTGTCATCCGAAGCCAGTCATCAATCACGGCCCTAAGCTCTTGGTGGTGACAGCCGCAAGGACGCGCCCGCGCTCTGTAACCGGTTGGATAGTTTATAAAGCTAGACAGTCATCGGTGAAGATCACAGCTGAGTTGCCAACGCTGGCCTTGTTGAGTTTTTAGGAGTGTGTGCTTTTGTACAAGTCTTTCTAAAAGGATGTTATCTCAACTTGAGGTTCCGTTCAGGGTGTCACAGAGTCCAGTAAAGACGTCACAATGCCAGCCACCGGCTTTGAGACGGGGTGTGTGCTTGACTTTTGGCTGTATCATGAAAGCTACAGCAGGTTTGTGTGTCTTTGTAGGTGTCTATGAAGTCACGTGTGTGTGTGTGTGCGCGCTTTGCATGCCAGCCTCAACACTCAGCTGTGGTTGTCCAGCATGCAAAGCCAGTGGTGTTTATCCACCTGCTCTGGCTTTGCTGCTCCAAAGCTGTCCGCCTGGTTAGCCAGCATGTCAGGACCTTTTTCCTCCTTCAGTATCTCCCTCCCTCCCCCCCTCCATCCATCTATCTTTCCTCATCCTGCTTGTCTTCTTTCATCAGTCTTTCCTCGTTCATCTCTCCTTTTTCACCTTTTTGGCGTCATTTTTAAATGAAAATGTAAATGTTTTTTTTTTTTTACATGCTGGTTGATATGATGTCTTATAAAAAAGGGAAATGGAATATTTTAGTCACTTAGTCTGTGGTAATTTGTTGAAACACACATTTATTTATGAATAAATATTAACAATATTAACTTAAGGTATTACTAGATTTTGAAACATGACCCCTCTACAAGTCAAGGCCACAAAATATAGTCATAATGCAGGACACACCTTCGTTTACATTGTTCTTTAATTATGAAAAGACAAAATTTCCAATTAATAAAATGTCCAAATGAAGTTTTTGGGGCCCCTTAGAGGTCTGTTACCTCCTTTGCCCATATGGTAATTCAGCCTTGGATGGATTAAATTGGATGGAGGACTTCATGTCTCACAAAATATAATGAGGTGCAATGTCTTTTAGTGCAAAAATTATACATTTAGTATAAAATCAAGCCTTAATCTGGATCTCATGGTACATTTATTTAAAACCAGCGATGAGGGCTCAGGTGGGTGGTCAGAAACAGATACAGGATGTTTTCCATTGTCAGCAGCTGATGCTAAATTTGCTGGAAGATTAAACTGGGTCCCAAATTCCCCGTAAGACACTGGTATCCCCAGCCAACTGGGTATGTCATGTAGTTTCAGTCATTCCAAGCCCCTGCAGGGATAAGTTGTCTGAATAAGATCTGACGTGTATCCTCAAAACCAGGCAGATTCAGCTTGAATTGGGATTAGCCTATATGTCAAAGCCTCACAGCACAAGTTTTCACTAAGAAAAATATTATTTTGACATGCAGCCTTGAAAAAAAAAAAAAAAAAAGGCCGTGTAAGTGTCAACGTAGACTGACAGAGAGGGTGAGAAGATTTTGCACCCTGCTTAACTCTTCGAATGGCCTGGGAAGTGCCCTTCTGTGATTTAATGAGACCTGCGGGAAGAGCCATTCATCAGCGTGACAGCGTACCTCTGTTTCCCATTGTTCTGTTCTGGTATGTGAGGGGAGCAGTGTGTGTTTTAGCCTTAATGATGGGCTGGCAACCCTTTGATTAGATGAATCTCCTGGTGCTAATTAAGATTTGCACTGCCAAAAGACATCTGTGTTTATGCCTCCCTCCCTCTCCCTTTTTCCTGTATGTACGGCGCTTGCATGTGAGTGTGTGCGAGCGGTTCACAGGACGGGTTTCACAGTGTTGGTGATATTTCGGTCCAAGCTGGGTGTTTTTGGTGGTATCTTGTGGGCTGACATAAGCGCAGGGCCTTGGGCAAAGACAATGAGCCATTTCAGCTCTGGGTGCAAAGATTGTTTGTTTGTGTTCATGGAAAGGGTTTTTCCCGGAGGTGAGAGATGGTCATCTGTGCATAAACTCTGCCAGTAGAGCTGGTTATTTTAGCCTGTTTTCCGAACAAAACAACTTGTTTTAAGAGTTGGTATCAGTGTTGTGAAACAAGAAAGAGTATGGCAGGTTGCTACACTAAAATCAAGAAAATTTAAATCAGATTTTTTGATTTGCATTGGAAATAAGTTTAAATATTCTTACTAATTTAGACTTTAAGGACTCAAGACTTCCTTGATAATAAGCTTTCTGCATTGACATGTGACTATCATCATACCATCTGTATGTTTGCATGTGTGTGTCATTCAGTCCTCGAGGTTGTTTTTTTTTTTTTAACAAAATAAGGGACAATTTATGTTTTAATTGTACTATAACTTATCCCAGTCAGACATCTACAGCTTTTGAAAAGTTCCTCTATTATCTCCTCATGTTAAGTGCAAGAAATTCTATTATTCTCTATCAATAAAAAAACAAACTATGCATATGGGGATCTGTGATGCAAAACAGGCAAACACCAGTGTTTGACTTAAAAGCATTTACAGTAGGAACCCCTGCTGTTGATGTTTTTCCCATCTTTTAACTAAACTGATAGTGTCACATGAATGTTTCACTACCCAATTCCCCCTTGCGTATTTTCAGGGAAGAGAATTTGATAACTTATGCTAACAAGAAACGAAAGGCATCCCCCGTCCTCCCCCGAACCTTCCCCGCCTCAAATCACTCGTCTCTGCGAGTGTTTGCGTGGCTAGACGGCACATCCTCCCGCTCACCGGTTTACTGCTACGCGTTATTCAGTCTTTTGCCCCAGATATTATTTCATTGTAAAATGATGCCAATTAGTAAAGCCAGTCGCCGGTGGCTGTGGTCTGGCTCTTTTGTCGTTCCGGCGGGGAAAGTTATTTGGGTCGGCAAGCTATTTTCAGCCTGTGATGTTGCCAGGAATACTTTAGGGAGCAGCCACTGTTTTATAAGAGAGCACATCAATAATTTTCATTGGTGTATGCGTGTGTATGTGTGCACGAGCGAGAGAGAGAGAGCGACACGGAGAGCTTCACAGAGTTTATTGGGTTTATGTGTGTGTGTGTGTGTTTATACCTGCATCAAGAAGAGACGTGGCTTTTTTTTTTTTTCTCTCTCGAAACATTCAGCGCGGCAGGTGGCGCGTCTTCGTGCGCGCAGACGTGTGCACGAAGACTCGCTCTCGCGTTGCACACGTTTGACTGTAACCGTCGCGACCTCCCCGTTAATTTGAAACCAGCCTTCGAGCTTTAACCCCAAATCTTAAGACTCCCTCTTATTCTTGGCTTTACCCTTTGCCCTGTAATCACCCGCTTTAACAAACTGAATCCTCTACTTGTGGGACAGCAGTCAAAGCGCACACACACACACACTTACACACACACACACACACACACACAGAGGCCAAAGTCAGTGAGTTCCCTAACACCTTTCTGAGCGCATCTAACTGCTCTCTTCCCCTCTCCGCTCAGCAGCCGCACATTGTCAGGATGAAATTGGGGTGAAAAGTCCTCGCACTCCGCTTACGCTTCCCGCCGGAGAGCCAGCCGCTCGGCACAGAGGGGTGAACAGGTTCAGCCTGCCGCGCTGCCTCCGCCCATCCTCGTCCAACCTAAACTCACACGCTCTCTCTCTCTCTCTCTCTACCTCTCTCTCTCTCTCTTTCCACCCTATCTCTTGGAGGAGGGCCCGCAGCAGTAGCGGCGGCGGCGAAGAGACGTCTTTCAATATTTTAAGCAGCTTTCTTCCGGCTAATCTTTGTCGCTCAGGTTTGTTTTGAAAGCGCTGCCGTGGGAATAAAGACGGAACGACAGCGCCCCACCTCCTGTTTGCACGGTCCCGGCGACGCACAGAGTCGCCGGGATGCGCACGCTCTTGCGTAACTGCACAGGCTCCCTGCAAACACACACACACACACACACCCCCACACTCCGGATCACGACCCTGAGCTAATCCACCTTGGCCCTTGCGAGACTGTGCCACTGACCTGCTTTTCGCTGCTCATGCTTGTTCCTCGCCCCCCCCCCCTCCACCCCCTCTTTTCGTCTCGGCGTCGTAATGAGCCCGAAGCTGCGGGCCCTAACAGACGAACTAAGCGTTACACAACACGTTCCCACCGGCGAACGCAGGGGCAGACGCGGGCAAGACGTGGCCAAAAAAACAGAGGTGGCTTTCTCGTTCAGCCGTTGAGAAGCACGCAAGAAGGAAACCGTTTTGGCTCTTATCAGTGTGGGCACGGCGCCACAGTCGCACTTCACGGTTTGTGGACGTGCTCGGGGTACAGAACGGCCCTTTTTCTGACTGGCACTGTATGAGGAGGAAGCAGAGTTTTTCCGCTTCACTGTTCCCTTTATCTCTTCCCCTCTCTCCTCTCCCCTCTGTTATTTTCGGCCCTCCTCCCCTCTCCCTTTCTCTTTCGCTGCTCGCCGCTCTTTTGTTTCTCCGTGCCTTTTTTTTTTCTCCAGCCAAGGCCCCCATTCTCTTGCCCCGTCATTGTGTGCGGTAATGAAGATTAGCCAGCCCGCCGCACACAATGGGGTCCCCGCATCCGGAGCGCAGACTCCCCAAATCCTGCCGCAAGCTGCTAACCCTGGTGTAAAACCACTGTTGTCGCCGACCCCCTCCATCCACGCACCCACACACACGTACATGCCCCGGTTCATCCCCACACACACACACACACACACACACACACACGAACACACAAACATGTCCTGTATGCACTCTGCCGTGTTGAAAGCAAATGGCTGAAATGTCTCCTGATTAGATTAGGACGGGTTTTGACAGCTGAGAGGGAGCGCTCGGCGACTCATACGCCGATAAACAGCAGCTCACCCAAATCCAGTTAAAGAGAGACAGAGTTCCCCTCCCCAGTGAGTGCAACACGGCTCCAGTCGCTGGGATTATACCCCTCCCTCCCCCCCCAAACATCCTCCATACCCTGCCATTCTCCCCTTCGCTCCAATCTCATCCTCCTCTCCATCATTCATCTTCTCCAGTCTCTCAAGATGCTTCTCCTCTTTTTTTCTCTTCTCGTCTCTATCCCATTTCACCCTCACCTCTCCTCTCCTCGACTTAACACCAGAACAAAGACATTTTCCACACTTTGTCACAAGCTATTTAGATGGCGCGGCAGAGGTCTTTATGCGCAGTGCACTTGTTGTATCCTGAGCCTAAGACCTCTTAATAATGTCTGTATCACTCTCAAGGTCGGCAGATCCTCACGAGTTCAATCTGTTTACTTGTCGAGCTTCTTTCAGCAGTTAGAGGCTACATGTGTATCTTTGTCTGTGTGGAAAGATGGATTATTCAAATGCGACTGCAGTTTTTTTTATTTATTTTTATTGTAGTGCAGAAATACTGTAGCAAATGTGTCTACCGGGAACGCAAACAGTCATATGTCAACTTGCCACATGCTGTAAACATTTTCGGAGGATGTAAAATATAATTACTTAAAGGAATAGTTCCACCTTTTGGGAAATACACTTTCTTGCCAAGCGTTGGCACGATACCACTCTAATATCTGTTCTTTGAATAATGAATCTGGAGCCGAAAGGAAGTGGGAAAAATGACAAGTTGTGGTTTTATGGGGGGATATGTGACTGTGATATGACTAATTCCTGTGACTGTGACTATGCTGGTTGACTGGTAATCTTGCGGTAATGACAAGACACCAAGTAAGCGAATATTTCCCAAAATGTCTATTCCAGTCCTTGCAACCTTTTCATTAAATGTGTCTGCAATTTATTTCTATTTGCGATTCAAAATGAATACGGAAAATATTCAAAAATAGTCAAAAGTGCCCATCTCAAGTTGTTAAAACTCAATACAACATCTTCAAATAGCTTCAAGATTTAGTGCAAATAATATACAAAGCCCAAAGATACTCAATTTGCAATTATATAAAGAAGAGAAAAGCATCATATCCATGCAGTTAGGAAGCTAAAACTGGTGAATGTGTCTTTTAATTAAACCCAGTTGAAGTTAACCAGTACTTGAACTCCAACATTTCTTTAAACATCTCATTTTTGCAGAGGAGCTCCTCATATTGGCGTCCATGTTGTGTTATGGGAAGACAGAGGGGGGGACCCTGGTGTCAGGGATGATGTGGATGTGCACTTTCTGTTGTGTCTGCTCGGAGAAAGCAATGGGAAATGTCTTTCTGCTCCATTAAGCAGAGGTCACCAGGTTTTTTGCGCTCTGAGTGCTCCATCATTGTTGCTTTCCTGCGAGATGAAAGGTGCTTTGAAGATCCCCCATCACACACAAGCACACATCCACATGTCGCATAAACCCCCAGTAACTGAGAGGGCTTAGTGGGGAGATGTCTTGCCTCAAAATGAGCAAAACTGAACTTCACACTCGTACAATTCTGCAAGAGAAACAATCATAAGTTTGATTTCCAGGTCCGAGAGCAATGCACTAAAGACTGAACATTGAGTGAAAATGACAGTGTAATGCCTTAAATGGAAATCTAAGCATTAAGTCCAGCAAAACAAAATTTAATTTCCTGCCTGAATAGTGTTTCAAGAGCCCAAGTGTCTATTAGCGCGCCCATCCAAACAAAATTGTCTGCGTGTAAAGGAGGTGTCAGGTTTACAACCAAATGTGCATTATTCCCTCAAACTCCGTCAGCAAATCGTGATTTAACAACTGGCAGTGTCTGTTATCAGCATGAAGCCCGCACAGTGTAAAACCGCCTCGAGGTGCTGCGTCGCCAGGCTTTGACGGAGGGGCTGACGGCGGCCCTGATTATTACTGTGAGGCTAATGTCGTCTGATAAGGCCGCGTGTGTAATTAAGCTGTTTCCGCGGCGCGTTATCTGAGGCTAGGTGAGGCTCGGCTGCCTGGAGAGATGGAGCTGTTAGTCAGTGAGGAGGAGGACTCCTGCCTCCCGTGTGCGACTCTTCAAGCCTCCTATCTTCCCCCCGTTGTCTTTTTAAGCTGCAAAGTAATTTTTTTGATTATTTTTTTTTTTTTGCTCATGGATCTGCAGGTGGGATGATGCTGCGGCTTCGTCCTTCACCCCTTACACTCTCTTCGAACTTTCCTCTCCTGAACTGAAATGCAATTCTTTGCATAGCTTGTATAGAGGCCTTGTTTCTTCATATTTCAACTGCCTGTCTTCTCTCTGGGAAGGCAGATAAATTAGCTTTGTCTCTGCCCTCTAGCTCTCTCTCTCTTTGTGTCTCTACTCCCTCCGTCTCCCCCTTTTGCCTCGTTGCTCCGGAGCCCCGTCGGAGCTTCAGGAGCTCTAACATCCCTCCTGGCCAAAAACCCCGCACCCCTGGCTGCTGTCTCCACCGAGAGTAACGGGGTGAGGCGAGGGCCGCGCCGCTTTCTCAGACGAGCGTTGTGGAAAGCGAAGCGCTATCTCCCCCGGCCCGCTCCACCGCCCTTCTCCCCCCCCCCCCCCCCCCCCCCCCCCCCCCCCCCCCCCCCCCCCCCCGAGGCAGGTTCCCCCCGCTCAACTGGGAGCCGCCGATGACGCCAAGCGGCTCTCCCAAGGAGTCTGAAATCTGGGGGCCGGAGCTCTTAGTGAGTGCACGGGAAGGAGCAAAAAACCCTGAAGGGCAGCTTAGAGGGGAGGGAGTCTTTTTTGGAGATATTGTGTGTGTGTGTGTGTGTGTGTGTGTGCATGGTTCGGGGGGGGGGGGGGGGGGGGGGGGGGGAGCTGCTGTGTGAGTATTGCCCAGTGAAGCTATAGATTACCGTCTCTGTCAGCTGCGACGGCCACCACTGATGAGCTCCTGCGCGGTATCATTTCGTATCGATTAGGCACTGCGACGCAAACACACAAAGGCTGCTGGTGAGATGGCCGGTGCCCAGGGCTACTGGTCATTTAGCTGTCACCTCAAAGTGATGGCCTGGCCCGGCTCACCGGATCAATGGGAGACATAGGCCCTATAACACACTGTGGCAGGATGAGACATGTGCGCAGACACACTCGCATACGGGCACGTACACACTGTGTGACAGACTGCTCTCTGAATTAAGTACCTGCCCAAAGTTTTCCTTCGATAAAAAGCGCCAAGTGTGTTGCTGCATTACAAACAGCAATAACAAAGATGGCTGTAAACAAAGTCAGTAAAGTAAAACAGTGAGACATAAAAATGAAATCAAAGGAATAAGAAAAAAAAAGATAAGACAATTTGGTTCCCTGGCTCATCGCAGGCCAGATTTCCCCATTGACGCGAGGACTTACCTGTAGGGTAAAACTGATTCATTTCTCGCAACGATTTTAATCAGAGCGGGTTTCGCAGCGGTATTGCATCCACACCCTGTGAATCAAACCAAGGCCCTCTTATTTTCTGTGACCAATGACAATGACAAATTAAAGCACGCAACAAGCCATAAACAGACTGTCAGTTGAATGTGAGGCAACAAAAGAAGTGAAGTTGCAGAGTTAATTCATCCATGACATGAATGTTACTCACTTTTAAAATGAGTAATCAAACCCTTGTTAGATACAAAAATGGCCGAGCCAAGTAATCAAAATGTCATGTTGGTGCTGAAAAGGAATCTTTTTCCAATTTGGGAAAGATGGTGGGGACAATCAAAAGCACTTTCTGTGCAAAGACGGCTTTGCTGTGGTGAAAGCATCAAAAGAGAACACAGTAAACCGTCACAACAAAATACAGTATGAAGAAGCTACAAGTATTAAAAACAAGCCTGAGAACAAAACTCCTGCTGCACCAAACTGGTAACATTGTAATAAGGAATAGTTTGACATTTTGGGAAATAGATTGGAGATTGAAAATAATAAAAACTGATAGCACTCTCACGTCTGCACAGTAAATATGAAGCTGGAGCCAGCAGCCGTTTAGCTTAGCTTAGCACAAAGACTGGAAACAGGGGGAAACAGCTAGCCTGGCTCCAGCAAGTTACTGGTCCCAGCCAGGACATAGTCTGGCAAATAACTTAATTAGTGCGCTTCAGAGGTGTTGTACAGAATCAGTGTGTCTGGCAATCTAGATCAATTATTATATTCTTATACTTCTATATAATCCAAGCCTGTAAGGAAGGTGCTGCAGGGAATCATGGGTCATCTTTGAAAAGATGTGACAGCACCCCCACCCAGCCGCAGTGAATTTAACAATAGTGCTGCATCACCCCCTCCAGCTCAGGGCCCCCTTATAGTCCTGCCCTTTTCAACCCTGCCAGCGTCAGCTCTGAATATTATTCATAGCACCTTGTCTCTATCACGGCATCTGTAAAAAAAAAAAACTAAACACGGTTATCCTAAAATTAATGAGCCGTATCCACCCCATTACATTTATCTGTTTAGTGGTGTTTTGGGCCTTCCTTTAGGGCATTATGCATGCTCTTCTGTTCATATTTATAACCCAGGCTTTTTATTAGGGACGTAGCGGGGTGCTAACAGTTGGGAGGCAGCCTGCACTTTGATGGTGATGGCAGGCGGCTTGGCGCAGGCCAAATGTGACGGGGAGAGAGGATCAGCTGCCAGGCCAAAGGGGCCTCGTGGAAGAGGGGAGGAGAGGGTGAGACGGAGCGGGGAAGTGAAGACTGGAAGAGGGAGGAAAAAATAGAGGAAAAGTGAAACTTACCGAATTAGGACTGGTTCAGATCTCACCCTGCTTGACTTTGTGAGAAGCTTCTTGAGATCACCGAATATTTATGGATTTTTTTACCGAAGTAGAGTATAAGTGGGGAGTAAAGACGGCAAGATTCAAGTGATTCGACCGAGGCTGAAAACCCCAACCATAACTCTGTGTTATTCCTATTAGACACTTATGTGGCTGCTGAGTCTTGTGGTTCAGCTAATGCTGCTTTTTATATTCAAATGTGTTTTCTCATTCATTCCTCCACAAATAGGAACTATGTTTATTAATGAGTAGGGAGATATACAGTGTGTAGAGAAATAATCTGCACAATGTGTACTAAATGCTGCTGAACTGTGCACTTTCTAAATGTTTCAGTGGCACGTTTCCACCTGAACAACACTGATTTATCATTTAGTTCGGACTGACATCTTCATTCCCTTGCTGTACACCTACTATTTTCATATTCTTAATCAAGGTGCAGCTATCCAGTACATTTCTATTGAATGTCAACCCAAAAAACTCAAAAAGCATCAATTTCTAACATTCTTGAAGGCTGACAGTGAATGAAGCCACAGCTGAAAATGAACAGTGCAAAACAAGGGTTGGCTGTGCTCAACTCATCAATCCTCTTTGGAAAGCTGATGGAATTTGGCAAGAAAACTAGAAGAAATGTCAATACTATTTTGATAATTAGGTAATTTCCCTTATTAAAGAAAAATATGTCAACCTTTGCTGGTTCCAGCTTCCCGAATGCTTTTGCCTCCTTCCTATCATTAGGTTGTTTTGAC
The DNA here is from genome assembly GCA_031216445.1 of Lateolabrax maculatus. Lineage (NCBI taxonomy): Eukaryota > Metazoa > Chordata > Actinopteri > Acropomatiformes > Lateolabracidae > Lateolabrax > Lateolabrax maculatus. The sequence continues at coordinate 4,406,214 of CM062215.1, read as the reverse complement.
TGTCAGATCACATTATTGAGTTGCCAGCAGCAGGGTCACACTAGTCTTAAACAACGCTGCACCTTGCAGAGGCGCTCCGGCTCGGATCGTGTGCCTCACCGCTGCGCTCAGGCTTTAATCAGTTTCACCTTTGACCTTATTAGCGGTAACCTTTCACTGCTCCGCCAATTAGAAGAGACATTACATAACCTGAAGGTGACTCGTGGTGAACGAAGAAAAAAAAAAAAAAAGGTTGAAATAGGTGTCATGCAACACTTCTCGGTTGATCTTTTTCATGGGAGACATTTTGACATGTCATAGTGGGAAAAGCACAGGTGGAAATAATAACATTATTGATGGCTGAATTCCATTCAGCTTCTTCAGTTTCAGTTTCTTGTTGTTGTGCAAGCTTAGTCACTGTTACACTTGAACAGGGCAGAGCCATTTTTAATGTTATAAGCAACACCTGTGCTAGTCAAGTCAAAATGTGTTGTTGTTGTCTCCCTTGTCCAAGGAGATGCTTGACAAAAGGACTGTCCCAGCACCCTGCGCCACCAAAGCGATTTCCTCCGGTCTGGAGGTGGAGGTGGGGCTGCTGGAACAGCCTTTGGATTGTCTCGGCTTATCCTGGCTCGCGCGAAGGAATCATCCCACAAGCCTTTTAGGAAATGGACCCTGGCTTCGCACACAGCCAACTGATGCTGGCTCTCCAGATCGGCGCGTGTCCAAAGAGAGCTGAAGCGGGCCGCGAGCGCTCCTCTGTCCTGGCCATTGTGCGGCGCTTTTGGCTCCTGATCCCTTGCCTACGCGCGCGCAAGTTCCAGACGCGTTTATGCGTGCGCGTGGGCGTTTGCACAAACACACCCGCACACAAGAGCCGCACAATTACACACAGAGCGGCGTAATTATGCCGCTCACACGTACGCGTGCGCTTGCAAAATGACGTGCACACACGAACCAGCATAATTACATGCAGCTCCATACAGTACCTACACCCACACTGCTCCGCACTACACACACAGGAACCGCTGATCAACTGCATGACCTTCTCTCCTACAATGTTAATGTCACCACCTGGGGGAGGAGGGCGGTGGAAGGGCGGTGGAAGGGCGGGGGCGGGGGGGGGGTGGGCCTCCATGGAGTGATGGGAGAAAAGAAGGAGAAAGACGGACGGAAAGAAGGAGCGGGACGATAAGCCTGTCGTACCTGCCACCTCCTCACCTGCAGCCTCTTTCATCCTTCCTACTTTGTCAAACATCCCTCATTCTCTGTGCACACACACACACACACACACGCGTGTGCACACACACTCATAAGGTGCAGCGCGCATGCACGCACTCGCACTCCGCCTTACGCCACCTCGCATCTGACATCCGAGCACATCCTAACGCATCATCGTGGGTCGTACCCTAACATTTAGTGTGCGTGAACCCTTTTCTGTGTGTGTGTGTGTGTGTGTGTGTGTGTGTGTGTGTGTGAGGCCTGTGGCTTGCCCGCTGACAGGATCCTGTTATGCCAAATGTCACACTTCCAAAAAGGATTCACCCCCCATGGAGAAAATGAAGTCAACACCTTTCCATTCGCTCTCCCCTCCCCTCTCCTTCCTCCTTCACCTTGTCCCTCCGTCACTCTCCTCCTCCTCGTTCTTCCTCACCTTCCCACCTTCCTCAGCCCCCCTCTCACTTATCCGTTTATATCCTCTTTTCCGCTCCCCTGAACTATCTCTGCCTCACACACACACACTCACCTTGGTTTGCAGTCCTAAGCGTTTTGCTGAATAAAGTCCCCTTTAACTGGCTGGTTTTAGCGGATAATTAGTCCTCACCTTGGGAGAGGAGGAGACGACAATGGGAAGAAAAAGAGGTAAAAAGGAGGGAGAAAAATGTGATTTTGGGGAATCGATAGGGGACGAGGCAGAAGGAGAGGGGTAATGGCGAAAATGAGTGAGAAGGAGAGCGATGTGGGGGGCGGGAGGGCGGGTGGAGGGTTGAAAAATGGCGTGAAGAGAGCAGGTTCTTTTTTTTTCTCCTATACCTCCACACCGCGCAGGCCGGTGCATGCTATTCCCTTCATCATGTCTCGACGCCTTCAATATTTAATTGTTCTCGAGAAGGAAAGAATAAAGGAGAGGAGAAAAAAAAGCTTCTCATTTAATTCACGATTCACTGGCCGCAGCCGTCAAGGAAACAGTAGAGGCCTCTCACATAGTGCTTGAAAGTAAAGTCATTTTTCAAAGCCATCACAGGAAAAAAATAAATAAAAACATGTAGGCGTGCAGCGGAGGGAGGAGGCACGGCGCATTATCTTCAGTTCTCACTGTAGATGTGGTCTAGAGCAGCTTTTTAATTTGATGTCAGTATGCAAATACTGTAGACAGTCAAAAAAAAAACAACTCCAAATCCCTTTCTGTTCCTGGAAGAAGACAACTTACCAGAGAAATCACACTCCCCCGGCAACAGACACCACCCCCCCTCCCCCCAAAAAAAAAAAAAAATGCGGCTTTATTTTTAGAAGGTGCAAACGAGGAAAGGGGGGGTGGGGGGGTTGTAAGATTGTAAATGTCTCTGATGTGTTCAGTCTGTACAACCTTATTCCTGATAATGGAACTAGCTACTCTCTCTGTCAGTGCCTATTTACACACAAATGAAGTGGCGAGTAACACGCGCCCAGCGGAGCTGCTAGCCTCCATCTCAGCTGTCAAAATGGGTTAGTGGCTACAAGCGAAACACAACGATCCCTGGGATCAAACTGGCGCCGTCCATTCGAGCATAATAGCTTCATCCTTGGACATGGAGCGTCTCGTTCCCTCGCTGGCTCTCCTCTAAGAACCTCGCCAGCTTGTTGTAAAGTAATAGACTTCTCAGGATGCCAGTTCACACAAATCGGGGATGTTGCCTTTTATTTGCCTTCCGAGGGGAGAGGTGTTTGGAGTAATAGGGATGAAGCAGACCATAACTACAGCTGCATAAATCTTCCTATCTCGGCTCAGTGGAAGCCGGCGCACACATGGTCTGTCAAAGCTCCATAAAATGTTGTTTGATAGGAGTTCTGTACAGTTTAGGACTTCTCCTCCTGCTTTCCACTTGCCTCGCTTTCGTTCCGCGCCACAGCGGTTGCAATCAATCAGTGTGTAATCAGCCGTCTTGCTGGAGCTGCCAGGTAATCCTGGCTGTCTTGGTGGCTATCTCTGTGTGTGCGCATGTGACAGCTGGCAGAGCTGCTAAGTTGCCTGTCTGGGTGAGTGCATGGCACCATGTAGATTTTCTCCCCGCAGTGTGTAAAGGCATATCGGATGATCTGATAGCTGTTGAAATTGTCAAGTGGGATTTGAGAGTGAGGATGGGCTTTTTGCAGCGCAGAAGCCCCAAATGCGTGAACCTACCTGAATTGAGTCTAAGTTGAGTCTTTTCTCCCACTTCCTCTCTTGCAGACCTGCCTAGAATTGGAGCGTTATCTCCAGACGGAGCCCAAGCGTCTGTCAGAGCTCTTCGACCAAGACCTGGACGGCCTCCTCACTCCGGCCTACCTGAAGGAGGACGGCGAGGAAGAGCTGACGGACGCCCTGCTCCCGGGACTGCCCGGCCTCCCCAGCCTCCCTGAGCCGCCGAGCCCACCGCCGGTGGTCCTCTGCCCGACACGGAAGAATTTCCCCTCCACTGGTGCAATGAAAAGAGACCTCAAACCCAAGGGCCAGGGGCTGGAAAGCGTAGAAGGGATGGAAGGGGTCCACCAGGCCCAGCTGAGCGCCGTCACCTCCCTGACGCCCCCGTCGTCGCCGGAGCTGGGCCGGCACCTCGTCAAACCCAACCAGACACTCACGGCCTCGGCGGATGGGACGCTCACCCTGAAGCTGGTGGCGAGGAAGGTGGGGCTGAGCGCGGCCCGGCTGGTGGCGGCGCACGCACTCCCTGTCCGGATGAAGGACGAAGAGGAGGGGGCTGCGTGTGTGATCGGGGTCGGGGAGCTACCGGAGAACAAGAAGAGGATCCACCGTTGTCAGTTCAACGGCTGCAGGAAGGTGTACACCAAGAGCTCCCACCTAAAGGCCCATCAGAGGACACATACAGGTGAGAATTACTCTGAAATTGCCCACACAGCTCACATTAATATACATTCATTTCGTATAAAGTTGTATAGAGACACATGGTTACATAATCTGTATGTAGTTTGTGAATATGAGCATATTAGTTGGCGCACTTTTCTGATATAATGTCAGTAAGTGACCCTTTTTGGACTTTCAGCAAGGCAGCTCCGAGGACACCTCTCCTACCAGAGGTGGCCACTCGATACACCTGCTGGTAATAAAATTGATTGACACTCATTGTTGGTGACAGGCTAAAAAGACTCAGCCCCGGAGCTAAATGGCTGTTGCCCACTGAAGAAGACACAGCCAGCGTGTCTGCACTGAATATAGAAACTGAAAGAATAGAATTGAAGGAGCCCTCAGTCAGGACATGTATACTTTATGGGACAATTTGCTTCTGGATAATTCTTGTGGTCTATGCAGGGAGATAAAGGTTTTTCTACAAGAGACATCTACAATTTGGGCTGCTCTAAATGTAGATTGGTATCATTTTCATCTATCTGTGGTCTATGTGAGCACCACATCCATCCATTTATGCATCTGTCCTTCCAGCCAGTCAGCTTTCTAAATTCCTAGATAACCTGACTTGAGATAATTCAGGAAAATCCACCTGCTTCACATTCTTGGAACGAGTACAAAAAGCACATACGGTGATAAGAAACGTGGAGAAAAAAAAACAGCCCTGTAATCACGGAACAGGTTTAAAGCCTATTAATATCGCCATGTAAGGTAAAATTGTGATGATTTAAGAAAAAAACCCACTTCTCTTCTCCCGCTCTCTCTACCTGAGTACGTCTCTGTGCCAAACCAGGACAGGTCTTCCTTGTCAAGGTTCTTCTCAAGAAGGAAAGGGGGGGGAGGGTTCAGGAGCTATAACTCTCCCACTCTTCCATCTCAATCCCAAACCACTCAGACCCCTGTCGGGGAGCTGTCCTCCGTCTGAGTAACTGCACAGTGATGGATGGATTGACCTGGATAGGCCGCCATTTCCCAGTTTATTTCAGGCCCTCCCGTCCTCTATGCATTCTATAAGTCTAGGTCAGTGGTTCTCAATCTGAGGTTGGAGACTGCCTGATTTTGCAAGGGTGGTAATAGGATCATTTTAAGACTAGGGAAATATGTTTCAAATATAATGGTGTGTTATAATCCCAGGAGGCAGGTCACGAGGGATACCATCTGTACGCTTACTCCGAGAATGACGGGAAAGGGGGAAAAATAATTGTCGGCATCTGTGTTTGTCATTACGAATGAGAAGGGTTAGGGTTCAGCATCCGTTTGCCTTCAGGTCTCATCCACACCAAACACATTAAGAGTGTTTCTGTGAACTCTTGAGGGTTTCCTCTTTTTTTTTTTTTTTGGGCTGTGAAGGTGTGAACAAACCATGGTGGAAATAATTGGGCTGCGCTGGCAAAAAGTGTAAGTCTCTACCCCCATCTAAGAGTAGCGTTCAGGGGTGTAATGAGATGTATATGACATCTGATAGGTGGCCATTGCTCATGCTTGGAGAAGAACAAATTAAATGGACCGCAGCCTGGACTCTGCTAATATATAGCTGTTTCTTTATGTGTTTAAACTGTGGAGGTACAGCAAAGAGCGTCCATCATGCTAAATGAAGTTACAGGGATTCAAATTAGATTCTCTTGCTGCCCACAATCTAAATCCCTAAACTTAATGGTTGACAGATCACCAGAGCTGTCCAAGCCAGAAGCCACACATGACTCTGGCTCGCTTGTATTTTCGGGGGGGGGGGGGGGGTGCGAATACAAATAAAATCAACCTGTCAACTTCTGTTTGTTAAGAATGGAGAACGGACGTGTGATCACACCCTCAGCGGTGCACGCCACAGGTTTAGGCATCAGCTTGACTGCAACAAAGGGCACAGACATGCAATCATTGATTTCCCCAGTGTGGCGTGTCTGCAGCCCCTGTGCTTCCACTACATGCCAACTGGGCCAGCTCTGGGAGACCAGTGCTACTGAGGCTGTCCAGTCACAATATCCATGCAAGCAAAGCAGACTAAAACTAATGAATCAGAAAGTCGGAGGTGCGTCATCTCAAGTATCCCAGATTTGGGATATTTTGTGACATTTTGTATTGCAGATGTCTCTCTGGATTAATCCTTGTCAGCTCAAAATGTAATCGTTGAAAACTGTTGTAGTTGAAAGATAATGTGGCATCCTTACTTTCTTTATCCCGTTAATAGTTAAAAAACTGATACGATAAAGATTTAATGACTCACTATGTTACATATAGCACCATAGTGGGCTCAGTTTCTTGAGCTTATCCTTGTCACTTAAGGTGCTTTGGATAAAAGCATCTACCCAAAGAACATCCGTCTTGTTATTCAAACCAGGAGGGTAGAATGATAAAAGGGGGGGGGGGGGGGGGGGGGGAATGTCGACATGAGATGACAAAAGAAAACACAAAAGCCAAAGAAAAGGCAGAAGAAGAGGAGAGAGTGACGTGGAGCGAAACAAAGGGTAGATGAAGACGGAAGACAGGAATGGGGGAGGTACAGTAGAGCGACCCTCTTCAGAAAACGACAGCAGTGCCACAGGCTCCCCCATTCACTGAGCCATTATCCTGACAAGTTTAAAGATGTCATTACTCAAATCCTCTTTTTCTTAGTTGTTATTTCCATAAATTACCAACGGAGAAAAGGCTACGATTTAATCTGGAATTAGACGGGCTGAGTTGAAATGACAGTGCCCTGTAGAGCTTTTTGTGAATAGGCTTATGGCAGATAAGGAATGGTACAATTAGATTTTGGGCAGGGTGAGGGAACGTGTAAAACACAACGACTGTCGGGTTGTTGGGCTCTCTCTCTCTCTCTCTCTTTCCCTCTGTTCCTCGTCTGCCTCACTCTCTCACTCTTTCTGTTTCTGCTTTCTCCCTCTCGTTCTCTCTTCACTTCATGTCTTCATCAGTCTTTTCATAACGGTTTGGTCCCTGTATATGCTTCTCTCTCACACTCTTATTTAATTGCTCTGCTCTCTTGCCACCCTCTCTTTGGGCTGAGGCCAACGATTTGAGGAAAACTGCAATTTTTCTGACTGACTTTGCACTAGCTTTTCTGTAAATTAAACTTCAGGCCTGTGGTCTTTGTGATCTTCAATAAACAAGATATCTTTTTTTTTAAGCTCCACACTACAGTATATGTTCAGTGGTACAGAAGTTTAATACTTATGGTCTAGGAATATGATCCCATATGGGTGTAATGTCCATATACTTTGTTTTGGTGTCCACATACTTTAAGCCATGCGTGGTTTCTACATAAATAATATCAGTGGTTGTAAGTATTATAATAAATAATTATACTTAAATAATGATCAAACAATGAAGTAAATCAAAATCAAAATCGTGGTTACTTCCAATATAAAGTTTTCGATCATCCTCACACCTCTCCCTAACATACTTCACTTCTCCATCATCTCCCCCATCTTTCATCTTTTGTCTTTTCCTTTCGCTCATCTCTAAAGTCTGCAGCGTTAGTTTTGCGGGCAGGAGCCTGTAAAGCGTTCTCCGAGAGCCTCCCTAATGACCTCTGAGACCCGGATGCCCTGCCTCAGCTCCAGCTAATGGAGGGAATGCAATTAACTTCAACACTGGCACCTGAAAGGCTGGAGCGAGTGCGTGTGCATGTGTGTACTTATGCATGTGTGTGTGTGTGTGAGAGCATTCGGAAGTCATAGATTACACATAATGGGATTACAGAGACTCAGGAAACACCCAGTTATCAGATTACGGATGAGAAATACGTGATTGTTTATTTGATTACTCAAAAAAAACATTTTCAGGGGGAAAAAGCATTTTGATTGCACATCATTTTTGCCTGAAATGAGTGAATGGTGTCAGCTAATGGGATCTTATTAAATAATGCAGAATAAATAATGGTTTTCCACAAAACTGTATGCAATCCTGATTCCTTAAATCAGAGGAAATAATCCACTTAGTTTCATAATCTACATTATATGTTTAACAGGCAAAGTAATCCAAAAGTAACAGAGCATAATCAGATTATGCTGCTGAGTTTGGGCTAATCCAGCGGATTAGGTCCCTGATTGCCATTTCAAACTGCCAATCAGTCAGACTGTATGTAACATTGTTTTTCAAAAGTAAGCTTCCTCGTCCAGTTTGTGTGTGAACGTGCGTTTTTGAGAAGGCGAGCGCACCTGCTCCACTTGCCTGTTTGTACGAGGGCATCTTGAGGGAGAGATGGGGGGGGGGGGGGGCTCTGTTGCTAGGCAACGGGGGGCAGCGTATCGTTGGAGGAGTCGGTAGCTGAGTGGTTATGTACTGCTGCAGGCTCTGGTCTCTTAATACCACCACCCCCCCGCCTTCCTGCTCCTTTTCCTGCACTACCACCACTACTACCACCACCACCACCACCACCACCACCACAGCCCCCCCCCCCCCCCCCTTGCCCCGTACAGCTCTACGGTTACCGTCGCTAGGCAACTGCCTCCGTATTCTGCCAGCGTGCTCGGTAATTGGCCGGTGGCATGGCGGCGTGCCGTTGCCAGATCCAGCCAGCTGCACTGACTACTGCCTCCTCATGTTTCAGTGCACCCCCCCCCCCCCCCTTCTCTCTCTCTCTCTCACACACACACACACACACCCACACACATACAGCCCGCCCCCTCGCTCTCGTTGCTAGGCAACATATTCAGGCATCCCTGCCTCCCGGGAATTTCATTGGCCAGAGCGGGATGGCCCAGACCTGCTGCTCTGGGTGTTTCTGGGAAGTGAGGCAGTATGAAGGGATATGTGTCCACAATGGGGACACGCATGGATGGATGAGAGGGGACAAGGCTAATTTCTGGATCTTTAAAAAAAAAAAAGCACACAAATTGTTTACTCACAGTGTTTACCTGCAAGAAATATTACTGTATCTGAACAAATACATTTTAGACATCATATAGGAGTTGTTTAGTGTAAAATCAATGTTAGTGATACTAAAATGATACAGTTAAATGGAAAAAAAGTCAAAATTAATCAGAATTGATTGAGTGGTATCAGTTTGTATTCATTAGTGGTGGTGTTTTTTTTTTTTGCCGTTTCATGATTGGCTACTGGAGGTCATTTTTTTCACACTTGTTCATTTATCATTTCATCACAGCTGTGACCTAATGCACCCCTGTTTCTCACCATCAAACCATACATGATTCCTGTTAATGGAGCGCTCTGTAACATGGCTGTGTGCCGGGTATATTTGATAGAAAGTGCCGGAGCAGGTCATATGTCGGGAGATTTGTAATTGTTTTCTCGTGTTCCTTGGCTTGTGCCATTCGGGCTTTGCATTTTAGGACAACTTTGCACAAAAACTGCAGTTCACGTGAGTGGCATTTAACGCCCTGAAATAGCAGAAACGTGCCTTTAATTGGAAAACAGAAATACTGTATACATTATTGATTTTTTTTTTCTTTTTTTAGCTTCTGCCCCATGAACAATCAGTGGATTTCTACAACAGCTGGTACAGATAATGGCACCAAACCACTACTGTCTTTACACAAGCACTCTTCTCAATCTTGACTGTCTTCACAAAGCAGTTGATCCATTGATTGTGTCCCTTTTGATATTCACGTTCAACAAATTAAGCCGTTTTTTGTGCCGAAGCCGCTCGAGCGGAGCTGGTCAGTGTGTCAGTGTGACTGTATTCAACCACGAGCCACCGGTCCAGATGGGATGTGACTGATGTAGGTGACATCTTCGGAGCTGGACGCAGCTGGCAGATTGTGGGTTCCTTGCCATTATGCCGTGTGACTGGCCTAATTATCACTACCCCCCTCCCCTGCCGGCATATCTGCAGCCTCCTCTGCCTTAATCCACTTCTGCAGCACTTCTCTCCTACTCCACTTTTCCCTCTCCTGGTCTCATCTCACCTCCTCTCCTCACTCTCTCATCCACCTTGCCTCTAATCCCCCCCCCCCACCCCCCCTTCCACTTCTTCTCTCGCTCCACTTCTCTCTACCCTCTACTCCTCTTCTGCGTGTTCAGCAAGATTGGAGACCAGTGGGAGCTTCTCCATCTCAGTGTTAAACATTGCCTTGCTCTCTTTCTAGCCCCTAAAAAAGGAAGAAAAAAAAAAGTGAAAGGAGGCTCACGGATCTTTATCAGTGAAATAGATTCCAATGGATTCACAATATACAGGATATAATCTTTTAAATGGAATTTCTGCACGTAGACCTCAAGTTTGCAGAATGTATTAAACATCTTGAAGGCACCAAATATTTGGATTTGTGATTCCATACCAGTACCACAGAGGTCTTGTGCAGACAAATATGTGTGCGATTGGTGGATGAGGGATGAAACAGGTGCTTATGCGTGTGTTTTTTTTTTTTTTTCATCCCCCAGGTGAGAAGCCGTACAAGTGCTCGTGGGAGGGCTGCGAGTGGCGATTCGCCCGGAGCGACGAGCTGACGAGGCACTACCGCAAACACACCGGCGCCAAGCCTTTTAAGTGCAACCACTGTGACAGGTCTGTCAAAACACAACTCTCCCTACTTTCCTCTCCCTCATGTGTGTTTCTTCCATTTTCCAAGGGGTTATTTGAAGTAGTTCCACGAGCACAGCGGGCTATGTTTTCCCATTGTGTTTTGTACACAGTTTGGTTTAGTAAAGAAGTGCGACAAGGTGCTGGTAACACACCCAAATGTGTTTGGTACTGACCCAGTTTAAAAGTGTGCTGGCAGGATTACTAATGTGTGCTCCTCCGCAACACATGCAAGACCCAACCTGCTCAGTCTTTCAATGGGAATCCAAAGGGTGCTTATTCTGCTCTATGCCGACATTAGGCCCTGTGCAGCATATTAATAGTTCATCTCCTCACATGGTGTTGCATGGCCTTGATTTGGAGGCTGCTTTCACGCTGGGACAGAAGTGTAAAATGGCTGTAGAAGTCATTAGCACTATCACACATCACTGGTATAGAATATTAATTTGAACTAAAGTTTTGTTCCTTATGGAAAAAGATACCAGTTTTTTTGGTGTGTTGGACATTTTAAAATGTATTTGGGGAATTTCTGAAGCCACCGTGACTGAAAATACAGGTCTGTGTGTTGCTGTAAATAAAGCCTCAGACTGGAAACCGGATGATTCCTGGTCTGATCCCAGTGACCCGAGCACCGAGTGTCCTTGAGCAGAGCAAAGTGACCCGCAGAGCAGTTTGCCACACACAATATATACGTCTGAAACTCATTCTTAAAAGTGTAATCATTCAGCAGACGATGGCGATGGTTTCGTGCCTTTTTTTTGCTTTTAGCATCGTTGCCCTTAAAGGGTTTTCAGGAATCGATCTGTAACTCCCTAACTGTCCCATGACACTTCCTGTTTACCATCTTACAAAGCAGAAAATATCCCCCTAATCTCAACAGAGGTGTCGCTTTGAAGAGTTGATCTTATATAATTTGCCTGAGACTCTGCTCCTTAATTAGATGCCCCGGCTTCTGTTTAATTATGAACCACAGCAAAATGTTAATTTGCTGGGCTCCTTAAATGTGGCTCCGCTGACAAAATCATCAAACATTCAGTGGCCATTATTCGCAATGAAAAGATCAGCTTGACTCAGACATAAAAATCTTTACTCCTGTTTTAATTACTTCCCTCTGTCTGTGATCTGGCCCTCGCTGACACCTCCGGGGTCTCGGAGCAATATTGTGCCACCACAGTGTTTAAGACAAGGGAAAATTTGGGTGAGAAGGTCATTTTGAAGGTATTGCACTGTAAAACCTATAGTTTTATAAAATGTTTCACTTCTTTCACTAAATAAAAATATTAAATTAAACATTTTCTCTAGAAAACATTTTATGGGTGTAAAACACTTACTTTAAACCTGGGTGCAGTGCCTCCCAAACCAAACACCTCATTATTTACAGAGGCTTCCTCTTTTTTTATATTTGCCAACACATTTGTATATTTCATTTTAATTTAACTTGTATCTTTTGCCACGTACATGCAGTTTTGTCTGTAAATTACATACAACAGTACTAAGTTATTCATGAAGCTTAAAATTTACCAAGATGTCATCTGATGTCAAAAAGATGTATAACAGTAACTGTGTGTGTGTGTGTGTGTGTGTGTGTGTGTGTGTGTTTTAAAGACAATTGCAGCCTCTCTGACAGGTTGAGAATAGATCACAATACAGCGAGTTATTGAATATGTGACCTCTTGAATCATGTATAGCTTCATTATGAAAGGACACAAAAAGAAATCCCTCTTCACCTGAGGTACTTTGCCTTAATGTGTATGAAAGAGTGTGTGCCTTGGTCATCTGTGCGTGTGTGTGTGTGTGTGTGTGTGCGTGTGAGGGAGCAGAGGGCCAGGCACTGTCAGCTTAATCAGGTCTCAGCTGGACAGACTGTAAATACAGTATCCCTCCCCCCTCCACCCTGGTTTACCACCCCCCCCCCCCCCCCCCGCAGGCACATCCCTAATTCGGGCCCACCTCTGTCATGTGTCACAAGGCGCCCAACCCCTCCAGCCCAACACGCACACACACATGTGCACCCTGCTGAGATGAAGGAAGAGGGGAAACAGGGGAGACAGAGGGAAGATTGAGGATGGGGGGGAGGGTGGTGGGGGGGGGAGGAGGAGACAGACCCACGGTGTGCCAGCTGGTGTCGTGCCCCCGAGTCGTGACTCATACTTTACCATCTGTCTCACCGAGCACACACACTGACACACGCGTGCAAAACACCCCATGCGCGTCTCCTGAGCCGTTCATTAATCTCACGTGTGTTTGTTGGCGTGCACGCGCGCATGTATACGATCACACACACGAACACACACACACACACACACACGCAGAGACACATGTGCACACACACACATGCAGGTGTGACAGTAAGACAGATGACTGGTGGCTCATCACAGTGTAACTCCCCCTCTTGGCCAAACACTGATTCATCTAGACATTTTAGACAGTTGCCTCGGTCTCAGTGGGAAGAGTCAATCTGAAACTGGTGTCAGGAAAAAAAAAATCAACAGTTGCAGAACTGTGAACGGGAGTCTGACTCCCAAACTGGGGCTTCATGTGTAAATGCTTTTTAGTTTACCAGAGTGGATTAAAGCATGATATTTAGTTATTTTATGTATTTAAAATTGTATTTTATTTGAAGAACTACTTGTTGTAAGGAGTATTAGCAAATGTCCATTTAAAATAAAAGAATAATTCTGCAATTTGATTGCAAAAAAACATTTTTTTCATTGGACACAATGGTATGTTCTGCACTTATTTACTTAAACTAACCTTCAGTTTTTGGGAGCATTTTTTTCGTCTCTTGTTTCTTTCTTTTCTCCCCCTAAACATTATTAAATTGAACCACTTTAGTAAACTCAAGTCTCCATCTCAAATATTTCTTAACACACTAATCACCAGAACATGCAGCTCCCAATTAGGTAAAAGAAAGCAACACTTGCCTCTTGAAAAGCGCTCCTCTTGGGAATGGAGCTCTAGTGTTAGTTCAGCAAGCATGCAACAGAAATACTGTTGATCTAGTGGTGATGAAAAAAGTAGGTCTCCTATTATGGCTGCATCTTTATGTCGGCTTGCGTGGAATAAGCACCAGCTGAAAGCATACATAATCTCAGTTTGTGGCAATCAGGTTGAAATAATCAAACATTTAAAAAAAAAAAAGAAAAAACAGGCCATCGTACTTGCAGAGCAATTTCATTTTTTAACTGAGCAGCCATGCCCCAGCAATCCTGCAAGCCTGATTTCAGATAAGAGGCCTCGATTCATCTAATTTAGCTATCGTTTTACAGGACATTATTTGCGTGCTGCTTTTTTCTCTCTCTCACCCCCCCCCCACACACTATTTCAACAGATCCATCTGCAGGCTCTCTAGTTATTCATGGCGCAGCTGAAGTCATTAGGAGTGCTGCTGAAAATGCTGATTATGAATTAGTTACACATATACTAATTGCGTGTGCATTAGTGGCTCAGCACTCACCAGCTAACAGCAACATTTAGTTCAATCGACAAAACAAACGTCTTTCCCCCTGCATTGGTAACAAGCTGACGGGCTGTTCTGTGTCTCCCTCTCTTTGGTTGCAGGTGTTTCTCGCGGTCGGATCACTTGGCACTACACATGAAGAGGCACATCTGAGGAATCCGAGAGAGGTCAGCGGGAGTGGAAGAGAGGGGAAGGGGATGGAGGTGCAGTGGAAGAGGGAGAGGGAGCATCATCTGCGGGAAAATAACACCATGGATGTTAGAGAGAGAGAGAGAGAGAGAGAGAGACAGAAAGCGGGATGGACTCGAAAAAAAAAAAAACACCAGATTTAGCCGTTCTGGGCTGGAGGGAGAGGCGCCACGCAGGGACGCTGACTACAGACAGAAACACGGGCAGGCAGGCGGACAGAAGGGTCCTAAGTGGCTCTGTCAATCTGTGCTCAACCAGTTGGTCCACGATTCCACGGTGACACGTCGTCACCTCACAAAATGTCTCCCGGTGTTGTCGCATGGACGACACAGACGCTCCATCCCACCCTTCGTATGTGTCCCAGAGGGGACGTCACACAATGAAGAGTGGACCACGTGCCTGTAGTTGGCAGCGCTCGTCGCAGTCGTCCTCGCGGCCTTTGCAGCCCCCCCCTCGGTGGAACGCTTCCAAAATGTCAGCCCTGTTCATGCAGCAGTGCTCCGCGTACCAGCGAGCTCGCCAACGCCAAACTGGACCAGTTGTACAGTAATTTTAGCTGACAGCGGAACTGCTGTTTGTATATTCGAGATTTCCTCTTCTTTAACCGTACCTTGAGCTGAGCAGAACAGTTGATTTCCAACATCTCGCAGGGTAAGCAAGCAAGAAAGCTGGCTTTCTCTCCCTCAGACTTACCACAGCCTTTACAATTCACCAAAGGGGTTTGTTATCTACTATATAGAACAGATAATAATTTGACAATTTTTCATCCGACCTCTGTTCCATCTGCCAACTGGATCCATTTATAAATCCTTCTGGTTCTATGGCATCGGAGCACTTGTTTGAACGGAGCGTTAGATTGGATTTCCCGAAGACTTGAAGATGGGAGTGTGTTGCTCTCGTGTGCTGTGAAGACTGATTGAGGTCATCCGGAGGACTGGCTCGCTTTATGAACATCATCCGCTGAGGGTTACCACTGGATGAGGCTAAATAATCTACTCTGGGAAAGACTGCTCATCTCCTAGAATGTCAGCTGAAAAACGAGCGTCTCAAGAGACGCTAGATGGCTCCTCAGAGGGTTTTTTTCCTCTCCGGGATCTCGGCTCTTACGAGTTGTCGTCAGGAACTGTTGCACAAATGACTCTTTGCAAACTTTTTGTAAAAATGCCCCACCGTCTTGACCTGGGAGACAATTTTGGGACTCACCAAACGCTGGCTTTCACATGCCGTCGAAGTGTGGACAGCCACATGCACAAGTCGAAGCAGCTAGTTGACTGCGATAGCACACCGAACGCAGACAAGGTCACGATGTATGATAAAGGCTATATTGTTTCTAAGAAAAGAATCTCCTATTTGTTCAAAAACAGACAATTGAAAAGACCATTTTGAAGAACACATTGGAAATGGATGCAGCCAAAAAAAAAAAAAAAAAAAAAACACAAGTGTCTACTGCGGATGCCTGAAATGATCTCCTTGGCCTTTGAGAGTGATTGGCATCGCACTAGCCACTGGGTTGAGGAGGGTTTTGTCCTGTTCACACCACCCACGCAGATCTCTTCCAATTTATCGGCTGTCAGACTTCAGCGAAACGCAGCATTCGACACCTCTCCTAATCGGGCCCTATGCATATCCAAGAACATTCCTGCTGACTTCCTGACCATACATGTACGTCTGAATGCAGATTTCTGCCCTGCTGGACACGGAAGGACTCGTAGGAAGACACATGACACAAATTCAATCAATTGGGTGACTCTTCTCAGAGCAAATCAATGTGAATGTATCTGTTGTAAGTCTGTACATGTTGCCGGGCCCATGAAAACACCCGAGTGTGATCGGTAAGATCATACCAGACTACATCTATGTTTATACCGTAGTTTCTCTTTTTTCACATTAGAAATGAATGGATGGACTTGGTATAACTATCTAGTCACAGCTGGTAGCTTTTGACGTTTTACTGGTCGTGCTTGACCAGCGGGAGGTCATGAGTGCAGATTTCCAGTGGGTGGCTGAACTGGGTTAGGGGAGGAACAGATCTGCTCAGTCAGCAATGATAACTGCCCCATCAGCTCATGAAACTGCAGTGGGGTGAAACCCACACACACACACGCGCGAGACACATACATTCACTCCTACGAAACTGGAATTAACATCTGTCCTTGGTGATCGGACTCTCGTCCGATAGAACAAAGACGCTTTAAAATCTAGTTTGCCGCATTCATTCAATTCAAATGTCATGCCTTTAATCCACAAATAGAAATGAATTCTGGATCAACATGGACTCAACTCGAGCGCACACAGACAAAGAAAACAAGGCAGCTTGGACATTGGTAGATTGTCAGGATTCTTACGAACTCGATTGGGAACAAGTATGTCAAGGTGTTTATTCTTTATTTTACAAGAATTTTAATACTTTGCTGTGTGCCTCACTTTGCCTCAGTTTGCTTTTTGGCAAGGGAGACAGCAAATTGATTTCACTCTGTATACCAGAGGCGCATTTCAATTTCGGGTATGAATGCAGCCCAGCTCAATCATATCGAGACATGATCTGTCTGCGGCTCCGGAAGTAGACACTGTACCACCTCCTGCTTCGCATAAATATCGAACTCTTTATGTCTAAGCGTGCAAACAAGCCAGACTCCCTTTTATATTGAACATCTAGGTGACGGGCCACCACTTGCAAAGACCGGAGGGAGTGACCACAATAGAAACCAACTGATACAAGTTTTAACTGCTGGTTTATTTTCTAGGAGACCAGAAATCTTCACGGGTCATGCAGGTCGCGGCTGCAACACTATCAATGCCGTTCTTTGTGTTCGTAATAAAAGTCATAGATACTGGCAAGAAGAGAGATTTGGTTTGTAGACCATCTAAAAATATCCACTTCAGAAAAAAAGAATGTCAGAGCAGGTTAGCAGGTTTGTGGTTTTCCAGCCTAGCCCGACTCTCCGTGTGGAAGATAAATTGAAAAATAGCAGTTTAACCCATGGGTTAAAATTGTATCATCAATGGCAGCTCTACTTGTGTGTTTCAGTATTTCAACAGGGCACTCTCCTGTTAATCTGAATGGTTGCGAATGTGTGGGAATGTGCAGCTCGGGAGTGTTGTTTTTTTTATTTATTTATTTTTTGTTCATGTCCTGTACCAATCATAGACAGCTGAGGATTTTGGACTGAAACTCTTAATGTGTTGTTGTTTTTTTCATGTTCACTGAGACTTTAAGGAGCCAAGACATGGAAATGTTCAAATTACAGTTTGGACTCGACATAAACAAAATGTTCTCCTCATATGTTTGCCGGGAGCTCGAAAACTGGATTTCAAATGTGAATGTGTTTTCTGGAAAGGTTGTTTCATGTTGTCTCGAGGATGCGGTTCAGTTCTGTGTCATCTTAATGAATGATTGTCAATTCTGCTGTGCCTGTGTGTTCTTTGTCTGTTTGTATTTGCACTCTGAATTTTTGGAAAAATCACTTGCATATCTGATGTTTTCTGTCTGCTCGTACACCACGCTTCACACGACGACCCCGGGGTGATGAAAACACTGATCACAAAGTCTGTATAGTAGCCGTTTTAAGCACAAATGTACACACTCATGCATACACGCCACATGGATTCACCCGCATTGCACACACGCGCGCACACACACACACACGCCTGCACAAATCTACATGCATGCAGACACTCCCTAAACACACAGATTCACACGGAAAGACACGCACACAGATCTGCACACATCCTGAATCCACACACACACAACTCCTGAACGTACTCACAAACACACACACACACACACGCGCGCTCTCTCTCCGTTCTCCTTGTGTGTTTTTCACCATTTTTCATGCCACCTTGTGAGAGTCAGAGATCCAGACTGCAGCTTTTGCTCTCAGCAGAGGGGGGGTGGTGGGAGGTGGGGGGGGGAACACGCATTACTATGTGTGACACCGCCTCTGTTTCCACCAGGTCTGAATTTCAAATCAAACGCACCTCCTTTTTCTACCAGCATTCCCCCACCACCACCACCCCCCACCAATCCTCCCCCTCCCTTACATTTTCTCAGATATGATCCCTTTCAACTCCTCTCCTCTGTCCGACTCCCCCCTTCTGCCCCGCACCCCCCTCCCTTCCTCGCCCCCTTCTCCACCTTTTTCCTCCGTTGTCTTTCTCCTTTTCTTTCGCTGTACAAAGTGTTTCAAATTTATCATTTGTATATTATGATGTATGGGTACGATAATGTTCTTTATTATGGAAAAATGAGAAAGATTTATTTTTGTTACTGGTTTGTTTCATAATTCCTTTTTTAAATTGGTATTGTAATATCTCTATGCAAGGAACTGTCCGGTGAATCGTTTTTATTTAAGAATGTAATTATGTGTAATAAATGGTAGAAGCAGTTTGGCATGGAGTATTCATGGTTTTTGGCTGGTCTGTTAATGGCGGTTTCATCCAGCAACAATATGCACCTAATCATCCATCTTCTCAGAGAATATTTTCTGATTTCTTATCAAGTCTCAATCCTAAAGCCATTCAGTTTGCAGTGAATACAATGAATGCCTGGAGTACATTCATGAACCCTTATGCTTTCATTCTCACTGACCAGATAACTGGCTGGCTTAGGTTTGTGGCATTCTCAGACTTAAATCTGCAAACCAACTTGATTAAAGTGAGGGAAATTAATTTACACCCTCCTTTTTTTTTCTTTCATTTGCAGCAAACCACCCGTGGATGAATTAAAAAAAAAAAAAAAAAACGCCTCTGATTTATCGTTCCTTTTGATCAAACACAGGAAACGGGCCAGAATACCTTCACTTTGCCTGAATGCACTCTCTCGTTGTCTCCCTCTGAGGGAGCTGCGGCATGTTAATTACATCTGTTACCGACCAAGGTGATGACTTATCCGCTATTCCTGCCTTTTGACCATGACTAGCTGATAAAAGGGTAATCGAATAACTAATGGCTAATTAGGGAGTAATTAGTCCCTGGTAAATGGCCCTATGCAGTGTATTAATTCTCCTTGGGTCTGGCAGTGAGAAACTCCCATAAGGTTTTTTGTTTCATTTAATGCTCCCTAATTGAAATGGGCACCCTAATCAAGAAGCTTACATGTATCTGTCGAACTTAATGTTCTTTTATCTGTAATTACAGACAGCCCCATATTATCTACCTAACTACACTTACTACGTCAATCCCAGAGACACGTTATGAAATTAGAAACGATGGAGTCATTTTTCAATAAAGGTCGCACGTCCCATGAGCGCTTTCCGATCGTCATTTCCACTCCATGTGATGGAAATGAGGTTGTATGTGAGTTCACAGCAGAGCTAAATGGTCTTAATGTGTTTCAGCAGAGAAAGGCCGACATTCACACCAACACATTCGCAGATCAGAGTCTGTATACCTTACTAGCAGCGGTGTGGGGCTATGAGCTGAATACTAATGGCAGCACGGCAACATGCTCACAATGACATGTTGAGCAGGTATAATGTTTGCCAGATTCACCATCTGAGTTTAGTGTGTTAGAATGCCAACATTCGCTAAATAGCCCTAAACACACAGTTCAGTTGAGGCTGATGGGAATGGTTTTGCAGGTATTTGGACGCACATCAAAGAAGATGAATTAAAGAGAATAAATAGACTTCAGACCTAATGATGGCACTAGACGGAAAGCTAAGCGATCATCAAAGTTATTGCAATTGACCCTGAGGGGGACATGAAAGTCTGAACCAAATTTCACAAATTTCAAGTGTGTTGAGCCATCTGAGTTTGGACCAAAGTGGTGGACCGACCGACCGACCATCCCTCGAAAAAGAAAGTTCTCATCGTACATTAGGGCATAATCTGATGAACCTGATGAAATACCAACAAAAAGTTTGGTTCATATATCCGTAAACCAAGTCGCACCACACGGTTAGGATTGAAAAGTAAAATTTAAATCTGCACACGTTCCACACATTTCCTTCTTTTCTAATGGCACTTGACAGCTGGTGGATCAATGCACAGACACACTGTGGAAAGCGGAGGATTTGTTATCCAGCTAATTACACCGGGGATCCCAAGCAGAATAATCTGAATAATAGAAAAGCTGAGTTGATAAACACGGCTGTTGAATGCTTGGTTACATGTACTCAGTCACCCTCTCCTCTCTGTTGTTTCCATTCATCTGCATCAAATGATAGCATCTATGTAAATCTTGTAGAACAATAGGATTAAAACATCCCATGATATTATCTTGTGTTACTTTAAACATGCATGTTTAGCATTCAGTACTTGACCTTAATATATGTACATAGTAGTTATTCCATGCATGGGTGACAGTAATATACTTTATACGCACAGAGATATTATTTTTTTGGCATTTGTAGGTATTGTAAGCTAAATTCAAGATAATTTTGCCTAAAAGTCCTAAAAACAGACTATTTTTGAAGTTGAAATTAAACTTTAAAAAGGAAAATTTAATATTTTATGGTAACAGAAATTATGACCAGAGGACAATTTTGTTTTTTACAGATTTTCCAAATATACTGCCTCATTGTTCGGTATCCTGCAGGCTTATCAGCTTGCCCTTGAATCGTCTACTGCCTCTGCTCCGCTATTCACCGCCGAAACACCTGAGCACATTTCAGAAATGTTGTCTTTGTTTTACATACAATGATTCAGCCATTGAAGGAGGGTATAAATGGTGTGACGGCGCTGAATTGCAGCGACTGTAATGAAAGAAAGACGGATTCTTCAGGCGAGGCAGTGATTCACTTAACCAGCAGAACATAAGGCCCCTTTTTTCATGTGGCTGTGCAACAGAAGATTTCACCAAGGGAGCTGCCAATGCCTGTGGGTGTCTTGTAGGCGTTTGGCAGTCATATAGGGATGTTATTGTCACATCTGTCAATGTGGAGATGCCAGCATGCAGGGAAGCGGAGCTACAAGTTTAAAGCCTCCCTTACAATATCGTATCCCATGCTCAGACCGTCAGCGCACTGTGTCACTAACTTGGGTGATAACAAGAACTCCTTACTGAGATTACTAAGAACTACATAGCAACTAATCCGCATAAAGACGAGCTTCAACCTGAATCCTGTTGCAGTGCCTACGCAGAGTAGAGTTCATCGGAAAATGAGAACGAGGCTTGTCCTCCGAAAGGTCTCGAACCATGGATTCTTTGGTTTCATGCCATGAGCAGCCAAGTGCTTAGGTATTTCCAATTATAGGGAATATGTCGAGGCGGCCCTCGGTAATTAAAGCCTAATCATGCCGGTGGATTCAGAGAAGCATCCTCATCAAGCTTTCATTAGTCTCCCTCCTTGTGATGCCCAGCAGCAACCCAACCCCCTTTAGGAATGCGCAGATGCCCTGTTCCCAAACCAAATCTAGTTATTTAGTGGTGTAAGAGTATACTATTAAAAGTTATTTTCCAAATTCCCTAAAAGCAATTTTCTAAAAAAAAAAAGTTCAGTTTTCATATCATATTTGACTTCTGTCTTTTTTTCCAGAAAATAATGTTTTAAGAAAATAAGACATTAGGACTAAAGAAGAGACACAAATAACCCATAAACTGACTTTTACATTCTGTTATTTTATAAGGGAAGAACTGAATACTGCACTGTGCATACCACACTGTGTTCATCTCCCCAAAGAAACCTTTTCGGAGATAAATTTGCATCCAAACTGAAATTAATTTCCCCTGTCTCAGAAACAACTGTGAAGTGGCAACTCATGAATTGATCCAAAAAACAAAAAACAAAAAAAAAGCTGCACGACCCTTGAAACAAGAGTGTGCGTTTGTCCCAGGTGTGCGAGAGCTCTGTGTTTTCAGAGTGGTTTGCCATTCCAACTGGGGCAATGTATAATGTGTACGTATCTGCGCTCGTTTCCCCCTCCAGCTCCCGAATCTTCATGCACTTCAGAGATAGATTTGAGACGAAACTACAGGCGAGCTCTTGTGTCTGGGAAGGGAACGAGCAGCTGGATGGGCTGGTGGTCCTGCGCTCTGACAAAGATCAGCCAGAGCGCCGTGTGAGAGCACCTGGCTCTCCTATATGCTGCCTGTCTGACAGACACCTGGAAGCCCAGTGAGAGAGTGCAGTGTAAAAGCCACTGCTGCTCCACAGGGCCATGCATTATGCAGGAAGCTCTCTCTCTCGCTCTCTCCCTCTGCCCCCTGCTCTGCGGTAAAAATAGATCAACAGACCTGAGCGTTCAGCTCTTTTTTGTGCTTCTCACTTTCACTTAGATCTCACCAGGTGCAGCGGCTGTTGGCTCCCGTCTCACATTTCTTTGCCTGAATGTTTGTGTATCTGTGCGCAAGTTTAAACACTCATGTGTTTGCACACACTTTTGAGAGTGTGCGTATATGCACGTGTGCTGAAACAAGTGTGCATGTCAACCACGGTGAGACTGTTTTATCAGTTTGCTGCTGTGCTCAGATTTTAATAAAAATGGGATATTAGTCTTGTAGTGGTGTTTCCTGCTATTATGGTGGGAAGGAGGCAATACCTGCAATACAATCTACAACAGAAGGCCAGAAGTATACACTGTCCCTTAGTTCCAGTGAAGGGAAATCTTAACGCTACTGGGCTTCCAACTATGGCATAACTGTTTAGGGCAGACCCAGTCCTGTTTAGGTCCATCAAGAAAAGTTTTCTTCCGGTTCGGGGTGGAAGAACTTGACTGGCCTGACCGCAGCCCTGACCTTACACCTTGATGATGACCTGGAACGCTGACCGCGAACCAGACCTTCATCGGCCAACACCCCAGACCAACCTCAGTGATGCTGTAGTGGCTTAATGGGAGCAAATCCCTGCAGCCATGCTCCATATTAATGCACATGGTTTGTAATGAGAGAAATAACTACATCGGGGTGTAATTCTTGAGCAACCAGATACTTTTGGCCCCATATTGCACCTGCTGTAGCACAGGCAGTAGTGGAGACTTTTCAATATCACACCATCTTATAAACTAAATGCGACACGTCTGAATCCTAGGACACGTTTCTGTGAGAAAATAATCTAATCCACCGATACAGGCGCATTAAAATAATTTGTACCACTCCATCGTCTAAATATTCTCAACAAAATCAGCCAAATCAACCAAAGTCAATTTTTTGTAAGGGTTTAATTGCATGCATGTGTACGTATGCTGGCACACGCAGTATGTGTAGAGGTCCACTGTTGCTGAGTGCAAAGGCTCCCCGAAGACCATTGATCCGTGTCCGTGACCACAGAGGTCTCCGACTCCTCCCTGATTGCCTTTCCACTGCTAATTAAACAGTCCTGCTTAACGAGTCCACGTTGATGACAAGGTTGGACGGAAAGGTCACCCCATCGTGCTCACTTCAACTGGACGCCGTCAATAACGACCCTGCCTGGGAGGACAGGTACACGCACACTCACAGGGGTAATCATCCAAAAGATAAAGAAGGACTCAAAGCGCATGTTTTTTTTTGTACCAAGAAAGACTGATGAACCAGAATATGCTGGTGCAGAATTGACTTCTTTTGTGCAGGTCGATCTTACAGTAGCTTTCAGAATTTGATTAGTTTGAAGCGTCACTCTTGGGAGTGAGGGAGAGCAATAGCATGCTATTATCTTTTTTCTGCCATTAAGTTACACGTTTTCTGTGTTTCTCCGTGAATTATATGCCTTTAAACACTACAATTCTCCAAAGAAACTCAGCCTAATGAAATTCATTTCGTACATTAGCACATTAACTTCAAGGGTACTGTGGTTTTGCATGTTTCAGCCCATTAACTATAAATTTACATTACCCATAACCATTTTCAAAGCATACATTAAGTTTTAAAATCCATGTGAGTCATGAATTGAACTTGCAAAGACTTAAAACTTGATAGGGATGAGTCGGGGTGAAGAAGTATATGATATTCTGATCAGCACTGACTTTTAATAATTCTTTTTTTTTTTTTTTTTTTTTGGGCTCCAAAAGCAATTACTTCAGTTTTATCTTTGTTTATTATATTGAAAAAGAATATTTTGGCACATGCAGTCACTGATTTGTTAAATGCACCTACTCATGGCTTGTGTAGGACCATGGTCATCTGCTGATATCAGTATATAAATGTGTCGTCTGAATTTTGTCAGTAAATGAGGAGGCAAATTCACTGCATGACTGAGTGGATGGAATGTCAGGAGGGTTTGTCAGCCTGTACAGTAGCAAGGAAGGTGTGTGCAGTATTATTGTTTTTGGAAATGATGACAGGGAAGAAGGACTGCCTTCCTGACGTTTAATAAAGCAACATTTAGCGAGTTAAAAGCATTCTCTGCCATTTTAAAGGGCTGAAAACACACTGTGGCCGAGGAGGAATGGATATCAAATGTGATACATTTGCAGAATCGGTTGAGTGCATCCTGTTTCCTAATTGATTAACCAGATTTGATGAGTGAATCGTGTGCACCCTTTTTTTCTATTACCAGTGCCGTTGTCCTTATAGCCTGGGCATAGAATGGTTGCCGTCTCCAGCTTTCCCTGAATGCACCAAAAAGTCCGATATCAGATATTTAATGACAGAGAAAATCCTTGCCAAATACGTTAAGTTAAGTTAAGTCATATATTGTTGGATGTTCTTTTTTTCTTGGCAGAGAGGATTCTGGAAAGTCCAGAAATAAATCGAAGAATGTGCATGAATTTTGCTCATTCTTTGATATAGTGGGACCTTTG
Source organism: Lateolabrax maculatus (assembly GCA_031216445.1). NCBI lineage: Eukaryota > Metazoa > Chordata > Actinopteri > Acropomatiformes > Lateolabracidae > Lateolabrax > Lateolabrax maculatus. The sequence goes on along the minus strand of CM062215.1, from coordinate 4,381,350 downwards.
TCCATAAGAAGAAAGAGCTTTTGCTGTATTTTTCAAGCAAGCCTGTAAATGTCCACAGACACACGAACCCGGGGCCAGACACAAATACACACGACCTATATATACTATCTGGCCTTCTCATCATTTATCTTACAGCGGCAGAATCAGGATAGATTGGTTCAATTAGACTGGCCTTTAATGTAATCTGTTTAATCCATTTCTATCATCAAAGCCAATACCTACCTCTCTCCTTGGAGAGTGGGATTAGCCCTGCAAGTGCATCTCAGAGCGAGCGTCTCGGCTATAAAAACGCAGCCGCCTCCGAGTCACTAAGATCTCCTCGATATTTGTTCTTCACAACTGACTGTGGAGAAAACAGAGTGTCTCAAGTGAAGTTTTAATGGGTAAAGATTTAAGATCTTCATATCCTACCAGAGATTGCAAACGCTGTTTGGCCCAATGCACAGTGCTATAATAAAAAGACAGGGAGTATTCGACTCTTGCTTTCCCCTTTCTCTTCAAAGATTGCCAAGTTGATTTCGTATTTGTAGCTGAGAAACTCTAGGATTGGTTTGCATAGAGTAATATATGTGTTTAAGAGTTAAAAGCCTCAATGCAGTTTAATGGAAATATGTGATCAAGCTTCAACCCCACCCATGTTATTTGATCATTTAGTTGAACAGAGAGTTGAGCTGAAAGTCGCTGTGAAGCTCTATAAAGCTGTAAAGAGGGGGGCTGCGGATTCGGGTGATAATTCTCTTCAGGCTCATCAATACGATCGACTCATGCTGTCACACTGGTTTCGATATATCGATTATTGCCGCTTTAAGAACAACTGGTGGAAGCGGCTTCGGAACTCCAATTTCGGGGGCTGTCTCCCCTCTTTTTCATGTGATGTTTTTGTGCTCCCTGTGTTACCTGTGTTTAAGGGCCTGAGGGGCACGTGAAACCTATTCAAAAGCCGTGACAAACCGCCACCCAACCCCAAAATATTGCACGGCTGTCAACAAGACTGTTTTCTAAATTCATGGATTTCATCCAACAGCTGCAATCTGCTTTTACCTGCTGAGATTTCCGCAGGGAAGTGGGATTTTATTCTCAGTACCCATCTATCCATCCCCCTACCCTGCATGTCTCTGTACTCACACTGTCGGAAGAAAGCAGAAGAAGATGTGCAGGTATTTACTACTTGATGTCTATTTTAGACTGAAATGCATTTTAAAGCTATATACTGTATACACTCGTACATGTTTTATCCTCTTTTCCACAATTCCTGACTCGGTTATATATAAATTCTTCAACCAGTTTGAAAACCCAAAATTGTTTTTTACAAGGTAAAATCAGGATTTTTCCAGTTTAAATACAGTATGTCTCATATTTCCTACTCCGTGTGGATTACCTGTGTGATTGCCTTTCGGGAGAATTCCCCATGCAGCATTAGCAACACTGCTCGTCACAGTCGATGGAAGCACTCCCATAGCTCTTTTTACTGTGTCGGGAATGCCTGCAGATATTAAAGCAATACAAGAGGCTGCTTGTCTGAGTCCATTGACTTTGTGTTTTTAATGGCTTCTGTCTATGTGTGTGTGTGTGTGTGTGTTTGTGTGTGTGTGTGTGCGTGCAAAAACGTGTGAGAACACTGTAATAAGACTTGTGGTGGTAAAGACTCCGTGATAAAATGGTCATGTGTGGGTAGACTCGTGTACATGGATGACAACATTGTCCTCCAAAGCGCGTTCATCAGACACACACACACACACACACACACACACACACACACACAGTGGTGTGACTTGAGTGCAGCTGACAGTTTTGATCAGAGCTGATTGATTGGACGACACAAGGCAGAGCTGCACATAGCAACACGGCGGGTTAAGGTCCTGTGGCGTCTCAGGACCCCCCCCCCACCCTTTGTTAACACAAGCCCCATTGCAAACCATATCTGACAATGGATATTGATCAGGTGAACAGGATGGATCGATGCTTGTTGATTGGGCAGAAAATACAGGGCCAAGTCTGGACGCCTAGGTTGAGGACTGCTTTCTAAATATACTTGGAAGCAAAGAAGTGAAGTTTAAATAATTTGTCAAAAACATATCTCATTACTTTATCAAAGCCAAATTGCTTGCTTCATAAGAATTGGCACCATTCTTATATATAAATTATATTTGATCAGACTTTTTGCCACACATGTCTTTTCAATATGATAATCTAGCCCAAGGTTAATATATCAGTATGCCAAAGAAAGCATGTTATGGGAGATTAAATAAGGGAATGAACTGATGATCTCTGTGCAAATATCTATTGATGAGGAATTACGACTGATATGTGACTCCGAAGCATTCCCACACTCAGCAGCTCCCTCCTTTTCAGCAGCAACCATCATTTAGGTACATCTACTGCCATCTGCTGCTACTGGCAAGTAAGTGCAAAATCTAGATTTAAAAAAGCTGATCTCCTTAATAATATTTGAAAGAAGCATGTCAGTTTTCAAAGGGCTGTATTAGCCTCAGCCCTGTTATTGAGATATTTTTAATATTTACTTTTGTTTTATCCTTATGTGACACTTTAATACTTACTGCTCCTGCTTTGTTTAGTTTAGTTTTAATAAGTTTTCAGAATTTCTATTTTCCAGGTTTCTGATTTTGTAATTACAAAACAACAGCAACAAACAAATGTTCATTCAGCTTAAGGGTTTTATTTATTTAAAATCATTAGCGTGATACTGTACATGTTTTCTTGATTTTTGGTACAGCCCCCACCAGAGAAAAATGCACTAGCCGCCACAGACTGTAAATCATAAACATGGAAGAAATTGTTATTCAACTTCCTTTAAATGTGAATTATTAATATGTCAAATACATTTGATGCATGACCTTATGTGTAAGTGGTAATTAAACCCCCTTACACTGGCAGTATAAGTGGCATATTAGTCACTGTCATGCCATATCCTTTATAGACACAGAAAGTACAACCTTAGATGTAAAGCTTTAAAACTCTGATATCTGGGAGTTATCTGGCACAGAGCGGCTTAAACTTTTAAACAGTTGGGGGGTGAAATGTCTCGGTCAGGGGCATCTCAGTAAATAGTCAAGAGAGAGGAGAGTGTTTGTAATTCATTAAACAGCCTAGATTTCCCCGAAAGTGAAACTTTCTTCACTTCCTTGAGCATCAATCAGTCACAATAATACATTCACTATGACAATACAAAAGTCTATCTAATATGTATCTCATGATTTCACATGTTTTTGTATCCAGGAATGGGTCTGTGCGGGTAAAAAAAGATTGTGCCACTGAATAGATATATCGGCATGGTGGAGACCTTCTCCAGCTACCAGAAACTGCAACAAGAGGACTGAACGTTTTTCTAATGACATCAGGAGCAAGTGAGATATTAACCTCCAACTCATCCACAAGTGTAATCGTTAACTTCTGTCCCTGAGCTCTCACCTCCACTCGCCTGGAGCTGAACGTTGATCTCCTAATCGCCACCCAAATTCATTTATCAAAATCAACAATTGAATTAATCAGAAAAGCCAAACATTGCTTGACTAAGCTTAACTGTTGAAGGCTTTTACTGCTTTGATAATATAGCCACCATTAATTCCCCTGCCAGTGACAGGGCAGAATAGCCCAGCAAGCAAAATATATGGAGGCGAAGTGCTGAGCCATAACTTTTACATGGATGAAAAAAAAAGTATGACATTGTATTTAATTACTATCACAGTTTGGGAAGATTTACACACAGTTCTGCTCTGGAGAGAGTTGACCTGGGTTTTGTCTTGTGTGGTCTGAAGGGACGACAGAGAGCCATTTTTTTCCACGTCGTGGCCCACAAGATTTATCTTGCGACCCCTTTAAGGGGTCTGGATCACCTGGTTAGAAACTTCACCAGAAAATAGCACAAACCTGGAAAGGGAAAGCAGGTGTATTCAAATCTAATATTGCTTCTCCTCTTATGTCAAGAATCACTTGAACTAAAATGTTGCATCTCCATCCTGTTAAAACAAGCATATGTTATGTTAATTTCTAATTACAGTTAAAACAGTGAATTTAAAGGATAATGCTGGTGGGATTCAACAAATCCCATGTAAAGCCAAAACTAACCATGTTAGTGCATCTTTCTATAATACTTTCAGACTTCTATGTCCGTGTGTGTGTGAGAGAAAGAGAAATCTCTGTATGATGATTGCATTTAACACTCAATATTATGTCAATACAAATGTGTGTTTGTATGTGGGTGTAGTGTTACTGAACGCAGCCCCAGGTCTGAGTCCTCCACAACCAGTTTCCTAATCAGGATGATCATGATATAAAGCACCTGTTGGCCTATATGTTCTTTTTTATTTGGCTCCAGTCCTCTGTCTGGGTTGTGGCGGGTGCTGTTTACTGTGATAGGTATGTAGTGTCAGCCCTTGTGATACTCTGTACTCAGTTGACTTGCTTTGTGTTCCAGCTTTATCCGATGTGTCGTCTGAGCATACTGTGAACCCCATTGTTGTCCTGCCCCGCTCTGTTAATACCCCCTTCTAGAGGCAGCTAGTAGTCACGACATTAAAACATATGATTTTAGTGTTCAGCTGCTACTTTTTTGCCAATTCCTTGTCCAAAGTTTTTGTAAGAACTGGGTCACTTGTTTGTTAATGTGTTGCACCGAGGTGAGAAAGGGGAAGCACCCTTCGGGCCCTCATCCGGGTAGCATGCCTCGTCAAGCTTCTCGCCACATGTGCCACATGTGCATGCACAATACTTACTGCATTATGAGTACATTGTTTTAATGGATGACGGTTAACAAACAACACCTTGAAAAAGAGCCCTAGCAAATTGGAATATAATGAATATCCGATGCAGTGATAATCTAGAGGAAGGATGTATTCACAACAGCTCTGTTTGGATTAGTGTTTGAAGGTCATGACTATTTACCAAGAAAGAAGACACTGTCTGCTTTAGTGTGTGTCCTTTTTGATTACCCAAGTCAATGCACGATACAGTTATTCTTGGAAGTTTACATACACCTTAGCCAAATACATACTCAGTTTTTCAAAATTCCTGACATTTATTCCTATAAAGTATTCCCTGTTCTAGATCAGTTAGGATCACTATTTTATTTTAACAATGTGAAATATCTGAACAACAGAGTGATTAATTTCAGCCTTTACTTCAGCTTTTATTTATTTCATCACATTCCCAGTAGGTCAGAAGTTTACATACATTGAGTTAGTATTTGGTAGCATTTCCTTTAAATTGTTTAACTTGGGTCAAACGATTAAGGTAGTCTTCCACGAGCACAACATGATGCTGCCACCCCCGTGCTTCAAGGTTGGGGTGGTGTTCTTCGGTGTGCAAGCCTCCCCATTTATCCTCCAACTATAACAATGGTCATAATGACCAAACAACTGAGTTTTTGTTTAATCAGTACAGAATACATTTCTCCAAAAAGTAAGATCATTATCCCCATCTGCAGTTGCAAATGGTAGTTCTGCTTTTTTATTTCAGATTTGGAGCAGTGGCTTCTTCCTTGCTGAGCAGCCTTTCAGGTTATGTTGATATAGGACTCATTTTGCTGTAGATATACATACTTTTGTACCTGTTTCTTCCAGCATCTTTATAACGTAATTTGCTGCTTAGGGATTGATTTGCACTTTTTGCGCCAAAGTACGTTCATCTCCTTCCTGAGCAGTATGACGGCTGCGTGGTCCCATGGTGTTTATACTTGCATACTATTGTTGGTACGGATGAACGTGGCACCTTCAGGCGTTTCTAAATTGATCCCAAAGATGAACCAGACTTGTGGAGGTCCACAATTCTTCTTCTGCACAGAGTTTAAAGTTAGTTTAATTATAAATGAAACAATCTGTCTGTAAACTATTGTTGGAAAAATGACTTGTCATTCACAAAGCAGATGTCCTAACCAACATGCCAAAACTATCGTTTGTTGACGTGAAATTTGGAGTAATTAAAAAATGAGTCATAATGATTTCAACGCAAGAGTTTATAAACTGCCAACTTCAACTTTATTAACATTATAAACTATGCATTAAAATAATATAAACCTCTGCTGTCACCTGAGATGCTCAGTATACATAGTATAATTGACAATGTAAATACATACTTACCTAAAGTAGTTAAATAAAATCAGGGTACATATAAAATGTTTCAAATTACAGGCTAATCAATGAATATAAATGCGCCAATAACTAAAACACAATTTGAGTGTGGGACAGGTTACAGTAATGTGTTTTACCAGTCAACACTCTTGTTTTTATTGAACTCTGCTTTACCGCACAATAGAATACTTGTGCAATTCACATAATTAATTTTTTTTAGCAATGTTTAAGGAGCAGTCTAATCTTTACTCAAGGTTGCAGCTATATGTAAATCAATATACATTGTAAATATCAACTGTGCCTTAAGATCAGTGTATCGCACGCAACTCACTCAACCAGAACATCTCGAGAAGGTATATAAGGAGTTGTTCCCTTCCCAGGCAAACTGTCACCTCCTGCTGCAAACTCAACCTCATCAGAATCAGAATCAGCTTTATTGGCCTCATCTGATCATCACAACAAGGTAAGGGGTTAATTATTTATGTCATAGCATCAGCTTCAAGTAAACTATTCTTGATCTACTCTTGATTGTATTTATTGTTTGAGAGATTTATTTGACAATATAGGCAATACACAATGATGATATACAATATTGTCAAGGATACAAATGCAATAAAGATTATACTTTATTTAGTTGTGTCCAATGCAAAGGAAACTTTCAAACTCAGCGAATTTACAGCACTGTATTTCTTTGACATTTGTCCCATGTATTTGTTAGGATTGCATATCACTGTATTGCAATTACTAGAGGTAGGTCCAGTAGACTCACAGAAGTAACATCTGCTCAAGTTACTTAAGCACCTGTAACATTTAACTGGTTATTAACCACCTCTGGTCTTTACACAGATGGCATCAGCATTTCACTGCATTGTGCTCCTCTGTTTGACCAGTGGACTGTGGATGGCAGGTTGGTACTTATTTCAGTCATGGAGGTCAAAGCTCAATATACAGTAGCCACCATTTTCTGAGTGCAGCCAAAGTTCATTTGCGTTGGTTGATCCTAAACAATGTCAGTTAATGTTAGCAAGCTGCAACAACAAAGAACTACTTCCTCCTCAGTTTAAGACTGAAAACTTTGTGAATCTACTCTACAGTTAGAATCATGGTGAATGCCACATTTAGTTTGTGTGAATGAACATTGACTTAATTTGTCAATTCAGCACAACGCAAATCAACACAACTCGACTTTAATTTCATGTTTAAACAAAATAATGTTCCAAAGTTCTTCACAGTGCAGATAGAAATGCAACAAAAGAAAGGAGAGAGATGCACATGACTGTACAGATGCACACAGAGAAACCAAGCGACTATAGACCCATGAGAAAGATAACTCATGATCTTCATTCTGAGTGAACTGATGGATATACTGTAGTAATTATGTATTTACAAACTAAAGCCGTCTTGCTAACTTGAAGGTTGTGTTGTAGGGAATTGCTGTGAGACCTGCCCCCCTGGTTGGACTCAGTTTGGCACTCGCTGTTTCATGTTCAACTTTGAAGAAAAGATCTGGGCTGATGCTGAGGTACTTTATATAAAACACAATAATACAGTAACTTCACACTGTTTGTATGGCATATTGTCTAAAAGTCTGATGTTCTATATATGAGGCATTCAAATGTTTGTCTTTCCACCTCTCTCTCCCTGCATTTCTGTCTTCCTCTCCAGGTCTGTTATCTCTCAAATTATTTGTTCACCCTCCTTTCATATTTTCATTGTCTCTGACTTTGTTTCGCTACATTAGACGACTTGCGTTGCGCTCGGAGGGAATCTGGTTTCACTCAAATCAGACGGGGAATACAAATTCATCAGAGAGATGGTGAAAAGAAACGCCGGCTCAGATAAAACTACTTGGATTGGAGGCCATGATGCAGTCAAGGTGAGTGACTTATTTGTGATTTGGTAGTTGAATAAAAGATAGACAACAAGACATAGATGCAGGTGAATTGATTTTTTGGGGGTGCTCAAACCTTTGAAAAGTTACATTTCAAACATTTAAAAATGTGCTCTTCCTCCAAACTCCCCTCCAAACTCTGTACACACACAGAACATATACTGTATATGCAAATAATTCAATTTAGAATAAGATAAAACAAGAAATGTAATAATACAATATACTACATACAGTTATTAGTATACATACATACGTATACACGTGTAAACCCAGGAGATAATTCTGTTTTGTATTTTTGAATTTGCAACAGTCTCTGATTTCCTGTTGCTTGGTCAACCTGAGTGCTACTTTCATTTACAGTTAATAATATTATCTGTTAGTAATTCTTTTTTTATTGTTATCTAAAAGGATTCAAACCAATGTGTGGGTAATTTGCGTGCACTGACCTTTTTAAGCTTTTTCTTTCAGGAGGGTGTGTGGCTGTGGAGTGATGGCTCAAAGTTTGACTTCACCGGCTGGGGCAAGGGGGAGCCAAACAATGTTGGGGAAGAAGACTGTATGGAGATTAACCTTCGAGGTAGAAATCCATTTTGCGTTGTCGTCTGTTCTTCATATTCAAGATAGATATCTAGACAAAAATACATTCAACAATGGTCTATTCCTTTTGAACTTGTAACTAGCGACATGATGTAACTTTTCATTGTTACTTGTGCTGTTTTGTTACTACAGGAACAGACTTTGTCAACGACGCTAAATGTGAGGGGAAGAGATCTTTCATTTGTGCCAAAGACGTCTGATATCTGCCATGATCATGTCACGTCTTGAGTAATGATGTCACTTTCATCAGGATGTCAGGCCTCGATGACATCAGTGTTCTGAAGATGTATTGACACTTTTGTTTCATCCTCATTTTAATCAATAAATCAATCTATTCTTCTCAGCAATCATTCTGAACTGTTTGTATAATTGTCTCATACCAAAGGTCGATATTTAAAAATGTCACATTTTGAAATCACAAGAATATGCTTGAACTGATCTAAACATTGAAGTAGAGGGACTAGGAAAAAAATAATCTCTATGTAGCTCTCAAGAGTTTCAGAGACTGCAGGTGCAGCTTGTCTTCTTTCAAAGTGATGCCTTGCTTGTAAAGTGATTTCACTTTTTTTCACATTTAAAGTACATTTTCCACCCTCCTTTCCTCTCTTTCTTCACCTCTCTTTGAAATGTATGACAATCGTCAATGGTGTCTCCCTGAGAGTCCTCCTCTCTACTGTTATTTATGTACTCCCAGATTGTTTAGGGCCATGAGAACAGATGGCATTTAACATACATGGCCTCCAAATCCCCTGAATCTCAAAGACGTTCCCCTGCCGCACTTTGACGTGCTCATATTGGTGATGTTATCATATAGCAACCATCATATATGTGCATTTACTGCCATCTGTTGCTATTTGCAAGCAAGTGCATGTGCCAAAATCTTGGTTTGGGAAAGCTGATCAGACAGCGTTTCTTTTGATAATATTTGGAAGAAACGTGTCCACATGTGCATGCACAATTCTTACTGCATTTTGAGTACATTGTTCAACACCTTGAAAAATAGCCCTAGCAAATTGGAATATAATGAACCCCTCGTTCACCAGAATGTCCGATGCACTGATAATCTAGAGGAAGGATGTATTCACAACAGCTCTGTTTGGATTAGTGTTTGAAGCTCATGACTATTTACCAAGAAAGAAGACGCTGTCTGCTTTAGGGTGTGTCCTTTTTGATTACCCAAGTCAATGCACTGTACAGTTATTCTTGGAAGTTTACATACACCTTAGCCAAATACATATCAACTCAGTTTTTCATAACTCCTGACATTTATTCCAATAAAGTATTACCTGTCCTAGATCAGTTAGGATCACTACTTTATTTTAACAATGTGAAATATCTGAACAATAGAGTGATTTATTTCAGCTTTTATTTATTTCATCACATTCCCAGTGGGTCAGAAGTTTACATACATTGAGTTAGTATTTGGTAGCATTTCCTTTAAATTGTTTAACTTGGGTCAAACGATTAAGGTAGCCTTCCACGAGCACAACATGATGCTTTATCCCCATCTGCAGTTGCAGACGGTAGTCTGGTTATTTTATTTCAGATTTGGAGCAGTGGCTTCTTCCTTGCTGAGCAGCCTTTCAGGTTATGTTGATATAGGACTCATTTTGCTGTGGATATACATACTTTTGTACCTGTTTCTTCCAGCATCTTTATAACGTAATTTGCTGCTCAGGGATTGAGTTGCACTTGATGCGCCAAAGTACGTTCATCTCCTTCCTGAGCAGTATGACGGCTGCGTGGTCCCATGGTGTTTATACTTGCATACTATTGTTGGTACGGATGAACGTGGCACCTTCAGGCGTTTCTAAATTGATCCCAAAGATGAACCAGACTTGTGGAGGTCCACAATTCTTCTTCTGCACAGAGTTTAAAGTTAGTTTAATTATAAATGAAACAATCTGTCTGTAAACTATTGTTGGAAAAATGACTTGTCATTCACAAAACAGATGTCCTAACTAACATGCCAAAACTATCGTTTGTTGACGTGAAATTTGGAGTAATTAAAAAATGAGTCATAATGATTTCAACGCAAGAGTTTATAAACTGCCAACTTCAACTTTATTAACATTATAAACTATGCATAAAAATAATATAAACCTCTGCTGTCACCTGAGATGCTCAGTATACATAGTATAATTGACAATGTAAATACATACTTACCTAAAGTAGTTAAATAAAATCAGGGTACATATAAAATGTTTCAAATTACAGGCTTATCAATGAATACAAATGCGCCAATAACTAAAACACAATTTGAGTGTGGGACAGGTTTCTATAATGTCTTTTACCAGTCAACACTCTTGTTTTTATTGAACTCTGCTTTACCTGCACAATAGAATACTTGTGCAATTCGCACCATTCATTTTTTTTAAGAATGTTTAAGGAGTAGTCTAATCTTTACTCAAGGTTGCGGCTATATGTAAATCAATATACATTGTAAATATCAACTGTGCCTTAAGATCAGTGTATCGCACGCAACTCACTCAACCAGAACATCTCGAGAAGGTATATAAGGAGTTGTTCCCTTCCAAGGCAAACTGTCACCTCCTGCTGCAAACTCAACCTCATCAGAATCAGAATCAGCTTTATTGGCCTCATCTGATCATCACAACAAGGTAAGGGGTTAATTATTTCTGTCATAGCATCAGCTTCAAGTAAACTATTCTTGATCTACTTTTGATTGTATTTAGTGTTTGAGAGATTTATTTGACAATATAGGCAATATACAATGATGATATACAATATTGTCAAGGATACAAATACAATAAAGATAATACTTTATTTAGTTGTGTCCAATGCAAAGGAGACTTTCAAACTCAGCGAATTTACAGCCCTATATTTCTTTGACATTTGTCCCATGTATTTGTTAGGATTGTATATCACTGTATTGCAATTACTAGAGGTAGGTCCAGTAGACTCACAGAAGTAACATCTGCTCAAGTTACTTAAGCACCTGTAACATTTAACTGGTTATTAACCACCTCTGGTCTTTACACAGATGGCATCAGCATTTCACTGCATTGTGCTCCTCTGTTTGACCAGTGGACTGTGGATGGCAGGTTGGTACTTATTTCAGTCATGGAGGTCAAAGCTCAATATACAGTAGCCACCATTTTCTGAGTGCAGCCAAAGTTAATTTGCTTTTGTTGATCCTAAATAATGTCAGTTAATGTTAACAAGCTGCAACAACAAAGAACTACTTCCTCCTCAGTTTAAGACTGAAAACTTTGTGAATCTACTCTACAGTTAGAATCATGGTGAATGCCACATTTAGTTTGTGTGTGATGAACATTGACTTAATTTGTCAATTCAGCACAACGCAAATCAACACAACTCGACTTTAATTTCATTTTTACACAAAAACATGTTCCAAAGTTCTTCACAGTGCAGATAGAAATGCAACAAAAGGAAGGAGAGAGATGCACATGACTGTACAGATGCACACAGAGAAACCAAGCGACTATAGACCCATGAGAAAGATAACTCATGATCTTCATTCTGAGTGAACTGATGGATATACTGTAGTAATTATGTATTTACAAACTAAAGCCGTCTTTCTAACTTGATGGTTGTGTTGTAGGGAATTGCTGTGAGACCTGCCCCCCTGGTTGGACTCAGTTTGGCACTCGCTGTTTCATGTTCAACTTTGAGGAAAAGATCTGGGCTGATGCTGAGGTACTTTATATAAAACACAATAATACAGTAACTTCACACTGTTTGTACGGCATATTGTCTAAAAGTCTGATGTTCTATATATGAGGCATTCAAATGTTTGTCTTTCCACCTCTCTCTCCCTGCATTTCTGTCTTCCTCTCCAGGTCTGTTATCTCTCAAATTATTTGTTCACCCTCCTTTCATATTTTCATTGTCTCTGACTTTGTTTCGCTACATTAGACGACTTGCATTGCGCTCGGAGGGAATCTGGTTTCACTCAAATCAGACGGGGAATACAAATTCATCAGAGAGATGGTGAAAAGAAACGCCGGCTCAGATAAAACTACTTGGATTGGAGGCCATGATGCAGTCAAGGTGAGTGACTTATTTGTGATTTGGTAGTTGAATAAAAGATAGACAACAAGACATAGATGCAGGTGTATTAATTTTTTGGGGGTGCTCAAACCTTTGAAAAGTTACATTTCAAACATTTAAAAAATGTGCTCTTCCTCCAAACTCCCCTCCAAACTCTGTACACACACAGAACATATACTGTATATGCAAATAATTCAATTTAGAATAAGATAAAATAAGAAATGTAATAATACAATATACTACATACAGTTATTAGTATACATACATACGTATACATGTGTAAACCCAGGAGATAATTCTGTTTTGTATTTTTGAATTTGCAACAGTCTCTGATTTCCTGTTGCTTGGCCAACCTGAGTGCTACTTTCATTTACAGTTAATAACATTATCTGTTAGTAATTCTTTTTTTATTGTTATCTAAAAGGATTCAAACCAATGTGTGGGTAATTTGCGTGCACTGACCTTTTTAAGCTTTTTCTTTCAGGAGGGTGTGTGGCTGTGGAGTGATGGCTCAAAGTTTGACTTCACTGGCTGGGCCAAGGGAGAGCCAAACAATGTTGGGGAAGAAGACTGTATGGAGATTAACCTTCGAGGTAGAAATCCATTTTGCGTTGTCGTCTGTTCTTCATATTCAAGATAGATATCTAGACAAAAATACATTCAACAATGGTCTATTCCTTTTGAACTTGTAACTAGCGACATGATGTAACTTTTCATTGTTACTTGTGCTGTTTTGTTACTACAGGAACAGACTTTGTCAACGACGCTAAATGTGAGGGGAAGAGATCTTTCATTTGTGCCAAAGACGTCTGATATCTGCCATGATCATGTCACGTCTTGAGTAATGATGTCACTTTCATCAGGATGTCAGGCCTCGATGACATCAGTGCTCTGAAGATGTATTGACACTTTTGTTTCATCCTCATTTTAATCAATAAATCAATCTATTCATCTCAGCAATCATTCTGAACTGTTTGTATAATTGTCTCATACCAAAGGTCGATATTTAAAAATGTCACATTTTGAAATCACAAGAATATGCTTGAACTGATCTAAACATTGAAGTAGAGGGACTAGGAAAAAAATAATCTCTATGTAGCTCTCAAGAGTTTCAGAGACTGCAGGTGCAGCTTGTCTTCTTTCAAAGTGATGCCTTGCTTGTAAAGTGATTTCACTTTTTTTCACTGTTAAAGTACATTTTCCACCCTCCTTTCCTCTCTTTCTTCACCTCTCTTTGAAATGTATGACAATCGTCAATGGTGTCTCCCTGAGAGTCCTCCTCTCTACTGTTATTTATGTACTCCCAGATTGTTTAGGGCCATGAGAACAGATGGCATTTAACATACATGGCCTCCAAATCCCCTGAATCTCAAAGACGTTCCCCTGCCGCACTTTGACGTGCTCATATTGGTGATGTTATCATATAGCAACCATCATATATGTGCATTTACTGCCATCTGTTGCTATTTGCAAGCAAGTGCATGTGCCAAAATCTTGGTTTGGGAAAGCTGATCAGACAGCGTTTCTTTTGATAATATTTGGAAGAAACGTGTCCACATGTGCATGCACAATTCTTACTGCATTTTGAGTACATTGTTCAACACCTTGAAAAATAGCCCTAGCAAATTGGAATATAATGAACCCCTCGTTCACCAGAATGTCCGATGCAGTGATAATCTAGAGGAAGGATGTATTCACAACAGCTCTGTTTGGATTAGTGTTTGAAGCTCATGACTATTTACTAAGAAAGAAGACGCTGTCTGCTTTAGGGTGTGTCCTTTTTGATTACCCAAGTCAATGCACTGTACAGTTATTCTTGGAAGTTTACATACACCTTAGCCAAATACATATCAACTCAGTTTTTCATAACTCCTGACATTTATTCCAATAAAGTATTACCTGTCCTAGATCAGTTAGGATCACTACTTTATTTTAACAATGTGAAATATCTGAACAATAGAGTGATTTATTTCAGCTTTTATTTATTTCATCACATTCCCAGTGGGTCAGAAGTTTACATACATTGAGTTAGTATTTGGTAGCATTTCCTTTAAATTGTTTAACTTGGGTCAAACGATTAAGGTAGCCTTCCACGAGCACAACATGATGCTTTATCCCCATCTGCAGTTGCAGACGGTAGTCTGGTTATTTTATTTCAGATTTGGAGCAGTGGCTTCTTCCTTGCTGAGCAGCCTTTCAGGTTATGTTGATATAGGACTCATTTTGCTGTGGATATACATACTTTTGTACCTGTTTCTTCCAGCATCTTTATAACGTAATTTGCTGCTCAGGGATTGAGTTGCACTTGATGCGCCAAAGTACGTTCATCTCCTTCCTGAGCAGTACGACGGCTGCGTGGTCCCATGGTGTTTATACTTGCATACTATTGTTGGTACGGATGAACGTGGCACCTTCAGGCGTTTCTAAATTGATCCCAAAGATGAACCAGACTTGTGGAGGTCCACAATTCTTCTTCTGCACAGAGTTTAAAGTTAGTTTAATTATAAATGAAACAATCTGTCTGTAAACTATTGTTGGAAAAATGACTTGTCATTCACAAAACAGATGTCCTAACTAACATGCCAAAACTATCGTTTGTTGACGTGAAATTTGGAGTAATTAAAAAATGAGTCATAATGATTTCAACGCAAGAGTTTATAAACTGCCAACTTCAACTTTATTAACATTATAAACTATGCATAAAAATAATATAAACCTCTGCTGTCACCTGAGATGCTCAGTATACATAGTATAATTGACAATGTAAATACATACTTACCTAAAGTAGTTAAATAAAATCAGGGTACATATAAAATGTTTCAAATTACAGGCTAATCAATGAATACAAATGCGCCAATAACTAAAACACAATTTGAGTGTGGGACAGGTTTCTATAATGTCTTTTACCAGTCAACACTCTTGTTTTTATTGAACTCTGCTTTACCGCACAATAGAATACTTGTGCAATTCGCACCATTCATTTTTTTTAAGAATGTTTAAGGAGCAGTCTAATCTTTACTCAAGGTTGCGGCTATATGTAAATCAATATACATTGTAAATATCAACTGTGCCTTAAGATCAGTGTATCGCACGCAACTCACTCAACCAGAACATCTCGAGAAGGTATATAAGGAGTTGTTCCCTTCCAAGGCAAACTGTCACCTCCTGCTGCAAACTCAACCTCATCAGAATCAGAATCAGCTTTATTGGCCTCATCTGATCATCACAACAAGGTAAGGGGTTAATTATTTCTGTCATAGCATCAGCTTCAAGTAAACTATTCTTGATCTACTTTTGATTGTATTTAGTGTTTGAGAGATTTATTTGACAATATAGGCAATATACAATGATGATATACAATATTGTCAAGGATACAAATACAATAAAGATAATACTTTATTTAGTTGTGTCCAATGCAAAGGAGACTTTCAAACTCAGCGAATTTACAGCCCTATATTTCTTTGACATTTGTCCCATGTATTTGTTAGGATTGTATATCACTGTATTGCAATTACTAGAGGTAGGTCCAGTAGACTCACAGAAGTAACATCTGCTCAAGTTACTTAAGCACCTGTAACATTTAACTGGTTATTAACCACCTCTGGTCTTTACACAGATGGCATCAGCATTTCACTGCATTGTGCTCCTCTGTTTGACCAGTGGACTGTGGATGGCAGGTTGGTACTTATTTCAGTCATGGAGGTCAAAGCTCAATATACAGTAGCCACCATTTTCTGAGTGCAGCCAAAGTTAATTTGCTTTTGTTGATCCTAAATAATGTCAGTTAATGTTAACAAGCTGCAACAACAAAGAACTACTTCCTCCTCAGTTTAAGACTGAAAACTTTGTGAATCTACTCTACAGTTAGAATCATGGTGAATGCCACATTTAGTTTGTGTGTGATGAACATTGACTTAATTTGTCAATTCAGCACAACGCAAATCAACACAACTCGACTTTAATTTCATTTTTACACAAAAACATGTTCCAAAGTTCTTCACAGTGCAGATAGAAATGCAACAAAAGGAAGGAGAGAGATGCACATGACTGTACAGATGCACACAGAGAAACCAAGCGACTATAGACCCATGAGAAAGATAACTCATGATCTTCATTCTGAGTGAACTGATGGATATACTGTAGTAATTATGTATTTACAAACTAAAGCCGTCTTTCTAACTTGATGGTTGTGTTGTAGGGAATTGCTGTGAGACCTGCCCCCCTGGTTGGACTCAGTTTGGCACTCGCTGTTTCATGTTCAACTTTGAGGAAAAGATCTGGGCTGATGCTGAGGTACTTTATATAAAACACAATAATACAGTAACTTCACACTGTTTGTACGGCATATTGTCTAAAAGTCTGATGTTCTATATATGAGGCATTCAAATGTTTGTCTTTCCACCTCTCTCTCCCTGCATTTCTGTCTTCCTCTCCAGGTCTGTTATCTCTCAAATTATTTGTTCACCCTCCTTTCATATTTTCATTGTCTCTGACTTTGTTTCGCTACATTAGACGACTTGCATTGCGCTCGGAGGGAATCTGGTTTCACTCAAATCAGACGGGGAATACAAATTCATCAGAGAGATGGTGAAAAGAAACGCCGGCTCAGATAAAACTACTTGGATTGGAGGCCATGATGCAGTCAAGGTGAGTGACTTATTTGTGATTTGGTAGTTGAATAAAAGATAGACAACAAGACATAGATGCAGGTGTATTAATTTTTTGGGGGTGCTCAAACCTTTGAAAAGTTACATTTCAAACATTTAAAAAATGTGCTCTTCCTCCAAACTCCCCTCCAAACTCTGTACACACACAGAACATATACTGTATATGCAAATAATTCAATTTAGAATAAGATAAAATAAGAAATGTAATAATACAATATACTACATACAGTTATTAGTATACATACATACGTATACATGTGTAAACCCAGGAGATAATTCTGTTTTGTATTTTTGAATTTGCAACAGTCTCTGATTTCCTGTTGCTTGGCCAACCTGAGTGCTACTTTCATTTACAGTTAATAACATTATCTGTTAGTAATTCTTTTTTTATTGTTATCTAAAAGGATTCAAACCAATGTGTGGGTAATTTGCGTGCACTGACCTTTTTAAGCTTTTTCTTTCAGGAGGGTGTGTGGCTGTGGAGTGATGGCTCAAAGTTTGACTTCACTGGCTGGGCCAAGGGAGAGCCAAACAATGTTGGGGAAGAAGACTGTATGGAGATTAACCTTCGAGGTAGAAATACTTTTTGCGTTGTCGTCTGTTCTTCATATTCAAGATAGATATCTAGACAAAAATATATTCAACAATGGTCTATTCCTTTTGAACTTGTAACTAGCGACATGATGTAACTTTTCATTCTTACTTGTGCTGTTTTGTTACTACAGGAACAGACTTTGTCAACGACGCTAAATGTGAGGGGAAGAGATCTTTCATTTGTGCCAAAGACGTCTGATATCTGCCATGATCATGTCACGTCTTGAGTAATGATGTCACTTTCATCAGGATGTCAGGCCTCGATGACATCAGTGCTCTGAAGATGTATTGACACTTTTGTTTCATCCTCATTTTAATCAATAAATAAATCTATTCATCTCAGCAATCATTCTGAACTGTTTGTATAATTGTCTCATACCAAAGGTCGATATTTAAAAATGTCACATTTTGAAATCACAAGAATATGCTTGAACTGATCTAAACATTGAAGTAGAGGGACTAGGAAAAAAATAATCTCTATGTAGCTCTCAAGAGTTTCAGAGACTGCAGGTGCAGCTTTTCTTCTTTCAAAGTGATGCCTTGCTTGTAAAGTGATTTCACTTTTTTTCACTGTTAAAGTACATTTTCCACCCTCCTTTCCTCTCTTTCTTCACCTCTCTTTGAAATGTATGACAATCGTCATTGGTGTCTCCCTGAGAGTCCTCCTCTCTACTGTTATTAATGTACTCCCAGATTGTTTAGGGCCATGAGAACAGATGGCATTTAACATACATGGCCTCCAAATCCCCTGAATCTCAAAGACGTTCCCCTGCCGCACTTTGACGTGCTCATATTGGTGATGTTATCATATAGCAACCATCATATATGTGCATTTACTGCCATCTGCTGCTATTTGCAAGCAAGTGCATGTGCCAAAATCTTGGTTTGGGAAAGCTGATCAGACAGCGTTTCTTTTGATAATATTTGGAAGAAACGTGTCCACATGTGCATGCACAATTCTTACTGCATTTTGAGTACATTGTTCAACACCTTGAAAAATAGCCCTAGCAAATTGGAATATAATGAACCCCTCGTTCACCAGAATGTCCGATGCACTGATAATCTAGAGGAAGGATGTATTCACAACAGCTCTGTTTGGATTAGTGTTTGAAGGTCATGACTATTTACCAAGAAAGAAGACGCTGTCTGCTTTAGGGTGTGTCCTTTTTGATTACCCAAGTCAATGCACTGTACAGTTATTCTTGGAAGTTTACATACACCTTAGCCAAATACATATCAACTCAGTTTTTCATAACTCCTGACGTTTAATCCTAATAAACATCCCCTGTCCTAGATCAGTTAGGATCACTATTTTATTTTAACAATGTGAAATATCTGAACAACAGAGTGATTTATTTCAGCTTTTATTTATTCCATCACATTCCCAGTAGGTCAGAAGTTTACATACATTGAGTTAGTATTTGGTAGCATTTCCTTTAAATTGTTTAACTTGGATCAAACGATTAAGGTAATCTTCCACAAGCACAACATGATGCTGCCACCCCCGTGCTTCAAGGTTGGGGTGGTGTTCTTCGGTGTGCAAGCCTCCCCATTTATCCTCCAACTATAACAATGGTCATAATGACCAAACAACTGAGTTTTTGTTTAATCAGAACAGAATACATTTCTCCAAAAAGTAAGATCTTTATCCCCATCTGCAGTTGCAAATGGTAGTTCAGCTTTTTTATTTCAGATTTGGAGCAGTGGCTTCTTCCTTGCTGAGCAGCCTTTCAGGTTATGTTGATATAGGACTCATTTTGCTGTGGATATACATACTTTTGTACCTGTTTCTTCCAGCATCTTTATAACGTAATTTGCTGCTCAGGGATTGATTTGCACTTGTTGCGCCAAAGTACGTTCATCTCCTTCCTGAGCAGTATGACGGCTGCGTGGTCCCATGGTGTTTATACTTGCATACTATTGTTGGTACGGATGAACGTGGCACCTTCAGGCGTTTCTAAATTGATCCCAAAGATGAACCAGACTTGTGGAGGTCCACAATTCTTCTTCTGAGGTCTTGGCTGATTTTCTTTTGATTTTCCCATTATGTCAAGATAAGAAGCACAGAGTTTAAAGTTAGGTTAAATATAAATGAAACAATCTGTCTGCAAACTATTGTTGGAAAAATGACTTGTCATGCACAAAGCAGATGTCCTGACCAACTACAAATAGTATAAACCTCTGCTGTCACCCAAGATGCTCAATATACATAGTATAATTGACAATGTAAATACATACTTACCTAAAGTAGATAAATAAAATCATGGTACACATAAAATGTTTCAAATTACAGGCTTATCAATGAATACAAATGCCCCAATAACTAAAACACAATTTGAGTGTGGGACAGGTTTCAGTAATGTGTTTTACCAGTTAACACCCTTGTTTTTATTGAACTCTGCTTTAGCACACAATAGAATACTTAATTTATTTTTTTAGCAATGTTTAAGGAACAGTCTAATCTTTACTCAGGGTTGTGGCAATCAATCTACGACTGTTATTATCAACTGCACCTTAAGATCAGTGTATCGCACGCAACTCACTCAACCAGAACATCTCGAGAAGGTATATAAGGAGTTGTTCCCTTCCAAGGCAAACTGTCACCTCCTGCTGCAAACTCAACCTCATCAGAATCAGAATCAGCTTTATTGGCCTCATCTGATCATCACAACAAGGTAAGGGGTTAATTATTTATGTCATAGCATCAGCTTCAAGTAAACTATTCTTGATCTACTTTTGATTGTATTTAGTGTTTGAGAGATTTATTTGACAATATATGCAATATACAATGATGATATACAATATTGTCAAGGATACAAATACAATAAAGATAATACTTTATTTAGTTGTGTCCAATGCAAAGGAGACTTTCAAACTCAGCGAATTTACAGCCCTATATTTCTTTGACATTTGTCCCATGTATTTGTTAGGATTGCATATCACTGTATTGCAATTACTAGAGGTAGGTCCAGTAGAGAATCCAAAACTGTCTACTAGAGTTGTGAGTAACTTTACGAGTAAAAAATAAAAAGAGGAAAAAGGACATGACTGATACAATTTCTTTTTTTATACTGATATATGTACACTTCCTCAGGCACAGGTAAAAAATCTGGATGTGTACCTGTATTCATAGTAAATATCTATATCTACTCAAGTATGAGTGAAACATATGTTGTATTAAAACTACTCACAGAAGTAACATCTGCTCAAGTTACTTAAGCACCTGTAACATTTAACTGGTTATTAACCACCTCTGGTCTTTACACAGATGGCATCAGCATTTCACTGCATTGTGCTCCTCTGTTTGACCAGTGGACTGTGGATGGCAGGTTGGTACTTATTTCAGTCATGGAGGTCAAAGCTCAATATACAGTAGCCACCATTTTCTGAGTGCAGCCAAAGTTCATTTGCTTTGGTTGATCCTAATTAATGTCAGTTAATGTTAACAAGCTGCAACAACAAAGAACTACTTCCTCCTCAGTTTAAGACTGAAAACTTTGTGAATCTACTCTACAGTTAGAATCATGGTGAATGCCACATTTAGTTTGTGTGTGATGAACATTGACTTAATTTGTCAATTCAGCACAACGCAAATCAACACAACTTTAATTTCATTTTTACACAAAAACATGTTCCAAAGTTCTTCACAGTGCAGATAGAAATGCAACAAAAGAAAGGAGAGAGATGCACATGACTGTACGGATGCACACAGAGAAACCAAGCGACTATAGACCCATGAGAAAGATAACTCATGATCTTCATTCTGAGTGAACTGATGGATATACTGTAGTAATTATGTATTTACAAACTAAAGCAGTCTTTCTAAATTGAAGGTTGTGTTGTAGGGAATTGCTGTGAGACCTGCCCCCCTGGTTGGACTCAGTTTGGCACTCGCTGTTTCATGTTCAACTTTGAGGAAAAGATCTGGGCTGATGCTGAGGTACTTTATATAAAACACAATAATACAGTAACTTCACACTGTTTGTACGGCATATTGTCTAAAAGTCTGTTGTTCTATATATGAGGCATTCAAATGTTTGTCTTTCCTACCTGCATTTCTGTCTTCCTCACTAAGTCTGTTATCTCTCCATTATTTGTTCACCCTCCTTTCATATTTTCATTGTCTCTGACTTTGTTTCGCTACATTAGACGACTTGCGTTGCGCTCGGAGGGAATCTGGTTTCAATCAGATCAGACGGGGATTACAAATTCATCAGAGAGATGGTGAAAAGAAACACCGGCTCAGATAAAACTACTTGGATTGGAGGCCATGATGCAGTCAAGGTGAGTGACTTATTTGTGATTTGGTAGTTGAATAAAAGATAGACAACAAGACATAGATGCAGGTGAATTGATTTTTTGGGGGTGCTCAAACCTTTGAAAAGTTACATTTCAAACATAAAAAAAAATGTGCTCTTCCTCCAAACTCCCCTCCAAATTCTGTACACAAACAGAACATATACTGTATATGCAAATAATTCAATTTAGAATAAGATAAAATAAGAAATGTAATAATACAATATACTACATACAGTTATTAGTATACATACATACGTATACACGTGTAAACCCAGGAGATAATTCTGTTTTGTATTTTTGAATTTGCAACAGTCTCTGATTTCCTGTTGCTTGGCCAACCTGAGTGCTACTTTTATTTACAGTTAATAACATTATCTGTTAGTAATTCTTTTTTTAAATTATTATCTAAAAGGATTCAAATCAATGTGTGGGTACTTTGCGTGCACTGACCTTTTTAAGCTTCTTCTTTCAGGAGAGTGTGTGGCTGTGGAGTGATGGCTCAAAGTTTGACTTCACCGGCTGGGGCAAGGGGGAGCCAAACAATATTGGGGAAGAAGACTGTATGGAGATTAACCTTCGAGGTAGAAATACTTTTGCGTTGTCGTCTTGTGTATTTTTTAAAGAAATCTGTTCTTCATATTCAAGATAGATATCTAGACAGAAATATATTCAACAATGGTCTATTCCTTTTGAACTTGTAACTAGCGACATGATGTAACTTTTCATTCTTACTTGTGCTGTTTTGTTACTACAGGAACAGACTTTGTCAACGACTCTAGCTGTGAGCTGAAGAGATCTTTCATTTGTGCCAAAGACGTCTGATATCTGCCATGATCATGTCACGTCTTGAGTAATGATGTCACTTTCATCATGATGTCAGGCCTCGATGACATCAGTGCTCTGAAGATGTATTGACACTTTTGTTTCATCCTCATTTTAATCAATAAATCAATCTATTCATCTCAGCAATCATTCTGAACTGTTTGTGTTTTTTGTTTGTAATTGTTTCATACCAAAGGTCGATATTTAAATTGTCCAATTTTGAAATCATAAAAATATGCTTGAACTGATTTAAACATTGAGGTAGAGGGACTAGGAAAAAAAAAAATCTCTTCTTTGGTCAAATTATGCGAATACTGTTAAAAATACAGGAACAAGCAATCCAAAACACACCAAGCACACTTCACTCAGACCTCAGACTGAAACATAACAAAGACACTCACACAACAGGCCAACATCTCTGGCAGTCACGGAGGTTTGTGGGATGTGAAGTTTCATAAAGCTATGTATGTAGGCTGCAATATCGAATCAGAGTCATGATTATGTCCATGATATTACAAGTTATATGCAAGAGTCAGAGAGTTACAATGATTTTAATCGACAGAGAGACAGTAATCCAGAGAGAAAGAGAGAGGTTAAAGTAAACAGAGCTGAAATGGAGGCTGGAGCCACTTCAGCATCCCACAATTCTGCTGTCCATCTCTCCACACGAGGTGGTGATGTTATCCACAAAATGTTACTGCGCAGATAAATCCTATTTTTATGTCAAATAGAACATTTATTACAATTTATTGTATTAAAGGTTAAGAAATCCCAACTAACATGTGACTTCGAAGCATTTCCACACTCAGCAGCTCCGTCCTTTTCAGCAGCAACCATCATATATGTGCATTTACTGCCATCTGCTGCTATTTGCAAGCAAGTGCGTGTGCCAAAGTCTCCTTTTGGGAAAGCTTATCAGACAGCGTTTCTTTTGATAATATTTGGAAGAAACTTGTCCTTTTTCAAGGTCACTTCATGTGCTATTTTTGATATTTCCTTTTAGTTTTTCCTTAAGTGACTCTTTATGTGGAAGCCACATCTCTATATATGCTCTCCCAAACTGCTTATGACGTTACACATTAGTTTCATTGTTTGCAATTTAAATCTTGGCATGCGTATCTCCATGTTCAAGCAATTGTTGTCAACTTTTCTCCTCACGCCATAGTCAGAAGATTTTGCGTGTCAAAAACTCATAATTAAACTCAAAGTAATTAAACCATAGCAATAAATGACTACACTTAATGTAAAAGAAACTGAAGATACATTACTTTTATCATTAATTTAAAGCAAAATATGAAATCCAATGCTGCTTTTAATTGCATGTAGACATGCTTTTTCTTTTTTCCAGCAGCAGTGCAGGAGGGCTGGACAATTTTAGTCCTGGAAGTTAATGTGTAACTTGGTGGTTGCATAAGGACACACTTTCACTGTAGAGACAAAGTCTGTCAGTTGGGTGCTTTGACAGGCAGAGAAATATGGCTGTGCGGCTCTTTGAGGGTAAAGCTCATGCAGTCGCTTACCTGCAGTACAGAGTAGCACCCCATGAATTAATCAACAGGATTATAGGCTACATGGAGAGCAAGGTAGGTGTTCAGCATTTGAACAGGCTGCACCATGCTTATATGTGTTTTGGTGCTGTTTTATGTAGTTTAATATACGTCTAATTAAGGATAAGTTAAACTTCAATAACCTTTAAAAAATATATTTTGCTGTTTTATTGTTTGATTTAAATTGTGAGCAATCAAACAGCGTTATACTTATTATATTGTTTAACCCCATTCCATTTAGACATCAAATCAGTTCAACCTTGCAGTGGATGTGGGCTGTGGTTCGGGGCAAGGGACGACCCTTTTGGCTCCTTATTTCACGAAGGTGGTTGGCACAGACATCAGCGCCGCCCAGCTGGAGATGGCTCTGGCCAATAGCAACCCTCCAAATGTTTCCTACAGGTGAGGTGGAGGGAAGGGTGTGGGAGGGTAAAACCACGGCTGGAGTCAGCCCCTGCACAATTATTTTTTATTTTTTTTAACTGCAAGGGTGGTGTTCCAATTGCATGCCATTATCAATCAACCTTTGATTGCTTAACCTGAATTATAACGAAGTTAGAATCCATGTGGTTAAAGGTTATGTCACAGGTTACCAACAGCAGATGTTACAATATAAATACAACCTGTTGAAGATAAAGCAAACTACATTTCCCACATTTTCTGAACAAAAAGCTCTGAGCTGAGCAGCTTTGTGATGTGTGCAGTGTGCATGGAGCTTTGAAGAGTATATTTAATAAAATGTATTATTATACTTCAGCTTATGGAACACTTTCCAGCCTGAGCCACTGAAAACTTGTTCATATGCCATAAAAATGTATGCACAGTACGTATGTGCAGAAACAGTATGTGCTGAATTGCATTTCTCCTTACTTCCTGCTACATCGTGCTGGACACTTCGACACCAGCCAGTGTCCGGCTGAAGAGCTACCGTTTGCTTCTGGTGAGGTGGACCTTGTGACGGCCATGGCGGCGGCTCACTGGTTCGACCACCAGAAGTTCCTCCTGGAGGCTGACAGGGTGCTGAGGCCTGGAGGCTGCCTGGCTCTCCTGAGCTACACCATGGACATGGAGCTGGCTTACGGGGACATCACCAACACACTCAATGACATCTGTAAGGAGGTACATCCAAAATCCTAAAAAAACTTGTTTCTATGTTGTTAAGCATATAAACCAATTGTGTTCTGTTGTGTTCATGTAGATTGTTATTGTTTATCCCAAAATTGTGGAACATTTTAAACATTAGTTTAAACATCTATGAACTGTTCAATAGATACAACATATTCACTGTCAAATTACATTGGCCTATGCAAAGTTAGTTGGCAATGAAAACTGGATATTTTTATTTTTTGATTAGTTTTACGCTGCCCTGCTTCCTTTCCGAAATCCTTACATAGGATCAAGCAGTGTAAAGATCTACTCGGACATGTTTGACTCCTGCTCGTACCCGGACAAAGAGTGGTGAGTGTTTCAGTTAAGACAAAGTAGTCCTTGTAAAACTAGAAGCATAAAGGCTATGGGTGTGTTTGTATTTACAGCTATGGCTTGGTGGAGTAAAGAGTGAGACTCAGACATATCTACACTCTGACATCTGGGAGTTATCTGGCACAGAGCGGCTTAAACTTGAGCAGTTGGGGGTCAAATGTCTTGGTCAGGGGCATCTCATTAAATAGTCAAGAGAGAGGAGAGTGTTTGTGATTCATTAAACAGCCTAGATTTCCACAAAAGTGAAACTTCCTTCACTTCCTTGAGCATCAATCAGTCACAATAATACATTCACTATGACAATACAAAAGTCTATCTAATATGTATCACATGATTTCACGTGTTTTTGTATCCAGGAATGGGTCTGTGCGGGTAAAAAAGATTATGCCACTGAATAGATATATCGGCATGGTGGAGACCTTCTCCAGCTACCAGAAACTGCAACAAGAGGACCCCGCTGAGGCTCAACGTTTTTCTAATGACATCAGGAGCAAGTGAGATATTAACCTCCAACTCATCCACAAGTGTAATCGTTACCTTCCGGCCCTGAGCTCTCACCTCCACTCGCCTGGAGCTGAACGTTGATCTCCTAATCGCCACCCAAATTCATTTATCAAAATCAAAAACTGCTGAAATTCGTCTTTGAATACTGTCACAGTCTCGGGCATTAATCAGAAAAGCCAAACATTGCTTGACTAAGCTTAACTGTTGAAGGCTTTTACTGCTTTGATAATATAGCCACCATTAATTCCCCTGCCAGTGACAGGGCAGAATAGCCCAGCAAGCAAAATATATGGAGGCGAAGTGCTGAGCCATAACTTTTACATGGATGAAAAAAAAAGTATGACATTGTATTTAATTACTATCACAGTTTGGGAAGATTTACACACAGTTCTGCTCTGGAGAGAGTTGACCTGGGTTTTGTCTTGTGTGATCTAAAGGGACGACAGAGAGCCATTTGAGGTTTTAGTTAATTTACTACTCAACTATTTTGCAAGTAATGTATAATTTGTAGCCATTAGTCCGTCCGTTGTTTCATTTTATATCCTATTAAACCACTCGGCCTCTTCTTGTCTTCCCGTGTCTTCCATCCCAGGTTGCTGTCTGCCATGAAGGTGTCTTCTCTTGACACAGAAGTTACGGTGATTGTGAAGTATTTCTATTGGCTGGCGCGCAAGCCTTGATCACTCTGACCGGTTGAATCCTGCACACCGGTGTTTCCCAACACTTCTGACTTGCCAATGTGAAAAATGTGTGAACCGATCCAGTTAATGCCAAGAAATAGTCGAAACAAACCATGTTTATTTTTGTAGCAGAAATGTGTTTTGTTTTTTTGTTTTTTCACCTTGTGACCCACCAGATTTAAATCGCGACCCCTTTTGGGTCCTGATCCCTGGGTTGAAAACCCACAGCTTAAAATTTGTGACACGAACCTTGAAATTAAAAGTTGGATCCATATCCTTTTAAAACAAGCATATGTTGTGTTTATTTCTAAATAAAGTTATTTGAATTTTTCTACTTATGTAAATATGAAACAATAATGAAATGAACCTACTGTTAAATTAACTCTAGGCTTATGAATATCTCCAAATGTATCATTTATCCAAGTCAGTGGTGTCTCCCTGAGTATCCTCCTCTCTACTGTTATTTATGCGCTCACAGATTGTTTGGGGCGAGAACAGATGGTAATTAACATGTGCGGCCTCCAAATCCCCTGAATGACAAAGACTTTGTTACCTTCCCCTGCCTATCTTTGACACCCTCACATTGTTAGTGTCATCCACAAAAAAAAATGACTGCATTGATAAATTCTGTTTTTATACAATGCAGTGGTTTCACTGCACCACCCATACACTCACATTAATATGGGGATAACACAATTTCAAGACAATGAGTATAAGTGCATCAAGTGAACACAAAAATCACCTATAAATCCTATGAATCACCTATAAAGTCTCTCCTTGTCAAGAGTCCATGTGTATTTAGAAGCCATAGTCTCTACAAAACCCCCTCTGTTCGTTTACTCCTCCACACCACTAGAGCGGTCATGAGCAGGGTGACCAGCACTGGCACTGCGATGAACGGGCCGAGCACGCTGGTCGGCGGGTCGTGGAGGAGCCGGCCGGTCAGAGCGCAGTCGTGGAAGTAGGTCCGGTGAATCTGCATGAAGAAGCGGTCGACCCGCTGGTTCGGCCAGAAGCAGTCCATCCTCAAGGCCACCTGGTAGGTGCAGTTTGTTAGCCCCTCGTAGATCCTGCAGAGGGCGACAACGCACAGTCAAATCTACTTCTCTGATCCACCAAGGAACAAACTTTATCCCGCTCTCAGATGCTCAAAAAGGCGAACATGTAGTGCCGTGAAGCCACATTTCTACGATGAACCTGAACTGAATCATTCTCTCTGTTCCCATTCTGTGTTACAGAATTCAAAAATCCACTCTGGTGTCTTTGAAACGTCCTTTCAGAGGGGGACCAGAGTAGGGACTCCTGTTGGTAGGAAAAATGGCAAAGGAGGGTCTAGAATTACCAGTGGGCTTAACACAGCTAAATATAACTGCTAGGTGGCGGAGGGCAGGGGAAGCGGAGATGCATACCAACAGGGTAGCGCTCTCGCTACAGCATTGCCCCATACCGGGAGAGATTCTCTTCCTGATGGCCTCTGTGTTTAACTGCATAGCTGAAGGCCGAGTGGGCAAGTGGTCAGAAAGTCCACATATCTTTTAATGTTCAAAACAAACGGCTCTTTCTCATGGGTGCAATTTATAGTTTAGTGTTTTTATTTGCCTTCATTATCTTTATTTAACAGGTGAAACAACATGAAGTTACTTCAAACTACTTCCACCACCACAGTTCTCAAAAGACAGGACGCAGTGCTGCGACATGATATGTTGTAGTTTCTGTACGGGGACACAACTCAGTTTTCCCATGCCTCTTAAAGTCGTTTACAACCCTTCATAATAAAAGCAAGGCTGAAAAAGAGTGAGCTGTGGGCCCTTATTTATCTCCCTGTGCTCCCCCACTTGATTTGATTATAAGTTCATTAGTTTTATAGATAAGAATTGTATAAATTATAATTACGATGTAGAGCAGAATAAGGACTTTTTTTTTAAAGGATCTAAAATCATAACAAAACATTATTGCAAGCATTTTGCTGTATGTGACTAACTGCCCACTGTGTGTAAGTCACTTTGGATAAAAGCATGACTTCCATGATTGGTATGTAGTGTTATGGTGTGTGTGTGTGTGTGTGTGTGTTTGTTCAAAAAGCTTCCCCCTGAGCTTTAATGCTTCTAAGAGCCAACTATCATCACCAGGAGCTGTTTCAAGAGCGAGGATCAGGATTAGGTTTAAAGGTAGGGGTTAAAGCGAGTGATAGTTTAGGATTAAGACTCATGATTGTGGTCACGATTAAGATTTGGATAAAGGTTCAAGGTTAGGGTGAAGAGATTAATATGTGTGTTAAGCCACCGCTCAGTGGAGGTGTTTTGGTCTAAAGAGAGACTGGAGTGTTTTTATAGCGCTGAGCAATACAGAGTGTGAATGACGCTTGTTCTTTTTTTTTTTTTAAATATAACTTGTTTCTTAAGTTTTAAAACTAACAAGCTGCCAACACACTGTTTACAGTACACCCACACACACTGATGCACTGCAACATGCACATACACTCAAACACAAGTGTGTGCATCCACAAACACACACACGCACACACACACAGACCAACACACACATTACCAATTAGCAGTTTGGTGACTAATAAATTCTATGATATAATATTTTATTAATCTGATTGTTAAAATACATTTTGGCAATAAAACATGTAGTGTTAATTAAACAAAAATCCTGTTGCTGGTTTAGAAAATCATTCATTAGAGGTTAATTTGCATTATTCTAGGAAATACATGTAGATGTCAATGACATGGTATGGAGACTGACAGTTTTGTAGCAGACAACATGGACAGAAACAGAAAGGTCACTAGAGACCTAATAAGGAGTAACTCCCATCATCATAGATCACTTTCACAAACGGAGAGAGTTTTTCCTCTGTCATCTTTAAGGTGAACCCACAGGGATTGTTTATTTTCTCTTGGAGAAAGAAGTACATGATCAGCAGAATAACTAGAGTGTACAGAGAAGGATCAGAGATGGATTGAGCTCAAAACTGTGGGGAAGAGGACTTGGGCGGCTGGGATGCAGCATGGTGTATTCTGTTGAAACACAAAACGAACCAAACTATGTCTAAAAAGCTAAAGGTGGGACTCTCACTGTATCTTTGGATATCATTTAAAGCTGTTGTATCATTCTTTTTGCCTCAATAATTGGCAATTATCCTCATTTAAACGAATGCAATGATTACAATTACATGAATGAATTATCTTTATCTTTTCAAAAGTGGAATTCATACATAATAAAATGCACCCTTTGTCAATTAAATATGGTTGCTACCCTAACTTAATATAATCCTATGCTGTGATTTATGAAGACTGTCAATGGTAACAGCTAAAGACAAACTTTATATTATATTAAGTTAATGGTAGCCACCATATTTAACTGACAAAGGGTGCATTTGATTTTGTATGAATTCAACTTTTCTTTTGCTTTAAGCCTACTTAATTACATCATACCTTCGTTTTGGATTAAATCCGCCTTACTAGAATTTTATTTTTAAAGTCACTAAATTGATCTGCGCCCACACACAAGCCTTTTTTGTGTATTTCTAATTTTCTACTCATGCATGCATGGTTTATTCATCTTTTGCTCTTGCTTGGAGTTTCGTGACACAACTGCCAACTCTCCATGTGCCTGTACAAATCTTTTATGATGCGCTGCACCTGCACACACACACACACACACACAAAAGAGCACCACCACCAATTATGTGCTGGACCAAGAGAGGACAGTGAGCCAGGAGGGAAATCACAGTTTTGACAGTAGCTTCTCCTGTGGGCCTCCCAGCTCCTTTCACCCTCCATTCTGACTCATCCTCCTGACTGCTGGTGTTTGGAAATGGACGGCTCGGAAACACCGCCTCACACACACACACACACACACACACACACACACACACACTCACACACACAATACAATGTGCGAGTTGGCCATAAGGCAAACAGCCACCAAGACAGGCTGAAGACGTCTCATCAGAGCAACATATTGTGGGCAGCAGAAGTCAAGGCAACAACATCATTCCTCCCCAAACCTCTATAGTCCTATAGTGGTTTCTGCCATGTGCTTCATGTCATGCATTTACTGTATATAATCAAGCTCAGAAGATGAATAAGATCTATGTTACCAAAGGGAAGGCAGGTAGGCTGAGTTAACCCTTGACGACATGCTTGCATATGGAGGGAATATGTACAGTTTGCACTCTCACCAGCTTGCTTATGCAACTATCATAGTGTTTCAATCCATTAATAGTATATTTTATACTATTTGCAATCGAAAAAAGGTAACACCTAGTCTAATACATTAGTGCTTACATTCAGTTTTAACTTGGTCCACTTTACTTTACAACTTTAACTTGGTTATGGTGTAATTAATACTAACACTAACTCAGTTTCAAAAGTATTAATGTATTAGCATTTTTCTGTGTGTTCACAATAAATACCAAATACCATATACAATAGTGGTGGCCGAGGCTGATGTATTGACTAAAAGACAGACATAATAAGGTTTTGTCGTGACTAGTAATCAAACGAAGCACAGCATTCGTTCAGGCAGAGCAGTGATTGGCATCAGCTGCTTCACTCGTGCTTCACTGGCTCGTTCAGCCGCTTTGCTTGTTTGGATACCAGCTGACTATAACGTCCAATCACATTCATGCAGGTGTTCAGTGCAGCTGTTATGAACTGACCCTTCTCATTCTGACTCTACTGATACCTTTGTGCCACTTGCTGCCACAGCTTGTTAATCATTTTTGGCATTTACCGCCTTTTCCGCCAGTTCCAACTCATTCCTTTTGCCGTAAATGGTCATCCCTGACTAAAGTGTATGAGAGGAATGACAAGAGATTTTGTTTCTTTTATCTGCTTGGCCCACTCTTTTGGCATGACCCAGCAGGATGAACTCACTCCATGGTGTCGGTCCAGCTGCACCACAGGCCTCGGTCCAGCTCTCCCATGTCGAATTTGAACTTAGCTAGGCAGAGCTCATTGATCATCCTCTCGTAGAAGCCCCCGTTGCAGCCAGACACTGATGGGAGGACTTGAGCTAAAGCCCAAAAGAGGAAGAGGGACAAAAAACGAAACAAAGTGCTTTAATCAAGCCATAAATGTGACAGTGAGAATGGATTTGGATGATGTGAGGCGACTGCATGGTAAAGATACAACATTTTACAAAAGCACAAGAGAGGTTATCTGCTGTGTTCAAATCTGGGTAATTAGGAATATGTTAGTGCAACAAACAAGGTCATGTCCTGGCAATGGTTATTCCTCTCAGACCATTTCTTCCCTATTAGGCCGTTACTTTCACTGAGAAAAGATTTTAATTTGCAGTCCGAGTCCCAATCCCATTTGTTTACTTCAGAGATATGTGTAAACAGCCTCTTAACGTGGAGGCAGACTGCGGCCGTCCCGCAGGACTCGGAGCTGAATGAGAGGGAGCTTAAGCCGGCGGAAAAAAAAAAAAAAACAGGCCCGCGTGGAACGAACAGGTTGTTGTTACGATCGGGAGACATGGTGGATCTCTGTCTGCGCCGGCCTGATAAGGGCCAACTGTGTGCCCATTATGTTTGCTCTGTCTCCGCTGGCTCTCGAGGCTCGGAAGCACTCAAAGGAAGACTGAACGTGTTGACACGGGAATCCTGAAAGAGATGCTACTGAAAGGAGAGTGTGAAAAAGACGGCCGAGACCCTGCTGCACGCACTCTCAAACAGAGGCCTGCATCAAACGTACACAACAGCTGAACATATGAAAGGTAGTTTTGCAAAAAGTAAGTGTCTGTTGGCTCGTCTATCGCCCACAGAGTTGTGCGGATGTTATGTTTCACCTGTCTGTCTGTCTGTTAGCAGCTGTTCATGGAGGGATCTGACACTGAGGCGTTCGAAGATGCCTTCCAACTCGGCTGCTGACCAGCATTGCATTCAGATTCCACTTTCCAGGAAAATCGAGGCAAACCAATACTGATGCTGCGGCGGCGCTGCTTGCTGTAGGATTGCACTCTGTTGACTTACTTGAGTTTCTCCACATTTCGGGTGAAGGAAAACTCCCATCAGTCGAGCAGAATCACGTAATCCTGCTTGCCATTTTTTAGGACTCAATAGTTTAAAAAATGATGCTCATGAATAAGGGATGGTCTGTCCGGCTCAGATGTCACTCATGTTTAGCGACGCATGAGAGCCTCATTTTCTTATTCTCCCATCCGTCTTACATCATACATGTTATTGTATTGAGAGGTAGTATGAAGGTGTCCCCCATGTTGTCCATAATTAGACTCAGTATCTGGAGTTATACTCAGCTGTGTATCAGCTTCAGTTCCAAGTGCAATATTGAGTACTTTTACTCAAGTAAGAGTTGCTGCAGCACTTTTACTTGTAAGAGTATTTTTACAGTGTGATATTGCTATCTTTTTGTGCATGTTTGTGCATTTCACACTTTGTAACATCGAAATGACTGAATGAATAGAATAATACAACTGAACAATAAACCAGCAACACAAAACGACAAGAAAGAAAATCAAAATTGGGATTGCTATGAACTCTCATAATAACCAGAACCAACTTTTTAATGTATATGATTTAAGCTATATGGTATGCACACACACACACACACACCACCTAAAAAATATGATATATTCTTCTATCCTTACAATACTCAGCAATCTTTTTCCCTGGAAAACACATAATAAAAGTTAAGTTCAAGCCACTCAAAAGAACTTTAAAATTCACTTAACACTCACCTGCCATTAACAACAGAAGCCCTGCTTGCAGGAGCGACGTGCTTTCCAGAGCCATGCTGAATACCAACTCCAAGACGTTTTGTGCGCACTTTGCTCACTCCCGGGAGATCAACTGCACATATCTCATTCTTCCTCCTGCGTTATAGCCAAAGCCACCGATTTTAACGGTGGGGGTTAAACTACACCACAACAAATTGCAAATAAATCAACTCCAGCTCATGGTGCGTAGTCAAGAAAAAGGCGCCAGCCGTGCGCGTAAAAAGCCCCTTGACCTTCCACAGTGGCAGCCTCCTTCCCTGACCGCAGCCCTAATCATAGAAGCTCTGCCTGTCATCTGATCCCCTTGTCCTGCTGCTTACAGCGTGGAGCTGCTCGCAGGGGACAAAACAAAGTCAGACACCAAAATTAGAGCCAGTCTCAACGAACCCAGGGGATCACTACAAGACAAAAACAGCATGATATATAGCCCTAATTCACAGGTGTGTTATACACATATAAAAGCATATGGGAACGGTAAGTTATATGAAATACATTTGAAGTAGAAAGCGTTGTAAAAAAGCCCCCATTAAATTACAAACCACATGTCCTATGTGTAGGGAATAGCCCAGAGAAAGTGTCTAAGAGATTACAAATCTGCAAGAAACTATGATAAAATCACTCTAAACAAACAATTCATTTTTATTTTTTTTAAACTATATGAATGTCTCTGCATCTTGAACAGGTGCCTCAATGTATCTAAACTCTCTATATTCTACAGAATAGGCCCTTTAATACACAATGATCACAATCTATAATCTATAATTTGAATGCTCTTTGCACTAATTTGCAATATAATCACTGCAGAGGCCCACCGGGAGATAACATATCATTAGACTCATTATGCATTTTTAATTATAAGCCTATGAGACTCATTTTCCCCATTGCTTATTTATTATTTTTTACTTTTAACTTGGAATACCCTTTTCACTGTGAGCCATTGTTCTGTAGCCGCCCAATCAAACCCCACTTTGGACTCGCTCAGGGACCCATTCCAAAGACAGAATTCCCATTTTCGTGTCACACTCATATCGGCGCCAATCTCACGCAGCTCAGTTATGTCACTAATTGAATGTTTTATCTGCATTTCTTTTTTTCTTTTTTTTGCACAGGAACAGAGTGACACTTCATTAGTATTCTCAAGGCTGCTCTGCGTTGTGCTGCCACCCAGTGAGGCTGTCTGTTCTGCTGTGTCGCTCAAATAAATGTTTTCATGAATCTCTGTAGGGTGTAGACTGACACCCAGAATATGATATTTCCCCTTAAGTTCATACATTAGTTGGTATTTTATTGAATAGAAATTCAATAAATAATGATTTGGTTTGAAGAAAAACCCTGTTATGTTTATTTTTTGTTGATAGAAGAGGGCCTTTGACACATTTTATCCTTGGTTTTCATGTTTGCATGAGGCATATGTCAATCAACGCACACAATGCTGATTTTTAAACTCTCAAATTTTGCACTTGGACGGTACAAACATCGCTGGATGAGATACAGGTGTCACATTCTGTCCTTCCCTCCAGCCACATTCCCACTTCCCTACACCCCATTCATTGTCATTTTCTACCCGTCCACCAGATGCCCTCAGACTTTTCCCGCCTTCCCTCATCAGCCCTGCAGTAATTAACCATCTGAACCTGCCCGTGTCTTCACCTGCCTGTAAGCTTATTTTATCAATAAATCACTGAAATCATCCTGTCTGCCTGGGCTGTTTGCATTTTGGTCCTTCCCCTGCTTGCCTTTGCAATAAATCTCACAAAGGGAGACTAAAATAACATATAAATCTAGGATGAGAAGAATCCTCCCCTGCTTTCCAAAAAAAAAAATATAACCTTTCCCTTTTGTGACACCTGCCAAATCATTTCTATACAATCCCTTTCCTGAGTTTTTTATGGTCAAAACCTTTTGGTTGAATCCCCATTGTATAGCATAGAATATATGAAAAATACAAGCCTAAATGTTATTCTATGTCCCTCAAGAGTTTAATGATTCATGCAAACTACAGAAAAAGGGCTCAAAATGGAGTAAGTCTCCATAAGTTCCACTAGAGAGCAGCAGAGGACACTAGATGAACCTTCTCCTCGGCACATGAAGGAACATTTGGGTCCTTCTGCAGCCTTCCCGCCTCAACTGTGGAGTTATTTGCCAATAGATCCAGTTTGTGCCCGAGCTTTGACCTCGCATGCATCACAAACCAAAACGCCTTTTTTTTTTTTCTGTCCTCGCTTGGCCAGCCGGTTGCTCCTCGCATCGAGTCCACACGAGCATAAAAAAAAAGCCGCAGAGCAGAACAGGGCACCGCCGGCCTGGAAAACGAGCGGCCCTGAGAGCCACACTGCAGCCCTGCGAGAGTGGCGTCGTCAAAGTTTACAGGCTGTGCCTTCTGCTGGTGGACATTTGCAGAGGCAGAAGCTTGCAGGAAGCTTTTTCCTGTGTTACTGTGAATCCACAGTCAGTATTCAGTTTTAATGGCTGTAAAGATCCCTTTCATTTATTGTATCTTGCTTTTTTTTTAGTCTGTTGTATCAAATTCATATATAGAATTGTATCCCTCTAAAGTATGCATGTGTCTCTATAATAGTAACCAGTAGGGTTAATAGGAACTAATGTGATGTGACTGTGAATTATGATCATTATGTGATGATGAAAAGCTCATTTCTGTGTAGTTTCTGGAGCCCACAGGTGATCATTCGGACTCCACACCCACCAGCGGGAAACCAAAAAAACAAAATCAGCTCCCGACAGGTGTACTGACAGCGGCCATGGAGCCAAACAGCCAATCAGGAGAGGTGATAAGTGAGGTGGGCGGATTTCCCAAAAAAAAAAAAAAAAAAAAAAAAACAGAAGACAAAACGCTCCTAATCTTTTGCACAGGCGATTTAATAGGCTGGAGGAGATGTCAGTGGGACTGAGGAGGCGTGTTCAGAGCCCCCCCACCCTCATCCCAACGCACACTCCACCCCCCTCCCTCCATCACCACCACCACCCCCCCCACCCCCACCCCAGCCACCGGCGCTATGGCAGTGTGAGGAGTAAATGGCTCAGAGTATCCGCGGTGGAAACCGACCTAAACACCGGTCTGGGAACTGATAAACAAACACAGCACAGCGCGGCGCGTAAAAGCTCTCCACGGCGCGGCGGCCGGGTGCGCACGGAAACTGTGCCAGTTGTCCAAGAAGCCAAGACGACTCCGGCTCTTTTTCTTTTTCTTTATCTTTTTGGGTTTTTTTTTTTTTTTTTTCTTTTTTGAGGGTTGTTGATTTTTTGTGTGTGTGTGTGTGTGTGTGTGTGTGAGAGAGAGAGAGAGGGAGAGAGACAGAGACAGAGAGAGAGAAAACGAGGATATCTTTAATTGGACATGTGAGTTACGGGAGTTAACAAGACCAGCAGCCCTATTTTTTTTTTCAAAGATGAAGTTCCCGGCTTGCGTCCTCGTCACTTTGGTGGTCATCCGATCGGGTGCAGCACAGTCAGGTGAGTGCCTGGATAATCAGAGATCAAGACAGGGTCCAGGCGACCCCCAACCCCCCCCCATACCCACTTTCTACTTCGGCATAAACCTGTACATATGGGCAGCATTTTTCTGGTAAATTCACAGTCCTCGCCTGCTGCGTGCGCGCCGTAGTTGGACACCTTTGCTGTCGCTGGCACAAACTTAGCGCAACTCCGCGTCCGGCCGCGCTGACGCCGGCGCGGATCGCCGCGCAGAGGCTCACACCTGCGGTCAGCTGTGCGAGCTCTGCGTAAAAAAAACCCCCCCCAAAAAACTCACCCTCCGTGCGTGTGTTTCTTGTGGCGAAACGCAGCCCAGGACCGAGTGTCTGCGAATCTGTGACGCCGAGATGAGCCGTTTCATATTGTCCCCCCCCCCCTAAATATGAATGAATGCGCCACCGTTTTAATTCAATTCCCCTAAGCGGACATTGATGGACCGAGGACGGCGGCTGTTTGCGCTGATTTATACGAATTGAGCTCGGCTTGCACCCGTGGCACAGTTTTCATTCCTTACTGTCTTTGAATAATTTAGATGTAGCAGATATACTGAGGGGCTGCACAGGCGCTGGGAAAACACACGGCTTTCATCGTTAAGACCCCTGTGGTGTCAATCCCTGGACCAAAATCACTTTAATGTTCCTGCAGTACTCCTGTAAAAGCCTGTAATGCCTCCGTGGTACCCAATAGTTAATTTGCAGTGAGGTTAATGATGTGTCTGTCCATGTGTCAGTGCTGTGCTATTCCTTTTTGGCACCCCTGTAGGATATTTGCAGATAGTTTCGCTGTGATATTTGCTCCTGCAACATGCAATATGTGAGGTTTCACCGCTTGCTGTGCGATGTTTTCGCCCATGATGCAGGGTCTGCACCTGCATCTCCCTGTCTGTTTACCCAAGCAAATCATTGTTGGTTTGAGAAATTGTGCTGTCCAACTTTTTTTCAGTCAGCCTTTGTTCACAGACTGTCTCTCTCTCTCTCTCTGTGTCTCTCTCACTCTGGTATTCTGTTTGGTTTGGAGTTTGGTGTAATGTCTGCCTTGGAACGGTTTCAGACTATGAGATGCACTTGAGTTATTCACACAGTTTTATTTTGTGTTTTCCTTTTGGGCTGATAAGCAGCTCGCGGTGCCAGAATCGGCCTCCTTAATTGATATAATCAAGCTTTGGCAAGGAACGTCGACCGAAAAAAAAAAAAAAAAAAAAACCCAACAAAACAAGCACAAGCACACTCAGGAAGTGGGAACACAGCAGGGTTTGTGGATTGATGTTCCGAGGTGGATTTGGCCGTCGCCCAACATCTCCGAGGCACAAATGGGATTCCAGGACGCTTCCCTTCCCTTCCCGCCGCCTCCAAGGACAGGTCGAGTTTTGGCTCGATCTCTGGTGGTTTGTTGTTCTCAGGCAGAGCTGGAGAAAACAAACACACACACACACACACACACACACACTCCCCCGCTGGCTGTGGCGTGGGTCTCGCATGGAAGGGGGCTGAATGCTGCCTATTAAACAGGAGTGGATGGATGCGCGGATGGATGGACGGGTGACAGGCGGGATGAACGGGGAAAGGAATAGTGGCACCCTCACCGGTTTTATTTATTCTCTGATGCATACACTCCCAGCCAAGATATTTGTGATGCAAATTGTGCCCAAGAATCTGAGCTATGCCTCTTGGGAAGTCCATTGTGTGTGTGTGTGTGTGTGTGTGTGTGGGTGTTTAGTGGACGTATACTGAGCAGATATTTGTGTGCTATCTGGCCACTCTCTCGTCTCCCTTTCACTTAATCTCCCTCTCCTTATTGTCGTTTTAAAAATTCATACCCAACCCCATATATCAATCACATATCAGGCTGAAGTGAGTCAAGGCTGGAGATGTTCACTTCAGTTGGTGTTTAACATGGTGATTGAATCTGTCAGTGCGCTCCTGCTGCGAGACAAATGTCTGCTGCATTCCTGTCAGTCTGCCGAGCTGTGTACACTTAAACTGTGTGTGTGTGGGTGTGTGTGTGTGCGCGTGCGTGGCGTACAGTACGGCCACATGTGGGCCGAAAATGGAGGTGTTCACACCGCCAGCGTCTTGATTGATGTTTTGTTGTATTCTGACAGACCGCTGGCGGCGTGAGAGGATCTTCATCTGTCTGTGTCCAGTCTCAAACTCAAAGATATTCAGTTTCGGCACCGTGCGTGATGAAGAGGAACATCAAACGCTCACATTCGAGCAGCTGAAACCGGGGAATGTTTGGTATTTCTCACTTGAAAAGTGATCAGTCAGATATCACAATAGTTGCCATTAATGATCTTTTGATCGACTAATTGAATAATCAACTAATCTTTGTAGATCCAGGGGTTAATGCATCCCAACTGTGGTGGCCTTTTTAACATATTCCTGGGCCTCTTGGTTTTGACTCGTGTTCCACTTGTGAAGACCCGCTGTACTCACAAGGAGGCAGGGCAACTTGAACGGGGTTTATTTTTCCATCAACGGCAGGCGATGCAAACTGACGTCTTGGCTCGGTCCATGACCGACTTTCGTTTTCGTTTCCTCACTTTTAGGGTGCTGTCAACCGTGTTGCATCACACGACACGGTCAGAAACGTACGACGGTCCAAACCTCAACAGACTTCTCTGCATCTTAGTAACACCACGTTGTTCCAAGACTTTTTTGTACCCATGTGCACTTAAACTGCCTTTACCGCATTATCACCTGTCGTGAACAGCAAAATATCAGTATTCTAACAGTTTGGCAGAATCATAGTAAACAGAAACATAGCATTAAAATAGTCCACAGTACAAAATATACATTAAATATTATATAAACTTAGATGAGATTAGACCATTAATAACCTGCCATAACAACATAAACAGTTACCAAATAAGGATGTGTGTTCACACTTACACCAACACTTTGCATATTAGGTGGCAGCAAGAGGTGCTGAAATCTCAAACTGCACATAAATCCTTTGATTCCATCTCCTTTCCCTGAGGAAGACCGTGAGATGCGGGTGAAAGCTCTGGAAAACAGCATTAAGACTGAACTACTGATTCCAAGGCCAAGAATGAACTTTTGTGCTCGATTCATCTTTGTTGCAGTGATGCAGGACTTTATTCCTCTTTGGATAAATCCATCTTTCTTTGGACAGTGTCTTTGCTTGCAGTTGTTCTGGGGGTCTGTTGCTTTCAACGTCTCGAGAAGAACTCAGCAAAATGCCAAATCAAAGATAAAGATTTCGGGGGGGGGGGGGGGGGGAATCTTCGATATCTAACTTGTGAGGATGGGATCCTCTTCTCTGTTTTGGATTTAGACTGAAAAGATGTTAAAGTTGTGCTTGGCACCTTTTTTAAATGAAGCTCGCGCCAACACCTCCGTCATCCTCTACTGTATGTAGCTGTCTTGTTTGTCTGCCTGTCCAAAGAAATGCCTGAAACATTTTAATCGCCCCGGCTCTTCAGTGTGGGTGACGAACGCTGCATTCGCACGTGTGTGTGTGTGTGTGTGTGTGTGTGTGTGTGTGTGTTTGGGTGACATTTAAAGACGTGCTCTCCTGTGAAATGGCCGGGGGGGGAGAAGGGGGCGGCGTGAAGGAAAACCCGCTGAATGCCAGTATCAAATTACTGGGCGTCTGTCAGCTGGCACACGCGGCGCTGGCCGAGGCTTTGTAGCGGACTGACGGAAATGAGAATTTATTACAAGCTAATTAAGCTTTTTTTGATAGCATCAGTCTAGACCGCGAGGCCTTTATTTGACAGCATGAGAGATGAGGGGAGGTGAAGGAATTCAATCTCGCTCTAAATTAGTCAACACTGCTATCATAACTTGATATCTGCCAGGCTTAACCCGTGCCAGGCTTTGGCTGGACGCTAGTCAAATATGCTGTGATCGTTCCTGACGGGCTGATGGAGACCTGTTTGGCTTCTGTGCGTTTGTCAGCGTCTTCCGGTGAAAGAGACGGAGCCAGTCGGGGGGAGGGGAGGGAGGGGGGGTAAAATATGGCCGTTTGCACAAAAGAATAATAATTGCAGTTCGGTGAGGGTGACATTGAGGTGTGGGCTGTTATTTGCTTCCTCTGTCACAACTGGACAGTCTCAGCGGGCCGCGAGGGAAGCCTTACAAATGACTATGTGACGCGTGGGGGGTGATGGAACGCTTTCCCAAGGCCTGAGACAGCAGTACGCTGCCTCTCGTGGTGCCCTCCGCCTGAATCAGCGCTCCGATTATTATCTGCACGGGCCGAAACAAAGATGACGCTGTTCCCTCCTGGGGGGGGAAGAAAAATGAAAAAAGAAAAAAGAAGTGTCTTTTTGTCTCCTGCTCTTCTCTTCCCATGCATTTGAAAGCGATCCGGCGACGTCACGAGCCTGTTTGCTGACATTTTGTTTGCCGCCGGCGGTACAGAGGGGCTTCTGTTCTCCGAGTTTTTGCGAACCGACCAAATATTTACATGCGGAATCACAACTGCACAGCATGGGAAGGAAAACATCCACGGCTTGGGTGCAAAATAGCGGCTTTATTGGCCTCTGTAATCATCCCGAAGCTTCTTAGTCCCTCTCCGTCTCTGGCGCTGCGTTTGTGTGTTTGGCAGGGCGGACTTTTGAACCCCCGTGCCTTTGCTGCCTAATGATGAGCGGGGTTGGCTTTGGTTGTGCCGAGGCGTCCGGTGCCAACTCCTAGTGTGAGTTAGATTGGCTAGTCGGAGGCTGGAAGCCTGGCACAGATGTCCCCTTTCAGGAGGACTGAGATCTCACTCCCACACAGAAAAACACAGTAGGCCCATGCACAGGGATTTACTTTAAACGCCTCTGAATCTACATGCCCCTGTTTTCAATTCTTTGTGCACGCTGATTCTACTTTTTTTTTTTTTTTTTTTCCCCTAGTCGTCGTTCTTTGCTTCTCACACACACACACACACATGCAAACAAACACACACTCCTTAAGTCATGCAAGTTCATGGGTGAAACTGCAGCGGAAGCTTTGTTTAATGGTTAAGTGTGAGGCAGATTTTATGCTTCCTCATTGTTTGCCTTAAGTCTGGGATCTACTTAATGGTTTGTGTTGTTC
Source organism: Lateolabrax maculatus (assembly GCA_031216445.1). Classification (NCBI taxonomy): domain Eukaryota; kingdom Metazoa; phylum Chordata; class Actinopteri; order Acropomatiformes; family Lateolabracidae; genus Lateolabrax; species Lateolabrax maculatus. Next base: position 4,338,856 of record CM062215.1, on the reverse strand, counting down.
TCAGCTCGCTCTCTCTCTCTCTTGCTTTCTCTCTCTCTCTCTTTTTCCCTCACATGCACACACGCACACACACCGTTTGAGCGAGGCATGGCCCGGGACAAGAAAGGACAGGAAAGACAGAGGAATCTTTTTTTCTCTCTCTCTCTCTTCTGTTTCTTTTGGACCACTGGAGGGTTTGTTCGGCCCGCCACTTGAAATTCCACTCAGAGACAAATGCCTCCATCCTGGGTCTGAGGGGCTTCGTACACACACACACGCACGCACACACGCACACACACACACACACACACACTCACTGAGCAAACACACACAGATCTTGCCTAGCAGTGCGGGTTGGCTCCCACCACTTCAGAGTTTCTCTCCTCATATAAGAAGCCACTTTGACTTTTATTTCATTAGCTTTGTTCCGCTTTCTTTCTCACACATTTGTCATCTCCTTTTCCCTTTCTCTATCTATTTGCTTATCTCTGCTCCTCTCTCCCTCACACACACCTTGCCCCCCCACCCCGCCGTTCTCATCCATTAACATCTCCATTGCGTTTCTGTTTTATTTCCCTGCTCTGCTTCATCTCTCACGGCCTCTGCTTTTCTTTCCCCTTTTAACAGCTTTTATTTCCTCGCCTTAGTCGCTCCCTCTCTTCCTTCCTCCCTCCTTCTCTTTCTTTCTCTCACACACACACACACACACACACACACACACACACACACACACACTCTGTGTTCCCTCTGTCTTTCATTAGTCGTGTGTGTGAGGCTGTCACTGAGCACACAGGGAGAATGGAAAACAGCTCATTTTTCCCCCTTTAATTACGGCACCCAATTTGTTTCATGGACAACATGCTGGCGGCTCCTTACACCACTCAAACTGTCATTTACATGCGTACACGCATGTGTTTCTGTGTGTATGCGTGTGTGTGTGTGTACTGACTGGCTTTAAACCCTTCGGAGGGAGGCTGAAATGCTGATTTTGTGTCAAGTCTTTGGTTTATAGCCACACGGGTCAACTTTTAAGGATGTTAGAGAAGAGAAATCATCCATGTGTCAGTAATTGTCTCCTTTGACACTCATTTTCTTAAAAATGGGGGTACTTCTCAAAAATGAAAAGATTTGTTGCACATCTAAAGCTAAAAACTACTGAGTCTTTAATTGAATGGCTAGAATTACAAATCATAGAGCTTTAAAGTTGCACCTCCAACATAACATACAGTGAGGGACTATTTTGAATTACATGTGACTGATTTTAGGAGGCTTTTGGAAAATGTATGTTGCTGCAAATGCTGACGGACTGAAGTTAGCAAAAACATTAATGATTAATAAGTGGTTGTCATTAAAATTCTATTTTTTTCTAAATTTAGCTTAATCATTTAATATAAATTAGGATGACTCATACAAGCCAATAATAAAAGTACTTTCTGCCAGCTTCAGCAGTTGTGTTCACCTGCAGACCATGGGTAATGGGAAAAAATAGTTTGAACTCTTAACCCCATTCGCTGCTGACCTTTCAAAGGGTGTCTGATCAGAATACAGGATAAAACCATGGAGCTTAAATATGTAGAAAGTTTGCAGAAACGTAATATTAGGCTATTAAAGCAGACGCGTGAGCAACCATTTTTCTCATGTCCGGAAGACACAGAGCAACATTAACATTAATTTGCAGTCGTATTTCTGCAAATATATTCATACTCCTTTTAAGCTCTGTTTTTGGTCTCCACCAGTTCCTGAGGGAAATATCTGCCTCTTTAGCTGCTCGCTTAAAAAACGTTTGGTGCTGGGTAAGTAGGTTGTGGACAGTAAAGTTACTGCAGAGTCTGTGATAATTCCCTGTAGAGCTTTTGCATTACAATAAAAATATATTTTAGTGCAGATTTAAGGGTGTTTTATACTCGCATTTGGATAAGCATTAGGTTTAGGTCAGGGCAAGGGTTGTGGCTTTGAGTGACGGCTCGATCCGCCCTGTGAGACAAAAATGTCTACGTGCATATGCGTCCATTTGTGCTTGTGTATCCAAACGTTGGCTTTGACTTCACATTTGCAGTGCTGCGCTCGGGCACGCGGCCAACGCAGGAAGTGGGGCAGTGTTCAGCTTCCTTTGATTGGCAGCACTTCCTTGGCGAAGCAGGATCAAGTGCCATCGACTCGGTCTTTCACAACGAGCCTGGGCTTTTTTCTTTTAGTTCCTTTGCCCTCTTTCACTTGCTTCCCCTTGCTTTCTGTTCTGCCTCTCAGCGCGGCACAATACAGGGCATTAGAATCACAATAGGATTCTTTTTTTCCCCCTGTAACCTTGACAAAGCCCGGCGTTTTAATGGAAGTCTGTGAAAGAATGTGAATGATCACTGGTCTCTAATCCCTCATCTGTGCGCGTGTCGATCCCGCAATTCAAACCTGACTTGTAGATTTCTGTCTTTACCTCCATTGCATTGTCTCTCTCTCTCTCTCTCTCTCTCTCTCTCTCTCTCTCTCTCCCTGTCTCTCTCTCGCTCTTGTGTGATGTCACTACGCACACTCATACAAACACCTTTACACGCCAACTTGTCGGTCTCGCTGTTGCATCTTACGGTAGTTAAAAACCTCGCTATTTTGGATGTTTTTCATTAGTTTACTCCCTCTGTGTGTGTGTGTGTGTGTGTGTGGGTGTGTGTGTGTGTGTGTAGTATGTCCGCCTGGTGCATTGTGTGTGAACTAATCCCTGTTAAGATATTCACGGCAGCTAATCTGTTTAATTACACTACAAATTAAGGATATTTACTGTTCCAAGACTTTTATGCGACACCCGCCTTAATCAGGGCCTTAATCTGTCTGGCACTGTGTAATGGTGTATTACTCTGTGTGTGTGTGTGTGTGATTGATACTCTGTATGCTTAGGCATGTGCGCTTTTGTGTCTATCAGGCTATTTCTGCCAGACTCCGTCTGTATCTCTCTGCTTTAATTCTTTTCTGAATATTTGCCCGCAGTTTGAAAAAAAGAAAGGAAAAGAAAACAAGAGATTATTGTATTTTTCCAGTTGTCGTCGTGGCAGAAAAAGGCAACGTTTACAAGGATTAAAATGTAATATCAGTGAGACGTCGCTGCAGTATTTAACGGACACAAACCCTGATCCACGGGAACGGCACTCTCCTCGACTCAGACTCCTGTTCAGCTAATTCTACAAGATTAAAACTGTGTTTGAACCATGGAAACATGCCGTGTTCTCTGCCAAGGGCAGAGTAATGAAAGTAAACTACTGCGGCCAAGCATGTGTTTGTGCACGTATGGTTAAAGTGGTAAAAATGACTCCACTTTATTAGCGGAGACAAAGGACAAAGTGCTTTAGAATTTGCCTCTCATTCACGCATTGACTCACACACTGGCAAGGCGCTGGCCTGCGTCTTTCCCAAATGTATGTGCACATACAGTTTTTGTGTGCATATTGCAGCCCCAAGTGACTGAATTTTGAGTGCAAGAAAATGCAATAATTAGCATTTTTGTCTATTCTTTTGACAAATTGAGTTAATATTTAAAATGAAGTTAGATGAAAAAAATGTGCCACTTTTAAGAACTTACTGATAAAACAAACAAGTTCAAGTTTGAGTTAGAGTGAGTTGAGGAATGACCTGTTTATGGGGAAGGCAGGTCGCTGACCTTCTCTGTAAGCCCTGAATACGATCCATAAGGTAACCCGGGTGCTTCCTTTCATGGTGTGTAGTGCTGCCAGTGAGCTCAATAAACCAAACAGATTTGAGTATCAGACTGATTCACTTTTGGTAAAAACGATGAAGTCTGTGGAGCTTCCTGAGAGTTATGTTACATATCCTGGGGTAATCACTGCCTGAGAAGACAAGTTCTGTGGAAACCAATTCTCCCTCACATACAAGGAAGTTTGCTTTTAGAGATTGAGGCTTAATTTTAGTTTGACTTTGGCTTGTAAAGTGGTTTTGATTTGGAATGTTTTTATGTGTAAAACTGCGCTGATTGGTCAAATTGGCAGAACTCTTCCAGTGTGACAATTTTGGGTGGAAAAGCGCGAGGGTTTGATAAAGAAAAATGCAATGGTTAAATCTGAGCTAATTTGATCGCAAATGCCTGTAAGTGCTTGTTTGTCTTCACCGTGCATTTCCGTTTTTTTTCAAGTCAGCATGTACTCAAGTTTCCATTTTCATGTACGTAGAAAGGCTTTCATTGTGTGTTTACCTGTGTGTGGGTGTGTGAGTGGGAAGTTGTAATTTGCAAGTATGCAGAATTTGTGCAGTTCCAGTTGCACGTGTGCATGTGTTTATGTAAATCCATGTATACTGTATGAGTTAGGGGTTGTGTGTGTACGTGCGTGTGTCTGTGTGGGGCACGTTGTCCTTTTTAAACGGCCCCTTCTGCGATGGTGACCTGTTATAAATGAGTGGGCCCGAGAAAGTGGCAGCCGTGACAGCTGACTGGGGAGGGAGGGAATAGAGAGAGAGAGGGAGAGAAAAGGTGGAGGTGTGTGTGGTGTGTGTGTGTATGTGTGTGTTTGAGAACAAGGGAAGACAAAGCGAGACAAAGCAGAGGGAAAAGAGATGGAAAGTCTCTAAGGATAGATAAGGAGGGAGCATGAGAGGATGAAGGGAAGACAATGGTAAAGGAGGAGGAGGGCGATAGTGAGGGATTGTGGGTCGTTCGGCGTGGAACAATACCTTGACCAGAGGTGGAGACTCTTTCTCTGCCCCCACTTGTTCTTCTTAACGTCATTACACCCCCTTATTTGTCTCTCTGAAGTCACCTTGCAGTCCAGCAGAAATATGGCCGCTCCTTTGGCTGGTTTAAAGGTACATAAAACTCGTGGAGGAGAAAACCTTGGCCGAGCTTTGCTGTAATTGTGTGTGTGTGTGTGTGTGTGTGTGTATGTGTGAAGGTGAGTCACCTTCAGCGGCAAGAAAGATGAGAGAACGCTGGAAAGAGTGCACTTATAAGAATCTGTTTGTGCATTTCTATGCTTTCGTGCATCGGTTCATTAATTTGTCTGCAGCTGAGAGGCAAGAACACGCGCTCTCCGGCGCTCACGCACACACACACACACACACACACACCTGAGTGCTCCCCTGTGTCGTACCTTAACCAGTTACTCCGCGGCAAAAACACTATCGCTCTTGGCAAGGTGAAAGCGAGTTGATGGTGGGTCATTTGCAAGATGGGAGACAGAGACGGAGGGAGAAAGCAAGAGAGGTGGTCTAATTTCAGCTGAGAAAGGAAGAGATGACGTGCGTGTGCGTGTGTGTGTGTGTGTGTGTGTGGTTACAGTGTGTGTAGTTACAGTGTGTGTGTGTGTGTGTGTGTGCGTGTGCGCGTCCAGCAGAGGTTAAGGTGGAGTGAGAGAGACAGTGTGTTGTCTCTGAGGAGTACAGCTATCACGGCCGCTGAACGCTCCAATTAATCAGCCTGGGCCACACAGGCCCTCGCTGTGTGTGTTTGTGTGTGTGTGTGTGTGTGTGTGACTGCAGTTGTGTGTTTGTCAAGTATCTATTGTGTGATTGTGAAGTGTGTCAAGATCTATATTTGCATCAGTGGGATGCATCATCACACACACACACACACACAGCCTTGTTTTGTCTTGTCTCCATGGATAATGCTAATGGGGTCTCATGTGTTGGATGTACCTAAAGACAAGAAAAAGATGGAGAACAAACACTGTATGTGCGTGCGCATATGTTTGTTTGTTTTGTGCCCTTTAGAATAAAATCATATGCATTTAATTTGCATTGGTAAATATATATTGGTCTATCGTGTATTGCCAAGTGGATTATGCTGGCAAACGGTTCACTGCCAAAACAAAATATTCATACTGAGCATATCTATCTACAAAATGCTCATTCACTGTCAACATAATTCATAAACGTTTCCTAAAATACAGTATCTGCACCTGACAGCTAAGGCAAAAGCAAAAATGCCTTAAAAAATGATTTTCTTTTCAATTTGAGCATTTGGTGCATGTTGTTTTGCAATACCCTGTGTTACGGATACATTTCACACGGTACCAGACAAGTTTTGTGGCCAAATACCAAACTCCATTACCATTTATGGTTCATTTTAAGCAGCTTGAAGCTCTCCTCCCAGCTCCAGGTTAGGAGAAGATTGTGGTCTTGGATGGTCAGTGCTGACTTAAAAGCTTCAAAAACATACTATACTAACCCTCTAACAAGTGAGATGCAGAGCTCGACACCAGGTCTAATTGGGATGCATTGAGTTTGATGTTATATGTAATTCACAAGCTGAAGTATAAGAGCAAAAACAAGAGAGGAAATAAAGGTATCAAGGCAACTTCATTCAAATAAAATAAAATTGGTATTAAAATACTCAAAATGTCTCAGTGTTGCTACATCCCAGGTTCATTCCAAGTCCATTAAATTCCAGAGTGGCTGCATGTATTCATGTGTTTTCCTGCAGATAAGCGCTGTGAGAAAAATCCTGAGAGAGAAGAGACCGAGCGTATGAAAGACAGACATTTAGAAAGCCAATAGATAAATACAGGGACCGATAGAGTCGAAACACGCGTGGTTTCATCAACAGACAGCGCTTCATACCGTCACGCTGTTGCCCTCTGTGAGCCCGTGTTCCGCTTGAAAATGAAATTCTCAAAAGGCTTTCACTCCCTTGAAATCATGTTTCAACCGCGGGACAGTGGGGCATAAACAGGTTCACTCAAAAAACTCATTGTTGTGTCATAGCTTTTTTATCCCAGATTATAGACTGCTTTTAGAGGTTTTTCCAGTCGAGGAAACACTATAAATCCAATTAGGTGAAAAATAAGATCCTGCCCATCAGACAGTATTTGTAAAGCAGAGATGTGTGCTATTTGTCGTCTTTTTGGGGATTTCTGTGGATATGCAGACCTCCCAAAGCCTGTTATAAGCCAAATCTCGGACACTTTAGCAACAATTGGAGAAATAATTCATCTCGTCTCTTTGTCTTGTCATTCTTTAATGTACTGATCATTCCAAGAGGGCGGAAAGACAAAGACTTCAAATTGTAATCCTTCAGATTTGGCGACACAGATGATTAGTGTGGAAAAAAGGCAGAAAATGAATGATGTCTTGTTTTGTAGATGCATTTTGGATAATCGTGGTTAGGGCTAACCTCAGTGACAAGTGCGTTGCGTTTCCTTTTGACTTTTTTTAAACAATAAAAGACAGTTTCGCCAGTCAAACGCTTTTAATGTGAAGTAGTGGCAGTATGAAAGTTAGTTATAACTTAAAACAGCTGATACTGTACAGGAACAATACACAATGTGGCTGATATAGATAAAGGTACAATCCCAAACATTAAGGCGGACCCCGCCACTAACTGAATGTCAATACATTGAATAGTTATTGATGAAAACCTGCAGACCATAAATAATGTCAAAAATGGGGTTTTATTCCATGAAAATCTTATGGATTCAACTTTAAACAGATGATAAACAAAAGTGATGACTTTTTTAAATATCATCTCACTCATTTCAGACATTTTACTGAACATCGGGATTCCCAGAGCACCTACTCAGTCAAGCAATTTCTATCACAGCTTCTTCACTCAGACTAAATGTCATGGTTTGACTGAGCTAGCAAGCAGAGAGTCCAAAAAAACAGTTATTTTTTTTTTTCTTCTCTTTTTAAGTGAAGATAAGACGAGCGGGAGAGAGTTGTTGTTGTGCCAGACGGGGAATATGCACACACACGCCCTCAGACGCACACCGTCAGGCTAAGCAGCACAGAAATTACACTGACATGAAATAGGGGAAGCTGAAAGACATGCGGCTTGTCCTACATAGGAACATATTAGATACACGGACACTCGCGCAGGCAGTCGTATTTCATTTCCCTCCATACCGGGTGCTTCCATTTCCTTTCGGAGACATGTTATCTCCCTGCAGGGCATGTGACATGGGTGTACTGTACGCACACACACACCGATGTGGGAGTGGAGACAGAGAACTGAAGGTAGAGACGGAGAGAGAGAGATAACATAGATATTAGACAAAGAGATATTGACAACAAGAAAGTGAGCGTGATGTGTGTTCCTCCTGAGTGGATTACCAGAAAAGGGCCAGCAAGCAGAAGAGGTAAAAAAAGAAAAAAAAAAAAAAAAAGGAGACGAAGGGAAACAGTTGCAGCCCTGTGGGCTACCCAGACAGAAAGAGGAGGAAGTGTGGCTATTTGCCTTTTTCTTCTTCTCCCACCATCTGCCTCTCCGACTCTCTCATTTACCTAATTAGAGTGCTGTGTCTCAAGGCCGCTGCTCCCAAATGCCATCAGCTGTGCTAGTGTGTGTGTGTGTGTGTGTGTGTGTAGTGCATATTAACATGTGTGCACATACCTCAGGCGTGCACGTGCGTGGAGCGGTGTGTTTGTGAGGCAGGTCTTGTTCCGACTGTAGCGCCTTCTTTCATACACCAGAGGTGGTCAAAAAAAATTACCTTGCCATTAATTATCCTGATCTGCTCTAATCTCAACTTGCCACTGACTTAAAGTAATAGTTGACGTTTAGTTGACATTTTTTATAGTGCTTTTTTGTCTTAGTGCGCTGCTCATGTGTTTCCAGATTACCTACTTCAAACCTGTGACATCACTTCCTGTTTTGGAGTGTGAAGCAGTTTTGTTGGACTAAAAACAAGTCTGGCATAGCATTTATAGCTCCGCCAGACTTTTATAAGCTTTTTATAAACTCAACTTCATTAGTGTTGATAAATTGTATCAGCATCTACTGTCGAAATATATCCCTATCTGCAGAGTATAAGACTATAAAAAGGCTTGTGAATTATAATGTCAAGATGCAGAAGTTTCTTTTCAAATAATTACATTGACAGTGGACGGAAAAACATTTTACAAACAAATTTACGCCATTTTACAGCTCTTCATTGATTTCAACCTGAGCAAATGAATTTCTATTAGATAGCTTTAGAGTTCCTTCAGCCAAGGCGAGCCACTACACTAAATGAAGCCCAAATGAACCAAAATATGGACAGTAACACTGATATACAATGGCAATGAAAATAAGCCCGCATTGCAGGTTTTATAGACTTTCTTAATGCAGCTGTGGTTGGGGAAGAAGATCCATCATATCTATGATAAAGGACACTGACTGGCTGATATCTGGTATTTAATAAAAGGCCAATGTCTGCTAGATAAAATGGCAAGCCAATATGTCTAAGTCTACATACTGTAGTATGACTGTTAGGGCTTTTATATTACTGTGTGTGAACTTTTTGTCCAGAGTAGTGGAGAAAAAAGGTTACTGACTGAAGTCAATAAAATGAAATGTGGTATAGTTATCAATAATAAAGGCTTGCGGGCGTCATGGTAATTGTGTAAATGAGCCGACCGCGTGTCAGGCCATTCACATCGTGGGCTGAAATTGCTGATTGTGTACTGATTGCCGGTCACAGTTGGGTTTTCGCTCCTTGAACCAGCGATAAAAACAAAGTAGATTTGCATCGCCGAGCAAAGCCGTCTTCGCTGCGTTCAAGTGATTTCTCAAGTGCAGCGAGGGAAGCGGACGTACCCATTGTTGCCCTGAGTGTTGCCGCCGCTGTTGGGACTTGAATCATGTTTGGCACTCGTCTAGAGGAATGCTCCGAGTGCATACACACAGGCTGCATCCGTGTGCGCCTGGCGGGAGTGACGGCGGATGCGGCCCTGCTCGGGCTGGCGTGGGATGGACAGACTGCAAGCTGTCACTCACTCTTCCTCTCATGCTCCCTCTGTTGATTTTTATTTATTTCTTTATTTATGAATCCTGTCTTCTGACGGATATCAACCCCTGCATCTCTCCGTCTCATTTTCTCCGCCTGGAAGTTTTTGACTGGCGTGAGAGAGAGACAGAGAGAGAGAGAGAGATGGGAGGGGGAAGTCGGCGGCGCCGAGAGCTGACATGGCGTTCGTGGAGTTTGCAACAGTGCTGTGTTGCTGTTTCGCAGCGCGGTGCTCCCAGGCTGAGCGCTCTTTGTTGTGTGACATCAAACATATAAGGAACCGCGCTCGCGCTCCTTCGTTCCCCGTGCGAGCACGTTCAGCTCGGCGGCTCCTTCAACCGTATACATGCCACAGGAGACCACATAAACCCTCATTGAAGGCAAATGGGGAAAAAGGAAAATAGTCAAAGGCAGCTCTTCTAGGGAAACATTATGAGGGTGTTAAATTTCTCCCACAGATCCCAACTGTTTAACATTTGAACATAATGAAGGCCTTTTATCACCTCTGAGAGCTGCCTTGGTTTGTTTTCTTCCACATCCCCCCCGATCTATATTCCTGCAAAAGAAGCACCTTCCGCAGAGCGAAAAACTCCCCACAGCTCACGTCAAGAGTTTTCTATCTGGAGCAATGCGCTATCGCCGTCCTGAAAGTGAATCTGGCAAAAAGGGAGGGGGGAGGAAAGCGCTAACGAAGCTTTGTAAGGAGCGACGGTGACGCAAGGCCCCAGTTTTATCAGTGGGAGGGCTGCGGTAATCGGCTATCTAGCGGAGGGAGGCGGCGGGGGGTCCCTAGTTATCAAGACAGCTTTGGAAATTCACAGAGAACCTGCAACAATGGAGAAGAAAGGGGGACGATTGTGTGTGTGCGAGTTTGGAAACACACACACAGTAGAAGTGAGATAATCTCCATGTTTAAAGTTTAAAAGTGATTGCTGCTTTGGGAGTAAAAATGTAGTAATTAATTATTTTGACATGCAGTGTTTGCTCACAGTGAGTCAGATTCTTGTAGATGAAACCAAAGTTAATTTTTCAGTGAGCTTTTTTTTGTTGTTTTTTTTAACCAAAATGTAGACTTTTATTGGAGTGTAAAAATTAGTGGAAACTTTGTGCACTTAGTTTCCTTCAGAGCATCTGGCGGCGCTTCGGCTGGACGTTGCAAATGAAAAACTTCATTTTGCGTTTTTATAAAAGGCTGATTTGTTAGGTGGACATTTGTGAAAAATTAAGGAGCAGAAAATAACGTCTTTCAGGGAATAATCCACTGAAAATGTACAGCCATTATATTGGATTGCGAAAAACATCCATAGAAACTAACAATTATCTAACTTATTCTTCAGTTAATTGATTATTTGTTTGATCTGTAAGATATCAGAGGATTATGTAGAGTGGGAGTGATTGTTATGTCTAACCAAGAGTCCAAAATCAAAGTACATTCAATCTATGACTATAATTAACATCATCTTCTGTTTATCAACTAAAGTAATCAAGAAATCAACTCACCTGTCAAGCCCAGACGCAGTGATGCTCGAAGGTATTTGTTGGAGTGTTCCTTTAAAAGAGAGCATGTGATGGATAGAGCCACCTAATAGGTCTGAAGAGGCACAGACATTATATTCGATCGTCTTGTTTGCGAGCGCGGAACGCCACCATTTATATAAGTGTGCTTGTGTTTGAATACCTGAGGCATCTGAAGGCTGTTTGTACATACATGTGTACTGTACATCACACCATTTACTATGTGGAGGCACAAACTAAAACCAATCATAACACTGACACAGAGTGTATCCAGACTGCAGTAACAGACTGCAGCTGCACTCATATCAACGTAGTCACAAGCGCCTCTCGTTCAGCTGCTTCCACACTCGGAGGCGATGAGTCCAACACAGATATAAAACTATACAGACACATAAAACACTGACTGCTCATTTGCCTGTGTGTGCCTGTATAATGAGCATCTGTGCTCTTTTCTTTTTTTATGTAACGTTATTACCTTTAACAGCGCACCTGTCTGTTCCGCGCCTCGGATAAAGAACGGAGATTTGCTTTCTTTTTTTTCTTTTTTTTTGTTTTTTTTGGAAGGCCTTTTAAATGCCAGCCGGCAATTGGCTTGGTGGGTAGTTGGCAAAAGGAGGACTGCGACGCGAACACACACTCGCACGACAGAAAAAAACACTCTGTTGGGAAAATAGTGCCGCTAATTAGTGGAATTAGCCACAGATCAAAAGGTTCAATTAAAAAGTGGTGTTGTAAGCGTGGAGGCAGCGGGCCTCATTTGCATCACGACACATGTTCGGTGTGGACAGACTGTCGGGTGGACGGACGGGTGGACGCCACAGTATGGCGTACACCTCGCAGCAGTGCAATGTATAGGTGCAGTAGACTTTAACATACAGCAAATTTACACCAGCAAGGGGTGAGTGACGAACTGGCCCTTTAAATTTACAAATGGACACATACACAAGCATGTAAAGGAACACATTCATGTAGGCCGACACAGTTGATTGCACAACACAGGAGGTGAGGAATGGCATTAATTTGCTCAAAGACTCCCAAATGGACACACACACACACCAGCAAATGAAACATTGCTATTAATTTGCTCTTAAACAACAGAGCGCGCGCACACACACACACGCCAATCAGAAGCATGTCATTCATTTGCACACAGACACACACATGCCATTGACTTGCTGTGCGGTTGTCTGTACAGTGCGTGTTGTTGGTCTTTTGAGTTCCAGGCTTAATTAAGAGTATAATTAAGTGTGTGCTGTTATGGCTTTGCTCAGTGGGGCGTGTGCTTCTGTGTGTGTGTGTGTGTGTGTGTGTGTGTGTGAGTGTGTGTGTGCATTTATGCGTGTTTGCATGTGTGGACATCCCCGGAGCTGCTACACATGCTCTCTGCCACAGATTGGACCAACACGGCCAATTCACAGCACCGCTAATTTACCATTTAAATACCACATGTTTGACTCCTAATTAAATACAGCGCTGACAGCGGCAGCACACACTTTTTCCTCCTCTCGATGATGTTGTTTATTTCAGCCAAAAGAATTGCACAGTGTAAATGCCATGCCGCGTAAAATGGGATTTTCTGCTTTGTTTCTATATGATGGTTTCATTTGTGGGTATTGTGCCTTTTTTACCCTCCAGTGAAATACACATCTCTATTTCTCACTTCGTTTCTTTTCCAAAGCCACCTTTGTTGCTTCCTCTGCCACCTTTTTATCAGTAACAGTGTGTCAGTGTGTGTTTCTAGGTCGACTGTATATGTTCCATATCTTCATATCTTCTCTGTGCATTGATTGTATGCGTGGGTTGTAGTAATGACATAATTGACCATTCAATGCCTTGGAAAACAGACACTCATTTCTAAACATGACCTAGATGAAAGTCGTTCTGATCTGCCACTTTTTTTTTTTTAAATGTAAATTTAAAGATAATTAAAAATGAGGTGGTTCAAGTTAGGGAAAATGCAAAGTTTTTACTGGCTGTTTTGACTGGAAAAAAGGTTGATGAGAGCAGTGGGACTGAACCAAAATAGTAAAGTTGCGGGCGGTGAAACCAAAACAATGAGCTGAAAGAGGCTAAAATGCGTGGCAGAGCTGATAATTCCCTGTAGGTTTATCACTACAGGCGACCCCAGTCACTTTACGCAATGTCATTTGGCCCATTGCTAGAATAAAGGGCCAGTCTTCTGTTATCAGTAATGTCAAAAACCAGCATGTCATAGATGTTGTCAAAAAAACCCCCCCAAAAAACCCACTAATATTCTCTCAAAGTCACTCGTTTGACGAAAGGTGATTATTGGACTGATACTGTGTTGACTTACCTTGTCGAGAAAAAGTTAACTTAGGTCATTTTAAGCATTTCAACCAGTGTGTCGTTTTGTTTCTGGCCAGAACAGTCAGTCAGTGTGACGGTACAGCCATGCCAGCGCCAGTTTTGTGTCTGCACTGTTTGTGTGTGTGTGTGCGTGTGTGTGTGCGTGTGTGTGTGCGTGCGTGTGTGTGTGTGTGTGTGTGTGTGTGTATTCCCATGCTGCCACTGTCTGCTACAGTGGCAGTTTGTAGCTCCATGCTGTGTTAAATGGGAGTGTCCATGCAGCTACCGGGCCTCATTCATCAGCCTCACACAGGAACAGACCTGGCTGCTGGGAAAACCTGCCTGCCTGACACACACACACACACACACACACACACACACACAGAAACACACACAGTCAGTACACACAAATGTTTAGCAAACAGCTAATACTTACACCCCCTTAACTCCACAAATGAATACTTTGACAGTTCAAAGTGTCCACCCATACATTAAGTGTTTATAGATCCAAGTCAAACACACTGTCCTGACCTCAGATTGGCGATTTTTGACACTGGCTGTCTCCCCGACCTCTGCGTCCTCCTCAGTGTCCCCACGGCATTTTTTCCCCCCCCACCGTTCCCCAACCTCTCTTTGCTATTTTGCAGCCGAGTCTTTCACGCCTGACTCCCATCTGCCGCTTGGCTGCGACCGCTGTACCCGTTCACACTGCAGATTCCCGCCTGAGCCAAGCTCGCATGGGCCAGCGCTGGTACGCGTCCAGCAGATTTCCTCCAGAAGCATCCAGCAGAAAAAAAAGAAGAAGAAGAAGAAAAAACAAGTCCAGCGTAGCATTTCTCTGGAGGCACCTCACTTCCATCTGGGTGTTAAATGGTTTTGAGTAGCACTCCCCCCCTCCCTTTTTTTACGTTAAAGGGCTAAAAAGTGTAATATCTGTCTATTTTAGCATTTTCAAGGGCCTGTCTCTTAAAAGGTTTTGATGGTGGCTTGTCAAGCCACAACTGTGTCGGTGCCATTTGGTGAACCCTTTTATTCAAACTCCCTTCTATTGCCGTGAGTGCACTCCTTGTTCACTAAGTATGGCTGAATGTCCCTTTTCCTTCATTGCTTTATTTAAATGGAGCACCTTGAAAGAACTGTGGATTTTGACAGGTTTTTCCCTCCTCAGGAGTTCCTGTTCAGATTGTAAACAGGATTCAGAGTTCAGCGTTTAACTTCTCTGAGAGTGCCAGGGGGAATACAGAGTTTTAACTGTCAGATTTAAAGTGCCGTGGTAGTCGCCATTAATTCAAATCCGAAATGATTAAGAAAACAGAAAACAGCCTTTTGAAACTTGACCGAGTTAATTCTGCTTTTTAAGTGAAGTCGTCCTTGCAAACCCTGCAGTCATTTCCTGCGTAAAATACATGGCCTTTGTCACTGTTCCCTACAATCTGACCACACCAGCTGCTCTGGTCATTATCAAGACTTCTCGACTGATCATCTTCTTCATCAGTTCACCACTTGGGTTCGGCCTTTTTTTTTTTTCCTTTCTTTTTTACTACGTTTTGCGATGTGGAAAACACCGCCTGAGAATCATGGCTCACATCAAGTCCTGGAAAGTCTTGAGAAAGAGTTTCAGAGCTGCTCTCATCGCTGCAGCGAGTCTCTCTTCGCTCCCATGAATTGAGGGGGAGATTTATACGGCTCCCCTTGACCTTGAATTTCCTGTTTTATCCTCTTTTCTTTTTTAAATTTTACACCAGGAGTGTTCTGTTTCTCTGAAGACTTTCGCCTTTGTAGTCTGAAATCACTATTCCCCGTGTTGAGTGGCGTTAAAGGGAAAGCAGTTTAGAAAGACAGAAGGAAGCGTGTTTTTCCCAGATGAAATTCGCCGCGACTTGATGAGCCGCTTTTATTAATCTAGCAAATTGAAAAGCAGCGGCGGCGCGGGTGCGGACATCGTGATCAATCCCGTGCGTCTTCACTGAAATTTCCCACCTTGATGAGCCAACTCGGGAACTGACTCAAACCGCTACCAGAGAGGCAAAGTGGTGAAGCGGCTTTGCAGCTCGGTGCCGGCCTGTTATTTCTTTCTCTCGGGTCTTTTCATGAGAGGAAACGATCATGTCAGCGCGGTTAAAACGGTCACATTTTGATCCTGATCTTTCTGTTAACCCTCACTGGAGGTGCTGGTGTCATTTATCTTTATAGAACCAATAGTGTCTTCTTTTTTCTAATGAGGTTAACCCCAATCTTGTGGGCTGCCGCCTCCGGATTGTACGAGAGATCAAAGCCCACGTTGTGTAAAGCGTGTTTACTGTTACTATGTGACCTTCTTACTCCTGCAGAGACATACGTGCCGCCTGACTCCCCTCGCTTCATTTTCACCCTCCGTCTACCGTGTGAATTAGTGAGAAAAATAGAGGTTTTCCTTCGGTTAATGCTGTTCTGACATTCATGTTTTGCTTCTAAAGTAGAGAAACATCAGACAACAAGGCCCGGATCCTTCTCCTGGGTGAGCGCACTTCTTCCTCTCCTCTGTGAGGTCGGCCCTCCCGCTAATTGGCCCGGACCATGCCTCCCCTGGGGGGGTTGGGGGGGTGGAGCATGTGATTGACAGGGGTGATAATCATTGTAATGGCAGCTAGTAGTGGCGGCGAGGCCAGCTGCCTGCCAAGGTGCTGGGAAAGCCTGCAGGAAAGGAGCGAGAAGGTGGGAGGCGTCTTCTTATCAAAATCCCCCCCTGGTGCTTTCTGACGGTGTGTGTTCCTGTGTGTGTGTGTGTGTGTGTGTGTGTGAGTGTGTGTGTGTGTTAAGACGGGTGCACAGGGACACCGGCTCAGCCCCTGTAAGCTCGGCTCCGCTGCGAGCTCGTCGCGACCGCTCACCCTCCACCGAGGAGGCGTCTGCCTGTGTGCCGAGGAGCGCCTCTCTCCCCCCCCCCCCCCCCCCATTTCGGGCTCCCCTCCCTCGTTCCTTCCCTCGCCTCCCTTCCTCCTCCCATTGACTCTCCTCGCTCGCCCGTGCAGCCATGGAGGTGTCATTAGCACCGTGTCCTAATTAGTCCAGTGCCAGCTAATTGTGCTTCTGACGCTGCGTCTCTGGGGAGGCAGGCCTTGCTAATTTCAATAAGAGTAAACAAGCAAACCGCTCCCCACTGACGGCTGTGGATTAATTAGAGACCATCCACTGCATGCGCCGACTGAAGGGAAGGGAAGGAGTTTGCGGAAGGGGGGTGGGGGGGACGCAGCGTAGGGAGAGGGCAGGATACGCTGCAGACGAGGACGGGAGGTGACGGGGAGTTCGCTTTCGTTGTCGTCACGCAGCTCACCCGGAGACGGTCGGTCATTTCGGGGAATCACCATCACTTTCGTTTTGCACAGCCCTTTCCGAAGCGCGCGCGCTCTCCCTTCTCGAGTGGCGGCAGCTTCCCGTTGAGAAACAACACCCCCAAATGTGTTGTTTTTCACAAGTTTCATTTAAAAGGTTGAAATGAAGCAAACAAGTCTGTTTTCTTTTCCTTGAGAGGGGCTGATTTGTGTACACTCAGGGCCATGATCGCCACAGTTAAGGCGGTCGCTTTTGTACAGTCAACGTTCCTATTTCTCGTTCAACCTTACGGAGATGCTGTGCTTTTTTTTTTCTCTGTGTGTAATTTTTCAGGTTGGCTGAGCATGCATACTTCTTTTTCCGTGACGGTTTGCCTCATGTTCTTGCAGTAACAGATACACGTGGGAGCTCCCCGGGTACAAGTACAACTTTTTGTACTCCTCGCCACTGAGCAGCTCTGCTTGACTGCTTCCCGTGCCTTGCTCAAGGGAGCTTCCGTTGCATTTCGTGTGAGAGGGAAAATATCTGCTACTTCATTTTAAGTTTGCATGACTTGAGAAAGTTTGGGGGATGTGATGAAATAGTCGTATGTTGCCACAGTGACGTGTGATGTGTGAGGAAACACATTTCTTTATTTATCCAGAGAAAGGAAACCTTAAAACTTAATTGATAAAAGCCCAGATCTGAACACTGAGCAACTGTTATTGCTCATGAACCACTCAAATAACAAACAGGTCTCACACCTACAAAAAAATATGGCAAACGAGGAGCAGCAGTTACTGGCTCTATGAAACTCGGATCTCTCTTTGTGATTTGACTTTTGTGAAAGTTCACATCTCAACTGCAATAAAAAAGGAAAAAAAAAAAGTGCAACACTGTGATTCAGCAAGTTCAAGATTTGAGGCAGTAACCTTTTCATCACTGTTCGCCACTGCCGGTGGATTTTGAAACTCTCCGCTTTTCTTTTCTTTTTTTTTTTTTTTTTTGGTTTCCGATGGCAGATGAGCTGATGCGAACGGTGAGCAGGTGCGGCGCTCACTTCCACCCCCATATGAGAAAGTCACAGTAGTCAGCGGTGGATGGATGGACTGCGATGTGCCGGCCTGTCTGTATCACTGGCTCCCTTTTTTTTTTAATTCCGCTATCTGTGAAATGCAAGTCTTCACATCTCACGCTGCTGCAGACGCTATCGCACTCTCCCTTCTCACCTAATTAATCACGCTATTGAACTTAATGCCACTCAACAAAAAAACAGTTGGCAGGGAGGGTGAGGCGATTTGCCTTCCTCTCTACCTACTTTCCCCCCTCTTCTCAGCACCCCCCCCCCCCCACTTTCGTTCCGGCGTGATTGCGACGTGCAGGCAGGTCCGTCTCTCGCGGTCCAGATATTTTCGCCGCAGCATTTGGTTAATCGGGTTCACAGAGGGTCCTCCTTTATCACCACAAGCCCGTCTGTGTGCCATTAGGTCAGGCATTAACAGTCGAGCGCGACATCCGCCGGTGATGGAGCAGGCGTGTAAATCTGAGGCGGCTGAAGGGGTGTATCTACTCCCTCAAGAGATGAATGGGCTAATGGACTTTCATCACGGGCCTCATTGTCGACACTTACAGTAAGCACCCGCATGCACACATACACTCTTAAAATGCAAATATAGGCACTCTGTTGGAAAAAAAGACAAATGCAGATAAACTGTGAAAATGGGCAAAAACACACTTCAATCCAGGTACGTGCCCGCACACACACACACACACACGTAGCACGTATCCTCTCACACTCTTTAATGACAGCAGTTAGAGCTGCCTCGAGGGAGCGGAGGTGTTGGCGCTGACGTCGTGATGGACGGTTATTTTTTTCAAAAAAGACGTTAAAGTTAACACTCCCAACTGTGTGTGTGTGTGTGTGTGTGTGTGTGTGTGTGTGTGTTTCAAGTTGTGTCATCTAAACACATGTGGGTACTGCTACGGAAAGAGAGAAGGCGGGGGAGGAAGAAAGGAGGAGGGTGAGACGGGGATATCGGAAGGATTTATGGCTGTAATAATGGAATCTCAGTGGCTGGGCCATTGGCACTGAGGCATTTTCTCTCATCCTCCTCCCATTATTAGATAGATGGACCAGGAGGGAGTCGGCACAGCAACACATGGGCGGGGGAGAATGGCATGCTGTTGTGTCTGAGCGCAAATCACATCCAGCGGTGATCTTTCTGCCCCCATCCAGTCATCCATACACGTCAAGCTATATTAAATGATTTCTTGGATCTGTTTCACACAACTCGATGGTCTGACTTCAAGAGAGCGATCTGTATATTTTGTGGCGCGTATAAATGACATTTGTTATCTGATATTTTATTGTTCACAGGCTGTCTGACTCCATTTGCAAGCCAGTCGGGGTGAATAAGTGTCTGCAGCCTTGCTGGATCCTCTGTGAGGCTGCATTTAGGCCCGGTGGCCTAATGGTTAAGGTGCATACCACATAACCGCAACAACCACAGTTGAATTCCAGGCCCGGGGCATGCCATAGCCCTCTCTCCCGATGTTTCCTGTCTGCCATTGTCAAAATAAAGGCAAAAAAAATTTGAAAAACAAACATTTTTACTCGTGATCTTCTCTGCAGCTGAAGAGGTCGCTGCAGCTGTCGGGTTGGTGATGTAAATTATGTTTCCGTTTAGAGTCCTGCCTCCTCTCAGTGTCTTCGTACCTTCCCACTGTATTATTCCCCATATTATGACCCGCTGACTCACACAGTACATATCTGTGGCTTTTTTTTTTTTTTTTAAATCTCCAAGGCCGCTGCGCCGCCACTTCCTGACTATCTGCGCTGTTGTAAACATTGGCTGCAATGACTGTTTACAGTAATGTGATTTGTTTTTATTATCTCTCCTTAAGGTCACCACTGCATTAAGCAAAATTACTCAGACGCTCTCCTCCTTGTACTGCAAATGAATTAAAGCTGTAAAATCTGGCCTGTCATGGTTCAGTCGAAACTTTGATACAGTACGCTGGAGCACAAACTTCCCTTTGCTTGTCCTTTTTAAACTAACTTTCAAGTTGTTTATCTGCAACTTTCTTGCTTTTTTTTTTTTAAATGCTGTTTTATGGGCCATGTTTCCCACGGGGGGGAAATGTTTGTATGAGTTTGAATAAGATGGTTGAACAAATGTTAATGTGTCCATCCATCCATCCATCCATCCATCCATCCGTCCCTTTACCTACTTTATCTTTGCAATTCCAATAAACCCACATCTTCATTATGTTCCAGATACCTCCTTCCAGTCTGGCAGATTGCCACAAACACAGCTCATTGGCCGTCACTGAATAACAAACACCTGCCATTTCATAATTAACACCTGCTGTGTGATAACAGACACCTGCTTTTGCCTTCATTGATTATGTTATGGTGAGAAAATTAGATGTAATGAATGGCTAAACGCTTTCCTTCATTTTCGTCATTCACGTCAAAGTGGCGGCCCCAGCAGTCGTCACGGGCCTTCTGCAGCTGCGTAGCTCTTCATTAGCATAAGGAGCATTAGGTCCGTTGTGGGAAAAGTGAAGGTCAGCTACAAACTATCACTCACTTATTTAAATATACTTTATTCTATATGCATTGCACTTTCTACAATAATTTCCTCAAACAAAATAAATGTGGAGAACCTTATACAGCCAGATAACCTGAGTTAGATGGTTTAAAGGATTTTAACACTCACTGCAGATGAAAACGTGTAGTCTTTGTTCTTGTATCGTGTGATTTCTGTAGTTGACAGTAGTTGGTTAAACGGTCACAAAATCCAGTTACTGTATCATGGAATTGCATATGTTAGAATATCATTTTTTCTGAGGTCTTTTCGTCCAAATGTTGACATTAAACATAAACATAAAGTAGTTGATTTACCAAAGTTCCAAATCGTGCTGTAGTTGCCTCACAAAATGTGATTTAAAGCTTTTGCTAAATCATTTAGGTTGACTTGGAAACCTGGCAGGCTTATGATCTGCCAAGCTGCAGTGGCATTTGAAAGAAATGTCAGCGTTTTTATTATATATTTTTTCCCTATAAGTTCCCTGCTGTACTGTGTACTGTAACTCTTGTATGGGAGTGTCTGTTTTCAATTACAAGACTGGAAAGGTTTCACCTGAATTGCCACGGACGGGCAGCGGAGAATCTGTAGAGAGTTAACACTGCATATTCAACATGCTCTCGGCGCATCAATAGATCGCCATTTGCCACCAGCCGTTCAAAAGAGTGACACAAAGGAGCCGCTTTTAGGTCTTGCAAAGTTAACTTGAACTCAAGAGAAGAAGTGCTGAAAGTAAATTAATTCATCCACTTCTCCTCTGCTCATCTTTGCCCTCACTGGACTCGGTTGAGCGGCACGATTTGGCATTTGCTGGAGAAAGAGAGAATAAAGAGCCCAGCCGCTGGAGGAAGACTGTGTAGAAAGTGTGGTGATGCTGAAGGCCGGACAGCTCGGCGTCTAACAGGAGGAAATAACATGCATACCGCACAAACTTAAGATTTTGAATTAAGCTGTAAGTGTGCTTACATAAACGGAGCCAAATGCTCTTGAAATGTGGACATACCGCTGTT
The DNA here is from genome assembly GCA_031216445.1 of Lateolabrax maculatus. Classification (NCBI taxonomy): domain Eukaryota; kingdom Metazoa; phylum Chordata; class Actinopteri; order Acropomatiformes; family Lateolabracidae; genus Lateolabrax; species Lateolabrax maculatus. The sequence goes on along the minus strand of CM062215.1, from coordinate 4,317,466 downwards.
GTTGCAGAGTATTTTGACCCCCGCACTCAAGATCATTGCTTCCTTTCTCAACTTTTCATCAAGCGAAAAAAACCAGAGTGTTGGCGGGAGCGGCGCGGAGTTGCCCTCATGTTCACCCGCTGTTGTATTTCAAACAGGAGAGCAATTGAAATATATGCTAATCCTTGGCTCGTTTTCGCTGCCACCCCACAGTGTGGAGCAGCATAATATTTCCATAGCGATTCGGACATTTTTGAGGGATTAAGGGGGGGTTAGGGGGTGGTCGGGGAACCCCGGGCGGCTCTACGCGCACACACTACATCAGCTGACAGTGAGCGCGGTAAAGGGCATGTGTTTATCCGTGATTGATGCACTGTCAGTAATGTAGAAGACAGTGGGAATCCAGATTAGAGAAAATGACCCATGGGAGTGGAATGAGGGATGGGTGGGGGAGTTTGGGGGGAGCAGGAGAAAGTGAGACAGACGAAAGATGGTCTCTGTGAGCGTCTGATAACCCGGTTTCTCACTGCGACACATTTCGCTTTGAAGCCCGGCCTATTGCTGTGCCGGCCCAGAAATTAAGATATGCACGAGTTTCTCTTCGCTCCCCGCTGTTTCCTCTTTAATCTGTGTCTCTTGTTTTGTAAAGAAGGCTTAATTTCAGTCGGACACTGCAGCGGCCGTACCCAAAGCCCCCTTTTCAAAGTCCACCCAGTGACTTTAGCAGAACAGTTTTCCCGCTGTGTATGAAATTAAAGTGACGCGGTCAAGTTGTGCTTCAGTGTTGCCGTCATGGCAGGAATTTCTTCATTTAAGTAGTTATGCTGGTATGATACATTATTTCAAGCCCAGGTATCAATTCTGGTAGTGGGCAAAAAACACTCCTAACAACAGAGGGAACAAATGGTGTTGGATTCTCTGGTAAAATTACATTCTGGTGGTTTGAGTAAATATGGTGGGAACTGGTTGAATACATTCATTAAGATCTTGGTATTGTTTGGGAATTCTCACTACAATCTACAGTCTTTTTCTTGGATCCTTACCTGCAGGAACCTGTGAATTTCAGCATGTGTGTGCTGAAAATGGGTACTGAAACACCTCATTAACTCCGGCAGACATCAGTTGCAGCAAAATACTAAATACTGACCTTGAAATGTCATTACTATGGTGAAAAATGGAATCAACTTTCACGCTAAAGTGCATCATAAAAAAGCAAAAAATAAGTGTGAAGAGTGTAAAATCTTGAGCATCAATTAAACATTCAACAGGTGGAGCATCAAGTGCATAAGAACAATGCTCCTACTGAACCACTGAAATACCTAAAAGCATCATTTAAATAGTCATATGCTCCCATATAATACTTGAAAATAAAAAAATAAAATATGCTGGAAAACAGCAGATCCAAGGTACTGTATGGTTGACATATTTTTCCATTTCATCAAGGTTTTTCTCTGCGAAAATATATTACCACATAATCTAATGAATATGACAACTAACATACAATGAGATGACATTATTGTGAGGAAATTGCAATTTTCCCAGAAAAGGGTTAATATATTCATGTGAAGTGCATCTGCTGGCATAAAGGCCCATACGGGACAAAAGCAGCAAACCCCCCACTCCTCTTTTTTTATTTGCTGCTTGATTTTCAGATGAAGTACAAATTATTTCCAGGAAAGACAGAAACAGTGGGTGGCTATGGTGTCGCTGCACAATACAAATCTCCAGAAAGTGGCGAGTTGTGTCACCCATCAACAGCAAGGGGCCTCTGGCGCTTTTATAGATGGTTTTCCCTCATCTATAGATGGGTTTTGTTAGAGTCGGGGGCCCGGGAGTAGAGCTGAAAGCTGTCTGAGGGCTGCTGGGGCCCTGACTTCTGACCACAGGGTGTAATAACAGGAAAGGTTTCGAGACTGAGGGTGAGAAAAATATTTAGGGATGAAATGAGAGATGTGAAATGTAAATGCCTATTGAAATTGTACTAGTGTTTGCATGGGCGTGAGCTCGTATGATACTTGTGCATTTGTCTGTAGATACAAAGAGAGAAATAGTACCCAGGCAGCCCATCTATTGTGGCTGCAGGCATGGCCCTGACAGAGGGTAATGGCCCTTATTCTAATCCTTTAAAAGATGAGGGGTACAAGAGGTTCAAATGCACAGAGAGGAGAGGGAGGAAGAGACAAAAAAAGAGGCAGGGGGAGGGATGGAGAGGCCCCATTCTACGCCTCATTGAGTCCTCATTCGGAACGGCCGGCACTTCATTAAAAAACGAAGGCATCTTCCGCGGAAACAAAAAAAAAGGGGGCTGCTTGTTGTTCATACTCCATCACGGCGCACAGAGAGCCCGGAGAGTGTATTTGTTTTTTTCGCAACCACAGCGCACCCGAGCGTGTCTCTGGAAGAGGCGGGCCACAGATTTGTAATTTATGATAATTGTTTTTTCTCTAAAAGTGTAAATATATATTATGACGATTATTTCCGGGGGGAAGCACACACCAGCCCCGTGCGACGTTTCATCAGATGGGCGCGGAAGAATTGCTCAAACAAAATGCTTCTGACACTGGTGAAGTAAACGGGGCGGAATATGGTGTCAAAACAGCTGTACCTTCACACCTGAATGCGCGTGGAGGAGACAAACGCACACGAGAGCCCCGCTGGCTTTAAATAACTCAGCAGCAACTTTTTTATGTATCTTTTAACTTGAACCTGCATTCAGCTGAGGAGTTATGATCGAGTGCATTTCTCCATTACGGCAGTCCGTCACATTCATCTTGACAGTCATAAAATTCAAAGCACTCAACATGAGTACAATTATTATTGAAATTACAACAAAAATGCAGTAAGCAAATGGGTAAAATAAAATATAATACTATAATAGTCAGATTGTAAGCTGTGTTTGTGTGCCTATTGATTTACATTATCATACTTTGTAAGGCATCTGCTTGCTTTATTAAAAGATTGGATCATTGTCATATTTAGTTTTTATCCATGGATGCATCTTTCAGTGCAGACAGTATGATCGCCCAACTGAAACAACTCCTCATTCATAGTATTTTAGTCATCATACCGCTTGTTTATGCTTTTAAATGGGATCAAACTGGACACCGTACAGGTGAACTTTCTGTTTGGGGTCGAGGGTGGATAAAGCCCCTCAGAACTTGGTCCCAACGTCATTGGCCATTGGTGGCAGAAATGCACCGTAAAGGTTGCAAAGCGCCAATAAAAGTAGAAATGAAGACGAAGAAGAAGGCTGCAAGCTGTTGTAAACACTGCAACAATGTTGTCTTATGTTATGAAAACCTGCAGTATTTATGTCTTTTCATCATTTCGCTGTCTTCTTCTGTGCCCTTACTTGTGATATTGCTTTTATTAGTTTAGATTAAATTCGTATTTGACAACCTGTGGTCTATTGTGTCAAGCTACTGTACAATATAGAATAGGGATGAATCCAAATATCAATCAATAACAGCTAACTGTGCAAACAATTACTTTAAATACATAAATGTGACTTTCTCGTCTACACAAGTCAATGCCACTGCCGCGCTGATACATTTTTCCCTCCTCCGAATAAAGCTAATGTCATGTTGCCTTTCACGTGTGTATTTTCTCCTGTGAGTACTTGTTCACCTTCCAGAAAGCTGAATAATATTCCTTTGCAAACAGATGTTTCTGCCACTGGCTACTCAGTTCGCCAGGGTCAAGGTATGTTTTTCTTTTTTCTTTCCAAACCCCCTTTTGTGGGAGGGTCAAAACCACAGAGCGGCAGGGTGAGTTCTTTTTATCCGAGTTTCTATCTCTGTGTCTCCATCCTCCGCGTATTGATCGCTCCGTGACCTTTCACCCCGACTGTGAGTAATGGAATTGCCTGTCGTGGACACAGGCCACGGTCAAGGTCTCGTAAATGTACGGCACGTGTTTGCACGAAGTCGCCGATCGATGCCTCGCTTGCTTCCATGTCAGGGAGAATAGAGCCTTCCGCCGTGTTATTTCTGTCGGAGCCTTATCTCGATTCCTTAAAAGTCCTTGAAATTGAGCCGAAACCTGACGGTTTGGAGAGCAGAACTTCTATATCCAATAGTGACAGCCTTCTTTTTTACCTGATGTAAAGATAAGTGCTCATACTTATAAATATATAAAAGGTATCTCCTGTTTTCATGTCTAGTACAGATTTTAAATTTTGTCTTGAAATGCCAAACATTGTTCAAACAGGTGTAACCGATGTATTTTTAATAAGTTTATTTCCAAAACGAAGCATTTGAACACTGTGAACATCTGGTTTAACAAAATCATTGCTGGCATGAAAGGAAGCAGAAATCTTGTGAGTCATCTTAGATCTTTGCTCACAAAACACTTTTTTTAAGGAGTGACTCGTCTGCTTTTGAAGTGCTGACAGATACATTTCAGGATTGTTCCCTTTTTATTTTATTTTAAATTAAATTCCTCCCACAAAAATCCGACTCTCGCTGCTGTGGAGCGTTCTGACCTCTGCAGCCACAGACTGAGAAGAAAGATATGGGGTCCATGCCGGAGACCCGCCGGACAGAGATGAGATGACATACCACTCAAGAGCAGGCCGTATCAGGTTTCATTCTGACAGATAACACCAGTGTGGGGACGTCCCGCCTGGTGATGGGAAAGATTTGTGGTTGAAAATAGGCCAGCGTGGTTTACGGAACGTGTGACCATGACCGTCTTTACAGGAATGTTTGTGGTGGTTTCCACTGTGATGGAGAGTGTGTATTTTGTGCGTGACAACAACAGGATTACTGATATTTTTGGGAAAAGGTAGGAGGGTGATTCACTGGAAAAAATGGCTGTAGTGGCAAGGTGTCTTAACCTTGTTCAAGTACATTTTTAGGTATTTTTGTGTGCTAATGATAGATTGTGTTAACTGTAATTGTAGTGTAGTGTCATTTTCTTGAAATTAGTCAAAGTAAAGTTCACAAATTAATTTAAAAATACATTTAATAATTTACTTATTATTCCCTAATGCAAAAAAAATAAGATAATAATAAAATGGCTAACCTAGTGTATCCCAATTTTAATTGACATTGTAATTTTTGCAGTGTAGCTTCTGTTTAGGTTTTATGTGACTCTGTCACCTTAACCCCCACCCAACACACATGGAAAAAATTCTGGTACACATACATACACACATACACTAATGCCAGGAATCTGGACTCCCCTTGAAATAGCTGAACCCCCTGTGCTATGTTGATGACACACACACACACACACACACACCGGGAGAAAGCACCCAGAATAGCCGCACCGCCTCATCCATTGCATTACTCTACCCAGCTGGCTGCTCTGTGGACACACACACACACACACACACACACACTGCTTCGGTCTTACACACATACCCAGTTACAGCAGACATGTCACATACATATTTCTCAGCACACACACGGATAATCACTCCCCTCTGCCAGAAACACAACGATGCCTCGTCGCCCCACTACACACTTCACACTTTTCTCCCATTAGTCTGATTTCGGCGCAGAGCGTTCACTGCTGCCTCGCCCCATCAATGAACAATAAGTTCAGCCTCAGAGAGCCCGTGGCTAATCCCTCAGCTGTTTGGAGCTGGCAGTGGACAGCCGAGACACTGGAATAGCCTGCACCCCCGCCAATTGCAGCACAGATCAGATATCAATTTGTCAACAGAGCTGGTCGGTCAGCCGGCCGGCCGGCCGGCCGGCTGGCTGGCTGGCTGGCTGGCTGACTGCTTCAGAGCCTAAAGGCAGAGGTGAGTCAGCAACTTAGACAGCCAAGGGTGGAGAGCGAGACAAGTGACCAGCCGGTGTATTCAGCTGCAGAGAGTCTAAACTCTGACTTTTTGGACAAAAGTTAGGAAAGCTGAGAAAATGTCCACTCCAAAAATAATGACAAAAACCCTTGTCCCCTATGGATGTGTAACCTTTTTTTACATTAAATTCTTGCCGCTTTCTCACTAATTCCTTTCAGATACAATTGGTGGTTTGATCACAACCCAGTGTCGTGGGTGTATTGTGTTTCTAAATTTGCTCTCTGCACGTGGATTTTGATCCATTTCTGCCCCACGGGTTCAGTTCCACACAAATTCAGAAGATCCCACGACATAAAAAGCATTTTACCGCAATTGTTCTTCTTGTTTCCAGTATTTACTCTCACCTCCTTCTCAGAGCACATTGATCTTGAGAATCTGAGTGGGATGGCAGCTTTAGAGCACGCAGGAAAACTGTGTGAGTGTTTACCAGCTCGACTCTTGGCCTCAGTTTGAGAGTTTTGTAATCCTACTGTTGTCCGCTGTGTGAGGAAGAATCATTACCATGCTGTGATACCAAATGGGCCCTTTTTAGGGGCACTTTTGCTATTAAACCGATGAATCATTTGGTGTAGAAATTTTCAGAAAAGGGTGACTAATCTTTTCCTGGTTGATGGCGACAGAAATGTGGAGGCATGCTATGTTTCTTTGATTGAACTGACAAACTTAACTGCTTCTAGCAACTGCTACTGCAGACCTGTGTCGACTGAGCGTTATGTTGGTTGGATGGATGTCACTTGCCACTGATTGGTGAAACATGGGCTGATGATTGGTGAAACAATGTCAGACTGATTAATAAGGTGAAAATTCTGTCTGATTATCAGGCTAGAAAAATGTTTCATAAATCCCAAAGAGACATATTCAGATTACTTGTTTTGTCCAACCAACGATCAAAGGTATCACATTTACATATATACAATCTAGTAAGTGGAGTACAGGCAGATATAGTTGCTACTTAAAAGTGGGTGATGGACTGAAGACAAAAGACAAAATAACATAGATTTGTAAACGATTTGAAACTGTTCCAACCCCTAATAACCACAAAACTGCCTGTTGCCGGGACGCTGGCTCACGCGCACAACTTCTCCCCCGCCTGATATGAGCCACTGTTCTTGGACTCCGGCCACATCCCGCTGTTCAGGCCGTCGCTGGATCATAAAAGCCTCGTTTTCCCCCTTGCGTGGCACATAGCTGAATTAAAATCTATTATGAATTGTGACAGGGCCATTAAGAAGACGGATGGTCAGAGCCCTCCGTGGGCTTGGCTCGCTCTTTGTCCACCGCGGGGCCCTCCGTCGCGACAAAAGCTTGCCCCCTGGCAGCCCCCGCTGGGCACGGGGCTCTGACCTGGGGCGGTGTATCCTGTGGGCGGGTTTTGCGCGTGCACGCACGTATGTGTGTCGGGAAGACGACGTACGCGCCGAGGGCTCCCGCAGGGCGTTTGATGGGAGGCGGATTCAGGCCCGGGTTGATCGGGTTTCGGCCGGTGAGCGGTGTGTGCCTGCGAGCTTGTGCGGTTAGGCCTTTAACACCGGGAGGACGGTGACCAGGTTGGGACCGTCACAAGTCACCGCGCTCTCAAACACACACACACACACACACACACACTGTAAAGGATCTCCTGGGTTCATGTTGGAGGACAAGAGGTGAGGGACAAAGGCGGGTGGAGACATGATGGATGACAAAGAGCATCGAGGCAGGAGCGCTCACAGCTCAGTGGGAGGAATTTATAGATTGAACAGAACAGTAAGTACTTGTCTGTGTCATCTCCTGGAGTGTGTGTGTAGGTGGGTGTGTGTGCGTGTTTGCACTTGCTCGTGTGCATGTGGCTATTTCCCCGCTGTCTTCGGAGATGTCGCCATGGATATGGGCGAATGTTTGGTCTGCAGGCGCTCATTATTCAGCCGTATGTGGAATAGTTGGCTTTTGTCCCCGCTCGCTCTCGTGATATAGGACATGCACTCCCTTCTGTGCTCGCTCTATTTGTAGCTGCTTGTTATTCCTCTCGGACTTAGGTGTGTTCGAGGAAACATGGGGCTGTTCAAGGTTTCCTCATTGATTTTACATTGCTGCAGCAATGACAACATTTTTATTATTATTTTGTACAATATCATCGACCCTGAGTAGACGTGGGGCCTGGATAATGCAAAAGGAGAGGTTTTTGAATTCGAATTACCCTGTAGAATAAAATACTCACCCAAGAAGACCATCATACTTCCACATCTCTCTTATCATACAAGGAACCGATAAACCACTGGCATCATAAAAATATGGACCAATATAACCCTCATGAAGCCAACTCCTTACTCCGTAAATATAAGTAGAGATGCTCCTGCAGGGTCGGGTGTTGGGAAAAATTCCCCAAAGCGATCTCGCATAATAAATGAGGTAAAAAGAAATTGCAGAGGGAACTATTCTCATTCTCCCACACACAAGGATTTCAGGAGCTCATGCATGGCGGTCATCCATCACCCCTATTGACCAATTACTGCGCCAAGCCGGCCAGTTTCTAATGAGCTGCGAAAAAAAAACCACAATGGAATAAGAGTCGATATCGGGCAAATAAATTATTAATAGCTGTCTGAGATTTTTATTTGCTCGCTTGCAGTTACACTTGGCAGGGGTTGAAAGGAGTGGAGCTAAGAAAGGAGGTGAGGCTGTGGCTTTTCAATTATCTGATTTTTATGAACTCTAGTGTGGTCTGTAGCCACTGCTGGACTGGATGGATTATCCTCTGTGCTTAATATATTTGAGATAGACTTTCAATAGTATCCAGACAACTCTTCCTCAGTTGGATGCCAGTGGTGGAAGAAGTATTCATCATTTACCTTCAGTATAAGTAGCAATACCACACTGTACAAACACTTTATATAATTACAAGTCCTGCATTACAAACCGCAGAGGTATTGGCAATCAAACTATCGATTAAAAAAGGCTGTTAAAGTTTCCCATGAACCAAAGTGAAGTCTTCAAATGTCTCATTTTTTTTTTTTTGCCAGCAGACCAAAACCCAGACAAACTCTAAACAAAACAAATCATTTAAAGATGTAACCTTGGGCTCTAAGATAACGTGATGGGCATTCTTCACTATTTTCTGACGTTTTACAGACCAAACATTTGCTAAAACTAAATATAGAGAGATTAATCTGTTATAACAACAATCGTCCATGCCAGATAAAATATCTAGATAACCAAACAATAACCTTTTTCCCAACCTGTTAAAGCCATAAACAACAGCATAAATGTCCATCTCATTTGTCCAAACAGCCTGTGCAATATATTCCAAGTATTTTCGAGCCAAACGATTGCACTGTGGGCCCAAAAGTCCAATATTTACCTAATTATCTCCTGCATTTTCCTCACCAGCTATCCCTCCTGTTGGTAATGTACGATGCACGCTTGACTGCTGTTGCACGCCACGGCTGTACTGTGTGCACCGTGAACCCGAGGTAAAATATGGATCCGAGTAAACTGAAACATCAAAGGGTGTGCAATCCATTAGCATCATTTGACTCTTGGTATCTTGCCACGTTCTCTCTCCAGCTTGTTTGCATTTCAGTGCACCTGTGCAGGAACAAGTATGACTAAGCAAGAAATACTGCAGCTACTACTACTGTGTAACATACAGATAAAGGAACAGCATAAAGTATCACCGCAGATTAGCCTTATCACACCATAGAGATCACTATTTACAACCGCAGCAACCATTCCTTCTTCCCCATGGGTTCAATATGTACATTTCATTTGTTCTTTTACTTTATCAGCACTTATAATCTTTTAAAATATTGTGTAATGCTGCTCAGTGGATTCTCCATGGAATACACAGGCAATCACAGGCATTGGCTTGTTTGTCTATTATCAGGGATGTTTGAGGTCGTTTCCACTAATTGCTCATGTATCTCCTTAAATTCACTTCATAAAAGATGATTGCAGAACACTTAGGGAGAAATCAACCACGTTTTTTCTCCTCCTTTCTGTGGTTTTGATACGCAGAGGCTTATTAATGCTGGAACAGCGAGCTCCACTGTAGCAACATGGGCAGAAATGAGTCTTTGTTATGGTCAGGGTCAGTCTAAAGGGGAAAAAAAGTGAATTCCAATCTGTTCTCAGATGCCACTAATCTGGTCAAACCAAGATTTTCTTTTTTTCACCGTGTCTGCAGGCAGTCCTGATATAAATAACTTGAACATGAGTTGTCTCCATTTAAGGTGGTTGGTTGAAATCTGTGGAGGAAAAAAAGAAAGGAGACAGATTATCATCCAAAGCGGTGTGACCTCTGGCAGCGCGCCTCTCTCACTATCTAACTGCCTTTAACTTTATTTGGCTGTCGACTTGAAAGAGCCTTGCTGGGCTGGCTGCTGCGACTGTGGACACGCACACACACACACACACTTACACACAGACTCAGAGATATCCTCCCATATGGCATCATTTAAAACTCCTGGCATCCAATGTTTGTGTTTATCAGGACAACAAAGCCCACTCCTGGACCACAATGGAGAGGACCGAAAAAAAAGGGTTCCATTTAATTTAGCGAACACACTAACAATTCATTCCACGGCTATTATTGCAGTGATAGGGGTCACTAGAGGTCACGGCTGGTCTGGGCACTGGCTTATATTTAGCCCACATTGGGAACACTTGTCTCCGTCCAAAGCCTTGATAGTGAACCAACCGTTGCTCCCGTTTGATACATGCATAGTGTTAGGTGCTTCAAGTTAATCCTCTGATAAGGAATTACTGCTCCTATTATGAATTAATAAGTGGATTAGTCTTGTAAAAAAAGCCTGTGAGTAGTCGAGGGCATTATCCTTGATCCCTGCTGTTGAATATACGTGAAAATGGGCGCTATGTATTCATTTTGGAGGGAGGGGGGGAATCATTACCTGAACTTCAATTATTCAACTCATTGAATTCATTATTTAGTATCGTTAAAATATAGAGGAACTACTCTTTACAAGAGTTATCATGTTGTCAGGCGGAGGATCCCAAGAAACGTAATTTGCCTAGGATTCTTTAAAAAGTACTTTAATTTGTATTAGTTTTGTGCCATCAGTCATTTTGAAAGAGGAAGTGTCATTTACGCCTAATTTTGGAGCAAAATGATTCATGTGTAATTGAAAAAAGCTGCTTTATTGGAGTTTATACCGCCGCTCGCCGGCAGGTCTCCTCTCGTTAGTGGAGCATGTGAAACAGCCCTGGCCGTGTTCTATCTATAGTGTGAGAGTGCATAACACCGGCCCTTTTTGGACTTAGTATTCCCTGCAATTCCTGTTATTCACACTGCCTGCCAATGAGTCCACACTTCTGGGACTCGGCTCCGACCTGCAGAACAACAAGCTGTGTGTGTGTGTGTGTGTGTGTGTGTGAGATTCTTGGGTGGTGTGGAGTTGAAGGGGGCAGTCATGGAGGAGGTAATGTTGACGGTGACGGTGTAATGACTGCGAGCAGGAATAGCTGGGCTGCTCGGCTCTCCGGGGCCCGACGCATGGGTTATTGCCTGAACGCCGAGGCATGTCCGCAGTGGCGGCCGGTGCGCCCCAAAACTACAAGATCAAACTCTTACACACACGCGCACACACACACGCGTTCCTTTTGTAATGGTGACCCGCTGTAGAGGTCAGAGGCTTTAGTGCTCAGCTCTCTGGGCCCGGTCATAATAACGATGAAAAATGACCTCATGGCACATGGCCTTTACCTCTGTGTGTGTGTGTGTGTGTGTGTGGGTGTGTGTGTGTGTGTGTGTGTGAGGGCAACTCAGCCTGGGTTCGTATGCGAGCCTTTGTGTACGTGTTCCATTCAGCCGTCCCCGCTTCCCCTCCCTGCGCCCACCTCCCTCTTCCTGGTTTCCGTCCGAGGCCGGGCTGGAACTCGCCGAGGGGAAAATGGGAAACAATCAGAGGCAAATTGCCCGCGCTGCCGCCGCTCTACAAGCGGAGGGGGGGGGAGTGCTGCGTGCTCTCGCAGGGCGCTCGCCGGCGGTTGGCGAACAGCAGCTCGCTGATGGATGCGAAGCAGAAATGATGCACGCTGATAGCACTGTGTCTGTTTCAGTCCCCCGGAAGATAGATTGAGCGCCGCTGCGCGGGCCGGGGACGGCGCCATTTGCAAAGCATCTGGCGGTCCAAATGTATTCGTGGCGCCATTCACGTTGACTGGAGCGCAGTCTAAAGTACTCCTGGAAATAGCCTGGAAAGACAGGCAGTCACAACAATGCATGACTGCTGCCAACTCACTTGTAGCAGCGGTGCATTGTGTAAAGCAGAGTCACTACACACTGTTGTTTTCTATTTGCAACTAAATGGAGTGAGAAAATAACTCTGGCACACTGGCTCTCTGGGTTAAGAGTGGTCCGGCACGGGAACTGTTCGCAGCAATGATGAGTATCAACATCGTTTTCGGGGCCGGGAGTTGCCACGTCAGCGGCCACCTAATGGAGAGGTGCGGCGCAAATTAACAGGCAGCCAGGGCAAAGGTGGAGAAAGTCAGCGTGCAGGTGTGCGCCCGCCAGGAGGAGCAGGGGTTTTTTTTTTTTTTTTTCCTGCTGATTTGCAACATAGTGTCCAGTTCTGTCGAGGTCGGCTGTTCCACACCAGGTAGGTTTGCCGTGAGCTTACCGAGCTTTGGCAAACCACTCTGACCGTCCGCCTGCTTCCGCCTTATCTCTGCGGATAATGGAGGATATCTGCCTGGTTTACAGTGACGGTGTAATGAGGTGATTTATTCGGTGTGTGCACATCTGTATGGGATGTGTTCACGGGCAGAAGCGCGGCAGCTTGTGTTTATTTACTCGTGTGTTGCCAGTATTTGTGGGAGAGAGCTTTCACGAGTGAGAGAGAGAGAGGATAAAATACGTGAGCACTTGTGATAGATTAGATACCTTTTCATTCTTTTGCCTTCTGAGGAATTCAGCCTCGCCTCCCAATTATACATCCCATCCACTCTGAGCAGTAGCTGTTACGAGTGCCTCTCCCTCTTTCTCTGACTGCTGACAGGTAGCACCTGTCCTGCCCACTATGGCCAGATGGACAATGCCCCACTGCACCTGCCCCTCTTGGTGGCACCATCTACTTTTGTGCCAAGCCTCAGTGCTGGCACCTGAACATGAACACGCGCAGTTGGAGCCCACGGATAACCCCGTCCCCAACTTGGCATCTGGTATATACAGTAGCATTTGCAAGCATAAACAGTAAATCAAGGGTGAAGGTTTGCTTTATGAAGTGGAAGAGAAACAGTAGAGGCTTGGGTTAAGCAGCCAGGGGGAAATGATATGATTTTATTTTTTGGTTTAATCTGTATTAGCCTAGGAAGGAACACATCATAATGGGTTATTATGCCTTAACAAATAATCACAGTTTCACAGAGTTTAATAGATATATTTGGATAAGATGCAATGGTAGCCTGCAATGTTGTATTTCTGATGTCATGTTGTATTTGCAAACAACAAACCTTCAGAGTGGAAAGATGTTTAAAGCCTAAAATATAGTGTCAGTCACCAAAAATTAATCTTTAAGCAAACACAAGCCCTGTTTTGATTTGATATGCAGCTTCAAATACAGTGGTCACGTATGGGAGTGGTATTGATCTGCTCATTAGACTTTCAGCCAGAAAGTGAACAAATGTATATCTCAAAATGCTGAACTATGCCTTTTAAGTAGTGTCTCCTCCATTGAGGCGGTTAGGGCAGCCGGTGCTGTGTGTCGCCTGAGAGGCAAAAGCCAGGGCAAAAAAAAAACAACTTCAAGGCACTCACCACTGGCCTTTGTTGTGACTGTACTTTAACAGCTGAAGGCGACCGCAAGCCTCTCTGCCCTGGACTGTGACAGCTGGACAGTAAAAGACGTTTTAGTAAGTCTCTCAAACTGTAGAACTGTTCAATTGTGGGCGGGGGGGGTGTATATACTCCTAAATGTCCCCACAGAGACAGGTGGTGAGCAAAGACAGCAGCAGTAAAACAAAAGTGGGAACTTTGCAGGAGTCGTTCCAATAGCCCACCGAGAGCGAGGGGCCCCCGGAGAAAAGGCAAAACACCTGTGTTTACCGTGGCTTCAAATGGAGAAGAAGGGAGGCTGAGATAAAGAGCGGAACAATATACAGAGAGACAAACTTGGCACCGAAACAGGCAGAAAGCTGGTCACACAAACTCCCCCCCCCCCCCCCCCCCCAACCCTCCTCCGCACTTCTCTCCATTCAGTGGGAGCGGGTTTTGATTCAGATCTCCCATCGCCCCTCCTTCCTCGGCCGAGCCTTTGATACCCCTTCCCTCCCCCCGGTGCTCCTGGGGGATCCGGCTGCATGCGGCAGGGTCTATATGTGATGTGATGTGATGTGGTGTGAGCTGATGTGGGTGCCTATCTTTATCTATGGCCGAGCCGCGCTGTCAGGCCCAGTCACACATCTGAAACAAAGGGTTTAGGGGTGTTTATCCGGGAGCTCCCAAGACGATTGACAGAGAGCGGAAAAAAATTGACATTTAGTGAACTGAAAATTTCCGAGTGACACTCGAAAATAGAGAAAACATAAAGACGAAACCTAGAAAATAAATCCTCAAGCCGGCCCCAGCCAGCTTGTGTGAAAAAACTTTAAATAAAAATTATGTTTTCCTTCTGAGTGAGTCACCGCCACCGCCAGCCTCCCCCGCCCCCCCCCCTCCGTCTCAGACAGAGGTCAGGAAGGTGTTGTGTTTTCCCGGAGCAGAAGAGTCGGCCAGCCTTGCACCTGCTTTCACATTTTCTCAGTAGCTGCCTCCATTTCCATTTATTTGCTTTATTTTTTTTTTGTGAGTCTTCAGTATTACATGAATGCTCCTGCAGTGCTGTCCATGCAACATCCATACATGCAAAGTTATTACACAGCTGCACCACATGTGTATTTGTGTACCAGTGCTGTTATTAAAGGATGGCGGTCCCCGACATGTTCTTAATTTGTCTGGTTATATTGAATTTTACAATATTACAGTTGGTCTAAATTCTGCTCTCAGGTATACAAATTTACACTCTTTGATGGAAATTTTATTTTCTGTGCCCACTCTCCCTAGTAAGCCTCTTTCTCCTCACGACGCTGCTGATAAAAAAAAAAAAAACAGCAAAGTGGGAATGAAAAGAAAGAGCAAGGGAGTATTTGTTATGTCATGTGTGCGGGGGAGGGCGACAGCTTCCCTGATCACGACCCTCCTCGTACCGGTGACAACGAGACGAGAAGTGCCGCCGTATTGGGGCGGATGGCTGGACCGATTGCCTCTTTGTCCTGTGACAGATACACTCCACGCGTGTCACAGCCGCGGATCCGCCACCTCGCTGCGGCAGAGAGGATGAGCCGGGGGGGAAGGAGCGGGGAGGAGGACGGCTACGAGGGCGCCACCGCCGACAATGCTGTCAGCCTGTTTATCACCACGCATTGAAATAGACATCGGCCGGCCGTCTTGCTGTCTCTTCCCCACTCACCTCCACTGTTTTTTGGAGGAGGTAGATGTCTAGGACCTGCCTTGCTAAGTGCTTACAGAGCACCACTCACTGTCACTGCAGAGTGCCTCAGCTGCAGCGAGGACCCGGCTCTAACGTGGTGATTTAATGTGGCTCCATATTCTAGGTATCATACCCATACGAACCTGCAGCGGTTGAGCATCACTTGCTGATCCTCAGTACTGCTAAAGCCACAAGTTGGTACAACTCCAAGTAAAGCGCTCTCTACACATTTGAGTGTCTAAAGAGTTTGACAATACCCTCATCTGCTTTCTTGCCAAGCGTTAGATGAAAAGATAGCTGTCTCATGTCTACTTACTTTGTAATGTCACTGAAGAAAGATTTCTTTTGATTTCAGTGTGAGGTGCACTGTCACCTAAACAAATGCTTTGAAAAGCACACCTGCGCTCAAAATAAGAGGGCCACGTGCCATATTTGAAGTGGAGAACAGTCTGAAAGGTCAGTTATCGAACCAAGTTGAGGTTGTCTTGTGTTGTGTACACCTTCCGCCTCCGCTTTGGCTGTAGCTTCTCACCGCTCTCCTCACTTGACTTTACATATCGCAGTGCTGACACAATCAAGCGTTTGAAAAGGTCTTGATGTCCGTGATGGACTCAAGGAACGGTTCCGACCTCCTCTCCGACCTGCTCAGAGTTAACAAGCTGAAGCGTTCACCTAGTTTGCCCTGATTTGGGGATTTTCTCCCGGGTGTTGTGTGGAATGCTAAAATGGGCCCAAAGTCTTGCGCTGTCTGCCCAAATTGTGGATTCAGTAGATACTGTAAGACAGCTCTCTGTACTCCTTGTTACATTAAGATTGAGGCTTCGTTACAAATCCAATCCGTCTAGACACATGAAATCACCCTCAAATGGTTAATGATTTAAGAGTTTATTGCCCAACTCTTTTATATTGTTAGAGCGTATGTAGGATCCAGTCTTCAAAGGTGTTGTTTTTTATATCTACCTAGCTACACTACTCTTTAAACATAACACAGTTTAACATGTGCGGTATTGTTCATTTCTTTAGTGTAGGCGTCTCTTTATAGTGCATCTACAGATAAAGGGCTTCATTCCAAAAAGCTCAGCTGATTACACTTTATAAAATATTCAAAACTTGCTGTGTAGGTGTCAATCTTTTCTTTTCAGTCTCCACTGAGGGACAAATTCGTAAAATCTGGCTCTATTTTCAAATTAAAGCAAGCCTTAATAATGCACAGGGATCATGCAACAGTTCGTACCCCTACTTCTCTAATCACATGCAAGTCAGGGATTGAATCTTATCAAAGCCTTCCCTCGTGTCGGCTTTTTCGCCTTTTACACAGAATACGAATGGAGCGTAAAAAAGATGTAAAGTTGAGTTAATGTTTTTTTTAACTACCAAATTAAAGGGAGGGAATTTGAGGGAGCAAAGGACACCGAGCAGGCTCACATACCAAAATGGCCTCCATTCCACGCAGCAAATGCAACTCTGCCCTGCGCTTTTCTCACATAATGCCTGGCGTATAATTCAGCTTGAATTGAATAGATTGGACAGCAGGTTAATTGGACTCTTGGCTGCTTGGAGGGTTTCCTTCCAAAACTTGAAATAACCTCCCACCCAGTCCAAACACGCGTGAATGTTGTGTATAAACCAGGCATCCGCTGGAATGGAGGAGGGCGCAGTTGGGGCACCCGGTGGACTATCTCTGCTATGCGAGGAGCATTCGGGCTGGTGTCAGGGTCAAGGTATTTTTAACCACGCATGCATACACACAAACCGCACCGCCATGTGCCACCTGCTGGACCCCGTCAGCTGTTGAATAACTGAAGGGGTGAGGGGGGAGGGAGAGGAGGGACCAAGGTATGTTTCATGTGTCCTTTATATTGTTCTGTCTCTTTTATACCACCACTAAATCTCTCCGGTATTGAAACGCTCCCTGCTGTTCAGCCAGGAGTTGGGTTGATTAAAAAAAAAAAAAAAAAAAAAGAATATAACGACCGCTGCGTTTTACACACAAAATTCAGATATAACTAGAAAAAAATACCTGGAGTTTACAGCGAAGGAGCCGAGGTTGCTTGTTTATTCCACCCGTGAGAGCCAGAGGTGGTGGTAGATCAATACTTGGCAGATATCGATGGTGCTATAGTGGTTATTTGTTCTTGAACCCTTTGGCTGTAGACATTCCTCCAATAGGTGAAGGCATGGTGGGAGTCTCTCAATATTCTCTCTCCATTCTGGTCACAGCTGCTCTCATAAACCAAGGTTCATATTGCAGCAGCTGGGCCCACCTCTATACAAGACTAATTGTAACACGATTTCACCCTCTGCTCCGGAGCCAATTTATGAAGCCACAGGAAGGCCAAGTAATCAATTTTCAAATTTTTAAGTGAAGTTTTCGAAATGTTGATTTGATTTGTGCCGTATTGATTCGGTTCAGGGTTTTTTCAGGGTTTTTTTTGGGGTTTTTTTTTTTCTCTTCTCAGCCCTCCTTAAAAGCTTTGCACATTTCAAGGTGGATTTGGAGTTTAGGACTCGCTGCGCAAAAAAAAAAATATTTTTTTTACCCCACACCTCGGTGATAAAAAAGGATGCAATCCGAGCTGTCTTGTGCTCTTGTCCTTGTGGCTTTTATGACAATTGGACTGCCGGAGCACCAAGGACTGAAAGAAAACAAGCCTTGTAACAACAGCACAGACAGGAGCACGCTACAGACACACACCAAGGTTACAGACACTGAGGACACAAAACACTAAACTACAGTGGGTACAGAAAGTATTCAGACCCCTTTAAATTTTTCACTCTTTGCTTCATTGCAGCCATTTGCTAAAATCAAAAAAGTTCATTTTATTTCTCATTAATGTACACTCAGCACCCCATCTTGACAGGAAAAAAAACTGAAATTTAGAAATTTTTGCAAATTTATTAAAAAAGAAAAACTGAAATATCACATGGTCATAAGTATCCAGACCCTTTGCTGTGACACTCATATTTAACTCACATGCTGTCCATTTCTTCTGATCCTCCTTGAGATGCTTCTACTCCTTCATTGGAGTTCAGCTGTGTTTAACTAAACTGATTGGAATTGATTAGGAAAGGCACACACCTGTCTATATAAGACCTTACAGCTCACAGTGCATGTCAGAGCAAATGAGAATCACGAGGTCGAAGGAACTGCCCAAGGAGCTCAGAGACAGAGTTGTGGCAAGGCGCAGATCTGGCCAAGGTTACAAAAGAATTTCTGCAGCACTCAAGGTTCCTAAGAGCACAGTGGCCTCCATAATCCTTAAATGGAAGAAGTTCGGGACGACCAGAACTCTTCCTAGACCTGGCCGTCCAGCCAAACTGAGCAGTCGTGGGAGAAGAGCCTTGGTGAGAGAGGTAAAGAAGAACCCAAA
The DNA here is from genome assembly GCA_031216445.1 of Lateolabrax maculatus. Classification (NCBI taxonomy): domain Eukaryota; kingdom Metazoa; phylum Chordata; class Actinopteri; order Acropomatiformes; family Lateolabracidae; genus Lateolabrax; species Lateolabrax maculatus. The sequence goes on along the minus strand of CM062215.1, from coordinate 4,298,843 downwards.
GATCACTGTGGCTGAGCTCCAGAGATGCAGTAGGGAGATGGGAGAAAGTTCCACAAAGTCAACTATCACTGCAGCCCTCCACCAGTCGGGGTTTTATGGCAGAGTGGCCCGACGGAAGCCTCTCCTCAGTGCAAGACATATGAAAGCCCGCATAGAGTTTGCCAAAAAACACATGAAGGACTCCCAGACTATGAGAAATAAGATTCTCTGGTCTGATGAGACGAAGATTGAACTTTTTGGCGTTAATTCTAAGCGGTATGTGTGGAGAAAACCGGGCACTGCTCATCACCTGGAGTGGCTTCGGAACAACTCTGTGACCATTCTTGACTGGCCCAGCCAGAGCCCTGACCTAAACCCAATTGAGCATCTCTGGAGAGAGCTGAAAATGGCTGTCCACCAACGTTCACCATCCAACCTGACGGAACTGGAGAGGATCTGCAAGGAAGCATGGCAGAGGATCCCCAAATCCAGGTGTGAAAAACTTGTTGCATCATTCCCAAGAAGACTCATGGCTGTACTAGCTCAAAAGGTGCTTCTACTCAATACTGAGCAAAGGGTCTGAATACTTATGACCATGTGATATTTCAGTTTTTCTTTTTTAATACATTTGCAAAAATTTCTACATTTCTGTCAAGATGGGGTGCTGAGTGTGGTGATTTTAGCAAATGGCTGCAATGAAACGAGTGAAAAATTTAAAGGGGTCTGAATACTTTCCGTACCCACTGTACATACTATACTCACACACACATACACACTACTGTTTGTGTATGTGTGTTTGTGTGTGTGTGCATGTGATTATCCACTCTTAATGATCTGCAGTGACTTTGGCCATTGTGGAGGCAGGCCGACACTTGAAAGTCTCTTTTGTTGCTCGGCAACCGCGCAGATTGTACCGTAAACAAGGTTCAGGGGGATTTGTGTGTTTGTGTGTGCCGGTCCGCTTTTAGCTCTCCACCGAGCACTCATGCGCTGGACATGACGGGCCATTTTGAAATCCACTCCACGCTCTAATTTTGGATGAGGTGTGGAGCTGAGGGTCAGACCGATCCACCGGCCTGCTGATACGCAGTATGTGGCCGGTATGGGGCTCTGCTTAAAGGCATAGTCCCACATAAATCTGCTTTTTGACTATCAAACATTCCTTCCGTGTTGAAATAAAAAAGGTTTTCTGTAGTTATGTCACTAATAGAGCGATGTGTCGTTCACTGGAGAAGAAAAGTATCAAAACATTCATATTTACTTTTCAAACCCACTTCGGCAGCATAAGGCACTTCTATGCTTTCCGTCCAAGTGCTCACTATGTTGCAAACGGTTATAGATCTGCCAAAATATGGCCTCATTGTTGGCTGTAGTCTCCTTAAAGCTCTGCCAGGAGTAGCGTTTTTAGTGTATTTTGGTGAAAGTAGTATTTTAATGTCTACAGAGGAAAAGTGTTTGAATTACAAAGATAGATTTGGGGCAGACTATCTCTAAATACCAGGTAACAGACAATCAGTCTTACCAAATTCGGCTATAATGGATGGGATGCAGTTTGAATGTATTCTGTAATTATTCCACATTCCCAACACTAGTTATCTATAACAAGCCTTAAGTTTACTACAATGAAAGCGGCAGTTGAGGTACTTTTCCAAAAAGACATATATTCATTCATTCAGTGTAATGTGGCAGTACCACACTGGAAGACAATATAAAATATCCCAAAACCGACACATCCCCTCAGTGTCTCTAAGAACACTAAAGATACTTTGTTTTTAAGGATATCCCCATTAAGGATCTTAAACCAGTGCAACATGAAGTACCAGCTATAATCAGCTTAGGGCCAAAAATAATGTTATCACCATTCAAAAGCCTGTATTAGTCAAACCTTGATAGAGAGAGAGAGTACACACATGCTTTGATGATGTGCCAGCCGCCCCTGGCATGGCAACCGTGGACAAACCTCACATATGAAAAGAGGCTCTTCTCTAGTCGGCACCATCCAGAGTGATGTGATGTGACAAGGACAAACATAATGCGGCTGTTTCATTGTCTCTGATCGTCTATTGTTTCAGTCTATTACAGATATCAAGTCTGGCAGGGATCGGATTCTGTTCCCGGCACCTGCGTCCCATCAAAAACAAACACAGGGGCTGGTTTGATTTGCTGGATGATTTCCAATCCAGCTGTTGTTCTGGAGGCTTGTGGGAGGGATGGCGATGAAAGGGTTGACAGTTAGAACCGTCGCTTTCGCAGCTCTGGTCTTTAATATTTCCAGGAAGGGGGACAAATTAACCTGAAATAGCAGTTTCTGTCCAAAAAATATACAAATGAATTGACTTTCCGTAGACCAGAATGACTTGTAATTTTGAGCCATTGATTGGTCGCGTAATGTTTTATCCTTTTAATCAGCTGTTTTATTAATGCAGGAAACAATACAGTTTCATTGCATATTCACAAGTGCACTCCATTTCCACCACTAACAAGATTGTCTCAACTTATTTTCAGCTGCTGGAAACCAGCGACAGGTCTTATCAAAGTAGATGGTAGAGGTGCAGTTTTTTGTTATCTTTTAGTCCATTTTCCAATCCCTCAATAGAATTTCCTTTTTTATGATATTGTTTGTTGATGGAGCGGTTTGTGTGGGGTTGGCAGTTTTTTCCTGCCGCTGGCTTTATGGAGCCAACATTTTCTGATGCTTCAGGCTGTTTACTTGTCTTTTTTTCTATCAAAAGCCCCTCCATTTTACTCGCTCAAAGCACTCTTGTAAGATTTCCAGCGACAGATTCCCAACTATTATTACCATTATTATTATTGCAGGCAAATTTCAAATCATAGGCTGTTCACTCTTGTGCTTAGTTAGTTCATGTGAAGTAGGTGAAGAATGTCCGCTTTGTCAGAGGTGTTTTGTACCTCTTCATGATCATTTAATGAACTTAGAAGGACATTTCTGTTATGATTCTAAGGGCAGAGCGGTCTACATGTTCAGCATTAGAATAAGCTTACACTACCTCGCTGCAGCTGATTAAATCTAATAGTGACAGTCATTATTTCAGCCGCCAAAATCCACGGCCATCGGCTGTAAATGAGAAACCTGCGTTTGCTTCTGCCACAGTTGTTGAAAGCTGCATATTTTCTGCGCCAGAATACAAACTTGTGGAGCTTAACCAACGGTCAATTTCTGATGCAACAAACTTTTAATCAGCCATATTAAGTAAATATATTCATGAAACAACCTTGACCTCAGCGCCTAATAGTATTTTAAACCACAGCCATTATCACCAACGTTATAATATCATTCAGGAGGGTACTTCCTAATTTAAATCACAAGACTCAGGTCAGCCGGTCCATGAATCTCATTGTGGAGTCCTGATTCAGTGCGGCATGGACTCACCAAACAACTTAAAAGATTTATCGCTTTTACCTCCCTCCGCATGTATATTCCAGCATGTCAGCACAGTACAGACTCTGTGGCTGTTATCAGCATGAACATCCCTTCGTTGTATTTCCCCTGTGACCTTGCTCGCTCTTGTTTGACATTTTTATGCCTTGTTGATTGTCACCGAAAGTAGTCCAGGCCTGCTGTAGCAGCTCTGGAGTAGCTGCTCCTCGTATACTTACTGTATATTAGTTTTCCTTGAAAGCATACTATGGTCAATATGTTTTCCCCCCATAGGCGCTGGGGAAACTATACTCTTGCTCCATACAGTAGTCCAGTGATTTTCCTCCTTGTGGTCGAAGTCGCAGCGAGACTCTTTTTTCCCTCCAGAAGGGAAATGAACAGACGTCACTCAAGTCTACTGCGATTATCTTTTGCCTGCGACGCCGCGCGTGGGATTCGGCCTTTGTGAACACGCGCATGTGTCTGCTGAACAGGTGAGGACGGGAGTGGATTGATGGGGTCACGCTTGTGCGGAGTACGTACCTGTTGCTGTTATTAAGCGCATATCAGCTGCGATGTAGGAGGAGATATCGCATTGTGTATGTTCTCCCAGTGGCAAAAAGCTTAATCCTTCCAGCGCTTTTTTTGCATCTGATCAGAGACAACAAAAGCAAAGAGATACGAAGCACAGGTTGGGAGGTTTTAGCTTTTTTTTTTTTTTTTTTTTTTTTTAGGCACGTAGGTGTTCATGCCTTGTGCATTTGTCTGAGGAAAGTCATCGGGGCATGCTGCTATTTGTGTTGTTTGTTTTTCAGCTCTTGTGAGTGTGGTTTTTTTTTGAGGTTTTTTTTTTTTCCCTGCACAATGAGAGCCGGGGTGGGTCACGCCGGGAGGACAGGCGCCGGCTCATTTTTTTATCCCTCTCCCGCGAGCCTCAGTCAGGGGTAGCTTTGTCACCAGCTATCTGCCTGCCAGCGCCGGGTATTGTTATTCCAAAGTACAGGCCAGTTAAACATTTCTCTTGTCACGGCTACATCTCTCCCACAGCACACCAGGAAAACACAAACCTAAAAAAAAAAAGAAGCTGAAAAGGAAAGGAGATGCTCCTTGTAAACTCTACTCCTTTGCCCTTTCCTCCTTTCTCTGTCTTTTGCCCTCGCTCTCCTTATCCTCCAGATGCTCAGACGCACAATGAGGAAAATATCGCCCCTTTCTTTTTTTTTTTTTTATCTTGTTCTACATGTTGTCTGCTTAATAAAAAACACCAGTGCTCCTTTTATTAACACAGAGCAGCGGCGCTTGTTAAACATTGATGCTCCGTCTCTCCGTGAGTTTCCTCACCTCTGGGCTCCGCCCTCCGTGAGCTGCTTCATTGTTCGGCTGAACGTGGCGGCAGAAGAGAGTTGCAGATGCAGCACCGGGGAAAGGCAGGTGTTTTGAGTCGGTCATGTTTTTCTGGGCTAACGCTCAGCATGTACCGTTCAGCCCCCCGCTGCGAGGCTCCTGTCAGCGGCGCGGCGCACAAAAACGCTCACATCAGCCCCGGCTCGGCTGAGGCGCCTGATAAATACCTGGATGCATCAGCAAACCGTGGTATTTACAAATATCATCCGCAGCGGTGATGAATGCCATTGATGAGCTGGATTTGGAGTGATTAGGCCATTACCTCGCGGCAATTAGCTTTTAACGCCGCGGAAGCTGTAGGCCCTTCGGCAGCAACGTGTGTTGGAACTTTTTGAGTTGATGACAGGGCTTCCTGTGCCCATATCCCTGAGATTTATTTACCCGGCGAGAGGCTGGCAGGCTCAATCGCCATGCAATAAAGCCTTTTATGCGGTACGCTGTTCGATTGGGAGCAGCTCGTAACTCAGGCAGTCTATCAAATCAATGGGTAGCGGGTTGAGCGCTGATTTAGGATGGTAATTAGAGATGTTAATTGTTTTCATTACTCAGGGCCGGGGGAGGGAAAGCTCCAAAGCGAGGGGGGGAATGGGCACTTCCGCGGCTGATCGGGCGGTTTCATCGCTCCGAGGGACGCGGAATGACCTCCCCCGTCGCATACAGATGGTATCTCCGTCCATGTGGCCTCCATTGATAGAGAAGCTGCTGAATCTTTGACCTGTGAATGACCTCTGTGTATCTGGCACAGAACCAAGAAGGTTACACTTTGATACATTGGCTTCTGTAAAATAATTAGCTCTGAGCGTGGACATGATTTGCAGCAGAAGGAGGAAGTAATAATGAACAGCTGAGCGTGAGCATGGTGTCTCATAGCCACTGACACTTCCCTCTTCCCATTTAAACATTATTTTCAAAGGCACATCTAAAGAAAATTACATTTACAGGCTGAAACCATGAAGTACTTAACTGCTGAGAAACGCAGAATATTGTGTTTGGAACCGTTTAGCCACAACTGTGTTGGAAATGTGTTTAAATGATGAACAAATGGAATAAACCGCAGTGAATAGGTATTGATTTGTACTTGGTAGGTATCGCGGTGCTTCAGTAGAGTGGGAGCATGAACTTTTAGTGTTGTCTATGGTCTATTCAAATGTAAGAGGAAGAGGTTCATTTAAAAATGAATCATCTAAAAAATATGGCCACTAGTACACACAACACAAGTCCTTGGATGACTCGATTGTGGCACTTCTATCAGCTGAATACTCTCTTTTGAAAGCGAGCTCAAAAACATGCCACTTTATATTGGGACTCCAAATTGCCCATGGGTGTGAATGTGACTGGCAGCCTGTACCCCGTGTCTTGACCGTTGAATGCAGGGAAAAGCTCGTACAGACATTCAGTGAAACCAACGATTCTTTTATCGTTTACTTCAAAAAAACAACGTTAACCACGATGAAGTTTCTATTATAATTAACATGGTCTGGGATCAGCCCCGTGTGTATTTTTGGTGTAAAAGCGGCTCCAACATCAGCAGCAATAAGGCCTCAAGTCAGTCACTGTCAGTGTGACTAAGCGGTTGTGATTAATCTCAATGTTTTAAGTTCACTCAACTTGTTTTCTCTAGCTCAGTGAACTGAAGTAATTTGTTTTTACGTGAAAACAATCATGACAATCACATTTTAATAGTGAAATGAAAAGTACATTTTCCAAGTTCTCATCCTGTCTCCCGTGTTAATTGTTAATTAATCTCTTGTTACTGTACATGCTGAATATAAGTTTAAACTTTATTATTATTTTATTTACATTTATATCAATATCGCGTTTCTCGTTCAATATCAATATCGTTTTCTCTTCCTGTAAAACATAGAAATGGTACGGGAGTTTAACTTTTTAAGTTCAACATCTTAAGTGAAACTATCTAACAATATTTTACAGTTTTTTTTGTGATGGATGAATGACTGGATGAGTCCCGAAGCCAAGCAATACAACCACAAATGATCCCATTTTTGTTTCTTTTCAGACTGTTGGTAGAAGAAGGAGGTAAATACGAGAGTGCCTCCTGACTGTGGCTGTGATTTGACATTTGTTTTTTCGCACTCTCCCTCGGTTCGTTCGTGTACTGCTGCTGTGACATGCAGATGTCCCCCCGGGGATAAATAAAGTATCTTATCTGTTTTCATCAAAGGCGCGTCTCTGCTATTCTCCATGTTCCATGAACAAAGTGTTGTCGATCACCGTAGGAGTTTCAATGTTTGAGCTGTTATCATGGGTCACAGAGATCACTTAAACCTTATTTGTGAGTACAGCCTTGGGATTTACTGTTTAGCGGACAGTGCAGTGTCCACCCTCCTCTTGTGCCAGTGCTGAAATCTTTCCACTTGACTGCCCATTCTTATCCTTTCAGAATAATGAGCGCTGCGGCTCATAGTACTTATCTGTAAGTGACACTTTTATTGGGCGAATTAGTCTCAGATGTTACTATCTTTGGACAGGGGGAGTAGGACCTCCGTGACCCTGTACGGAGGAAATCCTCCTCACTTCAGCTGAGCGTGATTAAGATGTTTTTCCCTTCCTGCCTTCTGCTTTCTGCTCATCATCGTTATTCCTTCATGTGAGAAACGCTGCTCAGCGGCCCCAAAAAAGAAAATCACGAATGCAATCTGTCCATTTTAAATGAAGTTCTTGAGACTGAATGCTCTCCCGCTTTGGAAAGATGTTGATTTGTGTTTGTGATCACAAAAACTCTTTTTTTTTTTTTTCCCCCTCCTTCATCTGTGCACTTAAGTGAAGTGAAGTAGTCTCCGTGGCCTGGCTGTGGGACTGAATGATATCACTCCCCCTCTGCGCCTTGCGCGATCCGACCAGCTTCTGATCTGATGCATGGACTAAAGTGGGCAGACATTATGGAAGGCGTACAGGACAGCTTTAATCTACGTGCACTCACGCTCGTTATCTGTGCACAAGATAAAAAAAAAATAAAGAAAAATCTCCTTGCAGAACATCATATAGCGATTTAGTTGATCTATTAAAGTCTTTCATCTGTGCAGCAGTGATGGGAAATTATAGTCAGGAGAAAAGTAGGCATTTGATGACCCCTGTCTAATGGTGTAATGCATGTCATTATGACAGCTGAGGATGGACATGGAGTTAACAGAGCCACATCAAAACACACAAACACTGCAGCCCGCTGCGCCATCTCATCTAAGTCAAGGCAGTCGCCAGAAATAGCCCTGATTGGGGCCCTGAATAATTCAATGTCATTTTTTTCCCCCACTCTCCCTTCTCCAAAAGGACTCGGGGAGCAATTGATGAGAGCGGATGAATATTTAATGGCTCAGAGTCTCTTGGACAAGCCGGGGCCCGGGATGACAAGCTCCGAGAAATCAAACAGAGAAGAGGAGAATGAGAAAAAGGAGGTTGCGCAGTGAGGGGTAGCACAAACACTGAGGGGGAGATAGGAGTTCAGATGCAGGCGGAAGCAGATAGATCTTTGCTATACTTCTCCGAGCAGCCAGAGCATTTAACTGGCCACATTGCAGCGCCTGCTTAAAAGTTAAATAGAAGTGTTTGATTGCCCTTGTGAAAAACTTTGATACTTTGCGATACCCTTTCCTGCCCCCGGATTGACATTAATTATTAACTGAGGGATGTTTTATAAATGCATTAAATGTTTTCCACTACAAATAAAGTCTTTTTTTTTTGAGGCCGACAGGAGAGAACTTTGCCTTTCAAACATGTAAGGTTAATTTCCCGGGAGATGGGAAACTATATGTTACAGAGAGTTGCAATTTTAAAGTGATAGAAGATGGAGCCTGACAGGTCCCGGGGCGATGTGACCCCAATTGGTCAGAGAGTGGTGCTATTATTGAGGTCAAATCTGGCATTTTTGAACTCTACATTAAAGTAGCAGAAATCTCAGGATACATAAAACAAACGTATGTATTTTACTGCTGATCCAAAGAAGCAAGTATGAAAGCAAATTAGTTTTTTATATACGTTTAATTTTCAAAAAATGCCACTGGTAAAGTCAGTAGACTGAGACCGTTTTCCTCGGTTCAGACAGACAAACTGGACTTTTAACTTGTCAAACATGAGAATCAGTTGCTTAATCATTAAGAGACTCAGGCCGTGCTCCAAAGCATTTTCAAACCAACTCCTATAGGGTGTAAAATTGCTGAAAAAACAAACAATTTATTCGGTTATGTTTTCTGAATAAGACATCTGACTCACAGCACTTTGATAGCTTTGAAACCCTGTTGTGTTATTCTAAATACCAAATTCAAAAACATTGTGAACATCATGAATCGATGCATTTCAGCCAGACTTTTGCACACAAATCTCAAGCTTTTTTTTTTGTCTGTACGCTGTTACTCTTAGGTCCACTTTGACAGTTGTAACTGTAGGTGTTTTGCACAGTCAATATGATGATTGATTCTTTTCTCACCCAGCCTGGTACTTTAAATGTTCTTATTAAGGTTTAATGCAGAATCGGGGGGCAGGATGTCAACGCTCTGAGTGTTTTCCTTTATCCAGGAGGCATTTTACCGCTGAAATGGATGCATATGAGACGCCACTGTTACAGTGTCATTAGATAGATGTCTTCAGCAGCACAAAATTTTCCCTATGTGACAACCTAATATTATCCAGCTGGAGGGTCTTGATTGAAACTAAATCATAGCAATTTTCACCTGCTTTGACAGCTGGTCCACTGAATTTACCTCAGCATAGTCACTTCACTTAAAGGGCTACCCACTGATTTTACATGTCATAGTCAGTCATGGGGAGCATGACTCAGCTTGTAAAAACTGCTGCGTAATGTCCTCTGTCTGTGTCTAGATTAGAGTAGCTGTTGCTTTATGGGAAGTGTAGGATCCAGTTGTTTTTTTGGAGCTTGACCCATACGGGACTGAAAGTCAGTTAATGTAACGCTTGATGTTTTGTATTGGTTTTTAAAAAATAAGTTTTTTTTCGCATTTACAAGGTTAACTTAGTAACTTAACTGATAAACTACATGTAATAGATGTCATTTAACTGTGGCGACCTGTTTGATTGGTGTTCAATCAGCCCACAGAATCAATGGCTTCAGATTTGAGAGAAACTTAAATTAGTTTCGTTACCTTCCACCCAGAGAGAAAAGGCGAGAGGTGAGATTAAATATTCTGTCCTCAGAGTGTTGATATTCATGTATATTCACTGCGGAGAACACTTTTTGAAAATGAACAATCACAGACGGAAAGGTCACCGTTGTGCTGAAGTAGTGCATTATGGGAGTGGAATAATTGCTTTTCTCACATTAGTTCCTATTGTAATGAAATCTTGGCAGTGCCCGACACTGAATGACAGATTACGCCACGGTTCAATCACACAAGTGTGGGTGCGTGGGTCGGCGGAGGGGGCGGCGGCGGTGGTGGTGGCGAGTGTGTGTGTGTGTGTGGGGGGGGGGTCAATTGGCTTTTGTTGAAAAGTGTGGCTCTCCCAAGTCTCTGCATAAATCATTTGTATCATTTTCACTCCTTTTAACTAACTGTGCCACTTTCAACAAGGGTTTGTGTCGATGCACTCTAATTGTTTTGAAGTGAGAGCTATTGTCTGAAGAGAGAGAATGAATGGAGCGTAATGATTTGTAATGTGGCATGTTTAAAGACACGTGGCATGGCTGTGGAGCGGTAATTTAGCGGCCCCCCCTTTTCCTTCCACACGTCTATCATCGCTTGTTGTATCCGTGGTTGTATCCGTGCGTGAGCGTGCATGTTGCCCCCCCCCCCCCGCGCGCACGGCCGCTCGTGCTTGCGTGAGCCCAGTTAAGCACTATTTCTTGGCGGCGCTCACATCTTTGAAACCCCAACTGTGTTAATCATGGTTTATGTGCGGGAGACATCAAACCTCCCTCCGCTTCCCTCGACTCACCCGCTGGGTTATACACACACCGAACACGCACACAAACACACGCGAAGACACAAATCCCTCAAGGGCACCTTCACCGTAGCCCCTTCATTTACGAGGCTGACCATGGGCGATCAGTTATCTGCTGCGGTTTCTCTCTATTGGAAAGATGAATCACTTTATTTAACATGGACATTTTTACAAGAAGTAGACAACTCCTCATGGGTCATGCAATATGTTTTTATAACTATACTTGACTGGGCCCTCGCATATTTAGAACACATAGCAGGGAGATAATACTTTTTATGTGCCCACAGGCTCTCAGGGGGGAAAATGAGCACCACCGTCTTTATACCTCGTGTCTGGAAAGGCACCCCCGCCGGTGGATTTTACTTCAAAATCTCCGCCACACTTTTAACCGCGAGGGCAAACGCTCTGTGCCGCCACGCTTCAGTCGAGGATGAAACAAGCAGTCAAGTCGAGAGAGGCCTGTCTGTTGGTCTCCAGACGGCACAAAGGAGACAGCGTAGCACGAGGAAAAGGCGAGGAGAGGAAGCGGGGTGAATAGGTAGTTATTTTTCCTTCACCAGTGGCATCCCTGCTGGAGATCTTAACAATCCGGTGTGCGTTTCATGTTGGGGAAAATCACTGGTCCGCTCGTGCTGAAATTTAGGGAGATTTTATTGCCAAAGGGGAGGTAAAGGTGATGTGACATCTCCTGTTCGGTGTTGAGACGTTTGGTTGAAACTGACATCTACCCTTTAGGGTGTTAGGTGGAAGGTGTACGTGTGTGGCGGGGTGTTAAGTGCTGGCTGGGAGGTGTGAAAGTGACGTTGGTGTATTTTTATAATGGAGGATCTATGTTGGATGGTTTTTTTTTTTAAGCCTCCGTGTACATTTCTCTGTAAGATTTTACGAATAATTTTCCGATTTTGATGGAACACGGAGGACGATGCACACTGTCACTGCTTGACCTAAAGACTTACCCTGAGTCGCATATTTGGCGGCACGCACTTGTAGAGCTTTAGTTTTTTGGACGTGCTTACTTGCCTTACTGCACAAACAACAGTTTCAGGTCCATCGGCGTCCTGTCTTTGTCATGCTTGACCGCGCGCACACACACACCGATGGCAGCGCCTCAACAAACGCGTTCAACTGGGCGTCTGTAGAGGTGGCCTCGTCCATGTGGAACCATATCCGAGCCCGCTTTCCCTGTTTACACAAGTCCGACCTTTATGCTAATTACTTTTATGATGATAAAGAGACCAAGACGATGGGAAGAGGGAGAGGGAGAGCGGCTCTGCCCAACCGTGCAAACAAACACACACACACACACACACACACACACAGGCTCACCCGTTCTTTATGCTGATCACAGCTTTCACAATTAGACAGACTGTGATAACGCCGTTTATGCAGCGGGGAGATCCATAGCAATTATGCTTGGAGGGCATTTCTCTTCCGGCGCAGGGTGGCGGATGTTGCTTCCCCTTCAACCCGACGTCTACCGACTCTACACAAACACACACACACACACTGCTTAGACATTCACAGCTCCTCCAGGGAGGTCTGTAGGGCATGGGTGTGTCCTCGATTCCCTGTTGGGATGCATTCAGTGAAGAGGGAAAGAGGGAGAGACAGGGGAATAAATCAAAAAAAGAGAGAAAACAGCTAAATAAAACTATGAAGTATTTCCAAGATGTGCATTTTGTTATGTATAGACTGTATGAGCAATATGTGCTTTAACTGCGGAATACTTTTTGCAAATATCCTACAATTACAATAGTGAAGGTGAACAGTTTTCACATACATAAAGTCAAAAAGCCTTCAAAAACAACAAAGACGTTTTTGAAGAAAAACTCCCTAAAACAGCAGCGTTTTAGCTGAACATCTGCTGCCAGATTGCTACAGGAACCGAAGCTTATTTTCCAATTGTGGGCTATAGGCATGTGGGTTACCGATGGAAGAGTGATGGCTGGCGTATTATTTTCTTCCCCTCCCCGGTCTGGAGTACACATTAACTTCTTATTCACACCAGAGCTGCTTCACAATTTGAGGAAAACAAACACTGTGGGTTCTGAAGACAACATCATTTTTATTTTATGACTGTGCCTCGCCAGCTATTCCCTGACTGAGGTAAACTTTCAGCTGCGTGACACTTGGTAAGGTGAAGCACACTCCTTGCCCCCAACCCCCCCCCCCCTCCCCCCTTACATGTGAGTCAGTATCCTGTGGGAAAAAATTGATGTTTTGTCCAGAAAAGGGCACATTTGTTTCGTAATGTTGTCAGGATCAAGTCACTGATCACCGTCTGTTAATGAAAACGGAAACTCTGATTAATAATATATTTTATTGAAACATAAATAATCCCGTACACACACACACACACACACACACAGTTGTTAGTGTTTATCCATCAAGACACAAGTTAGTGCTTCCAGTTCTTACGCCCACTAATCCCCCGTCCCTGAGGGCCCCGGTTGATGAAGATCGACACATCACACCACCCCCCTATCCCTCAACACACAGAAACACACACACACACACCCCTCACTGTCTTCTTCATCCACTGCCTTGGTGCGCAGTCACGCCCGGTGCAGCGTGAGCTTTGTGTGTGTTGGGGGGAAAGGAGAGGAAGATAGAGTCTTTTGATCACAGGATGCTTTCTGCCTGCTGTTCCCCTTCACCCCACATCAAGGCAGTTGTTGTCTGAAGGACGCGAGATTAGAAGTTTGCATTGAAAGAAAAGGAGGAAAAATAGCAGTGTTACCTTCAGGGTGATGGACGGGCAAATGACTTATTTACAGAGGATGAGGGTTCAATTCGCTTATTATCCAGTAGATAACTCTTGACACGAGGAAGCGTCCTGTCCAGTTCGTGTTGCTGCCATGACTTGGGATGCAGATGCGTTGGTAGCCTTCACCTCATTTGTGTCCAGCGTCTAGAATCCGCACTTCGGGATTCAGCGTTGCCTCGTTGTTGCCGCCGCGTGTTTCCTCCGACCCCTCTGCTGCGACGTATGGCAGCTGCTCGGTCGCCCGTTCCCCGCTGCACCACCACCCCCCCCCCCACCCCCAACACCACACCGCTCATAATTCTAAGGCCGGCTGTCTCAGATTGATGCTGCGTGCACCACTCCCAGATGTGGTTATTCGTCCCTCTGCAGTTATTTTGTTTGGGAAACTGAGTTAATTAGAGGCAGCAACAGCAGCACTGTGTGTGTGTGTGTGTGTGTGTGTGTGTGTGTCGATAGTGGCTCCATCTGTATCTGCTTAATAAATGCTAACAGTGTAGAGGGAGTGTATATCTCTGTGTGCGTTTGCATGTGCGTCAGTTAAAATAACACCAGGGATGGACCCCGCTATATTTTTATAAGATCAGTAGGGACTTATTTTATCTCTCCTCACTTATCTGGCTGTGAGAGAAAAAAAAAAACACACATATCTTCCTCTGCCTCTCTTGTTTTCTCTTTCACTCTCACACTCTCCCTTTCATTGCCGTCCAGCACATTGATGTTACAGATATGAAAACCGATCCAGCAACAATCCGCCTGATCTTCTGCCTGATATATCAGAAGCAATGCCTCTCTTGTCTGATTCCAACAGCAATACAACACAATATTCTTTTTAACATGCCCATAGATACTGCAGTTTTCCCCCCCCTTCATATGATATTTGACAGATAAAACCAATCTTTATCCTCATAAAGCAAATGCTAAAAAAGAATGAGTTTTTCCCAGCAATTCCCCCTCAGTGGCTGCAGAGTACACAGTGCCATCTAATGAGGGTTCTGTATATTTTTCTAAAATGAAGCTGCCAGACTAACCGTACACACTTAAATCTAGAGTTGCCCTGTCCAATTTGCTGAAAAAGATGCACCTAACCAACCGTTCAGTGTACATTACCGCCTAACCTCTGCATGCTTCGAAATCATTACACCCGACCGGACATTGAAAAGCAGTAAAGCGCCATCTGACCAGCATTTTCTCTACTTTTTAGGAGTAGGATCAGGTAAATGGGATGTGTCTAATACCCAGTGTCTTTGTAAGTCCTATGAGCTTGCCAGGATCCCTCCCCAGTGCCTTTACATGCAGGAACAGTGCTCAATAGCTTCGGCTAATGAAACATCAATCTCTCCAGAAAAAACAATGCTGCGGGAAATCTTGTATTTTTGTGGAACTGGCTAATTGGGCAGAGACCTGCTGGTCAAAAGCCTCGCAGTGTGGGTTTCATTCCAGGGGCGGGCACATGACTGAATCCAGCTCCTCTTCCCTTCCCTAATCACCAGCTAAAGGAGAATGGAAATTTGCCCTCTGGCGGGAAATAAGACCAAAGTACCTGCCATGCCTTCGTTAGCTGTCTTTCTTTGCCCCGGTTGATGAAATCGAGGTCTGAATTTACTAATGAGAAATCAATGAGTGCACGGCCCGAACCCAGAGGCTCCCCTGCTCCTGCGGCGTCATTCTTTTATTCCCCCCCACACACACCCTCTCTGTTCCCGTCTTGCTCACTTTATCCTGCTTCCCCTCTCATTTTCGCCTTCACTGCGATTCGGCGTTTTGACATATTTCTCAGAATTTACTTTATTGCGATAAACATCATATGTCTTCCTTTGAAATAAAGATCAGAGTGGCTTATTTACTTTACTGGCCTATTTTCGCTGCAGAAATCCAGAGCTTTGAGAGAGTGTGTGTGTGTGTGTGTGTGTGTGTGCTGGAAGTGGTGTTTCAACCATGCGTGAATGCTCCGAGTGTCTGAGCATAGCTGTGATGGTGATCCTGCTATCTGCACCTTGCACTGTATCTGTAAACTAACAGATATATATTTTTTGAAAGAAAATTGCTTTTACCGAAACAAATCACCCGAGTGACAGGAGGGGACTGTCAAAAGAAAACCACTTTGGAAATGCTGTTATTTAGCGCAGGAGGCCTGAATGCTCTGTCACAAACTACAGACCATCTTCAAGTTTTGTTTCCTTCTGGTATCAAAGTAGGCCAAAACGCTCCGGAGAGAAGTCATGTGATGGGTTTGGGTTGTGTTTTTACGACAATTGTGGAGAAAAAGGAGCAAAATAGCCACAGGTAGACTAACAAATGTGATACCTACACTGTATTTACACCTCATGCCACAACACCGTCTGTGTGTTTCACCCTTGAGGGATATTAATTATGAATACTGTGACACTGACATAATGACTCTTTCTCTTTCTCTTCTCTCCTTTAGGTAAGCCATGCATCCTCCCTTTTCCTCTCTCCCAGTGTGGTTGCAGAAGGGCCCCTGCAATGGTCATGAGTAATGTATGGCTTATTTATCGTGATTCTTCCTAATTATGTATGTGCATCATATGGTAAATCTGGTTTCCGCCTTGATTCATGAAACACTCTGGGTTATTCATTGTGTTTATGGTCGTGCGCAGTTGATTGGAATGCAAATTTAATCATTATTTGCTGAGTGAGAGATAAAAGGGAGAAGAAAGACAGGGAGAGGGTGTAATAGTTGCTGATTTGTTGACTGCACACAGTCCTCTTGCATGCTTAAATACCATTTGTTTGCAGATTTTGGTGCATTAGCATTGTTGATATCCCGTCCTACAGTTCTTCAAGAGAAGAAGTCTTCAATGGCTTTACTGTCACGGTATTTAGCACATTATTAGCCTTTTAAGACATTTCCAGAATCTAAACCCAAAGAAACAAGTTTTCCAGGGTCAGAAAGTACATTTACTCCAAAAGTATACTTGAATACAGTTTTGAGGTACTTGTAATATTGAATATTTGCATTTTACGTGACATT
Source organism: Lateolabrax maculatus (assembly GCA_031216445.1). Lineage (NCBI taxonomy): Eukaryota > Metazoa > Chordata > Actinopteri > Acropomatiformes > Lateolabracidae > Lateolabrax > Lateolabrax maculatus. The sequence continues at coordinate 4,282,412 of CM062215.1, read as the reverse complement.
ACTGCTCCACTACACAGCATTTAAGTAACAGTCTGAGGCCCAAAGAAGTAAAATGCTGCTTACACATCGTTGCATCAGTATTAACAATCTATACTTTAAGTACATTGTGTTTATAATACTTCTGTACTTTTACTGTGTTAGAGTGGGATTTTGAATGACTAGTGTACTTTTCTAGTGTTGCACTGGTACTTTTACTTGAGTAAAGGATTGGAGTACTTCTTCCACCTCTGGTCTTTTTAATTCACAACTATACTCTTGCAGCAGAGTAAAAAAAAAAAAACACAAAAACACCAAGCCAAAACATCAGCTGTCAAAATCATGACAGATTAGTACAAACCTGCTAATTGTCCCAAAAGAACTTGTTCATCTTTCCCTGCCAAACCTTTCTCAGACAGAAATTGTTCCCACAATGCGCTTACGGCGTGCCAGTCTAAAACATACACTTAACATGACAATTGCCAGCACCTTACTGTGCCGCGCAGATAAGAGTGAGGAAATGAACTGACCCCCATCTTCCCTGTGTTTCCATCAGCAATTAATGAATACCTGCCAAACATTTGAACCTCGCTGCTGCTTTTCATTTTTTGCCTAATTACAGAGCTGTTTTGACTCACTAGATGTTTGCAGGCGCGCACACCCATTCACATAAACTCACACACACACAAACACACACACACACACACACACACACAGCCGCTCTGTGGTCGATTTTGAGGTGATTAGCTACGCGGCATTAAGCGGCAGCCTTGGCCGGCCCTCCCGGTGTCACCGTCAAAGCGGGGTCAGCGTGGCCCGGGTTACACAGAGGCCGCCATCAATACGCTGTTAAACCCATTTGCTCGCCTTCGATCTATTTTGATGTGAGGTTCATTGGAACTTAGCCTCTTCCCTGCAACAGTAAAGATCATACCCGCGAGCGTCAAGTCCTCTGTGGCGACAGTCGTTTACATATTTCCTTTTGAAAGGTGGATGTTCGCGGCACCATTTGTGGAGTTAATGAGGCTCTAAGTCGCTGTCAAAGTCACATTTTCAGGCGGATTCTTTGCTCTCACACTGAGCTTTTAAATGTGTGAGGGATCACCAAATGAGGGCTTAAGGAGAGTAAGATTCAATTTAAGATCTTGCTGTATGAGTATTTTTTTCCCCCAACAATATGTGTAACTACTTTTCATTTGCCTGATGTTTGTTACTTACTGTTTGCATTTTCAAGAAGAGAGTTTAAGCCAGGCCAAGATAACATGTTCACACTGCCATGCTGTGCTGTTGTTACTGAGAGAATAGCTAAAACAGAATATTTAATTCATACGCTGACTTTACCACTACTCTTTGAAAATTGCTCTCTGGTATATGGATGGGGAATGCAGAAAAAGGATTCCTCATGCTTGAATGACTTCTTCTGTATTGCCTTTTATAGATGCCTAAGTGCACATTGTGTTTTCACTTCACCTCTGAGGACTGTAGACCCTGACTCCCTCAAGCACTGCAGACTGCAAAAGGTGTTCAGATTACAACTCTTTTGTATGTCATATTTTCTAGGGCTGGCACCCGTGGCCGAGTAAAAATACCTCAACAACTTGAGACATTAACGGTCCCCAGAGGATGAACCCCTCAGACTTTAGCGACCCCCTGACTTCCCCTCTAGCGCCACCATGAGGTTGACATTTGTGGTTTTCATTGAAACTCCACAACTATTGGGTGGATTGCCATGGAATTTGGTGTATTTGATGATCCTTCAACTTTTAATTTAGAGCCGTCATTAGGTCATAATTTAAATGCGTGTTTAGGGCTAATTAGCAAATGTTAGTATCCTTACATAAACTAAGATGTGAACATGGAAAACATCAGCATGTAAGCACGCCTCAGAGAGCAGCAGACTCAGTCTTTCACAGTTTATTTCTGCAGCCAAATCCTGGCCAATTACTATTCCATGTGTTCAGGACACCTTTCCCAATGGCTAATTCCAATAAGCTCCATTAGAATTGACCATCTCTTTTATCCATTCAAGGTTTTCTACCTCAGGTCTCTTCCTAATAACTCTGGGGAGTTCTATCGTAGTTGCATTGTTAAAGAAGACAAATCTTTTTTTCAGATACCCTAAGCGGAACAAAACTGTAATCTGCCACAAAGGTGAAAATTTAATGATCCCATTGGAGAGTTTACTCATGTTCAATCTCAAAGGCTTATACTATTTTATTTCAAAACTAGAAATGACACTTTTTCTGTGTTACAATAAAATTATCTAAGGTGCAAGGAACTTTTTCTATTTGATTTCTGTGGAGCTCCCTGACTGTGGGAGACAGTCGAAAAGCATTTAGTAAAACAGACTGCACCGCAAAGGTCATTGGATTTGTTATTTCAAACGAGAAATCCAATAGTAACCCTTTTTTAAAAATGTGGCCAGAAATATTCCAGACAGCTTCCTTCCAAACTTCAAATCCCAGAGTGAACTTCAGTGCTTCACAAACAGTTCAGAGGAGCAGACAGAGGATGCAGCCGAGGAGAAAGGATATCAAAAAAGGGCCGAAAGGAGAAAATTGATTTTCAAGTTCATCCTTCAGGTGTCGCTCAGGATGGTGAGATAGCATTTTTATACACTGCTGCTGTTGCCGGTGAAGCTGGTGATGGACATGGGTTTAAAAGTAGATCTTTATACTTTGGTATGGGGTGAAGTAGTTGCTTTTATGGGACATTTTGCCAAGTCTGTCCATGAGATATTTTGATAAGGAAGCTTAGGTACTGGAGTAGGTTCAGGATGCTGGACTCAATAGTGGAAATAGCCTTAAAAATAACAACTTGTGGAAGTTCAAGAATGCACTCAGTAAAACCTATACCTAGGCCATTGTCCACAACCATTTTTATTTATTTAAGTAAAATCTTATTTTTTTTATGATTTGACAAAAAAAAAAAAATTATTAAATTGCCTGCTTAATTGGTTGGGCTGGGCTTTATGGAGCTTGCCCAGTTGATGGTTTAGTTTTTATATCAAGACCTATGCAATTCTGGTCACCTGACAACAGGTGGTGATATATAGTCTGTTCAAAGATGGTCTCCGGCCTCCGTGATCTTTCTCCGGCCATCCACTGACTTTTACTATACTTTGTGGCAAGTACTGAACTTGAAGACTCTGGCTCGATGTTTTGACAGCCCTACCATGTACGGAAGTCCCACTTCTGGTGGTCCCTGTTGAGTTGGCAGTGTCTCTCTTGGTCTCGGGTTGGGATTTTCATCATCCACTCCTTGTACCAGCTGGCCCTGATCGCTCCTCGGACATGCTGCGCCTCCCGGCAGCTCCCCCCTGTACACCGTGGTCTTTAAGCGCCCATCAATCTTCACATGAACACCGGCATCTAGGGGATAACAGCTTACCATCCTTTACCTTTTTACTCATGAACTCAGTGCGCAGGTTAATGTTATTGACGTCTGTGGATGAAGATACAAATGCTGGAGCAGTGCGATGTGGCGAAAGTGTCGTCCACGTACCGGTGATAGATGTCAGGTGGGGTGGAAGTCATTGTGGCAACAGTCTGCGAGTGAACCTGCTTCAATGAGTAAGCGGCACTCTAGCATGCACCTTCCTCTGGTGTTTGAATTGCCTTAATTTGCATGAATTCCTTACTAGAAAAAAAATAAAAATAAAAATCCTGTTTGCATTTGGCAAAAACATCTCAAAGTTAACCGTATCAAATGAAGGAATTGCGAGTCAACTGTTTTTTGAACAGCTGTTTGCCGATTCTCTTTGAGCCCGGATTGACCCTTTGCAAAGTTTCAAAACCAGAAACATAAGTGGTGTTTTCACAGTACGTTACCCCCCAGCTACCATGTAAAATATAAGAGATGCCCCCCGTGACTCTGCAACTTCAAGCCATGTCTAGACATCAAACACATCGAGGAGCGAGCTCACATGTTTTGCCACCCAGCAGTCTCACAAAAATCAAGAGGCAGGGTTGAAAGCTGGTGAGATATACTTCCTGTCTTTGCCGGTTTCAGTGTGGTGTACATTAATTCAAAGTCAAAGAGGGGAAGCGGTGGAATTAAAGCGCCGCCCCCCCCCCCCCCCCCCCCCAAAGGACAATAAAGAATTGAGGTTTAAGGGAGAGAGACGGTGGAAAGGGAACAAGGGAGATGGACTAAAAAGGAGGGACAAGTAATACCGAGGTGAAAATCTTTTACTATGCTCCTTTCTATCCTAATTTGAGGCTCCCATGGCAGACAGACAGAGAGGGCCTGTGTGGAATGGCTGATGAGCCCCCCGCTGCTGTCTCGCAGACAGACGATGATTCCTCCACATTGCCCAGAAAGGTTGTAAAAACGTTAGCCATCAGTTTCGGGCTGACGGCGGTGAACTTTTGGCCCTGCCTTGACCAATGGGCGGGAGTGGGCCCACACCGGGCTGAGATGGATCCCTTAAATCAACTTGCCGGGGGTAACAGACACAGAATGATTTTGCCCGTGGCGTTGAGGGCGTGTAGAGATAGTGGTGGATTGATGTTGGGACACTGACGCTGAGACCCCATACAAGTTGGCCTACATTTCTGTGAATCATTATGTACTTCCGAACGCTGTGTTTCTGTGTTCATCTTGCAAGCGTTATAACGTAAGACTGCATGCGGCGTTCAGGTGTCTAATAAGCCTTCAAACTCATTGATATGTTACTCAGACTTCCAAGAGCATAATTAATTGTGTCAACAGTGCTTGAAACGACAAGTCTACATCGACACAGTGTTTTTCATGAACCTACCTGCTGCCACCATCATTAGAACATTTCCAAGTACATGTCTTTTTTTTTTCTTTTTGTCCAATATTCATTGTCACTTAGTTTGACATACTGACAGCCGGTTTGTGTGCTTCATTGACTGACAGTTTGTCATGATGATGACTTTATGATGACGTTATGATGTTAGTATATTATAGTTGTTCCCAGGTTTGTCTTTCAAAAGTCCTTGGATACATGCTTTCATGATGGAGGGATATAGAGGTCAAAATGACATTTCTTGACTGTTTTTTTGCATACCAGCCGGAGTGAGATAAAGGTAATATTTTGGGGAGGACTTAGTAATGGCTACCTCTTCTTCACCCCCCCCCCCTCCTCTCCTCTCCTCTCCTATCTGCTTTGACATTGCGTCCCAGCGGAGCTCCACCAGGTCCACTCATAAAAGAACAAGTGTGCCTGTCCATATCTTTGACAGCCACTCACGCTGAACAAAGACACACACGCACGCACACGCACACACACACACACCCCAGCATACACTACAATCCCTTGATGCAACCCACAGATACACATTAAAAATACTTCATCCGGCCTCCTAAAACAAACACACGCACACACCTGACACACTCCCTTACAGGAAAACCAAGCATATCATATCAGCACTCTCTGGAGTCAAATCCACTTGAGGATATTTTGAATGAAAGTCAGAGAGGCCCAAAAATAAACTGCCTCCTCATATGTGGGCCTGTGTATTACTAGTTAAAATGCTTGGCTGTGGACCAATAACGATGGGTGACCCTGGAGTGGCTTTCAGCTGTGTTTGCGCAGTAACTTCACATCTCCAGTCCTGGGAGACTGGCGATGGAGGGAATGAGGGAAGGGAGGAATGCCTGTTCTCTCCCTCTCTTTTTCCCAGCCCCTCCTTCCATCTCCCCTGTGTCTCCACAGGCAAACTGCAGAGTGATGATCTCCTCCTTTTTCTTTTTTTTTTCTCCCTTCTCCCTCCCTCTGTCTTTGCCTCCTCCGCTCCCCAACAGCCGAGGCATTCACGTGCCACATAATTGCTGCCTTTCTCCCCCCCCCCCTCCCTTGGAAGGTCACTCCTCTCCCATTGTGTTACCTCCCAAGTCACTCTCAAAAGGCCCATTCAGATCAGTTATGGGGCTTTTGTAAATATTTAGTGTGGGTATTCGCCGTGCAACACACCATTTTCACTCGCTGTATAATTCACTGGAGGATTCGGTTGGTGCCCTTGATGCGGAGATGCAGCGGGGCCGTGCAAGTCCAACACCTCAGTCGCAATAAATACATTTAAAGTTGCGCTTGTGTGGATAAACAGCCATTTTGAATAAAACAATGACAAACTTCTGTTCCATTGTTGAGATTTGAGTATGCATGGAAAAAATAAACCAAACTGTGTTACTTAGAAGGTCAACATGATATTTTTATTTGAAAATATTTCTTCAGTGGAGCAAAAAGTTATGGTATAATCCATAATGACTCTTGAATAGTTTGTCAGTGCAGGACAGTAGAGTACAGTATGTACAGCAAGGCATGAACTCTTGTTAATAATCTATTATTTGCAGAATCATAAATGCTTGTTGATGACTCTTGTTTCACGCTTGTGTCTTTGTGTGTCTTAGTTTACTGAGTTTAATGCCGTTTATTGCGTGACTTATTAGTGGATTAGTTGAGCTACGATCATAGATTGATACTAATACTAATATTTCATTACATTTTTTTTACATTCATAATGCAAAAATGTAACAACAACTTAAAGACATGTAAAAGTGTTAACTGGAATTATGATGTGTTTCTCTAACAGCACAGTTAGAGCATCATTTATGGCAGATGACAAATAGAAAACATTTTGTCTCCGTGTGTGGCCATGCGGGTATTTTGATGTGTGTATTTTGCCATTGGCATGATACAAGTTCACGGAGGCTCAATAAATGGCGTGGCAAACTGTGTCAAGCGGAGCGCTCTCAGCGAGTGCATGAGATTGGTTGATAGATAGATTTCACACTCTGGTGACTCACTCTTCATGTTGGCTTTACACCAGCTTTGGTGTTTTGTCAGGGAGCATAACAGGTGATTATTCCACTCGGCTTACATGGGGAGAGGAAGGGAGGCGGCGGTGATGGTACAGTGAGGGAAAGAGAGCAGGAAGAAGGGGACAGAGGACCTTAAGATGTATATAAAGAAGCAATTATGGAAAACTGGTATACAGATGGGGAAAACAGGGAATTTGCACCACTATGCAAATGTCATAGAGACGGCTAAATGGACATTTATCACTTTAAGAATGATGACAATGCATTTTAAGTTTTTTATTTTTCCATTTGAGCTTTTACTGACATGTACATGACATGCAATAAAGGTGCCTGGTTGGAGTTCAACCCACGACAAAGCATTAAAGCAACATTTTGCATCTGCGTTTTCTTCTTTTTGCTTGTTTTCCTCGCCTTGCCTCCAACCTTTCGAACCCTTCCTGTTCAGTCCTTCTGCGACGAGCTTTGGCCTCAAAGCAATTAGCCAGAGAAATGTGAGCGGCCCATCGATAAAACCCTCTCTGACCCCACTTGGGCTTGACGGATTATGGTGAGGTAGCGTCCAGACCTACGAGTGCCTGGCGCTTTGAGTGGCAGGTGACACGGGGTGCAGCGAGACGCGGCGTCTGCGGTGGACTCACCCGTGTCATCAGTCCGTCTTCCCACAGAACGAAGACACGTTAGAGGAAGTGGCTGAAACCACCTATAATTGGCCTCATGTAACAGCTATGGCTACGCACAAACACACACGCACACACACACAAACACACACACACAGATTTAAAGTGAATTTACACGTGATACAAAAAAAATTGACAGTTACACACGTGTATAAAGTGCCGGTATGCACACACACATTGATATTTTATAAGATATCTCCTGCACTATTTTCAGTAAAGGACACACACACACACACACACACACACACACAGAAAGGATGAATGACAGGGTCGGGCAGCTTTGTGCACAGTTGATGTGGGAAAGTTGTTTCTTCCAGTTCAGATCCTCCATATAAGGCTGTACTAGACTCTCTCTGCTCCCTGTGGACCCCCCCCCCCCCCCCCCCCCCCGTCTGTCTGTCTATCTCTCCAGCAGAGTCTCTGTCTTTCTCATGCTCTTATTCTCTCTAACTCCTCACACATGAACTTCTTCTCCCCCTTTTCCTGTATTTCAAAGTTGTTGTCACCTCCGCACACACACACATACACATACATATGCCGTATACTATAAATGTATGCGTGCAGTGTGCGATTTTATATGCTCGAGTGGTGTTCACATTGATTTCGCTCAATGCATGACTAATGCCAGTGTGCAGAACCAATGGAGCGGATAGCTGTCGAGGAGAGACGCCCAAAGGTAAGGCAGAGTGCAGGCAGCAGAGCTCGCACCTTTTAATTCATAGTTATGTCGCCTTCTGAAAAAGCAATAACTGTTTGCTAAATGCATTACATACGAGCAGGTAGTAGTAATAATTATAATAAGCTATATCCTGGCACAAAGCCATGTAATGTGGACATGATACAGCCAGGGTTAATATTACACTAGAAAGGAGCATATAGTGATAATTTGCCTTGACTCATTGCTTGCAGTTAGTTTTGTTTGTGGCAGAAGGGATATGAAGAGGCAAGTTCTTTTGCCATCGCTTCTCATTTGGCAGTGTTGCATAAAACTAGACGGTGAAGGTATGGTAGTATATGGCAGTTTGCTTCATTTTGGACTCTCCAGCTCTCTCGCCTTCCAATAAGGTCAAGATGGTTTGAAATTGCCCAACAGCCCAACTCTGCCTGTCAAATCTGTTGAAATGAATTGATGTTTTTTCCAACGAGTGTGCACAAGATAAACTGGATTAATAAATATGCAAGGAGCTCTAAATGTATTCCCAAAGGCAAATATTTAGTCAGATAATTTCCTGATTTACCAATGAGTGGATCTCAAGATTCCACCACATTTTAATTCTGATTTAGCTTAAGTAACTAGTTGGCTGTCAGCTGCCAAAATCTCCAGTGATTTCCATTCCCTCTAAAGCCATTCCTTTTTAAAATCCATTGATTTTCTTCAAAATCTTGGCTGTCATAAATTCTGGCTTGACCAAGCGCTTGGTCTTTATAGAGGTTTACTTTGTACTTGTCACACACTATTAGCCCAAAACAATTTCAATTTTAGGCCTTAACTACCCATTTTTTGGCAAGGACAAAGACATATTCTGTCTTCCATCAAACCTTTGCTTTCAGTTTGTGCAAAAAGGTGCTTTGTTGAGCAAATTGAGCAATGGAATACCGCTTAGTGGTGCTGCCCCACTTTGAGATTGGGGCTTATCAAACAGGTGTTATTTTCACGTAAATCTTGAAAGGCTTAACGCACATCCCAAATCTCTTCCCAGGCGCTGCACACACAAAAGCAAACGTCAACCGGCAGAGTGAAGTGAAGTCTGTTCACTGCTGTTGACTGCCACTTAGTCGTGGAAGCTGTCTGACAGACTGCGTTAGGCTGAAATGTTCAATTCTACCCAGTTTATTACATAAAATTGCATTTCGGCAGCAACAGTGCAGTAAGCGGGCTCTCCGACTTACTTCTCCCCATCTATCCCCTTTCCATTTCGACTCAGCCCTCTTTTCCCCGCCGCGTCTCCTGCGCAGATGGCCGCTGCAGACGGCGGCGGCGGTGTGTGTTCACGTGTGTGACTGTGTGCGAGTACTATGCGAGCCCCAACACAGATCAACTGCGACGTAGTACGTACATTTTCCCCACCCCCTCCCCCCCCCCCAATGCCAAACAAAGGGACACATGCGTGTGCACGTGCCTGGACGTGTAGTACACACACACACACACACACACGCAAACACAAACGCTTGCAGCCGTACACACTCGTGCAAACACACTGAGATGTACACACTTCCAAGCACCAGTGGGGAAACCCTTGTTTATCTGTTTCTACAGTCTTGTCGGTGTTGTTATGTCTCCGCTCGCATTGTAATTCAGTTTGGGGTTGGCTGCTGCCGCGTCATTCACACATACATGCTTGCACAGTCACAAACACACACAAACACACAGCAACTGTGTGAAATCCATTGCAAAGGAAGCCCTTGGTGAGAAAACTGACAGCAGGCATAAACTGCAACTCACTTAAACTACCTCTAATAGTGACGCAGGGTGTGTACAGTATGCTTATGTGTGTGTGTGTGTGTGTGTGTGTGGTTGCAGATTGTATTTGCTCGCCACAACTTTGAATGGGAGAAAAAAGAAAATGTCAGAAAATATACTTTCAAGTTTTTTTGGGCGACAAACAGCTTTCAAAGGGCTGTAAATAACGTGGAGTTGCGAGTGCCTTCGCTGCGGATGCCTCCGAGTCGGGTCCCACTGGCAGTGTTGTCGACTTTCCTCTCTCCTCAGCTGCCGCGTGCACAGCGTCACCTCGGGGATGCTCTCACAAAGAGAGTGCCTAATGAATGTGCAAAATGAGAATACCAGTTTGATGAACTCTGTTACTCAATTAGTGCAATTAATTTTCCTGTGGCGCCGCTGAGTAAAATGGAGTCACGGATGATTGAGCCACTGTTTCCCTATCTTATTTTATTTTTAGGCAGCTGCCTGCGTGCATACTGCATGTTTGTTTGAATGCGTGTGTGAAGCAGTGAGGGAGAGAGATTTTTAGGGGAGTCTCATTTTGTTTGTGAACGGAAAAAGAAATTGTGTTCTCGCTTGTTCACCGCACAAGACTGGTTTTCGCCTTATCTCCACTAAGCTAATACTGTTCACGTCTGATTTAGTCTGCACTGAATTACAAATCCGTATGCGTTGGAGAGATGTGGAGTCTCTGTAAAAGGTTGATTCCCTCCGATAATAAGAAATAACAGCAACTCCAGTGCACGGGCCTTGCGGTATATGCTGTATTATAAAGAAGTATTGGTAACCCCCATTAAAAAATCATCAAAAACATTCACAGAACCATCATATTCATGTGCATGGAAGTACTGGAAAGTGTAAAAAGCCAGATCTTGTTATCTTAAAGTGCATGTGCAGATGTCGCCATTCATTCTCGTATCCCGTATCTGTGTCACAATGAAGCTGCAGACATTCAATACATTTCATTTTGTATGTATAACAAAATTAGAAACAATTGCACAACCACAAGATTCTTTGTAAAAAAAAAAGAATCTTGTGGTTGTGCAATTGTACTGTCGTGCGGCAGACAAACATCTAAGATTGTATATTATTGATTTCCCAATCAACCACCCTCAAGAAGCCGATCCATTTTCTGGTTGCCAACTAAGCCTTTTTTAGATCAGAAATAGCACTATACAAAACAGCACAAACAATCCACAGTGGTACTGTGTACATGCTGCAAGGTTTTCCACCGAGCAAGCATTTGATTGGTCAGTGCAATTGCGTCTGAATAGTAAAGATCTTGCGGTTCTGCTGTTGGACAAGTGACTCTTACCTTCCTTCAAAACATGGACATAATCGTCTTTGTACTACCTACAGCCCCCCCCCAAAGTCTAAGCCCCAATCTTGGGTGAAATCAGTATTTTTGCTGAAGCCATTTGGCCAGACCAGCTTCTAGCCGCCCTCTCAGACCTGTTACCATGCAACCACGTCAAAGTGCCTGGCACCGGAGGGCCAACAGGCGGGCACCCGGCATGCCCACAGATGGTAGGGCGGTCAGAACAGGCTGTGAGAATGGTACCCCTCGCTGCTCACACACTCTCTCACACACACACACACACACACACACACACATGCACACACACACGCGCGCGCGCACACACACAGAGCTGTCGACTGTTGCTTTGTGTGCTAACAGCCAGCCAGGCTCAACTCCCACTCTGCTCTCCGACAGGCTAATTATTGTGACTCGTGTTGAAGCTGTTGGAAGACGTTGTTCTCTTGTCCGTGAGTTGTTCTGCAGGTAGATACAGTGGATGTCATGATGTCTCCTCATGTTTTTTTTTTTCTTTGTCTTTTTTTTTTCTGGGGAAGCATACGTGTTAATTAATTACGAAGAGATATAGCAAAATGTTGAAAAAAAGGAACTTCAGCCAACGCTATTTATTATTATTTGCAGTGGCCTCTCTTGGTGTTCAGTATGGAAGTTCTGGTTGATACATCATTTAGTCAAATTCGTCTAAACTCAACCAGTGGCATCCCAGATTCTGAATGCAAAAGATGAATGAGCCGAGATTGTGTAATTACAGGCGAAGGCACGTTCTGCAAACGCAAATTGAGCAACCCTGTTTTATTCCTATTCCTGTTCCTACCTCCGCCCTCTCTCTCTCGAGTGGCGGCTGACAACAATCAGCCGGGACGCGACTTAAAACAAACACGGCTCTGAGTGACAGGTGGGTGCCAGCGTGGCCAGCGTGGCCAGCGTGGCCGCGGTTGGCAGGCAGCGGTGACAGTCGTCCTGCTGCCACACAAGCTGCTCCTGCTGGTGCAACTACAGGCGAGGCCAGGCTGGTCACTCCTCCCTTACTCTCTCCATCCATCCATCCAGGCTTTTTTTCCCTCCCCCCTTAGCCTTCCTTGTCTGCTACTTTTTTATGTCTTATCTTCTTCGTGCTTCTTATTTATTCCTATGTTTTCCGGGATGTCCGTCTGCGTCATTCTCGTGAACGCGGTATCTCAGGAACGCCGAGGGACAAACGTCCACTTGGACTCAAGGATGAACTGATTATGATTTGTTGGTCAAAGGTCAAAGGTCACTCGTAAAACACGATTTTGGCCATAACTGAAGAATTCATACGCTAATTATGACAACATTTCACACAAATGTTGAATAAAATAAAATGATGATCGCATTTAATATCCAAAAGGTCAAAGGTCAACTTCACTGCGATATCATATTGTCACACTTTTCTGGCCGTCATTCAACGCCGTAACTCAGGAACAGAAGGGGACATTTTCACATTTGGTCTAATACTGAATTGGTGACACTAATGTTCGGTGCCCACCTTGAAACTATGGTGATTTTCAGTGCTGCCGGGTGGAAGATGCGTGCTTTATTTGTAGCTTCTTCTCTCAGTCACGTCCTTATTTGTCTGTTTCTCTTAATGAACTTACACACTGGTTGGCGGAGGCATACAACCGCGAGTCGGTAATTCTAGTCTTCTTTTCATTCGTATGCTACCCCACCTTCCCATTAACTCTAATCTCATCTCTTTTCCCTCTTCATTTAAAGTCGTTCCCCAACTTCCCCTCTTCTTTCATCTGTGCCACCGTCTCCTTTTATTGAGAGACTTGAAAGAATTCCAGAAGACATAAGAAGGCTCGAACTAAATACACCTGTCTTATCAGCTTTAGTGGCTGGTCACACCAGCATTTGTGATTTTGCTGATTCAATTCATTTGAATGGAATTGTTTGAGTTTGAGTGAAGTGAATTGGAGCTGCTGACAAACTGTCTACCTGCTGTAGGCTGGTTGTAGTGTTCAGCTCAAAATAAAGACATATATCCTTTTGTCTTTTTTTAGTTTTCTGTGGTATTCTTAGGTGAATAAGAATTTCTACTGTATACCACTTTTGCTTGGGTTTGTAGTCAGGATACAGGGTTTTGATGCATTATAAAGTAGCGTAACCTCAAACTTTGGTCTGTAGAAAGACGGGCCGAATAATTATAGATCTGAGGTCAGGCTGCAAACATAAACCTCTTCCTGCGTTGTTTCATTAAAGGGAAATTTCCTTTTTTTTCCAAACTGGGTCTTATTTTGCTTGTTTTGTTGTTTTGTTCCACCCTAATTGATTATTATGACATTTTATTTATATTTTATTCTGTTTTCCTTCATTGCTGAAACACCACATGACCAAAAGTATGTGGACGCCCAAACGAAATGTGTCGACATGAATGTGCTGCAGGGATTTTCTCCCTTTCAGCTGCAAGATCATTGCTGAGGTCGGCCACTGATGTTGGACGATAAGGCCTGGCTCAAACTTGGCGTTACATTTCAGCCCAAAGGTGTTAGATGAAAATATGGAATATTCCTTTAAAGCTACTGAACTGTCTGTGTGTGGTAGTTATATAAGCACTGCAGCTCTACCGTACGTGGCAGAAAAATTGCAATATAACTCATTTACAGCATCTCTCTTGCCATGGCTAATACAATAAAAGTCTAATTATGTCAGGGACCGTTTCTGCCTTGTTGCAGTGTTGCCTATAAATATTTAACCATTATTGGTACTTTACACTCATTAAATCAAGTTAAAGAGTATGTGCACGTGTGTGTGTGTGTACAGTTTTTTCAATGTTGATTCCCAGCATTGAGATTAATGCTGCAGGTGTCTTTCCCCCCCCCCCTGCTCCTTCACAACTCCCTTTGGCAACCCATCCATCCTCCGTGTGTGTGTGTGTGTGTGTGTGTGTGTGCGTGTGTGTGTGAGTTCTCGAGGGGCCAGCAGGTCATGTACTTTATAGGTCTTGGCTGATCTATGTGATTTACAGTCTGGCACTGTAACCAAGAGAGTGGCAGACAAGACATGCAATCGATTGACAGCCACCGCATTGGAGAGGAGATGTGTGTCTTTGTGTGTGTGTGTGTGTGTGTGTGTGTGTCAGACAGAATATTGCATTAGGGCAAACGTGGCTTCTGCTGCTCAGACTGTGTCCTAATTGTCGGGCTGGAAAACAGATGGCGGTGAATGCTACGTCTCCTCTTGGTTCCTCGGTCGTCCCTGACATTCACACACACACACACACACACACACACACACAACAAACTTTCATATGTATATTACAATTCTACTTTCCCCCACAAGAAATTACTTATGCAATGCAAAGTTATTGCACTGGACCCTTGTTTTTGGACGCGGGCTGTCTAATCCAGCATGCCGTCCGGACTTTGTTTGTGTGAGCGTGCGTACAAGCATGTTTGTGTGTGAGAGTGAAGGTCTGTTGAGGGACGTGGCACCCGTGGGTGGTGTTTCAGCTCAGTGTGAGCTCGGTATCGCTACACCTCCACATCACTGCAGCGCCACAGGGTTGCAGCTTAATGCCCCAAACACTACATACAGTATCTCCCTGTCTCTCAGTTACACACACACACACACACACACACACACACACACACACACACACTTGTTGTCTGGGAACCCTGCAGATTTTGTACCACTATCCCTTTTGCAAGCTTATTTCCTAGAAGAGGTTTTTTGTCTGTCCTACACAGGCGGGGACACGTAATACACACATACACACTCACACTCACAGGCAAACACACACACCGTAGGCACTGGCCAGTAGGACGTGAAATCAACTTACGATTCATAGTTACATTTACCTTAGTAATAATTAATACCTTTTTACATTTACTTCTCCATGAGCTTCTGTGCACTGAAAGAATAATAATAATTTAAAGCAAAAAATCATTTTGAGTGTATTTTTCTGTCGTATTCATTAGTTAAAAAAGCCTTTTAGGCATTTGTTCACTAAAATATAAAATTTAAGTAAAAATAGGCTGTTTCACATTATATGAGTGTGTGCATTTGGCTCATGTATGTACAAAAATGGCAAGATGTTATGTTTTTTACTGTTATACAGTATACAGTATACTGTATATATGTGTGTGTGTGTCACATGTACAGACACATGTATGTCTTTCGCAATTTAACTTAAGTTGTAACCATGTGTGTGTGCTTTTTATTATTTTACTCATCTGTGTACATTTGTACTCTTGGTTATGACTGTGTGTGTGTATGTGTGTGCGTGCTCGCCTGCATGCGTGTGTTTTGGCAGCCTTATACTGCCTTTAGTTTCAAAAGTGTTTCATTCAGCGCCAGATGAAATCCCTCCTGCCTCTACGGCAGCGATCAGACGGCGTACCATGCCGTCGTCGCCGCAGGCTCACACACTCACACATACACAGGTGGATTTCACCCTCTGCATTGTTTGTGTGTGTGTGTGTGTCTGTGTGTGTGCGTGTGTGTGTGTGTAGTCAGTAATATGGCTGAGGAGCTCATTACACATCCCCAGTTCCCTTTGCTTTCATGAGCGTCGTCTTTTCCCAGAGAAAAAAGCATTGTGGGAAAGATGGAAATACTAAAACGGACAGATAAGGAGATAGAAAAATACACAGGGACTGAGTGGGAATAAATGATAACTGATATATGAAGGGAGCGCAACATAAAAAAAAAAAAAAAAACGCAAATGGAGTCATTACCTGCTTCCATACCAACTAGGCAGGTAAGTGAGCGGATTCCTGTGATCCCAAATAAACCAAAGTAATACCTCATGAGTGTGCACCATTCAGGAAAAGACATAAGAAATACAATTTGGTGAAAACCTAATCAGTTTGACTTAAGTGCTGTGAATGTCTTATTTTCTTTGGCAAAGGATCTAAAGAATCCGGATCCACGCAGACGCCGGTGTTATGGGTAACTGTCTGTTGCAGAGGCTTCCCACCTCCCAAATCTAAACAACGCGTTGTGCAGCCCTGCACATTAAACAAGCGTACCTTTGGATCCAACTTCCTGTCGGGGAGGCGATTTTTAAAACGGAACGGAACTAGAAGTGCATTTCGCCATGAGCATTTGAGTACTCCTTTAATTAAATAGTCGGATATCACGCGTGGGTTTGACTGCCGGAGGCGTGTGCACGTCTGAGTATTTGGCGAGGTGCATGCGCATAGTGACGGGCATACGTTTGAGCGTGTGTGTGTGTGTGTGTGCGTGTGTGACCGTGCGTGCGCGACCTTGACACGCAACGACCAAACTGGCAATTTTTTTCGCTAATTAGTTTGTTTATCCGAAGCTTTCAAGACCCTCTCTCTTTCACACACCTACGGACGCACACTCTAGCAGCATGTACATATGTGTGAGTGGCTCGCGAGTAATGGCCAGTGGCAGGTAGAGAGGTGATGGATTGCCTGATTAGTGGTCTGGCAGGGCTCTCCTCACAGATGGGCTGTTAGATTTGGGCATCTGGCTCTGACATGCGCACACACTCTCTCTCACACACACACACACACACACACACACACTCTGTATATACAGATCCGGTGTAGGTATACACACACTGGCCTCTATACCTACACATGTGTACTCTACAGAGACGTGGATGCTCAGATAAAAACTTTTCTCTTCTTTCACCATCTGTCCCTTGCCTTCACTTACTTCTTCTCTCTCTCTCTCTCTTTCTTGTCCTCCCTCTGTCCTTCTCTCTCTCTCTCTCTCCCTCTCTGTTTGTGTCCCCATGCTTTGCTCGTTAGTCAGTGTAATTACCAGGGAAGGGGAACAGATTAGGGCGTTTACGCGCCAGGATGTTTACATGCGCGGACACACATGCTGCCCGTATCACCGTGCGAGGGATTAAACGCGCACACGCACGCACACTTTCGTGCTATCAGTGGGCTAAAACACACCAATGCAGCGCAGAGTGTGCATACATATCAGTGGCTCATGAAGAGCATCGCAAAAACAAGCACGGGCATAATGTTAACACGCGGACACATGGGGAGGAACACAAATGCGCCCACTAATGCAAATCCAACATTAACACATACATATACACACACTGAAAGAAAACTGCACATGCATATACGCCTGCTGTGAACAAGTGGGAATGGACCAGAAGGGTATATGGGAATGTGTGTTTGCATGAGGAACATACTCACACTTGTCAATTTAATACCATCCTACTGCCCAGACCAATGTGATTTCAGCACTGTATGCACCCGATTTATAGTAAATGCATTTACTATATATTTTCTAACTGACCTGTATTTACCCAATAAACTCATCGAGGTGATTTGTCCAAGATAGAAGACAAAAATTAGTTATAAACTTATAACCCCAAAAATTAAAGTTTTTACTCAGTTGTGTCTTTGGTTGTGTGACAAGCACCGTCAAAGTCACTGTCAAAATGATAATATATGCTTGATGAGAGCTGAAATTCAGACGGGACCTGGACATTTTCCTAGTGAGATGACAAATTGAAGGTCCTTTCAAAGTTTAATTGCCCCTGGCTCTCTCCGCTGCTCGTGACGTTGCACCCGACGCCTCGCGGATCACGTGCCTCCCACCGCGCATGATTTCCCGCTCCGTCGACATGTAATTTAATTTCACGTGTGTTTCCGTGTCAGACCTGCAGGTGCTCGCCCAGTGAACTGAAATGCTGACGTGACACTAACGGAGCGTCTTTCACTGCGTCCTCCTATCAGTAAATTTCCCACCAGGGCTCGAGACTGGCCCCCCCCACCTCCGAGGGCTCATCCAATCGCTTTTGCAATGCAGATCCCAGCGTTTGATAGGCTCCCTAGTGGCTCCATCCGGTGTGATGATAATGTCGTGTGTCGTATGCTTATTCAGGCTCAAAGTAATATCATTTGTAGCGTTTTCCTCTCTGCCTTCAGCTTTCGCTCCATAAAGCTAATTACAGTGCTTGGCTTCGGATCGGGAAGGGCAGAGAGGGGAGAGAAGGCGGATGAAGAGGGGAGTAAGCAGGGGCTAATGGCATTTTAAGGGTGGGGAACCACTCCCATTACTTATTATAATGAAAAGCTAATGCACACACCTTCAGCCTAAAGGCACGTGTGTGCATAGGTGCGTGTAACATGAGCTTGTTGTGTGCACTTACAGTTAAAGCTTGCATATTTATATATAGATGGATAGATGGATAGATATTTCACAATTTAATGCAGTTAAAGAGACATTCGGAACCTTTGAGTGTGAAATTTTTCCTCTGGGTGATATCATCCAGAGGACACTGAGCCCTCATTGAGTTAATTAAACCTTAGTGAAAAGATGTAAAAGAATAAAGTCTGAGAATCATCGAGCGGTGCTGCTGTAAAAAAGGCCGTTTTAAAGTTATGAAGTTGTTTAATGCAGTGAAAGGAGTTTCATAGGGATTCAAATAAAAAATCATAACAAGCCAGACATCTAATAAACTGAAGAGCTTCTCCAAATCCAAAAGGGGGGCGTCATTATACCCAAGGTAAGGACAAAACCCTTTTAAATGGAATTGTGATTTGAAGGCACTTGGCCTTTTTTCTTGTTAGTAGTACATGGTATAGCTTTTAAAAGTACTATGATGTGTTTTTGATTTGGCCAGTCATTCTGGAAGACTAGATCTCACAGTTTTTAATATGGATAAGGTATCTCAGTTTTAAGATGAAACTATTCCACAGTAAGAACACCAAACAGTTACTGCACATGTAAAGCATACCCTATGACAGGCGTACAAGCTCATAAAAGCTTGTATAATTTTCCTAAATCCGCTCCAAATGCATTAATACAGACTCTCTCCACTGAGTTGAGCAGACAGGTTTTGTGTAAACAACGCGTCGAAAGTGGGTGAAGTGTCCAGAGAGATGAAGGAGCGCGATGACTCCTCTTCGTCTGCCTGTCGCCGTTGTCGTCTTTGCCAAATAATACAACTCTGTCACTTGGCCTGTCTTCATATACTCCGACTACAGCCCTGTTCGGCTGTGGTGCGGGCGCGTGTGTGTGTGTGTGTAGTAAATTATTGATACATTGACAGTATCACACAACACACACACACACACACACACACACACACACACACACACGCACAGCGCCACCTACACTTCGGTGTGAACATGACAAATGCTGCAGGATTTCATGCCTTTCATGTCATTATTAGTCTGCGTGCTATAAAAGATCTGTGTGTGTGTGCATGTGTGTGTGTAGATGGGGATTATGACACGCTCTGAAGATATACTATTGCCCCCACCGCCACCGCCCCCCTTTATCCCCCCCTTGTCCTCTCAAGGTCAGGGACTACACCGTGGAGAAGGGGAGTGGAAGGGTGGTCTTGACACACTCTGCAGGGCACACCTACCTCCTGCTCATTCCCCCTCGCCTCCTCCTCCTCGTGACTTTTCTTCTCCTAATTTCCCCCTTCCTCTTTCCCCTCCTCTTCATCATAATCACCCCTTCTGCTGTTCTTTTTACTTTCCCGTCTCTGCAGTCTCTGCTCTTGTTACTCTTCCCTGTCCTCCTTTCATCGCCACTCTCCAGCGCCGGCTTGAACATGTTCGACCTCTGTTCATTTTAAATGTGCATGCTCACCACTTGATCCAAGGCTGATCGTTGGGACCCTGAGCACATTGTGCTAACTGTGTTGATTGTGCGGGAGCCCAAGGACGAGAATGAGTGAGCTGTTGGCTGCTTACAGTCCTAGACACCTAGCTGTTTAACAATACTGTCGCATTATAAGATGTATATTAGATTTATAAATTTTGTTTTGCAAAGTACAGAGTGAAAATGGGTTATCAGTCCTCAGATGTCTCTTGTAGTGGAATTGAGATTCAAGGCTGATGTATTTTGCCTCATTGAATTTTAAGAGCCTTTACATACATATTACTAGGTTTCTTTGTCTGTGTCCTAAATGCACAAGGATTTTTTTGCAAGTTGGCAGTCCCAAAGGGTAGCAGGAGGAAACTGCTTTTGAATTTTGAAAGGTTCAGTATCCATCTGAAATAATGTGTTGGGATTTGTGTATATACACATGGCTAATATTTTCGTGACTACTTATCACACTCAACACTCCTCACATTCACAGTTCTTTTTCTTTCTGCCAGTTAAGAGGTTATGAAGAGAGACAACCATTTTTGGTGAGTGAGGTTTTGCAAAAGGAGTGGGCAATTTCTCTCTGTTAAGGAGACAGTTTCAGTTTGCTCCAAAGTTTGGATTTGTCACTTCTTACTCACTGAAAATCTCTTGTATCTGGATGGATAACCAACCAAATACACCATATACTGTTGTTTTTGAGGGCAAAGAAGAATGTTCAGGGGAAAACTCACTTAATTTCTTCAGCTGGGCAGTGAAAGGCCTGAACCAGCAAAATCATTGTCAGCCAGTCACTGTTAGGCATTCTGGGAAACCAATGCTCAAGCAAAGCTAGACTGATCAGAGGTAGGGAAAGCTGGCAGGCACAGAGAGCAGACGGTTGGAAGGTAAAGGTAGGAAAATGGAAGAACCGCGGAGCAGGTGAGGGGATCTGTGCAGCCATGGATTGATATGTCCACTAATCCCCTACTGTGTTGACAGGTGGGTCCAGTCGACCCTACACTGTGGCTTTGCCAAGCAAGGCCCTCGGCCCGCGGTGGACCAGCCTCGCCAGGCTTCAGCTGTGGGCTCGGGGGCCAGCGATTCCGCCCCGTTGTACCGCGTTACAGACAGAGAACAATGCTTACCGGTCGAGGCCCCTGGCGAAGTGTTATTGTTTGGACATGACTCACTGGACTTTTGGGACTTTCAAATTGTGCCAAACAGACGGTGGTAAAATGGCAGCGCTCACACATGAGCACACACGCTCCACAACAACTTCAGATGCTCTTAAACTTACGTAACTCTCCCAAACCTTGTTGTCACTTAAAAACACGAGAATCACCAGATCTGGCATCACAGAGGTACAGATACAGAACCATGACTCTTCATAGTTTTATTTTAATGTATTCAACTAAGATGGTAATTAGGCTTTCTGCTGACGAGAGAGAGCTGCCACCTGGGTTGGAAGCTAGCTTTGCCAATGCTTTGGCACATTTCTTCAATTGTCAAGCCAAATTTGCAGAGTTCCTTTCCAGAATCAGATGTTCATCATTCACAATAAAAAACGACAGCAGATCAGCTTAGCAAAATGACTGCTGGCATGACGGTCATGCAAAGCATGGGTTACCAGTGGAGTTGTGGGAACAAACCGATGGTACACTGTGGTCAAAAGCATGTGGGACATGCCAACAAAGCATGTGGACACCCAACGATTACACCCATATGTGATTGTTGAACACCTCATTCCAAACGATGGGCACTAATCTGCTGATACAACAAGGCTTTCCACAAGCTTTTGGAACCGGGATGCAGGGATTTGCTCCCATTCAGCCACAAGAGCATTGGTGAGGTCCAACACTGATGGTGGGTGACAGGGTTGGGGATCCAGAAAACCATTCCTTTATGGAATATGGAAGACTGTAATGCTGAAACAGCAAAGGGTCTTCCTTAAAGTGTTTTGACACAATGTTTGAAGCAAACTGTAGTCTTAAATATCATCATAATTGGAAGTGAGGCACCGAGCCCAAACCATGAAATAAAAGTCACATTAATGCTGATTGCTATTGGCAGAGGTTAGTTTTTGCAGGGGTTTATGTTCATACAAACTTCCCACTGAGCCTCTCTTCCTAAAATGTCCCACCATGGATAAACGTGTCGCTCACTTCACTTCTGTGTATTCTTTTGCCGCTGCTGGTTTTGAGCCGTGAGAAACGGAATAGCTGAAGTGTTCCTCTCAGGCAGCGGCTGGGGCCTCTGTGAGTCCCGGAGTATCACGGCCCTGCCTTGATCTTGTTTACTTAGTATTCTATCAGAGCCGAGAAATGAGGAGGAGGAGGAACGAGCAAGTAGGGAAAAAAAGGAGGAGAAGAAGAAGAGGGTGGCTACCTCACCCCTCTGCAACCCCTCCGCTGTGCTCTTCGACACTAGAAAGAACTTCCACCCTTTGGTAACTTTTCAAAGGCACCAGTAATGGTCTTTGAAGCAGCCATCAAAAATAAGTGTTTTTTATCCTCTCCCTTTTTTTTTTTTTTTTGTCAGGCTGAATGCTCTGAGGGGTTGGATGACTTCTCGTCTGTGAGTTGTATGCATGAGAGGAGGAGAGACAGAGGGAAACATAAAGAGACCGAGGGGTGTCACAGTCAGAAAGCAAGGAAGAGCGTTTTTAACTTTCTTTCAGCACCTTAAGACCTTTATCTTGTTTCCGTTCACTCTTTGTCTCAAACTTGCCATTCCTCTCCCTTTTCGTTTTTTTCCGAGGGGCGATTTTCTTTTCAAGCCCAACATGAATGCTGAGAGAATGAGAGAGAGAGATGTATTGTATTTTTAATGTGTTTGATTCTTTGCTTTTTTTAATATAATAATGATAATAGCGGAGACAATAGAGACTGCAAAACCTGGGCTAATAGTCTCAAAGCCAAGTTTGTATGAAGAAATGTAAATCTTTGTATTCATCATTGAAACTTTAAGTACCATGACCTCTTTTAGAGAGGTCTTTTTCTCTGTTCTCTAATGTAATTTATCTTGGTTCCAATCAAAACAAGTTTTCTGCATCACAGAGACCGAAATATGTGATGTGATGTCTTGGCATCTTCTTAGAGAAACAATCGACCAATAAGAACTCGGTAGACCGAAATTGTGTGGATGTAATCGACGAGAGTACACAAATAATAAATCAACATATTTCTTTGATCATTGGGGAAAAAAACTCCAGGTCAACTGAAGATGGCATTGGTGGGAGAGATATGTGCGCTGCTACTGAGTGGTTAGGGCAAAACTAAGCTAATTAACCTCCCTTTCCAAGCCAAGAAATTGGCAAACATGAAAGAAAAATGGCAATTCAGTCTGAATATCACACTATTCTTTTTTTGTTTTTTAGAGAAAATAGAATCTTGTTGCCTTAGTAAATGATTTGGATCACTTCCATTATGCACCACCAAATTGTAGTCTCTGTTTCTGAGCTTGATGATCTCAGACAAATCCTTCTTTTCCTTGAAATGTGCTTTAAAAGGCCTTCTTCACTTGCAGAATGCAGCTAGAAGGCAGTCACACACTGTTTATTGTGTAATTAGCTGCTGCCTCAGTAAATCACACGCTAATTTGACGCGCCTTTCAATCTGCATCAATCTGCACGTCAATCTGCACGTCCTAAATCCTTGGTCTTCAATATCTGGCAGGTCTTTCTTGGGTGAAATTCTCTGACTCACCGGGAGTGATGCATTTTACATGTCTGCAGCTGCAGCAACAATGGTTCTTGTAGAAGGAATAGAAGAAGAACTGGATAACTGAGCATAGAAGATGAGCACCATCTAAAGAAAATACAACTTCCTTAACAGAAAATTCAAGAAACAGCCAATAAAGTCCTCTGGAAAGTGCAGAACAAAACACCACAGTAGCAAACCCCACCAAAAAGATCTCATCAAAATCAAATATCCATTTGACAGTCGGAGGAAAACATGGCTTCTCTCTCTGTCTCTCTTCCTCACTCCAAAGGTCAGGGAGTGAAAGAGCATGTATCTGTCTCAGATATGTTTTCGGTATCAGTGCAGTGCTCACCCCGCTGCACAGCACAGTGTGTGAGTGCATAGCCAGGCCGGATGACGCTTCACTTGGTGAGTGACTTCTAATATAATTGCCTGTGTGTGTTTGACTGAGTGCTTGGATGTGTGCGTCAAGGTGATTTCTGCTGAATAAAAGCACTTTGTTACACCTCTTGAGTGGATATTCCCAGATTTTTTGCTCTTCTGTAACAGTTGCCTTTGTGCTTTTACTCTCAATAAAGCTCGGAAGAAATCTGCCTCTGTCTATTCCACTACAGTTTAGTTGACCTCAAAACTTTGACTCCAGCTGAACAAGGAACTTGAAGTAGAATCTTTAGCTCATGAAAAAAACTGAATGACAAATGCAGTCTATAGACTTGATGTAAATGGACCAAATAAGAGAAACACCTGTCAGTATAGTCCTAAATAGTTCAACAGCACCACGAAATGCATCCTCTGAAATTATTAAGTGGAATCAACACACATTTCACAATTTCTAGGAGGAGATTTAGTGAACTAACAGTGTAAGTAGGCTGACTTTATATGCTGTAAATGAATATGTATCTCATGATTGTGTAATTTAACTTATTTTAATAACTTTGCAGCTCTGCCTCACTGCTTTGTTTAATCACATTTTCTACAATAGCTGTGATTATCAGATGGGATGTTTTCCCCAGCAGTAAGTAATAGCCCATAACTGCCCATTATAGCTATTTTTAAAACGCATTTCACCAGGGAATGTGGTGCCATGTTGTACGTCCAATACTTTTACGGTGAATTAGGTCTTAGATGGATGATGAGAAAGTAGATTTCCACACATGTAAGACTCCAACTACTGCTGCCCTTGCAGCCCCCGTACCTGCATCCCCTTCCCCCAAGATACCTGGGAAAGAGGCGGAAACAAGCGTAGGAGAGGGTACATATTTCTCTTTTGAACTTCACAGGAGTGTGGTGCTTTCAAAACGCTCCCAGGTGCAGATTTTTCTTAGATGTGAGGAGGAAGGGCAAGGAGTTCAGAGAGAGAGAGGGACAGACGAAGGAGTGAAGGAGAGAAGAACAGAAAAAAGTGCTGCCGAAAGAGAAAGAAAGAGAAAGAAAGAGAAGGCGAATGCTAGAGAAAGCACAACAGAAAGAGTTGGAATGGATTTGTGTATCCCGCTGGGGTTGAAACGGTAAGCCACTTTCTATGTTTTGGAGGAAGTGGATTGATTTCCCCTTCTCTGACCTCTGTCTCACTCGCTGCTGTTACCAAGTGTGATACAGAAGTCTTTTAACTGGCGGTGGAAATACACCGGCTGCTGCATTTGGAAACAGCAGAAGCTGTATCGAGTCCAAATGTTCTCAGGCACTGTGCAGAACAAAGTCGGAAAGGTAGGCCTACAGGTTGAGCCTTTGTGTGAGTGCCAGCTTTTTATTACATGCCTGCTGAGCCCTATCCACAACCAAAACAGGAAGTTTAGGGGAAAATCTGAAAAACAAGCTTTGGTTTGTTTGCAATCTATGTATATGTGGTGAAACCAAAAGTATATATCAATAAAGCCGGAGTGTTCCTATATGTTATATTTCTGTTTTTCTTTTACATTATTGGACAAAGATTCACCTGCTCCTTCGAGTCACTATTTCTCCTTGATCCGTTTCCATCCATGGTGCTGAAATCCTGTATATCTCGAGCCTCCTTCAACAGGTCATGTCCGCACGTCGGATCATTGAAACATAAAATTAAAGAGACTCTTAGCCTTTTGACATCTCCTCACAGGGCTTCAAAAGTTAATCTCTCCTCGGTTGAATTCAAATTAACTTGACCTTCCTCTTTACAGCCTGTGTGTTCCAATGAACCCCTTTAAATGGCATAGGACGGACCAGCGCTGTTTGCTTAAGTGATACAAGCTAAGCCCCCTCGAGGCCTCGATGCAAACACAAATTACCTTTAAGAGAAAAATAAAGGGTAAGATGGGGACGTCACAGGTGAAGGTCGAAGCAGTCGTAGGCCACGGAGCTGCCCCTCCAAAAAAAAAAAGAAAAAACGCTGTGACTGAATGCTGTGTCTGGGCTCGGTATAAATCTCAGGGCAGTAAAACTGGTTCTGTCTACACTGCCCACCCTCATAAATTGGCATCTCCCTGCCACCCCCGTCCCACCACCGGCTTCACACATGCTTTATGACAAGAAGATCAGACCACTAAATGAGCGGAGGCGAGGGGATCGTAAATCGTCCAGGTGAAGACGGAGATACAGTGAGGGAGGTTGTTTCGGTTTGACTCTCGACCAAAGACAAAAAGTGAAGTTTGGCCCTTGGGATGAAAAGACAGAAAAGTCAGAGTTGGGGGGAGAAAACTTTTTTCCGCTTTTTGCAGTATGTCCCCCGGTAGATGCGCAGGACATTGCGTCATCATGCTTGAAACTTAATCCACCGCATGCACTTCCTTTAGGGTAGATGAATTTGCCTTTCAAGCCCCAATTTGCATAGTAATGAAGAAAAATTGATTCCCTCAAAACTCCTACAATTCCTTTGTTTTAAGATGCAGAATTCACATTATTACCATCCATATGTTATGTGAAGACAAGT
Organism: Lateolabrax maculatus; assembly: GCA_031216445.1. Taxonomy (NCBI): domain Eukaryota; kingdom Metazoa; phylum Chordata; class Actinopteri; order Acropomatiformes; family Lateolabracidae; genus Lateolabrax; species Lateolabrax maculatus. The sequence goes on along the minus strand of CM062215.1, from coordinate 4,256,056 downwards.
ATGTTGACATAGAAGTATTTGCTAATTATGCATTAATTTACCTAAGTAATGGCGTCATTAGCATAAATGGTTGTTGGTGAAACTCTGTGTGTATGCCTGTGGCTTGTGGATGAATACAGATGTGCTCACATTTCATTCCGGCGTAATTTTAATTAGGGCTTTTCAAATGAAAACATATTGAAATCCAATCGACGGCTGTAATTTCCAGATTACAGGAGGATATAATGAAAGACGGCTTCAAAACAAGGAACTGCAGTGTTGCAATAGAAGGCTGGCATGCAAATCAAATGCCACTATTATGAGATAAACTTTAATTTAATTCAACTCCCAAAGGACTCAGTGCTTCATGCTATTGATTTATGCCACAATCTGTATTCTAGAGTTGTTACAAAGATCAATACAGCTTGAATTCTCATACGTGTGTTAAATGACATATCTATTGCGTTGTTTTCTGTCCATGATATTTACGGCTTGAAGTCCGTCCTATGCTGAGAAGCAAGAGCACTTTGTTTTGGAACAAACACATGCTGGGTTCCTTTCTGTGCCGAGGAGGAAATTAATTTACCCACAGTGGGCAATTGTGCTCACGCAAACCGTTTTGAGAAGCCATTTTTCATTCTTTATGGGGTTGTTTCATCAAAATCCCTGTTTGAAAATAGACAAACTCTCACATTCATTTCAGAATTATGACACTGTGGCGCGCAAATGGCTGTTCTTTTCAGCTCTCCAGCCTTGTGTTCAGGGTCAGCTTTGCCGCCACGGAGGCAGTTTTAAGGGCAGTTTTTGCTCACGTTGTTGAGATGGAAGAGCAGTTACGGCAACCCATCTAATGGATCATGTTTGGGTTTCCAGTAGCTTTTAAATCCTTGAAACGTCCTCAAAAAGTTTTGAGGTCAATTACTGAATGAACTAATACACTTTTTTTTCTTTTCACCTGAAGGCAAGGGGTTTAATTTGTCACAAGTGCAGATTATGATGTTGTTTCCCACAGATCCTTCTTTCTCTGCATGACAATCACTATCTGTCCCTAGAGGCAACACCACTGATAGTTTGTGTTGTGAATGAAGACTAATTTTAACCAACTGTCCCACATCTCACCAACTTTTACCCAACAAGACCTTGGAAGTCTATGGCAATTCTTTAATTGTGTTGTCCAAGTGCGCCTGCAACCCTTCACAAAGCAAAGCTGTTTCGCAAAAGCTGTGTGGAGTCTGAAGAAAATAATTCAAAGGAAAAAAAATATGTGATAAGTAGAAATGTCTTCAAACATTACTAGATGTCATAAGGTTAAATATATCTTATTTATTGTTGTCTTTTTTATTATTTGTGTCACGCTTTGAAAAGCCTACAGTATGCTGTGTAGTAGGGATCAAACCAAAGGACATTTTTATAAACGAGGCCCTTGGGTCTTCTTACTCAACTATTGTATCTCAGCCTGCCTTTGAAAATGAAATTACTCTTAGAGCGTTTGACTGCCAACATTCATTTGCTGGTTTATTTTGAACGCCTACATTCTGCTCTGATTTGTATCATCTTAGCTTTTAAGCATTTTTGTGCTGTTTTGCAAAATCCTGTTGCTTTTCTTCTTCACCGTGCAAATATTCATACCAAGTAAACAACCTTTTTTTTCTTTTCTGGAGCCAAAACCACATGCTTATTTCTGTGTGTATGTGTGTGCGCACGTTGCCAGTTTCGTAGTGTGTGTGTGTGTTGGGTGTTCGGGTACTGACCGGATCGGTTGATCCTTGTGCTTAATGGACGGATTGGCCTGAGATTTGGTGCCCTGTGGTGCGCACCCAGGGGACTGAGGCATCAGCAGGTACAATACACACAATTATTGTCTGCTTTGTAAAACATACACACACACACACACACACAGGCTGGACACACCAGTTACCCATATGCTCTTTGGACAATCCTGTGTCTTTCAGTTGCTGTACTGGGCTTTTTTTTTTTTTTTTTTTTGCCTCCTCTCTTAATTGTTTCCTCACATTTTCTCCTGGATGCTCTCTCTTCTCATTCTTTCTCTTTTACAGCTTTTACTCAGTCCTCACCTCATATATCCATATATCCATCCATCCATCCATCCATTAAATGTATTATTTGTGAGCCTCTCTCTTCCTTCCCAGCTCACTGCTCTCATCCTTTTATTGTATTCAAATTTCACTAATACTGTACAATGCCTACTGAATCTATAAATAATATATTTTATGCCCTCAGATATGTGTGTCTGTATTTTCCCTGGTGAATGTGTGCTTCATTCTGTGTGTGTGTGTGTGTGTGTGTGTGTAGTAGCACAAACATTTCCACTTTTCTCCTGGGTCCTGCTAATTAAAACTCCTGTCTTAATTTCCCCTCAGTTTAACATCACAACACAAGCATCTCAGACAGGAAGACTTGTCTAACTTGGGTCCAAGTGCTGTAGTTTGACACAGTTTGTGTGTGTTTTCGCCTGTGCGCCTCTGCGCTTTGTGTATGCTTGCATAATCACAGACATTAGCTTGGTGAGACCAACTCTCCCACAAAGAGATTTCATGATTACAGGACTAACCCAGATACTCCCGGCCCATTTGACATTCTTCCGATCACATCTCCAAAAGCTGACATTTTCTTGAACTTCCCTCCGCTCCCCGATTCATGTATTCCACGGCGCCTTGATGTGCGCCTGACGAGATGCAAGCCATCAGAAGGCCCGCCGACGTTGACGTGCATGAGCAACGTGTTGCCTCTCGACGGCAAACCCCATTAAAGGTGTCTGTTTCTGGTGTGAGGGGGGCCTTCATTAGACGAGAGTGCGGGCGCGCGGATGTAGCCGTGTCATTAGCGCCGTGTTCTCCCTCGTCCGTCAGCGCTCCTTTATGGCACATTTCACTCCCAACTAGGTCATTCGGGTTTGCCTGGCAGATGGAATAGCCTGAGCAGCGCAGAGGCATAAAGCGGGCAGGCGCGTAATGATGCGCGCACACATGCTTTTGTACACAGACGCATAATCACCTCCTCGTATTCTTTCCCCCTGCTCCACGTGCACGCAACTACTCGTTCTTTTGCTTTATCCTCAAACAAAATCCCTCTCTGTTTGTACCGCTGTCCTGCTCCCAGACTAACTCAGACGATAAAAGGCAGCCACACATGGACGCTCTATTATTCTTTCCCCCCTCTACTTCCATCCACTCTGCTGTCAAACTCCCGTCCCCGTGCACAGGCTGTGAAACGCAAACACACACCCATTGAGACAGGCACTCTCTTGGGGCGGAGCAGGGTAATCACGCCGCAGCACCTCTGGCAAGGCTAATTAAACCAGGACATCTGTGCCTTATTCCACATCTGGAGCAGGTGGCGGCATCGCCCGCAGAATCTTCCCTCTCCTCCCCCTTTCGCCGCCACCACCTCGTTACTGCACTGCTAAACAATGCCGACTGCAAGGGCGCACACAGACCTCCCTCTCTGTCTTTTATCTTTTTTTTTTAAACCTTTATATTTTCAGTGAACATTGATGCCGCGTTTAGACCCTTTTTTTTTTTGTGCCCAGCAAGGGCAAAGGGGCTCCCCATGTGTCCATCTTTAATTTCCAGCCAAAAGAAGAAAATGTTAACTAAATTAACTCACCAGAGAATTAATTGTCTCTGCAGTTATCTCTCCACATTTTCGTATATGCGGTTTTAAAATTCTGTTCTTCATCAACAGCCTCTGCTATCAGTCCCTGAGACAGAATTTTATAAAGCTGCAGCCGGTCTCTTCCTTCCCCCTCTTGCTTCCATTTCTTTCCCGGCTTGCCTCTGCTGAATTCTGACACAAAAGTGAACCTTTCAGACTGAAATCTCTTTAAAGACAGATTCAAAGTCTCAATCGGGCCGCCGGGGATAGGTGAGGGTTTATCCAAGTGAAATCTAGTCAGGCAGTGAGGCAGGGTGGTAGGATTTGACAGTGCTGGGTGTTGAATCAAAGCCAGCTGGATCCTCGGGAGGCTTCAGTTGCACCGTTCTCCTGGGCAAACCCAAAAAGAAGACGTCAGTGTCTCTATTTGCATGCCTTGATGAGTACGATTATGTTAATAGAAACTGACGAGAAAAGCCTTTATTTAAACCAATAAGGTCATTTACAGCAGAGTCACTTAAACTTCCTATAATCCTCCCTTTTGATGTCTTTTATAGTCATCCTTTATCTGAATTCATACTTCCTGTGATTCTCCTGCATGCTCTGCATCACACTTTATTATCTTCTTTCTTTACTAAACTGTAATGGGATTTTCTATTCAAATTATTATTTATTTGGCTGAGTCTTGGTGACCCTCCAGCCTTCACAGCCTGTCCCTTGAGGCCCGATGACATGCCCGTAACAAGGAGCTTATTGCAGCGTTATTGCCCAAGCATCTAGAAGGTTCCCGGGGCCCGAGGGCATATGTGATGGCGCTGACAGGTCCCGGGGACTCGACTGTCACTGTCAGGGAGCCAGCGGGTCGGCTCGATGCAGTTGTCAAACGCCAGGCGAGGAAACACAGGCAGCGCAAACACCCGGGCGTCTCTTAATAGATGCGTATCGTGCATATGCAAACACACAGCGGAGACGTGCATGGGAGCGTGGCGGCGTGCAGTACATGCACATGCAGAATGAAAACATAATGTTATTCTCGCCGCGGTGTGACAGGTGCGCACACATATAAAACACACACTCAACCTGGTGAGTCCTTCGGGAGCCCCTGACAGCTCTGCCCTGAGCTTCCAATCCGTCTCAGGGAGCTCCAAACACCCAGTGCAATTACTCTTTCTTGCTGACTGCACCTGCACAACATAATTGAGAAGGCTACTGGGGCTTTGTCACTTAAGGTAAAGATGTAAAAGAAAAAAAATGTGCCCTGGCTAAGCTGCAGAACTGCAGCACGGGGCTATTACACCTCAAACAGTGTGTGTGTGTGTGTGTGTGTGTGTGTGTGTGTGTGTGTGTGTGTGTGCGTGCGTGTGTTCGGGCTCACACGTGTGTTCGTGCCTGCTTGCGCGTGAGCGAGGCTGCTCGTGAGCCTGTGTGCGTTGTTTACCGAAGAACACTGGGTTAGACCAGCGAGGCAAAGTGAATTAGGATCCTCCACAATAACTTTTGTATTGAATATTCTGTGATGAATTTGCAAGATTTGAACTCTGCACACACACACACACACAATTCCGTTGAGATGGCGCGTCAGCCAGACAGAGAATATCAAATATTCATGCATTGTCCGTCGTTTGAGTTTGGCATTAATGGTTCGAGAGTCAGTTTTAATGATCAGAGATTTAATTAAGCTTCTGTGGTGCGGCTAGGGCTGACTTCTTGAGACTGGGGGATCCAGAGCATCCCCCAGTCTTGCTTTAATGAAACCAGCGGCAGGTCATTGTCTGTAATGAGGAAATTGACTTGAATCTCATTATATGTCTTTCCTCTCATTCTATATCTTGTACGAGGAAGTTCCAACTAAATGAAATGAACTAAAAAACTTGATGTTAAAACGGTCTAAAATTTTTAAACAGTTGCAGGTCACGAGTGTTAAACTCTCTCGCTGACGTCACTCTCCCTGGTGAATGGCCTGGAAACAAATTGCCCGTGCTGCCATTTAACTTATCTGGCAAGCAATTATAGAGCTCAAGCTTTGAAATGAAGTCGACTGGTCGGAATGGCGGATCTCGGCGGCGGCGCTCTCAGCGGTCTGGCAGGCTTCGATTCCAGCTACCTCGATTGGGAGCCAAATCTCTCAGTCCTTTTCTTCCCAGCCTCACATGAGGGAGACAGACAGAGACAAATGGGTGGGTAAACAAACGGCAGGCCTCGCAATGTGATTTGAAGAAACAAAATATCCACGGGGCACATAACCCCCCGGTAAAATCAGTATGTTTTTTTTTTTTTACCTTTAGACAGAGCTGTTCCCCCTTGTTTTCAGTATTTATGCTAAGTTAAGACAACTGTCTCACAGTATCGATCTTCTCGTCCAAGAAGATCTTTCTCAACTTTTGGCCCTCTTGTGTCGCCAACCCAGTGCTCCCGCTTGCAGCCATTGTTAATGCTGATATCCGTGGATGTTTGTGCGGACTGGACACGTGACAATGCAAAAAAAACATCCCTTTGAATTTCAGCTTGATCACTCCAGCTCTTTCTGTCCTTCTCTTAACCTGAGCCTAATTTTCATGGAGTTACACACAAATAAACACACTTGCAATCATACCTGGAAGTCAGTTGAATTGTTAAGTAGACCTATTTATGAGCGTCATTATGTCCTCCATGCAATCTTGCCCGCTTTTGCAAGTTTCACAAATGAGTTTTCGTCTATTTTGCGTTTTTCTCCATTCTCCCTTTTTATATACCTCCACATCCTCATCCTTCCATCCAGAACTCCTTTCTTCCTTCCTTTACCCCTTGTCCTCCATCTTCTCACTCATCCTCTTCCTCCTCCCTCCAGCCCACCTGTGAAAATACCCAACTTTCATCCCCCTCGCTTATGTATTCCCCCTGAAGGCAGACTAAGCTCTTTCCCTATCTCTTCCCGCTCTCTCTTAGCCCCCTCTCATTCCCCCGTCTTTCTTATTCTCTCTATCGCTTGTGTGCCAAGTCGCACAGAAAACACACACACCCGCTCAGACACACACTCTCCTGTCATTTGTCAACACTGTCAGCTCGGATGGAAAGAAACTTCCCTACCTGCCTACCTACCGCCCACTCTCGCTTCTTTATGTCAAATCCCACCACACCAGAGCAGGCAGTCCCTCAGCCCTCAGTATCACCTCCAATATCAAGGGGAGCAGCCAGATTTACAGAGTCACACCCGCTAGTGATATAAAACTGTCACGTCATGTTGGAAAAATGCAAACCCCGCCAGTTTCCTTAGCTGGAAAACTTCCTTGAATATAGATTCATACCACCAGAATAGATTCCTAATGAAAATATAATAATAATTAAACAAAAAAAAGCATTTCAGAATTATACGTAAGACTTAAATAAGTAAGACTGTGAAGGCTTTAGATTGTAGCAGCTTATTTCGGGCATGCTGTCATACAAGAAAACGAACTAATCCTTGAAAAGTCACCTCAAGTGCAGCACATTGTGATTTGTTTGCATGTTAAGACATCTTGAAGCTTTTGTTTGATCTGAAAGATGTCGTTTTTTTTTTTTTTTTCTGGTCCAGCTCCAATTACTCCATGAGTTACGACTTCTCCAGCACATAAAAGGTCTACCACCACTCAAGACACTGCGGCATGTGAGAATACTTACTGAAAAGTGCAGCATCAGTCAATTGAGGAATTAATCTGAAGACAGAAAGTTGTCCCATATTTCCACATGAGTTTCATTAAAGAGCTCTAGGTTTCTTTCCTGTTCATCTGGAGTTCACAACTTCTCCGTTCTGCTAACTCAAACATCGTCAGACATCCTGGAGCAAATTCTTTGTGTCTCTCTTTGCTTTACAGTCAAAGAAATGGGAAATCAATTTATATTTTGTAGCTGGGAGGGAGTTCTTCTTATGCCTGAAAGTTGGCTCATCTGAGACCAAACTTTAAATGCTTGTGGTCATACAAGTTCGTGACCTTTTGTGAAAAATTGACATGGATTCCCTCTGACCAGGACATTATATCTGTGTCTGGAGTAGAAAAAAAAAATTGCGTTGACTGAAACTGGTCGTTTAGACAAATATTAATATTAAAGCAATAACCATGATCTGGCTTTGAAGCTACACTTCATTTAACATCTTATAAGAAGTAAAATAGTGATGACTTTGGTTAAATTATTTCCTCGATATAGCATAACCCCTGTTCGTCACACAGCGATGTTTCCTTTTCACACTGGTTGCCTTTACATTGTCACTCGCCTAAAGAAAAAGGTTGCGGTTCATTTCTTGACTTTGCCACTGAAGCGTCAGAAGCAATTAAGCCTCAGCATTTGAGCTCCTGCTTTCAAGTTAAATGAGAAGGAGGGAGAGGGCGGGTGGATAAAGGGGCATTTCATTTTACATATAAAACGTGTAATTATCAAAATAGCGAATGAAGTGCTACATTTAGGTAGCACACCAGCGGCACAGGGAGGATGTCAGGCGTACAAGCTGCAGGACTCCACCAGAGTCCGAGTCCTGAGCTCAACAAAAGCACTTTGGTCAAGGTTAGGGAGAGATCGTGGGTTCGGTTGAATGATAATCAACACATTGTGTCTCAAGTCACTGCAGACTTTTTCTTTATTAAATCAGAACTCAGTCTTTCACTAACTTTAACCAAGTGCTGTGAGTGCCCAGACATAACCATTAAACTGTTTTTGTGATGCTAAGTCACTTCCAGCAGATGTTGTATTGCAGAAAACAAATGAAATACATTTTCAATGAACATTTGACTAAACTGACAGCGGCGGTTCTTGTGCAACGTGATGGAGTTTGAAAAAAAGGCATCAGTATCTTTTGGTTCCGCTTGTGTAAAGAGAAATGTATTGCCAATGCTAAAGTCATTTTGCTATTTCAATCAGGAGAGACTTAATCACCAGAAGCTTAAAAATGTGTTCAACTGCTTTATTGCAAATAGAAGATTAGTGTTTGGCGGTTAAACCCCATCAGTATGACAGGAAAAATATATATGTATAGGGGGATAGGGTCATACGATATGATATAACGATCCCCCAATGGAGCCATGGGATGATTGGCTTATGGGGTAGACGGCAAGAATATGATTGGTTAAGTGAGAGAGTAAAACAAAACGCCACAATCAGCTGATGAAATTGAAGCGGGAAACGAGTAAGTACACATTTGTCTACAGTAGAAGATGACAAGGGAAGCAGCCCAGGGAAAGAAAATGGATACCAAGGTGCAGAAAAAGCTCTCAAAATATATTTGTAGTCAAGTGAATATGACAGGTTGTTTTACAAATGGGGTAAATATTGGGAATCTTTGACTTGGAATAGATGTTTGTACTTTTTCACTTAGCAAAGCAACAAGTTTGGAAAGGTTTTTCTTCCTTTGATTCTTACCTATTTGTTTTTGTACTACCAGACTTATACATTTATTTATTAGTTTCAGTGCACCAGCTTGGCGAGCATGTTGTTTTTTAAAAGACGGGTCAGACGGGATCAAGGTAAACTGTCGATGTGAGTGCTTTTCAGCAACAAACGAAAAAAAAGAAGCTTGGTTTTGTTTGATCTTGCACGGAAACTGCTCAGATAGTGCAATGATAGGCCTTTGTCTCTGAGTGAGCTCCAGCGAGGCGGAGGGAGGAGGGCCGATGAAGTAATTCACAAGCTCCTGAATTCATAACTACCCCAATGAGCAATAACCATCCCTCAGTTAGCGCGGAGAGCAATAACCCATTTAATTTCATAATTATCGATCGCTTTTGATGGCCACACACCGAAAGGTCAAGAAGAGTTTTTTTTTTTCCTTTTTTTTTACTATCAGTTGGCGAACGTGAAAACAGGTTGAGGCAGCGAGTGGAAAGACTGACTCACACAGACTGACTCTCCCGCTGAGTGTCTGACAACCGGCTGGCTGATTGGTGATGGAGGAACAAAACTGCACGTGCACCAAACATACATAACCCGCTGACAAAATCACACATGCATACACTGTTTTTTTTCCGCTGCCTAGAAAACAGTTTCTTGCTTGTGTTTTTCAAGGGTACAAAAGCACCCACGACACACTCCCACAGCCACTCGCAAACAAGCATGCACACGTTTCAGCATAGAGGCCCTTCACTCATTGCTACGTGCACAAATAATGCACATAAACACATCAATAATATCCACACACACACACACAGAGACTCTTGTGCAAGCATTTCTTTTTTATGCCTGTACATTCTTGTCCAGAAAAGCACATCAGATCATTTTATCGTGTGTTGCAGCAGCTCTCGACTGTACTTTCATTCAGTTGCAGCGATTGCTCTCAGCACGCTGGCCTTTATGTGTCTTTTGCATGTCTTTTGCTTTGTTCTCCCTCTTTTTCTCCTCCCTTCTTGCTGTCCATTTGTCTTCTTTCCACTGTCTGTGGATGGCGAATAGAGGCTGCTGCCCTCATTCTTAATAGAAAGCTTTTAAGAAGGATAGGGAAGCCTGTTTACTCCATTCATGAATGCAAAAATCCATCCAATCTATATAAATGACACAAATTAGGATCCTTATCATACATTATTTGGTGATGTAAGAGTGAAATACCTGTACAAAACAAGACAGTTATACAAGCAAACAAGTGAGAGGCCAGAGCAGCGGAGCGTGTTTGAATAAATCCCAAACGAGACAACAGTAATATGTAAAACCAAAAAGAAAATTATGTGACACACACATAATATCACACTGTAAACACTAATACAAATTACCCCATGCTCTGTCCTGGCCCTCAATCACTCGCCCCCATTCCTCCTCACCCTGTCATACCCACAGTTCCTGACTCATCAGACACTATTGTCATGCACCTTCCATCGGCAGAACACAGGGCTAAATTATTGGCCCCTTTTTAATAAGGCTATGGATTGTTTGAGGAATGGCACCGGCACCGCTGTTGATTATATTGAAAGCCTGTTGTTTTATATCCTGCGAATGTCAGATTTCTGCTATTTACATCCCTCAACTCCTGCACGCCAGTGAATGGTTATTGATTTTGCCAAAGATGAATGGGAGTGGCCGCGTGGAATTAAAAACAAAAAGACAAAAAGGGGTGAGAGGAGGAGGAGGAGGAGGAGGGTGGGAGCGGAGGAGAAAGAGTTTAAGGACGAATAAAAGGACAAGAAGATAAGAAATTTAAAGCGATTGAAGTGTTACCAAACCAGCATTTTGAGTTTGGCTTGGTTCACTGTCTTTAAATTCAAACTACTACTGTGAGAAAAAAACATCAAGCAGTGTCACATAACAGCGCTCACTGACATCACGCTTGACTGGGACGAGTTTTATGGCAACTTACATACAAGGCTTTTGATGCCTCAGTTGGGCGTCCATCTTGGCCGGCTCTGTAAACAAAATAGTTCCTTATTTCGCTCCTGGCACCGGTTTTTCAAGCAGTTTTTGATGGACTGGGATTCAGTTCAAGACGCGGCGGACTGTTTGATGCTGTTGCCATGTTTTTTTTTCGGTCGATTGTCTCCATTGAAATTTTTAGCGCCTACGGCTACAATCCGTGGTCAAGAGCCAGGCAGCAGCTCTGTCTGTTCTAAGCCTTCTTCTTATTCTTTTTAAGGGAAAATGCCCCTCTCACATGTTATGTTACACACCATCAATCTGTCATGTTCAAAGAGTTATTTTTTCAATGAAATGATGTTGTCATTTTTTTTGTGAGCCAACTGTTTTGTCTACTTCTTCCATGTTATTTGTCTAGAGGTTCTAGTTTTCTTTTGCAAGTGTACTGTGGTCAACAACTCAAGGAAGACATTTGTAGAGTTTGTGTGAGAGGTCAATTCTTGACCTTGGAAACAGAAGTTGGCGAAACAAGCTCACCACAGGGTCCAATAGTAGTTGTTGTCCAGATGTAAAGAGAATTTCAACCAATATAACATACAAAGCTTCCACGATAAATTGGCTACCCTACCTTTAATCAATACTGAAAATAATCATTTGTCATATTTATTATGAAAAAAGTAGGGGCCAAGCTTCGGAGGGAAGAGGAAGAGAGTTGAGTTGGTGTCAAAGTCAGAAAAGGGGAATTTATAGAACAGAAGTAGGAGGAGAACAGGAGAGGGAGACCTTTAATGGCAACAGACAAGGACTACGTCAGGAGAAAGAGCGACGTCTCAAAATTGACAGGAGAGTGAGGATGGGAAAAAAACGGGAAGGAGAGTGGAAGAGAAAGAGTGTAAAAAATATGACAGGAGCGGAATGAGGTGGTGGGGAGACGGCAGGGGGAAGGGACGCCGGAGTACAGATAGATGAATGACATTTTGGATTCTCTCAGCAATAAAGCGTCTCCCTAGACACAGGCTGTCTGGGTTTAGATAGGGGCCGTCACACTGAAGGGCTCATTTGCCTTTCAGTTGCTCATTACATCCAACCCAAACTTATTTCCTCCTCGGGGAGGTCAGTCTCCCCCCGGTGCACTGTCTGTTGGTGTGTGTGTGTGTGTGTGTGTGTGTGTGTGTGTGTGTGTATGTTTACATGTGCAGCCGTGCGTGTGTGCTTGCATACATGTTTTTTTTTTGCACGTGTGGTGGTACTTGTGTGTGTTTTTGTGCATTCTGTGGTGAATTGTGTGCGTGTGTGTGTGTGTGTGTGTGTGTGTGAGAAAGTGTGTTTGAGTGTGCGTGTGTTTTATTATCAGTCTGGCATGTCGTGATTGTGACACGCCACTTCGCTTTGTACACAATTTGAAGGCAACTGCTGTGTTTGGAATAACTCAAGTTAGTGAATCTTGCACAACATGGAAAAACACACGCACACTCCATAATTTGATTTATAAAGGGAGAGTGAAGCTAAACACACTTGAACAAGCACAAATAGGCACACACACACACACACACACACACACACGTAATGCATGCATCTTTACACCAAAGGCGTATCTCTTCCTAGCTGAAACATGCAGGCCTCACAGCATAAATGTTCTCGAACCTTCCTTCATAATGATTTCTCCCATATGGTTCCTACTAATATTCTGCTTGGAGCCAACTCACACACACACACACACACACACCCACACACACACACACACACACACACACTCGCATGATCACAGGCAGCCCTTCTGTGCTACATTAACTACAAACCTCATTTCCCCACAAAGAGAAGCCACCGGCTGAAAATTGGCTGGGACGAGTCATTAAACCTGTGTCTGACACACACACACACACACATGCACGCGTGCACACACACACATCTGTTATACAAATGACCCCCCCCCACCTGCCTGTGTCAGTGTAGCAGGTGATATCCCAGCACCCGCTGAGAAATGATTGCCCTTTTGATGGAGGAGGTCCACTGTTCGTGTGTGTGTGTGTGTGTGTGTGTGTGTGTGTCCAGGTTAGTTTCGTATGAATGTGTGTGTGCTTTTGTGAGCCTTGACACGCGTGCCTGTAAGTGCATGTCATGATGTGTGTGTGTGTGTTGCAGACATACATGGGATGATAATTGATGGTGACTGCAGGGGTAGAGGATTAAGATACATGGGCATGTCCCGTGGGAGGGCAGGAAGAAGAAAAAGAGGGAAAATGGTGCAAATGGAGAAGGAATAAAAGGGAGGATGAGGCTGAAAGGAACACAGGTTAAAGGAGGGAAAGGTGAAGGAGAGAAAAGAGACAGAGGGAGAAGGAAAAAAAAAAGCTAAGTGTTTACAGAAATCAGAGAAAGGAGAGGAAGAGGAGCGACAGAGGGGCAGTCGGTGAGCATGGAGGGGAAGAGACCCTGCTGAGAGCTGATTGATTGCTCTGAACCCCCGATAGTCCTTGATCAGCTGCCTGCAGCTGTCAGGAACAATTTGAATTTAAACTTGTGCCCTTATAAGAAAATGGCCTTGTTGAGAACGGACTTGTCTGTAGTACATGTCTGGTACCTTTTACCTACTTTCATTGTATTTTTTTTACTATTTTAATGTTCTGTGCCATTAATATCTAATTTATTTTATCATTTATTCATTTTTTTCCCCTGAATTTTGGCTCTATGCCTTTGATAATTTTGGGATAGGCCTGTTTGAAGCCTGAAGGCAAGGTCACATTACACTTCCGTTCAGTGTTTCTATTGGTTGACCGAACACCTTCGCTCAGTCAAAGTTGCAAAAAAAAAACATGATTTCCGACCTGTGAGTCCACCAGAGCCAGATAGAGATCTCACAGAAACCAGAAAAAACATGTCTGAATTTGTCCACCATACAGGTTTCAACAGAAGTGAATGGAAGATGGAGAAAAAAAGCCAAAAATGGAATTTTAATATTAATTTACCTTAAGAAGAAGCCTGCAGACACTATGCATGGCTTAAAAAACCTTCTTTGCATATATTCTTTGGGAAAATATTCTCCTTAAAAGATGTGTGATTGAACAATGATCTAAGATAGGGCAGTAAAGGACAGTGATCTTTATAGTAACAGAAAATAACAATTATTAGTCGCAGCCCCTAATTTAGCTAAATTTCAAATTCAATCATCTTTAAGCAAATATCACGGTACTTTTATGCTTCAAAATTAAGTTTTAGCAGAAGAGAGAAGAGAGATTCGAAAAGAGGCTGCAGACAGACTTTGTTTGCTAAATGAATGAGCTCCTTTCAAACTGTCTTCTTCTTTGAGGGATGTGTTTTGTTCTCGGCCTTCACTAACAAAAACACAAAAAAAGGAGGCCCATCCAAAAAATAAAAGGTTTCAAATAGTGCGAAAAGTAAAACTTTGCCTGGAACAACATACCGTCTCATCAAGCAGCACCTTCAGAGATAAGGATGTGGAGAGGAGGGCTGATTAGAAATAGATTAACCTGGTTCCTCAACGAGTCCCAGGTACTTCAGCATTTCCAATTTTATAAAATTTGAACAAAGTTACTAAAACAAAGGTACTGTGTCTCTTACTCAGCCATCATTCTATCCCATAATTGTTTTATTTCATCTGTTATTATGGTGCTGCGGGCGTGGCACTCATAGTTCAGTAGGTTTTTGCTTGGAAGGTGAATCCAGTCGTGCCAAATAAGCCTAAAATATGAATGGAGTTGTTTCACTTCAACACATTAAATATCTTACAAGGGGTCACACTGACCCTTTATATGTGTTCGAAGAGTTCTATATATACCAGCAACGTATTAAAATGTACTAAAAAGCCCAGAAATATCATACATTTTTGATTAATTATTAACTGTCTGGAAAAGTATTACCATTCTATTAACCAAGGGCAACCTGCAAGCCTCCAAAAAAAGTTCCGTACTGAAGTCTAATTTGTACTATTATCTACTATCTACTATAATTTCGTAAGAGCAAGTAATTTTCTTTTTTTATAGGTATCTCATTTTGGAATGAAACTCTTCATTTCACATACAGTAAGCCCATGTTAAAGCTGAGCCTATAAGCTCTATGGCTGCCTCGTCAGCACCACCTCAGGAAAGTGTGTGACTTCTGAGCAGCAGAGAAGATGATGATGAGGAGGACGGGGATGAGGATGGTGGTAGCGGTGATGAGGGGGATGAAGGCTGGTAGGCCCGGTAATAACCGTCCACCGCTGATGTGGTCCAGGCTCCTGGGCCGTTTGATGCCAGGCATGTGGGAGTGTGTCAGCCGAGGTGCAGGGTGTGTGTGTGTGTGTGTGTGTGTGATGAAGAGCTGGATAGTGACTTCTCTTGGATGAAATTGCAGCTCAGAGCAGAGGAGTTTTCATCCACATATTGTTCATTTATGACTATGGAAGATTCTGTGTGTTTGTATGTGTGTGTTTTTGCATTTGTGAGTTTTAAGTGCGTGGTTGTCTTCTGCATACAATATTTTGTTTTGTATCCAATCAAACTAAGGCTCATTTTTTTTAAAAAATACAGATTTATTTTAAAAGCAAAAGCTTTAAACTTACTTCTGTAGTCGTGTTTCTTGCTCAAAGACACTGATTAGTAAATGAAATGCCTTTGGGTTTTTGATTGATGGTCATACAAAACATGCAATGTGAAGCTGTCATCTTGCATTCTGAGCATTTTTCACCACTTTGATACAATTTAAACACCAGAAGATGAATCCATGAATCCACAGACTGTTCCATAATAAAAAAAACAATTGTTAGTTGCAGCCCAAATATCCTTTAAATCTGATGTTAACCTTGGTTGTGAATTAATGACCCATTTTTCAGCTTGAACCCAGATCAAATTCCACACTTTTTTTCCCTTATTTATGAAAAACAAAAACAGGAAATCAACTCCTTTAAACTTTCCAAGCACGCACACAAATATAGCTCATTTATTCCGGGTTAGGGTTAGGGGTTAGGGTCATCATTGTTTTTTTTGGTTTGCATCTCGCCAAACAGGCTGCTGCTTTAAAAGGAAAGATGCTTAATTTAATATGTCTCCTTTGTTTTTCTTCTTGTGCAGACAAGGAAAATGAATTCGAAATGATTGCAAAGGTGACTGAGAGAGCACCAAATGTGATTTTCACACAAGTTCACACTTTCATCTTCAGGACTGAACACTAATGTTGAAAAAAAAAATATCCTTATGTCTTTAGTTTGATTTTCTACCTTGGGAGACTATTATTTTGAACTTTATTGATAAGACTGTCCTTAAGCCGTAGGAATAAAGCTGAAAAAAATTGATTGGCATTCCCCTTCAAATGCGTAATGGATCATGCTGTTATGTGTGCCCTTGCCCTGCACTCTGCATGCTGTGTTTGACCTCCAACAAAAACACTCCAGTTCGGTAGAGACTGGTGCAATCACTTTGCCACTTCAAAGAAAATCCACAAGGTGCATAATTCAAGCTTAGTTCCACCTCCACTCACAAAGACTTCTTCTTTCTTCCCACCAGTTATGCAATATCATTCTTGCTAAAACACCGTCAGATACTGTTAAAAAAACATCCTTGTAAATCCACAGCGAGGTTTAGTAGGTAGTATCTCACCGCGAACACTGCACAAGGCAGCAGTGGCGGATATATTTAATTTCACTGTTGGGGAGGACAGTAAACATTATTTCTCAAGACCATTTTAATAACAAACATATATACATTTAATGTAATATTAAATTTGCAAATGTTATGTTTCCAGACCAAGGGCTCCAAGCTGCACTTGTGATACCTCTGGTTTTAACATACTTTAGCCCGGCTCGTAGCTGTTAACTGGCTTTTCACAGTCCGGCCCAACTCTGCTGTGAAGAACGCAGGGACATGCCGTAGCAACGTGTTGCATGGACAGCGACTTTTTACTTCTTGTCTGTAGCAGCGAACACAACCCTCGGCCTTTCAGTAACCATTTTGCTGCAACCTGAGCTTATCTAGACACTTTATGAGTAAAGTAACTTAACTACCCCCCACTTTTCTGTGGCTGCTGGTTCTTCTCTCACTCACCAGGAGATACTCACTTCCCAAAACAAACCCTCTAGACTACTTCACATACACAGGTCACCCTGTCCCCTTGGTAATTTCCGCCCATGAAAGGCAGATAAGACAGTGTGTCTTTGAAAACAACCTCTGTAATGTTCCTGTGCTGGAAATACACCACTATCCGGTGAATAGAGGCGTGACCTCGTGTCAGAGCTTTGAACCTGCTATGTTTCACTTATGTCAGGTACATGTCGCGTTGCTGACCCCTGCAGTTACCACGCCACCCACTCAGCCAGCCAGCACGCTTGAAAGCCCAGAGGCCACAACCCTTTTCCACGGTTTAAATGTAAATATCTTTTCTCCATCCTCTAGTCGCTCATAATCTCGATTTTTCCAATAAAGAAATGAAAGACGAAAGACGGTGGCGTGCAGTGCTTCTTCAGCGGAAGTCAGACTTTTGGAAGACATGATTGTTTTGGAGATAATTAAAATCTTATGAGGTATCAGACGTCGCATTGTCTACATCTGATGTGATATGACCATAAAAAAAATGCTATTTGTTGAAGAATTTCTTTACCGTATCCCTGAGTTTCCAGATATTAAAGTTGTAATCCCTTTTAGATTTTATGGAATCAAACCCCATTCTTGATACTACAAATTGTCCGCATTTTTCTGCGAAAGGCATTCATGTAGTTAAATTCAGTAATTATCTCCCGACATAGTGTTTTTTATTGATTTTGGCAGAGTCCTCCGCCCCCTAGGCATGAGGGATTCAAAGGAAAGTGATGAATGTGTTTAATGAGATAAAATGGCACTGTTTACCGTTCACTCTCTTTGCACCGTGTCACCGCAGTTACTGCCTATGCAAATGGGTGAAAAGGGTCAAAAGTTTAGAGAAGAGACGAGAGAGGAGAGGAGTGGACAGAAAAATGAGACAATCTGAGCCTTAAACTGCAACAGGAGGACAGAAACATGATGACGGATCACACGCAGACAGGATAAAAGCCGTGGAAGAGGCAGCAATGTGAAGGAGAAGAGATGAAGTGAGAAATGAGAACAAGCTCAGCTCAATATCTCAGTGAGAACAAGGGAGGTAACTGTCTGCCTCCGTCTCTCACTTCATGGACGGATCAGAAATGGGCTCTGCAGCCAAAACCGGCGCACCTACTTACATGCCCACATTTCTCTGCTCGTACCTGTCCTGCAGTAATCACTGCTGCTTTCTAAAAAACGCAAGGACGCTGCCTCATTGTTGCTAAACTCGTTTGTCTGTTCCAGGAAGAATGGTGTGAGACAGGATTAAGTTGTAATTCAATTTAGGGAGATTAAATTCAGTCAGTTTCAGCTAGAAAAAGGCGACTCGAAGGGATACACGCCAGCAGCAAAACTGGGTAACGCACTTCAGAAGTTTTCTTTTTCTAATTCAATGATATGCATGTTCAAACACATACACGAGCCTCACGGAGCCAGAACACACATACACTCCGACACAGGATGTATTTACACAAAAATGTGCATAGACAAAGGCGTGAAATGCGCGCGCTCTATTTGTATTTGAACTAGACCGAGACAAAAAAATCCCCACATCATCAGTGCCTGTAAATGTGTTTCTTCTCCGTTCCTCCCTCCGTTGCCTTCATCTTCCTGCCTCTATGCCCCTTTTTGTTTCTTTCTTTCTCATCTTTCTTTCAGAAAAATGATCGTTTGTCCAATTGCTCAAAACCACCTTTACCTGACAAGGCCCTGGTGTGGCCAAGTGACATGTGGCATTCTCCTTTAAACTCTGTGCTGAAGAAACAGATATATGACTTGATTGATGAAAGTTGTCGACAAGAAAGAAGCAAAACGTTCTTCAAAACTAGTTTGAGGTGTCCTGCTACACAATTAAATGGCCACCTGCAAGCCAATCATTTTTTTTAAATTTCTTTTATTTTTTTTTTCATGACAATAGAAAATCAGTCGTGACACATGGGACAGAGGCAGCTGTTTCACTAGTTTCAAATGAGACAGGATGTTTTTTCCAAAATAAATGAAACACCCTAGTTTCAAAATAAAACGACCCTTATGAGCTTTTTTCACCCTTGTAGTATGTGATACTCTGGCTCCTGTATGTATAGTCAAGTTTAAGATGTCCTATCACCCTGTAATGGTATTAAAGATTACAGGTTTTCTTTCTTTTTTTTTTCCCTCTCCCCATGTTTACTATTATGTCATGTGCCCTTCTCACTCTGCTCTATCCCTCTCCGTTGAATAAATGAGCTGCCTCGGCTGACTTCGTCTCTGCAGAGGCACAGCTGTAGAGATATCCGGCCTATAGCCCTGATCGGCAGATATCTGCTCCCCCACCACACACACACACACACACACACACCAGGCAGAGACAAGCACACACACCGGAGCTGTCAAGTGGACATGGCCCCGTGTCACCCGATACATTAACGGGGAAAAAGGCAACGGCTCAATACTTACATTGTCCGCCGCTGAGCCTGAGAGGGGGAAGAATGGAGGCAGCGAGAGGGAGGCCAGAGACGGTGAAATAGATGGCTAAGGGCAGAGAAAAAGAAATTAGGAAAAGAGAGAGAGGAAGAGGTAGAGCAGATGGATCTAGACACTTTCGAAATGAGCCCAGAGAAAAGAGCATTTACAGTAGAGCGTGTCGATATGAATGCTAATGCTCCTGGCCGTCATTCCCACTCTCACAAATACAAGATTGTGTCTCTCTTTCTTTCTCTCTCCATCTCTCTCCCTCTCTTTCAATTCTATTTTCCTTGCCTGGCTTTACCTTGCTTACTCACCCTGAATGAGTGCCATTTCTCTCTTTGTCTGTGTGTGTGTGTGTGTGTGTGCGCCCGCTGTCGGCCGATATTGGCTTTTGAGAGTTGTTTTCCCCTCACTTTTCACCTCTCCCCTCTGATCTTTTATCACCACACACAGACATAAACTCACGCACACACACACACACACACACACACACACACACACCTGCACGTTGGTTTCAATAACAGATTATTACAGACGCCCGCTAACCTTTCATCTCCACACACACACACACACACACACTCACACAAAGGAAAAAAATTCCCCCTACACATATACGTTTATTGATCCGACCAATTTCAGATACTCACACAGGCTTCCTTTGAGTTTGTAGCCGGTCTTAAATCATTTCATCTAATAATTCATCTGTGTGTGTGTGTGTGTGTGTGTGTGTGTGTGTGTGTGTGTGTGGTCAGCAAATCTCATTTATCACCATAGCTCAGGTCCCCTCACTGCCATTCTGTCCCGCACAGCCTGCGCCCACAGCAATATGGAGGATCACAGAGGAGAGGAAGCGCGCTCATCTTTGCAGAGCCAACGATCCATAAAGCAATATGGGAGTTTATGAGCTCTCAATGTTGTTCAATATAGGGGCAAGTTCAACTATGTAATAGTCCATTGGTTTTTTTTCCTCTCTTTGTTCTTTCTTTCTGAACTTCTTGTACTTGGATGTGGAGAATATGAACTTTAGCTTATGGAGACTGTCCAGCAGGTGACGTGATGAAAGGTAAAATGGGAATAGATGATGCTGACTGACCCCGAAGAGCCACTCAACATCCTTTAAAATCGTATTTGTGTTCCTTTATTTGACCCGATGATCTCTTTAGATTGAAAACGATTGTTCCGTTGATTTTTTTCTCGGTTAATCATTTGGTCAATAAAATGATGGAAAATAGTGAAGAAATGCTCATTACAATTTGAGAAAGCTCAAAGTAACATCTTCTATCCAAATACCCAAAGATAATCAGTTTGCAATTATAGAAAACTCAGAAAACCAACAAATATCCAGTTAAGCAATTTTTTCCTTTGAATAATCATTGCAGCTTTAATTTATTCCAAGTTTAGAAAGTAATCTTGTGATCTCCGTCAGATATACCAAACAAATTGATAACAAAGCAAAGAGCCAACACACAATCATTGTTGAGTTGTGTAAAGAAGGGAGGAAAAACATATAAAAGACATTAAAACACGCAACATTTCTCAATGAAGAACAGAAAACTACAATTTCACTTACCAAATTCCAATTATCCAAATGTCCTCAACTTTGTGTCTAAAATCTTTCATGGTGACAAGAATTTGTAAATGTTTTCATTGTACGTCATTGCAAGTTTTTCATTTGCACAGCCTCTGCACAGATAAGTGGAGTAGTTTGACATTGGATGAATAAAGAGAGCTGCTGAAGGATACCCTGATAAAGAAAGAATCAGTAGAGTTATGTATGAATTGTTAACACTGACCAGAGAACTTTCCGATAAAGAAGCGAGTGATGTGATGTAAACACTACAGCACATAAGTGGAATCCATCTCCACACATCTCTAATATCCAATACAAAAGAAAATGTTGCAGCTTCTTCCCTAGCTTCTAAATAAAAACCTACAGTAAAGTTGTGAAGTGGACTACGCTGAAGTGCAGCAATCTATCCTCAAGAGAAATAGTTAGTTAAAGGAAACCTTATAGTCCTCTAACCACATAGTCCTTACAGTCTTTGTGTTTATAGTCAAAGAAGAGCAAGTTATTCACTCACACAGCTGTTTGCCCCAAACTATTTTTCTGGACTTAAAACCCAAAGCCAATAATAATGATGGAATAATTATATTTACTCACTCGCCACAGTTGCAGTTGTTGGCAAGAATGAAATTCAGATTTGAAAGTGAGACCTATTCTAAGTTGAACTGCTGACAAACTTTAATGAGCAGTTTAATTACATAGAGCCAAACTGCCTACCACACACACACACACACACACACACGCACAGCCCAACACACAAACCTCCAGTCGTGCCCGTGGTAACGTGGCGGTGGTGCCAGCTGAACGGAGCAGATGGTAGCAGGACTGAGGCTGGGGAGGCTGACTGACTTGTGGAAAGGCTGGCAGGGACGGAAAGATCGCTTGATGGGTGGAAAGAGGAGGAACTAATTACCGCACGTATCATTACCGCTGAAGATGAACACGATCGTTTACAGAATCTATATGTTTTCCCTATGTGTTTGTTGTGGTTTTTAGGGATCAGAGTAGATATCTGTCATTTCAGGATCAAGAAACCTTTGACCTCGTGACCCTTGTCCTCTCAGATGTTATGTATTTTTGAGACTTTTGCAGTTGCAGTTTCCTGTTGTCGGCCATTGAGAAGCTCCTTTTACTTTTTTTGCATTTCTCAAGCGCATTGAAGCAGTCGCTTTAAGGGTGGATGTTAAAAAACATGTTAAAATTTCAAAGAGCTCAGTATATATGTGCTGTACTTGTAGGTGTCAGTGTTGATCGGTGAGACTATGTTTTCCACAGGGCGTGCGTGTAATGGCGTGTTTCTGCGCTCTCATGGTTGTCTTTGCGGGTGTGGCTACGGCCGACAAACCGCCCGGCCTTCCCGCACACCAATAGAGCTATTTCCACTCATTATAATATCTTCAAAGTCTTGTAATCTCGTCAGCCGAGTAAAGTCTCCAAGTGAAACCCTCTGTAAAGGTCAACCAATGCAATTTGAATATCTTTGATTAAACGGTGTGCCGGTGCCAGACCCAGACTGTAGGTCACTGCCTCAGAGAAATGATATCCACCCCTCTCACCCCACTTGTCCCTCCCCAAGTCTCGACTCTCGCAGCTCCTTCATTGTCGAGGGTCACGTCTGCCGCACTCTGCACTCTTTTTAGCAATTTGGGTAATCTCCTGACCCATTCTTACTCCGTCATTATTCCTTCTGTCCTTCAATCCTTCCTGTTTCACTTCCCTTTATTTCTTTCTTTCCCACTGTCTGTATCTCATATTCACACAATGCATAGTTTTAGTCCTGAAATCCCCTCTCCTGAATGTTTCTTCTCATGTCTTTTCTGCCCTCTTTCTCTCATCCTCCATTAATTATCTCACTGATTCCAACTTTTTTTTTCCAGAGACTGTGCTGTACAGCAGTCATTGAACCATGCATCTGCAGTCTGGTGTTTTAGTTAAAACCTCAAAGTTTAAAGTGCAGTCATAGAATCAGATATTTCTTGGCAAAATAACTAAAAGAGATGTACAACTGAAAAAGCTGGGTCAGCTGGTTTGCCGACCTTTAAATATTAAGCAGCTACGGTGTGGTAACCTACTGTATGTGATAAAGTTTGCTTGCCTGATGGCATTTCAAGATAATGATTACCGTGGTCACGAATGACCGAAAAACATTAATTGTACTTTATATTATTATTTTTTAAAGTAGTTAAAATAATATGTTGTTCTTTGGCTCTGCCCGTTGTGGTTCAACTCGATGTTTTGAATATTTCATCATATTTTTATGTAACTCCCTCCAAATGACAAATTGCCTCAAACACTGTTTTTTCTGCCTCTGTCTCTAGTTTGTCCTGGCACAGAGAACAAGCTGAGCACCCTGTCTGACCTGGACCAGCAGTACCGCACCCTGAAGAAGCTCTACGAGAATTGTGAAGTCGTCATGGGCAATTTGGAGATTACCAGCATCGATCGAAACCGCAACCTCTCCTTCCTCAAGGTAGGAACGTGGACCCATTTCTGGTTTGTTTTATTTCGGCAGATGTTCGCAACAGCCATACTGTATCTGCAAATAGAGATACTGAAAGTTTTAACACTGTGGAGAGGACAAAGACTCGGTTTCAGGACCATGGAGAGAGATCGAGGCTTGGTCACACTATTTTCTCTACTCCATTTACTACATACTGTAGTACACACTTAAACCACTCGATAGTATTACTGTATATTGGCAACTCATGGACACTACTTGTTTTCATTCCACTTTGGGCATTGTACATTTTTCAGATACAGCCAAAGAAATAAGATTACAGTCTTTCAGCATCATGGATAGAGACACATAAGCTGTGTCTGAAATCAATTTGTCGTTCACATTACTTCCCACATAACAGATAGTGGTTTACCCTATAGTGAGCAGTTAATAGACATTTCAGACATTTCAGGTCATTTAACATCATTGCTGACAGATGTAGTGTAAGACAACATTGTTAGAAAAAAAGTACTGCATGTGCTAGGGGCCGTACTTTTTTCAATGCAGCGTGGGACTTTGGCAATTACCCACTGAGAATGTGTACACACAAATAAAATGATAAAAAAAGTTATTGAAGTCAACCATAGAGCAAATAGGGAGTTCAGATAGAGCCAAAGAAACAGGAGTGCATTGTTTCAGCACCATGGATAGAGGCAGTAGGAGAGGGTCGGTATGTTTCAGCCGACGTTTCTTGCTTTTACACAGTTTTGGAACTGAACAATACCCTGCTGATTTCTGAGTTTCCCCTCTGGGGAGCAATAAAGGCTTATCTTATCTTATTCTCAGATGGTGAGCAGCTTGCTACCTTACAAGACATAAAGTGAGTAAGACAGTTGTGGAACTGCTCTGAATTGTCTGTCTCTCCCTCATTGTTCCCACTGCTTATTTAAGCAAGGCCAAGGACATTATGAAGCCATCTCTGTTTTGAAAGCACAACAATGACGCTGACTTCTTATTATCAGAAATGCAGCAAATACGTGCATTTAGGTGCTACATGTGTGTCTCCAAGTGTGTCGTAGCAGCTCCTAGTCTGGATGGTAAAGTAATAGCATAACCTTCTATTACCACTGATATCTTCTCCCTTTTGTAAAAGAATAATCACTTACACCTACTTTTTAATTACCTGCAGTGTAATGGATAAGGTGAGTAATATGCCTCAATAATATAAAAGTTGGATTAGTCCTTTAAGAGACAAAACTGGGCCACTTTTACATTTGCATTCACGGCAGCTTATTTCGTTGAATCTCTTATCTGGAGGGTGTTACAATATGTAACAAGCAATGAGTTCAGCATCTTATTCACTTCGAGAGAACTCATTGATATTGATTGAAGCCCTTTTGCCAATATAACACAACACTATACAGTACAATGGAACTCATGATAAGGGGTGCTAGTAAGAATTACTATGGAAGAAATGACTGCGAGACACTGCAGGCAAATGAGCAGCGCTGTGAATGTAAAGTGCCACCGCCATTCCTCCCGAACACAGTACTCTCTTGGGTCTGTAGCTGCTTTCTGTATGTGTGTGTGTGTGTGTGTGTGTGTGTGTGTGTCCCGGGTGTGTGTGTCCATCACCGGGACTGCGTTTCGAAATTCACTTGTGCTGGTGCATGTGCATATACTGTAAGTGCCACCAGGCGCCATCTCTCCCCCCTGCTGTTTAATGAAGTGAGGTGTAGTCTAATTACTGGGCCAGCGCTATCAAATGAATACCATAAACAGTCCCATTAGGCCCAGCATCATTAGGGAAACAATTAGGCATCTGGGGGATTGTTAAGTGGATGTGAGGGGGGTCAGGATTCGGGTTTTATGAGGTTGCCATGGAAACTATGTAGCAATCCCACTATTGGTCATAAGAAATCAGATAGACCTCACCCTAATTCCTAATTTCTTCACTACACACACAACCCCTTTCATTTTCTGTGATTTTGAAAAATTGCTACATGATGAAAACTCTACTCTCAATTTAAATAAGCTCTGAAATATCTGATGCTTAAGCAAACAACACGATATAAATAAAGCGAAACAAAGTTGTACATTTATTTACAACTTTTCAGCTATAATTATCACATAATTAACCTTGCAGCATCTGCAGGCGGCTTCACATGTTAGCAGCACCTCTTTGATATTTCCTTGTCTTATTGTTTTCTATTCATTAGGCCGTTTTGATGATTGCATTATCTGCAACTTAAAGCAACACACACACACACACACACACACACACACCCACATGCACACACACAAACAGTGGTTCATGCAAAGTTCAGTGTCATCATGCACACATATCATCTACACACCGATAACACAGATACGTAGACCATAACACTCTGAGCTGCAGGCAGGCTGGGAATGGCTAAGGAGAACTGACGCACTTGGACTCTCTATGTCCTTTTTTAAAAACCGCAGCCTGGGAGGAACATGCAGTACATAAGGACAAATGGATGGACGGAGTGTGGATGGGAGAAGAGCTAGAGGGAGGTTGCTTTTATGGCAGGAAAAAAAAAACAGCTGCTGCGCAGAAATTGCGATGTTCAACTAGCATGCCGCAGGGGTGTGTGTTTGCGTTTGTGTCTGCATATATTTGTGTGTCTGTGTGTATATGGAAGGAGCAGAATTGGGGGCAATACAGGGCAGAGATGGAGAGGGAGGGAGGGGGCGAGGGCAGGGACTGACAGGAGGACTTGGTGATTTTTGCCTGGTGAGATGCTGACAGTTAGATGGATGAGGTGGCTCTGCAGCCTCCGCCGGTCCAGCTTTCCTCCAAACCACATCTCTCTGATTTTGCCCCATTCTCTGCCCGCCCTCCGTGTGAGTGCAAGAGGACCAGCAATGTGATCAAGTTAGTTTTATAACCCCATCAGGTCTGGGTCAATTTTTATTCACAAATAAATTTTCTTCAGCTTAGAGGGCCGTATGGGTGGAGCTTACTCCATAGGTTACTATAAAGCTATAGTAAAGGTTGCTTTGCTGTGGTAAGATACATTTTTTGGACTGTCAAGTCGCATAGTGCATTTTTAAATGCACTGCTGAAGGTTGCGTTATTTGTGTCTGACCTCGACTGACCTGATTTGACCTTTGACGCCCACGTCGCTGTGATCAAACCAAACATGTTTAATGCTGTTTGTCACCACTTTTCCTTTTACACATTTAAAAACCACGTTGGACTGATAACAGTGACACAGTGTGTCGCCCTTTTTTTTCATGGCTTTAATTTGGTTTTATGCCAAATATATTGAATTACCACAGATACAGAGGTCAGAGGACTCCTCATCAATCTCCATCTGATCCAGAGAATGGACAGAATCCAAATTATGATAGGATTATGGTTTCGGGTTATGTTTTCAGATAACAGTCTTTGATTTTTTATATTGATTTCAACTCCACTGAAATATGTTTACAACTCACCTTTTCATTAAAATCAAATCTGGCGTTTGAATTTCAATCTTACCATTTTTCAATCACGTTAGCAATGGAATAGGTTTTTTGTTTTTCTGCTTGGAATAGTTCTAAGTAAAAAAAGAAGTGGTTTGATATTATTTGGGCTACAATTGATGGTCCCAAATCTAAAAATCTTCAATGTTTATTGACCTTAAAGAAAATCTACTCTACCTCTCATAATTACTGACATTCTTAGCAATTCATGTCCACCCTTCTCTGGGTTTCTATAACGAATAAGTAGAAAAGTAGAATTCGGTCCCAAACCAGCAGTGGCATCAGTTCATTGTGGGTTAAAATTCTTACCAAGTAAGGTCAGCTTTCTGAAGTTGGCCAGGGATTTGCGTTCTCTGTAAAAACTCCTCACCAAAACTGTTTAGAAGTACATTTGGTCGAAAGACAAAATGTTCGGTGAATACAGAATACAATGTCTGAAGGGCATCCCCGCGCTGCCGCCTGGCGTATCCCCCCCCTGTCTAGTTTGCTGGCCGGCTCCCCTGGCCACTGTCTGTCTGTCACTCAGAATGACCCATTTTCCCAGAAGTGAAGCGGGGAGCCGTGCCAAGTGGCCCGCAGTGGCCCACAACCAGCTAATGATGTCACCTAGGCTGAAGGACTCTTCATTAAAGCCGGATCAATCTGCCGGCTCGCGCCGCAAAACACAGGGCGCCATGCCAGGGCTGCAGCTGAGAGCGGGGGGGACGGGGGGGACGTACAGCGAGTCGCGTGCGGGTCGCAGCGTCTCAACCTTTTCCCCGGAGGACCGAATTCACCACAAGTTAGGGACTCAAACACACATGCTTGTACACACGCAGGCTTCTGCATTAAAGAGAGATGAATGACACGGTCACTGAGGTGTATACTCTATGTCGACATGCAGACAGAGACACTCTTTGCCGAGCTTATCTTTGGCAAACACCAGCCGAGAGAGACAGAGAGAAAAGAGAGATACAGCTTTTTAAAGAAGCACTCATTTCCAAACTCTCCCATTTGAAAAAAAAAAAAGAGGGGTTCTGTGGCTCCGCGAGTTCAGTTCAGCGCAGCCAGGCAACAGAGGAGACAATAAATAAAACGAGATGAGAGAGGAGAGAAAAGAGACTCCTCACACCAAAGGCTTCCCATTTTCCTTGGGCTGTATTTCAGCTGCAAATGAAAGCGCTCGGTGATTCTGCAGCTCAGCTATTCTCAACGCGCACATCCTCAGATATCTGTTGTGGTGGCACGCGTTTTCTGCTCTGCTGCCTCATATGCTTAGCAAACTATCTGTGTGTGTGTGTGTGTGTGTGTGTGTGTGTGTTCTGTGCATTTCCTTGTAGCCTGCTGTGTAGATGTTATATTAGCAGAGCTGTTGAAGTCGTGGCTTCGGGCAAAAGGAGGTTACAGGATGCATTTACGGAGGGTAAAGGTTGCTTATCGCATATATTATGACAAACCCTCATCCTTTCTCGTTTGCGTCATGACTTTGTCAGCTACAACTTGCGCTTTTCTTTTTTTTTTCTTCTTCTTCTTTCATGACCTTGCTCTCACCTGCTGAGATCAGTGTGCCAGTCAGAGATTACTTCTTCTCGGCGTGTCATTATTCAGCACTCATCCGATCCTCTCCTCTCCGCCTGAGACTGTGACTCTTATGCTATTAATTTACTGTGACGCAGTAATTCAGACTTCACTCAATCACGCTTGTTTCACCGTGTCCGTCCTTCAGTTATGTTTGCCATCCATCCACCATGCTCTCCTAATACACTATAAGGCCACATACTTTAGTATGGTCTTTGTCTCTAAAGACAGAACCCGTATTTCCAGGTCCATGAAGAAACGGTTTTCCTAGTTTCGTATGGAAGAACTTGTCAAAGCTATGTCAAAGGCAGAATGAGACAGGTTTTTTATTAAGGTTTCCTCTTGTGTTGGGGGTTCTGGGTGGCGGATTCAAAATGGCCAGCGGGGTGTCGGGCCGGGAGCCCACAGGTGGAAGATGTTCGGCTGACGGCGCCTGGAGGGAGAAGGAAGAAAAGAAGAGCGGTTTTCATTGCACTTTGCCACATTTTGCTTTTATAGACCCACCAACATTATACAAATACCTGGCTGGAAACACACTAACAGAGAAAACTGAAGAAGAACACACAAAAAACTTAGTTCCCGTCCGTCTTTGTAATTGTCGGGCTCGCACTCTGTGCCGCAGGCCTTTTGGTAGAGCCGGAGGAGAGCGCCGTCCCTCCACAGTGAGAGATGTTATTTACATGGAGAGACAAAGAGAGGTAGAGGACAAGGCCAGTGAGGAGGTCAAGTGCTCCTCTCTCCCTCCCTCCCTGTCCCTGCTCTCCACAGACATTTCCCACTATTGGAGCTGCACAATGGCTGTCACACGACGCCGCCGTGATCCCGAGCGCCGGTTGGAGAGGGGCGTGCGAGCCCCGCGCCTCGCACAGTTTCATTAGCCTCTGAACCAGCTGAGGAGCTCATAAAAGGTTGGGACTGTCGCCTGGAACGGGAGGCCGTTAGCGCCTCGCGGGCGCCCGGCAGCGCCTGCATAATTACAGCTCTTAACGCTGGGAAAATTAGCACCCTGCTCGTGCCAGCCAGCACCCTGCCAGATCACAGTGGCACAACCCTGCTGTATCTTATAGACCGTTAATTGTGGGGTAATGGAGACGTCCAAGTCCAAGAGAAGAAAAAAAAAATATCACATATTACTCTTAGTTTTACTTTATTTTATCTTTTTCTCCTCTCTCTCACCGGAGTGCGGCTTTTTTTTCTGAAGTCATTTGGTAACCAGGAGTGAAGTGGGAAAGCTCTAACTCGAAAAAGGGTTTTACTAGACACTGCTAAAAAACAAAAAATAAAAGAAGAAAGGAAGGAAGGAAAACTTGCCAGTGGATGAGGTATTCCTTTTGTTGTTTCCCTTGTTTCAGGAATATGTGTGTTAATTTTTAAAGACGATTTGTTGGAAGTACGTGACATGATCTCATCCTGTTGGCTGATGTTTTCACAAAAATAGGACTCGAGCAGACAAAATGACATTTTAAGATTTTCGTTGCTATCCAGCCTATTTATTTATTTATAAGACAAATTAAAGCAGGCCAGTGTATGGCAGATAAACACTAGACCGTCTTTCATCTGTGGCGCTGCTTCGACTGGATGAACTTATCATTTCTGCTTTGTGGCTGCTGGTGCAGCTGTTTAACCTCATTACAGAGGTGCATGTTGTAGCCTTGATGATCATTTTGACGTCTTCCAGGTATTAAAACAGTAAGCCTGACTTACCCGGTGTTTACTGTGGGGACAATTTGTCTTTGCAGCAGCA
Organism: Lateolabrax maculatus; assembly: GCA_031216445.1. Classification (NCBI taxonomy): domain Eukaryota; kingdom Metazoa; phylum Chordata; class Actinopteri; order Acropomatiformes; family Lateolabracidae; genus Lateolabrax; species Lateolabrax maculatus. The sequence goes on along the minus strand of CM062215.1, from coordinate 4,225,892 downwards.
AACAGAGGAAGAAGAAAGTACCTCCTTTGAAAGCGAAGACGTTTTAATAGTCACCTTCAGTCAAAAATCTGGTGATAACTTAGGCACTTAACATAATCAGGTAAAAAATACAAGACCTCTTAAACATGGAAGTATTTAGCTGAAACCTGGTTCATCCACTTTAACCCGTTTATACCCTGGAGACACCGTACATATGCTCTCTGACTGGACGTTCTTTATGAAACTGACCCCAATAGCAGAGTTAAAAGTCTAATACATGTATTACATATTCATGTAACTTTGTACTACTAACAGCCCATGGAAGTTTCACATAGTGCCAACACCCCAAAGGCAGAACAGTGGGTGGTAAAAGGTTAAAAGCAACCCCTTTAACCACTAGTTATTCTTTGTATAGTTAATCACTCAAATTAAGTATTCATTTTTATTATCAAGCGACAAAAGATTTTAAAGAAAATAATGTAGCTGTAGCTGCAACATTATGTACAGTTGTGAAAATAAAGAAGCGGCAAACATACATAAAAATTGAGGCATACATTTAAACATACAATGAATGCAAATTGTTTACAGAGTTGACAACTTTTTTAGGAAACTGTCCTCTCTGGGCTGCCACTGTTGGACCTGACTCCCATGGGAGTTGCAGCCCCACAGTTTGGATGTTGGGGTGTCTTCTGCCCCCAGGGGGGCTTGGTAGGTGGTGGGACACTGAGACACTGCTCCTGCTCATTACTGGGCTCCTGGTTGAATAGCCCGCAGCACTGGAGAGCTCTTGTTTCGATGCAGAGCGAGGCGCAGAGGGGCCAGAGTGACGGAGTGGATGCACAGCACGTATTATGGAAACATATGCATGTACACACACATTAAACATGCATGCACACATCCTTCCACAAGGCATTCAGGATCCGATTGTCCCGCTCACGTATTCATCTCTGTGTGCCTGCGTGGTCGGCTGCATGCCTCTTCTTTTTTTTTTTTTTTTTTTGTGTGTGTGTGTGTGTGCCTGATCAAAGCAGACACGGGCAGAGCAGAGGTCTCAGAGGTGAAATTAAAGTCTTGCTGCTTCCACGGCGTGGAGGGGGAAAGTGATTACCGTTAAATTAAAAGGTACGACCATAAAAGCGCGCCATGGCGAACCCTCGCAATTCATCAAAATGATCCCATGGCACGTCTTTTGCTTATCAAATTGTAAAATATTGTCCATGACACCGGCGTAACAGGGGCGTAATTAATGCACTAAATCAATTCCAAATCACTCTGCGCAGAGTGGCCCTGCTGGGATGCCGTCATTATCGCAAATTATGGTGGCAGATGCAAGGGGCCGAGAGGAATGGATAAAGCCCTAGCGGTGTCTTCCCCTCCTCTACAACCAGTCCTGTTCATTTCCCACTCTCTCTGACTCACTGAGTGTCAGACAGGGTGGCGTTTCTCTGCACTCACACCTGTGCTTTCTTATCACCAGGTGCAAATAGTTTTGTAAGCGAGTGCTATCTTTAAAAATTCACGTCCAACCCCTGGCTGACGCTGGTGTGTGGGCTTTTAATGACAATAGCGTGCACGCCTTCATCTTCGGAGATGTTAACCGAGGAGATGAATATATAAATAGCCTGATTGTCGTGAGGATGATGAACACTAAGAGACACAATTCCCATTAAAATACGACACTTTTATCACATTAAAGAGGTCATTTACTCCCACACAACTGGAAGCCTTCCCTCATTGAGTGCTGTTAGAGTGCAGTTGTGGCAGTCAGATCTCACCATGCACCAGATCTCTATAGGTTTTTTTGTAATTTTTTGCATGAGACAGGGATACACTTGTTGCTTCCCCCCTAAAAATCCCCTTAACTTATGTAATAAAAAACTTAGAAACCTGGTTTGAGTGAGATTTAAACTTAGTTTATTGTAGGTTATAATAATGATGTTGTTCCTAATTTTAATATTTGGTCAGAATTCTAACTAATTTGACCTATAAGGAGTTTACTATTATTCCTTTTTTCATGGACATATACACCAACTGAAATCCACAAATAAGTGATATAAATACATACAAATTGACCTTGCAGTGTGATTAATTTTTCTTTCATCATCATGTTGTCAGACCGGCTGCGTGTTCGCCATGCTATCCTCTCAATTGTATTTCAAGACGAAGAAACCCAAACAACTGTGTTTTTTTACCCCTCCGGCACCACCTGGAAAGTTGGGAAACACAGGGCGTACTAACAGCAGTCTCGTACTTCTGCTGACTGAGAGTGAAGCCAAGCCAAGAAATAACCTCTCACTGCAAAACACAGTGTTCCAGTCTGGTCTCGTCTCCCACAACTTCCCACAAACTTTCTGAATTTCTCACATCTCAGCTGCTAACATATGAATTGTGACATTATGAGACAATCCGCAAGACTAAACAATTTCGTGTCTGGCTGTGCTCAGCACTGCTTGTGTAACAGTGCTCTGAGATCATAGGCCATTTTGAAGGCAGCACATCATAGCTGCAGGATATATTATGTATGCATATTGCATTTTTATGAGAGTTCCTAAAGATTTCGTGACTCACAATGATTTATACGATTTTTGCAATTGCATATTCCACACAGTGTACAGAACAAAAGTTGAAATTCCACAATTCTGTAGAGTTCCAGTGTTGATTAAAGTGGCGTGTTTGCATATGAACTCCATGTTCCACATCGTGTGCATGCAAAACATTCTGCATGTTTGATAGTCTCACATTTTCATCATTCCCGGGGTAATGAAGATGGCACAAGATGCAAAGAGAAATAAAAAGCAGCTGAAAGAGGAACATTATGTTTGCAGAGAAAGAAAAGGAGAACATAGCAGAAAAACCTTTAGGAATTATTATGTAGATTGGTGGATCATTCTATAAAAAAACACCCTCACCTGCATTGTCATCAGCATAACATGAATCATTAATATTAGTGCTCCACAAATAGTTCATCCAAAAGACTCTATCTTTTGAGTCATACATGGTCACACTGCACGTAACCATCAGAAGAAAAATCAGCACAAGGTGAATGATTATTATTGGTTTTATTCTTGGACACTTGTTAAAATACTATACTTAAGTACAATTTTGAATTACTTGTTCTTTACTTGAGTATTTCTGTTTAATGCTAATTTACATCCCAGAGGGAAATATAGCACTTTTTACTCCAGTACATTTATCTGCCAGCCCTAGTTACCTTGAAGATTAACATTTTATATATATGTATCCTTAAACCAGCTCACAGGAGTTCTACCACCAACATCTGGACTGCAGCAGCCTTTGATGAATGGAGGGATACGCATGAGCTCTAAATACTACTCTGAAATGGTATTAGGATGAGAGTGCATCAAGTGTGGGTTATGTGTGCATTTTTCAGAAGTTGGACACGTTTGCCTTCATACCAGGTGGCGCTTGAACGGGCACTGAAGTGCCAAAAACCCCAAATGTGTGCACTGGGACAGACCCAGTGTGTTATCAGTGGTGTTATACCTTAATACCAGTCTGCTATTGTTGTCCTTGTTGCTCCGTTATCCCTTCTTATTCAGCTTGGTGTTGTGAAGCTACTGGGATGTAAAGTTGTTCCCAGTGCAGTCTTATAAGACACTTTTGGTGCGCCCGCCGATCCCGTCATTTAGAGCGCCCGGGCTTCCCCCTGGCCCCCTTTCAGATATTAAACATGCACCTTAGCGGCGGATTAATTTATGAGTGCGTGTAAATTGTTTCTCCCAATGCCATTTTAATATCTGCCTCTCGCAACTTGCTGTGGGAAAATACGCCCTGCATCATGCTGCTCCTGCTATGCTGAGTGGAAGGAACAGATTGCGTTCCTCAGTGACATTTACACTGTGTATGTGTGAGTGTGAGCGTGAGCGTGTGCGTCTCTAAGTTAGTATGTGTCAGTATGTGTTAGTTTGGGGAGATCGGAGTGACCCTCCGCCTCCAACCCTACTCTAGCCCTAATGCTAAGAGCCCTTATAAACGACCAAGGGTAGAAATTGCAGAAATACTGAATTATCTGCAAAAACTACATCGGAGATACGAGTCTAAAATCAAAAATCTGGGTCTGTTAAACAGAGCTGTGTCTGCGTAGTCTTGTTATTCTTCATTTTTGCCTCCTGATTGGAGCTTACGGGCTAATTATGTCAGCTCAGCAAAACAATGTGGTGGTTTAAGTTACAAGACAAAAGCAGCAAATAACTGCCTGCGAACGATCACATCAGACAACTGCATGAATGTTTCTTTATCTTTTTGCTGCTGTTAAACTGTCCCGAAATGACTGTAATTCCATTAGAGTTACTGTCAGGGCTGTCCTAGCTATTACTACCTGGTGTATTGTACATATTCTCGAAATATGTACGCAGATAACAAACACTCCTTTCTTATACTGCTCAACTTACACCTCAGGAGTTATATCCATACTGGCTGAAAACCATGCATTTCCATCCTGCTCAGTAATCCACTCCACTGCTGGATGCTCGCCGACGGCTGGAACTTATTTTGTACTACAGTCTGAAAAGTATGCATCTTTGTTTCGGGAAAAAAAAATATCTCATCACAAGGTAGAAAAACATTATTGTACAGATAATTGTACAGTTTTGTGCAGCTTTTCATTCCCTATTTATGCATATAGTCAGTGCGGTTCAGATGCTACATTTTGATTTGTAATTTTAGGCGTTCAGACGCATGCAAACCTTTTTGTTGTAAGATGTAAAGATAGTCAGACAGTAAACAGTTGAAAGAAAGTATAAGAGTCTAATAACACAACTGAAGTCAACATCCATCGCAGTGTGGGGGATCTGGGCCTGTATACATTTGAATTAACTAAAAAAGCAAAAAAATGCCTAAGGCTGCCGTAGAGATGAGCTTTATCCTCCTGTTGTATATTATATATCAAATTGAGCAATCTTGTGTGTTTTAGCTCAGATTTCATTATGCAGTCAAATTGATTTATAACATGCACATACTTACAAACAAACACACAGGTGCGTACACACAGACATATACACACACTTTGGGTTGCCACAAATCAGGACATCCATCTCCGATTAGGGCAATTTGATTTCAGAGTAATGAAGTAGTTTAGCACTGAAACGTGGCATGCTTCACAACCGCTGATGATGCCACTGCCATCATTTTCCACTGAGGCAAAATGGCTGACAAATCCTCTCCCTAACCAATACACACACACACACACACACACATATACACACATTTTATAAAGAGACAAGACAGATCAAATCTGACATGGCTGTAATCAGTCCCACAGCTGCGTGGTTACCTGGCCTGAATATATTCCTAGTTTACAAATTCTACAGTTTGGTGTGTGAGAGAAAGAAACGTAAGTGTTTGGGTTCAGTTGGTGAGAAAGTGGTGGAGAAGAGTAGCATATGGGAGCGTCTTTAATTAGAAAGGTAGATTGATTGAAGAGAACGGGCAGGGAAAATTCTTGCAGAGGCAAGGAGCTCTCGATCGGCGTACGGCAGGTGTCTTTAAACAAACAGTTTCCAAGGACATTTAAGTTTCTAGGAGGATTGCATAAGTTTAACTAAGTTAAAGTTAGTTATTATTGATGTGTACAAAGTAAATTCAATTAGTACAAAAATATTTTTCTCTCATTTCAATGAATCAATCAGCTAGTACTCTATTATCTCTTTTATTACCATTATTCTCTGTTTCTATATACTATTATTCTGTTTCACATGCTCTTCTACTCTCATTCAGATGTCCCTCTCTCATATACCATCATGGCTGAGTACAATGAGCGTAAAAGGAGAGCATACGTTTAGTTTTGGGAGTGAGTCGAGGGAATATTACAGTTAGTATGCAAGTATGATTGTGCACGTAGGAGGGTTTTGTGAGATTACGTTGCCCCGTGTGAGAGAAAGTATGATTTATGTCCCGGACGACCTCTCATAACACAATCATCACCTGTAACTTCTATTTTGCTTCCATACATTCACAACCTTCCACACTGGGAATTCATATGTTTCTGTCTTCTTTCCCATTGACGTAAATTGATTATCCAAGGAAAGTCTTGCATTGTCTACCTATGGCTGCATCCTACCTCTGCACCGGGCCCAATCATCAATCACTTGGAAGGGCCGCTAAGCACCTTTTTCTTTCCCGGAGGAGTGAGCTGACATTGGGCCTCGGAGGCCACTCAGCTCCCCCCCTTCCTCCTCCTCCTCTTCCTCCCCCTGGACTCGTCGGGCCCCCCGTGCAGCAGATTTGCCCCTTTCCCTTGGGGTCCCTGCCAGCTCTCAAAATCCCTGTCTTAAGCTGGGATGACCATGAATAATGAGGGACTTAAATACGAGATACAGGAGCTAGGTGCAATAGGAGATAACATGTTTCTCACTTTTTTCCTCCATAGCTGCTGTCAAGCAGGCAGAAGCCAGCCCGTGGCTGACGTGCACTCGCTTTGTCACATAACTGCATTATGTAGGGTCCCCAAAGGCTACAGCATAATGCGATACGCCATGCGACTGTTGCTGGGTTGCTACAACAGCCTCGCCTCATGAGTTATGTATTAGTGTTTTCACTGCGGCTTAAGGATCAGATACTGTACTGCACTGTCACTGTTTTAGTTTTGCCTGCTAATGCGCTGCAAACTTTCCCCTTTGGTGATGTTAATTTCAGAGTCAGGGTCTTTACTGTAAATGTGTCTTGACAACGGAGACGCCTCACGGACGCCGCACATGAAACGGGCTTATATGAGATTGTCGGGCTGTCTGAGACAATAAATATCAGCGCCGAAAGCCAGTAGCACAGCTGCTGCTGGAGGCACACCCCTGGATATCAACACACACACACACACACACACACACACCACTGTGTCATCCCAAAGTCATTGTCAACACTAGCTGGCAGTGTTGAAACTGAAACATGTCCGTGTGTGGATCTGACTCTGAAAACTTGCCCTTCAATATGTTCAGCTGCAACTTCGGTAATTGGGATCCAGCCTGGAAAAAACCAGTGCATTTAAAAATCAATATTTTTAAATTAAGCTTCACGTTTTAATAACTTAAGGAAATTGCACTTAGAAGGTTAATTTCCTACCTGTTGCACCAGTTATCAAATGTGGTCTCCTCTCCACTTGCTCACTATCTAAATTAAGAAAATTAAGAATATAAATACTTAAAGTTGAGTGAGCTCTGGACTTATTTTAAAAAGAATAAAAATCACAGATGGATTAACCTACTTCTGGGTCTCGTCTTATCTTAGGTGAGGCTTGCGTTCTTGTATTTGATCACCATTACGGTATGACTTGATTCAGGACAGGCTGTGAGAGTAGATATTCTTCCACCGAAAGCCCGTCCAAAGTCTTTTGATTGAGCCGTGCAAGAAATTGACTTTCCCTAATGTGCTGGTGGAGAAGCTAAAACACCTTAAAGGGAAATGGATTTCGAGCCGCTCTGCGCCACCGACATGAAAAGTGGTGTGTGGGTTCAAAAACACTCGCCCCTCCACGTTTGATGCGGTTTCCATTTGAAGTGAGCAAAAGCCACCCCCCCCTCCCCCACCTGCTCACTTTTCACCCTGTTGATTCATCTGAGGATCTCAGGGTGTTATCAGCAAAGTTGAGATGTTTCTTACAAGTCCTTTAGAAAAAAAAAAATAAAAGGTCCCCCAAACCCTGCACAAATACCTGTAGTGAACGACTCAGTCATTTTCACGGTGACATTTCATGCAGCTGGATTTTCATTTATTTCAAAGTCAATGGCCCTCCTCTCAAAGGCCTTGATTTTTATTTATTTTTTTTTAACAGGATTTCTCAAAATCTTGAATGTCACGCCCGAGTGCTCTCAGCATACTTAGCAGCCAAACAGTCGCATGAGGTGAAGGAGTGCATACTTCTCTTACAGAGCTCATTGAAGCGAATTGGTAAACAGGTCCCTGCCCGCCCATTGACTTTGCTGGCGTGTGGAGGAGTCAGATTGCGCCGGCGCTGCAGTCGGATCAAACTGTTGAGAGTCGGCAGTCTTGCCGCTGACATGCGCCACTGCACTCTCCTTGACTCACTGGCGGAGTGCTCTATATGTATGGAAATGAGCCATAATCACCATAATATGTGTCCCATCTTTTGTATTTTATAATGGTGTCATTATACTTTTTTTTCCCCTTGCATGATGCCTCCCTCCTCCCTTCCTCTTCTCTTTTTCCACTTTGCTGTACCTTCCCCTTTTTTTCACCTATCCCCACCCCGCCGCTTCCACCTTTTCTTCCACCTTCACCGAATCCTTCCTCCTTCTATCGCTCCTTCTCATGCCATCTACCTCATTTACACTCTCACTCATCCAGATGACAGGAACAGGTGCACTATTAATTATGCTTTGAAATATATCTCCTCTGTGCTCCACTTCCCTTCCTCTTATCATTGTGCGCTTCCTGCAAATGCTCCACTACACTGCACCTCCTAACCCTAAACTTCTCTCTTCTTCTTCTTCTTTTTCTTCTTCTAAATTGTTTATTCTTTCTCTTTGACGTTCTATACCTGCTTCTTCTATGTTACCATTTTGCTGTCTAATATTTGCATTTTTATATAAGCTGAGAGCGACTCCTGCTATTTTTAGGCCCGTTATGTTGAGATTACAACTTAATTGTGTCATTATCTCGAGATATCAAACTGCTTTCACATGATCGTGTCCTAACTCTCTCATTATCTCAAGAACTCAGGAGTTTGTAGTGCTCCTGTTTGCTATCCCGAGATAACAATTGCATTACATCGTTATCTCAAGGTATCAAATGTTGTTTTCTCATGAGCACGACTTAAATATCTCATTATTTTGTGATAACAAAGCTGTGTTTTTTTTCTCTTTTTTCTTTTTCGGAGATCCAGCTGCTTCACCCCACTGATGTTGTTTAATAGTCTATCCAAATCGGCTTAGCCTGATGAAAGCGACACTGTCAGAGGGAAAGAGCAGAGTAGATTAAATTTGAGGAAATAAATAAGAGAGAATTAACCCCATGATGGAAATAAACCCACTTGGATTCAGCCCTGACTAGAATCTACACGTGGTGAGATACTGTTGGATCTCAGCAAACTACAACTGTAATGAGTCATTTAGGAAATGATGGTGAGATACAGACAAATTAAATCAATGTAAGGTTTTCAGCACCATTTGAGATGGAAATATTGAACTTTTTACTCCTCTGCATTTGGTATGACAGCTGTATTGACTTTTCAGATCGTATTAGAAAAGATATGGTACATTTATAAAATACAATGCACTGTTAAACCAGTGGTTTCCAGCCTTTTTTGGCCTGTGACCCCTTACAAAACAAGCAGCGTTCAGCTGGAGCTCCTCATCATGACATGTTTCAGGGGTCTGAATTGTCACCAGTTCGACCAAAGAAATTTCACCTCTAAACCTCTCGGGTAGTTTCATTTAAATAACAAAAAGCAAAGATTCAGTCCAAAATTCAAAGTCCAAATTTGTGTAGCAGAACTTTGATTTCTGCACAGTATATAAACTAGTTAAAATCAGCTACATGTCAGCCAGCTACAACAATAAAATGCTGCTTACACACTGATACATCAGTATTAATAATCTAATCATGTCTTCCAACACTGTTAAAAATAAACATATTGCTCTGTCAATATGTTATAAGAAAAACATGAGAAATGTATTTGATATATAGTAATTGACAATCATGTACTGTATGTATTAGCAATAAAGAATGGCTCCTCTTGGCTTCCACACATCCGCACATTTTCTTTTAATATTCTGAGGTGAAATTAAACTCTTATAATAGTCAATAAATCAGGTTTCATGGCTTCAGTTTTTCCTTTCCTTCTCATTCATTTTGAATTGTCTTTGAATGTGTTGACCTTGAGGCTCCTGAATGTCGACCAATGGAGCACATGAAATGGAAAGTAAAGATCCACAGTGATGATGTTTTTAATTCGAACCTCTCTTAATTCTCCCTCTTAAATTTTCTAATGCAGCGTTTTCCTCTAAATCTGGGGTGAAGCCCAAAGGCGATTCTTGGGAAGTCTGAAACTGGAGAAATTTGTATGCAAATCCATTAGCTGTGTTGGCAAGGTTTCCTAAGTATCTGCAAAGTAAGTTGAATGAAAAAATTATAGTAGACATACAGGCTATTAGCCTAAAAACATCACGCAGTTTGGTAAATTAGATTACATAAATGTCTGTTAAGTCATATTTGAGTTAAAATAGGAGGTTCCTGAATGCTGGTGAGCCAATAGTCACATTAGTATTTTATCTTTTCACCTCTTATGCTCTTATACTCTGTTCTTACCAACTGTTGCTGAATTATGACTTGAAACAGTCGGCTGTGTGCGCCAGCAAAGCACGTCTCGATTCATTAACTCACTTTGCAAGACAGTCGTTGGTTGATTTCAATACCGGCTTGAAGGCAAATGGTCCTCCTTCCGAATCAGGAGTTACTGTGCGGCGCCACGAGAGCTTGTCTCCATACTGTGTGATACTGAAAGCATTTCCACATATCTGGAGGGGTTACAGGTGCCTGAGCTCAGCAGCTCGCAGCCGCACGTCGAGCAGTTTCTGTTTCCAAGACAGCGCAGCCGCCTTCTATCATGATTATGTTGTGTGGAGTAAATAAAGCACTTCTGGCGCGCCTGCCTTGGCCTCAATACGATGTATCCGGATGATGCAAAGAGCAATTTACCAACATGTGAAATTCGCATTTCGCCCAGGGCTGAACCGAAAGAAGAGAGGAAACAAGCCTGTCAGGGCCGCATAGGATTTTGTTTGACTGAGCGCTCCACACTAGGCCACTAATTGCCTGCGATTGATGGAGAAAAGAGCTGGAGGAAACGTTCAACTTGCAGTGCATCATGGGTAGTTGACCTATGTCGACTAAGTCTTGTCTGTGCCTCGTGGCGGTGTTTCTTTTTGTGCGTAGGTGGGAGGGGGTTATCAGGATATCTGAGGCCTGTGTGTGTGTCGAGATTGAGTCAATGTGCGAGTGAGTAACGGAGAAGAAGGCGGAATTCTTCAGGCGCCCGTTGAGGCGCTCACAAGAGCAGAAACACGGATCCATTAGAGTCGAGCTGGAATGAAAATACTTTACTAAAATGGTATCTAAAATAATGACCTGGACTTGTGCCAGACTTTTTAAGGATTTTAGCATTTTTTCCCTTTTTGAGCCACTTGAATCACTTTTTGTAGCTCTAATGCACAAGCTCAGATACGTTTTAAGGCCGAATGAAGGGACTCAACGGTTGATGCACCTTGTTGGAGCAAATAAGCCCTCCCACTCACCTTTTTGAGCATATATGCTTTAAGAAATAAACAAGGGAAGACTCGTCAGGTTATCGGCCCACCGTCCACCATGTTAAGTCAGAGCACATCGACCGCAGGGCAGCGGTGGGCAGCTTCTCCGAGCAGCATCCTCCAGCCTCCGTGCTCGTGTTGCTGAAGCTGAGCGCGGTTGCTGCGGCAGGAGAGGAAATGCAGGTGCTTGTGTTTACTTCCCTCCGGACCTCCCTCCTCCCTGTCTCCCTGCTTCCTCCCCTCCTCCAGCGCAGAGGAATGCAGATAAATATTGATCTAGAAAGCTTTCAGAAAAAAAACAACAACAAAAAAAAAAACTATTTATGGCAATGGAAGGAAATTAAATAGTGTCAAAGTGAAAGAAAATTACGGAGAAAGGGCAGAGTAATCCTTTAATTTAATTAGGTAAATTACAACAAAAAAATCCTTTTCTAAGTCTGTTTTTTTTTTCTTTCTTCTGCCTGATCTCTCCCTCTTTGCTCTCCCTCGCTCCCGCTGGAAGGCTTTCCTGCGGTTGCTAAGCAACAGGGAAACAGTTTTTCTTTGGTTCAGCCAGCGGGTCCCGGAGGCTGGCGGGGAGAAGGGGGCACAGTGGGAGCACTGTGGAGCCTGCCAGCAGCCGAGTGCATGCCTACAGCTGGGTCGGGTTGCGGAGCAGCCTCCACCCCCCATCCCCCCCCCTGTTCCCAGTCATAGCGCCCCTGGCAGGCACCTGGGGGTTACGGCGGCGTTAATGATAGCAGGGGCGAGCTCGCGAGGCACCCCGGGGGCCCCCAGCAGTAAACACGGGGTCAGGGTGGGGTCAAAGTGATGAAACGGCACGACTTCCGACCACAGGGCCGGATCCGCAAGCCCCCCCCCCCCACCCACCCCACCCCCGAGAGGAGAAAGCCTTTTCTGTGTGCTTTGTTTTTAAAGGGCTGAGTCACAAGTTGCATGAAGTTGCACAACTCTCTAACAAACATTTAAAAAAATCATAAAAAATATTAGACAGGAAATGATTTCACCGAGGAGTTTTGACAGGCAGTGGAGTACCTCACAATAGAAATCCTTTTTACAATAAGTATGCTAATCAAAGCCTCAGCTGAAATGGATTCTACTGCTCTTTTATTATGTTGTTCTTTCTCTCTTCAGGTGATTGACACATTGTAATCTTGGTAATAAGCACCTCCACTGTCTGTTTCCTTCCTATTGTGTTAGTGTTACAATAGGCCAACTTGGCAGGTGCGTGTGTTTGCCGAGCGCTCCGGCGAATCTCACTTACCTGGTATTATCCTAAAACGCAGGCGCTCCACAGGCTGTGTCCTCGCTGTCAGTCTCCACTTGTGTCCCCCTGGGGTCAGCAGCCAATCAAACCTCACATTACTCATACCCCCACCCTCCCTCCTTACCAATCATCTGGGCTGTCTCTGGTAATTAGGATATCTCTGTAGCTGCCCGTTGCTTCAGCTCCTCTTCCCTTCATGTCCCGTTGCTGGATATTTAAAATGCCCTTAAATGAGAGGTTGCTTTTAAGGATCATTGAGAGTTTGAAGGCATTGCAGTGCTGCTTTTAGCTCATATGAAAGACTTACATATAAACCAAATCCAAAAAAAAAGGTTAAAGCCAGCTCTATTGTGTTCACTGGTGGGAAGCCGGTGAGGGATCATATCCTTGTTGAATCCTACTGGTTGGTTTTGGCACCTGTACAGAGGAAGCTGGAAGCTATATGTGAGATTATATGAATCTCTGCATGTTTTACACCGTCTTGGTGGCCCTCTGTGAAAACTAAACGGTTGTTGACATGGTGTATACCACACAAAATTGTCCAACAAAGAAAAAGAGGGGGACGCTTCGCGAAAAAGAAAAGAAAAAACCGCATAAAATCTGCGCCTGCCGACTGTCAGTAAGTGAACATTGTGAGCGGATCTGTTTCCCTTTTTTTTCCCCCACTTTTAAATTTAGTGTTGTAATTAGGCTTGTCAGTGGTGGTCGGTAAAATGTGTTAGTGTGGCATTTAACAGCTGTTGGATGTGCGCTGGTGTGTTTTTCTGTGCGAGTATAAGTAAGCTCAGGCTGCTGTTTGAGTGACTCAGATGAATATTGCATGGCCACAGAGATGGAGTTGTCACAAGAAGGGAATAAGCTTTAGAAGACACACACATACAGTACATGCACATACACACATCAAGTTATGTTTTAGACTATATGGCAGCAATGCTGTATATGAAGATGTGATAGGCTGCCAAATTGATTTTTTTGACGTTTTTTTCTCAGCCTTTCCTCTGTGATAACACAGTGCTGTGTATCGTTGACCTTTAACCCTCAAGTTTTCATTTTTTTTCTTAATTTGACGCCAGGATGAAGACAAACACTTTTTCTGGAGAGTTAAAAATATGCAAAGAGCATTCTAAGAGCTCGTCTTGGCTCCATCCTTCAGCCTGATGTTGCAGTTGAATTAATTTGCCTCATCAAGTGCATAACACAGAGGTAATCAGCCTGATTTTTAATGACTTTTGAGAAGGTCAATTGATGCACGATGAGGCAGATAGTCGAGGTCTGCCATGTTCTTCAGCAAGGCACTCAGCACACCGGAGCTGTCTGTTTCCACGTGTTTGTATCAGCTTGAACCGACGCAAAATTATTTTGTCTTGTTTTAGTTTTCAGTCTCTGAGGAATTCAATCACACCTGGCTGAGTGTTTCCATTTGATGCCTTCAACACACAGGATGTAAAATCCAATCAAATCAATCAAATGCGATTACAAATATACTGTATTTGGATTTGAAATAATTTGGGTTTTAAAGGTATGATTGCTTTTTTGCTCGTATTTACTGGCATCATGGAGTCTTACAGAACAGCTGAGAGACTGTAATCAGAGGAGAAGTGTAATCAGTCTGCAATTGAGCTGACATTTTAATCATTTTGGACTGTATGTTTAAAGTTTTCATGAGCTTGACATTTCAAAATGCAAATAACATGCACCGTGCACAGAAAATGAGAGGAATGCATTAACGCCTTAAGTGTATTCCATGAATCAGACATGGCTTGGCTAAAAAAGGCTGTTTGGCTAGTAAAATTAAGTTGTGGATTTCAGGATGGTGTTGGAAGTTAAGTGCAGAGTTGTCCACTATCAATATAATTCTTGGGAAACTAAGTTGCTCTTTCTACTAGTTTTATAGTTGTCACTTGCCTGAACATCACTGTTTGATAAGATTTGTATGTTGGGAGAATATGTATCAATTTAATTTGTGTGGCAGTATGTAGTAATCAATTGTTTTTCCCATGCAGTCAATCAGGGAAGTGACCGGCTACGTGTTGGTGGCTTTAAACCAGTTCGACTACCTGCCGCTGGAGAACCTACGGATCATCCGAGGCACCAAACTGTACGAGGGTCGCTACTCTCTGGCCATCTTCCTCAACTACAGGCGGGACGGGTACTACGGCCTGCGGCAGCTGGGCCTGCGCAACCTCACAGGTCAGAATGATTGCATGAGTGTTGGCAAATGTAATAACATGCTGCATAATCAACATGTCAGTATAAAACTCTTGCCCTTTTGTCACTTGTTATTTTGTTTCACTTCCACTCTGAGGAGGTTTTTAAATGAAACAAATACATCAGAGTGAAAGACTTTTTGATGCATCAAAACATCAATAAATCACATATATTTTACAATTATTATGATAAATCATTGGAGAACATTTTTGCTATATAGACTCCCTCAGTAGATAATTTATAGCACTTTTTTGTGAATTAGGGATACATTTTTCAGCACCCTGCAAAATATATTGCCATTCCCTCCACTATAAAATGCTAGTGTTTGACTTGTTTTTACACCCACATATACAGATTTAATAGGGCCTTTTTAATTAAGTCACAAAATTGGAACTCAACTTTTGAAGCAACGTATCTGCTACCCTGGAAAATTAATCGTCTGGGTTGCTATATAGAGGGATCAAATGTCTGTGAAAAGTCCTATTTTCCCGTTAATTACATTTTTGTTTGCATAACTCATAAATAGGCTTCTTTCACGGAGTAAGTTTTTGGAAGTGGTTGTGTTAAGTTTTATGTAACAGTGCTTTTTTTTTATTGTCGCCATCATGTGAGAGGGCATAAGCTAAAGTGGATTGCATTTGTAAAGGGTAGCTTTTGTCTGCGTTAACTTTATCTTGGTATCAGACCTTCCAGTCGTGACCTCGGCATCGGTTAATCTTTGCCATTTTGGCATTACCCAGCGGTGGATCGACCTTCCAACTCCAGTCAGAATAATATAAGCAAACACCGTCTTCTGTTACAGGCTTTGAAGTAAACTTTTAGAGTACCTGCTTCACTCTCTTCCTGCTCAATCACATCTCCTCTCATGGCTTTCTCCAAATTTTTCTCCAAAAAGCCAGTTTCCTCAATTTGCAGCCCCAAAACACACCGTACATGCAATTTTCACATATTGACAATGGCAATCAGCCTGCTAAAAGGTTCACTATTTTCGGCATGCCAGGATTCAGGTGTTGCCTTTTTCTATTTTGTCTTGGCGGCAGCATTACCATCGCTCCGGGAGAGAAACACAAGCCTCCTAGTTGAAGCGCTGGCTGAGGGACAACTGTCACATACAATCTGAGGAGGAGCAGTGGAGCTCAGGGTCACTCTCTCACTTTTACAGCATTTCTTTGCTCTATTTGATGCCGTACTGTCTGGAGTGACAGGGAAGATGGTAAACAGAGAGAAAGTCTGATATGGGATGAAGGTCAGGAATGAAAGTGTTCCAAGAAAAGATGACGGTGTCCAAGGCTGTACGAGACTTTGTCAGCACAAGGGGATGTACTGAATGTTTGAACATCGGGTATAGTACAGTCCCGTAAAGTAAACATGGTGACTTTCATCTTGTCAGATTTTGGAGGCAATTTGCTGGATTTCATCATGGCAGAAAAACAGGAAAGGAGCACTGTTCTTCCAGCAGGAACGGAGCTAAATCTTCTAGAGCGTCTCACAACGGCCAATGGAAAAATCGTGTCCAACACGTATGTCCTCCAAACTACAGCCAAAGAACAAAGACAAATACATGAGAAGCTGCCAATTCTCCTGACAGTTTGTTCATACCAAGGTATCGGATGTCATGTTTTAGGCCTATAATGGTTTTATAAAAGAAACTGCTACATCTAGCACCTTTTAAGATTAGTTTTGTAGTATGCTTTTGCAGAGGAGAGGGCAACAAACTGGGCTCAATCCCACCACGGACCGACCACGTGGTGTGTGCCCTAAACTGCCAAGCCACCAGGACGCCTCTGCTGTATCCCTCTTTGTTGTATTTTGCCGGAGGCTTCTTCTCTGGCATCGATCTGCCCGCTTTACACTCCTCTCCTGTGGGCATTGCAGTTTATCCTACATCTATCCTGTGTTTCCTACTGCAGGCAATTCTGTGTCAAATGTTTCACAGAGGAGCCAAATTAATTTGATGGTAAAACAGAAGTCATGTGTCCTGCAGTCCTGAACCAGCCGTGGTAACTTTTGGAGATGGAGCACAAACAGAGGAAATGTTCAACAAGCACAGTAAAATATTGGACATCCATATATTGATGAGAAAACCCATCAGTGTTGAGAAACACTGGACAGCAGAGATTCATCCTGGGCTCTTATGCCATTGACTTTGCCGTAGTGTTTTTGTGATTGATGGTGGGGGATCAAACTGTGATCCATATTAAAGCACATGGCAGATTTAGTGTAATAAGCAGTGTTTTATGGAGTCTGAACACGGTGATAAAGGACTCCTGAGAGTTTTAAGGGCATGCTGACACCCTAAGCTGGTAAAGCAGTAGGATGCCTTCCATGTTCCCCTACGAGGAAAGGAAGGCCTATTGGACTTTTATCCCTGTCTGACTCATGATATGTAACTCATGTTGCTCTTTTTCTGTTTCTTTTCCCCCTACCAGGGATGTCTCTTGACTTGTGTGTTCCTGTCATTCCTCAAACTGCTCTAATGATGCTTTTTTTCTGCAAACCAAAGTTCGTAACTAGACGACAGATAAATTGGACAGAAAGGATCATAAACAAAGGATGTGCGGTTCTTGAGTCCTTTCCTTATTGCATCAGAAACAGCTCACCTGTACTCCGAGGTATTTTGTTTCCCCAGAGGTGAAACTCTTGCATGATCAGCATCTTCCATGAGTTTTTCCATGAGTTTTCTTGCGGTTTTGTTGCTGTTTTCTGCCTGATAGAATGTCCACAAGTCCCGCCAAAATACAGTATATTTTGTGAGTTGTTTAGTATGTTTTGTCTTTATGTAACTGGAAAGGCACAGTGGAAGTCTAAGTGAGGCATCTTCAAGTAATCCTTTCTGGGTGCAGTAAGGTATTCCTTGCATTATTTATGTCCACAATGCATAATCTACATCTTCAAATTTGTCTTATTTTCGTGAAACTTTCTGAGACTGTGTTGATCCTCAGAGGCAGAATTTACCTCTGGTTCCCCGCTGTGATTCAGGCCCTCCACCGGTCCCCTGCCTGCCTGGCTGGCACTCCACACATCTCCTGTTTGAGCACATACTCGGGATGGGTGCCTCACATCGCTACCCCTTCATACATACCATCTGATCTCAGTGCACCCCAACGCTGCAATTAAGCCAGATCCAACCATGCATACGGATCAGTGCTGTTCCTCTTGATTCCCTCTCCTCCCCTGCCTGGGACAAAGAGGAATATACAGTGAATTCTCTCTTTTTAATAAGCTCACAATTAGGCCAGCAGATAATCTCCCTTCCTAGCGATAATAAGGAAGCTACCATGCACATTTGCTTAAATTCATGTATGATGAAATGTACTTATTTGTAATTCATTTTGCAGCGTACCACCATATCTAGAGGGGATGTACATGCCCGAGTGAGAATATATTCAGCTTTTCTCACTGCACACAATACATTAAACAACAGCTTCACTGCTACTTTATCCCTCTGCGGATTCCCTACACAGTGGGAGTCCACAGAAAGCGTGGAATTCAATTTGGCTGCAGAGTCAGTATGCATACAGCTGTGCGGTCTTTATAGTAGCAGGGTTATAGTAATCTGTGTTAAAGAAACTCCTCTGATATTGACTTGCTCAGCTTCACCCGGGGATGCTCCTGAAGTTCCTTGTAAGCCCTAATAACCTATAACACACTTAGACAACACATGCGTTGACAGCCACATGAACTGAACGCATACATATAACATGCCACTGCAGGGCTAATTACCCCATGCTGAGCAGCAGTGGTTATAATAACCACCGTAACACTGTCAGAGCTGATGAGGTGGCGCGTATGAAATGGTTTTCAGATCCAGTTTCCAGATCCGTCTTTCTTTGCTTAAGTTTTGCATTGTTTGTGAGCTTTTTCTTTTTTTCTTTCTTTTTTCTACCCTGTGAAATTGCCCATTTGGATTTGGGCCAAATGGCTCAGTGTGCCCCAAAGAGAGCTCTGACTCCAACTTCCCATCTGGCAGATATGCCCCCCCCCACCCCCCAAATGCTCGTGTGCAGAAAGCAAAGCACCAGTCGTGCCATCCCCATTCTTTCTTCTGTAACCTCACTGCCTTTCTCACCTGTTTTGCTTTCTTTAAGTCTCACTGGGACTGTTGTGACACAGCCACGGTTTCACAACCTGGCAACAGCCCAAACATCCCCTAATTTAAATCTAATAATTTACCACTGCCGTCTCGCTAATTGGAGCGTTTTTTGTGAGTATTTTGAATGCATTTAGGCAAAATTACCAACAGCAGTTGCTACTGAGATGAATTGATTAATAGACTTCATTATAATTAACCCCATGTGCATCTTCATTTTTAGAGCATGACTATTGATTTACTGGTTCACAAGCATTCTAAGCAGTTTCTCATTTTCACAGTCACTCCGCTCGGCTACATCAGCAAAGAAAATGGAGATTTTTCATCATGATTGGGGAGATTTCTGCATATTTCTAAAAATATGTACAATAGTGTCAAGGCATGGTTTTCTTTAACCTCACCAATTGTCTAAAGAAAATAAATCATTTTATGAGAATCAGAAATGTAAAGAAAGTCTTTATGCAAGTTTGATATTCCTCATCTACTGAGAATTAGACAACTTTTTTTCTTAAGTGGAAGTTTCAGAAGTGTCATAAAGGCTGAATGATCTATACAGTGAATCCCCTCAGTGGAGAGTATAAAGATCCAGCACATCAAAGATATTATACCCTCTGCTTGTTTGAATAAAAAAGGCACACACCTGAAATCCTACAGCACTGCAGCTCACATGAAGACAGCTGACTGATGTTGCCTTTTTATGCATCCATGCTTGCTTCCATTCTCAACTTTTTTTCACCTCCTGCTCAACTCAAAGAGAGGGATCCGGCCATATTTATGTACATTTCACTGTCAGGTTTGAGAAAGATTTGAGATTCCCTCCTTGTAAAAAAAAGAAAGGGGGGGTGGGTGAAAGAACCATGATAATTGTGTTAGGAATTTGTATGGAAAAAAATCCTACTTCCAAGCCCTCTTTATTTAACATAAAGCTTGTGGTGTGATCTCTAAAAAGTGGTGTAATTACAGAAAGATCAAATAGAGCAAAAGCGGCTAATACTAATACCCACTCTCACTCTGGACTGTTATGAGGAAGAGGGAGAGTAGAGGGATGGGGCCCATTAATAATGAATTCAGTGTCATCATTAAGGCGCCAAATGATTAAAACATATCTCCGAGCTTCAAACGCTGCTTTGCTACCCCAGAAAATGCTGCAGTCGTGGATGTGCAAAGCAAGAGAGCCTTTCAGTCTGCATGTGAAATAAAGTTTTTGCTTTTTGTCCTTTCATCTTTACCCCCTTTTTTTGGAGTGTTGAAACACCACAGCGCCAGCATTCCTTTTGGAAAACACTCAATGTTAACAGCAGTGTTATCACATCTGTGATCTGCACAGACGTTTCTTAGATATGAACTTTCATGCCAAGCCAAGCTGGAAATCATTTTTGTGGCGCACTCCTGAGTTCCCACAGTCGTGTTGTCACCTGGAGAAAATACAGCCCAGCCGAAAGAACCACAATAACCCCGCTGCCTGTTGTTGCTCAGTACTTCTTCTGAAGAACAGACAAGATAACACAGCAAAGCACATCTCGTTAAAAAAGTGACATTCATTGACATGCAGACACACAATGGGAGGCCATGTCTGACTCCACGGTTTATTTTCTCATCTCTTTATTTCCCTTTTTTTTTTCACACTCTTGCACCCAGAAGTCATTGTAATGCGATGCCCGTGCTCAGTTTTATCAGTGTTGGGCTGTCAGACACTGTTTTTTTGTTTAAATCCTTTGACAAGAAGACCCATGGGGCCTTGGGTTTTGTCTCCATTAGTGGCTGTGGCACGTCTGGAAGGAGGGCAAAATGATCTGTAATGGAATGGTAATAGTCCCCCTAGGGCAGTGTGTCTGCTGCCCTGTACACCATTCTTTGATCTAAGGGTTCACCTCCACTTGCTGACACACTGACCCCGGCTAACTGAGCTACCTATGCACCTGACAACCCCCAGTGCCCGATAATGGCCCTTACGCCATAATACTGTATAACATAGCAGGTGAAAAACCTCCCTCAAGGCCCAACTTCACAAGCCTGTGTTAAATGCCCAGTCATGTCCTGATACCTAGGAAGTCTTTTCGTAATTTCTTAAATAAACCTGAAGTATACGTCAGCAGCTCGAATAATGTCAACAAATTACATTGATGTGCCAAGGTAAGTTCAGTCAGCCGATACAGAGTGCCTTGTCACTCCCACCAGGCGTACACCAAGCTCAGCACAGGAGGGATTGGGGAGTGACGATAATGAAGGGAACTTACAGGACCTGCAGGTTGATGGTTGGTGGATGTGGGGCTTATAAAGAGCTGTATGAACTGGAGTTACAGCAGAGTGTTACAGGTGAGCAGTGTAGCAGCGGCTTACCAGAGCAAAAGGAAGCACAGCTTTGACGGCCTAAATACACCATCCTATTGCGATGGGCAAATGAATATCTGCTGTAGCAAAGTGAAGCAGCACACTCAAACTGTCTCCCTGAAATAGCTCAAAACCTATGATTTCATCGTGTCATGCTCCGAACTAAATATGAGGTGTAGGATGGGTGCCAGGAGGTTGGGATGTGGAAGTTATAGCAAAGGATGCAAAAGTTCTTCCTGAAAAGGTCATATCAGGAAAAAAAGTCATTCTAGTTGGCATGTAATGTAAAGCATGTAATGGCACTGTTTTGAAATATTGGCTGCACACATTTTTGGTAAATTAATTCATACTGTCATGAGTAGATCATAAGTGTGGCTATACAAAAGTGAAATAAAAGCAAAAATTAAATGTTTTACCACAATAGACCTGCTGCCTAATTTAGCTCAAACTCAAACAATTATGTCGAGAGTGAAAGTGGTGGGTGGTGAGGCTGAATGAGTCAGCATTTCCACCCAACAGATCTTGGAAATTCCAACTAATCAAACCAAACAGCCGTGGCTTCATCAAACTCATTAGAGCTGAATCTATTTTTCGGGAGATTAGAATCACTTGTGACCAGACTCTTGTGCTCCCCCTTTTTAAAATGATCTGAACCACGCGCTGTAAGCACCGTGTCGGCCTTGTAAAGAGCAAAACCTCCACGTGTGTAATTCAGGACAAAACCAACCAGCCTGTGGTGTGTTCAAGAACATCGCTGCTGTGTCAAACCTTAATATTTTGTCCGTCGTTGAAGGATTGTAAGTTTATCTACAGTTTGGGGAAATTGGTGGACCGCACGGGGTCATGAAACCCTTCTTAAAACCCCTCGGATAACCCCAAAACTGCAATGTCACCAGGCTAAAAACAAGGCTGTTTTCAGTTGACATTCTGACAATGGGAGGTTTTTATGTGACAGTAATTACATTCAACGCGCCTGCTTGTTTGTCTCGCCATGAGGCACATGCTACCCTCCTGACATTGCAACATATTTGTATGCTTTGGGGTCTGGTGAAAAATTAATGGTGTATGCTCTGCGCTGTGTTTGTGCGTGTGTGTGTGTGTGCAGTTTTTTTTTCCGTCTGCGTTCTCTCCCAGGCGTTTGTGGAGCTGCTTGACTTTGGCGAGTTTTAATGACATTTTTGTGTCCATTATTTTTTTTAAGTGGCCCCCTCAGTCCAAGCCCCTCCCCGGATCCGTTGTGTAACTTCCTCTCCAAAACTGCGAATCCATTAGAGTGTCGAGCACGGCCGATCATCATCGCCGATGAATATGTCTGTCCACAGCATCTGTTGAAGAAGCCGCATGCGCCGAAGGTAGAGTCGGGGAAAGGGAGGAGTGGAGTCGTGCCGGACTGGCACACAGAACCTCACACTAAATATACTGTAGAACCAGATGGAGGCACTTTACTGGTCATAGCTGATTTGCTGTTGTGTGTGTGTGCGTGTGTCCGTGTCGGTGTGTCCCAAATTACCCAAGTGGAGGGATGAGTGCTGCAGCTCTGTGCCAGGAAATGACAAATTGCCCATTTAGCCCATTGTAGGTGTCAATTTTAATGCAGGGGTTTAGCTCTGTTTTCGGCACTTCTTAAGCATTTTGCTCCATGAAAAATATGTAATGAGTCCGATTTGAATTACAAAATGCATGTCAGACAAGCAGCATGTGTTTGTGTGTATATGCTTGTGCACTGTGAGTGTTCAAGCACACACGCATTAAGGCTCCAAAGGAACCTTTTTTTTTTGTTTCCTAACTCAAGAGCGGACATTTAATAATAGCCCACATTTCAAGTTATGAGCTAAGCTGCTCAGCGGTTTTACTGTCTTGATGGCTCCCCCGTGGTCCATTCATAGTGCCCTCTAAATTTTAGTTTGATGTTCTGAGCTCGGGCAATTGTACCAAAACACTATTTCCAGCACAATAATAGAGCAGAGACTGGACTGACTGTCTGGGTAACTTCACTGTGAAACAACCTATCACTGCTGTTGTAGAAAAACAACATGGGACAGCAATTCTGTTGTTTGTGCTTTGAGACTGTACCTGGCAATTTATTTGATGAGTGAGTTGCTTGACCTCTGGGTCACTGAGACCTATTAAGAGCCCAGTATAAAACTTCAAAAACACATGACTGGTAAAAGTACTTTCTTTTTTGCAGATTTGTGGCTTTTGAAGTTTTGATTTATTTTCACAGCTGCCCAATTTCCTAACTTAACAAAAATACCGTAAAAAACGCCACTTCTTAATAAAGTCATAATTGTTGGGTGTTAATAGATTCCCCACATACATACACACACATCAGTGTTGATCACTGACGACCACTGCCATTTGTTGCCTTGATTAGTATTCAGCAGGGCTCTCATCTCTTTGGCTGGCTCTTTTGTTTGCCTGCGCTGATTGGAGGGCCTCTGGTTAATTTAGATGCAGGGAAGCGGTGACAGAAGAGGGCTTATTAGGGCTGTGAGCCCATCCCGCTTTAAGTGCAGAGTCTCCAGTTCCATTTTCATTTGCCTCCATTATTGAATTTGCCGGCTCCTCATTCGACCTGATTGCATTTTGTGTCACCTCTAAAAAAAAAAAATTGTAAAAAATCGGCCTCCCCTAGAGGTACTGTCACACTCTTACATTATGATAGTGAAGTAATGAAACGGGCAAAAGTTTTGAGATTGACAATAAAATACTTTTTTCTTAATCCTATTTTTTTTTTATTTTATTTTGAAGGCTTTCTTTTTTTATTAAGTCTGAGCCAAATGTCTATGGAGATTTTCCTAATCGTGATTGCTGTGTAACCTGTATGCCTGTGGGGGAACTAAGAGAAGGAAAGAGTGAGGAAACTTACCAAGTGTGTTTAGGTGTGTGTTTGTGTGTGTGTGTGTTTATAAGACAGACACGGAGCGTGACAGACGGGTGGAGCAAGAGTGGGTGGAGGAAAAGAAGAATAGTGATGGCAGGGATTCATTTAGCATCCATTGAAGCATTAGAAGTAAAAAAAAAAAAAAAAGTGTCATCTCCGCCTCCACCTTTTAGCTGCATCCTCCAGCACCTACACAGCTTCCATAATCTCCTAACGTTAAGCGTTTTTCATAAGGATTCATCGCAAAACAATATCATTCGAGACTGCGAAATTTAATCAGGGGCTTTAAAACACAATTATGGTTATCGGGGAGGACACGGCAGCAGCGCTCCGGATCGTGGGAGAGGAGGCGGTGTGGGGGGGGGGGAGATGGAGGGGACCTCCCCCGCACTGTCTGCGCCCTAGCGCTCCTCTCCCATTTGTCACCGAGCACAATATCTCTTTGGCTGGCAGAGCTAATAATGGAGAAGTGGGGAAACGGGACTCTGGAGACCCACCTCCGCCTTTCCGTGAAGATCAGATAAGTTCTCCTCAAGTCAGAGGCCCCGAGCCACTGTGGATTCGCTTGTAAGGATTGTATCATTTATAAAACACAGCGCGCCCCATTGACAGCTTTTTAGGTGTGTGAATAATGCAGCTCTTTATAAAATCTGCAACTGCAGGAGCAAGATGTTTCCCCCGCTGGAGAGGAACGCCGCGTTTACCCACTTTGCACTTTGAAAAGTTCATTTCATTTTGGTCACTCGTACCACCAAACCCCCTTTTGCTGATGCTCGGCTTTTTCGTGCCTGGAGGCAAACTAGTTGCCATTTTCTGTCTCTATTATCTTGGCGATCTGCAGCCATTTATCTACCAGCGGCTTGTTTGCAGTGCGGACACTTAACAGTTATTCATGGGATTTGAGAAGTCGTTTTCACTTAAGCAGCTACTTTCTCAAGAGCCTCTGTTTTCTTTTCTTTCTTTCTTTTTTCCTCTTTAGAGTAAACATGCTTGGAGGCACTGTACATTGGAGTGCTTCACAATTACACACAGTGGGTTTCCTAAGGGACCCACTGCTTGTTTTCCAGTCCAGTCATGTGTTTACCTCAAATCGTGAGGCTTCTTAGTCTTACTGTAAATTGGAGAATTGAGGAGAGAAAGCCAAAATGTCTTTTTGATTACAGGTAGTTTGATTTAGCAGACGAAACACGCACTCGGACACTGGCACACCCACACGTACCCACAGCGCCAATTAACCGTCCCATTCGTGCACACACAGACTCCCTCTTGTGTATGTGTGTGTGTGTCTGTTTTTTCAGGACATCTCTTTGTTCTCTTCCTGCTGGAGTGCAGCTCATTCAAGACATCATATTGTGGGCATTCCAGCCTTAAGATGAAAGAGACTTTTACACTAGTGTGGGGAACTCAACGCTTTATGGTTCCCCCCGGTTCGACTGATCCCGTTGCAGCGCTCTCTCGTTGCCTCGTATGTGCGTGTGAAGTTCAAAGTGCTCTGTGAAAACCTCAGTACGGATGCTGGTTGGCATACAGTGAGGCAACTTCTGTTGATGGACTGTTATTTTTTAGCTTGTTTTTGGAAGATTGTGCTATTTCTTAGTTTGTGTCCACCAATTATATATATTTTTTTTGTTGTTGCATTCTTTCTCTAATAGCAGTAATTTCAATGATTATCTGAGCGAAATGTGACAGGAAAAAGAACGTGAACACAATCCTTCTGTCTCCCTGTTTCTCTAACTTTACCTTGTTGGCTCTCATGCGAGTCATTATTTCCCAGAGTCGCAGATTTGTTGCATTTTCAGTTGTGTAATGTTCATCGGCGTTCCCTGAAGAGGTTGCACTCAGAGAAAATGAAGGCAATTTGTTTCATTCCCCACTTCGGCACCTTCTGTCATGCCAGCTGTCTGCACAGTGTCACAGGCCACACAGAGCACCAGGAACTGATGCATGTAAATGACTGCAAAGAGCTTACACCCATATAATGTAAATTCCCAAATAAAAGCCAGTCTTCAAATAATGCCTCGGCGTGCTGTGTCCCCAATAAAGGCTGGATAAAAAAATAAAAATAATTGTGTGGGATGAAATGAATTGGCTGACATGCTAAATTTGCAATAATCTACATTCCTGCAGCATTAAATCCTTCAGTACACCATAGTCATGCCATAGTCACTGTAATATTCTGACTCACTAATTTAAAATTAGCTGATCTTTTATGTCCGTGTTAAGCTGCTGGCATTGAACCTCAACACTTCCTGCAAACATTTCACATTAAAAGCCTCAAAGAGCTAACATTTCCACCTTTCCACCTGGCTGCAAGAATACAAAGACGTCTTACAGCTTACAGCTTATTATTCTATGTATTGTATACATGTAAGTGTTCTTTCATTGTGTGCCTGCCTTGTATGCTCAACGAAGGTCTTCTATAACCAAAAGCTTATACACAATTAAACGGTGTACAGAGATTGTAGTGTGTGGATGCTCTCTTATGTATTTACAAAGAAAAGCCTACCAGGAAGGGGTTTATGACCTTCGAGTCACTGGGAAGACTTTTAATTTGAAACATATGAGCAGGAAGTTCTGCAATTGTTGACAGCAGCTGAACACCGAGAGAATTTTGAAGCACTGTTCATGTAGATGAGAGTAGATCAAAAAGCATCTTATTAAAATATGATCAAATATAGTTATAGAACAGGGAATTTAGAGGTAAAGGTCACGTTGTTTCTAATAAAACCCCATATCTCATTGCAGTTGAGGTAAAAAATAAGGCCACTATTTAAGAATGTATAGCATATACAGTATGTATGTATATGTATGAAGAAGAACATGAACTTTTTAATGACTTCTCATTAATGGCACTGCATTGGATCGTGCTGGAATTTCTATAAAGAAGGTGCTACTTCATTTTTGTTTTGGAAAAGAATAACACTAGGTGCTTCCCTTTGGGGCCCTCTGCATTTCTGTCTCAAGCGCCGAGTGATTAATTGGCATTTAAGAGGTAAAGCCTCGGCTTAACTCTCAAGCTCTGCCTACAAATGCGAGGCTTTGCCGACCTGATGCAACAGAGCTCCAAGATGCTTTTTGTTGTCGGACAGGAGGTGTTTATCATGGGGATTTTGTATGTCTTTGTGCAGCACTTCTCATGTTCACTTGAGAGTTTCAAAGGCACTTGACTAAATGTGCAATTTGTCGGCTGTCTTTTTTTATGTTTGCATCTAACGGCTTTCCTATGCATGTGTGTATGTGCGTGTGTGTGTGTGTGTGTGTGTGCGTGTGCGTGTGCGTGTGTGTGTGTGTGTGTGTGTGTTGGTGTGGCTCAAGAAAGAGCGGGCACCCGACTGTGTAGAGAAAGAGTGATCATCTCCATTTCTCTGTTCCCCATGCTCAGCAAGTCGGCCCATCACCGGAGTGAGAAAGTACATTTCATGCGGGAGGGGAACGGGTGGGTCTGAGGGGCGGAGGGCGACAAGGATGGAGAGATGATCCTAATAAAAAAAAAAGAGCAGAGTGGATGGCCCGAATGCACTCTGCTTGAGTTGTGTGATACGTGACACACCAGCCCCGGAGACAAGACAATAACGGCAAACGCATGGACTCATCAGTCGAGGACGGATCACTATTACAGCCTTATTCATCAGCATAATTAGGGAGAGAAAGAGATGTGGGACAAGTGGCCAGCAGCACTGATGAAGGCTCATCAGCAGCCTCCCTATAGAGCTATGGCCACTGATTGGTGCTTGGGCCATCATTGCCTAGAAACTACTTCAAAATAGGGGCCGCTCGCTCTGCTGAACGACAGTAAAATGAACTTAATTGGCTCGCAAAGGCGGCTTGGCACAGGGATCATTTTTACTTCCTTAACAATCTGTGCACTGATTGGCCCGTTCTCTAGCTTGAGTGTGCGTGATGCGCAATGCAAACACATATTCCCAAGAAATCTTGGACCACGTTGCCTCTCCAGATTTTAAGTTTAGCTCGCACCTTGAGCTTTTAAAAACCACTCCTGCCAAAATCCCAAGCTTCTGTTTATTTGTGTAGCTTTACATAATCACTGAAGGGTCACAGGAATATTGTCAGGGCACTCTTCACTGTTTGGTGCTTTCATTTCAATGATCTAGAAAGTAAAGTCCCATGCTGGCCCCTCTGTTTGTTCTTTGAATGAAAGTGGCAGCTAATTGCAAAATGTGAAATATTATATAATACAGTGGGTGTGAAAAGGTTACTTCCTTATGCTGTTTCCCAACATTATCAAGTTTCCTGAAGTGTTAAGTCATTAATTTTATACCACTGTTTTGCCCTTTACTTAGTTCATTTATCAACTTTAGTGGCAGCACACAAGTTTGTTTCAGTTGTGTGGTTTAATTTGTGTTCAACAGTTATAATTGGCAAACCATCCAAATTACTGGGGATAGATGTATAGATTTATTTGACAGTAAAATGAGATTGCAATCACACTGTCCTGATGGACAGTTAAATAGTCGAGAATAAACACACACAAAGCTTATTTCCATTTATATCCAATATATATATTTTGCCAGTCAAGTGAGCTAAACCAGTGGTTTCCAAGCTTTTTTGCTTGTGACCCATTAAAACAAACCAATATCTACTTGAGACCCGCAACTTTTTTTCAATGTTTGATTTGAATATTAGAAAAAAGTTGAATTAAGGAAAATAGTTTAAAAGAAAAAAAAATCAGATACTGTCTTTGTTAAAGAGTGTCACAGTTTTGCAGTCATTGTGTGTGAAGAAAACATGGCATAATTGCTAATAACTAATTGTGAATATTAAAGTAATTGAAATAAATGCAGAAGCAAATTTTGTACTGAATGTACTTTTCACGGTGCCAAATAACATGCACCAGCCTTTATGTGTGGCATTAATATGGGATTTATAGGCCTCGATGATGTGGAAAGAAGACAGTAAATGCATTTCATGAGTTATGCCATTAAATAAAGTCATTCATTCATTGATTTATTTAGATTCTCCAAATCATCCTCCAGTGATCACCTCATATCCCACCGCACAGGTCCACATCAAACATAATCACTGATTCTACACGACACATTAACTGTAGTTTTTCTTTCCTCCATCACAGCGAGACACAGAAATGTAGCAGAAACGCTCCACCGGAGACGGTCTTGAACCAAACATGACCTGAGCATATGGCAGCGGGGCCCTCAGCGGCCACACAGACGCATGAAATGGCATCGCTGGGAACTATGTCACCCAGCAAAGCACCCGGCGGTACTGGCTGCTTTGGTCAAACACACAGACGATCAAAAGGGAGAATGGGAGCTTTCGTTTGTGTCATATTAGTCCATTTAAAAGGCTGCAAGGTCCATCAAAGCATATTTTTTAGTCAAGCAGCCATTTATAGTGCAGGAATTGAAAGAAGCAATGAGGAACTAGGGACTGTGATAAGATCAGTGGTAACTGAACAGGTTTCCAACATTGCTTTTTATTTCAGCTTGAAAAATTTGTCTTTGGTCAACAGGGATGAAATTAACAACAACAACGGCGTGTATTTCCCAACATCTTTGGTCCTACGTGTTACAGTCCTGAAATACCTTGGATTTTCTGTTGTAAAAAGTCCTTCCCTCCTTTTTGCTCTAAAAAATGATTTAATCCAAATCCAAATCCACCATTTATCTAGTCTGCACCGAAGCAAGTTCGGGAAAGTCTGGACATTAATTTCGGCCAATCATAAATAACAACTGCAGTGGCCACACCACACCACTTCCCGTTTTTAGAGCTGCAACTCAAAAACCTTTTAGGAACAAATCACGGGCACATTACCGCCGCATTACAGAGCAGTACCGGTAAAATTCTATTTATTTATTAGTCTATTTGTATAAAAAAGGTTTGAGAGTTATATTTAAATACATTACTGTAATTAATTTTGTTAGCCTTAAAAATAACCTCTCTCATGCTGGTCTCTCCTCATATTTCTGTTCCCTCCCTCTCCTACTGCCCCCTCTATTCTCCCCCCCCCCCCCCCCCCCCCTCTCTGATGCAGGACAATAGCTTTTATGACTACCTCGTAACTCACCGCAGTGTGGAGGGCTGAGGGTGTGCAGGGGGGGAGGGGGGGGTGTAGTATTGGTGGATGGTCGGCTGTAGATCTCCCGTCCTGATGGAAAGATCGAAGCGCGGGGTTCGGGTGGGGTACTGGAGAGGAGCGGGAAGGAGGGGTGGGCAGTGGCGCAGGACTGTCGCGCGTTAATGAATGACCACCCGATACAGGCTTGTCATCCCCGCTGGAAGAGTTAGGGCCCTTGTCTGGATGGACAGCAGAGGTGGCAATTTGTCTTGCAGCGAGCAGGGGAGGGAATCTGGACACGGGCACTTAAAAGAGCATTTGGGACAGTGCAGGGTGGGTTGGACAGGAAGACGGCTCCCCATAAAATAGCAAAATGGATTATATCTGTCACACGTTACAGGCTTCAAATGTCGAAATTATTACTTCAAAAGTGTTGTGAAAAATGTTTGCTTTCTTATTTTGTCATTCTTCAAGTTTTAACTTTTAAATGGCAAATTTAAAACTGCTACTCTACTCTCGATAATGGTTTTACTTATTTAAAGTCTGCACTTTTATAACTCATTTTTAGGCACACTAAGTTGTGGCTCTGGGAACGGCAATGCCACTCTGTTGGTTGGTCGGTCCACCATTTTGACATTTACACTTTTGGTTAAGCTTGATTTAGCTCAAAGCACTGCTGTACCTTCGGCCTCACACTGCGCTCTCAGTCTTGTTCTCCAGTTTCTCCGGACCTCTCTCAGCTGGATAAGATGGAGATCTGGCTACACACAATTCCTTGTTGGCTCATGTCATCAATCATTTGAAGTCTTGTTTGAACGTACAGTCGATGTGGCGTCTGGTTGTATAGTATTTCAGTTGACATTCCCATTTGTTACACTTTATTGATGATCATGTGCTTGAAAGTACTTAAAGAAGACTGAACTTTGATAGTGTTTTTAGTGGAAGCATGTGAGGTGACTGTGAGAGCTTGTATGTGTCTCTTTAATATCTCTTTAAGTTGTCACAGCGTCGGTTCTGTTATTTTCGACCACGTGCATTCCCCAATATATTAGACCAATATCAATTATTTTGTAAATGTTGAACAAAACTCTTCAAATGTGTTCCAGGGTGTTACAAAGCGAAGCTACTACAAAATTCTCAGTCTCCCTACAAAACATGAGAGACAGCACCGGCTGAGTCTGTATTCTGACAGAAAATAAATGTTTCTAGGGTAGCGTGTTTTTTCCAGTTTTAAAATTCAAACCAAGGACAAATATCAATCAACTAGTGGTGCGTTCTTCCAGTCAGGTGTAGTGGGAGTTAATTGCTGAGCTTTTATCCCTCCGCAAGCGTTCACTCGTGTTGTAAAGATGGCAGGTTTGACCAGACTACAGTGATTGAAATGAAACTGGCTGGCTTTGCGAGACTGTGGGTGCGTGAAACCTTGTGGTCTTGACCCCTTGCGTGTTCCCAGTTGACCTTAGCTGTGTGTCGGCTGGAGGATCTTTTGAGAAGTGAAGCGGCACTTCATAGTGGTGCCATGTATCATGTCAAGGTGACTCGAGAGGAACCTGATTGTAATCTAGTGGCGGGTTAAAGGGAACGCACATATGCAGATAATTACGTGCTCATTCTGTATATTGCTGCATACAGGGATAATGTCAGAAATCAAAAGCATGCTGACAGTGCAAGTGCAGCCCGTCCCTTTACTCACCCGCCACCCATGAATGTAGAACACCCCCTTGATAAATCGTCCATTGTGACGGGAACATGATTACATGAAGCCGCGGCTGTAGGCCATTCAGCGGGCAGACGGAGCGCCATGTCACCTCTAAGAGGGCTTTGAATAAATGTCCCCGTCTCTACCAAGGCCCACTTCCTTAATCAGGGTGTCGGATGGCGATGATTAGCTTCCTGCATGTGCTTCTCAGCTGCTGAATCGCCCGCATAACTCATACACTGTTAATAATCTGCCTGGGGAGATAATACCCGTCTTTACCTTCAGATAATCCAGCCCTGATCTGAACCACATTGTTACTATTTTAATTTTAAATTTCATTTGTTATGACAAGTGCTTTCATGGAATCTGGCAGTACTTCATATTCAAGGAGAAGGGGATGCAAGGTGATTGTATCTAAATCCCTCAACTAGGTTAAATAATACAGTCTGCTGGTGTCCCGGAGAGAACGAGACACTGATGGGGGCTGTTGTTTCTCTTCTGCCACGGGTCACGGCTTGGGAAGGGGGATTACTGCAGCATCATTTCATTCTGTGTCCATATCCAAAACCTGGATTAGTAACAGGGAGAGGGATTAGGATTTATTATCATACTTCTTGCACGGGCATCTGTTAAGGGCAGTGGTCCTTGAAAAGAAGCATATTTTTGCTATTAAGCAAATTCTGGATGAAGAGGCCGCCTTTGTCTTTGGTGCGTCGGTTCCCACTTTGATGGAGGGATGCGGAGTAGGTCAAGAGAGCTGCCATGCCTTGTTTTCAGTCAGTTTGATGATTTGGGCTTGTTGTGAGCCAAGAGAGAGCCCTTGAAGATAATAGCGGGACAACAAAAAAAAAACACGTTGCAAAAGGCTTTTTCTTTTACTCGACAACCAAAAATGAATGTGATGCAAGATGTAAATACATCTCAACACCTCTGTGCTCTCCACCTATGGCATAATTCCCTCTGAAAGAAACCCTACACCAGTCTTTATTTACTAAACGCTTATTTCATGAACAGTATTCCTCAATGAGGACTTGAGGAAAGCTATATATCCGCTCCAGTTTACAATTTCAATTTTAATCAACACAGCAAGTATCTGGTGTCTTACAGTGACATTCAAACTCATTAACTCTGTCTAACTCTCAAACTAAATGAAATTATTTAATACGTGTGCATAATTAGGAAATTATATTGTGTGGAGTTCTTTCCGAAAGCGAGGCTGTTCTGTTTACATTGTAAAATCAATTTACTTATTTCTTTGTAGAGTAGTTCTTTAACAAACATCATTGTCTTTGGACCTGGCATTGAATTACTGTGCATTTGTCAATAGCATTTATCTTCATGCTCAGATGCACTTCAGGGAAGACCTTATGCAGCACGGTACTTTGAGACAAAAGATTGGAGTTAACCTTGAAGTATTGATTTTCTGCCATCATGTACATGTACCATATATCCATGGCTATGTACTCATTTCTCTCCTTCTGTGTCTTTTTTTTTTTCATTTTTCTCTCCCTGTGCAGAGATACTGAATGGGGGTGTTTATGTTGACCAGAACAAATTCCTGTGCCATGCGGACACCATCCATTGGCGTGACATTATCAAGAACCCGCAGGCTGAGCTGCTGGTGGTGCCATCCAACAACAGCAACCTCGGATGTGAGTACTACTGCATGTGGGTGGAAACCAGTGCAACCAGAAATGGACGGAAATCTTTTTTATATTTCGGTAATTTCTGTGAAATGTGTAGGCAAACAGCATGCCAACATACTGTAGAAGTACACACACACACACACAGACACACTCCCCCCACC
The DNA here is from genome assembly GCA_031216445.1 of Lateolabrax maculatus. Lineage (NCBI taxonomy): Eukaryota > Metazoa > Chordata > Actinopteri > Acropomatiformes > Lateolabracidae > Lateolabrax > Lateolabrax maculatus. Next base: position 4,192,317 of record CM062215.1, on the reverse strand, counting down.
AGCAGCAGTCATGCCCTATCCCCTTTTTATTCATTCTTTTTGCCTGGCAGTCATTTGGAAGCGAAATCACATAGTGTTAGATCAACGTGTGAACCTTTCCATTGTAGTGGTATGGTAGTGGCTCCGCAGCGAGGCCCATGGAGCTGCTGTCTGCTGTGCTCTTTTTAAATCTCAGTGAATCTGACAGCTGGTTTGAAGCTGCCCACTTCCCCTGGTGGCCCCCCACCACCCCCGCCACTCGGTCCCCGCAGTCCCTCAGCTCCTTTTGCTTTGGACAGAACAGGCGTCGCTATCCGGCGGACATTCGGTGTCAGAAGAACTGGCTTTTAAAGACGGACTCTCAAACTTTTCTGCACATTTATGGATGAGCCTCTTGCTCATTTTAGGGGAGCGACAGGGAACGCATAGGAGTTCCTTCGGGGCCCACAGTATCAAAACATGTCAGGGTGAACAATAGGGACAGCTGAGGCGCCAAATAGTGAGCAAAGACACTGGACAACAGGGGAAATGTTGAGCGCTTCCTTGATGAAAAGACACGATCTTTTTTCTTAGCTTTGAGACTGAGCAGAACAAAATCAGCATAGTGTTGCCTCGCGAAATCAGCAGGGAGCCACACATCGTGCAAAGCTGGTCGCTCTAAAATAAAGGTTTGAGGAGACAGTTTTAAGTACAACGTGAACATTGCTATTTTGTTGATTAGATGGCACTGATGGAGGAGGATGAAAAGCAACAAAGAACAGAGGAGGTGGGCCAAAAAATGACAAGAGAGCGTGTGGGAGTTGAGGTTGCCAAATTGGGGCCCTTTGCCAAGCAGTAGTTAGTACTTAACATTAACAACCCCACAGTGGGAGTGGTTGAAGGGGCCGGGTGACAATCTGCTGCACTGTTCCACTTACTGTGTAATTAACCCATAGTCAATTAAGTCTTGATGATGGGCCACTAGCAGATGAAGGCTGTGTGCTGCTCTGTCAGGTCCCACTTTGCCTGTGCGAGCGCTTGACGGAAGGGAGTAGAAGCCTGTCTTTCATGCTTATGTTCTCGACAGGCCACAAGTCGCCACAGCGACTCTGGGTCTATTGTCGGATGAGCGAAGGAGAGTCGACAGATCTGTCACTGTCACTAGTCGGGGGAAGTTTTAAGGGTGTGCGTGAGCGGACGATTAGGCGTTTGGTGTGTGAGGGGGCCGTGTTTGTGTCTAAACTAAATTCTGAAGTTTGCTGAGGAGTTGTCTGATGCACAGTCTTTCTGTGTGTGTGTGTGTGTGTGTGTGTGTGTGTGTGTGTGTGTGTGTGCGTTCTGCAGGCAGACGCTGTCATCGCTCATGTAACGGACGCTGCTGGGGCCATCAGGAAGACCAGTGTCAAACCTGTGAGTATGCGCACACACACCTACAGTTACCCCAAAAAGCCCCGAGCCTGCTTACTAGGCAGGGGCTAATAGGTCATTATCGATCCTGAGTTAAAGGAACAGTTCAACATTTGGGCCAGGAGCGAACTGAGAAGATTGATACCACTCTGTGCGTCAAGTATAGAGTCAGATCCAGGGCGTGGGTAGCCTATGTCAGCCAAGGTAAACAACTAAAATTGCCATTTTGTTTATTTGCTGTCAGAAAAAAAGGGTAAAGGTGTATTTCCCAACATGTTTTACTATTTCCTTGAGCGCCCAAATAATGAACATAACCTGACAATGAGTGGAGAAGCCTCTTAGAGAGATTATAATGAAGCAGTAGAACTCGACATTGAAGCCCAGGCTAATGAAATTCTGTTAAATCAGTTATTACTTTATGACAGAGTGACCCACTGTACTTACTGGATGGTTGGAGAAATTTGAGGATACTGTACACTCTGCTTTAAAATAATCTATAATCTGCTATAATCTGTTTTTAATATATTTTGGCTGTGTGAGCACTGGTTTTTAGGTTATTTTATTGAGCTCAAAGACCCAAATCAAGGTCAAGTTCTTCAGTGTGTTTCAGTATCTTATGTAGGAGTGGTGAGAGGAGGTGTCAGTGAACAACACAACAAGGTATGGAATGGAAATAAACGTGTCTAATGCAACTGAAACAAGAAGTACCACAATTGTTAGGAAAAATACTAAACCCAGAAACAATATAAAGACAAAAGAGGAAGGGGGGGGCCAGCGAAATGTTAGCTCTCTGTATAATTGCAGGTCTACTGTTCTATTCATGTCATCAAGACCTAGAAAGGGACTGGCCTGTTTTTCACAGACTTTAGACTACGGGGCCTTGTTGTATTTTTCACTACTGCATCATTATGTTCCCAACACGCCAGAGAGTGAGCACAGCAGTTTTTAATGCCTCAGCTTCAAGCTCCTGCTGACTCGCTGGCTGGTTTATCTCCTACTTTACCACTAATGTGTGGGAGGCTGTTCTTTAGCACAAGTATTGGAGCAACTTTGATGCAATAGGTACAAGTCACATCCAAGTGTTAGCACTGTTGTAATACTAATGAATAAAACAGCTTCCTTTAGAGTAGTTTTTCAAAAAAATGCAGGGGAAAGCAGTAAATATTTCCCTGGTTACCAGCAGAGTTGGCATAGCAACGACAAAGCTAGGCTTTCTGGGAATTATCAGCACAGTTGGAAGGTGTCTTTGGCCAACCGGTCCACTTGGCTGAAAACGCCCATTGTATAAACACAGATATGATGAATCAGTGAGGCCCAGCGCTATGGAACTTTTTTTTATAAACTTTATTTATTCAGGGAAAAACCAATTGAGCTCACTCCAGCAGTGTCCCACTTCAGACTGGTACCTGGGAGCTGCCAAGCACTTTCAGCTGCTGGTAACTGAGCTGAAGCCGGAGCTGTCGGAGCATAAGAGGCTTGTTCAAGAGCACCTCTATGGCGGTTTCTGAGAGAGGAGACAGTGCTCCATGTTTGTAAAGTGCGCCGGGGCATTCGAGCGCTCGACCTTGTGGTCACGAACCCACTTGTCTGACCTTTAGCTCGCTGAAGCCCCTCGTTTGTTTCTGCCTGAATTTCGAATTTCAGACCGTGTTTGCGTGCAGCCAGAGCGTGAGAGGAAGGTTGAGGCTGGTGGTGTTGTCTCTTTTTTTTTATGAGTGTGAAAGTGTGTGCCAGACCTTTAAAATTCTCTCTTTTCACTTCCTGGGCAGTGACAAAGACGGTGTGTGCAGAGCAGTGTGACGGTCGATGCTTCGGGCCCTACGTCAGCGACTGCTGCCATCGCGAGTGTGCCGGCGGCTGCTCGGGCCCCAAGGACACGGACTGCTTCGTACGTCAGCTCGCACACATACACACCCAGACACACACCGCCGCCGCCGCCCCCTTTATCGCCCCCTCCTTCTCTGTCTTACTTTTCTTTCATCATCTATGTTTGCCTTTTTCTCTTTTGCTTCCTTTCCCCCTCCAAAAAAGCAGTCACACATCCCCGACCTCACCCTCCATTACATGTGTCCACGTCTTTTGTGCAACATCTGTTTGTCATCCTCCCCGCCCGGAAAATGATCCACTTTGTTTACCGGCTGATAAATTGTTTGTCATTTTACGGGGCTGTAAAAGTCTGACGCAGGGGCGCTCTTCAAGGAACAAATTGGTGATTCAGTGTTCCAATTAGTATCCCTTTTATCACCTCAAGTTCCTCCCATTTTGCAATCTCCCGCACGACACAAGCGCACGCTGACAGAGACGATATTGTAGTTGTAATTCACAGAAAGGCTCATCCAATTCAATTACTGCCGTTTCAGCCTGTGGCCACAGACGACAAAACACTTAAGAGGTTTATGGGAAAACATTTCACCATTTACATCATGGCTGTGGATCAATGGCCCCAATTTTTCTCCCATTTGGCGTTCAAAGGGACAAGGACGGCTGCACGAACCGCATGTCGCGAGCCGACTTAAAAAAGATGAAATGCACGCTGTAATGCCCTTTCGCTCACAGTGACTTGTGTGACAGTGTGAGACCTCCGTTCACTTTGCCTCGCTGCGTTCTGCTCCGTGCAACCCCAGAGGACGTCCGGCCGGCATCCTCTGCCCTCAGCTGACTGTGGTTATGTGCTCTCCGCAGGCTTGCACCAATTTCAACGACAGCGGAGCATGCGTGACCCAGTGCCCTCAGCCGTTTGTGTACAACCCCACCTCTTTCCAGTTAGAGCACAACCCCAGAGCCAAGTACACCTACGGAGCCTTTTGTGTCAAGAAATGCCCACGTAAGTCTGCTTCAAGTTGCGAGCAAACCGAATGCTCTGCTGCATGCACACCCGGGCACCTGCTAATGGATATAGTTACTGTAACATTATACTGCAAGAACATAGATGCTCATTAAATCGATGAAGTTTTATAGTCTGTGAACCGGTGTCAATTAAAGAAGGATTTATCCTCTATCTATCCTGAAATAAGACTCCAGACAATTATTTCTAGTCATGATAGATTACGCAAACATAAATAAATTGTGTATCTCAATCAACTAGTGGCTACACCATCTGTTTCAGCTTCTGGCAGCTAAAAAGGAAGCAAATCCTAGCTGTCTTTTTCACAGATATGGAGTCACAGTGCAGCAGTAAATCAGCGAGCATGCATTAAAAGTCAAGCCACATCAACAGATTGCATATTCAAGTCCCACTGATCATCAAATGAGCATACACCAGTCACTCTTTCCCACTGCCGCAACCAAGTACTAATTTGATTCATTACTTTTGCTCAGTAATATAGCCCTAGACCATTAGTTTTGATCATTATACAAACGTGATTAAAATACAATCAATTTCTCGCCATTAGAAGGGTCCTTCTAGGAAATTGCCCTACGAGCAAATGCGACTCTTTGATTTTTATGATTTTACATGGTAAAATCTTATCACCACAGCATCTCGACCATGAAACAACTGATGCAAAAGTCAACAAACACTAACGTTCTTTCCGTGTGACTGTCAGACAACTTCGTGGTGGACCACAGCTCCTGTGTCAGAGCGTGCCCCAGCAACAAGATGGAGGTGGAGGAGAACCGCATCAAAATGTGCATCCCCTGTACCGACATCTGTCCTAAAGGTAAACTGTGGGATCTCGTCATTCTACTCCTTAATCTGCTCTGTGAAGAATAAGAAAATGGATCAGGTTGCTCTGTTTCGTGGATTTAATTGTAATTGATCAACTACTTCTTCAACTTTTTGACCTGCATATATGAAACATTACTGGTGTGATTTGGTTCAAACTTGGAGAAGTGAAGCGTCACTGTTTTGGTGTTCATATATGATATTGTTTGGTCCGATGGCTTTCAGGTATATTTCAAAATTTGGCACTGTGATGACTCTTATCTGCCATCACTAGTCCAATTTTGATGAAACTAGGAATGATGATGTGTTTTATTGCCCATTGAACCAGGGAGTGACTGCATCACTCATAACTGCTGACTGCTGCCTTGCGAGATGGTCAAATTTGTCTTTGTGCAGAGACACACTGACAACAGATTGTTACACTACATCTCGAACACACCGGGTGCAATGTCAGTAGGATATTACAGTAAAACATGGCTATGTTTCAGTGTACAATGTGGAAGTTGTACTCAATGGAATGAAATTCTGATTTTATATAGTATAGTTTCCCCTACTTCCCCCACTTCCTGGCCCACTGCACTGCATTTACTGTATATACAAGAGCTTATGCAGTTAAACCATTTTAATCTAATAGCTTTGATGATACTGGATCAACAGTACAGCCCACAAAAATTACTTTAAAAGCTTTTTAGGAAATGTAACTTATTTGCCAGGTCAGCTTTTTATATTACACTAAATATACTTACAGCAAATGTATTTATTCTAATGTACCAATATCTTGTTTAATTTTAGGATAAGGCCATGTAATACCCACTTCTGCACCAACATCCTCATCCATCAGTAGTCTGAATAGTTAACTCTCATTTCTCCCCTGCCTACAGCTTCCATTATAAGATCCATTTAGTTAACGTTATGCCATATATGTATAGTACAAAATATTCTTTATGCACGCTGTGGATGTGTTTATGCATTTATTTAAAGGGAGGAACTCATGCTACTCATTTTGCCCCCTTCTCATATTACTGCTGTGAATATCCACTCTAAACTCATTAGATATTGGAGGAAAAATATGACAAATGTGGCATAAACGAAGGTCACATGTTTGATCCCTGCAACAGTCGACGTGTTAATTAACATGAGATGGTCCCATGACGAGAAAACTGCTCTTACCTGCTCAGTAATTATAACTCATTTTGTGCGAGAGTGTCAGCTAAATGCTTAAAATGTCTGATGTGAAATTAAACAGCATTACTTCAGTTCAATACAGAGGATTAGCCTCTTCATCGTGTTGTTCCCACAAAGGTAACTGATCTGCCCTTTCTCTTTGGAGGGAAGACAATAGTGTTTTCTTTGGGGCTCCATGTATGGGCTGTGGCATCCATTGATTGGCTAATCTCTTGATTACACCGTCACGCAGTAGGGAGGGGTTAATGAGGGATAGCCCAAGGAACTGTGGGAAATGATAACAAATTAACATTTCAGATATGGAATTGGCTGGTATAAATCACTATCAAAAACTGGTTACACCACTTAATGCAAGCCTTATTCATCATCCCCTCCGCCTCTGTCAGAAATACTTGGCTCACACCAGACCGCGAGTGTAATTAATGCAGATGTAATGAATTCATTATAGGGAGGAATTGGCTGTGGATTGGCCCATGCTTTCATCAAAAGAATTCCAATGCATGGAGAGGGGCCGCGGCCTTGCCTATGCATCAAAAGCAGGGGTATATTTTCATAAAAGAGTATAAAGAATTTAAGTGACAAATGGCTAATAGTAGTTTCTGAAGATAAGGTCACTGCTATACAAGGACACTTTGGTTATACACTACAGTAGTTCATATCCAAAGCAACTTAAAAGTCAATTATTTTGAATAATACATGATTGTGTGTTTGCATTTGTTTTGTCAGTGTGTGATGGCATAGGGACAGGCAGCCTGCAGACAGCTCAAACAGTGGATGCCAGCAATATTGATAAATTTGTCAACTGCACCAAAATCAACGGGAACCTCATCTTCCTCATTACTGGCATTAAAGGGTAAGTGACAGCTTGAAGGCTCACATACGATGCTTTTAAAGATTGTTTTTTTGTACACAACCATATGTCAGGCAAACTCATGGACACCTATACGTTTGTGGAGGTTTGAAGGTACGTTGAATGGTGATGTTACTGTTCCTATATGGTGAATTTGTTAACAAACAGTTATCTATTTAAACATTCAGCAGAGAGTAACATAAGAATTCATTTTGAGTCATGTTTGTGTCCAGCTGCTGAATGTAAGACAAATTTTCACTCTTCGTTTTAGCTCTGCTTTGGTCTCCACCGACTCCTCAGAGATTGATTTGCCTCTTTAGCATCTAAATTTTACTTTGCGCTGCTAAACGCTAGAGCCGCCATGTTCATCGGCTAGTTGCTTAGTCTTTGTTTTTTGGTGCTGTACAGATAGTGTACAGGGGATTTTATCCAAGCTTTTTCACTCTAAACACTACCAGCTGCAGCTTTAAACAAGATTGATTAGAGACGTAACAGTGGCATTGTGGGAGCTCCATTGAGCTGAAGGGAACTGCTGAGTTTGGTGATAATTGTCTGTGGGTTCATCACTAGGGGCAACCCCTTTCATATTACATGTAGTTATTGAATCAATTTTTGATGAAAAAAATATTATTTGGAGCAGAATTACATGACTACATTTCAATCTAGCAATTTCACCTTGAAAAATAGTTGTATGTTTCATTCTGTAATATAGTGAAATACAAAATGTACTTTGTGTCTGAATACTGTACATGCAAAGCCACAGCAGTTGGATACAAGCGTCTATGCTTTGGACATACGTAGTCCAGCTAAAATATAGTTATAATATAGAAAAAACTATTAATACTAACTGTATGAAATACAGTTAGTATTAAACTCAAGAGACGTAGGCGTGTGCACAAACAGTTCTCCATTCATGTCCCATTGTGTCAGAGAAAATCTGGCTTGGGAAGGTCAATGAGCTGTGTACTGTACTCAATCAAAAAATGCTGTCAAAGTGCCCTGAAGCTCTGAGGATAGAATGATACGTAACTATGAATGTCACACAGCACATTAGAGGAAAAGAGCATTATGACATTCTGACTTTGGTATGAACAACATACTTTCTTAATGTTGCCTTCAGGTTCACAGTGTTTATAACTTAAAATCGATTTTAGAAATAAATTCATTATATATACAGTATACAGTATAGTGTTTGTGTGTGTGAATATAAATAAATAAATATATATATATATATTTACTTTTCTATTTTTTTGCATGTCTCTGCTTTGTGTTTTTTCTTAAGGGACATGTATCATGGAATTGGACCTTTGGACCCAGAGCGTCTTAACGTGTTCCGCACTGTGAAAGAGATCACAGGTGAGACTGCCTCACCGGAGTCACCTTGGAAAAATTGACTGAACAAAAATACGTTATTATGTGGTGTGTGTTTGTGTGTGTATGTGTGAATGATATGGCCTCTGAGGTAGTAAAAGAAAGCTGATTTTTGTTGGTGAACTCTGAAAGGTTCTCTGGTGGCTTACAGTGTGTGCTGCTGTGTGTGTGGATTTGTGTGTGTATGAGAGTTTGCTTGCGAGTGTATTTATTCATTAACTATTAGAGGCCTTAAGGGATGAGCAATACTTCGTATACAAACCCTTTTGTCATATTAAACTGCAACTTGCAGTTGAGCCAAACAGCTAATGGAGTGAAACTGCATTTTCATAATGAAAACCCAAGCAATAAGGAAGAGCAATGGCCATTCTGTCCCAGCCATTTCCTGCTCTTTCCCTTTAATGTCATTTCCACAGATCCTGATTTGATATAATCTGTCATTAAAGGCAAGTGCAACCGGACAAATTGTGCAGAATATTAAATCCACTCTTTTAATTAGCGTATATTGTCTTCTCCGAGCACATTTCCTACAAAGAATGGGTTCTTTCTTGAACTTCACAGAGGCTGTGCCACTCTATGACAGTGCTTTTTTATTTTATTTGAATGAATGCTACAAAGATTCTTTTTAGTTCCTTGCTCTTGATTCGCATGTCTCTTCATCAAATACACCCTAGACTCCTTTCTCCTTCTTCTTTATCTCCCTTTCACCATTTTTTTTTTCTGAAAAAAATAGACTTATAATGCACTGTTTAAAGAAAAGAATTACTTTAAATAAGTTTATTAATTAGAACATGTTCTTCTATCTTGGCTGATACATCTTAAGGTTACCTCAACATCCAGTCTTGGCCTGAGAACATGACAGATCTGAGTGTTTTTTCCAACCTGGCAACCATTGGAGGGAGAGCTCTTTACAGGTATGTCTTATTGTTACCTTATCGCACTTCAGACACAGACTTGATACCATCCAAGGCTTTCTTTTAATTTTTTTGGTTAGTAAAAAAATTGACCTTTACAAAATTGTAGCAACCTACGAGGTGGTGCAACATTACATTTACATTATGAGTGTACAGTAGCTGCACCTACTACTCATTCAGAGTAGTTCCACATCACTTTTTACATCTTTGAGCTGTAATTACATTACATGCCATTCAATATGACTTATATGCAGATGACATGCTCATATTATAAACCGATGATGTTCAGAAAGGTCCTTATCCCTCTCTCCTTTTTACTGTTTTCCTGTATTTGGATGGCTACTGGTGGAGCTAATGAGCTGCCGGCCTGTGTTGTTCTGCAGAGAGGCTCTTTGAAGCATTGCTTTGATTAGCCATGTTTTGATAACCGATCCTGTGGTCGCTTGCAAGTGGCAGATCCAGGCCAAAGTGCTGGCAGAGTCAAAGGAAGTCCGGCCTTTCTTTCTTCTTTTTCTTTCTATCATTTCCCTCATTTTATTTTTTTTCTTTTCTGTTCTTCTTTTGTCCTTCTATATGTTGCTTTCATGTCCTTAATTCTTCTGATTTTTTGACATTTTCTTCCTCCATTTTTTCTCTTATTCTCTGTTTTACTCCATGTCTCTATCTTCACCTCTAATTCCTTCCTCTTTCTCATAATCTCTCTTTCCTTCTCTCTCCTCCTGCAGTGGAAGTGGTATTTCACTGTTGATCTTGAAGCAGCGCTGGATCTCCTCGCTCCAGTTCCAGTCGCTGGACGAGATCAGCGCCGGAAACGTCTACATCTTCAACAACAGCCGCCTGTGCTTCTACAACACCGTCAACTGGACGTCGCTCTTCAGGACCACGAGCCAGAAGGTCCTCATACGCAACAACCAAGATCCAAAGGAATGCAGTAAGTTGAGGCAGTGGAGTTTGATCCTCAAATTTCTCACTGAATCTGCAGTTTCTGAGAAAAAAATCCGAGTTTCAGCAATATTACAACATCTTTAGATTGTCATGGGCTGTTTTAGCTGGAACATTTTGATTCATTATTTTTTCAATTCTTTATGTTGAAGTGGTTTTATTTTAGAACTCAGCACCATTTAATTACATGCCCAACATTTCAGTGGAAAATCAATGGAAACTCCTCGGACGTTGTGCTGCAACAGAGAATGATGCCACATTTCTACTAATACAAGCCCCCAATGTTTGTCACAGCCACTAAACATGAGATACGCATTCAAGTAGGGCACTGTTTGGTGAAAACACATAACAGGAATTTTTGGTATTAACTCGGACTCACACAGTTAACTTTAATGGATGCAAAGTTGCTTTGTTGGTTGAAAAAAACCTCTTTGGCTTTTCTGCCACTAGCCATGTTGAAAGAAAGTGCTTTTTTATGTAGTTATGATGAAGATGCAGACATGTTGATGCACTTGATGAAATGGCTAAACTGCTACATGAAACTCTCACACATGCTGATACACATACACATACTCACACATACACACACTTGTTTATCTTAACACACACCAAGTGGTAGCCAAACAGCTATTAAGTTTTCCTGTTCTCTTATTTTCTTTCCTATTAGCCCTCTAATTAATTCCAAACCTAGACTCCCCGCATATCTCTGCAAATCCACCCCAGCTTTACACGCTGACATGCTCGTTTCCAAGGCGACTGTGTCACGGGCGTCTCTGGCTCCTTGGCCATGAAAGCCCTTATTCAGCTCCCCGTGAGGAAAGTGCTTAATGTGTCATGCACAGTGGTGGATTAAGCTCACTGCGAGCCACAGGGAAGTGGACACCTGATGGAAAGATGAATAGTCTACATGTGGGTTTGGCTGCAGATGGTGGAAACTGACCACATAGTGTTCAATGAGTGTGGAAAAGTCTGACAGAGGGGGTGAGGGGGCATGCTATTATGAAGAAAATATCTCCATAGTTTTGTAATAATTCCAAAAGGTGTTATTATCTGTAAGTAACCATTTTCTTTTCTTTTTAAAATCTCATTTGTAGTGTGTGGTACACTTTGGTAACATAGCAGCATAACAAGTATAACTAGAAGGCAAAGACATGGGCCGCTGTTGTTTTTCATGGCCCTGCCAGGCTGCGGTTGATATCATTAGCCAGTTAATGAGTGCAGTGTGTGTCAGAGATCGATTGATGAGGCTTTACACAGGCCTCTTCATTAGGGCTCAACCCCCTGTCTGCCATTGACTGTTGGTCTGTTGACAAAGGGCCCGGCCCCTACCGGGCGACACTCCAGGGGAGGTGGATGTCGCTCAACGGATGGAGGACACGCTGAGCTCAATGAACAGTATCGATTGTTGTGGTTTGACTGGAAAAAAGGGGCTCAGGGTTATGGTTGGGGCGGTCTTGAATGGTGATGTGGGGAATACCAATGTTTTCTCACACAGCTGGGCAGCCCTCGGCTAGATCAACATGCACACAAAAGCATGTGCACGCACACAGGCACCAACAGTAACTTATCTGCATTGTTTGTGTGTACTGTGTGTTTGTATGTCTGCTTGTGTTAAACCATGTGTATTTGCATATTTATTTTTTATATCCATTCATTTACCTTTTCCTCCACAGCTCAGCAGCGTATGGTGTGCGATCGGATGTGTTCGGACGACGGGTGCTGGGGCCCTGGGCCTGACCAGTGTCTTTCCTGCCGATATTTCAGACGGGGCCGCACCTGCGTTGAGTCCTGCAACCTCTTTGATGGGTGAGCAGTCCATTCGTCCATTCCCTCTTTTTCTACTTTTGAAATTCTGGTCAAATGTTTAACAAGTCCAGTAGTATGTTTGAGCTGATCTGACACAAATCTTTAGAACTGACTCAAGAAATATCATTTTCCTGAATGTCAGATCATTATGGTTTCAGCAACCTGTAGCCGCACATGACAAGCAGAGGAGATACAATCAGTTTAAACAGCTTTGATGCATGAGAATGAAGCTCTGGAGGAGGAGAGTGTAATTGCTGATTGGCATGAATGTAATGAGATGAACCAATAGCGAATTTCACACTTAACAGTTAACGTGGAACATACATTGTCCAAAATCAATTTGAATATATTGTTGAAGTATTATGTTTTATTACAAATTGCCCATTTGGGCTGGCAGACAAGAGTGTTTACTGCTCTGAGCTGGGAAATAACTGACATTTGCGACAAAGGCCTTTAGAGTGTCCTCACAATCCACTGATGTTCTGTTTTCAGTGTGAATAATTGCAAACAGGTCATTGCTTTATGCTGCCAAAAGGCACATCAAAAAGATCACTGCCAACTCACCTAGGGAGAAACACTTCTTTGTAGATGTAGCTTCCAGCCTTTTGTGCTGCTCTTGAATGAACGAGGAGATATTGTGAATCACAACACTTGAAAGCACCCATCTAAAATAAGACTGTACAGGCAGCATCTGCCACAAGATAAATATGACTTTCTTGCAAGCAGTGATGTCAAGCTTGTGTTTTCCCCAGGGGAAGAGGAGAGAGCGCACGTATGTGTGCGAGAGAGGGTGTATGAGAGCGAGCAACCCTCGGTCATGTTGACTTGTTGCTGGTCCTTTCCCCGGCACCGTTAGTGGGAGGGAAGCTTTGAAGTTGCCGGGAAAAACAGCTCACAGCCAAGGCTTTGAAGAAGACTGAGGAAAAGGCGCGTGGCAGGGAGCTGCTGAAGCACACTTGTTTCCTATACTGTAAATACAGTCAGTCACTGTGATGCAGTGCGAGTAACGTTCGACAGGCCCACGTCTTGCTTTGTGTCACTGGCCTGAACAGTGGACTCAAAATATCCACAAGCTAAAGGTTTGCTTGGTGTAAGAAGTCACCCCCTGCCAAGCACCATTCCCTTCAAAAATTTATCTTTAGATAAAGGATAAAGGGCAGCGTTTTTGAGATGGAAAACTTGGATAACCTGTATTTTTCCTACTTGGGGGTACTACTACTATATGCTTTCTGTCTCTCTCAAACCCTTTTTTTTTTAATCTAAGAAAGTTGATTACGAAAATAGACCCTGCTTACGAAGAGATCAAAACTGATATCTTGCCACTAACTGGGGTCCCTTTGTATCAATGCCACAACGATACAATAAGGATAAATGAATTATAGTACATTTAGTAGTGTCAGTATTTACACTAATACCGATACAATATAGAATGGTAATGAATTAGTAAGAGAGAGCAAGCTTATTATTTTTATACAGAATACAATGTTTGGTGCAATAACTCACCAGTGAGAAAAAGGAAAATGTTATCTCAGGATTTAGGAGTGGTGACTGCTGCATGTCTAAATATAACATCACCCTAGTCTAGTACAGACAGAGAGAGACTGTTTCAGCAGTTTCTTATTTTACAATACAGTGAAAAAAACAGACATCAACACAGATAGCACTTTTGTCAGTATGCACTTTGAAAGTAACTCTGTCCTCAGTCCAGATGTCTGGATATTTTTAATTCATAGTGCTATTTAAAGTGTGGAAATCTAGTCTGGTCAATTGCCACCACTTTTGCATGTGATAAAAATTTGTTCCTGTCAGCATTTGTGAAGTTTCTGGTTAACTGAACATGGTGCACTGTGAGTAAGAGTTTAACCACCTATTTATTTTTCTATGGGATGCAAATTAATTGCCTCTGAAAGCAATGGGGGGTAGCAGTTGGCAAGGGATTCACTGCCAATGCAGGGAAAGGGAGTAGTTTTCAAGTAGTGCAAAATGTGCCCAGGAGAAAATATGAAAGAATAAGTGATACAGTGTTGGGCGATGAGTTTTGTATTTACCGGCATAGAAAATGTCTGTAGAGGAGAATATCATTATTGCTGTTAGTATGATTTTTTTCATTATATAATGTTTGCCTCCAAGTTTATACTATAGATACAAGCAGAAATTAAATGTCATGTCAATTGTTGGAGAAAATTACTTATTTACACAATGCTAACACACAAGCTGCTTGCAAGGCTTCAGTGTTGAGCACTGTGTTTCAAAACAGTATGGTATCATCTGCATAGAGACAGATTTTACAAATATAAGGAGGACACAATACCATTATGGTTACTCCTAAATAATAATTATATAAATAATGGGTACTATATCTACTGTTCTGTACTGTTCTATGATTCACACATTGAAAACATTAGTTCAGCTGTATCCTAACCCTAAAGTGTACAGCTAGACATTTATAAGCAATGTGTACGCTTTTCATTTTGCTACCTGTTTCAGCTGTATTTTACAGTCTAATGAATGACTGGCTCCAAAATCTTGGGTTTGGTTTACTTTAAAAGTGGTTCTACTGTTTGCATCATAGATTTACTTATTATCTGACTGTATTTCTCTGCAGAATTTATGGGTTAGCTCATTAAAGATGTTTCAGGTTGGTGATTTTAAAGCTTAAGATTCCTCAGCTCGCTCTCGTTATATGTCTCCATTCTTAATGAGGAAAGGCACTAATTCCCTTTAGTTTATACATCTGTTGAATAAAACAATGGAGGAGCAAAGGAGTGTGGACGGGGAAAAGAAAAGGTCTGAGATGGTGTCCACTGGGGTTGGGGGTGGAGGGAGGAAGCGGATTAGGGAGGCGTTGAAAGTGTTTAATTAAAAAAGTTGCTCTGGTGGGTTGGCCATGCTATGGTTTGCTGGAGGGTTGGAGGTCTGAATAGTGGCCACAGTCCTGCTTAAAATTCCTGCTAAAACAGGGCTAATCCCCCATCAGGCTATCCCCCGATGGGGCCTTGGCGCGCACTTCCAGCCGTGAAGGGGGCCAATCAGGAGGAACGGCTTTGACGGAATGGAAATGACCCTAGAGAGCACCGCTACCGAGGTCTTTGTCTCTCACCCATTCTCTTCCATGTATTTCTTTTCCCTCAACCAACAAAAGAGATATCTCTGTACTGCCTGGGCCCTTTTCTAAAGGATTCCCTTGGACAGAGCTTCCAGGAGAGAAATCTAATTTATTTTGGAACAAGGGAAAGAAAGACGAGGGAAAAATGTAAAGAGAGCAATGGGAGTTTCCTTTGAGTCCACCGAAAACATTATTAATAAAAAGGACACTCTGTGATACTGTATGTTTCTATGTTTGAGACAAACTGCTATGAACACGAAAAACCATTAGGACCATTTAAAAAAAAAAAGCCCTGACATTAATGCTCGGCAATAGGGAAATTTAGGATTTTAGCTTCACTTTTATTGCCCTTTAATGTGATACAGTTGAACTCGGGAGTGTCAGAATGTCTCTTTTTGTTTTTTGTAGCTTTTAGATCCACCAAGTATAAAAGATTTTCATCCAATATTCACTACAAGAAACTGCATAAAACACACATGCCCGCAGGAGATCCGAATGTCTTAGTGCAAGATCACATAAAGACAGCTCACAAGGAGGGAATCTGTTGAGTCTTTATTCCATCCTAGTAGCACCACATGCAAATACAAACAAAACACACACACAGAGTTACTCTCATTATCTTGCCACTGTGAGAAAGGGGCTTGTTTGTAACTGGGTGAATCCTCCTCTGAGGATGTCTGTCCTCTGCATCGGCTGATCGATCCCTCTGATGTGAAAAGTGTTTTTGATCGGGCAGCGGTTGCTATTGACAGCAGCCATCCTCTGCTCGCCAGAGATGCCGGACTTCAAAAACGAAGATAATGCCCTGATTCTGACACAAACAAAGGGAGAAATTTATAGATCGGGTGCATGCGCAAACACACGCATATACACATATAAGGGTTCACCAGTATGGCCTGAGGCACTGTGCAGAATCCTGTCAGTGTAATTGCAGTGTACAAACCCAATATTTAGCTCTGTTGTTTACCTCCATTCGTTCAGAAGTCTGGCTGGAAAAACAAAGCCACCATGAACTGCATGCATTGCTCTAACTGGCTAAATAAAGGGTCCGGTGGAGTTTCTACCATTTTCTCAAACTGCAGTGATTCTCTCAATGATTTCTCAGACTCACCTTTTCCTTCCTTTCTTCCATGCTTACTGGTCTTAAGCTTTTTTTTATTCTCCTCCTCGTACACTCCCTCTTTACCTCCCCCTTCACCCTATCCAAAGCAAACTTCTGTCCCTGCCCTCACCCTGCCCTCTTCTGCCCCACCCCCCAGCTCTCCTCTCACTTCCACCTCCTTCCACGCATCCCATCATGTTTGCCCATGATTTAAAAAGCTGTTCATTATTCATGGGCCTTCTCTGTTAACATATTGACCATACTAAGCCTTTAACTTGATCAAATAGTCTAAGGCAGCTCGATGCCCTGCGTGCCCCTCTACCACAGGGCACTTGAGCAGTCAGTGCAAGTATAAAGCGTGGAGATGGGCATGAGTAAATGAAGGTTTAACCTTGCTTTCTTGATGCTGTATCACGTTTTTTAAAATCAAAAGGCTCCTATGTACAGCCTGCGCTCGTATGTATGCAGCATACTTCAAAATCCTCCCTTAGCAGGCTCTCAATCAATATTTCAATGTTGGTACACTCTTAAATCAATAATACATGCATCTCTGTCTTGATTTCCTCGTCTCTATCAGGGAGGTGCGTGAATTTGCCAATGGATCTGTGTGCCTGGAGTGTGATAGCCAGTGTGAGAGGATGGATGGGAACACTATGACATGTCTTGGCCAGGTAAGACGCTCCTGAATCCACTCCAGACACCCTTAAACTCAACTTCCTTCTCACTTAACAATACTTTCTTGAGGTAGACTTTTCACTTTCAGATTAAAACCGCTCCTCTCATTTTTCTGTTCACGACAGTGTCATATCTTGTGCACGCTAAAGTGGACTTCCAAGTTATTTTGTGGGAGTCTATCGGTCTTGCGCACAGGACTTTAGAAGATATAAGTGCTGTGTTTGCAAAGGTGAATAGTAGGTTAATGGGAGAAATGATAAACTACTGTGGCTACTTTAGGAGGCATGCTTTTGGCAAGCACGCATGCACACACTCAAAACAGCAAGATGAGATTAGTTTCTGACCTTCCTGTAAAGTCACTTTTTAGAGACTCGGATGTGATCACTTCACGACTTTCCAAAATGTTAGAATTTGTCTTTAAAATGAGATTTGCGACATGAGATGCACATGTCTGGACACAAAAAAAAAAACACGCATCCATAAACACGGTATGCTCAACAGACATTTGCAAAAAACTCTTCTCATAGTTATTTTCTTTTTTTCCTACATTTACTGAGTAAATCTTGAAATACTTGTACCTTACTTTAGTGTATGTGTATAATGTTTAACTAAATTGCTTGTGTTTTTTGTTTTTTTATTTTTCTCTAAATGCTGTATATATGTTGTCAAAACTACACTGTCTTAATGAACTGAATAGTTGAATGCCACAGGCAAGGTAGGGATATCAGAAAGTGCTGAAAGGCGGATTAACACATTTATTCTTCAGGGGTTTGAAAAGTCTTCCATACCACCATAGATGGTAGTGGTTGCTTTACGGAAACTTGTATCTAATGTGCCGCATGGCTTATTTTGTGGAATTTAGTAGCTGTGTGAGTAACCTTTTATGACTGTCCCTGGGGACAGAGGGAGAGAGGGAGAGAGAGAATAAGAGATGTAGAGAGAGAGAGAGAGAGCGAGACTCCTCAAGGATGCACAGAGGCTGCTGACTTTGAGATGCTGGTCACAGTTGAGTAGTAAATAACACCAGAGTCAATCATCCACAGGGGCTCTCACACACAAATACACATGCGTACGGCCTGCACGGACATACTTGAATGCATTCAGACATCTGTATGCCTCTGCACTCGCTCGCACGCACATGCCTACACACAAACATGCAAAGTGAGAATAATGTTTATTGATGGCGTGTGTCTGAATGTGTCAAACTGTGAGAAGCTGTCCGTCAGGTCACCGTGGTCGTCATTAGCAACAGAGCGCCAGCACCCGGAATACAACAGTGCTTCTTGACACAGACTCTTGCAAAACAACACACAGCGATCTTTCGCACGATTGTAACCGTGCTTTCATACACACATGTACGCACACACAGCACTATCCATCTTACTTATTCATGATCCTGCTGCAGCCGAGCTCGTGCTCAATTACCACTTGTCACCTCCTCCATCATATTCGCTGCACCGTACTTTGACATGACCTGATGCCTTATGCATTTTGCCAATTTCAACAGGGGTGCAGTGGAATACACTCTTGGCAATTTTGCTCAACGCATTATAAATCACTGAATGGAATTCATGTGTGTCCTGCCAGCTGCATTAGCCGTGGTAGGAAGTGAGCAAATTGACATGATTCGCCAGGTTTGAATTTGATTCTGTTCAATTCTGTTCTCTCCTCTCATACATTTTACTATATCTCCCTTCTTTTCTCTTGCTTAATCTCATTACATTTTCCCAAACTTTCTTTTTTTCCTGCTGGTTTCCTTCACCTCTTTGCCCATCATTTTGTCCTAAATTTCTTCCCCCCCGTTAATCACTTTACTGCACCTCTTTTTCATTATTCCTCCCTTGTCCACCTCCTCCTAACCCCATCCTCTCATCTCCCTCCTCCTCGTTCTGCTCTCCTCTCAGGGCCCAGACCAATGTGTAAAATGCCTCCACTTCAAAGATGGACCCAACTGCGTGGAGAAGTGCCCCGATGGGTTGCAGGGGGCCAACAGTTTCATCTTCAAGTACGCCAAGGCCAACAACGAGTGTCATCCCTGCCATGCCAACTGCACCCAGGGGTAAGAGAGGAACGACATGTGGAGATGTGTGTCGATGGAAAAAAAATGAATGCATTTCTTTTAAGCGTTTGCTCGCCTTTGTAGTCTCCCAAGCGTCCTCTGGCTCAGGTGCTTTTATGCTGTTAAAAGCGTGGTGAAGACATACTGCATTGGACATGCGGCACCTCCTTCCTAAGGAGAGAAGGGAAGAAAAAGAGAGGGGGAGAGAAGATGACTTAATCTCGCAGCCGCTAGATTCCCCCGACCTGTAGCTGGCTTCTGCGGGCCCTTCGGTCAGGGGCAGAATGCATTGACCCTTAAAGCCACGCGGAGTACAGTGCAGATGAACTATGAATGAAGGGATGGGTGAAGAGAGACAGTGGCTAGAGGGGATATAGGAAGCAGTGGTGGGCTGTGCAGTGGGAAAATCTAAGATAAAGAAGACAGAGAGTGAAACGAGTAGGAGGACGAGGTGCCTGAGAGCTACATTAAGAAGTCTGAAGTTCTATAGAAAAAATACACGCCATGCTGTGTGGAACTAAGAGCATCCCAATCGTCTGTGATCACAGGGAGTCACAAATCAACATCTACTGCAGCAAAAGGTCAACCTAAGAGCCTCAAATGGGCATACAATTATTGTAAAAGATTTCTCAATTCTGCAGCATAATGCTGTATATTCACTGGAAATCGAAAAGATCCGGATGCACCTCATTATAGAATGTTATTCTAGCTATAGGAGTTATCTCTGTGTGGCATTGCAAGCAAAAGAAAGAAATGGACCAGTTCTGCTCAATGCTGAACAATAAGGAGAAAGTTTGCCGTACTTGCAGTGAGGTTTTATACTCTGTTTGGAACTTCACACAAACAAGAACAGTTGTTGGGAGAGGGATAAGATGGCACTGTGGAGTCAGTGTGATTAGTCAATTAATTAGTTAGTCTGTCAACCGAAAATTAATGGAGAACAATTTTGATGAGTGATAATTTGCTTTGCTCTCGTCCCGGCTTCTCAACTGTGAGGACGTACTGCTTCTATTCTGTCTTATGCCACTGTGAATTGAATATGTTTTGATTTTCAAACATGATCTGACAAAACAAGCCATTAGAAGACATGACTTTGGGGCTTGGGAATTTATGATGGGCATTTTTCACTGTTTGCTGACATTTTACAGGCTAAAAATCTAAATCATTAATTGGAAAAAACAGCTAGCCATGTAAAAAAAAAAAAGTCCACCTACCAGCACCTCTAAAGCTCTGGTGATTTTTTGTTTTTTCTTTTGGACAAATAAACTCACAGCCACTACCCAGCTGTCTTTCCCATCCCTCCCTAAACAAAATCTCTTTAATGCAGAGGCCAAAGCAGGACGAGTCTTCAAAAGCGCGGTGGCTGAAGAAAATTACCTTCTTTACGTAACTTGCTGGGTTTATGTCTTCATCCGCTCGAGCTCGTCTTTTGAAGTCAGTGCGGCTGTGACTTTGAACTTGAGCCATGGCCTTTTTTACTTTTTCACTAAAACTGGGAGCATACCATCAAGGAAGCAGCTGAACGACGGGGAACAGTCAGTAAACAGAGGAGATTGTGGTGGGGGGGGGGGGGGGGTTGGGGGGGCTGATGTGGAGCTTGTCGGCGGCCTCAGCAAACAATGCTGGAGCGCTGAAACCTAGCAACAGGGCTGAAGATATGATCTGAGCTGCTTCGGACTCATTGTACTGTCCCTCACATCGCAGCAGGCCATTTTATTTTACTCCGGCTACCCTGCAAGTGTTGATAATATCTGTGCAGCTTTAAAGGCGCAGATTGAAGGGGTTTTTAGAACAAAGGCGGGGCGAAGAAGGGAATTAAAACGGATGTAAAAGGAACAGTGGAGCCGGTGAGAGAACGAAAGGTAGGAAGCAGAGGAAGGGAAAGATGTGAGGTTCTAATTCTTCCCGTGACAGGTTTCAGTCACGGTGAACGCTAATCTGTCGTTGGCATGACAACACCTCCATCTTGACTTGTCATTTTATCCCGCCCCGCAGCCCCAGGGCGCTCTGGATTACCATCGAGGCAGAAGCTGAGGCTGGGTATTTGAAGCTGTGAGCCAAAGTGAGACATTACGGAGGGTCAAAGGTCGGATAAATGTTCGTGAATCTGCTAAGAAATCACGGTGCCGCACTTTGAAAACCCGCTGCTCCGCCTTACTCACAAGAGAGTAACAAATACTGATAGAAAGATGCTGTTATCAAAAAGGCAAAATCGAAATAAAAGAAGAATATGCACTGTGCCTGGGTCTTGATGTTTATTGTCAGACCCGTACTTTGTTCTCTAGTGATCCAGGAAGGAAACTATGTGGCTCATGCGCGCACACACACTCAAACACACATCCACGCATACACCACATTGAATACAGACACTGATTGCTCGCTAATTAGCTATTTGGTGCACCGTTTAATTGACAACGAAGCAACTTTGGAGGAGCCACAGTTGTCACCGATTTAATTCCAAAGTTAGCCTGCTCTCCTAATTTGCTGTGTAATTTGTTGTGTCTTGCACGCACGCACACACACACACACACGCACACACACATGCACACACACACACACACACACAGAGGCATTCAAAAACCGCTCTCCTGTGTCTGTCCTGCTGTTCAAAGTCCTCCACTCAAGGAGCTAGAATTAATGAGCAGCTAAGAGTCTGCTCAAATCACTTCCTGCTTACCTGGCGCTAACAACTCCACTTCTCCCTGATCGGCGTGTTATCAGCGCTACCTTCCGATGGCTTTGATTGTTGAGGCGATAAGAAAAAAAGAGATGCCAGTATTTCTTGTATTTGGAAAGAAGGTAAACGTGATTCTGTTAAGGAGGAATAAAGAGAGTCAAATTTAATTATGTTTTTTCTTCTCTTTGGATTACGAAAGCCTTCATTTACCGTATCTATCACAAAATTAATATTCACAGAAGAATATAAGGCACAAAAAATACTTGTTAAAGCTGCAATAAGACTGTAAGTCCAATATTCTCTCTCTTTTTAGCTCTATTTTATATCTCCACCAACTCCTGAGCAAATTATCTGGCTTGTTAGGTGCAAAATACTCTACTATGTTCACTTTGATAGAACTTTGTCTATCTGCCATTTGATGATGGACGGGTATGATAAAGTTGATTTTTTTTGGCTGGCTGTCCGCTGCAGCGGAAAAGGATGCGGATGAGAGCTGTGAGAGTGAACCAAAACAGTAAAGATGTGGGTTGGAAAACCAAAACTTTTTTAGAAATAGCTGAAAAGCGCTAAGGGGGATTGCATAATGGGGTGATATTTATCGGTTGGCAGCGTCCCTTTTCACATACAAGTAGTCAGTGATCCATTGTTAATATAAAAACATTGACTATAGCAGCAAGAGTTTGACATCATTTAACCGTACAAAGATAGTAGGAGAGAAACAAGTCTTATAGCGGCAAAAGATATTGTACCTGGCTTGTGTGTTGGTGAAAAGTGATGGGGACGTGTTGGGCAGATAACACACCTGGAAGGCTCAACAGTAAACCCTGTCATCCCAGAATATAATCATCTACTCGCCGCCTGCCTATGCTGACCTGACACTGCGTCTACACCTCATCCTCAACATCAAACACTATATTTCTCAACATTATTTCTGTGTTTCAGCTTTCTAGAAAGTGAAGTAATGGACGAATACTCAGGGGAGAAACATAGTCTTACTGTACCTTTTTTTCTAGTTCGGGGATATTCATTTCTCACAGATATCGAAAGGATGCCTTCATTTTCTTTGATTTAGATTTAACAATTTTTGGTTAATTTCCCCAATGGTTTAACGCTGCTTTGTTTCGAAAATGCTCTAAGGAACCAGACGATACAGAGATAGTTTTCTCAGTCCAAAACCCCATTTAAATATCACACGAAACAAACAAGAACAATGCCTGACCACCCAAACGCCCCCTCCTGTCATATTGACGAGTGGTCAGCCGTGCTCAGGATTCAATTTTCCACAGGTCTCTGCCCAGTGACAGCTGATTGACGTGGAAGAAAGACAACATGAGGTTTACTCATAACCTGTCCCTGGTTTAATGGATGATCTCTCTGGTTTGTCTGCCCTGCAGGTGCGTCGGGCCAAGACTCCAAGATTGTGTCGGGATGATGGACAGGTAAGGCACCTCAGGATACATTTGTAATGTGGGACTGGGGGACCACCATCAGATCCTGCCGCTACTCATTAACATTTCTAATGATACTCGTTAACAAGAGTGCAGGGACTTTTGTTTTTTTTGTAACTGATGGACAACTTAGGAAAGCTTTGTTCTTGTTGAACAGAACTGAAGCTTGTGGTCTAATTTGTGCCACTGCTGGTGTTTGATTTGTGTCGACTGAACTCTCATCCATCAAAAATGATTATTCATTCATTATTACCAGTGTCCTCATTGTAATTATTATTAGTGGAAGTGGTAGTGGTTATAGCGGAGTGAACAAGTTATTACGTTTTGACCTGGTTAAATCCCAAAACATAAAAAATACATAAAGCAGTGATAGACAGACCTAGTAAGGGGTTTACAATGAAAATAATGGAACTATATTTTCCATATATACACATTAAATTTTCTGCTTACAAATGTGATATATCCTGAAAATGGTCAGTTGTTATGACATGACTTTGACTTGCCCCCAAAGAAAAAAAAGCTCCAGCTAGGTTACCACATAACTGTACGACCATCTTTTATTTCTTTTAACAAAACTACGGATACTACCATTGTATATTATCACATAAACAAGCAGAAAAAGAGTTTGTGAGCAGCCAGAGAACCTAAATAGCTGGAAGACACAACAACAACTCTATTAAAATACCCATGAAAAACAAGTGATCTTTACAATTAAAGCACGTTCAAAAGAGTGACAAACTCATTAGAATTTAAGAAAACCCATAAAAAGGGGGTCTTGTGCTCCTTTTAAACAGAGGAAACAGAAATGACCTCTTTACTCCCTCTGGTAGGCTTCTACTGAGTATCTAGTCCAAGAGTTGTTTTTTTTTTTTTTTTTTTATGCTTTTACAGCAGCATTATTCCCCCGTCTCATCCGGTGACCCTGTGTCGCTTGTTCTGCTGTAAACCCTTTCGTCCTAATTAGAGGAGTCCTTTTACGTGTCTCTCACCTAGTGCTGTCGCACTCCCTGTTTCTCGCTTTTGTTTTTATTCCTGCTCTCTCCCTCTTTCGTCCATTCCTTCTCGTCTCCCGAGCAATATATAAATTCCCCTTTCTCTTCCCTTTGTTCCCTCCTTCAGATGTTTTTTTTTTTTTTTTGCTCCTCCATATCTTTTGAATTCTCCCCTATATGATACTTTCTATGGCTGCTTTTTCCTCCTTGTCTCCCTTCCACCTTTTCGACCTAGTCATTCCAAACTGGTGCATTACTATTCACCGCATGGCTGTATATCTCATTATGTCAGAACCCTCAGCCTTTTCGTGAAATTTCAAGCTTCCCCTTCTTTAGGTTTGTCACAATCAATATGGCAAGCGCTGCAGCACCTTGCTCTACCATGGCTCCATGGTACATGAGTCCTCCATTAGTTGCTAATGGCCTCGACAACTAATAGAGTTTTGAACTTCAAGTATCCAGAAGAAGCAGGTGTTATTTTATGTGTTGTGTGTTTTTTTAAGAAAGAGGGAGAGTGGTCGGAGGAGGTGAAAATGGAATACAGACGGGAGGGAAAGGGGGGAAGAATAAAGAAAGAGAGCGTAATAGAAGGACAGCACTGAGTGGTAGCATAACAGTAGACAGTGCAAGAGGTATGTAAATGGCAAATGCATTAGTGCCATCATTAGGGAAGAGAAATAGCTTTTAACTTCCAACCTTTAGGCTCGCCTTAAGCAGATTTTTCCCCAGAAGATTCAGAAGCAATTTGTGAAGGAAAGGCACTTTTAATTTCTCATTTATTTGGAGTGATAATAGATAATAACTTATGCTGGAAACCACATATAAATTACATCAAAGCAAAAATTCCCAAGTCATTTTCAGTAGTATATTAAATTAAGAATTTTCTAAATCAAGCTTCATTATATTGTCACCTTATGGCTTCATACATAACTTACTGTGTACGATCTATGGAGCAGCTGTAGTGAAGAATTGAAAACATGTAGCACCGTTAGGTTAAAAAATAAATCAATGCGCAAATACAAAAATGCATGACCACATTAGCCATAGTATGAGAGGGTATAGGGTACTGTCAGTTTAAGGTCTGATTTCAGATAGGATGTGAATTGTAAAAGGGGTCTGCACAGTAAGCTGTAGCTTCAGCCTACATGTTTTTCAGACTGCAGAAATCTATATGTTGTGTTATTGTGTTACAATGTTTTCAACTGTGGTATTTGAGTAATTGCTTTTTTTTATTTCTTTCAGTCTTTTTTTTTATATATAGTTTCCGGCCTTGTCATTGATTGCAGACTGAAATACATTTCAAGTTTCAAAGTTTTAAACTCAGATGAAGCTAGGTCACATGAGGTGTTACATCCATGATGACCGGAGGAAATGTAAAGATAGAGCTGTAACTTCTCCACCAACCCAAGTAATAGGACCACATACCCGCAAAGGCTTTCTCTTCTGACCTGTGAAAATGGAAGCGGCTCTCACTTGGAAATAGCTGTGTGCTCTGTAGGGCTGGCCTATTTGGAAACATGGTAGTGGAAATGTGCTTGTGTGTCTGAGCTTGTTTTTCGATTGTAAACTGAAGCCGCACAATGAGAGGAGAACGACAGGGAGGGCTGCAAAATGAAGAGAGCGGAAAGGAGTTGAGGAGGGCGATGGAATGTGTGGGAAGTTGTATAAACTCTCCCAGCAGTCATGTTATGGCTTCTTCGATGGCTGTTGGCGGAAGAATGGGATTGATGGATTAGAAAGAGTCAAACATCAGTCAAGGAGGTGATCAAAGACGCAGCAGAAAGGCTATTATTGGCGGTTCAAGTGTGCAACATACAACACACTTGAGTGAGAACGTACCCCTTATTTATTTCTCATTGGTACTTGTTCATGCTGGATTTTTCCCATTGGCTCCATTTGAGTCAACGGATGTCTTAGATTGATGGAAATGGGCCACTTGGTCAGAGTTTCATGGTCATTTTGGTCAAAGACTTCCAGCATCACATTTCTTAGCTGAAGATCCCAGATTCTAAAAGTACAGTGCTAAATCTTTACTTTTTTTTTTTTTTTTTGGTATAACAGCAGGTTGGAGAATTTGTCAGCATTGGCTGAGGTTTGCACTTTCTTTCAAAGTGCCTTTTAGTTTCTTAATGTTTCAGCAATGTTAATGTTTCTTCTCTTCCTCTGTCTCTACAGGACACCACTAATAGCAGCTGGCATTATCGGCAGCCTATTCATCATCGTCATCCTGGCGCTCAGCGTGGCCGTTTATGTTCGGCGCAAGAGCATCAAGAAGAAGAGGGCCTTGCGGCGCTTCTTGGAGACAGAGGTGAGAGGGTGGAGGTCACAACATCAACATTTTCTTTCAAATTCTTTAATCGCTTCCTATAGGAAATGCAGCTTTGAGCTCATTTTTGTCAGAGGATACAGAATTGTAGAAAGGAGACTGAGCAGTCGGTTTGTTCTGTATAATCATCAACAAACTACCACAGTATAATGAATTGTATTGATCCCAGAGAGGAAATTGGGAAGTATGTTTCCTCTCAGATAGCTACCTTGATATTTATGTGGCAAGAAATAATGACATTTTTTTGTGCTGGACTTTCTACTTTCTTTGTGTTTGTTAGAGATCCTTAACCTCAAAGTTTCAGTGCACTTTTCCAGATGGATCCCAACCGAACTAGACCCATAAGCGAACCTTGAAACATTAAACCTTGGCTATGGTACTTAGCCAAACCACGCAGTGCGCAGAAGATTTTAAAATTATGCATGGCTGCCGTCGCCCATCGATCTGGCCTTGAAGAGGGTTCATTTCTGGGAAGCATTAGACAGCGGAGCAGACTTTATATTCAAAGGAGAAAGTCAAAGATGGACGTGCAGGTGAGTGCAGGGTTTATGTGCACATGTGTGCGTCCATGCTCCGGTTGCTCACCTTTGCGCCGCTACAAGACTCACTCCCCCTGTGTTTCCTGTGCGCGGCAGTTATGTCATCACTGCAGGTCCGCTGAGTGGCCTTGCCTATAGGAGCGGGGCAGGCTGCTTGTCAGTCTGCATTAGTATAATTTCACAGGTAGAGGCAGCAGTGTTATAGACAGCTGTCAGGCTGGAGACGGGAATCGGAGGAGGGCAGCCGTGGGCATTTTCTGCCTCATCCCAGCCGCACACATCCATCTTAATCAGCCGGGCCCTGTTCCGACAGCCTCTTGACCGGGAGGGAAGTCTTCAGCCCAAGCAGATTCGCTAATGTACTGTCACAGAGAGGGAGGGGCCGGGGAGGATCGGGCTGGAGGGGGATCTTCTTGACCCCTTTTGCATCTCCCTGTATAAAGCTGTTCTGTGACTGATTTCTGCCCCTGCAAAGCTCGACTCAATACTCCACCAGGAAAGCGTGAAATATAGCCAGCCGAGTCAATTTCCCCGTCCTCCAAGGAGACCTAATTGGGTGTAGAAGTAATTAGACATAATAAAATTGCAGGTTGGCCTACAGGTTAGACAGGTAGGCCACGGGGTCAATCCCCACCACGGCCCATATGCGCGGACATCAGCAGACTTGTTTTAGTGTCCTGAGCATGGCAGTGCACCTGCTCAGTATTTGTAGGTCATTCTGTGTAAGAGCATTAGCTGAATGGTTAGGAACAAAGCTGTGGATCAAAGGTTGAAGGATCAAAGAAGATGTCATTGCCTGACGGTCAGGATTTGTGAATATATAATCTGTAGCCATCATTTTAGCTGACAACATGAAGGGTTTCACTCCACAATGCTATTGTTTATGTCTACGTCTTTAAAATTCAGCTACAAAAAAATCTAAACTACTTTGTAAGCATTGTTCATATTTCTCGAGTAGGTGTTATGTTTGGATTTTGTTGCCAGCACTCGTTTATAAGGTACTGGTTTCCTCACATCACTTAAATTCTTCCGTTGAATATATGAATATGTGCATTCACGCTGCATGCATACTTTGTGCACACACACAGATACTCCTCTTCCCCCTGTTCACTTTCCATCTGAATGCTGTTCTCCATTCTCACCTACCCAGCATACTGAAAAACCTGCACCTTGCAGTCTGCATCACACTTTCCAGAGGCTCTTTTTGGCTGATGAAAGCGCATGATAGGCTTTGGACGGCTGGCGAATGGGGATTCTCTATTCAAACAAATAATAGAGCTGAGTCTGTGTCTGTGAATGGAGATCAAGCCTGTCAGGATGAGGAATTTGGGGACAGTGGAGGCTTAGGGACTCCCCCTCTCTCTCCCAGTCTGCAATAGCTTTTTTAAACAGAGAGCTCACCTCTCGTGTCAGACAGGAAAAAGATGCCTCCAGTACGTGCTGTCAAAACGTGATCTGAGCACTCAGCCGAAATTTCCATATCAAGGACATGTGTGGAGGCTGTTGCACTGTGTTGACTCGCAAAATACACTTCTTTATTGTTTTCTTTGTTTTACTATTCTCTGTCTTTTCTTGCGTGTCTGTCTCTGCTTTTTCGTAACCTTCCACTTTTCTTTTTTTGCTCTCCATTGTGATCTCGGTGTCTCTATCTTGTCTGTCTCCCTTGCGAATGGACTTTATGCTTCTATCTTTTTAACTCTGTCTTTCTGGGTTTTTTTTTTTTTTTTGGTTTTCTTTCCCCATGTCCCTCTCTCTCACCTTGAAAGAAACCTGGAGACGAGTATACAGAAACTCGCGCTCTGTGGTGCCTTTTTGTTGAAGCCCCTGAAAACAAATTGCTTTTTGCAGGGAGAGACAGCACAAACAGTGAGTCCCCTCACTGTTGCAGCGCGACCCCAGGCCTTGAACCTCGACCCCAGTCCAATGAAGCAGGACTAATGCACTTGGAATCGCCCTCTCTTCCCTCCCCCCAAGGTCCTCTCCCAGCTGCTTTTGTACAGACACGGGCCATGTGAGTGTGTTCAGCACCACAGGCTGTGGACAGCTCCCATGCTGCTCACATGCTCTCCTCCGCTCTCTTACAAGGAGGATTTCGGCGTTCGGGGGAGTTGGACAGCTCCCGTTGTTCACCTCAGGGGCAGGCTGACTGAACGGAGGCACGGGATGTCGTTACTAATGCATGTAGCGCAGCCAGGCACTGTTCAGATCTACTGAACCTTGTGCGGTAAATTAAAGTCAATTAAAAAGCGACCACATATGTCCTGTTGAATAGCATTAAGGTGTGAAAATAATTACTTTTCTGTTTGATATGCAGGTTAGGACAAAAAAATAAAGTTGATGCAAAACTTGTTCAGCTGTTATGGAACTTAAGGGAATCATCTGTATAGTTGGTTCACCGCTCAGTTTTAAATAGGATCAAAAACATCAGGATACTCATAACTTTTAATAGTACCTAAGTTAATAGATACATGTGTTCCTGTCAACTTCAAACACTTAAACTCCTCAAATCTGAACAAACTAGAGGACGAAAGTAGAGAAAGATTTCCACAGGAGTTCATGTTTCGTAACATAAGTAGTACAGTAAAAGATTGCTCTTTAAATGCAGATAGTGGAGGAGAAATGAGTTCATTGGTGCTGTGATGGGCTCTCTTATACCAAGGATGAATGTCCTTGCATACCGATAAGCGTGCTCTCCCGCTATCATGCTCAAATTGTTTTAATGTGCTTTCAATGACTCTGTGTCATTGTGGTTCCCTAAGTATAGCACAATAATAATTTATTATGCCATCCAGATACCAAATTCAAGAACAAAATGTGTGTAATTCGTTCAGCCTAACAGTTGAATTACCATTGCATTATTAAATTCTTGATTTGAGGGTCATTATTTTTGAAACTTACTCTTTGTCCTGCATTGTACCATTTGGTTATGATGAGCAAGTTTAACCACTATTAGGCCACTATACAGAGTACAACTTTACTATCTCCCTAAACAGTTCCTCTTTGGTACTTTCTTGTAGAATAAACAGGAGCGGTAGTCAAAATATTGAAGACGAGGAAGTTTAATTGAAAAATGAACACGCCAGCCCTAGCCCGACACAATGTGGTTGCTTTAGGAAAAGGTTTGTGGCATGGCAATCTTGCTTTTAATTACACAACACAACAAATGCAGCATTTTATATGGGTAATGTGAACATTAAAGCCCACACCCGAGGGTTCGCAGTGCAAGTGTGTGTTTGAGGACATTGTTTACTTATTCAATACAGAATAATTCTGTGAATGTATTCTAGCTCCAGGCGTGAACACGCTGCTTATTTGTCCAATGAAGCATCCGAATCCTCTCCACCGCGCCACCAGCGAAGCTCATTTGGCAAAGCCAAGGTGCATTATTAGCTGGTAAATAAAGTGGCGTGGGGTGTGTGTGTGTGTGTGTGTGTGTGTGTGTGTGTGTTTTGCAGGCCATGGGCTCGCGTCTTATTTAATAGACCTCCTCTCCTCTCCTCTCCTCCCCCCGTCACTCTCGTCCAGCCTCGTCCTAATGAAACAATAACAGCCACAGCCTGTCACCATCTGCTCTTACTACTGCTCCACCTCCCTGTGTCTCGTCTCTGCTGCCTCGCTCTGCATCGCTCCAATTCCTCTCCACCTGCAGCGTCACTTGTTTTCTTGTTATCCGTGCAGTGGGTGCACAAACAAACCGATGCTAATAATGCTCTTTGCCCAAATACCAGGCAGGTGTGATGGATGTGACAAAAGCTTTTCTTGCCTTCTTGCTGAAGTAAATAAAGTGGTTCTATCTAATTTATTACTTAATTTGAAGGTTTAACACAATACCCCCAACACTTCATAGATCACTTTGGTCCCCTACTTCACAACCTGGCGACCCAGAAGTTATTGTTGGTTATTTAGCTGTTCATTTTAAAGGGGTAGTGCAATGTAAATGTGTTGGGATAAGCTCAACAGCTAAAGGGATCTTATTATTGATATATGCTTATAGAGAAAGTGGTACCAAGACAGGACCCTGTAAAACAACTAATGCTTGAAATTATTTGGGACAAGTTTATTGGTTGAGATAAGGTTAATTCTTGGAAAAAAAAAAACATTTGACAAAACAATTTCAGCTGAAGGGCCATTTAGTAGCTGTTCTGGACCTTTTGATCCTACCTCATGGTCTTCAACAGCTGTTCAGATTTCCATTTTTATTACATCCCATCTTGTAATTATTTCAAGAAAATAAGATTTCAGTTCATAAGGGACTAAGTGACAGGCTAAGATGGAGGATTTCAGTGGCGCCTCACTGTTACGCAATCACTCAGCCATCCTCTCGCTGCTGCCTCTCAGTATTTATCCCTCATCCTCCTTCCTCTGCTCCGTCTGCTAACTCACTCCCTGCAGTGACATCTCAGCAGGCTTACACTGCGCCTTCAGGCCCAGCCATAACAATAGCCATTACACGACATGTCACTGCCGAGCTGCGGGCAATGTCATCCATTCTGCGGACTGGCGATCGCCGGCCCTATTGTGCTGATGGTTTTATATCACATTAAGTAAGTGCTTGTATGGCTGACCGGCTGATATATGGTCTCATTATATTGTTTGATGGCCGTGGTTGAGGTGGGTGATTATGCTGCTGATAAACCGCAGCGAATGAGGGACCCGATAGGCTGATAGGCTCATTAAGACATGTATTGATTAGAGGCATTGACTTCCTGTGTGTGTGTGTGTGGGGGGGGACATGTGTTTTGTGGTCTGATACGTGCTTTGTGTGAGTGTCTGTCTGTGTGTGTGTGTGTGTGTGCTTCCATCTGTGTGTGTTTGATGTTGGTATGAGAGTGAATTTGCATGTGTTGTCAATATTTATGAATCTGTGTACTGTACACGCATGTATCTGCATGTGTTAGTGTTCCAAGATTCGCACTACGTGCTGTCTGGTTGAATTTGTATGTATGTGTGTGTGTGTGTGTGTGTGTGTGTGGCTCAGATCTTTTCACAGCTCGGTTACAGGTGCCAGCTCTTGCTCTTTATATTTAGTAGCAGGGGCTTTGTCAAGCGGCTAGCGGTGGGGCGGGTGGCCGGCCAGCTGCTGGGATGCTGCTCAGTGTCAGCTGCTACTGGCAGCCAGGCAGCGCGGAGGAGGCTTGTCATAACCTTGAATTGGAATTGTTTTGTATGTGCACAGCTGGTGAGCTGCTACTCTTTGTCGGCCGTGATAGCAGCTGACACCCGACTGTGATTTGTTTGGTGGTGGGCACGCTGCGGTCCACACTGGTAACTGCCAGTTCCGACAGAACTTCACATTCACACCCTTGAATTATTTGAATTGGATCAATGCGTGTGTCTATTGTAAAATCAGGACCGGACAGGACAGTCCCTGTGTTTGGCTGCTTATTTATTTGCTACAAATAAACCCTGGTGTTCACCTTGCACTTCTCCTTCCAAGACTTGCATTTTACTTATCATTTTTAAGAGGACGGTCTCACCCCGCTGCACACTCTTAGAAGACGCTTTTTAGCATTGAGAGTGCCAAGAGCAAGAGGTTAAAAATATTTCGACTTGAAGCAAACAAAAGGCACGCTTCAGGTTGTCAGCAGATTCACAACAAAAGCTGTAGCCGAGAGGAATGCTTTTTATCTTTCTGGCTCTAGTTGCCACAAAAAAAGAGGATGCCAAGTGGGATAAATAGTCTAAATATGTCTTGTGTGTTTCGGCAGCTGGTGGAGCCCCTGACCCCCAGCGGAACGGCCCCTAACCAGGCCCAGCTACGGATCCTTAAAGAGACGGAGCTGAAGAGGGTCAAGATTCTGGGTTCAGGAGCTTTTGGAACAGTCTACAAGGTCAGTGTGTTAGTGTGTGTGTGTGTATGTATATATATGTGTGTGTTTGTGTGTGTGTGCATAATTCACGCACGCACCGGCCCTCGTTCAAATGTGGGGCCGCCGCATTATAAATCAAACATCAGTGAGTCAGCCGAATGGCAAAGAAGACACACAAGCGCACAAAGTTTCTCTCAACAGACGCTGCCCCGCTCACTTGAGGAACAATCCTGCTTGTCAACTTAAACAATAAGCATAAACATTTCCCTTTGTAACAGTGTTTTCCTGACAGACATGAGCCTAGGGCGGCTCAAGGACCTGGAACAGAAACTGCTGTGCGCTTGCCAACTTCACTGCCCTTGGCAAAATTATTCATACCACCCCGAAACTCAGCAAACTCGTTGAATAAATACTGCATGTTCCACCACCAGCTCTAAATTCCTCTCAATTACAGTATTGATGTGCCTATTTGATTTTATAGCCATATTTTACTACAATTAATCAGCATACATAGTCCTGCATCAATTTATAGTCACATTATGATCCAGAGCTCTTCGCTCGCAGCAGGTGGTTCCATTTCGGCACCATACAGTTCATACAACTCATTCAAAATCAGTCTTATGACTCTTGCGATAACAGGCTTTAAGAATAAGGAAACATACTTCACAGAACATGAGAGAACAGATTTGACCACACAAATGGATGTGCAGGCACTGATTTGGTTCAATCAGAGCTGCGGGGGAATGTTAGCAGGACAATAGACGCTGTTAAACACACAGGCAGAACCCATCAAAATCACGAGGGCCCTAGCTGTGGGAGTTATTGAGAGAGCAGTGCATTTATAGTGATTGCTTGTACATTTCAGGGCATCTGGGTCCCAGAAGGTGAGACAGTGAAGATCCCTGTGGCTATTAAAATCCTCAACGAGACCACCGGTCCTAAAGCCAACGTGGAGTTCATGGACGTGAGTATTTATATCGCAACAATTTGTGTCTACTTTGGCCCGTGTGTATTCATGTTTGTGCGACTGAGCCGTAAAAGTCTTCGGCCTCGTCAAAGCGGTGGCCGAGCCTGTCACTTTGTGGGATTGTGCATTCGGCGGTAAATTCTTATGAGAGTACCATCTCAGTCAGAGCCAGTAATAAAGTGAACTTCACTAGGCTGTACAGCCAGACATGTATTGAACGAGTCTCTATTAAAAAACAGCACTTGTTTATGAGATATGGCTTTATTGGAATCCGTGAGTGATAGAGAGGAGAGGAAGAGGAGGAAGGGAGCGGGCTGGGGAGTTTCTAATTCTTCCCAACTTATCTTTGTCACCTTGCCCTCTTCTTCTTCCTTTTCACACACTTGGACTACTTTTTTTTTTTAGCTTATCACCAGGTTTTGCACCTCGCCACAGCATGGCCCCATCTTTTCTTCTTTTTGCACACAAACCCCAAAACAAAGTGTGCAAAAGCTCCAGGACACAATGTTTTCCTGTTTAAGTTTTAAAAAACGTCATTGTTGTTAAGATTACACGCCAGTGCCGTGAAGAAAGACAAGTACAGGCAGAGAAGTGGGCCAAGGCACACCAAGAACAGAGGACAGTGTTCTGGCTTGTATGCTGGATGAGCATCTTCCATTGGAATGAATGGGCTCCATCTTGGAGTCCGTTCTCATCATACATCCTTGATCTTTACACATAAGTAAAAAAAATTTACAAATAAAAAAGCCACACTACGCGCAGGGCATTGCCGTGGCAACAGTCCTAGATGAATATTGGTGAATGTTACCCACAACTAGTCTAAATCAACTTCTATATCAACCACAGTGCTGATTTTTCCTCCTTCCAAATTCCTCCTTAAGAGACACAACTGGTTCCATCTTTCCTTTTCTGCCCATTTTTTCCCTCTCCTCCCTGTATCTCCACCTCCCTCCTGTCCTCCTCTCCTCCTCTCCCTCCCTCTCTCTTTCCCTGTCTCTCCCAGCGGGAGTCTCCGTCCATCCAGAGCCAATATGCTCTGTCTGCCGGCTTGTTAAACAGCAATCTAAAGGCAGGCTCACGCCTCGCCACTGGGAAACTAGCCACTGGAGTGCCAGCTCCAAACACACTCCGAAAATCCACGCGCATAAACACACACACATACACATAACCAAACAGCGCACACTTTACGACAAAAGGCTCCCCAGGTGGCGGCCTCACATGTGAGAGCTGCAGGGTGATTTGTTTGTGTCGGCAAATATGTGAATTTGAGTGAGTGAGTTGATTATTTGAAATGTGAAATGCAAAGGCCTAATACTGCACTAATTTAGTGTGTTTTGATGCATACACACACTTCCACTTTCACACACACACACACACACACACACACACAAACACACACTCATGCTGGAACATGCACCGGTTTCCCAGGGCTCTGCCAGTCCCAGTGCCTGTGTGTGTGTGTGTGTGTGTGTGTGGGTGTGTGTGTGTGTGTGTGTGTGTTTGGGAAAGTGAGCAAGTGAGCTAGATGGGAAAGGGGGGTCAGCCGGCAGTAATGGAGGTCAGCGCTCAGGGAGATGAGAGAGAGAAACCAAAACACACACGCGCACACACACACACACACACACACACACACACACACTCACGCACGCACACACACAAGTTCTCGTAACGTTCACTCAGAGAGTAGAAAGCAAGAGCAAGAGTTTAGCCCGACATAGTTTACGACTCCCGGGTCTTTTGGGATCACAGAGTGGGAATAAAAGCACTCTCTCCTTTCTGTTACACACACAGATGTCCTCCTTCGCTCTCCCCCTCCCTCCCTCCCTTTTTCCTCCTCTCTTGATCCCGAGGTGTGAGGCACGCCCGGCGTAGAGGTGGCTGGAGTTGTATAATGTCGAGCAGTTCGGGGAGGTGGGTGGGGGGGGGGAACGCAGGTGGTTTTATGAAGTGGAGATGTAGTGGCACTACTTTAGGCCGGGAGGCTCTGTTTAAATCAGGGCACTGATGGTGCCAAAAGCCTCTCTATGGCCTATGCCCCCCCCCCAGTGTTTAGAATTAATCTACTCACACCCACACCACTACCACTCTCCCTCTGAGCTCATTCTTTAGCATCTAAATTTAAAAAGGCACCTCATCTATCTATCAGCTGCCCCAGGGCCAAGCCTGGATATACACCTCCTCGACCATTTGCTGTATGCAGAGACAGCAACAGAGAGAGAGAGAGAGAGAGAGAGTGTGTGCGTGTGTGTTTGTGTCCTTGAGTGTGTGAGCGTGAGTGTTTTCGAGAGCTGCCAAGAGAGTGTGTGTCCGCATGTGAGAGGGTGTGAATGAGAGAGAGAGAGAGAGAGAGAGAGAGCGAGAGGGGCAATAGGAGACGAGGGGAAGGAGTGAGTGTTTTTAAGCAATGACTCTGAGTGCGGCTTCTGCTCAGCCGTGATGCATATACATGCAGGCCACAAGTATCAGCCCGGCGCCATCATAACACTTCATCACCACCACACGTCCTTCTGCTTGCAGCTCCGCAATAACAATTACCCAACGTTGAGTCCCAACTGTTCAAACCTCTACGTCCATCTGCTGCAGAGAGATGAGAGGGAAGACAGAAAATGCATTTACACACCATATCAAACAAGAGAGAAATATTAAAATGTAATCAAACACATAGTGACTCCGTATTAGACAGCAGCCGGCATTATCAAATATGCACCGCTCACATTGTGGTGTTTTTAATTGTCGTGGTGCAACATTTACAGTAAGAACCTCTGTGTTTTATACGTGTTAAAACATAGATGAAAAGGGCTGCGTTTTTGCAGCTTTGAAGACGGTTTCTGCAGGATTTTCTCACGCAGTGAGAATACTCTGTGGACAGATGCTGTGCATGCAGATGTAGTTATCATCCCACAAGTCTTAATTTATGCATCCAACTCCACCTCCAGTCGGAAGTCTTTGGAATACAGTGCAGTATTATCCATGGATAATAGATACATGGACAGACTCAACTTGATCAATATAATATTCACACCAATTGTTTCTAACCTTGGGGTTGGGACTGTCAAGGGGTCCCAAGAAAAATACTGAAAAATATTTCTGTTACAGAAAATAATGTGATTTTTTATCATTAGTTTCTGCTTATTGTATTGTAACCTCTGGATACTTTCACCTCTTTAAGCTCTGTGAAAAAAATCTCCCTTTTTTGTTGAAGTGCTTCCAACTCGTGTCCATACTGAGACCTTAACCCATGATAAGGGGTCACAAGCCAGCTTCTTAGTTCTTAGGGGGCATGAAAATCCAAGTTTGGTCAAACTTTGTAGTTAGACAAGGAAGTTGGATCTGGTTCTTGTTCTTGTGTACTTAAAAAACAAAGAGGCAAAATGTCACTACAACTCCCAAAGTGTATTTTGGCAAGAACATGCGCTTATGGTGGACGAAAGCAACCATTACACCACGTTTTGGCAACAGCGCATTTTGAATTTGCCACAGCAGTGAATTGCGCCTCTGACTGGTCTCTTTTCCATAGCAACAGTGGCTGTGGCTCATGGGTATCATCTTCTTATCTTCAGGTATACTAGCATTCATATTTTCATAACATAATACTCCTATATTTAACACACTTAACAGAGTACCCAGTATCTGGTCGGTCTGTACAGTGAATAGCATGCGAGTGGGAGTTCCCGATAACAATGTACAGGGAAGCAGCAGAACTGTTTTGTTTGGAACTATTTAGACTACTTCTGCCGTCCCAGTCCATCTTCTTAGTCCATCTTTGTCCTCCCCTCCCCCCCTCTCACCCAGGAGGCCCTGATCATGGCCAGCATGGAGCACCCCCACCTGGTGCGTCTGCTGGGCGTCTGCCTGAGCCCCACCATCCAGCTGGTCACCCAGCTCATGCCCCACGGCTGCCTCCTCGACTACGTGCACGAGCACAAGGACAACATCGGATCGCAGCTGCTGCTCAACTGGTGTGTCCAAATCGCCAAGGTAAGTGACTGCAATCAGGTCAAAAGAGGATGGCATCTGGTGGTGCTCCAGCATTTGTGTGTGTGTGTGTGTGTGTGTGTGTCTAACTGTACCGAATGTGTTGGCAGGTGTAAGGGAAGTAACTCGTTTTATGGGTTTGTGTTCATGTCGCGTGGCTTTTTTGTCAGCCAGCATGTGATGGAGTGTGACATGTCGAGGCTTGCCAAGTCCAGTGCCAACCCAAACAAGCTCCGATTATTTTGCAAAAAGCATGATATTATTGCACATTCCCAATTCATATTTAAACAGCTTTCCAAACAGTTTTGAACTGCTTTCACAATGTCCCTGATCTATATGACCTTTCAGTTGGATGCTTTACTTACTCAGGCTTCCATTGTTGTCCAGGCTTAGAGGCATTGTATCAAGATCTACGCAAATTTAGTTTCATCCTGAATGTGTGTCATTTTAAGAAGAAATACATGTGTTTGGGTCT
Source organism: Lateolabrax maculatus (assembly GCA_031216445.1). Lineage (NCBI taxonomy): Eukaryota > Metazoa > Chordata > Actinopteri > Acropomatiformes > Lateolabracidae > Lateolabrax > Lateolabrax maculatus. Next base: position 4,154,069 of record CM062215.1, on the reverse strand, counting down.
ATTCTGGTGTCGACTTTTTTTTTGTATAAATCCTTTCCAGTTCGCCCGTTGATCCTAATTATCCTCACTGCTTGACACTGATAATTTTCGCAACTCTTCACAATGACACGATAGGCCACTGACGTTGTTAAGCAGCAGACAAGCCTGGTTCGCCTTGAACTCTGTCTTAGAAACACATCAACACTAATTAGTCTTTCAGGAAATGAGTGAAGGCGCGAGAAATAACAAATTACAGACCCATTCTCTGCTACCCAAACAAAATCTGCACTCAGAATCGTTGAAACAGCAGTGAGGATTGAAAAATCGTGTGTACTCTTGCTTACCCAAAGAACATTTGTGTTTTGTTTGCAAATTAAGTCGATGCAGCCAGACTGCTTGATAGTGTAACTGCCGGTTAAGATTTAACTTCTCTGAGTTATATCTCCGGCATGGCAGTAGGGCGCTGGGCTGCTATTATACGCTGTGCAGGCAGACATCTGCTGTTACACAGAGGCATCCCCCATCAGCTCTGGAAGCAGTAGCAGCAAAAAAATGATCCGACAAAAAGGCTGATTCACTGCTGGCACCGATCAGCCTGATAGGATTTTGGACGAGACAACAACTGTTAATATTTGTGAGTTGATTTTGTCCTATCCACATTTGCCAGCTAATGTGTATTCCGATGTGCGGCTCTACCCGTTGAGGTTTAAGTCAAGTAAAGACTTTTTTCTTTTGCTTCCAGTGCAGCTATGCCTCTGAGATGTGCTTGCATAATTAAAATTGCAGTCGGTTATTTCGCTGGTCAAGCCAAATACTCTGTGTGAATGGACGGAGCATCTGTGTTGCTTTACTGCAGGCCACATTTCAAGACAAACTGAGCAATTGCAACATAAATCAAAATGGTTTCATATCTCAATTAAGCTTTAGTGGTTATCACAATGCCATAGACTTATATTAACCAGTCATGGCCATTGCCGCTGTTAATACAGAGATGATACAGCTTCAATTATGTCATTTATACATAATTGCTTCATGCATCTTGAGCAGATTGGATAGCTCTCCAATATCGTAGAGTGCTAAGTGTAAATGCAACCAAGGGTCTGTTCCCTGTGATAACGGCAGCTGAAGTGACACTGAAATTACACTGAAATTAGCCATAGTTCTCCCTGTCAGATATATAAGTGACTGGAAAAAAAAGCGGCTCCTGGGATTTCACATGTTCATACAGTCGGAGCGCTCGTGTGATCCCTCATCAGATAAACCGATTAAACGATCTCATCTGGGCGAGGCATGTATGCGAGTCATTTTGTGTTTGTTTCGGTTTATGGATAGTTGTTAGCAACCTTCCAAACTGTTGTTGTTGCAATTAAACTGTAAAAGTTGTCCTTCTGTTGGCATTTTCAGGCGCATTACCACCCTCTGGACTCAATTTGCATGCAACCCAGTAAAAAACAAAATGGATAGGATCCAATTTGTGACCTGGCCAACAGAAATAAATATAAATGGCCAATTGTAAACTAAAGTGTATTAAATCACATCTGGATTTTATCCTGATATGGACACTTTTACAGTATAAATTAAGCCTTTTTTCATCACATTTTTATTTTTAAACGTTTTAACTACTCATCAAAGCTTTAGATATTCATTTGTTTTTTGAAGTATATATCTTGATAATTTTGGCAAAGAAAAATAAAAAAAGAATTCCCACTCAGTGGCGTGAGACAACCAAGATAGTTGGTCCAAAAGGAGGCCCAATACTCAGCCCTAACAGCTGTTCATAATGCTTCATTATAAATCTTCTTTTCTCTTTAATTCTACAGTGGTGGGATGAATGGGGTTACTTCTACTATCTTTCATAACAGTTGTCAGTGTGTTTTTAATGCTGATGCTGCCATTAGTTCACTGACAAACTAGCGTAATGCCAAAATAAGACAGTAAACCCATAAATAACATGTTCATAGATGACTTACAGTACAGTGCAAACTCTTCCACAGACCATTATTCAGATAATTTCCTCTTTCTGAAGGACTCCTTTATTGGAGCCGCTTCGTATTGGTCATCGTTAAAGCCGGTTTATTCCCTTGGTTCATCTCTCAGTGATGAGAGCTTTGGTTTCATGGGGTGGGGGGGGGGGTTGGTGTGGGAGGTCTTAACCCTTTGGTACCCCATGATGGATGATTCCCAAGAGCTTCAGGAACAGGTTACTTAGGCAGGTACTTATTGCTGTAATTGGATTCGATTTCACCTGTGACGGCGGGGACGGCGGGTGTCAGTTTCTTAGTGGTTCTGTAAGTGAGGAAGAGCAAAAGAGAAGATTATTCACAACTGTCCTCGATCCATGCGGCACTGTGGGATTCAGTTCGGTAAATGGGTTGATTGTGATTGATTGCAAGTCCTTTTTTGCAACTTTTTGATGTAGAATGCGGATGAATGTGCTTGACTGACTGGTTGGAAATCATGGGCTGATAATTTGTTTTTATTGAGTGAATTAGTGAATCAATTTCATGGAATCAATATGGCTTCTCATGTTCCTATTAGCCTTTGAATGACCTGTCCTTTCCATTATTGCTTTAATTTATGTCAACAATAAATAGAAGCCATAGTTAGACCCTCACCACCTGGGACTAAATTGAGAAAACACATCACTTAGGATCACATGTGTAATATCAACATCTCAGTGTATTATTTTAATGACTGGTTTCAAAATAGAGAGAATGACAGTTATGAAATAACAGTATCATTCTTTTTGCTTGATGTCTATGGCCCCCTGGTGTCCAATATTCACTCTATTTTAGTTTTAGCTCTGTTTTTGGTCTCCACCAACTCCTGGGGGAAATATCTGGCTCCTGAGCTGCTAAATGCTCCACTATGTTCGCCAGCCAGCCGCTAACTGTGTATGTCTTCTGTCTGGTGCTGGGCAGTCAACAGTGGGCTTTTTTTAGAGCTTTTTCACGGTAAACAGCTGCCTGCTGCTGTCAGAAACTACATAATGAGAGCATTTGATACAGTGATCATTTAAAATATTGATTATAGAAGTTTTAAAATATAAAATAGTTCAATATATACAGTAAATAAACATATTTATATTGCTAAATTGATTTAATTATCTGCTATTTATATGCTCTTTCAAAGAAAAACACATTATAAAAGGAAGAAGTTAGTCACGGTTGGGCTCAGATCGGCGATTTCAACAATTTGGAGTCGGGGGCTCACCAAAGTCAACGAATGTCTGTACAAAATGACATGGCAACCCGTCCAACAGTTGATGAAATATGTCAGTCTGGACCACAGCGGTAGACGGGACCAATCAACCATCAAACAGGCATTCCCATCCCTAGAGCCCGGATGCGAGCTTTGCCAAAAAAACCAAACCAAACTGAAGAATCCCTTTAGATTACTGAACAGATTGAATTTGATTCCACTCCCGAAGGATACAGGTATGCGTTCTCAGTTACAGCAGGGAGTCTGTTTAACAGCATGTGTTTTCCAGACCACACAGCCCGTAGCTCGTGCAGTTAAAATGCTCACAGCATTAAAAGGCAGATAGCTTGGTTCTTCTCTTGAATCCTCCTCATAGGCCCTCCATCACATAGCCCCGAGGTATGTTTCAAAAAAGACAGAAAAAGGCAGACGTTCTCCGTGGTGTATCCATGAGCATTGACGTGTCTTTCCACTTATGCGCGTGTTTCTGTGTCTCTCGGTGTATTCAAGCACATGCCCGCGTGTGTTTGGGGCACGTGAGGCGAATAAATAACTCAGCGCTCTCTTCTCTGAGTGATCTTTGCGCTCTCAAGGTAATGGTAGGGATCCTGTCCTCCAGGAGAGAGCGCATCCTTCGGAAGACACACAATTTTCAAGCAAAGGGGAGAATAATTTTCCCTTGGTCTTCAGTTAGCTTTGAAAAGGGTGTTGTTAAGGCAGAGGACAGAAAAGAGGGAGGGAAGGTAATAAAGTACAGAGAGACAGAGTGCATCTTAAGGCCATAGGACATATGGGCAAAGACTAAGGACTTACCGTGTACTGTTTGTTGAACGTATACAAAGTGGATGCATTCATAAAAAGAACCTTATAGATTATGAGTACCAGTATTCAGGTTTCTTTACTTGAAGGAATAGCTTTTCCCCGGAGAGTTAGATGAGGAGATTGATGCCACTCTTATATCTGTCTGTCACTTTCAGTAACATTAGACTGTAAACACAGACAAACCCCTCTGCTTGTCATGATCATCGCTCTTCATCAGGACGCGAATCAAGGAATGTAAACAGCATCACTTTGCTGTTTATGATTGCACGGCGTCGAAGAAATGATGCCTGAAGTCTGTCCGCGCTCGCTGCCAAACTGTATGAACCAGGCGGAGAGAAACTCTGCTTTCCTTTTTCCCCATAATGCTGTGGCAATTTGCCAACCGGCCCCCACCACCACCACCACCCACCCACCCACCCACCGCCACCGCCACAACAACAGCACAAACACCAGCCGTATGTGGGCTCTGACCCGGGCAGGTGACCGCTGCGCCGCAAATTGATTGGCCGAGGCCTGTCGCCAGGCAGTGACTCTTCATCACTGAGTGTTTTGGGCATTGAGATAATGGCCCCCATTAATCTACAGCCACACTCAGGGCTGCCCCACTCCCATTGCCTCACACACACACACACACACACAGTGACTGACGCTCACATACCAACACACACATGCATTATACAGGACACACACAGAGGTCTCTATAGATTTGTGTGAATAGCCTATAATTTATTATTCTTGATCTTTCCTTTCTTTTCCTCTCCTTTCCTATCTTTATGTGCATATCCTTTCCAATTTTTTTATTTCCTCACATGTTGTGTCCTTTGCATCCCTTTCTTTGCCTTTCCTTTGTTTCATTTTGTTTCCTTTCCCTTTCTCTTCCCTTTCCTCTTTTCCTCTGTTCTTCCCTTCCCTTTCCTTTCTTCCATTCGCTTGTAAGCAGCTACATCCCCCGCCCAATTCTCTGTTTCCATGGTGGCCATGTGCTCGGGTCAACAGAGATCAAAGTTTGCCCTACATCCCCTTGTACATCACCCGCTCCAGGCCTCATATCCTTGAGTGACCCTGTGTGTGTGTGTGTGTGTGTGTGTGTGTGTGGGTGTGTGTGTGTGTGTGCTTGACTGTGTGCAAATGTCTGCGGAGCTGCAGAAAACTAGGAATTTCTCAAAAAAGCCTCTTTCTCGCCTTTCTTTCTCTTTCTGCATCCCCCTCTTGTCTCCATCTTCTCTTTATCACTCACTAACTGAGCCTCTCTCGCCTTCCCTCCCTCTCACACACACATATACAGAGTATTTTTTTTCATTAGGTTTTGGATTATTAATGGAATAATTAGGTTTGGGATGTATTTTAATGAACAAATCAATCACTGAATTAAATATGGGATCGGAACTGAGTGTATGCGGGGCTACGGGAGTCTTTTAATTTGACTCCCCTCTCCTCTCACTTTCTCTCTCTCTGTCTTCCTTTTACAGTCTCCCTCCTCAGGCTCAGTATAATGAAAGTAGAATAGATTCAGCAAGTCGCTGTCCCGCTGGTGAAATGATTGGCTTTGGCACTGAAGCCCGGGCTAGACGAGGGTCTTGATTGGTTTTTGGGGCGACGGAGGAGGGATGTCTGTAGGACATTCGGGCCTTTGGTTGGTGAGTAGTGAGGGAGTTGAGCGACCCGTATAAACATACCCACCGGTGAACGGGTGGAGCGACATTAGCACAACATGCCCTGAAGGAAAAACCCCTCCAGTTAGAGTAGAGCTGTGGCTCTGGACGGCGTTTTACAGATTGACAGAGCTAATGATTGCGCTGAACATTGACCTTAAATCATTTCTCCAAGGCGAGCTTGATACTGTAGTACGTTGCGGTAAAATATGCATGGAAGCATGTGTGCAGTGCTGTGCGTATGGAAAACTAAGCACATACAGAGCGAAGACTCCCATGCCTTTACACACTCACACAAACGCGCACACACACAAGGTCTTATTTTCTGGCCAAATCAGCAGACACCCTCCCCCGCCCACTGCTTAGTCAGGGAAAGGAAAAGTAAAATCTGAGGACTTTTAAATTTGGCTCCTGATCTTTGGCCCCATATGGGTGCATCCATGTGTGCTTGTGTGTGTTAAGATTTGCATCCTGCGGTGGCTCCCCGGAGATGCAACCCCATGGCAGGAGATCCAATCTGGTCAAGCTTAGTGTGGAGCCCTCCGTGTCATTCACTTCCCCGCAAACGCCGCCCTGTGCTGAGCAAACACATCTCGCATGGGCTCATTAGCCGAGCCTTAACACTTCTTCCTCCTGCCGGTCCATCTCTTCCCCTCGCTCCCTCCCCCCAGCACGTATCCTTCATCTTCCCCTCCCTCGCCGGAGGATGGATTCCAGTCTTTGCTTTGAAATCGAATCACCTCCCCTCCTGTGCTCTGTGTCTATCATGTCATCGCATCTCAATGAGAGGAACGTCTCAATGGACTCGGGCATGCAACATGCTCATGCGGGCCTGGACACGTGTATTTCGACATTTACACTGCTGCTGGAATTGCCCTGATTTTCTGGTTTTTCCCTCATGTGACGTAGACGTAATGCTTGCCAGCGAAATACTGAAACGCTTCATTGATTTTCATTCCTAGGATGTCTACCAGGTTGGAATATATGGACATGTGGTCCTGAAACTGTCCTCACTAGAAAACTGACGGCATCGGTCAGTTGTTTAGACACTTAAATGGCCACAACCTGCTGTATGAAGCATGTGACGGAGCAACAGTAGGCTAGTGTTTGCGTCCCATTTCCTGCCGACCAAATCAAACTGTTAGTTAAAATTGATTGCAACAAGCAGAAGAAGTAGGTTTTTATTGGTTTTACATGCTGCCCATGTGATTTCAGATTGCGTCAGATCTGAAGTTCTTGTAGTTCACGTCATGAAATGTAGATGAGTATAGCAGATATCAGAACTGAGCAGTGGGCTTGTCTGTGTGAACATCACTTTGGTTGCTCTCTCAGTGCCCCTTGTCGTACCCCGAGGGCCTATTCTTTCTCCAACACGTTGTTCCTTGCATAGATCACCCTCATACATCTTGAGAGCCTCTCTTTATCCCTCATTGAACACATTATAGCCAACTGCCTGCCAGGGCCTCTTAAAGATACACCTTGGGCCTGCTCAAAAAACCCCAAGAGATACGCGTCAAGCATCTTAGAAGAGTCAGGCGTACATGCATTATGCTTGTAGGAAGACCAGTAATGATTGTATATATTTACATATGAAAGATTTCACAGAAAAAAATGTTGTGAATATATGTTTAATAAAAGCATCATTTCCTGAATTTTTCTTTTTAATATTTAAAAACTGCATATATTTAGAAATGTAGGAAAGCCTCCTTCAAACATGCCAGGTGTCACTGTTATGTTTAAATGGTGAATATTATTTGAAAATGACATACTGTAGTAGATATCAGCGCTTGTTGCCATCCTGTAAATATAAAAAGTTGCTATGGCAGGAGCAATTAACTATAGATTGTTGAAAACATTCTGCTCTGCACTGAAAGGCAATTATGATCGTTGGACTGAAGAGTAACACGAGTCCTGTCAACAATTTCCATTTAAATTCCTGTTAACAGTTGATGAGCAAACGTGATGCAGCCTGGAGCTGAACCATTTCACTGACATATTAAGAATGTGTTGAACATGTCTGATGTGTGTCAGATAGGGCTGGGTATCGTTTAAAAAGATTACGATACCAATACTTCAATCATGTGAATGGACGCATTAGTCTGCGTGAAATGCCAGCACTCCTCCCCATCCGAATGATTATTACCTTCCACACTTTATTGCATTTATTTTCATAGATCTCATTACAAAAAGGATTTTAATGCAACTATCTTTTTGACTGGAAAGGTTTTGATATCATTTGGTACTGGGTTATTTCTACTGATATGTGACTTAAAATTGATGGAAGCTATTTTGTTGCCACAATAAAAACAACACTATAGCATCAAAGTTCATTCTTGTTCTTGGAAATAGTCGTATGACACAACAATCCCAACTCAAGGTCTACTTACTCACTTATTCGGATTTTTTTTTTCTTCCCGGTTACTGTTTACGGCTTGACTTTCAACTAATGCTTAACTTTCAAGCCACCATTGACAAGGAGTCCTAAAAGTGTTTTGGAGGAAATCCTAACAGAGAGTTCCCAAGCTCCATCCGCTGATGAAGACCATGCCATCTGGTTGAAATCTCTGGAAAAAGCTAGTAAATGGACCTTGAATTGGGATTGGGAAGTATTTTATACTGAATTCAGATAAAATATTCAATAAAATGCTATTTTATCCTAACTGTAGTTTAAGTTACTTATAAGACTTTTGAATGGCAAGCAACAACAATAAATAGGGAATGATTGATGTCTTTCTTTTATTCCAGTCTACATTTTCTACTAAAACACATTATACTAACTTATAGAGAATTGTATACTGCCAGCTGGCTATATGGTAGTGATCCATGTTCAGCACTTCATTTCCCAGGGCGCTTCATTAATATTGCAGTCCCACAAGTCTTTGCATCTCAGAGCTTGTCGGGAAGCACATCAGGTGATTACCAAACAGTGCGACCCAAAATACTGTCCTACATCATGAAAAAGAAAAGAAAACCAACTAATGTGCACCCTGAGCAGTTTTCCCCTTCCTCCAAAGCAAACACATTCACAAATTCTTCCACACACACACACACACACAGTCCCCAGGAGTACGCACATGTCCCTGCTGATGCAACAGAATGAGGAAACAGAGAGGAGGGAGACCGAGGAGGAAGAGTAGGAGGTGATGAGGGGAGCGGGCGGTAGAGAGAGATAAGCCCCCCGGGTCTTTCTAATTATCTGTAAGGATCAGCAGTGCTCAAGGATGCATAACGGGAGGGATTTGACTGCCAGATCCGCCGGGTAGGAAGGCCTGATTGGATCGGCCACCTCTCTCCACACACACCCACACACCCACACACACCCACGCGTGCATCGGCCTCCAGGCGTCACGCGCAGAGGGGTGGCGGCGGTGGAAATTGGCGGGGATTCTCACCCCATGACCGTAAACTTTCTCTATTTCTATGATCAAGTCCTACAAATGTCACTTTAATAAAACAAGTAACAAATGATTCCGCCAGCTCCCGATACGAATCAATTTTGTGGAATCAGGTTTTCATTTTCTTGACAACAGCGGCCGCATTATAAACACATAAGAGGGAAACAATAGCGTTTCGTAACTTGCTTGTGTGCCCACGCATATGAAGTCAGGGGCTTAAACATGTGATTTTTTTCTTTTTATCATCCCTCATGCACATGCAGATACCTGTGCGTCATACGTCAACAGAGCAATTAGTCCCTTTCCACACCAGAGGAGTCCCACCGCTCCTCGCCGCGATAATCATCCGCTACGATTATAAAATTGATAACTTCTCAATGACACAACAAGTAGCAGGCAAATTATAGGCATTACTGGGAGGGTTGAATGCTGCGATAAGTGCGTGGCCTGGTGCTCGGCTGATTCAGACGCGGATCAGATCCCTCCCCTGCTCTCTGCTCAGTCCACCCGTCGAACCAATGCTGAAACCCCATCATTACTCTCCTCGCGGCTGCCCATCGGCAACGCGGAGCGTCTCAGGATCTCACTTTTAAGCGCCGTTAATTGATGCTTCGCCGCCCAGCAAGGAGGTTTAGCTGCATGGCTGCAAATGCCATCTCTTGTCGCAGCTCATTATTGACTTGGCAGGGAGTTTCGAGAGAAATGGCCTTCTACCGCCATCTTTACCCAGAAGAGAGGAAGCGTATCTCGCTGATCAAAAGTTGTCGTTTTCCCCTTTTCTAATTCCGCGGCAGCAGCCAAAAGATTATTGACATTTGCTCATGTAAATCTGCCAGCCAGCGGTCTTTTATTGCCTGCACAGTGACATTTTGGAAGGATCTCTCTGTCCCACAGGGGAGTTGGGATCATGGCGGAAGAGCTCAGATGATTTCTACATTCGGTTCCCCCTCTCGAGTTGGAGGTAATTAAGAACGGAAGCAGGAAGACATCAAGCGCCGATTAGCTCCGACATTGTTCTCGGAGATCCACTCCCACTGAGGGAATTTCACCCTCTCTTGCCTCCACATGCTTTATCTCACCTGAAAACCCCCAGGTGCACAGCGATGCGCGCACACACTCATAAACACACTCAGGCTGATAGATTGGTGCGTTTTTTTTTTTTTTTTTTCCCCGCACTGTGGTTCCAGGACGGCTGAGTGCGGAGCAAATGGGCCTGCACGCCGACTGCCGCGCCACCGCCGAGCTGTCGTTATATATGTCACGTCGTGTCACTTTCACCTGGATCGTTCATTAACCACCCGAACCATCCGCTGACGCAGTTTGGAGCTTATTGGTTTCCGTGGAGATTCCAGTTCAAGACAGTGCGGCATGTCATCTGAACTCCCTTTTCTCCTGTCGACCTGTCTGCACATTTGCTTCAGCGTACGAGAGCTTTAGAACTAGATTTGCCTCAATGTTTCGGGATGAAATTTGAATTTGGTACGCGCTTATGTGAATATAGCCTACCCATGATTAAGGAGAGGCGCATGTGGCTATTGACTGGCTCATTCTCCCTCCTTCTATTTGTCTCTTTCTGTCTCTCTCTCTCACACACACACACACACTCTTTGGAGGCTGCCAGCTCTGTGGGAATGCCTTCTATTCTATCTCCCGCGCAGCACACGGCGCATGACAGACGACCACCTGCGCCACCTGAGCGGACCCATTGTGCGCGCTCCTTATCACACCGGGCCCAGTTCTCGGCGTGCGGACGGTCCCACACGGCTCACATTGTTGCTGCCTCTTCACCCATTCGGTGGGGCGGCGGGGTTTGCGGCAGCAGGGAGACGCTGGGTGGAGGGGGGGGGAGGAAGCGCCACATGTGGCGCTTTTATCGCTCCCCCCGGAAACAGGCACCTCACATTCTGGTTCCTGTAAGAAACTGAGCATCCTGCCTTTTTTTTTTTATAATGAATTCCCAAATAAACTGTAGCTGGTAGATACTGTGCAACTGTTTGTACTCAAAAGTTTTATCATCACAACTATTTAACCCCACTGATGGTTCCCACTTCTTCTTTAAAAGCATGTTGCCTTGCAACAAATCCAAAAATGTCCCACTAATTACATTCTGCGTCTATTTAATGATAGTGTATAGCTCATGTTGGTGATATCTCATACAAATAACTGGATCTGCTGAAGACCTGAGTTGAATTTATTACCTGCCGTACTCCATTATGCCCGTCCTCTTTCTCCACTTATCCTCCAACTGCTCCCCTTTATACCCAGCATCTTTTATTCCACAGCATCTTTCTCTCCTGCTGAGGTGTACTGCTCCCTGCAGTTCCACACTACTCCACTCTTTTTCATCCTCTTGTTTTCCTCCATTACCCAAGACTCAGATCACTCGTCTTCTTTTTCTTCCTGCTAGAGAGAAGGTGCGAACGGGTCGCAGACCAGCCCTGACCTGGTCTGTTGCATGCTTTGGAAAACTTTTAGCCTCGGTAAACAACTCAGGGCTCTGCAGAGATGAAAAAGACCTTCAGTGTTGTTTAAAAATGAGATTTTTCCCTGTCTGTTTGCCAGCGTTGGGTCACGGGAGGATAAATTATAGAGAGTAACTTGGTAGCACAGACCAACAGAGCAAGGTTGAGATGAGTAAAGTGAGCATGGATGTTGGATGTACACGTAAAATAAACTTTTTGATGAACTGCAATTTTCTTCATTAATTATTAATGAGCTAAGCATACTTGTTTTCCAGTTAAGCAGTCTACTGGAGGTCTATAGATTTCTGTCCCTAGTTAGTGGCTTTCTCATCCATTTGGAGCTGATTAGTTAACGTTGTAGCAGTTAGTCTCGACTTTATACGCAACCCGGTGCATCGGCCGGCACCACTTCCCCGTTAATAGTTTAATCAGGTAAAAATCCAGAGCTGTTGTCAGTGTGAAATGTCTACCGCACATTCACAAACCAAGTGAGTGGCTAATGTGTGACAGCACTGCTGACTTGTCCTAAAGCGCGTTCTGACTCTTGCAAAGGTCTTGGCTGGGCAGCAATTGAAAAGTTCCACAAAGTAGAATGCTTTTGGCAAAAAAAAAAAAAAAAAGTTTCAATATTTCAAACTACTATAGTAGCACTTCATGCTCCGAGGGCTTAAAACATGCCCCGGTGTCATTTGTGATGTGCAACAGTGCTGGCGGGTCCTTAACCTTAATGCTCCAGTGTAGCATGTGGCTCACAAAAGCTCCTCTGTGTGCTGTGAGAGCTGGGAAAGTAAGTGCTTCACGGGCCCTTTCGTATGGGGTTCAAGTGCGTATTTTCTGGAAATGTGGGCCTTCGCTGAACTGGACAATCGCATTAAAAACTGCCGCTGTTGTTGACAGTGACAGTTCGTCTGGTTCCGACCTAATGTCAGCGTTCACGTTGATTTTTTTGTTACACAATGAGAAAGCAAACCTACCATCCAAATGAACGTGTTAGTTATGTGCCATTTAGGAGCTTGGAAATCATCACATTTCAGGCCTTACATACATACATTGTATCTTAGCTCAATACCAGCGACACGTCTCTCTTTTTATTTTGTTTTCATACAAAAAGCAAAGGTTTTGCTTCAACAACTTGAAATATTGGGACTTGTATAGGTACAACTTCTGTGTGAATGTAATCAGAAGCCCTGGAAATCTTTGCACGCTCGCTGCAACTTTCTTTCTCGTTTCCAAGTCACCGGGGTTGTATGTCATGTCACGATCTCATTGGTCTCGTTCGGTCTCACGGTGTCACAGAGTTTTTAAGATGCACCTCCACAAGTCCTCGAGGGCTCAGGTCTGTCTTGCTGCAAATTCAGCAAGTGCTTAAGGGCTCTGGTATGAACCTCAGGAGCCTTTGTGTGGATTGTTAGTGTCTGCAGTCATAGCTTTGGTTATGTTAATAAATGACATTACTCTTGTGCATACACTTACACTTTTTCATATGAATGCATTGTATAAGAGTTCATTTTTATTGAACTTTTGAGGAAACTAAAAGAGACTAAGACAAGATGCATTTTCCCTCATTGCTTAAATCATCTTTCCTTTAAAGGTCAGCCATAAACTGTACTTTGAACTTTGAGTTCCACATCCCGGTGGGAAGGTTGGAGTGGTGCACAGCCCCAAATGAAGGTGTTCCTCCGAGGCAGAGGGCTTTTTATTTCTCCGCAGAAAAAAATAATGGCTGAGAGAGAGCACAAAGTGATTTTGCCTTTCCAGCGATCAGGCAGGTACATTCACTCAGTCATTCAAGCTGCTGCTGCAATTTGCAGCTTGAATTTGTTTGGATTCTGCACAAAGATTACTTCATCTTTAATTGGTTAGATGACCACCATTCATCCGTCTCTACCTACCTGTCAGTCCCACACTGGTGATATTGTGTGTGGTTGTGCACAGATGAAGGCTCCAGAGCATAGAGAGGAAGGACATTTTGAATGGTGCTCTGTCAGTAAAAGAACAGTAATGCTGTTTACCAAACATGGCAGACTTAATTACTTTCTCTGAGAGTTGCTGTATGATCTACAGTGTACAGGTTGTGTAATCACAAATTATCCAATTCCACTTCCATTTTTAAGGACCTCGGGACTCTGGGGATTGTAACACTTAAGCAGTGTTAAAGCGGCACAATCAGCGGGACCCTCTCGACCCGAAACCCAGGCTGGCCCCACATCCTCCACTGGGACGCTGGTGTTTACCGCCCAGAGTGGCTGAAAATTAATTGGCTCCTTGAGCTGCCGTACATTCCCCCTGTCAGTGCGATGGCCTTCCCTCATTGCCCTGTCACTTTAAGTCGAAGTGTATTAATGGACTGTGTGGGCCATTGATTCCTAATTCCTCTCGACGTCGACATCGGGGATAAATATTGCGTGGCACGGTCTTCGGGCTTATTGTAATCAGCATTGTTATTGATCGCCTGCCCGAACCCCCTCAGAAGTAATCTATTTTAAATACACTTTCAGTAAAAGGGGGGCTGTTTTGGGCCTCGTCCCAGCACGAAGTAAGAGGCGCATGAGCTACTTTAGCATAAAGAGGGACAAAGGAAAAGGAAATAGGACGTGTCCTGAACTGGTAGATAAAACAGAAAGAGAATTAGAGACATGCAAACACACTGACAAATAGAAATATGGGGAAAGTCTCCAGGAATGCTCGGTGGGGTATGTCTTGCTTCTGCGTGTAGGTGGTCTCCGGGTGGTCTCTGTCTGTCTCTGGGTGTGTGTGTGGGTGTGTGTGTGTGTGTGTCTACGCGTCTGTCTCCGCGAGGCCGGCGGATGATGGATGAGGGCTCAGCCAGGGGCGAGCCAGACGTCGTCGGCGCCATCGATTTATCCTCACATTCGTCTGGGAGGAGGCGGCGCGGGGCGGCTGGCCGCGGCGAGCATTTCGGCACAATATCCTAACACACATACGTACAGCATTTTGACTGTAAGGATTTCAAACGGCCAATGATTCTCTCGCGTCGGCGGAGGCGTGGGCCTTGGTTGAAATTTTTCCTTGTCTGCTGAGTACAATGACTCCCTCCTCACCAAGGTGTTTTTATTGATCCCCCTGCAAAGTGGCATCCACTTGTTTAACATCCAGTCTAATACACTTCAATTGGCCCAGCCTTGCCTGCCTGCCCGCCTGCTCGTCTTTTGCTGCTTTGTTCAGCTGTGAGCGCAGACGACTGAGCGGAGAGTGTGAGTGCGTCGGGCGAGCATGTCTGTGCTCACGAGGGCATGATGAAACCTGTGTGTGCTCCTGTGTACTCATGAAGAAAAGATGATGTGTGTGTGTGTGTGTGTGTGTGTGTGTGTGACCACGCTCGCATGAAAGCAAAGAGGGGTTTTTTTTTGTGCGGCTGTCGAAGAGCCCCCGCCCCATCCAGCCCATTGAGCAACAAATTAAGGCGGCGAAGAGAAGTTGCCGTTCTCTCCGCTCAAGGTTTTGTTGTTTTTGCCATCACTCGCTTTGCTCATTGGGTGTTCATAACCAACGTTAACAAATTGGAAGGACAGCCATTGTCCTCCCTGCCTAGCCCTCTCGAAAATGGCCTCAATTACAGAGGACATGGAGGCGACGTGTCAGATGTGACTGAACAAGTTTACACCTGAGCTGGACGCGTTACCAGAAGTTTGAGGCGCGCCATCAACACAAGCCAGTGTTTTATCTACTTGGTCCAGCTTTTAAGGAATAGTCCTGAAAGACGTCCTGTCCCCTGCATATATATCCAACAATATTACAGTAATATCTAGTGTTCGAATATATGTTTAAACAATTACCGTGCAAGAATGAAGACATATTGAGAGGCCATGCTTTTCGGAAATCTGAGGGTCTCTAATAAGGAATGAATGCATGTTGACGTGATGTCAGATAACTGCATCTCCGGAAACCCTGGAGTTGAGAAACGCTTGTCGACGTGCTCGGAATTGCGATTCGAGAGGCTGCTCTGCTGTATTTTTCACTCATCAAAAGTCTGAAGTTTTGACTTTCTGACATCTCTGGCATGCTAAAAAAGCCGCCTGGAGTCATATACATGAGATATGATAACGATGAAAATTGAATCTAGATGTCTGCGTGGGCGTGCGGTTAATGATGATGACAGTTATGACAATAATTTTATGTTAGTGCTGACATTTACCGCATCGACGATCTCAGACTGCTCCGATCATGGAATATAAAATGATAAACGGCTCCATGAGAGGATTCATAGACATCTCTTGCCTTTTTCTCTCTCTCTCTCTCCCTCTCTCTCTATCCCAGGGGATGATGTACCTGGAGGAGAGGAGGCTGGTCCACAGGGACCTGGCCGCCCGGAACGTGCTGGTGAAGTCGCCCAATCACATCAAGATCACCGACTTCGGCCTGGCGCGGCTTCTGGACGCCGACGAGAAGGAGTACAACGCAGACGGGGGCAAGGTTGGTGTAAGTGGAGGCGTGAGCATGTTTTTGTGTGTGCACAGTACTTACCTGACAGATCCATAAAAAATGGTTTGACATAAGCGGTAAATACTGCAACCAAGAAGTAATAAAACAAAAGGTCAACGGCGGTGGCCAGGGAAGTGAGGCTTGAGACCGAGGAGCCTTGTTAGGCTCCAGGGCCAAAAGTATTTGTGTGTCTCTGAATGTGTGTGTGCATCTATGTGGCACTGTAAAGAATAAATGAAATAGTAAATAATAATTTAATGATAATTAATCCTTTAATTGTTAAGTGTATAAAATGTCAAATATCCCAAAAGTGCTTATTTTTTTCTGGCAGCTCTGGTGCTTGAGATGCTGTAAACAAAGTATTGTATAATTGGCCTTTTATTTAACATCCAACTACTCAAATAATCATTTCAGCCCAAGCAGTGGAACCAAATTGATCATCTAAAGATGCGAAGGCGACCAGTGTACTGTATATCATCTCCTTGCACTCAAGCATGTAAACACAAGTTTATTGTATGGTTTACTTTACAACTGTGACTTATGTACATTTTACATTTTTATAGACTGGAGAATTACACACCCCACCTCACTATACTATTTGCGCTTTAACATTTACATAATAATTATTTTAGTACTTACTTTTCATGCATTTCCAATCTTTTAGCTTTGATTCAGTATCATTTATATTTCTTAAAGAAGTAAATGTTCCCTCTTAAGATTTGGTCCAAGCTAAGCCAGCTAAATTTGAAAAAACACATTTTTCTCTCTTGGCAGGCATTTTCCCCCAACCAAAAACAGAGTAGATAACCCTGGAAAATCTGGCCTGAAGCCTGATCAGACACTGTGTTGCAGTAGCAGTAAAGTTAAGAAAACAATTAAGAAGTTCAGAAAAAAAAAAAAAACTTTCTTCGTGATCACTCATTTTCACTGTCGATACAGCCAATCACACAGCCCAGTTGTGGTCTTTACCTTGTGTTTGTACATTTTGTCACATGACGTTGTGGACATTGATTTGACCGACGTGTCAGCGCTGTAACGCAGTAATTCCTTTCCGCCCCGGTTGGTGGTATTTATAACCAGATCGAATATTGCTCGCTCAGTGGTCTGGCATCAGAAACTGGAAAACATGTAAATGAGAAGAACTAAATCATAAGTGCGGCGGCATTCAAACACAGTAAGATGTGATGATGAAGAGTATAAAGGGACAGAATAACCATAACATTTTTACCCAGAGTGCCTTGGACGCTGCCTTCTTTTTTAATCATTTTCGAATGTTGCCAGCCTCGTGTGGATTTTGGCTCTGTGAATAATTGAGGTGAACACATCACAAAACAGAAACATAAAGGAACGTTTTTTTATGTATCCAATTTCAGGGCTGTGAAACCCGTTTGGTCAGACGAGAAGTGTGGAGAACTTAAAAAAAAAACAATTTAGAAGCACTTCATCCAAACAAGTAATGCAGCCACAGTTCCAATCAGTTTGTTTTGTTTGGGGACCCAGACTACATTAATCAGAAGCCCCTTCTCTTGTCCTCGCTTGAGACTTACTATGCAAATTGTCCTGATCAACTCCCTTTATTAAATTGGCTTGTTCATTGCTGCATCTATTCAGCTGGAGGCCTGAAGGTAGCCACTGCATCTTGAGTTGGAGTTTGAGCTGTTATCTGTGGGCAAATGAAACGTATGAGAGTATTTTTCATAAAGCACACCAGGTGAGTTTGATGCGACCACCTGAGTAATTGACTCCATGTCGGTATTCACTGATGCCTTGATAAATGAGAGCTGCTGTCAGCAGATCTGCATGTTTGCCGTAAAAATAGACGCGCCGTGAGAGATAAATCAACAGAGATGAAAGTGGAGGCGGCGTTCCGCATTTCCAACCTGAAGCATTTCATTTCCCCGCTTCCTGTTCTTTTCCCAAGCGTGCGCGTCAGGCTCCCGCACAAAGGGAAGGGCTGCATTTTAAATGACCGCTGCCTGTACACGAGTGTGCATATGTGCCTTCCCATGCATAAGGCCAGATAATTGCCTTGTTCAGTGGGCTCTTCAGCTGATTATTCCCCTCTACAGTCAGTATGGAGATCATATGGCAGTTAGGATATGGCGATGTGTGCCGTTGTCCTTGTCATGAATGTCAAAGGGCCTGTTATTACTATTTCACACACCGCCTGCTCGAGACCTCCGGGCTATTGAGATAATGTGAGACAAATGGTCAATACAATCTCATTTAGTATCTTAAAAAGCATGCTCAGTATCGACGATCCCCGGGTTAGACTGAAGCTAATCAATCACAGTACTTGAGTAATGTTGAGCAAAGCGAAACTATGGTTGGAAGCACTGTCGATATCCCAATATCTCACACACGCTAGATTAAAAGATAGGGCAGCTGTTCAGCAAAATAGCATAATGGCAAATAGTCAATTCAGGTGTAAATAAATGCTATAAATGTGAAGCCTATAATTCAGATTTTTGTCCGTCTTTTTTCTTCTTTCCTGATAACTTCCCTCTCTCCTCAGATGCCTGTTAAATGGATGGCTCTGGAATGCATCCACTACAGGAAGTTCACCCATCAGAGTGACGTTTGGAGTTATGGTGGGTGCCAAGTGTCTAGTTGTTCATCTGTATGTGTTGACGTCACTGGTTCTTATGCTCATACATGTGAGAGGAAAGAAGTCAATGAGCTGAAATCCTGTTTTCCTTTATTTGCATCCCCCCCCTTTTATCTGTCTGTTTATCTTGTCCTCTGTTGCTCTCTTTTCCCTCCATGCCCCGCCTTCCTACCCCCGCCTCCCGCACCCACCTCCACATCCGCCAGGAGTGACCATCTGGGAGCTGATGACATTCGGAGGCAAGCCGTACGACGGCATCCCCACGCGAGAAATCCCAGACATTCTGGAGAAGGGGGAGCGTCTGCCCCAGCCGCCCATTTGCACCATAGATGTCTACATGGTCATGGTCAAATGTGAGGAAACACACACAAACACGCTCACAAATGCTCCAATCGAGGCACCGAACTGGGACCGAGTCGTATTTCCCAGGCGTAGGCCTACAGTTTTGGAAGAACTACCTTGAATCTTGGAAGTTACTGCTCCCAGCCACTGACTGACTAACTGAGAAACAATTTTTAGATGAAATAACCAGATGTGAATGTTCACTTTTGGCTAATCCAGTGATTTAATACCTCAAAAAACAGTTGATACAAACAGGAACAAATTGATTTAAAACATTGCCTGTGAAACTAAAATCTTCTCTGGGTATAGATCACCAAAATCTGCATCCATAACCCTCAAATAATTTGTATATTAGAAAAAACTGTTGCCTCAGCCACAAGTAGCAGCATAAAGACAATGTTACAGAACATCACTCCAACACAGTGAGTGTTGTGGAGCACATAATCAAATTTTTGTATTTTTAAATCATGTTTATACTCCAGCTGTAACTCAGTTTGAGGTGTCACAGATGAGTTGCAGTTTAATAAAAAGGGTTCATATTTTTAATATTCATCTGGCAAGGTGTTATTTGAGCTCTGGGACTTTGGTTCATGGCTGGAAGAGAAGTTGATATGTAAAGAGGGGCGATGACAAAACAAGTCAGAGGAAAAGAGATGTTGTCGTGAAACGAATGAGAGGCTGGTTTATGGTCTGCAACGTGCACGCTCGTCCCCAGCAGGGACTCTGCCCGCATCCTTGTGCGTGTCATCCTCCATCTGGACGACCACACCTCCCTCCCAGCCGGCCTACCCCGACTCTCGCTCCAGTCCGACTCATCGTCCAAAAAACCCGCCTTCTCTTTATCCTCCCCAAATTCTCCCATCTTGCACTCCTTCCCCCGGCTGGACTCAGAGCCCCGGTGCTGGTGTACATGGCTGCGGAGGGATACACCCTCCCATATTTCCAGGAAACGGTCCAGACGTACATGCCAGTCCCAGCCATGAGATCTGCCGGCGATCGGCTGTTTGGCTATCGTTTTTCCTCGCACCAGTCTGGTCACCGCTTCACCCTGCCTGAACCCCACTATGGTGGAGAGACTCTTCTGTCGACTGAAAATCTCATAAAAATTACCTCACATCAACTTCTCACCCGCTGACTTTTGTTAGATACGATAATCTTTTCTTTTCTTTTTTTTTTTTTTGCACAAATATCGTATCAGCACTATGAATATACCTCTTATTTCTCTGAATTGAAACTTATTCTACTGTTGCACTACTGATTCGCTCTGGATGAGGACACAGCTGAGTGCTTAAAATGCCAAATGTGTTGAAAGAGAATGATGTGATTCAGCTCGGAGCTCGATATCAAAACATATCCCCATGACAAAAATGTTAATCCAGTGGAAATGTCATAATATCTAATTGTTTTTATTCCAAATGAAAAACGACTGCCAATGGCTTTTGACAGCAAAGAAGCAAACCCTGAAAGCCCTGCAGCCATTTAGCCTAATAGCAATGCCAACTGATTTCTGTCTTTCCCCCTAGAGGAGGAGAATATATTTTATGTGCTACATAAAATGTGTCGAGGCAATAATGTTATAAACGCAGGGTCAAAGGGATTCCTTTAACTTTGCAAGCAGCAGAAATGCTTGGGGGTCCCCACATATTCCTGATTTATTAGTAATCTTTAGTCCACATATCTGATATGTATCATATGTAACACATGTAACAGCAGCTTATCCTCTCGACGAGTTCGAAATCTTCTTAATATTACCAATTTTTACTGACGGTGCAATGCTAAAACACCCTGCAAAGACCCGCACGCATGCAAACACCACACGCCAGCACAGAAAAATCCGCTGACGTCAGGTGAGTGTCAGAAATAGCCAAAAAAGGTCAAGCAATGAAGGTCACCCAAAACCAGAAGGAAGCTCAGCAACCGGCCGCATTAATTCTAATTACATGTTGACTGAGAGCCGTTGTCTGTGATTTGGTGTGCCGTCACACTGCGTGCCCCGCCGCCTCGGCGCCACCCCAATAAAGATGAAATAGAGTTTGATTGCCGGAGTAATTGCACCTCATTTAGGTAATGTGCCTGCGTGGGGCGCTAGAAGTGGAAACCAGATGAACTGAGCGAAAGACAGGCAGGCGAAATGACAACAGAGAGGGGTATTAAAGGAGAACCAGCTTTAGATCCAGCGGTGTTGATGTTTATGGTGTAAACAGCTTTTATGGAGAGGAAACATACATCAGGCCACAGATTCTGCCACTGTGTTAACTGCTAAATTTGAAATAAAATTAATTTAAGCAATTATATTTTGCTGGCGATCTGTGGATTTCCCTCCCCCCCCCAGGACTGTTGGAGGCGCCCAGACTGCACTTTAGCCATCACTGTTGTTGAATATGTAACAAGGGAGGCAGACACTGAAATCAGCACGTCAGTTTGCTGACTGTCTAATCTGAGCCGAGACACCACCTGGCCTGTCGTTTCACCTGCAGGGGTTTGCTGTGTTTACTGCAGCCGTGGCCTCCGGGAGGGGAAAGTAGGCTTGAGATCAAAATGGAAAACACTTTCCTCTGTCGTAATAACTACCTCAGAGTTGCCCTTGAGCACGGCACTTAACCCTTTGATGATTTAACACCAACTTGCTCAATCAGTGTTCGCTGGATCAAATCCATCCAGTTTATTTTAAGAGTGTATCCTTTTACTACATTTTCTACAGACCTTCCATTGGGATAATTCTCAACAACTCAAATGTGTTTTCATTGTTTCTTAACCATCCCAATTTTGTCCTGTAATAACAAATATTATTTTGGTTTTAAATGAAATTTTTAAAAATATATTGATTATTGATTATAGTTATTATTGTATCAGTGCATCCACGTTCGAAAAAAAAGAAACTACAAGATTAGACGATTCTGAACATTCAATAAGCTGCATTTCTACTTGAGCTTGCACTCGACTGCATGCCCATATACAAATCCTGAATACATGTTCCACTTTGGTTTAGAGATGAGTCTTCCCTCAGGCCTTTGTGTATTATATTTGTCCATCTATTTATCCCTCTAACCTCGTCTTCTCTCGCTCTGTATTTCTCTTTCTCTTCCCCAGGCTGGATGATCGACGCAGACAGCAGGCCGAAGTTCAAGGAGCTGGCTGCTGAGTTCTGCCGAATGGCCCGCGACCCCCAGCGATACCTGGTCATCCAGGTGCGTTTGCCTCAGTAGACTCACTGTCCGAGCACTCGACAATCGGGCTTTTCTGAGCAGCCGTCCACCCACATGACAAATAAATGTAGTGAATGAAAACATGATCCAAAAGAAACCATCTAAACGTATCGTTTCTGGCAAAGATGGCATCCGTTAAATGAAATGAATTAGATTTGATTAGATATTGATTATGTCTCTTGTGTACTGTTTAGGGAGATGACCGCATGAAGCTCCCGAGCCCCAATGACAGCAAGTTCTTCCAGAGCCTCCTGGACGAAGAGGACCTGGACGACTTGATGGACGCAGAGGAGTATCTGGTGCCTCGGGGTTTCAACATGGCTCCTCCGTCGTACACAACCAGGCCTCGCGTTGACTCCAACAGAGTAAGGACGCTGCTTAGGCACACATATGCAGAAAACTGCTGTATTTAAACATTTTGTAAATACTGATTTTGCAAGCTGTCGTCTTGAGAGGGTTGATAAATGTGTCAAAGTGCTTTAAAAATGAATTAAAGCATAAACCTGGTCTTATAATTAAAAAACGTTATATGCTCAAGCATCATATTTCCTTATAAAAACCCATACAAGTCTACCAATTTTACTTCAACCTCAAAACATAATGTTTTCTCTTCTCTCTGATCAAAAACCGACTGAACTCACTGCCCTCTGTAAGTGCTCAAGGTGGTTAAGAACTTCCAATACACAGAAGATTTTCCTCTGCTAATGGCTCACCTCCATCATTTCTTTCCCAGCGTGTGCTGCTTAAACCTGGGCTCTTTATGCGCGAGCTCCCCAGGCCCCAGGTTTCATTACTCAGAGCTCCATAAGCAAATAACGGACGCTCTCTTAAAATGCCGGAGCCGTTTGCTAATAGACAATGAGTGCCGGCTCGGCTGTTTGCTCTGCAGCATGCACCACGTGCCGCTGGTCCGCGGCTCTGCATCTTACGCACCTTTACCCCCGTGACCTACCCATTTGCCGGCGGCTCTTAGTTCCCCCCGAAGAACACACACGTACCCCAAAAAACGCACGCGGTAATCCATCCAGGGTCCTGCGTGTTCAAGGTCAACACCCCTATCATGAATTGAAACTCTTCTGATTATGCAGTCAAAAGCCCCTTCATGCCCAGACAAGGAAAGGAATTCATTGTTCGGCTGCTTGACTTTGCCACGGGAAGTTCGTTATTCAGGTTGCGCCACTGCAGATGCAGTCCGATGCAGATGGTTATTTAATCTGGGCTGATTTGCTCTCGCACTCCATACTTTAAAAGAGGAGCGGATAATGACTGGCTTTGAAGAAGGGATGAACGGAGAAGTTTAGACGAGGGGGGAAGCTGATTGCAATGGAGGGAACACAGTGGGAGTAGGTGGACAGATATAACCCCAGGACGTTTCCTTTTTTTTTCTGTTGTGTTTTGTAGCTCTGCTTCCTGTAATTGCTGCTGTACCGCTAGCAGTTGGCAAGATCGCAGAGGAGTAGGCCTGGGTTAAATAGCCCACGGCAAACCAACACAGCTCCACAAAAAAAGCCCTTTGCTTCACATGTCATGTTTTGTATTTTCTTGTGGGGTTTTTTTGTTCTTTTTTGAGGTTCAGGTGTTTGAATCGCAGCTCTGCCTGGCTGCCCCGCTCAGTCCCTCACGGTCCCTTAAGGCTGATGACTACATCAGCTGAACTTTGTTGGAGAACTGTATCTTCAACTGGCAGCTGCATGGGTTAAAAGTCCCACTTGCTTTGCAGCAGGTTGCACACAACTGGCTTAAACTGACTCAAACTTTACTATTTTTGGCATCCACACACTGTTTGTTTGTTGTGATTCAATAGAAGTATAGATGTCTTCACTTTGGTTTGTGAAATAATGTTTTTCCAGCTATTCTATCACCAAATAGCTGCACAGTGTCATACAAAACATGCATCACAGTTTGCACCAAAGAAAATCAATCCTACAGTTTGCTCGGTAACGTCACAAAGCATTTTTTTCCTTTCTATCCACAACCCAACTTTTCCCTCAGAACCAGTTTGGCTATCGAGACGGCGGTCCAAACCCTGCAGAGGGCTCCGTGGCTGGAGCCCAAGCCTGTGTGAACCAGGAGGCCACAGGCGGACCGGTACCGGCCCTGGAGGACCAGCGCTGTAATGGGAGCCTGCACAAGAAGAGCCTGAGCCAGGCCGGGGGAGAGGACAGCGGGGGCCAGAGGTACAGCGCTGACCCCACCATCTTCCTGGGGGAGAGGGCGACCAGAGGGGACACTGATGAGGATGGATACATGACACCCATGAAGGACAAGAGCTCCTCAGGTAATATAAGTGGAACGCCAGAAACAGTGAAGTTCTGTGAAATAAATGTTGTAGCCATTGAAAAGTTGTCCATAATTTCCCACCAATCTATAAAGCAACATAGTGCCATGGAAATAAACGTTGCACAACTACAACACAATGTTGCTGTTCGGCAAAGATAGATGCACAATTTAATGAAAAAAACAAGTGTATCCTTTTTTTTTCCTACGAAGTCCAGCCTAGTGCAGCTCTTCTCTCTTCTGTCATGTCTTTGCTCATTCACAGACTAAATACGATCTTTTGTAGTATACTCTGCCTGTCATTTTGCGTGGTCACTGCATTTCATTCCATTGATTAAAATTCCTGCGGAGTTTCCGTCAACGGTGTATGTCAGCTACTACAGACTCATGTTTTGCCTTTGATCATAAGTCAGTCCATCAGCCCTGCTCTGGCACTACCGTCTTTGATTTTTGAGGAGCTCAAAATATAACAAAGCCTGCAGCAAAATGCATCTGATGCAATGTCAAGGAGCGGAAGAGTGGGCAAAATCAATAGGTTTCGCACCCCACTATTATAGCGCTTGGAAGCAGCGAAGAAGGGTCATTTGCTGGCATTTTCACCCTCGGCAGATGGAGTTTCTAGTGCCAAAGAACTGCTGGCACGTTGCCCGTCTGGTCCTGAGTGGCTGCCATTATCGCCATTATCATCTCCATCTCCATCTTCTCTCCTCATTAGCGAGTGATCTCTTTCTCTTACTCTCTTTCAATTTCCATGTCTTTTGTTTTCTCTTGATTTAATTTCTGTGCCTCCTCTGTTTGTCTGTCTTATTCTCTCGTAAACTCCTTTTTCCTCTCCCCCCCTCCCTTTTTCTGATTTGTGCCACAGAATACCTGAATCCCATTGAGGAAAACCCGTTTGTCTCCCGGCGCAAAAACGGAGAGATCCACGCCTTGGATAACCCGGGCTACCACAGCACACCCAACAGCCAGCCCAAAGGAGAGGATGAGTACATCAACGAGCCCCTCTACCTCAACACCTTCCACAGCGCTGCTGAGCTGGGCCTGGAGGCCCTGAGGAGGAACGGTCTCCCCCTACCCACCCAACCTCCTTCCTCCATCTCAGCCACGACTTCAGGCTCCCACCTCCCCCTTACCATCCAGACCAGCCTGCCACACTACCCCCTCCCCACGACCCAGCCCTCTCCATCTGGTATGCCTTGCCACCACGGCCCACCGACCCACGTCCTCCACGCCCACCACACCATCAAACCTGCAGGACAACCTGGCAATCCAGGTGGCGGCTCCACCAGCCAGAGCCAAACAGGAACTACTGCCCAAGCCCAGGTGTGCCTGTCAGGCGCCCTGTCCACTTCGGCCACCATCGGGCACGGCAGCCTGCCAGCCTACCAGAGCCACGCCACCATGCACCCCGCCAGCTTGCTGAAGCACGGAGGGCTGACGTCAGGTAAAGCCAGTGGGAAGAAGCTGAAGGTGACCTTTGACAATCCAGAATACTGGCAGCACAGTTTGCCTCCCAAATCGTCCAACCAGGCGGCCCCCGACGGCGCCCAGGGAGGCTCCACCAACGCCAAGCTCTTCTACAAGCAGAACGGACACATACGGCCGGCAGTAGCTGAAAACCCAGAGTACATGTCCGAGTTTTCCCTGAAATCTGGCACCGTCTTGCCGCCGCCGCCCTACCGACAGCGGAACACCGTCGTCTAGATCGTTTCCACTTGACAAACGTTCCTCAATCTGACTCTAGCCTCCAGCGACCCTGACATCCTCTCCGGTTCCACTGTTCCACACAGAGGGGAGCGGCCTCAACCGGAGCCGCCCCCCCCCCCCGACTCTTCCCAAACAACGTGCCATCTGCTGTAGACCGTAGCGACATCAGGAGGAGGTGGACCGAAACAGAACCAAGCAGACCCAACTCAGACTCACGCACCTTCACTCTATCCAGCCCGGTCCATTTCTGTTCTGTAGATACAGGCCGCGCTCCCCGTCGCTGAGAATGTGAAGGTCACGGTAGTTTTCAGCAAACAGCGGACACGTGACTGTCACACAGCAGTGAACGTACCGCGTTGTCCCAGCGAGGTAGACCACATTGGCGTCAAATAAAGATGGATTCGACTTAGGGGACCTGAACTCACTGCCAGCCACTGCGGTGTCAGATACATGGGAGGAACATGATGTTTTATTATTCTTTGTTTTCCAATATAAAGGTCTGAGGATGAACAAAACTCTTGTGAGGGTTTCTGAAAAAAGGAAGAAAGACGGAGCAAATACGGTCTGTTAGATGTGAAGATGTCTTGTTTTGTGAATGACCTTGTAGAGTGAGGCGAAATATGGAGGAAAAAAGACTGAAAGGTTTAGTCAGGAGAGTGACTTCCAGGAACATAAAAGCCGGAGCACAGAAAGCTGATCAATCATATTCAATCTTTTTGCCTATAGGATTATAACGTATGTTCTCGATTCTTCCATCAAATATGTGAAACTCATCTCATCTTTCTACTGTAACTGTGATACTGTGATGGCCAAAACTACAGTGATCCCTCCTTTCACATTTGTAGTTCAACCATGGACTTTTTAACTCGCCTGAAATTACGCAGGGCATCTGCTGATTTGTTGTTTTCACTTGACTGCTGTCTACTTGGAAAAGCTGATCAAATACGGCTTTTTCCAAGCCAAAGGGAAAAATACACTGTAAACGTTTTTGTAACACTGGTTGCAGTGCTGAAAAGACGGATTTTTATACACTGGTTTTCCCATTCAGACCGTGAAGCTAACTTAGAGTGGGAGGGTAGTTGGGGAAATTGCTGGATCTGCTGTGATAAGACCGTCTATAAAGCAGCCGAATTCAAAATGGTGATCATACTGTAGAGACGGAGAGTGAGGGAGAGAGCGAAAACAGAGAAAATAGCTACAGAGAGGGGAGGGGAAGTTCATACAAGCTGCCTAATGAAGACCTCAAGGAATGAACAAGACAGCACCAGCAGAGCACAGTAAAAAAAACAGACTACTTTTTGTGTGTGTGTCCGTGTTTATGTCAGTGTGAATGGAAGGAGCGTGTGTGTTCACATATCAGCGAGCCAGTTTGGCCCCCGCGGGGATATCTGCGGTAGAAGAAGAGATGCGGTAGAAGTCGATGATAACGTGGTCGACGGCAGTGCAGCTGCTAACCAACAGTAGACTCAACACTGGGCCGACCTCGAACAAGGCATCCCCCATATGACTGCAGTCAAGTAGAAAAAACACTGCATGTTTCAAGTCACCGGCTTGTATCAAACGCTCATTGAGTGGCCCAGCAGCACCGAACGGCACCAAATCTCTGGGAGATTTTCAGAATTTGAGTTGACCCTCATCCGTCTTGTGTTTCTCCATTTGAGGCTTTACGCATCACGTATCGATACACATAAAATGTTGGTTTGTGATTTTTAAAACTGTGCCAAAATTAATACGTCTGGAAAACAGCGTTTGTCTCGGTGGCGGCTTTCATTTAAAAGGAACATGACCATTTTGGTAGCTTGGACCTGGTATTGACAGTAAATGTTGCCAGCTTGACCACCCTGCAGTAATGACTCATTGGCGAAGCGGCCTGCACAATTTTAAACTACTACATTATTTAACTCGGACAAATAATCACCAACAGACATCAAGACCACATCTGTGCTCTCATTAGACTGACTTTTAAGGTAAAGTTGGTTGTAATAGTGCTGCCGGTTGCACTTTGGATGCTCCAAACGGCCGGAGCATCAATATTTTGAAGGACCTTGTTGCCCAGAGGTCAGAACTTGGTAAACTGCTAACCTACCAACCTTGCCTGCTGGAAATTACTCTGATCTACAGTACAAGTAATTCGCAACAGCAAATATATTTTGAAGAAGACACAGTGCTGCCCGGATTATGTTTTTTATCAACAGAAGGAGGAAACGTTTTTAATTAACGTAATGTGGCATGAAGGAAAATGGTGATATTGAACATACCAGTAAAATGTTTCATTTGTTTTCCATCAAAATATAATAATATATCGTTTGTTTTTTTCAAGTGCAGCTGTACCTTGTTAATTTGTACTTTTCCAAACACTGAATTTTAAGTAGTCTGTTCGACTACGCCTCTGATCATTAAAAGTGTCCCTAGTAACTGAGTTTTACTCTTAACATCACAAATAGAGCACTGATTGCCCCTTTACTCTCCAGAGACTTGTTCCAACCCTCACCACTGATGCCCCGTGCGGGCAAACTGCCAGTCGAGGCTGCCAGAAGCGCTGGTGTTACAGCCATTATTTCTCCCACCGAGCCATACGGAACACCTGTGGGTGGGGAGACGCCACAAAGCTCGCCAAACTAAGAAGATCAAGAAGAAAGCGTTTTAATGACGGTTAGCCTCGGAGGTCCTCTTGCAATATCTTAGATCAATCAATATGAACAAAGTCTTGTAGTTCCTTAACCTTAAGCAAGTTTTTTCCAGCCATTATCTGTGGAACATTAACATTATTGCTGTGTCGTTGATTTTAACAGCTTTTTTGCTGTGGCAGCCCCGTCCAAGCTGTCTTTCTTGTATAGGATGTTTATTTTATGTATTTTAATGTCTGTGTGTGTGTGTGTGTGTGTGTGTGTGTGTGTGTGTGAGAAAGCGTTCGTCTGGGTGTGTGCGCATGCAAAGCTGTACATGTTTGTCCTCCCCGTGGAGCACTTTGATCAAACTTGTGGGTGGAAAGAAAAGGATTTCCACCCTTCGTTACTGAAATATTCAACTTGTTTATCTGGTCGTTTACCACTTCAGAAAGCAAGAGCTTTAGCAAAAAGACACAGGAAGGTACCGCGGCCAGGAGTTCACTCGTTTTCTTCGTGAACGGTGGTGCTGACCAGCTTCAAGAGTGTCCAAGACAGTATTTATAATGCTGCTTTGATGATATCATGATTATTTGATGAAGGAGTATTTTGTAGTTCCTTTTGGAGCTCTAATTCAATGAAATAGATACAGCATTTAATATCAATGTGAAATATTTATAGCGCGTTTGAGCTTGTTTATGCAGAGCGATGGAAGCATCTGCCAAATCTGGGTTTCAAGAAAGAAAAAAGAAAAAAGAAAAAAAAGCAAAGCCCGATGGTGGTGAAAAGAAAAACACATGCCTTCTCTCTTGTTTGGCCTAAATTATACTATTATACTGCAGACCCAGGCAAAATATGTGTTTGAATCAAGAATAGACCTAAACACCGATGTTCTCCAGAGCACTTCAGAGTGCTACAGCAACCCGTCTGATTTTTAACTGAACCTTCTCAAGAGCTCGTTGCCAGAAAAGGAGGAAAAACATTCCCGTGCCCGAAGATGCAAGTTTGTCGAGTGTTGTTTTTGTCATCCAACGGCCTTAGTTACCTTTTTAAAGTACCACAGTCCTTCTTGTGGATGCAACCGTGTCTCTTTTCTTGCTTCAAACGTATTTTGCCTTGGCGTTGGCCTGTGTTACCTGCTGCTATTTGTCTCAGCCCTAAGCACTCTAGTGGCTCATGGCAGTTCAAGAACACACCGACTGGTGTTTAAGACTGATCACTTTTTTTACTGTTCCCTCCAAGCCAAGGTGCAGAGGCATGTAGCCATGTTGTCCTGAAGTGAATCCTTCAATGTTTCATCCTCAGCAGTTACCTACCATATAGGCTGCATTAGAGTCTAATGTATAGTACAATATCACCTTGCATGGTACCTAAAGTGAGTGTTTTAATGCCCTCCACCTTTGTATCTTGTCATTGATGACTATTATATTCAAACTTCTGTCCAGGGAGTGGACAGCGTGGGAGGAAATAACTGATTTTTCTACTGAATTCAGTAGCACAAACTGGGAATCTTATTTCTGTAATGTTTCATGGGAATTTTGTTTCCTGTATAGCACCCTATATATAGTCTTTTAATATTGAGTTTTGGTTTTATTTGTTTCATATTATCAAGGATGTTTTTCTTCAAGGAAAAAGACTTGAATCTGTATGTTTTTTTTTCACTATTGTGTTGGTTACTGTACATTATTTAACATGTTTGTCATTCTGGCCGCAATTTATAGTTGTTGTCGCATCTTAGTTGCACAAATCATCGAGTGGAGGTCATTCATTTTCTGTGTTTTAAATTATCAGATCAGTATAAATGTACAGAATCTTTGGGGTTTCCTCCAAAACTTATCTAACACACTTCAACAACAAATGTGAATAGTATTTTTATAAAGCACTGAATTGGCCGACGTGGTGAATTTGTAAATAAGGAGGCAATGCTTTGAATTTATATGGTCTTCTCTCCTACTGCTGTTTTCTCCTGCTTATAACAACGTGTACAAAAAGAGCCGTACATATTTGCTTTATGTAAGTGTACCTTTTGACTAATGGGAATTTGATTTGAAAAGTGCTTGTTGACCCTTATTCATGTGGAAACTCTGTTCAGTGGCCCCTTTTCCAGAGCGTTGTGGCTGTCCTCATGTGACGTTTCAGTTTAGGTGAACACAGTAAAAAGTGGTGATTTCGGCTGGTAGGTGGGGAGGGGGGAGCTGTTCAATCCACCTGGTGTCTCTGTTTCGCTTCCCCCATGCCTGCCACATTTCATTTGTCACTCAGTAATGAGAACACCCCAGAACAAGCGAACAATACCTTCTTTTCCTCTCTCTCTCTCTCTCTCTTTCCCGTTCTTTTTAATTCTCAAAACCAGTGCTGCCAACCAACCCAGATGATCCGCGTTTGGGATTCAGTGTTACCTTCTCTGCTTACTTTATACTGGAAATATTACTGAGCCAAGTCTACCCCCCCACCCCCCCACCCTTCCCTGAAAGGCAGAGCACAGCCTTCACACTACAACCTGTTTTCAGTTCATTTACGGTTTGTTTTGCATGCTTTTCGAGGAGACATAGCAGAGAGAGAAGGCGTTCCCCGTAACTCCTCCTCGCCTACTTTAGCTTTCCATACTTCCCCGTGTCCGAGTTATTTGAAACCATACCCAAAGCTTTATATCATAGAAAAAACGTTCCTCATGTTTGTTACATGAATCTGTCAAAAGTATATTTTTAATTTAATATAAATAAAGATTGATTCAGTATATATTGCAGTGGTTCAGTGGTGATTTTTGTGCATCTGTTGTGTGTCTCACAGCTAAAAAAAAAACACGTCTAACGCTCAAGTTCAGTCGTTGGAGTTGAGGCAAACAGAATTTGCAAGAGGAAAGTTGTGGATGTTCTTAAAGAAGCTTTATACCAGAAAAATACCTCTATATATAAATTGACCCGTTATACTTTAGAGTATCTAGAAAATCAGCAACATCAGAGACTGTTGCGTAACTGTAACCCCAGTAGGGAAACTGTGTCTTGCTCAAAGATACCTCAGCAGGGAAGCTCTGGAGTCCCAGATCCCAGCTACCCTTGCTCGACATGCCCCTTCTCTGGCCTGTAAATAGAGCAGAAAATGAAAGCCCCGGTTGCTCTAATGCTCACTCTAACAGCCTTAATAATAAAAATTTAACAGATGGTGTCTTTAATTAAGAGGAGGACGCTGTCAAGCTACAGCGTGCTTATTTTGACCCGACTTCTGAGGAACAACATTACAGAAGTTGCACTGGAGGCGAGATTCTGCACCGCACCACACTTTCATGCTCAAAAGGACTTGCAGATGAAGACCAGCTGCATCAAAAGGTCCGCAGTGTGCTCCTAGCCTCCTCCGAAAGCCTCGCCTCAAACGGGCTAATGTGTGGATATAACATTTTGCTCTCGTTTTACTCTCGCCCCGCGCTGCGCTTAATCTGCTGTTTACCCAAGTGCTGGTTATGTAAACTGGCATGGGCAACATCGTTTGCTATGCAGCGCTCCTCCATCGCGGCTGCATTCCCAGGCTTTCATTTCAATCATAAATAATACAAAACTGTCCAATGGCAGAATATGAGCTTTCTGAAGTCACTGCTATTAATACAAATAAGGCGATGGGGTGCTTTAAGTAAACACTGTTTATGAACAGAAATCCTCTCTCTTCCTCCTTATTCCCTCTCTCCTCTGTCTGTTAGTTTCCTCAGAGCTCTGAGACTCAATTAGTAAGCACATCTAGTTCCACCATAGTCATTTAGAGAGCGAGCTTCTGCTGCAGAGTAACAGTATTTGAACTATTTCCAGTTATAGTCACATATTGCTACTTATTCAAAATCTATATTAGGTCTGCCTGCTTGAATCACTGTCAAAAAAATTATGCTTCCCATTTGCTACGGAAAAGAAAATTTAATTGATACTCACTCACTCCCTTTTTAATGTTGAACTCACATAATAGACAGATTATCTTGAACATTAAGCACACTTCCCGACAGGACTTTGCACATTATCACCCTCAGCAGACAGCAAAGGGGGGAGGTCATTGTTAATTTGGCAACTGCTGTATAACCATTTGTCAGTGTGTTACAAGTCTCCTTTATAGCTGATCTTCCAGTGAAGCCTGCTACTGCCGCCAGGAGACGGGGTGCAGCTCCATCCCGGAGGCCTGTAGCAATTATACTTACAGCTGCCCTGTACACCTGTGACACAGCTCGGCGATGACAGCTCATCGCCGGCCGACCGGTGCTGTTTAATTGCAGCGTGTCACCTTGACGGGGTGTTTTACCCACTCGCCCTTGCACCAAAGAGAAACAAGGCGTCTGTTTGAAATGGCTCCACGGGCCTGATGATTCTTTCATATTTTGGCCTCGGGTTTGTTTCTTGGTATGTTCTGTATTGGAGCTGCAGTTATTCTGTTTACAAGCAATCTGATCGGGATTCAAAAGCCCTTGAAATAGATTTTAGACCACATAAAGGGATTCCTCTTTATAAACATCTGTATTTTGTTGGATTCAAGCTGTAGCAGCAAGGCTGACAGTGTAATGTCAATTTCAATCTGTTTCTGTGTTAATCTGCTGCTTTATTCTCTTCACAGTGTCAATGCTAATTTGACACCATTACTCTAACATATTATATCACTCTTTTTGACTTCAGAGGGTATATTTACATTCTAATAACATGGAACATGCCCCCGGTGTTGGCTAATGAGCAATTAAGTTTGGAATGTGTCTATTATGTTGCTTCCATAATGTGGTTAAAGATTTGAAGCATAAATCACACTTCTCCCACCATGAGGCCGTATCTCCCCCGCTCTGCCACGACTGCACGTGACTGTGATAACGCTTCCGGAGTCGAAGCGAGAAGCAGGTTTTCCATCTATGATCAGGAGCAAGGTAAGGCTGGAAAAAACAGCCGTGATGACTCATTTCCGAGATTATGGAGAGTCTCGAGGGGGCTGTAGAAATATTGACAGCTCGTGGTGGTTTTGGATTTTAATCTCTTCCTTGTCCGTTTAACCCTAGACTGGTCCTTAGCCATGACTAAATCTGTAAAATGTGAATGAAAGATGCCCATTTGTTATAAGAGTACACATTTCTTTAACACTGTTGTAGATGTCAGATCGGCTTTTTTCCCCTGACTTGAATCAAAACTTACGATCTCCACGCCAAATGTCTGAGGAAAAGACGGACCCGGGGAGACCTATCTGCAGCCAGCCAATGAAGAGACTCAGTCCAGTCTGTAGCTGAGGATTACCATCGAGAAGAGGAGGAGGAGGAGGGAGAAATTCAGAGAAGAAGACAAGTTTCTGTAAGGCAACTTTTCCACACAGCATAGTAATCAGGGCAGAGATGGCGGCTGAGGAGGCAGCAGAGAGAGAAAAAGAGAGAGGGAGAGAAAGAAGAGGCCGAGTGGAGGTAAAGGTTGGGCACAACAGCCTGAGGCAGGCTGTCGAGGGCAGAGAGCTGCACAAAATCACCTCTGAGAGGGAGAAACAAGGAGCAGGAGAGACCGAGAGTGGATCATAGCTGAAGCTGCTGTTAACTAAATAACTCGAAACAATATTGCTGGATACCAGAGTTTATGAAATGGTTTGTAAAAATTGGCACGACATAAAAAATGGAAAAAAAAAAAAAGTGTGCTTCTCTGTAAAACACAATATGTGTCTAAGCTTTATTCTGTGCGTGATATAAGCAGGCATTTGGCAGCAGTCTTATGCAAAGTCATGCCACAAGCTGTTTACTCAGAAGATCCATGTGGCTAACATGACATGAATGCACAAATATGTACTCTGGTCTTTAGAATTGAAAGTTGTACTGTTTGCCGTATGGTTATAATACAATCTGAAAACTATCGCACAGCTGTAATAGTCAGACATGCACATACATTTACAAACTCAAAATATTTGGGGATTTTGGTAGCATTTGAGAATGGGGTGTCTTATTTGACGCATTGGTTCATGTAAACTGGTAAGATGAGAGAGACTTAATTTTCAAATTGGCAGACCACGTGCAACGTTTGCTTGAAATTACTGGATTTTATGAATTTGAATTTTAATGATGTTGTGTCTTTAGCTGTGTCTTTTTAATGTTCATTTCCAGGATGACTGATGACTGCGGATGATGAGTCTCCTGGGCCTATTTTGTGAAATCTGTCCACCATCAAATCCACTGGGTAAGATGTAACATCAGATTGGTTGAAATGCACCAATCAAACCAACGTGCTCTGTTTTCTGGCAAGGCTCTGCCTCGTAAAGCAAATTTAATAAGCTTGAAAATAAAGCATCGTGCAGAAAAATAACGTTTAATGATTTCTTTTTAACATTGGCAGCTCTGAACTTCCATATTACAAAACATCTCATTTCTTTTTCCAGACGCTGCCTCTCACACACACTGCAGACAACACTTACAGGTAAACATGCAGCTGTCCACCTACACACACACACCGCTACACAAACACACACACACACACACACACACCCCACCACCTTTGCAGCTGCAAGTGTTCTTTTTTATGGCTTAGTGAGGATTTTCAGTGAGCGGTATCTGACTTTTCTCTCTTTATTCCTGCAGTGACCCCTAGCAACACACACACAGATATGCACTCACACACACACACACACACACACACACACACACACACACACAGACTGGCCTGAGGACAGAGATGGAGAGCTCTAATTTCCACAGGGCCCGCAAAGTCTCTCCATCCCTCTAAACTCAATCTCCTCTCTTTCTCTCTCACAAAACTACACACTCTTGCAGAATTATCACACACACAGACAAGCACACACACATTTTGCACCCGTGAAAGCGTGCACAAGGACTTTATTTCTTTTAACTGAACGCACTTTATGAAACAGGAATCTGTATTTTCCATCTCTCTTCGGTTGTCCTCCCTCTTTCCACCGCACGCAATTCCTCACATCACACTGACACCTTCTGACTCTGTCATACGTGCACAGTCGATTACGTTTCAAAGCTCCAAGACAGGGAGCACAGAGATAAGATTTATGCCGGGTAAACCACGTAATACTCCTACCGGGCTCTGGTCGAGCCCTGAACAAGGGCCTGGAGGTTTGTAAGAAGCTCCGTCCATTCGTGCGTGCGTCAACACTGAAGGATTGAACTCGCACGGGGGGAGAAAAGGGGAAGTTTGACGTGTAAGCGCAGAGATTCATGAGCAGGCAAAACTATTCTGCGGCCAAACAGTCCCTGGTTTGATTCTCGCATCAGCTAATGCGCATCCATCAGTCGTCTCCCGCCCTGCTGTTTTTTTTTAGTGAAGGCATCGAACCCCTACCTGCTCACTCCATCATACGTCGCTGTGGATAATAGCATCAGCTAAATCCCTAACATGTGAAGAGGCCTGGAGACGTCCAGATGGTCTGCAGCAGCTCCACAATTTGTCAAAGAAAATGATGCTGAACAGTGTGAGAAATTAAGCAAATACAGACAGAAAGCATTTCTTCGTGTTACTTGATGGGAAATGCGATTAAAAGATGAGCTTGGCAGTGATTCATGTTTTTATTTTATAGAAGATTACCACGAGAAAAATGAAGCCAACAATTAATTTATCTTAATAACAATTATTGTGCTTACAGCCTGACATGGCGTGTTCGGTACAGCTACACCGCTGTTCAAAAACGATTAAAGAAATAGTTTGAGTTTTTGGGGGGAATATGCTTGTTCACTTTCTTGCAAGTTGGATGAGAAGATTGAGACCACTCTCACGTATATATGATTTTTAGCTTTGAACAGAGCAAGGCTACTTTTTTCCCATGTTTCCACAGCAAAATAAGGGCATTTCCCCAAAATGTTGAACTACTCCGTTAAAAGCACAAGATATAGCAAGAGAGAGATCAATAAGTAGTGCATCATCAGAACATCACATAAATAAAGAATGATATTACACAGTGTTAAGGCCACTGTTATCCATTTCTCCTGCATCAGGTCATATTTTTCTGAAGTGAACTTTATCTCTAATTGGCAAACTGAGGCCTCTAAGTGCATTTTGCCCACCATTAAACAAGCAGTGAATCACTCTTAAGAAGTGCAAGACGCTCCTCAGATGTTACTGAGACAGACACATGAAGAAAAAGTCCTCTTTGGTGTTTGGCCCCTTTGACTCGGAGCACTTTGATGTGGCCGAATGGAGCAAAGGGGGCATCTACCCGTCGCCTACCAGCATCCGCTTTCATCCAGGAGTGACATTTGCCTGCGGTGGGATTCCTGCAAACGTGAGAAAAGGCACTGTTAGCAATAGTTACCTTTTTTTTGTCCTGAAAAGCTGTGTTTTAATTAATGTAACAGCTGAGGGCTACGACGGGGCTACCACTGCCATAAATTAAGATGAGTGTGTGCGTGTTTTTTTTTTTTTATCCTTTTCCCTATATGCGGATATACTCTTAGAGCATAAATAGTGGCCTGTTCTCCCTCATGTATGTATGTGTGTGTTTGTGGCTCGGTAAATGTGTCAGTGTGTTGGTCCTACCGGCTCCTGCAGTGACTGAGTGTCTCTAATTGAGTGTGCCGCTCACTCAGACAGGAGGTCTCAGACAGTGTTGACATTCAGGCAGTGGAAGGCCACCATTGGGGATGACAGCTGATCATTCTTCCAGCCAGCACCCTAATTACACGGAGATGGAGGGAGCGGAGGAGAGAGGCATAAACAGAGAGAGGGGCGGGGGGGGGCTTTTTCAACAACAAACAGGTTCCGGTTTCTTCCAATCGAGCGTCCTGTCCTGCTGTTTCGTCCATTCATAATAAGTGCCCCCCCACACCCCCACCTCCCCTCCCCCGGTGGGTAGAAAAGCAGCCAACACCCCACTGCCTTCCTGCCGTCTGACTGAGCTCCTGTGACCACACCGCCTCCCCCCCCCCACCCCATCTCTCTCCACCTAGAATCTTTCACAGCACTTTCCCAATTATACCAAAGCGCCTGTGTTTCTGTGTGTGTGTGTGTGTGTGTGTGTGTGTGTGATTTCACTGTCGCCGGAGAGCACAGAGAAACGTCAAGCAATCTCCGTCTTCCTGTCCCTCTCTCTCTGGGACACGCGCACGCAGGGACATGCAGACGTGCGCACACACCCCTCTGATGTATGGAGTCAATCAGACTTCATTGGACAGTGTGGCGATGGCCTCGGGACATTAGCAGGCTTGCTCTCCGCTCTCCCAGATGATAAACTCTTTATGTGTCCACGGGCTTTTGTGGAGCAATAACAGCATCTCTGGCCTCCCTCGCCCCTCGCCCATCCATTTCAGTGTAACTCACAAATGCGAGCGGCGTCGCGGCGGCGAAAGCCTCCCCAGGAATGGTGATGAACAAGCGAGCCGGCTGCAAACACACAGGATCAAACCTATATCTAAATGTCACATTCTTTAACCAAGGCAGAACCTATTACCAGGATCTGAAGGGTTCTTACAAGTTCAGGTTATAGGAAGGTCCAGTTTATGGGTCGATAAGTTCCCCACTTGTCTACACCCAAAAAGTCCCCAAGCGGCAATTTGACAAAAAGACACGTGACAAACTCTGAAAAAGTCCGCTGAAAAGCGTCATGTGTAGACGGGCGGTTATGGAAGTGTTTACAGGAATTCTCTGCAGTCGAGCAAAAATTGGCCCAAGATCAAACTTTTTGCCAGACAAGCTTATGCTTGGTGAAATGCAACTAAGTACATTTACTCAAGGGCTGAACTTAAGTACAAATCTGAGGTACTTGTACTTTACTTAAGTATGCCCAATTGATTCTGCTGTATAATTTAACTTCACTACAATTCAGAGGGAAATATTTTAGATACTAGTTATTTAACAAATTAATATTTTATATATATAGCATATGAAACATATATATGAGCTTATAAAATATGATGCATCATTATTGATTAATCTACCCAACAGTGTATAAAATAGTAAGTACTTGAAGCTTTATTTATATAGCACTTTTTAAAACATACAGATACAAAGTGCTTCACACAAATAAGTGAATAAAAATAGCTCCATATATAATTGCATAAGACTCACAAGATGCATTTTTCTGCATTGACACTTTAAGAACCTTTCTACTTATGCACTTTTGTTCAACGCAGGAC
Source organism: Lateolabrax maculatus (assembly GCA_031216445.1). Taxonomy (NCBI): domain Eukaryota; kingdom Metazoa; phylum Chordata; class Actinopteri; order Acropomatiformes; family Lateolabracidae; genus Lateolabrax; species Lateolabrax maculatus. The sequence continues at coordinate 4,115,294 of CM062215.1, read as the reverse complement.
TACTACTAACACCGTACAGTGTGTTAGTGCTACTTTTATTTAAGTTAAGGGTCTGAATACTAATAAAAATGGGGATGACATGAACCCCTGGAGAAGTTGTTGGTCCAACATTGTTTCTATTTTGTCTAAAAAGTATGACAGACCAACCAAACCTTGGATTGCTTAAACTCCAAATCAAAAATTTCACTCTTACTTAATGTTCCTTACATGGTGGTACATAGATATCTGTTGCACATGCAAGCCTATAGATCAAAACGACACACACACATGTCATGCACGTCTGCAGGACTCCACTTGAGATTCATAAGCATTTAATGAGTGTCTCGTGGGTGGCAGCGTGTCTGACCTTGCTCACACCCCTCTCTGATTGTCATACACCACACAAGACGCTGCTGACTGTAGCATGACAGGTAGGTGACAACTCTGTTTGTGCGTGTGCGTGTGCCTGATCACACATCTCTATCTTGAGGAAATTGTGAGTACAATATCAGACGCACACATTTGGAGTATTCGCTCATATGTCTGCGGTGGATGTGTGTGTGTGTGTGTGTGTGTGTGTGTGTGTGTGTGTCCGCCGTGGCCCCGTACGTGTCTACACGTGTGTTTATCTGTGCATGTGTGAGCGCGTGGGTGTTCAACATGGTTGTCAAGAGCTTGAGTGGGCCAATCTCTCATCTGCCATCCGTTCAGATCAACTGACATGCAGCCAAACCAAACAGACATAAAGACGGAGCGGAAGGCATCACTATGCAGCTCAGCAGTGCAGTTTGTCCTGACCCTGTCTGGGGCCCTCTCCTCTCCTCTCCGCTGATTCTAATGAGCTCCCCCGGGATTAGATTTAGGCGGCCAGCGTCCCAATGAAGCGCGGGGGTTTCGGTGCAGGGAGGGGTGTGTGTGTCGGGTGGTGGGGGGTGGGAGGGGTGGACATCAATACGCCCACACAAACATTGCACTCACCTCAGCAGGCAGACACAAACTTGTTTGGAAGGTGTTGGAAATACACTGTATCCACTCCCTACTGTAAAGTAGGGAGTGGATACATAGATTTTCCATCACATCCATCAAGATACATGGGTAGTTTCTCGAAACATACAATTCAATACAAAGGTACCCGCACACAGATCAGATAGGATTTATAATATGAAACGTTAGGCTTTGTCTTGCAAAAACTGTATGGATGAGATTGCATAAAAACAATATATCACAAGACCAAAACAATCATTAGAAAATTCATGACCTTTCATAATTTTTTTTTATAGTCATTATCAATAGTATAGGCTCCACCATTAACTAAATTCTTGTAGCTTTAGAATTAAGAAAGAACTTCACGTATTACTATATTGTGTTTTTTTCTTAATTAAAATCATTTGAACTTCATCTTCTACTCTTTTCTATAGTGAAGGTCACACATAATAGTTGCACCTTCTACATGTTCTTGAATGAATCTTGTGTGGAAGTTGACATGGAAAACTTGTTAGAAAACAGTTGCCTATTGACATGTCCAACAGATATGGAAAAACATAAGCTCTCATTTGGAGTCGTGTCGCTGTCCTCCAGGTGAATGTAAGTCCAATATTCATATTCCATACAATATTCCTTGCACTACAATGAATGGCTGATAAACAACGTAACATAATGAACTTTTAATGGCTGCCACTCTTAGGTTTGCATTGTTCGTGATGGACAGCTAAGGACTTTTCTTTTGTATTTGAATTCTGGGGAGGGTAAAAATTTAATAGTGGCCATTTTTCCAGAACAAGTCACTGCGGTCACTTTTCCAGGCTTGTTAGAAAAATGGAAGGAGACACAAAACAGTTGACAGTATTCCTGACTCACCCTCCAGCCAGCTCTGTTTTCATTTTTACCTTTTTTATGTGCTGTGCACACACAGTGTGGTGAGATTTGAAAAGCCTAAAATATAATTTTCTTTTGACTGTCTTGGTATAGAATTGAACTCTGATTATCCTGTCTTTCTTACAAAAAAATACCAATAAGTTTATTTTCTGTCCCTTTTTCTCTCAAGGGAGTAGCTGTACTGTAATTGAAGCATTTTTTGCTCCTGTTGAAGGATGAACTAATTAAGTCACCTTATTACAGTGCAGTTGCATACAACTTGTAAACACACTCACTTCTGCTAGAAATGAACCGAGGTGAAACAGGTGTTGGAGGAGAAATTTGTCAGTGTTACATTTTTATATAAATCCGCCTTGGGTTTCGTATTTGAGCCTAATTAGAACCAAAAAGACAAGAAACGTAGTCGTCTCCATTCCATCAAAAAGACACAAACAGGAAAAAAAGTTTTGTATTTTGTGCACAAGTTCAAGTAACACAGCTCCCAGGAGTTTAACTGCCATCAAGTTAGTATCTCCTGAACTTCCAGCCATATCAGCTACAAACACCTATCTAGTCATGTTCTGTCTTTGCAAGTGACACAAAACCCTTATTTGCCTGCAATTTCCCTCATTGTTGTCAAAGGTTAAATGGTAAGAGGGCTGATCAGGTATTGTGTGTGCGAGACAAGCTCATTAATGTGTCACAATTCATTATCAGAGCCTTATCCTCACCTTGTCAGGTGGCTAATGGGAATATCAATCATAGGCTTCCCCATCACGACCCTTCTCACATCTTTGCTGCGCATCTTGCCTCTGTTGACTTCTCATCCCGAAATACCACCAGGCCCAAACAGATCTGTCTGGAACAAATGTCAAACACAATTCGGCTCAGGAGTAAACAGCCACAAACATGGCTGACATACAGAGTGTGATTCTTCTTTCTACATAGCCGAGGGGCCGGTGCTGCTGTTTTACAGATGTTTTTCAACAGATGTTGGCAAGGTGATGAACTTTTGTGGATAAAGGAAGATTATGAACCTTTATTGATGCCCGTAGGGAAGACTAAGTGCTTGCGCAAAAACAAAGGTCATAGCAATTAATTCAATTCAAGTGGGAAACGTAATATAAGTATGCAAATACAATATAAACCAAGCAATAGAAATAATAGATAAGATCAGCTAAGAAATGACAAGACAAAACAAGTTAAGACACACGACATGCATGAGAAACAGATCAGGAAGGTGCAAACAGGATACAGGTAAATAGAAAAAATCTGCACAAAAGGCAAATAAATCAGAGTCAGAAAGCATGACTGAAGCTAAAATACCAAAGTTAAAAAAAAATAACATAACCTGCATTTGATTGAGGTGACATATCTGCATGGTACGTTAAAGGAAGTATAATCTATCAATTGATATGATTTAATTTAATTTTTATTTAATTTTCAGCGTTATCTACTTTAATTCAATTTGAATTTAATTTGATTTGATTTAACATATTTTATATGATTTTTTTTTTACATTTGTTTAATAAATATTTAATTTAAATGTAATATATAATCAAATTGTTCCATTTTATTTTATTTTATTTCATTTGGCTCGATTGAATCTTGAACTTTGAACTTTTAACACAATAACAGTACATGTATTTCATCTTCAGCTACAGTAAACCTTCATCAAAGGATCATCAGAAGTTCAGTTTAATCCCAATGGCCCTGAACACCAGCACAGGTAGATTGTGGTCGGTTCCTAACAGGTGCAACACGACTTATGGGAGAGTGAGAGCTAATCAACCATCATTTGTGCAAGCCCCAGCAGTCCTGAGAAGAGGCCAAATCAGTCAACTTAAGTGAAAACAGTTGTGTAGATGGACTGTGGGTGCAGGGGCCTCAGGTGTTGCTGATGGTTTTGGTCAGAGAGTAAAGTAAAGTTAACCTCGGGTAGCCTTGCAGGTATTTTTCAGGTGTGTGTGGGGTTCGAGCCACTCCGTTGCCCCGCCTGGCCTCCCTTTTGCTTCACTTTCTCCGGGTTTTACTGAACAGGAAAGAAAAGCGAGTCAAGCTCGAGTTCAATGATGCGATAGTCAAATTGAATCAGGTAGGACTGGTTATTCCTCTCATTTTTGTTTATGTGTTGTAATAATGTTGCTGCACACTGTAGCAGCAATCCGCCTGCAGCTTAAATAGGTGTTTTGTGAGTGAGATTCAGCTTGAACCAAAAATTATCAGCCAAGACACTGAATAAACACTTTCATTTAGAAATGAAAGGTGTCAAAGTCCTTGTATAATCAGTTTAATTGGTTCCTCAATCCATTAAGCAAACATAATAAAAAGCCAATGGTGAAAGTTAAAAGGTATCAATGAGATGGCTGCTGCTGTTTTTTGAAGAATTTTTACATTTTATCCTCTGATTTCCCCCAATTTAGATTTAAAATTGAGGTTCCAGAGGTGGCTCCTTCAACTAAACGAGTCACTGTAATTAGTTAAGGAAGGTAATTATAACAGAAAAGCATACAGTGATGTATTAATTCCTTGTTGCATCAACGCTAACGGTTGTATGTCATTATAACACGTTAACAGGCAGACCGATGGAGCTTTAGTCCTTCAGCCCTGCTGGGTTATTGTAACATGCTGAATAGCTCACCCTCCATGTTACAGCGATTTGAAGAAAAAGGAGGTAATTGTCAAGGGAAAAGGAAAATGTGAGCAGTAGAGGAAATGCAGAGAAAATGGCATGGATGGCAGCTGGTCAGGAGGCCAAGCCAGAATTCCCTAAGCGTTCCTTCTTTTTTTTTTTTAATTTTCCTCTATCTCGGTTTTCTCCTCCATCTCCACCCTTTGTTTCAAGTTGATATAGAGCCAAGGGTGAGAGGAGTTCATCGACTTGGACGGCTCGATAGCAGGCGTTGCCTCCAAAGCTCCTGCTCTCTAAATTGCCCGTAATTTCATTTTTGTGTGTAAATATGTGTTTCTTGTCAGGTGCGTGGCGGCGAGAAGAAAAACAGGCACGCAGACAGCTCTGACAAGCAATTACGCCGCAGCTTGTTTGGGCGGCAGGTTGGGATGAGCCCTGGTCTGCTGGCGGTGCAGAAGATTGAATACCCCAGAGACGGAGAAGGAAATGGCCGGAGGGAGTACACTGGTGAGACAACCGCGGGCACAACGCTGGGTTTTATTTTATTCCAATGCTCGTGTTGTTGATTGAGCACGTCTGGAGCGATGGCAGGAAGTGATTTGACAAATCAGGCAAATAAACCCTCGACACAACACCTCATTTGTTTAAAATCCACCTTTTTGCGGCAAAGCAGATTGGCCTTGTGGTTAGAATTGGCATCTTTTAGCTTTAAGCACAGATAAAAGCTTTAGATTTAGGACTAGCAAAAGCTTTATTTACTATAAAAAGCAAGTTTGTGCCGTTGTAAAGGTGCCTCCTTGCATGTGTTGTGTTGTTAAATGCCTTATAGCTCTATGAATTTCATACGCCTCTTGATAGCGGCTTAATTGAAGGAGATAAAATTTAGCTTGAATCGCAGAATTTCATAATTCCCTCGTAAATCAGAGGCAACAAACATACAAGGAGATTAAAAACGCGTCAGGAGAAGCACTTAATCTTCTTTTCAAACATAAAAAGAAGACCTCAACTGCAATTTCACTTCCAATCTGCCACGTAGCAAGGCATTACACCGAGGCCACAACCCTCACAGCCATCCTGCCATCAGAGCTGACATCACTTCAGCAGTCTAGCAGTGCAGCAGACCATGCTGACAGTGGTTACATCTGATACGTAACCTTCCCGCGGTGCACACATATGTTGATGTCAGAGATTGGAGGCTTTGGCTGTGACAGATGGGCGGGCCGGCCCCGGCTCTTCCCGGCCGTGAACCAGGAAGTCTCACCCTCAGGGGGAGTCCCGGGACAGAGTGAGACGGCTCTGCGGGGGGGAAGAGTACAGTCCGTCCATTCTGGGATGTTCCATTAACTTGATTAATGGCCTAATTACTGCCAGTAAACACTCCCAGGAGATAAGAGGCAGAAAGGAGGAGGAAGGTTTTCGGGCAGTGTAACCAACGCAGCTCATGGTCAGTCAATTACAGTTGTTCTTTTGTTCCTAAAGAACACAAACCAGACTTCGACCACTTTTTCAACCTGGGGTGGTTTCACTGAGAGCAGCGCTCTCTTTTTCAGGGAACTCTGTGCTCCACGGTTGCACACAGTCACACTTGGAAATTGCTGGAAGCTGCCCAGTCATGGTGTTGGATCCTGAGCAGCTCAACTGAAGCAGTCGGGGAATGAGTGCGTTGCTCAGGGGCATCTAAGCAGTAGTGATGAAGGATGTGCAAACACTTTTATTTTACTCCTTTACTTATCATTTTAGAAAAAAAGGGTCCCGAGGCTAGGTATAACTGAGCATTACTGATAGATCAAATTGGATTTTCAAGACTAGTTTCAGCTTTAAAAGAATACAAGGACTCTTGATGCAACAAAAGGTATAATGTTGAATGTCAATCACACATATGGTATTATCATCATTGGAAGGAAATAAGAACCAGGTGTAAACTCTGCAAAGCATGCCCTTCCACCTCTCTGAAAATAGTATCTGATTGTGAAACAAATAGCCACCACAAGCGCTTTGGAGTAGCGTGTCTGGTGGCGCCTCCAGTCGACCGTGTGGGCGGCTCGCTTCAGCCTCGCTCCCCTCTCCCCTCGCCTCCCTCTACAGATGTGGGCTGAGTGAGGCCTTTGCTCCCGCGCTGAGAGAGGCGAGGAAGCGAGCCTTCATCCTCCTCCACAATAGTCTGAAATGCAGCCAAGCTGAGCCCGGCTGCCGCGACCCGCCCCGTGTAGCACTCACAGGTAGTTCAAAGGCCGCTTCCTGCTCCGTGACATGGAACATCAATGATTTCTCTGGTAATTAGCAAAAAAAAGGTGGTGAAATCAGTGGAATTGATTGTGCGATTTATGCAAGGACAATTTGCATTATGATCAATGTGTAGGCAATTACTGAAGAATTCACTGACTTTGTTATGGTAAACCCCATTTACTGCGTTGTATATATTTGCTATAGCATGTGTTGCCAAATTATTTGCAAGATGTCTCATTTAAGAAGGACATGAATGATCATGATGACTAAAATTTGTGCTTGACTGCTTATTTCTTTCACAGAACAGAGCCACTTTGCTTAATTACGACCATATTTTGCAGTTGTTTGAGAACTTTCCTGCGGTATGAACTCTTTCTTGGCACTTATTCTCACTTCTTTAACTCTGCAAATAATTTACTTGTTAGCTCTGGCTTAATTTTCAATCCCTCTCAAACCGTTGTTGCTGACTTGCTCTGGAACGCTGACATTTTCCCTCAAAATAAGGTCTTTGGCCCTTTCCCAGTAACACGTGTAGAAAATGGGGCTCTCCTGTATTGTTTTCATTGATTCTGTCATGGCAACCTTGTAACAGAGCCCTGCTTCATAATTGGATTGCTGCATTGGACACAATAAGCTTCAATTCCCCAGCAAAAGCCAGAGGAAGGCGGAAATGCTTGTCTGTTTTGTGCGCTGCAAAGCTGCGGAGAAATGAGTGACAAAGATCAGCTTTCACACAATAAGATCTGTATGATAGAGGTGCAAATGAGAAACGTACAGTAACAGGATGTTGGATGAAAAGAAACATTACAGTAAAGGGAGAGACTCCTTGCATAAGGGTTTGATTTCCCAGGGAGAAGAGTTAATAATTGTATGATTGGAGCTTCATCATGAAGAATAAGATGATTTTTTGCATGTCTCCTCGGGCGCGTTGCTTTCTACAAGCTTTATTGAGGACTACTAAATGCTCCCGTCTCTGTTTTGGGGTTTTATATTAATTGGCCAGATTCAGAACCTGCTTGGATACACAGACAAACAAGGACAAAAAAAAAGCAGAATGAGGGTGTCATCAATTGTATTGTTGTCAATACAGAGAGTTTGTGAATTTTAGCTTTTAATGATGGACTAACAGGACTGGATGCAAAACTAATAGACCGGTCTGCTTTGGTTTGAGCTGTAGTCGCAAAATAAAAATAGTATTTTAAGGTTTGAAATCCATAGCTTTCCACTTGTTGTTGCCTTTTGCAAAGATAAGAAGTTTGCAAGCGACGAGGATGTAGTCAGTTGGTTGGTCCGCCATTTTGGTTCAGACTGAAATATCTTACTATTGAATTGATTGCCATAAAATTCTGTACATTTATGGTTCCCAGAGGGTGAATCCCATAATGACTTTGGTGATCTCCTTCCCTCTAATCCTACCAGCAGGTTCACCTTTGTGGTACCAGAGTTAAACATCTCATTAACTGTTGGAACGATTACAATGCAATTTGAATTAAACATGCATTGTATTTGAACTTTGGCCATCATCAGATCAAAACTGAAATCTGTCTTAATTTTATTGCGGAAGGTTGAGTGGAAGCGCTTTACTAACATAACTGAATGATAAACTTATAAAATTCCCCTTCTAAAAAAGTGTGATAATACTGGACTTCTGCCTTCGATGCATGAAAAAAAAAGAAGAAAAAAAACAGTGTGAAATAGTTCACTTCAAGTGTGCTGGCTCTGTTTTCAGTAGACTTTATTGGCACTGTCAGCCAGGACGGGTGCAGCTCAGCAAGCCACGACGAGCCAATTGTTTTGAATGGTGTCGAGAAAGTCTCCAAACATAGAGGAAAATGCCAGTTTGTGTTTTTTTTTTAGTACATTTTAAAAGTTTATTTATTACTTAAGATTCAGTCATGGCTGATTTGGCAACACCTGTGGTTACCATGGTAACAGTGAGTGCAATTTAACACTACAGCGAACACTCCTTAAGCAGTTACTTTGTCAGATATACAACAGAAGGACAACCAAGACGAACAAACTCGACAGCAGCAACAGTAGGAAATGTTGGGTTTGCATCAGCAGTAACTAAATACAGCTCTGACACGGTATGAAGACCACAGTAAGGCTGCTATTTTACAATTTCCACTGTTTCCTGTGAATCCCACATGTGTGGGGGCAATTTTAATCCAGTGCAGGAATGGCAGACTCCGCCACTAATAATGAAAGCTGATGAAAGCTGGTTATTGCTGAACAAATGCTGACCTTAATTTATATCAAAATCTCAAGATTTCATGAAAATCTTACATATATATGTATATATATATTTTCTAACTTTTTTAAGATCTTACACATGGCACATAAAAGTACATTTTCAAGATATTGAAAGCTAACCCTTAACCCTTGCCCACTACTAAATGGTTGTCATGATACTAATAAAGTTAACTCCGAGCCCATTCATTTTGTAAAATGCATTAATAGAAACTGATGCAGTTTACTAAAACCCCCAGCTCCTTGTCTTGACTTTCTGAGTTAGAAAAGAAAAGTTGAGGTTTTCATCAAAAGTACATTCAAAATATTACTTTAAAAGTGTCTTATGAGTTAGATTTGTCATGACAGGAGGATGATTGAGAAAATTGCTTGTTTGGATGATGAAAAAGGAATTACCAAAAACAAAATACAGCTTGATTCACGCAGGATTAATATTTTAGGGAGACCTTTGTCTTCACAAGAATGCACAAACAGGTAATCTGTGCTGGAGGCTTTACAAACAACAGACATGACAGACTGAGTCAAAATTAAAATTGCCAGCAGTCTCTGCAATTATTACAAATCACTGGATGTCCACAGCTCATATTGATCCTCCGCAAAAAGAAGTATAGTGGGAGTGACAGCTGTAATTTGTGCTAGAAGTTTTCTCAGATGTTCAAACTCCTTTGTCTGATTCTTGTGAAATTCCGAAAAGGCAAAGAAGGTCTTTACCCGTCGTCTGCAGCGCCCTGACAGGATCTCTCATTGTTGCTTTTTCTGTCCTGTTGAGTTCGAGCAGAGGCAAAAGGAAAGCACAGTGGCACAACAGATGGCATCTCACACCCTCACCATCCCCTGAGCCCACTCAGTGACCAGTGCCATGCTGCCACTCTGGGCACAGAGATTGTGAGGCAGAATTCATTAGCGGGATCAGGCTGGCAATAAGGAGGTCTAAAACATGAGGATTTGCCGGTAATGCTCGGACCCAACATTTCCTGTGTCATTTCCTTCTCGAGGAGCTCAGTTTGTCACCAGAGTTGTTGCTGCGAGTGCAGAAACCCCACCAGTGAATGATTATCACTTAGCCTTGTGGTGAAGATCCACGAAAACGAGTCATTGATTCAGGAAATGAAACTACCTTGAGCTAAACCAGCTGTGTGTAAACACTCTTTGTAGCCACACACCAAAACAAATCCATACAGAAGACACAGTCCTTCACGAGGGATTTTCAAACACCTCACTCTGTCACAGTGTCTGGATTGTAGTGGCGATAAATGGATTGAGGCAACCAATTCACAGTAGAATAACCTTTGCCGGTAAGCTCTAACCTCGTTGCTGGCTGCATCTCAGCCTCTTCTGTTTGGCCTTTTTTTTATACAAATCACATTGCAGTGCATTGGCCCTTTTGCATTCAAAGTTTCGAATTGGAATGAAATAGAAGCAGACACTCCAGCTAAGGCGCAGCTCCATCGACAGTAGTGAGGTGATTGCAGTTCTCGTGTTTTTAAACGATCTTTCGATAGATCTCTGAGAGCCATGGTCTGTTTTCAATGAGTGTTTAAAGCTCAGGGATGAGCAATGAAGCACTGTTTATTGTGCCTGCATTTAAAATGTATTGATGTTTCATTTTGCTGCACAAAAGAAACAGTGTGGCATCATGGGAGTTGTTGTCTTCACCACGCTGCAGGTGAAAATCTATCTGATCTTGCCACATGTCTTGTGGCGAAATTAAATCGTGGGCTAGCACAGTTACCCGACATCGAAGCAATCACACTAAAAATAACTGAGCGTGTTGAACGTTATAATGTTACCCTACACATTAACGTGGTGGCTGGCCCCTTGTCGTAGTATATTATGTCAAAATGTATCAATAAATTAGGTTTTTACTGGATTACTGTATCAAAATGGCCTGCAATTAATGAAGAAAATATAATGTGTGGCAGAGAAAATGCTGTATTACTGTTAATGAGGATAATTCTGTGACATCATTGACAAACGACTAAATGAAATGTACCGTTACCTCTGGAAAAAAATTACAGATTTCTCATTGTTGTAAACATTTGGGATAATGTAAGTACACAACTTGACAAAATATATAGTATTATTATTATTATTATACCTTTTTTAACAACATTGCAAGGATACTGAACTGTAATATGTTGTCTTGTGTTGTATTTCTTCCCTTTTTGCATGAAAGATGTGATTCTGTTTGCTGTCTGGCAAGAACCAAAGATATTTTCTCCTCTCCACATCTGGTATCGTCTGCTGTTTTCATGTTCATCATCTTAAATTGGCACCGGACGAGCACAGTTGGCCAGTTCTATTTCCGTCCAGTCCAGTCAGTCTGCCTGTTTATCTGTGTGTGTCTAGAACAACTTAGTCCCCAGAAAGCGCGAGAAGCTGCAGCTATGTTCCTTATTACATATTCCCCCTGAAGAACTCCACACTATGTTTCGCTGAAAACTCTGGCTCCTGAGACAGACTGACTGACTCTCACTCTCTTACAAACAACATGACTCCTGGATTCTCCAAACCTGAGCAGAATAGCAAGAAGGGAGAAGATACACATGATGGAATATGGTAGAATACTGTAGTTACCGTTTCATTCGACAGATTTGTTTCTGGAATGATCATAGCTGCAAATAACCGACGCCGAGAGTATCCTGTAACTACCGTCAAACATAATTATATCCTAAACAAATCTAGCACAAACACAACAAGTCATGAAATGTAACAAGTAGTTTCAGCCTCACCTGCACGGTCTGATTGGCTCAGGCTAAATAAGTCAAACACATCCTGCCGAAATAGAATATTTTCTTAAATTATACAACGTTTCCTTTCCAATAAGCCTCTGAGTAAATAATGATTTCACCACATGCCTGTGTTTGACTCACAGTTAAATCTGTCCTGTCTGAATGTAATGCAATATGCATTATCAATTTGTGTCTGAGGGGAACAGTGGGGCGGTTGGAAAGTTCAGGTCCAACAGCACCACCCTCTGACCGTCCTGGGGAACTGCAGGCGGTCTCCACTCTCCATGTATGACTCATAGTCCCAGTTAATCAGTGTTTTGGCTGTATGGGAAGGAGCAGGAATATTAGTAATGATAGAAGGTGTTGAGTGCGGAGGCTTTGGCTTGTCCGTTAATCAGATCTGAAGTAGTCCAGACAGTATTATTCAGATATTTTGGGATGTTGGAGGTGTTGTGTCATGTTTTCCCCAGGTACTAGAAAGAGACAAAAACACACTGCAAGGAGGCAGTTTCACTGGTTTGTTTCCCTGTCTTGACACGTCCACAGGGTTGTTGAGGAAAGAGTTGACACTTGTCTGAGTCCTCCACTCCCCCGATCAGCCACTTGCTTCGACAAACCCCTCAAACTCGTCTCCTGAGAGTCCTCTCGGGGCCTGGGACGGGGGCTGAAAATCCCCCAGCAGCATCGTGTCAGAGCTCCTCTGTGCTCTCCCCCCATACACTACAGACAAAGATGTGCACACACACACACACACACACACACCCACACATACGTACACATGGACACGCATCCAAACACTCCTGTCCGTCACCGCTCACCGCCACAGACACGCGCTGACATCACAATTAAACCGAGAACGCCCCGGCACTGCACGGTCATCCATCACATGCACCACAAACACACACACCAGCACACACATATAGACAGAGAGCAGACTTCCTGCATGCTAAGAGGGAGGTATGCATCTCATGCTGGCAGCTCCACAAAGCATCTTGATTGGGGTGTGAATATACATTTTCAGCCTCAGTTGGGCAGCAGCCTACTCTGCTCCTCTTGTGTGGATTTTCCTCCAAGATAAAAGAACAATATGCTTTCCACCCTTTTTTTTTTTCCTCCCTTCTGTTTTGAAAAAAAAAGACGAGACTAATATTATCACTATCCTACACTTTTCCTGCTTTCCCCCGCCCCCAGTGAGGTGCAGATAATTTCCAGTATCAAGGCTGATGCCCTCTTAGGGCCCCCTGGCACTCAGCAGGCAGGCGGCCCCGTGATTTTGATCTCATCAAGCGAGCACGTCCGCCTCCATTAGTCTCTGGCATTGTGCTCGAAATTGCTCTGACTTGTCGGGTGATTACCTCAAATGAACAATTAGGCGGCTGGCTGTCACAATAACTTGCTCCCCGTCTGTGAATTGGCTCGCCGGTTTTAACGGCTGCCGCTGCCATCAAGGTGCTCCAAATAAATGATCCATTCTGGAGGGGGAAGTGTCAGCTCATAGCTCTCATAATGAATTGGTGCACAACATCTAGTCGCATACACTGTAATGGGATGACGAGGGAGATAATGCAGCTATTGGAGAATGCATATGTCGGCAGAGGGAGTCTCTTGATGAGGAGATCGGTTTGTGGCGAACGCCGTTTTGGTTGTAAAAAACGAAAAGTACGTTAGAGTGGAAATGTGTGAACATGCATAATGTTCACACATGTATGTGTCACAGCGGCATGGTACTGTGTGCAGTGAGTGTAATCTGCAGTGTTGAATAGACTAAAATATTAGCAATTTTTCCCATTTATTAACAGTACAATGTTAGAAAGTTGATGTTGAGTCTGTCTAATTTTCCGGTTTGTTCTTGGATTCTATAAATAATCCCAAAATTTCCTCTAAATTTCCACCATCTTTAAGAACAATGGATATACGTATATTATTAGTCATTACTGGTTGATTGACAGGCCCTTCTTGAGAAGTAATAGAGCACTCCATCAATTTAGCATTGCACTCATGATGGACAGTTTAAGAAAAAAAAGGTTCAAAATGGATATCGTCCTTTTTTATTCCACGCATTCTTCTTCTTCCTTGTCAAAACCTGGCACCGACATTACTCACCATGCAACTCGAGCCTTTATCCTCAAGCTTGTGCTGCACCCGGCCGGTCCAGTTTACATTTGCCCTTCCTCTTTTATCTTTCCGTTCGCTGTTTAACAAACAATTAAAGAGCTGCCCTGTGCTCAGGATTCACAAGAATAACTTTCCTGGTGCTGATTAATCCCATGACAACAAATCCAAAATTAATTTCACACCTGGAGGCTCGTTTTAGCACGCTCAAGTAGTTCACGTGTATTAAATTATCTGTGCAACTGTCCAAATAACATGTTTCGCCTTGCCTCAGGGCGGACCTGATGAAGCCTGTGGCCAAAAGCCTTGTTCGGAGAGTTGCAGTTTTTATTTGGTAAACATGAGCCTCTTGGTGCGCAATGATTAACGTTTGATTTCATCTAGAGCGTAATCAATGAATCGTTTAGTAGTTAGTCATTTTTTCGCGCAAACATGCCAAACATTTGATGGTTCCAGGTTCTCAAATGTAGGAATTTGTTGCTTTTGTTGGTCTGACAAAACAAGACATTTGAAGATGCTACATTGAGCTTTGGGAAATTGTGAAATTTTCGCTGTTTTCTGACATTTTAGAGACTAAAAGGATTAATTGCTTAATCAAGAAAATAATTGGCCGATTAATCAATGATGAAAATAATAGTCTGTTGCAGATCTAACTTCATTTGCTATGAAATATTGACATATCCTATGAAAGTCATCATGTTGTTGCTTTTATTTTGTATCTGTAACTAAAAAAGGAAGAAAGAAAGAAAATGGAGTCAGAAAAACTGGTGCAAAAACCACAAGATCTTTTAAGGACTGCAGTGACTGAGCCCATTACTTTTTAATTACCATTACTGCCTTTTCTTTATTTAAACTATATCAAACAATTTCAAGGAAAGTCGGGCGACCAAAATGCTGGGAACATCTGGCCTCGTTTAAGCAAATCTAGAGAGAGTCACAGTCACAACTTGCTTGAGTTGTTTGTTTGTACTCCTCCCTTTTCACCCAAAGTGCAGCACAGCAATTCTATATTCATCCCTGTGTTGCCCCCTCGCCTTCCCCCCAATCCCCAAGCCCAGAATTGGGAGCTGGGAGTCCACTGCGATTGGTCTCAGCCACGGTGGGCAAGTCATCAGAAGAATAATCTGTGTGTCTGTGTGGTTTACGGGAGTGTGTGTCCGTCTACCTCTCAGCCAACTTGAGGAGAGCCCCCGCAAGGAAATCCTACATCAGTGCCGGCCAGATTACCGATCAGAGCGTGACCAATGTCAGAAAGCGCAGAGCGGAGTAATGCGGCCTAATGGCGAGACAAGCCGGGGACTCTTTAATGGTAATGAATACACAATGTGAGCCCAAGGCGGGAGGAGAGGGAGGGCGGGGAGTCGTGACCAGACTGGCGAGGAGGGAGAGATAACCACAGTGTGCGGGAAAGGAGAGGAAGGTGTCATGTTTACCGTGTGTGACAAAATAACAGAAACACCTCACACAGTGAAGCCGAAACCCCACGTAGCTGTAAACACTGCAACTTGGACGTCACCTCAGAATCCAGTTTGCAAAACTTTGTTTGAAGGATCATTCTTGACTGATTGAAAAAAAAAAAAAAAGAAATGACAAATCATCTGAAACATTTTCATCACAATGTGACAACAGAGTTGTTCAAAAACTGCCAAGAAATGGACCTTGGGGTGACACTGATTTGTTAATATGTAAATTTCACCAAAAACACCGCTTTTACACAATACATAGGACACAATGGTTTGCATAGTTCAGTCCTTTTTAGTCAAAATCACCATACTTAATAACAACATTATTCAGAGATAATGCAAGTCGTCATGTTGAACATTATGGCTGCATATTAGTTACATTGTCATTGTGGGGTGAAACTGCTGCAAGTGCAGACTGATTTGGAAAGCAGACACTGCATTATCATGCTCATCCTCTCTTTCTATGCTGTTATTATACACATGTGTGAGCCAGGTGCTCAACTCACTAGTGGACTTGTGACGTTTAGCCTAGGGCTTATGGGAAATGTTGAATAAACAACGATACTAGGCCATTTTTCCAAAAACTGCCGTCCTTACTGAAACATATAAAGCGAACAACACCACATACCGCTGAGAAAGGCTCTTTTCCAAGGGTGTGTTTTTAGTTAATGGCATCGTCCTGATTTTGAATGAGGTTTTCTCACATCTGGAACAGCGCCCGGGAAGTTTCGGTTTCGCTTCAGCTCTCCAGTGAGCACGCCGGTTCGCTGTCACGGCTGAGCGGGACACCTGATGGAGCTGAGACATCATTAATGAAATCTGTTTCAATTTGTTTCACCTGTGCTTCTCCTGCTATGACAAGCCCAGATATCTGCTCTGAAAAGGTTTCTATACTTGAGCCTTGGCACTGGCTCACCTGAAGGAAATGCAGCTGTTAATAATGTTATTATTAATATGTGGTAAGTTCCTGAGTTCAATTTGAATATATAACGTTTATTTAAATTACTTTGCAAGTCGTGGTAAACGGAGAAAGAGGAACTGAGGGAGGTAGAGACGAGGAGAGACAGCTGAGCCTTTTTTTCTTGTAGTATTTCTCATTTACTGTCCCTGTCTGTTGTGTGCATAGCGTTCCTCTCCTCGTGTGATGATTCTCAGCCTGTGTGTAACAAAGGCTTCCTTCAGTGGCAGGGCCAATAAAAACAGGAATTAAACATGATCAGAGCGGCTCTTCACCTTTCCTCACATCCCCCTGTGGGAGCCCCGCAGAGACTCAGCGCCAGTTGAGCCTCTCCCTGCGACCGACTCGCTCAGTCTTTATCTTCCTCTCTTTTCACTTATCTCCGGGGCATTTAGGGGGTCCACACCATTTGTTGTTGGCATTTCTATTAGCGGGCTTGATTGTGGCGATCAGAGTGAGGCTGGCGGCCATGTGGGGGAGTCACGGCGACATAAACAATGGAGGAAAGCAGAAAATCGAGTAAAGAAGCTGCATGTCGAAGGAAAACCTTGTCAGTGTTCACACAATCTGAAATGAAAACTGACATGACTTTTATATTGCTGTGCAGGTTTTTTAATTATGCTGCTGCCGTATGTTATTCTGTATATAAAGGAACATTTGGAAATGATAAAAATGTAAACTTGGCTACGGATGGCAAGGTCAGTCTGTCACTCGTTGTACTGACTTTTCTGATCTATAAACTTTACACCTCACCACACCTCAAACCAATGACATTCCCTTTAGCCTATTTAGACCTATGATGTTTTTAGGTCATCCATGCAAGATGCTGGTTGCTCTGTATCACACTGACAATTACGAATATTTATTGAAAATTTGCTTAGGGTAACTAGTGACCACATAGCACTAAATTATGTCTGTAAATTAAATTATGATTGAGCAATTGCCCCTTTAAGTGAGCAGACGTAAAACAGCTGTAATTTTAATCCATAGTAATCTTTCTCAAACTTCCCCTGAGCTTTTTCTAAGATATCATAACAGTATATAAACACAATCAGGTTTTTTTGTATAATGTTATTGTTCTTTTCACCTATATCATTTTACTGTTGCTGCTGCACTGATACATTTTCAAACAATTTTCTCTTTACTTTTTAATCACTCCTTCAAGCCCTCCCATCGTTTAAATCTCTGTAAAAGGTAGATTCTGATAAGATAGTGAATACAGGAGGGATATCATGTGGAAAAAAGGTGGACTCTGGATAGACTTAAAACACACAGATCTCTTGAAGTCTCTCTTTGCCTTAGGAAATCCATTATTTGGATGATTACCTTCCGCTCACGAAACCAAGCTGCCGCGGGGAGCGCAACCGACGGCAGTCAAAACGGACTCGCATTAAAATGCAGCTCAAAGTCCACACAGTCTATTGGATCCTATCAGAAGGTGAAATCTCTCCGCCAAATTGATCTGTTTCAACACATATCCCTAGATTACGTTCTACAATAGATTAGAGGACTGTGAGGGGAGGAAGGCATTAGCAGATATTCCCTTTTGTCAGCAGAATGGTGTGCGAGTGGAAACTGTTCACGCTGACTCTGTTTAAGTCTGCTAGTTGATGCTTTAGTCTCAAAGCATAAAAGCTCAATTGGTTTTCTGTATTGGGGAACAGAAAGTACAACACATAGAAGAGCACACTATATTGAAATGATAGAAATGTGAATCCACATTTTACAAAGTGGTGATTGTTAAAAAATGACAAAAAAACATATTTGGATATCAAAGATTTTTGCAACAAACAAGTTAGTTGTTTCCTACATTTCCCAGAATGCACTTGGAGATGCCTCTGCAATGAATTTCTCCATGTACGGTGATTAAAGGTCAGTGCAGTGGCAGCTTAATGGAAAAAAAAGCTGACACGAGTTCTGTTTTAAAGATGGCTCAAACATCATGTTTTATAGCAAGCTCTGCTGGAACAAGAAAAACTACATCTCCCAACAGAAAAGTGGTCTAGTTTAGATTAGTGCACAAGACAATTATTGTATAAAAGCAGGAGAATAGGCCATGTAGCATGATAATGTAAAATATTACACTTAACACTCACACAAGGGAGTGTATTTCTCTTTTGTCGTTTTTACCTTCCATCTACGTATATGCCCCATTAGCCAACATCTTGCTGGCTCTTCCTCCTCCATTTTAAAGCTGTAGTTTACTGCCAGCATGCTTGGTCAGGCTTGTGATTCACAGAAAATGATGAGGTAAAGGCTTAAACTGGCCAAAAAATATATGGCTCTGAAAATGGATGTCCTATATTTGAGCCACTTGAAGGTGGTGCTTGATTTAACCAGCCAGAAACTTTAACGGTCTTAAGATGTTCATGCTCCAAACCTTTAGTAGCCCTTATACCAATCACTGTTCCTATAAGAACGATTCAATTTGCTGTAAAATTGCATAAGCCATCGACCTTGTCCTGAGAAAGACATCCAGCACCATCGACTTTCTCTGACCCGCTTCCTTCGTTTTTTGTTTTTTTGTTTTTTTTTTCAGCCTGTCTTAATTTGGAGTCTTTGCTTGTGAGCATGACTAATAATGTTCTTTCCTTAACTGGGGAGGAGAGATAAGTAGAAGAGCATCTGAAATCAATGGAAGTGGATTAAGGAGGACCCTGGGACTTCCACCTTCTCTATTCAGACTCGTATAACGAACGCAGGCTTCTCTTTAGCCACCGGAGGAAAGGAGGTAGGAAAAACCTTTTAGGTTTCACCTCCTTGAAAAGAGAATAGTGGCACAATAGTACCATTATCATGCAAATTAAAACCACTGCCTGCCCTCTTCCCATTTTGATGTTTCAACAATCTTGGCAACATTTCGTTGAATCCAACTGTAAACTGTTTGGCCTGGAGCCACCAGCTTTTATGTTTATTGGATGTTTATGATTCCATTTGAACGTCATTTGGATCTAAAGTGTTTTTCTAATGTGCCGTGCACCACACCCGGTACACAGGTGGGACCTTTAAAGCTGACATTTCAGTTTCAATTAATGTATGCAGCGTATCATCGGAGGACTTTGAAACTCTGCCTTCTTGGAGATGCTGGGGAATTATGGAAATGCAACCTCAGCAAGGAATTGACTGCCCTCAGCTAGGAATTACACTGCGACAAAATAATTAAAAGCCATGTCTAATTTAAATACATGCCTGTGCACTCTAAAATACCCCTCAGACCCCACGGTGCGAGCCTGGAAAATGCCGCTTCCACAGGTTTTGAAGTGAAATCACCCGCAGGCGTCTGGGCCTAAGCAACAATGATTGGACCTGCCTTTGAAACGTGTAATAGAGAAGAAAAATAAGACGTAACCCTCCCGCAAAAATCAAAACTGTGCCCTGCTCAGTGTGTGTGTGCGTGTGGTGAAGAACAGTGTGGATCCATGCAGAGAGAGGGAACAATAAGGTGAAATAGAGACGAGATGGAATAGAGTGGATGCAGGGGAAAAAAATAAGCAATGGAGATGGAATTACAGGAGAGGAAAGTGGTGTGTGTGTACAGTAAGCATCTTTTTCACTGTACTCCATGTGTAGACATTCATAAGTCTTTCTCTTGCTTCCACACGTGCATTCATCCATACTGTATGTGGCTGGTATGGGTAACAGCCCTATTATGAGGCAGTGAAGCGGCTCAGCCACTATCCCAGGCCTTGCTGACAAAACTCTAATGTATAGGGCCTTGTGCTCTCCGTGCTGGGATTCAATTAGGCTGCCTAACAGTAGGGCCTGCCTGGAATGGGATGGAGGAGTTAGAGCCCTGTCATATGGGCCCAGTGGGGCGGCAAGCCTCCACTCTGTCTGCCTAATACTGGTGTCACAGCTGCAGGGAGAAGCCCACTGCCTAAGGCTCTGACTGACTGAATTAACTCACTTTATTTGTTTTGTTTTTTTGTGTCTTTTTCTCTTTACAGCCGCACTTAATAAGACTTTTATTTAGAAACAGCATTTTGCCAGCCATAGGTTGTAGATTTATGGTCTTCGGCCAAATCAAATTTAGGGTATTTACTTCTTAGCCCACAGGAAGAGAAACTTGAGAGCAAAAAAAGTCTCAAGCTAGTCCTTTGCCAAAGTTTGAGGCTGCTTTTTGAATCCTTAATAGTATGGACTGTGTACAAACGAGGTAGTACCATACATAAAAAGTGATAAAAAGTGAAAGGACCAGACAATATAACCTGAGGCCTTATTTCTGTTATTTAAAAAAAAAAGCATATGGGGGACAAAGATAGGGATGGGAGAAACAAACACTCTTTACAAATGTCTCACAAATAAATAGTTTCATTTTTATAAAAGTAATTTCCTCAAAAAGCTGCGCGCTGCAAACAGGAGTAAATGCTGCATTTGTTGGGGACTATTTCCAGCTGCGGAATAATACACAAACATTTAGCGCACTAGTGAGTATTCACAGCAGGATGATGTTTGTGGGGTCGAATCAAACGAAACTACAGTGGCAACACTTAGTAAGACTAAGTAACACTAAGAGACACTAAGTATACTGAAGCCACACAAGAATATTGAATATTAGAAAGCACTAGGAGCCTTTAATAAAATCCTTGATTTGTATCCATTGTGGACACATTTCCCAATTGCTCCGCTTTCTTTTCACATTACAAAAACCACATTGTTCTGGGCCATTCATAACCTAAATCCATTAGCTCCAAAAAGGGTGGACATGAAGATGAGCACCATGACAGCCCAAAGCAAACACCAGTGAATCAGGAGCAAACAAAACAGACAGCTACCAACATTCTGCTATTAATACGAGTCTTTCAATGATTTAATGACTTATTTCTCATTTTTTGTGGCATGAACCGTGTGGAGAGGCATCGCAATTAAAAAGTTATTCTCAGATTGTAAAAGCAGTAGTTTCATGCTTTGAATTGCCACAAACAGAGTCCTGCTGAGGACACAATGTGGATAAATTGGGGCAGAATCTTCAGCCTGAAAGTTGCCATACTTCTACTTTAAGCTCCTTTTTGCCATTTTTTCTAAATTTGTCCTCCTTTGCGCCCACTCCAAACATCACGCCCGTCTCCTTTAACCTTCCTCTGACTGGCGCAGCTGCCGAGCACCATACCTCCTTCCCGTGTGAGGCCATGTTTGCAAGCCAGTCGAAGCAACCCTCCCAACACAGACGCCCGGCTCTGAGTGTAATCAGGGACAGAGCCTCAGAAGCACACCCCCGCCTTCAAAACACTCAACGCGAACAACGTAACCAGGTAGAGCTATTCCTCGCGCTGTCCTCCCCGCCTGGCGGCAAGGCCACGGCCAGCGGGGCGGTGGCCCCGCCGTAAGCGACACAGCGTGGGATAATCAGTGTGGAGCCGCGGCCGGGATTACGGCAGGGCGAGCAAGGTGATGGGGGTTCTTGGGAGGAAGGGGTCTCCCGCCATCAGCAGACCCAGCGTGAGGCCTGATAATCACCGAACCACCACGGGCCCCAAACCTGGCCACTAACCAGCCATTATTGAGTGCAATCACGAAGACGGAGGCCCATCAGAGAGAGAAAAACAAAAAGACACAGCAGTAACCGCCTCTCAGGCTGGACGAAACCCTTTCGGGGTGAAAGAAATAAATGAAAAGTTACTGAGTGAGTTTCAAGCTACTTGAAATCAGCATGTAGGTGGAAATCTGCAGTTGGGCCGAAAGTGAAAGTTATTTTACAATCAACACTGATGGAGTTATTCAATAAAGAATAATTGTATATAAGAATATATTATTTAATGCCTCATTTCATCTCATAATGTCGTAGCATGTGCAGTCTTGTTAAGCTGAATAAAAGTGGAGTTTAGTTACAGCGTCTATGTACTGCAAGTATTTATAGCAGGAGGTAGATACTCGATATTAGGCAGGGGGCACGTGATTGGCTGAACTACATTATGAAATAAAATGTGTCATTAAGAAAAGTAACATTATGCAACTAAAAGTGACTCGAAATAAAAACAGACTTCTTGTAAGGAAAGAAAAATTCCCATAATGACATAAAATGAGCTCAACTGTTATGTGAATAAAAGTGATAAAATAACAATTAGAAAAAATTTATTAATTTCTTATTTTATATTGAACACTTTGGGCCTCCATACACCACTCGCATGCTCATTATCATACACACACATATCTTACAAACCCACTTATCTGATCTGGGCAAATTTGCTCAATTGGAATTTGAAACATACCAAATGTTAGTTTTCCTTTAGAGATATGTATTGGGATCATTAACACTAGAGCTTTTTTTTCCCTTTTAATGCACCTAATTGCATTGCTCTTCACAGATGAATGCACACAATGAGCTCGGTTTTGTTATGATAACTGCCAAACGTACAATTACAAGTCCAATTAACATCCTTTTGAAAAGAAACATAGATACACAAAAGAGATGGACTGAATACATGAGACAAAATTACAGACAGTCGATACCCCTGCTCACTGATTGTCACAGAAACACAATGAAGTCTTAAGTAGTTTTACAGCAGAGATAGAGGTATGGAGTTTCTATCTCAGGGGTGACCAGGCAGGAAAGGGTGGGGGTCATTTTAAATCACACTTTAATTCAGCAGAAGATGACAGCCATTGTCAACATGCTTCGCATCGAGTTTAATCCCTGAAAGAGAAAGTAATTTAGTGCCTCAGGTTGACGAGGAACTGATTTTTTTATTCACTGTATGTACGGTGGGTGGGTGGTGGTGGGCGATGGTGTAAATGTGTGTCTCCAGTGTATGTGTGTGTACCTGTAGGTATCCAGCAGTGGCTGCATGGATACTTTACATCTTGGACCTTTTGGCAGGGATGGGCTGAGTAACGAAAGTAATGTAAAAATAAATAGTAAAAGTGGTAACAAATAACTTTTTACTTGTTATACAGTATAACTTAATTTACGCAAGTTGGTCTACCACTGTTTATGACACAATTTTAACAGAACCATCTGACTGTATGACCACATATTTTTGGATGGGGGCTGTTTTTCAAGGTTTGTGCTCCTCAATTCTTAATGCTATACAGCATACAGTGATATTCTAGACCATAGTGTGTTAATAATTTTGTGACAACAGATCCTTTTATCAACATGACAATGCCCCTGTGCACAAAACAAGGTCCTTTAGTAAATGCTTTGTCGTTGTTGCGGAAGAACTTGACTTGTAGGAAGCCTTTCCTGATGAGTTATGGGTGCATAATATTGCCCGTGGGTTTGGAATGAGCTGTTCAGCAGTCACGTGTGGGTGTAATATTTGTTTGTCCACACACTTATGGACGCTTGATGTATATGCTTCGGGCTTTGACAGAATTGAGGCATGTCCTCCCCATTGGTAGGCCTCAGTTTTCTCCAGGATATCATGTACGTTGTCGGTGCAAGAATCATGACATATTCTGTCTCAGGGGCATTATGAAAGATTAACTCTCTGAAAGCTTCTCATTTTGGTTACACGTCTCAGGATCTGATTGTGTATCACATATTCATGTCCTCCAGACTGGAACTGCTAGTCGACTCCATGCAGCTTTTTCTGCTATTAGCACTCATGCGATCACTTTGGATTTTTACCTAAAAGTGGTACTCTTCACTGTTGAACGCAGCGTTTTTAGCTCAAAATGTCATTTTCGGCTCTTTTTAAGTGCAAGTTTCTGCGGTGATGCAGTCTGTTTTTTTTTTTTTTCCTTTCATCTGTAGCTGCAACTGTTTCTGAATAACTTTAAGGACATATCAAAACATCTGTAGGATTCAGGGTGTTGACTTGAGGAAATATTTCCGCAGTGTGAGCTGAAATTCAATTGAGTATTGGGTCTGGGAGCAGGTATAAAGGAGGGTGGTTCTGTTGTGCCGGGCTTTATTGTTGAGCTCTAAAGCATTGTGGGTTTAAGTCAGTGAAGCATCTGTGAGTCTCACATGAAAGACGTTTTGTGAAAGAAGAAATAAAGTCTTTGAAAGTTTGGGGGGAAATGGCCCAAAATATCCCCAATTTAAATGAGCTGGGTCGGCGACAGCGATAGTGTCAAAGTAGCCGGCACAAATAATCTCCAAAAGCAGATTAAACCTTGAAAAAGATGGTTTGTTTGTCTGTCTGTCAGTCTGTAGATATTTGTTTGTGTGAGCTCTTCTGTGTGTGTGTGTGTGTGTGTGTGTGTCTGTTCTGGCAGCAGTTTGTTCCAGACTCCACATCAAACAGAGAAATCTTAAAAAATGTATGTTTCCTCCTCGGCAACAACCTGAGGTGTTGTTTTGTCCTACCTGCCAAATACGCAGGTTTTTATCTTAACACAGAAATTGATTATTATCCTTGTCCGGAAGCATCAGAATTCGCTGAATGTGTTCCACAAAGACATTGCTTATATTTTTCTCAGAACATCAATTTACAGATGCTGAGGATTCAAAGTAATGATGTGATGGTGTGTTTAGGCTTGCTATCTCTATACTTCGGGAAGCAACTAACACACCCGAGGTTTTGCTGTGGTAGAAACGGGGCTGATTTGATTGCTGAAAAATTACTCTCTGATACCTGGAAAGCGAAATTAAAGTGATTACAGCAGGGAGAAGAGAGAGGAAAGATAACTGCAGACAGCGAGTCCGTGCATGAGGTCTATGAATTATTAGTGCTGAATATGTGCAATTTGGTGTAAAAAGGAAACAAGTTCCATCTGAATTTCTATCAGTCAAACTAAATGATACATTTCATGACCAGGCTCACTTCTTCCTCATGTGATCCCATTTCAGAAACCTTTCAGAAAGACTTCAATTGACTAAAAATGTCAATAGCATCCCATGATAAAATGTCCCTTTGTGCAACTTTTCTCTGCTCTGCCTCTGTTTCCAGTGCTTTTGTTTACATATATACCGTATGTGACCCATACTGCCTCTCAGTGAAGTACATCCTTGGACAATGGCTCTGTGTGACAGCAGAGATAAGGCTCCTCGAGGTTGAGTTGCTTCTGTATCAGTATGCATCACTTTCACCAGCACTTCACTGGCTGTGTTCTCACATGGGAAACGGGATATCCAACCGCTCTGTCTGGACAAAGAAATGAGTAGAGACATGGCGTCCTACCGTCCCCTTGGCGGTTGAACTCTTCAAAGCAAAATATTCTTTGGCTGTAGGATTTTAGCCACATTATCCTAACTGATAGTAAATAGTTATTAAAATAAGAAGTGACCTGCTGGTGCAGGTGCTGATTTGATTTTCTATTTAGTGTTATTTTAATTTCCAGTTTCTACGTTGGCAGTGTTTTATTCTCCCTAAGTCTGTATTTATGTCTGTAATTTATGTCGGTTGCCTTATTTCTTTTGTGAAACACTTTGTTTATACTGTAGATGCTATACAACAGATATTAAGTTACTTACTTACAAATCTGTAGGGTCTTGCATGTATTTGCAGCAGCGCTTTAAATTCAGTTTCATTACATTTTAAAGATAGTTTGGCATATTTGGGAAATACATTTATCTGCTTTCTAGCCAACAGATAAATGAGGAGATAGATACCACTCTCATGTCTGTAAAATAAATATGACACTACAGCGTACAAATGTGAGAGTTGTATCCATCTTCTCATTTCTATTTCCATACCGTCTTATGTTCTTTTGCACAGTGTCAAACCTCCTCAAAGAACATGTTGAGGCTCTTGTTAAACGCTCTTCTAACGATGCCGGTCCTCCACTTTCTGTTTGAGTCGGCGAACCTTTCAAGAAACCAGTCAGCAACACACACACACACACACACACTCACACACACACACACAATCACGCAGATAGCGGCAAGAGGAAGACTGGACCACAGCTTACCCTCACTCATTATGAATGAAGGGGTCAGGTTGGACACGAGCGCTTAGCAAGACATGATGTGAATTTTGAAAAGAAAACACGAGTGAAGCAGGCTGTGGTGAGACGTTCGGACTAATGAGTAGCCCCGCGTCGCTGTGACATCCCCGTCTCCTGTGACATGTGTTGGGTCAACCTGCTTGAACAATGCATAATTGGGCGAGTTGGTGCTTGTGAAGAAAGATAACTCCAGGGCCGGGCTTTCACAGCGCAGCTACTCCTCAGCGGCTAATGATATTATTTTGTCGGTAAAAAACAAATTATTAGCTGATGTTATACCTATTTTTTATAAGTATGTATTTCAGAAGTCGATGATAGGCTACACAATTTACTTATGTAGAGTCGGCCATTTTGTGGACAGGCAGACCAGGCTTATTACAAATACTGGATTATTTTCTTTTTTGTGTCAGAAAATTTCATTTATTGATTGCTATTGGGATGTTAAGAGAATTTAAACAAATATTTAAAAAAAGTGCTTCCCGGATAAATTACCTAACCTGCCTTCAATAGTAGTAGGTACGAACTTTCAATCAAGCATAGGGTGTTGCAAGACTACTAGCAGGGGTCCTTGTCTCTGCAGGGGATAAGTTGTGGGAAGTAAGGCAGAGTGTGAACTGGCAGCCTTATGATTCCCTCCACGTTCCCCTGTTTTCCAGCCACTCGCCGATCAATAGCGGTCTTTGAGCAAAGCAGAGGCCCTATTGTGGCTGCGTTCGCCAGGGCCGAGCTAAGGCCGCCATTGGTGCAGCTAAACCATGACGGATTCATCCCGGCCTGGTGCTCCCATTAGTCAGCCACCACGGGTGAAAACACAGACCTGAGGTCCCCTAATGGGAATTTAATGCACTTCAATGTACCTGCAGCCAAATAGAAAGAAAACGGCCGCTGTTTTTCCCTCCACAGATGATGGCTCACAGTGGATATTAGATCTCCACAGTCAGCGAGGCCGACATGTATCATAAGCGGAGTCTCTTTGTGTGCAGAAGTGGCTCCAAATTGGAATCGGGGCATTGAGTGCACCTGTGTTGCCGCCGTTGGGTATACGGTTTAGTGGATGGATTGTTTCTTTTACTGGGAAGGAAGTGTGTGCTTAATGTGGAATAGGAATGTGTCTGTGTGTGTGTGTGTGTGTGTGTGTTAGGTTGTGCATGGAAATAACCCCCGTCCCTGTGCGTGTTTGCCTCTGTTATACAAGCATGTCCTCTGTTGCTCCTTATTGAACAAAAAAAAAAACAGAGATAAACTGATTGTCTGTGGTACAAATTAACCTCTGCTATCCAGTTAATGAGTGTGTTACTTGTTACCCGAAGAGGAGAGAGATAAAGTCTCAAAATGTGTTGCTGATGTTTTTCCCACACAGGAAATTACGTTTTTGTGTTTTTTTGAGCAATTTTCTTTTTATTTAGCATTCAGCATATGAATTACATACAACACAATACATTGTGCGTCTACTGTTTAGCCCAAATAATAATGTTTTTGTTTCTGCTTGGCTGAGGCCTTAATTGATGTAATTACTCGCTCAATTTGACTTTCCAATCCAAACGTCCCTTGAAGAACCCTCGTTCTTAGCCATATGTTTTAATGGTGTCCATGTCTTGTTTTGAACAGAGGCCAAAGTAAACCCTCTTTGCAATGTTAAATACTCTGCTGAGTGGATTATCTTGGAAAGTTTCTCATGCACAATGGTATTTCTGTCAGCGAGAGACTGAATGCTCATTTGTGAGCTGCAGCCTGTTGTGGTTGCTTGTGATTTTGGAGAGCAGCGTGTCTCAGCAGGCCGGCAAAATTAGCATTATTTCAAAGCCTTTAATTGTGTCTTGTGTTGTTTTAGTTGCATTTACCAGTTTGTTTGCACTTTTTACGTAGCTGTTAATTTTCTTGTATAATGGTTTTGCCCCCGCTTCGTCAGCACTTCCAGTAACTATTTGCTATTAGGATTCCCTGTCTGTGTTTGCAGCTGTGCAGTCAGCCAAAACATGACCGGCCGTGCTCCCCCTATGCACTGTGCCGTGGCCCTTTTTGTGCTGTTTACGCCAAGGGCCGCGACACTGACGCTCCAGCCGCGCAGAGGGCAGGGTGCTCGGCCTGGCGAGCTGGTGGACGCAACCCCGTGAACCCCTCTCTTGGACACACAGATGCGTTCGCGCACAAACTGAGCGGACGAGTATAAAGCACGACAGTATTGGCAGGTCCCGGGATGGCCGGTCCTCGTCTGCCCCTCCAAGGTGTCGGGAGTCGTAATGACCCCGTGCGCCTCGGCCCGATGTGTATTGAGCGCTTGTGCCACATAAAGCTGTCGCGGCGTGATGAGAAATAACCACTGTCAGGACACGTCTGCGCTTCAAAAGATTTAAGCATGGATGGAGGGGCCCGGGGATGCGGGGAGAGATGGGCCGGAGAGGAGAGGAGGCACGGAAGAGAGGGGGAGGCAAAGGGCAGTCCGCATGGCAGCGCAGCATGATTCATGGCATGCGCCTGCAACAGGACACAGGCTTCTTCAAAAACACACTTCTGTTTCTATGGCTTCGTCACTGGTCTGCTGACTAATACCCAAATAGTGATTCGAGCCACAGTACAGCATGTTCGGTTCATGAAGACGTTGGCATTCCCTGGTCTTAGCATCTGTGTCTGGTAGATCCTTCAGAAACGTCTTTTTCAACCCCATCTTTCATCTCATCCCTCCCGCGTTTATCTTTCTTTCATGGGGGGATGTTGATAGGACAGACGAATGAATCCCGGCGGGGGGGATGAATGCATAGATGGATGTAGGGATGGATGGAAAAGATGACACATGGGTGGATGTGTGCGAGAGGGTGGATGGAATGATGTTAAATGATGGACGGATGGCTGCATTTACAAAGCGCTCTTAGCCGAAGTGTTTTACAAGGTTTTTCCATTCATTCGCCCACTCACGCACACACTCACACAAACAATAGCTGACCACTTAGATAGATAGATAGATAGATACCTGGCTGATGGATAAACTGATTAAATTACACAAACAAAATCGGTTAAATCCATGGAAAAAGTTATATTTATATCCATTCCCACTTTGACTCTCACTAACAGAAGAAGAGCTGGCTCCCTGTGCCATCACTGTGTCTGAACAGACAAAAGAAACAAGTGACATCTCCCGAAAATTACAGACAATTAACTTTAACAACAAGTGAGCACTGCTGACAAGTCTGTGTTGACAGGTAATCTTTTGGGAGAGGCAGTCCAAAAACCACCGCAACAATGACTGAAATTTGTGGAACATGGGTAATAACTGATAAGAAATAAAAATCAAAGGCACATTCTTAGTCCCAGTGTGGCTGTTAAACATGAAAACTGTTTGCCATAGGTTGTGCATCTAATTTACCACAGAGTAAAACACAAGTAAACAGCCTTTGATTTTTTTGTTTTTTTTTTCTTCCTTTGCTGTGATGTTTTCAGGCGCGGTGGACTAATGTGATTTCGAATGATGAGACGCGCTCAGCGTGTCTTCTAACTCACAGAGGGGCTGCAGGTAGTTCTACCTGTTAACCGACAGTTAGCCTAAGTGTCTGAGCGGGCTTCCCTGCGGCGAGGCAAGAATTTCAGCTCCGCGGGGGAGGAGAGGGAGGGAGGCGGAGGCGATTAGAATCGTGTGCCGCCTCCCAATCAAGTCATCAGCCTTTTGAGATGAGGCAAGTTTGTTAGTGTGTGACTCAGCCCAGCTACAGTATCTACATGCCTGAAATGTACAAAAGTGACAAATGGGCGTGTGATTGAAGGTAAAAGTGTTGATATCAGACAGAACTGTCAACTCCTTACACTCCATTTCCATCTTCAGTCTGACATTGCCTCCACTCTAACTGATATACGGGGACTCTCCAACATGAATGTGCCTATTTTCTCCTACACGACTACTACACTATTTTCTGCCAAAGTTAGATCACTTTTGGTTGTTAGATTCAGACTGGAGCGGACATCTCTATTGGATACCGGTACGACTGCCTTCACCCTAGGTTATTTTTCATGCTTTTCTGGCCATACAGTGGAGTATTGTTAAACTATACCGAGCCTTGATGAAACATCCAAACAAGTGCTATTAAAGAGAACGTAGTGTTTGAGTGTGTGTTTTTTTTTTACTTTGATTGTTGCTTATTTAGCCATGAATAGTCTATTAATTTGACAGAGAAATACTTAAGATTTGAAGCCAAGTTTTCAGGGGCTCAAAGTCTGCATTGTTCATCTCTTTGTGATGCTTGCCGTCACAGACGCACACAAGGCCGTGCTCACCTGCACACAAAAAACACACAACCCGTGCAAATACGGCAGCTAATCACAGCCCTTGTCATAATCTGCCGTTGCCTTCACTGCCTCAGTCTGCTCCACTCACTCGCGCATTGTTCCACCATTTGATTTTCCACCGTCTTTCATCTTTCCAGCTCTAAACTCCGACAGGATTCAGACCAGGACTCTGGAGCCACCTCAGTCCCCCTCCTGCACTGGTCTCTTACCTCACCCCCCCCCCCCTCCTGCTCCGCTACCTGATTTACCCTCCACGTCCCTGCTTGATTTCATAAATCTTTTTCTATTCACCTCCAGTAACCTTATGAACTGCCTTTGTGCGTATGTTTGTGTGTTTTTGGTTGTTGTTCGGGGCAGCGGGAGGTCTCCGGACGGAGCAGAATCTTAATTTCAACCCCTCCCCAAGCTTTTTATTTTTTTTGTGAGAGCTTATCCGTGCCTCCCACCGCCGCCTGGGGTGCTGAGTGAGCGAGGAGAAGGATGGAGAATGGATGGGTGGCATGGTGATGGTGGTGGTGGTGGTGGGATGCTTGGTTTTTCTTTTTTTGGGGGGCTGGGGTGGGGGGTCTCATGGCTCTGCACAGAGTGGTGCCTGGTTTTAATGAGGCGCCTGTTTATTAAGTCCACTCAGGGAGGCTGTGCAAGTGCTTAGCATTTGCTCTCTAATTAGGAAAGCTAAACAGTCCCTATTGCTGAGGATCAACCATTAGGGGGGAGAGGAGGCACTCAGCGTGGCTGTGCATGGGGTGCAGATTGCTGGGCCGAATACCGGAGGAAGGAGAAGGAGGAAAAAGAAAGAAATAAGAAAATGTAGAGTTATTGTCATTGCAAACAATAGGCTAAATGTTTCTGGAAGAAAAGAACGGATTTCCACAGTCATAGCAATGATGAAGAAACCAATCACATACAGAGCGCCAGCAGGTATGTGAGGGTAAATTCATCAGGCGAGGCCAAGTCATTACAAGGAGTCCACCTAGTGGTTCTTTAAGAGAACTGCGGCGTTATTTGCCTGCTTTTATTTGTCTGAACTGCAGCTGATGTCGACCATTTCATCATCTCCATTGCGTGCATTTCTCAAAACTGCGTGGTCACGAGCATCGGGCACAATCAAGCGAAGACTGGAGTCATAAGCGCCCCAGTTTCCCAGGCCCGCGTGCAGCACTGGGAGAGCCATGATGGGGATGTTGACAGGGAAAACAACACCATTCTGCCACAGCTCCTTTCATCCACACAACAAATGCCTCCCTGATTAGCCTGTTCCCCGTCACGCAGATTGCTGTTAAAGTGCAAGAAGAGACGGCCGCTTTCTAGATTAAGACCCTGATCAAATTTTCATAACTCAATTTCAGAGATGAGGGGCTGCTGTGGGAGGACTGGGGAGGGGGGGGGGGGGGGGGGCAGAGATGTAAAAGTGTGTGTTGCCAGTAATCAGCTTTCTTTGTCTGCATCCATTTCACTTTGAGTAAAACTGTGTCATTGATGATAGCGTTCGTATATGCTCTGCCAACAATTGTTGCTTTAGTCATCATTTTTTTATAATTACAAATCTGACCCTTAATATATTAAGAGGGACAGTGTGTGTTACATTTATAAACAGAATATACGTCTGTAATATTTTATCTGTATATATTATAAATATATATGTAAACAACAGGCCTATTTCTGCAAGATATAATGAAATGTAATGAATAAACTCGAATAAACTTGACCTTGGAACTAAAGAAGGTCTGAACACAAGGCCCACTTAATGGAAATATTCTGGAGCTTTCAATCATATATCATGGA
Source organism: Lateolabrax maculatus (assembly GCA_031216445.1). Lineage (NCBI taxonomy): Eukaryota > Metazoa > Chordata > Actinopteri > Acropomatiformes > Lateolabracidae > Lateolabrax > Lateolabrax maculatus. The sequence goes on along the minus strand of CM062215.1, from coordinate 4,083,194 downwards.
CTTCATCGCCAGTTACCCTAGTGACCAAAATATAAAAACATTTTTGGCCACATACATGTTAACAACTCATGATGACAACTTAAAAATCTCCATGACAACCGAGCAAACTCCCTCTGCTGATGAAAGCCTTGAGACGAGGCTGGAAGATCTGGAAATTTCCTTTGGTTAAGATTTTTTGTTTTTTGTTAAGCAGTTGCTTCATTTACCATTTATTTTCCATATATGCACCATATACATACGAATACAAGAATAATACAAGAAGAATACTATGTGATATTGCATTGGTATTTATGTATATGGGTTGTCTGGCAAAATAGATGTGTTTAAATTAAAGTGATGGCTCCACCATAGTCCCAGTTTCTTCGTGTGGTAGTGGCTGATTCCAGAGTTTCTGACTGGGAGATGTGGAGCTCTGAATTCCTGCCACAAAAGCGCCGGAGCTCTCCAATGTTTATATGTGATAAGTGCATGTGACAGCACACAAACGCCACATGTGGTGCCTGGACGTAAAGGTTTCAGTGTGGCGCACCATAATGACCCGTGCTGGCAGTTTCACTCTTACAGTGCAGTCTATGTAAACAGCAATTACTTCAAGTACAGTATCGCTATATTGACTGACTGACCGTACGGTGACCTCTTAACATGTAATTGTATTTATTCATTGCGTGTGCTTTCGTGCATTTACAGTCCATCGGCCTTTCAATCTACAGTGCATCTAAATGGAGTCCAATCCAAAGAGATGTGTAGGCGTCTCCCTACAGTGCACCGTTCTCTGTTTGCTTGTCATGTTTTGGATGACCTGAACGAGGTTTAGTACCACTGGTGTAACCCATGCAGGCTGCACTGCTCATGTCTCTTTCCCGTGACAGCAATATCACAGTGAGCAGGTTAGCACCCTCCCCTCTCTGTTATGTGCTCCCTTATCTATTGCTTCTCTATTACCTTCATTCATCCCCTCTATCTTTCCCTTCCACGTTTCTTCTCTCTTTCAGCTCGGCCTCAAATGCTTCAGGTTGTATCTGTCCGAGTGTCTGTCACCTCTCTTTCTCTCTCGTTCCGCCCCTCCGTCTCCCAGACAGTTGACTGGTATGGCAACACCAGACTGCGTGTATTTATAGCGCTGCCACAGATGGGGCCATGGCAGCATGTCAGAGACCAGAATGTTCTTTATCTCAGCTGTCAGGCCGTTCCCCGGGACCAAAATGGACCCAGTCCACTTGGGGAGGCGGGGACGTGGGGGCTTTTTTCTTCCACTCTTCAAATTGAGGTTTTAATTGTGTCTTTTGGCATCGCTGAATTACTTCTGCTGTTGAAAGTGCAAATGGGCCGTGGCGAAAGGAAATGCAAACAGTTGCTGTGTCAGCTCCTCTCTGGGAGCTGTGGCCAAACCCATGAACAAGCAGAGGTGAGATTGCAGGCCATACAAAAAAAGGATCACAAAAGCACAGCAGATATCAGTACATATTACCAGGGTAGTCATTAAAAAATATACATTTTCTAACATGCAGCATTTTGTAGCAGGAGAAGGATGCAGTTTGCTTATGTCCAGTGATGATATGTGGTGAAATAACAGCTCTGTCCTATGCTGTGAGCCATGTAAATTTCCAACCCAGGCCTTAGCCATAGCCAAAAGCAGATCCGGACACTTCTACATTCAAGAGACCCCCCGGTAAAACACAGAACATGCCCAGCTGGGGAGTAACAATTTGATTCCCTCCCAACTTCCAAACACAGTGTTGGACAGCAGAGACCATCAAGTAGGCCTTTCTGACTCTGAAGAGTTTTCTTTTATCGCAGAGGGAGCAGGATAACGTGCTGCAGGCTACGACTGGGGGTCAAGAGGTCTGCTTTGTGCATCAGTTTGGAGTCTGCTGAGACTCTCCTCTGGCGGCGTTCACACACTCCAGCAGCGAACCGGCTATCCACGTGAATATCAAGAAAGACAGACAGAGAGAGAGAGGAGGGAGAGGGATGGAGACGTGGGGGTGATGGGGGTGAGGCAGAGGGTGGTGATGGTTTGTGGGGCAAAAGAAGTCAGATATTATCCAAAGTTCGGTTTGTCAGATTGTGTTCAGGTATTCAGCAGGCGTGCAGGAAGTTTGGAATGAGTTCCCTGCCCTGTTTGTGGCACTTAGCCCCACTGGTTCATAAGATTTAAATCTTTAAAAACAATAGTTTAAAATAGTTTTATTTATTTAAAAGGGTAAGTCATTTCCTAAAGCAGCTGGGAACTCAAACAGGAGTAAATGGTTCATTTGGCGGGGACTATATAAAACCGTGGATTGATACACATTTGATACACTAGTGAGTACACAGCAGGAGTTTGATGTGAGATTGATTATATTAAATGTATTTTCATTGTAATGAAGGAACGTGTCCGCCAGGGAAACAGTGCACAATTTTGGTCCAGACTAAAATATCTCAACGACTATCAAACTGATTTCGATGAAATGTTATGCAGGCATTCATGGAGGAAAAATCTCACTGGCTTGTGATGGTAACTTAAGAAAATACAGTGGAAATATACGATTTGACAGCAGTCTGCAAGGTGTGGTCTGAGCTTTGTTTTTTTGTCTGCACTAGGAACAAATGATAATCAATATCACCTCTAATTAATTTTTTGTTTTCTCCATGAAGCCGGTTTTCCCAGCGGCACAGTGGGGGGGGGGACTCAGCTCAATAATGTGTCTTTCAACGAGGTGCTTTAATCAAGCCCGAAGGTCTCCTTCTGAATCTTGTTAGCTTTCGGAGCCTCATTTCCATTCCCCGTCCCTCAAGGCAAGGTAAAACAGTCCCGAGGTGTATGAGCAAAGGCCTCTGTCCTTTGTGCCGCGCCACTGGCCTTCACCTGCAGCTCGGTCAATTGATATGGAAATGACGGGCAGCCAAGTTTTTCTGACTGAAGGGAAATAATGGGGCGTAGACACAAAACAAAGCGCAGGGGTAAACACAAAAATAAAAGAGTGACAGTGATGACTGGCAAATCGGGTGCTTCGGCCAATCCAACTGTCAGCTTCATTTGCACTTTTCAAAGACAAGGTTACACAAGTCATCCAGATGGGTCGGCAGAAGGACAGAAAAAAGTCCTGCATATAAGCAACTTAAACGTATGTTGCATCAGCAAAAACATTATTATCAACTAAAAAAAAAAGTTAAATAGGTTGTAAAATGTAAAAAAAAATGATTAATATTGTCTCTCAAGCTTTTATCCCTTGAGTCAGAGAGGATTGTCTGTATAAAAACATGCCTGTGCACTTGTGAGAACCTATTGAAGTGAGACTAACATATTTGGTCCATAGCATAGTTTAATTAGGACTCAGTTTTGAAGTTCTTTTTCCGAAGCCTGGAGCAGGGACCATCTAAAACCAGAGAGAATCAGGATGTAACATGGGGGGAAAGTGGAAGGGGAAGCGATTGAGGCACATTTACAAAGAGAGAACAGCAATCAAAGCCCTTCAGAGGACGTATCCCACTGCACTCCCTCTTTTGAATATGCAGTGTCTTGCTGCCACAACAATGTGCTCTTACTCTCGATTGTGCCGTTCACGGTGCCAAACATTCAAAGGGGGGAGATTACAGGGCTGCTGCGGCTTCCATCTCTCTCATTACCGAGTATGTGGAACACCAGCAGTGAGACTCAGCAGTGTGCCAATCAACACCAGCCACGTGTTCCCTGTGGCCACAACAATTATCATCACAATCCACAGGAATGACATGTTGTTTGGGATTCGCAGAAGGTCAGAAGAGCAGATTGGTGGCACATGACGTCTCCATGGCGGCAGTGTGTGTAAACCGCGCTCCGCCGCCTGTCACCACGTCGTTTGGAAGCATCATCAGGACGGAGCCATCGTCGGCGGATTGTGGAAAAGGTGAAATGGTGTGTGTTTGCTGACTTATGTGACCACGATTGTGCAAGTACCTTTTAAAGCTTTAGAAACATTCATGTTGATGGGTTAATGTCTGAGATTAGACACCTGCATGATGAAGTCGCTCAGGGCTCTGAGGAGAACATTGTGTACTAAAGTTGAGCTCTGAGAATATGGCTCTAAATAGATATATATCAGGGCATGTATCACCATTTAATTTCTTTTTCTGCAAGAAGCCTGGTGATTTTATCACTCCACACAACCTTTGATTCAAGCAATTTTTCCCATATCCTTCTCTGACTGTGTTGGTATTTCTTTCATTTATAAGATGGCAAAGTTATTCTGTGCCTCATTGAGCCGGGGCACAACGTAACAGAGTTGAAAATAGAAAATAAAATTACTGGGAAATGCACATAGGCCTGCAAATGTGACTTGTATATTGGAGGCTATACACATTTATAGGCTCAGGCATTAAAATATACACGTAACCTGTTTAAAATATAATGTATTGTTAGAGTGTTTATAAGGTAAGACATTTCTGAAAAAAGGTACTGTACGTCACATATTTGAACAGGTGGTTTGATACACCTCCCTTTAGAAGAGTAACTAAATACTCTGAGGGACATCAAGTGTGAAATGATATTTTCACTGGAAATAGTCCCCCCCAAAGAAAAGTCCACTTGTATTGTGCTAATAAGTGGGCCTTCGAAGTGCATTTACTCACGTACTGTACTCCAGTAGGCAAAACATTTGAAGTACTTGTACTTTACTTGAGTATTATATTCTCATGCCACTTTCTACTTCCCCTCCACTACATTTCAGAAGGGAATATTGTACTTTTTACTCCACTGACAGTTTTAGTTAGTTACTTTACAAATTAATTATTTTTTTTATATTATATATTTTATATTGGATATTTTACAAACCCAACAATCGATCAATGAATGGAGAAAAAATAAAAGAATCAATGGCTACAGTGCCATACAAAATAAGCTCCACTTCAACCAACTACAACAGAAAAATCCTGCTTTTACATTAATGTATGAGTAATAATAATAATAATCTAATTATAGGACATGTAACAGTAGGCTACAACACTCACAGGGGACATTTTACTTTCACCTTTAATGCTTTAAGTACATTTTTCTGATCATACAAAGTAACATTTTCAGTGAAGGACTTGTAGTTTTCGCAGTCTGGTATTATAAATACTTTTTACTTCATCGCATACTTGTAATGGCTATCTGTGCACCAGTTCAGCTGGATTGTACTCAGGCAATTGAGAAGTCCACTATCCACACAAGATTCACGTTTTGTGTTGATTTATTTTCCAGTTCAACAGCACACACACACACACACCTGTTCACCCTGCAGCTTCTCTCCTGCTCTGGTCTCCCTGGCGCCTCACCTGACATCCTAAAATCCTGCCTGATCTGACGCTCAGTCCCCCTAGCGGCCACAAATAAAAAAAAAAAAAAATGCAAAAACAACAAACAAAAATCCAACAAATGCAAACCCCCCCTCCCCTCCTCTGATATTTATCGATTACTCCCGGCTGTCCATTTTGCGGCCTGCAGTACCTCCGCCGCCGCGGCAGGGGGCGGCAGCAGCGCGCCGGCCGCCGCCTCATTCCCCCCAGGAAAATATAAAGACGAGGAAGACGTAGCATCAACACTTGCAGAGGTACGCGGCCCCCGGCTCGACTGTACAGTATTACCCTCCTTCTCTCTCTCGCCATCACCGCATATTTCTGCGTGTCTGAAACGTCTTGTGTGTGTATTTTGCTGTGCGTTTCGCGGCGCCGACAGCGCGAGAAAGCGTCGGCCGCTAGCCTCCGCGGCGCTAGCCAGGCTAGCTCGGAGCTAAGCTGCCATTAGTGCGTGTGTGTGTGTGTGTGTGTGTGTGTGGGCGTTTGTTACAGCCCTGTTTTACTGTGTTTCACCGCTTCATATTCCGTGTAAAGATCGCCAGCGCAGTTTTTTTCCTTTTGGTTTTATTTTTATCTCCTGACTGTGCCTCCTCCTCCTCCTCCTCCTCTCTCTCCGCAGATCTGTTTTTTTTTTTACCCCGACCCAGATACACGCATCGGCGCTGCGAGCAGCAACAAAAGCTGCGAAAAAATGGACACAAGAGCTCTGAGGAATCCGTATTATGACTACGATGGGAGCCCTGCGTGCACACAGGCGCTGTTCGACTCCCACGGAAAGGTAATGCACGCACAATGAACGCAGTCGGGGTGCGGGGAGGCGATCCCTGTGAGCTTAACCTCCAGTAATGGTCGTTATTTTTTTATTTTTTTTTTCTTCTCCTGCACCTCCAGCTCACGTCAGAGTTCGCCCAGAGGCTGAGCAGCAAGATCAGTGAGCTCTTAGCTGTCATGGAGAACGGGCTGAAGTCCGCCGACCCGAGAGATTGCACCAGTTACACCGGCTGGGCAGGTGATGACACCCTCACACGTCTCCCCCGTTATTGCATTGATCCGTCTGCACGGCAGCTTGACGGCAAGAAAATGAGGCTGCACATGTGATTGGGATCCTCCATCTTTTTTTTTTTTTTTCCCCTTTTTTTTCTTTCTTTTTTTTTTTACCTTGTCAAAATAGGCCCAGATTGACCGATTCACATGTTCTGTTTCGTCCCACCCACAGTCAAAAACACAAATATTCAGATATGAGTCATTCCAGTGTTTTAGTTTATGAGATAATATAGTGTTTTATTTATCCTGAGGGACATTGTTGTGCAGCTGTTGCAGTACAAATAAGGAAAAGAGGGCAAATATACACAAAATAAACAATATAAAAGTAAAAGAATAGCGGTCAGGTGAAAGTACCTAATGTACGGCAAGAAATGTAACATGTAAGTATTAAGTAACAGTAAGGTGCATTTCCACAATACACAATGGCAAAAGTATCAGCTACAGTAAGGCCTATAAATTAAATTAAAATTATCAGTAGTGCAAAAACCAAACGTACAAATGCTTGAATTTAACAGGTTTACAGTAAATATCATAATTATAAACATGAACTGGCGAATGGTAAGGTGCAAATCCAAATATAACAGGATCACAGAGATATATGTACAATATCTAATATGAACTACAGGTAAATGTATATGGTTAAATTCACACAATGTCCAATAAATCAGAGTTGTGATGATTGTAATCCAGACCAATAAATCCAGAAAATATCCGCTTTTCAGGAGTTGGAACCAGAGAATTATTGGCTTTCTAACCCAAAAAATTATTGAAAATGGTTGTTTCAGCCCTTCTTTAATTCCATTCAATACACTTTCATTCTTCTGTGTTGCAGATGTGCACATGTTCTCAGATTAGATCATTCTGTAGGTTACAAAATGTGCAGCCTGACTTCAGTTATGGTTTGAAACGGTAAAACATTTCTGGGTTAGTTTCCAAACTTTGCAACAACATGCATCTGTCTGTGTGTCCACAGGCATTGCTCTGCTCTACCTGCACCTCCACAATGTGTTCAAGGACACGGCCTTGCTTCAGAGAGCCCTGGAATACGTCAGCCGCAGTCTGAAGTGTTTGACCCGGCGTCACGACGTCACCTTCCTGTGTGGAGATGCAGGGCCCCTGGCTATAGCTGCTGTGGTCTACTATCGCCTGCAGAGGCTGCAAGAGACTGATGAGTGCATCAACAGGTCAGTCTGGAAGACATAGTTACGCCTAATGATTTTTTTAAAGGTATTTTCTTTGATAAAAGTGTAATTTCTTATTGTTTCTCTAGAATGTAATTTAATTTCCTTTGTTAAACGGTTGTGATTGGCTCGGCCAGATACCTCAGTGTCAGTCTGAATGGGAGAGGGGCCAGACGTATCTGCCAGAGCAAATCAAACATGAGCTCGCAGAACTCTGGGTACCTAAAATACACAGTTTAGGGCGGCACAGTATGTCGTTCCAGCATCGACATCGTGAAGCGCGATGATGTGCAGTAGTTAACATTACAGAATGCACGATGTCAAGTAAGGCAAATTAAGTCGTACTAGTCGTGTTACAACTTATTTTCTGCTTAGCGCGAAAATTAACTAAATGGGTTTAAGTCTTAAGTGGGTAAGTATGCAGTCGGTGTTGATCCAAAGCCTAGCCATACATCTGAACATGGTTAGAAATGGTAGTTTACTGTGACTGACACACATGGTTTTTTTTTTTCATCTTTTGTTTCACTGTATTATATTTGTTACAGTTTATGTAGTTTGCAAAGGTATTATTATTTTGTAGTTTGTTGCAGTTGACTCAGCTAAATATGAACATATACAGTAGAGCTGCTCAATTTTTGGTAAATACTATGATCATGATTATATATAAACTATCTAATGCAACATATATTTTTGTTTTCTTAAATACACTGATAATGATGATCATGAGTACAGAGAAATTGACTCACTTGTATTTGCAACAGTCAGACTGCTTATCTGTGACCACTTGATTGGATGAACCAGTAATCCAATATCACTGATCCAGTTTAATTAACTACCAAAGGTGGAACTTTGATCACATTTACTATACAATTAACTGTGCGCAGTTATAGGTCATCAAAAATAGTTCATTGGTCATGATAAAAGGTCATCCTGACTCCTCCTGTGCTATTCTCCCAGACTGCTGCAGTTCCACCAGACTGTGGTCTGTGGTTCAGGCGGGCTGCCAGGCGGGCTGCCCGACGAGCTGCTCTATGGGCGGATGGGCTACCTCTACTCCCTCGTCTTCATCAACCAGCAGCTGGGGCAAGACAGGATCCCACTGCAGTACATCCAGCAGGTTGGTCAGCAATTGCACTTCCAAGCACCATGATGTGAGGTGGTACAGAAGGGGTGTTTTTATATCCAGTACAGGCTGACTGATCGTCCATGACTTCTGACTAACAAATAGGCAAAGAGGACATTGAGCTAATTAGATCAAAAGGTTGGAAATAACTTAAGTGCATTGACAGGACATGAAAAAAATTCATTATATAAAGTGGAACAAACTGAAATAGTATTACCAGGAGACTTCCTGGTTATAATTCTGCTTTTCTAGCTTCTAGTTTACTGCTCCCAACAATCTTGATTTGCTGTTGAGCGCTAATTTGATCACTCTTGCACTTATTGATGTCCAGTTGATCTAATTTATCTCCACTGATTTCTCTTCAATTGTACAGATTAGGTGTGCTTGTGAGCCGGGGTGTGTTGTTTCCTTTCTCAGATCAGCGAAAGCGTGCTGGTGTCAGGCGAGCACCTCAGCAGGAAGTTCAGGGTCCAGAACCAAAGCCCGCTGATGTACGAGTGGTACCAGGAGCAGTACGTTGGCGCCGCCCACGGCCTGGCTGGCATCTACTACTACCTCATGCAGGTAAAACAAGCATCCTTAGCAGCCTTTTGTCTTGAGTTTAAGATGAAATTACTTTCACCCATACAGATAAATCTTCATCTAAGGCTTCATTTTGCTTAAAATCTCCCTGATGTATAATACATTTATACAGAAATAGCCTATGATGTCAAACTTTCAAAATATAAATGAGCCATCCACAAATTGGTGGTAATATGATCTATTGGGTGAACGTGTATCCTGCATCATTTTGACGTCGTCTAGGGCTGCAACTAACAATCATTTCAATTACTGATTCACCTGACAGGTATTTTTCCAATTAATTGGTTCATTGTTGAAGCAATAAAACATCTGAAAAACTCAAATTCCCATCAAATGTTAACAGAAAACAAGATGAAAACTCCAAAAGCTAAAGATATTCATTTTACAATTATACTAAACAAAGAAAAGAAGCCAATTTTCACCTTTGAAAAGCCCGAACCAGCAAATATTCGGCTTTATGGCTTGATGAAGTACTTATACAAGTCATCAATACTAAAATTGTTGTTGATTTTAAATGACTGATTAACTGAAGCACTAATTGTTTCAGCACTAAAGTCGGCCTGGTGTGATTTAAAAAGTTGCCTACCCCTGTAAGGTGGGCTGTAAAGTTAATTTCAGACCCTTTTTTACAAGCACACTGCTGCGGAAGTTACTTCTTCATCCTCCGTGGTCTCATCTCTCCCCCGCAGCCTGGCTTCGTCGGCGTGGAGGAGTACGTGCACAGGCTGGTGAAGCCCAGCGTCGACCACGTCTGCCGCCTCAAGTTCCCCTCCGGAAACTACCCACCCTGTATCGGGGACGACCGAGACCTGCTGGTGCACTGGTGCCACGGGTCCCCAGGGGTGATCTACATGCTCCTGCAGGCATACAGGGTAAACGCAGGGGGAGCAAATGAATACTTAATGTTTTTTAATGTGAATAATTCACTTTGTATCAGTGAAGAGTTCATTTACAGAGTCATAGTGCCATCTTGTGGTTATGTTAGTCAATTTATTTTTTAATCTAAATATTAACTGCGTTTGTACTGACACTCTTTTCTCCATCTTATAACCTAAGTGTTGCCAATATCAGCATTTGGATTTACAAAAGCATAAATTCTTGCATCTTAATTTTTTTTCCCTCCACTTCATCCCGTGTCCCAGGCCTTCGGAGTGCCTCAGTACCTGGTCGACGCGCTGCAGTGTGGCGAGGTGGTGTGGCACTGCGGCTTGCTGAAGAAGGGCTACGGGCTGTGTCACGGTGCGGCGGGTAACGCCTACTCCTTCCTGGCCCTGTACCGGCAAACGCAGGACCCCAAGCACCTTTACAGAGCCTGCATGGTGAGAACACTTAAAAGACTCTGTATAATTTGATCGGTGTCAAATTATCATTCACACAGTGCGGCCGTGCGAGTGATCAAACGACTGCAGATAATATTGTGGCGTTCCTACAGTGCATCCATCTTAATTAGTGCTCAAATATGTGATTAACGCCTCAGCAGTTTGACGGTGAGGAATTATTATTAGGAGTTGTTTTCTTACGGGGTTTAGGTAGAAATTTAGATTTTTTTTTAGTTCCTCATGCTCCCTTGTTTTCACTTCTTAGCATTACTAATATAACAGCATTTTCTCACAAATAGATACATTTTAGAAGGGATTGAAAAAAAACCTGCAATGTTTCGATAATAACAAATAGAGGAGGTCATTTTATATTTCTATTGTGTCTTTCCTTGGCTTTCTCTGACTTTGATGGAAGTGAAAGTCATGTTAAACTTTCAAACGTTCAAAGCTCAACCAATCATAGCACAGCTGGCCACTCGCCAGCCTTAGCTACGAAAATGAATCCAGATAGAGGGTGCGTGTGAGAGGCATTTATGTTCATCGACAATAGGTCGGTGGCTGTCGGTGCGAGTCGCCGTCAAAGCGGGCCGGTAGCGAGCTCGCTTTGGATGCACGCCAGGTGGCACGAGTCCCACGTGTGCTATCGTTAATATGAATCTATTCACGGAGGACGGAAATAGACTCTTCAGATGTCTCGCCTAAGCTCTGTTACACGCTCCCGGTGACATTGTGGTCATAATCTGACACCCCCACAGATGCTGGGATTTCACTGAGCGGAGCACAATTTTTAGCCACTGTTGACATCGCTCCGCTATTCTCCTGAGTCGGTGTCAGCTGCAGTCCGCTGTTGTGATATGATGTTATTATGACACTGCCTCCCTCTGTTCCTCTCTCCAGTTCGCAGACTGGTGCATGAACTACGGCAAACATGGATGCCGAACACCAGACACTCCCTTCTCACTTTTTGAAGGTAATATGTGACGACATCTCCCACTTGCCTGAAAGATCCTGTGTTTGAATGCTTGGTTTGTTACGAATATCATCATAGAACCAACTTTAATTGGACCAATCCTTTTGAATTAAGTTACATAACATTTGTGTATGTACAGTGAATAGACAAGACAACGAAAACAGCTCTGCAGTTTGCTTATTATGTATTAATGTGTGTTTTGTATGTTGGTTTCATCTGTTTGTTGTCTTCATAATTTATCAAAACGAGTATTAAGTTGAACAAATACTACAGACGGTATTAAATCTAGTATTATGTAGTATTTCCTGTAGAGCCATGGTACTGTATCATACTGTGTCTCTGTCACATCGTCCTCCACCGTAACTCACCGCCTCCCTTTCCGTTCACAGGCATGGCCGGCACCATCTACTTCTTGGCCGACCTTCTGCAGCCAATGAAAGCAAGGTTCCCCGCCTTTGAGGTGTAAACGTTTCCTCCACAGGTAGTCCTCCCCCCTCCCCCCCCCAATCTCCCCCCCCCCCCCCACCCCCACCCCCACCCACACTGCGGAACAAACATAAACAAGAAGAAGACCCACACTTTTGCTCTCTGTCGCACTCATGCATGTAAACGGCGCGTTCACCTCGATTAAATAAAATTCTGGGACTGACTTTGACTCCCGCTTCAGACATTGTGCCATGTTTTCCCTGCTCTTCTCTTCTGGGAACTTGACATGTTATTAACGGGATAAATCCTATACCCGTATGTCAACTACATAATTATCTCAAATATATGTCAGAGGTGAGAGATTCTCTAGCTTTTTGTGTATAAATTAAACTCTTTGCTTTATTAACTTCGGCTGTTTCTCAGATTGTGACGTTTTCAATTTAAGACTGCCAAAACATAAAATGAAATAGTGGGGGAACTAAATAGTGTTTTGTTAACTCTTGAAACCAGTATATTCAGTAAGATTTATATGTTTAAAAAAAAGAAATGCTTTAGTTTGCTTTTCTGTTTTTTCCTTTATTTTTAGAGAAACGTCAACCGCAAAGCTAGTTACAGTGTACTAAATATATTACATTACAAGCTGTGTCATGTGTTAAGGGATTAACCCCTGAGTGTAAACTGTTGTGTGTCCTTTGCACTGTCTGAGCAATAAATCGTGTCTTTTTACAGCTGTTGCTCTGTAGTGAATTTCGGTACCTCCCGCTCTTGTTTTGCCGTAATTATGCAGCAGCAAAGAAAAGCCACAGGGGGGCAGCAGAGAGACGGCAACTTGCGAACGAATATCTGACAGCTGACCTCCACTTGGCAAGTAGGTTCGTTGGCGACAGACGAGATTCACCTTGGAACGTGGAAACTTCATGAATAGGTTATTTGACAGTCAAATCTTATGCTAATCAGGCTGAATTTTCCATATTCAGCAGAGATGTTTTCGGCATGTAAGACGGTCTAAAAATGTTCACGGTGTGACCTGCTTTGATTTTAATTATGCAGGGAATAACAGGAATGTGGGAGACCTTTTTTCTCTCAGTTTTAAGGCGTTTAGCTCGCAGATGAAGCCACATATTACAGTGACAAGTGTTCAAAATCCTCTGTGCCTTCATCCGGCTGGTCTGGTCTTTATTCCAAATAAGGCTCACGTAACACTCCCGAAAACCCAGCGACGACACAATGCCCCCGCTCTTTTTTAAGCCCCCTGCCCATGCTTCTTTATGGCCCGACGCCAGTTGAGGGCTCAGAGGGCCAGAGAGGAAGGGGGTGTGTTGGGGGTGGACGTGTTACTGTACCAGAGAGTCTTGAGGAGCGGGAGCGCTCAGTTTCTCCACCCCCACAGAGCCGGCCCGGCGTAGGAGAAACCCAACACCTCGGGCAGGAACGGGACTAAAAATAGAGCTCATCTGTCCAGGGGTGGGGTCTCTCGGACATGTCTTTCACTGTGTGCTTCACTCGGTCTCACAGATCTGCTGCTCTTTAAGCCGTGGGACGAAGCGGTTCTGTATCGCAGAGCTGATGACAAATTAGACGTCCGTACAAGCAGCTATTCACGCTGTCGGTGAAAGATCTAACCCTGTGCAGGTCTCTCTGTCCTTTTTGGAACAAACTTTAAAGGGAAAATAAGTTTTATTACTAAACCACATGCTCGCAATGTGGCATTTTGGAGTTATGAGTATTTACAAGGCCACAAAGAGATGTTTTAACCAACGTAAACATTTGCATTTCTGACATATTGACTGATGACTTTCACACAACCAAAGATTTATGGGCCATAAAAGACATTCACAGCACACAGAGTACAGTCAGAAATGATTGTTCTTTGTTAAAATGAATAAATGTCTATTAACACATTTGATAAGCTTATTAATAATAATATTCCAAAATATCTACATACTGAATATGCAGTGGCCATTGGAAGCCTTTGGGGGAACTGCAGAGCTACATATTTGGGATGCAGACTGCATCTAGTAAAGAATACTGAAACCTGCAGTGCAGTAACAAATAATTAACAAATAATCTGAGAATATTTCAATAAGAAGCCCACACGAGGACAACAAAGCTGAGCATTAATGTAACCTAATGCAGATGCAGAACACAATATAATATTTCCGTTCGAAAGAAACATTGGGAGACAAATTAGATTTTCCAGCAGAAAATCGTCTTGAAACAATAAACAACTTAATTTTAATACTTTTATACATTCTCCAAATGCTATTGCTTTGACAAAACAACTTTGAGTTGGGATTGTTTGTCAAGCTGCCGTTTTCCTTTTGAAGAATTAATTATCTCTTAGAGTTAATAGAGTAATAAATACCAGAAGTTCTACAGTAATTGAAACAAAATCAGGCAGGGACCATAACTACAACAAATTTTATTTGGTCCCGTCAGTCAGTTCACTGTACAGAAATGCTGTTGTTGCACGGGGCCATTTCCAAGACAAAAATCAATCAGAAAAGTACTCTTGTTAATTTGTTTTATAGCAAATTGTTTTATGCATCTACTGTATTAACAATAGATCCCTTTTGATGTGGCTATCAGCACCATGGAGAGCTCTGGTGGAGATGGAAAGGTTAGTGAAGCATCTCTGTGCGCAGGTCATTTAACCTCCATGGGTTGTGCAATTAAGTCTTTACTTCTGGGTAGTTTAACCTATAATCATCATTTTATAACCCCAATTTCACTCCAGTGTAATTGTCTTTTTCATTCAGCTGCGTATAGTAGGCTTTTTGTGAATGAAGCATCATCGGCATCATTGTAGTCCTCACCTTAACTGCAAAAACCTTTCACTTTGGATATTTTTATTACTTATATGTTGCAGATAATGAGGCGCATTTTCTATGAGTTTTTTAGAACATTAGGTCCATTGACAGGTAAAGTCCATAAACCTCATGCAATAGTATCATACAACCTAAGTATGTTAAGTTCACTTCTTAAGCCACTCAAATTTAACTTTTTTTAATACCTGGCTGAACGGAATCCACTTTTCAAACGGTTTTTGCCCTGCAGTTATTTAACCATAAGAGGAGGAGCAGTCTCACTGTTTAAAAATACCACCTTGTAAATGAACTCTCTGGGATCGGACCCCTTCTGAAATGGGCCACCTGGTACTTGGGTTTTGTGCATTTTCACCGACAGTTCAACTGTGCATCTCACAAAAGAGAAAGCCTTATTTGTCAAGCCGAGGAAAGCATTTCTTCTTAATATAAATTAGTTTGAAAACCCTTTCAGACCTCGAGACACAAGACACAGAGTCTTGACACAGTTATTTCTACTTCTAAAAATATCCTTGTCCCCTTCTAAAGGCCTATTCCCCCCGCGCAGGGCGCTCAGCTCTCCTTTCCGTTTGCCCTAAGAAAGTTAAAGATGGTCCAACGTGTCATATGATCCGCCCCATTAGCATACGTGACATCACATGCCCGGGTTAAATAAGAGGGGGCTTTGACCATGGCTCAGGACCACTCTGTCTTGGGACTTCGGCTTCTCTTCTCTTTTCTTTCCTCCAGCGCCAGCTCTCCAAAATGGTGTGTACAAAATTGTGTTTTGGACCTTTTGGGTGGGGCGGTACCGATGGAGTTACTTTTTTTTTCTGCAAGGGACGAGTTGTTTGGGGCATGGGTTTGGATAACATCTCTCCAAAATTGCCTCAAACTTTATTGGCGTCACTGAAATCGTGCTAGGGAAGAGAAATCACGACTTGCATTTTATTCTGAAAGGCTTGCCTTTAAAATAAATTTAAAAAAGGACCATTGCTAGAAATACATCTATATTTCTATGATAAATGTCTGTGTAGGCTTATATGTAAATGCAAACAACCTATAATTTCACCATCAATCACATGTATTTAGTGCTGTTCACATCTTACATAAGCTGGATTTTGTCTGTTTCTGTTCTCATAAATCATTTGTTTTTTATTCATTTCTCTGTGTTCCGTGTGTTCACGTGTTCGTAAACGTACCTCTGTGTTTGTGTACATGTGTGTTTTTGTGTATTTCCGTGTGACAGACCGAGTTCACAGCGGACCAGATTGAGGGTAAGTGAAGAAACCGGCAAGATTCACCCTCATCCCTTACAAATAACTTTGCACAAAGCATGTGAAACATTGGTTGTGAGTATGCCCTCCACATTTTCAGCCACTTATGTAGCAATTTCTCAGCAGCTGTCGTGCTAAACAAACTGGCAGAGTAGCTGCAGGCTTGCCGAGTTGAACCCTTAGTCCAAATGAACTGCTAAAAGCTGGAAGTAGGGGTGAAGAACGTTCCAGACCGAAGACCTCCATAGGACATGCCATTCCTAGGCCTCGTCCAGTTGTCGAGGAGGATTTGAGATATGTCTATTCTAAGCCGCCCCAGCTTTGTCTTGCAACCCACAGTGGCCCTTACGCAGCTGAGGTGTAAATCACCAGGCCAAGGTTTAAGATGCAGGCCCGGCGGCGTCCCCTTACACGAGGAATCCAAACTGTGATCCCTTAGACCCATCCACAACTCTTTTGTTCGATGCTGACAGACGTGTCCTCTATAAACGTTTGGTGGAAGCCATTTGTTGTGGGTATGACATGTAAATCATTTAAAGTTTTCACAGTAAAGTGAAAAGTTTTTTCCCCATTTTGAATAGATAATACGTAATGTTTTGTGTATGGGTATTATTCTTTCGTTCTTGTATTATATGTTCATCTAGAAATGATACAATTTAAAATATCCTAATTGGGCATGTTCGAGTTTTAAAAAAAAGGGCCTCCTATTAATTTCATTGGTTTATATGGATTTTCAATTTGGCAAGCTTTGCACCCCAAAAAGAAAAAGTGCTGCTTCTGCACGCTCTGGTGCGTTTACACCACGAGTTGGTCCCCAGTGGAATACGTGCAGGCCAAAGCAAGACAAGGTGTTGATTACGTCGCAGTCAGCATTCTTATGTTTAACTTGAACACGGCCTTGGGGGCCATGCCTGTATATGGCCGGGGTATCAGTTTGCTCCCAATGTCGCCCTAAATTCCTCCCAAATGCAAGTGGAGGCAGGAATGGAGTGGGGGTAGGGGTAAGGGTTGGGGTGGGGGGGGGGCTGCTGGTACAGCTGCTCTTCCTCCTGCTGCTGTTCAGAAGCCACACAAGAGCGATACTCCGTCAAAAAGGTCACTTTGAGCTGGCCCGGCAGGATCCATAGAAATAACTAACCTTTGTTCCGGCCCCAGTCGGTGCCTTCCTCCTCTCTGCTCGGTTACAGCTGTCGATCCCAATTAGCCGCGAACAATGACAGAAGTATGTAGCTTCGACTGTCTTTGATCCTCCGACACAGTGTGGCACCGCAAAGCTGCCATCGCTGACTGCGAACCCTGTAATAGAAATAGCCAAAGGGGGCCCAAAAGAACATTACTAGCGTTGATGTCGTTCCAAATAGATCAAATATAACTTTTTGACAGCAGCATAAGGGGATTCTTTTTTATGTCCAATAGCCTTGATAAATTTTTTACCATTTGCCATTTGATTGAGGTCTATTTCCAAAGCGTCTCATTCTAGCCCGTAGATTTCTAGTGTTGTGAGTACTGTAACTGAGGACTTTACAGGGTTCAGAATACTTTTTTTTTGTTGTTCTTTTCGCCTAATTGTGTCAGTACTGTGTGACTCAAAAAGTTCTCTCTTGACTCTCCCCTCCTGGCCAGACTTCAAGGAGGCTTTTGGTCTCTTTGACAGAGTCGGTGACAACCAGGTGGCCTTCAACCAGGTGGCTGAAGTCATGCGCGCTCTGGGCCAGAACCCCACCAACAAGGACGTTGTGAAGATTCTGGGCAACCCATCCGCCGACGGTAAGACCCCCCCGTTGCGTGCAGGCAAAATGCAAAATCTTAGATGAAAGGATGCGTGTGGACGGGTGCCCAACCGTGTGACGTTTTTCCCGACAGACATGGCCAACAAGAGGGTCAACTTCGACGCTTTCCTGCCCATGCTGAAGCAGGTCGACGCCCTGCCAAAGGGTACCTACGACGACTACGTTGAGGGCCTGCGCGTCTTCGACAAGGAGGGCAACGGCACAGTCATGGGCGCTGAGCTGCGCATCGTGCTGTCCACCCTGGGTGAGTCTCAAGTCGCCTTCCCCAAATATAGAAGCGCACGAATATAGTCCGCTCGGCGCGCGCAGTATTGATATGGTATACGAAATGGAGAGTGCCTCCCCTGACATGGATCCTTCGCGTGCGTCCACAGGAGAGAAGATGACCGAGGCCGAGATTGAAGCCCTCATGACCGGCCAGGAGGACGAGAACGGCAGCGTGCACTACGAGGGTAAGCTTTCCCGGCATGCATTCTCTTCTTCTTTTTTTTTTTTTCTTTTTTTTTATAAATACATTTGATTTTAACACACGGGTTTGTCTTCCTCCAGCTTTCGTCAAGCACATCATGTCTGTGTAAGAGGCCAGCAGTCGGAGTGCTGAAGAAACTGTAGCTCACCTACAGACAGCCCAACAGTGTTCAGGACATCTACGCTGTGTCAAAGACCAACCAAGGAAAGACAAGGACTATGTACAAGGGATGTTGAGGCAAACCCATCTTGTTGTTTTATTTTGTTTTCCTTTCCATTTCGTCTCAAACCCTCCTCTCTCGGGACTTTCGCCATCACCTCGCCAACGCAGACCCCCATCACTCTCTACTCCACCCGGGGCACGTCTCCACTTGCCGCATGGGGTGAGGAACGGGGGAGAAGGGGTGACCGCTCATCAAGTGAGGGTAGATCCCTCCCTTCCCACCGCCACCTCATTCAGTCACGCCATCACTGGCCCAGCAATGCCAAAGGTGCTGGAGAATGGTCGTGGATAGACCGCCAAAAGTCTCCCACTTCCCTGAAAAGTTTTATTTATTGTCACTCTGTTCATTTCAGAATAAACTTTTCCAACGTACATCCCATCTGGGCTGATTCTTGATCTTTCATTGCCCACATACAGTTGTAGATATGATTTATTATAGGACAACAGTTTATTGCAGACGTCAAGTGTAAAACGAGTAGCACGTTCATATTCTTACAGTACCCACAGAACAATTTTATAACATATAAGATAATAATAGACATACATGGAACAACAAAGATTAGTAAAATCACCACAACTATTATGAACATACAATAAGTTGAAAAAAATAGGTGTTATGATATATGACTATACTGTATGTAAAAAGCAACACTGACCAACAACAAACTATAGTGCAAAGAAATGTATATTGAATGGGTCTACATGAAGTGGGTGGTTACATGCATGTATACGGGTCTATATGAGGTATATATAGCGTGCAGGATTTATATTTGACAGTGACGGATGTACATGGGAAAGCACAGAGTTTATTTTAAACTGAAGACGGGGGCCAGCAGGCCAGTTGTCTGGATAGAAGTGCAAAAAAACCTGAAATATCCTAAAAAAACTAGTCCACGAAGATGATTAAATCAAAAGAAAGAAAGAAAGTTGTACCTTTTACTGCTACGTTCTATTTTTAATGATTTAATTAATACCCATTTAAATCTGACTCGCTATCTGTACAGTAGGTTTGTAATTTTATATATAAACAGAACAAATGCAAGAGGCCACAGTACATAATCATTACATAACAATGGGCAATGTATCTAGGAAACAAGGGGACCCACATTTAAAGAGCGTCTCCTGAGTGTGTTTGATATATCAAATAATTTAGGGCCACGTGGTCAAGCACAAGACTCTTGCAACCTGCGACCATGATCCTGATGGGACGGACAGGTTCAGGGTCGTCACCTTCAGAGAGCCTGACCCCCCCCCCTTGTGGAGAGACTTTTACTACACAGCACATCATGTTACCACATACACTGTGAAATAAATACATATGTAAGGAAGTGGAAGATTGTTTTTAAAGATGTTTTTAAATTAGATTTTATTTATCATATATCTGCATTTTATATAAGATTGTTCTAACTCTAATTTTTAACTTTCTGCTTAATAATGGCTGTAATACTACCAGAGAATACTACATGAAGGATATTTCTGCCACCGTTGTCTTCCCACCAGTAGGTGTCAGACTTGGAAACCTCTGCCGGGTTTAGTAGAAGAAGAAATCTCTGCACTGAGATGTTGGAGAAGCGAAGAGGTCTCACTCTGCTGCTGTTGTCATGAACTAAACCTCCTGTAGTGTGAAAACCTGCACTATCGGAATTTAACTAATACACATGTGCTCAAGTACTGCACTTAAATACATATTCGAGGTACTTGTACGTGAGTATTTCCATTTTGGTGATGTCATATATATCAGTAAAACACTGACGGGGACTATTTGTCTATAGTTTTTCTTTGGATGCTTTAAATATCAAGTCGTCTTTAAGGTCTTTCACTTGCAGTGGATATGAATAATGAGAGAGTATATGTGTGCAAACAACTTCAAATTTGCATTTTAAGTGTATCTGATTAATTACACAAAACACAATACTGTTCAAATGTACCTCTGTACCCCGCAGGAGTGATCCGTCCTCACCCAGACGATCTTTGTGTTGATCTTTGTCTTCCTCCGGTCACTTTGTTGCTGTTGTTGGCTGGAAAAAATGATCAAAACGTGTCTCTCTGGCCTGAGAAATGTTTCCGGGCGAGGACAGGTGCTCTCTGCAGCTGCTGCCAGGTGAAATATAAATCTGAATCACTGCAAAGTTTTCTTCAGAGTTAGACAGCCGATTGTTCAGATGCACATATTCAATCAAAGCTACGGGAAATATCTCCAAATGCAGAGTTCCTGCACATTGTTTGAGTCATTTGTTGGGACTATGTGAAGGATTTCTAGGCTTTTGTACGTCAGTAGGTGGGATCTGTTTTGTGTTGTGGTCGAGGTGCAGAGTGTGTAGAAGTAGGTCGAGACAACCTTTGACACACTTCTCTTATTGTGACAAGTAACCTATTAGATAGATGGAGGTTTACTTTGAAAATCCAACGTGCAGTTATTGTTCTGCTTCAAGTTATGTAGAAATCAAAGATCTAGATAAATAAATGATACATATCTTCAGGATTTTGACTGCTGGTTGGACAAAACAAGACATTTTATGACACAACTTTGGGCTTCAGGAAGTAATACTTGGCTTTTATTTTTAATACATTACTGTTTATTGTGATATTTCATTGACCAAATGATTAATCGAGAAAATAATCGACAGCACAATCGATAATGAAAATAGTTGCCCTACACTCTCATGCCATTGGTAGCTTCTTTAAGTTAATATCACACTTCCCATGATCCTCTGCGGCTTCACCAAAGTGGATTTATTCATCATGAGTTGCCAAACCACTTCTTGATTTCATGAAAAGTACGACTGGTTCAATTTCTGTGATTCCTCCCAGACTCCAGCACAGCCAGGGCGAGCAGCTCGGGCAGCCGGCCCCCTCCACCCGTCCTGAGACCTCCAGCGCCAAGTCCCTGATGGACATCGGGACCCGCCGGATCTTCAGCGAGGAACATGATCTTTTCAGACAGAGCGTCCGGCGCTTCTTTCAAGAGGAAGTGGTTCCACATCACAGGGAGTAGGTGGAGGCATGGGTGGGTTACTGAACGGGCCCACCAAGCGCAGGCCCAGGCCCCCGGGGCCCCGGGGGGTCAGGCGGCCTCTTGGCCAGCGTCTGTTTGAAGTTACTGTTATCATTCCTTGTTGTAATAGTGCCAACAAAGGGATAAAAAACAACTACAAAGAGATTTAAAACAACCACAAAAAGATGCAAAACATTAACTAAACGACCACAAAGAGACGCAAAACAACTTCAGAGGGACAAACGACTGCAAAGAGACACAGAATGAGACACAAAACAACTACTTAAAATGACCACAAAGAGACAAACGACCACAAAAAGATGCAAAACAACCACACAGAAATGCAAAACCACTGCTAAGAGACACAAAATGAATTACTTGACCGTCATTTTCAGTCGTTCCCCGCCTCACTACAATCCCTTTTCCCTTGTTCTAGGTGGGAGAAGGCGGGCCAGGTGAGCCGGGAGGTGTGGGAGAAGGCTGGCGAGCAAGGCCTGCTGGGAGTAATGATACCAGAGGAGCATGGCGGCATCGGAGGCGACCTGTACGCTACGGCTGTCACGTGGGAGGAGCAGTGAGTTGTCTTAAATATTCAAAACGCAAAAGATCAAACACTGGCAAACTTTCTTCATGCGATTTTGTTTTTGTGCTGCAGAATGTATTCCAACTGCACGGGGCCGGGTTTCGCCTTGCACTCCGACATCATCATGCCGTACGTCGTCAACTACGGTAGCAAGGAACAGATCGAACGCTTCATCCCCAAGATGACTGCTGGGAAATGCATCGGCGCCATTGCCATGACAGAGCCGGGAGCGGGCAGGTAGGGACTCGAGGGTGCATGTAAGTCTACATGCATAGCAGCGACGTGGTGAAGCTCTGATGACCCCGCCGTTTGTCTTTTCAGTGATCTCCAAGGCGTGAAGACGTACGCCAAGAAGGACGGCAGCGACTGGATCCTCAACGGCAACAAGGTACTGAGTCACGTAAGCGAACGGCGGCCGTTTCGTTGCATCTCGGCATCACCTGAACTCCCTTTCCGTCCCGCCTCTCCAGGTGTTCATCTCAAACGGCTGGATGGCCGACCTGGTGCTGGTGGTGGCCGTGACCGACCGCGAGGCGAAGACGGCGGCGCACGGCATCAGTCTGTTCATGGTGGAGAACGGCACCAAGGGCTTCCAGAAAGGACGCAAGCTGGAGAAGATCGGTCTGAAGGCCCAGGTACCGGAGCCCCATGGCTTGGGGGGGATAGTGTTTCAGGACGCTGTGATTCTGTCGTCTCACTGTTTGTTCTCCTTCTTCCAAAGGACACAGCCGAACTGTTTTTTGAGGATGTGCGGCTCCCAGCCGACGCCCTCCTGGGGGGAGTCAACAAGGGTTTCTACTACCTGATGAACGAACTGCCTCAGGTGAAAGGAACATTGTATTGTAAACAAATGTGGGCTTAAAAAACAGCTTGTTACCCTCAGCTAACTGACTCCAGGGCAACATGACACTTTCTGTTTACATCCCCCAAGGTCTGTCAAATAATGAGGACATTTGTACAATAATTAGAGTGACAAAGCCATTAATATCAATTGCAGCTTTTTAGTGTGTTGAGTTACTTTGTTCCATCACCTAGGTGTGAAGGAAATCTGGTTCACTCGAGACAGAAAAAACTTTCAGGAGACCCGGATGTCTTAAGCAGGAATATTTTATTGAAGCTCGATCGAGGAGAAATGGGGGAAACAACAACGTGTGAAACACAGCTTGCTGCTACCCACAGAAGCTGAGTATTTATTTTTTTTTTTTGGATTAGGAGCGTCTGGTGATTGCCTGCATGGCCATCGCGAGCTGTGAGTTCATGTTTGAGGAAACCAGGAACTATGTGTTGCAGAGGAAGGCTTTCGGCAAGACGATCGCTCACCTGCAGGTCTGTGTGTAATTTGTTGTTTTAGCTGGGAGTTACAGTAGAATCAGACTTTTTCTCCAGGTGACTAGATAACATTGGATCTAACTTTACTCCACAGACCGTGCAGCACAAGCTGGCAGAGCTGAAGACTGAGATCTGTGTGGGCCGAGCCTTCGTAGACAACTGCCTTCAGCTCCACGCTGAGAAACGCCTGGATCCCTCCACAGCTTCCATGGCCAAGTTCTGGTGAGAACGTGACTTTTTTTTTTATGTTTACCATCTTCTAACCAGCTCCTAATCTCAAAAAAAACAAAAAAAAAAGGCCATGTTGCAGCCACTATCTAATGTCCTTCGTCTTTTCTCCAGGACATCTGACCTCCAGAACAAGGTGGCCACCCAGTGCCTGCAGCTCCACGGAGGCTGGGGCTACATGTGGGAATACCCCATCGCCAGGTACGTGGCACAAAACCCGTGTCAGGGGAGTGTGTTTTGAATTCCCCTCCGTCAACAGGTTGCTGAACGCGTCCCTCTGTCTTCGCAGGGCGTTTGTGGACTCCCGCATTCAGCCCATCTATGGAGGCACCAACGAGATCATGAAGGAGCTCATCGCCCGCAGCATTGTCAGCCAGAAGTGAGACGTTTGGACGTTTTCACGGTGGAGGAGCACTGGGGGGAAGTGGGCGGGTTTGCACAGATGGGTGTTCTTCGTTTGACACTTTGTCAGAAAATGTAGTTTGAAGATTTTAAAAGGAAAAAATAACACGGGGCTGTACGTTGTCTCAGCGAAAAAGCACAAGTGGCTCCACAGTTTTTGACATGAGCTTCATTAACATTAATCAAATTGGAGTTATATTTTGCAACTTTAGTAAAATGATAACCTATTTTTATACGTCTATTTCTGTAAAATCATAGATTTCATGCAAAATACAAAGTATTTTTGTAAATGATTGTGTTATTAGTTGCTTGCTTGTGCAGTATGCTGTAACAGGAGACATGTTTTATCAGGTATATGTGCCTTTATGTCAATACTAAAATAAATACAGTATACAGTATGTTTTACTGGCCAGTGTTATTCAGAATTGGCAGAATGTTGAATTCAAAGTCTGCATGTATCCTTGATTAATGAACTTCCGAGTCAGATGTTACAAATCTGTTATTATGTGGAAATGTTATAACTTCAGGCCCATTAAACTGAAGAAAAACAGCACCAGCACCCCCTGTGCATTGACTTATTTCCACCAACAGGTGGCAGTAGATGCGTGGACAAAGTTGGCAGAGACCTGACAAACCACCAGACTTCCATTTGATCCCATTGCAGCACATACAGCAGGCAAAAGCAGACTGTTGAATGAGACTGGAAGATTAAAAGCACCTTTACTGAGTTTGAACCTCATCTCTTGCAAGTTAGGGATGATAATCACCACATTTTTTACTCATTTACTCTGTATTTTTTAATTTTTTTTGGACACATCCAGGCACCAATGTAGCATTATAAATGAAATGGTGCTGCATACAGCCGCTCTGATCTTGAATAAACCATTTTAATCCTTTGCATTTGCATCCTTGCTGCAACCTGCTGCTCCGGTGCCAGTTGAGGAGGCAGACAGCCTCCCCCCCCCAGGTGAGGCGTGGGTGGGGGGGGGGGGGGGGGCAGGAGTGCAGCTACTGCTCACTGATGCATCTTCTACCCCTCCCTTCCCTTCCCTTCCCTTCTCTCTCTCCTATCTCCTCCCCCTTCCTCTGTCTTTTCCCCTCTCCTTCCTTTCCCTGTGCTTCCTCAGCCCTCCCACTGTCCCCTTGGCGTCACATCCACGTTATCCTCCTCCCTCTCCTCATCTCAAATCTACCTCTGTTCCCCGCAGGAGGAGCCGGTGACTGAGTCCCAGTGATCCGTCCTCACCCAGACGATCTTTGTGTTGGTCTTTGTCTTCCTCCGGTCACTTTGTTGCTGTTGTTGGCTGGAAAAAATGATCAAAACGTGTCTCTCTGGGCTGAGAAATGTGTCCGGGCGAGGACAGGTGCTCTCTGCAGCTGCTGCCAGGTGAAATATAAATCTGAATTACTTTAAAGTTTTCTTCAAAGTTAGACAGCCGATTGTTCAGATGCACATATTCAGTCAAAGCTACGGGAAATATCTCCAAATGCAGAGTTCCTGCACATTGTTTGAGTCATTTGTTGGGACTATGTGAATGATTTCTAGGCTTTTGTACGTCAGTAGGTGGGATCTGTTTTGTGTTGTGGTCGAGGTGCAGAGTGTGTAGAAGTAGGTCGTGACAACCTTTGAGACACTTCTCTTATTGTGACAAGTAACCTATTAGATAGATGGAGGTTTACATTGAAAATACAGAGTGCAGTTATTGTTTTGCTATAATTATACAGTTAAATGATACATATCTTTAGGATTTTGACTGCTGGTTGGACAAACCAGACATTTGCTGACAAAACTTTGGGCTTCAGGAAGTAATACTTGGCTTTTATTTTTAATACATTACTGTTTATTGTGATATTTCATTGACCAAATGATTGATCGAGAAAATAATCGACAGCACAATCGATAATGAAAATAGTTGCACTACACTCTCATGCCATTGGTAGCTTCTTTAAGTTAATATCACACTTCCCATGATCCTCTGCGGCTTTACCAAAGTGGATTTATTCATCATGAGTTGCCAAACCAGTCACTTGCTGATTTCATGAAAAGTACGACTGATTTCTGTGATTCCTCCCAGACTCCAGCACAGCCAGGGCGAGCAGCTCGGGCAGCCGGCCCCCTCCACCCGTCCTGAGACCTCCAGCGCCAAGTCCCTGATGGACATCGGGACCCGCCGGATCTTCAGCGAGGAACATGATCTTTTCAGACAGAGCGTCCGGCGCTTCTTTCAAGAGGAAGTGGTTCCACATCACAGGAAGTAGGTGGAGGCATGGGTGGGTTACTGAACGGGCCCACCAAGCACAGGCCCAGGGGCCCCGGGGGGGTCAGGCCAGAGACTTTGAAGTGACCGTTAGCATTCCATGTTGTAAAAGTGCCAACAAAGAGATAAAAAACCACCACAAAGAGACGCAGCACAACTTCAAAGAGACAAACGACCACAAAGACACACAGAATGAGATGCAAATGACTACAAAGAGACTTAAAATGACCACAAAGAGACAAACAACCACAAAAAGATGCAAAACAACCACACAGAAATGCAAAACCACTGCTAAGAGACACAAAATGAATTACTTGACCGTCATTTTCAGTCGTTCCCCGCCTCACTACAATCCCTTTTCCCTTGTTCTAGGTGGGAGAAGGCGGGCCAGGTGAGCCGGGAGGTGTGGGAGAAGGCTGGTGAGCAAGGCCTGCTGGGAGTAATGATACCAGAGGAGCATGGCGGCATCGGAGGCGACCTGTACGCTACGGCTGTCACGTGGGAGGAGCAGTGAGTTGTCTTAAATATTCAAAACGCAACCTGTCTGAGATTAAACTTTCTTCATGAGATTTTGTTTTTGTGCTGCAGAATGTATTCCAACTGCACGGGGCCGGGTTTCGCCTTGCACTCCGACATCGTCATGCCGTACGTCGTCAACTACGGTAGCAAGGAACAGATCGAACGCTTCATCCCCAAGATGACTGCTGGGAAATGCATCGGCGCCATTGCCATGACAGAGCCGGGAGCGGGCAGGTAGGGACTCGAGGGTGGATGTAAGTCTGCATGCATAGCAGCGACGTGGTGAAGCTCTGATGACCCCGCCGTTTGTCTTTTCAGTGATCTCCAAGGCGTGAGGACGTACGCCAAGAAGGACGGCAGCGACTGGATCCTCAACGGCAACAAGGTACTGAGTCACGTAAGCGAACGGCGGCCGTTTCGTTGCATCTCGGCATCACCTGAACTCCCTTTCCGTCCCGCCTCTCCAGGTGTTCATCTCAAACGGCTGGATGGCCGACCTGGTGCTGGTGGTGGCCGTGACCGACCGCGAGGCGAAGACGGCGGCGCACGGCATCAGTCTGTTCATGGTGGAGAACGGCACCAAGGGCTTCCAGAAAGGACGCAAGCTGGAGAAGATCGGTCTGAAGGCCCAGGTACCGGAGCCCCATGGCTTGGGGGGGGATAGTGTTTCAGGACGCTGTGATTCTGTCGTCTCACTGTTTGTTCTCCTTCTTCCAAAGGACACAGCTGAACTGTTTTTTGAGGATGTGTGGCTCCCAGCCGACGCCCTCCTGGGGGGAGTCAACAAGGGTTTCTACTACCTGATGAACGAACTGCCTCAGGTGAAAGGAACGTTGTATTGTAAACAAATGTGGGCTTAAAAAAACGGCTTGTTACCCTCCGCTAACTGACTCCAGGGCAACATGACACTTTCTGTTTACATCCCCCAAGGTCTGTCAAATAATGAGGACATTTGTACAATAATTAGAGTGACAAAGCCATTAATATCAATTGCAGCTTTTTAGTGTGTTGAGTTACTTTGTTCCATCACCTAGGTGTGAAGGAAATCTGGTTCACTCGAGACAGAAAAATGTTTCAGGAGACCCGGATGTCTTAAGCAGGAATATTTTATTGAAGCTCGCTCGAGGAGAAATGGGGGAAACAACAATGTGTGAAACACAGCTTGCTGCTACCCACAGAAGCTGAGTATTTATTTATTTTTTTTGGATTAGGAGCGTCTGGTGATTGCCTGCATGGCCATCGCGAGCTGTGAGTTCATGTTTGAGGAAACCAGGAACTATGTGTTGCAGAGGAAGGCTTTCGGCAAGACGATCGCTCACCTGCAGGTCTGTGTGTAATTTGTTGTTTTAGCTGGGAGTTACAGTAGAATCAGACTTTTTCTTCAGGTGACTAGATAACATTGGATCTAACTTTACTCCACAGACCGTGCAGCACAAGCTGGCAGAGCTGAAGACTGAGATCTGTGTGGGCCGAGCCTTCGTAGACAACTGCCTTCAGCTCCACGCTGAGAAACGCCTGGATCCCTCCACGGCTTCCATGGCCAAGTTCTGGTGAGAACATGACTTTTTTTTTTTTCTATGTTTACCATCTTCTAACCAGCTCCTAATCGTAAAAAAAAAAAAAAGGCTATGTTGCAGCCATTATCTAATGTCCTTTGTCTTTTCTCCAGGACATCTGACCTCCAGAACAAGGTGGCCACTCAGTGCCTGCAGCTCCACGGAGGCTGGGGCTACATGTGGGAATACCCCATCGCCAGGTACGTGGCACAAAACCAGTGTCAGGGGAGTGTGTTTTGAATTCCCCTCCGTCAACAGGTTGCTGAACGCGTCCCTCTGTCTTCGCAGGGCGTTTGTGGACTCCCTCATTCAGCCCATCTATGGAGGCACCAACGAGATCATGAAGGAGCTCATCGCCCGCAGCATTGTCAGCCAGAAGTGAGACGTTTGGACGTTTTCACGGTGGAGGAGCACTGGGGGGAAGTGGGCGGGTTTGCACGGATGGGTGTTTTTCGTTTGACAGTTTGTCAGAAAATGTAGTTTGAAGATTTTAAAGGGAAAAAATAACACGGGTAAATGATAACCTATTTTTATATGTCTATTTCTGTAAAATCCTAGATTTCATGCAAAATACAAAGTATTTTTGTAAATGATTGTGTTATTAGTTGCTTGCTTGTGCAGTATGTTGTAACAGGAGACATGTATTATCAGGTATATGTGCCTTTATGTCAATACTAAAATAAATACAGTATACAGTATTCAACTGAAGAAAAACAGCACCAGCACCCCCTGTGCATTGACTTATTTCCACCAACAGGTGGCAGTAGATGCGTGGACAAAGTTGGCAGAGACCTGACAAACCACCAGACTTCCATTTGATCCCATTGCAGCACATACAGCAGGCAAAAGCAGACTGTTGAATGAGACTGGAAGATTAAAAGCACCTTTACTGAGTTTGAACCTCATCTCTTGCAAGTTAGGGATGATAATCACCACATTTTTTACTCATTTACTCTGTATTTTTTAATTTCTTTTGGGACACATCCAGGCACCAATGTAGCATTATAAATGAAATGGTGCTGCATACAGCCGCTCTGATCTTGAATAAACCATTTTAATCCTTTGCATTTGCATCCTTGTGGATCTGATGCAAGTGACTGTAAACCCACAGCAGTGCCAGTCTGCTGCTCCGGTGCCAGTTGAGGAGGCAGAGCTACTGCTCACTGATGCATCTTCTACCCCTCCCTTCCCTTCCCTTCCCTTCTCTCTCTCCCATCTCTTCCCCCTCTTCCTCTGTCTTTTCCCCTTTCCTTCCTTTCCCTATGCCCCCCCTCCACCCACCCACTGTCCCCTTGGCATCACATCCATGTTATCCCCCCCTTACCACCACCACCCCTCTCCATCTTTCCTCAGCAACAGCCACACCCCGGTGCTTCAGCTCTCTGCACTCCTTCCCACTGCGGACAGATTGCCCCCCCCCCCCCTTTTCATCAAAGCATCCCATCACGGTCTCGAGGTGCAGGAGCCCCTTTAACAGTGACTCGACATTTCCTTTTTTGCGCTTTGCATTTTTTTTTTGCATGCGTTTGTTGCGTGTTTGCACCCCACTGACGTTGCACAAATGTCACACACACACACACACACACACATATATTCATCACCACCAGGAGGGATTGCCCGTCCTGCACAGGCTGCTGCGGCCACGTAATCCCGTTGCGCCTGCCCTGCCGCATTTACGGTAGCTTCATTTGCGATGGGAGGGATCAGAGGGCCCCGTCCTGCTCTCACACATCCCTCCACACACACACACACACACACACACACACACACGCGAGTGTTAGTGCCGCTCAGCAGCCTGATCCACCACCAGGTAAGAGCCGGAGCTCTTTGTGTGCCGTTTACTGTCACCTGAGGCTTTCTGATCGCTCAGGTTCAGCTGTTTTAATGCAGCACTGGCAGCTGGGAAAGTTTCTTTAAACTAAAAAAAAAACAAACAAAAATTTAATAATAATGTAGCTTTTATTGCTGTTGGCACTGCTGCGCGCTGGTCCTCAGCTGCTGTGTGTGTGTGTGTGTGTGTGTGTGTGTGTGTGTGATGTGCAGTTACGCATGAATTTGGAGACGTGAAATGACTTTGAACGCAACACAGTTCTGTAGATCTAACGGGGGGGGGGTTGGGGTTGGTTTCGGGACTGCGATTGCGGGTTTGTGCGTGCCCGAAATGGCGTTTAAATTGTTGTTGTTGTTGTTGTTTTTTTTATTGTATTTGCGGCGTCTGTCGCTGCGCTGCGCCTCTCCTGCAGCAGCAGCAGCAGCCTGCGCCTTTTGTTCTGGTCCACGCCTGCATGGTGCTGAAACCGGCGCTGCTCCCAGCATTCACTGCAGCACGGCAGGGCACACTTACCTGTGGAGACGGGCAGTGAACTGAACACGTAGAGATCTGCAGGTTATTCAGCCATAGTCATAAATATATATATGGGTGTGTGTGTGTTGGCTCCTGCCTTGCCCATGGCCGTGGGTCGTGGATATGGGAGTAGCCCCTCTTGTAGTTGGCATCCTGTCTGCCACAGCCACTTGCCCCTGCAGTCATCACCGGCTTGCATCAGCAGAAGGTTGCATGACTTGCCTTCATGGTACACATTGTAATAACGTGCATTTTTTTTTTAAAGCTCCTCCATGCTGTTTAGTTGATTTGATCACAATGATCCTGTTATAACCAAACCCTGATTCTCCGTGTCTGCAGGCTGTATCGAAAGGCCCGCCCTGATTGGTTGTAATGTGTTTTTTTTCTTTCTTAAATATATATATTCAGCCTTAGATAATAATCTAGAAATGTCGAGGCTCCCATTAAGCAGGGATCTGTTCCAAGCCTGCCTCCTTTCAGTGTCGCCTCAGCCACCGCATGCCGGGGAGAAGCAGGAACCGTAGATTCCCCATGTCTGGATGTGAAAACATTCCTTTTATGAAAAGGAATTAACTCTCGCATGAAACTGCACCCCAGTTTTTTTTTTTTGTTTTTTTTTTATTTGCACATTCCAGTTTCTGTCCCGTAAGACCCCGGTATCGACACGATATATATAATGAGAACACCTTAATGTGCTGATTGTGTTGGATTTTGAGTAGAGTCTCAACCGGCGTGTACGCTTTTTAAATCTTCATCAACAGGGCTGCTCTTGGTTCATTATTGGATCAGTTTCGGGCATTTAAGGCCAACCTCGAAGGTTGGTGGGTGTCAATTAACCTCACATACAATGCAAAGAACGGGCAGCGCATATGACCACGCGCACAGTATATCCACATTAGTCATCGCCCTCCTCCTCCTTTGCCCATTTAGACCTAGATTAGGGGTTTCTTGGCTCGGGCCAAATGAAGGTTGACAAAGTGCGTTACGGTCGAGGTGTGTGTCAGGTTTCACCTACTTCTCCTGTAGGGACAAGCCTCTATCAGGCCAGATTGGGCTGAGTCTAATCACCTATGGAGTAATTGAAATGACCTTAATCACGAAACAACAGGTTGGGTTTGTGTCTGTGTGTGTTTACGCCCACAAGCTATGAAAATACGGCTTATTTTAAATCTCAATTGTAATTCTAGTGCACGTGAATTATGAGCGTGTGTGTGTGTGTGTGTGTGTGTGTGTGTGTGTGTGTGTGTGTGTGTGTGTGTGTGAGCGCCATACGTGTAGCCACTTTTTGCTTTTCCAACCGCCGCGAAACCCAATCCACCTCCCTGCGCCACGCGGGGACGTTAAGTATATTTCCCAACGTCAATTCTGGTTAAGTGCGCCGTCAAAAGTCCTGAAACCACAGAACCGCTCCGCGCTCCACTGAAATTGAGACACGCCATCTTGGCATGCTGTTTCCTTTTAGGGAAGGAATTGTATTGGAACAATGTTTGGGGTAAAGATCAGTTTCTGGATTTGTTTGTGGATTGATGTAAACTGGTTTGACTCTTTTGCTTGTTCGGTTTAATGCGTGCCGTGATGGGTTTTGGAGGTATTTAAGTGATGATGTGGATCTCTTTTGTGTGTGTGTTTACACACAGTGCGGTCTGGTGCCGTGGTCCCGGGTGTTTGAGGACTCTGGGTGCGCCTTTGTCCCCTGCTGCTCGTCCCGTCTGAGGCCTTTTGGGCCTGCAGGTGTCTAATGGGAGCTGGCAGACCTGTGCTTTAGTACACGATTAAGTCTGGAGCGTGAGACGGACCTAATCTAAGTCGCGTACGTCAGAGGAGCCAAGCGGCCCGCTGACCTGCATGCGGAGCACGACCCGCACGTACGCGCCTTCTCAAAACACACGCCGCGCTCCTTGGCGTCCGCGAGGGAGTCAATCCAGGAATGGAAACCAAAAAAATTGGACAGTCATCATCCGTTTTCCAAGAAGGACTGAAGTTAATTACGCGCTTCTCCAAGGCCTTTTTCAAAGACTGAACAGGCCAGGTGTTAATGTGTTGCTCAAGGGCTCTTTAAAGGGACAGTACAACACGCTGTAACAGAGGACAGATGGACATTTAATCGACGACCGAGGAAGCTCTTGGGTGACAAAAACCTGCAGTCCAGATGTAGTTGAAACAGCTGTGAAAAAATGGAGACCTGTGTGTGTGTCTCACAACACAACCACAACAGGCTCTTGAAAGTCTATCATTTTTGCCCGGCCCTTTCTTTTCAAGGACACAGGTGTCGAGTTTATTGCGCCCGATAGATGCTGTTTGTCTGGCGCTGAGATCCACCCCCGCCACCTCCTCGGGTACAGGACGGTCTCTCGAGCCATTCATCCTCCCCGCTCGCCCTTGTGCCATCGCCATCTCCGCCTGAATAGCAGCCAGTCTCCCAAACGAGCCCCGACAGCCTCTGTCTCATTTCATTCCTCACGGACGATGCCCCTCGACAGAGAGGACTCTCACACCCGGCCGCGAGCTCCCTCAGATATTGGCATCTATAATGCTCTCGCTTCCGATTTTTTTTATGTTGTAACCACGTGAGCCTCATCCTTGAGGTCAGCGTGATAATGGCAGGTTTGTACATGAGAGGCTGTGGAAGGCCTGGAGTGAGTAGGAGAGAGGTTCACTGCTGAGAGACGAAGAATAGGCTACAGTGCTGCCTACCAGAGCTGACTTGGCTCGAGTACAGTAAATCCACGCCATTGTTGATCCATGTGCCTCAAACTTATTTCCCTCCTCCTCCTAGAAGGCTTTCTTTATTTAGATCAGTTTCTGTGGACAAGCGCCCAAAAACACATTCCAAGAAAAAAATGTGCTGTATGTTCACACAGAGCTATTACAGGAAGTTTATGCGTCTCCGTCCTCGCCGGGTTATCATGTATAGTCCAGATTGAACTCGCTGTTTGCGGTTTCACACCCCTAATTGGCACACGGGAATGCAGGCAACTGGGCCGTTGACTTATTCTGGATAATATTATGGCGGTGTCTGTTGCTATATGTGGCCAGCTGTGTCCAAAGCACCAAAACCTGGCTGGATTTTTATTGGCTTTGCTGTTAAAAGTGGAAAGGAAATTTCAATTAAATGCATTTTAATTGACGACCAACCAACACCGTGTTTTTTTTCGGGGCGAGGGTCAGAGATTTGGCTGCAGTACTGAGTGTGAAAGATGCACAAAATCATGTTTCATTTTGTTTCCATGAAGCATACGTTCTTGAAAATGCATGAAGGAAAAGTGACATTCTCCTTTTTTTCACTTGTCCATCAAAGACGGGACCATTTTAAGGCCTAATAGTAGCCTAAACGATGTCCTAGAAGCAGCAGTCACATTGGAGACGGGTCTGGTTTGTCGGACCCCGACCCGATCCAACGGTGGGAAGAAACCACTAATGAGCCATAGCTTCTCCCTGAATGGGCCAGGGACCTCCTGTTAGCCCAGCGTAGCACTGGGCCTTTATGATTTCCAGATGTTCAAGCCAAACAGCGAGATTTGTTTTCTCCCCGTCCTTTTGCAAACAGCGGGCTGGCAGCGGTTGCAGGCTGATACATTGGGTGAAGTGTACTGCAGGAATCAATGAGGCTCATTGTTGAAGCCCATGTATTGTCAGAGCGTACGGACTCTGTATCGGGTTTCTGCAACCTTTTATGAACATGTTTTTCTCAATTGGATCTCAATGTGAGTGTGTTTTTCAGTTGATCTATCAAGAGGAAGGGACTGGAATCCAATCTCATGGAAAAAAAAAAAAAAAAAAAAAAACGTCTCCAAGGATTCAGGGTGAAGCTTCCTAAACGAAACCAGAACATCCCTTTTTACTGCGTTAGTGTGTCCATCTCCGGGCCTGTGTGCTTGTCAGGGGCCATATATTGGATGAATGGAAACCCCCAATTCATAGGAACTTCACACACAGCAGCTCTGTAAAGCCAGTGTGAAGCGTAGAAACAGATGCACGGCGTGAATGCAGTGATGGTACATCACGTTCCTGTAAGTCCGTTTTTTTTTTTTTTAACTGGACTGCAGCTGAGTGTGTGTAGAGGACCTCCTGGCCGGCTTCCAGGAAGGGTTTTTACTGTGACCGTCGCTGAATGTGTCTGAAGAGGGACTTACCAGCAAATCTAACATCCTCCCTTAGACATGTAACAGACAGAGGAACATTAACAGACATGAAGGATGTAATTTAGGGCAAATCCACCAATAGACCTTTT
Source organism: Lateolabrax maculatus (assembly GCA_031216445.1). Classification (NCBI taxonomy): domain Eukaryota; kingdom Metazoa; phylum Chordata; class Actinopteri; order Acropomatiformes; family Lateolabracidae; genus Lateolabrax; species Lateolabrax maculatus. Next base: position 4,048,247 of record CM062215.1, on the reverse strand, counting down.
TGGTAACCCCTTAACTTTTAATCTAAATGCATCATCAGGTTTTATTTAAACGTGTCAAATACCTCATAAAGACATAGAAATAAAAATACTGCAATGAGCAATGATGCTCCTTGCACCCTCATGCCGCACTAGTGGGTTTCTCATTCACGAGTATCCTGCTACCCGGACTGCCGGTGTTGTTTTGAAGTGTTGACTGTGCCTACTGCCCCATTGGGACCGTCAAGGGCCCCCCTCACCACGGCAACCCCTGCCATGGAAACCAGCCCCTCAAAGGAATGACCCTTTTGAGTACCAGTGTGTAGACCCTCTGTGTGGCTCTGCCTCGCTCAGCAGTACGAGGATACAGGCAGGAGCTAGAAAAATAGCATTCACACGTTGTCTTTTCTCTATCCCCGTCCCCTTCCCTTCTTCTTTTCTTTTCCTTTCCTGACATTTCCTCTCCTTTATTTTCCTTTTGACCTGGGAAGCCCCTGATTGGGACACGACCTTTGACCCTGAAGCACACTGCACTAGAAAGGGAAGGGGCCGAGAAAAAAAAAAAGGGGGATTGTCTCCTTCTTTGTTTGTCCCCATTTTAAGTCCATTCCTCCTCTATTTAGTGCCAGCCATTTGCAGCGTTCAAGGGACCAACTACTGTACGTTGACTCAGTGGCAGAAACAGAGCTGACTGAGATGTACGACAGGGCACGTATCCACCAAGCCGCCGTCGAGTGGAGGTGGGTCGGGGGGCTTCACTGCCTCAGGGCACCTCATTAAATCAAAGCCTATAAATCCTGGTAGAAAAAGGAGCCGCCCGCTTTATTTTGAAGCATCAACAGATGTTTGTGAATGGCCTCTGGGGAAAGAAAGCGTCTCCGTTTTTATTGCTGACAATATCTGGCGATAAACTGGGGATGAACTTGAGCTCACAGGCCCAGGTTTTCATGTGGTACGTCTGTGTTTGTGTTTTTCTGTGTGTGTTTTCTGTATTCAGGGCCAAGTGCAGCCGTATTATCATTAATAATTTGTAGTGAAGTGTTTACACATGCAGATAAAACAAATCATGTCAAAGTTGCAGAAAAAGTGTACTTTTAAAGAATAAACACGCTGTCTGAGAAAATAATTTAATAAACTACAGTAAACTGACTGACAATTCACTTGGCAGCTTATATCACTATAGTGTACATTTAAAGTCATTATGCCTAGTATTAAGTGCTCAGCAAATTCCTTTAATAATACATATTACAACTTTCTGATGGAAATAGTAATAAAGCTTTTAAAAGTTACTCTCCCTAATGCATGGTCTTTATTATTTAAGTCATGCCATATAACCTGGCATCTACAGTGTATGATGCCAACTGTAGCCCCATAAACGTTTATATTCAATGTTCTTTGTGTGGGTTTATAGATTTTACAGCAAATACAGTAAAATCTGTTAAGGTTTTGGTCTCTTGGGAACAGCAAACCTGTCTTCTGTGTTTTACCTCTGCATCTAAACCGCCCGACGTTTTTCATACAGGCGTCTGGGAGCCAACATTTTCCTAGGGAGAGTTTTTTTTTTTTTTCTGTAAATGACATTTAAGAGGCTTGCTGTAAGTTGTATCCGTTGTCAGGTCAGAAAAAAAAAAAAACGTGAAATCATTTCATTCAAGTCCAAACATTACAGACGGGGACTTGAAAGCGGCGTCACTCGGCGCGTGTGATGTTATCTCTGTTGCTGTCATGTCTGCAGGAGCGTGAGACCTGATCCCTATCTCTTACTACTGTCCATGCAGGCTTGTTTCTGTGTTGTACTACACTTAGATTTTTGCATGCCGCTCTTCAGCCTTGAGTGAAAGCCACAGAAATATGCATAGAAAGGCTGTAGCAAAAAATAACCGAGAAGCATATTCTGATGCAGTCTGTAATTAGCCATTTCTCTTGCAAAATGACTACTGTTTAAAGCCACCAGCTTTCTCCCAGCTCTTTTGTCCCTGCGCCATGGGTCGCCAATTATTGATTTTGTCCCTCCCGAGCCGCCTTTTCCTCAGCTCACCTATCCCCCGTGGGGACGCAGGAGGACAGGGGGGACCCCCCGTGGATCTGCATGTCCACATTCAAATGCTAATCCCCTGCCATCTGCTTTCTACCTTAGGGGGAGCGTGCACGTGATGCCTCCCTGTCCATGCTCGCCACGGGGTAGGGAGGAAAATCCCCTGAGCTCCTCGTGCCCTGAGGGTTTGCCACCTCTGCACCCTGATCGAGTCACACAGCACCAACCCCCCCCCTCCCTTTAGCCCCTTTCTTTCCCTCACCCCTTGCCTTTCCCCAGACAGGGGTCATCCATAGAGAAGGCAGAGAAAAGAACTTGAAGAATCGAACCCCTTTATCCAGGGTCAATGGACCTCGGCATAATAGACCTCTTTATTGGATGACCCCTCACATCGCCTGGTCAAAGAGAATTCTGGGCAGATGAGTTAATCACTGCTGGTGCAACGTCGTACGCCGTTCAAAGCCGCCAGCTGAACAAATGAAGCAGGCGTGATTTACACGTAGCTTCAGACTTGTTGGAGTTTGGCTCCCACTCTTTTGAGTGGGAACACTTCTCGGGCTTGTTTTTTTTTTTGAGTGGCTGCACCTCAACTGGTGTGTGTGGGACAGCGCTTGGATTTGCAGCTCTCGGATGACATAATAGAGCATATTTTGGCAGTGACCGCTGGAGGCTCCTCTTCATGCTTGTGTTTAGAATTCAATTCTTTCTTGAATGTTATATATCTAGTTTTGGGTAAAACATTCATGGCTGAAGCCAACGTGTGGCTGCAGTTCAAAAAACATGCAGTAAAATGGCTGTAGATTTGCATTAATGGTGCTTCCATATGTCTGTTGATTTGGTCCCACAGCCACTTTACCAGGAGAACTGAAGGCCTGTTTTTTTAGAAAAGCTGAAGGATTCAGCGTTGAGAAAAGTCTCCTTCTTGTCAAGGCTGCGGTTTGTATGAAGCGTTGCGCGACCGAGAACAAAGGCAAAGTGTTTAAACCACTGAGTCCAAACTTGAACCAACTTGAGCCAAAAATAATAATGAAAAAAAAGATTAATAATCCCGCAAAATTGTTGTGAAAAGTATCCCCACAAGTTCACAAACTATGTGTATGTTTTCACCATCGCAGATCAGATGAAAACTCAACAGAGAGTTGACACAAACAGGAAAGTAATCTGTCAACACTGTTGACACACACAGTCCCACCAGCCTTTATCTCCCATATTCTCACCACTAATGCGGGCCAGCTCCGTGCGTTTCAAACCAGGAGACGCGGAATGCATTTTATCGGCGGTAGCTCGTATGTTCTCAGGCCCAGCTATTTCCTGCGCCCGGGCGGCATTCCCGTCAACAGACATGTGAACCAGCTGTGATCTAAACCACAAAGGGACGGAGCTGGAGATTCGAGACGCTTTAATCTGCATCCACATCTGAGTAATGAAAACACAAAGCTCCGTCTGGTCGAGCCTGCCCTGCGTCGCTCTGTCTACATGTGAACGTCTCTGCATGTGGCTCTGTTTTGCGTGTGAATTTCTGCCTCGGCGAGTGCCAGAGTGACAAAGCGACGCTCGGCGGGTCGCATTTTGTCGATGATGTCACTCTGCTGCGGAGCCGGCGATGGATGCATCGCGAATGCTGATGGTGCGCTGACACCAGCACTGCTTGGTGTCCCTTCCTGACGGATGAACTTACCTGCGCTCGGGTTCAGTTCGTCTTTCTGGCACTCTGTCACTCTGGCTGTGTCCTCGCTTCACTGGGCATGAGTAACAAATGACTCACGACGGGGATTCAGACTTGGGCCCAATTTGGGGCAATAGGTTGTGTTTCTAAGTCTGAACGTTTTGATTTCACGTCTCCTCTTCCCTTCCTTCATGTCAGTTGATCACATACAGTATCCACATACCAGTCGCTTTATATTAATGTATTCATAATGAATTCAGAAGTCAGATGTACCAGATGCACGCAGGTTAATAAAAACAGGTTCCTTTTAAAAAAGATGAAATACTCCAGCTTTTGCATGTGTTTAATTCTGTCTCTGACTACATGGTTTACCGAGCTTTTTATTTCCCACTACACCTCCTCTCTGCCAATAAAGAGCTCCACCATCGCAGGCCTTGGGTCTTCCTCCTTCATTTAGCTTTGTCTCCCGATGGAGCCGTAGCCATAGTGACTCCTCTCAGTGTCATGGAAACAAAGCAGTATTGTGGCAGCAATAACAGCAGCCTCTGGATCCCCACAAAAACCTGTAGCCCACATAGTGTCACCAACTGAGCAGTAAAATATCGACTGGATTAAACCGTCACCGTACACCTTCGCCGGGCGTTATCTTAATCAATTTCCATTTTCTTTTTATGGGACTTAATGGCAAATATGGCTGAACAGATCGCTCCACCACACCAAGCCCCATGTCTGTATGTGCATTATACCATGCTTAATAAGTCCTGCTTCATTCTTCACTCCGTCCTCTTTTTGTTAATGGAAAATGGCTCCAGATTCCCAGGCAACGAACCCTCTCCCTCACGCCATTGCCCCCCCCCCCCCCCCGCTCGCCTCGTACTCTAACCACAATATTGCTGTATCACTTACCCTAATAGCTTGCACTCAAAGTGCCTCAAGGTGAAAGCACTGCAGAGATGCTTCCTGTCGACGCAGGAAAGATGCGGCAGGATATCACATTTGATTGTATGTGCTGCTATTAAGATGCAGTTTGAAGTTGATTGAACAGTTGCGTTGTGTCCACTACATCATCGCTCATTCAGGAATTGTCTCTTTGGCGCTTGACGCCTTTTATTCGTCATCTGCACTGTTGCGGTTCCTTTTTTAAAGGACCATACCAGTGTTTCTGCAACCAAAAGTCAACGTTGACTTATTATTCAATGACATCCTCCCTGTGCGGACCTTGTCGCTCTTTTTTTACTACGTCACCTGACTTCCTAAAGGCTTTCTGGCAGAAAGCAAGGCTGGCTTGCTTGAACGCCTTCTTGGCTCCCGGCTGTGAGCCTGAGCAGCTGTCCCGTCAACACGGGGATAAGCATCGCGCACCAATCAGGGAGTAATTTAAGAGCCTACACTGACAGAATCTGTGGTTACAGTATGTAACCAGCGTTCGCTTGGTTTAACCATTACTGTACCAGTCATAATCCACGGAAAGAACAGTGCAAACTCGATTTTCACTGTGATTGATGCATATTGATTGGAATACTGCACAGAAATGGATGGAAGTCAATATGCTATGAATGGTGGTAAAAATACACCCATAACTCAACGTGAATAATGTGATTTGCACGGTCCTTTTAGTAGCAGCTGAAAATATGTGTTTTAAATGAAGAAAAAACGATGTCAAAACATAACACATTGCTATTCATTTATCACAAGGGTGGTGCTCGCAGTTTTTCCCCACTCAGAGCAGCCAAAAATCAACATCATCTCTATTCCTGAGCCTCCTACCATGACTCATTCTTTTTCGGGGGATGGGAGGAGGAGGGAAAAAGTGCCGGCTTGCTTGTTTTGGATGCTTCACTGACAGGGCGGTTTCCCATGCCTCGCCTGAATGACAGAGTCGCCCCGTAAGACTTGACAGCAGTTGACTCCAACTCCGGGCCTGTGTTTGTCTGCGCTTGTTTGCCATTTATCGGTGTTTACACTTGGCGGCGCCGAGCTGCGTGCATGCGCGGTCTGCCTGCAGGGGCCCAGCGACCCGCGGTCTCTTTTGCGTTTTGCGCCCGTCGCCTGGCGACTACTTCGCGTACGCGTGTGTTTCGCTCACCCTGTCCGAGCGCACCTACTGGACGTCGCCAAGTGCGTGTGGTTGTGTGTGTGTGTGCACGCTTGCATTCGAGTCACATCCTGCTCCGCTGCAATAAAAGTCCAACGCAGCTGCACCCCCCCCCCCCCCACCCGCCTATCTGTGATGACTTCCAGAAACTTCCGCTCTTCACTCCTCGGCCTCAGTGACACGTGTGTCCTCGCTCTGAGCGCCACGGCAACTCAACCCTGCTCATCTGCTGCCTCTCACTCTCCTCTCTGGAGGGACCATCCCACATCTGGACTAAAATATCATTTAAATAACCAAAAGCCTCATCTGGACTGGTTCTTTCCAAGAGTTGGAAATTGCGAATCATCGTATTGATTGTTAGTGTAATTATTAATAATTCTTTATGGGTTATATGGAGTCCTGAGGGAAATGTCCTGTTTTGTGCATACTCACTTTTCTCACATAAATCCAGAACAAGGCCTCTTGTGCTGGGAGTGATTTAGTATTTGATTTATGATTTAGTGCATGTTCAGCTAAAACACTTCCAAATCGTGTGAATATCAGGGTGAAACTCTAGACCTTTTGTTAAGATTAAGTCCTTGTTAACTTTAACTAACTGTTCATGGCACTTTGGGGAAAAAGTGAGCCAAGCATGGAGAGTTTTTGTACTACAAATGGACAAAAAAAAATTACTCTACCTCAAAAAAAGAAGATTAAAAAAGGTCTGAAATTAATCTAATATTCACCGTAGTCTGCTTGGACGGTTTTCATTCCGCTGATCTGCTGCTGGAGCTCCACGAGTCCAAACCCCGGCGTCTGACCACTGCTGCCCAGATCTCAGTGCTCCCTGTGTAGGTGCTAATTCAGAGCAGATGGCATGTGGACGCCAAGGCTCAGAACTCCCATCAACAGGAAATGGCTCAGAAACAGTGACATCCCGGCTACAAATTACAGCCGTTTACCTTTCCTTGCTGGTAACCTGCCCTTTCAGCGATCCGCTGCAAAACGATATTATTAGAGAAACACTCAGGGCGAATATCACCACCAAGGGAAAGCAATAATGGGATTTATGTATTATAGTTTTAGCACCTTTGATCGTTTTGTTTTATTCTCATTTGGCTCTGTGTTTCTGGGCACTCTGTGGGCGTGAGTGCATCATCTGTGACCTTTGGAGTCTCTCTTCTACTTTATGAATTTCTTGTTTGCTTTGCTGCGTTCAGACACCCTCCAGGTACAGACAAGGATCGCGCGATCCAACGGAAGAGCGAGGCAGCTTCTAAATGAGAGAATGAGCACCTGGGGCCAAAGTTCCTCGACACAGCTTTTTCAAACTGCGTGGGAGAGTAGCAGCCGGAGACGCTGCCTGAAATGAAAGGGACGGTTGCATGCCAGTGTTCCAAAAACTACAGGAAGTTAGTTTAGTTTAGTTTAGTTAGTTTTGCCAGCCACAACTCAATCAATTCATCCATCCATTGAACATGAAAATTACCGTTTAAAACATCATGGGAACTGTAGTGTGTTTGTGTGTGTGTGTGTCAGATAAATTAATTCCTAGTTTTGATAATAACTTAATAGTTTGTCATTCATTAAGCAAAATTGGCAAATATTTACTAGTTCCAGCTTATTACACATGAGGTTTTTAGATTATGTTAATTAAACATCTTTGAGTTTTTTTATGGGTCATTTTATACACTAAATGATTAATTGATTACTTGAACATTTTAAATAATTGTTTCTTGCAACGCTTCTGTGCTGTTTTTCAGCTTTTTGTACCCGGTGAAGTTTTACGAGGGGAATAGAGAGGGCAGTGTTCGCTGTGAGTAAAAAGCATGTTGTGATTTTTCCATGGAGTAATATGGGATCTTGCACGGTAGCCTGTGTTTGAGCTCAGCCCAGGGTGTAGGGACGACTTCAAAGCCCACGGCTACACCCTGTGGTTAGTGTAAAGCCAGGCGCACGCGAGCGGGAGCGTTCACACACACACACACACACACACACACACACACACACACACGCGTACTGTACACACAACACGGGCAGGCAGTTGACATAAACGCTGTACGCTCTATACTGTGGAGCAGGCACACGCCCTCAGACAGGCGCAAATTTATTTAAGTCCATAAAACCAGTTTACTGCGTCCTCACCCCCCTGAATTCCCCCACAGTCGTCGCATCAGTCCCCCCCCCCCGCTGTAAAACACACAGTCCCTCCACTTCCTGTCTATTGCTTTCTCCTCAGATCACGTCTCTGTCTTAAACGGGCCTCTGCGAGGCATATTTCACATTTGAGGAATTTCCTGTGTTCCGCTTATATCGGAGAGGAATGACAGTCCAAGAGCAGCACACACACACCCACACACATGCACACGCACACACACACGCACACACACACAGACACACAGGCCATGTTTAGCCTGTCAGCGTGGGAGGGTGTGTGTCTATGCCTCCACATACAGTGTATGCAACTTGCTGGGTGGTAGAAAGGAAGGATTACCCTCCGTCCCTCGCTGCCAGTATTTTATCCAGTGGTGGTCCAGCTGCAGCGTAAGAACTGTATTGGACATTCCCGTGCACATATGTTATTGCTTGTGTGTTCAGTTCGGTTTTGAGTGGCAAGCTGGTCACTGAGATGGTGTGACGCTCGCGCTTGGCAAGTCAGCAGCCTGCTATTTGCTCTTGGCAGTTTGCAAACAAGGAAAGCAGCACTTGCACAAACCACTTAGGTTTTTATGCACTGAAAGTGCCTTTCACAAGCCTTAATGCAGTGGCGCTCTGAATAATGACAAGCAGCTGGATTATCGGGTAATTGTGTCAATATCGCAGAGTAAACTGTTTCTATTTCCCAAAACATTAATGGGGTTGAGTTCATCCGGTGTGTTATTCTGGTGCGACTGTAAATAAATGATCCGGCTTTTTCGCCCTCTTTCTGGAGAGTAATGTTTATGTAAGGCCATGTTCTGTCATTTATCATCAGCTGATTGAAAAAAATAAAAATCCTGCCCGGGCTCGATTCATTAAAGCTTTTATATCAGCCACTTTAAAGACCCGGGGAAAAGAGAATATACGAATAACATAAGAATAATATTACAGTGTCCACAACAAAGCAATGACTACTCTGTCCCTCTTACATAAGAGGATTTTCTTTTTTGTTTGGTTTGTAGTTGGTCGCGGCTCAAGTTAAATAGTTATAAACAATTGAATCTGAAGCAGATAAGTGGTTAACTCTATTAACAGTGCTTATGTAGGCCCTAGTTTTGTACTGAACTTAACAGTGTGACTCAGCAACAGGCAAGTATGAAGTGAAGACAGTCAGAAGCACATATCACACTTTCATTGAACAGTGTTGTCAACAGTGTCTGCTCAGTTTTGAAGGTTTTTTTAGAGGCCTGCAGAGGTGAAGTTCTCCAAAATTTCACAACAAAAAAACTAATATTTGAGAAAAGATTAACATAATTCTGTATACCTTTGTGCAAATATTAGAATTTTGCATATTTTATTTACTATCCTTTTAATCATCTTGTAACCCCTGAGATTTATCTTGGGATTTCTTTGGGGGTCCCTGCACTTAATTTCTGAAGACTTGTTGTATCGCTCACAGTGTGATCCTGGTGTTTGGGACTGTGACAGGTCGGGCGGGAGCATGCGCACACGGCCTCAAACGAGGTGTAAGACTTCGGCTTTGGCGTGAGTCATGCTGTCGTGTCTATATGCAGAGGGCTCTGAGGGGATGGAGCGGATCAGCTTCTGTGTCTGGTCTAGCCGCTCTGAAAAGACTCACCTTTGCCCTCTGACATCGGAGTCCTCAAAACAGCTTTTGGCCAAACAGCAGGAGAGTAAAAGCCTCTGACAGCATCACACATCTCTGAAAAACTTGTTGTTACTGGGCAGATTGAAAGCTCCGGGGGGAAATGAAATGCAGAACAAGGGAGTTTTTGAACCAGTGGATCAAATTTATCCCAAAAAAGGAAGTTACTTCATCTAATAACCATAAATAACCTTCACTGATGACATTACATGAGTTGTATATGATGGACCTGGCTGACTGAGCCTGGGACAGATGAGAGGCTGCTAACCTCTGAACAGACAGCCAGATCAGCACGGATTTGGGTAATTAGATTTCCATGCTCTTAAATCTAATTTACGATTTTGTTTAAAGTAAACAGCAAAACAAGCAGATGCTGCTGGATTTCTTTCCACCATTTCAAGCCAAAGGGAGCAGTTGTGTGGGGGGGAATCGGACGTCGGCCTCGAGCTGGAAAGCGATTGCTCTTGTGACCCTGCTGATGCTTTGTGGTGATCAGATCCTCAGTCATCAACATGCGTCTGCCAGCGCGAGCGATTAGTAGGTCCATGTCTGGGTGAAAGTATTAACATGGCACTGACTGTAGGGCTTACAGTTGTGTGTATGCTGTAGTAGTCAATAGAAAAAGCATGAATACAAACATGTTATTAGAGTATTAACAAGCTGCATTTTTTTAATTTTCATTATCAGTTAAAGTGCAGGGAGTGTCTAATGAAGGATGGTTTGAGTTGCATTATGGGAAGTGTAGGATCCAGTGTTTTTGGCGTTTTGACCCATAGTAGGAACTGAAAGATGGGATATGTTGGCCTCTGCTGTGACCATTATCCCTCACAAGTTACACAACTGTATTTAAGTGCAATAATACTTTTCTGGAATATCCCTTTAATCTGTCTTTTATTCTCCTGACCTCTTTGGTCCAGACTGGAATATCTCAACAAGCACTGGGTGGATTGCCATGAAATTTGGCAGAGACAGTCATGGTGCCAAGAGGTTGAAGCCTACTGATGTTGGAGATCCCCTGACTTTTCCTCTTGCGCCACCATGAGGTTGAAATCATCAGGTCAAAATTTAATTTTGTCTAAAACTTTTGTTCATGACCAAATACCTGCAGAATTAATGGAATTCCCAGTATTGAGTAATGAGTAGAAAAAAACAGGTATTTTGTTGAGAATATCATTCAAAAATGGCCTTCATTTTAATAACTTAATTTTCTGACTACAATCTGATAAAGACCATTGCAGAAAGGATCTGCGTTCTATAAATTGTTGAGAGATTTGTATTTATATTAATGTGTTTCAATTATCTTCCCCCATTCCCTTTTGTCTCAACTTTCCTCAGCCTCCTCGCCTTTTTGTTCCAAAGCAGTAACCCTAATCTTTAATCAATATCTGCATTCATATCAATTGCTCCCCGCTCTCTCGTAAACCACAGCAGCCCGAGTTATACGGTGGCCTACTGTGTTTACAGCTTCAATGCCACTTGTGCTTGATGACGCAGAAGCGCTGAAGCCGCCGCTGTTCTCAAGCACCTGCAATAAATTTGCCCGCTCAGTGAACCAGGCTTGTGCTAATGCTGCATTTTTCAAAAAGCTTGAGTCATGCTTGCAGAAGGGGTCAGCTTCGGGAGACAGATTTTTGGATATGATGATACTCACCAGCAAGTCCGGGATTCAGAGGCTGATTGAATTCCAGCATTAGTCAGCAGCTGTTTGTTTTCCTGAGGAGGCTGATGATGCTTAATTTGTAATTCTTCGCACAGCAGGAGATTCCAGATGAAAAGATAAAAAATCACATTATACAGGTATCTTACTGGCCTTGTATGGTTTTGGGGCCACAATCCTGGAGCAACAAATATGCAAACAGGACTCCGCAAGACGTAGACATTTTTTGACCAGCTATGAAATCTCCCGTCCAAATCTGGATGAAGGGGTCCCGGGCAGATTACACCCAAGCCTACGATGATCCGTTGGGCTAATCCTGATCATAGTGAGTTGGCTGTGCCCCAATCGCACTGCTGGGGGAGCAGGCAACGGCCCGGCTACGCCGATCAACCCGCACCCCCACTTCCAGTACAGCAATGAGATTGACCTACCTTTTAATTTGGGATTAGACATGAGGTTTTATTGTGGCCCGTGAGAATACATCCTGTGGTAACCATATGCGCCTCTTTGATGAAAGAAAGTGACTAAATATGTCACTGGGATGAAGAAATCGTATTTGTGTCCAGTGAAAATGTCTCTCAAAATGCTTTAAATATTCATAAATCACAGTGAACTCTGGTACTGCAGCGTGGCCTGTGTGCGCCTGTTTATCAAGACCGTGCCTGATGTTTACCTGCCCGTATGTCTCGCTCATGCACGGGGTAAACGCAATGTGTAATCTGGCGGCCTGCCGCCGTGTCCGTTGACAGTTCGGTCGTGGAGGATTGGCGTTGGCGCAGCCGGCATCTGCTTTCCGGCAGCCGGCAGATTAGATGTTAGTGTCTCTGGTAGCTGGCTCGTCAGCTCCGGTCCGGGCCTCGCTCTCTAATCAGTGCTGGCAAGGAGCCTCCCTAAAGGCGGCCGGCGTTGACAGGACTGTCTGCGCCTTCGCCGAGCTCCGGGTCTCTCCCTCCCGTGCCGTCCAACCTCCCTGTCCTTTTTCTTTTGTCCTCCTTATCGCTCTTTCCTTTTACCCAAAAAAAACCCCAACGGGAACGGCGTGCCGCTTGGCTCGCCATGAGCCCTGTGTGAACCCTCGCAACAAATGTGAAAATTGAAAATGATCTTATAATTCAATTTGACGGCGGGATTGTTTTCCCCGCTGCCATTTGAAATGTCTCCTTTGCTTTTTTAAAAACCTGATCCAGCTCCCCCCCCCCCCCCCCCCCCCACGCTGACAGGTTGATTACAGTCTTACACTCACGGCTCTTTCCACCCCCCCAAACAGACCGGGCTAATGACGGGACGGGGAGAGGATGTGATGTGGGATGGAGGGAGCAGGGGTTGGCTTGTTCTACTCCCTTTCTTCCTCTAATTTTTTTAAGTGGTTTTGGGAACGGTATGACTGTATCCTTTATGATTCAGCCTCGCATCAGCCTCAGTGGTCTCTGCGAGGTTTGGCGATCATGTTAGGGAGTGTCTCTTGACATCGGTCTGGTCATATTGGTTTGTTTTAGTGGGTTCATTTAATCCCTTCTCAAAGGATAGGTTCAGAAATCTATTAATAGGAAACTAAAATGTATGCCAATATAGATCCATATCATGCTAAATCTATGGGCACATAGACACAAAAATTTGCTGAAAACAGCCGCCTTCTACATCTGAAACCGACACTTTGAGAGTTGTTAGTACATAAAAGTAGTCCTGTGATCCATAAACACAAGCTTGTAAAAACAATGCTGGTTATAGCCATGAATTGCAAATGTTTCGCTGGTATTGAAAATGAATTCCAAAGTAGCCTATTAATGATAAATCATAACACATTGCTCTGCCCTACATGATTTAGGTGCTTTTAATAATAAAAGCGGTCGATATAAGTATAGATTTAGGTGATTCTGGCCCTGGTATCATCGGATCAAAACCAAATGTTGTGGTATCGTCCGCCAGTACTCCGCCGTCCAAGATGTGGGACAGACTCCACAGCTCAGGACGACTTGCTACGACTCAGCAAACTCAAATAGGGGATTCTGTAATAAAAGACTAAGGTCTTACTTAGTTAAGTACTAAGATAGACTTGAAAATCAACCCTATCCTTTAATTCATGTGTTTGTTCTTACATTACATGTTAAATTATCCAAATTTGCAGTCACTCATTCCTTTGGTTCATCAATTCAGCTCATAATTTCTCTATTTAGTCACAGCTTTGACAGCTCCAGTACTGCGGGTGATGGATAGCTGAAGACCGGGACCATTGTGAGCCTCCGGACTATAAATATATTTCATTTCATGTGGTCGGAGGTTGGAGTAATGAGGAGGGAATTAGGCTTCCAGCGGTCAGGGCTCGGTGCTACTGAGTTGTATGCTTTTGCTCTGCTTGTCTGGCCTCTGCAGCCTCCCTCTCCTAGTCTCTCACTCAGACCCCCCCCCCCCCCCCCCCCGGTTCTCCCTCTCTGCCTTTGTTTCAGTGCTGCTGCTGCAGTTGGCCTTGCCTGCAAATGAGCACCAGGACAGAGCAATTATTCAGCATGGGGCGAACCCCGCACCCCTCCTTTATACACACACACACACACACACACTTGTGTTACACGCTGTCATGTTCAAATGTTTCATTCGTTCGTGGCGTGAACGTCTTTGAGCAAAAGAGCAGAATTTTACGGATGAGAGAAACACTGAGAGGAGAATGAATTGTGCTTCTGGAAATTTGTTGGATAGAGATTTATCTTGGAATTCGGTTCCCTCGGGGGGGCGGACGAGCTTCATATCCCCTTCAAACATGAATTAATGTGACTGACACATGCACACAAACATGCACACACTTCTTGTGCTCAGACATGGCAAATCCCTCCCCACCCCTCCTCAATGCAATGGAGACTCTGGTTTGGTTGCAGAGTGTGTGCTGGTGAGTCTGGGGGGAGTGGAGATCCACGTGATACAGCATGCCGGTTGGCTCGGTGTGTGTGTGTGTGTGTGTGTGTGTGTATGTGTGAGGGAGTGCGTGCGTGAGCTGCAGTAGCGTGCTTGCCGGGGAAATCAGCCATCTCTGTCAGTGTGGCGCTGCCCCCGACGACTCCTCTTCGCTGCCTGCTCCTGCCTCTCACCTCTTTCATTTTTCTTCTCCTCCTCTCTCCGCAGAAGCCGCTGCGTTGCCGCCCCCCCCTCCCCCCTCTTCTCGTGTCCTCTTCGCCGACAAAAAGCTGGAGTAACTGCCCTACCCCGCCAGGTAAGACGTCGCATTTGTCCTTCGAGATGCTCGCATATGGGTTGGATTCATTTATTCTTTATATGCAGCTGATTTATTGCTTAAATATAAAATCCCTATCGGAGCAGCAGAGGTGAAGAATAAATTGGGGCATAGCAGCAGTGAATACGAGAAATATTGGCATTAATAGCCACGAAGGGGAAATCAAAAGAATCTCCCTCTTTTGTTGGTAGAATCTGTCATCTTTCTTTTCTGTTTCAGTTTTGTTTTCCTCCCCAGAGCATGCATCCCTAATCAATGTCTCCCTGCGTATCATCTCCCCTTTGTTTGCAGAGATCCTAATTATTCAGGATTTTTGCCGCTGACATATTCAAACAATAAAGTGAGAGAGCCGATGTTGTGATAAGCCCGGGGCTGTTTCTGTGTTTTGATGACCTATAGTCTGTGTGACGTAGCCCGTCTAGACATCGCTGATTATTCAGCCAGCAGGACAGCACAGTTCACCCCGAGTGTGCTGCCGTGCATCCCGACAAATAAAAACAGGAGCTTTAAAACCCTGTTCTCCAGGGAGCGTTGCCCTTTGGAACAAAACAGTATTTCGGTTGGAAATAAGTGGACACATTTCGAGGCTGAGGCTGCGATGGCACGCGGCCGCCGACGGTCAGCGACTCATAGCCAACAGATCGCCGGTGGTTTCTCCGTGGGAGTGACGCCGAGCCGGGGCGAGACCGCAGGACACGTTGGCCGGCCCGTCAGCGTCGGCAGAGCTGGCTGTCGCAAGTTTGGCGACGGTCTTGGTCCGGGGGGGAGATTCGGGGGGGGGGGGCAGACGTGCGCTTCTGATGTGAGCGGGTGGCGAGGGAGTGATGAGACGCCAGCTCTGACTACTTGTCTTTACCCTTTTTCTTTGCTACTTCCCTCCCACCCTGTTTGTTATCTCCCTCTAGGTGTCCCTGCCTCTATCGGTTTTGATCTCTCGTCTGTCTCCCCGTTTGACCCCCTCCCAGATAATCCCGGCAGGGGCCCAGCGTTACTTTTCTATCTCCATCCAAGGAGGACAATTAACAATACTATAAAAAAACACCTGATGAGTGCTACAAAATGATATTAAAATGATATGAGATATGATTTATTGACAGATAACTTAATTTCGTCTCAGGTAGCTCTAAATGAAAGAGAATTATTTAAAAATTTCAAATTCATACGGATGAAAAATAAGGGTTTAACTGTGCCTGACAATTATTTTAATACAGTAGCTACGTTACTGTGATACTGAGTCTGCAGCATGACTGTGCCAGAAGTCACCAGTCCGTCTGTCACATCCCCGGTGACGTGTCCCCACTTCACCTCCACCCCACCCCCCCCCACCTCCACCCCACCCACTCACTCCCTTCCATCTATCTGTCTCCGCCCGCCTGCATGGTTGCCGGGCAGCTCCGGGCCGAGCTGTCTTTTCCTGGGAACCGACATTGGATGACACGCCATGGCTCGGGAGCGGGAGGACGAGGGGGCAAACGCGCCCTCTCCCTGTCCTCATTTTTGGGGTCACAAATGGAGTCCTGCCCCCCCCCCCCCCCCGATCACCCTCCTCCTCCTCCTCGTGCCCCTTTTCCCTGCTCCGCTTTTCATTTCTGCCTGAGCTCGTGCCCTCGGAGCAAGGTTGGTCAGCCAACTGTTGCCGCGCTCACAGGGCGAACCAGTGGGTGGGAGGGACATTGTTTTGGAGTCAACATCGCCCCTGGTTCCAACTGCTGTAGGCCAGCGAGGCATTTGTAATGTAATGGAGATAAGTGTAGGTGTTACAGAAATGCCAAGTGTGAAAGAGAAGGGCATTGTGTCGGTGGCGTTCCCTCCTGCCCTTCTCCAACTGTCAGTTAGAAACACGTCTGACACAGAAATGAGTTGCAGTTTTAACCCTGAGTTGCACAAATGCTTTCTCTGGTTTTGTATTTCTGAGAGAGATGGAGGGATATGTAGTGCATGCATATGCTCCCCCTGTGGTAAAAAATGTGCACCGTTGATGCCAAAACTGAGATTAAACCTTTTACAAAAAAACAGCTCGTTGGTTACCCAACTGCCATTTGAGATGTTTTAGTCATCCACTGTTTGCAACAGTATTTTTCAACACCAACCTGTCATGCTGCAGTGTTTCTTAACCCTCAAGGCACTTGATACCCACCACGGATGAATATGTGATGTAGGTTATTTGCAGAGGCAAACTGTAGGAGAAAGGGACGTTGCCAGTCGAGTCAACACCGCCCTCGACTTTGACAGAATGCCCCAAAGTGTCTGTTGACGAGTGACACTTGATGGGTATGTAGCTGGATGTCAAAGCACCGACAGGGACGAGGTGAGCCACAGAGACAGATGCGGCTGAGTGAAACAGACAGCATGTTGTTTCGGGTGGTCCGCAGGAAAGTTGGTGAAGCTGTTACACAAGCTTGTAAGGCTTTGGACCTTAGAATGCTACTAGAAAGCTGATAGAAAGCTTTAGAAAAGAGAAATAAAATTAAGAATTTACATTAAGAAGGGAGTAGAAAATGCAGAAGGATACAATATACAGAGATTTCACAACTACATTTGATATTTCTGTGTTTTTACCACTTATGATGCAATGTCTTGCTTACTCATTAACTGCACATTGCTATCACAGGATGTCACTGCAGACACAGTTAAATTGTAAAAACCTGCCAGGATTTACCAAAAGAGACCACTTAACAGCTGCAGTCTTCCCTAAAAATATTTTGCACATTTTCAGCGTCTTCACATTCTTGAGGGTGAAAGGTTTCCAGAGAAGTAAAATCATGGCCAGCAGGCCCCATTTCAGACCGCCTTGTCCTATCATGTTGACTGATGAATGTGTGTGCAATGAGGCCACTAAGAAACCCACATATATATGAATATAGACCGTTGCCTCCACGCTAAAGTGCAGCTGTCGCCTTTGGGCACAAAGACCTGCACCTGGTTCTATGTGGTTTACATGCTGCTCGCATGTGTTTGAGCTTGCACACTATGTGACGGGCAGAGAGTCTGCAGTACGTGAGGGGTTTGTGTGTGTTTACATGTGGATCCCAGGTCTTCTCCGCTGAACTCACCGGCCTCTGTTTTTTGTCCTTTAAGACGTGGAGAAGCTTGAAGAGCAGGTAGAGAAATCGGCCCAGACCAGACAGGATGTGTTCGAGGCCAGGTGATCCTCTACACACAGCGTGCAGCAGTAAACCCACGAGTATAACCTGAGAGTTTATATCATCATCATGTGTGAAATACAAATACAGACATGCTGATCTGTAAATATACAACCAACTGTCTCCAAGAAAATAAATTCATATACAACCATTTAGCAGCAGTGAATATGTTATGAAAGGAACATAATGCCGACCGGATTATGTTTTCTATTAACATAATGAGGAAATGTTAATTAACATATCTGTCATTTCTGGAGTGTATCAGTAAAATGTTCACTGGTTTATTTTCCACCACGATATGTGATCTTTGAATACTGTGTCTGCCCACAGCACTTGGTTAAAGATCTGCCGGTGCTCTCTCATGCTCGTCTCTTCTGTTCTACCTTTACATTAATTAATGAGCCTCTCTCCCGCCAGAGTTTGGCTCATTAGCCACCGAGGCCCCTCTGCACTCTGCACAGAGTGTGGAGGTGTCGAAAACAGGCTCTCTCTCTACACCTGTAAGATTGCACTGAGCACACGGAGGCCCCCCCGCAGAATAAAGGAGTTCGGGACGACATGAGGGGTCGTGATTAGCAACGGCGAAGTGAGTCAGAGACGCAATTACTCGCCGGCTCGCATCGAGGGCAGTCGGAGATGAAAAGATAATGAGGAGCCATAAACGCCTGGCTTCATGCCAAATCTGATATGGTGATGCGGAAGAGTAGTGAAGAGTTGAACAATATAAGTTTCAGTCGCTACTGAGTTTTCAGTGAAGTTACTTAATTGCTGCAGCTGTTAAGTAAATTAATGAAATAATGTTAAAAGTGCCGTTTTTCTTTAGTTTTCTTTTGAATATGTGTCTATTATCCAGCATATTTTGGACATAACATGTCCACAATATGCTGGATAATAAAAATGCTTGGACATAACATAAAAGAAAACACTACTAACTCCTTGGGGCTTTGGCGTATTACTGACTCTGGCGACGGGGAGGAAGCAGAGGCCTCAGAAACCTCGGCTCTGTCACCAGAACCACAACAGCCACATCATTAGCACAAATCATGCGATTCCCTGCAGTTTGATTTCACTTAAATATCCCTTTAAGAACCCAAGTGACACTTACGTGATTTAAAGTACAGTGTGATTGCTAATAACACAATAAAACCTCTTTTTTTAGCCTCTGGGTAGGCGTAGTTCCAGCAGCAGAAACTAAGCCTTCAGGTGACATAACACAGCCTCTGGCAGCCATATTCATTGTCCTTAAGAAACTAGGACCACGTTACTAAATACAGGCTTATTGGGCCTTTTGCAGTGCAGAAAATTCCTGTTTATGTCGGTATTGGGTGCTTTGCGTAACTTGGTCTCTTGATTGTAATACAGCACGATGGCATCGGATGTAAAGTGTGAGATGCATGGGGGGGGGGGGGGGGGGGGGGGGGTTTGAAGTGCCAAAATCAATTCCGAGCCTATGAAACATTGTCCGATTCTTGCATGCTGTGATAATTGATACGGTATTTTAAATGGTTGAGAATGATCGTAACTGAGATTGGGATGATCAAGGTCCTGCAGGATGAGCAGAGATCAATATACTAGAATTAAAGGACTGCCTGTAATGCAGAAAGCGCCGCTCAATAAAACCGAACCGGATAACTCTGGAAATATCTCTCTGTGACGTTCCCCTTTATCTCTTCTGTTGGCTCATTTCGGCAAAGTTCAGCAAGGTTTATCGGGCCTTTTAGTGCGAGATTAGGATTCATTTCCTGTTTGCCTCGTCTCTGGTGATGAAGTCAAATCTGTGGATTAGGTCAGCCTCTGACCTCTTTCCTCTATCCTGGACTCTTCCCTTCCTCCTCCTCCTCCTCTTCTCTCTCTGCCTTCTGTTTGACCCATTTGGCCTCCGTCCTCCCGGGACCAGCTTGCAGGTCAAGACGAATGTCAAGACAAAAAAAAATGCGAAGTCGACTGTGTTCCTCCTTTCCAGAGATTCGAGACAGATTGCTTGTTTGTTCTACCCTGTAGTCACCGTTTGTGCCCATCCATTAAATATCGACCCACAGGATGTGCCTGATGGTCATCTTGGGTGACCGATAAGATGATGGAAATGTAAAATTCTCAGCATTTCCTCCTGTAAAAGCTGCAATTAATGAGTTTGGAGATTAGATGTGACGCTTCTGATGCTTCATCATAAGACAGGCTTTGGTAATCAGACCATTAGTGCAGTAAAAAAAAAAAAAAGAAAAAAGGATAGGAAGAAGTAATTTGGTAGCAATGATCAAAAAGAATTCACTCATTGATCCGTTATTTTTCCCCAATTATATCTAACTTGCTGAGTCGCATCAAATTGTTAGTACGTTTTCTGTCCAATTAAGGTCACAAGATCCGCTTATTAGTGAATTTATCACGAGAGATTAAAAACATGGGTGCACTTTTGGCAGGAAAAAAAAACAAAAAACACGGACGCATTGTGTTGAGGGACATTCATGTTTCATAAGAAGGAGGCCATCTGCTGTGTGCGAGAGGGATCATTTACTGTGACAGTTAAAAACATGTCTCTGAGAACAGTGCTTCTATTCCTGTCACGCTCCGATATATTTGGCCCGGGCGGTAACTACAAATCTCTCTGTATCTTTCTCTCTCCTCATCCCTTTTCTTTTTCTGGCTAAGCTTCCCTGAGTAGCCAGCCGTCCCCCGAAGAGACATTACTGTCTGTGTGACCTCTCCTTTTTCTCTTACTATTTCCTTCCCCCTCCACTCCCTGTCCCTCAGTGTATAATAGCTTCCCTTAGAGGGCCATTTACGCCTTTTTGTCTCTCAAACCTTCATAAATGTGTGAAAATGCAGATATTTCCATTCAGTCTGTTCTGGAGGCTTAACACCTTTGTTTTTGCTTTTCGTTCTGTAGTTTTTTCTTTTAATTTGTCACCTGATACAATAATCAACTTCATCACTCCTTCAAATTAAAATACCATACCAACAGTGGTCTTGCATGTTTTAGTCCACTGAAGACAAATTGCACTTGTTTTGTTATTGACAACCTTTTTACAAAGGATGTATGGAGGCCCACGAGCAGAAAAATGCATTAAAAGCTCACCAGAAACTTTCTCATGCAACTCAGCAACTCAGTTATGCAACTTTCTAGTTTCTATGTGACTTGTAGTTAATGGGCTAAAAAAAGGCTAAATGAATGTAATTTCTAGGAGACAGGGTTGAACTAACAAACCTGCTGTATGTGGCCAAAGCTTTGATAACGTTTACAGCATCAAAGCTGCATTATCAAAGCTCTGGCTACATTACAGTTGACACACTGCCAAAGCAGCATTTTGGATATTAAAAAAATAACTTCAGATACTTTTCCTCCTCTTTGCCTCTGTATATTCTGTTTTTTTGAACTCTTGATCAACCCTGGCGTCTCCAAACTCCTTCCTGTATGTAAGAAAATATTAAACAAAATGCCAGTTAAAAAACAAGAAAATCATTCAGTTCTGGGGGGGATTTTAGCTATAATTGGATAATGTTAACAATGCTCAATTATAAAGCTTTTTAATTTAAAACATGCAAGTATAATTATGAAAATGAGTTAACATGAAAAGCATGACCACACAATCATGTGTTACCGGCAGAAGCATAAAAATTAAAATGAAGTGAGACAACAAAAATGATTTAAATTATTACAATTTCTTTTTTGTGTACAGCGTTGTTGTGTACAGTAACAAAGGCCAAAATTAAAAC
Source organism: Lateolabrax maculatus (assembly GCA_031216445.1). Lineage (NCBI taxonomy): Eukaryota > Metazoa > Chordata > Actinopteri > Acropomatiformes > Lateolabracidae > Lateolabrax > Lateolabrax maculatus. Next base: position 4,026,960 of record CM062215.1, on the reverse strand, counting down.
CTAAGTTGCAATAAACCAGAATTGTTCTTTAGTAGAAATACTTCTTTTCTCCTCTGTGAATTCTGTTTCCTCCCCCTTTTCACTGCTGGCCTCTTTCTCTCTCTTCTCTAATAAATCAACGTCCTTCCTGTTTGGGGAATCTCTGCCCCGCTCTCTTTGCGTCCCCCTACTTCATCCTCTATCTCTTTCTTTCTCCGTCCAACTGCGTGTTTTGGTGCCAGAAACCCCCCCCCCCCCCCCCATGGTCCTTTCACACTGTTTTAATGTTAACAGGATGCTCTGTTTTCTACCTCCTTGCAATCCCAAAGCAGAGTAAACGTGCGAGTCTGTCTTTCTTCATGGCAGGCTTAAGCCTCAGCTCATCCCCTGGCTCAGCCCCAGCGGACCAATCCAAGAATTTGACAAATCTCAAAAACAGCGCACTAGTGGAATCTGTCTTGTCGGCGCACAGATGACACATTCACTTGTAATCACTTGTTTATGAAAAATAATCACTTTGATTTCTTTTTGGATTATCATCACCCCTGCAGTTGCTTTGGAAACTATCCTGCTGACCTTTTGTTTCTCTTCTTTTCCTCTCACGCTGTCTGTTGTCACATTCGTTAACATGAACACTGGTCTGTGTTTTTACCTAATGTTTCTCAGCTTTTCCGTTTTTCTTTTTGAGATAGTTTGACATTTTGGGAAATGCATGCATGTATGTATGTATACCAATGTCGAATGTATTTTGTGACACCGGTATATAAAGCTATAGCCAGTTGCTGGTTATCTAAGCTTAGCACAAAGACTTGAAACAGGGGGAAACAAGCCCACGAGCACCTCTAAAGCTTACTAATGAACACATTATATCCTGTTTGTTTTATATATATATGAAAACTGGAATGTAATAATGACAGTTGGGTAGTAGTTTGGTACATAACCTCCTGTAAAACACTAAATTGCCATTTCACACTTGTGTAGATTAAACAAAAGAGATGGATTTTGTTACCTTCGGACAGAACCAGTCTTTGTGCTAAGCTAAGCTAAACAGCTGCTTCATATTTACCGTACAGATGTAGAGTTGCAGAGATATTCTCAAGTTTGCATCAGTGCCAATTAAGTCAACTTCTCAGTATTAAAAATGGATAACCAAATTGTGGAAAAACCTCAATCTTTTGCTTTCATATTATCCCATTTTCACTTGTAACAAACAAATTAAAAGATGAAAATAAATCACAAGAAAATCATACATTTCTGAGGGGAAATTTGATAATGTGAGGAAATGCTAGAGAATAATGCCATTAATTTTGTTATAAAACATGCAAGTACAATTATACAAATTAGTAACATGAAATGCATGACACAGTCCTGTGATGATCACAAAATAAGCAAAATGCAGTCAGCAAAAAGGCATTTGCATGTTTGGCTTTGTTGTTGTGTACAGCCCATCAGCGGCATCTTAAAAGAGAGACGAGGCCGCTCTGAGGTTTGGATTAATGTCGCGGGCAGACTGCAGGTGACAGAGCTAAGCTGCTGTGTGCATGCACGGCTCATGCACGGCTGTGTTTAACACAAGGGCTTTTCTTGTAAAAAGTCCCTCAATTGATTCTGGACTATCTAGGCTGGATTCAGAGGGTATAGCTGCCGGTGAATTCAATGGGCTTTTCCTCAGACCCCGAGAAATAACTCTTCTTTTTCTTTTTCTTAGGGAGAAGTGTTACACTTTAGTGCTGTGGTTTATTGATATATGTTATATACTGATAACACGTATTCCCTCGTCTCTTGTGTCACGCAGGTCCGAGCAGACGCTTCGACTCAGCACTTGTCCGTGTCATCCGTAAGTGAAGACAGCTGTTCAAGGTGAGCCAACGACAAAACGTAGATGTGAATAAACAAGAGTCCTGCAGCCAAACGCTCTGATGTGAAGCAGGTTTAATGTTTCCCGTGTTCACCGTATTAGTTTAGCACGGAGCCCAGGAGGTGTATCGCAGAAAAAAGAAACCTAATTTGTGTGCACAATTAAAAAAACAAATTGCGAAGGTGACAAAGAAGACATTTATTTAAGGGGTCTCAAAGATAACACAGCGTTGTGTTTAACTGCCAAAACCCCACGTATATCTTCATTTCTCAGTCCAAGATAAAAATTAAAACATGTTAAATTTAGTCATTTGGTCATAAACTAAAGTATTGGACAATAAAGTATTGGACAAATCAGGATTTGACCTGGCGATGCTGCTCGTTGGAAAGTGAGAGGACCACCAAAGTAATTGCAGCTATTGAGACATTTCAGTCAAAACCCCAGCTTTTAAAGTGAGACGTTTTCATCTCACACCTAAATAACCAAAAGACAAAGCCAAAACATAGAAGTCTGGACTGCTGCCAGGTGGTACACTATGCGCTACTTCTACTCCATGACATTTCACACTCACTTTTCCCATGACTCATAGGGCCCCGGGAGTCAGATCTAAGTGGCTGCACTCAGCCAGATGATTAGCTTGGCTGTCCATGGATATATAATAGAGGGGGAATTATGCTCAGCAACATGTGGGACGTGAGAAGGGGGCGACTGTTTGGGTTGATGTCATGCGAGATACTTTTGACCGCCAAAAAGCCGTCATTAACTTGAAACCCCATTCTCATGTTTTGAGTTTTTGCTGCACAAACGTGTTTGACTTTCATGACAGGAAATGAAATGACAGAGCGAGTGGCTAAATGTAGATTTGGTGGATTTGCAGAAGTCTTCTGTTTTTGTGTGTGTGTGTATTTAACTCATGGTAACAATGTGTTTGCTCCCAGCCAGAGTGTCCTGGGTTTATTTAGTTCTGGGCATTTTCAGGGGGCGTCAATGAGAGGGCGCGCTTGTTTGCGTGTGCATGCGGTTGGGTTTTTGGGTGTTTGCGCATGTGTTCGGGTTGGTTTGAGCAGGGCGTGTGCCTGCAGGGCTGTCGACAGTCATCATAATCCCCTCAGCCACGGGGGAAGGTGAAAATGCAAGATGGCTGCCGAAGGAGGGACCGACTGACAAATCCTCACATTTGAGAAGCTGCATTTGAGAGGTGCTACACCAAGATACCAGCCTCACGGTCTAAAATGACCTCATCAGCAACCAGCTATCAGGTTATTGATGAATTTAAATGGCTCGGCTCCCATTTGTGTCAGTGCAGTTAGGAAGGACCCCCCGGGGCCGAGCCTGGAGGGTCTGGTGACCTATTTGAGGATCCATAACGTGGTCAAAGTCCGCTCTCTGCAGCCAGCGTCCTCTCCCCGCCACCACCAGCCCCTCCCACCCCGGGGCTCGTATCACCATGGGAACAATGACATCACCGTGGGGTGGGGCTGATGCGTGCCGGGAAGCATCGACTCCTCTGATGAGATTGGAGGCTGACACTCAAGAGAAGGAAATGTGTGCGTGCAGGCAGTGAGAGGAGGAAATCAAGTCAGGCAGTCTGAGTCAGTTTTATTTAAATTCTATTTTTATTAGCTGCTTGAAGAGGAAAATCAGTTTGCAGACAGACTTTACTCTGATATCATTTGTTTTCAACCAATTCATCACAATATGGCATTTAAACTACATGCCAGATTTGATTCACAGAGTGCCAGTAGCTCAAAAAAGCATATTTAATTTAATAAGTATAATGCCTTTTGTGTTCCACATATGTCATTATACATTACAGTATATATACCATTAATCATCTACTTTTATTTTTCTGTTTGATTTAAGGGAGCCTGGTGGAGGAGATCAATGTTTACTGTCATTTACTTAACCACTTAATGTTTCTTTTACTGTAGTTAAGTGACATTAGTTCATTTAATAAGAATAAGTTATGATGATGATGATGATGGTTAGCTGTCAGTGTGATCACTTTCTCTGCGTTTGGTTTTGAAACATAAGAATAATACAGAATAGTTCAGAGTAAGAAACAACAGTCAGTTTCTGCCAGCAGCTGACTGGATGTGAGGCAGTGCAGCATCATGGTGGTCAACGCCACCCCCCCCACCAACTGTGATACAGCAGCGCTCGTAGAAACAGTGTGTTATCAGTGTTTATCCAAAGAGGATGCTTTTTAACAGTTTTCATTATTATGTAATATGAAAGTAGTTCCACTATTTCACTGGCATGGTTAGATGTTTGTTTTTATATTATTATTATTGTGACACTTTATCTGTCCCTTGTCAGCCCCAGTAGATTCACACTCAGATCAAAGATGGTGGAGAAGACACAGTATTAGAAGCACGTATCTGATAATGTAGATCCTGCATAGGGCATAGAGTATTATATTATTTAAGCTATTGATGAGATACATTTCTCTTTGAACTAAATACCACTTTCGGTTTGATTTCAGTGAAAATTAACTTATATTTTTTTATGTAATATACATCTATTTGATTTCCAGTCATTGTAAGGTTTTGGAGAACAGTAAAGCCTTGTTAGAAACACTGCATCTCTTTCACACAGTCACACAATGCCAGTGCTCCTATGCTGCTGTTATTACGGTACTTAATCTGCAAGGAGTGGAATCGGCCCCGCGCCTCTTATACATGGCCGCGTGCACGCGCCTGGCTCGTCATGCTTGTGTTCACCGTATACACGGTTCATTCACACTTTGCTGGCAGCGCTCATTATGCCTCAATCCCCCACATGTCTTGCTGAGTCAACGAAACATAATCCGCCGTCTGCTGCTGTTGCCGCTGCGGAGGAAGCCGCTGGATTCTGGGTTGATTACAGGTCATGGCAACCTTGACTGTCCTGCCGTCCTGCTGAGGGCTACTGTTGAGTGTGACAGTTATCCACCATCCACTGCAGTGTACTATACACTGACTGTATTCACATGGCGTGTAATATTGACCATATTCTAAAAAATGTAGTACTTTGATGAAGCTTTGATTTTTATGGAACTTTTTAATTCCCATTTACCTGCTACTTAACAGACAAACCAATTATTTTTCATAGATACATGAATAAAGTGTCATCAAGCAGTTGTAGCACAGTTTTTGTCACAAAAATGCAAGAAAATCATCTTTGGAGTTTAAATTAACGATTATTTTCATTATCAATTAATCTGTAGATTATTTTCTTAATTAATCGATTCATTTTTTGGTCTATAAAATGTCACAGTGTAGTTAAAAATCCCTTTCACAATATCCCAAAGTCCAAGTTGAGGTCTCCAGATTGTTTGTTTTGACCTACACCGATATATTTTGAATTTGCTATTATAAAGATGTCTTTTATTCAAACTAAAATATAGAGATAATGTTGGAACTGTAGTCCATGTAAATAAATTAACAACTGAGCAAATAGTTTGTGACCTTATTGTATCACTGTCTCTAAAACTACTTATTTTCCTGGTAATTCCCCCATAACTGACTAGTCTACAGTTGACAAAACATCTTCAATATATCCAGCAGCAGAACAGTTGCCAAATGCTCAAAATACAAATTCAAATGGAGGGCAAAGAAGACTTATAATTTACAATTAATAGTTTGAACAGGAGCAAAATAGGAACTCAGGAAAAGGATTATGACAACTATATATTTAAATGACAAAACACAGTATCTCAGGACATTTTTGGCAACATGGCCTCTACATGTGGTTGCAAAAATAGTGTTGAATACTTAAAATTAGAGACCGAACTGATTCTACACGAGAAGACACACACTTACAGACAGAGACACACACACTCGGCTCTCACACAGGGGATTAAGGCCAGGTTGGCCTACTGAGGCTGGCTGCCAGAGATTCCTCCTTCCTAAATGGATGGTGACATTCCGATGAGAGCGGCGCTCCATGGAGGCGTGATGAGTGACCCAGATTGGGGTGGGGTTGGCGGTGAGGGGGGGGGTAGAGTCGCAGACGGGGAGGGACGTGAGGTCGGATTAGGGATAGGGTGGGGTGGAGTCGGTAGAGGAGAGGGACGCCGGGGCTGGAAGGTGCGAGACGACGGCGTCGAAAGACAAAAGAAAGAGGGGGATCTGATAGGCATCAGTCCAAAGATGTGATGGGATTTGACAGTCCTTTTTTTTGACTCCTGGTGCTGTTGACTTAACCCTCTCAAGATTAGGACACTGAGGGGCCACATGCTGAGCACTTGTGGGCAAACTCCGGGGCTCGCAGCTTTTCTTTCTTTTTCTTTCTAAAATATTATTCAGTCAAACATTTTTTAATGGTTTTGGATTCAATTGAAAGGCTACTGTGTGTGTTGTTAAATGGTACCTCCTGTCAGGTAATTGCCACATCAGTCTATAATTAGGTTGTCATGCTCATAAAAGCAGTATTTTGCTGTACTGCAAAGCAAACTGAGTGTAAATTATGTTTATATTCAGACGGGGGGTGTGAGTTTAATTGCACCTCTCCATCAGTGCAGAGTTTGTACGTTGAATGTATGTAATATGATTTTTTTTTTTTGGTGTTGTTATGTTTGGATGTCCATTATACACTTTATCCTTTTCTGTCTAACACAGTTAGACCAGTAAACAGCTCAAAGGGAGCGACGAGAGAGGGCAATGTCGGATCACGTTAACCTCACGAGGATGGCAGGGTGTGCCTGGAGAGCAAGGTCCTGGAATTCAGTATCTAATGTTACTATAAGGGTTTAAAGTTAGAGAATAAGTCGTTACTTTAAAAAAAATAAACAAAAAAATAGTATATTAGATGATTTATGGGTCAAAATTCAGAAAATGTAAAGTATTTTTTGTGCCATTTACACTGTGTACATATATATAAATAATATATATATAAAAGTAGTCATAACTTTCTTCCAAGTAAAGAAAAAAAGCACAAAACACAAAATAAATAAAGTTATTTTTATTCAAATTGAACATTGCAGGGATTCACAACAAGGCGACTCAGCCCAGGAAGTAGGTTACTTCTGCAGTTCTCTGTGGGTGAGTGGAAAGATCGTGTCGTAGTTCAAGTAATTTAAAAAAAAAATAGACAATTACTGAGATTAAAACGCATATTTCTGCATTTTTAATCTGTTTTAACGTCCGAACACGACATGTTGTGTCTCACTGAGTTAGCTGCTAGCAGGGAAACAGTTGGAGAAAAGTGACGGATAAATGGTTAAAAAACATCCCTGAAAGTAGTTAATAAACAAAATATCTTCAATATAAAAAATAAAAAAAATTGTAGTATTTAATAAACAGTTTTAACTGATAAATGGTTGAAATAGTTTAAAGTAAAAAAAAACAGCCTAATGGAGTTAGCTGAGTAGGCTAAAGGATATCCAACAGTAAGGGATCAATGACGAAACAGGTAAAAAAAGTGAATTTAAACACACATAAACTTTTAAATAAAGTTTTAAATAAAAATACACAGCTAAATGAATGTATAAACAGTTTTAACAGTCAGCTGAAGTAAAAGCAGGTTGAAACAATCAGCTTCTCCCACTCCAAAGTTGTAGCAGTACGAAGGAAAACGTCACCAAAATGACCGAAAATTAACATTTGTAAATGAGAAAATGTGCAAAACTAGAATATAACAGAAGAGGAGGCCAGTGCAGCTCTAAACTCTTCTTTGCAGTGTAAACAGGGCTGGTTTGTGACCTTCGAACAGGGTACCACGACCGTAACTCGCCACCAGTTCAACCGGTTCTCCTGAAGCCACTTTGTGTTGGTTTCTTAGTATTTTACAGTGTGCTGGTAGGCGAGGCGTTCAAGTGCATAAAACATCAACAAAACATCAAGAAGCCAGCACATAATAGGAGATATTTGCGGTCGATTTGGTCCCCTGGTATGAATTGGCTTTGAATTTGTTAGGCCGCACTTGTTTTTCTGCACAGTCGAGTCTGTTTTTATCAAGGGAGATTACAGATGATTTATGTAAGCAGCCATGGTTTATGGCATCCTTTGTGGGGACAATGTGTGAATGCCAAGTGTGGCGTAACATCGCCGAAACAGCAGCTGAAAGCAGGTCGGTGCAACCCTAAACCTCCATTAGTACAACCAGGCCGCCGGCGCACCGGTTTTCTTCCTTGGCAACAGCTGGGGCGAGACTCGCCTCCGACTGAGGCCCAGGGCTGAGATTTTCGGGCTCAGACAGTTTGGCCCAGTGTCTGTGAGTGTCAGTAGGTCTTTCTCTCTCTCTCTCTCTCTCTCTTCCGATCCTCCCGTCCTCCCACTGCAGCAGACATCAGCCCTGATCACCGCGAGCCTGTCGTCATGCAGCGCTGCAGGGAAGGAGAGGAGAGACCCTTGGAAAAAGGATGAGGAGGGGGAAGAGGGACAGATAAATGAGAGTGGACGCTATTTTAAGTCTTATACTAATATTTTAAGACTCAAGCAGCAAGAGAGAAAGACAGAAAGAGGATCAGGATGAAAATATCGAAGCGAAATGATAAAGATGAGAGAAATAAATGCCAAAAAGCAGCTTAAGCTTGACAAAAAGCCAACGCCTAATGGTCAGAGTTCAGGCATCGTAGTTACAAGAAGCTGGCGGAGACATGAGAAAACGGGATGGAGGAAGGAGGGGGAAAGGCGTCGCAGCGATGATTTGTTATGATGAAATTAGCTGCAGCTGCTTGTTGATAATGATGCTGTTGAGCCAGGCTGCCAGGCACACCCCCCCCCCCCGCTAATCTTGTTTAAAAAGCAACATTATGTGTTTCCTCTGAAGGGATAAAGGGGCTTTTATGAGGGTACATGCTCGATTAGAGCGTAGATACTTTTAGCAGCGCACGCTTGGTTGAGACAAAGCTTTTTGTCGTCGTCGTTGGTGGAGAGGAGCTTGTTGCGCTGTGGTGAAGCCAGCGGGCGATGATGGGCGCCGCTGCCTGTCATGTGAGGCGCTCGATTGTCTGTCTGTGTGTGTGTGTGTGTGTGTGTGTGTGTGTGTGTGGGTGTGTGTGTGTGGTAGCATTGTGCTGTGTGAATGGGGCAAGCCCGTCAAACCCATCTGCCGGACCCCCATAAGACCTGTTCTGGTTGCCATGGTAACAACCTCCTTATCGCTGGTGAGGGGATATGTAGGGTGTGTTCACAGGATTTTTTTTTCTTTTTTTTTTTCCACCACTTCTTCAGCTGCCTGCTGCAGTGAGCTCAACATTTTTTTATCTTTACGGTGTCTCATATTTTGGATTCATATGAATTCTGTTTCCTCTGCTTTTGTACTGATTTATTATTTGTTATTTTGTATTATTTGCTTTGGACATCTCTACTGAAAGCACCTTCCAGTGAGGGTTTATGTCTAGCATGAATTAAACCCCATGCAGAGGCAGGTGACGGTGTCATGCTCCGCCTGTTAAGCTCGCAGAAACAAACACTTTTTGGGAAGCATTTGGTTTCATATCTGCTGTAAAAGTGAGAAGGGAAAAAAAAAAGAAATAGAATAGAATATGCACAGCTAGTCTCCTCCTCCTGTCTCAGCACGTGGATGCTGAGACAAAGACCAGTTGGCTGAGCCGGTGGAGGAATAATGCTGCACTTTACTCCCTCTGGTGGCTGATCTGTGAGCTTCACCATGCAGTGTGCATTATGTATCATTAGCTGAGAAGTCTTTCAGAGGACTGCTTCTTTTCGCTGCATGTTTTGACTCCCCTCCCCTCGTCTGTAACCCCACTTATTTCCCTCCTTGTTCTGCGTGTGGAAAACCTCATAGTCATCTTTCTCTTCTCTTTTTCCCGCCGCGCCACTCGCTCCCAACAGGTGACCTGTCCCCTCCCCGGCGTCCCAGCAGGCAGGCATGGCAGACGGTCGGCAGCCAGACGAGCACTGGGCCGCGAACGGCCAAGAGAACGGCGAGAACGGCTACTCCGCCTACAGCTCTGCCTACAGAGAGAATGGATACCACGGCGGGGCAGCTGCACACCCTGGAACGACAGGTAGGAACGTGTTAGTGAGTGGCTGTGTCAGCATGTGCATGCAGCACTGGGTCAGTGATATTGATCGGACTGATGGGTCTGCAGCTGGGGGTAAATGTGATTGGTTCCACGGTGCCAGGAAATGGAAGTCAATCCCTAATAGGCACGTGGACAGACCCAGTTGTCTCACGTTTGAATGAGTTCTGAACACGAACAATCTGCTGTAGCAGTGATACCAAAGGTTGAAGGACGTTGCCGTGGTCCGTGGTTATGGGTCACTTGTGGGTTAAACTATTAAGTAATTAAAAACGAAAAAAGCATATAAGGGACCTCTGGATCTTTCTAGAAGTAGAGCAGAAAGCTCCATGACTCCTGGTTGGAAATGCTCCCAAGATTTGATTAAAAAAAAAATAGAGATAGGAGGTTTCTCTTGCAATAAAGCTGTTTTATTCATGTCCTTCATATTAGGACTTGGAATACAGGCTGGCGGATGTCAGATTTACAGAAAAATGCCAATATTCTGACTGATATGTCTGCAAAATGATAAGTCGATGCTTAAAGGAAAGATAAAGAGAAATGGGAAAGGTTGAAGGAGAAGAAAACCAAGTGAAGAAAGAAGGTGAAAGGAAACAAGTTGAAGAAGGGAAAAATAAAAAGGGGAAAAAACAGGAAAAAATGAGATGGAAAATAGCACGATTCGACCACATGTATGTGTACATCTGTGGGAACCCATATTTGTAAGTAATACGTTTATCAATGTCTTTTGATTTATTTTTTTATGGCTGAGCGACTATAATGTGACTCAGTATGTGTTTTTTTGACATTTTCCACCATCTGAGGTAAGTTTCTATCTGCATCCATCTTCACTGGGCATCAAGCAAAAGCCCCAGATAGCAACTAATCAAATCCCACAGGAGCATGGGATCTGCGTCCACAACTCATCACACACACACACACACACACACACACACACACACGAATCAAGCCATTTTTCCAAACTCAAAGGTAGGCCATGGCCACCCACAGAGATAAGGTCAGCAGAGTTATTAGTTTTCATTTCCTTCCTCCCATCCATGTCTTGTCTTCCCGTTGTTGTCTGTCTTTCTCTCTCTCTTTCTCTCTCTCCCTTCGCAGTGGATGACTCAGCCAATTTGCCTCCCTCCCCTCCCCCCTCTCCATCCGCTGAGCAGATTGGGCCCGTGGCACAAGGTACACCTTCACACACGTCTAACCCCTCAGACCATTCAGGGTGAGAGTGTGAATGGTGGTGAGAGTGGTAATAATATCTCTAAGAGGAGACGCCAACCACGCGGTCTTGAGGATTTCTAGAGATCGTTCTCAAAACATGGCAGCCACTCACATGATAAGAAAAAACTCCTCCTTTCTTCTTCTGGTCCCTTAGTGTTTAATTTGAGGGTCCTCTGTTGCTTTGCATGCCAGCTGATTGTCATATCACCTTTTAAGGAGTCTGCAGCATGTGCCACACTGTCCTGTCCTGTTTATTTGACCAATATTAGTTCAATAGTAGTTTTCTAACACATACAACACAAGCAACCTTCCACGCTTTAGGCTATAGTACATAACCTGCCACTGGAGCCCTTCATCTCAGTAGTCTGCTTTCCCTTCAAAACACCTTGTTGTTCCTTTGCTCGTTTTGTCTATTGATTTTCTCAAGGAGTAAATCACAGATTGGCTTTCAGCTCTTTACTCACAGAGAACAGTGCGGTCTGTTTTCTAACCATTTCCTCTTTGTATGTGGCATGCAATCACCAAAATGTAGAACCATATAGTCCCACTGCATGGTTTAGGGCTAATGCCAATTATTCATTCATGAACATAACAAATTCTAAGAGAATTATTCTTAAACTTTTACAGATTTGTTCTAAAGAAAATGGAAAAAAAAAAGATAATATTAGGATATTATATAGTAGTAAGATGTTCTATTATTTCTAAGCTAAATGTGAAAACTTTATTGAAAGTATTTTTTTTTTGAATTCATGTTATATAATTATCCATCAAGACTAGACTAGAAGGTGAACTATTGATTGCATCCCATGCATCTTCATCAGAGCTGAAAGTGTCTTGTAACCCCAGTTTTATTGTCCTCCATGTCTCATCTATGTGTCTCCCTTCCTTGCTCAAAGAAGATAAAGTAGAGGTTGTCAGTCAACAGCAGGATGAGGATGAGGAGGAGGCTCCAGAGGAGCCCAACAGTTACCCGGAGGAGGTGGCATATGAGCAGCCTGGAGACTTGCTCTTAGAGCAGGGAGATTATTTAACAGAGCCCCAGGCTTTGGGCTGCCAGGAAGCCCAGACACCTGAGGTCCTCAATGGAGGAAGTCATCAAGGTGAACACAGCCCGTCACTAAAAGGTGTGTGTGGTTTTATGGGTTTTGTGTGTGTGCATACTGTTGGTGTGGGTGTACTGTATGTTGGAGTGAATGTATATTCATCACCTATTTTGTATGATCCTCTTGTGCTCTGCTAATGGGTATATAGACTTTCCGCTCTTGATTTATAAACTGTGATGCAACTCAGGCTTTGCTGCCAACCTTCCTGCAGCTTTGTTGCTCTTAAATCCTTAAGCTTCTGCTTCAGTACCTGAAGTTGCCATGTGCAAAATGATGTGACAAAGCATTTTGATTTTGTGCTTTCTCATGCAAAACATAACCATTTGCTTTTCATTGGATCGACATTAGAACACCTGATCAACCATACTGTAGTTGATCATTTCTGCACTTTTGTATTGCCAGCTACATTGCAAATGCAAATATCACTGTCTAAACTGTCAAGCATTGTAGACTTGAGTGTTGCTAGAATTAGATGTCTGTATATTTTTATGTGGGTTTTGCTGGAATATTGTGTGCAAGAAGGTGTTTCTGAGTACACCCACCTGTATGGGTGCTTCGTGAATCAGTCCTGAATGTATTTAAGTCTGTTGTATTTCACTTGCTTTGAGTTTCAGTGTTGTTTTCATTTCATCCCAAGGCAAAGGATAATTCTGTTTTCCTATTGTTACTAAGAACACACTTTGGGCATTACAATCCACCCTCATTGGACATGTATCATCATCCTTATTTATAACGTTAATTGAATCAGTTATATACCCCTAATAAATTTGTATCCAAGCAATATAAAGATTCATTCACATCCACAGTATTCCTGTACTTGCAGTAGAAACTGCAATAAAACCATTAACAGTTAATTACATCAAATAAAAGTATCTTTCTTTACCATCAGGTTGACTATTTTTTGTCAATCCTCATGTATTGCAATAGGAATTCAATATATTTGTGTAGATTTTTTTCTTATCATCTAACATCATGCAACTCATTCCTTCATTCCAGTTCTGCACGCAATCTTAGGTGCTGTGATTCCCCCCCCTGTGCTGTTGTGGCCTGCTGCAAAATACACTGTGCTGTGTGTTTTGCTTGATGGAGAGCTACTGTATAAATGTGCAGAAGGCTTCGGCTTGACTGTATTGGCTAGCTTTTGTGGATGCTTCCAGCACAGCATTTAGTTAATGTGACTCACAAGCACAAAGTTGTACAGTATTCTTCAAACTCACAGCCCAGCCAGAAGAATGTATCAGTAAGGCATTGTGTGAGTCTGCTATGAAAGAAGATGAACCTCAAGTGGCGTCGCTACAACAGAAGCAGTTGGCAGTTGAAAGAGCAACACCTGAAGGTGCAGATCTCGCCTCGAATGAACCTCCTCCTCCCTCTGCGAAAGAGAGAGAACTTTCTGACACCTCCTCAATTGAGCAGGTTAAGCAAGATAGAAAGACTGTAGTAGAAGAGGCAGCTGAGAGCCACCTGCTTATAGAGTCCAAAGCAAAAGAAGCAAAACAACCTTCACTAACAGAGGAGTTATCAAATCTCAAAGAGGAAGAAAAAGAGGGAATTATCCTACCAAGCAAATCAGGAGCCCCTGTGGATGATGAAAGCAAAGAAAAACCAGCGACAGCTGGGGAGGAGGGCCAAGATAGTGGCAGTGACATTAAATTGCATGAGACTCCAGTGACTGACATTCAAAAAGTGGACCAAAGACAAGAAACAGTCAAGTCAGGTCCAGAACCAGACACAGAGTTGAAAGCCACATCAGATATTTTTACAGAACATGAGTCAAGAGCAAAAACCTACTTTGAGACATCGTCAAAAAGCCACGAAGAGGAGTCATCACGAACCCAGAGCTATTATGAACTCAGCACAGCAGCAGAGACAAAGTTAAGTGAGGAAACTGAAAGCACTATGCAGGAGCAAAAACAGGAGGAAAAACAGGAAATAAAAGCCAGAACATCTCCTGGTAAGATGTCCTTAGAACAAAGAAGCCTCTCCCTGAACATCACCGTTGGGTCTTCGGCAGGACAAACAGTGAAGGGAGAGAAGTCGAGGGCCTTCGCAGAAAGCTTGTGTCCAATCAGTGGAAGCTTTGATGAATCTGAGGTTGACCCTTCAACGCAATTTGCGGACAGCCAGCACCAGTTTCCTCCAGCTGTTTCCGTTACACCAACTACCACTGAATCATCTGAAGATATCCCAGCCAAGGCAGAAGCACCTTTACCTTCGGATAAGCACAATTCTAGATTTGAACATTCAGGGAGCCTCTCTGAGATGTTGGACCTGGCTGGAGCCCTGCCTTGCCCATCATTGGAGAGGAGGGAGCATGACCACATGAGACGAAAGTCCATGCCCACCGATGTATCAGGTCTTGTGGGGAGTTCTTTGGCCAAGCTCACCTTGGGTGAACAGACCTCCAGAGTGATGGGAGGGGAAAGCCAACTGGAGGAACTTGGCTATTGTGTGTTCAGTGAGTACTCAGGGCCCATGCCTTCTCCCGCTGATGTACCGAGTCCTGGGGACTTCCCTTCTATGGAGGGTGAAGTTGAGGAGGAGCTTGGGGCCACAGATGTTGAAGGTGTTCAAAAAGGAATGCAACAACAAGATAATAAAGAAATTAACCCTGAGATCTCTCAAAAAACAGTATTTGAAAAGAAAGATGCACCAGTAAAGACTACCCTAATTCTAGAAAAAGCTGTGACAGGTGGAGTAAAACCTGACCGCCTAAGAATCCCAATGACTAACTCAAAAGACAGACTGACTGAGTTTCGTTTGGAGAGTGGCCTGCCTGGGGACATAAAGATCCAAGCAATCCCTGAGGTAGACGTTGAAAAAGACCCCTCCAGAGAAGCTTCTCCCATCCCACCAGACAATTCCTTTACTTTCTCTCTTATGGAAACTGGAAGCAAGGCTCCTCCAACTCCCACCACCCCCAAGTCTGCAGATGATACACCCTCAGACACCCAAGTCACTGGAGAGACGGCAAAGAAAGATGTCTTACCGGAGGTCAAAGCAGAGACCGATCCAGAGTCTGAGAGGATTGATAACAAACAGACAGAGCTAGAAGAAGAAACTCGGAAATCTGAGCTGGAGGAATCAGAAGAAAAAAATAATGAGCCAGAAAAGGCAAACACAGATCCACCTTCAGCATCATCTCAGTCTTTAGGAGAGAGCACAGACAAAGATGACAAAAAGATTCAAAGTGAGCATGGAACACCTACAAGATTGGAAGGAAGAGAAAAGCAAGATACCTCAAAAGCTGTTCAGAATGTAAGCACTGAAAAGCCCTTAGATAAAAAAGAAGCCCAAATTCAGTTACAGGAGGTGGATAAAGTCCCACCAAAGCCACAAATATCCTCCCCAATCATAATTATACCTCAAGCACAAGTAGAGGAAGAAGCAGATGAAGAGGATGATATTGAGATTGCTGAAGAGCCTCAAGAAATGATGGAGGAAGCTGAAGTGCCTGTGCTCCTCAAGACAGATCAAGCAGAGGAGAGTCTAACCAAAGAAGCTGGGAAGAAAGGGCAGAAGAAACAGGAGGTATTGCTGATGGTAGGCGATCAGATGGTGGAAGAAGATCCCAAGTCTGGAGCAGAAGAATGGAGTCATAGTGCCCAAAACAGTGACGATGGGGAGCCTGCGACAGACAGTTCGCACTTGTCTCTATGCTCTGACCATGATCAACTGGTCGAAGGTGGCGGCCATGAAGGGATAGGTGAGGATAAAGTAGCAGAAAACACACAAATAGATAAGGATGAAGGGAAGAAGGAGCAGGGTGAGGTGGTTAAGAAAGACCGATCAGGGGAGGAGAATGTGGATGAAGGTAGTTCTCATGAGGCAGGTGACGAGAAAGAGGAGGAAAAAAAGGAAGAAGAGGATGAGGGGGAGGAGAGGATGGGTGAGAAGGAGGACGAGAAAGACATCTCGATTGGTCAGCAGGTGGAAGAGACCTCTGATGTGCTCTACCAGACCAGTCAGGCAGCTAACGATGAAACCACCATGGACGTCTCCATCCTAGACACAGACAGTGGCTGGATGGACTCACAAGGTACCCAGAGCACTTGTAAAATAAATGTTTACATATAATGTATAGCTCACAATTGTTATACCAAAAACTAATTAACACCATGAAGCTTGTTGCTCGTAAATCTTTATATGTCTTTTGTACTAAGCTACAGTAGCTCCTAGATAGCCAGGAATGTGGAGAATTAGTCCTCTTTTAATCCTTCTCCACTGCAGATGATGACAAAAGTATCATGACTGAGCAAATCGAAGCCCTTCCTCAGATCCAGAGTCCTACCAGTACACCTGTGGTGGACAGACCCGCTAAACGGGCCCCTGGCAGAGGAAGGGGCCGCCCTGGCACCACTGAGAGTAAAGTGTTCCGCAAAGTACCCAGCCACCATCCACCAAGAGAGGAGATGAAGAAGAAAAAAGGTTCCAATTCTGTATTAAAGAAGTATTGTTTAGTTTAAAACAAACTGTTATGTACTTTTTTACCAATGTACATTTACACCTTTAATACTCAATAGCCATGCAACGTATGTAACTTGATGTTCAGCACAGATTTGCCTCGCTGCAGTACTTTCAACCGAGGTTTACATGTTGGTATAATCCTGTCTCTCCTCTTTGCTAGTAGGCGTGAGGAGGGCTGACCAGAATAAGGTGTCAGCCCTCCAATGTCGTTCCCCATCTCGAAAGAGTGTTGTCAAAGTGGCAGCAAGACACCCTAGGCCTGCTCTGCTTCACGGCTCTGCTAGACGCAAGGCCACAGGTGAACACTTTTCACCAGGAATCAGCGCTGTGGATAGAGAGAGTGCAACCCAACTTTAATATACACTCTACAACTTCCACTGTATTATATTAAGCTGGCTTCATATACATAAAATAACAGAAAGGTTTGGAAAATGTTCACAAGATAAATGCTGAATTCTTCATTTAGCCCGATTTAACTGGAAATTCAATCAAAGCTGAAACAATTTAGGGTTTGAATTGTTGCGACAAACATACAGTAACAGGTATGACTTTGCTCTCTCTCTATTGATGGCTCTTTGAGGAATCAAGCAGGTGCAATGTAGCTGGCAAACATCATGTGCTGCTGACCCATATTTAAAACATCATGTTTGGTCTTTTTTTTTTCTTTCTTTTTTTTTTATGAGCCCAACTGCTTTTTGTTTTTTATTTGTTTGTTGTTGTTTGCTTGGCCTCATAATCATGTTTGTTTCTGCTCACTGATGCCACTATAAATTGTGATTGGTACTCAGTGTATGAACTTGTATGCATTTGCTGGAAATGGCTGCATGTTGAAGGTTGCGTGTTTGGCCAGCTGGTGTGAAAAGGTCCATGAATGTGAAGTTGGAGTGACAGAAATTTGTGATATGATGCTTCATGTGTAGAAGGTGATCTCTGTCATATGGATGTGTCTGCTGTCAGAACACAAATGCAGCAAACACTACTTGCTCACGATAATGGTGTCAGACGATTACGTGTGGACTGTCTATTCAGAGTGCATTTATGGATGTGTGTGCGTGTTGTGTGTGAAGATTCACATACGCAAATGTCGCCCCTTGCTGGTTTATATCGGTCATTACAACAGGACTCTTTCTTTACAGGTATGGAAAGCCATCAGCCCCTCAGTGTGGCCCACCAGTCCAGGGAGAGGACCACTGTAAGTACTATCAGATATGACACACACATTATTATTAGCATAATGTTTCTTTTTTGTATTGTTTTTAGAAATTCATTACTATTTTTCCCTTTTTGTGTTGTTTTTGACTGCATAAGTATATGCAATATAAAAATGTAAACATACATCAGTAAATACATTGTAGTAAAGCTTATAAAGGAGGAAATAAAAGGTGTATAAAGTATAGAATTAAATCCTTGCAGTAAACTTCTAATACACACATTAATTACATTTAATGGGATGCTGTTATTCCCAGTACTATTAGGAGTATTATATTGTTGCAAACAGGTTTCTCACAGTGTATTTCACAACATAACTCTGTGTGTTGCATCATGGGGATTGTTGTTTGCATGGTTCATTTCTGCATGTCTAAATGTGTGCCTTTTTATTTTTCTGTCTGCATATTAATTTTGTCTTGCATGCCTGCCTCTGTCCTTGTGCCAGTCTCGACAGAGAAAATCTGTGAGTATAGAAATGACATAAGAGTAGGCAAACAGTCTTGTACAGGGGCGAAGGGGCTCTCGCAAATATCTTGAATTCCATCTTTCATCCTTTACCCGTAACCACTCTTAAAAACATATTTCTGTTTCCCAGTCAAGTCTACCCATCTAAATGTTTCATGTTTCTAAAGAAAGATGAAGATACTGTGTCATACCAAGACATACAGTACACTTGCATGTAGTGTGTCTACCCTTCATTTCATCTCCACTCCATCCCCATCTCACTTCTTCCTCTCTCCATCTGTTGTCACCTCTGCCTGCCACCGTCTTCACTTCTTTCATGCTTTCCTGCCTCTTGTCGTGGCTTCGGTCCAGAGCCCTACAAGGGCGGTTCTGTTAAAG
This sequence comes from Lateolabrax maculatus, assembly GCA_031216445.1. Classification (NCBI taxonomy): domain Eukaryota; kingdom Metazoa; phylum Chordata; class Actinopteri; order Acropomatiformes; family Lateolabracidae; genus Lateolabrax; species Lateolabrax maculatus. The sequence goes on along the minus strand of CM062215.1, from coordinate 4,008,317 downwards.
ATGGCAGTGCAGCGCCGGGGATCAGATCACCAGCCCCCCCGGCCCGGCTCTGCCTGTAGCCTTAAACGGAGCCCCCTGGTGGGGGCGGAGCTCAATGAGGCCCGCCCCTCCTCTGCATGTGCCCGCCCGTCCCCTCTGCCAAAGAAATGGGCAGAGAAGGTAAAATGAAAGGAAAAGATTTTAGGGGACTGATAGGTAGCTGGAACCTTTGCACGCTGCACGTGATTGAGCCCGGGTATTGACTCTTTAGTGCGTTTGTTCATTCAGGAGAGAGCATACCGCAGCCCGGAGAAGAGGTCGTCCCTGCCCAGGCCTGCCAAATCTCTGACACGCCACATCCCTGCTGCTGAGCAAGAAGACAACAGCACCCCCTCCAGGCCAACCTGTAAGAGTACACACACTCATATACAGTACACTTCCAGCTTGTTTGCCTCCCAAATTAACTTTACAGCAGCAGACTACCTCTTCACGCCCTTGCACTTTTTCTAATGACCCCCTTCAATCACTCCCTTTTTGGTGATTTTATTAAATTTTAACCACGACCACCTTACACCTCCTGCCCTGCTCTTCTCTGCCCCCCATTTCTTTTTCCTCCTTGTCCTCTTCCCTCTCAAAGCGTTCCAGTCCAGAGCGGACAGCAGGTCTGGAAGAGCCCCTGGTATGGCAGGTAGACCACTTAGTAGTTCCTGTTAGACCCATAGCTCCCTCCCCATCAACATATGACATCTTTGTGTTTAGATTTAGATTTTGTTTTTATAAAAACTCCAAGATGGGGATTTACATTCTGTATAGAAGTGAGCCACATCCATTGACAAAACATTCATTCATTGTTCTTGGTCACACATTATCCTGAAGGGTGTCTGCAGGTTTGTAAAAGTCATAAAATAACTATTATAATTATTCATGTCTCCTTTCACTGCATTCCCCTCTTAATACATAACACAGTTGCAATATGCAAATTATACCTAATTTGCAGTATAAATTACACTTTCCAATCAGAAAGAAGAGACTGTGTTACATTTGTCTTTTTCAGAAGACAAACAGCAGGTTGCTACTTGCCTTGCTTACTCAGGAAACTGTCGTCTAAAATCCTATTGGCCCTGCACCAGTATCCCAGCAACAAGCCGCCAGTGTAAATGATTCCAGCTGCCTGTGTGTGCTCTCACGCTCTTTATCAAGCGTTCTTGTTTGACCTGGGTTGTTTGTTTTGTGGAAACTGAGTGAATTTGGCACCAACAGGGCAGCATCGACAGCTCCACGAGTGTTGTGTTTCCTTATCATCATCATCATCATCATCATCAGAACCAGATGAAGGATCATACACTCCAATCCATCTGTTTGCTCTTAATATTTTTGTCTTTCTCTCTTCTCCCATCTGTCTTGCTTCCTCCTTTTCCTCCTCGTCCAAAGTGTTTCCATCTCCAAGAAGGAGGTTTTCTTTCTTCTCCTCATCAGTGTAATCCAGTGATGTCTTCTTCTCTCAAGGCACAGACTCGGCACGTTCCCGATCAGTCCGTAGCGGCGCCTCCACCCCTGGCTCCTCCGCCGTCACGCCCGGCACGCCCCCCAGCTACTCCTGCCGCACCCCCGGGTCCCGCACCCCAGGCAGCCACACGCCCAAGTCCTTCAGCGTCCTCCAGGAGAAGAAGGTGGCGGTGATCCGGACCCCGCCCAAGTCTCCTTCCTCCGCCCAGCGGCAGCTGAAGGTTCTCAATCAGCCCCTGCCTGACCTGAAGAATGTAAAGTCCAAGATTGGGTCCACTTCCAACCTGAAACACCAGCCGAAAGGCGGACAGGTAACGGGCGTGCTGATGATAAAGGAAAAAATAAAATCAAAAACATTAAAAAACATAAAAAAATATATAATATAGTCTGTAAACAGCAGCAGAAAGACATACATTTGCATAGATGTGTATTAAATTCACATATTATTTCATGATATCTGGGCAATGAAGTCCTTCAAACTTTCAAAATACCATACCATGCATTTACCTCATTCTGCCACACGGGGGCAGTAAATGACAAAGTTATATAGTACACTTAAATGAAAATCATACTTTGTCTAAAAAGGCTAACAGGAAGTTGTTTTTGAAACTCTCACGAGTTAATATATATATATGATATGTATATGAGATATATATATATATATATATATATATATATATATATATCCACACACAATTCATACACACAAGATGTAATACAGTGTGCTGTTAATAAATGAATTAATAAAGAAATACACATAAAAAGAGACGAAAGCAAGAAATAGGAACATTAAAATCAACCCAAAAGGGATTATTTACTCATTTACCTTGGCTTAAAAACATTTGTAACAGCTTTTGTCAAAGGTGACAGAAATGTGAGTTCAGACCGTGGTTTTCTCTCGTCTTGCCTGTTGTAAAAACGTCGTAAAATGCTCAAACATGTCCTCACATCTTCACCATCACTCACTGTCTGGCCTGCCTCTAAACCCCTCTGACTGTCCTCTCCCTGTCTGCTGTCATCTCCGTCAGTCTGGATGAACCATCGTCAGCGGCCTCTGGCCTCTTCCCCTGACTTTCTCTTTGTCTTCCTTCTCCTTACCTTTTCTCAAATTCCGCCCCTATTGAAGGAGGACGCAAACCAGCTTCAGCCGTTGTACAAATCATGCGTTCGTCTTAGGAGCAGATTTAAAACAGCTATTCTCTTAAGAATCCTCTCAAGGAGCAGTCAACCTGCAGAATCATTTGCCCAGGGGATCGGCTTTCGTCATCACTCTGCATGATTTTCCCTCCGGCTCTCAGTATTAATAATTGCAAGCGGGCGGAATTACTTATTGAGAAGTTGCAACAAGGACTTCACTTTTCATTTCTAAGGTTTCAAACAAAACAGTCATCGTATGCCAGATCCCCAAAAAAAGGTGGATCTTAGCGGTCTGCCTCTGTTGAACTGAGGAGAGTTGCGTGATAAAATCGTGCACACCCACACATCTGGGTGTAACAGATGTGTGGTCGACTGATAGACGACAAATATTTAATCACATAACCAAGGCAACAGGCAGTCCTAATGTTCCAGGAGGTGAGACTATTCATTAACCCCAGTGATGGATAGAGGAGGAGGCGAGTAATCGTCACTTCTTTCCTCTTTGGGGAGAAATGTAACATGGGGCAGAAATTTTTAATGAGGCTGGGTGACGCACGACTTGGAGGAGCAGCACAGCAGTCTGCGATATAATGGAAGTCTGTGTCGCACTGCGAGAACTTCTGATGTCAGACTAAAGACTTTCACCAAATAAGAAACAGGTTTTGTGTGTTAAAATTACATTTGATAACATTTCATGACACATTTATGATTATTTTATGTCTTAATATCATTTTATTTAGACATTAATGACCTTTTTTACTGTGTTGTAAATTGTATTCACATATAGAAAAAGACACAAAGTAATTATTTTTTTATTATTCAAATACTTTCATAAAGCTGTTGTATAATATATAATATAGGGCTGCCTTTAACGATTATAATGACATTTTCAGTACTGATTAATGCATAGAATGTTTTTCTTCTATTATTCGATTAATAATGTTTTTCATAAAATGGCAGAAAAAAGGGGAAAATGTTTCCCAAAGCCCAATTTGACATATCCCTGTTGCTTGTTTTGTCTGAACAACATACCAAACCCCCATAATATTCAGATCCATATTACAGAAACTGCACCAAAATTTGGTATTTTTACTCAATAAAAGATTGATAAGAATAAATCTAACATACATTTTAAATGTATTCTCAGTCTGACTCGATTGTCATTGGGTTTAGTGCAGGTGCATTGACATTGGTCGACCTTGCAGCTGTCTGTGCTGCAACAGCTGTAGTGTGCGGTGGAAAAAAAACCCTGAAATGGATAGTAAGAACAGTGTGTGTGCAAGTGAGAGGAAGAGCTGTCAAGAGAATCCAGGTCAGGCCAGTGTAGACTGGAGACGGAGGCTTGCTGTCAGGGCTCGTGTGTGTTTCCCCTGAACCTCCTTTCTCTTTTCTTTTCACCGTCTCTGTGTTCACTTTGGCTCTTGGAACAATGGTGTCCGTATTTTTTAAGTTCTCTTTATTTTACAAAACAACACAAAATGGCACGCGATGCAGAAATACACTCATTGGTTGTATTAAACCACAATGAAGTGTTGGGTAGGTTATATATATATATAGTTATATATTAAATAGATTGGTATCCCTGTTTTTTTATTTGATCGCTTTCCTGTGTTCTTGTTTGTTTGGTTTAAGCTTTGTAACATTTATTACCACCTCTGTTACCTCTTGCATTTTTAATTCAGCGTTAAAAGAAATTTAGCCCAGCCAATGAGATTATTTCTGCCTCTAGTGACTCCTGAGCAATAAAATCCCCAAATGCCCCAAAATCGCTTTTGTTCTCAGAGCACATTAGCACAAAGAAAAGCATTGTGAATTGAATGTAAATACATGTTAAACGCATGTAAAGGCACACTGATCACTCGCCGCACGCTTGACTTCTCTAAATGAGGCACATATAGTGGTTTCTTTTTTTAAAAATTCGATTTTGTTTTAGGTTCAAATTTTGAGCGAGAAGCTGGACTTCAGTCATGTTCAGTCAAAGTGCGGCTCCAAGGATAATCTGAAGCACTCGCCCAAAGGAGGCAATGTATGTACGCCTTTCTCTTTTCTTTCTTTTTTTCTCTTTCTCCTTTCTCTCTCTTTTCAGCTGGGGCTGTTGTAGCGCTCTCTCATGCTACTTTTATATGTTCATCTATCTGCCCATCTGTTTGTCTGCCATTGGCAGAATGGTTAAATTCTAAAGTGCAATACATCCACATTACTTCTTTGTCAACCAATAAATGAAATTCCCATCTTCCCTCCTATAAGTGATATTTGTTGTTTTTAGTTCATGCCATCCGTTTATTTATCATCTTTAGTACTTGTACAAATATTCGATGTTGCACTTGGAATTAAACTCTTTCAAATATGCTTCCAGCTGCTGTAAGGACTCTTTTCAAAACAGGGACAAGTTCACGACTGGATGGATTACAGCACAAAGAGTGCAGCTTCTACTCTCTGATAAATGCCTTTATCCCTCCATCAATAAAAGGCTTCAGTTTGTTTTCTGTGGTCTACATCAGCTACCATTCAAATGCCCCAGTGCTAAAGTGAGTGCAGACAGATTGATAGGTCGCGGATTTAAAATTGGGACACTTTTACTGGATTATTTTGGGTGGGAAAGGTGGGGGGAGGAGGTGGGCCGTTTTTTAAACCCTGCCCCGCCTCCCCCTCCACCACTCATCCAGTATGAGAATCCCTCAGTGTTCGCTGTTTGTTTGTATATTTAAAAAAAAAAAAAAAAAGTCACCCTGTCATTCCCAGGTCATGATTCCGAGTGTTAAACTGGACTTTAGCCACGTTCAGGCTAAATGTGGCTCCCTGGACAAAATCCAGCACGCGGCAGGCGGGGGAAACGTGAGTGACTCAGCAGAAAAGCATACACACATTCAAAAAAAAAAAAAAAACCTCTCTCCAACTTCTCTCATTTTAATAAAACTATACATTCAGGCATGGACGTGTTTGTGAGTCGTAGTTTTAGAGTGTTGTCATCTTTATCAACCGTGTTTTTGCCATCATTTGCACCATAACCTCCTAATTATTTTTTCCTTAGGCACACCAGTATCTCTGCATTGTGTCTACAGACCTTTACAGCATGCAGGGTTGTCACCGTGTCTTTTTAACAGTGTTTGTACTCAAACTAATTCGCATCACCCATGGACAATAAAGTTTAATTGAAGCATCTGCTCCCTGTAGCGCCACGTAGGGCCTGTGTTCTGTGTTTGTTTGATGTCTGTGCTGTTGCTGCTTGCTTTCATGTTAACCTCTCTCCAGGGAACCGACGCCAGCGTCTCGGTGTCTCTTGTGCGGCCGAACTTTGATTGACTTACTCTGCCCTCATCCACAGATTCATGTCGTGTCATCTCATGGCTGATTTCTAACGATTACTTTTTCTGGCTCCCCTCCATCTTTCCGAGACATTTGTGAAGCACGTAGTGTTTGTTTTTGTGTCTTTACGCTTTCTCCGGTGAACACGTGCTCATATGTGCTTTTTTCGCTGCTGCCCCTCAGATCCAAATCCAGACCAAGAAGATCGACCTGAGCCACGTCACCGCCAAATGCGGCTCCATGTCCAACATCCGCCACAGACCAGGTGCCGTACAGCCAGAGCTGCAGTCTTTTCATTTGGAGGATCACATATACTTGTTCTGCATTAGTCTTCTTCACACACAATTGAGCGTGTACACACACTGACATCTGACAAGGCATTTAGGATGCTTTTCTTGAAGACATTGACACTAATTGTTATTTGTTTATCCTTCATTTTACTTGTTTCTCAGCAGATTGAGCAGAAAAAGTCTGCTTTTAACCGACGGTGTCTTGCGTACACCAAATATTTAATATCACGTTTCATATTATAGGTCTTTATCTTGCCTTACAGTGCAACAAATGACTGAAGTTTGAAGTGTATATCTAGAGTCAAGATGGTAAACAGATAAAGCTGTTGTTGGTGCTTGTGTGCAGACTGAGACTTTGCCCTGAGTGTGTAGCTCAAGGGAAGCGCCAGCCTGCAGGCGAGTGATGCCCCGTGGGTTTGACGCTTTTCTTCTTCTTCCTTCTTGCTGTCCTGTTCCCAGGGGGAGGCAACGTGCGCATTGAGAATGTGAAGCTGGACTTTAAAGACAAGGCCTCTGCCAAGGTCGGCTCCCTGGGCAACACCAGCCACACTCCCGGAGGCGGGAATGTCATGGTAAAAAAAAGAAGCACACAAATACAGCGTCCTGTAGTCTGTCGTCACTGCCAGTTTTACGTGTCTGACCTAAAATCTTCCTCCACGCCCGCCAGATCGAGAGCCACAAGCTGACCTTCCGGGAATCAGCCAAAGCTCGGGTGGATCACGGCGCAGAGATCATCATCACCCACTCCCCCGGGCTGGAGACGGGAGGCACCTCCCCTCGCCTGTCCTCCACCGGCAGCATCAACGTCCTGGAGTCGCCCCAGCTCTCCACGCTGGCCCAGGACGTCACCGCCGCCCTGGCCAAGCAGGGCTTATGAGCGGGCTGCCTCCGCTTCGGATACCCTCGAAGATCCACACCATCACTCCTCCTCCCATCAATCTCATTCCCTCATCCAGTGTTCTCCCGAGGTCCCTCACTGCGACATGACCCCCATACTCGTGACCCCACAGGTTCTACAGTTGTAGTTGATTGACTGTCTCGTCCGTCAACGACCCTTCAAGCAGGATTTTAAGAACTGAATTCTAAGATTATTCTTCCTTCACTCCATTAAAAGGGACACGCCCCGTCACTCTTTCTCTGTTTTTCATTCATTGTTGTTCACTTAAATATGGACTTTTCTGTTTTGTTCTAGATAGCCTGAATGCCAAGGTTTGAGTGGATGTGTTTGTCGAAGAAGGCGTCGGCGGTTTTGAGATTGTACAGTGATTTTTAGTGTGAAAAGCATCACATTCCACTTGTATGGGGATAAACTTTAAGGTGAACTCATGCATAATGTCCATTCAGGATTTATATGTTACTGAATGCAAGGTATAGGCTACTGGATACTAGACGCTAGTCTTAAAGATACAACTGTGGGAGAGAGTTAACTTGCAGAAACATGGCGTGTAACTGTACCTGCAGAAGAATGGCTGCATGTCTGCTAAAATGTGACTTTTAAAGTCAGACGACATGGATTTTTCTTTGTTCGTTGGTTGGTTTGGATCTTATGATTTTTCCTGATATGTGCTGAATTGTTGGAAAAATTGTGTTCTCTTCTTATGTTTCCTTTTTATATATGTCACTGTAGTGGAAGTTGTTACAGTTTTGTACGTTCCCTGTGGCTGCACTGGCTTATTAGCACTTAAATGTGGATAACCATTGCAGTTGTGTCCCGTCAAGCGCTAAAAAGGCTAGCTTTCCAATAGATTTTCCTTTTTTGCAAAGCAATGGGCTGCTCTTGTTGTTTGGTTTTATATTAGCTCTGCTATTTTAATAGGCTACAACGATGCTGTTATGCTGGCATGGCAAATAAACGATGAATAAATTAGATCTATTTGGATCAATCTTAAACCTGTCAGTGTGAGTGTAATTGGCCACGTTGTATACGTCAAGGTCAGATCCTTAGATCCCCCAAAAGGCCCCTCATGCTCCTGTGTCCGTTTGCAGAGACTGGCTTGTACGATGTATTTGAATGGGCAACGGGCCCAAAGTTTGTTTGAAAAGTGGAAAGTATGAAGCTTTATATGAAAACATTCCATTGACAGAGCAGCTACCTGGCCCTTTGTGTGCGATTGAACCAGTAACTTTACAGGAAAAGAAAGCAGAAATGAAAAATGGGAGTAAAACTCAACTTGCAGCTGTTAGAATTCATAAAACAAAAAAAAAACAAAAAACACACACAAAAAAAAACTGTTCTCGCATATTCTCTGCTCTCCATTGTGAAACTCCTCTGCCCTCCATCTCCTCCTCCCCCGATGTCAGTTACCCCTCCAGTGTTTTTCTGTGCTTCCTATACTCTTTCTCCCCCAGCCCCTCTTTGCCTGTGTAAGTGTATTTAAAAGACCGTGTAGATGTGTGCACACTTTTCCGATGTTTGAGACGTACTGATGACAAATGCTCCTACAGGATGACGACAACAGAAATAAAGAAACTGAAAACCGGTTCACTCTAGTCTCTTGTATGAATCCTCAGAAAAAAAACATTTTATCTTCAGCATGCATTTTTTTTTTATCCAGTAGGCTGTGGTGGTTGTGTGAATTGGTAAAAAATGAATTACCTTACAACTTTTATTGTGAAAAACTATCAAAAACACTTGTCTTTTATTGTGAAAAATGTGTTTAGGAGTCAGGTTATTATTCAGAATTTATTAAACAAAAAGCCTCACTGACATACTGTATTAGTAATAGTAGTTGTCAGCTTGCATGTGCATTTAATAGACATATAGTGCATGTTTGTTGGGGGTATATTTTATCTACTGTGCTGATTTAATACAAAGACCAGTTGCCAGGCAACCAATGGATCGGTAGCTTCATGTTTAGCATACAGACGTGAGAGGTGTACAAGATTTTCCATCTAAATCCACTTCAGTTTTCCTTCAGTATCGCTGTAGGGACTTTAAGTGTTTATGGTCCTGGTCATATATCATAATTTTCCCATAACGTTTAGTTTCTTACAGGTTTACTGGTTGATTGTGTTAATTTTCTGTCCAAAATGTCTATATTTAGAATTGTAATCCTTTATATGTGTGTGTGTGTGTGTGTGTGTGTGTGTGTGTAGTGGTGGCAGTATCCAGTGTTAGTGGAAAGTAACTTTACTTTACTAAAGGGACATTCCACCGATTTTGCACATGAAGCTCAGATTACTGGGCAGGAGGGGCACAGTTCAGCCCCTGGAAACAGATTCTTAATCCAGGAGAACAAGGGTCCAGTGAAAGATGCTGTCCAGCTGCATTATGGGAATTGTAGGGTCCATCTGTTTTGGGGGTTTGACCCATGTTAGGGACTTAAAGTCAGAATATTTTGGCCTCCACTGCTTCGATCTTGACCCTGTTCTTATTCATCTCTTGTGAAACCCCCAACCTCGTGGAAATTACATTTCTGGAGTGACCTTTAAAGTATTTAAGTACAATTGTGAGATGCAAATATGTATTTCCCTTCCTGCAACTCCCTAATTCGCCACTATGTTTGAGAGGGAAAATATTGCATTTTTCTTTTCTTTTTTTTTTACACTAATCCATTCATTTGTTACAGATGCTTTGCAAATCAAGATTTTACACACATCATCAGTTTATAAAACATGATTATGATGCATCACTATAGAACAAAGTAAAGCAGTGTCCATGGCCACGGTACAAACAGTCCTGCACCAGGATTATTTACTTTATTTTGGAAACTCGAAGCACATTTTTGCAGCCAAAACATCTGTTGCTTCACTTTTTCCACCTCAACTTGCGTAATGCAAAGTATCTCAACGTGGTGCTGATACTTTCCCTCTCCCCGGGGTCATTAACCAACCTGTTGATCGCACGGCGGATCATCCCGCAGGTGATTCAGAGGTGCGTTTTGCGGCAGTCGGTCGGTCGTCGGTCGGTCGCGTGTTCGAGTCTCACCCCTGCAACCCCCCCTCCCGGAGGCTGGACCGGGAGGAACATCTGGGTCCAGCCGGCCGCTGCGTCTTTAAGCCCCGCCGCCGCCGCCGAGCAACTGTCGCTGTCCGGCGAGGGAGGTGCTGAAATCAGAGCGCTCCCTCCCTCCCTCCCTCCCTCCATCCCTCCCCCTCTCTCTCTCTCCCTCCCTCCCTCTCTCTCTCTCTCTCCGTCTCTCTCTATCGCCGCCGACCGACCGACCGACACTTGCAGCCATTTTACGCAGGACGAGCCCAATCATGTCGTGAGGGGGAAGCGTCGCTGGTCACCCGGGCAGAGCCAGCAGCCGCCGCAGGTCGCAGGCGGGCGGGCAGGTCCGGCCAGGTCCGGCCAGGTCCGGCCAAAATGGTGAAGAGGAAGAGCCTGGACGAGAACGAGCCGGAGTGCGGGAAGGGGATCCCTTTCCCCATCCAGACCTTCCTGTGGAGGCAGACCAGGTCAGTGCAGGGGGGGGGGGCTTCGGGTGGGGGAGGATAACAGGTGTTTTGCCGTCGCCGGGGATGAGGAGGGTGAGGAGGATGAGGGGGTGATGAAGAGCCTGATGTGCTTCAAAACGCATGTGCTGCCTCATTATGATTCCACCGATCACCGGTGTCACTGGAGCTTTTAAATGGAGGGAGGTGGGCTGCGTGCTTTTTGTGGGGTTTCTTTTTGTGTTTTTGTGTTTTTGTGTGTGAAAGGTGTCAAGTGTGAGCGGAGACGGATGCGGATCGCGTGATGTCACACCTGTAAAGCACATTTACATAGGAAGTGGGCCAATGAAAATGGATGGTTTGCTGTGAAATGACAAAAAAAAAAAAAAAAAAAAAAATCAAACAGGCAATTTGACATTGGAGATTTTCAACGTGTAACCTGCGTTTGTTCATTTGTAAATCTCACGCAAGCATGTTTTTTTTCAATGTATTTTTCAGTGCATTTCTGCGTCCAAAGTTGGGAAAACAGTATGAAGCATCTTGTGTGGTAAGTTATTTCCTAATGCCATGTGCATGCTGAGGGAAAATAATCGCTCCCTTTTCCAGTAATCTGTTTTCACCTTAATGCACCTGCAAATCTAGTGGGCTCTTGATTTTGCATTTAGCAAATTAGTTTTTTCCCCCTTGTTTCCTCCCATTGCCCAGGAGCCTGGCCTCTGGAAACTCATATCCATAATGACGCCTTTTCAGATCCCTGTGGATCCAAACAGAGCTGCCACTGTCTCTCCCACAGGCTTTGCCTCGCTCGGGGCCATGTGGGACATTTAGATAGTCAAAGAAAGGGGCTTTAGTTCCCGGCTGATGTCTCTTTTCCACTTCTCTCTGGCTCCCTCCCCAGTCCTTTGAGCGGGTGCTGGTGGAGAATAAGCTCCACGGGCTGTCGCCGGCCCTGTCAGAGGCCATCCAGAGCATTTCCCGCTGGGAGCTGGTCCAGGCGGCCCTGCCTCATGTACTCCACTGCACCTCCATCCTGCTGTCCAACAGGAACAAGCTGGGTGAGGACACACGCAGGACACACATTACCCCGGCTCTAGGCATTGAGATGACAGCCTCGTCCAGGTTATCCTCACTCGACAAAACACAAAACTGATGTTCTTTCAGTCGCAGGACAGCTACAGAACAGCCTGACCTTACAGTGCATCACAGTTCTGGATTATCGGGAACAAAGAGCAAAATAATTAACATGTTTTTTGTTTAAATGACACGTCTTCTTTTTCTGGATCATGCCAGCACCTTAAGGCACAGAAACACATGAAGACTAGATGAGATTACAGATTACGAACACATCAAATAATGTAAATCCTCACGTTGAAAAGGCTTGAACTGGGTAATTTCAGGCATTTTTGCTTGAAAATAATTTTCCTTATCAATCAATTATCTGTCAGCCTACTATATTATCTAAATTATTGCCGTTGGATCATGGTGAAACTCATGGGACTTCACGCCAACAAATATATGACGTGCATTTTGACATTATATAATTGGATTTTATATTTTCTTTAAGTCTATAATGTGGTCAACCTCTAATAAGCCTTACATGTAATCCTTTAAGTGAAGTGAAAAATCACCAGAACTTAACTTAAAGCATCATATACCTCCAGTGATACACTAAAACCCTCCCATACACGAGAGCTTCATGCGGCCCACGCATCACTCAGCAGCACTCAACGTTAACCCCTGACCCCTGACCTCTGACCTCCGACAGGCCACCAGGACAAGCTGGGCGTCGCCGAGACCAAGCTCCTCCACACGCTGCACTGGATGCTGCTGGAGGCTGCCCAGGAGTGCAACCACGAGCCCAGCCTGGGCCACGGCTGGTCCGCGGGCAGCAGCAGCAGCGCCTTCCTCCAGCCGGTGGGGAACCAGGGGTCGTCCCCGGGGGCTCCCGGCTCCTGCTCCGGCTCCGGCCTCGGGGGGTCAGGGCCCCAGCACAGCGGTTCCCTGCTGGAGGAGGACGAGCACACTCGTACCAAACTGTTCCACAAGAGCATGGCCACCGTGGAGCTGTTTGTGTTCCTGTTTGCGCCGCTTATTCATCGGATAAAGGTCTGTACCTTATGAAACAAGTGTGTACAACCTTGGGATAAACCCTTATAAGAGAAAACCAACACACTATATGTGTACTATATCCATAAATTGTATGTATTTGTAATTTCTGAAAGGTTATTAATATCTCAACTGGCCCATATCAATGGCTATTGATCTGTGTGTACAAACAGATACAAAGGTCATGTTACAATACTCTCGGGATTGCATCGTGTTTCCCAGCTGAGCAATAAATTACTATCTTGTAAGTGATCCTGTCATAATATCAGTCCACTTTGAGAAAACATTTCACGTCATAAAACGTGTTTAGTACACCTGACAAGTTGCTTCTTGCTTTGTTCGGATGCTGATTGGATTGTCGAGAAGGAGGGCTAAATGTGCCAAACTAAAAAGATTCCAAATATGTTGTTTTTTTGTTTTTTTTAGGAGTCGGACCTGACCTTCCGATTGGCCAGCGGCCTGGTAATATGGCAGCCAATGTGGGAGCACCGCCAGCCTGACATCCCTGCCTTCACTGCGCTCATCAAACCCGTCAGAAACGTCGTGACAGGTATGCAAAACAAAATCAAACCTACATTTACAGCCATGCGGACCCCCTCGCAAGAGTTAATCTCTTTTTTTAATTTGTCCATAATTAAGACGTGTAATCTGCTACGCCTGTCTCAACAGCAAAGAGGAACTCCCCAGTCAACAACCAGTGCAGCCCCTGTGGATCTGGCAACCCGGGTCCCATGGTGAGTGAGCGTTTTTAGCTCAGATCTTGTCAGATTTTGCTTCCCATGTTGATTGAATGTGTTCAGGCAAGAGGCTTCTTCCCCTCCCCCCCCTTTCAACATCCCCCCCGAGGCCGGTTGCTAATATTCATTAGCACCAACCATGTGGGAGCATTAGAGTGTTTAGCCGGGGTCATGACAGAAACCTCCCTCCAACCCCAGAGCCTTTAATTATCCCGGGGCTGTCCGTCCGTCCGTCCTCCTGCCTGTTAATCTCCCCATCTACAGTATCCGTCCATCTCTCCCCACCCTGCAGGGCTTCCAGGTGGTTTGCGAGGCCGCCCAGTCGGATTCCTCCTCCCCCACGGCTGGAGAGCAGAGCTGTCGTCGTGGTAACTCGGTGGAGAAAAGCGGCCCTTCCCAGCAACCCCCAACGGTCAAAGGCCCTTCCAAGAAAAAGTGAGCGCGGTTAATCAATTTAACCTCAGGGAGACAGCGTCGGTGTGTCATGTGCCCTTTCAGGCAGGGAGGAGGTAGAGGTGTCATCAGGTGGAGATGCATTAAGGCCACTCTAGGTGAGAAGTGTTGAACATGATAAACCTACTTTGGTCAGAACAAGGAGAGAAAACTTTATTATTATTTTAGTGTTTGGTCTGGTGTCACACTTCTCACTTGAAGGTAAATAACGGCTTGTACAAAAGTGCTGCGATGGCCTATAAAATAACTTGCCTTTTGGGGTTTTTGGCAACCTGTCAGTCTAAATTTATCAGGTAAAAATAGGATAAATGTCAGCAAGAGCAACAGGAGGGAGCGACGCTACATAATACTGGGAATACAGGAAAACAGAGTTATGATATACTCCAGAGAATAACAGTGTAGAGCTGAAAGCTGATCTTCAGCGATTTTTCTGCATTCTTTGCTGTAATGTAAATTAGTAAATCAAATATGGACAGAAGTAATCATCTGTGCAGCATGAGGTATGCATTCCCAAAGTTGACAGTACAATGATGCTTTAAATATATCAAGAATATCCCCCCAAAAAATAAAATAAATAAATGTAACTCACATTAGAGAAATGAATTTTGGATTATTACAGTTATTTATTTATGCATTTATATCCACAAAACCTCTGTGATATGGTGACTCTGTAGTTGTTTCAGAATAAGAGCCTGCAGTTTGTATAGAAAAGAACTCAGATAATTTGAGTCCAAATGCCCATGCCGTCCTCACTCAGTTTGAATAAACTGCACCACAAGTTTGTGCCGTTAACGTTCACACTTGTTTAGACACGTAGAGGTCGTCTCATGCAGCCCCAGCAGGCCTCGTTCTTCACCATAGCGTCTTCAGTGAGTGAAATTGTGCAGTGACACTATTTATATGAATCATTAGTGTAGATTCATAATGATAAATATGTGATTTCCCTGCCTCCACATAAGCTTTCATACATGACTGATTTGTCCGTGATGTATCCACGGAGCCGGCTGTGGGTTGAAGCGGCGCAGAAGTGCACTGATTTCGAAGTGACCCGCGCTGACACGGAGCTGGTGCCGTCATCTTGTGGATGGCTAAACATTTATCCCTCGCGGCGTATATGAATAGCTCCTCCTTCCCCTGTGTAATGTGTTGCTCTAAGCAGTACTGTCTCCTCAGTCAGCTCACACACACACACACACACGCATACATACGGAGCGTTGTCTTTAGACCCATCTGACATTTGCCCACAAAACCAGGGTAATTATGCTGAAGTAATGTGCTACATGTCCAATGCTGGCAGTGTCCCTGGCCTGGCATGACACGGCCCGGCTTGATTTGGTCTGCCCACGGCAAGTCTGGCATTGTTCGGCGCTCGCTGCCAGACTAAGGCTCAATCTGTGCTCGCTTTGGCAGGTTTGACCGGCTTGGTTGGCAGCAAACGGGAGCTCACTGCATTGAGCTCCTGATTTTGTCGCACAAAAGTTTAGGTTGTCCAAAATCATGAAAAAAAATTAAAAAAAAAAAAGTTCCATTGATGAAAATAAATGGATTATTCAGACATTGAATTTGGTTTTGAAACTGCACTGTGTTACCGGAGTCCCTTCATAAACACTTATGTGGGTGTCTTCCGCCGTGAAGTTCGCCACGGCTGGTCTGCCATCATCCTGAATCAACCCATCCGTTTGCTCATCTCAGCTCGTTCTGACAGCCGAACAAGTCACTCCGGAGCTTCTCGTCATCCCTCCGACAGCCGGCAACCGACTGCGAATCAAAATATGCCCGGATCCCCCTCCCCCAAGCTAGTTCCTCATACACTCAAACACCAGAGGGGTTTTGAGCAGTCACATGGTAATGCAGGAAGAGAGAGATTTATCCCTATTGTTTTGCAGCAACACACTCAACAATGAGAGATTAATTGCTTTCTTTAAATGTTGGTGGTGAGAATTTTTAAGCTGCTGTGTGTGAAAGGCCGGAGAGGATGCGAGGAAGGTTAGGGAGGAAAGCGAGTTGAATGTGAGTTAGACGTGCAAGCAAGGGGGGTTTTCTCACGTTTGAGGGGATTTGAGTGTAAGAGGGAGTTTATTTCATGGTTTCAAGTTGTTGGACACGTACTGTATGGATCCACAGAGGGGTGACGTGGTACAGTCGGCCCACACAAGCAGATTTCAATCTGAGGATCTCATCAAAATAGCTTCTGAATCCAAATTCTTTTTTCTCTTTCCCCGTCAACTCGGAGGCCCCCGTCAGAGGTCCTGTTTCTATCTCGTCCTCTCGCTCCCGCAACTCTGCGCCGCACGGCCCCAGATAAAATCTTTTTCCGCCATCAGGTCCTGTGATTAATGCAGCTTACTCATCCCTGTGGCGCCGCATCGCGAGCACTGCCGATGCTGAGGCAGTTTCCATGGCAACCGCTGGCTGCTGCATCTCCTCCTACCGCATGGAGTCGGTGGGGCCGGGCTCGCCGCCTCTCTCTCTCGCAGGGCCTGGGGCGGCTGTCGTCACTCGGTCTCCGTGGCAACCTGACACAACAGCAGCAGGCAGAGCGAGCGCGCGCGTGTGTGTGTGTGTGTGTGTGTGTGTGTGTGTTGGCTAGACGATGAAACATGATACAACCTCCCTCTTCTGTCCGCTCCCAAAGTGATTCATGTAGATATCGATCATCTCTTCCTGCCCCATTTATTACACCGGCCAAGATTAAATGCCTCCTCTGTCTCCCTCTCCCTCTCTCACGGTATCAATATGTTTCTCCACAGTGTGTGGGGCTCTATGCGCTCTGCAGCTCCCCAACCGCTGACCTTCATTCCAGCTTATTTATAGTGGACTCACGTAGGCTTAGGCTCCCTCTCTGCCTGCTGCTCTCCCAATGATGCTGGAGGGGGGCTCTGCCCTTGTTTACCGCCCTCCTTCGATGCATTATTAATGAAGAAGTGTGGCGGGAGTTGACGACGGCCGAATATAACAGGAAAGGCCATGACATAGTGTAATTGTTGTGTATGTAGCTAGTTGTGTGACAGTATTGGAAAGGCTCAGAACACTTGCAGGCATTTTTTTTCCCTAATTTGATTATTGATTAGCAGTTGTCAGATCTGTATAATGTCTCTGTCACTTCCTTTCAGTACCTCTTAATTGCCCTGCCACAATTTCCCTTTCCGCCGCTCTTCACCCTTCATTTGACTTTACACGTTTATATAGCTGCCTGATTATAAAACAACAGATTCACACTTCTCTCCGAATATACAAAAAAACCAAAAGCATGGATTCAATCCAGATGGGAACATGCACATGGACAAAAAACTATCTATAAATAGAACAAAAGAGAACATACTGATTGTCATGCAGTGTTTGTCTGGTTCCCATCATCATCTAGCAGCTCCTGTTTGCA
Organism: Lateolabrax maculatus; assembly: GCA_031216445.1. Lineage (NCBI taxonomy): Eukaryota > Metazoa > Chordata > Actinopteri > Acropomatiformes > Lateolabracidae > Lateolabrax > Lateolabrax maculatus. The sequence goes on along the minus strand of CM062215.1, from coordinate 3,991,047 downwards.
GTGAATAATTATCTCAGTGAGGACGGGGTGTTTTCTTGTTTTTTTTAACAAAAGGTAAAACCAGTTTTAAAAAAAAATCCCTGTCTCCCGCGTCTTCTTCAAGGACGTCCGCCCCTGCCGGCCTGCCGACCTCCCTGGCCCAACGAGCGCGCTACGCCACCTACTTTGACGTGGCCGTGCTGCGCTGCCTGCTGCAGCCGCACTGGACGGAGGAGGGCGTGCACTGGGCCCTGATGTACTACCTGCAGCGCTTGAGGCAGATCCTGGAGGAGCGACCCGAACGCCCCCCGGAGCCCTTGGTCACGCCTCTGCCGCGCCCACGCAGCAGCTCCATGGTGGCCGCCGCGCCGTCACTGGTCAACACCCACAAGACTCAGGTAAGGGGCGGGAGGGCGAAGGAATCGTGTGGGTTTCACGGAGGAGGCCTATGAATGTTCTCATTATCTTTTTTTGTGATGTCTTTGGTGTTTCTGCTGTCTCTTGCAGGACATGAGTCTGAAATGCAATGAAGAGGGGAAATCTCTCAGCACAGAGACGTTTACGAAGGTTTCTCTGACCAACCTCCGTCGACAGGCGGTCCCTGACCTCTCCTCCGACCTGGGCATGAGCATCTTCAAGAAGGTCAGAGCAAGACATCCAGATGGGAACCGCCGTCACAAGCACAAAACATGGAAAATTGCTAAATGTTCTGATTCAATTTTGTGGTTTTCTTCCCTTAAATTCAGTGTTGAAGGCAAAAAATATACACTTGCATCAGAAAAGCATGCAGGACTGAGAAGACTGTGGTTCTTACTGGGAAGCCCCTTCCTTGTCCCCCCCGGCTCTGTTTCAGTTTAAGAACCGGCGTGAGGACCGCGAGAGAAAGGGCTCCATCCCCTTCCACCACACGGGGAAGAAGCGTCAGCGGCGCATGGGGGTCCCTTTCCTGCTCCACGAGGACCACCTGGACGTCTCGCCCACCCGCAGCACCTTCTCCTTCGGAAGCTTCTCCGGCCTGGGTGACGATCGGCGGGCGCTGGACCGCGGGGGCTGGCAGGCCACCATCATGGGTAGGCAGAGCGCCGCTCATCATACGAGAATAGATTGCGTGCCACCAGTTCCTCTCCCCTAAGCTCCCATTTGGGTGAGTCAGAGGATTCTGGCTGTCAGCTAGTGATTTAGGTCAGTTCATTAACATTGGTATTCCTTATTAGCTCTCGCTGAGAAGTGTGATTAAAATTCGCTCAAGGCACAAAGGCGTTTTTTTATAATTATCATCCAGAGTTAGTGACTGCTGAAAGCCTCTTTTTTCCATGAACCCGCTGCCCCCTTTCACCACACTGTTATATATGCACTTAGCTACTTTAAACTATCTCCATTCCCAGGAAGAAACTGTCTAAAAATGAATGAAGGGGGAGTTATACAACAGCCATCATACTATATAAATATGAGATCCCTGTTTTAACCTGCAGTTGAAGCTTTAACAGAATATATTTTAAGTTATTTAAGCTATTTTGAAAGTTATCTAATGGCAATTTCTGTTTTTTTGAGGTCGTCACACACAAAAACAGCATCTGATGCCCAGGTCTTTCTTCAAAAAAACAGTGTCTGCGTGTTTGATTCCACCTGATATATTTATCTGCCGTATTACTTTCCAGGCAAATTCACACGGAGGGGCAGCACCGACACGGCCGCAGACGCCGACAGCCTGAGCGCCAAGCACTCTCACTCCCACCACTCGCTGCTCAGAGACATGCCCGACCACTCCAACAGCCACAGCGATAACACCGTCAAAGAGGGTGAGGAGAGGGCTGAGCGTGTTAGTGGAGTCGATCCGAAGACCAGCTGAGAGCAAGTTGTGCCCAAGAAAAGGGCAAATTAAGCCCCAGAACCAGGCGGAAATAGGCAGAGGCCACAAAATGTCTAAATAATACAGCACTTGAAGGAGTTTATTAAACAGAAACAGATTTGCAGACGACGAAAACAGGCACTTTTTGACAAGAAGGAAAAAGTAAAGTCAGCATACAACAATGATTAAGGTCAAAACCAAGATGACAGAAAATGCTGGGTGCAGCTCCAACATGTTTTATGAAAATACACAAATGAAAACTACAGTCGTATTGCAATCCATCAGCTCCACTAAACGCCAGGCGCTGCTGGCTCCGCTGAGGCCTGCTGAGCAGTGCAGAAATAGGACAGTGTTATATAACAGTAATATTCCTGTGACAATGCTAATTTACATACAAATAACAGCGCCGGCTTCAGACTCTGCTCCACACTGCACCCCGGGACAGGACAAAAGATAATTATAGAAGAGAGTTGACTGACGTGATCAGTAGGATAGAACACAAACTCAAAGTACACATGCTGGATGTGTTACATTTACCTTTACGGAACCATTAATATTACCTTAGTGTGTATTCTGCTTAGTTATTATTGATCATTTCATTAAGAAATAAGAAGACAAGAGGGGTTTACTGGTAAACAAATGTCAAGCCTTAACTAAAGCGTAACCAACCTTCTCCTTTATGTTATTACAGTACACACACCCCTCAATATTAACTAAGGTGTTTTAAATTGATTTTTTTCGGTTTGCATGATTAGGACACAAGGCACTTAAACTAAGCCTTAAATCAAGTTATTAAAACCCTAATAACTTCTGGGTTTTCAGACGGAAATATAGAGCAAAGAGAATTTTAGAACAATTAAAGAAAAAGATGCTGTAGACTTGAAAATAACAAAATAGAACATTAAACATTAGAAAATTACTCTCCCATCCACTGTTATTGTTGCTACCTGTGATCACAATGCATGACAACACTGATCCAGCTGTACTCTCCTCTCCCTGCCTCCCGCTGCCGCGCACAGTTCGGTCGCAGATCTCCACCATTACTATGGCGGCGTTCAACACCACGGTGGCGTCCTTCAACGTGGGCTACGCCGACTTCTTCACCGAGCACATGAAGAAACTCTGCAACCCCGTCGTGGTCCCCGAGATCCCCGTGGAGCCCCTGGCCTGCGCCAACCTGCCGCGCAGCTTCACCGACTCCTGCATCAACTACTCCTGTCTGGAGGAAGGGGAGAACATCGAGGGGACCAATAACTTTGTGCTGAAGAACGGCATGCTGGACCTCACTGTGAGTGCTTTCATTCAGTGAAATACGGTCAATGATCCCTGTGGGCAAATGCAGTTAATGGAAGTTATTGGCTTCCTGCTGCTCTGCTAACCAACGACGACACCAGAGGGAATCCAAACTGAATGTGATGGCTTCTTTTCTCAGTCTCGGTCCTGCAAATTGTAAAAAATGTCAAACTTGCTACTTTCTTTTGCAGATTAATACAACATAATGATCCAACTTTGTCCCCCTTGCATACTGTTGTGAATTTAGTGCATTTAGGTTTTGCACAAGCAATTTGAAGACGCTTTGGCTTCTTGTGATGGATCTATCTAACATATTCTCATTTACCCCCGTCTCCCTGGATTTCAGGCTGTCTTGCGGGCCCTCTATGCCGTCCTCAGCCACGACATCAGCTCCAGGATCTGCGACGTGGCCCTCAACATCATCGACTGCCTGCTGCAGCTGGGCGTGGTGCCCGGCATGGGCAAGAAGCTGTCCAAGCCCGACAAGGAGAACCAGGAGGCGCGAGCCAAAGACGCGGCCGGCCAGGGCCTCGGAGGAGGCGCCCAGGGAGGCGGGGCCGTCCCGGGGGCAGGGGCAGGTGGAGGGGGAGACGGAGGCGGGGGTGGAGGAGGAGGGGGAAGTGGTGGAGGGAGTGGGCAGGGGAGCAAGGATGATGTGAAGAATAACAAGGACAATGATAAAAAGGTGGGTTCTTATGTACTTTTTGGAAGTGGCTTGCAGCGGTTATCGTTGCGGATGTCTAAATACATCTGCATAAAACTGTGTGTTCATGTTTGTGTCCTTCGCCGTAAACAGGAAGAGGGCTCCGGCTTCAGCACCCACCGCCTGGCTCTGACCATGCTGATAAAGATAGTCAAGTCTCTGGGCTGCGCCTACGGCTGTGGCGAGGGACACCGCGGCCTGTCTGGAGATCGCCTCAGGATGCAGGTCAGACTCTCCTCTACCTGAACTGATCCCCCCTTCGTGCATGTGTGCAGTTTCCACAAATCGGCACGGTTTGCGGTGCCTGACATTTATTCATTTCCGATGAATTATTAACCGTATTGCTCCTCTGGTGAGATAAAAGTTGCATGAAACTGAAATGAATCCTGCGAGGCTGCAGGGCTGGAGTTTCTAACTTCAGCCGCTGCAGTTCTATTTCGGTTGCGGATCAATATTTTTTATTATTAGATTAAGTGTAGGAGAAATAAAAATGCTACCTTCCATGACAATCAATGAAAAGCGATGAAAATAGCACATCCTGCAAAGAAAGTTACAGAAAGCATTGCTTCATATGAATGTTTCAAAATGCATCTTCATAATGACTTTTTTTTCTAATATATCCCGTATCAATTCTTTCCTCTCAGGCCCAGAACTGCCTGACCAGCCTTTATAAGCTGGACAAGCTGCAGTTTCGACAGACAATGCGCGAGTACGTCAACAAAGACTCTCTCAATAACATTGTGGACTTCCTGCATGCGCTGCTGGGCTTCTGTATGGAGCCCATTACTGACAGTAAGTATGTGGTGTGCGTGTGAGTGGGACCAGATGCAGATCCGGGACACACACGAGAAATTATGCAAATGCGCTGATGACAAATGCACAAATATAGGCGTATCAGGGTTTGACCGACACTGGTTTTGAATGCTGATGCGATTCAGGTTAGGGTTTGAAAGCTGCGAAAAGTCAATATTCTGTGCAGTAGGGCTGCAACTCACTATTATTTTTTATCATCAATGTGTTTTGTTGGATAATTAATCTCAAACCAGCCAACCAAAGCATTGTAATCTTCACCTGATGATGGTGGTGAAAAGTTATTACAATTCAATTAATCACACAATTAACAGATTTTTCTAAAAAGTTGCCACTTAATATACTAATCGTTTCAGCCTTACTGTGCAGATCTTTACACTCAAGCAAACTCTAGTTTATTGCAGGTTTAACTATTCAAATCTATATCACACTCGGTCTAATGTGAGTAATGCATTGCAGAGTAGCGTATAATAAAAAGTTAGATTTTTTTAACAAATAAATCACGTTCTGGCGTGGTTGACAAAGCTGAATTGACCTACCACTGTCTCACCCCACACTTCGACTTTGCATTCCAGCGCTATCTCTGTGTATATATCTGTTTTTTCCCTTCCTCCTTCCACTCGTCTCCGCTTGTCTGCGTCCCTTTTTGTCGTCCTCCTCCCGCCTTTCATCTCCCCTCTTTTTTCCTCATCCACTTCAATGAGCCGAAATCCTACCTTCCTTACTCACTCATCCATTCTGTACACTTGCCAATCCCAAAGCTTTGCCCATTACATCTCTGCTCAATCGGTGGCTTTATTGCTGAGCATTGAGACACATTGCACATGCCAATTCAGTTTTGCACTGAAATCTGAAGCGTTTTGTGCACAGAAACAACAATCAGCACAACGATATCATACAAACTACTATGCAATTGGCAAGTTACTGAACCGATGAGTGTTTTAATTCTGAAAGTGAACAGGGCACCTTGTTTAGTGTCTTTTTTTTTTGTGTGTGTGTGTGTGTGCGTGTGTGTGCGTGCGTCTCGAAGTCCGCCTCCGCCCGGGGGCGGGGGTGCCGCGTCCTTTCGGACACCGCGTACATGTCTGTGCTGGCCTGATGTCAATCAACCTGTGCCCCGCCTCTTTTCTCTTGCAGAGTACGGCAGTGCAGGTGAGAGGTCCAGGAGGGCGAAAAAAAGAAACATCGGTAGATACACATGATCAATAACATTAGCCATAAGATGAATACTCTCACCCGATCAGACCCTTCCCTAGGCACCGCTTCCATTGCTGCACCCCTCACACGCTCAGAAAGTGACAAAACTCGCCTGCAACTCCAAAATTTAGACTTGTATGATTAAATCTGGTATTTATAGAGCTTATATTTTTTGCATAGATAAAAAAGATATATAAGTTTCATCTAACTGGACCAAGAGAAGAAGCCCTGTATGTTTACTGTATGTTTTATAGCAGGCCTAAGTCACTTGCATGTATTCCTTATCCCCTACCCAGAATCCTTTTCAGTTTGCTTCTCCCCCCATATGCTTTATGGATCCTTTTCCTTTGCCCCCCCTTCCCTCCCTGTTGTACGGGCTCAGTGTTTTATACTCAAGCTGGTCAGCTGTCAATAATGTTCTCCCCCCCCGCTGACTGTACCCGCCCCCTGTGTGATCCGTGGTCTCTCCCGCCTCCCTGTTGCTTCCAGACAAGGCGGGCTTCGGGAACAACTTCACCACGGGGGACAACAAGTCCGTGGCCCAGAATATGGAGGCGGTGGTGGTGGGCTGCATGTTCAAGTCCCTCATCACCCGCTGCGCCTCGACCACACACGAGCTGCACAGCCCCGAGAACCTGGTGAGTGGGGTGTGAAATCATCCGTCCATCTGCCTCTGTTTATTTCCCCCGTCAGCCTCTCGCGGCCCTCCTCTGGTTCAGCCCTTCAGATATTCAGGCTGCGCTCCCATTAGATTCAGACACTCATATTTCTCTTTTCCAGGATGTTGTTGTTGAATTATTAATGGCTCATTTTTCCACTGAGCCTAATGAAGCCTTCGTTAATGCCTTGTCATACATGATGAATCGAACGAGGGGTACTCAATCTCTCTGTGAACAAAGACATTAACTTGAGCTATTCTCAGAAATGATATATTTTTTAAATATCTTTGACTGAAACTAATTGGAAATGACATCAACTGATCCCTATAATAAGGGACCCTGAGCAGACAACGTACTGTATATTTGTCCTCCATACTAGCGTTGCTACTTGTTTTTAACATGCGGTGTGTGCCAGAGTGCCCAAAGATCCTTTTTGTGAGACAGTCTTACCTTTCACAGAGTAATAATAACTTGCCTTTCATGCCGGCTGAGTGTTTCATCAAATAGCAAAATCTCTGTATTCAAGGCCAAGGAGAGCTCATTTGCGCAGCACCATTCAAACACAGAGGCAATTCAAGGTGCTTCACACAGGGCAATGAAAGAACAATTAAAACTAAGAATAAACTAAAAGATATTAGACAAGGAATTCAGTTTCATTATAATAGAAGATGCTCTCTCATGTCGATCACTCCTCTAAGAGGCACCATGACCACTCGTGGTGCCTAGAAAAGCCTCGAGGCTGGCGTGACTGGTGTACGTTGGCGGAAGATGACACACTTTTCAAGGCAGGACTTATCATGGCACAGAGTCAGAGGCCACCCACTCACAAGCTGGAGCTGGTGCCTCGATAAACCCGGGCATGCTCGTGCCCCGCAAAGTGATGCCAGCCTGATTCTGATTTCTTCGTCTCTCTCTCTTCCTCTGACACGCTCTCTCTCGTTTCGCACGCCATCCCACTCACGCATCCCTCACCTCACCCCCCCCCCCTCTTTTCGCCACCCTCCTCCTTCCCAGGGTCTGTACTGTGACATCCGCCAGCTGGTGCAGTTCATTAAGGAGGCCCATGGAAACGTGTTCCGCAGGGTGGCGCTGAGCGCGCTCCTGGACAGCGCCGAGAAGGTCGCCACCACCAAGAAACCTGAAGAGAAGGAGGAGAGCAAACAGCCCGGCCCCAGGAGGTACTGGCCAATCCGTGGCCGGAAGTGGTCCCAATGACATCGTGTTTAGTAAAAGTTCAATCTAGACGTTGAGACCCTGCCCCCTGATAAGTGGTGACAAAATATTTCTCATCCAGTCACAGTGACGTGAGGTCTTACTTTCTCCTTTTCTGACAAATCAGAGCTACGCTTCTCATCACTGCTGGCCGTTTTTTACTTTTTTTCTGTTTTGTTTTCTGTCCTGTCTGCATCTGTTTTTCTTGCTTGAGTGAGTGATTTGATGTTCTTCCTTTCGAAATGATGTGGCTGTAGCACACCAGGAGGCACCTCCACTATTTTTCTGGCCTCACCACGTGGCCACCAGACTAGAAATGGAAGCCACGTGACAGCATTGAGGGCATGAAACGACCTATGACTTTTTAACATTTTATTTCTCAACTTTGCATTGGAATGGCCACTGGTCACGTTTTGCTTTTAGGCTACAAGGTCACACGATTGCTGGCTCTGAAGTGGAGGTTGCCCCGTGTGCTGCATCCAGGTCCTCTAGTCCTCCAGGTCCACCAGCGTAAGATGTGACCTCTAGTCACAGTTGATTTGTCAGAGGAGCTTAGCGTCTAGTCCTGCACTGTAGCTGCAACACAGCAGTTTGCTCTCATGAACTGAGCTGACTTTGAATTTGTGGCGCTCCGTAGTGAGTTAAACCAAAACATTACAGTTCAATCAGTTAATATTTAAGACGTTGCCTAACATGGCTGTAAGATTCACAGTGGGCTGCATGGTGCCCCCCCGCCCCCGACTGCACCCGTGTGTATGTAGTTTGCATGTTTAGCCTGGGCTTCTTCTAGGAGCTCCGGTTTTCTTCCCCGAAAGTCGCATGTCAGGTGTTAGGAATATTCCTGTAGAGTCATTGGCCTATTTTTGGGTTAATTTGGGCGTTTTTATACCTAATGTTAAAGCAGCTATGAAACTGACGATTAGAAATTGGCACTACCTTCATTTAAAACAACCTAGGATGTTTCTTTTTCTACAACTTTTCCTTTTTCTTTAGTGTAAGCAATAAGAAATGTATATAAACAGTATATGAAAGTAAGTATATTCAAATTATAACAAAAAAAAAAATTGGAACTCAGCTAAAAGGCATTTCACTGAATAAATAACTCTTCAGGTTTTGATGGGGGAATCATGGGAAGGCTTCACTGCATCAGGAGAGTTCAGCCGGCGTCTGCATCAGGTGGCCTGAGCGCTCTGTTTGTGTGTTTGGGGTGTGTTGGGGCGTGTGTGTGTGTGCGCGCAGGTCAGAGGCGGGTGTGTCCGGGGAGAAGGGTCAGGTGTCCGGTGCTGCAGATGAGTGTCGCAGCTACATCTCCAGCAGACCCCCCCAGACACCCGAACAGTGAGTGTCTCCGACCGCACAGCATCTCCATATAGCACCATCTATGTCGAGCCCGGCTGCCGTTTTTTTGTGCTCAAAATAGGAAAAAGCTTTTAAAACTCTTCCTGTTGCTCCCCTTCAATGAAGAGCAGGTCACAGTGCCAAACATTCAATTTACACTGAAAGATATGCAAATGGGTGAAAAGAAAGATTTGTGTTAACACTCAAGTTTCGACCTTGCCTCGCTCCCTCTCTGCACCTGCAGTGATGAACAGATCCCGGGCGCTCTGCTGGGCAGGAAGGACTTCTGGAGGAAGATGTTCAAGTCGCAGAGCGCCGCCAGCGACACCAGCAGCCAGTCGGAGCAGGACACCTCAGAGTGCACCACCGCCCACTCCGGCACCACCACGGACCGGCGCTCCCGCTCCAGATCCCGTCGCATTTCGCTCCGCAAGAAGCTGAAGCTGCCCATAGGTACGACGCAGTTGTTACGCCACAGGTCGGCCCGCTCCGAATTAGACACGGGCCTGAATCCTCACGCAACTGTGACAGGATTATAGATTGTTTCGAAAGCGCAAAGCCTGTCGGTTCTTTCTGGTTCAGTATCACTTAGACTAACCCATACATTTTGATAAAAATAATCAAGTTTGGCAAAATCAAGTTTGGCAAAATGTCAATAAGACCAAATGTCATTGTGTAAAATCAGCTTTTTTCCCTCTAAACAAGTGATGTGAATACATTTGCACCTGAAAAGTCAAAGAGTGTCTGGTTTTGATCAAAGATATCTGAATTTCATTACTTGTACTGTGCATGCAAACCCCACAGGAGAACACTGACTGATTTCAGTGCCTAACAAAGCTACCAAATCACTCTTTTTTAAAAAAATATTACATCTGGTAACAGAATGTATTTCCATGACCATACCTCATTGCATTTGCTGTCCCAGCTGTCACCTTGAGACTCACTCTAACATGATGTGTTTTGTATTGTCTAACATTGGAACACTGCCTGCCGCGAGGCCAAGTCACTTCACCTCTTTGGTCTGTTTTGTGTTCCTTCTTGTGCCTCAGCATGCCGTGGGACTGTCCGCCTACCACTCACTCTCTCTGTCTTACGTATGTGGATGTGGAACCATCTTCATACAGTATTTGTGTCACGCCTGTTTGTGTTGGTCATCTCTCCCAGTGTGCACGGTGTTCCAGACCTGGGTCAAATTGTGTTTGCAAATCGTATTGTATGTTGTGTATTTAGTGACTGTAACTACTTTTAATCCACATATTCAAATGTGTTAAATTCTAGTTTCATTTATCACATTTAATCTCCATGAACTCTGAACTGTGGATAGTCAAAATAAAGTTTATTTTCTAAAACAAAGAAACTCACAAGGACAAGATTAAGCTTATAGCATTTTCACCTTATGCAAACACAGTGCAGTATCTGCATTTTATAGGTAATATGTAAGTTTTGTGGCAGAGAGCCTAAAAAGAAGATAAAATAAAGGCATTACAACCTTTCTATCTGTTATGCAGTTTGCCTGACAACGTATTCCTCGGCTTCACTGCTTCCGTTGTTACTGCTCTCTGCCTTTATAGGACAGTTTAGTTTACTCCCTCCATCTGGCATCTCCCTCTGTGAGAACATGCTACGAAAGCGTAATATTTGCAAATACCACTCGACCGGGGTCTTTTGTTTAAGTCGTATTAGCTATAAAAAGCGACAGAAGTTAAATGTGTGCCTCTTTAGTATCATTTCTGGATGAAACCTCAGTCTGTGAATCTTTGTGAGTGTAAACGCCCTGAACGTATGTGACCACACAATAAGGATGAGGGAATGCTTCCTCTACCCAACCCTTGTGTGCGCATGTGCACCTGCCTCCATAACCCAGTGTGTAACTGTACATTTGTGGCTTCAGACCTTCCTTGTTGCTCTGTGGTGTCGGTTGTTCACGTCCCTTTTTTTAATTCACGTGTGTCTCCAGGAAACTGGCTGAAGCGTTCCTCCCTCTCCGGACTGACTGACGGTGTTGAGGACCTGCTGGATATCAGCTCGGTGGATCGGCTCTCCTTCATCCGTCAGAGTTCAAAGGTCAGCCGCCTGTCGGACACCTCGGCCTGGCAAGAAAACTCGAGATTGCGTCCGTGGCTTTGGCTTAAACTGCGTGTCCGTGTGTCCCAGGTGAAGTTCACCAGTGCGGTGAAGCTGTCAGAAGGGGGCGCGGCGGGGCCGGAGTACGGCAGGGACGAGGAGGAGAATTTCTTCAAGCGGCTCGGTAAATGGAGGTCTGGCAGGAGGAATCCATCCAAGCTTCACCACACAGAAGAGAAAGATGGTAGACCTCCCCCCCGCCCCCGGGGTGCCCCTTTGCCCACCCACGCCCCATCGCCCTCTGTTGACTCCCCTCTCTCTTTGTGTCCCCGCCTCTGTTTGTCCGTGTGCTGTCGTGTCTTGTCTCGTCCCGCAAGTCGTGGTCTGTTCCCTTCTGCCAGTTCTCCCGTCCGTCCATTCTCCATGTCGGCTCCGCCGGATAGCTGTGCCCCACTCTGTCAGCCTGAATGTATTATTCTCCACCCATCCGTGTCTCGTCTGTGAAAGTACACTTTGATTTTCAGAATGGTTGGCGTGATCTTGCCGCTGAGCAGTCTGCCTCAAAGTCGCTTCCAAAACGGTCGTGCAAAACAAGGCAGTTGTGGCACTTTAAAAGCGAGACTGCGAAACATTTTAACAGAGGAAATAAGATGATGTCTTTAAGCCACATGACTCAAGAGAATCTTGAATTTAAGGATCATTTAATGAATGTTAAAAACTAATCATTGGCAGACATTTATGTAATTACCATAAACAAAGCATGGGAATTTTTACCGCACAAAACAAGAACACTTTTACTTTTTTGTTGTCTTAGTTTGGGCTGGAAACTTACTTTTAATACCTTTTGATATTTTATCTAATATTACAGGGTGCATTTTTTTAAATAAATTCCAGCCAAACTAATTTGGGGGGTCAATAGGGGCCCACAGGTAACATTTTTCCCCAAGGCCCATTAGTAGGTTTGTCCGTCCCTGCATATTCAAGCCATAAGTGCCATCAATGCAGTGTTTTTCATTGACTTTTGGAAACACAAGCGTGCAGTGACTTGTGAGTTCATGGACTCAGGTCACAAATGGCTTGAGATTTTATGTTTTTTTTTGTTTGTTTTTTTTTTTTGCATTTATCTGAATCGATCATCCTTTCAAGAGAGAAACAGATTTTGGCTTTACAGTGAAAAAGTAGAACACTCTTCTTCCTCTGCAACTGTGTGTTGTGTCACCAACTCTACATCCCCTCCTTTCCAACTCTGCACGTCCTGTTCTCTTCAAAAACGAACCCCTTCCTCTTTCTTTCACTTAATGGCAGAAAGAGAGGAAAGGAGGTGTGTGGGAATAACTCATATCTACGAAACCATCTTTCTACTGCAGAGCGTATTTCCGTGCTATGTGAAGCATGACGCTGTCAGTGCTCTCTCTGTCTCTTCTGTGGTGATGTCTGGTGGTATTTTCCAGTGTCAGTGAAGTGATAAAACACAATGGTCCACATACAGCTTTCTTCTGTACGGTGACGGTTACACTTGTCATCTCGATGTTATTTATTGGAACCCATTAGAAAAAAAATAGATTGCACAAGAGACCTGAAGTGGCCTTGGCCATGAACTCAGCATCATTTGTTTTCACTGCGTGAAAACGTGATTGTCTCTGAGATGGTAAATTGAAAAATCCAAGTGTAACCACTGCCGATGGCTGTGTGTCCATCTCTCACTCAGCTTCATTTGTCGGTGGCTCTTCAGTGCTTTTCGTTAAATGTCCTGGATGGCGATGTTGCTTCACGCAATGTCTATATGTAATCTTCAGTGCAGTCTTTTACTTTGCAGACGACGACCAAAAATGCTTGTTTTTTTTTTCAGCAAAATTCCCTTCACTTGTTCTGCTATACTCTCCTCTTCTCTCCTCTCCTCCTTCCTGGTTCTTCGTTCATACTCTCCCTCAGGACCCCACGGTTTCCAAGAGCGACTGGCAGCCAGTCAGGAGGCCATGAAGAACAAGAACGTGGTGAATTTGGGCGCCATTCGACAGGGCATGAAGCGCTTCCAGTTCCTCCTGAACTGCTGCGAGCCGGGAACCATACCTGACGCCTCCATCCTTGCCGCCGCTCTGGACCTGGTAGAAATCGCTTATCCACATTTTGTGTTTTTGCGTCCCTCAGAAGCAATCGCTGGCATTAAAATCTCGATCTGCTCTCTGGTTCTTCCAGGAAGCTCCGGTCGTGGCCCGGGCCTCCCTCTTCCTCGAATGCGCCCGGTTTGTCCACCGCTGTAACCGTGGCAACTGGCCGGAGTGGATGAAGGGCCACCACGTGAATATCACCAAGAGAGGCCTGTCCAGGGGCCGATCACCTATCGTGGGCAACAAAAGAAACCAGAAACTCCAGTGGAACGCTGCCAAACATTTCTGCCAGTGGGGAGACGTGAGTCTAAGATTTCTCAGAAGCATCTGATTAGTTAATTAATTATTTAGGTTGACAATTTGTAATTTTGGCGTATTTAGTGTAAGAATGTGTTTCTGTGTGTGTTTTTTCCACTCAGGCGATCGGCACAAGGCTCAGTGAACTCTGTCACTCTGACAGCGAGAGCCCTGCAAACATCCTGGGTTACATTTTCGATGAAGAGACCAAACGGAGAATGAGAAAAGAAGACGAGGAGGAGGACTATTTAGATGACAGTGAGTCAGAAGAGTGTTAATTGCCTTTTAGAAAAATCTAAGTAATTTAAACATATTTTTAACGTGATATTTTGCACAAATGTGTTTCAATTTAACCACATTGTTTTATTTCTGATCAATTCCCGCCCCAAAGACACGGTCAATCCTACGAAGTGTGGCTGCCCCTTTGCTCTGAAGATGGCTGCCTGTCAGCTGTTGTTGGAGATCACCACTTTCCTGCGAGAGACCTTTCCCTGCCTCCCCCGCCCGCGCACAGAACCACTCGTGGTCAGTAGTCAAATATGAACCGAAAAATCTCAAATGTGCAATAATAAATGAACTGGAAACATGTAAAACCTGCTCACCTGTTGGCTGCAGGATCTGGACAGCTGCCGCCTGCGTCTGGACCCGGACCTCGGCCGCCATCGCTATGAGAGGAAGATCAGCTTCGCAGGCATCCTTGATGACGAGGACGGACACGATTCGCTCAACAGCAGCAGCCACACGCTGAAGTCTGACACCACCTGCGATGACAAGAAGACCCAAGAAGCTCAAGGTGAGATCCGGTGGCACACCGACGGGCAGACTGTTCGGTTTATCACTCCCCTGTCTGCTTATTATCGTAAATAATTTAGATGATCTCTCCCCGCTTCCCTCTTCCCCAGCACCCATCCGTAAGATTCGTATCGGAGGCTCGCGGCTGCTTCAGATCAAAGGGGCTCGCAGTTTCCGCGTGAAGAAAGGCGGCTCCCTGTCCTCCATCCGCCGGGCGGGGAGCCTCAAGAGCACCAAGCTGTCCCGGCAGGACTCTGAGTCGGAGAACGAAGAGGGGCTGCTCTCACAAACACACAGCAGGGACACCGTTACTGACATAGGTCAGACATATTAACAAATCGTTGCCACATTATTCGTTTTTTTAGACTGTTAAGCACCATTGCACTGCTTTTTACCTTATATGCTACTTGAATTTTATGGTAAATCCTCTGGATTGACATTAGAACTGAGCTAAAATGATTAAAAACTAATGGAAATACCGCATCCGACACGTGTATAATCATTTGCATAGAAATAAATCACCTTTAATTCCACATCTTAACATTTCCCTCTGTTATAAGAGATAAAAAGGGATATCGTGTGTTCTTGTCGCCTCTTGCAGGAAGTCCCTTTAGCACTAGTGAACCCAGCATAGAACCAGAGGGGCAGGGCTCAGGGGGGGCAGAGGACAACTACCACCGCAACATGTCCTGGCTCCATGTACGTCCTTGAATGTGTGTGGACGTGTACGTGTGCACACAATGTCGGCGTCATCCTTCCTACATACTGACTCTCCCCCCTCTCGCTCCCCTTTCTCTCGGCACAGATCATGATCCTGCTGTGCAACCAGCAGAGTTTCATCTGCACCCACGTAGACTTCTGCCACCCACGCTGCTACCAGCACCACAGCCGCTCCTGCGCCCGTCTGGTCCGCGCCATCAAGCTCGTGTACGGTGAGACGGTGGACAGCCTGAGGGAGGACAGCGCCGCCTCCGGTAACATCGGGGCCCGTGCCAAGAAGACGAAAGAGGTGGGTGTCGCAAGTGCCCAGTTTTCCTTTTTCCCTTTGGTCGTTTTTGTGGCGGTCTCTGAAAGTCTCTGTGCCTTCAGTGTTCAGACAAGTCCTGCCTGAGGACCCCGTCCATGAAGAGAAGACCCAATGACTCCAACACGGAAGGGAAGAAGGACACCGGCATGCTCAAGTACATCCGCAACCAGGTGAATTAGTTTGAAGAGTTAATACATTAATAATAATTTAAGAAGAAATTCCCAAAATGTAATTCCCCCAAACAAACTGATTTTTGGTTTCCTTTCAGGTGATGAGCTTGTCGCCAGCTCCTCTCTCGCTGCTGATCAAGGCGGCTCCCATCTTGACTGACGACATGTATGGCGACATCCAGCCCGCAGCCTGGGAACTCCTGCTCAGCGTGGACGAACACATGGCAGCTGCTGCTGGTGAGTCGGCCATCAGGCTGCGCATCAGGGACCCGTGGGTCTCTCCAGTTTTGCCCTTCAGAGTTTCTAAATGTCCTTCCTCCCTCCTGCCCTTTCTGTTTCTGCCCCTTTCTGTCCTTTCTCTTGCCCTCATTACTCCCTTTTTTTTCCATTCCTACCGACATCCGCCCTCTCTGCATCCCCTCCAGCTGCCATGTTCCTCCTGTGCGCGGTAAAGGTCCCCGACGCGGTGACCGAAATGATGATGGCGGAGTTCCATCACCAGGAGGCCTGCCAGCGCATCAACTCCGTCCTGAAGTTTTACACGCTGTGGCGTTTCCGCTACCAGGTGTGGCCTCGCATGGAGGAGGGAGCCCAGCAGATCTTTAAGGTACAGAACGAGGACGGTGGCATTTTTTATATTCATCGCCGACCTTTGTCCCTCCAAAAGGTTGTCCAGAAAGGTTAATAACTGACTCTGTGTAAGCTCAGTTAGAACACATCGTCTCACAAAACTAGGCTGCCTCGACCCATTTTGTTCTATATTCGTCTTTTGTTTCAGATCCCTCCACCCAGCATCAACTTCACTCTGCCGTCTCCTATACTGGGCATGCCCTGTGTCCCCATATTCGACCCCCCCTGGGTGCCCCAGAACACAGGCAGCGTCCAGGACCCAATCAATGAAGACCAGTCTGTAAGTCTGAGCCCCTGTAAACATGGGTTGCCTTATATGCATTTGTTTTCTGTTATAAGTTTTAGAACAAACATTATTTTTTTGTAGAATTAAAATGTATGCACTTTCAAATGCACCTGTGGATGTGACATCACAAACAAACTGGCCAGGGATGGGTAGTCAGGCTGCTTTAGATACAAAAATTAAAGGGTCTGTTCACCCAAAACAAAAAAAAAAACACATTTTGTCACTTACCTATAGTGGCATCTAGCCATACAGATTGGTTTTATTTAATTTGTCCAGGATCTGAGATCTCCAGATTATCCAGAGTATTGGGGACACTGGAAACATAAAAAATATTTCAGCTATTTCATGAATTGCCGTGGTTGACATTTGCGATTTTATACTTTGGTTTATGGCCAAATCCTACTTTGTTCAGTGCTAAATAGCAAAAGTAGAACCAAGATGGTGGGCATAGGAAACATTATGCCTGCCATACAGCCTTACAGAGCCACCAGCATGACTGCGGGGTCTTTTTTAGATGTAATTTGAATTCTGTGAACGCCACTAGTTAGATTCAAATCACTTGCCCCCAGAGGCTGAATTGCAGTGAGACGACATCTCACATGATATCTCAAAATGTGGCCAAACTAAATGCAAACTATCATCATGGTTAGACACAACTATGGGTAAGTGAGAAAATATGTTTTTTCCCCTACATTAGGCGAACCGACCCTTTAAATCCATGAACCTGTAAACATGTCAGTTTTTAACAGTGGGTCCTGCTTAACCCAGCAACATACCAAAAACAGATACAATGCACTTTAGACTAATTTAAGGAAATACGTGTAAAACATGTTTAAGGTCAGAGTGGTCCTTTAAAGCAGTAAAAACAGATTTCTTGGTGTTTCCTTTTACTTTCTTGTCTTTTTGTGAAAAAGCATGATTATCAAAATATGTTTAATAGATTTTGATGACGACCTGCGAGCACCTGTTCTATAATTTATCTATCGACTGTCTTTGTTTTTAGTACTCCACATTAATTCAGTCAGTCCATACCATAGTAAGTTGGTATTTCTGTCCGGATGTTTGTGCTGATGCATCTTGTTACCTCAGATCATTAGTGACAGGAGGGAAAATTTTCTCCATTGAGTGTTTTTAGCCCATTGGGAGCTGTAGGTTTTCATCATGGATCAGATGCTGGGGCAGTTTCATGGGTCATTCCAGATAGTTGCATCTTGATCAGTGATACACACCACACTCAAAAAGTGTTCTAGCACTTGCTCTGATTGTAAGAACCAAAATAACAGCATGCATCGGACATTCAGACATTTTGTGTGTGTTGTGCTGTTTATGCATGGTCATTGGATGAGAATGACTTTGCTGTGTATGTTTTTTCATATCATGCGTTCAGCCTATTTGGATATGTATGTGTATGAGCACTCGTGCGAATGCTGTGAGGCATTTACTGTACACAAGATACAGTAAATTCTCCAAATTCCAGTCTGAATACATTTATTTGTGTCACAATTTGTCATGATTGAAATCTTTCCTATTCAATACTTCAACAGTGTTCTTCATGATGCTCGGGATAGCATTAGAGCATGAGATCAATGTGCTGGAGGAGAGTTACTGTATTAATGTGTTGTCCGGTCATTTTACATTACAAAATGCTCCTCAGATGTAACCGTAAGCCTAGAATAGCTGTGCACACACGTCCCTGAAAGATTTAAACTGTCAATTTTGTATTAATCTCTGCATTCCCTCATTCTGAACCTTCTGTATGTCTGCACCCGCTGTTCTACCTCTGTGCCGTTTGATCCAACCGCCACCCTTCCCATGCCACCCTTTCCAGAAATCCTTCTCGGCGCGGGCGGTGTCGCGCTCCCACCAGCGGGCCGAGCACATCCTGAAGAACCTGCAGCAGGAGGAAGAGAAGCGGCGTCTGGGCCGCGAGGCCAGCATCATCACGGCCATCCCCGTGGCCCAGGAGGCGTGCTACGAGCCCACGTGCAGCCCCCCGCCCGAGCAGGAGGAAGAAGGTGGGGCTGCCTGGCACACAAACATGTAGAATGCAGAAATGCAAACGTTTAATGTGCATTGGCAAGCTGCTGACAGCTCTGTGTCCTGATGGCATGTTGTTTTTCCTGTTTCTGCACGGGTCATGTCGGACATTGATCCCGCCAGCAGAAGAAGTGGTGAACCTGGCATCACGCCGTCTGTCTGTCAGCCCATCCTGCGCCTCCAGCAACTCCCACAGGAACTACTCTTTCCGCCGGGGCTCTGTGTGGTCTGTCCGCTCTTTGGCCAGTGCTGAAGGTATGAGAATAAAGAATCCCTGCCGACGAAAAAACGCTTGTTTTCGAAGTAAAACTTGAGTTACCTTAATGCCCACTGAGAAGTTTTATTTATTCATGCTTTTTTCGCCAGATGAAGAGAACACAACAGAACACACTCCCACTCACCACATGTTACAGCCGCCCCAAGCTGTCTTCCCAGCATGCATCTGCGCTGCAGTCCTACCGATAGTGCACCTCATGGAGGACGGGGAGGTTCGAGAGGATGGCGTGGCTGGTAGGTGTCATTGTGCAAAAATACAGTCTTTACATTAAATGTTGAAATAAATGCATAGGCATCAACATTTTTTGTTCATTGCATTTGGTCACATATTGTATTTACAAGTGCAACATTTCCTTTCAGTGAGTGCTGTTGCCCAACAAATCCTCTGGAACTGCCTGATTGAAGATCCGGCCCTGGTTCTCCGCCACTTCCTGGAAAAACTAACAGTGAGCAACCGACAGGTAGGTGAACCCCTGAAGGACGGACACAGCTTCAGATCTGATGAATCAGAATGTGAAGTTTTTTCAATGAGGATTAGCGCACAGGCCTACAATGGGAGATGTAAAATGTGACGTGACTTGTATTTCTTGTGCTGTGATGCCAGGACGAGCTGATGTACATGCTGAGGAAGCTCCTGCTCAACATCGGCGACCTGCCGGCCCAGACCTCGCACATCCTCTTCAACTACCTGGTGAAGCAACAGATGAAACTCATTTACTTCCATGTTTATATGATATTTGTCTTCAGTTAACCAGCAGTTCTCCCGATCGAATCCCCCCCTCCTAGGTGGGACTGATCATGTATTTTGTGCGGACGCCATGTGAGTGGGGAATGGACGCCATCTCGGCCACGCTGACCTTCCTGTGGGAGGTGGTCGGCTACGTGGAGGGGCTCTTCTTCAAGGACCTGAAGCAGACCATGAAGAAGGAGCAGTGTGAGGTCAAACTGCTGGTCACTGCGTCCATGCCAGGTGAACTTACTGATACTGCTTGGCAATATCATCAGTTTGATTCATTTAAGATCCCACTTAGACACTAATTTAATCAGGGTGACGTCAATAATATGTCAAATATATGTCAAATATATGTAAATATTGACTTGTGCATTGTTGGTGCAGGAACAAAAACACTGGTGGTGCACGGGCAGAACGAATGTGACATCCCAACGCAGCTTCCAGTCCATGAAGACACGCAGTTTGAAGCCCTGCTCAAGGTAAGGACACCAGGCACCAGGAGGTACTCTGATCCTTTACTACTACTACTACAACACTGTAGAAATACTCCATTATGTCCTGCAGAAGTATCCTCAGCAAAATGTACTTAAAGTATAAAACTTTACCTATTTGGGCGTCGAGCAATTATTTAAATAAAACCATTCATGTTTAGAGGGGAAATCACTTCTAATAACATCTGAATAATGTGTTGAGGGGGTTGAAAGCAACTGGTTTAATCTTTAACAATGCGTTGTATTTTATAAGCTTACATATGTTTTTAATGTGTGTGTGAAAAGTACTTATAGTATAGTATAATATAGTGGAGTAAAACGTACAATATTTTCCGCTGAAATGTCATGGAGTGGAAGTGTAAAGTAGCATAAAATGGAAGTATGTGGACTATGGAAGATATTGATGTTCTTTTCTCCCACCAACCAGGAGTGCCTGGAATTCTTCAACATTCCCGAGGCCAGATCAGCACACTACTTCCTCATGGACAAACGATGGAACCTCATCCATTATAGCAAGGTAGAAACGTCTTTTTAAACACACTGGAGCACGTAGTAATCGCTGTCCAGTGAAACCATGTGTCTGCATACGTTTACAGATGTACTGTAACAACACAATGTTGGTATCTTCCTCCTCCAGACATATGTAAGAGACATCTACCCCTTCCGGAGATCCGTCTCTCCCCAGCTCAACCTGGTCCACATGCTGCCTGATAAAGGACAGGAACTTATCCAGAAACAGGTATAGAAGATTTCAAATTTGATAAAACATCAAATTAACATAGAAATAAAATGGTCATAGTGTCGACATCGTCCTTATTCTGTTTCATTTTCCTTCCCTGTTCTTCTTCTAGGTGTTTTCCCGTAAACTAGAGGAAGTTGGCCGCGTCCTCTTCCTCATCTCCCTCACGCAGCACATGCCGGCTGTGCACAAGCAGTCCCACGTGTCCCTGCTGCAGGAGGACCTCCTCCGCCTGCCGTCCTTCCCGCGGACCGCCATCGACGCGGAGTTCTCGCTGTTCAACGAGCCGCAAGGTGAGACAAACTCCAACTGCATCACCCGACACTTCAACAAGAATCGTTATAGTATCTATTTGACCCCCATTCCCCCCCCCCAGGTAAGGAGCTCTTTGGTCTGGACACCCTCCACAAGGTGCTGTGGATCAAGCTGCTGGAGGAAATGTTCCTGGGCATGCCCAGTGAGTACCCGTGGGGCGACGAGATGATGCTGTTCCTCAACGTCTTCAACGGGGCTCTGCTGCTGCACCCGGAGGACAGCGCCCTCCTCAGGCAGTACACGGCCACCGCCATCAACACCGCCGTTCACTTCAACCATCTCTTCTCCCTGAGCGGTTACCAGTGGATCCTGCCCACCATGCTGCAGGTACGGATAATGTCTCCCATCGGATTTAAGGGAAAGTTAAGAGACTTTTCTTAGATTCAGCGTTCCTTCAGCTGGCCTTTCTTAAAGTCTGTCCTCCATGTATTATTATTTCAGGTCTATGCCGACTATGAGAGCAACCCTTTACTGAGGCAGGGCATCGAGTTCTGCTGCCGGCAGTTCTACATCCTCCACCGCAAACCCTTCATCCTGCAGCTGTTTGCCAGTGTGGCTCCGCTGCTGGAATTCACAGTAAGGCTGCTGACTACACACATGCACGTATTCAAATGACACACACCTTGCGTTTGAACGCTCCCGGTGACACCGGCGAGCTTAAGTGAATTTCTCTGTCTCCGTCCGCCGTCCCAGACCAGCACCAGTACCGGCCTGTCTAAAGGAGTGTCGGCCCAGTGCCTGTTTGACCTGCTGGTCTCTCTGGAGGGGGAGACCCAGGACTCCCTGGATGCTCTGGAGCTGGTTAAGGCTGAGAAACCTCTACGCTCTCTAGGTAAGTCACTTTCACACACGATTTTTAGTGCTTTTTGTAAACGGCAACAAGTAAAGGAGGGAGCACTTGGCTTAAATGTCTGTATTTAAATGTGAGGGCCAGGAACCAGCCCCTTACAAATTAAATGAAAAAGCTCTACATATCTTGCGCTGTACAAACAAAACCAAACTGTACTTTTTTTGTTGCAGATTTTTGTTATGGTAATGAGGATTTAGCCTTTTCCATCAGCGAGGCCATCAAGCTGTGTGTCACTGTGGTCGCCTACGCCCCTGAATCCTTCAGGAGGTACGGAAACACACCGAGGAGGCACGGAGGATTACCTTTCCCTCTCCCTGCCTCTTCAGCTCCTCAACAGCAATCTTTTTTTTTTTTCTGTCCAGTCTCCAGATGCTGATGGTGCTGGAGGCCCTGGTCCCCTGCCACCTCCAGAAGCTGAAGAGCAACACGGTCACGATGGAGTCCGCCTCGGCCGCCAGGGACGAGATCGCAGCCATCGCCGCTCTGGCCACATCCCTGCAGGCCCTCCTCTACAGCTCCGAGGCCCTCACAAGGTGTGCAACAAATAAAACAACAAAAACTAACAGCTTTACAACAGTAATGTCCTTTTAGCTGCTTATTATTTTATCCACACCTCCTCCACAGGCCCATGACAGCCCCCCAGCTGTCCCGCTGCGATCAGGGCCATAAAGGAGGCACTACAGCCAACCACGCCATGTCCGGAGGGGTCAACACCAGGTCAGAACTCTAAAATCTTAACACATTAACTCACCGTGTCCCGGAAAAGATGGCCGGAGTGCAGTTCTGGAGTCTGTTTGTACGCCTGTGTCTGCTCCCAGGGACAACCTCCACCTGCTGGAGGAGGGCCAGGGCATGCCGAGGGAGGAGCTGGACGAGCGCATCGCCAGGGAGGAGTTCCGGCGGCCGCGGGAGTCCCTGTTGAACATCTGCACCGAGTTCTACAAGCACTGCGGGCCGCGACTCAAAATCCTGCAGAACGTCGCCGGGGAGCCGCGGGTCACGGCCCTGGAGCTGCTGGACATCAAGTCCCACATGAGGTGACGAGATTGCTCTCTTCCTGCGAGACGCTCAAAGGGACAAAAATGTACTTTAAAAAATGATATTAAAGTTGCACTGAAGGTGTGCCTGCGCGTCTCTTTCCCAGGCTGGCGGAGATCGCCCACGCCCTGCTGAAGCTGGCGCCCTACGACACCCTGACCATGGAGAGCCGAGGGCTGCGGCGCTACATCATGGAGATGCTGCCCATCACCGACTGGTCGTCCGAGGCCGTCCGCCCCGCCCTCATCCTCATCCTCAAGAGGCTGGACCGCATGTTCAACAAGATCCACAAGATGCCTACGCTCAGGTGCGCTCGCCCACAGGCATTGTGCACCAGGTCTGTTGAATACAATCCCACTTCTTTCTCCGTCTCCCTGTGAGTGTATCGTGCTGTGCCCCGGTGCCGTGGTGTGTACAGTAGATAGACGGCTTCTTGGCACTGTCCTCTGTAGCGCTGCCTTCGTGGGTGCTGTACCGTAAGTGGTGCTGTGGTGTGTTCTTCGTGCGGGTCCTTGTGCGCGTGCAGGAGTTAAATGCATACGTGGGGCGTGTGTGAGGATGTGCGTACTAACCATGGATCAGCGGCAGTGTTCCCTCCCAGGCCGGCGCCCAGCCTTTCGTCATGAAAGACCGTGCAGGTTCTAAGGTTTTAAGGAGCAAAATCTTGAGCAAAATCTTCGGCGACGTAAGGCTGACTGGCTCGGAGGGGACACTGGTCACAGGCGTGTGCTTCACACCAGGATCTGTTGCTGCAGTGTGTAGCTGTCTATGTTTGTGAGCTTTGCTGTATACTATATTTGCTGTCAGTATGGCCCTCATTACAGTCATAAAGGTGATGATTATGTGGCGGGAAATAGTAATAGAGGTAAGTGTTTCACTCTCAGCACATGATGGTTTGCTCCTCCACTTTAAAGATTTGTAGATCCGATACATTCAATATTGATCTCACGCCACATTCAAGTCATTTCAAAATCTCGAATTTCCCTTTCATCCCACGTGACACAAATGTGGCGTTTGCGTTTTGTCTTAAAAATTTTTTTTTTGAATTCATGACAATGTGCTTCTCTTTGGGGCGCGGGCTGGTGTTGTGTGGGTGTGTGTTCTCCAGGAGACAGGTGGAGTGGGAAGCGGCCAGCAGCCTGATCGAGGGGATCTGCCTGACCCTGCAGCGACAGCCAATCATCTCTTTCCTCCCGCACCTCCGCTCGCTGATCAACGTCTGCGTCAACCTGGTACGGAGACGCAGAGGCACGAGTCCTTCTGTATCGTAACTGGTGTTTGGTTCGTTGGCATTTATTTGCGTTGCGTTGCCAGGTGATGGGTGTGGTCGGTCCCTCCAGCGTGGCAGACGGGCTTCCTCTGCTCCACCTCAGCCCCTACCTATCCCCTCCACTGCCCTTCAGCACGGCGGTGGTCCGACTAGTGGCCCTGCAGATCCAGGTAGGCCTCGGCTCAACTCATCCGACTCTTCACCCGCTCGCCGCTCGACACTGATTGTGCGTCGTCGAATTTTTGTTTCCTAGGCCTTGAAGGAGGACTTCCCTCTCAGCCACGTCATCTCGCCTTTCACCAATCAGGAGAGGCGGGAGGGGATGCTGCTCAACCTGCTCATTCCCTTTGTGCTCACCGTGGGCTCTGGAAGCAAAGGTAAAAACTCCCAGGCACCTGCTCGGTCCGAGAAGGTCATTGCGTCTAATACAGACACGGTGCAATTGAATGACCCAAACATAAATGCATTGTTGGTATTTTAATGTCCCCTTCGCAGACAGCCCCCACCTGGAGCAGCCCGAGATCTTCCTGCTCCTCCAGACGGTCATCAACATCCTCCTGCCCCCTCGGATCATCTCCACCTCCCGCACCAAGAACTTCATGCTGGACGCGTCCCCGGCTCACTGCTCCACCCCGGGCGACACGGGGAAGGACCTGCGCAGGGAGGGGTTGGCAGAGTCCACCAGCCAGGCTGCGTATCTGGGTATGAATGAGAAGTGACTTCCAGTTCCTCCCCCCCACCGTTTCCCGCTTCTCACCCTCGTCCCGCCTTCCTTCCCCCTGCAGCTCTGAAGGTGGTGCTGGTTTGCTTTGAGCGCTCGCTGGGAAACCAGTGGTACCGGCTGAGCCTACAGGTGAAAGAGATGGCTCTGAGGAAGGTCGGCGGCTTGGCCTTCTGGGACTTTATCGACTTCATTGTTCGAACCCGCATCCCTATCTTTGTCCTGCTGAGACCCTTCATCCAGTGCAAGGTAAAGAACTTTCTCCTCGTTTTGTTCTTTCACTCTAACTACGTGTGCGCTCGTGTACTTCTTGTCTTCCTCACCGGCCCACATGTGTTTTTGTTCGTCTAGTTGTTGACCCAGCCGGCCGACTCCCAGGAGGAGATCACTGCACGCCACCACATCGCCGACCAGCTGGAGCGACGCTTCATCCCGCGGCCTCTCTGCAAGAGCTCCCTGTTTGCAGAGTTCAACAACGAACTCAAGATCCTCAAGGAGGCTGTGCACAGCGGCTCCGGTCAGGCACTGAAACAAAAAAATTCAATTTCTTGTATTTTTTGCGTAGGAATCTTTCTTTTTTCATGTTCTGATTGTGAGTTTCTGTTTGACCCCCCCCCCCACACTGAACAGCTTACCAGGGCAAGACGTCCATCAGCACAGTGGGAACCTCCACATCAGCCTATCGCCTCAGTTTAGCCACAATGTCGCGCTCCAACACCGGCACCGGCACCGTTTGGGAGCAGGACAGCCAACCGTCACGCCAGCCCTCCCAAGACACGCTCAGCCGCACGGATGAGGATGATGAAGAGAGTCAGAAACCTTCCCCTTTTACTTGCCATTTTCGTTCACGTTTGACATTTGTAGGGATTCGCCCTGGACTCACTGCTCTCCTCCCTCCAGATGACTCCATGAGCATCCCCAGCGTGGTGAGCGAGCACGAGGCCTTCCTGCCCAGGGTGATGGCACAGCGCCGCTTCTCCAGCCACGCCACCGGCTCGGCGGCCTCGCAGCCCGAGGCCCCCCGCTCCACCATGCTGCCCAGCCACAGGTGACATCCCCAGCACGCACCAGCATGCACAAATACTCACTGAAACACACATGAGGACAAACAAGCACGAATTATTACTTTTCTTCAACTGTAGTTTCTTTTATAGACGTCTTTCTGCACTCTTCTGAGACTCTTGGGGGACAGGTGCATTGGTTTCTTCATTTTCAAAACATTGACTGTTAAATAGTGTCCTGGTTTTCTTCATTATTTGTCCTGCAGTTGGCGATACAGGACAAAAAAGTAGAGTTGGTGTGCAGGCAGAAATAATCTCACTGGGTGAAACCTCAAGTGGAGCCCGAAAAAAGTGTTTTTTTTGTTGTTTCACTGTATTTACTATTCAAACTGGCTCCATCCACTGAGGTCGAACTCAACCAATGAGATTGATTCTGTTTCCAGAGCAGCGTTGCTTTCAACAAATGTCCGTGCACGTTTCAGATCTTGGCTTGTTCATGTAATATGTAGAATTAATATTTTGAAAAGGCTCAGCCGGTCATATCCCACAACCACAGTCATTTTTTTCTGTATATCTCTGTTGACTTATGATCTTTTTTGCTCAACAGTCTCAGAGCAGCATTGTGAAGTAGCTCAGGCTCTGTACCTCGGTGAGATAGAATGAAGTTGTGGTCAGAGCGAACGCCCTGGCTCCCCGCCCCGCTCTCGGGGGCTCAGGGACGTGGGCGGTGCTGGATCTCGACTACACTCCCTAAACTCCCGTTCTCCCCCTTCGCCCCCCCTTTTTACAGTGAACCCAATGTGCTAGATGAGTCCCAGGGCCTTCTGCAGGAGGGTAACCTCTCTAGGTACAGTGGCCCTCTCTCTGTGTGTGTCCCATTGGTGCGTTCTTGCATCTGTCCGCCAGCGGGAAGGGGCATCGCCTCGGGACGGCCGCCTCTATTGGCCGCCTCACCGTTGATCACTCATCCACATCCAATCAAATCGCCTTGGCCTCACCCCCCCCCCCCCCCCCCCGTCTCTATCTCTTTCTGTGTGGGTCCAGTGTTCCTTGTCTCTGTCCCCTACCCTCCCCACTTCCTTTTGAGCTCCACACTGACCCTCATCTTCTCAGCTCATCCGCTGTGCTATCCTAACCAGGCCCCTCCCCCCGAAAAAAAAAAAATGTAATTTTACGAGGGCCCCCTCAGCCCCGGGGCCAGGGAGCTCTGCCTCTGTTTCTCCTCTGTTAGCTGTGGGTCTCTACAGTTGATGTGCCATCACCAAAGTCTCCCTCTCTCTCCCATTGGTGCCATGATGTTTCATACTGTTTCCGTGTCTATCAGGCTTCTCGCTGATCAAATTGGGCGTCCTACTCTGGATACCAATCTGTAGGGGCAAGGGGGAACTGGGGTGGCAACCATTATGCTTTCTCTGTCCAGTTTTGCTTCAAATCTGATCCAGCCCTATCCCATGTTTGATAACAGAATTTAATGGTTTCACACTTTAAAAAAAGGGGGAATTTTAAATGTGTGATGGGCAACATAAACAAGAAAAATTAATAAAAAAACTACAAGTTTCTTTTGTCAGCGTTGCTACTCCAGCCTCTACTATCCCTGTTGTGTTTTCAGTGTATGAATCATGGCAGCACTGTTTTTTTCTGCACTGTGATTGGGTGTCTTGTAACATACTGTGTGTCGTGCAGTGAGTGGATGGGTAGAATAGCAGCAGCATCTTATTGTGGTTAAGATGTGGTCAGTGAGCCTGCACAGCTGGGGATGCGGTGGCCTTTTGGTCCCTTCACGGTGATGTATCTCTGTGTCTTTTTGTGTGTGTATGTGTGCATCTGATTGGTTGTACCAGGGTTGCCAGCGTGCAGAGTGAACCGGGCCAGCAGAACCTTCTGCTCCAGCCTCCGCTGGGAAGAAAGCGAGGCCTCAGACAGGTGTGGACATCAACTTTGTCTTTCTGTCTCGGTTTTTCACTTAACACACACAGAAGGACAAAGAAGGAACATTTGTCATGTTGCATTA
Organism: Lateolabrax maculatus; assembly: GCA_031216445.1. Classification (NCBI taxonomy): domain Eukaryota; kingdom Metazoa; phylum Chordata; class Actinopteri; order Acropomatiformes; family Lateolabracidae; genus Lateolabrax; species Lateolabrax maculatus. The sequence goes on along the minus strand of CM062215.1, from coordinate 3,963,151 downwards.
GTTCTAAAAGACATAATTTGCATCAAAATGCATGAATGGAAGCCCAGCTGATAATCCTCACTGGGTAGCACCTAATTGTGACTTTCCTGCAGCTGCGACGCCCCCTGCTGTCCATCCCAAAGACCGAACCCCGTGGTCGATCTGGAGCGAGGCTCTCTACAACCCGCAGGAGCATCCAGCCCAAGAACAAACCACTGGGTAACGGCACACGTGCCTTCATCCGCGTGTGTGTGTGTGTGTGTGTGTGGTGACTGAACGTTGAGTGTGTGTGTGTTTGGAGATAAGTGACGATGAAAGCACATGTTTTTTTCTGTGTTAGAATAAAATTGAAAAATAAAGGATGAACAGGCCTGCCCTGCACTTCAGATCACGCGCACAACGAGCCAAACGGAGGCTACTGTTCAAACATAATCCTCCCATTCAAATACTATGTTTAATGTCTGTGTGCGGACTTGAACTGACCCGTCCTCCCCATTCACATCCTCCGTCTTTGTTCCAATGCTGTTTGTTGTGCCACATGTCCCCAGACTGACTCTTCTCACTCTGTTCTGTCTCACGCCTTATGTTTCGAAAATAAAGAAACTTTGTTGGACTGTGAAGGTGAGACACAACCCTTAACCCTTCCTCTCCACCCTGCAACGGCCCGCTCCTTTAATCTGCAACCTCACCCAATAGGGCGCTCTGCATGTCTGTCTTGCATCCCCCCCTCCCCCGTCCCCCGTCCCATCCCTGCCTCCTCTCTCTTTGGTAGTGCTGATGTGTTGGCGCGTGTCCTTCCCCGTTTTGACCGCGTGCGCGTGCATGTGTGCCCACAGCGCATGCGGACCAGAAGAGGTCAGTCACCTTCACAGAGAACCAAGGCCAGCCGACGGCCGCAGGGGCCGGCAAGCCCCCGACTCCCGGCGCCGCGGACCCGCCGGCTGAGGGCACGAAGGCCAGTCCTGCCCTGTCAAAGTCCCCGACACTGGAAGTGCCCTCTGCCTCCTCAGCCACGGTCACTGCAGACCTGCACAGCCCCGCTAACACACAGGTAGGAGCAGCAGAGAGAGGACTGGAGCCGGGCGGGTGGGAGGGTAACTGCTGAACCAATGCATTCTGTCCATGCATCCATGCAGTTTCTAAACCGCTAGATCTTTTTATATGGACACCCAAAGTGGTCAAGATAAAAAAAATATAAAAGACCATAATTAAATAAATAATCACATGGATAAAATACAGGGAAAATATGTAGTATAACCTTGGAATTGTGAAGTAATCTAATTTATATTTTTCTAAAACAACATTCATGTTTTTCATCACCTGTCTTTGTCTGACAATCAGAACAAACAGGGCAAAGCCCGTCATCTGATGGGTAAAAAAAGATTCTAGTTTCATTTGTAAACAATTATATTCCTAAAATCAACATCAAAACTGAAGATGAAGCTGGTAAATAGGTGAGGTATGTCCTGACAAAGAGGTGGAAGCATTTCAGTACTTAAACGGTTCACCTTAATTACAAATACCAAAAAACATCTTTTCCAACGTACCTCCTCTAGTGGGATCTACAGATAGTTGGTTTTGTTTGGACCAAAACAATGGAGGTGAATAGATTTTTGTTTTTGATGCTTGAAAATATAAATTTAAAAAAATCTGACTTGCTCTGGATAATCCCCAGACCTCACTGTGAACACTTTTATTGAAACTTCTTTCTTACAAAGAAATAGTCCCTATAAAAACGATGAAAACTTATGGACAAATAAAACCAAAACTCTGTGGGTGACTCCACACCTCTGGAGGAGAGGAAGAAAATACTATTTTACTACAAATAATTGTGTAATTTGTACGAACTGACCCTTTAATTGACGGAGCTGTACCTCATATGACAAGCTGAAACTACAGGAGCAGAGTGTATTCTCACCCAGGTCCCTCCAGCCAAGGAGAAGAGAGAGCAGTGGAGCCTTCGCAGCAGCCTCTCCCCTCCCCCCTCCATCTCCCGCCCCTCCACCCCGACACCCCCGTCCCGGACCTGCTCCCCGCTGCCCCTCTCCCGAACCTGCTCCCCTCTCCCCTTGTCCCGCACCTCCTCTCCCCTCCCTCCGCCGCTGCCGGTGCTGGGCACGGCGCCGGCCCCGGGCCCCCCGCCGCCCCCGCCGCTGCCGCCGGCCCCTCTCCTGCCTCCCCCGCCGTCGGGGCCGCACAGGATCAGAGAGAGCCCCGGGGACGAGGACACGACGGCGCTCCTGCCGCGCAGCGACACCCTGCTGCAGCTCAGCGAGGACGACGGCACGGAGAACCCCCTCCTCACCCCGCTGCTGTCCCATCCCTCGCCCCGCCGCTCCCCCCACCGGTTCACCCTGCCCCTCTCCCCCGTCGACCTGGACCTGGATGAGTCCCACGTGTGAGAGGGGGGTGGATTGTGTCTTTTTCTATCTGTGGCCCAAGCCAAGTGCCATGCAGACACCTGCAGGGTACGGATAACAGGGAGGCCGTGCCGCAGATGTCTGAGTCTAAACATTTCAGAGGAAAAAAACAGAAAAAAAGTTAGATGTTGATTGACTGACAATCTAAAAGTACTTAGTTGGGATGGAAGGGAATGTACAGACAGGAGAAGTGTGGGTTTTTTCTGTTTTCCACACTAACCTCCACTGCCTCTTCGAGTGTGTGTCTGCAACCCACCGACTTGGTTTCTACTCCGTCTGCTTTCCCCGCAGCTTTGCCCTGAAACTAAACTGCTCTCTCCTCAGTGTAGCTGTTCGGTTCTCACTTAAGTGTGCCCTCCAACAACTGACAAAAGTGTGCAAAACAATACCTATTTCCCCTTCCCTTCCTCTCTCTGTAGGTCTCTTATTGTATCTTTTTAGTGTTGAATATCGAATATCTGTTCTCACGGCTACACACCCTGAGGGTTGAATGTATACTTCAGCAGAAATTGACCTTTCTGCTCGTCTCCTTCATCATAGAAATGGGAAAATCATGCTGGATTTTCAAGTCGGGCTGTGCTGGTCTATTCTACCCCGAGATCAAAGATTTATTTTTTGATTATATTTTATCTCATAGGAATACTCAATTATTAAAGATCAGATATGGTTAAAGGATTGATATTTAATTATTCTAATGCTCGAGAGTGAAATGTAAAAGATATCTATATTGAGGAGATCTATATACATTTAAAAAGAAGATGCTATAACTTGTACAGTGTTGCAAAGGTTATAAAGGAGGGAGATGCAGAACTTGTATAAACAGTATATTAAGAGCCATTTAAAGCAGAGGGCTGAACGATGATATAGAGTAAATATACAACACAGTATATGTATATTAGACATTTTATGTGATCTAATAGAAAAAGGGTTTTATATTTTAGAAGATTATTCAGTATATTGATCATGCTGCAAAAATGTTCATGGAACAAGTTGAGGAAATTTGAAATGAAGCTTTCGGTAGTAAAGGACAGAAGTTCACTTTAATCCAGTGCTACTCAGTGTGTGTCAGGGGCTGTTTTATATCGCTAAAGCTGAAAACTGCATTTCTTTATTCCCTACATGTTGTCTGGAAAAGAACAGACATTTAAGGAAAAAATAAATCTATGACATTGATTTCAATATAAATATTTCTATTAAACAGACACATAGCAACACAGAGATACATTTAATTCCTTAAGCTACGGATTGTAAATAATCAAAATATACTATATTGCTGGAGCACCCCTTTAAAATAACTTGCATTGTCTTGTTTTTAGGTCAGTGTGTTTTTAAATTTTCTGGCTTTAAAGAAGCTGCACTGGAAATTGTCTCAACCTGTCGACTTGTTCAGTGCATATTTGTAACGCAGTTCAGTGGCAGATAAAGCGGTCGGGGGTGTTCCTCCAGCCGACGGCTCTCATTGTGCAACCATAACGTCAGACGTATATACCCGTTAAGTCTGAGTCTACAGTGTGTATCGTGCTGCTCGGTGTCTCAGCAGAATATTTTATTTGTGACCAAAGACTGTATCTCTCTCTCGTGTTTCAGTGGTCTGAAAAACAAAGAACATTTACTGCAGACTCAGTCACTTGTCCCGGTGTGTCAGTGCTGGTTCATGTTGTTTTGTTTGTGTGTCTGTGATGTCGTCTCACGCTCACAGACTCCGTTTATTGCAACTGTGATGAAGCGATGCAGTAGTTGGCTGTTACCTCGTTGCTCATTCCATGCCTTAACAGAGAAATATAACATGTCTGTCAATATCAACATGTCTGTTTATATGAGTTTATTGAAACCTCATACCTCCAGGAGTCCACTTTTAGGGAGACAAAATATATGGATATCCAATCATCTCAAACATAACTATTTACTTTTGTTTTGCACATATTTTTTTTGTATGTAAAACATGCAAATTGTATCCTGTTTTCCCCTTTTCATGAAAGACAAAACACAGTATGGATATGTGCCATAATTCACACCAACGCACTGTGAGTGTTTTGTTATCAGCTGCTTCTCTCTGCTGTATTTAACATTCGTTCTTTTGACTGTCTGTGTCACAGTTTGTGAAAATATTGTAATCATTTGGGTACAAAGAGATTGTGTACTGTTTTCTTACGCAGTTGGGATGTAGAGGAAATTATATTTAAATTGTATTCTTAATAAAAACACATATTACTCCAATTTCTACCTAATTTAAGACCCCAAATGTCTGAAATCAGGACAGAGGAAATGCAGTTAGTAAATGTTTCTGTAACGCATTCTTCAATCCTCGTCAAAACACATCGATCTCAAATCCATAAAACACGCACTACACTTACAAATCATATTCAAGTCTTTAAAGAAGTACGACGTTTTTAGTCAGAGGCCCATTGGACTGTTGAATCTCAGTTCCCTTTAAATGTAATGTGTCTGTGTCAAAGTATGTCTTCTGTGTGCAAAGTTAGAATAAACTACAGTATATCAGAATATTTCTGGAATATCTAAATAAATGGAAATTGTTTACAATGTTTTTTTAGCTTTCTGTTCATTTCTAACAGTTATTACTTTAAGAGAACACGTCTACAGGAGGAAAAGCTCAGTCTACAAGCAGCTGAACCTGAGTCTGCGGAGACTTTCCATGTTTTCTACTTAACAGTGTGGACGACAAATGCAACAGACAGCTGAAGTTATCAGTGTGAGGAGTAGCTCAGCAAGATAAGCAACTTATGTTTCTGATTCCTGAGGTGAAGAGGTCGAATCCAAGTTTCATGTTTTTGAGATTTTCCAAGTTTTGTCCTCCGTAGTGTGGACTATAAAAATAAAAATAAACAAATGTACTGTAACCTTCAGAAATAGCTCACAAAGATAAGGTGCTGTTGTGGTTGATATCATGCACTCACATGTGAAAGGACCAAATCTTACTTCTGTTCTAACAGTTTTTTCTTGTCCTTTTGTTGAATGATAAATGCAACAATGAACCTTTCCCTCTCAGGCTTTAGGAATAGCTCAGCAGGATAAGTCATGAGCATGTTCAGTGTTGGTTTGATCCCTGCTTGAGGAATAAAGTTATTGTCTTTAAAGACACCAGCAGACTGTATATACTGCCCCCTCCCCCCCCCACCTTGACAAAAACAGTGACTTTACAAAAACCTGAATAAATGGTGGAGACACATTAACAGAAGCAGTTACTTCCATAATTACTTTACTTATAATTACTTTAATCTGCCAAAACTTCAATCTTTAACTTTTTACCTTAGAATATGTTGAAAAAACTCCCTGGAAATACTAATAATACATATAATTGATTAACAATATCTTATACCAATCTCTACTACTATTATCATCAGAGTAATAGAGTAATTAGTAGACTTCCTGCGCTGGTCGCGACTTCGCTCGGGTCGGCGAACTGACGCGCAGACGCGTCCGCGGCAGCTGAGCGGCGGAGCGGCGAGTTCGCGCTGAGCGTCACCGACACGTTTGGAGGACGAGAGGAACAAAGAGGAGAGACTGGAGGCCACAACACGGAGAAAGAGCAGGTTCCTGCCATTTATCAGGTCAGTCTGAGGCTCGGCGGCCACACAGACACACACAGACACAAACAGACAAAGAAACAAACAAACAAACACAAAGAAACAAACAAACAAACACAAAGAAACAAACAAACAAACAAACAAACACAAAGAAACATACAAACAAACAAAGTCGCTGGTTTGTTCTTCGGCTGTTTGTGGCCAATAAACAAACTGTCCTGCGGTCAAACAATTCAATGTAATGCGATAATACGAGGCGAAAATGATGATGATTGTGAGGAGGAAGACGTGGTTTTATTTCACTTCAGTTGTAGTTTTCACGCTGTTGTTGTCAGAGGAAATCAAAGCCACCTGTGGATGACGAACAACAGGAGGAAATCAAACATAATCTACACAACACTCACAACTAGAGTCAGATTGTTAAATTAAGAAACAAATTTATTTAAAGAGCAAAGATGTTTGCAGTTAAAGTGAAGTTTTATTAGTAATGGGTCAGTTTTAATTGTCCTTACAAAACATGATGCGCCTATTTTTAGATATATTGATAGTTTCCACGGTGGTTAATTAACCTCTGTTTGGTGTGTAACTAACGTCCCTCATAAGGAGTTATTTAATTGTGATTACTGGAATAATTGTGGACCTCATGGCACAACAACAGGACATGTTGGCAGACATAAATAATGAAGGCACCCGCACTGTGCCAGCTGTGCGTAAATTACGCATACTGGAGAAGTCAGTGTGCGCCAACACCAAAGAGGAAAAAAACTAAAATCATCAGAACAAAGTCACATCCGCTCCTCTCCAATAAGATCTTCTGCCACCACAAATTTCCTGAGTGATTATTTATAGATGAATGGCTGATTGATTTTAGTGCAAATCCTGTGTCATTTTATTCACGAACATTATGCAATTCTCCACTTTCCAGTACTAATGCCAACTATAAACTCTGTAAAAGTGTATGATTGTTGACAGATTTTTACTGTATTTGTCAGTTGTGCTGCATGTAAAGACTTTTACTTGTCACACTTGTAGATGTGCTGTGTCAACGGACGACATGTTGGAAGAAGAAGACGACTGAGAGAAGATCTTCTCTGCTCTCAGGTAGGATGTTGTTTCTCAGTATTACCAGCTGCTGTCTGATGTCGAAGGAATCGAGTTGAATATTGAAAGCTGATCAAATATTTTAATGGCTCACATGGTGGTGGTGTTGGTTAGTGGTGGAGATATGACTTCACTCTACCATCCTGGTCTGAAGTAAGGTATATATGTCTTCATGTGACTCATCTGAATTTGCAAATAGAGGAGAGTTTTTAATGTTATTATTATTTTCTCATATAAAGACAGTATAGATATTTGTTGCTGTTAACCGTAGTCAAGTGTCACACCAAAGACCTTAATAGAGCTAAAATCCAGCACTGCATTTTAAAATGCCCGAAAATTTTTTTTCAAATGTCAAATATACTTTTATATATAAGACAAAATATAACACTTCCCCCTCTGACTACTTTAAATCTTTGAATGTTTTTTGCGGTGGCTGGAAATTCATATTTCAACAAAAGTTTTATAATATTGGCTTTATTTTAAATGTCACTACTCCTGTATTTTTTACTGAACTCGACTTTTATTTTGTACATTTAAACATCTAATTTGAAACAAAGATCTTTCAGCTGCTTGGGTTACTTAGGTTAGTTCAAATTAAAAAATATATATGTTTTAGAATATATACATTAAAAGAGGAAGAAACTGTTATTTGGAAAAAACGGTTTGAAAAACTTGACCCAGGACAGTTCCTCTCATAAACTGACAAAAGAAATGCAAATGAAACTAAATGAAAGATTATTTATCAGTGCAATTATCCACTTTTTATTTCATACATCAAGGTTAGTATGAATGTGTGCACCATGGTTCAGCTTGAAATAACTGAGGACTTTGTTTCCTGGTACAGATGTTTGCAGGTGGACTGGTGTTCACACGGTCTGTGGGAACTATGGAAGACTCTTCAGGTTTGTGCAAATCCTGCATATCTTTGTCATTTTATTGATGAAGATTATGCAATTCTCCACTTTCTAGTGTTAGTGCTACTGTAACTATAAATACAACTATAAATTCTATAAAAGTTTATTGTAAGACTTCTACTGTATTTATCAGCTGTGCTGCATGGTAAAATTTTTATTTGTCACACTTGTAGATGTGCGGCCTCAATGGACGACATCTTGGAAGAAGAACCAGGTTAAACAGGCCGACTGAGAGAACATCTGCTCTGCTCTCAGGTAGGATATTGTTTCTCAGTATTTCCAGCTGCTGTGTTTAATGTTGAAGGAATCTGATTCCAGCCTACATCTAGAAGACTGAGGTTAATTTTTAAAGGGTCAGATCACCCAAAGTCACATTTCCAAAGAAAAATTGTCCTTATTAAAGTTTGTAAATTATCTGAAGTAACAGGATGTATTTCAAATCATACAGAGTTAAAAAGACTTAAAGGCTCACATGCTTGTTGTTAGTTCAGTGGGTAAGTGTTTCTGCTGGCTTTATTTCCTGTTTGTGCTGGAGATATTTCCAGTAAGACCCAGGTTTAGTTGTTTTCTTTATGCTGAAGACGTACAATGAGACGTCGTAGTGACAGCTCAGAGTGTTAAGTGTCTTCCTCATGTTACGTCTTTTAAAACAGGCGGGTTAGTAAAGTGTCTGCTTCAGTGTTCAGCAGGTTGTTGGTTCAAGCTCCAGCAGACTTGCTGTCTTTTGAAGCAGGAAACATTCTCAGTAATACATGAAACGTTTTAGAGAGTTTGCACTGAAGCTGAATGTCTGTTAGATCAAAGTGTTGCATGATGGTAGTTTGAGTTGTTAGTAAGCTGTCAGAGAAAACTCATGAGTGTGGTTGGCTCGGTGGTGTCATGAATGTGTGATTGTTGGTTTGATTCTCTCCCTCTGTTGTGTTTTGTATTTTAAAGGCAGACCTCCTCAGTGGAGACAAAACCGGTGAGAGAAGAGCTCTGAGTGCGGAGAGGGTCGGTGGAGCAGCGTGATCGTTCGCGCTTCGCAAAGCAACTGCTGCGGTGCAGCAGGCCTTGGTTCGAGTCCCGTGATACCCCGACACCCAGTACGCCCGAGCCACGGGAGTGGATAAAGAGGAGGGCCGTGACCTCCTCCGACGCCCAGGGGTCCGCGAGCAGGGGGTTATAGAAGAGGAGACCCCGCCCGTGGGGGAAATGCACTGGAAAAAATCCACTGCTGGGGGAAATGCACCATTAAAAATCCACCGCATGATCGAAAAAAGTAGTAACACCCCTCCTTTTTCTTCCACACGTGGTCAAGGATCCCCTGCCTGACTGAGCTCCTGCCTGATACTAATGACCTGATACTATTACCTGCCTGAGATCAGTTACTATGAAACACCAGGGATTACTATGTGTGTGATTACTGTTTATCTCTGTTCAACGTTCAACGTCCAACTGGGACTTGAACTCACATTTCCCCATCACCTCTCAGTAACTTATCCAGCTGAGCTATTCCTGGTGATGCTTAATCTTTTCGTTTTGTTTTACTTGTATTTCACATTACTGAAGAGAAAACATGGAAAACTATCAGACTCTCATTAAATGTCTCGCTGGATTTGATCCTTCAACCTTCATGTATCAGCCTCACACATCAGCTCCTCATCTTACTGAGCTACACCTGAAGCTTGAAACATTTTGGTTGGATGTTGTATTTATTGTTCACATTACTGAGGAGAAAACAGTGAAAAATGTCATTGGAGATGACCTGGATTTGATCCGTCCACCTTAGATCTTCATGTATCAGCCTCATATATTAACACCTCATCACTGAGCTACACCTGAAGCTTGAACTCTTCTGGTTGGATGTTGTATTTATTGTTCACATTACTGAGGAGAAAACATTGAAAACATCATGACAGGTGAGCTTGGATTTGATCCTTCCACCTCAGGTATCACCACATCAGCTGCTTATCTCACTGAGCTAGTTCTCATACTGGTGGTTTCACTTCTTTAAACTTGTCTTTGTTGCACTGATGAGAAACACATGGAAACATTAAAAACAGAGGAGTCTGGCTTTGATCCGTTCACCTCAGACCTGCAGGCATCACTCTATCTCACTGAGCCGTTTCTCTGGCTCTGCCCGAGCCAGTTCTCTGGGTTTTAATCGTTGGACCATAGATCCATACGGGCCCAGATGATCAAGTCTTACAGAGCTATTCCTGCAACACAGCTGACAAGAAGAATAAGAATTATTGTTATTAGAAAGTGTTTTACTGCCTGTAACTTTCTGCTTTCTCCTCAGTTAAAAATGGACAGAAAGCTGAACAACTGGTTCGATAACAAATGAAGATAAACGAATGAATCTGTCAGACTGAGAGATAGCTCAGCAGGATGAGCAGCAGCTGGTCAACACGTTGTAAATGTTCGCTCGGTGGTTTGATCCCTGCTCATGATCCCTTTAAGTCTCTGACTACCAAAACTTCTAGTTTGCTGCATTTAGTAACAGTGAAGATGGAGTTGAACCAGCCACCCCCCCTCCACAGACTGATCTGAAGTCTGCTGTTCAACACACTGAGCCACACAAGCTGATGGAGACTGAGAGTTTTCACCAGAGGCTTTCAATCGTCAGCAGTGCAGCCGACTTTAAAAAGTCACTGAACGACTGAATGTTTCCAGGAGGAAATATTAATGCTGTAAGCCAACGTTAAAGACTTAAAGACCTGCAACCCCCAGCAGGGATCAAACCACCGATCAAAGCATTACAACTTGTCTATCAGCTGCTGCTCATCCTGCTGAGCTATCTCTCAGTGTAATCACATCATTTATATCTCAGACATGTTGTGTCGGCACTCGTCACGTTGATGAAACAAGTGTCACATTGGTCCTGCTGTACTCGGGGAGTGTGTCAGTTGTGTACAGTCACTGAGAGGCTGTCTGCAGGTGTTCAGGTCAGGAAGGAGCTGTGTGACACAAGAGGAGACCGAACTACCGACCACGTGGCCCCCAACCCTGACGTCTAACCACTAGCCTCTCGCTCTGCTCCCCTCCCCCCCCCCACCCTGTCGCCTGAAATCTATTCGATAGGCCCGGCAGACTTGGACCTGACGTGACTGTGGGTTCATCACCGTGGCCACCCTGGTAGATTTCTCATACTCTCATACTGAAGTGTTTTTCAGTTGCTGTGGGGGGGTGGGGTGGGTGTGTGTGGGGCAGGGCATGTGGGTGGGCAGGGTGTGTGGTGAGGATGTGCAGAAAAGCAGACTGTATATACTGCCCCCCCCCCCCCCCCCACAGGCTGCTGGTTCAACTCTGTGAGTGTGACGTGCACCTGCAGCCAGTTACCTGGATGATCATCCGGGTGTTGGGGATCCCACAGGTCTCCACCACTCGAAAGACTCGAAAGACTCAAAAGACTCGAAAGACTCAAAAGACTCAGTTCCAAGTCAACTGAGTCACTCGAATCTTTTGGACTGAAGTGTTTTCCAGTCGCTGTGGGGGGGGGGCATGTGGGTGGGTGAGTGAGTGGTGGGGGGCAGAGCATGTGGGGGGGCAGGTGGGTGGTGGGGGGGCAGAGCATGTGGGGGGTGGGGGTGGGTGGTGGGGGGCAGAGCATGTGGGGGAGCATGTGGGTGGGGGGGTGAGTGGTGGGGGGCAGAGCAGGTGGGGGAGCATGTGGGTGGGGGGGTGAGTGGTGGGGGGCAGAGCAGGTGGGGATGGGGGGGTGGAGGGCATGTGGATGGACGAGGTGGGTGGGGGGTGAGTAGTGTGGGGCAGAGCATGTGGGGGGGCAGAGCATGTGGGTGGTGGGGGTGCAGGTGGGTGGTGGGGGGCAGAGCATGTGGGGGAGCATGTGGGGGTGGGGGGGTGAGTAGTGGGGGGCACGCTGTGGGGGGGTCCACATGCCCCCCCCCCCACAGCGACTGGAAAATGCTTCAGTCCAAAAGACTCAGTTGACTTGGACTTGGAGTCTTTCAAGTCTTTCGAGTCTCTGCTGCACGATTCTTTCCCTCCTTCAACACTTCCAGACTCAATCAAGGCAGAGCATGTGGGGGGGTGGGGGTGCAGGTTACTGAGCTACACCTGAAGCTTGAAATGTTTTGACCCCCCCACAGTGTGCCCCCCACTACTCACCCCCCCACCACCCACATACTCTGCCCCCCACATGCTCTGCCCCCCACTACTCACCCCCCACCCACCTCGTCCATCCACATGCCCTCCACCCCCCCATCCCCACATGCTCTGCCCCCCCCACCACCCACATGCTCTGCCCCCCACCACTCACCCCTCACCCCCCCACCATCCACATGCCCTCCACCCCCCCATCCCCACATGCTCTGCCCCCACCACCCACCTGCACCCCCACCACCCACATGCTCTGCCCCCCACCACCCACATGCCCCCCCACATGCTCTGCCCCACACTACTCACCCCCCACCCCCCTACCATCCACATGCCCTCCACCCCCCCATCCCCACATGCTCTGCCCCCCACCACCCACCTGCACCCCCACCCCCCACATGCTCTGCCCCCCCACCACATGCTCTGCCCCCCACCACTCACACCCCCCCCACAGCGACTGGAAAATGCTTCAGTCCAAAAGATTCGAGTGACTCAGTTGACTTGGAACTGAGTCTTTTGAGTCTTTCGAGTCTTTCGAGTCTTTCGAGTCTTTCGAGTGGTGGAGACCTGTGGGATCCTCAACACCCGGATGATCATCCAGGTAACTGGCTGCAGGTGCACGTCACACTCACAGAGTTGAACCAGCAGCCTGTGGGGGGGGGGGCAGTATATACAGTCTGCTTTTCTGCACATCCTCACCACACACCCTGCCCACCCACATGCCCTGCCCCACACACACCCTCACCACCCCCCCACAGCAACTGAAAAACACTTCAGTATGAGAGTATGAGAAATCTACGAGGGTGGCCACGGGGATGAATCCACATCACGTCAGGTCCAAGTCTGCCGAGCCTATCGAATAGATTTCAGGCGACAGGGTGGGGGGGGGGGAGGGGAGCAGAGCGAGAGGCCAGTGGTTAGACGTCAGGGTTGGGGGCCACGTGGTCGGTAGTTCGGTCTCCTCTTGTGCCACACAGCTCCTTCCTGACCTGAACACCTGCAGACAGCCTCTCAGTGACTGTACACAACTGACACACTCCCCGAGTACAGCAGGACCAATGTGACACTTTCATCAACGTGACGAGTGCCGACACAACATGTCTGAGATATAAATGATGTGATCACACTGAGAGATAGCTCAGCAGGATGAGCAGCAGCTGATAGACACGTTGTAACGCTTTGATCGGTGGTTTGATCCCTGCTGGGGGTTGCAGGTCTTTAAGTCTTTAACGTTGGCTTACAGCATTAATATTTCCTCCTGGAAACATTCAGTCGTTCAGTGACTTTTTAAAGTCGGCTGCACTGCTGACGATTGAAAGCCTCTGGTGAAAACTCTCAGTCTCCATCAGCTTGTGTGGCTCAGTGTGTTGAACAGCAGACTTCAGCTCAGTCTGTGGAGGGGGGGTGGCTGGTTCAACTCCATCTTCACTGTTACTAAATGCAGCAAACTAGAAGTTTTGGTAGTCAGAGACTTAAAGTGATGCAACCATGAGCAGGGATCAAACCACCGAGCGAACATTTACAACTTGTTGACCAGCTGCTGCTCATCCTGCTGAGCTATCTCTCAGTCTGACAGATTCATTCGTTTATCTTCATTTGTTATCGAACCAGTTGTTCAGCTTTCTGTCCATTTTTAACTGAGGAGAAAGCAGAAAGTTACAGGCAGTAAAACACTTTCTAATAACAATAATTCTTATTTTTCTTGTCAGCTGTGTTGCAGGAATAGCTCTGTAAGACTTGATCATCTGGGCCCGTATGGATCTATGGTCCAACGATTAAAACCCAGAGAACTGGCTCGGGCGGAGCCAGAGGAACGGCTCAGTGAGATAGAGTGATGCCTGCAGGTCTGAGGTGAACGGATCAAAGCCAGGCTCCTCTGTTTTTAATGTTTCCATGTGTTTCTCATCAGTGCAACAAAGACAAGTTTAAAGAAGTGAGACCACCAGTATGAGAACTAGCTCAGTGAGATAAGCAGCTGATGTGGTGATACCTGAGGTGGAAGGATCAAATCCAAGCTCACCTGTCATGATGTTTTCACTGTTTTCTCCTCAGTAATGTGAACAATAAATACAACATCCAACCAGAAGAGCTCAAGCTTCAGGTGTAGCTCAGTGATGAGGTGTTAATATGTGAGACTGATACATGAAGATCTAAGGTGGATGGATCAAATCCAGGTCATCTCCAATGACACTTTTCACTGTTTTCTCCTCAGTAATGTGAACAATAAATACAACATCCAACCAAAACATTTCAGGCTTCAGGTGTAGCTCAGTGAGATGAGGAGCTGATGTGTGAGGCTGATACATGAAGGTTGAAGGATCAAATCCAGCGAGACATTTAATGAGAGTCTGATAGTTTTCCATGTTTTCTCTTCAGTAATGTGAAATACAAGTAAAACAAAACGAAAAGATTAAGCATCACCAGGAATAGCTCAGCTGGATAAGTTACTGAGAGGTGATGGGGAAATGTGAGTTCAAGTCCCAGTTGGACGTTGGACATTGAACAGAGATAAACAGTAATCACACACACATAGTAATCCCTGGTGTTTCATAGTAACTGATCTCAGGCAGGTAATAGTATCAGGTCATTAGTATCAGGCAGGAGCTCAGACAGGTAGGGATCCTTGACCACGTGTGGAAGAAAAAGGAGGGGTGTTACTACTTTTTTCGACCATGCGGTGGATTTTTAATGGTGCATTCCCCCCAGCAGTGGTTTTTTTCCAGTGCATTTCCCCCACGGGCGGGGTCTCCTCTTCTATAACCCCCTGCTCGCGGATCCCTGGGCGTCGGAGGAGGTCACGGCCCTCCTCGTTATCCACTCCTGTGGCTCGGGCGTACTGGGTGTCGGGGTATCACGGGACTCGAACCAAGGCCTGCTGCACCGCAGCAGTTGCTTTGCGAAGCGCGAACGATCACGCTGCTCCACCGACCCTCTCCGCACTCAGAGCTCTTCTCTCACCGGTTTTGTCTCCACTGAGGAGGTCTGCCTTTAAAATACAAAACACAACAGAGGGAGAGAATCAAACCAACAATCACACATTTAAGACATTCATGACACGAGACAGTTTACTGACAACTCAAACTACCATCATGCAACACTTTGAGCAGACAGACATTCAGCTTCTCTAAAACTTTTCACATATTACTGTGTTGACACAGCCACTTCACTAAAAGAGGTCTGCCTTTAAAATACGAAAAACAGAGGGGAGAGAATCAAATCAGCAATCACACATTCTCACACATTAAAAATGTCTCCACCACTAACATACATCAGATGTCAGATGTCAGATATTCACATCTGAGACTTGGACGTTAGAATTTTTAAAAAAAATTTCCAGAAACAACTGTGGACAATTTGCTTAGGAAAAGTTTTCTGCCAAAAAGATGCATTTTTGTGACTTTGGGTGATTTGGTGGAAGGAAAAAATAACTTGCCTCAAATGTCCTTCTAATCTGGAGTCAAAGGACTTTAAACCTAATGTGACAACGCTTTTCTTAACCAAGACTTTCATAATGTTTAAAAAGCTACTTGTATGCTTTCAATATTCAATATTCAACTCAATTCCGTCCACAGTAAACACAGCAGCTGGTAATACTGAGAACAAATATCTTACCTCAGAGCTTCGGCTCAGAGAAGATCTTCTCTCCTTCCAAGATGGCGTCCGTTGAGGCTGCACATCTACAAGTGTGAGACAAATAAAAGTCTTAACATACACAACTGGTAGTTAAAGCAACTATACAACAATAAACACTTTTAAAGAATTTATAGTTATATTAACAGTGAGCATTAACATAATGTTGATGAATAAAATGACAAAGATTTGCAGGATTTGGACGAACCTGCAGACTTCCACAGTTCCCACAGAACGTGTGATCCACCTGCACCTGAACGATCAAACACACAATAATTAATCAATAAGTGATCAGAGTTTTGAGCTGAGTTCATTTTATATCAACCATGGTGCACACATTCAAACAGACCTCAGTGTATGAAATAAAAAGTGGATATTTTCCCTGGTGATTAATTTCATTTCCATTTATTTCCAGTAATTTTTCAGATGAAGAAAATATAAAAATACAAGAATAATGACATTTAATATGAAGCCAAATGGGAGACTATAAAACTATAAAAACGTGCTTCAAGATTTACAGAGGGGGAAAACTGTGTCTTTAAAAATCAAAGAAGGAAGAACAGAAAAAATCCATTAAAATGTAACTGATGTTGCTGGATAATCAATTAACCACCAAGTTAAAAACACAGCTCCATGTTCAGTAATTCTTCATAAATAACTTTGACATTCATGGTGACAGCTTGTATGAACATGTGTATTTAGGGAAACACTAAATTATTTGGATTTCTGTTCGTGAAGGAGACATTGGGATCTGGAATCTGACTACTATTATATATATATATATATATATATATATATATATATATTAAATAACAGAGATGCTGACAATAGTTGACTTACCTCCAGAATAAACAGACACCAGTTATTTCCAAAAATGTTTCTGCCAGATACAGAAGTGGAATAATTCAGTCATGAAATGTGTCCTGCCATAGAAGATCTCTAATAATACACTAAAGTATATTTACTAAAGCAGGCTACTGTATTTCAGTACAAATTAGAGGTAATTATACTTGAGTATTCCCATTTTTTGCAACATCATACTGCAAATATTGTACTTTTTAGTAATTTTTTTTTTTAGATTTAGTCACTTTGCAGAAGGTTAAAGCAAAGGAAAAGGAAATTTAAACAAAGAAAACAGCACATAAAACTACTGCAGCAGAGATTAATTACCTCCCTTTCCCTCCCTCGTGTCCTTGTTCGCCTGCGCTCACCCGCAGGTGCCGCTGATTTCCTTCAGACAATAACAGCATGGAAACTGTAACAAAAGAGACATGAAGCCGCACGTTGTTTCTCACAATAAATCAATAAATAAATCTAATATTTTCACTCGCGTTATTCGGGGGATTTTGACCGCAGGAGCGTTTTTATTCTCCCCAAACGAAGCGGGCGAACCGTCCGGCATCAGCTGTGAGCTCGGCCCGTTTGTTTGTTTGTTTGTTGTTTGTCTGTTTGTGTGTGTGTGTGTGTGTGTGTGTGTGTGTGTGGCCCTTCAGCCTCTCGCCTCTTAATGAGATAATAAGTTCACCTCTCCGTGTCTTCCTCCTTTTTTCCCTCCCGGCCTCCAGACGTGTCGGCGGAGCGGAACAAAGCGCGCAGACTCACAGACGGACACAGGAAACTGTATCGTTGGAGGCATTTTTAATGTATTGTAACAATTTAATAATTTCCCTAAATTGTTCTTAATCTTAAGCCTCAGTGTTAATATTTATTTGATTTAAAATGAGGATTTAACAGGTTTAAAAATGGATGTTTCAAGGAACCTGAAAAATATGTATTAAAACTATCCATTAAATAAATTGTAAAGTAATAGTTGTAGTAGATGTACGTTTCATTGTTAAACAATTACGAACAATTTTCTGGGAGTTTCTTTCATTCTTTTTTTTATTCTGGAGGCAAAAAGAGTAGACGGTAGTTTTGGTGGCAAGTTAAAGATAAAACTGCCCTTTGTGTCCTGTATAAGTTACTGCATTTGTTATGTTTCTCTACTTATTTAGGCACTTAAAAGCCCACTGGTTTCCACGTGCTAGTGTTTCCCTCTGCATCCATTTCCATTTTATCTTTATTTCCATAACAGTTGATTTACCCGCCAGAAAAACTGCCTCCATTTGATGCCAGAAGCTAAAAACCTTTCTTCTACCCACCAGTGTTCACCCTAAGTCGGACAAAAAGCTGACTTTAACCTAAACTCTAACAGCAGATGTCTCTCATACTTTTGCGTTGGACTCTTCACGAGTATGAAAGTGCTTTAGTTTAACTAACACTTGCACTGGTAAGATACAAACTGTATCTCTGATGTTCTCCCGTGACCTTGGTTGACACTAGATGATCCAGGTTTTTACTTCCGCCAAGGAGGTTATGTTTTCGGTGCCAGCGGTTTGTCAGGAGGATTACCGGAAAACCAAATTTCAGGGAAGCGTGCAGCACGGGCCAAGGAAGAAGCCATTACATTTTGGAGCGGATGAGCAAGCACAATCTACTTGGTTTGATGGTTTGACACACAAGATTTGGGTTTTTTTTTCAGATAATTCCACTGTGTCTTATGCCATTCATGTCAGTTTCAATATCAGTTACTGCTCTATGTTTGTGATTTGGTTTGGGTTTGTTTAAATGTATGCTCCAATGCTTTGTCTCCTGGTGAGGTTCAATATTAAGATTGCTGTTAAATATAAAAACATGTGAAAACACATTTTGAAATGGGCATATTTTCAAGGTATTCTTGAGTATATTGCATCCTGAGAAGTGTGTGTGTGTGTGTGTGTGTGTTCTGCCCTATAAAATTGATGACCTCCCCCACTCTTTCTCTCTCGTTCTCTGTGTGTTTGACACGGTTCATGTCAAGCCGTCGGGGCTCGTACCAAAAGCAGTGTGCTTTCTTAGAGAAGGAACATTTTTCTGAAGTAGCAACTTCGTTACAAAAATGCGATCCAGAGGACAGAAAACATGCGAGTCTGCCCTGAGAACAAGATAAATACTTCAGAGAGGACAAAAGCAATATGTCAAGGTCAGTTGACGTGCCAGTAAATAACGCAGCGACGTGCCAGCATAACACTCTTAGCACTTAGAGAAAACTAAACTTTGTGGGAAGTTTAGTGCAAGACGGCAACAATGACCTTGACTGCAGTTACATTTTGAATGTATCACATCACATCACATCGCTCCGTTTTATCGGGCGTTTGATGGCTGTGTCATCCCATCATTCCTTGTTTTCTAGCTCAAGAGTGTCTCGATAACTTTACCTGAGCTCATCGTCGCGAGAAAAAATACCCCACAATGGCTCTCCATATACCAGGTCTGATAATGATGGTCATCTTCTACGCGCTGGTGCTGGGAATCGGCATCTGGGCGTCTGTAAAATCAAAGAGGATTGAGAAAAACACGCTCGGTGGACAGATAGAAGTTTCTTTTTTGGCCAACCGGAGGGTCAGTTTGACCGTGGGAGTTTTCACAATGACAGGTGAGCTTTGGATAAGCAGACACATATTTAAACATAGAAACACTCTCTGTATGTAACCAGCTTTTGCCCCGTATGCTACGTGGTATTGGACTATTATTATTGTAAAAAGGTTTCTGTAAACTGGTATCATCTAGTATCATTATAAACAATACTCATTACATTATCAATAGAAAGATATGACCAATGATATTGCATTTCTGAGTACACTGAATGTCTATTTCCCGCTGCAGCCACTTGGGTCGGAGGTGCCTTCATCATTGGAGTTGCAGAGTCGGTTTATGACCCCACAAAGGGACTAATCTGGGCTCTCATTCCTCTACAAATGTCAGTTTCCTTTATCATTGGTAAGATCCCCTAAAGAACTGCACTCTTTGATGTAACAGAAACATTTAAGTTAGAAGATTCTTTTAAAATGTATTTTCTCTACTTTCAGCTGGTGGTATTGTTACTCTGTTCCTTTATGTTTGTGTGTGTGTGTGTGTATGTATCCCTTTGTCTACTGTAATAATAATAATAAAGATCTTCTAAAAAATGGTATTAACACCCCCCCAAAAACACACAGGAACAGCATAAGAATATATTGTGATTCTGATCCCTCTTTTTAAGGTGGACTGTTCTTTGCGAAGCCAATGCGGGACAAAAACTACATCACCATGATGGATCCATTTCAGAGGAAGTATGGGAAAACACTGACCGCGCTTCTCGCCATTATTCCGTTCATAAGCGAAGTGATGTGGGTCCCTGTCACACTGATTTCCTTGGGTAATAAAACAACATAGACACATTTTTTCTGCAGAGGTGTTAAATAACATCATCTATAACAGCACCTTATGCGTCTTACCTCCACGCGTGGGTGTGTTTGTGTGTGTTTATGCAACAGGGGTTACCGTCAGCGTGTTTTCCGATCTGCCCTTGAGCCTTTGCATCTGGATCTCCGCTGCGGTGGCCATCATCTACACCGTGCTCGGGGGCCTCTATTCAGTCGCTTTCACCGATGTCGTCCAGCTGTCGTTGGTGTTTTGCAGCCTGGCGAGTTGAACACAAAAACCACAAATGACGTTTCTCAACAGTGTATTTATTTCTGGGCTCCTCTTAAAGATTTTACTGCACGGTTCTCCCTGTTTATAGTGGCTGTGTGCCCCCTTTGTTCTGGCAAGTGGCGTTTACACTGACATCGCTCAAACAGCATTCAACCACACGCATCGGGCCCCCTGGCTCGGCCGCCTAGAGTCCGATCAGGTGTGGAGATGGATCGATAACTTCCTCGCAATGGTAAGATGAAGTAGAGTAACACTTTTTAAGTGAATATCTGCATATTCTTAGATTCTGGATTTTTCAATGATGGAGAACAAATAAGACATCATTTTTTTCTTAAAAACATGTCTGGGGGAGTTCTTTAACGCCTCACTGGGTCAGTTACAGCCCAGATATTTCGTTCTATTTGCTGTATCAAACGTTGATCAAGATATGAGATACATATAAGTACCTTTAAGGGCACATCCAAGTCGTTTAAAGGGCTTAGGGAGTAATACTGTACATGTGAAGAGTTGAAAGAGAAGAGTGGAAAATTGTGTGGAATAAAGAAGATGATGTCTTGTGTTCTGCTGCATCGAATTTGATCCGTTTTGTTAGTTTTTTTCACTTCCCTGTCATGAGACAGCAGTAAATTTGGGGGATTACTAAAGGTGAACACAGCATAATGAGGCTTGTTGTGTTTTCCCAGAGTGTTGGAAATTTGGCATTTCAAGATTTTCATCAAAGGACTCTCTCCTCCAGCTCCACATCCACAGCCAGAATGATCTGCTTCATAGCCGCAGGCGTCGTCGTTGTCCTCGGTATCCCACCTGTGCTGATTGGTGCCGTCGCCGCCTCAACAGGTACACCTGACACATGGGAAAGCACACTAAATCACTGTGAACAAACTGAACCAAAGTGCATGAAATGAAACCATCTTAGCCAAATAGCACGTTGCAGCTTGCTCTTCTGTTTCAGATTGGAATCTGACCTCGTATGGGGCGCCTTCTCCGTATGAGCGAGGGGAGGCGGCAATGGTACTGCCCATCATCCTTCTGCATCTTACCCCAACGGCCATCTTCGTTGTTGGCATGGGAGCGATCGCCGGTGCCGCCATGTCGTCGACCGACTCCTGCCTGTTGGCGGCAACCTCCATCTTCACCACCAACATCTACAAGCTCGTCAGACAGCAGGTACGACAGAAAGGGCGGAGGAAAATCGCTCTGAATTCAAATATTTTTCGGACATTTTAACTTAAATACGATTTGCTACTTTCTCCAGGCGTCAGACAGAGAGCTGCAGTGGGTGATTCGCGTCTCCATAGTGGTTGTAGGGATTGTGGGGACTTCGCTCACCTACCTGGACAGCAGCATCTTGGCGTTCTGGATCCTGAGCTCGGACCTGACTTACACCATAATGCTCCCCCAGCTGATCTGCATCCTCTTCTTCGGGGTTTCCAACGGCTACGGGGCTGTCGTGGGCTACACTGTTGCCTTTGTGATGAGAGTTCTCTGCGGAGAGCCCGTGTTCAGTCTTCCCGCCATCCTGCGTTTCCCAGGTTGCACTTCAGAGGATGGTGTTTACATCCACCGCTGGCCTTTCAAGACCATTTGCATGCTGTCCGCCCTGGCCTCCATTCTGACGTTCTCCTACGTGGCGTCACTCCTGTTTAACAAGGGGATCCTTCCCGAGAGGTGGGATGTGTTCGAGGTGAAACCGCGGGGAGCAGCAGCACCAGCAGATGGCTCCAGAGAGGGTGATGGTGAAAAGGCTGACGTTCAAAATGAAAATGAACCAATGCTTGATACAGGTTGCTGATTCAGTATCTATTGACTTTAAGTCTTATTTTCTTTTTGTAACATAGTTGTTGGTGCCAATGATGCTGACACTCATTGCCTTTACGATAAAGATAAAAAGCAAACAGGAGAACTTGAGGAAAGATGATTGATCTTCTACTACATTTCTGTCTCTTCTGCCTCCATAAATGTGACTATTAATGAAGCACATGATGCATGCATAATGATTCTGATACACACTGCTAATGCCAATGTGTCTGATTCGCAAATGCTTTTTATTGTGTTATTTTATTATGTAAAATAAATTCACAAAAATGTCACAGAACTCTCATTACTTTTTTTTCAGGGCAGACCAATATCAGCTCTGAGAAAAATGGCATTATTAAAAAATCTGAATTTTCTAAAGTTCACAACTGATTTTTATTTTATATATTATTGTGATAATCACTTTCTAAATGTATATGGATGAATAAGAAATTGATTATAATACTGATAATGATGACTGGTTATCCCAGAAAACCCATTATTTTTTATTTAATGTTTATTCCATAGTGACAAGCATATCCAGCAGCATAAACTAATGCCCCATACCACCGAAACTTTAAACTGAGCTAATTTGCAATGCCCGTCCCTACAGATGGGTCTTTAAAATAGACAACTCAACAATAAAATACTAACCAGCACAAACATTTTATAATTATACAATTACCGTAAAACCTTTTCTGATAGAGACAGTCTCTGTAAAATTCCATCTTCATTTGCGATGGAGGCAATGATCCAACTTTAGAGAGACACTAACGGCCATTATCATTTGCATAACCAAAATCATTTAGCAGTATAGCAATTATTTTACAGAAATTATTTTCTTCCCTTATAATAATAATGTGAAATAACCAGTGGTGACAAGCCTGTCGCTATAACCCAACAATTATATCGACAAAGACATGTGAAAAAGAAATT
Source organism: Lateolabrax maculatus (assembly GCA_031216445.1). Classification (NCBI taxonomy): domain Eukaryota; kingdom Metazoa; phylum Chordata; class Actinopteri; order Acropomatiformes; family Lateolabracidae; genus Lateolabrax; species Lateolabrax maculatus. The sequence continues at coordinate 3,940,237 of CM062215.1, read as the reverse complement.
TAGCAGTCTGTATCCAGCATTGGCTCAAAGGCATTTCCATCAGTCTTATCACCATCATCCTCTCTGGTGCCATCTGCGGGTGTTGGTGCTTCCTGGGATTTCACCTCGAACACGTCCCACCTCTCAGGAAGGATCCCCTTGTTAAACAGGAGTGAGGCCGCATATGAAAACGTCAGAATGGAGACCAGAGCAGCCAGCATGCAAATGGTCTTGACAGGAGAGCGCTGGATGTAAGCGCCATCCTCTACAACGCAGCCTGGGAAACACAGAGCAACGGGGAGGCCGAGCAACGGCTCCCCGCACAAAAGTCTCAACACCAATGCAACAAGGTACCCTGCAGTCGCCCCGTAACCGTTGGAAATCTTGGTGAAGAGGACGCAGATCAGCTGGGGGAACATAATGGTGTAAGTCAGGTCTGAGCCCAGGATCCAGAACACCATGATGCTGTTCTCCAGGTAGGTGAGGGAGGTTCCCACAAGTCCTGCAACCACTATGGAGAGACGAATCACCCACTGCAGCTCTCTGTCTGACGCCTAAAGAGGGGAACAATACTTGAGCGGATATTTACACCTCCAATGTTACCTTGAAGACAATAAAATTACTTGAAACTGTTGCTGTTCCTGATACCTGACTCCTGATGGCCTGGTAGATGTTGGTGGTGAAGATGGTGGTCGCAGACAAAAGGTAAGAGTCAGCGGATGACATCACCGCGGCAGCAACAGCCCCGATGCCCAGAGCAGAAATGTAGGTTGGGGTAAAATACTGAAGGATGATGGGCAACACCATGGCCCCCTCCCCTCGCTCATATGGGGAGGGAGAACCGTATGAGGTGGAGTTCCAGTCTGAAATACAGGAGGAAAAAACAGACAAGACATCTTTTACTGTAAGGCCGCACAACATGGCCCCCGCGACTGCCCTGACAACATTTGACCTGACACACCATGACAGATTCCCGACAGTCAGGGTTACCTGTTGAGGCTGCGACAGCTCCAATCAGCATCGATGGGATTCCAGTAACGATCACGGCTCCCGAGGCCACGAAACAGATGATTCTGGCCGTGGACGTGGAGCTGGAGGAGAGCGTCCTCTGATGGAAATCCTGAACTGCCATATTGCCCACAGTCTAGAAAACCCAAACCAAATAATACTAAAATAAACGTTGCATCATGCCTAATGTAGTGCATGAAATTTCAGACAATAACAACAGTTTTCTAGTCCTTATAATATATGGGAAAACCAGTATTGTAGGTTTGATGCTCTGCGTCTCAGTTTTTGGCACAGTATTTGAGACATTCATCAGCATATCTGTATCTGAAAAAAACTTTAAACCAAATGAAAAATGAAGGTGATCCAGCAGTCAAAAAGCCAACATATTGTACTGTTATTCATCTTACCATCACAAGAAAATTATCAATCCATCCCCCGACTTCATTATACTCAAGCTGGCCAAGCCAGGGGGCCTGATATGTGTGGTTGAATGCTGTCCGAGCGATGTCCGTATAAATGCCGCTGGTCAGAACAAAAGGCACACACAGCCACTGCGAAAGGGACGAAATCGCAAGGCAAGATCTGAATAAAGAAGAAGACGTCTAAAGCACATCGTTACGTTTCACTGTGTGAAACTCACCAAGCTAAGAAGCACCAGTGACATCTGGACGACATCAGTGTGAGCGACTGAATAGAGACCTCCGAGGACAGTGTAGATGATGGCCACCGCAGCAGAGATCCAGACGCAAACACTGAAGGACAGGTCCAAAACCACACTCATGGTCGCTCCTGTGGCGTAGTCAAACACAAACAAACAGGACAAAGTATGAAGAAAAAGTGTGCTTGAAATAATGGACGAGTGAATGTGAGTGTGTTCATTTGCGTATGCGTGCACGTGTGTACCCAGGGAAATCAGTAATGCAGGAATCCAGATGACTTCAGTTACGACTGGAACAACGGCGAGAGCCGCAGTCAGTGCTTTTCCATACTTCCTCTGAAATGGATCCATCATGCTGATGTATTTATTCTCCCTCATTGGCTTGGCGAAAAACAGCCCACCTTTAAACAGACAAAAAAAAAAAAAAGAAGAGAAAGGCAACACTTTTTTTTTTACAAAATAACTCTGTATACAAACAGAAAAGACACCTAATGCACACGAACCACATACTTCCTATGACACTTGACACGTGTTACACTTTAATTCCACCTAAGAACACCGTGCCTGACCTAATCCAGACCTTTTGTTCCCTGTTGTTCTTACATCACTGCTTTGTTCTTACTGTATAAAACTGTATCTCTGTCTTGACTCTGGATCCACTCACCGACTCAGATCCGCTCTGGGTCCGTCAGTGCAACCAGGGTGCCGGCATGCTTGAATAAACTCACAACACTACAGCAAACCTCTAAACTGGACCTGGATTTTTCCACAACAGGTATTAATGGTTAAAAAAATATAGTGAATTTTAAAAGGAAGGTTAAATTTCACAGTTACAGTGGACATAGACAACACCGCTGGGGACTCACCTTATGAAAAAAGGGATCAAATTGTAATTAATTATGTCGAGATTTATATTGAAGGGAGACTTACCGATGATGAAGGAAATTGACACTTGCAGAGGAATAAGAGCCCAGATTAGACCCTTGGTGGGGTCATAAACAGACTCTGCAACACCAATGATAAAGGCACCTCCAACCCAAGTAGCTGCCGTAGAAACAATACATACACATATATGCATAATTAGGACTGAACCATTAATGTGGGGTGTGGGGAAAAAAGGAATGTACTTGAAACCTTTTGAAAGGGTTGTAATTTCAGAAATGCCCCAACAATTAATAAATAATAAACAGTGTTATTATGACATGAATAAATGCATTCTCAAGTTTGTATCGGTTGGATCAGTTCACTGAAGCCTCTTTAACATAACAGCACAAACGCTTCCATCAACCTTGTGTAGGAGAATAGAAAAGTGCATTCAAATAAATAACACTCATTGAGGATGGTTATTGTCTATTTTAAAATAAGCATACAAAAAACTCACCTGTCATTGTGAAGACTCCCACTATCAAGCTGACGCTCCGGTTGGCTAAAAAGACCATCTCTACCTGTCCACTGTGTGTGTTTTCCTTCATCTTCCTAGATTTTATAGACGCCCCAATGCCGATTACAAACACCAGCAAGTAGAAGATGACCATCATTACTAGACCTGGTATATTGAGAGCCATTATGAATGAAAAAGATTGCTGGCTGGCTGGGTCTCGGGGGCTTGTTTTGCCGTTTTTACAGAAAGGACAACCAGATAAACTGGTTTTCAGTAACCAATCAGATTGACACTGCAGGAGAACATGTACTTGTCCTTGTCTGTGCATGTATTTTGCACATTCCTGCAGTTTTAGTTTTATTGCATCTTCATTTAAAAAAGATACATGCACATATTTAGTAATATTTTATTAGGATTAGAACCCTCTGAAGTTTTACTGTCATGCACTAATACACCACAGCAAATTCCTTGTATGTGAAAACTTACTTGGCTATAAACTCGATTCTGATTCTGAAGAGGGAATTTTGAACTCAAAAGCCTCACTTTGGAAGACATCTACCTGATTTGGCCAAATCATTCCCACCTATAACCTATTTTACTTCCTGCATCACCCAACTGTTACCGCTACCAAGGACAAGAGACAAGAGGAATCAAAACGACAAGACATAACACCAGAAACCTTGGAGGGGAAACACCCCATCCCCCACCTGAAGAGCTAAATAAAGCTGCCTTGCCTGAAAGTATCCTGTTTCTCAGCAGTCTCCAGCCACTATCGCTTTCCTTTAAACATCGCAAATGGAACACTGCCTTATGGGAACCCAGATTCACATCCTTCTTCATGTATTTTTCATTAAATGGTTTTAATGACGTAAAAAGAGCAGGGGAACCAGTGAGAAAGAGGGTTAACTTGGTAGAGAACAAAACTTGCAACACGGCGTACAACTGATACGCAATTTATTTATCACACATGTCCATTTTTCTACAACATCAGGTTTCCTTCAATGTCAGTGCATTTCATAGGTCAGCAAGACAACCAGTAGATTCCAAAACCAAGAAAATGTCAAAACCCAAAATAAAAAAGTGCTTAGTCGACTTCTCTCAAACATCGAGCACGGATTCTTAAAAAGAAAACACAAACACACACACAAATTAAACATACACCATTGCATCGGTCAGGTGAATAACTGCTGTGCTCCGCAGCTGGAAGACACACAGAAAGAGTCTGCATAAGGCACCAAGACATGGGGGGGGGAGTAGCTTATCAATGGCAGGGTGGAGTTCCTCTTTCTGTAGAGAAAACGAACTGTGTCCTTCTTGATGCTGGGAGGCTTTGAGAAAGATGTAGTTTGGGGGGTAAAACAAGGAGAGGTTTATCACATGGTTAGGTTGGAAAAGAAAAAACGACAAGAAAACAACACAAAACACTAATAGAACAAGAAATGATGACGTCTCTATACAAAACGTGGCTCTAAAAATAAGAGCAATTAAAGAGCAAGATAGGGGATAAACACACATTCAAATAAAATAATATTTATTTGCATTACAAAACAAGCAAATTTGGTTAAAAGCTTTTACAACAGACATTTATGAAGTTAAGTGATGCAGACACAGGAGTAGTATACTTGCTGCAATCACTGTGAACAGAGAGACTTTTCTATCATGCACGTAGGAATTTTACCATCCACTGCAAAACCACAGAACTGAATGAAGAGAGAGTCATGAATTGTGGGGTGGCAATCTTTAGGTGCATTCACATGTGACTCGATCGGCTGAAGTCATTTGATCATTTCAAATGTGGTTATTCGTCATCTAGTCTACGACATGCCTTTCAAGCAGTGTGACTTAGTCAATACAACGATATCAATACAGCATCAAACAACCATTAAATGAAGGATTTAGAGATAAATTGCATGACCATATCAATAAGTGCACCTAAATGCACACAACTGACCTGATAATAACCAAATTAAGGCAATACGATCACCTGTGTTACAAACCAGGAGTGCGGCATCTGAAATGGGTGGGTCTACAGCGTTGCATTATGGGAATTGGATGCTCCAGTGTTTTTTTTTTTGGTGTTTCTTTTGGAGCAAGGAACCATTTCTTTATTAACTGCGTCTCTCGCAAGTCCACCAACTTTATGATCATGACTAAATTGCCGGGGTACCCCTTTAAATTAGTAAGTTGACATTTTGGGAATTGCACTTTTCTTGCTGAGACTTAGACAAAAAGATCAATACCACTTTCATATCCTTCCCTTCAATATGAAGCTACAGTCAGTAGGTGGCTTAGCTTAGTATAAAGACTGGAAACGGGGAGAGGCACCGGACTATTTCCTAACCAGGAGCAGCAACCTCACAGGAATGACGAGAGACCAGGAAGTCACTGTCCCCAGCCAAGAAATAGTCCCCCGTAAAACCACAACTCTGACATTTTTACAAGTCGGATTTTGTACGGATTAAATGAATGAGACACAACATTTGAATTAGTGAGATTCAGAGTTCCTGGTAAGACAGAGTCAGGCTAGAGAAGAGTGGTATTGTCCTTTATCATCTTTCTTTTTTAATCCTTCAAATTCAATTTTTACTGCTGCTATTTAATGCAACTCCTCACAGATTTTGATGCTTCCTACAGACTGTATGATCTGTACGACGTGGATGTCATAATCAAAGTATTGCCCTAAGATGATCAGCTACTCCTAGAGATCAGAAGATTATGTGCATGTCAATGTACTCAATGGCTTTTCCCGATCAGCCTCTTGCTATGAGTGACTCTTCTTCAACATGTGAACCAGAATCTGCTGACAGCTCGTTTGTTACGGTCAATCAAATCTGAAGGAATCCGCAGACATACAGACCTGATGAAGCAGATCAGCTGAGTGACAGTTAAACTCTCAAAACCTAGTACCTACAAATGTTTTTTACTTTGATTGTTGCTTATTTAGTCATGAATGTTTAATTAAATACTTTGTTTTCAGGCGCTTTGACATAGATGAAGATCATGTACGGCAACTTTACATTCCAGCAGACTAAATCCAATTTACAACAGCTTCACAGTATTACATTTATCAGGCATTATTCCAACTATTTAGGTTTTCTTTATGATGGATATCAAGAAACTCCCTAAAAGTTGCTTCACCTTAGTGTGATACCACAGCTTAAAAAACAGAAGAAGAAGAGAAGAACCATATCCAGGTTGATCAGCAGAACCCAAACTTAGAGCATCATTCATCAGACTATCTTAAGGCTGTGTAAATAGAGTACCATTACCTGTACAAGAATATGTTTTCATTGACATTGGATTATTAAAAAAGAAAAAAAACAGATCAGCAGTACAAAAGCTTGTACTTCGAGGCTTCGTGAACATCATGAGTGAGATTCGAGAACACCTTCGGTCATGCCGTCTCTCTGTCCTTCTCCCCGGGTCGCATTCATCTGTACGTCAGTGCGGGTCATGCTCTTGTTTCATAACCGTCAAACGCGTGTGACTCACACACTCACACACTCACACACACACACTCACACACTTCTGAATCTACAATATCAACATCCGAGATACAGACTGAAGAAACTAGGATTGGAACGCAGAATTTTTCCAAAGTGGTTTGTGATAGACCCAGCCTTCACCCTGGAGGAGAAGAAGAGACTAGTGTCAAGATATTAATATTTTTGACTACGGTCTTACAATTCATTTTATGCAGTGAGTTAGTATACTTTAATCAAATCAGGCTGTTTGTTTAGGGTTGGAAATTATAAAACCACATCAGGAAATGCAACACTTTGCACATTAGGACACAAATTAGAGTTAAAATAAGAGACCTGCACTGGGAGACTGAGTTATGGAACAAACAGAGATTCACAGAAAACTTGACCCAGATTGTTTAACTGGAAATTTGAAATAGCGTAGTGCAAGGTGAGAACACTCTGAAAATGGAGAAGCTCCGGCAGCAGACAGAATTAATGCTCCAGGTGATTTAAAATTTATTTAGGGTCAGCACGCGTGACCTTTCACAGGCTGCGCTTCCTTCGTTAGTGTCGTCAAACCTTCATGGCGGTAAATTAAATCAAGGAGCGCCAAAGTCGGGATTCAACTGCCGTCAGCTCGCTCACCTCTCTGTCAAAGTGCCTGGTCCTCCAAGCGGTTTCAGTCTCAGCACGGTGCCTCTCCTCCGTCCTCTGCCTCTCCTCGAGAAGCCTCTTGTGCTCCGTGGCCTTTTCGATATCCTTCTCCCGTAAGGACTCTGTCACGTGTTGCCACAGGCGCCTGAAATGCAGTGAAATAATTAAGCAACTCGCAAAAAACGTTGGGGAGTGAGTAAGACTCAAACAAAGAACAACAGAAACAAAAGAACAAAACAGTCTGACCTGGATTCGGTCGGCCCCTGCTTCTCAATCGGCCGAACGCTCTTCTTCGTAACAGGCAGCTTGGTGACGTCGACCAACCTCGTCTCTCCGCTGGTGTAGCTGAACTCCAGGACGCCGTTCCACTCGCCCTGCACGCGACACACCACCGCGTTGGTGGTGTTGTGCTTCACCTCCGCGGTTACCCTACATTTGGGCAGGACAATGAAGTGAATACAAGGACATCATTTAATATTGTTTACATGTTATTTTAAGAAGTGGTGTGTGTATTAATAGAGGCCTTAGGTCTGTTTGTTTTATTCCCAAATTTCTGGTGAAAGTAGGTGTTTACTTTACCAGAGATTTGGGAATAAAACAGAGATGCCAGCCCTAAGCTGCCGGATGCAGAACAGAGCAACAACAACATTAACATCAACCTCTACCCCGGGAGGATGACTCACTTGTGTAACTTGCCCCCGTAAAATGGTTTAGTCTGGAAAGTGATGACTGCCGAGTAGCCCGACTTGGCGCAGCCGATGTTGACTTTGCCGCCCAGTTCCACCCAGGGAACAGTGAGGATGGAGCGTGCATATGCGCAAGGCAGCGTGAAAGTGTACTCCTCATCATGCTCCAGCAAATATAAGCAACCTGGAGAGATAAATACATGAAGACAGAAACATTAGTAGGTGGTGCAATTATTAAATAATGATCTTTTTACTAAATTTTTTTACTACACAAGGCCAGAATGTTCTATTTTATGAAGTTACAACTTAAAATTAAGCAATTTATATGAAAGATTTGTATCAATTAAAAAACCTTTCTGATCCATCTAAATTCCCGACATTCATGGTTATACACCATACCAATAAAAAAAACATGTTGGCTTACCTTCTCCTATCATGGATACTCCGATGGACATTCCCATGAACTTGCTCTTGGTCCACACATGCGTGTTCACGCACATCCGCCTCTCCTGGCATTCAGCATAGAAGCCAGACACAGGGGGGTGGTGGGACACCTGCTCCGCCACAAAGCGCACTTGGTAGGGGTCCTGGGAGGCGGCCGGGTCGGGGGTCACCTGTGAGGGCTCCTTGGAGGCCTCTGGCCGCCTGGGGACCTTCCAGGAGCAGTGGAAGGTCTCGCCGATGATTGGGTTGTAGGGCTTCTTGGCGATGGCGCCCTTGCGGCCCTCGTGGAAAGAGGTGAGGTAGTACTCCACAAACCGGACCATGCGGTCCTCCGGGCTGGTGCCGTCGGTGATGGCCACAAAGAGGTCCGGGTGTGACATGAAGTCGGCGTACATCTCCAGCAGAGAGCGCTTCTCTAGGATGAAGGTGGGGAGGACCACCTGAGGGGACAGCCCAAATAAATACAGTGACAATTTATTCCTTTTTCAGTTGGAACAAATGTTCCTTTTTCTGTTCCTTTTGGTGCATTATCACATGATGTTACCATCAGTAAATCGAGCAAGTGACGCACACTGGACATGACCCCGGGGTCAAAGCTCCATCTGAGGTAAGCCAGTGGATCCACAAGATAACTGCGATAAATCTGAAACCCAAGAGGAGGCTATCCAAATACTAACACAAACTGACCCAGGAAGATAGAGTGTCTATCCAGAACTCCACTCTTGGTGTTTTTAAGTGTGTGTGTGTCCAGGAGTAGTAATTACTTCAGCCTGTCAGGTTGTTACAGATCAGACTATTGACTTTTCTGTTTTTCACTGCAGTGGCTGTAAAGATTATTTTTCACCATGATAAATATCAGTATGGGAAATGATCCTGGCTCTAGAGATTGCACTGATCTAGATACCCTTTTCAACAAATGAGGCACACCATCGTCTTTGTTCTTGTGGATTTATATTTTTACATCAAGTCAAAGTACTTTACACCAATGTGAGCATGTGACTTTAACTCTATTCAACTTATATTGATTCAGCTGATCCAATACACTGAGTTTTGATTTAACTCCCATCTTCTTGGGATTTCTAGGGAAGCTGTCGTATGAGTGATATCAGTAAAGTAATTTCAATTAATTGTAAAAACAAGTTTAAGGCTTTATGTTTCACCTTTACCTCTAATTAGTTGATAAAAATAAACAAAACAAAACAAACAACATGAACACAGGAAAGATAACATAATATTGTCACTGTCCTGTGAAAACCCAGAGATTTGAAATGGATTATTTATCTTAAGTAGGAGAATTTTCTCAACCCATAAAGGATCATGCTCTAAAGAGCTAATCTATACACCAACACCTGGATTAACACATCTCACTGTGGGACTATGGACCTGAAATTACCAACAAAATCCTCATAATCTTCTTCGTGTAATGACACAGAAATCTCCAAACACCTCAAAAAGACAAAGTGTGGGAAGGGTTTGTTTGATTGAGGCGGGGGGCGGGTTGTTTTGCTGCACAGGGAACTCGACCTACCCGCGTGAGGTCCATGCCTAGCTTCAGCTGGGACAGGAGGTGTAGGATGACGCTGCGCTCCTCCTCCACGGCACCCAGGTGCTCCTCCTTGTCCGTGAAGCAGTCCTCCGCCTCATCCTCTGCATCTATGTCTTCCTGTTCCTGAGAGAGGGAAGGGAGGAGAATGTGATTTATTCAACAACCTGCCTGAACGACTCCGCAGAGGTAGAAAGTAAGCGTTTATGTTGTGGGAGACTGCATGAAATGCTCAACCGATATTTTAAAAAGAGCCAAAATATAAATCAAAAGGTTATCAAATAAACTCCCCGATAACCAAAGTATTTGTACAACTGTTCCCATAATAGAGCTTAGCTACTCCCCGGGGGGGAGAGTGGGTGTCATTCCTTTGGTCTTACCCCAGAGAAGCTGCAGGACTCGGGGCTGCTGAGCTCCAGCTGGCTCCCCTCCAGCGCGCCCTCCCCTGTCGTGAAGCTGCCCAGGGAGCTGCTGCCGTTCTTGAGGATGTCGGGCAGCTTGGGCTCCAACCACTCGATGGTGGGTCCTGCCATGGACGGGGAGCGCACAACGGCAGGGTTCAGAGGTGCTCGTGGTACTATCAACCCGCCCCCCGCCCTCCCAAGTCTACCCTTGACACTCACACACGCGTAGCTCTACACTCGGCCTACCATTCGCCACACAACACCATACAAACCGTCTGGCTGCTGACCGGACAGATGGCTATTCTTTAGACAGCTGCCCCGGTCCAAAAGAGTGTAACCCAAACCCACCAACGAGCCTAGTATCAGGATACTTTGGCCCCGCCGACAGGAAACATCCCCATCCTGATTGGCTAAACCTGCTCGGTGTGGCGTGGGTATTTATTTTTTTTTTAAATGTATGTTTAGAGGTGGGCCAATCTCTTTCAAATTCACCTTTTGCGTCGTCGGACGACTTAATCTGATTGGCTGCTGCGATGAGTCTTACCTAATGAAATATACATTGAGTAACGAGATCTGCTGTGAAAAAGTGGGACATTAGCTGGATGATTCTATTCAAATCATTCCTGGATAGAAAGGGGTCGAGATATCAGCAAGTTAGACGCTTCACTTTGGGATCTCTCTGAAACTGTACTGTAACTGTTTTTCAGTATGAAGCTGATTTAGATCTGCATTCTGTCCTCAAAGAGTTTCCAATGGATATTTTAACCGTGTGAGATCTCATTACCTTCGAGACAGGTGGTAAGAATAGGTACGGTTCCCTATCAATAATGCAAAATAATTCCACTGTCCAGCCAGCCCAAACTGTTGGATTGGGTGCAGGCCTGCATGTTCATGACTATGATTTGTCGTAAGGACCGTGTGCAGCCACAGTTAACAGTCTGTGTCACTTACAGAACAGAAGCAGCTTACTTAGAAGACAAAGACACCTAATCTGCAGAGTCAGATAGCAGAAATACTAAAAAGTAACGAGGCATACATTAACTTTATCTCCTTGACAGCAATGTTAGAATAACCTGCAAGTATACAAACAAACCCAGAGAAGGCGGGAAACCACAATAACCACATTCAGACGTACAATTTTCACACCAACCCCCCATCCACTGACCTCCAAGGGAGCCTCGCTGCCTGGCCACCTGCTGCAGGTGCAGGATGTGCAGGCACTCGTTGAGGCAGTTCATGGTGGCCATGGAGGTGGCCTTGAGCATCAGCAGATCCTGGTCTAGAGGGGAGAGGCCGGGGGCCGCAGGCAGGCCCTCGATGCTCTGGATCAGGTCCCTGTGCTGGCCCTGGGCCTGGCTCATCATCTGGAGGGGGATCATGTGGGCGGTCGGGTTATTTGGGGCAAATGAAATGTGTCAAGATTGCCTTGTCGCGTTGATTTTTCTGTCCTTTTTTTTGATGTGTGCACAACAACCGTGTTTTGAGGCAAAACAATTAACATGAATATTAAAAACATACCTGCCTGTCAAAACCCCTTGGCTTTCTACTTTTTCCATCTTACTAAAAACTAAAACCTTTGGGGAACTGTAACAGCAACTTCTGACAGATAAGGCAGCGTTAAAAAGACAAAACTTACATTAGATTTTGTATCAGCAGTTTTAAAACTGTAAGCTAAGATAGATCTATATTCATAGCTCAGCTCAAAAACTCATGATTGATCCAAACCAAGTTCCTGTAGTCTACTGATGTTAAGAGAGGGACAACACCTCCCTCCTGTGGACAATCTGCATCACTCAAAAGGGTCAAAGCAAGGATGAGAGTTCACAACTAAACAAATCAAAATCAACAAATGCACTACTATAAACTAAGTTTTAATATTTTACATTTACCACCGCATGCCTTGTAGGCACATACCGCTGCTTGTACTCCTAAGAAGTCCTTAAGGAGAACAACCTTGTCCTAAAGTTTAAACATTAATGAAACATAGAGTAGTGAAGTGAGTGCCAGCCTTGTTTTTTTTTCTGCTTGTCTGTCCTTTCTCCACACAGTATGATTACTCACTATAATATCTGTTGCTCCTTTTACGTTATTTTTTTCTACAATAACAGAAAATTATCTATCAGTTATATCATTTATAGTTAGTTCTCGTGTTCCCTCTGTGTGTATCTATGCTGACGGGCGGGGGGGCGGGGGGGATTTTTAGCCATCGACCATGGCAGGATTTTGAAGATGTTTCTGGCTAGAACTTGGTTGTATAACAGATGCATCAAACTTCCCAGTGACAGATCAAAATCTAACAGCATTTTGATTGGATCAGATGCAGATTCTCTTGATAAACCCATATTTCTGCCAAACGGTAGACTAAAAATGTCTGAATGTCCTTAATTTAATTTTTGCTTGTGTCCCCTGCTGCAGCCGTAGTCAATTGCTGCCCCCACATGTCACCCATGTGTGAATAAAGTGTAATCACAGGATATCATTCTGACCAAAATACGTGTTCCTGTCAACAACACATTTGTGAGTCAGCACCCTTGCCGTACCTCTCTGGCATCCTGCAGGTGGTCTGGCAGCAGGGACCTCTTGCTGGAGTAGAGCGACGAGCCCTTGTGAACCTGCGACCAGTTGAGTAAGGTGTTGGGGTTTTGGCTGGGCCGGCGCAGGGACATGGGTGAGCTACCGCTGCCTTGAGACGCCATGGAGTAGCTCCGAGACTTGGGCGGGGGATTACTCTGTGCAATGCAAAATGTTAGCTGTCGTTAGAATATAACTCACTAAATTTATGTCTAAAAAGGTCAGTTTCCCGAGGCGACTGGGTCTTACTGCAAGAGTAGAAATATCTGAAGACAAATGCACCGTTAAGAAAGGAAGCTTGACATGTTTTTATAGGCAATAAAATCAATTTCATTCCATTTACAGAAGGTGAAAATTTCTAAATTCACAGTTAGTTACACTGCATACATCTGGCATGAGAACCATCTTGCCATTTTCTAATAAAATGTACAACTTTTAAAAATAACTCCTGACTATTTCCGGCCACTGCTGAAAAGAGAGCCTGGGGTGGGGGGGTTCTGTGTTTTCAGTTCTTGTGTATCTCAACACCATCAAAATAGGAAGTGGGGAGTAGTAGTCTGTATATCAGTATCCAGATCAATACTAGTGATTACTGTGCTCACACACACGGGGTAAAACCGGACACATTTTTACCTAAACATTAATATTTCACAGCTCTGGCTTTGTTCGACTGCTCCTTTGACACATGAGGAAGGAAAACAGGAAACTGAAGACTGTCCAGCTCACATCCGCTCTGTGGAGTCACACCTTTATGTTTGGTTTAAACACAAACAGCGAAGCGCAGCAGAGCTTTAAGGGATGTTATACACATGTTTCTATTAACTTAAATTTAGTGTAATTACAATAGATAAGATTCAGAAATTAATAAAAATGAATCTTTGATCTCCCTAATTATGTATATAAGATTTTTGCATATTTGTGTGTGAGGATCCTTTCAAAAATCAACGTGTACTGCTACTGATATGTGCTCGTACACACACACCATCTTACCTTCCCCATGGCCTCCGTGTGGTGCTGTGTGCAGATCTGCAGCCTGCTCACCCAGTGCTGCCTCTCTTTGGCATCCGTAGCTGAGAGACACAGAGAAAAATAAGAAAGCAAAACCTTGTTACGGTTACTCTAGGATGATCTGACTCAGCATCGATATCCCGCGTGCTCCTGCATCACACCGGCAGCAGATAATGGAAAACATCCAGATCAATATCGTATGAACCTGATGGATGGTGATGACAGTAAGCCTGGAGGTAAAAATGGAGCTCACAACCTTACTGTAAAGAGCAGAAACAAGATTTCATGATGCGCTGTGGTCGATGAACGACCAGAAGACTTACAGCAGACACACTACGTTTAAACATAATGTCAGTACGTATTCAGGTACCCACCCCTGAGCTTGTACTGCTCCCCGCTGATGGCGTTGACCGTGAACGTGTGCGAGTCCTCGTCGCTGGGCGAGATGACGGCCCCTGCCAGGGGGAGCATGCCGCGGGGCTTCTGGGCCCGCGACTGCTCATTGACAAAGTACTCCAGCACGCCCGCCTCATTGTTTAAGACAAAGAACCTGAAAGCAACAGCCACCACAAACCACCACGGCATTACTCGGACGGGATTAGACTGGATTACATTAAGGAACTTGGCCGAAAGTGGCCGGTGACCTCCTGACTGGGACATCACACGTTTTCTGCTAATCACACCTGTGAAAACTCACCTGTATTGCCACCCTGTTACAAGGTTGGTGTACTTCATCAAGTAGCCATCTATATTCTCCATGTGGTCGCTGGCATGAGAGGTTTTCAAGCAAAAGGAGACAAAGATCACTTGTTAAAACACTTGGACTGACTACACACCCATAAACACACACAGGGGTGCGTGCACACATCAATCAGAGAGCACTGCCTGGTGACAGATTTGCTCAAAAGGCAGTATGATTCAACTGTTACCTGCCTGATTGGACAGAAAATATGATCATAAACTTAAGAGCAAATTACTCAAGCAATGCAACAACAAAACACTGTTTGTTTATCACAATGGTGACACCTTAAGTAACGTTAGGTAAACAAAACACGCCTTAAATCAGCTAACAAGCTTAACCCACCTATACTGCCAGCTTTTGGCACTTGCTCTCCCCGAGCTTGGGGTCCTGTTCTGGGGAAATACATCCAGCTTTCCGTCGTTTTCCGTGATCCGCACCGCCGCCGTTTCCCCCTGCATAGTCACCGGCGAACCCCCCCCCCCTCTTCAGACAGACGCTGACTCGTGAAGCTAAGCTAAGCTAAGCTAAGTCACCGCGGATTTGATTTGCTAAGCGGACGCAGCGTGAAGCCGTCGGTTCATCGCCGTGTCGAAGCGCAGCACTGACCCCCAGCAGACGGCGGACTGTTAACTGTCTGTGTTGAATAAGGAGTGATAAAACATGGTCTGCTCCGCGGAGACAGGGGAGAAGCCAGTTAGCTCGTTAGCTCGCCTGATATTTACTGCTCTGGCAGGAAAACCGTCATGTGACCAGTCAGCTCACGAGCGCAGGTTAACGGAGGGAAAAAATACATTTAAAAAATAATTAATAATAGATAAATGGACCAAACTTTCTCCTCCCGCTTCTGACCGAAAAAAAAGAGAAGAAAAAAATATTTATGGAAGGGAAAAATAGTATAAGGTAAAACGAGAATTAAACCGGAAGTTGAGCTTTTATTTTTTTAAATTGTATCCTCATTGGTTATAAACAATAAACAAATATATATTTTATATACATTTATATATACATATTTATTAGTTTTTTATTTTTACTTACTTTTCCACATAGTTTGATGTAAGGTAATTTAACTGCCAATATACGTCTTTTCATATGAAAAAAATAAAATAAATACAAAATGAAATAGTATCTTGAACGGAGCACAGGCACAAAATCTTACTTAAATATATATATATATTTAATTGTACTGACAATATGTTAGCTGAATAATAAAATACATAAATGAACACAAATTAAACAAAAGTAAAAATATAAGAATTTTACTTTTTTACCTTTACTTATACTTTTTCCCACACATTTGTGTTTATTTATCTGTTTGTTAGTTTTATGTGTAAGAACCACACGTGGGAAGAGTTATTACCAGTATTGCATTGTTCAATATGAACATTATTTTGAAAAACATCTTGACCGGAAGTGCCATTAAACACGCTGCCCGGCTTGACGTCAGTCAGTTATCGATAAGGCGGCGTGACGGGCGGGCTCCCATATATCTGATCAATATTTAATAATTAATGACCGGTAAAACGTTACTGCACTATACATAAGGCTTCCCTTTCGTCTTTGTAAACTCACAGCTTCAATTCGGCTTTATAAATAAACACAGTAGTCAATTGCAAACATTATAATACGTGAGAAAATGTTAAAAGCAAGTGTCGCGGCGGGGTGATACTTGTTGCGCATTTATATGATATTATTTCCACTTTTGCAAAGGAAAGAGGTGTATCTCTGCAGCGAGCGAGGGGAGGGGTGAATCGGTGGTAGAAATTTATAGGGCGTATGAGGAAGTCATTATAGACGGAGAGAAGAAAAAAAAAGAACAGAGTCTCGTTTTCAGCCGAACAGCAGGATTTACAAGTTTCAAGATGCCTGGAAAGAAAGTCTGCATCGTCGGATCTGGAAACTGGTAACTTCTCCTCTGTCTTTTAGATGCATCTTCCAAAAAACAACACCGCTACTTTAGTTTCCTTGCGGCAGTAGGCAGTCACGCTTTACCGAACACGCATTTTTGTAATTGAGCAGGTCCAGACTCACATAGCCAATATGCAATATCACATTAAAACAAAGTAAAATTAAAAGCCACGTCTGCTGTGGTTTTATCCCGCCTCCCTTTTTATTTTATACCAACCTGAAGGATTAGGCAGCTGCAACATGAACAGGCTTTTGTAATAATTCAGATTAAAAGCAAATGGAAGTCTGATTATTCTGGTGCCTGAAAGTCGCACCGAGTAATAATGACCTTTGAATAGAAGTGTTCCCTCCCTATCTACCAACATTGCATCATGATATTATCCTTCACAGAGTGCATGTGTCTTTATAGGGCATTGTCCTGCAAAATCAAAGTGTTCTTTCACCTGATTGCAAAGTAAAAATGCAAATAAAAGCTTTGTTTCAACCTGTTCAGACCTGCTTTAATTTATGGTTCTGTCTGGTGCATTGGAGTCTGGATCTGCAGGGTTTATTGCGGGGTCTTTGGGGTCAGTTTGGATTGAATCAGACTCTCTTTTTCCTCCCCTGAATGTTAGTTTTACATTTACTTTGCGCTCATGTCCTTTACTCCCTCCAGGGGCTCCTCCATTGCCAAAATAATCGGGCACAATGTCAAAGCATCCAACCGGTTCGACCCGATGGTGAACATGTGGGTTTATGAAGAAATGATCGATGGAAAGAAGCTTACAGAGATCATCAATACAGAGCACGAAAACGTCAAATATCTCCCGGGTCACAAGCTGCCCAGGAATGTGGTAAGTGCTTCAAAGTAGGGGAGTTTCAATAAGCAGCTGCTTTCATAATCACACAGTCAAGTTTTGTCTGGTGTCAACAGGTGAAGCAATTCACTGCAATCTGGAAACCTGCCCTGATTGTCTCAGTGAGACATTGCACTGATAAGATATAACTTGGACCCAATATGTCTTGTGTGTCATCAAGTTTTCTGACTTTGCTGGGGCGTAATCTGAACTGTACTTAATGCAAGAGCATGCTCACTTCAGCTACATACAGTAAAAGTGTAAAAGAAGAGAACAGTTCGGTGGCAGGAAATACTATTTACTAATCTACATAAGAGACATACTGTTTCAAAAGTAATTACATTACATTTCTGTGTTGTTTAGTGGTGTATTGGTCACATCCTTGTAGATCACCACATGTTGTCATTTTGATATATTTTCCAAGAAGTTACAGTTGGGGTTTAGTTTTTGTAAAATAGTGTTTCCAGCAATCTTAAACAATAATAGTAAATCTCAATTAAGACTTGGGTAGCAGGAGTAACGGCTTATTTCTTAGTTAGTTCAGTTTTTTGTAGAATTTAGCTTTTTTTCTATTCACCCTGGCATTATAATACTTTTAGTGCGTTTAGTTTTTATGTTATTGTTGGATATTTGTCACCTTATCTGCTCTGTATTTGCTTTTAAAATGTGTTGATAATCATTATTATTATCATTATTATGAAAAAAATGATGTGGGACCCAAGGTGGTACATCTCAAAGGGTTTATTGTGATACATAATACATTAATGCCGAGCAATTTCCCCCAAATAGAAAGCTAAACAGAAGTTATTGCAAAGTAGCGACTGGACATATTTAAACTTAGACATGTCCCTTGTTCTACATTTTGGTTCTCTATGATCTGACACATGATTTAAGTACAGCCTTTGTCCTCCATGCCCCTCTAGATCGCTGTTCCAGACATCACAGACGCAGTCAAAGGCGCAAAGATCCTCGTCTTTGTGATCCCGCACCAGTTCATCGGGAAACTCTGCGATCAGATGAAGCCTCACATCGCGGAGGGGACCATGGGGATATCGCTCATCAAAGTAAGATCCTGTCATTGTTCCTCGTGTCAGATTCCGTGACAGCGAAAAAGGGGAAACAGGGAAATATTGTCACCTGACCTCGCTTCATATTTGTCTGTGGCCGCGACAGCACGGGACGTTGTAGTTGAGCAATACACTGAAAATCACCACAATGAAGCATAAAGTGTCCATTACCATTACAGGCCAGAGGTTATGGCACTAAGGACAGAACAGAAACTTAGAAAGTGTCTCTTATATTATTGTCCTCCAGGGTATCGATGAGGGGCCAGATGGACTGAAGCTCATCTCAGACATCATCCGAGAGAAACTGGAGATTGAGGTCAGCGTCCTAATGGGGGCCAACATCGCCAGCGAGGTGGCTGATGAGAAGTTCTGCGAAACCACCATCGGTTAGACGCTGTTTTTTTTTTTTTTTTTTTAATTACTGTCATCAAGTTATTTTAGCGTTCAGCTGCACAAAACTTTACTGACGATGCATGCATTGCAGAGGGTGGTTTCAGATCGAAGGGAGGATGCAATGAAGTGGTCAGACACAGAAAAAATGCATCGTTACTTCCCTATTTTACTTGTGACGTTTTGTTTGTTATGTTGCAGGCGCAAAAAATGAGGCAAGCGGCACTATCTTCAAAGAGTTGCTTCAGACTCCCAACTTTCGCATCCATGTCGTGCAGGAGAGTGATACAGTGGAGCTGTGCGGCGCTCTAAAGGTAAAGACAAAGATGTTCACACACTGTGAATATGAAGTAGTTGTTCCGCACCAGCGTGGGTTAATCAAAAGCAAACTGTTGCGTGCCAGAATATTGTGGCCGTAGGTGCTGGATTCTGCGACGGGCTCGGTTACGGCGACAACACCAAGGCGGCGGTGATCAGGCTGGGTCTGATGGAGATGGTCGCCTTCGCCAAGATGTTCTGCAAGGGCCAAGTGAGCTCCACCACGTTCCTGGAGAGCTGCGGCGTGGCCGACCTCATCACCACCTGCTACGGAGGACGGAACCGCAAAGTTGCAGAGGCCTTTGTCAAGACGTCCAAGGTGAGGCGGGCAGGAGGATTCACTCGTATTCTTGTTAGACTTTTTGGAAGCTGCCCATAACATCATGATTTCAAGAGAAATATGACATACAGAATATTTCAACAAACAACATTAAAACTCTCTCTGTATGTCTTTTTCCTGCAGTCCATTGTTGAGCTGGAGGCAGAAATGCTCAACGGCCAGAAGCTGCAGGGCCCGCAGACCTCAGCTGAGGTCTACAAGCTCCTACAAAAGAGGGACATCGTCAACAAGTGAGTCCGCTTACCTCTATAAGAACTGTTCAGCACTGTTACTGACTCTTTTTGGCCATCAAATGTGGTCATATATAGACCCATTGCATTAAAAACTGTGTAAACTGAATTATGTTTACTATTGACATTAACTTCCTATTTACATACATGGGTCACTAACAAGGCTAAAACATATAATTTAATTAACTTCCATGACAGTGTCAGCACAAACTGAACATTACAGGCATCATAAAACTGGACTTTATGGCAGAACAGTTGCATTAGATGGTACAGGTGTACCTAATAAAAAGTGGCCACTGAGCGTAGTTCTGCATGAATAGGCCTAAATTAATTTAGTCCCAAGATATTAGGTTTGCATTCATGGCCAATAAAGCTGATTCTGATTCTGATTCTGATTCATGATAATTAAAACAATACAAAGTTTATTGGATACTTGTCTTTACTTTTGAACATTAATTTTAACATCAGTATATACAGCCCAATAAAGCCCACGACATCTGCCCACCTTCACCCTGAGCCAGTAGGCAATTTGTTCACGTTTAACTGGGAAGGATGGCCCGATTAGAGTGCACCCCCCCCAATCCTCTCTCATGCAATAATAACTTTGTCTCGCTCGTGCACTTTAACAGTCCTTCAACATCTAGTGCGTACATTTGTTGGGCGCCTCATATGAGGTCTAATCAGCCTCAAGTGGAAACACCTGTCCTCGATCTGCGACCGGTGTCCTCCCAACAAACATCCTATAAAACTGAGGCTGAAAGTCTGTTCTCTTCCATAGGTTTCCATTGTTCTCTGCAGTCTACCAGATCTGCTTTGAGGGCAAAGAAGTGAAAGAGTTCATCACCTGCCTGCAGAACCACCCAGAGCACATGTGATGGGACCCGTCTGCAAACAATGTTCACTGCTGCTCCGCCAGTAACAATTTACTACCACTAGAGGGTGAAAGAGATTCATCAGATAGAAACGCACAATACAACAATACAACCCAGAGCACTTATACTTAAGATTATTTTTATTAGTAATATTTCATCATGGATTTTTTTCTTAGCTGTAAAAGCCATTTTTTTCTCATTGATTTTGCTCTTATTTTGTAAAATGTTTTGTAATATTAATTTGGCTCTTGTGCCAGTAAGTTAAAAATATCAATTATATTATACTTATTAAGGTGTAAAAAATCATACAGTGGCAGGTATTAAAATATAAAGCTTCTTCTAAGACACTCCACTTCCTTTATTACCAAAATAATGAGATAATTTTGTATCGTGGTACAGAGACTTAACTCTCTGATTTACTTTTCACTACATGACAGTTTACAATTTAAAACTAAGATGTCTTTTATTAACTTCATGAGGTGTTGTTCTCTCAATAAAAACAATTGATGATAAACTGTCTTTTCACTTGTGAAGAACTGAAATCAGCCCAGCAGTAACTGCATGTCACTTTGTCAATTTTAATGTTTTGTCCCAAGGGAGCGCAGCATTCACATGTGAGTGTCTTTGGTTGTGATGGATGAAGATGAAGACGGTGCATCTCCATAAACAGAAGACAACACAGGACTGATGTGCGATCACAGAGCAAAGAATTCTGCTGGATCACACTCAGCTCTTTAATCTCCACATGCAAAATATTGTGCATCCATCTCGCTCATGTCACTGAAACGGGAACTCACTCGTGGGAGCAGATATTATCTCCTGTGTGTGCAGCTCTGTGGTTGAGCAGTGTGTTTAGGTCCCACAGTCAGGCAGTGACGGGCTGAAAGTGATTCCCACGAGGGCCTCAGTAACTCGGTATGAGAAAGCGGATTAAAGGACAAACGGCGTCCTTGTCCCTCCATCTCAACTATGTTACAGGTCAGACCGGTGAAGCCTTTGATAGAGTGTCTGTCTCTATCTGTCTCCCATCACTGTTTTTATGTAGCATGTCCATTTCTCTGTCTATCTTTATGTCTGAATCTTTCTTATCACTTTCTCCCTGTGCTTCAGTTTACATTAAAATTAGATTATATGGAAGCTTTGACTTGATGATGGCAGCAGAAGTCACCAAAGTTCATCCTGACTAAATTAGACTTAAATCCACAAATGTGAACCTCTTGGTGGCACTAGAAGAAAAGTCAAGGGATCATTAAAGTCAGTGGACTCTCTGGGGACCATAAATTACCATAACTTTCAAGGCAATCCATTGACTTTTTACATATAAGCTCACAGTTCACAGTTTTGACACAGTTTCCAGTGTTTGCAGCACCGGGTCCTTTATTTGGGTTACTGTGAACTTTAACCAGTTAAAGCTAAGATGCAATACAGTACTTTTCTCCTCTCATCCAGTCTGTCTTTCTCCATCTGGGTAGCTTTCCAAGCTGTCTCCCCCTGCAGGCTGACAGGCCTCCATGTCCACGGCTGCCCAGATCCCAGGACATCAAAGGGGCGCACTGGAAAGCTCTGGGAGGGTGATGGAAGAGGCACCAGTTATTAGGGGGGGGGCCACAAGGGGCCAACGAGGAGCTCCCACAGGTTCCCGTGGGAGAGCTGGGGTCTCGCAGGTTGATGTCCTCTGCCGCGGGATGGCTCTTCTCATCCCCTAACAGTAACTGTCATCGGTGGGGTTTGGAGCGAGTGCTGAGACCCTTGTGGTGGTTTGACACAAGCCCAGATCCTCTGTTTCAAAGAGAGGGCCCACCTTTAGATGAGACCCAAGTTTGAAAGAGGAGCTTAATCACCACGGTAACTTGTCTGTTGGTATCCCCCCGACCCCACACACACACACGAACTGTCCTCCAGTGAGAGGCCCATTGGACAGCAAAGAAAAAAGCTGAACAGCATGAGGTGAGTGTTGTTTTTGATGAACATGTACCTCTCTGCTTCATTACCTTTTAAAGGCAACATTTAGAGTTGAACTGTCTTTAAAGCTGCACTGGAAAGAATTATGTAAAAAAAAAAATCTTAAAATCACAAAGTTGGGCTAAAGCATCTGAAAAAATACATCTTTCAAGACCTCTAAAGCTGCCTGATTAACACGTTGTATCTCGTTTGTTTAACTTGTATGGGAAGGAATGTGAAAACAACAATTTGTGGTTTTGGGGAGAGTTATGTCTTGAAGTTAAATTGCAAAGCGACTACTTTCTACAGAAGAGACAGTCGCCATAAAAGCTGTTGACAGTAAAGTCTTCTTCGTAAACTATCTGGAATGTAGTATCTAGAAAGCGGGATGCATTTTTAAATATAATTCTGCAATTTTGTGAACACCACAAACAAACGTCCACCTCCATTGTGATGATGTGGTGGCAGATAGATCAGAGCTGCTCTAATCCACATTTTTATATTAACAATGGCTTCCCTGTTCACACAGACGACAATTCTGCTTGTTATTACCAACGCTGCCAGCTTAACAGCAGAACAACAATCCCCCCCATTCGGTGTTTTCATACGTTTTATACAGAAGGCTATGGCGGAATAACATTACCGCCTTAAACAGGTTGTGTAGAAGGGGCTAAAGTTAGCAACTAGATAGCCCAGGAGTTGGTGGAGACCAAAACAGAGCTCAAAAAGAGAGAGTATTAGACTTCAAATTGTTGGATATGTAAATAGGCAACCGTAATTCACCATATCAACTTTTTAAAGTGATATTATGTCAGTGTTTGGTTCGCAGCTTGTTTCTGCTTGTGCAAAATAAAACAAAAAGTAGCTGCCTGGCTCAATACCACTAGTAAAAAATATGTAATTTTGAAATTGGGTAAATGGGTAAGTCATTCGAGGTGCCTTAAAAAGACAAAAAGTCCACCTGTAAATGTAAAAGTGTTCTTCTAATGAGAGCGTGCCTAAACTGTGTTAACGTGTACTTAATCTTTATTACAGCCCAGTGTTTTCTGGATGATATCGGCCCAAAAAACATATTAAGACACTCTTAAGCACATTCCACATTCAGTACGAGTTTGATTTATGAGGTGTGATGAAACCGAGCTATTATTCACAGTCGGCTTATCACACCTGTGTCTCCCATGGATGAATGTCTCAGTTGTGCATCCAAACTTCTCCCCTGAGCACTCCATTTAATAATTTATTTTTTTTTTTTCAAAAATATGTGGGCCACCCTGGGCCAGACCACATGGTTCACGCCTTTTAGATTTATAGCACACAGAGAAGCTTTGCGTGAGCGTGAAACCTCACACGCAGGCTAATAGATAACTCATAAAATTACCTGCAGGCAAACAAGCCCTGGCAGTTTGGCGTTTACACTGTACATATTTTTATCTTTTATACCTTTATATGTAGATACTCTTACATTTTGTGTGTGTGTGTGTGTGTTTGACACGGAGGGGTGAGAGTCTATCCTACATCCTCAGCTAATTACAGGCCGCTGATCTCGTCAGCTGTCACCGCCACACTCTTTTTACATGTCAATGACAGCCAAATGGGACCTCATATCCTTCCTCCAGCCCATACAATGCTCTCATTGAAAACACAAGAGATGGGGAGAAAACCAAAAGAGAGAAAAGAGAAGGATGCCACTCCTCGTCCCAGCTGGCGTCGGCTCGGTGGCAGAGGCCACGGAGTCTTGCTCGGGAAATAACAGCCACTCCTACTCCTCTCCTCAAATCCTCCCCCCCTCATCCTTCACCTCTGCCCGGTCGTCTTCATCATCCCCTCGGCCTAATCTGGGCACGTTCAGGGGGACACGCACCCCGACTCTGCCTCTCTGCCTCCTTTTGTGTTTGCCAGCGCTCTGATGAGAGAAAAAGAGAAACGGGAGGGTGCAAGGGGAGCTGGGGGGGTTGGAGGTGAAGGCAGTGGTGGCGGTGGTTGCTCGGGTTTGTCTTTTTTTCTTCTTCTTCTCGCTTTTGCATTCTGAAGGGGAAGAGGAGGAGAAGTTGGCAGGAGGCCCGGCCGTGGCACCGCATACAAACACGGGGGGAAAACACAAGGCCTATTTGTTTGACTCTCCCATCCTCTTACCTCAGGGAGAGTGGAAAGAATTGCACGAGACAGCCATAAGATACGGTCCGTTCCCTGCTTCCTCAGGAAAGCCATCGATTCCGCAGAACAGCCAGGGGAATGGGCTGACACGAGACGAATGGAACGCAGTCTGCGTCAGGAAATCATTGACCATAATCCAATGACATTAAGTCAATTTGTACAGTAAAGACTTGGCGGGATGCCCAGCCTTGTTTGCTGCTTAAAAAAAGTCCTTTGATTAAATATAAAATACTATCAGCCTTTATGTGAATCTACAAACCAGCGTCAGGAGAGGAGCCTAACCACAATTTATAACCACCATATATCTCTGACTAGACAAAGGGCTGACAATGTCAAAGCTGGATAATGTCTCTTCCCTTCTTTTTTTTTTTTACTTTGCATTACATTTTGGTTCATGTAAATCTCCTTAGCTTGATCTCCTGTGGACTCAAAGTAGCTGACATAAGTGCAAACTCCGCAATTCTCTCTGATTTGTGGGAGGGGAAATCTTCACCGTCCGCGCTGTGCTCGTGTCTCTCGAGTCCACGCTTACATGCACGTGAAGGCGCTTTCTGGGGCCGCTGATGTGGGAGGGGACGTCGTCGGGTTCCCAGTGCAGCTGCAAATAAAGTTGATGTGGCATTCCAACATGTCAGTGTAGGGGGGGGGGGGGGCACGCACGGCGCCGCTACGTACTCCTCGGGAATATTCACGTGGGACGCTCAAACCATCCGCCTCAGCAAAAAGATTATGAATTCTCAAGCCTGATCAGATTCAATATGTTTTTCTGCATTTCGGTTTGTACATTAGCCCCGGGACGTATTATTATTAAATCGAGCCACATCATGCACAAAACTATATCAGCAGACTTTAAAGAGTTTGATGTCAAAAGCAAAGATAAGATTTTTTTTCTTCATAAATTTCTATGCGTGTTCTGTCTTGACGGCGCTGCAGCACATTTAGACCTTCGGGATCGTCTGGTGTTTCGATTACAGATGTTTGTGGAAGTCTCGTTCAAAACGCTCTACTGATAGGAGAAAATGGTGCTGGTGGGATTTCCATAAAACAGGTACACCGAAGGAGCTGTAAGTATTGCAGCAAGCCGCGGAGTTGACTGCTTTATGACTGCTCTGGTTTTAACCACAATTACAGTTGGAATCCAAAGGGAGGCATTGTGGTTGAATGATAAAGCAGCCTAACACGCCTGGAAGAAGATGGGGTGATACTGAAATGTGTGTTCATCCGTTTATGCATCTGCTTGTGTTTATGTGTCCTATCCTCAAGTGTTTTCATGGAAGTCTTGCCATATTTGAGCTGTTCATCTTCGAAATTTCACTGTCGACTCCAAAGCTGCAACATGTTTTGAAAAGTGGATGTAATGCATTTTACAGGGCTAATGCCGGGATATCAGCCTGATAATAGCCCGACCGGACAGACGTAGGCCGTCGGGCACGAAAATGCTCTGACAATTGATCATTTTAACCCCTGTCTCTAAACACGGCAAAGTGAAATAGGCCTATGGGCGTGCTCCTCAGGTTGTCGGTGTCGGAAAGTTGAAACTTGTGTGTTTTTAGTTAAGAATGCATGGGACCATAAGCCATGTGTCGGTTTCCAGTCATGCAGAGACTATAAAGAGAGTGAACCTGCACAATGTCAGCAATATAAAAAAAGAATATGATCTCTGTCCTTGGATTGACAATTTCTCTAGCTGGTTGCAATGTGAAGGACTGAAACTCCTCAAGTCGCTGCATGCATACTAAACGCTTTGACCTGTCTCCTTGCATCCTCTCTAACTGCTGCAGAATATTTATATGGCTTTCCCCTCCACACCAATCGTTTCCTCAGTGCTCCTGCAGGGCTCTGGCCTGTGACAGGAAAGAGGTGGACCTCATGCCTGGAATGGATCCGGATGTGCCGCAGGTCAAGACGTATGTTCGAGGATCATTAGCCGTTACCTCCCCAATGCAGTCTGAGGTTGCAAACACATGTGCACATCAATGCATGTGCAAAATTTTGACCAAAATAGGATCCTCAAGCCATTAGGTCATAGACTGTGTAAAAATACACCTTTAGTACTGAACAGATTGATACCCCAGTCTCGCCCTGACAGGTTCCTCGTGGTGCCAACGTGACGAGTTAAGCGCCTTGACAATAAAATAAAAAAAGAGCTAAGGAGAGTAGAGTGTTTTTCTTTCCTTACTTCCAGATAAGAGCATATCAGAGTGAGTGGAGGAGGAAGATATGGAAGACAGGATGTGATTTAGGAAAGACCAGGGGATTTAAATTCTTATTATTTTATTTAAGATGAGCGCACAAAAAGCACATGCGATTGTTCTCATGATGTTTCAGGTGGCACACTGCACGTCAGGCATCCGGGTTCATGACGGATCTGTAAGCACTTCAAACAGAAGGGTGTAACTGTCTTTAATGTGTATTTTGTCTTTTACAGATATAACATCTACATTATTTAC
Organism: Lateolabrax maculatus; assembly: GCA_031216445.1. Taxonomy (NCBI): domain Eukaryota; kingdom Metazoa; phylum Chordata; class Actinopteri; order Acropomatiformes; family Lateolabracidae; genus Lateolabrax; species Lateolabrax maculatus. The sequence goes on along the minus strand of CM062215.1, from coordinate 3,913,192 downwards.
GGTGGAAATGGAAAATTTCTGCATGATTAATTGTATAATTAAAAAAATGTTAATCAGGCAACTTTGATTGAGGATTCCCTCTTTTATGTTAGATTAAAAAAGTACATCACATGCTTCAAATTAAGAAATCAAAGATTGCCATTATCAAATGCTAACTGAAAATGACATGGCCAATCCCCTCATATTATTACCCTTCTTTGTTATAACATTTGAAGCCAATCAGCATAATACAATGCTTCTTTTTATCTGATTAGCTCCTGACATTTAGATTTAATTGAAAGCCTGTGATAAAAGGACGTCCCAGGATCGTGTTCTTCGCTTGGTCTGGCTGTTCGCCCAGCTTCAAAACAGCTCAGCAATTGTCTTGAGATGATTTTTCAGTGCAGGGTATGAAATTGTTTATCTTCCAGCTCTTCCCAGCCCAAAGTCTCGCAATGTCGTCAGCCCCACTCATTCTCACTCTGCCTCTGTGAGCGAACAATGTTGCAATGCAGTGAGTTTAGAGGGGAAGAATGCGACAACAGAATGGAATTATGGGAGGAATTATTGCATTTGAGACCGCAAGGAATGCACCAGCGATGGGCTGAAGCGGAGCATTTGTTCACAGTGGTTAGGGATGACAAACGGTGGGCGGCCGAGGCTGGAGCTGCAGGGCTCTGGCACCCAGGCGGCAGGCTAGAGACGTGAAATTCAGAGTTTATTTCAAGTAAACGCATTTTTGAGCTTGCATTCTGTAAAAAGAAAACTTGCAAAAAGGAGACAAAAAACCAAACTGGGATAAGGTTGATTCGACATCTCTGCGCCTTGTGGGCTGCGGGGATGGGTGGCAGCGAGGAATGCCAGAGTGCCCTGCAGAGAGGCCGATGAAAAGCAGAGCGCTGGTGGCTCCCGGGCCGGCATAAAGAAGTCGACTTGGCAGTAAAGTTGAGAGTCATGTGCCTCCATTTAAATGAGAAGGCAAGAAAAGGAAAGAGAGACGGGGGGGGGGGGGGGGGGGGTAATACAGGCTGAGCTAAGAGGCCGGGGACTCTGCCAAGCCGAGACACTTGAGGAATGCATCAGCAGCAGCAGCAGCAGCTCTCGCTTTGCAGTAATACCATTATAGTTAGTGCTATCTGAGTCAGGAAAACAGCTCGTCGAGTCTAGTCAGCAAGTCTCGTAGCCAGTGTAAGCAGATGACAGGTGACACCGTCAGACTAAACAGAGAGAAGTGGCAAGTATCGAATCCCGAGAAAGAAACGTGGACTCCCAGCGAAGAAGTATTTTTATTTGTTTACCAAGAAAAAAAATAAATAAAAGAGACAAAGCATGCGTCCACGTGCCTCGCATATTCCTGGTGCTTGCACATGGCTGCATGTCTGTCGTTTGTGCGTCGCAGATGTAGACGTGATCGTTGTCTCGTCTTGTCAAAGTCTGTGGAAGTTGTGTGTGTGTGTGTGTGTGTGTGAGGCATGTGGTGTGACTCCTCCACGCAGCCCTGGCAGTTAGTTAATAAACACAGGCCTGTCAACAGCTGCTGGTGATGTAATGTGGAACTTCTCCTCACTCTCCTTATCCTCCCGCCCCACCCCGCCTCCCTAACTCCCCCCACCACCACCAGCACCACCTCCCTCCCTTCTATTTACAAGTCTTACTGGGTGTTGCTGCAGACTTCCAGCACTGGCAGCGCAGATAGTGTGTTAAAGAGTGTGTGTGGCTTCCCCCCACCCCCTCCTCCCTTTGCAACACTTCCAGGGGAATTTACGACAGCATGTTTTCAGCTGCCATCAAAGGAAATTCCACATCATCAGGTTGTCTTCCTAACCAAAACACCTCTGAGAGTCTGGGAACTACAGCGCTGGCTGCGAACCTGTTGAGTGGAGAGGATCCGGCCGGCGCAGAGTAAGTTTGGATTCCTGCTTGTTTTGTCTTCTGACACTATGGGAAGCCGAGCAGTTTCACCTTCATTCACAGTCCTGTGAGCAAAAATGGGTGCACAGCAGGATGACATAGGTGGCAATTAATGTTCCTTTGTGCAAGTAGAGTTTAAAAAAGGTATCACTTTTAAAAAAAATTGTTCAATTTGTTTGTTATCATGTAACTTCATACCAGGATTTTATACAATGACATAATGAATGCACTTCATGCCACGTTCAGGGGCCGCTATTGGCCCGCGGGTCGCACTTTGAGGAACTATGCCATAGATACACGCAGTACATGTTCTAACGAAAGAAATGCCAAAGCCAAGCAACAGGGGGTAACGTTTCACAGGTGAGAGGTTTGTTTTACAATATTACAAACACGTTGAACTCGATATATATCACAATAAGTAGCCTCATCCATCTCTTAACTAACATAAAGTTAAGTGATTTTCCTGATACAATTTAAGATCCTTTATAGGCCTAATTAGATGATGCTAATGATGTTTTTCAGTCAGCTCTGTTGCTCTATGTGTTATTGTGTTACGTAGTCGAAATTATCTACTTTTAAAAAGACCTTATAGCTAATTAGTTATTTGCAGTAAAGCTCAACTTCAAAATGACAAAATAAAACTGAGAAGACAAGTAAGAAAAGTTGCTAAATCATTAGCGAGCTTCCCTACTGATCTGTTGGCCCCAGTTATCCCTTCACCCCCAAAATGACGGAGTAAATTTACATTTTAAAGATTAAAAAAAGATATTGAAAACACAATTTAATGTGAGATAGCTAACTAAGCACATAAAGCATCATTTCTAAAGTATGTTTTGTTAAAGCACCATAACGTGTGAACCGAAGTGTGCAAACCATCGCAAAACCGCCTCTTTATTAGAGCGAACATCTTCATCGACTGTTGACCTTCAACGGATGCACAGCCGAGCGCGGGAAAACGCACACAAACACACTGTTGTTTGTCAAGCCGCTGACGGAAATGTGCGTGTTCAGTTTTCAGGTTGTGTATTTTGATAACGGTCGGAAAATTGACCTGCTGCGTCAGCCCTGGGCCTTTGGAGTGTATTTTTTCTGGCTTTTTTTTCCCCCACCGACCTGAAGCGCCATCACGAGAGAGTTCAGCGGAGAGTCACGCTGTCGGCCTGAGCACGCCGGGCTGCAGCCGAGGGTCCCTCGACAGGAAGCTGAGTTGATTTTCTTTTTTTTCCTCTTTTTCCAGGATGTATATTAAAGCATCCTACGCATCTGGTGGGATGAGCGCAGGGAATTGCAGGGACTCCCCTCATGAACAGGATGACGACATTGCATTCATTGTTTTTCTTCCCCCCCCCCCACTAGCCCTCCAACCCCTCCCTCCTTTTTAAACCCCCACATTAAGAAGCCTGCTAAGTACTGCTGACTAAACAAGATTTAAGGCTGCTCAGACAAGTTCTGGCAAAATCCTTATCATTAAAAGTGTCTGAGAAACGCATTTTCTCGTCAGCGGATTGTTTCCCTTTATCTTCTTTGACACGGTTTTGGTTTCGGAAGTAATTTAGGTGTTTGCGTAGTATAACATCTGAGAATCAGTCTTTTCAGTCTTCTCAGCCGGGGCTTCTGAGCGCCGACGTGATGGAGCATCAGTCATGTTTGCCAGGCTTTATTAAACAAGTAGGCTGAGTCAAATATTGATAATACACTCTTCAAAGACACAGCACGGCTGAGAGGGCCCTATGCAAATTTTATCAAATGTATCACTTAGAAAAGAAGAAGAAATCCGGAGAACACTTGAAAAGACAGAACTGGAGCATCTGGCGACAAGTGTGAATATAAGCACGGGCGATTAAAAATGGAGAAGTAGGTGTCACATATCTGCTCACGGCGAACGCGCAGCAAATGATTTGGAAATGCCTCACGGTCCCCCCGCATGCCTCACAGTTTTGTGACTGTAAAAACATAATGAGGAGCTCCGTTTGTTGTCGGTGATTAAATATGCAGGATCAAACCCAACTCCTTCAGTCACGTTGCCCGTGCCTTTGTTAGAAGCACGGCGGCCTTGACGGCAAATTAAAGTCATTTATCAAGCAGAATTGTCAACATTTCCCAGTTCCACCTTCTAGAAATCAAGAATTTGCTGCTTTTTCTCTGTTTTGCATAATGGTAAATTGAATACCTTTGAGTTTTGGACTGTTGGAGAAAACAAGCAATTTGAAGTTTGGGTGCTGGGAACTTATGATGAGCCTTTTTTTGTCATGATATAAATAAGGACCAATTAATTACTTGAACAAAAAGTAAATAATCATTAGCTGCAGCCCTGTCCCTGTTTGTCTACACACATTTCTAAGCCCCCCCCCCCTCAACAGCTGCCCTCATTCTCATTCTGTTACAACGCTTGTTTATTCAGCAATGTATAGGCTGGCCTTGGGTTCTTATAATCGCGATGACATTGGAAACTAAAGACATGAGCAAATAACCATGTGTACGGACGCCCAGTAATGCACACACAGGCTCGGTTTCTACCTGTGGACCATAATGTGGCCGCTACAAGTCCATATTTCCCCTATTTATCTGCTTTAAATGCCTGAAAGACACAAGCTCATGTGGTGTGATCTTGAGAGCGATAAAGAGCACATGTTCTGCCTCGTCTTGATTAATGGGATATAAAAAAAATCTCCAACAAGAACATAATCACAGTTACATAAGTAAGCATAGTGTTGACATGGATCCTCCCTTACTTGCGGCATCAACATTAATTTAAAAGGGACTGTTAAATTGACCTACTAGCCTTGACGGTAAGCCTCTAATTTTTACACCAGTGTGATAAATACTTAAAAGATAAACTTGTTACGATTACCAGCATGGTTTTAAACACTGACGGCAGCAGCCGTCAGCGCACACTGGAACAATTCAGACGCTCAGCTTAATGACGGGTTTGCTGACAGGGTAAAAACAACAACAGACCAGTGCAAAATATGGCTCATTGTTCGCGGCTGTCGGACGCGGTAATTCCACGTCGGGCTCTGCCGGGCCACAGTTGGTCGTGCCAACTGTGCCGGGACACGTGCAGAGGCAGGATCAGACAGGCCGGCCAGCAGAGGGGACTCAAAACATCCGATCAGCAGAGACCATCTGTGCTGCCAGAATACAGATGGACCTCTCTCTCCCTCTCTCTCTCTGCACATTAAACCCCACATCAGACACTCGCATGCTTCAATTTTCTCCTCAATGAATGGAAAGTAATGGCACCCCCGACGTCCCCTCCCACTTCCCCGCCGTGTAGCAGGCGAATTAAAAGCGAGACTCAAACGTATAATCTTCCCGGGCCGTTCATTCTTCTGCCCGGTTCATTGCAATCCGGATGAATCATTGAGAAGAAAAGTAGAGGGAGAACCGGGCGTCTGTACCGTGGGGGGATGCCGCTGACCCCGTTTCAGTCGCCCCCTCATTCAAGGCAGGCGCGGGGCATGGAGACAAAATGAATTGGTTCCTGGGGCAGAAGGGGGTGCACCAATCAATGTCTAATCTCCCCACCATCTATTTTCAGGCCCTGGCACTTCCTGGCATTTCTCCTTTTTTTGGCGGTGGTGGGGTATTGATCATAGAGGTCCGAGTCCCTATTTGGCCAAGAGGCCTCCGTGTTCTCAGTAGGTTTGTAATAGATGTGAGTGTTAATTGAAAACTTCTTTTCCTCCAGATGGCCATTTAAATATTTGCTTAAATACTTGCGCCGTCATTTATCGTCCGGTTTAACGTATAACCCGTGACTAAATCAATTCAAAATGAAAAAGCCAACGTAGGAAATTCTTTTATTGCAAATTCCGCAGCCGTTATTCTTCAATGAGAGGTCTTGTTTCATGAGAAAAGGGGCAAAGTTCAAGCCACGCACTTCACCCACTTGATATATCTCTGTTTGAACTTACCATGAAATAGATTTTCTCACTTGTGGCGACTCTTTGCACAGTGTGAAATGAGAATGTCTGACTGTATTGGGTACAAAGGGCAGTATTGTCACTTGTGTGGTCTCTGTAACACGTACAAGTCAAAAGCCAGAGGGTGGAGCAACAGTGTTTCTTCAGCAGACCTTTACTGTATGTATAGGATTATTCCGGCTTCAACCTTAGAAAAAAAATCAAGGACAAGAGTGCCAGCAAAAGGCCGGTGACTGTAGTAAGAGCACAGCTGCCTAATTTATCCCATCTTACAAAGGAACAGTATCAAATCCGAGCCATGACAATCCATATTCATGGACAATCTGGGCTTATTATCACCATTTATCCACGAGGCCCACAGTCTGTTTTCAGTACAGTGATCTCTCAATGGGTTTAAGTGTTATCATTAAGCTGTTATCCCCTCACATTATCCCTGTTGTAGTTTGGAGCTGTCTGGGGCTCTGTGACCTCAGCTGGGTCCTCCCTTGTTCCTGGAGCAGATGTTAAAAAGGGCCCCCCCCCCACCACCACCACCACCTCAAACAACCTCCCCGTTTCGAGTTGTACACACACACACACACACACACAGACACACACTATCCCTCCGCGCCTCCTCCCTTCACCCTGGCATCTAATTAGTCCTACAGCACAAAGACTCCCAGATGTCAGCGTCCTCCTGGCCTCCTTTGATTATATCCTTTCCACCCCACTGGCTCGCCTGCCGACTGGCTGGATGGCCGGCTGGGGGCCGTGTGGACTATAGGCGTCGACGCGTGTCACTCTGCGTAGGTCAACACCGAACCGCTTTAACATATTGGTAATTGCTTTTGGTGTAAATCACAGGGAATTTTGGAGGGAGGGAGGACGGCCCTGAATGGGTAGCAGTTGCAGGAAGGCGCTTAGACTGTCGTAAAGGCAGGAAAAGGAGCTTAAATTATGATGTGTAGCTTAATCTAAGTACCAGAGTCACACCCTTTGAGGAATACCATATGGCATTACCTGCTTAGTGATCTCTGGATCACTAGTTAGTCGCCAAACCAGTACTTGTTAAACCAGTGTGTCAGTGAATATTGACGATAGCATTTGTCATTGTCAACAGTCAGTTCTTCCATTTCCTCTTTCCTTTTGCTCCTGGAGAAGTACAGTCAAAACAAACCAAAGCATTGACAGCACTGTGCGTTAACTAACTGTGCAGAGTATTATCACTTAAAAGTTTAAAAACACAGGGAATTGGATAGATTTTTGCTTTATTTTACCCCAAGAATATGAGACAATTTAATGGGTTTCTTCCATTTGTGTAATACTCTTTAAACGTCTCAGCAGAATATATTGACTGCTGACAGACACATTGTCTGGCTGGCTGTTGAGTGTTGAAGGGTAAAGCGCAGGGAAGATTTGGAAACACATGAATGCATTTTAATTGATGGGAAGTGCAGCAGATAATGTCACTGGCTTCTTTTTTTATGAAATCATATCTTTACTGGCATCTATCGCATTTTTATTTCTTTTTTTTTCATCTCACATGCAAACTCAAATCAGCTTGTTGGAGCTTAAGGGCGGCTCACTGCAAAAAACAAACAAAGCATCATTTGGTTTGTTTTACTGTCAAACGCAGGAGTTTCCGTGTGCTTTATCGCCTGCCGTTATCTGAATGTCCCTGATATCTGGCTTTTAATGTGTTTGCTTAATCTTTATCACTTCCGATCCATCCACTACCTCGTCCCTCGCACTTTCTGCACCCTGAGGAGAATGGTGTCAGTGCTTTCTACGTCGGGTCTGGGCAATCAGGCACAGTGCTATAATCCATTTTAATCATTTACTCTCAATTTCCTAGAACCCCCCTGCCCCCTCTATCTCTGCATTCAAGGGAAGCCATGGGCTTTACTTCCTCTCCTAATCTTCAGCGGAAAGGGACCAAACTGAAACGCAATCTAAACATAGACCAGTGTTTCAGAGTATTTCATCTGATGCAATACGTTTGCACAATTAGTCATTACAAAGCCAGACTGAGAAACCGAGAGTCTGATGTTTCTGTGTCATTAAAGACGGTGCATTTCGCATCCTGTTCACTGATTAGGCAACTTCCTTATACACAAGGTAACCCGAGGGTATTCAGAAATGGGGCAGGAGGAGACTGTGTCCTGTTGAGAAGTATAACATCAGTTCTGGATGAAACGTAGCGGCTCATCCTGCATGCAATCCGACGTTTGCGGCTTCATGTCAATAAGTTTGGACGTACCAGATTGGCAGTGGATGGAACATGTCATGTTGATGTGTGGGGATGTTTGACAAGTGCAGTCACGCTCTTGAAGCTTCAGACAGGGTGTAACAGATATAGCTGGCGGCAGATGCAAAAAGGGGCTTTGGGAGGCTGTTTGGGAAGGGTGGTTGCATAAGTAGGTTTGTGAAGCGAGTAAACATAACTGACCTGAAAAAGTGGGATGAATACAATTAAGTCTCTTCCTGAACCGAGCGGGCCTGTGGTTAAAGCACCAGCGGATCTTATGCCGAGGGTGTCAATGAGATGATTTTTGGGAGGCTTTCTATGGCTTAAAATAGTCATTTTTAAAAAGCACTTTCATGACCTCCAAATGTCAAACATGCCATTTTGTAACCATAGTGTTTACTGTGAAAAGTATCCTTAGACAATCTTAAAATAATATCCTGTACTCTTTTAACACGAGGTTGCGAGAATGCCAGTGTTGTTGTTGAAAGCACTTACCACAACCGCTTACATGCAACACATGTTACCAGGCAACGTTCGGCTGTCAAGAGATATTTGTGTTTGAAATGAAACAATGCAAGCTTTCTCTATTTTGCCTGATTTACATGGTGTACTTTAATGTGGGTATGTAGGTGTTTTCCCTATCTCAGTTACACATCTAGGATTTAGCCGCGCATACATGCACAGGGTACTACAAGTTGTGCTGCAGAGGCAACGTCTCGGACCTCGAGGTGTCCATCGGCCGACCTTTGACCCCGTCTTCACCAATGAGGAAGTGGTGTGCTTACTCTGTGCACCACAACAGTGAGTCTAAAGCCCGGCTCTTTGTAAAGGAGTAGTATGCGTGAAGTGAAGTGTTTATCTTCTGCTGTGGCCTCTGTCAGGCCAGGTCGGACTGGTTCCCAGCTCTGTTTGGAGAGGCCTAGAAAAACAAAAGGGGCTGAGGCTTGGGTTTTAGGGCTGGGTCGGAGGGAGGGATGCCTGGGTGACGCCGAGAGCAAGCAGCAAGAGTCCTGTCAGGCCCGAAGGAGAAGCCCACACACCCGCTCCTGTGCTGGCTTGAATTTCAAGAGAAGGCACTGCGACAGACATTGAAAGAAATGGGGGAGAAAGAAAGGAAGATAAATCGCGACAAAAGAAGCAGAAGACAGCTGCTGTAGCTCTGTCTGACGCTGCCGCCCCTGCTGCTCTTTACTTGGACTCTGATCTCACATAAAAGGTGAAAGCCCTTCTAACAGCGGAAACATGAGCGGCCGGACGTGGGCTATTCCTTGTTGACTTTCTCCCTCTCCCTCTGTCCTCCACTCCTCCCCCTTTTCCCTCCCTCCAGGGCTCCCCAGGTGTGTGGACCGCCGCAGGGCTCCGGGACCATGAACAGACACCTGGAAAGGAGAGAGCAGTTAAAGAGGTTGTCTCTTGACAGCGGACTACCGGTAAGTCAATCCCCAACACACGGTCTGTTAGACTGGTCACTTAGTCAGGAAACAGACGTTAAGGAATGTCCTCATGTTGTCTTGATGATCTCTTGCTGCTCTGTGGACTTCATCTGTCTGGGAATCTTTTTTTTCTGTTTGTTGCAGCTTTGGCCACCACCGTAGACACTGTCACTATCACATCTCTCAAAGAAGTCAATCATTTGTGGTGGTTTTGTTACTGTAGTTGTTCTGGGATCATGCTGTCATTACGTGTTTGGTCAGTGTTTATTGGTGACTGAATATTTTTTTCAGTTTGAGGTTCTGCAGGTGGCGCTCTTTTGTCTATTTATAGGCGGAGGCTAACACTGCTCATGTTAACCATCCACTCTTTGTTTTGTTTATTCCATCTGCTGGGAGTGAAAAATGATTCACTTCCTGTGTTCGGGCAAATATTTCCCTGGAAAGGCTCTCGACGAGTGTTTGGAACAGAGAGACAATGTAAAAGCTCTTGTGATCAGAGTGTGGATGACTTCTACCAATTAGACAAAAAAAAACAAAAAAAAAAAAAACGTGAAGAACATACACATGTATAAAAATGACACAGATGCCCAGAGGCTTAAATTAAAGTGCACACACACACACACACACACACATCCATGTGTCAAGCAGCAGGGAAAAAACAGCCTCCCACGACTGTTTGTGATAGACGCTGTGGCTCCCGGTGATTGACGGGCTTATCTCTACGCCGGGCCGATATTGCGATTCACGGGAGTGGAAACTCGTTTTGGCGCTGGGTTAACTGAAGGTGAATCTGCTCACAAGTGCCTCTTTGGAATGTCAAGTGCGGCCATATAGTGGCTGCTGTGTTGTGTCTGCATGGTAGTGAAGAAGCTTAATCCCCCCCCCCCAGTGCATACATTGCTGCCATAGCACAGGAAATAATAAATCAAGAGTCTTAAAATAGAATTTTGATATAGGAAATGCTGAAGCCATCATTTGTTGCAGATTAAATGGCAACTGTGTAACTAATTAGAAGGGAGTGTTTCTTCAAAGGAAAAATTCACCCTTAAACACTATAAAACCATTAAGTAAGTACAGCTATAAGCTGCATTTACAGGGGAATATAATTGTTTATGGTGTAGTTTGTTCCATAATGTTAATGAGTGAGGCTTTAATGAAGCCGAAAGATGTCAACATACTTTATTGACTTGACCTGGTTGACTTAAAGACTTGCTGCTGACCTGTCTTAAGTCACTGCTGACATGCAAGAGAGCCTTAGTGCTTAAAGAAAAACCCTGCTCTGCCCCGGTGAACATATCTGTGTCTGTCATAGTTCCTGGATATATTTTGAACCATGAATAATGTTTGCATTGTGTCTGTTTTCCCCTATATATGCGTTAGGGTATATTTTCTTACTGCATCTCAGAAAATGTACGAACTCAATGACTGGATTGATGTAACATAGCTACACCAAGAAGATAAATCATGAATACCAATCACCAGATAACTTCTGTGATCCACAGAACATAAAAAATTAATCTGCCAGTATAAAACAATCTTGATGTTGATATTTCCTTTGATTTGGGACACAAACCCCCAAGTCTGTCAATCATTTCCCACTCAAGCCGCGACATGAGAGTGAATCCAGAAGGAGCACTGGAGTGACACACTTGAATCTTCCTGGTGAGACAAGACACTGTAGCCTGCTTAATTCATAATGTATTCACAGGGAGCCAGCTTTGTGAATGTGTAACTTACTGCGCCACTGTGGACGATTACTTGAGGTGGTTTTTGCCGTTTCTTATCCGACAACTGATTGACTCATAAAGGCGTTCCGAACATTATATCACTATCATTAACGGTTATTGGTTGATATGAGATTTACTGTGGCTTAAATTGGATACATGGCGACCTGATTTACTGTTTGACTGAAAGTAGGTCATATTTGTGATATGGGTTTATGATTCAACATGCTCACATTTGTCCACTCGACTATCCATGCATGTATTTTCCCCCCTCTACATTTTTTCCTTCTTTTCGCCTTTTTCCTCTCTTGAGCGCTCAGTTGACTTCCTCTCTTTTGTCTTCTTGTAACCCTCCCTCACTTTCTCTCCTCTTGCACTTTTACTCAAGTCTGCCTCTTTGTCTTACTTTATCTTTTCCCTCTTTCTATCCGCACTCTTTCCTCCCCTAATGATTTATTCTCACCTGGGGCGGCGGGAACATAAGGGTGCTGGGTTGTTTTAATAGTGGGACACGAGGAAGCCCGCAGCAGTTTGGTACGTGTCCAGCATGGATCTGGTGGCAGTGTGCAGATCTGAATCCATGGCATGGGCAACCATGAGAAGTACAAGCTGCTTTGGATTAGTGTAGCAAATCTGAAGTTGAAGAAAAAAGTTTGTTACCCTGTTTGATTCAAGTTAAATGAATATGAATCTTGGCTTTAGTAAAAGAAGTAAAACACTTTCATCTTCTGCACACCATAGAAGAATCCGAGAATTCCCTGTCATACGCTTGATTTAAAGTCATTCTATTTAATCAAAAGAAGCATTTATTCCGTTTTCAAAATCATGTTAAATCAATGACACAGACATCATCGTCTGGACCATTGTGGATGTGATATCGATTACTGTGAATGCTTTAAAGTCACAGTCATTTAAATACATACAAATGGTGTATTTACTGGTTATTGTCCATGCTATAGTGTCTGTGAGCCTTTGTTCAGCCACAGGTCACTTAGTTTGAGGCCACTGAGTTTGTCTCTAAACTCAAACCTGGGTCTTTATCCTTCCAGTGCTGACGGGGGACACGATGTCTCTGGCCCTCGCGGCCCTGCTGGCCCTGCTGGCCCTGGCACAGATAAACCTACTAAGCCCTGTAAACACTCCTTTTCCTGGGAGGATATGAGCCTCCGATACATTTATTTTTTCAGCCATCTGAGAAAACACAAGAGGCGGCTTCGGACATTCCGTCAGACGACAGGCATGAGCTTTCATGTTCTGGTTTTCCCTCCGTGTCACCTGTGAACCAGTTTCGTCCAGTTGGCTGAATTTACATAACGCAGAGGCTCGTCTGCAAATAATGCACTTTACATGACATGGTGTATGACCTGGACTGATGACCCCTTTGGGATCCAGTATCTTGCTGCTCACTCAGTGTTGTCACAAGGGTTGTCACCCTTTTTTGCGGATGATCACACTCGTGTTTCATCCAGGAAAGGGTTGACCCTGTTTTATTGCTTTCACACATTTTAGGCAATGTGTTTCATGGCCTGTTAGTATGATGAACAAGAGAGATTTTCCACTGGGGACGCCCCTGACAGATTTTCAGTTCACACAAGCTCGAGACAAAATGCCATATGTCAGTTGAGGACCAGGTAAAATATTTATGTCTGCTCTTTTTTGGATGGATTACATGGCCTAGCTTCATACAAAGCTTCTATCAATCGTCTATGGGCAATTTGGTGAACACAGGGCTTGAATGTCAGACGACCACTACCTCACACATGCATAATGCATTGAGCCAGCATATGTTTCCTTGAATGTATGCAGGCTAGGTTTAAGGGAATTTTCCTGGGTGTGTTTGCTCCAAAGCTGCTCAAAGCTCCAGGCCTCATTCACATAAGTAATTGACTTCATGTCTTTGTGCGTTTGTGTGCGTTTCATGCGTCTAAAGCGTGTGGGGGCCGAGCAGATTTGTAGGTGAAGTGGACCCTTAGTCAGCGTTATCAGCGTCTTATTGATGTTTCACCACATTGCTCAGCTTCTGTAACAGGAAACAGGCTGGCCTGGACCATCTAATCTGGATTATGTATGGTTAGGTGGGTTATGTAGCTCAGGGATGGCCCAGAGTAGCAGCAGATACAGGAGCACACGCGAGTAACTGGGGCACCATTTCCATTACATAACGGCAGTGTTGCTGGGTTGATTCTAAGCCTCTATTTATTTTTATCATTTGATGCCCGCCTGCGGATGAGACGCTCTTCGTCATGCGGGGACGCGCACGGTGAGCCCGACGGCCGCGGACGGTCTGTGAGCGGCTGCTCGCTGCTGCCAGCCAGCTTTAACTAGGTCATGGCAGACGCTCGGTCAGGGGTCTATCCTATACAGTAGAGGCCGTCACAGGGGTTTAATCACATTTCTGTGGAGGTAAACATTAATAGATGTGGTTTACCGACTGAGAAACTGAAATCATCAGCACTGGAGGGTAATGTACCAAAGTACGGTAGAGGCTTGGAGCTGAGGTGGAACAGGCAGGTAGAAAGCCCGACAGTATTTGGAAGTGTCAGGAGCTACACCGGGGCTCCTCTGGTTTTTTTTTGGAAGTAAATGTCTAATTGATTTTGATGAACATGATAATGAACAGCTGTTATCTGAATATCTGGTATCAGTTTAGTGTCCGCCCTAGCTGTTGTTAAAAATAGAATCGATTCAGTCACGTCTTTGGCGAAAGCGCCTCCGTCACTGTCACACACACAGGTGGTTGGTGCGGTTCAGCAGTGAACACAAACATAACGTGCAGAGCGCATGGAGCTCTGCCCATTTTCACACCTATGCGCACCTGGCCTCACTGTCAGATTGTGGTTTCTTTGGAAAGTTACAAAGTTTGGCGCAACACAAATGATGCATAATCAGAATCAGATCTATTGCCGAGTAGGTTTTCACAAACAAGGAATTTGCTTTTGGTACATTTGTTATACGAGTATACAGCGAGAAAATAGGAATCAGAAGTGAAGAAAAGAGAAACAAGTCCTGGAGTCTGGAGCAGAACATGTGCAATATATCTGTTTTTAAAATTAAAGAGCTGTACAGTTATGCAGGAATGTACAAATTATTGATCAGGGAATAATAATATCCAGCCTGAGAAGCAATTGCTACATGTTTCTGTCTCATTTATGGCAAACAAAAGATCCTCATGTGCTTCTATCTAAGGTGTGGTGTCTAAAGCATTTCCTCGAGCCGTGGAGTAATACTCATCAACCCAAGGGTGCCTAAATCGGTGAGAGTGTGTCCTTGTCTTCTCTTCCACACCCTTTCCCCTTCCAACGTTTGTAATGTGTGCAGCAGTGCAATCATGCTCAGAGATAATTGATAACAAAAGGCCAAATTGAAAACACTCTGCAGGGGAGGGTTAATAATCAAGTGCTCCACATTACTGATTAAACGCTTGCTGCATAGTTGTGAGTTGTATCGAATAAACAGCATGTGGTAGTGCTTTCCTGTTTATCTCCAAAGTATTTGGGTTTAGCTAAATCCCCCTGGCTTTTGTCAAGCCTCCTCCTCGTATAAAGTCTTTTACGTGCTGATTTGCTGCCATGCTGTTATATCAGGCTGCAACTTGCCTCACTGGCCCATCCCCACTGGCGAAAGTAAGACAATAAAATTGTCCCAGAAACAAGCCCCAAAACAGACAAATTAGTTTGGTTTATGCTAAATTTAAGTGCAAATGAATTAGATGGTAAGCCAGCATGGAGTTCGTTTGGCAGGGTTGGATTTCCTCCTTCTTCTCCCCCCACAGCCCATTACAGCTGGTTCTTACAACGCAGAATGGAGACATAAAACTAAGCAGGGGAGAAAGCTCTGTAGCTGGATGGGAAGAACTGCTCAGTCTAATCTGACTGGCTCCCACATCGTGAGGCAGACAAATGGAGAGGTTTGATATTATTACTAAGCAGCTCAAACTAATTGAGTGTAATTATACAGTAGAAATCCACCGACAATGCCGTCCTCAGTGTGGGCCCCGTTCTCACGCCATGTGCATTACAGGATGCCGAGCTCAGGGGACGGGGGCTCGCTCGGCGCGTCAGCTCGGTTCCTGAGTAACCGGTGTAAAGTGTGGTTCGGAGGCCGAGGCTGATTGGACAGTTTGGGTGGGAAAAAAAAAGAATTTGACTCTTCTCTGAGCAGCCACCCCCCCCTCTCTCCCTCTCTGTCTCTCTCTCTCTCTCTCTCTCGCTCTTGCAGAGCCCTCAGCCTCTTGCACTTCATCTTGAGTGTTTAAATCAAGTTAGTCGGCAGGGGTGTACCCGCCTCCGGCCGGGCCTCTGACAGCTCCCTCGGTGTGCAGGTGACATGCCGCACATACCTGGGCTCACCGCGCGCGTAGCCACGGGGCCGCAGGGTGTGGGAACCCAGCAAACTCCCGGGGAAACACTCGAGAGGCAGAAGAGGTGGCGTTTTTTTTTTGTTGTTTTTTTTCCCTCCCCTGTGTCTCACGGGAACCGTCTCCTCTCTCTTGAGACCACGACAAGCAGCGATTACAACGTTGGCTTTTCCCTAGACTCCAGTCTGAAACGCAGCGGCTTCCCCCATATCCAACCACACGCTGTGAATAAGAGTAAGCGGCCTCCATCCGCTTGTAAAATTGGTTTAATAATTGTTCAGGCTGTTTTGATATGAGCCACTCGTCTGTTTTTCCAACCTCCAAGTAATGAGATTTGGCAGGCCCCTGTTAATACCTAGCCTGTGTTTTATTAGGCCAATTATATAATATTTTATGGATCCCGGCCTCACGTGTAGTGGAGTTAAGTGCTTCTCTCATTTTCTTGATCGCAAGACTTTGACGGAGAGAAGGTGAGGCCGAGCGGTTTGCGCGACGTGGTGTCAGAAAAATGAGTTTGCTGGCATTTGCAGGGATTTTGAGTGGCGTTTTGAGATTCATGGCAGGTGAGCAAAGCAAAACGCACATTTTTTGCTCCGGGTGATAATGAGCCAAGCTTTCCAACTGACCTGCTTATTCTCGGCCTATGATGTGAGCCATCTCCCCCGCCTGCCAGTGACATACTGATGTGTGCTAATGTGCGCCGAAATCTCTGACCCATGTCACAAGTTGCATGTATGTTACATGCCTCAGTAATGATCCTTGGTGGGGCATGAATTTCACATTTGCCTGCTGAGCGTAGGTGAATGTTCGCTGTTTATGAGGGCTTATCGCTCAAAGACACTTTAATGATCAGTCGGAAAAGAAAAGAGGAAGCTTTTGGGTCTGTTCCAAACTGATTGGGGAGGCTTTTTACTTTGTAGTGAAAAGGGCAGTGGGTTTCTGCTGTGCCCGGGGCCCAGTGCCAGCCCTTATAATTGGACGTCCATTTTCCCTCGTTTCAATGAGACCATCCTTTGTGCCCTTTGAGTTGAGGGGCCAATTACGGACTCTCTTCGTCCAATCATGATGGAGATCAAAGTTGCGACCGGGGCTGCGTGCGGTCGGAGTCACATGCGCCGTTCCCCAAACATTAGCGCTCTGCACCAGCCTCTGCTCGCCCTGTGGTTTTTTTTTCCTTCAAAAGAGCGACACAGAGGCCTTTTGAGAGGCCCCGAAGTCTGCGGGGACAAAGAGAAGACAGTCCTCTCTCTATCTGCCGGCGTTATCTCCCCACAGGATCAAACACTTTCGTTGTGTCCTCGGATTTGCTCAAGTGGAGGCTCATCGAGATAAGAGAGTCACACAGTTAAGAGTGCATTTGTTGTTGTTCGGCTCGATTAGGAGATTGATTTTAAAAACATGACCTGTTCATCTTTCCCTGGGAATAAGGCTTCGATTATGCCAGTTTTATACTTGGGATCTGATCACGTCACATTAAAATGTGTGATCAGATCAGATGTTCACACCTGCCCTGAAGAAGTTTTTCGTTTCCTTTTCTTGTGACTGTAATTCACAATTATTTAGCCACTCACCTCCAAACGAACATCCCGAAAAGTAGCAACAATATTAATTTGTAGACATAAATTAGGTGCCAAAATCTCACGGGCCAGGAAGCCTGTTGGGTTACTATGACAACCAGCAGCCAGTAACATGAAATGCAGTAAATGTAAATGTCAGCTTGGTTTTTATAACGTGGTAATAAATTATTAAAACCGCACAACAAAAAAATAAATAAATTGGAAATGAGCAAATCTTGCTTCACCCTTGGCCCGTACTTTAAGGCACGTCAGTGAGCTGTGGCACCAACTCTGGGAACCGCTGACCTATCCCATGTGGAAGTTTGACTTTTACAATACCACAAAATAAAAATGGTTTAGGTCATATCTGAAGTAATTGAAGTCATGTTTGAAATCATTAAAATGAGCTGACTCTGGGTTGGTCCAGGCATTTCTGAAACGTACTTTTCAGCCCGACTAACATCCTCTCCAAGAGCTGTTTAAGAGGTTTAAGCCTCTTTCTCATGAACAAGTAATCCTACATATTACATTTATGGAAGCACATGTTATTACAGTTACCGTGCAGTGTGTGCATGTAGTCTTGTCCATTTTGTAAGCATGAACAAATTAACAAAACAGTGTAGGATTTTTTTTTTGTAGGTAATTGGCAAGGTAAGCTGGCCAGTGTGTTAAAAAAACAACATTACTCTCCCAGTGAAGACAGATGTCTAAAACACAGTGTTATTTTTCGGGTTCACTGTGTTGAAATAGAGGGCCTGCCTCAGCAGAGAGACTTGAAACATGATCCAAACACAGTAGTCAGTAGAGCTTATCCCAGGGTGTTAACCCCCGTCCACCTGGCGTGCAAGCTCCATCTCAGGGGATGTTTGTTTATCGCATGCAGATGAGGCACCGTCTTTGGATCCAGTATTGGCAGCGCAGGTTCGGGTTTGAGCAGGGCAAAACTGGCAGAGGGCAGCTAACAGGATTGGACGTGCAGATTAAGACCCCAGTGTGCGCGGGGGGGGGGGGGGGGGGGAGGCAGAGGCTGAGGAGGGGCTGCATCTGTCAGCACCGGGAAGCCCACCTCCTCACCTTGCAGCTGGGGCGGGACGGGGCTCCTTGCTGGCCTCCTGGCAGCCCCGGGTGTGGGTGTGGGAGGCAGAAGGGTGGGCGCGGCGGCGCGGGGTGGCAAGCGCGTCCTGTCTATTCTTCTGCACAGAGGCCGCCCTGTGATCACATCCTCCTCATCAGGCGCCGAGCCAAACCCTCAGCTGGGATCTGAGAGAGCTCTTTCAAGCTCAGGTTTTTTCTAAGGCCGGAGCTTGAAATGTGGGGGATTCGCGCTTATTTTTGGGTTTACTGATCTACATGTCTGTCTATAAATACTTTTGAGGGGTTTTTTAATGCGGGGATGCACATTCTGAATGTCAGGCTTTTGGGCTGTCAGGCAAAACAATTGATGGCATGACTTCTTTAATGTGAAAGAGCTCGCTTGTAGTGACAAAACCACAGAGAATGTTCCACCGATGGAGGGTGTGTAGACATTGTGTAAGATTATTCAGACATGTTTTCTTACAACTACATGCAGGGCCATCGACTCCACATAAAGCAGGGGAAATAATGGTTAAACAATTGTCCAAAAACAGTGCGGAAATGGCAAAAAAATGTGCGGCTGGATTATTTTCCCCTATTTCTTTCACTTTTCCGCAGAATTGTGCCACATGATTTAGAAAGACCAACTGTTTTTTTTGATAGATTTCCATTTCGGTTTGGGTACAGGAACACGTGAGGATTCAGCTTTGGCCTTTGTGTCGGACTCAGTGTCGGTTGGTGGTCTGGGAAGTGCCACAACGAGCCTAGAATCACTTCCTGCCCAGTCCGGGGAAATATTTACATGTTCCTGCATTAGCTCCGACCACTGAGTAAATACATACAGAAACCACTTTAAAACTAACATATGATATATGGCTCCACATAAGTGCTCAAGGCCTCACTTGTTTGTTTTGATACGCGCTGATTGATGGCGACTGAGTGTGTGTATGTGCATGAATGCGGACGTGTGCTTGCACATGTTGACGTGTAAGAGCTTTTCTGCATGCAAATGAGCTCGTGGTTGTACATGCGTTTTAAAACGGGCGCTGTTTCCACACGTGTGCATGCCTGAGGACGCCGCGAGACTCAGTATCAGGGGGCCTTCCGAGGGAATTGTCTCACCCAGCGGAGGCTGTACCAGTCGTGCTTGTATGGTGAGTTCACACCAGGTGTTCACACAGAGGAGTGGTGCTTCCTCGCACCAGGTGACCTTTTTGTTTTTAAAGGGTTGGAGGTTAAATTTTAAGGGTTGGGAGGTTTTATTTTTGCTCAGCACATTCTTACATTGACGCAACTGCTTTGGAATTTGCAGATAGTTTATAAATTGACAAATGATATAAATTATTTAGTAATTTCTACTTCATTTGAGTCTTGCAGCCATTCCAAACCACAATAATTGCCCTTAATTTGTTATATTATATTTATATTATTTTACCATTAATCTCATTGCAGCTTTGACAAATGGGCCGTATCATTTGCAAAGGATGCATTACCAAAATAGTCCGTCATTCCAACCCAGATTCAATTTTCTGGCCATCCCAGACCAAAATCATTATATGAGTATTAGTGTCAGGGTCCCTCCTCACTGACAAATGAAGCTTCCTTAAATCATGGCAGGATGCATTTTTAAAATCTGTTTCTTTGTTATGTAGACATGGTTGCTCATTCCGGTGATTGAATGTTCATTATGTCCTCTGCACTGACTGGTTGACAGACGTTGTATAATGGTTTACACTAGTTTGATACACAGACGAGTGGTGGCATTAGTTTAAATCCAACCACTCATCTTCAAACCAGTAGTGAAAGCACAGTTTGCTTGCACAATAGATTTCAAAGTAATTTTCTATATAATGAAAGTCCCATGACAAGGCGGAACCCAGCTTTGATGGAAAACCATTAGTCACCTACAGGAATGCATTCGGGGCAGGGCGCAGGTTTCTTACACCTGCATCACCTCGCTAAAGACAACCTGACTGGTGTGAAGCTACTGTTCTCTGACGTCATAAATTCCTCAGCCAGGCGCCTGCTGACTGATGAGTTTGTAATCTCCGTCTGAGCAGGAGCAGCACCTGCCACTCAGCTCCCATCCATCACGGCGATAGCCACAGGTCATGGGCTCAATTCTCAAAGGGAGAATACGCATCTGATGTAGGTCAGCAGGAGCAGAGGATTCACATTCAAGGATTGCTGCTTTGTCAAATGGAAAACTGGATGTAGATGTAAAACTCAATTTGATTGCAGATAAAGACGCTTAAACTCGGGCCAGTATATTAAATGTCGACATTATTTCCCAACCCGAGCTCTCAGTTGGGCCCTTGCTGGTCACAAAGAAAGACTTTTGAGGTCATATTCGTGCTGTTGGGTGATACCGGGAAGCCGTTCACAGCCAAACCGATCTCACAAGATCGGTTTGTGGTGCAAGATTGTGGAAGTGTGGAAACCATCCACTCAAGAATCTTTTCCGCCTGGTTAGATGGGAACTAGACCAACCAGTGTTGATGATGATGTGAGTCACTGCTCTAACCTACTTTAACACCCATTAAAACTCGGGACTGAAACATGATTAGGCAACTTCACCTTTATAAATACATATTGATGGGTATTTCAGGAGACTTTTATTCTAATAATGACGTGACGTTAGACATAAAACTGAAGCATAATCCAGCAACTCTAAAGCCTTTTCTAACCTCTGAAAGGGAGAAACGTGACAAATCTCCAGAACAGCTTCCATGTTTTCCAGTCTGAAGGACAGAACTATCATTATCTATTGTGCTGCCTACTTGGCCAGACCGCTGTGAATGAAGCGAAACCTGCAATCTGAGGTCCAAAGTTTGTTCTCAGGGTTTCCCTCAAGAAACTGGTTAGCGGAAGTGGAAAGCGCTGATTCTTGAGCTTGGAAACAGCAGCTGAGAAAAATATATCACCAGAAGGTCAATTTAGCAGCTGTTCTGGAGTTTTTGATCCTCTCACATGATCTTCCTCAGAGATGGTAACTGTTTAAACGTGTTTGAACATTGGACTTGTCCATCTTGGCTTTAATTAGGTTCAAAGTTAATATTTGACCTCAAAAACAGCAGTTTAGAAACATTCACAATGTCCAAAGCACCAGCTCCATTTAGTAGCCATTCTGGAGCTTTTGATCATATCAGGGAATCGTCATCATCAGATGGGGTTTAAGCAGTTTTCATGGAGTTGTAGATGTGAGAATCACTAAACGCATCAATCAAAGTGCACTTACTTATTACGTGAGACTGCTACTTGTTCTTTTACTATAAAGGTAAATGAAAAACATTTTCTGACTTCGGAGCTGTGGGATCAGAAAATGCTCCGAAGGTTTTTGTGTCATCAAATAAGACGCCCTCGTTCATCGTAAGTGCTGCCTCCCACCTTCATCCCCTGTCACATGGACCCACGAGTCTTCCCAGTGAAAAGTGTACCGAACAGTACAAAGTAGCTGGATCAAGATCGTCTCTTTTCCTGCCAGAGCTCGCGAGTCATACGGCATATTTGATGTCAAACTGAGGCGCTGCGCTCACAGTGAGACGGGGATGGGGGGGGATACCCCTGAGGCAAATGTCAAGGAGCCCTTTCATTGGCTGTTTGATACTCCTGTCGCTCTGCCAGTCAGCCACACGAGCACACTCACGTTTTCTCTCGCTTTTTGCCGCCGAGTCCTTATTTACATTGCCTTGGATTCTCCCCGAGTGGCGGCAGCAGCAGCAGTATTAGTGCAGCGGCCAGTGTACAGAAGCCGCATGGTGACCGAGTGTGAGTTTTGGACAGCAGCTGGAGTCGCAGAAAGAGGAGTAACAGCCAGCCCTAGAGTCTGAATCAGACCCCTCTCCTGACATGTGTTAATGTTTCATGTCTTTACACGCATGCACAAATACCAGCCAGTCACTGCTTCGCACATAAACACGTAAAAACACACACTCACACGCTCTCCTGGGCAGCAAACACACAGTTGGTCTTGCCCAGGTGATTTAATCCGACCCGACTTGCTGGTTAAATATTGACAAGAGCTGATGTGGCCTCGGTGAGGGGAGGCGAGATTTCAGACGAGGCACTTCGATGCCGAGGCTGCACGACTGCCTGCTGCATCATCATTCCAACACACACACACACACACACACACACACACCGCCGAATGCAAACACACACACATACGCTCAGTGGCAGGCAGCAGCTGAGACTCAGCAAGGCAGCCAGGGCAGAAGGGGAGAACGAAGCGGGAGGAGAGGACGCATAAAAAAAGGCGGATGCAGGATGAGCGAGTTCGCGGACCACGGCATCGTGTCGGTCTCCGGGAGGATCCGAAACGTTGCCCTGCTGGAGCTGCTGGCGGTGAGTCCCGGCCCATACGCTCCCCCTCCGGTCCCTCCATCCCTCCCAGCAACTCCGTCCGTCGAGGAGGTATCTGGGGCAGGAGGCAGGCTGTCTGGGGCTGGAAGTAGGTCTGACGGGGTGATAATCAGGCTAACATCCTGCCCTCCGGTCCGCCCAGATCCACAACCACCTACATCGCTAGTGCCCCAGACAGGAGACAGGAACTGCCCAGGGTTAGAGGTGCAGGGCGGAGGGGGAGGGTGGGTGTAGGGTGTAAGTTAAAATTCAGTTTGTATTTGGTGTGTGCATGCAGTATTGACAATTTTTCTGTGTTTTCATGTGTGTGCTCTGCTGAAACCAGTAGTTCACGGTTTTGATATGTTGAAGTCAAAGCGAAAAAGAGAAGCATTTGCTGGTTCCACCTTCTAAACTGAGAGGATTTGCTGCTTTGCTTCTCTGTAAGTGGAATATCTTTTGCTTTTTGACAGTTGGTTGGACAAAACTGGTGCATTTCACAGACTAAATGATTAATCATTTATCAAGGTTCATTCATAGGAAAAGTAATCATTATTTAGTGGCCCGGCTTTGCTTTTTGGACTGGTGTGTGCCCGTGCTTCTCTAGTATATGGAAATGTAGGAGTCCTCGACTGTGCATCTAGAGAGGGGCGATCTTACCATGTTCCATATGTAGGTCACTAGCCGACAAGCTGCGACTGCCACTAATTACATGCGAGAGTCAAGCTTGTTTCGCGTTTCCGATACATCTCCAGAAGGTCTGAATCAGAGGACCTGCCTGCCATCTGCACGTATTCACCCCAAGGGGTTGAGATGAATTGTGACAGTTTATTACTAGGTTGTCTAAAGTGCAGTGTGTGTGTGTGTGTGCGTTTGTTGATATGTGTGTGTGTGTGTACTGGGGGGAGAAATCCGCGTTTGAATGTGATGCAACAGCGAGATCTAAAAATATCACCTACGTTTGAAGATGGTTTTGAATGCTTTGATTTTTTTCCTCTTTTTTTTGTTGTTGTTTTTTTTGAAGCGGGTATAGCAGCAGGGACGTGATCCATGAGTGCTTCGTCTCACTGCGTTGGCTAAAAAGTGATGTGTGTTCTTCTGGACACGGAGAACAAGATGAAAAAAGAAAGAAAATGTTTTTGTTTTTTTCCTCAATCCGTCTTTTCTCGCTCTTCCCTCAACTTCTTCTGAATTATTGAGCCAGAGGTGTTTTGTGGAAATCCAGGGGTTCTTAGCCTCTGCCACCGCATGGACGCAATTATGCAGACAAATGTCTCCGCCGAGCTCCGAGCCTCCATATATCCTTTATCTAATTACATTAACAGGAGCTGGATAGTGACTAATGGCTCGTGGAGGAGAAGGAGGAGAAGGGGGGCGGGGGTGGGGGAAACACACGACGAGGAGCTGGAGAGGCCCGGGATGCATGATTGCATTTTTCCATCTTATTTCACTCTCTCGTGCCCAGATCGCTCCCTGTGCTCCGTTTAGAAATCCCCCCCAACAACCCCAAACCTTCACACACTCACACACACTCACACACTGACCCACTGAGCCTTTTTCCAGCCTAAAAGACTTCTTTCTTTTTGGCTATAATGCATTGTGGCATGAATGTTGGCATTATGGCTGATGTTCTGCACTGTCCATCATATTTCTGTGTTGCAGGTCCGCACTGAGGCTGCACTCAAAGCCTCAAACAAAATAAAGCTTTGTCAGGGCCACAAGAGACTCTCCCCTGTTAACATTGCTTTTACTGTGAACTGAATGGAAGCGTTACGTGCACTGCGGCCACAAGTGAATGCAGACTTTTTGAGGTCTGTTTTTCTGGCGTGCAAACCACCTTAAAAGTCCAGGAGTGCTTTTTCTTTATCATCATCAGCCGGCCAAGCCTGTGCTGACAAAATGAAATTCTTATCAACCCGCCTGTGGCAACAGCGAAAAAGAGGAGGGAATGCAAAAGCCATTGTGTCTCCGCCTGACTTAGTCATCCGTTTTAGTCATCATTAAACAAATCTGGCTTTTAGGGAGCGCAAATGGATGTTTTGCATGCTCTAACCCATTACCTAATAAGTAAATAATCCAGAGTATAGATTTTGTATTGATTAAACTCTTCAGAGCTGCCACTGGTTTCCATTCATTTTAATATTAACTCACCAAAACTTGCTCAAGACAGTTTCTGCCACTTTTTGTCAAAGTCATTTTATCTCACTGTGGGAATGGAGTTTTGAGCAGAAACTGTTTTGAAAATTCCCGTTGGTTTGCGTAAGCCAACCACAGAACATGAACTGTATCCCAGTTCCATAATACATGCTAATCCTGAGCAGGTTTTGAGTTCATCCTGGAAAATTTAAGGATGGATTCACATTTTTTTCAGGCCTGTCTTAGAGCAATATGTACATTGAAATAGTGTTTGGTTGCTGCAGTCGTCCCACCTGAGGAGATCCCTTATTAACTCAGTTTGAATGTAAGTGATGGCAAAATCCGCAATCCTTTTTTGGTGTAAAAATGCATTCAAAAGCTAATATGAAGCTTCAGCAGTCTGAGTTAACCAGATAATTTGGTTTTCTGCCAAAGTTAGTCTTTATAGTGCCAAATTTCTTCTTCTTACTCTTCCAAGGCATGCAGAGTACTTTGTATTAACAAGCCCAAAACACAATGCGTCACATCTGACAGACGCAAAAATGACTGTAGTGCGA
Organism: Lateolabrax maculatus; assembly: GCA_031216445.1. NCBI lineage: Eukaryota > Metazoa > Chordata > Actinopteri > Acropomatiformes > Lateolabracidae > Lateolabrax > Lateolabrax maculatus. The sequence goes on along the minus strand of CM062215.1, from coordinate 3,887,971 downwards.
CAGTACACCTGGCAATAATGACGCAAAATGATGATGATTCACGAGTGTCTGAAATGTCACCTCACCGCTCTCTATAGATTTAACTCCTGAGTGTCTGTCACGGGGAATAGGGACGTGAGCGAGTGAGCCGGCGCGCTTGAGACGAGCCACCCACAGCTGCAAAACATTTAAAGTGATTATGGATGCTTGCGAGACGCCGAGGAGAAGATCTCGGAAAACAAAACAAAAATATCTTTGGAAAAACATTTTGCTTTCAGCAGCTTTTTCGGCAGTGCCATCCAAAGTCGCAGTTTGATTGATGTATGCATGTATGAAACAGAAAAATACGCAGCGTAAACAATCTCATGTCAAAGCGTCTTTGAACACATTGTCTCAGCAGTATTGTACTTTCTAATGAGTCACATATGAGATATGGTCATCGTATTATAAAAAAGGATAGTTTTTGTTGAATCAGCATCAGCAATTTATGTAGTTTCTACTGCCTTTCAAATGTCTACCCTCCTGTTCCCAGTGGTCAGTGAATAAAGCAGGTGTCAGTGGTTTCCTGTTTTTTCCTAAGAGGTTTGCACCAGGCTTACAGGAGCTCAGCAGTCTGCTGGCTCACATTACTTTATGCTAATATCCCCCAGCTGCAACCTGCACCACCCTCCTGCTTCCCTGCCTTGCTTTCTCTGTCTCTCGTGCACACACACACACACACACACATGCACACGCACAAAAAAGAAAAACACACTCGCACAAGCCCCCGGGACAGTCATGGGAGGGCCGTGAAAAGGAAGCCGAGATGATTAATTAACTCTGCCCTCATTTTGAGACCGCCTTATTGGCTTTCAACCGCCGAAATTCTGATTCAGAGCTTTGCATGGATTATCCTCCCTCCATCACCATCACCACCACCACCACCACCACAACAGCTACCACCCCAAACAGACACACAAACACATTTCCAAAATATTGAGGTCATGGTGTTACTCATGCGATGGTGAATGCGCAACATTGGTTTCTGGGCAGGTTGTGTTGCTCAGCAGAGAGTGAGGTGTCAGTGTTGTTGAACGTTGGTTTTCCGCTAATGAGACAGAAGCTGCTCTTACAGGAAACCGGCTACAAATACTGCTGAAAGATATGTTGACCTCGGAACGGTTGTAATTATAATTGTGGATTTGTGTTGATTTGGATTTAATGATGTGCAGGTGAATGATCTGTTTTTCACGTACTGCTCAATATTCGTCACTTTCCAGCAACCGCAGATAAATCATGCACACGCACGCTTGTATGACGGGCTGATCATGTGCGCTTCCAAAGAAAATCAAACGTCGTAAACAACACTGTTGCCCAATTCCTCTTACAGAGCAGTTTGGCTGCTGTCAGCCCGTAAAGTCCCGAGTGAAACCTTCATATCTCGTTCCAGAAGTTGTCATTTGGAGTGAAAGAATTGAAAAATGCTCAGCAAATGTAGAATTTGCAGCACGTTTCGGCCAATTTGTTTTTGTAGTTTTACTGGAGATTAAGTTGTGCTCAAAGCACAGATTAGTTCCCTGAAGTTTGAGTACATTTACATTCTCTATAATCCCCAAAATGTGTCTAACCTCAGTGTACATATAATAACGGTGTGCATGTGTGTGCTTATGTGTCACGTGGACTCAAATACACTATCAATGCTTGTTCATGTGCAAGCAAATATATGTGCTTAACAGGCTGTGCGCTTCCATATTTGCGTCAGCGTCGGTGTGTTTGTGTGTCTTTGTGTGCAGTACACACTGAGCACCAGGTGCTCCAGCTGGTTGTGTCCCTGCAGTGGCCCCGGCCCTGACCGACCGTCCTTCGGTCCCCTGTGCTTTTTTTCTATAGATGACAGCCTCTGAGTACAGACAGCTCTGCAGCTTTAAAGGGCCTGTCAGCTCCCAGCAGCGGAGCTAGACACAACACAATAGTGCTCCTGTATATTGTCTATTCACTGGGGAAAAGCCTGCAGCTCAGTTGTCTTTCATTTCTTTCTTTTTCTTTGTTTTAGAACTCATCTGTTTGCTTCTGCTTTCCTCTGTCCTGCTCTCTCTCTCACACACATTGTGTACACACTGGCAATCGCTGTGTGCGTGTCTCATCATCATCTTCCGCCCGAACAAAGGATCACCTGCCTGGCTGTGTGATGTGTCACAGGGTGGGCGCCCCGAGGGAGAGCCTGCAGCCTCATGTGGAAGTTTGTTACTACTGTGTCATGATGGGCTCCTATTATCTCCCTGAATGCACTGTGGGCAGTTTTACCCACTTGATGCGAGTTGCGGTAGATTAACCTATTTTTACAAGCGTTTGAACTCGGGCGTGATGCCTCTTTGTTGGAAATCCAGTGTGTTTCGGTGGGTAGAGTTTATGTGCACCCTGCGTTCTGATAACAGGAGCCCTTCTGGTCTGTTTTGCCCGCCGTGAGAAAAACGGTTTTAATTCTGTCTGACATGTTTTAAGGAAAACGGCCGGTGGTTATTTTCATAGCATGAGCCATTCCCTGAAATGTTTCTCCACAATATCCTGCGCTGGAGCCTCGCTCGTATGCAAACACAGCAACAGGGCGGATGCAACAAAAGCTGAGAGCTCTGCCTTGCCTCAGACTGCTGCAGTGAGTTGCATTATAATAAGGTGTTGTCCGCGGGGAACCTGATTTCGTCTGACGTGGCTAATGCGCTCTGTCAGAAGCGTTTGCGGCTGAGCCTTGCCTGGTCTCCGCTCTGCGAGAAGTCGGCGAGAGGGAAGAGGGAGTTGAGCGCAGTCCAGCTCACCGCATCCGCCTGCCGGCTACACTTACACCGCAGCCTCGCAGTCTGGAGGCAGTGACCTTCATGCCAGTCCTACTATTTGAGGACTTGGGTGCTGTCAGGGCCGATAGGTGCACTGCGTTGATATTGCCCCTGCCTGCTAGTACAGCATAGGCCGTAGAGTGTCCTAATCACGCTGCTTCAATTTTCTACAGCTATTTGCTTTTCCAGGTGCTATTCAATTGTGTTATCTCGGGGCTTCAAAGCGCTCATCATAACACGGCCCCCGCCGTCGCATTATCTCAAATGCCAAGTATCAATATGAGGTGCAAAGCAGAGCTATTATTTTGATTAGGAGGGAATTCACGCAGGAGCTGTTTGATGGCGCACCATTATAAAGAGTCAGTGGCTGGAAGATTGGCCATTTCTGCAGATCCAATTATACGCTGCAAAAGGTCCTTTGGTTTCATCCTCATCCAGGCCAACAGGGTGCAATTCTACCTTCTTCTAAAGATGATTACCTTTATAAACAAATGTGGGTGTCTTGTGAAGCAAGGAATAATAAAACACTGGATTCAACAGAACTTTTGCAACAATTAAAAATGAAAATGTGTTAAATTATCTCAGATTTGTAGTCTTTTTCTTTTAATACAGTATTAAATACATAAAGTAAAGTAATATTCGTAACGCCATACAAGACTACATGACTTAATGTACATTGCTTGCAGTGCATTTCCAGCCTTTAATATCAGTCATTGATCCCTGAGATGAAGTGATTTGGATGCTAGGCTCCTTGTCATTAAAAAGGCAGCCTGTTCGTTCAAAAGATCCATGAGAAGAATCAATATCATCTGCATGTAGTAACATTTGTCCGTGCGAGTCATCCGGCTAGCTGGAGCCATTCACATTATTGAGTCTCCATCACTTTCTAAAGAGATAATATGATCTGTATGCCTTCATGGGTCCATAACTCAACTTTATGGTGATGTGCTTGTGGCGCTCAATGATTTTCCGGGATCCTCTCTCCGCGCCCAGACATCAGAGCGGTGATTGAGGTTTTACGAGGCGTGCTGAGCCTCAGGTGAGCAGGATTGAATGAGGGATGCTTTGCACACGACCGTTTGACCCCGGGGCTGATTGTCCGCGGTGTCAGCGGTCAACGATCGCCTTTGTGTGTGGTCACCGTGGTCACCGAGGGGCTATTGTGGGGACCCGTGGCAGCCAGCGGGCTATCGAGCCGCGGCCCACAGCATCCATCTGGCACAGCAGCTGGAGGAGCAGGAGATTTCCACGCAGGAAATTATGCAGAGCAAACAAGATTCCTATGATTATTTCATTACATTCATTTCTTTGGGATTATCATCATTTTGCAGGAAATTGGTCCGATGTACTAACAGCCCAACAAAGCAGTCGGTGCTTACTCTTTGTTAAATATTGCAGTACCCTGCCCCTCCCATTCATTCACATACAAACAAGCTTTATTTTGGAGGCATTTCCTGGCTGTGTTTTCTGTCTTCCCCGCCTTTCCTCTGTCTGATTTCAGCCTGAGCCCGGGCATTGAGGAGGGGGTTACGAGACTCAAGCCGAACGCCTTTCTCCCCCTGACCCACTTCCCCTACTGCTTTCATGGCTGGACTCCAGCACGGAGTGAACACCGGAACATGGAAAGCATTTGAATGGTCTCGGGATACGTTTCACTGTAAATGGACCTCTTATGTGCGGCGAGTACTCCGAGAGGATGCTGAAATGAGGCGATGGTGAAAGCTCGGTCATTTTCTCATCAGGCTTCCATTCACGCGGACTTAGTCCCTCTCAGGCCTGATTGCGCTAACAGTGTGATCGGGTTTTGACTTGATATGCAACACAACAATACAGAAAACAAGCAATTTGTTCCTTCATAAAACCCTGATGAAAGATACACAGACAACTGAATACTCCCATAATTGGATCTTCAGTTTTAGTTTTGATTTAGCTGGGGCTGCAATTTACCATTTTAATTATGGGCAAATCTGTTGATAATTTTTTTTACATTAAATAGATTATTTAGTATATAAATGTCAAAAATAATGAAAACTGCCCATTACACAGCAGCACAAAGCACAACCTGTTAATTACCGACCTTTAGAGGTGTTGGTAGGTGGATTTTGTTGCCTTAAAATACAGTTACGCTAACTGTTTTCCCCTTTTTCCACTCTTAATGCTAAACTAAACTAACCGCCTGCTGGCTATATAGCCTTATATATGTAATATATTCTACAAGATTTATAACAGTAATATGTTTTAGGCTACCATGGAGCTCATCTTGTCCGTTAATCTCCATAAATAATACAACCAACATGGTCAGTCCAACTTCGGACCTACAAGGGGAACAATGCAGAATGCTCCAGCATGTCCTCTATAGTGCCATGGTATTATACAGGACATGTATAATACTATGGCTCATGCTTTCAGGGGGAGACGGGGGAGCTTTTGTAATCCCTCAAAATGAAGCCGCTACCTCACTTCAATCAGCCTATTGCAGGGCCCCAGTTGAGAAATGGCTTCCAGAGGGTTCGGAGAATGCAGGAGCGTCCGCTAAAAGGGGGGCTGCCCCAGATAAAGAGGGTTAGCTGAGTAAACAAATAATAATGATAGAACAGTGTTGTTATTGTAAGAGCAAATAGCTGGCCTAAGCAAAGGAAATTCGGGTCCTTGCACTGCGACTTTTTCCCACAGTAGAGGAATTATCACATTCTGATCCGAAAATATCTCAAGGAGTTGAAGCGTCTCAAGATATGAAACATTTTAATACAAACAAGTAATATTTGAATTCAGGTTCCTGTTAGGAAGGTCATTTTTAATAAGAGTGGAAAGTTCATTTATTTATCAAATAGACCTCTGACACTGTTTTGCAGAGAAATCCAATGTGTTTCGACAAGAGCGTGACAAGAGAGTATTCAAGTCCACTGATGTCACCCCATCTGAGAAGCTTAAGAAGAAACAGTGCTGATGTCAAATTCTTCCCCAGCTCCCATCTGGAAGAAATAAAACAAATATGGCTGCTAAAAATAAGACTCCACTTGAGATGATAAGAAGGATTTAGTGCCATTAACTGTGTAAATACAGTGTGTGTTTGGCCCCAGAGTCATATTGAAATTCCTTCCCAACCTGGATGAGCTCTGACTGTAAAAAGCCCCCTGAAATAAGCTGCAATAATGCCTCTCAAAAGTCGATGATGGTCGATTTAAATATTTTATGCCGCTGAATTGTTGGACTCTCAGTCCTCTTTCAGATCACTTGACGGAGTGCGGTGAGCCACTGCACTGAGAGGTCTTTGTTCACATTAACCCATGAAATGGATGCAGCCAAAGTCGGGTGTGTAGGATCTCTTCAGGCCAAAATCAATGCTTTGACAGTGGAACTTTACTGAAAACTTCCTGTGAGCTTTGCGGAAGCATCACGTTTCACAAATGATTATCGCTCACAGAGTGTACGGTAGATGCACTTACAAATCCTGCAGGCCTGTTGAATGCTTATACATTGGTTATATAGTGTTTCATGTTTTTTTGTAATTTTATTAAACTGACCCTTTAAAAATGAAGTTTAAACTTCAGTACCTGTGATCATCCAATGTTCACTGTGCCGTTTCCATCGAAAGATCGGCGATTCAAGATTGAAGCTTCGGTGAACATGCACCAAAGAAGGCATAGTCTAACATACATTATTCAACAAGGCAAGTTCACTGAGGACATTCTTATTTACAGCAATGCCTGCAGGGTGGGGGTTACCTAGATTAACACCACCCACGCCGGCACTGCTATAGTCTTGTAATGTAGGCTACTGGGCAACCCCATTGGTGGACTATCACATATCTGTTAAGGGAAGAGTGTGCATTACTCATTCACCCCCCCACCCATGCAAATGTTTTGCAGTTGGCCCTCAGACTCAAACAGGCAACCTTTTGGCCACAAGCCTGTTTTGTTAACCCCGAGGCTACGGCCACCCCCACAGTCTGTCAAGAAAGATGCGCCGGGCGAAAACGCGGTGATCACCCCTCCCGCATCGCCATGGAAATAATTCATGACCACGGGAATAATCATTTCACTGAGTCCTGCGGTAGAGGTCAAAAGTCACCACATCCCATCTCTTTTCACATTTCTCATTATTATTCTTCTACCTCGCCTTCCCTCCCCCATTTTAAAGAAGAAATCACCTCACTGTATCTTGATCCGCTCTCCGTCAGTGTCAGGTTAGAAAGGAAATGCGGATCTGATAGGCATGAGTGGCACAGGTGGGTTCGGGGGTGACGGGAGCGCAAACAAACAGCGTCACATTACCATTTTCCCCGGTTATGGTTCCTCGCATGCCTGCAGGGGGGAAATCTCCATTCCCCAGCCCGAGACGGGGAAGACGGAGAGAGGAAAGAAAACTCAGAAGCTGACAGTAATGCTTTCTCTAGCAGGAATGCGACGCTTTGCCTCCACGCTTGCCTCGACATCTGCCCGGCACCTGGGCCGGTCGACTCGGCGCGCAGACAGGCCCCGTCGATAAATCAGCCTCTGGATTAAACAGAAGAGAAGCTGCGATAAAGCCGAGGCCTGAAGCTATTGCACGTGAAATGTCAGGGAACCTGACAAAGTGTCCCGCAGAAGAAATATCTCTGCGAAAACACACGCTTGGAGGTCAGGAGATTGTTGCTGAATATTTGTTGTATTTGTGCTTTTTGATTAATTACCCGGGAAGTTATCCTCGCTTGTCCTCTCAGCTGAACTTTAGCCGAGTTGGTAATGGTTTCTTGATTTTTTTTTTTTTTTTTCATTACTATTTTTCCGTTGGATTTCACTTGTGTCGGGTCATAAAACAAAATTGCTCTGCGGGTTTCAAGCATCTTTTTAATTCTTTTCGGTGAGAACATAAATATCCACAGTGTCTGAGCATAATTCCCGTAGAAAGCGCCGCTGAGAAGCCGAACATGGCGAGCAGATACAAAACTACTAAAGCGTATAGTGTAAAGTAAGCACTGGCCAACATGATGACACAAAGCATACCATCAAACTGTAATGAGAAGAGGTGAGAACTGCTGGAGAGGCGAGCTGAATAGTGCAGATACTGCTGAATGGATCCTCTTGAGGGCTTGTGCTCAATCCATAATGTGCCTAATTTCCCGTGAAGGAACACAGTCACTGCTACTTGATCGGCCCTCTCTCTGTCTCTGCGCCACGGCGTGGCCCGGTGAGGTGCGGCGCCTGTCTGTCAAAGCCTGCATAAACAGAAGCCCAACTTCCCCCCGTGAACCAACCAACATCTGTTTAGCATCAGCGCTCTGCTCTGATCTGCCCCTTCCCCTGTCACTTTCCAGAGCGTTGCTCTCATTCTCTCGTGCTCTTTTGTCTCTTTTTCACTTTCCTTTGGTTTGGCGGCTTAGTGATGTTTGGATTAAACCACTGATGTGGTTGATGTGTACAGATAGCTGCTGTCATCGAATTTCTGCCCTCGAGTATGAACACCGTCCTGCTTTTGGCCTACTTTTCAAGATTCATTCAAAGTCATGAACCTGTTTTCGTAAGTCGTAGTGATCAGTTGACCTTCAGATGCAGAATCGAAGCTTGCTTATCCCGTTCAGACCTCCTTAAGTTCCTCTACTCTGTACAGGACCGAATTATTTTGATGTTCTTCCCTCTTTTTGTCGCTTTCGTCTCTCTAACTTCTCTGTTCCTTTCTGTCTCTCACTGGCTTTCTCTCTCTCTCCGACAGCAGCCTCTCTATTTTCCCTGTGCTCCTGTGGGTTGCCAGGTCCAGGTTTCCTTTTCATTTCTGTCATCGCCACTCTCCCTCCCACTCCAAGTACACCTGGCTGAATATTGGCCCCCAGATGATAATAAAACCCAGCAACCCCCCAGGCTTGTAAAATCTGGGCAGGTCTTCTACCCCCTGTTTCCTAGATTCCCATCCTGTCTGGAAACATTGGTACCAGCATGGACACACTGTGTATTTGTTTTTGTTCCTAAAAGCAGCATTCCTCGACCGCTCCTCCCTGATGCGTGTTTTTTCAGATTTAAAACTGAAGTGGAGAGCAAAAGGGCGGGGGATTGTAGGGACAAAGCACAGGGATGGGTATCAAAAATGGAAAAATAAGTATTTGTGTGCATGACAAATATTAATACAGACCAAGATTAATGTATTGGATGCATGGCACACACCTCTGGCTCTTAAATCCAGCCTTTATAACCTTTATAGCAGATTGTCAGACTGAAATCAGTTTACCAGGCACTTACTGTCACTTTTCTCTTTGTATATATTATGGGATGTAACCAACAAAATTTATAAGAAACATACAAGTGTTAGTTGAAAGTCAGAGATAAAATGAAGCAGGTATGATGAACTACATGGCAACCTCTATACTCTCTTCTGTTCACTGTGTAATTTGTTCGGGCTTTTATTTTGACACGTATGCTACCGCCACATGACTTGTCTTAATTTAAAGATTCTGTAAAAACACACAAACTCAAAGAAAATGCACATGCACGGACTCCCACAGGCCTGTGATGCCCCTCGCCCGCTCCCTCCACACAGGTAGCCCTGTGGAAGTGATCGAATAGCGATGTCAGATCTGATGTGTTTCATTCCTCAGCTGCTTTTTCAACTCTCCCCTGTGAGATTTGCACGGCGAACAGCTTTGCCACTGTTCCCAACAGGCATGAATGGCCCACTCTGTCAAACCCAAAGAGCAGAGGAGGAGCTCAAACAGACGGGGGGTTATTTGAGCGCTGGACGTATCTTAATGTTTGGAAAGATAATCTGCGGGGATTTGGATTCCTGACGGTGGCGAGGTGTTGATGTTTGGGCTGGGCCGGGCCGTAGGTGCTGCTGGAGGAAGAACATCAGATAACCCAAACTGCTGAAACTCACCCTAGATGATGAACAGGCTCCCTTTTGTATCTCAAGTAATCCATATTCCCAGACACTCCTCCGTTTGGGGCAGGTAGGCAGATGAAGAATATCCTGCTCACTGAAGGCATTTGTTACACGAATGTCCCCGACTCAATAAGGCTACTGTGTGAGCCTGCACAACTTTACAGTCATCGAGGCTGTAGGTACAATTAAGCAGTATAGTGCTTCACTCAGTTTCAGCATCATTTATTGACCAGTGGTTCATTAAGCGTGAGGTAGTAAGAGCTGGATTTGATTATTTGTGTTGAAGAAATTAATCTCAGTAATATCAGATTGATAGATAAATTTAGAGTTGATAGATGATGCAGATGATGAATTTTTGACGATTACATTCAAATGCTCAAAATCTGCAGAAAAGACCTTGATTTTGCCAAAAAACATTAAGGTGTGGTTAGGGTTAGGCAACTAAAACACTTTTTTTCACAGTACTGAACTACTGAACTGTAATTTTGCCATTTATGTATTCCCTCTCTATATAGCAGTTTTTATGCCATTCCCAAGCTGGGTTTAAATTGCTTTTTCACGGACATGGCTAAATTAACTTAACTTAGCATTTATTGTGAAGCAGCTACAGGAAAAGCAATGTTTTTTATCATGAGATTGGTTAATGTATCCACAGAACAAGACATAGTCACTTTCCAGCTGATCAGTTTTAATCAGTGAGTCAGTGGTGTTACTGACATCTGACAGCTTAAAGATTACAGCTTCAGGGTTAGGGTTAGGCAACTAAAACACTTGGGGAAAGATTGCGGTTATGGTTAGGCAAACTTTAATTGCAGGTCTGTGACAGGACACAAACTCCAGTCTCCTGTCAGACTTTCCATGTTGCCAAAGGGCACACTACTGTCTACACTGGCACTGAACATTGGCATTGTATGTGATTGAGACGTGGAATCACCCAAACTGGATAGTGAGTATGAGTTGTAATAGCCTTTAAAGAGTGATTTCTGTGCAGAGCGGCGCAGCCACAGAGAGTAGAGGTCATCTTTATTGCGCCTTCTCAAGAATCAATCAATCGACAATTTCCTCGATGAATCCATCAAATCATTTTGATTCAGGAAACAGTCGTCCTTCTTTCCACGGCTGCAGCGTGGAGACACAAAAACCATCTCGTATCACGTCAATCCATGACGCCAAATCATACTTAACCGATCAGGCTGACAGAACACAGATCTCAGTATCTTTTTTCCCACGTGAAGAATCACACAAATCAACCTGAGTAGCTGCCCTTTCCACTGATAAAAGGCAGGGCTATCGGCCGAGCTATCGGGGTCTGAGGATATGAGCGCTTGATGGCTGAGCTGATACTATGACACCAGGTCATTTGGGATGTGAGTAACGACCTCTGAGTGAAGGATCAGCGGCGCAGAGCCTCAAAACATGCTGATAAGACTAATGAATTTAACCAGGGCCCGGCTGATCTGCAGAGGCCTGACACAAGCAGAGGCAGTTTTGTAGAAATCTGCAGACAGAGATCATTAGTCATACTGATTAGTTCATTACCTTGCTACGATAGAATCACAGTCATTTTTGAATTATATTGGCATACGGGGGATACGCTTTCATTGGTGCTGATTCAATTTGCTTCGTCTACATCCTTGGTAACGATGTACACATAAACTTTGGAGTATTGGATGGCAGGAGTATTTGGCTGCAAACCCAGTCGGATCTTTGGCAGGAGGCCAAGACTAACAGCCGTATCAGATGTGTTATATCTCTCACACCTTGAAAAGTCACTGTCATAATTCACTCTCAAGCGTGCCATAAAAATACACCCAGAAAGAAATCTTACATTCTATTGGCATAACCTTTGACTCGCAGTAGCCCACGTGGGAGCTCCGCTTTCTGTCAAACCTGCAGCTCAGGGTTTCGCAGATGGTTTTTTTACGCGCCCAGGGGCCACGCTGGCATGTCGTCAGTCCGTGCGAAATGACGTGGCGAGCTAGAGATCGGTCGTTGGTGGGGGCGCTGGGATGGAGAGGGCAGAGGTCGCGACCTTGCCTTTGGCAGGGTCTTATTCCCAGAGCTCACTGCAGGGGGCTGCGGGCCTCGACTACGTGTCTTATCTGTAACGCCAGCCTGAGCCTCTGATCTGCAGACACATCAGGGTGGTGGAGGAAAGTCATCGCAGCAAGGACTTGAAGGAACGCACGACCTCGACAGCAGCCGGGTCAGAGTTTTATCTGGCTTAAGGTTTATTTGTTTTTTCCAGTCAACTCCAAAGAGAACCAGAATATAAGAACCAGACGCTTGTCTAGGATGCGATTCCATCCCTGTTAATCTTCAAGAATGTGTGAAAGAGCAGAGCGTGCTAGTGAGGCTCGTATGGATGAATAATGCATCTGAGGTTTTATTGCGACAAAAAAAATCTGGACCGTTAATCTTAAACAGATTGCATTTTGTTTGTGTGTCAGTCAGTCTGTCTGTTTGCATGTTTATGTGGCTTTAAACAGAAGTGTGTTTTTTTTTTTTTCCTCCCCCTCCTCAGTGCCAAAGCAGTGGGGGGACGGCGCTCACATTTTAAAATTTCATAAAGGCACACGGAGCAGTTGGAGGGGACTGGATGTGGGACTCAAGCAGCGCACGAGGCGTGGAGGCTCTTCCCTCGGAGTGCCTCCTTATCAAACGCTCACACACACATGAGTAAACATGGCCGGATAAACATCAGCGAGGGCCTGCGGTCACAGAGCGGGGACATCAGCAAACACATTACCTGCCAGGTTAACCCGAGCTTAGCCCCTGCTCCCATCATAACAGCAGAAATCTATATCGTGTCTGATACTGGCTTTTAATGAAATGCTGTTTGAGCTTCCTCTGCAACTAAATAGGTACCACGCTCACCTTGCTTTAAATGTAAAACCTATAAATGGCGTTCAATATTCTACCATAACAGAGGCAAAAAGTGAATTTACTCCAATGCAACTGAAAGTATTTCTTCTTTAAGGGGCTGGTAGACTGCAAGACAAATAAAAATACAAGGAATAATTTAATTATACAAAAATTACACGTAGCAATCAATCAAAAGTCCACCTAATTCAACTTCATTTACCACAATGTCTCCTGAAGGTCTTGTCTGTAAGTGCACATCTTTTTGCTGTCAAGGAAAGTGTATTAGGATAACATCTTTATGATTTAGTATACTTTGGAGGTGATTACGCACCCCTTATGAGCTTACAGCTCTTAGGACGTTTTAACCACTGTGAGGAATTGTTGGGCAGTTGCAAGAGCACCGTTCCTGAGAAATATGCCTCCGATAAAGTCCCAAGTCAGTAAATCCAGCCTCTTTTTCAGTCTACACGTGAGCACCTGGGCCTCGTGGGAACGGTGCAGCTTTCCCTCACGCCGTAAAACCGTCAGAAATAATGCCTGGCCGAAGATATAACACGCGGCATTACATACATGAGTCATGCTTTAAATCTCCACTTTAAATACCCTCCCATTTCACATGACAACAAGCACGCCGCATTCCCTGCATTCCTTCATGTGTGCTGGGGATTATTTCAGTGCCCTGTCATTAGGAGAGGTCTACGTGATGACAACACAGACTTAGGCAGCTTTACCTCACGTTTGATGTGGCCTGTAAATATTTCCCCTGACATGGGGCTTTCGCGAAGAAGGTTCCCCTTTGTGCAGCAGTCGTAGCCATTATGGGATCGCGTTGCTAATGGTCTTTCGGAGACAGACGTTTTACCTCAGACAGGTTTTTTTTTTTTTTTTTTTTTCGTCTGCTTGAGAAGAAAAGTCACACATTTTTTACTTGACGAGAGGGCAGGGTGAGAAATTTCTTGCATATTTTGTGGAAGCTTATTTTGTTTCGATGGCTGATTAATAATGCACGAGGCCTCGCGGTTACTGCTGAACACCAATGTCTGTATGCAAAAACATATTTCACAGCTGCCAGCTTCGCCCCACCCAGTAAAGACAAATCCAAAACAGCAACACAAACATGATCATTTTCCATTGTTTTCGCTATTGATTAACTGCCGTTGGAGCCGACAGTAAATTTTACTTTGGGAACTTATCTGAGCGTTAATGGCCTTTCAGTTTGGGTGTGAGTGGCACTCTGGCTGTGTGCTGTGGCACTCTGAGACTAGCAGATGGCTTTGGGGCACTGTTGTTTAACACTGCAGTTGGTTCCTCTCCAAACACGAAATATTTGTCACACTGGTTAAGTCAAAATTAATGATGACAATGATGAAAGAGTCATGTCATGTCATTTTTTGGGGGGGATGGTATGACAGAAATTGGAAAATGTGGCACCACGCTGTTCAGCATTGATCTGTTGTCGTGCTTTGGCGTCGGCCCTATTTGCCTAATGGTCACCCAGAGTGCCCTTGACTGGCGACTCGGCGGGAAGCCTGGGCCGATGCCATGTTCTGCTGGCACCGGGGCAAGCTGGTGGCCACGGGTGTCTTCGAGTGGCGGTCTCGGATGTGAGATTAAGTGCGATAATTGCCTCAGAAGCCGCGGTGGGAGAGCGGCACCCCAAGAGGAGCGAGGAGACAGAACAACTGCACTTACTGTATTTAGGACAGCAGCTTGTGCTTCGGAAGATCCGGCCTCATGCCAGTTTACTCCTAAGGCCACAGATTAAAAAAAGCGCATGCAGTGATAGCAGAAGTGCTTTAAGTCAGGTCCAGCCCCAAAGGTGGGTCCGAAAGAGGTCAGAATCAACCCTAACATTGTTCCAGGCAAATAAGTAAAAGTACCTGAGCTGTGTGGCTTCAAGATACAGAGTGAAATAATAATCTTACATGTCAGCTGGCAAAACCAGTACAGATTTGAAATACGCAAACAGAAGCCAAACTTGTGTCATCTTTCCGCTGAGATGAGGTGCTTGTTGTGTTGCTGTTTTCGGTGGCGTTATATGGTAACATGTTCCCGTTATTTTTATCCACCCGATGCAGATTCACACTGTGGCTCCCCAGAAATGTGCATTGTTTTGATGTCTTGTTGTTCCAAAAGTCACATTTCCATGTAGTAGAGTTTTTTTTTTTTTTGTGCACATGTTAATTTCCCATTTTTCATGGTATAACAACAGGGGTCCTCCAAAAGAAAAAGTTTGAAAGCTACAGACACAGTATTTGTTTTTTTTTTTCCCCATTCCCTGTGGTCTCGAAAGTTCTTTTTCAGAAGAATCAGTTTCTGTTTCGTAGATGGGCTTTATTTTTTGCCAGTGACTAATTAGAGAACTGAGATTTCAACAGCAGCAAAGAAGAATAGATGCTCAGGGGCAGGCAATATAAAAAAATAGAAGGTTTTATGGGTAATTTACGGTCTAAACAGTGGGCACAAAATAAAAGACTCACAGCTACTGCTACCTTACCTTTTTTCTCCTAGACTGATATCCCTGGCCTAGTGACCTCTTCATGGGAATCCCCATTATTCAATTACACTCGGCGAGCACATGACCACAGTGTCTAGAAATCAATGGAGAGCATCTGTCCCACTGAGATAACCGTTTACCCAGGAGATGCGTCAAGAGCTGTCAAGCTTACTTCTAATTAATTAGTCTTAAACCTAAACCAGACTGATCTGACAGCATCGAGTCACAACTGGCTGTGTTATGTACTGTAGGTAGACCTCAAATGTCTGGAAACCCAGATGGCTGAAGTATGGTGCCTATGTGGCCTATTTCTTACAGTTGCACTCCCCCTTTCTGCTTTATGTAGTCGGATCACTACGAGGCAAATCATTAGGCCGTAGCCAAGAAATCCTGACATCTGGTTTTTCCATTCTGCTCATACCCTTAGCTCATTTCGCCCGTGCTGTAACTCAGTAGCGCACGTTTTGTGAGTGTGGGCTATTCCCAGCTGACGTTACACAGCCTGGCTCGCTTCTGGGCCAGCCGTTAGAAGTTACCCAGAGGTGCTCCTGGAGTTACACACAGGGAGAAGAGAGAACCAAAAGAGAGACTAAACTGATTAATCGCACGCTTTCAAAAAGTACTTCTGCTTTGGTTCACTGTTCCTCCCGTATTTATAAAATTGAGGAAATACACAGTCATGATTTTACAGCATCTCATGCACGCATTTGATCAATGACTGTTCAGTGTTGTTATTATTTGGCTCAGTTGATAATGTTTAGAATGAAGACCTCGGTTTAAGTCTGCCCGTGTTTCCAATTAACCTGTATTCAGTGTGAGCGTTTGCACACTGACTCCATTGTTTACTTTTGGCTTTTCTCGTCCCTTCTTGGCAGGAATACATGGACGCCAACAAATGCATTGACGAGCTTCTCAAACAGCTTGAGGAGGAGCGCCGAAATGTCCGAAGGTAAGAGGTTCCTAAGATTTTTTTGGGCAGATGTGTTATTGCCAAAGGATATCTGCAGCTGCCCGCAATCCATTCCCGACCTGAGGCAGCAGAACAATGTTGTTTGGTTTTGAGTGTGAGACAAGCTTTGTACGCTGTTCTTGAGAAATGCTTTTTGTGTTGGAAGCACACTAAAAAGTGGCAGACAAAAGGGGGGGATTCTGGTCCCAGTGTGGGGTTGACTGGGGGCATTTCTCATGGAGGTCCTTTGGAGCGGATTTGCCCGGACAATGGGAATGAAGAGCTTATGGAGATGCCAATCTAATGACCTTGTCCCCTCCATGCTCCTATCGTCCTAGCCCTTCCAGTGATGCACTGGCCCCACAGAAAAAAAAAGAGACAATTTTTTAAACTTCACCCTCCTTTGTACAACCCTCTCTCCATCTCAATGGAGCTGTATTCCCCCGGCTCAAAGTAATTTTCCCCCTGAGTGAGCAGAGAGGGGCTGGGGGTTGGCCACGGGGGGATCGGGGTCTCAGGGTGGGTGGCTGGGGGGGGGATGGATGACCACTGACCATCCTCTTTACTAGGCCAGGGCAGCTTCGTAATAAAGGAAGTGATGTGTAAAGGAATGACCCTCCCGTCTATGTCATCCCCACCCCTCTTTATAAGACAGGGGAGTCATCTTTGGTGACACCCGGAGTGACCTAATAGCCACTGAGAAAGACCAAAATGTCTTTGTAGGGACTGACCCGTGTTTGGGCCGGAGGACCAAGTCGTTTCAAAGCCGTGAACTTGTACTGACTCCAAGCGATTGGAGTGGCTGTCTTAACCCCCGATCAGCATGGTAGTTGATGTTTTACAGTTTGGTAAATCGCTTTGTGTCTTTTCCTGTTAATTTTACAGACATTAATCCAAAAGCTCAAAAGGAGGATGAATCCTTATGCCTTTGGTGATGCCCAGACTTTCATCTAGCTTAATATATGACCAAATACTTGAAGAATTGCTGCACTTGTGACGCTTTAATATGGAATAACTAATGGTTGATCTGAAATGTTAATTACATTTGGTCTAGACAGGAGTCATTGAATTGATATTTTAATTTACAGAACCTTTCCTTCAAACTAAAGTGCCTCTGCCTTGTAGGCCTGAGATTATTGTACTCGTGTCCCAGCAAAAGCTGGATTTACTTTAATAGAACACCCAGGGAGAAGCTGTATGGTGTAAACTTACTTCAAACTTGAAGTACTATGGGATTTGCCAATTGAAGTGCATCCTTTTAAACTGAGGATCAGTTAAGAGTCCATCACATGCTGGTTAAAGACAATACCAG
The DNA here is from genome assembly GCA_031216445.1 of Lateolabrax maculatus. Classification (NCBI taxonomy): domain Eukaryota; kingdom Metazoa; phylum Chordata; class Actinopteri; order Acropomatiformes; family Lateolabracidae; genus Lateolabrax; species Lateolabrax maculatus. The sequence continues at coordinate 3,870,707 of CM062215.1, read as the reverse complement.
CTTTCCTTCTGTCTTCCAAGGGACACAGTGACAAGTACTACTGGCAGAACTTCTGCACAGTTGAGATGCAACCATCCAGACATGGTAAAGAAGCCACCACATGTTCAGCTAGTGCTTTGGAAACCCCTTATGTCTTTGAAGTAAACGTTTTTTTTAGAAACAACATACCACCAGGCAAGATTTGTACTCATTTCTCTTCCAGTGCCGGTTGATTCACAGTGGCGACAGTGATAAATGACTTCACAAAGGCTTTTGTTCAGCTAAAACAGAGACCGCAAGTAAAAAAAAAAAAACGCCTCCTTCCCCTTATTAGGCAGCATCTCACGACGCTATAGATGTTTCACTCCACCCATCAGAATATGGGGCCCATCAATCTGTCAAGAGGAGAAAGAGAAGCCCTTACATTCCTCTACTTCTCTGCATCCCTACTGCATGACCCAGTGACCCACTGCATTCATGTCCCTCATTGTACCATATTATAGGGTAGTTTCGCACTGGTGAAGTACACAGATTGGACTATTATGACTTTTTTTAAAACCAAACTACTTTTTTTATGTTAGTAGGGCTGTTGTTGCGTTAAATTCACACGCAGTAAGATTTCCTCTTTGCTGTGGTTTGCATTTTTTTTCCTTAAAAGGGAGACTCTAAGACTTAAAGGACTGCTCCACGAAATATGTAACCTTTGAGCAACAAATACTCGCTGTCTTTTTAGACTGAAAGGTCACACTAAAAAGTTTGTAGTTTACATTTTTTTTTATTGAGGACAGCAGCTGAAGTGAGCTGGGATCTGAGGCATTTGTTGCTTTCTCACAGCAGGACCAGTGAACCGGCCTCCTTATCACTCCTGACCATGTCTTGCTATCCCAACATAAGCGGGGACCTACTAAAACCGGGGATGGTTTATGGGTGCTGAGAGGAAACTCCCTGCATCAAGATTGCACACATTACATTCACATTTGCGGGGTTTCAGGAGCTTTTATAGACAAAATTGATACATTTTGTTCATTATTTTTGACTTCAGTCACTAAGAAGTAAACTAAAAACATGTCAGAGCCGCATTTCAAGCCTACAAGTGGTGAGCGTTTAATAATGGAAAGATTTTTACCAACATGAATACATGAACTAAATAAGATAATTTGCAGCTTGTTTTTGATTATGTGCCGAAAACATCTGCTGTATCCTCAACATCCGAAAGCCCCATTGCACGCACACACAGACGCTCACACACAGTCTCTCGCACTCAGTCGCAGCATCATTGCTCGATGAAGCACAAAACCCCAGTGGGATGCAGGCCTGGGCTTTCCTGCTCCCTCTATTCAATGTGACCACGTCCTTGACAGACGGAAACAAAAGCTCTGCAGCACAGTGTCAACATCAGATGGAGCAAATCCAAATTTGGCAACAGTAGATGCAGCGTACAGTAGGACGCTGACCCGGGGTTTCCAGCCATTCACTCGCTTGTTTGCAGTGTACTCTCGTTAAATATGATCAAATGTCCCTTTAAAGGTTTACAGGATCATTAGTGGTGGCCTTGAAATGCTGGCGACACACAGTTGTTAGATGTGTCGAGGAAAATGGAGTTTATTAAAGACTTCTGCTGAGTGACAGACATGTGTGGGAGGGACATATGGATGTTCTGCAGCGTTAAAAAGCATGACGGGTGGGGAGTGAGTTTGCATGACCTCTTTCTGACAAGCTGCTGTGTCAAGGCACCGTGACTGTGTAATCTTCCCTGTGGATTAAAACAATGCCGATTAGATTTCTGCTTCCACTCATTTTTTTTTTCCTCTCTTGATTTGTCGCTGTGCTGAGCTGGTGTTTGCTTTTCCCCCCCTGAATCTTCTTCTGACCTTGTTTTTAGTGGGTCGAGCGCGGCCAGTATCAGGTCGCGTGGCCCGAAGCCGGCCTCACCTGCCATTTTCAGCCTGCTGGAGCAGATGGCGCTTGGCTGTGACCCCTTCCACACCTTGGAGGGACAGGGAGGGACAAGGAGGGATGAGGAGGGTGGCCGGCGGGGGGTGGGGGGGCTCGGAGAAACTGGGAGGTGTGGAGGGAGGGGGGGGGACTCAGCTGGAGATCCACGGGGCTTAGGACAGGTTGCGCAGAGCAGGCGGCTGCAGCTGCAGCCCAAGCCGAGAGGACATTAGCGACGACATCTGCTGATCAATAAGCTATTTGTCATGTTCATAGAGCAACGGTGCTTCGAAGAGGGGCTGAGATAGAAAAATGGAGGTCAGATCAGATGTGCGCTTAGCTGAGGGATTATAGGTAATAGGACTTTCTTTGTGTAAGTGAATTTGTGGATAGAATTGAAAATTGACCAGTTTTGTCCTGTAACCGTTGCCCTTGCCTGTTCAGACACCGTTGTATTTTAGGCTTTGGATTGTGGATTTGAAAGCCGCTATAATGAATTTGTTGTTTTTTTAAAGTGCAATTTTCTTTTTTAAATATTTGTCCTTCAAAAGTATGACTTCCTTTGTGTCATTTGGATTAATTTATTCCTAATTGTTTAAACTATGAGGATTACAGAGCCACTAATCACGTTAGTAAATACAAACGGCAACAACTGATTGCACTGAAGTTCAATACTTCAAAAATGTCACAAAAAGCACTTTGAGAGATTTGAGCGTTCCATTATTTTTTGTCAGTTATGGGACTTTGATGGAAGAAAATGTCCTTGCAGTCCTATGAGGACAAGGTTAAGTGAGAGAGAGAGAAATGTGTGAGTGTATACACACGAGAGCAAAAGACCACAGGAGCACAAGGCTGGGAAACAGCTTTACAAATCTGGACCTTGCTGATGTTACTACAAGGCATATCTGGCCTCAAAGACGCCTGTGTGCTGCCGGCGGTCTGAGCAAGATGAAAGGCTGTAATCCTCAGCTGAAGTATGTGGCCAGGCCTGTTCTGTCGATGAGGAGGTGGATAGGGTTCAGCCTCCCGCAAACCATCCAACGCCCCAAGGATCCGCCGTCTCGCTCGGGCGAGAGCCATGCATTTTACAACTTTAATTGGATAAGTTGACCGGTCTAATGCAATAATTTGATCATGCTAAGCTCCAAAGAGAAGTAATGCACTCCCAAAGTATATTTGTGTGCCCTCTGAAGTGAATGACTTCGTCTAATCCGTCCATTAGAGGTCACTTTACGGCCCAGGAGTCCAGACTCCAAAATATCTCAGAGGAGCCATCAGTGAATAAATAAATCAATCCATGAAACCTTCTGGTAGTGGTGGAATTTGGTAAACAGTGGGTAAAGATTTTCTTTGTGCTTTTTACAGTAAGAAAATTGTGATTACAGCTTGAAGGGGGATACGCCTTTTCGCCCAGAGAAGCATCTTGTTGATCTTTATTATACTTGTCAGCCAGCGAGGAGTTAACCGCGAATATCACGATGAACTCCCCGGAACAATTAGTTAAGGAGGTGACACTGCCGGTGGCCTGTGACACAAGCCAACGCTCGCCAGTTTATCTCGGCGAAGATTCGCCGGACGAAGACGCACTCGTCTTCCGAGTCCTGTAGACGCCGGGCGCTCCGGCCCTGATTCATGTACGAAGTCCAGGTCCGGCTAAAATACATGCATCAGTTTTATGGAGCTTATGAGAGGAAGAGGTTAATCGAATGGGTTAATGAAGCTTTTTATTGATGCTCCCTCAAGGTCGTTTCATAGCTGGTCGCAACGCTGCATTCCCATGTACACTGTGCAAGAATACTTAAGCAATGATATGCTATTCCTGCCCCCCCTGCAGGGCCTCCTTCTCTACATATCATTCACCATAAGCCTTTTTTTTCCTGGTGCATTCAAGGTTAAGTATAAAGCTGAGCAGCTGTCTACTGCACTTATTCTGAAAGAAATCTATACTCAGCATAATGGATCTAACCTTTCCATGCAGATATAGTGCTGTAATAAACAATTGTTGTTGTTGCCAGCCGGGATGTAGTGGTTTCACAACATGGATATGTAGTGTTTTATAGGACTTGTGACACGTATCCTTGGCATTTGGATTGAATGGGGTATTATCTGCATTCCTAGAAGCAATTAGCTGTGTTTAAAAGCTGAGTCTTTTTCTGTGGGGTCTTGCATAATGGCTAATTACTACCGTTGTTTGTCTAAGGGAGTTCTCAGACACTAATTTGAACGTCTGTGAGAGAAGCACTTTAATTATGCATTGGTTCAGAATATTACACTTTTTATCTGATTCCAGTCACTCTGGCGGTGTCAGTGGTACGTTTCAGTAAATGAAGGTTCACGTCTGTTAACTTCGGTTGAGTTCCTCTCCACTGTGCAATGAAAACATTTTTTTATCAAGATCAACTTTGGGAGAACGCGCTAGGACTCCTTTTGTGCTCATCAAAGCGTGCAGTTATTTTGACTAATACTGTGTGTGCTCTGCATAGCACTTTGGAAAACATCCTCACATTAAGATAAGAAGAGCGATAGATCCTGTGTGGTTTTTACTGTTGATAGATCCTGTGTGGTTTGGATTGTTGATGGATCCCGTGTGGTTTTGGCTGGTGGAAGTCACAGTGGTTGCATCCACGCTATTTACCTCCAGCTCAAGCCATCCTCAAAACATCCTCTCATCTCTCTGAGGAAACAGGAAGGGGTGAAAATTTGTGAAATTCACAACATTTCATTCTTAAGAGGATATGCCCTACGATTGCGTGATGAATAATATACAACAGTACCAAGGCCGTCAAAAGTATTACGTTTGATAAAAGAAAAAAATTGCATTAGGAATCCTACTGGGCGGTAGATTGAAATAGTTTGGAAAAGATTTTAAGACTGACTTTTTAAAAGTATTGCATTTAAACATGTTAAACTATTATCACGTTGATTTTGAGGCAACACTGGACGCATCTTTTGGTCAGTACACTGCACTTCACTGTGTACTACCAAGTCTGATTGGGGGGAAATCTGCTTGGTTGCTTTATGGCACTAAATATGAGGATTGAACTGTCTTCTATTAGCAGTGAAATGAGTGAATGCTTATGGAAAAAATGATAAATCAGGGACAAACAGACTTTTGTGATAGTTAAAATGTGGTGTTGATTTAAAAAAAAAAAACGTACCACTCGTGTGGGAGAGCGAATACCACTGAAATTAGCCGGGGGGTATAATAGTCCCATTTGTTTACCATAATCGCAGAAGGCATGTTAAAGTAATTCTTTAAGATTTACCGAAGATTAATTAAAGATTAACTTCATCGGTGTTAATCCTGCTCATTCCAGTCTCGACGACTGAAAGCATTTCCTGAGTTGCACGAAGAGGAAAATCCCGCCTGCTGATGATGTCTCGCCGGACCACCGTCCCGACTATCGCCCCCCCACCCCCCCCCCTTCCCCTTGCCTAATGAAACATGACTGAGGTGCATTATCGCTTTCATTGTATTACACACACTTCATCTTGCCACACAGAAGTTAAATGACACACACACACACACACACAGAGTCTCCGGAGGGGCTCTTGCAGCGTGACCCATCATGTGATTTGCATCTGTCAGGGCGTTTGCTGTTCCGAGCCGGCTTGTGTTGGGTAAACAAACACGCTGCCTGTCTACAGCTCGGCATTTCCTTTGCTCGTCTTGAGGCACAAGACACCCCCCCCCCCCCCCCTTTCCCAAATAGAGTCTAGCCATGTTGACAGCTAAATATCTCCTGGATGGATTGGAACCACCCATCGTACCTCTGATGTGCTTCCAAATGATTTTACACCCGTTACTTTTCCTCAGTTGTATCCGACATTAAATAGCTGTTCTCAGAAGCGTGCCTAAGCTTAAACACCGCATACATGCTAATCGTCTTTGGGGTGCTGGAGAGACGGGAAGGAAACAAAGTTTTTCTTCTTCTCCCCCTGTGTGATTAATGTCTGTCTCAGGAACACACACCTAGACGGACAAATCGACCGGTCGGGTAATGAGCTCAAGTGACGCGTCCCGGGCCTCCCCCGGCCGCTTCTGGTCACTCATCTGTGATCAAGTTCGAGGGGGATTAACGTCATGGAGGGGAAGTGTGGCTGATGGCTGGAGCCCTGGAAAGCATGTTTGTACAGTCATATACATTTACTCTTACTTGAGTAAACTTTTAATGGACTTATACTTCACATGGGTATTTCCATTTCATGGAACTACACTTTATTGCAATTTAGAGGCTCATGTTCATTCCACTATATTTATCTGGTGGATGGAGTAGAAGATTTTACATTCAAAACATATCATAAGCTCATAAAATATGATAAAATGCAATAGATTAAACTATCCAACAGCATGAAGCGGTTGAATTTAGCTCCATCCGGACCTGCTACAACGTTTACATGCTGCCTACTTGTTAGTGCATCAATGATTTAACAGTCTGAAAGGAGCCACTCTTCAGAATTAGTAAGCTATCCTTGGATCAAAGATAGCACTGCGATGAAATACGAACCACGCAGGCCAGTTTAAATAATACATCCATGCACTTTATAACGCTATGAAGATGTGAATTTTCCGGGAAGTTTTCACATCAGCAGTCATTTTCTCATTCACTTTAGATTCATTTTGCCGAAAATGTGAAACTTGCCCATATTTCATTGGCCAATCCAGAGCTTTGGTGGATGTAGTTGCACTGTTTTGTGGCACAAATTGAGGCAAGTTTAAACTTCTTTGCTTGTTCCCTCTGCATCGATACCCCCAGAATGCAAAACACAGCCGTCCCCAAAATACAATGTACATAAAGTAACAGGATTTTAATAATAGGGGATTTTTACATTGTTGAATTGCTACTCTCGCTTCAGTAAAGGTTCGAAATACTTCCACCACTGCACACAAACTACCACAACCGCTAGCATCCCTTCAACCCAGGCGACTCTACGCCGCAGTTCAGAGGTGCTCAAACTCACACGTTCCCTTCGTGTGCACACGAACGTACACTCACACGTGCACAACCACAACCACGAGCGTCCCTTTCCCTCAGATCACCCCGCACCCCATTACAAATCCATATCGACCCACCGTCCCTCCAGCCACCGTCCCAGCACCGTCCTGTCTCTCCCCCCCCCCCTTCCCTGTGGAATGCTAACCCAGTGTGTGTGTGTGTGTGTGTGTGTGTGTGTGTGTGTGCGCTCACGTGTGTGTGGGACAGTGGTGGAGCCAGGCTGGCTGTGTGGGCGGCCGAGTGTTTCCAAACAGTGGAATCTGTCACTGACACCCCTGGCAGAGCAATAAGCAGCGCCTTAATGAGCTCAGCAGATCACTCAGCACACAGAGCCCAACACACACACACACACGCGCACGCACACATCCACACACACACACACACGCACACACACATGCACACACACACGCGCACATGCACACGCTCATAGGCGCATGAATATTACAAATACAGACACAATATCATATATACACACACATACAATGTAATAGATAGACATAATTATGGTTGTGAGAACCTAGATACACCCCCCCCCCCCCCCCCCCCCCCCCACACACACACACACACACACACACAAAGACTCAAGACTAAAAATGGAAGAAAACGAAGCTACACAAACAAACTTGGCCTGTTTCCTGATTGGAGGAAAGAGGGGGGGGTTCTTGCGACTATCCGGCACCAAACGCCACTGCTACCGAACTCTGCCGTCCATTTGTCGCCCCGCAGACGGCAGCCATCGCTCAGCGCTTCGCCTCTCGCCCTTGATCGAATTAGAATGGAACACTGCCCTCAATATTTCTCGATTACGCCACATATGTATGTGTTAGTGCTGACTCAGCCGTCCATTTGTCTTTTTTACCCAAATGGGACAATAGTGTCTAATTGGCGACCACCTGCTCTTAGAATCAAATCACATTCGCTCTATATTCAGATTTCCCTGCGAGGCAGCTGCGCTTATGATAAACACAATTACCGCTCTGCGTGACATTTCGGTCACAAACGCAATAATCAGGCATCATGAATCTTTCCGAGTTTTACGATGACAAATGGGAATGTGTCAGCCAGCTTCACGAGAAAATCTGATAACGAGAAACGTGACAGGACGTGTCAATTTTTTTTATGATCTCTGTTGGGTAATGCCAGATTTCCCAGCATGGAATAAGTTACCTCCACACCCTGCGAGTGACAACTCATCCCTGCGTGTTTATCTCCAGGCGTGCCACATCTTACCTCAACTTGAAGTTTTCCAGCTCCCCCTCCCTCTCCTTCCATCCTCTAATTTTCTCACATGGTTAGTGTCATTGTTCATTTAGGACATTAGTGACAGTGAATGTGGGGCAAAGTGGCAGCGATGGCCTCGGCTCTAAGTCAGCCCCGTCCTTTCTTTCCCCTCTTTAACTGAGCTCCTGTCACCGGGACCCTTTTAATTCCCCCTTTCACCCCTCCGGAGCCCGCCCCCTCTCGCACTGGTCCTATTGGGGAGCAGACAATAGAGGATGCCCCCCCTCCTCCTCTGCCTCTTCACCCCCCCCCCTCTTCATCTCCCTCGGCTCTTGCAGGCGTCCTGCCTGGTCGAGGTTGTGGGCTCCAGGCTGCAGTTTGTCACAGCCATTCAGCTGAGACTGATTGTGATTGCGGCAGATGGGCTGGAGCCTGGTCCGTCACTCGGCCCAGGCGGACCCAAGCACTTCTCTCTCATTCTCAGCCTTTTTTTCCCCCTTTGGCTTTCAGATTGTGTCCTTCGCTCTCTTGATCTTGATCTCTTCCTCGGTTGTCCCTATCTGTCTTTTGTCACTGCCTTCGCTTTCTTTCCCTGCGTTGTTTCCCAAAGGCTGTTTCCCCGTGTCCAAATTACTGGAGAGGGTTCTGAAAAAGCTCACCTTTGTCATATTGTCTAAACCGCGTCTGAAACCCCCGTATTCCCACACCTCTCTGACATCAGAACTGGGGGGGCTGAGTCTTCCCAAACGGACCATCCACTTAATTGTCAAGGTGGTGCAGGATCTGAACCGTTCTTCACATAATCACTTCCATCAGTGCAACACCAGGAATGCTTTTGCGTCCTGCCCCTCTCTCTGATGGCAGGCTTTTTGCCCCACCTTGCAGGGTAGCCCTTCCAAACAGGTACAAACACTTTTGGCTTTAACTGTGGCTGGACGACACATCATAACCAGTTTGTTTTAAGCTGACTGAGACTTTTATTGTGGAAGTACTGTCAGTATTTCTTTTGTTATTTTTATTCTTTTGCTCTTCTTTTGTTGTCTCTATCAGTCCTTTTTGTCACCCTTTCTGCCTCTGTCCTAAAAGAGCCCAGTAAGTGGAACCGCACAAGCCGGCTTCGTCCCCTTGTTGGAGAGTTACCCCCCCCCGACACCACTGTCACCCCCAAAAAACTCCTCCTCCTACGTAAAAAACCCCCACCCCAACCTCGCCTCTCCTTCCCTGAGGAAGAAGCCACCTTCAGAGAGGCAGCAGAGAGCAGCCCCCCCCCCCCCCCCACCCGAACACATGTTAAACGTCCCGCAAGCCGGAGGAGGAGGGACGCAGCCAGAGAGCCGGAGAGAGACACAGCGGCTGAGGGAGAAAGAGAGAGAGAGAGAGAAAGAGATAGAAGCAGGGACAGACTGAGGAGAGAAATATTCTGAGGAAAGATAAAGCCTGGAGGCGGGGTGGGCGGGGGGTGGGGTGGGGGGGGTGGAGAGGCACAGAGCGCCGGGTGTGTGTGTGTGTGTGTGTGTGAAGAGGAGCCTCGGAGCATGTGTGTGTGTTAGTGAGGGAGAGCGTAGCGCGGAGGGGAGAGCGTATGTAGCGTGAAGGAAGGGGAGAGGAGAAGCGTCGGCAGAGTCAGCCCATGCTGCCAGATCGAGACAGACAAGGGAGGGCAGAGGACAGGAGCAGCGAGGAAGAGGAGGAGGAGAAGGAAAGGATTCGGAGAGCTTGAGGGAGCACAGGCAAGAGGAGAGAGAGAAGGGGAGGAGAGGCAGTTTGGTCTCAGGCGAGTGGAGAGGCAGGCGGGCGGGCAGGCAGGGAGCAGTGTAGAGCCGGCAGTGCTGCATTGTGGATGTAAACTTTATCGTCAGCGGGATCAGTGGGTAGCAGCTGCAGAGCAGGAGGGAAGCGTGCTGGTGGATTACCATGTGTGTCCTCTGAATACACCAGGATGCAGCATCTCCACCAAGGTAAGAAGCGGACAGTCAGCGTGACGTGACAATATCGCAACAGTATTTCTCCTGCAACTGCAAGATTTTACCATCTCGTTGATTGATGCACATTGTCCTTGTTTAGGGATTTGGGGTCTCTATTCCTTAGTCCCATACTTCTCTGTTGTCAGAAGAATAAATGCACGCTCAGATTTTGCCAGCTCCTGATTCAGGAGGGCTTGATGATCCCCCCCCCCCCCCCCCGACTGCATCTCCTTCAGCCGTCTTTACTTTGTCCTGAGCTGCAATTTTCCTAATAATCCCCAGAGGAGGGAGCATATTTCATATAGCAGCATTGTACACACGTGCGGGAGATGATGTCTGATTTGCACTGAGCCCGATCAGCCCGTTGCAGAAAAGAATCGCGTGTCCTGTTGCCAGTGGCAACAGCGCGGGGCCGGGGCACTGCGTAAACCACTTTGTGATTGATAACAGAAGGAAACGGATACCCGTCGCTTAAGCAGAGGTAAAACAATCGAGCATTGCAGGGGATTTGTATGTGCAGGAATGCATGTTTTTCTCCCCACTGCTACTTTTCTTTCTTTGCACTCTCTCTCTCAGGCAGATTAAGATTTTCTACCCGGCCCACTAATCCCACACTGAAATGACTGGTGTTTAACTGGGTGTGGATACAGCTAAGTGGTGGAGAGTATGGATTATGGGGATATAGCCTCTCTGTTATGATCATCTTCTCTGCAGCTCCTTATTAATATGGTGTGAAGTGCTGCAGTGTTCTGCGAGGGTCCATATGTCAAAATTACGGCAGGTCAGAGGTCTTTCCTCACAGTCAGCTACATTTAAAGTCCACAGAAAGAGGCTGGGATGCTCGCAACCAACACAGGATGCCTAGAGTAGGATTACGGACACTGGCTTCATATTTTTAGATTTGTTATCTCTAAAAACAGAACCGCAAGGGAACATGAAAATGAGAGCATGGGAGAGCATGGGAGGTACCATCACTCTCTTGCTGGTGTTGTCAAAGTGCCAGAGAGAAATGCCATTCTCTGTCTTTTTTTGAGTTTTTTTTTTTTGCCCTGGGAACTGGTGCTTCCCAACTCTAGAGCAAAAAATAGCATCTGCCATGTAGAGGATGCTTTATAACCGGAAACGCCAATGGACGTTGGCCGTCGAAGTGAACGACAAGAAGCAACAATAGTCAAATAAGAGGGCATGCAAAAGTACTGTTCCCTAGTACTACTTTACAAATCTAACATTGGCTTCTAGAGAAAGTTAACATTGGGCTGACCTTTAACCCTAAATTCTTTACAGTAGTGCTACTGGAAGTCAAACTCCCAATACTGCCATTGTAAGTGCCCCGAGCTATGAGACTCTCAGGAATATCACAAGGCCACGAAACAAAGCCACACTCTGTCAGGATGACCTGGCCTCACACAGCAAGTGTCACCAACAACAATCATCCCTTCAGAACTAGAGGGAAATTCCTCTCTATTCCATGACTGCACTATATGCATCACATCATGCACTAAATGTACTGTTTGAATGAATTTTAAGTTTGAATCTGTGATCTACTGTATAGGCTACAGTCATGCTGACCCAAGCCAACCAGGGCATATGTGTTTTTGGATTGCACGTATATTAGCAGTGACCATTGCTGTACTTAAAAAAATGCAAAAGTGTAGCCATTTGGTCCGGTTTCTATGCAGGCAGTGTCCATTTAAAGCCTTTATTTGGAGCAGAGCAGCAGCCGGTGATATCATCCCGCCACCAGGGCAGATGTGTTTCTGCACTGGGCAGTTTGAGCCTGCTGCCCTCTGAAACCTACCTGGGGATTACTGCATAAGAGGATTGCCAAGTGGAGGGATTTGATTTTTATAGAATTAAAACTGTAATTCTCTCCATCCCAACCATGCTGCAGTGCAACCATTTCTCCACATTATTATTCCACTTGTTCGACCAACACGTTCCGTTACCACATCATGTGTCGTACATTTAAACAGGTTTGATTTAAAAGTCAGGAGACACATGGACTACATGTTATTATAAATGTGCGATACCAAAGCAAAGTCTCTCTAAAGAGGTAGAGGTAAAAAGCTCATCAATTTAAACACAAGGTGTGCTGGGGCATTTTGGATGCCAGTCGCCGTGCCAGTTGGCGTTAGAGTGATAATTGTTACCCCAAACACCAGCCCAATCGACAAAATTAAGACCACTCCAGCAGGTCCTTTCACCTCCTCCAACTCCTGTCCGTCACTTTGCCTCTCGCTCCTCCACATCCGATTTTCCCAACTTTTCCTCCTCCCCTTTCGTCTCCTCCCTGTATGTGGCGCTCTGTATTCGGTGACCCCTCAGCCAGCATATTGGGTTCAGGTCAAACTGAATTACTGAGGAATGTTCCCCTGTTCAATGGCCGGCCCAGTGGGCCTCAGCATGGGAGCACTTCCCCTTCATTGACAGCCAGGGGACTTTCATTTTGGAGGAGGGGGGAGCTCCTTCCAGACAACTTTCCCATATAATTCCCACTGTCTCTGCAGTGTTCATTGGTACCGTGGAGCCGTCAGCCAAAGCAGCCGGTTTAATGATGTGTACGTGTGAGGCACATCTCAGGATCTCGCCAGCCCGAGCCTTGTTGAGACGCTCTGCTTCTGTGACTGCAGGCCATCCAGCTCAATTAAGGGTGCTTTGAATGCATTCCTCCCCTTAGCCTGCTCTACATTTATCTTCCCCCACGAACAGCACGTGGGAACTCTAAAAACACTCAGTGTCCTGCGGAGCTCTCTTGGGCTGGTATGAACCTGTTTTTGCAAATACTGCATCTGCAGAAAAAAAAAAAAAAACTAAATTGCTCAATAAAGGATTTTGACATTTTGCCAGGCTGCGCATTTTTGACTCAAAGACCGATAACACATCGCATTCCCGCTGACGCCTCATGCTTTGTGTTTCACTGAATGTTTACAAGTTGGAAATCCAGAAAAAAAATGAGACTATCAGAAGAGTCTTTTCTCTGTGTCTCCCGTTGGCTCAAGTTAGAGTAATGTCACTCAGGAATAACATAAAGTTTAATGGTCCGACACAATTTATAACCAATAAAAGGCTTTTATTTGCAAGCTATCAATGGCTTATTGCATGCACCGACTGTTTTGCCTGGAGACAAAGCTTTGCCCAGACACCCTCGCTGACTGTTAAGTGATGTCATAAGAGCCGGAGCGTTTTTGTGGTTTCTAAATGGATGAACTCGCCCCATGTGAGTTCACCAAGGTGCGAAGAGTCGTGGGCTGTTTTTACATTTACTGCTTTTAAACTGACTGTTTTCCAGTCAAAAGTGGCTTAGAGTTATTCTTTCTCTTCGTATAATGGCAGTTTGAGCATCTTGGCTTGCAAACATAAACCTTTGTTTTCCCTTTATGAAAGCTTTTGTTTATATCTCTCATATTCATGCCTTAAAAAACCCCCAAGTGTTCCAGTTATTGGGAAAAATCCCCAAATTGGATTTGTTTTTTAGGTCACAGTCCTGCATGCCAACAATTTACAAGATAATATGGTGTCGTCCTTGTTTACTATACTCCGCCATCCTGCTGACACACTTCCACAGTCTCATGCATGTCACAAGATTTTAGATCAAAGCAGTCAAAACCCACTCTGCGAGCATTCCCTCTTGTTGCATATTTCTTTCCTTGTCACGGCGATACTTTCAGCGGAGCGAGCCGTTTATGAGGTTGGAAAGGGGGTCAGTGTCGTATTTGAGGTTGCGCGGGGCGGGGAATGTCAACAAACTTCAGCTCCCCACTAGCTCGGCTGTAAATCATCTGATAATAGCGGGAGAAACATGCAGGACCTCGGCCAGTGGCTGGAGGTGTTGGCGCAGCTGGGAAGGAAATGGATAGAGGCTGCTGGAGAAGCTCACCTTGGTGCAGTAAAACTCTTTTCCAAACACCTCTCTTGTTTTTGTTAAGCTCTTTTAGCCATTTGGTGAAACTCTTTACTTAGAGTGAATTACAATCAGTGCGGTACTTTTTACTTTTAATTACTTTATTACCAGCATGCCAGAGTGCCAGGACGGGAGCGCTATGGCAATATTCCTGTGACAACTGAAAGAACACGGAGGAGAGAATTACTGAACAAACACATTTCCCCCTTTTATCTCTGCAACCATCAGCGAGTAGAATTGTTCGGGCAATTTTCAGGTTGTCTATCACGGGACTGGGAGTTACAGGGCGAATCCAAATCTAGTGATGCAACAAATTAAATTGTAAAGTTCAGAATAGAAACATTTATTTACTTCTGCAACAGCTGCCCAGCAACTTGTGCTCACAGACACACACATGCACCCAGGGGTGGGTGGCGGCGGAGATGGCAGACCTGTGGTTTGAGTGCTCCTATTTACCGTACCTTTGTTTCTATTGTATGGGAACCGGCCATTTGTCTGCCTCTGTAAAGGCCTACTGTTTGCCCGCCTCTCTGAAAACGATGTGTTGACAGCCGCTGTAAAACACCCTATTGCCTTTGCAACAGTCTCCATTAGTCAGCAGAACCTTCTAGTATTCTGGTACAGTAGTAAATGTGAGTCCCTGTTCCCCAATTATTATAACCTGGACCAGCCAGGGTGCGAAATACAGAACAATGGATGAAACGTGTGACTTGCCTGAAGTATGTGTGTGCCTTTTTTATACTGCTGAATGCTGACTTGGCTTAAATTTTTAGCATCTTGTTATGTTCAAATATCATGTCATTAGTATAGGATTCAGACAGTACCAGTTTCTGAAGGTTGAGCTTGTATATTTTGATCAGAGATGGCAGGGTGGCCCAACACAGGGTTGAGATTTGAGGGGTGGGTGCATCAGCGCCTTAGCCTGTCGTTCAAACTAGTTAGTTTCACGCGTGCCCTGCCGTCCCCAGTGTCGTTCTGTGCACAGATCTGCTGAGATGTTTGCACGTATCTATGTATGAACTGTAATCTCCGAATCAGAACAAACAGGCCTTATTTATCCTGTCTGAATGCACCCCACGAAACACAGGTAAACTCCTAAATCATGAGGTAATTGCAGTCCAGTGTGAAGGGTGCTTTACTTAAACTCAATTATGTGTCAGAGTGTCTGGCTCAAGCGAGGCAACCATCACTGGAAAAACTTAAACACACACACGCAGGATTATTACCTGCTGGAATGTGAGCGTGTGGCTGGAAATGCCTTTTGATAAGCTCCACTTCAAAACAAAATACGTCTGAAAGGGTATTCTTCTCTCTTTTTGGGCGTGAAACTTGCTCTATCTCTTGCTTTCTTGCTCTGTATCAACACATCTCCATCATATCTGTGGCTGTTTGGGTCCAGCAACAGTGCATCTTTTCAGTTTGGAGTCATCTCTCTTTTATGATTTGGACATGAAAGATTAAGAATGGTGCGAGTGTGTACGCATGTCTCTGCATATCTTTGCCAGAGTGTTTGTACATGTGAGTTCATGCATGTGTTTATTTGAGTTGCCCCTCGTGTGTTTGCGTCTAGCTCCAACCTCATTCTTCGTGAGCCGTGCTGGTGAGTAACCCCCCCCCCACCCCCGGCAGACGGGCGGGCGGGTGCTGCGGCCATTTTTAAAGCACATCTGCTCATCCGCAATGTTTCGTTTCGTCTGGACAGGAATGCGTCTGTGGCTTGGAAACAATTGAGGTCAGGCCCCGCTCGCAGAATAAGAAAACATTTAGGGAGACAGACAGTCAGGCAGGGGTAATCCATGCTTGGCAAGAGCATTCCTCAGAGCTCCGGAGGAGTCTCGGAGGATTCCTCATGTCTGATTTCTGCTGTTTCAGAAGTTCGGAGGTGCAGCGAGCGCGTTTGATCTGATCGTGGCCTACAAACTGATTTATGATAGATTTTGTTTACCCGTGCAAAGACAAATCCTTTTCACGCTGTCTTGTGATTGCATCCATCGATCACGCGCTCTAAGATAATGTCTGTCCCTCCTGTCAAAAAACTAGAATAAGGTTGCAGTGTAATTATGGCGCACCAGTGTAATTAAGATATCCAGAGCTGAGACTCCAGTAAAGCACTGAGGGCTAGATGTTATCACGGAGGGAAAACAAACAACTCAGGGCATTGAACATGATGTTGACTTTCGGTACGTTTTGCTTATCAGGATCACATCAGCTTGTTTGACTGCATTACTTAAACGCACACGTGTCCAAACAAAGTCCAATACACAACTCAGGAAGTATGAATGAGGGTGTTCCGATGAACCACATTGTTGACGTGTTTTGAAACTCCCCGCTGTCCGAATCCACGCAGGAAAACAACTCTGTCACAAACATCTTATTTTGTCATTTTCACAGTAGTGATGTGCATGTAAATGTGATCCGACATACATTTTCTGTCCCGATAAGCACAAAGTCTGCAGGAATAACACAGAGAGAGAGAGAACAGAGAGCGATTAATTTTCTTCAGTACAAAAACATGTCGATTAGCAGAGTCCCCGTTCATACAGTAAAGACATCTCAAGGCCACATGGCAGCACGAGAAAGGCGTGTGTTCTTTGTGTGCTCATCACATTTCACCTCGTCAATTATTGATGGTCTGCCGTGGTGAGGTAAGGCTCATTGTGCCTGGCTGGCTGGGTGCTTTGGGTGTGCGAGGTGCTGACATGTGGCTTCTGTTTTTCCCCCCCCCGCTGCCCTCCGGTGCAGACAGGGTTTTGGGTGGGAGACGGGAGGTCAGGAACCAGCTGTGGGGTGAGGCGGTGGGAGCGGGCGCTGGCCAGGCCGCCGCCTGGCGGCCACGGTGGCACTTCTCGGTGATTGATTGGAGTGGCCTAATGCGTCGGGACCGATTGAGCGGTCACAGATGTGCGAGCCCCACCCTTCAGACGCGTAGATGGAACGGAGGAAAGTGTTTACACTGAGGGCCGAAGCTGATTTCGATGCCATCTCGGTATTTGGTGTTCGACTGCAGAAAGGCTCATTAAAGTCTTAAAGAAACAACACTGATGACATTGCATGTGTTATTAACACAGGGATTAGTACAAGATGGTGAGGTGGGACACGACGTATGCTTAAAAAAGGATTTGTTTGCACAATCTTGAGCAGCGAGACCATGTGGGAAACACAAAAATCAGCTGTAAAAATGCAATTTTTTCCTCCCGTCTCCACTCCAACCTCCTGGCGGTTGCAACTCTGTTTTCCTGTCAGGATGGGTTGGATGTTATAACTTATCAAACGCCTCGGTAAACCCATTGTCCCGCGCTGGGGTGAAATTTTGGATCGCTGCAGAGCGTTACATAACACACCCGTAGGTGGATTAGGGATGGGAATGACCGGTCCGGAGTCGGAGCCAAAACGTAGCCAGTGTCCCTCTGAACAGGATGCCCTGTGTGTGCCACGGGGATTGCGTGCGTGTCAGGGCTCTTAACCCAGCAGGAGTGCAGACGCTAATACATAAATGCATGGCAGCTCTGCTCTCATCCAAACATTTATGCATCCCCCCCGGCCGCTCTGTGTACATTTGTGGTTCAGAATGATTGAAATGTTTAGCTCCTTGTAGCCTCGATGACAATGCTGGAAAGATGGTTTATATTTATGCAACTTTTATACATCCTGTGTATTTATGTCAGTATGACTAACTGCTGCAGGGAAAAGCTGAAGCATTATGTGGTATTTAATCTGTTAACATCTTTCTATGCAGAGGAGAGATTAACCACACGTGATAACAAGGTGCTGTGGAGTACTGCGAGGGGAATAGGAAACCAAAACGCAAGAGCCAGCACTTTTTTTCTCTTTCATTATGTGCTTAAGAGCAAACAATGTACAATGGATTAAACCACCTGTATGGAGGAGCCGTGATAACAGTGATGAAAACACAGCTAAACGTCTGCCTGCCTCCCACAATGCAGTTCAAAGGACACGAGTCCGACATGTCAGCTCAGGTTGGCAAATGCTCCCCCCGTGATTGATCCTCCCTCAGCCCTGACAGATCGTGTCTTTGCATGCCGCCGCCCCGCTCCGAAGCAAACAGCCGCCGCGTTGTGTTACACAGTGTCTGAGCGGGGACGATGTGCGGAGGAAACCGGGGGCTGATCCACTGCGAATGCGACCAGGCTGGTGTCACGATCACTCAAAGGACGGGGTGTAGAGCTTTTGATGCTGCCTGAATTACAGTTAAAAAGAAGGGGAAATGATCTTTGAGGTGTGGAAAGTGTGTGTGGGAGGACAGCAGATGGTGTAAACTGAGAACAAACTTGAAAATCAGCCTTGTTTTATAGATCCAATCAGTAAATTTATACCTCAAATTCCAGGTATAATTTCATATATTTTGGTAGTAAGTCTGTGTCCTTAAGGTTTCCGGCCAACTGCCTCTTGCCCCATTAACTTTTGATGCATAGAAGCAGTAAGGGGGGGGGGGCGGTTTGGCCTGCCCCGCTGAAGCTCGGCGGGAGCCCCCCGCCGCCGGTAAGGCCCCTGGTGCTATCAGGTGATTCCAGGTCACTGGGAACTGCTGGAGGTCCACGTCGACACTGCTCACGATTGGCTGGAGTTTACTCAACCAAGCTTTAAATTGGGGCTCAGAGAGGAAGAAAAACAGCAGAGGAGGAGGAGGAATGTATACACGGTCAACTGTCAGCTTGTGCTTTCATCACATGCTCGGATGTACAGGATAAAGGCACGGCCTGTAGCCTGAAATAAATCCCCCGTTAGACACAGAAAGTGTGAAACATATACAGTGTGCATCAGTGTAATTCTGGTTTATTACAGCTTGGGTCTTATCTTTGTAGTTCTGGTCAACATTTCTATTGGCCGTAATGATATTCTGTTTAACAGGATCATAGCTGAGATCTAAAGATGTGGCATCATTGCAAAAATGAAGTCGGACACGGCAAAAAAAACACAAGCAGACAGGTTGTAAACAAACCTCAGTTTTGCCAAATTTATTTAAGACTAATGGTAAAATTGTTAACCAAACTGTTTGTTCAGACAGCTTTGTAGTTCAACTTAAACCCACCGTAGTTGTTGGCACACAATTCTCCTTTGAAATGACACTACAGGTGCTTACTACTTCTGATTTTACCTCCAAATAAAGTTTATATAATGTGGAAAAACTGATGGCTCAGCTTTTGGCTGAACGTCTAGACCGTTTATTTTTCCCAACCAGTAAGATTTTTTTTCTACACTGCAGCGATGTCGGGTTCCCAGATTTAACTAATTACTGTGGTGAGTGCAGTGTTTTCATAACCATTACAAAACAATGGCCATAACTACAAAAATAAGACCAGAGTTGTAATAAACTGGAATTATCCTTTAAGGTGAGGCATCTGTGTTCTCAAAAGAACACGTCTATTTTTTTTTTTTCATTGTAACATGGCTCTTTGCAGACCCAGCAGCAGCCTCCTACAGGAGATGGCTTGAGATAAACTCCGTGACACAACAGCCTTCGGGTTGGACTCTTGACAGGCCGGTTTACACAGCTGGTAAAAGTTTACGAAGGGGCTGATTGGCAAAACATCTCGCCATGACAAGAGCGGAGCGGAATATGTCGCTCTAAACATCTCATACAGAATATAGCAGCTTTCAGATTACTTTCATGGGAGCTTGATTCTGTTTAAATATCATATAATTCCACGGCAAATGTCGCCGGTGAGCATTTCTGCACCAGAGTGCTGTTTTGACTGCCGCTTGTGCCAGTTCCTATAATTATGTTTAACACAGAATGTCAAATTGCTCTATATTTGGCGATGATTTTCTCCGGGCGCAGTTGGCTCATGCTCCGTCGCTCCTGGAACATGCCTGTGCATAAGTGGCCTGAAACTTAACCCCTTGCAGGGCTGACGCTCAGCCATAACACAGACTGGAGGAATGCCAGGCCAGTCACGTTTAACAAAACAATATCTGCGGTGAGAAGTTCCAGAGACCTTTTTTCCCCCTTTTTTACTGTTTTTTTCTCAAGGTAGTGTAATGGCTTTAAGCATACAGTATGCTGTAATAGGAAGAGACACATTGTGCAACTGGAACATGAGTGTGTTAGTCAGTCTCAGGTGTAGTCACACACTTTCACACACACACACACACACACACACATACTCTTTCACGTGTGTTTATGAGGGCTCACACACACAACACTTTTACTTTAACGAATGCATGGACCCACACCCAAATGTATGAATGCACAAACACACACAAAAACTTCTCACTTAAGCCCAAACACACTAATGCAAACACACACACTTATACACACCCAAACACACCCCCTTGTCTCACAGCCTTGGCACTTTGCTTGACTTCCTCCCGGATTTGTCACCGCCGCACCGTGTGTTTCACAATCGGCGCGCCAGGCTCGAGTTTGCCTAACTCAGTCCGGTCCCATTAGAGGCAACGCGGTGGCGGGAATGGCTTCCACCAGCGGCAGCGTTGGCTTGTAGCTCGGCACGCTCTCTTCAGTCCAGACGGGGTGGATTCATCCATCAACCGTACATCCACAGCTGCCTCTTAATCACCAGGGGGGGATTTTTTTCCCAGCAGGTAAGCCGCTCAGAAACAATGATGCCTTGTCAAAGGCGACAAGAAGACGTTAGTCATGAGTTATTTTGGGGGTTGTGGGGGTTGGCAAAGGGGTCTGGGTGTCTGCTCCACCTAAGAAATGTGAAAAATGTGCAGGTGATTGTGATTACTTGTGGCTGTCTGCTGTATACACTCCTTTATTAGGTCCCGTGGTCCCACATTAGGTGGCTTTGAGTGTGTGTGATGTATTCTTCCACCTACAGAAAGTCAAGAACAACACTTTGTCCAAAACTTCAAACTTACACCTCAGATTTCTTCTCATAAACACTTTTTCTTAACACTTTATTAGATAGGAGATTATTTAACTGTGTTTTGTGATTGACTCTTGTACTCTTTTGCAACATTTGAACCTCATATTCTTCAGTTCAAGACAAATGTCCCTCGGGACGGCAACGTATGTCTCATCTTATCTTAAATATTTGCTAATAAATTAATGAATTCGTAATTAGCAGATGACGTGCCTCTTGTGTCACTACACTGTGTTGACAACATTCGTAGCACCATATTTACATCTTCTATAAATGCTAATGCAGTGTCAGACATTAGAGTGAATGATTTTTGGACTTGAACCAGCAGATTAGAAAGAGTCAAACACACGTTACACTGCCAGAGGAGGCGTTTTCCTCCTCGACACAAGAGTTGTTCTTTTCGAGCGCTTTGCTTTCAACAAACGTCTCATCTCCGACGGTCAGATGCAGGCCAGGTTTGTCCTGGAGCAGCGCCTCACTTGTTTTTCAGTTGTTGTGATACCTCAGGAGGGGCCATAAAACAGGGCTCTTTATTATCCGTGCTAGTGTGCCAAGATTTATCCCATTAAAGTCTGGAATGCCCTCACGTGGGAAACGAATTGGACGCGCACAGTCAATTTCTTTGTTTAGCCTGCTTCAGATGTGTGTATTTGTGTGTGTGTGTGTGTGTGTGTGTGAGGGAGAGTGAGAGTGGGAGAGAGAGTCTGTTATGAGTGTGTGTCTGCGTGTAAGGTCTGGCGCGAGGATGCCCTGCTTTTTGTTTCCTCTGAGCTATTTTCGTCTGGACAGAACTGCAAGCTCTCTGTTTTGCGTGGACGACCCCGTCTCCTCACTGTGTTGTGTATGTGTGTGTGTGTGTGTGTGTGTGTTTGTGTGCGTGTTTGTATCCGCTGATTTGCTGGCAGGCCTGTGAGGTTTCTCTTGTTAGGCAGAAGACGGACAAAGATGGAGGAAAGCTTGTTGTTTACTGTGTACTGGGTTCATATTAACCTTTAATCTAATGTCAGATATTTGATTACTAACTCTGTTAGAATTTGTCCCATGATTAGTTTAAAAGTTGATTCAGAGGCTTTTCCTGCTCGACAAGAATGACGTTTTTGGGAAAAACACTGGTTAAAAAACTGAAAATTCAAACATTATGCATAAGTGCCCCTCAAATGCAGAAATATTGGTGTCAGTTGACTCATTATTTTTATTTTTTCCTCTCCCCTTTGTTTAGGGAAAAGCTGGCCGTGGCTCGCCTGCAGAGGGAAGTCGCACGGAGCAAGAGCGAAGGAACAATGGTAAAGTACAGTGGAGCTGCCCGTCCCCTATAATCTGCACTAAAGCCGAGAAAAAAAAAAAAAAAAAAAAAAGCCACAGTATGCTCACTTCACACACATACACACACCCACACACACTGTCAGGCTCTGCCAAGCCGCCACATCGGCCAAAGCCAATCTTAAGTATCTCAACACTTTGCCAGTTGATCTCAGGGAAGACAGTCCTGTAGAAACAGGTATTTTTCAGCCGTTTGGTGATAATATCTGATCAAAAAACTGATAGAAGAATCCAAGCATTCAGTGCCATCTTCACGTGTTTGTCGGTTTCCGACCTGTCTGTGCTATGGAGAAAGATTTGTGCTGAAAAAAAGATTGAGATTTGATGTCCTGTGTTAGCAGTAGGTTGGATATGTTTCAGACACTGTGCAGGAAGAACAGGTATTCAGATGCATGGTCAAATTGTGAAACATTATAAAGCTGCAGCTGGGGCTTAATCTGTCAACACTGCATTGTGCTCAGCTTTACTGGGAATTGCTGATAGTGTGCTTTCATTTCTTTTGTAAGAGAACTTGTGTAAGCAAGGGGAATTAATGCAGGCGGTGGAGATCTGCATGTATATGTGTACATAAGTGCATACTCTTTATTTCTGTTTGCATACTTCTGTGCACAAACGTATGCATGCACTTTGTTTGTCTAAGGGAGGTCAGAAAGGCAAAAGCTGAGCCACGTGATGGAGCTCAGCTGATTGCAGCCTCCGAGCAGAGGCTCTAACCACAGGCCCAGCTGTTTGACTGCACCCAAGTGACGCCTCTGATTCTCTTTATGGCAGCGGGCCTACAGCAACAGCACACAAGGGCCGATGCACTACGAGATTTTCACACTATTTTGTGCGATTCTCTATTGATCCCTGAAGGAGGAAGGCTCCTTTTTTCTCTCCTTGCCTCCCCCCGCTGTCGAGCAGGTCAGATCACGGGGTCAGATACAGTACAGCGCCCCTGGAGCTGAGCAGGGGTTCAGCGTACTGCTCAAGGGCACTTCAGCACAACAGATTCCTGCTGTCACTGAGGCTTGTTTTAGACACAGTAGGTGAATCAGAGACATACACTATACAATACTAACCGTATTCTATGGAAAAGGGGATCTCCCGTGTGAATGGTCCTTTCTTGTGGAAAATCAGTGAATTTAACAGTGACTAATTCAGAGTTAAAGGAGATAAATGCAAGCAGAGATGGCCATCACTTCTAGGACTTGTTTACGTTGACCGTTCTTGAACTCATTCTCCCCCTCTTTCACCCACTTCCCCGCCTCCCTGACCTCTTTGTGACTCTTCTAATACTATCACCCTTACTGTACGCACGTATATGTGGGAAAAAAAAAAAAAGGTTCAGTATTGATTTCCACAGCGGGAAGATATACTGTAGATGAATGGAATGCGTGCACCCTCCAATGAGCCCTACATATCACTGCATGGCCATCAGAGTCATGTGAGCCGCTAGAGATGCATCCAGTAACGCCAGTAATGCATGTTGGATTGCAGGAGTAAACAAGGTTAAACTGATCAGTTGAGGTCACTTTCACACCTGGAGTTTGGTTCAGAAAAGTCCCTTTACTGCGTTTATGGGTTAATCTGTCTTCTCCGGTGGTCACAGAGAGGTCAAAGGAATAGTTGCAGCCTGCAGCTAGGCCCCATATGTCAAAAGATAATGACAGACACCTAGAAACAGGACAGGAGCTGTCAAATAGAGAGCGGTCGCTAAGTTCAACTCACTTTTTTTTGTGAAAAACTGCCAAAACACATGAAGTAGAAGACAAGCCGGAAACATCTGTCTTTCCCCTTCAACTTGTAGCATTCGTGTTTCCATGATAACCAAATGATCTCATCTGATTATATACGGTAGGAGATCACTTCCATGATCGTTCCCACAATTAGTAGATGGCACGGAGGGCAATTTGATAGTTGTCTAGATTCTGAAGTCACACAGTCCTGCGGTTGCTCCGCTTTAAATTCGCACCACAGAACAACTGTCCCAGAGTTCGTTTGGTTTGGTGTCGGTGCCGTTGTTCGATCTGTACCTGGATCAGCCGAAAAGAGCTGAACCGAGCTGGCAAAGTCACAGTTTGAACGGCACCAGACAGTCCAGGCATCGCAAAAACACGTGATATGCAGAGGATCCACTTCCCCCTCGATCTGTGGCATCGCTGAGGTCACGTTTCTTCTTCTCCTGGGCACCTGTGTGTGCATAACAGTAATGCAGTTTGTCCACACCTGAAGGCTACACCTCAGCACTCCTCCTGCAGCACTAACCTCCCATCCTCTGACCTCAACGTAGCCCAAGAAAAATATATCATCGGCCGCGCCGCGAGACTCTAGTGAAGGCCCGGCTCAGTCTCACACGAGTGGATGACATGCTAATTATTACTTTAGAAGGATGTGTGAATTGCTGTGTGCGCATGCACAGGGTCGAGAGAGAGGGATGAGTTATCTGTGCCAGACAGGAGGAGGGTGAGCGGAGGGGTGGAAGAAGAAAGGGAGGAGGGGGATGTCACTAAGCTCCATTTGAAATTGGGATTATCCCCGTCGGAGTCCCCTTGCACTCTCTCTCCGGCATTCCTGGGAGGCTTCGGAGCTCAGGCACGGCTCTTCAATGGAGATGAAAAAGAGACTGCTGCATCAAGGAGATAATTGTCAAAAGTGCTGGCGGTGTGCAGTGGGAACCGCTCACCAGCCGCAGCCTGTGCGCCCGCGCACCCCCACACTCTGACGCCCGCTCCTATGCCCACTCGCTTCCCCAACCCCCCAAGTCTTCGCCTGCCAAGGGACCCGACCTAGAGAGGCCGATTAAAACAGCCTCGGACTTTTGAAGTGGCTCTGCTCCCTCCTCTGTATCTGATGCCTCTGTTCCCTGCCTCGGCCTTCCCTTCTCTACATCCATTAGTGTCTTCTGTGTAACGCGATCAGAGGAGCAGAAAGCGGCGGTGCCACCCGTTTGCGGCTTCCTCGCCGGTTGCTTCTGCTGAGCAGCTCCGAGGGGACGTGTTGCGCTGCACCATTACTAGTGCTTTGTGTCGGCGAAGAATGTGGACGGCATCTTTATGATTGAAGCACGCACTGCTACAACTGTTTGCCTCAGGTCTCGCTTGCACGGTTACACACCCGTGAGTGTAAATGAGATTGTATTAACGACACAGTTTACTGAGGAGCGCGTGTTTTAATTGGGTCTCCTGTTGTGAAACACGGCGGCTACTGGCAGTGCAGAAGCACAACACTCTATTGTTATGGATCATTTGGGGGAATCGCATTAAAACCTTTTTTTTGTTGGGAATAATTTGCCGGGCAATCAGTGTTTGGGGTCAGGGTGTGAATCGCAGCATCTGCACAGGATTTCACCGAGAATGTGGCCACACAAGACGCCTCTGTTATTAGTTTGAAGTGATACTGTCGAACAACCGCCAGATCTGTCTGTCCTAGACCCCTGTTTGTTTCTTAAACTTTATATTAGGGCTTGGACATGGTGCTTTTGGCCTGCTCCTTTAAAACTCCTACAAGAAAAACAGTGGCTTTCCCGTTAGGTGTTTGATAGAGCACAGGTCATGGTTTATTCAGCGAGGGCCGCGGTTTCTTTCCAACAAGCCTGCCCTGTCTGTCTGTCTGGAGTCAAGCCGCTCATTCACAGCCCCGTCGCTGCTGTAGGTTTTCTCTGGAATTCTTCACACCCCAAACCCAGAGGCGTGGTGCAGGGCAGGGCCGCTCTCGGTCTCCCGCTCGCTTTTGATGCCACTCTGAAGTGCAATCAAAGTCCCGTCAGGGGCAGGATGCTGGGTTTCCTGTCAGGCAGAAAACAGAAGTGCACATGTAGGCTCGTAAAGGCAGCGCCGCCTGCACCGCCGAGGGGGCTGGGCTCTCCATTAAAAGGGCATTTAAAACTGTTGGGTAGGATTATGACCACTGGAAACGGCTGTCTAAACAACACGTGGAAATAAACTATCTGGCTTTGAGAGACACTGGCTTTATTTTTCTTTGGGGTTTTGTGGACACGCTCGGATATGTGAGCTCTCACACATACAGCAGATTCACACACAGTTATTTCCCGAGGTGTTCGGGTTGATTACAGCGTTTGATTTGTCCGTGGCTGAGCGAAGCGTACACATGAACGATAAAGCGAAGCGTTTTTGCCTGAACTTGGCTTCATTGTGTGACTCACTTATTTAAAACTCGGATTCCTCCAGAGAATACCATGTAGAAAATGGAGTTGAGATAAGAACGGAGCCGCGGCGTTTGTGAATATAAAGAGGGACCGGGTGGCACAGTATGGTGAAATAAGCCCTGAAGCACGATAAGAATCAGCTATTTCTGTCCATGAAAACAGATATCTTATGTGCTACAGTCTGCAAGATTGTATGTGACACAGTTTGTAATCCTGCATCAAGTAAAATTGACTTTAAAGTAATTAAAGTAATTAATTAACATTGTTTAAAGCACTGGGCCATTGGATAGAAGACTGGCATCCTGTACAGTGCATCTTTTCTTCAACTGGCTCAAACTGTGACAAGAAATCTTCTGTACTGCTCTACACCATAAAACTGAAAGACAACTAATGTTCTTCCTGTGCAAACTGAGCCAAAGCTTTCCAAGTTGGTCGAGCAAAGAAGCCCCACGGCGACAGCGTCTGATTGGCTGTGTTGATTTTGAGCACAGTTCCACTGGTGTCCTGCACGAGTTAGGGCTTCCACTTGGCATAACTGTGGTTTAATTAGTCTGTGGTAATTAGATCAAGGAATCATGAATCAATTATTTGACAATGATTTATTGATGTTTAAACTACCATAAAAAAAAAAAAGCACCTTCAGGATGGACATCTTTTGTTGCGTGCTCTCGGCAGATAAAGACGGGTTTCAAGGGGCTCCCGGCTTTGAAAAGACAGGGAGAAAAGCGTCGGTCCTCGCGGAGATTCATCGCTGAGGGACCCTCATGGAGGGTTCCTGACAGCTGTTTGGAGGGTGTGTGACAGCATGGAGGTTTGGGGACCCGGAGGGGGGGGGGGGCTCAGGTGCTGTCTCCGCAGATTGGCCTTATCAGCCACGGACAGGGGCGAAGGCCGAGACGGGGTTCCCCCCACCACCCCCAAGCGCTCGGCACATTCACCAGGTGACGAGCGCTGACAGCCGGGCCCAAATCGCATCTCCACACCGTCCCTTTCACCCAGTCTCCGCAGTGTATTTGTGTGTGACTGAATGACTCGGGAGTGCGTGGGTGGGGTGGGGGAGCTCCCTTGGCAATGATAAATGGGCCACTCATATGATTTAGCATATTCCTGGGGTGTGTGTATTATTTGCCATAGTGCCCGCGGCTGTCCGAGAGAGAGAAGTGGTTCACTCTAATGTAGTGGCTCTCCATGATAATTGAATTGATGGAGCCCAGGGGGACACGGGACACAGATTTTTAGTGAATAAAACAACTCAACCTTTTTTCTATAACCGGTAATCTCAGAAAACATATGTTCCAGTGAATTTCTCCTCATAAAGAAAACACCTACATTTCCCGTTCTTTTTAATTATGTGCTGCGCTCTTTGTCATCCTGGAAATACCTTGAATGATATTTGTTTTTTCTGTATATTTTCAACATGAATGCACTCTCTGTCTTAATGATAGCGCCGGGTTAGTCCGACCGGGCATTTCCACATGTGTGCCATGCAGGCAGATCCTCCTCATGTTACACTTTCATTTGAATTCAGGCTTGCTGATGAGCACACACACACACACACACACACACACACACACACACACACTTGCACACACAAACAGCCAAGTGGGCATGTTTTATTTATGAATGAAGAACCTGCGCGGTGTATTGTGTCCCTGATGTTTGCTTTAGCAGCGAGCCAAAGATCCGCTCCCGGCCCTTTGATTAGGCAAAGAGCTGCAACTGAGGGGGTTTCTGTGTAATGAAGAGATTATTGAGGCCCCCGAACCGTACCCGAAACCCTGCATGAACACACGCATATACAGTTGCAGATGGACAACCCATAGAATCAGAGCCACGGCGATGGCTGCGCACAAATGCACTTAACCTGATAACATTGCACTGCAGCTTTTTGTTTATGGGAGACGGCATTGCAGGCACAACAAGGAGAGGCAGAGGTCTCTAATTAATTTAGAGTCCTCTGTGGATCTCAGAGGGTATCAGGGGGGTTCGAGTCTTCTAGTAATTCAGCTCGGATGAATACTATTACCATCTAATGCAGTCCAATTACAAAGGCCAGCTTCATTCTGGTCTCCACTGCAGCTAATACAATTTTAGACATATGACTCGATATAGAAGTAATAGGGAGGAAGCACTCTGGGCTGCAGGACAACGTAGTGTGTGTTACAAAACTGCACACACATGAATTAGGCGTTTGCTGTTCATCCCAGCACTTTACCCCGGATTTTTCATTTATTTCAGTATATATAGTGTATTGAAATCAATAGCATCCACAGTGAATTCAATCTAAAGCTTTACATGTTGATGGTGATAAATTCTGTCATATCTAGATGGATCCATTTTTTTTTTTTATCAAGCAGGAAATGAAACCAGCCTCGCCGGTGACAGAGGTCAAATTTAATCCTGAAACACCCAATCTGGGCTATCCGTTTCAGATATATGGCTCAGTGGACCTGTATAAAATCCAGCCTGGGCCATTTTATAGATTACTTGGCTTATTCCATTTGATATTGCTTTTTTTTCCCCCAACCACTGTATTGTTTGTCAGAGCCGGCTTTGTTAGAGCTGTGACCGCCAGCTTTATTCCAGGGAAATGTTGCCCTCCGCTGGAGAAACAGGAGAGTGCACCCCCCCATGCCGGACAGTCAAGTGAGAGGATTATCTCCTCAGTCTCTGGATTAACTAAGTAAATGTTCTCACAGAAAGTTGCCAGGCGTGTTTTCGACACATCCCATCTGAGTGTTGACTTTGAGATATCTTCCCAGGACATTTCTGAAGGCGTGTTGCCTTTGTAGCTTCAGCTAAGGCTTATTAAAGAATATGCTTCCAATTAGCATACTCTTTACCACAGAAAAAAAAAACCATGAAGTTGGTGTAGACAATAAACATTTCAACTGAGAAAAACCGTAATGTATTGCTTGGGATTTCTGGCCACATAAAGATATGGTAATGTTTGATTTAATGGCTTTAGGCCTGTTAAATTGCTGAAATTATATATTGAACAAAAGCAATAGAGGGCTTTTTACTACAACGTAGACCATAAATCCTGTGTTGTTATTGAGGTTGTTGGCAAGACTCTGTCAGCAGACACATAGTGGTTGGTGGTTTATGCCTGAGGCGTTAGTTAGGCCATGTGGGCAACAAAAATCAGGACTAAAGCTACCGTGCTTTTGTGCGAATCCAGGCCAACTTGCTGAACAATACTGTACACACTAATACATGTGGTGCCGCAAAGAAAAGGCCTTTGTGCTTGTTTGCGTTGAGGTGAAATTCGGCTAAACTACTGAATGCTGATGGTTGCACACGTAACGAGCGGCTTTTTAGTGCCTTTTTGCCATGTTTGTATCATTAAAAACATATTTCCATCCTTGTGGTTTGAGTTAAAAAAAAAATTGTTGCACTTTGCCATGTAAGTAAATATGTCGTGGGGAGGACCTCTCTTCATTTCTTGGCCTATTTTTCCACAAAAAAGGAAGGTGAAGAAGAGCCAGAAAGTCATTGGTTTGGGTCCAGATATATAGGTCCAGCTCTTGGCAGGGGGATGTACCACTTTATGCTTCTGTACGGCTGGATTTACAGCGGCCATTACTCCTGACAGGGAGAGCCTCCCTGTTGTGTGAAGAGCCGCTCCACATAGTAGCCATGAATTTATGGCCGCAGCGAGGACCAGAACTGGTTTTAATGGTGACTTGGGTTTAATATTTTCTCCCCCTGACTGATTCACCCAGTTAAGATCTGCTTTTGTGACCCAATTCCAGCCAAAGTAGCAATATGCTGTAATGAAATATGGTTGTTCATCAGTTGCATTCAAGACAATATGGTCACAGTAAAAAAATGTCAGTTATCTAAAATGTTAGGTAATTTACAGGCGTGCTTTCCAGTTGTTTTGATATTTTACTCGACATTTTAATTTTATAGTGCTTTAAATCATGGCTGCACGTGTTGATGAGAAAAAAGACAAACATCTTGAGGATATGTTGTCAATATACCAATCTTATATATACCAAACACAGTGTCCCTGTTTACTTTACCACCACTAGATGTCCCCATAATGCTTGTCTGTGAAAAAGCACTTCAGTGTCTCAGTCTGTAGCCTGGCACTGAATAATGGCATACCATGATTGGTGCTTAACATTGAGAGCAAGACAAGCTTCAGTCAGAAAAAAAGATTTCTGTATTTCCCACTGAACAGGCATCATAGACAGTCCGGACACACATATTCTGTGTATAAATCTTCTGTGGCAGTCAGTGATCCCACCTTTCAAAGCAGATGATGTATAATATTTTACCAAGGACTGACAGGATAATCCTCCTCTGAATTTACAGCCAGAGAAGAACTTCTTTGCAGCATTACAGACATAATGACTTGAAAAATGTCTGGTCTTTGTTAAGCCAAACAAATAAGATGAAGGGGACTTCAAATTCAGATCTCTTATTCAGCAATAACCGCACACTGGTTTGCAAAAGAAGCAACTTTTTTTTCCCCAGATGGCAATCCAGTTAGTCTCTTTTGCCCCGAACCAATTCCCCATTATTTCACAATCTTGTATTTTCAGCTGATATTCCTGACAAGGTAGTGACAGATGGTTGATCACTTAAACCTTCTGCTAAGAAAATGGAGCCAACTGCTTTGTCATAAATTGTCAGCGGCACAAGATGCCAGGCTTCGCGTAGAGAACGATGCTCGCTCGCTCGCTCTCTGCTCCGTCAGCTAAAATCCTCAGCCTTCCTGGTGGCGGTTTTGCTCAAAGCTCCTCCACAACTTTGTCACTGAAGAACTCACTCGCAATGCCAAACTTCCCCCCTCTCAAGGAGGGAGCGTGCCAGCACAGGGCCACGGTCTTTTGAAGTCGGGTTTTGAGGCGAGGACGGTTCTCTCTTTTGGGAGCAGATGGCTGAGGCCTTCAGACGGAGAAGAATCCAATTAAAAACCCAAAATAGGGCTTTCGTTTTGGAATTGTCTCTGGTGAAAAGGGACGGATAAAAATGGTTATGCGACCTGAGGAGACCTTAAACACCACAGCCTGAAAGTTCCTTGTGAGGACGATTGGGTTAACTTTCACCAAACCAAACCTCAGAGAAAAAATCCATATCACTCGGCTGTAAAACATCAATTAAATGAAGTGAAAAAGCGTGTGGAAGGGAGCGAAAGCTAAGGACGACTAGGCTTTACCTCCCTGATGGCGTTGCAAGTTATTGAGCTTTAATTTTGCACCTTAGTTACAAGTGAGGTCAAACTGACTCATTCGCAAAGTAACCAAGCAACAACACTGTAAAAGTAAATAGAAGATCCAAAAAGAGAGCACAGTTTGTGTGTGGGGGAGGAGAGCATCTATGGCTGTGTGGTAAACAAGCTATTCATAGTTAAAGTACCATTGGTGAGCATTTTTCTGAGTACAGGCCGAGTGTGGAAAGTGTGACGACTCGAGGACCCTGATACCGTTCACATGCGCGCTTAATGTGGCGGTACGGCTTGGAATTAAATTGAAAAAGGAAGGGAGTAAGTAAAGATTGAGGCGCGCAGGACCGGGCTTCGGTGCTGTTGTTTGACATTTAGTATGAACTTTCTGTCACGGCGACAAAAGGAAGAAGAGGTTCATTATGAACATCTCAAAGTAACAACAAACTACGGAAGTAATGCCAATCTGACAGCTTAAATGTCATCATGCCCTTATTCTCTTATTTTCTTTCGCCCCTAAAGCATGAAGAAAATGACAGGGGATTTGGATTTTTTTTAGCCAGGCTGACCTGAGTTGGATATTCGACAAAAGAAGGATGTTTGGGGACTTTTTAATCACAGATGTTTTGATGATGATGATGTTGAAACATTTGTTTTTCAGTCACCCTTTTCCAATGAGGGTCAGAGGTCAGGGTCAGCAGCAAAAATGGCTTCCCTGGAGCTCAGGGAGGCAGGGACTTATACTCACGGACCATAAATATGGCATATAACTTAAGGGCGGTGGGGGATGATCTTTTGAGCCTTTAGGCCACACACCAACGAGGGATAACCGTTCTTATTTTTGTGTCCACAGCGAGAAAAGCTGATCCACGAGCTAGAGGAAGAGCGACGTTTGCGACTGGAGAGCGAGAAGCGTCTCCGGGAAGTGACAGAGGAGTCCGAGCTTGGACAGGCGCAGATGGTTTCACTGCAGCAGCAATTCTCCAGGTAAAAGGGCCAGAAAGCCAAGAGTGTATTTCACATTATAATAATATAAGTACTTTAATGTTGTGTTACTTTATATGTCCACTCCACTACTTTTTACTGCATTACATTTATATAACAGCTATACTCTTACAAATTAAGATCTGACATACAAAAGAGTCACATATTAATGTATCAGTAATGATATTCCAATAATAGAATATGTAAAAGTCAGGAGTGTAGCCATAGTTTTTTAAATATTAAGGGCACAAGTGCCCACAAATCTGAAAATCGTACTAATTATTTAGATTTTTGGTATTTCATCTATTAAGTAAACATTCCAAATGCATGTTTTTGTACATTTTATTTCCCAACATTAAGGTGTAAATGCTGTCATCTCTCTACTTTAAACACTTGTGTCAAACGCAGAGCAGAATCACAAACAGGGACAATACCAGGGCACCCTCACACAGAAGTCATGTGTTTTTTTTTTCAGAGGTTTCTGGAGCTTTCATCTCTTTTCAATAGAAGTAATGGATTTTTGGCAGCAATTTCCTGCAATCAGCACTTTGTCTTTATAACCTTAAGAATCAATATGGCGTTCTTGCTCTTGCCATTTCTTCATTTCTTTGTTCTTGCCTTTTTGTTTGAGTACTTTAGTAGTATTTCCCTTCGTCACTTGACCTTGTCGTCAGCAAAATATGGGTTGACGCATTTTTTCTTGCTTTGAAAAAGAGAACTTATAAAGTGGGTGGTGCTCATACAATGCTCATTATAACTTTAGCAGCCTCTGATTTCACAAACTTGTCCTCCACCTCGCGGCTGCTGAGGTGTGACAGAGTGGGACAGCAAATCTAGAGTCGGACTAGAGTTGATGCCTTAATTAGGCAATAGGCATTCAGTGCTTTACTTATCAAAAAGTAAGTCCAGAGGATTTCACATTAACTGCTTATCTTCTCATTAAGTTGGTGGAGAAAATCCTGTACATTTTAATGGTCCCAGTGTTATAGTGCAGATGAGGGCAGAGTTGCCGCCAAGGGAAGAATAAAATATTTAAGAGCCATTTCGAAGATTTATCGCATATTTGAAATGTTCCACTGATGCCTCTGAATTTGACTCAGTGGTGTTTCTCACTTATGTTCAGCTTCATAACATCCATTTAATAAAAGCAATTCCCTGCATCAAACCCATACAGTTAGGATATAAAAAAACAGCCTTTTACTGTTTGCCGGAGAGCAACTTTACCACAGGGGTTAATCAGGGTTAGTCCTTTGGCAGCAGTAAGGACATTTTCACCCAGTTTTCCTTTGTTTGGTATGTCA
This sequence comes from Lateolabrax maculatus, assembly GCA_031216445.1. Lineage (NCBI taxonomy): Eukaryota > Metazoa > Chordata > Actinopteri > Acropomatiformes > Lateolabracidae > Lateolabrax > Lateolabrax maculatus. The sequence goes on along the minus strand of CM062215.1, from coordinate 3,836,931 downwards.
GCAGCAGCCACAGGACAAGGACACAGGACCTTAGAAATTATAGTATATAGGTAGTTTCCCGTTGGTGTAGCATGACTTCTTTGTTCAGTCAGAGGTATATAAATCATCACAAAATACTGTATAAACCTGTCTGAAGCAATTTCATATTTCCAACATGGCTGGCTGCACCTGTCCACGGCTTCCGTTTGGGATTTTTCCTGTGTAAGATTGGTGGTTAGACACAAGTATCTCCCTGTCAGACCCGTCTGGAGACTTAATGTGTTCCCCGCACACACTGCCAGGAAAAAAAGCGATAATACTTGCGGAGATACACGAGCAAGACTCTTAAATGGTAGCGGATGCAGTGGCGAATTAGTAGATAGGGGAGCAGCAATATGAGAGGCCCTGTCTTGCAGCCAGAGCAAGGAAAATGTACTGCAATTCTATTAGGTGGGAAATATATAAAGCTTATCCCTGATTGGGTCCAGCACAGGTCCCCGCGGAGACAGATGAATTTGTCGCCATGGCAGGGGCCGTCCAGATGGATGGTTTCTCATTGGGTGCCAGGCGGCTGCCGGTGCTGTGGCGAGACTGCGGCTCTGCAATATAGACAAAGATTCCATTATGTCCTCAAAAGGTGCTTATCGAAAGGGGGTCGCTCACCCGACCTCGCCACCTCACTCAGCTGTTGTCATTCCGGCAGCGTTGCTCATTGTCATCATGCTGGATTGCTGTAATTTCCGCCGCCAACGGGTTTTTTGCGACTCCTGGGGGAACACGAGGTTCAGCTGCTTTCCGCTCACAAGTTAACAAAGATATCTACCTCCACCTCCACACAAACACGCTAACGGGATTTCAGTCTCATTGTCAAAGTCTTAATCTTCGTTTAAGCGTTTGCGGAGTGCTTATCTGAATGTGAATGAGCGAGCGTACCGAGCAAGCCTCTGGGCAACCTGTGTGTGTGTGTTTGTGTGTGTGTGTTTGTGTGTGTGTGTGGAGTGTGTTTACACGTACCTGGCCCTTCCGCGGATTAACACGATTACATGGCAGCCAACACTCGGTGGCTCTCTGCCCCGGTGGCAGATGGGACATCAGTGAGGTCACTTTAATTAGCGACTTACAAGCCAGCATAAAAAAAAGACAAAGGTAACTTGGTCACCGGGCTACTGTCTTCCCATGAACCTTTGCCCCACTTGCATCTGCTGCTTGCTCTGCTGTTTTCAGTTATTGGATTATGGATATACCTCATGCACATTCACTGCTTCATATGCGTGCGCGCTTACTGTCAACCAACAGAGGACGATCACCCGCAGCGTCTCTGCTGCTCCAAACCGTGAGACTCCGTCCATGTCTCCTGATTGATTCGGGCTTGTTATTTGTTGCGCATTAGGGGAATAGAAACCTCAGTTCATCAATGTGTCTTTCGCGATAACAGCCGCAAATCATGTTAAGTGGACATCCAATCTTTTAAATAGACTGGGATCTGTTTGACCTCAGGCAACAATTGATTTGCGTATTGCTAATTAATTGAGGTTGTGCTTTGAATTATGACGATGGAGGCAAAATCGGGCCAGTAACAAGGCATGCCAATGTGAATGATAAAAGCCAGCCAAGTGTCATAGCAAAGATTTCAAACACTATGCAAATTAGTGTTTAAAATGGGTTTTCAACCCTTGCCAAAAATAGGGTCCAGTCAGATTGGACTAAATGCCTAAATTTTTTTTTTAGCTTGCTGCTTTTATGATTTGTTGTACCCGCAGACAGAGGTGTTCTGTGATGATATGAGACAAAAGGTAATGAGCTGCTTGTTAGGGTTGCACTTTATGGTATCACACACAGAAACACACACATGAACAAACAGGCATATCCACACCGCACCGAACAGAAAAGATCAGACACTCCTGGAGCCAGACGAACTCCAGGGAATCTCATCTTCTTGCAGCCTTTCTTTGTGTTGTGTGTTTGCCTCTGAACGCCCCTGTAATGCTTACACTTTTTGGCAGGGGCTGAATGTAAGGCAGGAATCACCAAAACTGGAACAACCGACTCTCCTTTTTTCTACTTTCACCCACTGAAAAGCTCAATTTCCCTGTGTTTTCACGGCTGGGATCAGAAAGTCTGCATTCCTCAAGTGACTGGCCATTTAGCTCCAGACATAGGTGTACACACACACACACACACACACACACACACGCTTAAATCCATTCCTCCACACACACACACACCCTCCCCCAACCAGTTGGGTTCTTTGCCTGGTGTGGGTCACATGCCCAGCCCCTCCTGACTTGGGTCAACCCCCCAGGGCTTCACCACCACTAACATGGCCTGCCGTCATTAAACTCCAGCGGATTAGTGGGAGACTCCAGCCCACAACCCAGCAGCCTCCCGGGCCCACCCTGGACGTCCCACAACTCCATATGGGCGAGACATTTAAGAGCCAGGACCGGACAGGGAAGGATGGAGGAGAGAAAAGATGGGGAAACGTCCAGGAGCAGCTCTTAAAATTCAGTTTTTTTATCCTTGGACAAATGAGAACAAAAGATGGACTGAATTATAGAGGCAGAACATTAACCCATCGAGTGCATTTGGATGTCCATCCAGCAAGGACACTCGGAGGCCTTGTCCACGTCCCTTCCCCTTCCTGTGTTGCCACACTCAGACAGGATGACCGGTGAGCAGACAGGAACGTGGGGGCCACTGGGGCTCCTACATGGCCTGAAGATGAGGGATGCAGTTTTCAGGTAAAGAGCAGAACTGCAACTGAACTCGGGACGGGACCGACGTTTTCTGTAATTGCGGGCAATTTGTTTGGTTTCACTCCACTGCGTTTTGTTTTGCTTACCATACTTATCCTCTTAAAGTCTTTATTGTAGTCATTCCTCTGCCTGTAATGGAGATTAGAGACTTCTAGAAAGGGAAAAGGAGAGGCCCTTTGTTGGCTGCTGCTCACAAGTCTGCTCACACACACACACACCCAAGCAGACACAGAAGCTCAGGTACCATATTTTGACATATATGCTGTGTGCATACTCTCAGATTTATCTATCTTGTTTTTTTTGTCACTTTTGTTCTCTGTCAGGCATTCGGGGTAAACCAATTCGCTGAAGGTAGTGTGGAAGTAAAGTCCTCTTGACTTCATTTTACTGGGCCACCAGATCACAGTCATTGTCACCCAGATCACATTTGCGCTCATCGGCAAAGCCGGGGTGTTTACGGCCGACCCGGTCTGCTTGACTTTGAATCATTGCCGTCTTGAAGGGCCCTCTCCGTGGCAGGATATGGGAGACTTACGGCTAGACTAACAACAACAGCAGACGATGACTGGTGCCTGCAGATTTATGGCCCAGCGGCGTATTCTTTCTGCACATTACTAAGGAGTTGCGTGCACACGTGCAAACACAACGTGTGTGTATGTCAGAGGCCGGTGATGTAAACAGGCAAGAATGGCAGTGTTTTTTCAAGTCTGGACGTGTTGTTTGGACAGTCACGCTCAGGTTGAGATCCCTCCACGGTCCGCAGAGTAAAGTTTCAGAACTTGTGTGTGTGTGTGTGTACTGTATGCATTCATGTGCTACTCTCATTACCGCCGCACTAATGCACAGCTGGACCGGCGAAGGAGGGGGAGCTGAGTGATTGCACTCTGTTTGCAGATCAATGCCATCTCTTCTAATCATCCAAGCATCCAGCCACGCCTGGACGAAGTGTTTTAATTTGGCGCATTCTAAATGGCCCCCCTGCACGCCTTGGCGGCTGCAGGACTTGGCCGGATGAATCAGGCCCCTGTTCAAGACACCACATCTGGGGTCATTAACAGGATGGAGGGGGGTCAGTCTTTTGAAGTTACTTCCTTACTTCTGCCCAATGGGGACGAGGGCTGTTAAATAGATAATAGGTGTATGGACTATTTTGGGAGCACCTCATACTTAGAGGATTTATTGGTCCATTTCAGCTCCACTCTTTAACTTCCCAATTTGAATAGGGAATTATGTCTGATTGAACTTAATTTGGGTTATTCTACTCAATCACTTGTACTAAATTACCAGCCCGTAAAATAGCTTTGGTACCAATCTCCCATTTTGTAAAAGAGAGAACACAGTCCATTCATTTACTCAGCACCACGCTGGGTTTGTGGGTCAAAGTGCGACCTATGACTTCCTTGCAACTATGTCAGACAATCACAAACACTTGTGCACATGCACTCCACCCCGCTAACTTCCGCCTTGGATTAAACATGCTGGTTATGATGTTTATGGGCATGCTGAAAGAGGTCAGATTACAAGCTTCTGCGGAAGTAGGGCACCCATCCTCACATCATGATAGCTCGTCTGTTCTCTCTGGCTTGTGAAGCTGGTGCTCACAGATTGTAGCCTGAAGCCAAACTGCATGTAATTCAAACTGACCTCATGGTTGCAGTATAGATTTGGTTGTTCGGCAGCTGCTCTGGTTGACACATATACACAGCAGCTGCTATTATCCTCTATGTATCGTGTTTTACAAGCTTTTTCTTCATCTGTACGTTGCACAAGCATTTTGACAGAAAATGTGTGTCATGTACTTCTTTAAAGAGTCAATTCACCCACCTGCCTCTGAGATTTCTTCTGCCTCCGCGCTATCTTGACCCACCTCCCACTCCATCTTCCCAGTTCCCAAATGGCCACGCTTGGGAGCACCTGAGGTTCCCGCTGTAAGTAATGGACTCCACGCTGTCATCATGACTAAGGTGTCTCACTGGGATGTCTACCTCGGCCTGTATCTCTGTCTCTGTCTCACATGTGGAACAGACTGACTGTAACCCACTGGGGAGACACAGGCAAAGTCTCCAGCGAGACGCTCTTGAGGACCAATGGCTTCCTCATTGCTAACTGCTTCCTTTGGCCAGAGGTGAACATGTGGGACAGCCATCATGAATTTGCACTCTAAATCCTTCCAAATGTAGGGATGAAAGAGGAAGAACCTAAATTTGATTCCCTCCATATGTCCCTTTTAATTTACGCTCTTTACAGACTAGTCCTCAATTGCACCCAGTTTGCACTGTACTTCTGGTAAAATCGTTTTGGTGATCCTGGAAAGAATCGGTATGTCATTTTCAAACGCTATCGATGAGTGCTTTCTTTTTTCAATGCATTTCTAATATTTGCAAATAGGAATTAAGTTGTATTTAAGATAAAATAAGTAAATAAATGTATGTTTATGTGAATAATTAAACCATAAAGCCCCCTGATGTTAAATGGGCTTCCTGTGTAAAAAAAACACAACCAAAAAAATAACTATTTCTCACAGCAGTCGGTCAACAAATATTGGAATGAAATATGACTGTCTGGACATACTAAATGCTTTGGCCTCTTGATCTCTTTTTCTGTGGCATGTGTGTCTTGTTGATAAGGTTAAAGGTCGCTGGCGAGAGTCAGCGGTCATGAGGAGCGAGGACCTTTGTAATGCTACCCCGCTGTAACATGCATGACTGATATGCTTGACTTTTACAGCTCTGAGCTGTCCTCAAGGCCCTGAACTGGACCAAACCTTTCACCAAAGGTGTCTAGTTTAGTTCCTGGGAGTTTGCTCGCCTTCATTTAGGTCACGCATAAGAAAGGGTCTCCTTGCATGTTTTCTGCAAAACAGCTCTAAGAGGATAAGAGTGGCTTAGCATTGGGTTAAGCCAGGCAATCACCCGGTGGGCGTACATAAGTGATTTGCTGGAAGGGAGTCTGAGAAGAAGAATGGAATATTCTTGTGCGAAAAAGGGACAGTTTTGCAGGGCCTCGGTGAGGTCAGATAAGGCGATTGAAGGCGTCGATGCAGCAGTCACGCAAGGGCCCGCGATGGCCTCGATTCAGCCGCACAACCAGGTGATTGTTCTCCCTATCATTTCAGCAGCTTTAGGGTTTTCCGATTGTTCACTGGTCAAATCTGATTAGGGGGTCTCGGTCAACCTGACCCTCTGACAGCGCCGATAAAGTGAGAGTCAGACAGGAGAAAAGCTGAAGCATCTCCATTGATCTCTGGCACTTTCTAACATTTGGCACTTTGAAACTTCTCTCTTGTTAAGGTGGAATATTAAGAGGTTTGTGTCCTTTTCAAGTTTTTGACTCTGATCGGGATAATTCCTACAGTATGTTAAGTCTCACGCCATGCTCTGCGTTTTCTGTGGCCGAAGGTTAAACAAGTTGCCATGGATTTTGTGACGTTTTACTTATCTTGAGGATCAAATCTTGTTTCCAGGTTTTTTGTGATAGAGGAAACACAGTGGGGCTAATATGCTGTTGCCAAGGAATGATGGCAGCCAAAATATCCAACCATGGCGGGGGGTCGGCAGCTCCTGCTTGGTCCGAGCTGTGAAACAAGCACAGATGCAGGCGGTCATTGGCAGGAGAGTTATTACTAAAATAAACAATCGGGCATCTAAAAACTGTGTTAATGATTTACACACATTTAGAGAGACGATCGCTCGAAAACAACGAGCCAGAAATAAGAGGTGGCATGCAGAGCTCTCTGATCATGCAGCGAGTGTCCTGGAATGCAGCGTCTGTGTTAGCTTTTCTTGCACGGAAAGTGTTGATTTTAGTGAAGCCAAAGCCTCTTAATCACCAGAGAAGACCCACGGTGACTAAAGGCACAAACACGTACACACACACACACACACACACACGCGCACACATACTGGCTGACAAAGCAGGGGGATCCCTGTCCTTGGTCGTGCTTCATCCCCGCAAGTCCGTCCCCGATTCCCGTCTGATCCGAGACTACCGGCCTGCTTGCCTCTCAGCAGGGGCCCTTCTCCTTTGGAGAGGGCTTAACATGGGACATATGGGAAAGTCTTTGCCTGCCAGATCACTGTCCTTGCACAGGGCCAGTGTCGGATAATGACACTCTGGAGACACGGCAAGTAGAAAATGAGAACAGGAGCTCTGCTGTCAGGCTGACTCGGTAACCCGGTGACTGTCCGCGCTGTCTGTCGATTGAGCGAAAAGCACTCAGGCTTATATGATGACTGCATGGCCTATTTTAGCCTAGAGACCCACATTTCAGCAGTAGCGTCTGGGTCACTCTACAGCACAGGGAGAGCAGAGTGCTGGGTGTGCATTCGGATGTCTCTACATATGGAGCTCAGGGATGTCTGCGCGGTGTTTCTGGCTTTTTTCGGAAAAAATGGCAGCGGTAAAAATGGAGAAAAAGTCAAGACGGGGTAAGTTTCGAGCAAACATTGTCAGCTTTTGAGAGAGGCTCGGAGTCCTTTGATCATTTTCAGGTCTGTGAAGGAATTTGTCACCGAAGGTTAGAGCTGTGTAAAGCCACTGCAGTTGCAATGAACAGAAAGACTTTTGATGAAAACGCTCCTACGTTTGAAGTCTCGATACCATTGTGACTTGACAGCTAAACGTTAAAGAAGAGGAAGAGAGGGTACGACAGCCCACGATCACGTGTGCATTCTGTGTGTGTGTGTTTTGCGAGAAGCAGAGGGGTGTGTTGGCATGAGGATTGTCAGACCCTGGGCTGAAAATTGATTGGACCCTTAATTGTGTTTCCTGGACTGCTGACGAACGCCGCGTTTGAAATTCAGCTGGTGCGGTGCGTGGGTCAGGAAGGTCAGAATTTGCTTTCGCCTCCACATGCACCCCTTTAAAACACACACACACACACACACACACACACACACACTCGTCCGTCCTTCCCTCTCTCCTTCCCTGAATGATGTTTTCAATAGGTCGTTGGCAAGCACTTTTAGATTAATCACATTGAGCAAGACAATTTTTTTTATTTTTATGTAAAGTAATGCACTGTCATCTGAGAGTTATATTCCATCCATCATAAGTATTTAGCACACTCTCTCTCACATATAAATAGGTTTTAGGTGGCTGAATTTACAGAAATGACAAATTACACTGTTTATTTTATGGGATGTTTTGCTGGACACTTGCCCCGTTCTGTTAGCAGGATTTACTGCCTTTGAAGCATACATTTAATTATTTAAATGTGCTTTTGAATGCTTTTGGAATCACTTACTTCATAATTAGCTCTCTCACAAATACTTTCAACCTGATTATTAGTGCTTTGATTGAAAAGAAGTGCTGTTGAATATCGTTTTAAGCGCTTTGTTGGAATTTGTAATCAGTGCAACATCGATGGTGATTACTGGGGGGTAATTGTCCAAAGCTTTCTTATTTGTGTTGTTGCTCTGCATGAGTTGCCAAGGAAAATGAGATGATAACTAGTAGTTGAGGCAGAATCCTCTATTCAAAATTTAAGAGCATACTTCACAGCACAGCTAGAAATATTATATGTGTGGATGTGGATGAAGTAGTTTGCTGTTGATGTGTGCATTTGTGTCCAGAGTGGAATAAATCCTACTTCAAAACGGGCCCAGTCTTTGTGTCCAGTCCCTCAGCCCCACCACTAAACTTCAAAGTCCTTCAGCGCTCTGTCCCTGCCATCAAAAGCGCCAAAATCTGTCCGGTGAGATGTCACACATCTGCGCCTTCTGTGACAGGAAACTTTGAAATGGAAGCAGTATGGAAAGCGAGGCAGCTGAGGGGTCTGTTTGGGAAACACAAAGGGTCTCTTTCAGGTGTGCAAGAGCGCCACAGACCCCTCAAAACAACCTCAGCCGAAGCACCACATCCAGACCCCTTCCCTCCTCCTCCGGCCGCAGCGTGAGGAAACAGGCGGGCAGAGGCATCAAAGTGTTTCTCGCCATCCTGCCACTCTGTAATGCGAAGGTCATTCGGGTCTTGCTGGGAAGTTTGTCTGGAAGTTATGCAGGTGTGGCTGCGTATTTATAGCCCCGGCTACAAAAGCAAACGCTGATATCATTTGGTTAATTTATACATTTATTGCTTCCCTGGCTCATTGGCACATGTTTTCATTCATGCCGCGTTAGAATAATTTTGACTCCCATCTGTTGGCTTGCCTAATGATATTTCCGCTATTTCTCATTTCGGGTTTAATTTTAAAACTCCCATCTTTACAGAGTTATGCTGCACGTATCTCACGTTTATTATGCTGGCAGCAGGTTTCTGATATTTAGTGGAGCAAATCAAGAAAACAGTTAACAGGAGGGCAATCTGTGACTTTTCCAAACAATTCCTCTAAGGGAGAGAGCGAGAATAAACCATTAAAGGTGTGTCTTGTACAATAGCTATATCTGTAATAGCCCAAGTCTGTGCATCTCTAGTCACAGAGGTAAGAAAAATAACTATTAAAAGGATTGCTTCTTGAATCAGAGGGGTAAAAACAACTTATTGTAGTTTACAAAGGGTTCTTCTGTATGTCAGGCTATTTCTTGGTCAGGCACAGTGACTTCCTGTAGTCTTCACTGGTTGCAACCAACTTGACACAAGAGCCTTAGAGGTTTCTGGGAATACCTTTAAACTAGAGATAAGTGTTGTTAAATGACCTTCTGGGCTTTTGAAAGATCGCCAGGGATTTACCTTTCAAAAAATGGATACTCCAGCTCTGTGACCTGAATGTCATTACAACACACACAAGAGGAGCACACTGCGGTCATATCTGTGGGTGGTCACCTGCCCAAATCCCCTCAGCACAAGAACAACCCCCGCTTGCCATGCTGATCATGCCTGTCAGCCAGTCCTTGACCCGCAGTCAGCGTCTCCGGACTCCAAAGCTGTCCATGTCACGTCCTCTTTGCTCTATACGTTGTGCTGATTAAGGCCAGCATTTAAAGCAGGAACTGGAGCAATCTGCCCCCAGCCCTGCCTGCCTGCCTGCCTGCCTCTTCAACTGTTCAGTCAGCAGCTAGAGGCCTGATTACAGCCGGCTTTATGGCTCAGCCTGGACAGATGGTGCGGCTAGCACCGTCCTCCCCTGCCCTGGCTGCCTGTGCTCATTCTCACCCACTGTCATGCAACAGCCAGGGCCCATCGGGGGAGAACTACCAGGATTTTTTTTTTTTTTATAATGAAGCATGTATAAAAAATATCCATACCACAGCTGGTATGAATAAAACCTCAGATAACCACAAAAAAAGCTGTGATTTAGCTGTGACATTTAGTTTGGGGGGGGAAGTAATAGTTATTTTTGCTTTCTTTTTTTTACGGATTAAGCAAACATGATATAACGTGTTAATCAGTGAACTTTAGAGGTGCTGGTAGGCAGATTTTGTTATCTTTGGACAAAGCCAGGCTGGCTTCCCACTGTTTTCAGTCTTTATGCCAAACTAGCCGACTGCTGGCCACAGCTCCATGTTTAACGGACGGACATAAGAGTGGTATCGATTTTGTCACCTAACTCTTAATCAGATATAGAGCATGTATTAGAAATAAGCATATTTCCCAAAATGTGGAACTGTTCCTTTAAGGTTAGGGTTAGAGACTTACACGTTCACCATGATAACTTTGTCTGTAAATGTGTGCAGGATTTGCAGAATTTGGTTAAACCCTCTTTTTGGTGTGATTCATACTTTGGCATTGGCTTGAAAAGAAGCATAAGGCCTTCTGTCACACTGACAAGCACATAAGTGACATAAGTGGGACTGGAGAGAAAAGGAAGCGATAGTTCTTGCTGATGTGAATGATATGCGGCAGACTAATGACCGCCCGTTTCAGCTTTGTCATGTGAGCCTTTCCTTTGTCTTTGTTTAACGTCACTGTGAATCCGAGTAGAAGAAGAAAAAAGAAGAAGACAGTGTCATGAAATTGAAATTATTCCCACCTGTCAAAGCCCTTCTTTTGTCAAGATGCTCCTTTCCAACAATGCCTGGCTGTCACTCCCCGTCAACCAGCGCTCCTGAATGTCAGTTTTATCTTATCATTTCCGTTTACATGATCCCAGCTGGGTCCAAGATCATCTTATATAGCTTATCTCGTGCTGCCGTGGTCTGTTTTTTTTTTTTCTCTCTCTCACAGAATCAGTAGGTGAATACATGTAGGGTGGAAGGTCACCCTCCGGCTCGAGGGATAAAGACGGCATGTGGCTCTTATTCAGCTGGAAATAAGAAGAGGCATTTTCACATGCATGTCTTGGCACCTGTTATGCACGCAGCTTGCGGTGTTAGCAGCACAGAATAGAAGCGCCGATTGTTTCGAGCAGACCGGGTCGTGAAGGTCAAGGTCACTCGCTGCTGTGATTGCACTTAATTCATGCCATCAGCAGACACACTTGCGGCCACGCACAGGCACGCCTACAAAATCACACACAATAAGTCAGTAAGTACCGTGTTTGCACATTTTTTTCTCAATCTAGTCATTTGGACAGAGCGTTCCCTGCATAGAGAACTGAGCAGAAGTTAGGATTCAGTCCAAAACAACACCACTCATCTATCTTGTGTCTCTGGCACTGATTCAGACCCATTCTCTTTTTATTTTCTCTGTGGGTTTGTGTGTGCATGCTGATGGAAAGTGTGAAAAAAAATCACATTTGAAGGATGCAATGATCCATTCCAAACAACAAACATCTTATGAAATTGTAAAACAGCTTGAAAATAAATTCCATTTTAGATGTTTGCAGTGGTATCTTTGAGTCTGCTCGTCGTCTTGATGCCGCTGATGGCTCTGGCATCACATCGTTTCAGACATTTTAACCCAATATGACCTTCCTATTATCTAAAGTCCTCCAAATTAAATGACCAAAAGTGTTTGTTTGTGCTTGCACACAGGTCGGGTTAGTTTTGAGTGCTCATGTGTGTATAGAAATTATGCACCAGGTACAATAGGAGGAGAAGGAAGAGGATTTTGAAGTTGAAGTGCCCATAGTGCAATTGACTTCCATTTACATTTGAGGAGCATAGCCAAAGAAAAAAAAAACCTACAGAAATTCAAACTTAAAGGAAAAAAGCCATGACACTCCCTGAACGATCTCAAGAAGGTGATATGTTGTGTTTACCACAAAATGTAAGAAGAGTCTTGCACATGATGTTGTCCTTGACTTCCCTTCTCATATTTAACTAAACAGGATATGTTACTTAATGCGGTGGTATGTGTTCTGTGTGCAGGATGGAAGAGACGGTGCGGTCGCTGCTGCAGAATCAGGGCGTCCTGGAGCAGACTGCTGTGGACACGGTGGACATCATGAAGGCCTACAAGGTAAAGGACCATTGCTGTGGTCATTCAGTGAGACAGAAAATGACAGTGGAGGTCAAGAGAAAGGTCAATCGTGCGGAAAAATGCAACTTTAAGTCGGTTAATTGGTCAAAAAGTAATTGAATGATTAAAGATGAAGTGTCTAAAGGAGCATATAAGTTCACTCATGTTGTGTGTTTATACTTAATGACATGCCAGTATTCATTTTGTTCGTATACTTTGTTTGTGTTCTCATATTTTCCAGCTCAGAGATGCACAGTGTTGAATAAAGCTAGACCGAACCAAGGTGAAAGCATTCATTGCTGACCCTGTTACATAATAGAAATAGCTGCTGGGATTGAGCAGGGAAGCAGAAAGAATAAGTAATACCACTCATTTCTGAAGCACGGGGTCACCTTTGGGGTCGCACTTCACAATCTCGAGCTCAACATGTTTACGCGGTGTTGCAGCGCTGAAATGCTATTGCCTCAGTCTGTTTATCATCTGTGTGATTTTATTCACTTCCACGTCTGAGATCCTCAACTTGAAAAAGGAAAAGTTGTTTTTCTTTGTAAATGTGTTTCACACTTTCTTTTATGTCACACTAGCATATGATGGCTTTAGTGTCCATATTATTGTCTTTAACGCCCAGCAGCTGAAACGGGAGCAAAATGCCTCCAGGGAATAGATGAAAAGGGCATCGCTAATTCAGCCACTGTGCAATAAAAAAGAGTGTCTTTATAAATGACTACATGCATTCATCACTGTGAATAAAAGACAGAAATAGATGCATGAAGAAACTCTTTGAATGATGAGCCCAAATAAAAGTGGCCGGGATAAAAAAGGAGCACTCTAAGATTAAATGTCAGTTGCTTTACTGCTTACTTTCCAGTGAGTACGAGAGGATTATGAAACATGGTATTAAGAGCCATGATAATAGACGGATATGCTGTAAATTGTCCTGAGGTGCAAAAGTTTTATAATGAAAATATGACAAGAAGTATAGGTGAAATGCATACAATGTGTCAATATGCAAATAATGTTATCTGTGCACACAGAGTAATCCTTCCCCGGGTTCCCCGCCACAAACGGATTATACTGAGCAGAAACAGTATGACAAGGTTGATAGAAAGTGGAATTTGAAGTGGTGGGCGGAGGCAGTAAATATTTTCATCTCCACCTGGTACCTGGGTTTAATTCCAGCTAATTCAGTTTTGTAATGAAAATAAGTGAAACTTTTTAGCAGCTTTTTTCAAATGAATTGACTTATCATTTCAGCACTAGTTCAGATTTTGTTGATATTGTATAAGAGAGGTGTTTAATCTATTATATTTTTATATGAAATAATCTAATAATTGAATCTTTATTCAGTTAACCTTTACTGGAATATTAACTCGAAGCTCACTGTTGGCCATGATAGCTGCACCTCTAGGGAGGGCAAAACTAATGGCCGTCAGTCTAGCCATCTTCTTATCTATGTTGCGTAACTCTTTCTGGAAAAACACAATAGTCACACTGAAGTCCACAAAGAAGATGTTTTCTCAGCTATAAAACGTATTTTATTAATTAAAAACAGATTATTTTCCACCCTGACGGACTGTGTTTACTGTATGTTGACATACTTTGCTCCTTCGTTCAGCAGTGGATGGACATTGTCAAAGAGAATAAATCTGGGGGGTTATTATGGTATTCCCAGCGGCTGTATAAGTGAACACCCTTCATTCCTACGCAGTGATGTGCTCCTGCTCCTGCTGCAGCTGCATTCTGTGTATTCAGCAGACAAACTCAATAACTTGAAAGGGCAGCAAGAGGGACAGGGTTCCCTCCCCTCTCCCGCTCCAGACTCTCTCTGTGGAGATTATTACCGAGCCCTTTAACGCCGTCTGATGAGAAGTCTCTCAAAACAAACCGCAAACTTCACAGGCCGCCCTGGCAAACAAAAGCAAACTCAAAACCGTGACTTTAAAGTATTGCCTCACACACAATTGTCTGATGGAATCAAGCAAGATTGAAAACCTAATATATGTTCAGAGGAGATTGGATCAAGCTGGAAAACAAAAATGCTCTGAAGGACATTATTTCCACTTCCTATTTGGAGAAAATAGCTTGTTCTCTGCTGCATTTGGATATATATATATATATATATATATATATATATATATATATATATATATATATATATATATAAGTCTCCATTAGTGCTGCTCACCTCAACTTTGTCCAGCACATTAACCACAGGTATCTTCAGGTTTGACAATTATCTGTCAAAGCTCAGCTAGGAATGAGAAATTTAATGAATGCACAGTGATATATCACACTGTGTCATTGGAAGAAAAGCTGCCATTCACATGTCAAAGTCAGCCTAACTCTCACTACAGATACGGCTATAGGATACAATAATACTTTTATTATTGGAGGGGAAGAGAATAACACAATCCAGCTGGAAGAAATGGTTTCTGTAATTGTTATTTGATTTAAGGAGATGATATTATATTAAATATATATAACAGAGACAAGAAATTTCTGCATTCAGGATTAATGTTGTATTTTAGTTGTGCTTTCAATTAAAGCTTAATTAAAGCTTTTCTGAGATAACCCGGTTAGTCCAGTGGTTCCCAACCTGAGGGTCAGGATCCCTTAAAGGGGTCGTACGATTATTAATTAAACTGATTCTTGTTTATTACTGGAGAGGTTTACGTTTTCAGGCCTCTGAGAGTTTTTCAAACGAAACAATCTGAGAGGTTTAGAAGAGAAAATCACTCTTAACAACTCGTAAACAGTCATAGATTGCAAGCAGCTTTCATTTTAAGGGATCACCAGCCAAACAGGACTATCCAATTCCCGTCAACATTTCCCAGATTGCTTGTTTTCCCTTGACCGACATTCCAAAAACAAATCTTGGGGTGTAGAAACTAACTTTTTCATTAAACTGCTCAAAACTCATCAAAATATTCAGCACGTTACAAGCTGCTTTATATTACGGGGTTACTAGTTGAAAAGGTTAGGGACCACTAGTTTCCACTATAATATGATCATTTCATTTTCAAATTATTTTCTTTTCATATCTTTGTCTTCTGACTTTTCATCAATCTCTGCTATTTTCTTGTGAAGTGATGTACGTCTGTACCTCCTCAGGCCTCTAACAGCTACTCAAGTGAAACAATCTAGGGGTTTTTAGAGGAGAAAATTGCTCTTTAGTGGAACTGCTATCAACTCATAAACATATTTGACCTGTGAAGAGTGCTCACGGCCACTAGTTCGGTCTAGAAAATGCAGAAAATAGTGAAGAATGCCCATCATATTTTTGAGAGCCCAAGGTGATGCCTTGAAATTGCTTCTTTTCTCCCATCAACAGTCCACAAGCCAAATATATTCAACTTACACTGATATAAAACAGAGAAACCCAGTAAATCATCCCATTTGAGAAGCTGGAACAACTGTCTTTTTTGCTTTAAAACTATGAATTATCAATTGTTACAGCTCAGGAGATGCTATCGTTTCACGACATATTGGTATGGTGAATAAATGCTCAGTGAGCAAGTACATACTTTCAGGCTCCACAGATTCCTTGAAGAAGATGAATAATCTCTTGAGTGTGACAGAGAGCTCATTGTGTTCTTCTTTCTGCCGTTTGGTGCTAGTCAGACATTGCCTAATTAGTAGCTAATTATTACCAGTAGTTATTTATCGCAGATGCCAGGAAGCAAAAAGCAAAAAAAAAAAAAAAAAAAAAAAAAAAAAACGAGAAGCGAGACGAACAAAAAGATAGCTGGCAAAGAGACCGGGAGAGGTTGTCAGAGGCAGAGAGAGAGACGGATACACAGCGAGGGAGCGAGTAGGATCCCCGTATTACAGACAGGATGAGAGCCCTCAAGGTCACTGCCACTCTTTGGAAAACAAGTGAAACATGATTAGGGATTAGGGGATGTTTTGGAGCTCTGTTGTTGAAGCTGCCTCCCTGTTGTCCCGTCTGCCCATCTGATCCTCTCCCCTTTCTTCTCTCCCCTCTCACTTTCCCCTTCCCTCTGATTTTTGTCTTTCACGGCTCCTCGCCCGTGTTTCATCCTGCCCCGAAACATTTGTCATACCTCACTTCTGGGCGCTTTCTTCCCGTCTGCTCGGGTTTTTACTTGCCAAATTTCTCTTTCGTTTCTTTCTCCTTTTCTTTCTTTTTCATTCCCCCCCCCCCCCCCCCATTCCTGCTCTCTCTCCCTCTAACCTCGTCCTCGTTGTCTGTGCATCAGGATAAACTCTCCGAGGAACTGCAGAAACAGCACGATGGCCCCGAAGAGAGCGGCTCCCCGCCGGCGACTCGAACGGAGCCAGACACGGGGCCGCCGCCGAACGCCGATCCTGATGCCAGCCAAGCAGAAGAGGACAAAGACACAACCAAGCCCCTTCTGGAGCGCCTCAAGGCCCTGGAGGTAACTACTGCACCACCGCCTCCCTATCTTTAATGCTTTGACTTTCCCTTTGTTTCCTTTCTCCCTACCTGCCTTCATTCTGCTTTGTTCTTCTTCATTCCTGCCTCTTCCTTCTTCTTCGCATCCGCACTCGCAGCCACCCCTGGCTATCCTCTGTGGCCAGCCTGTCTCTGCCAGTTGTCAGAGTCCTTGCTCAGTTGCGTCTGAAAGCATGACAGCTCGTCAAATTCTCCAGGCTTCTCCGTTCGGAGAGCAAAGTCATCCTGTGAGAGTCGCCGCGGGGGCCTCAGGCTGTACTCCACTCCTCCGGTTTGTTTTCCTCTGCGCTCGGGGATTTGAGCTGCACTCCGCCATGAGCCCCGAGCGCAGCCACAGTCATCCATGCTGATTTTTTATTTTTATTTTTTTTACTACTCAAGCCACTGGACGCACATCCTCTCAGATCTCTTCTGCAATTAAAGCACTCAAACGTAATTAAATCAGGCCACCGGTCTTACCTCCATATTCTTAAGTGGCTCCACGTTCTTGATGTGGTGGAAGGAGTGTGACATACAGTCTTTGCCTCATAGATAATAAAGTACCTGAAATGAGAAAGTGTTTGAGAAATAAAGCAGATACATTCTAAATTATTAAAGTCTTTGATTAAACACATAAAATAATAACAAAGTAAAAGGAACAGGAGTCCTTAGAATGTATTCTTTTTTGCCAAAATTACACTTAAGCCTCCCTGATAGAAAGTGGCCCCTAATTACAACAAAGTGGCAGGTAATTGCCTGTTGCTCCTCAGCTGGAAGTTATCTTCCGAGACTGGCAGCGAGTGTGGTCAGCCTGTCCTGGCGATCCATCTGATGAAGCGCATTACCCAGACGTCACATTTTAAACGGCTTTATCGAAAGTTATCTGCCATTTTATTCCGTTCTGCCGCGCGGGGTGATGGATGCACCGTCGGCCAACGCAGCAAGAACTGAACCGAAGCCATACATCACTGCCCGGCATTGTGCATAAACTCCACTGACACTAAGTAAGCACTGCCGGGCTCTTGTTCCTCCAACTGATACTGCTCATTAACTCGGCAGGCACGCACTGTGGTCTGTAACGGGGGGGCTTAAATGAATACACCCAGACTTTGGAAGAAATGCCCGTTGGTCATCTTACTTGTTAAGTGATGAGAACACAAATGCTCAGCTTGCCCACGTGTCCACAGAGGATGAGGATGCGCCGCTCAACTCTGCAGTCCTCTTTCAGCTCATTGCCACCAATACCCACTGTTCTGTACACTTCCTGCACCAGCGGCAGACAGACAGAGGCAGAGAAAGAACCAGATATTTTGGCGAAGAGTTAAAGTAACCAGTTTTTGTTCATCAGAGATGTTGGCATATAATGCTATTACAATAATACAACATTAGAGTGGTGTTAAACACAGTAGTATTCCAATTCAGAATAGGATTATATGGCTTGAGTGGGTGGGTTTTGAATCAATAGCTTTACCATCTGTTGTACATCATCTTCACCTTCTATTTCGTTTTTAATGTTTATGTCAAATGCAAAGGATTCCCCTCTGCTTAAATATTTTACCTGGTGTTGGAGTCATCAGGGCTTCCCTCCCTTCAGTCCACTGCCAGTCACTCTTGTACAGGATACGAACAACTTCCGCAAGCTTTAAAAGAGCAAAATAATCCATCACAGTGGTTATTGCTTTGAAGTTAAACAGCATTTCTCTGTTTCTTTGTCCCTGAAGTGACTCGTGGCCAATCTCCTGACAGCAGCGGAGAGGAAATGGAAACTATCCCGAATCATATGGCCACACAAACTTCAATGTCACATGCATGTCTTTCTGTAAACGCTTTGTTAGCCAAGAGAGCAGTTTATTTTAAGGTTTCCCATTAACACAACTTCAGAGAACAGTGTTCAAATGACATTGGGATTCTCATCTCAACATTTAATGGCTTGAGTGTCACTGAACAATAAAGCAGGAATAAAATTGATTTCAGGGTTGAGGTAACAAAACACCACTTGCCACCATGACCCGGAGAGTCAGATAACACTTCATGGTACTTCAGTACTTCAGAGCTCTTGAGTAGGTGCAGTGCTGACTGAATCAGCACATGTTAAGAAGGGATGCCTTTTATTTGCTGTTTTAATACAACTCATGACAGGAATATGGTCCGTGGGCAAGTTTTAATTATAAAAAAAGATCAATAAGATGTCGAGGGATGTCTCTGGTTAAAGTTATCTCCTAAAAATAGAAATTCCATTCACAAACCCACACATAAGTCACACGAGCCTTCTTTAATTACCCTGGTCATTTGTTACATTTGCACCCATAACCATGTCCTAAGCTTCGAGGCTTTAATTAGTCCGTCTTTCTTCCTAGATGGCATAATTGGAATGTTTTTTGGTTGTAATTATGTTTCCCGTGTTTCCATCAAGGGATTTGTAGTTCCTACTAAAGGGCAGAGGGCGAGGGAAGCGAGGCCGGCTGACAGCTCCTAATATGCTGCCTGCCTCTGACAAATTGGAAACTCCCAGAGATCAATAGGGCGCCGCCTCATCACTTGGCAAGTGGAGGAGATATTCTTATTAGGCGCCAACTCCAAATGGCCAGCGTCCGCCCCAAAGTTCAGCATCATAACTTCCATCCCCTTGACCTTTTTCTCTGTGATACTTTGTAAAATTTTTATCGGCCGTCCGGGTTCAGCGCTGGCGTCTGACCTTTGTGGAGCGGCTCTCCTCTTGGCCGCAGCTCGGCTTGATTGCTACTTCTGTCTCCACCGCTGTTGTTTTGCTGCATCAAATGTAACCACAGTCGCTGCCAGGTTTGTGCTGCGTTGACGCTGAACGTGTCCGACTCTCTGTGTGTGTTTGTTGTGTTGTTCTTTGCAGGAGCAGAACTCTGCCTTGGCCTTGGAGAATGAGAGCCAGAGGGAACAGTACGAACGCTGCCTAGATGAGGTGAGTGCGAACCTTGTTTATCTTGTCTCACTCCGAGGCACATTCAAGGGCACCGTATAATTCGCCAGATGTTTTACTTGCCTTGAAAACTTAACATGTGTGCTGAGTTTGTTTTGAGTCCATGTGAACAGAATAAGTAGTATTGTTGGGTTTAAGATTAAGCTTTTAAAGAGGTCCTCCAAAGCACATTGTGTTTCCCTCCGGTTGGCAATTTACTTGAACCACGACTTGAGGGAGGCGGGAGGTGAATTGTTGATATTAACAATTCATTTAGAAAAAAGTGTCTCACATTTTTCAGGCACTTAAATCTCTCATCTCTCATTTTAATAAAGGGGCTGGCATGTTTCAGCTGCGGTAAGCGAAACCAAACTTTAGCTGACTATAGTCTGATTTATGTAAAAACGTTTATGGCCACCAGGATGTTAATTATGCGTTTCTTTAACCTCTTATGTACAATTAAGGAGTCTTTAATGTCAGAAGGCCTTTTTGTTGATGCTCGTATAATAGCAGAAATGCCAGACAGGGTGTTTTTCTGTTTGCAGAGTACACAAACACACCAACATCATGCCTATAGTCAAAGGCCAAAACGGCTTATCATTGTTTGTAGTCAGTATTCATTGTGTCTAAAATGCGAGCTGTTAAATAACCTTAACCTGATGTGAACTGGTGTTGCTGAAGCAACGGTTTACATAACAACGGCACTTGTGTGCCCTCTGGTTATTTGTGAGAGCCTGATAAGCGCTGTTCAGGGAGCCACATGAGGGGAATAAACCAGCTCCGGCTCTCGGCTGTGCCCGCTTGCTGAATCACTCCAGGAGGGAGGGAGGGCAGCGCTGCTACGGGGAAGTATGTCCGGCAGGGACAAGCTGCCCAATTTGTCCCGCAACCGACGGGCTCTGCAGACTGAGCAGATCTGCTGGAGGTGCGAGAGAGGGAGGGGGGAGTGAAAGAGGAAAGGATGGAGGGGGGGGGGGGGAGGAACGGGGGAGGAAGAGGATCATAACTGAGTGATAAAAAAAAAAAAGTGGAAGGGGAGAATTTTGTGATACAGCTATATTAGAGTTCCCATGGATTGTATTTGGGGTAAATTCAGTCCTTGTCTCCTTTCTGCGTCCCCTCATTAATATGGCTCAACTCGGCTTTGTTTTTGTTTACTTGTCAACCATTTTCCTGTGTGGTTGACTTCTGTGGAAGGAGGGCTCGGTAATGATGTTGTTTTGATGATGGAGGCGGCGTGTGCCTCTCTAACGACTGCACAGGACAACAGTGGAAAGCCTGCAGTTCGCTTGGTAACAGAAGGGATGATTATTTTTTTTTTATGTTAGACCAGCTGCTTGTCAATTTTTTAGTGTGTGGTCAAGCTCATTTGTAGTTCAATTACTTTGGTCAAAGTCATACAGTGTCTGCAGTCTGATCAAATTCTCCGTCCGAGGCCGTCGAGTCCGGTTTTGTTTGATCCCTATTTTACACGAGGCAGATCTGTAACTTGCGGTTCCAGAAGCAGGGCTCATTTCACCATATTTACTCCCGTCTCTCCTCACTCAATAAACGAGAGCGAGTGCACTCAAAAGAGCCGATTGTGGCTTCACACAGTATTAATGAGCAATCAATGGGCGGTAACCGGAGCTGCTTCTCCATCGGGGTTGTGGGCTGCAGCGCGGGCGGGCGTCAGCCGTCGTGAGACCGAGGCCCAGACGCCTCTGCTTCTGTATCAGCGACCATTAGGAAGCAGGAGTTAAACAGTGTAAAAGACGTGTGTGTGTGTAAAAAAAAAAAAGCAATATATTGTGTTCACTTAGACTCATAATAATTCATCTTATGTGTAAATTGGCTGAGGAAGTGCAGCGTTCTACAGAGGCCTGTAAGGGCCATAAGAGGTCAGCAAGGACCTTATCTCTGGGCCAAAGGAGCCAAATTACATTCAATGATGTTCTTCCTACTTTCTCTGTCTCTTTAAGGTTGCCAATCAAGTTGTGCAGGCGCTTCTCACCCAGAAGGTTTGTTTCTTATTTCCATGGAAACCATTTTGCTCCTCATCCCAGATCTCTTTTAACAGCATTACCTATATTAAATGAGGACAATCGAAATTGTCAGATCTTGCATTATTAGATTCATGATACATTTGATGCATGTTGATGATGATATTTTTCATACCTGTCATGCATAAACTGAACATAATTTACCCAAGACAGCATTTTCCTGACGCTCCGTGTGTTGCTTCTCCCTCAGGATCTGAGAGAGGAATGTCTGAAGCTTCGAACCCGAGTTTTCGACCTCGAACAGCAGAATCGGGCGCTGAGCGTTTTGTTCCAGCAGCGGATCAAGCCCGCCTCCGACCTGCTTCTCCAGGTATGAGGGCAGAAATCCAGCCTTGATTATGCCATCCACTAAATCTAACCAGCCACCTCCAATTTCCCCAGCGGCATTTATTAAAATGCAAACAAGAAAGTAATAGCTGCTCTGGATGCAGAAATAATAAGTATCTTCACAGAGTACCTGTTACCTGAATGGAAAACTTAAAACAAATTTAACAAATTGTATGTGCTTGCCAAGAAGTAAGATCACTTATAAAAGCTTCTGTAAAGACTAGTTTGATAGTCAGTCTGGATGTATGTCCATAGCACACATCTGTACTCCTGTAAACATGATCACGATCACTTAGCCGGTTTCCGAAGGAAGCAGCGGCTCCTCCAGTAAACAAGACCGAGTGCTTATTCTCATGAATTTGAAGTTGTTTTTCATTTGGGTTGTTATTAAACTGCTCTGGGGTCTCAGCTGGAGACAGGGGCTGCGAAAGTAGACTGTAAATACTTTGATTTAGAATACAAAAAGAGAACCCTGTTTACATCAATCTTTATCAGTCTTTTCTCTCAGAAGCTGTTTTTTGCCTGTTTTTCTGCTTTGAAACAAATATAAAGGAAAGATAGGCCTTAAAGCAGAGATTGCAGTTATTTTGGTTTGTTTGTCATGCATCATCGATCCGAAGTTGCAGTTTTAACATTTTGGTTTTTATAGTTTCAAGTTGAGGATTCACAGATGCACTAAGGACTCTCTTGTGGACTGGAACGTACTGTACAACCTATTTAGGAAAGTGTCTAAAAAGGCACATTTCAAACCGAAAAATCATTGTCCTCCCTGGTGGCCCCCAAAAACTAATGCCACCCCACAAATCAGGATAAACTATGCAGTAATTTTATGCCTCCACTGCAGTTCTGACGCTTGTAGATGTTTGCAGCACTTGAACTATAATCTGCTACATCCTATAAAAAAAAAACACAATGATATGAACCAGCAGCCATCTTGTCTCTCTTTTGTAACCATCAGACATCGACCACTGTACTTATATTCTCCACAAAACCTACATTCTCTTATTTGGGGTGGCTTAAAATTGCTTCAGTTCATCTTTTTGGTCCCTTGGAAAACACCAATTTACTTAAAAATGTCTGTGTGTGCATTCCAGCTCGATTTTTAAGGCGTAATTATGAGACAGACGGACCTGCCACTGTATGCTTAACCCATCCATTGTCAGCAGTGACACAGCACTGCAGGGCAATAAGGCCGGTTTGGGAAGTAGCGTTTCACGTAATTGTGCAAATTGCCGCGAGGCTCCTCGCTGTCAATATGGAAGAAGTATCAGACGAGGAACCTCCAGACGAGAGAAGAAGAGGGAAAGGGGAGAGGATGAAAAGGGAGGAGGCAAGCGAGGGTAGATAAGGAGGGACGGACGGGAGGGTGAAAATGGAGAGCGATGAGATAGCACAGAAGCATGGGCGCTGGGATGACAAGGAGGTAGACGTGAAAAACTAAGGGCAAAATAAGAAGAGGCAGAAATGGTAGATAAAGGCAGTAAAAAAGGAAGGAGGTAAAATAAATAATATGGTCTCGGTGTGTTGTAAAGCTTTCTCTCAGTTCCAGCTACCTCCACCACCATTATTGGACAAGCATGCACATTCTGAAGTGAAACTGCAATATAAAAGCTTCGAAGAGGGATATTGAACCACTGTGGGAACCAAGAGGTGCAATCTAGGTGGAGATGTGAATTAAGGCCGACACCCTGTGAAATGTGTTTTTCCTTTTTCCTTTCATACGATTCAGCTGAAAAGAAACTAATACGCAGATGAAAACATGTATAAGTCGATTTGACGTTGACTTCAGGTCTGTGTGTGTGCGTGTCCACATTTTGACACATCCTAACTGTGGTGCAAGAATACGCTGAAGCCTTTAAACGTGTTGGTTTTTCCCGCTGGATAATTATTTGTCTTCCTGCTCAATACTTAATAATGATATTTCCTGATCATCAACTGGTGATTCAGTGTTAGAATTAATCATAATGTGGTGAGCTGCTGCAGATGCTCCGTGAGTCCATGTTCAGATCCCCAGTCATGTGTGGGAGAGCTGTTAAAAACATCTATATTTATGCTCTTCACAGGGGAACTTGCACTTGGAATTATTGTTTTTCTTTGAAAAAAATCTTATTATTGCTTCACTTAGTATTATAGTGTCTGGTTTTCATATTAAAATGTTTACAATCACTGACATTTTACTGTCCAGCCTCCATAATATGTAGGAAAGAAGAGGAATGGCAAACATTTTTTGACATTATTATCATTTGCTCAGATGAAGGAGCTTAACAAGCAGCAGCAAGTGGTGCAGCAAGGGATTTTCAGACGTTACATACAGTATAGGCTGCCTTACCTTAATGGTGGAAGTTGTGGGGGCCATGCAGCCTGAAAGGAGGACCTGCAGACACTACTCAGGGCCTCTCTTTACACATTTGCTGTCTAAAACTGGGGGAAAAAAATGTATTTAATGTGTTTTTATCCACATATTTTCTTAAAAAGACACTTACAGTACAGTTTGTGGTAAAGATGCAAATACAGCATTATCTTTTACACTTTTCTTAAACTTCACTGTGTCTTCTGAAACCAAACCTGCACGCTTGTGTAACTACAAACACTTTTCACGTCCCACTAGCGGAATTTCTAATGAAAATATGAAAATGACGGTGGTGAGCTTTCATTTCTTTTCTCTCCCGGAGCCCCGAGCAGAGGGAGACTTAATCACCCATATGAGTGTTCTATTTCCCATCTAGCTCTGGACCTTCTGCTTATCAGTAATTAAACGTTCTCTAGTTCCCCGCGGACATCTTGAGTTTCTCTGATAAAGAACTTAAAGCTTTTGATGGTAACCACACCAGTCGTGCACCTCCGCTGCCTTCAGCTGAATTGGTTTGATTTTAAAAATGCCACGTATTCATTTCAGAAAAAATCTTCCATTTAAAAAAAAAATAATAAATAAACAACGACGCTTGTTTTTCTCAAAACCATGAAGGATTTGCAAGCCAAGGGAAAATAAATCGTGTGCAGTCCCATCCACTTACTGTATGCCACTTATCAAATATGACAGGCAAGTGGCAGTTGAGTCGCCCATTACTGGGACCAGTGCTCGGCGTTTCCTAAGCGACCACAGGCACACAGCATTAACGCCATGACCTCATTACTGATCATGCAGTTTCTGCAGTTCGCATAGTCAAACGTGTTCTGCTGCCGTGGCCACCAGCTAAACGTTTCCCTGCAGAAATGTTTGAAATCACAACTGTAAACAAATTATGCCACTTTGCAAGAATAGTGGCAAATTAATTGTGGAGCTTTTGAGATATTGAATTCCAATATGAAGTCCATATGGTATCTCACTTTAGTCTTGTCATATTACTTTTCATATTACAGCTGAGCCTTTGTGTAATTTCTTGGTGTAGTTTAGTGGGCGAAAAGCAGCTGGAGATTTAGGAAAAGCCTTTGTGATGAGTCAGACTTATAGATCAGGTCATGCAGGTGAGCATCATGTATACACGTGGGTGTGCGTATGAATTTATGTGTGTGCGTAGGTGTCTGTCTTTTCTCTCTAACTGCTTGTCTACCTGCCGTTGTGTGTATGTGCGGGTGTGTTGCACGGCCGTTCAACCGATGAGTTTTTTGACAGCGGGTGTCAATACTGATGCATTTGTTTGGAAGCTGCCTATTGCTGCTATTCTGAGCTTGTATTCATTATCTTGAAATATGACCACTGTCAAGCCAAAAAACAACAAAGAACAAAAGCAGGAAGCCTCCTCTTTTTCTTCAGTGTGACACACAAAACTTCTCCATTGGCTTTAAGACTAAAGGAATTATTCCAGATGTTAACTAATAGTTAATAAAAGGCCCAATTTGCAGGATATCTCACAGTGTTGCATGCATTAATGCATATTTTACTCCTAACATTTTTGACTTTGAGCTTGGCCTTGAACCTCAAAAAATTCTGAAAGTGTACACACAGCCCTGTCATCTACCGTTTCCTTCAACAATCTTCCCCCGTGACCCTGTGACACTATTGACTGAATCCTTGATGAGGATGCTGAGGAGGTGAAATCCAGCACCCTACGATAAGATCAGAGCCTCCCGTGACACCTCAGCCACTCCCTTCCCGTGCGGGCAGCAGGGAGGCCCAGCGGTGCGGCATCAAAGCTGCACAAATTTCACTTTCATGACTTTAAAAACTGGGATGAGAAGCCATCTGGCACTTTGAAACCATACTAATAAAAATAAAACTAAGATGGCACTGATCCAGCTTAATCCAGTTTTTAATTTATTTTGAAAGAATAATTCCCATGAAGCTTCACAAAGAATAGAACTAACACTTAAAAACTAATAAGTGAATTTTGGGGTGCAGTCGTGAGTTAAAAACATCTTAACAGCCCAACTTTGAGAGAGCTCCTCCACAGTTTAACTGCCTTTCAACGAAATCAAACCTGGTTTTAAAGAGCAGAAAGTGTCTGCACAGATGCAGAGCTTGATGTTATATAAATCCTAAAAATAGTACACTTTTCCTTATCTCTGTGCTGAAAAGGATTCAAAGTGGGCATCGATCTGTTTCCATGGCACTATTACCACCTAGTCACTGAAGGTGAAAAGCCAGTCTCTTTGAAAGCTTATTCACAAGCTCGCACTAATACAAAAAGAAGCTTTTCCTTTTGGATGTTTTGCTGAAAGTTGAAGAGAGAAACGTAGGATGTGTGTTGTGTTTTGGCCACAGGCGACGTGATGCAGGTTGTTTGTTGTAAAGAGACAAAAGAAGCCGTTAAGTTTTGGTGTCATTAGGAGCTGTTTTCGTTCTTTTCTTCCCCCCACCAAAATGTTCAGAGGACATCTTTCACAGCACACAAAAAGTCAATACAAACTGTCAGTGAGTTTTATGGAATGCAGTGTAGGATGAATCTACCGGGTTTTATTTTAAAATGTTTGTGGCTTTGATAGAAAATTTGAGCAGTTGGTTTTCAAAGCCTGGTTTCCATTTGCTGAAGGTGACTTTTCCTTTTATAACATGCAATTTTCTTGATGGATATTTTTCTACTGCAGGTACACAGCACGACAAGTGCATTTCATTTTAATGGTGAAACTAAGACTAAAGCATATCAGAGCACAGAAATACATATACTCCCTGAGTGAGCATTAGTTTTACCCTTGGCAGGAAATGCAGCATAAGATCAAGTGTTTTGTTCCAGCATATTTCCAGTTTAAGTTAATTTGAGCACAGGGAGCCCAGTGTAATTAAGTTTTGAGATTACTACGTGGAAATGTATTTGGTTTTGTATCCTACCCTCTTTCGCACAAGAGTTAAATAACAGAAGAGACCGCAGACGTGCATATAAATTAAAAAAAAATCAAAGGAATCCCTTACTCCCTGATGCAATTATTTCCTATTCACATTCGTTTTTTTCCGGCCGATGACATTAATGACTTTGAGCATTGAGTATTAACCAGGGCTCGGCGTGGTGCCAGTGGAGGGAATCTGATGGGCACTTGTAAAGCTGGCAAAATATTGCTCAGCCTCAACATACTCTGCAGCTTTCTGAGATGTTGGAAAACAAAAAACTAATTTTATTTTAGTTTTAGTTTTCGCATGCATTTTTGTACTGTAGGAGATCACAGAGTGTTAAATTTAAAACCTGGAATATGATGTGATAAAAAATTAAATTAACAGTATTTATATGATGCTAAAATAAGACTTTTAGATGATGCTACTGTATGTGCTGTACAAAGCTAGGTTGGAAAATAAAATCTCCCTACCATTCTGCTGTTTTGTGAATCTCAGATCAAACACCGCGGCTCATTTTAATTTCTTGAGATCCCCAAAGTCAAAAAATCACTCTGGTGTGTCCTTCCTCTTGCCTTTCAGAAACTCCACTCTCGGATCATGGATTTATCTGCGGCAGATTTGCTCCTGGAGCCAGAGAGAAGCAAGGCCTTTTTGCTTTCCAGGAATACAGACTCTCCCTCCAATGTAAGCCTAATGGGAAAGTGTTTTGTTTTTTTGTTTTTTTTTTTCAGCCATATGAATCGTCCAGGTAGCATAACCACATCCCCCCCTCCCCAAGAAATCATTACAAGATATTAAAATACAGACCTAACTATCTGAAGCCGTGACCCCTCTTCTGCTCTCAGCACGAAGAGCTGGCAGTATCACTTGGCACTGAGAGGAATAAATCCTTGTCATATTACCAGAAAACCATCGATTGAAACTCCCCGTCAGTAAAAATGACTCCATAAGACACTGTGGTACATTAGTCATCTTATGTATTATGCATTAAGGACTGAAAATGAGTTTGCTCCATTCTTCAACCCTTTTACCCCTCTGAGAATGCCACCTGATAAACTCTAATGTGTGCTTTGAGAGGAAGAGGAGGGATAAAATTAAATAATAATGGCCAAAGATGTGAATTATACATCATCTTGTTATCTAAATGTGAAAAAGTACCACATCTCCTTAAATAGGTTGCATTAGGTGATACACACAAGTGATACTTATATGAGATTAGCGAAATGGAAATTGTGACATGAATACTGTATATCTCATTTCTTATCTTGCATACAATAACTTTTTTAAATTGTTTATTTGCACAGTCAAATTATCTACAGTGACTAATAAGAGAAACATCTGCTGTGTTGTGATGACTGCACATGCAAATTTGATTGATATTTGTAAATTAAGTTTAAAAGAAACTTTCCCACTATATTTGATTGGTCTGCCAAGTCTTTGTTAAATGTCTTTCATCACAAAATGAACAGCAAGATAGCAATTAGATATGCTACGCTACCCAACAACTAACACATCAAATAACTCTCTTTGTAAAGTCACAGAAAAATCTTGAAGCTAAAGAAAAAGATTTACACATTTAGGTAATACTTTAGATTAGAAGAAGAGTGCCTAAGAATGATGAAGAATTTATGAATTAGATGTTCGGTAGCAGGCATTGGTGATCTTCATTGTGTGACAGTTAAACATGTACAGTTAAACCGCCGTATTGTTTTATATCCATGTGATTTTCATTGTCCCACCTCAGAAACCCGTACATAACAGTATAAATGATGCTTTACAAGTTATTTGACTATAATGTCGTGTCTCCTTTCTCTGTCTCATAGGAGTTTCAGTTGAATGGAAAGGCAGGTCTCCCTGTGGCCAAGTGTCTGAGCCAGCTGAGTCTGACGGTGCCAGCGCCTGTATACCCACGCAGCAGCTGTAGCAGTAGTGAGCTGTCCCTGTCAAGCGCTTGCAGTGAATTCTCCAGTGGCTCGTACACCTGGAATGATGGACGCTCCTGTGGGAAAATGGTAAGCCCCTTTATTGTATAATGACACTAATTCCACAAAACAGCATTAAGTGGTACAGTAGCTCATCAAAGTTAGACCAGTTAGACTTACTTTTTGCTGTCTTTCTTTTGAGACCCTAATTAATCCCTCATCTTATTGTTAAAGTGTGCTGATTGCGACCCTTAGGATCATTTTTAAAAGAATATGTTTTCCTATGTACGGATGATGGTGCACTAACACGACTCAGTGTGGTTGTAGCCTCTATAAAGGCATCAACGCTAACAGCTTGGCAAAATTAGGATCTTCATTTGAGATATAAGATAAAATCATATTGTTCCCTCTAAAAAGTCAAGTCAAAAGTATTTTAAGATGATTATGATTATGAAAACAGCATGTACATGATGTATGTGTGCACATATTATAATAGAAGTTGTGTGTGGTTGACTTGCTCTTTCTTTTTGCCCCGTAGTCATCTCTGACCTGGGAGAAGAGGCTGAGTTTGGGTTCGTCAGCCCCTAGTAATATCTGTGCCGCCCTGGAGGAGCAGCTGCCCACAAGGCACAAGGAGAGCCACATACTTGAGGGACTAAGAAAGCTCCAGAGGAGGAAACACAGGAGCTCCTCTTCGTCGTCCAAGGTCTCCAAATCAGGCTCCAAAGACTGCATGAACTCCAACGAGGGCATCTACTCCCTGGGTATCAAGAGTAGCAGTAAAGGGGTGTCCAAGCCTATCCCCATGGGTAGGACTTTAGCTGTTGCGGGCAAGAAGTTCTCTTTTGACTCTGATGATGCAGATGATGAATTGGCACATTCAATTCGTGGAGATAACATCCCCACCAAGGACAGCTGGTTTTACTGTAAGAGGCTCTCTCACAGCATCTCAGATAGTTTGTGCAGCTGGGAGGGGTTACAGGACAGTGGAGGTGGAGGAGACGGTAGTTCAGGTCCCGTGGCTACAAAACACCCTTCTGGCTATGACTCAAAAGAGCGTCCTGAGAAACTCATGAGTTTCATTAACAGTTTTCTCCCTGAGGGAGGGCGGACATCAGCTTTTACTAAACCATCCATGCTGCACTTCAACCCCTCCGACCCGGAGGGTCCTAACCCCCTCTCTGATGTGGATGATCCAGAGGAACTCAACTCGGAGTCCAGTGACATCCGAATGTCCTTCAGCCAGCCATCAGAGCAAGCAGAAAGGGACTCCAAGAGGCTGTCCAGAGATGCTACCAAGCTACTCACACAACAGTGCTTGCGAAAGGACCAGGGACGCACCCAGTCTGCAGATGGGAGGCCCAGGCCTTTCAGCCTGATTAAGGAGCCCAAAGGGGCCGTGTGTACGCAGTCCGAGGAGAGCATATTGGCGATATTTGATGCAGAAGGAGAGCCCATTGAACTTTGTGCTCAGAAGCTCTCAGCAGGTGCTGGGCCTCGAAATGACATTCAAGGGAGCAAGGCAGTTGCCAATTACACAGAACTAGTGCCCCAAGAGAGGCCAACAAGGCAAAAATCAGCAAATACAAGAAACTACAATATTCTTGAATCTCCAGAGAGGCTATCTGAATATCAAATTAGGACGAGCAAAACAGGCAGTAGCAGGGAGGGCAGTGCAGAGAGGCTGTCAATGCAGTTGACTCCACAAAGAAAACTAATCAAACCACCAAGCAGCCGACCAAATAAAGGCCTTTCCATCCCTCCCATGAATGATTCTGCTGGTCCCAAGTCCAATGGTTCAAAGATACCCGGTCGTAACAAACCTTCAGGATCCCCACTGAGATTGTTTAAGGGCTCCAGCACTGAACCAAGTAACAGTGGAAACTCAGGACCCTCCGGTCAGGATAAGTCCCCCTCCTCTCCTACAGTTAAAATATCCAGGTTCATCAAGACACCAGGAACCTGCTCACAGAGCCCAAAATCAGTAAACTCCAAGCTCCCCAGCAGGGCCGAGAGGAATAAGGGCTCCTCCTCCAGTTCCCCACACCTCTCGAGGAGGCACCTGGAGTATGCTGACAATGGCGAACAGCCAACCAGAGACAAACACTGTGAAACCAGCAAAAATAAACTCAGGTCCCCTTCTCCTCCCCCTCCCCCGGGCCGCACCACCTCCTTACTGATCAGACCAAATTACGAAGGGTCGCCTCAAGCACATAAAACATGGGTGGCTCAACCATCCGCACCAACCACTGTGAGGGGCCCTCCCCCAAGTTACCACACCTCACTTTTACCAAATATGCAAACCACGTTACCCATCAAGGATAAAGACTGTTTAGACCTGGATGCAGGCTACGGGACTGCACTTGCACCTCAGAAACTGGTTGACAAAACCAGTCAGCACCTTCAAAAGTCCCCAGCCATGACTCAGACACCTACTAAAGGCACTTCCAAGAAGATAACCACGAAAGACTACCTCCCTTCTGCAAACTCAGGGTGTGCTCCAGAAACTGAAAATGCACCTAAAAGCTCAAAGAATGTCCCTCCTCCCTACAGTGCCCTCAGAGGGTCCTCACTTCAAACCTCATTTGCAAGTAAAAGAGGATCAACCCATGAAAATGTCCATCACACAGTGCAGAAGACCTCTATTAGTTTACCTATATCGCTTCAGGACACCCCTCAAGGCAAAACAGAACCACAAAATTGTAAAGCCGTAGTCAGCCCACCCAGTTCGGTCATGATTTCCCCGAACGCAGCGGAAAAAGCCTCAAAGACCCGCATCCCAATGGGGTTTAAAGCATTTTTAAAATCTCCCCCCAGCCATAAAAATAGTCCCTCTATACCAGGCAAGCAAGAGAAAGATCATATCAACTCAGTCTCCAAGGAGACTGTGACTTCAAATGCTTCTACACAGTGTGACAGCTTGCAGCCAGTGTGCAGTATTGATTCACCACCCAAGATGTCCATAACAGAGGGGAAAGGTGAGGTCCAGTGTAGGTTACTGGAAGGGGAAGAACACACTGCTGTGCTGCCAGAGGAGGGGGATGTGTGCGATAAAGGGAAAAGGAGTAGTCAACTTTTCTCTCGATCCATATCTGTTACTACCAAACCTCATCTAAAGCCGGCCTTGGGGATGAATGGGGCCAAAGCCCGCAGCCAGAGTTTCAGCACCAACTACATTGAGAAACCCAACATAAATGTTCTGGATGGGCCGGGAAAAATACGAACTCAGATCATCACCAACTCAGGTGAAAGGGGGAACTCTTTGTCTAGACAGAGTTCCTTGGATGTACCCAGCGTTGTGTTAGCTGAGAGCCCTGTCCATTCCCCCAGGAGTAGGCTTAGCCTCTACGGTGGCATGACGGGGTCAAATAGTCACAACTTCCTCCCTGAGAGAACTTTTAAATCAAGCTCCAAAGGTGAGGGGCCACAGGGCACAGCGAAGGGGGAGGCTTTCACCTCACCTTCTCAAAAAGAAGTGCGTAGCTTACCCATCGGCGATAGGATTGGTTTGAACAACATCCGTAAGCCAGCAAAAGTTGCCTCCCATCCACAGTTTCAGCCTCCGTCCTCCTCTGTGTATAACTCAGATAACCCAGTGCGAGAAACAGAAAGCATAGCAACCGCCCCTGATGAGCCGGACTTTAGCAGGGAGGTCAAAACCCAGACAGACTCGCCAAGCAAAGCCCCAGAAGTCAGCCCAACGGTCTGCACTATTGAAGAGAAAGTCATGATGGGAATTGAGGAGAATGTGCAGAAATGTCAAGAACAGGAGAAGGTCGCTGCCAGCGAGGCCAAACAGAAAACTGGCCCCTCTCTGGCAAACTGGTTCGGCCTCCGCAAGAGCAAACTTCCAGCTCTGAGTGGTAAGAAAGCGGACTCCCCAAAGGGGAAAGAGGAGAAGAAGGAGTTGAAGATTGGATCAGTGCTCGGAGGCAAACAGATGAAGTCTGACAAGAAGAAGGATAAGAAGAAAAATGATAACCAGCAGAAAGACGGTCCGGAGGTGCAGAATCTGTCTGAGATGAACAACAAGCTGAGCTCCATCATGGACCATTGCAACAACCAGATGGGTCAGATTGCCAGTCAGATCCAGTGTACGACAGCCTTTATCGGCAAAGACCAGTTTGTGAAAGAGCTTCTTGGCAGGTGGGTGAAACAACATCTTTGTCATCAAGAAAATCAAGAATGAATTATCATTAATTGATCGGATGCTATGCTGATTACTTCCTGTCACTGAACCTTCTCAGAGTTGTCTTTCTATCAAGCGAATCACTTAAACAAAATTGGCTGTTCTATTAAATTAAACATGAGCCATCTCTGCATTAAACCTGTGCATTTAGAGAAACTGATAAATAATCAACACAAACAGCAGCTGTCTGTTTGAGTTATGACTCCACTTCGGTGAGCGTAAACAGTTCTTGGACCAGCATCCAGACACATAGTCAGCGCACTCAAGGTAAAGTATCTTTAAGCCAGGAAAGCTGCACATTTCATATCCCTCACTTCCTTGATTTGCCATTTCGAATCACAGCTGACAGATTTTTATCCAGAGGAAGTACAAACAATCACTTGAGAGGGACTTCACAGAGGTCGTTTAACATTTGATGACATTTCTGTGTGTGTGTGTGTGTGTGTGTGTGTTTCTGTGCACGCACACACACACGTTTGCGTGCGCATTCATGAAGCTAAAGAGCAGGTCAATGCAATTTATCAGCGGGCTCACTTTCTACCTGGCGGGCTGATAAAAGGAGGAGCTCGGCACACAGACGTTAAAAAAAAACAAAAAAAAAACGTATCAAATCTTATTCCCTCGCAGGACTGCTGTGAAGGGCAACTCTGTGGCCGCATCGCCACCTGGGATCTCCTCACCCATGAAACACGGCGAAATGAAGGGAGATATGGAGATCTGTCCAGATACTGCTGTAAGTGAGCAAACACGCCGCCATAATATAACTCTGCTGGCTGTATTACGGCGCCGTCTGTGTATACCTCTGCTTGTTTGTGTTTGGACAGGCGGCTGGCACGCACACATACACGCACATTCCCACAGGTTTTCACACTCATGCAGTACTGTACATGTTCACAATGCACATCCACAAGCCCGCCGCCTCTTCAGCATCATATCCCCCCAGGGCTCGCTATTGATTCACATTGTGTTCTGACTCAGCCTACAATCCATCGCCTACTTTTTCATTATCTTCCCAGGCTGATGTTGTTGTATCCACAAGGCTGAAGGTTTTTATACTATATCTCAAACAGAGACAGCCATGCATGTTATACAAACTCAAATTAGGCATCTCTCAGCAACTCCGTTCTTTAAATCATGTCTGTGCGCTTTGTAAACAAAAAGGCTAAAAGTATGACCTTGTGGATTTATTCTTCATTATCTGTCAGTCAAAAGAAATGATAAAGAAGCTGAGTGCTTGAGAGAGCTTGAAAACGGAAATATAAAAAATAAAGTAAAAAGGAGTGAGGCTGAATGCAGGAAGACAGTTACAAAAAGAGAGTCTCACTGCATAATGTAGGAAATTTAATCCAGATGATGTGGAATTTCGATAACATGGAGGAGCCCCTTATCACAGGCACTCAATTTGACAAAGGGGCCATTTAATACCATCCTCCGAGCGTTCTCTCTATCTTCTCCCCACAGAAATACAACAAAAGAGGGACACTTTATGACCTACAAGCTCCTGCTCTTGAATCACCCCAAAACCACTTTTTTTAAAAAAAAAAATAACCCAATTAAAGTAAGACAGGAAAGTATGAGAATTGCCTTACTTCTTTTTTAATAAAACTTTAAAGATATTTTACAAAGCCAGAAGCGTGTCTATTCATCAGAAAAGTCATAAAATGCATGAATCTGAAGGCACTATGACCGATCCTTTTCATTCTCATTTTTCTACTGAAAATTGCCTAAAAGGAAGCTTTATAAATGGGTATATGTTATATAATGTAACCTGACAAAGGTACGTTTGGATTCTAAAAGACACTTGTCTAGACTTTATATTATGTATTATGGTATATTTGAGCTGCTTGTTGAAGTTTGTATCTCTAACACACTGTTTGTTTATATTCTAGACCCTTATAATGACTCAGAAGATCAACCTGAGGGCTGAAAATGAGGACGGACGCATCCCAGACACAGCTTGTCAAGACCACATGATAGGTAAGCTTATGTATTACTGTTGGTCCTAAAGGGACATTTCACCAAAAACTAAACCCACCCCAAAAATATATATTTTATATCATGAATATATCCTTATGGATAAATTGAACTGTTTAAACCAAATATTTTGCTGAAACAAATCCCCTGAAAATAAAATAAATAAATCTCTTGTGAAATATTCCTTTTTACCTTTTCACAGTTACTTTCACTGTGCCAAAAGCTCATGTTGTCTGTTTTAAGCCACTGAGTCTCATATTTGCGAGTGTTTACCTCCACCAGTACAGTTTTTTTTTTCAAGTAGCTTATGAAAAGCTGTCACTAACCATCACGAATCAACCAGTGCAACAGAGCATTAACACATTTTGCAGTTGTGACTTCCTGATGTGATTGACATCTCAATTCCTTCGCCAACTAATTCTCACCGCCAGACTTGCTTGCCATTACTGTGGGGAAATAGCAGCGGCTGCAAACAACATGTTGACAGTCTAGTCAGGTGATTGATGTGCAACCAGGTGATCTTTTCTAATGCCTGAGCAGCTAAGGAAGTGAAAAAAATGGATGCATCAAACAATTTATGAGATGGGATGATGATTGTTATCATCGCAGTGCGACAAATTTACATTGTGGTATGTAATTCAGCGTGGGGGAGGAGAGGGTGTCGCTGCTGTGTACTGGATGTGGAGCGCGGCGTGTTTGTCACTCAGTTGTCACTCTGGGATATTTGAGAGATTGTCTCAGTGATCCATCTCAAAGGTCGTAATGATTTATCTCTTGTAATATAGCACCATAGCCTGCATGAATTGAGTTTTTTATACAGCTTGGGGCCAGATTCTATGCAATTTTTTCATAGTTTTAGTATTTTAAATTGGATATCCTATAGCAAAGTTCTCAAAGTCCTAGCTTTTGGAACATGCCATTTGTTTTGTGAATTGAATAAAAGTAAAAGCTATTCCCATTTATTTAAAGCTGCTATAATTAAGGTTTTTATATTAACAATGGATCCTATTACCGCTTGTATGTGAAAGGGGTCACTCATAGTAATGAAACCAAATGAGTTATGACCCAACTCTGAAGTTCTTTTTAGCTGTACAAGGTTTATTGCGACTGTAAGCTCATTGTTTTGTTTTTCCTGCATCTTTAGTGTTTTGGTTCACTCTCACCACTCTCGTTATGTCGTTTTCAGCCCCAGCAGGCCGCTATTTTCAGTGAAAAAGCTGTAAAAAAGTTAGTTAGTAGCCATTAAACATAGTGGAACATAGTATTACTTACTTATTGTTAATAACTGGCTGTAAAAGTTGGTTATTGTACTGTGGGTTTGATTCATAGTTGGTACTATTTATATCCAAAATATACACATGAGGGTGGTGGTGAATAATTTAGATTTATAATTAAAGTACATTTATTTTGGAGTGTTGGTGGAAATAATCTCTACAGAACCAGAAAGGGATTCTCAACTTCACTCGTCTTTGTAGTTTAAAGATCTAGCTGAAAAATAACTAATCAAAACATTTCGAGAACAGTTTCGGCCCGAGCCACTTTCCGCCGAGTGTGGAAATGAGCTCATGATGGGTCACTGCCACAGCGCCAGCATAATAAAATGCTTAATTGTTTCTGTATTCTGATTAACACACTGCCTTTTTTACATTCTGCCGGCCAAGCACTTCCAGACAGTATGAATTAAATATTTCATAAAGGTTTCGGCTGGGGCTGCTCGTTGTTCGTCAGCGCCGCTTTTAATGTCACGTTTCTCAGGCCCTAA
Organism: Lateolabrax maculatus; assembly: GCA_031216445.1. Lineage (NCBI taxonomy): Eukaryota > Metazoa > Chordata > Actinopteri > Acropomatiformes > Lateolabracidae > Lateolabrax > Lateolabrax maculatus. Next base: position 3,800,086 of record CM062215.1, on the reverse strand, counting down.
TGCCAGACAAACACATCAATCATATAAATAGTTTACATCCAGACAGTTTATGATGTGAGCAGCTTGAGGAAAAATCCATTGCTCAAGTTATGAATGTGGACTTTGAAGTTCACTCTACAGTGGTAAGTTGTTGTATATTAGTAGAACTTCCCTCGAGGCAGTATTTTCTCTTGTAAAGGGACAATAAATAACATTTTGACTGGCCCATAGCACAGAATGACCCTAATATATCTGCAAGGCTTTGATGGCATCGTTGATCAATACCAATGATTCAGCAATTACTTCACCGGGTGCTGACGTTTCTGGCTTTCAAAACTTTCTAGCCTTGACTCTGTTTTGGAAAAAACACTGTTTTAAACAAGGTTACAAGCAAGCAGCCACCAGATGATACAAATATTATTTCCTAAACGAAGACATTATTGCAACATTTCGCAGCAGATCTTTACTCTATTGACTTAAGATTCTAGCCTCTATTGTGGAAATGTGACTTTACAATTTGTGTCAATTGTCATTGCATTTTCTTCGGATGGGTGACACAGAAATATCTCCTAGATAAGGTTATGGTTGTTAGTGATGACTCTCTCCTTTCCCTCGGACACCTCGTCATTGCATAAAGCCCATTTTGCACTGTGGAGGTATCAACAAACCAGCTTTCTCCCCTCAAACCCTGCAGGTTGTATACAGAAGTGATAGGGAGCTCATGAAAAAATAGATTATGTCCAGTTGTTGTTGCCTCTGGGTAGAATTACTGTGGACCTTGTTATGGTTTGGTTATAGAGGGCATTTTGAACTGCCAGGCTTGGCATTCAATTATACAGCTGTGTAATCTATGGCTCTCTCTGCCTTTTTCTTTCTCGCACACACAAATAAGCATCCATGTGTGTATTCTTTGTTTTTATGTCTACCACATCTTGCATTTATAATTTTTTTAAATTTTGGATCAGGCTTCTTGTTTGGTTTTTTAATATTTTGCAGCAACTGTCCTCAAGTGACTCACAGCAGATATGCGTACAAGTAACAGTCCATCTGTCCAATGAACACGGTGTATGTGTAAATCTGAACACTGAGGACTCATTTTCACAGGTTCTGTATGCACAGGCCGGTGTTGAATGTCAGAGGCAAGTCAGATAAAAACTAAAAGTACACATAAACAAGAGCACTGACCGCAAGTTCTTTTCTCAAGAACTCTTCAATTCTCTGAAACACAAATGAGTTGTTTCTTTAAATTCCCTCATCTGTGAATGTATTGACATTGCTTTAACATTCAGAGGAGAATGCAGTTGTTACTTTAGTGCGTTACTAATGGCACCCAGAGACAAGGCTATCCAGAGAGAAAATGGATCAATAGCAACTTCAGACCCAAGAGCAAATGTTTTTAGGAATAAACTCATTCTGAAAGTGTGCCCCTTACCTTCCCTGCAAACTCTTTTGAAACTCAACTGTAATGCCCAACAGTATTAAGAGAGAAACATTTTTCTCAGAAGGAAGTGCTCATGAGTTTTAGTGTTTGTGCTCCTGCGTCCCATCGAGACGAGGCTATACAGAGCCTGTCGATATTGATCCACCAACAAAAAAAAAAAAAAAAAATGTTTTTTTGAGTTTCGAGTTTTCACTTACCAATATTTTTAGAGACAGAAATGACGGATGCAGAGGATTCATCATCTCCAAGGTCAACACTGGAAGGTTTAATGTGGTCAAATAGAGTTTGCAACCCAAGTTTCCCCTCAGCAACACAGAAAAAAAAACCCCACCAAGGATGAAACATTATGAGCCTTTTCACTTTCACAAATTCTATCTCAGCAAAAAGTTGCAAACCTCACATAATTAGCGTCGCCAATGTAACTGTTGGCCATTAGTGTTCACAGTTACAAGGACCTGGGCTGAGCCGACTGGCCGTCCATCTGTTCCAGCCTGAGTCAAGGCTCTGCAAACTGGGGTTTCTAAACGACTTCCATCTGTTGCTGCTTGCCGTCACTTCTCCTGATTACGACCCAGCATGCACTCTGATGAATGCAAGGAACACGTCCTCGGGTTGCAGCTCAATTGTGTGTTTTGTTCAGAATCGCTGGCAGCAGGTGCTTTCTTGTGTCATATCGTATCAGAGCTGTGCATCTGTTGCTACTGTGATAGTTTCTAACAAGAGTGTCTGATAGGAACATTAGGCCGAGGTGCATCAGGATGGAGCGGTCACCAGCTATTCAACGGAATCCTAATCATGTTTATTTCTTAAATACTACAATATCAAATATAAAATGCTTTCTTTTTTCCCTTTTCCTCTACCGGCAACGTGTTACTGAACCTGCCACAGATGCCCTCTTTACTCACAACCCTTTCCGTTGCATGTGAATCCAAGCCCTCCTTTCTCTTCCTTTGGTCGTTGTTCCCTGCTTCTCCCAGTCGTCACACTCCTCTCCCTGTCACTGTAGGCTCCGGCTGTCAGATGAGAACCCTGGACAGCGGGATCGGCACCTTCCCTCTCCCCGATTCTGTCACCCGGGCCAGCGGTCGCCACATCCCTAAATCTGAATCCAGCCCCGGTGGGGTGACCGCCGGCTTCTCCGAGCCCGATCGGGAGCCTCCCTCCTCTCACCCAGACCCCTCACAACCTGACGTGAAAGTGCCTTCCCTCCCAAAAACCCGCCTGCATGCCCCTACCAGCATCGGTCACTCCCTGTCCGACCCCACTGTGACCTGCAGCAACAACGCACAGGACGCCCTGAGCCGCCTGCCCAAATTAGCAACTTCGGGTAAGTGAAGAACCTCTCTATATTCAACGTGTTACCTGGTAAACTTTGTGTTTTGCGCATTGCTCACACACTCAAGTACAGCCTCTCAGAGACGCCAGCGGTCTCTGTGAGGCTTGAAATAGTTTTAAAACTCAAGTTAAGGTTTAACTTCATAAAAGTGTGAAAAACTATATTTCAGACAGGGCAGCCTGCTTTCTGCAAAATAAAGAAAACTGCGGGAAAGCAAGCTCAGTTTGGATCAACATCACATTCAGAAAGAGCTTTATCTTTAGTAGCCCAAGCCTGTGCTACTGCTTACATGCATTATCTTTACATTCAAGTCACAGATCTTCACAGCATCTGTTTTTCAGAAAGATAAGCCCCTGGAAGTTGTTTTAATAACACCTACCATAGTCCTGGAGGTATTTCCAGAATCTTTAAAGCCTCAAAAATATTCAATTTGTCGACTGTTTTGCATCTTTGGATATCTTTCAGAAAAATCAATGCTTACAGTAGTTGAGTGACTCAAATGTGCCATTAACTGGTGCTACGGGACATCCCATTATTCATCAGTGCTTTGTCCTGTCTGACCTGTACAGTTTATTTGACTAACTCGGGGATCGTCCTTGTTAGCTGGTTATGGCACCACGTGACGAGGAAGAACAACGCCTTTGTTTTTCTAGTTGGTTTTTGAAAAGCGTTTATGTAAAAGCTACTATTATCATGCCAGACGGCAAAGTGCAAAGCCTTGAAAGCCTCAGACAGTTTGTTTTACACATATTAAGATGGTAAGTGAAATATTGAGTGTCACTGTACTTTTTGTTATAATATATTTTCCTCCCGGGCGCCCAAGGGCTCCAGACAAGCAGACAAGAGGAAGTTGTTTGGTTTATTAGACTCTGATTAAAGAAGAGCCCTGTTTGTTCAGCTTATTCTAAAACTAATGCATCAACGCTGACATCTGATACTCTGAGCCGTGATGACAAATAAAAAGGAGTCTGTGCCCTTATAGAAACCTATGCACTCCTGTGCCCTGAGGAAAACTAACAAATGCAATTAGATAAGAATGTCAACACGGCCATAGATCATAAAGCAGCGTCTCCCCACTGTTCGCAGCAGAAAGGTGGTGGGTAGGATGCAATCAGATGGCTGATTAAAGCTACAATAACACACAGGGATGAGTGATCACACCCGGGGATTTATGCTTACAGGACATTAGCCTGCATCTATTTCACCTCCGTGCTGCCGTGGCACTGCAGAGGCAGCAATTTGAGTCACAACTGTCGACGCAAATACAGAGCGGCTCCTGTTGAGTCTCCCCTGTGGAACAAGTTGATTAGTAGAGCCTAAACGTATTCTGTGCATCTTTATCATATGTTTTAACCCCCTCTGATCTTTACGCGCTCATCATTACGTAGAATCACAAAGCTTAAGGATGCCAGGAAGGGAGCGGCGTCTGTCTCATTGTTTCCTTCCCAACGGGCGGGAGGAAGAAGGTGAAAGGACTTTTCTGATCTTGGTGCAGTTTTTCAGATGGAGACAGGGCATCGGCCAAAAGCCGCCTGTTATTGTAATGCGGCTGAATGTTAAAAGAGACAATTAAATTGGCGTCTGTCCGAGACAGCAGTCGGCAGAGTGATAATAAAGCAGCGCTTCGTCATCTGGGGGCCAAAAGCCGAAAGCTGTTATATCTGGGCTGCCAGGAGTCATTGCTGGGAGCAATCACAGGGTGGACGCCATTAACGTTTGATGGCTTGGATGTTGTGCAGCTCCATTCATATATGGAGCAAAAGGCATGTGTAGGCAGCCGGATGGGTTTTGGTTGAATGGATGTGCTCCCCCTGTGTTTCATCGGTACGTCTGCTGAACGAGAGATTGTAACTTTAGAAGAATTCAAATGATGTTTTCCTCTCCCCACTGTCTACATACATAACATAAGCACGTCATGTGGTGAACGCAAGACAGCTGTGTTTCTGCTATTTACTGTACAACTCTTTTCTCTTTTGTGTCTTTTGACTTGTAGATGCAATCAGGACGAAGAGGTTGAGTCTTGGTGCCACACGCAGCAACGTCGCCACAGAGGAAGAAGAGAAAGAAACGGAGAGGAAGATGAAAGCCAAGGACGGTATGCCCGGTGTAAGTCATACCATTAAAATATGCACAGTGACATCCTTACAGGTCTTTAAAAGTTCAAAGAAATCAACGACTCATAGATTGCCAAAAAATGTTTAAACTGTTGGTGGAACTGTCCTGTAAAACATTCAGAAGTGTTCCAAGACTTAAATTTAAGTTAGAAGATATTCTCTTCAACACTTCCCGAAACACTTATCTGCCAAAAATTGCCTGAGGGGAACAAAGCGCTGTCCGACTGTGTTTTGCACAAAACTGTATTTAAAGATTTTTACATTCTTCGTTCTTTATTACCTGACAACATAATAGTGCTGGTGCCAGTCTTTGAAAGTGCGTCATGTCTATATTTTAAATGTTTTTCTTTTACTGCGAACAGGAAAGAGTCCTGCAAGTGTGCACGTACTCGGGGAGCAGCAGCGACACCGAGACCGAACCCGAGGGAACCGGAAGCACCTTGGGACCGAGGACCCTGATCAACAGAGCTAAGAAGAGTGACTCAGGTTTGGCTGAGCATTTTATCACCAAATCATTTTGGTATCTTTCTTTCTGTCCTTTGTCCCCCCCCCCCCTTATTTTCTATTTAACAAATTCCTCCGTCCACAGTCGACCAGAATGAGGAGACCCTGAAGAGAAGCAGTGTGGAGAAATCTTTGTCAATCATGGACTACTACCAACACGATGTGTTCTCACATCTGGAGAAGGACAGCAGGAGGATTTCCCAGTACAACTTGTTGCACAAGGAGTCATCCCTTGATGGCAAAGCAGGAGACAGACTCAGTGTGAGTATTAAAACAGCTCATTGTTCACAGCTGATTAGTTTTACTCATAAAAGATGCTTTACAGGCATGCTGCTGATTCCTATCAAGGATTTTATCGGTCATTACACACTCTTACAATATCCAGGAAGCTGCGCAGGCAGTGATATTTATTACTTTACACACTTAGACGTTCAGATATTTAACATGTGCTGTTATTTTTTACTGTAAGTAATAGGAACTTTTTATGCAATATATTAAAGTTTTAGTTTTGTTAGACTGACTTTTATTGATTGTTCTGCCTCAATATACCATTTGAAGAGAGATAATGCGGTTTAGAATAAATCAATTTCCTCATTTCACAGAGCCCAATGTGGGCAGTTGCTCCCAGGTGTAGATGCAGTGTTATACAGTGTGAAGAGAATGTGTGTGAGGTGTTGAGAGAGTCAGAAAAATAGCACCTGCCCACAATAAAATACCCTGTGACAGGGTTTGCATAATTTTTTTTCCTCGGAGCAGAGGCATGAAGATGAATACACTGAATTTTTCCTGTTCCTCCGTGTCATAGACTTCGGCAAGGAGACCTTCAGATGGTCAGAGCGAGTCCTGTTGAACTGCAATGTCGATGTCTACCTTTGACACTTCCTGAAGCATGAACAAATTTGCTAAACTCCAAGGTTTTCTTTTCCACCGTTGGAATTGTTTGCAGATTTTCATAGAAAAAGCTGCCTAATTGCTTTCGATCGCCTTGCCCTCCTGTGTCAGCGGGTATTTGCCTACTAGTATTTAACACCGCTGAATGACAAATGAGGATCAGAGACCATGAAATGGCCTCTAGCCCGCATGGCCCGGCTCTATGGGACAACCAAACTCTGCTCTCTTACACCGCTGCCGCCCCAACACCCACCCTGACACAAAAATCCATATTTTGAAAAAAAAAGACTGACTCAACACTACTTCAAAAAACAATTGTGTTTGCGATGGGTAAAAAAAAAAAATCTTGACCTTTGTTGTCCTTCTGGTTCTGGATGAATTAGAATGATTATGCAGGATTTCTAGTTGGAAGGACAATGCCTTCTGCTTCAGCCTTCATTAGCACCGTTATATATTCAAATTTAGTTTTATAGGACTGTAGTGCAGTGAGTAAAAAGGCAAATAAACACTAGCACTAAAGTGTCCTTGAGCAAAACTAAATCTCCAAGGATAGTTTTCATCCGACCAAAGAGAATTTCAATCACATATCATATTATTGTGTGAGGCCGAGTCTCAGTTTAACAAAGAACAAAGTTGAGCGCTCGCACTTGAACTGGAAGCGAGAATCGCATGAAGGAGACATTTTCGATTCTGATCCGAGTCCCAGCGGAGAGGCAGCCTACCGTTCGATGTGGTGCTGTGCAACCAAGCTGCAAGCACAAATCCATTAGCTGACATGCAAGAGACACAACACAACCAGCTAAGCTGCGTCTGTCTCCTCAAACCTGTCTGTCACTTAATTGGATGCGGTAGGCTACATTTCCGAGGGTAGAGGGGTAGCCCGTCGTCAAAAATGAGAGGTCAAGAGTTGAACTCCTGAAACAACCTGGCATCATGTTCCGACCTGTTCGGGCAAGCAACAGTGCAAAGTAATGAAGTACATTTACTCAAACTGTGTACTTCAGGACAGCCTTGAGGTATTTCTACGTTTTTTAAAACAAGAAAAAATTGGGGATTTTACTGCTGTAGAATCAAGAAAAATGTAACTTTGGGAATACTTGAAACGTCCCGCTTCACTGGCAGATCACACATAGTGATTTTCCTGTTTCTGTGGTAGAAACACGTATTGTTATTGTTATGCTTTCATTCTAAGCCAAAGTTGATATTAAGCTTGACAATAACCTTATTCCTGAGATATGAATCAGCCATAATGATGGATGGCTGCTGTTGAACCCATTTACCCTACATTATTCTTTTGAAAAAGACAATCCATCTGCGTGTCATCACCTCCTCACCCCTCTCAGCGCACGTCCGTACCTGCGCGGCCGCTTTCCTTTTGTCGCCGCTCGGGAGCCTTTGACTCCGGAGACGTTGTCATTGGCGGCAGTTTGGGGAAGTTTGGTGGCTGGTAGCGGGCCTGTGTCAGAGCCCGGTGATTTAAGCGCCTTTAATAACCTTTCACAAACACTCAGGAGAGTGATGTAAAGCTCAGCGGCTCCCATCAGAGCCCTCACAGCCCGCGCTGGCCTCCCATTCATCATCCTGACAGCACCTGACAGCCCTGCTAACGGCGGCCCCCGCCCTCTTCTCCTATCCTCTCCTTCCTCCGGGTCTCTCCTTCTCTCACGTCTTTCCTCGTCTTCCTTTCAGTTTTGCCTCTCTCCATTTCTGTCCCTCCCGTACAGCTCTCTTTGTCTGCTCTTCTCAGTTGACTTCTCCCGCTTTTGCTTTTGTTTCTCCCCCTTCCCAAACTAACTTTTCTCATTTTTTCATCCTTTCCTGCTCACTCCCTCTTTCCTTTTTCCTGCTTCCATCCTTCGCCTGCATGAAGGAGAGAGAAATTGCTGCAGGGAAATAACATTAGAGCTTGTGCCGAGGCGTAGCGTCGGTGAAGTTAGAGGGATTCCTTGGGTTTATGTGACCCAGGTCCAAACCCAGCGTACAACAAATCAGCATGCACAGTGTCTCCAAGAGTGTGGAACAGCTTGTTACCTTGAGCAATGATTACATGGCGAGGGAAAGGGAACATTTCAGTTGACATGTAATTTGATATAGGGCTGCTAGATAACCAAAACTATCAGTGCACAAATAAATATCAACAGTAGGAATATGTGCTCTCCTTGGGTTGCTGTCAGACTGATAGCATTGCTAGGCAGGACGATACAAGAGTCAGAAGGAACAGACCTAGAAATGCAATGCCTGCGATCAAATTATTCGCACAATGATGGCGGCGAAGACAACACATATTCCGAGACAAAACTTTAATTTGCATGTTTTTTCACCTTCATTTTCACCCATTGTAAAGTAAACATAGAATCAATCTTAGTCCACACAATATCATGGACGCGATGTAACTCACGATGCCAATTGAGATTCAGATTGTATAACTTTCCAGCAACAACAATAATGGCAGCAATGTGAGTTTGCCAATTACCTTCCTTCCTCCTAACTTGATAGTGACCAAACCAAACTTCAGACATGTTTCCTCCATTACACACTAAATATCTTGCTATTATCACAATGGAAATTCACTGGTCATAGAGCACACTGTAGTCTGCATTATAGTTTCTAGTGGATTGCATTTATTACAGTGATTTTCCAGCAGATAAAAAATCATGAAATATGTTTTAATGTTTTTTTAATCACTAAATTCACTATTGACACATTTTTTAGATGTGTTACTTGCTGGTCTGCTTTATCAGGCAATTTCTCCATTGGGTCCAAATCCCTCAAACAAAGTTTCATTAAATGAATGAGCTGATCAGATTCTTTTCAAGGATTAACAAATGATAAGCATTATCTATGTTTAACTTTTATTCCTTAAGATTTCAGTCTCATTTGATTTGGTTCCACCTGTTGTTGCACATTGTATTTATATTACAACACTTGTTGAGCAGCTACTTTGTCAGAAATACAACAGTAGAGGGACTGGTGTATGTGTTTACAGTGCAGCCAAATAAACTGATTATGTTTTAACAAATAAGAATAATTGCATCTGCAATTTCATTTCAAGCAGCACATTGCGCGAGTGGTTTTCCACACAACAGCAGCACACAGTAAAGTCGGGTATCTTTCTGAGGAGTTTAAGGTGAGCTGCAAGTTGCCTGCAGCTCTTCATCTCACAGCTCACTGTGGCTGCTTCTTCTGATTCCATTACTTTGCAAAACCTAAAACGGATCCGCTGAAAAAATGGCAAAAATGACTACGACTTCTTTAGTGGATGCGTTTTGTGATGAACAATCACAGTCGGCTCTAATCTCAGTGACTAATACATTCTCAATTAAAACCACCTCATATTTTGCCGGTTGAACGCTTTTAATGTGAAGCAGCAGCAGTAGGAAATGTTCTGTTTTGGAGTATTTCATTAAAGCTCTGACACGGTGTAAAGACAGTGGACATTAAACAGTGAGGCTGATAACAATTAGACCAACTCATAGTGGATTACATGCATGCCTCATTTCTTGCCCCTGTGCAATCTGAATCCAGCATGGGAATGGCGGACTCCACCACTACCGATAAAAACTACTGAAAATAATGACAGGTAATTACTAAATGTACATACACTGAATGGCAGAAGAAAATGGCAGAAAATTAGATTTAATTTCATTTCAAATAATTATAACTTTTAAACACGTGAAAATATTGCAATATTTTACCATCTGTACAAGTCAGAAGCATCAAGGTTAAGAGAAAAAATACATAACAGCAGGAGAAAAGGAGAAAATATGTCACAATAAAATACCCTTTCAGTAAGCTTTTGTAGTGAGCAGGTCGACTGAATTCAAGTTTAGACATCCCATTACTGACATGTGATGCAGAACCAATTGCCGATTTGGCCCCTTGTGTTTTCAAGTGGGAAGCTCTCACTGAGACGTCTGCCTGCAGCCTCTGTTATGTGTGCAGCCATCATTTTGGCTGAACCCGCAGGTGGTACAGAGACCTGCACCAGGAAGGTTCGATCTGCCGGTAATTGTGTTCCTCCAAAATCAAATCCAATCAGCGATAAGACAGCCATTCCCCTTCTTTCTTCTTGTTTCCGACCAAAACGAGATAGGGGGGGGGGGGTTAGCTGAGAGAGTCAGGACCTGACTGTTCTTCACTGTCACAGAGCTCTGCTAATCAGTGATCCCCATCACGCCGTGCACTCTTTTGTTTCCCGAGGCCATAAAACGTCAATTTTGATGGCTCACATAAAAATAGTGATGTTATGAACAGCGGCGTGTGGGTGTCGAAGTAAAATTCAACAAGTCTAATCTGCATTCAACACCTGTGCTTAATTTGTGCTCAACCTCTGCACCAGCAAAAAACCTACTCAACATTTTATATCATATGTGAATAAGTTGCCACCTTTGGCCACATTTTCCTTTAACGTCTTTACAAATTTATTGTAATTGTGCCTGCGGAGAAAGGTCATATCAGTGCACATTAATGGGGCTCAGTGGGATTTTTGGATGGAAGGTTGATTCTGGATCGTGTGTTACATTTTGAGAAAGGAGACACAATTTTCTTCTCCTCCAACTTGTTTTGCTCTTATTGTAGAGTACCAATAGTTCTCATGCTCGGCTGTCCGGGCTCTGAGTCCTGCTGGTTGGCAGGTGAATGCAATTAACTAGCTGGTAGGAGAGGAAACCAACAAGGCTCAAGGCCTATATGGAACAGGACTGAGAACAACAATGACTGTTGTTTTACTCTCTCCATCTACACATGCAGCCTAACATGCAGCTGAATGCAAAAACTGCGTGCTGCCTTTGTAGAACTTGTCAGACAGTATTATTTAAAATGCAGGAGAGAAGCAGGTTAGGGAATAGTAGATTACAGCACAATTTCTGGATTCTTCCACTTAGTGAAAAGAACTATAGAGGTGTCAACAAACCCATCGCTTGCAGTTACATCTAAATTAGATCCAAAATTTGTTTGTACATGGTTTCACTAAGGAACCACTCCAAATATATCACAAATATCACAAAAGTAGCTAATTGAGGCTACTTAAATGATGTGACGACAGTGCTAGCAGTGGGGTTTAGGCAGGATTTCCTGTCCTTCCCATTCTGCCGACACTGCGTAATTGCAGCAAAGTCTAAAAGATTTGCTGATACAGCTGAGACCTTCCTTAAGATTGCAAGTGCATGAACGCAAGTGATTAAAAAAGATTTTTCATTATTATGAACAATAAAAATAATGTAGAGCTATAAAATTCTTATTTTGCAAACAAAAAAGTTTTTCTTCAGTAACAGTCATAGATTAGTAAGATAAATGCACTGACAAATGCAAGCTATGTAACACTAGATAGATAATTTCAAATTATAAAGAAACTATAGTCAAAAACAATAGACGCAAGAACTTGGTGTGTGGTCCTCATACTAAGATATTATGCAGATGATAGATTATTGTCCTGCAACATATAATGTACAGGATTATTTTTTAAAGAAATTTACCTACAGTATTTGTCCTGATAAAGGTAAAAGGCTTGCATGAACCCAAATGTGCAGAACTGTTTTACGGAAATTGGCAACTTGTAAGATCAAAGAATTCCTGCAGGTTCCACTACCAGCATGTAGAAGTTTTTACTACTTTACACTATATTCTAGACTATATTACTGACACAGCTGTGTTTATGATTTTATGCTCCTTGTGGGGAGTAGTTCTGGGTTTAGGTCTGAGGGGAGATACACCTTGCAGCAAAAATGTTTAATGTTCCAGGTTTGGAGCGTCCCGAGAGGTTGCCTGGACCCTCCAGCTATTCCTCTGTGTACTTTCCCCTGCAAAAATACCAATGTAGATAACTGCTGGAATTGCTGGAGGAAAATGCAGCTACCCAGAGAATTATGTTTACAACCTCTAAGGGGGGATTTTGATGCTGATTGCTTCAGTAACTAGCTCCTTAAAGTGTATTTTGAGACATACAGTAGAGATCATGTAGAATACTCAAATACTGTGCACATCATAAACAACTGACTATTTTTAGCTCTAATGTATTGTTTTTTTTCCTGTTTTTTGGGATTTGACTCATAGGTCATTAGAACGATGTGAATTACAGTCGTGGTAATGAATTTAAGCATAAAGTACCATAGAAGCAGCTGGTTCTTGATGTGTACCCTTGAAAGGCCAACAGGCTCAGATGAAGACACGATCCAGCCCTGTGACTGGACCTACAATAATTCAATATTCAATTCTAAAACCTTCTGTTACCACTCATAGCACATGTAGTCACTAATTATAAACGGATTCAGTGGTAACAGATATCAGCTTTAGACGTAACATTTCCCCTGAGAAACATATTCCCAGCCATGCTAATTTATAAAGCAGACTGCCAAAGGGTGTACAAAAACAAATAATACATCATACAACACAGTTAATATAACAGGAAGAGTGGGTGAGCCCAGATGCCCAGAGATGCATGCTTGCCAACACCCAAGACATACATTTGGTCATTGAGCGTGATAAAAATCTCAATATAGATCCCTGTCATGCTCTCAAGCGGCGTCAGTCTTATTGCTTTACAGAACAACGCTGCAAGAAGTGAGTGTGGAGTTACACGGGCATGAATTTGAGACTAGGAAATGCAACTATTTACAGTGCAGCATACATTTTACCATAAGTTAAGATGCAGCAAATCATACCTTCGTCACATAAATGAACATGTTTTGTGCACTCTATTGATGTGTTCCTTTATTTCTCTACAGAAGGAGATTCCCATGGAGAAGACGGCCGTCAGTGAAATCCAGCCGGGCTCTCTCGACTTCTCCTTGGAGTCCCTGAACAAGCTGAATCACAGCAGCTCCAGCAGCGGCAGCCTGTATCCGGACACGGGCTCAGGCAGCCGCAGAGGCGGCTGCCACGCCGACGCGGGGAAGAGCGGGGAGGACTGCTGCAAGGCGGACGAGCCCTCCTCCTCCAGCTTCTCCAGCAAGCCGGGGGCGGATCCCGTGGGCTCCCTCAGCGACTCGCTGTACGACAGCTTCTCCTCCTGCACCAGTCAGGGCTCCAACGACGTGTAGGGGCAACGAGTAAGAAGGCAGGGCTGTAGTGCGAGAGTCTATGTCTCGGGTCTGGTTTTCAGACCCACTCTGACATTTTGGACATGTCAAGTTCTTGGCCAACTTTTTCTTTCCTTTTTGAATTCTTTTGTTTGGATGTTGAAGGGTACAGTAGGCCCATGGAGTGGATTTCCAGGTAGATTTTCATCTCTATTGAACCTTAAGAACCCCCTAAGTTTTTGCATTTGTAAGTAAAAGAAATACTCAATAGGACTCGCTTTGTTCTGACTTTGGTCTTGCTTCACGCTGGACTGTGACCTAATCTTGGAAATGACTCAGACTGGACTACCGTTGGTCTTGACTACAGCCCTGCCACAACACGTGCAGCCCTGTCCTCGCTACATTCAACACGAAGCACTTAGTGGAGCCGGAGACACGAGGATGAAACTTCAACCCAAAACATCCAAACCAGGACTTTTAATAGTTTGACTCTGGGTGTGGTGGACTGGACAGCAATACACAACGCTGTCTCATTGCAATTTCTATTTATCTTTTTCCCCATGCTGGGGAACTTCTTATCATTGCACTGTAACAAATACTGTACAAAGTTTGTAAGGAGTGTAAAGTGAACGATTATTCAAGCAGTGATAAGCAAGGGCGTCTTCTGGGAACAACGCTGATGGGCAACACTGGCGTGTAGTTGCAACAAAATTGTTGCTTTGATTGCATTCCTGTTTGCTTGGAAACTAGATTTAAACCTAAGGTGTCATTTTATGTTTGCTGCTAAGTACGTTGCCCGTTAAAGTTGCCCAAAAATTGCCCATGTGGAATCACAACTATAATGATACACCTGGTTCATTTCTGTCTACTTCTTTTTTGAAGCGATATTTTTTTTAATAACTTTGCAAATCATAACAGGATTTAAATTGTCTTTCAGTTCTGTTCGTTTTAAACAATTTTTAAAAGGTAAAACCTGTTGCCAATCTTGTCTTTGGCCGTTACTTTGAGCAGTTATGCGGCCGATAAAGGCAAGCAGAAGAGAAAATTGCAAAACAAAACTCGTTTTTAGCAGCAGGTTATCTAATGATGTCAACTGAAGCAAATCATTTTATGTTTCCACGTGGTACATTAACTAATAAGAGGATTTTTTCAGTGTCTGACTGGTACACAGGTACCGCAAACGACCAACTTTTTGGCTTGAACGTGCCCAGTGTCATGTTGGTAGCTCAGGGAACATACTGGACTAATGTAGATTGTAAGAATTAAAACGCAGCCGTCAGGAAATTGTTGACAAAAACAAACAACACTCAGTAATCTTTAGCTTTTTTTTTTTTTTTGTTTCTGATGCAAAACTCCAGAATCCGAACTGTCCTAGTCTCATGTAGCATAGCATAACCGAACTCTCCAAACCTCAGTTTTCCTTTCATAGTTGTATATTATGTTGTATATAGAAACTGCTATAAGTTAATATCAGAACGGGCATTGCTGATTGATATATGCAAATAAGAAAAAAAAGAAAAAAAGATGTGAATTGTTTGCCAATCATACAACCAAGGTTTTACGTCTACTGTTTGAAAATGGCATGTATCTTTTCTTATGGAATTCTTTTAGGGGTTTCTTGTTTTTTTTTGTTTTTTTTTTTTAAAAAACTTTATTTTGATCAATAAGAGCTAATACTAAAATATTTTATCACTTTATTTTAAAGACATATTTGAACTTTAGGTGAAGTTATGCCAAATCTCTATCTGGAATTTGACCAGCTGGTGCTAATCAACAGAGCCGACTGTGTGTTTCAAGTTTTCTATGAAACTGTTAATATTGTATGAAGAGAGTCTCAAAAGGACTTGTGTATTTTTCTAGATGTCCAGTATTTATACCCACATTTTGTACTGTCAGACTGTAGTGTGATTGTCATGCTTCACCTCTCTCCTTAAATGTCCCTGGTTCCTTTGTAAAGAGAAATGCTTACCAGCAGTGTTACTTTGGTAATTATTATTATTAATGTTATTATTATTATTATTATTACTGTGTGCAATTTTGTCTGTTACACCAGACTTTAATGCTATATTTTATGTAACTATTTCCTAAATAAATATGAGAAACTATTTCCTATTTCAAACTGAGCTGCACAGTGTGTGCATTGTTTTTTTTGGGGGGGGGGGTGTTAGAGATGCACAACGCATCCTCGTGCATGCATGCGCGGGCGCGTGCGGCCGTGCGTCACCAGGTGATCCGTTCATCCCCTCGTGCGGGGAGGGGAAGAAGACGGTCACGAGAGAGAAACCCGGACTGTCTCACCCGGAGGGCACCGCGTGTAATCACCGCGTCCCACTGGCAGCGCGTACCCGCAGGATCCGAGGCTCCGAGCCCGGCGACAGCTCGCTCCGAGGGGGATTTATAACCATTAGTCCCCCTTGATGGGTAATTATGTGCGTGTAAATAAACGCAATTAGTCTGAGTTCTCTCTCTGTCTCCATGCAGCAAGTGGAATGTGAAATTGCCTATACGGGTCAGCAATAACTAGGCTGTAATAGCCCACAGTTTAGATGCGCACTAATCTATTATGGAAGCAGCAGGATACAGACGAGATAATGAAATGTCATTAAAAAAAAAAAAAAGCTATGCGATGACTTATCATTGCATTGTTATAGAAATACACAGCAGTCATGGAATGGAAAACCTAAATAAATGCTTTATCACAGCAGCATAAATGTGTCCAAATACTTAGAAATACTACAAACCAATCCTGCAGCCAAACTCATTATGGGCTGCAAGTCCTAAAATACTTCAGAAATGTTCTTACAGAGTGAAAACTGTTAATAAAAGGCAAGAAAAAAGGTCACACTGTCACCATACGACACCATAAAGTAGGCTATTATAGTGAACCATAAAAGTCTGGAGGATTATAGGAGTGGTTGTAAAGGTGACTATTGCGCACAGACACATGAGCCCTAATTTAGAAAAAAAAAAGAAAAATGTAATATAATTCGGTTATTTGGAGGAATACAGGCGGTCTCGTGTTAATATGCATCAACTTTTCCTCCCCCTGTAACATCACAGAAGCCTCATCAACAAGCTGCACGACTGAGACGTGGAAATGCCCGCTGTGCGCCCCCGTCACGTGGTGCGCTCCGCGGTTCCTGCGCTCTGGATCCGTCTCCAGTTGCGCTGGAAGGAGAGAGAGACCCTCACTTTGCAGGAGCTCTGTCGCTCTCTCACCTCAGCCGAGCCGAGAGGATGAGCGGATCCGGGTCTGGGCTTCCTCCGCGGCGCTTCGCCCCCCGTGCCTCCGCCTGAACGAGCTGACCTGGTCGGATGTTTCCCCTCCGAGCGTCATCTGGGAGAGAATGCGTCTTCTCGTTTTGGCGACTTTACTCGGAGTCCTTTTCGACGCAGGTGAGTGCGAGCTGGGGGAGACCGCGACCCCCTTTTTCAGTCCGTGCGTGAGGGCACAGTGTCGAGCGCAGCGAAACAGGTGCTCATGTTGTAGTATGTGCTGAAATTTAGGGTGCGCAACAGAGGGGAAATGCCAATATTCTAACAATTAATATAATTTACATGTGTTGCATCCATGGCACAGATATACTGTTCCAAAATGTTTACGACTTTATTTTAATGCCATTAAATAAAATAAAAAAGAGAACTATTTTTATTTGGTAACTCATTTTCTCTGCACATCTGAAGCCTGCGCCTAAAATCTGGATACAATGCAATCATTTACTGCCGGACTTTCTCGACTTTTGCAGCAAAAAAAAAAAAAAAAAAAAAAAACTCAAGGAACATGCAGAAATGATGGGCAGTTATTAACAATCATGTCCCGTAATTGGTGCTGGTTTTGCGCGCAGAGGGAGCAGCGCTGCGCTGAACTCCTGCGCTGGTTTTGGCGCACAAGGGGAAAAGATGGTGACACAGATCCAAGCCAGTAACACCCTTAAACCTGTGATTATCAGCTACAAAGGATTTGTTTGTGTCTGTTTCTCTGGCAGACGCCTTTTGCAGTTTGCTTTGTGTTGGAAGAGACAGTGAAGACGCTGCCTTTTTGTGCCATTGTGCTCTTTTTGGAGTTGTTCCTACACCTGTCATCATATTTTAATTATGTGCATTTCTTGATTTGTAGTGCCTAAAGTGATTACAGTAGATGGGATTTTGATTACAAGGTATTGTTCTCCACCTGAACGCAGAAGCTGTGAAGGATTTAGTTGATTTCTCTTATCATCCTCTCTTTTCTGTTGTGGCAAAAAAAAAAAAAGGAAATAGATTTAGTTCAATTTTCTCAAACTGATAAGCTGTGCTGGCTGGATTTTGCCCTCCAGTGTGACAGATATTCCCCAAAATAAGAAAGTTCCTCGTTATCACAATCTCCTTCCAGGTGATGGATGGAGGTTTCAGGCATTTGCTTGGTTTAAAGTAATTAGGCTGGGGGTTGTTATGTTATATGTGCACCTTTATCAGATGCGTTTGATGGCGCTGTCGGAGTTGAGATTAATGTTTGGTGCCATTTTATTAATTACACCACTAATATATGTCAGTGGGGACGGATAGCCTGTGTGGGATATTTAGGAAAGAAAGGGCAGGCATGTTTGCGGGACTTGAAGTTTTTGATTGAATGCCTCCGTATGACGCTGCCGCGATGATGATGTCTTAGAAATACTAATTGAAGCTGGCAGGTCTGGTAATATAATAATCCTGTGTGCCAATTAACACTGACTTATGTCATTACTAGCAATAAAGAACTCCTTATGAGCAATTTTAATTTTCAGCTCTCATTCAGAGGTTCAAAAAAAAAATGTATGGACTTCACCATTAGCTATGATGCAATCAGTTTCCTTAGGTCTCGGATTCCTGCGGATGCTTTGCCCTTTCTGCAGGACTCACATTAATGAGGAAGTTTTAGGCAGAAAAGCTCATTCAGGCTGTTTTAAAAGCATCAGACTGAATTTGCAAAAGCTGCAAAGAAGCACTTTGTCTTATCTTTATGAGAAGACGTGGCAGCAGCCAGACATTCGCATTTTTATTATCATCAGGGGAAGGGAATTCACACAGGCCATCTCTGCACCGGCAGAGTGCATCAAGTCCCTCTTACTGCCTGTTTGTATTGTAAATGGAGCTTTATCACCTATAAAAATCCATGGGTTAAAAGGGAATTTGAAATGACCACTGTGTGCCTTTTCTGTGTCCTAACAGCTTATTCTCACCTCAGCGTGTGAATCTATAACCTCTCCGTTGACACTCAGGAGACAGCATATATAAAACCGGCTGAAAAACACCCCAGATTAGACCTTGGCGAAGGACTTGCTTATGTGCTTTTTCTAAAGTCACGAAACCCCGTCAGTGTCCTTCTGCCAGCGGGCGTAATGTCACAACACCGGGCAGAAGATAGAGACGGTGACGTCGGACTCTCGTGGAGGGCCATTATTCTTGTTCAGAGCAGCAGCACCATCAAAGGAAACACTCGCACATAGCAAAGTCTATAAAATACTCTACTGCTGGATTCAAGGGTGACATAAGAAAGAAAATGAATGTGCAGACTGGACTGAAAGGAGAAAATATTATTGTGAACAAATACCAATGATACACCGTGCACACAAGACAAAAGTAAGGCATCCTGCCTTGAAAGGACAACAAGAAATAGGTAACATTGAAATAGTGCAGAGGAAACAAGCTGTAAAGTGTTAATTGGTAAGCCTTTAAAGTGCTGGGAGGTGGATTTTGTTACCTTCGGACAGAGCCGGGCAAGCTGTTTCCAGTCTTTGTGCTAAGCTAAGCTAAACTAACCGGCTGCAGCTTCACATTTACCGCACAGACATGATCGTGGTATCGATGTTATCAAAGTTATTGTACCTAAAATGTACGCGCACAAACCTGTCAGCTGTAAACTTTGCACATAACAAACCACTGCCGGTTGAATGTGTTGCGCTCTTCCACGGTGCAGGA
The DNA here is from genome assembly GCA_031216445.1 of Lateolabrax maculatus. Taxonomy (NCBI): domain Eukaryota; kingdom Metazoa; phylum Chordata; class Actinopteri; order Acropomatiformes; family Lateolabracidae; genus Lateolabrax; species Lateolabrax maculatus. The sequence continues at coordinate 3,780,871 of CM062215.1, read as the reverse complement.
GATGCCCTTCAGATCCAGTGCTACCAGTGTGAGGAGATGAAGCACAACGACTGCTCCGCGCCGGAGTTCATCGTCAACTGCACCGTCAACGTACAGGACATGTGCCAGAAGGAGGTGCTGGTCAAGCCCGATGGTAAGGGACGCTGTACTGCACATCTGTATGGATGGCCATGGTTAAGTGCTCACTGTTCCTTCAGTTTATTATATCATGTTTGGTTGTTTTTTTAAAACCTGACGGATTTCAGCGGAATTTGGTGAAACGTTAGGCCCGGGGCCGAGGAACAGTTGATTGGTTTTTGGGACAAATCTGGATGCACGTGCAAATACAAGTTTATTTGAATGTCAGCATTACAGGATACGTTTTCCACTAATTCAATACAAAGGCCATAAGAAATAAAGTAAATTCAAGACAAGAACACATGCACACTTTAAAGAAGGATGAGATAAAACAGGAGAGGAGGGCTGTCCTCATTTAAAAAAGAAAATGAAATAGAGAACGTTGCTGATTAATAAATAATAGATTAATCAATTGTGTTAGATGTGTGTTTCAAATTGGGTTCAGCTTTTCTGCTATAATGTACTATCCTTTATTTTGGTGCTGAAATGGATCTAGATTCAGGTATTTTCTATTGTTTAAATACAAATTTGGAGGATTATGCCTCCCTGGTGCTGGTATGGGCTCTCTAGATTCATTTTGAAGACTGATAGTTGAAGATGTACGTGCACCGGCTGCGTCAGATCCTGTTCATCTGTAGAGGAAAAGGTGACCGTCTGGAAACCTGAGACGCAGCTGCACGCGGCGCTCAGGACGTACGCGACCTCCGAGCCCTAACTTTTATTTCTTTGCCATTCAGATGAGGGGAGGCCGCATTCTCAAGTCGCTAAGCACATGCAGTCCTCTTGATGTACAACAGGGCAGACGATTAACACAGCTGCTGACGTCTCAGCCGGGATGAGTCGTAAACAAGATTGCCTGGAAGAACAGCGGGTCAAACGAATATCACTTTTAAAAAGAGTTTTTGGCTATAATGTGACATTTATTTCAAGCGCAGCCTGCATAAACAACACATTAAATCAGCTGTGATGTTTGCACCTGTTGGCTTGAAGAATAACGCTCCCTTCTTCCTCCCTACTTTTAATCCCCATATGTCTGAATTTAGCCTACTGATCCAGCAGAAGAGGCTGAGCAGGTCAAACCAATCTCCTGTGATTTTCAGTGTAATACACGTTGTTATCTGTTTTTTTTCCTTTGCTCAGCTTCGAAGGAAGCCCTGACTGACGTGTGGACGGACTCGCTGTGTTACGTGCAGACAGAGCATCAGACTGGTGTGACACGTCAGTTTTTCCGCGCGGTGCGAAAACCTACGCTCAAACACAAACCCTACACAAACAAATGAAAGGCCCTCCATTGTTTTTATCTTCGTGCTCACTTTTATATGAAGCACGTCAGGGGCAGTTCCCTTCAAAACCCCCGCAAACGCTATCTCACTGGACCACTTTATTCGGCTCATTCGTCAAAGCGGAGAGACTTTCCCTCAGCTGCCGGTGACACGACATTAGATTAGTTTTGCAAGCCGGTACAGAAAATGAAATGGTTCAGACTGTGGGGGCTCTGACTTGACCATTTGCTAAACAGTTTGGAGGGGGGTGTCTTGTTTTTTTAAGCCTATACAAAACCAAAAACACAAGAGCAAAAGTGTGAGGAATGGATTTGACAGTGTTTATCTGCAATCAGAAGCATGTTTGGAGTGTTGCTTCCAAGTTCAAGGAACATCATTTAGTTTAAATTAATGGGGTTACACATTGCGTTAAAAGGTATAATTTGTAACTTTTCCGCATGTAAATGTCTAAAACTAGACTTATGTTATATATTTTGTTGAGTTGTGTACATTTAATCATCCCAAAATTTCAAACCTAGAGAAATTCGTAATCTTAATTGAGGTATCGGTCCGTTTCATTTGGTCGCCTGCCATTGGCGTCATATCCCCTTTTCGCATGCGTCAGCGCTGTGGTTTCCTGCCAGAAGCTGTCATAAATTGACCTTTCACCTGGTCTCAAGCCACATTTCTACGATACACTTATCAGATCTTCAGAGAAACAAGCTGAGCAAATGCCAGTGGCAGCTCCGGGACGCCCTGTGTCCGCCGAACAGCGTCGGAGAAACACCGATATTTTTAACGTGAAACTGCTTTATTTAGTGTTTATGCCGATTTTAATAACCTGGTCCGTTCCTTTTGGATGTTTTTAGAGCGCCCACAATATCCAGCAAGGCCAAGGTAATTGTACATTCATGCAATTTAGGCACTTACCTCAAATCGCGAAGCAAAAACTGCTCTAGGTAAAGTATTCTGTTTGGCAAGGTGACAACTGGTTGGAAACACTATCTAGCGTTGCGTGATGTCCTTGACAGTGAATCAGCCTTCTGTAGTTCACGTGTACTAGTACAAAGACTAAACCTGGAGGAAAAATGCCCCGTTGGAAATATTCCTCCTCTTTCATCAATAAAAAGCATTCCCACAAAATGCAACGTTCTGCCCACAGAGATTGAATTCATCTGAATTAGATTTAATCAAAAGTTTTTTTCTTGTCTAGTAAGGGGGAATTTCATCAGCAGAAAAACAGAAAAACGCAAGATAAATAACACAATAAGAACGCCACATAAATGATAAAACACCAGCTATAACATACCATAGAAACACATAACAAATAAACACCAGATGGAAAAACATCACTTGATAAGGGAGTCAGTGGCTCTGGAGTGCAATAAAAAGTTATAGCGCTACAGAATATGAGTTTTTTTTCCCCTTCATACAAGCATACAAATTGTAGTAACATATACCACACTGACAAACATCAGTTAATAAGAGCAGACAGGAAGTCAATACTTCCATAGTCCAATAGTGCAATAAAAAATGCTGCGGCATTGCAAAACACAACGCTCTTAAAAGTTGAAATCTTCAATCCAAGCAATCTAATTACAGCAGGGGACAAATGGAACACTATTCTTTTTAGTCATGTTATATTTTGCAGCACGTCCAACATGTCAAAGCTGGATGGCTGGCCAATGACTGTACCGCACTTTCTCTGTGTGCAGGAATACATTATCGGAAGTCGTGTGCCTCCTCCGGGGCTTGCCTCATCGCCTCATCGGGCTACCAGCAGTTCTGCACCGGGAGGCTGAACTCAGTGTGCATCTCCTGCTGCAACACCCCGCTCTGCAACGGGCCCAGGAGGAAGCGCCCCATCCCTTCGGAGGCGATGTCCAACCCGCCACTTCTCCTCTTCCTGACCTTCCTCCTGCCGCTGCTCACACTCCTCCCGGTGACGTAGACCGGCCCCCATCACGTCCCGCTGTACAGTTTGTTTCCTTTCGTCCACACCTTTCAAAAGAAAAGAAACCTCACTTTGTTGGTTCACGCTGCCCAGTTAGAACTAAATTAAGGCTCGTAAACGGGAGTCAAAAGGCTGAATTTCGCGACATGCCTCGTTCAAGGTTAGAGATTTTGGCAGCAAGATGAAGTGAAATCAAATCAGGTCTGAAGGTACCATACCTTACCGTACCTGCACCTCTTAAAGTTAACTAATTAACGTATTATATCAATTATTGTTATGCAATTAGCTGTTTTTATGGCATCCAATATCACATTTAACCCCCATAAAATGTCTAATTAATGTTTTAAAAAGTTTAAAGTTTAAATTACCTTTATAGTTTAATAAGCTTATCTAAAATGCTGCTTCCTGTAGCCTTAAATTAAAAGGACAGATATGGGAGTGGAATGAGCGTATTTCTCCAAAATGCAAGCAAAGCAAATCCCTGCAGCCAGGTTCCCAAATCTACTGGAAGGTTTCCCAGAAGACTGTTAAAGCAGCAGATTAATGCCCATGGTTTTGAAATGAGATGTTCGACAATCACATATGGGTGTAACGGTAGGGCGTCCACATAATTTTGGCCATGTTTTTTTTTTTGTTTTTTGTCACAGGTTCACCTTGAACCTGCGGTCACTGCTGTGATATACTGACGGAGCAGATTTGGACACCACGCTGGCTTTATCTTTTCAGCATCATGAAAAAACTATTAATGTGATCGATCTAACGCCGTAGCCACCGAGAATGACACTGGAAAACTGGACAAGTGGAAAACATACCGAGCTCTCTGAATCATTTATTGCTCTTGTTGCTAGACAAAGACCGTCCAGTCTGCAGCAGAGGCATCTCTCAATTTCTTTGCTTTTTGTGAAGTGGAGCGTTTTGTGAGGAACCTGCTCTGAAGCTATTTTCTGGTTATTACACGCTGTAAAAGGTGCTGGTAGAAGTCACTGTAGAAAATGATGTTTTTAAGCTTTTATTTTGTGGGCTTTAGTTAACTGATGGTTTGAAACAGCACTGGTAGTTTTCTTTCTTGTTTAATCTGTCGCTGTTGTTGCTGGGAATACACGCATTTTCACATTTTTTATTGATTTTGACAGAGCTGACATTATGAACCCCAAATCTACTTCTATACTGCACATGTTGTGATAAAGAAGGCACTTTGATTAAAGCAAATAAGAATTGAATTTGAAGGGTTCTTGCAGCATATTATCGATCATATATGTGCATATTGTCCACTGCTGCCCAATATTAATTGACATTTTACTACTCTGAATATGAAAGATGCTGAAATGGTTTTGGAACGTCTATTTGTGTTATTGATTATTGGATTGAAAAGTTGACTGTCGTACAAGAAGCTGATTAGATGTATTAACTAGACATTATATTCCATATATGTCTTTGTGAAATGAGATATTGAACTGTCTTAGAACTAAACTTGGAAACACTGTACAATTAATTACAGAATGTATATTACATAGACAAAGTAGTACAACAACAAGCTATAAGCACAAATACATTCTCTCTAGAGAAATGCTTCAGGGTGATATCAGCCACGGTTCCCTTTAAGTTTATATTTCTTTAAACCATATGCCCAAATCATAGCTAGTATTGCATGTAGCCAATGCTGTAGACCAAATACTGCATTTTATAATCTACACCACTGAAAAGAAATCTGACTAACTGTATGTATATCTGTTATTTCCATGTCTAGATGGGCATTTTGTGAAAATTGCGGGTTTATATATACACCTCCAAATGGTTGGTTTGCCTACTTATTTGTTTCATGAAGCTATCATTTTATTGCCTTCTTCAATCTGTACAGTATTATATTTATATGTAGTGAATGTGCTGTAGACAACAACAATGCAGACATTCTCTAACGGTATTTTAATGCCACACGTGAAGGTGTTAATGGTCAAGAGCAGCGCGAAAAAAAAAGAATGTTGTACGTTGATGCATATTATACGACTCATTTCCGAGCATCATGTGACTGTTCTGGAAACAAAAAAAATGAGATGGACCATCTGATAAATGTTCATGGCAGTTTTTTCGACTGGTCTTCTGTGAAGAGTAACACTGTATTCTGCTGATGTGTGATGTAAATAAATGTTGCAGAAAAACTGACCTCGCAAGTGGCTCGAAAGCTCTAGTATCATTTGTTTCACTGCAGCTAATGTTAAATAGCTGACGTAAATATTAATTAATTATTCAATTATTATTAGAAGCCTTATCTCCATAGAGGTTTGCATGCTTTCCTGTAGACAAAAACCCCATTTTGCAACATGTTTTGCTGACTTGCTGCGCGCAGAGTTAAAGACTCTCTTGGTTATTTGAATTAATTAATTGGAAGTATCCCAATGAATACTGTCTGCATCTTCCCTATACAGCAATTAGTGCCAAATTAAGTGAATTTACAGTCACATAATAGTTCTCTTTCTAGGAAACTATTGGGAGCTCTAGGACCTGCCAAGTCTACAAAATATGGACAAAACATGTTTTACCTTCATGATAAAACCAAGAAAAAGCCACAATTCCATGAGGTGCAACAGTGTTTAAATCACAAGACACATTATTTGACTTGGTGAAAGGAAGAAGTTGCAGCATTTCCACTGCAACGACCTCCACGTCCAGCCTACCCCATTAGAATTCACCTCACTTCAGATATAATGCATGAACTTTGGGGGGTTTAAAGGGAGGGGATGTCTCTATTTGACTCTCTGGGAAATGAAACACACCGCTGCTGGTGGTCCCTGAGAGGTTATTTGGGCCTAAATGCTCTCTCCGTGTCTTTAACCTTCACACAGCCAGGCTAAGGACGATGTGGAACCTGTGTTTTATTAAATTAGCTACGTTTCACTATTCTACCATCACTCAATTACCCATCTATTGATTATTTTGTGCACTGTGCAACCCCTGTTGTTTTCAAATGAGTATGCACATACATTTATACAATTTTCAGGCATTTCTTGTGCTAGGATTTATGCATTCTTGAAAGCATTTCTGTACTAATACAAACTGCATTTTCTTCCTGTGCATGTGTATGCTTGAGTCTACCTGTGTGCATTTCTTCCATTACTAAAATACTGTCATCGCCAGCCTGCAATGTAACTGATCAAAAGCCTTATATGAAACAGAAGATTAAGGTTTTGTCGGAATGAGCAGAGAATACAGATTAGACATAATCCACACTGTATTACACTTGTTTTACAGTGGCTGTTTTTGTCTTGTGGCGACAGCACCAGACTCCAGTAAAAGTCCGGTAATTTAAATCAAATGTGCAGAGGCCTCAGTATTGTGATACTGAACTATTTAAGATCCCAGGGAAAACAGACAGGATGTAAAAGACTCCACAGTGGAATTATTTCTCGCAATTTTTTAAAGAGCGAGATAGAAGGTGACAGTCCAGTTGTGGGTTGATTGAGTTGTGAGTGCCATAATAGTGTTTCCAAGTAACCATTTTCAATTATGTGCCTAACAATGCAGCGGAGCATTGTTAGAGACACAATAGAGCAGCTCCCACTGGATGAGTCCTGCAGTCCACAATAAAAATGTGCAATCGTTTTGCAGTGAGCGGATCATCACATCAACACGGTGACAACCGATGACTTTGGAAACCTCAGCTGTGTCGATTGCATCTTAAACTTTGGGTCTATTAGCAGCAGAAGCCTCCTGCAGTGTCAGGGCGCGCCGGCATGACAGCGCATCATTAAGCCTGAACACGGCGGAGGAGGAGGAGGTGGAGGAGGTGGAAGGAGTCAGGACTCACGATCACAGAGGGGAAGTGCCGACTGCAGATCTCCCGGGATTAAGAAGCAGCGAAAACAGGAGATTATTAAAAATAATAAGGCCCACCTCTGCCTTGCTCTAATGAGTGTGCGCAAACACAGTCATATTAGGGCTCTGGCAGTGGAAATACTTCAGTTGATGAGGGACCTCAACTCATCTACTTTGTTTACTGTGTAGGCTAAGAGTATTGGAAATGAGGGGGGAAATGATCTATTCTGGTGTGGGTGGGATTGTTTGAGCTGGACAGCAAGAGCAAAAAACCTCTAGAGAATCAATTCCCCTTATTCAGCTATATAGATACTGTACATTGTATATATTTATAATGAATCAAAACTAGTCCACTTAAATGCATCTAATCTTATTCATGTCCATTAGGTAAATTTGTGAATCAAATGTATTAACCCAAGCATCAATATGCCTATTTCTGCTATTGATTAAATGGCTAAATTAAAATGAAATTATATTAAATTACAGTTTCTATCAGGATGAAGGCTGAGGAAAGTGTGTAGAGCTTCAACAATGATCCTAAATCTGATGACTCAGCAGTCAACCCGATACAAGCTACTTCACCAAGACTTTATTTTCACTCCAATCCACTTTAGAGCCGTAACACAAATCTTCATTCCAGTAAGTGGAGCCAATAAAGAAAAGTAAACACAATTAAAACTTACAGCGGTGCAAAGGGGAAATGATTCCGCGGCTGTGGGAAAGTTAACAAGCATCAGGCTAGTGTTAAATACATTGCACCTCTGCAAAAGAACGGTGAAATAAAAGCAGGAATGGTTGTAAAACACCCCTTGTTATAGCCTACTCTGATTATTCCATTCGAGGAGGGATGTTTTAATAGATGTAGGCCTAGTGTAAAAGAGACTGAGCCAGGGAAGCTGGGGTTGCACTGATTGAAACAAATCATTGAGTTTTGCATGTTAATACCGCAAGTGGTTGGCTCCTGATGGTTCACAGGGCTCAGTGGTATCTGTTGATTCTTAGAAACGAGAGCAATGGTGCCCTCTAGTATTTGAAACGGTGACACACAGGAACGTAAAGTCTTGTGTCATTGAATTGTTTTTACTTCTCTTGGGTGAAATACTAAAATCCAAGACTGATATCGAACTGAGAATATGGCGTGACATTGTGTCCATGCAGCCACTGTGGCCACAAGTGACATTTAAGGGATAGTGTTGTAAGCAAAAATGTAAAGAAGAGTCATGTAGTCCGCAAAGTGACTCAGTAATATTTGCTACATTGCAAAACCTACTGAACATAAAGTTATCTTACATTTATTACCAAAAGCTGCTGGTCATACCAGTCCAAGCGATGCTGCAGCAGAGAAAACCCTGAATGTATTTATTTGCGAAAGGCTGAGTTTTATTGCCAATGAATTAAACTTTTATTTGGTAAGAAGAAGAATGTGTTAGTTTGTCTTGCTGAAGTTACACAGTCTCACTTTAATGAGCACAGAGCCAGACCTATTTAAATCATCTAAAGAATCTGAGCTGATTCAGAGGTCTGGAACCAGGATGAGATAAAAACGAAATGCAATTTGATAGTCTCTCTGTTATGTTATTATTCTTGAACTCAATATAACCCACTCTAAATTTCCTTTGGTTTCTTATTTATTTTCGATCGGTACATTTGTATTTTTGATTTCTTGCTCTAAAACTCTCCCTTAAATAATTTACTTGTTTGTATTCCAACCAGTGAAGCTCTTTGTTAACTCTCAAAGATAAAAGCTTTATAAATAAAATTCTTTCTTAGTGAGACTTGCCAGTTGGGCTGAGTAACTGCATTATAAGATTGTAGAGTTTTACAATCATTATGAGACGATGTTGTTGCTCAGTTCCACAAACAAAAGACACCACTTGTGTTTTGTACCATTCATCTCAGTGATGTAAAAGGAAAGTCCTTCTTTCAAAGTGGGCTCCTGGCAAATCTTTGCTCCAGCACTGACAACGTTGAAACAAATTGTTTCAACTACAGTTCTTGATGGAGAGTTTCCATCAAGTTGCCCCGGCTCCACGGCAGGGAGACGAGGACTGTTTCCATCAGGAGCAGCAATGCCAAGGGCTTTTCTAGGAGAGTCAGTGTGGTGAAGAGACTCTTGTGTGAGTGATGAGTCTGCCTGAGGACAAAGGGCCAATGTTCCCAGGCCCTGGGATTGGCTCTAATGTGGTAACGCGCTCTGAAGCCGGAATCAAGCCCCCTAAAGCTCCTTCCTGCTCATATATCGTCTTTATCAGCAGCCCTCCATGCAGTTCGTGGAGGGTGAGGATCATTTTGTCTGGCCGTCGATGGCACCTAAATCACTGATATCATCTGGTGGAGTCAGCACAGTGAGATGAGGTTGGTTACTGTGTTTTGTTCAGTGGAAAACCACTGCAAAAAGACAAAAAAATATATAATAACAGAACTGCTCACAACGTTGTTTTGGACATTGTAAACTTAAAAATATATATATTTTAATATATATAATATAAATTACATAAATGGACATTTGTGATATAGTTATATATTCTACATTTTTATATACTGAAAAATTGCAGTCCAACTACCACCCAAGCTCAGTATATGTTTATGGTATTAATTTTTAGCATTTTAATACTTCTAATTTTTGAATCTGATTGTTTTATCCATCATATTTCTTATTTGTACTCTTATTCCACTTATTATTATTTATTGTGCACTACTTTTTAGCACAAGAGTACTCCACCCTGCATTTGACTGCACATAATAAAAACACTTTTCGTTCTTCAAATCTCTGAAACTCCCTGAAAAACAACTCAAAACTCACCAGAAACTATGGACATTTTACTAAAAAGCGTTGCTCTTATTATTAAACAATTACACATTTTCTTTATCTTATATTTAACATTTAATATAAAGAAACACACACACACACACATTTAAACATGATATTTGGCTGCAGTTACAGTCTCCGTCCGCCGGGGGGCAGCCTCGCGCCTCCCAACCCGCTGACTCTGCACTAGAAGAAAACCCCACCGAACCCGGAAGCGCTCCCCTCCGTCGGCCGTGACTGCTTTTCTCATTCAGGCTGCCTGCGATCCCCCACCAGCCGCCGCCAGCACGTCTCCCCGGTACCTTCGCCTGTAGACAGACTCGAGGAAGAGCGAGCATGGCTGGTCGGCTGCCGGCTTGTGTCGTGGACTGCGGGACAGGGTGAGCGAGAAACACGACGCGCCGCTCGGCGTCCCCTCACCCGCACAAGCGGCTGTCAAAGTTGCAGCTAACGCCCCGTCGTCCAGCCCCGAAAGCTGCCACCGCTGCTCGGCCACATACGTGTTTTACTTCTTTGTTCTTGCGTTGCCTCTTAAAGGAAGTGTTAACGCTACTGATAAGCACGCCGAAGTGTCCCGGTGGGTTTGTTTTGTTCGCTTTTTTTTTTTTTTTTTTCCCCGCATCGCTGCTTAATTGTCGCTGTTAGCCGCGGTTAGCTCCCCGGAGCTAACGTTACTTCCTGGACAATCCTCCCTCAGAAAGAGTTTAATCCAGATTAATTCGGGCTGCTGCTCAGTTAATGTCCCTGTTTACAGTTTGCAGCAGACTTTGGCCGACAGGCAGCAAGTGTAACTAAAGCTTTTTATCCTCATTTTGTCCCTTTTTTTTCCTCCACCGTTTAGGTACACAAAGCTTGGTTATGCAGGAAATACAGAACCACAGTTCATCATACCATCATGTAAGTGAATTTAAAAATAACCCAAAACGCAAATTATAGTTATTTTAACCGGATTTTATCAGGAATCAAGTTTAAGAATATTAATGTGATAGTATATACAGTATATATACAGTATACAGTGGTGGAAATGATTGTTATTACTCACTTGGACAGACAATACTGTATGTTAATCTACTACTGAAATGCACTATTTATGCCTGATTAAGAAAGATGTGTTAGCTGTTTTGGTTCATTTCTACTTAAAAAAATGTTGTGACCTGCTTTTCAACATTAACAGCTTCAGTAGGAAACAATGCGCTTGGGTTTGAGTGTCACAGACAGGGAAGGGAAGTCAGGAAGTGCTGAGAGATAAAAAAAAATGCATAGTTGGTTTAGACCTTTTCATGGGAATCTGTTGACAATAAGAATAATATAGAAACTTTATATACTGTAAGAAGAAGATCTTATTGTGGAAAGATGTTCTTTTTCTATGCTGCCTGAGGATAACATCAGTGGACATATCACATCTAGTAAGCGTCTGTTTTCATTTTCATGATGATCTCCAGGTATCGCCATCAAAGAATCCGCCAAGGTCGGAGACCAGGCTCAACGCAGGATGATGAGGGGCGTCGATGACCTGGACTTCTTCATCGGGGACGAAGCCATCGACAAACCATCATATGCAACAAAGGTAGACAGGAAATTCATTAAAGAATGAGTCAGATAAGATGTTCGTTTGTATGATTTCGGCTTCGAGAAGAGATTGACATTTGCGCTGTTTCCCCCTCTTCACTTCCAGTGGCCCATCCGTCACGGGATAGTGGAGGACTGGGACCTGATGGAGAGATTTATGGAGCAGATCATCTTCAAGTATCTGCGGGCAGAACCTGAAGACCATTACTTTCTTCTGGTAAGACCAGAGCTGTATACATTATTAAGTAGGTATGACAGTAGGTAATACAGCATGTCATCAAAAACATTTGATGAGTGATATTAAAACCAGACTCTGTGTCTACTGACAACATTTGGAAGCTGCTATGGTTTGCAATCGGGGATGTTGTCTCAACGAGTGAGACGTGTGCTGACCAAATTTTTTGACCCATAATGTAGTAAAACTTTGATTTGTAACTTAACATTTAATTTTTTAAAGTCAATTTAAATATAATATTTATTTTTTGTCTACTAAATTCGTCTTTATTTGTGTGAGTGTGTGTGTAGGAAAGATAGAGGTGGTAATGTGATATGTGTTTTCAGGCGTGTTATTATGGACGAAGATTATTTCTGAAACGGTGCTAAAGCTCTTGTGAATTTAAAAAATAGGAAAGTAGGTCAATAATAAGTGTATTCCGTAGCAGAATTGAAGTTAAATCTTGTCTCTTAGTCGCTTTTGTTGACCTTTTTCTAGAAAACAAAATGTGGACGGTGGCTTAAAGTCATGCTGTAGTTACATCAGTTCTCTGTGTCTCTCTCCCTTCAGACAGAGCCTCCCCTCAACACACCAGAAAACAGAGAGTATACAGCAGAGATCATGTTTGAGTCGTTCAATGTCCCAGGTCTCTACATCGCTGTGCAGGTACGTTTTCGAAACATTAAAAAGTAAACACTTGCCAAACAGCCAACCAGTATTTGTTTCCTCTATAGTCTTCAAGCTGTACTGGCAATTGGAAAAGCCGAGCTGCCGCTATGGTGGACGGAACAAATCCCCAAAACTACAACTCCACTGCAACTTTTGTCAACTACTTGAAACACATTTTAAACCAGACTTGTTGGCTGTAGACAGAATTAGATTTGTATTCTGTTGTGTGGGGAAATGCACATTTTCACTTCTTCTTTTGTTAAGTTTCAGTCTGTTTTTGAATTTTCCACCTAATTTAAACCCTGCACAATGTCGTCACTCAGTATCTCTAAAATCTAGAGGATGCATACTGTATAATTGTTGCCACACTGTTAATTGAGGCCTTAAATTAAACAGTGACACCATAAGATTTTTATGTCTTAGCCATTTTGAGCCAGTGCAAGACAGTGAATCCATATTTTCTTTAATTAAAAACTGTATTTTCTGCATCAGGCTGTCCTGGCGCTGGCTGCCTCCTGGACATCCAGACAGGTGGGGGAACGGACGCTGACGGGGACTGTGATCGACAGCGGAGACGGAGTCACACACGTCATCCCAGTGGTAAGCGTCACGTTTTTTCTAATCACTTATCTTGTTGCTCCTTCCTCGTTTCCTCGACCCTAAACTGGCGCACGTTTGTGTTCCAGGCTGAAGGCTACGTCATCGGCAGCTGCATTAAGCACATCCCCATCGCCGGCCGGGACATCACATACTTCACCCAACAGCTGCTGAGGGAACGAGAGGTGGGGATACCTCCCGAACAGTCCCTGGAGACGGCTAAAGCTGTCAAGGTTGGTGTTCTAAACTGCATTTTACAGCACTTTACATTTCTTAGAAACATTAAAAGCTGGCCCCTAAATGCTAATATTTACCAACCCATGTAGTATGTCATGGTTTCCAGTAAATTGACAAGACGAACGTGGCTCACTCTACACAGGGTCACATATCAGACAGAAACCGCATTGTGGTCAGTTTAAGGATGTTATGTTCCTGCATTTTTAGTCACGCTCTGTTTCTGTACTGAAACCCGCAAAAAGAGGACTCCATAAAAGGAAGCGATACCCTCAACTGATAATACTGGTTGTGTCAGTGCTGTCATGCATTTCTCAGCCTGGCCACTAGAGGTCAGGGCAGCTACAGAAGCACATCACTCACTTCATGTTTTAAATAGAAAGGTGTTCACCTCCAGCAGACATTTTGTATTTAAGAATCAAAACGTATTAAACCAAGAGTTTTATATTGTATTTTGTGTTGGGCTCCATTTACATTGCTTCATAATTACCAGTGTCTAAGTCTAATGGCGTCCTCTAAAAAGTTGTTCTGTATTGTTTTGTTTGTTTAGGAGCGGTTTAGCTACGTCTGCCCTGACCTCGTTAAGGAGTTCAGCAAGTACGACACAGATGGCTCCAAGTGGATCAAACAGTACACGGGCATCAACGCCATCAGCAAGAAGGAGTTCACCATCGACGTTGGCTACGAGCGCTTCCTGGGGCCTGAGATCTTCTTCCACCCGGAGGTATCATCATAAAGAGCTCTTAAGATGTGCTGCTGCCGATAGATGATTACAAGACATGACAATCAGGGATCTGATTTCGTTATTTTACTATTTGGTCTCATGCAGTTTGCCAACCCAGACTTCACCCAGCCGATCTCAGAGGTGGTGGACGAAGTCATCCAGAACTGCCCCATCGATGTCAGACGTCCGCTGTACAAGGTACTGCTGCTATCCTGTTATCCTAACTGTTAGCCCGTGCGCCTGCTTTTACTCACTGTCCTCATCCTCCTCCTTGTGCACCAGAACATCGTGCTCTCCGGAGGCTCCACCATGTTCAGGGACTTTGGCAGACGCATGCAGAGGGACCTCAAGAGGACCGTGGACGCACGACTGAAAATGAGCGAAGAGCTGAGCGGCGGCAAGTTGAAGGTGAGGCTGAAGACGAATCCACCACCTTGAGTCGACTGTCTGGGAAAGATCTCAAAAAAGACCTTTTGAAAGTAAAACAAAAGTTATTCCTTTTCTATTGACTAAGTCATCCTCTTCTGTTTTCCTTCAGCCCAAACCAATCGATGTGCAAGTCATCACTCACCACATGCAGAGGTACGCTGTCTGGTTCGGAGGATCAATGCTGGCATCTACTGTGAGTATGAAAACAGTATTTTCAGTTTCTGAATGTTCTTTCGATGATAGTTTTCACTTTGAACAAACCTGATGAGAAATAAACAGCAAAAATCAAAAGTCTTTCCTAACTTTGGTAAACTGTTTTTAGTTTTTACTTGACTAAACACAGCACACACTTACGTGTTGTTTTTACCTATGAAATGTAAAGGGAAATTACGCTTTTCTGTTTCCGCAGCCCGAGTTTTACCAAGTGTGCCACACCAAGAAAGACTACGAGGAGATCGGGCCGAGCATCTGCCGCCACAACCCCGTGTTCGGAGTCATGTCTTAGGCTTCGGAGGAGCGCTTTCAGCGGAGGCCGAGGAGGAGGAAAAAAAAATGGAGGAAGCGGCGCAAGACCTCTCATGCTGTAGAAGTCCCATGAGCCTTCGCACGCATGCTCCGACAGACCTGTTCATTCGGATAGAGCGACAGTGGACCAAACAAACTGCCAAAAGGCGATATCCTCACAAATTAGAGGAAAGAGGTGACTCAGCCCAAAAGGATCCTCTAATAAAATGTTTACTGCAAGTAGGTTAATAGGTGATAAATCTTTCATTTCTGCGTGCCTCGTATATGTACTTATAATATCCTCACAGGGTTGTAATATGTAATTAATCAACATGAGTCCTGTATAAATGCACTTCTCTGTGTATATGGGTTGGGTTCTTGCGATATGTTATATACTCTAAAAAAAAAAAAAAAATTTATGGTTGTTTCTAGAAGCAGGACAAGATCATTTTCCACAAACGTCATTGAATAAAACACCTCTGTGAGTCATCAAATAGGTGCAAACATATAAGACATTGTTTTTTATATATATATATATATATATATATATATAAAAATCACCAGATGTACTGACCATTCCTGATTTTCTTTCTCTTTTGTGTCTTTTTATTTTTAAATGTCCCTCAGAACCTGGAAGAAATATTTATTTGAATTCAGATCATTAAATCCTCATATCACTAATCTGTTCAAATAATGTTTCCCAGGTTACACTGAGACAAGTCGTCTTTTCTACTGCATCGTGATTTATCATCACTGCTTTCCTTTCACTTTTTTTTTTGTATTTGTATTAATCATCTCTTGAACAACCTTTCTTGAAGAAAAAAAGAAGTCGTATTAATATATGAACATGCAGTTTGACTGACTGTTGTTGGACCATCACTGTTGCCTAGATCTCAGTTATACTGGAAAGCCTTGTACTGTACCAAATCTGGATTTCAATGCTGGCATTCCAATAAATGCCAGGAGATATTTCTACAGTTGTGCTTTCTCTTCTTCAAGTTGTACTTTCACGTGATTATATTTGGGTTTGGTGTTAAATGTGGCCTCTATTCTCAACATAACGCAGCTATTTTTGTGCGAGTGAAAGCCCCTGTAACTGTATGCCTGTAACTGACCAACACATGATGCAAGAGGTTATTTTCATTGAACCATTTCATGCACCTGATTGGTCCGTAAGGCAAAGGGAAGTACTCTCCGGACTTGTCTTGTGCTGTGGAGGGCAAAGACAGATGGGGAAAGTGCAGATTTGCAACGATAAAAAAAATAAAGACTGAGGCATGTCTCCTGCTGAGAGGCTGAAGGTGCTCCTCTTCTTGGCTTTGTTCTTTGGAGCAGTAGGATTTCTGTTCACGCTGCTCTCCTGCGGGACGGAGTACTGGCTGCTGGCGGCCGGCTCCTGCAGCCGGCCGGAGGGAGGCCGTGGAGGGGGGGGCCTCAGAGAGGGGAAGAGCGGCACGGAGGTATTTGAACCCAGCGCTTTGTTTGTGTAGATCCTCTCAAACATGGAGGCCAGTCAAGGAAATGCATCACAACTACTGAAACAACTAGGAAAATAAGATCAAAATCGACTAATATCATAAATCAAGCATCAATAATTCTAATCAGATAATGTGATGTGTATGATTCTGAGATAGTATATTTTGATGCCAATACTTGAGGTTTGAATGCAGGATCAGTAATAAGTTGCCTAAAAGAAATAAAGAACAGGAAAGAAGATCAATCAAAGGCAAAGGAAAGTTTTTTAAATGAAAATTTAAAGTTTGGGTGCAAACAAACAATGTGCAGCCAAGTCAAAAGATTTCCCATCATGCCTCAGTGCTTAACACAGTCATTATATCACACAATACAAACGCAAAACTCAAAAGCAGCTCTGACACCAAACAAATAGTCTAGATTCTGTTAAAAAAAAAAAAAAGGACTTATTTCTATAATATTTTAATCACATTTGGTCTTCCGGCCCTTCAGGCTGCAGACGGGGTGATGATCTTCCACGAGGGTCTGTTCTGGCGTTGCTCCTTCATGGCTCTTTCACACGAACACACTATATGGGACCTTTGGATCTGTAAGAACCTTCGCTTTCAAGTTGTGTCAGACTTACACGATGCAATTATGCTTCCAAACTTGGCAGCATCACATCATAACCGCCTCCTTCCCTTCAGCAAATCAGCCACCATCAGAGGTCTGCCAGGCCGCTTTCCTCTTCCCCTTCCCTGTTAATGAGCAGACACGATCATGGCTGGAGCCACGCAGCTTACCCACAGATCCGTTTGAACATCCCTCTGCCATTGGTTGGTGTCATTATTCTCGTATAAGTAATTTAATTTTTACGTGACATGCATTGTGACCTTTCGCGAGGCCTCATTTCCCTCGTCCCTCAGTTTTTAGGACCTTCTGGAGCATCTTCCTCGCCGCAGGCTTGGCGGCGGTCGTCATTGGTGGATTTGTTGTCGTCTGTGCTGGCCCGCTGGCCAATCACAAGCTCTTCAAAGCGGGCGGGGCCCTTCAGCTTTGTGGCGGTAAGGACTTTAAAAAAGCTGTAATTTTCTGGCTTCACCAAGAACAGATTTTACTGATATTATGCTGAAATTTTCCCACAAACAAAATACAAATGAAAAGTAGTTTGACCAAGACAAATGCATGTTTTTCTCCTATAATTGAAGATAATTGACTGAAGTTTGGTTTGTATGTTCAGCCTCTGTTAGACTCGTTAGGTGTCATTTCTTACAGCTGAGTTTAATAGGTATCAGTTTCTCACTGTGCAGTAAAATGTCAGTGTTTTACTTTAAATCTGATATTTCTGAATTTCTCCACTGTCCTGTGAGAACCGCCAATCTCTAAAAAGTCAACTTTTCATGAGAAAAACAGCCTGTTTTCAGCTTTGTGATGATGTTTTTTCCAGATGATCCAAGAGGGTTTTTAAATAGTTTAAGTACCTTAAGAAGTTGGAGAATTTTCTATTAATGCCGATGAATACCTCTGGGTTTATGAGCAGGCAGAGACCTGCTATATCACACTGTCTGACAGTGTCATATTTTGAATTATCTTGTTGCAACTCTTCACTGAATCTATATTATGACACCTTGTGAAATATTCAAACCCAACTCATGTGTCTGTGCATTTTTTTAATATAATTTGGATCTTCACCAGAATTTAGAATAAATTTAGGTTGGATTGAACAATATTTTGCTGCATATCAATGAGGTTTAAGAGGTTAAAATATAAAGAAAATACATTACATTTTCTTTGAGTAAGGGTAATCTAAAGTGACTAAATATGGCTTTAAATTGTGTGGAAAATGCAGTTAAATGTAGTTAAGTAAATGATAATCCAATTTTAAAATATGGCATGGAGGGTTTTCCCTACAAATAATTTTTTCAATATTTATTTTTTATTTTGTTATAGATCTAATTCAGCTTAAATAGCAATAAAAACAAGAGAAGTTACTCTTAAATGTGAAAAAAGTTGCTCGTTTTGTGCTTGATAGCTGGAGTGCTGCTCGTTAGGTAACACTGCCTCCAGCCTGGACGAACGCCTTAAAAACCCTCCGTCTGAGCGTGCTCGGGTTTGGCATTTGTATGCGTGAGTGTGAGGAGACACCATCAGTCTCGCTCTGTGCTCCAATTTTTCTACATCAGGTTCAGAAGTTTCTTCGGGTTCAGTCACGTTTTAGACTTGGGTCTAACTGGTTGCCCTTGTCGAAGCTCTTGGCTGAACCTTCTCCTGTTTTCCTTTCACTCAGGATTGTAGTTTAGGGTGGGAAGATTTCCCAGAGTTTATATTCAACAGACGACTGCAAATGTTCAACAAGGACAACAAAGCTGACAGTAATCTTTGGGAAAGCCTCGAATCTGACCTCAAAACATCGCTAACCCATCACCCATAATCAATATCTTCAGTCTCAGCAGATCCAGGCATCTGCTGCGTCGCGGCTGCCAAACCATTCGAATGTGATCGCTGTCTCTGACCATAAATCAAACATCTTGCTTAATATCCACACAGAGAAGACATTATTTGTGAGCCAACGTTTCCCACAAAATGATCCTCTATGTGAGGGGTATTGCGAAACAAGCCCAGACAGATAAATTCAAGGTCCAGGTGTGAGGCTCAAGGGCTGCTCTTGCAATAAATCATTTTTAACGTAATTTGAAAGTTAATCGTCTGCAAAAGTGACGATAAACTTGTAGAGAAGATTGACGCCCAGCCACTAAAAAGCAAGTGTTGTGCTCTGGAAATAAAAAGCTGTTAGAAGGGTCAATTTTTTTTAAGAGCTGGGTTTTGAAAAAAAAAAAAAAAAAAAAAACAGATTTTAGCAGGACAATAAACAGCAAAAGTGTTGTGTAACTGACTTCAGATTGAATAACATGACTAAATAATGGGCAATGGCTGTATTTAATCAAATTTACACAACATTTAACAAAAGAAAAGCAGCATTATGTGTACAGAAACGAGTTAAATATGCTCCAAAGGGCTGAGATAACTGATGATCGTGCAATATCTCACAAATGGACTAACACTTAGATCTGCTAACACCTGGATGTATAGAACAAATATTCTGAGATGCCAAATATAATCATTCAGTGGAAAAGTGATGTGGACAGCTACTGTCCTTCTCTCCGGGCCTGTCAGGTCTGTGCCTGCTGGCAGTGGTGGTCATGTATCTGATGTGGGTCCAGGTCCTGGACACTCTGGAGCAGTTTGCCCTCCATCAGCGAGTCTCCGGCTGCCCCTCCTTCCACCTCAGCGTCCGGCACGGCCCCTCGTTCCTCGCGGCTCCGGTCGCCGTCTTCTTCTGCCTGCTGGCTGGCCCGCTCTTCATCCTGGTCGGCCGGAGTATTGAGAGGATGCAGCTGGACAAAAAGAGAATTCCTGAACTTCCAGCATCCGCGGTTCCCCCTTAAATACGACAGATGTAGTTTATTCAGGTTTACCACTTCATTAAGGATGGATAAGGAAATTGTAATGGAGTCGCACTCCAAAGACCACAGCAGACAAACTTTACAACATTGGTTTCTGACATTAATGAGACTTGCCTGCTTTAAATCAATAAATATATAAAATTAACACATAGAAAGTGACATTAGCTATTGAGCCTACTTATGTATACCTGGTGTAAATATACAGTTGGTGGTGGAAAGTAACTACCTTCGTACATTTACTCAAATTCAATACACAAAGGCCCTGCAAAAAATTTTATTTTTTACCACACTACATTTATTTAACGTCTTAAATGATACATTGTTAAAAATGAAACTACCAGCCACAATAAATTATGCATAAGTGAAAATAATCCAGTCAAAATAATTAACACCTTGGCAGGAGCCATTCATAATACATCCTTTTTTAAAAACTTGTAATACTTAAACATGATAAGAGTGTAAAGGACTTTTTCCAGTTAAGCGGCATTTTTACCCTGTTAAGGGTAAGTTAATTAATTGGATACTTCCAGTACTAGAATAAAGCAGTACTCTGCATCATATGCATATACATGTACATTTTATCTCACTTATAATCCATAAATAACCAGTTTAAGGAGGATTTTACATTAGCTGTTCTACAGAAAGTGTGAAAAATGTTCTGGAAATAATAATTTTTGTATTTAAGGCGCAAGTAAATACAAAAAGAAAGTCCAACTACACAACTCAAACTCAAACTTTAATGAACAATCAGACAAAATGACAGCAGTGGTCTCACACACATGGTGTAATTGACAGGTGGTCGCTCAAACTGAACAGCGACAACCAATAAGACCAACATCACAGATGTGGATCTTTCTGATGACTTCCATCACTGAGGATAATTGGAATCCTTAATTTGAAGTTGGTCACTATAAATGATTTTTCTAATCCATTAAACAGATCCCATTGTGATTAATACTCCAATACTCCCGCTCTGCTTTTTATTATAATTGACAAATCAGTTTTGACAAAGAGAAGAAGCCTGCCTGGCTGCCGGTGTTGTGCGTTGAAGGGTTGAGTAGATTGAGTGTGACCGGGCCTGCCTGTCATTAGGACATCAGGTTGAAGCGCTGAAATATTGGGTCAGAGGGATGGCGATAATAATAAATTAGACTGTCATAATCCATTTTCTGACAGGAGGGCCACTTCAGAGACGCCTTGCAGTGTGTGTGCAACAGCCACTAGAGGTCAGTGTTGCCTCAGGGTGATGTTTTGGAGTGTTTTCTAACCTCATTAAATCACTATATTTAGGTTTTTACAATGATGTCCGACAACATTACAGCAAAATGCAGAGTTGCAGCGTTCGCATCAGATTAGGCCTACAGAGGATGGAATCGGGGGAGATAGATTTGTAAGTGATAATTAATTCAACTCCTGTAATTTTCCTGACAAACAAAAGAATGATTTTTTTTTTTTTTCTCCTTCTTCAAGTTCAGTATTGTTAACATTATATCAGAAGGAGGAGGAGGAGGCTGGTGAAGCCCACAGTCACACCTTGATAATTGGAAAAGGCAAACAGAAGTGAGACCTTGCAATGATAGTGACAAAAGGGAGAGAAGGGGGGGGGGGGGAGTGGGGATGGGGGGAGGACAGGGAGGAAGAGAGCGTTGACACTGCTCATCAGCGAGTCATTCAATATTCTTTCATGTCTGACGCTCCTGTGCCTCTCCAACCCTTCTCCTCTTAATCTCCGCTGTGAACTAGGTGAGTATAATTACACCTGAGCATGTCACATTCACTTCCCCGGCCCTCACTGGGTTTAAACATCTGTCACCTCCTCTCTCCTCTCCCCCCCCCCCCCGTCACGCCGCCGCCGCCGCCAACAGCCAACGCAGTCATGGGTTTAAAGGGCGATCTTTATTTTCTAATGAATACGAGGAGATCCGGTCATATCACTTGGTTTCAATCTTTGAGAGCAGGATCGTGGCAGATTCATTACTTGGCTCCGGCAGTGGATGTGGTGCTGTTGTAGCTGTCAGCCCTTGGACTCACACACACACACACACACACACACACTCTCCTCCACCACTAGTAGTCTTTTACATAACATCACACTGGGTCTTTGTCCTCAGTAGATAGAACTGTCCACAGCAATTACTACAGGGGCAACAAAGACATCTGAAGAAGGAGCTTAAGACACCCCGACTCATCTCTTTTATGCTTTTAAAGACACCATAAAGTTTAATTTAATTATTTTACTTGTACTAGTTAGTTGTGTAAGAGCAACACTCAGCATTTAAAGATGTTGGAAGGCAGTTTATTTTCAAGCTTTGGAGCTTCAGTCTCAGTCTCAAAATGAAATCATACGTAGCCATCAGGTACATATTCAAGACCCCAGTCACAGGTACATCTCTCCTTCTTTCCCCAGCTTTGAGACAAAGTTGGGGAAAGGGTTTTGAGACATTTAATGAAGAAAAGGCAAATCTTTAAAGCTGCTATTATCCGTGTTTTTAAAAAATGGCAAAGGATGAAATGAGGTGTGAGTGGTGGCTCACAGTGTTGAACCCACAGATTTGTCACTCAAACCTGCTGTTTCCTCCAGCTCTATGAAGTGTTATAGTGTCTTTTAACTCATTGTTTTGGTATTACGGCCCGCAGCTTCACTGTTTGGGTTCACTCCTACTGCTCTCATCAAGGTCGTTATTTTACCCCGACGAAATAACGAAAAACACACGACCTGCCCTGCACCGAATGACTGACGGACAAGGCTTACAAGTAACTGGTGAACATAACAAAACATAGCAGCGCCAAGAGCCAAAACAGAGCTAAAGGAGAGACTATATTGGAATATTGAAATTAATAAACTAGACACGACTCTAAATGTTGCATGTTGAGTGATTTGGAAATCTAAACATGTCTGGGTTGCATCTTCTGTGCTCTAAGCGACGCTATTGTTGTAACTACAATAGGCACAAAGGTAGGTTCGGGTTAATGTTTGCATATAATGTCACTGAATCAAGCACGCAACAAAGTGTAAAGCGCAAATAATGGTGTATAAGGATGTTTCTACCTTCATAACACAAAAAAAAAACAAATATAATGAGCAGCCATTAAAAGCTGGACACAACCTTTTTCTGTGATCCCCACTGCCCTCCCCCCCGTTCGCTCTCCACGTTGGTACACTCTGCTCTACCTCCACGTTACCCAGAGGCCAACCCAGGGGGCGCAATTATTCAGGCCTTTGCTCAGCCAAGTAGAAGAAATTAGCCTCTTCTCCTGAACCAAGACCTTCTAACCTGCACCAGGACCCCGGGCTGCCTCTCTGACTAGCCGTGACCCCCTGTGACTTCCCTCTCCAGACCTTGTTTTCCATACATATGAGCCCGAGCTGGCCGGAGCCACGCTTGGCTGCCATATGGGCTCTCCTTGCCCCGGCTGGCAAAGTGGGACTGGGGAGCTGCGGGCTATAAAACCTGGAAAAAAAAAAAAAGAAAAGAAAAACACCCCCACACCTCCACTACCGCTGCGCACCCCTCCTGTAAAGATGCTGGTGTCCTCGGGCCGACGATACGCTTTTACAACAATTCGACAAAAAGTCTAAGATGGTGAGCAGCTGGGCTGAGATGTCATTCTGTGCGGCCTTAAACGGTTACAAAACCAATATAAGGAATGTAATTTAGGATCAAAACTAAAACTTGTATAACCTATAGTCTACAATTTCAGTTTTCCAATTACTGCAGGTCAATATCTAAATGAGTTGTATAATGAATTCTATTATGATATGAGTATGTTCTCAGGGTGTAAAGGCGAAGGAATAAGAGCGTCTCTTCCTCCTTTTATTCTTCGCCCTATCCTTTTTTTTTTTGTCATTAAAATCCTTCGGAGTCACGGGTGATTTTCCGTTTCCCGTGTCTGTGCCGACAGTTCCTCCTCTCACCTTTTCTCTTTTCCCTCTTCTCCTCCTGTCCGTCTCTGCCTTTTCCCACCTGCCATTGCAGCCAGTCAGTGGTGGATAATGAGGTCTGTGGCCCGGCACTGTGCTCCCTGACTCCCGGAGTACAGGAAGAGTTGGAAAAATTGTCAAGGCTTTTTTGCACTTGTATCACAAAATCTGCCGTTATAGGGGTTAAGTGCACAACAGTGTGTCTATAAAAACTGATGCTTGAAAAGAACTGGCGAGGTTTACGGTATATTGAATATGGGTCAAAGTAAAAAAAAAAGGCCTGTCTTGCAGTCTGCGCCACAGTTGCCGTGTGAAGATACTGTGTTGCAGAAAGCAAGAATTTAAAAATGTTATGTAATCCGGGGGTTTTACAGAGTCTGGCTGTGGGGTTGGCTGCACAAATGGTGTTCGGTTTTGCTCGCTTGCTAAGCAGCAGCCAGAAACTGTGGTAGGACAGAAATACACCAGACCACCAGAAACGTAACGAGAAGCAGAGTGTATCTGTAGTGTATTAGTGTATCTTATCTTTTTTTAATAACCCAACTTTCCTATCTCAGTTAAGTAAAAACAAAACAGATATATTCAGCCTCTTAGAATGCATAACTTGAAAAAAAAAAATGCCAAAAGAAAATTGACGGAAATGTGTTAATTGTTAAGTTGTATCTTTGCTCTTAGATGCTGAGCATCAGATGTGTGAAATGTTGTAAAAAAAAAAAATAGTACATTTAAAAGAGGCTGCATGTGTATCTGGTGACATCAGGTGGATTCAATTTGAGCACTTAACTCTATTCTTCTTTCATATGATGAGTGAATATTACGTATTATTATATATTCACTCCTCTTTTCACCTCAGCGCCTTTCTACTCTCAGCTCCTCACAGTCCATTCTGTAGTCTCTCTATCTCTGCTTTATGACAGACCTCTTACCTTGTGACTACAGATACCTGAGAGCTGGAGACCTTATCGTGGCCAGGGCCAAATGAGGCACAGGAGGAAACGATGGCTTTTCTTTATCTTTGGCCCCTCTTCTCTCCGGGCCTCCATCCCATCAGGTCACTGTGTGTACATTCGGAAGGGTAAACTGATTCTATTGAACTAGTCCACAACCTTGCCTTCACCTGGGCCTCGTGGCACCAAATGGGCTTTACCCTTGTTTCTATTTTCGCCCCTCATTCCCGTCTATTGCCTCCCTTCTTCCTCCCGTTTCCCAAAGAAAACCATCAACACTGTGTACTGGAAGAGAGAGCGAAAGACTGCGAGGAAGATTAAATCCAAGTTTCTTTCATCCATGAACGCTTTCATCTCTCTCTCTCTTTTTTTTTTTCAAACAGAGGGAATTATCAGCACCGCAACCGACACAGGCTTTTTGACGAGGGCGATGGCGCAGGAGGGAGAGGGGAGGGGAGAGGTTGGTGGTGGAATAAGGGAGGAGCGGGCGGGAAGTTAGGCGGTTGCTGATCGGAGAGGGGATCCACTTCCCGTGCATCCTCAGCTTGTTGGTTTATCTGCTGTGGGCCAGGGACGCTCCCCTTTGTCTCACCTCACCACATACCATTTGGAAAGTCTGTGCACTCCAAAATATCTCAATCCGACTTATGGATTGAGTGCGAAAGATTCAAAGAGGTAGGCCAACAGACCTCAGCAGTCAAAAAACAGTGACTTACTGACTCTAAAGGAACACTGTTAATCCACCCTTCCAAAAATGTAACCAAAACTAAATAGATGATTTTTTTTTTTTTTCCTCTCCCTCCCTTCTGTGACACTTGGCATGACGTCTAATCTCCACTGTTCTGAGTGTTTTTTTCATTAAATTTGTGTCAGGACTAATTTCGAAGGGAATGAATACAGATGTCAGGATGCCATCGAATCCCATCGCGGGGCCTTTAATGAGATAACAGGCTTTAGTCAAAGAATTAGCGCTATTGAAAAAAAAAAATAAAATAAAATGAATGAGATTAGTTCAATGGGATGTGGATACAGAGTGGAACGGGGACTTTGGCTGTCGAGAGGAAGAGAGAGGGGAGACCAGAGTCATATCAGACCTGCCCTGCCAAATCACAAATCTATTTCCGACACTGGTATTAATTATCAAACTAAAGCTGCTGTTGCATATTGATTCATCAGGGTGCGCACTTGTATTATCTCCTATTAAGCAGGAAAAAAGGAGAGATTATATGAAGCCTTCGGGGGCGTTTTATGGATCCTGTGAGACTGTTAAACCATGTCACGGACTCCAGAGCAACAAGACAAGCTCCCTGTGTTTGTGTGTATGTGCGTGCGCCCTGCCTCTTATGTGGGCTCGAATGCATTCTTAAGCTTTAAATTTGATTATTTTGGTGAACATTTTTCAATTAGCCCTATAATCGTGGCCTTGAATATATTTCTGTGCACAGAAATACGTCTTTGTGCAAACATATTCATGGGTATTCGAGACACAAGTGCAGACAGTGATATTTAAAGCTCAGGGCTGAACTCATGGTTTGGTGACTCCAAATGGCGACATGCTGCAACTTCAGTACGAAGTCACCAGCCAAACTCCAGTCCCAGGCCCTCTGCACATGGTTTAAGTTTTTAATTATCACGTGCGCAGGTTCATTTGTATTTTAATTTTAGTGCAAATTTCTCGGGGGATATGAAAGTGCAGAATAATTAAAAACATAGGGACTTTGACTAGATTTTGACGTTATGGCAAATCCTCAAGACTAAAGGCGAATGACTTGAGCCGAAAACTGGCTTTGCTGTCTTTGCGCAAATGTGATCGTGCAGTCTGTGTTTATTCACCCCAAACATCCAGTGCAACAACCGTTTGTGTGGCAGTTCAGCCTGTGACAGAGAAACTCCAGTTCTTTCTGTGTGTCTCCTTTTTCCTCATGTACATTTGCACATTCATGTAGCCTATGGAAACGGTACAAACTCTGCACTCAAGCTGAAACGCTTTCAACTTGTGTGGTCGGGTCGTCGCCTCGGTTCAGGCTGCCCCCCGGGGTGAATTCACACCCACTCGTGTCTTTCTGTTAACTTTTATACGCAATCGTCCTGCCTCTACAATTCGCAACGCGTTCTGTCTGAACCTGCGGTAATAGAGGGCCGCTCGAGTGTCCATATCACTTCAGGAGTTTACATTTTCAGATAATTGATCATGCAGTTTTAAAAGAGAGGTGATTGAGCCTTCAGCAAGTCCAGCGTTGACCTCCCAGTGTCTCGCAGAGGCAGAGCGCCGGGGTCCACGTCATTTGAGTCAGGCTGACTGCTTTTCAAGCCGTCGTCGACCCAGAGTGTGACTGTCGCGGGCAGCGAAGGAAGCTGATGAGCGCGCAGGGTGCGAAAAAGAAACAAACCCGACGAAAAAGCTCATCTGCCGTCCGGCGGGATGATAAATCCATCCACGCTGACCGACGCATTCCCCAAAGGAAGGATTTGTTTCTCACCTCGCGTCAGACGAGGGGCCGTTGGAAATAGAATCCGATGCACGCTCAGCATGCAAAAGCCCTCGCTTGAGATTACCAGCAGAGGTTTATTACATAGTCACTGTGACCGGTGTGGGTGGTCGCCAAAGTGTTGAGACACGTGCGCGCACACTTCACAAATAATGAGACCTCCAACGGTGTGACACCCATTTCACACATGGATGGCATCTGTGATTGGGAAACATATGTTTGTATTGATGTATAATTATGAGCACTGAGTTCCTTTACTTCCTCTAAGTTGGTGGAAATGACTCTGTGGTGTGTATGATTAGTGTGTGTCTGACAGAAAAGACAAAGAGAGCAAGGGAGAGAAAGTGTGATGGAGAAAGAGCATCAACACCCTGCTGACTGCACTCAATCACTTTCTTAATTATACAGCGAGAAGACAAGTCGCTGTCTGTCCGGAACCAGAGTCACGAATTCATCGCGAGATATCAACTTCGTCTTCTATATCACCTCCTCACTTTCCACCGTCTGCCGTTCAGGTGTTACACAGGTAGCGAAACTGGAAATACAGTGATTATACAAGAGGCGCGAAGGCTGACGTTCGCCCGGCCGATGTGATTGGGCACGACTGGGTGTCCCTCTGGCGCCAGGAGAAGGAGGTGCGAGAGAAACCAAAAGAAAAGGGAAAAAAACTAAACAAAAAAAAAAACAAAACAGTTGGAGCAGAGGAGGGAACCTGAAAGATTTACAAATTTAATGGCAAAGTAGGTTGGAAATGGGAAGAGAGACTGAGAGATTGGAAAGGGGGAAGGGTGGCGGCGGTTAGAAAGGGAGGAAGTGGCTGAGGGGGAGGGGTTGCATGGGGGGGGAGGAGGCGTCGAGGAGCACGAAATGAGACCAAATTTTCTTGGGCAATCTCCGTGTTCCTGCTGCAGGTGCTGGGGCCATTTCACTAAAGCAGGGCCAGACGCGAATGTCATTAGTTCCTGAGCCCCAGGTGAATTTGCCACAGTTCCACATGATTAACCCAGATAATTGTGTGTTGATAGCGAGCATGGTCGATGGAATACAATTTTCAGGCCCAGATTCCTAAACAAACAGCTCAGCAGCAGCAGCAGCAGCCGCGGTGAGCCAGGGAGACGGGATAACGGTGGCGGCGGCGGCGGCGGCAACACTTGTGATGCCCGCTGCGTTCACGTAACGAGGTTTACAAAGAGGGGAGAGAGAAAAGGGATTGGGGGGGGGGGGACATGGTGGGAGGAAGCTTCTTGAAGAGGTAAAAAAAAAAAAAAAAGAAAAAGCCAGGTCAGCCATGGGTGACGCGGAGGGGAAGTGGCCAGAAGCGGCACCATTTCATTCACAGTTTCATTTAATTCACTCCTGTGATTTGAGACATCAAATGTATTGCGACTTTGCAAAAATACAGCAGGTCTAAGTGCTAAGTGTCTGGATTTTAGAAATATTGAGGTCATGAGTTCAATTCCTCTCGGCCCAAAAACATGAAGTCTCTAAAATTGTTTATTAATTAAGATTAATTATTTAGGTAACTGCTGAATTATATTTTTTCAGTTGTAAAATGTCGACAATTTTACAGCTGAAATACATTTTATAGACTGATTCTAGTGTTTTTAGAGCACATGAAACAGCATTTAAATCTTAATTTTGAGATATAAAAATAGGTCTTTTATCGTAGCTGTAGTCCTGATTACAACTACCATAGTGTTATCTGGGTTGTCTGCACTCACCCTTGCAATTTGCTTTTTCAAACGTAAACTTGCTGAGTGCGCACGAGGACCATGATACCTACTGTATATTCCCTGGCTTATGCGATTTATAACCCAACGCGCTGCATTATGGAATTCATCAGCAGGGTGTGAGAATTAGCCGGAGGTGAGAGACTGAGCTGAGTAAACACAGGGAGGATGCAAACGCATACATCTGAGAGGTGAGGAAAAGATATATAAACTTGGTGAACATAGAATTATTAACTATAGATGCCATAGCCTGTACAGCAGGAGACCAAATCAGCAGCGTGACTCTTATGCACATGCACACACACACACACACCGATTGAGAGGTCTACATGTGGCTGAGGTTAGATGGATGGTGCCTTCCTGGCTTCCTGAACAGTAATGTAATTTCCCATAGTGCCCTGAGGTTGATGGGGCATGCAGTGGAATATTTAGTTTGGTCCGAGACGATCAGTGTCCCTCTACTCTGTGCGTAGAGGGACACTTGCCACACACACACACACACTTCTTGACCTCACACACCTTCAGCGAGGGTTGACATATTCAGATATCAACACAAAAATTTAAAAATACTCCATTACAAGTAAAAGTCCTTCATTCAAAATCCTACCAAAGTAAAAGTACAGCAGTATTATCAGCAACATTAAGGGAGAGTTCCACATTTTGGGGAAAAAGTTGACCAGAAAGACAGAAAAAGGCGGAAACATAATGTGGAACTATTCCTTTAAAGTATCAAAGTAAAAGTTCTTGTTCTGCTGAAACCTGTGAGTGGTATATGAATGATTATTACATTATAAGATTGTTAATACTGGTGCATCAACACATTAGTGACATTTTAATATTGTGGATGATTGAGGTGGAGCTTTCTAAACTACTTTAGATACCACAGGTATAGGCGTATATTTTATGTCAATTGTTAATCTGAAAAGTAAGTAGTAATTATATACCTTTTCTAATAAATCTAGTGGAGAATATTTCCCACTGAAATGTAGTAAACATCCTTTTTGCAATGGTACTGTAGACACCAGTTGTTTTTGGTGTTTATCAACTAAGTATTCAACCAAATGTTCCTTTTCAAATGAAATAGCTGCAGCAATCCGGCAAGCCTGTTGAAGAAATTCAGACTTCTGCAGCTGATGCATCCGTAAAAGACATACTCGACTTATTGCTTGTCTTATCCTGGATGACTTATCATGGGAGGAGTGCGATGAATAAATGTCTCTGTGAACAAAAGCCCCTGCTCAATCTCGCTGGTGCTAAATACCAGTATCCACTGTCTTCTGAGGCAGGAAATAAAATGAGGATTGCATCAGAAAAATGAAAATTCAACCTGTTAGACGCTGACAACACCTGTTTTACAAGAGGTATGCACCTTAATCTTGTTTTTAGGCACATGCGTGCAGCCTCGAGTCCCGGGAATACGGTTCTGTAGCCTGCCAAGTGAATTCCTAAAACATCATCAAAGAGGAGGATGATGAGAAAAGAAACACTGGGGTTTGTGTGTTTCCACCAGCAGGGAGATAAAACAAGTCAGGGAGCCAGGTATGGAGGGGCGGAGAGAGTGAAGGAGCAAGAGAGACTGGCAACGAGGAGAGGGAAAGAAAAGAAGCAGAGACAGCCAATCTCCCTGGTGCATTCTGGGAGTTGAACCTGGCAGGAGAAATTAGCGGCGTGCGCACTAAGTGGAAGGGATAATCCCTCTCTGACGGAGAGGAGAGGAGGGGAGTGCAGAGCAGTGCAGCAGTGATCCCTCCTGTGTTCCTGTGATTTTTAGGTTCCAGGTTTATTTATTAAGAGGATAAGCCCCTTTCTCTGTACGCGAGGCTCAGAGGCGAGAGGGGTCGCCGTCACTCCGATGCCAACAGGCTGCAGGCCCAGACGAGGCGTTCACTGCAGCCGAGCCTGGCCTCAGGTGACGTTAGATCCCCGACAAAATGAAACTTCTTATGGGTGAACTGGGGGTCTTCAGAAGAGTGGAGGCTGTTAAAGCAGCACATGGGTTTGGAAAAAGATGTTCAGGAATCACAAATGGATGGGGTGTCCACATACTTCTGGCCATGTAGTGTGTATGTGTGTGGAAATGGCTGCCTTTCATAGCCATTTCTTTATATATAAAATTACAGTAGGAGTGCTGATCTTAAATCACTCCCACATCCAATATAATCTTGTTTAGGATGTACAAAGGTGAGAGAGGAGAAGTCGCCATACAGAGCAATGCTTCAATAAGAAGCACACTGAGAGCGACTGTATTCAAAGGATTCATTGAGATGAGCATCAGTAAGATGCACAAGGCGACCAGCTGTTCTGTACCTCCTGTAAATGCCCAAAAATGTCAGATTTGGACAGACTTAAAAGATAAGGGGGGAAAAGCCCTCCTTTACACGTGCATCCCACTTACTCAGTGTTGATTGAATGATATCAAAGGCTAACGACACAGGATCAACCCTCCTACACACACACCACATAAATAGATTTTAGTCTCCAAAGGTGTTTTATTTTGTACAGTACACAAGATATGCCAAGCCACTGTATAAATTCTATGACAGCAGAGAAGCACTAATGAAAAATGAATGCATTGCTCTGCAAACACAATCTATTGAAACTGAAAGAGCGTATCAATTGCATAAATATGTTTACCCGCATTGTTTTTCACTCTCTTAAGAAAGTAATGGCATCAGAAGCGATGTAGTTCATGTTGGCGTACTCGTGTCTATCTGTCCATGTCTGCCACTACAGCCACAGAGAGCCGTTCAGTGCTCGTACAAACTTTGTGACTGTTATTAGCCACCCAAATGGAAACATTATTCAGTGGAAATTGTGTTGAAATAACAAATGATTATACAAACACTTTCTTCCCCTCAACTTCGAATACATATTCATGCTCTGAGTGCCTCTCGCGTCTTTGCCCCCCCCCACTGTTGATGAAGTGATATTTAGTTTGTATGAAAAGCCCGCAAGCCAGATCCACTCGTGTGAAATGGCGAGTGAGTGAAAAAGCATTGTTTTTAATGAAATGTGACAAAACTGCTTCATCACGAAGTACAACCACCTTTTTTACTTTTATTTTTTTAAGCAGGAAGTTAAGACTTAAAGAGAAATATCACAAAAAACGCACCTCACATGTGGTCTCAGAAAGAACTATTGGGTGGATTTCTGTGAAATGTACAGACATTCATGGTCTCCAGAGGATGAATCCTACCCACTTGAGCAATCCCAGGTTTTTTGGGCCTCAACAATAATATCTGGTGATGTAAAGTGAGAAGTGCAACATAATTTACTTTAGAAAGTATTTTAAGGTTTGGGCATTAATTCATCTAATAGGGCTGAAGTAAGTGGACCTGTATGAGGTATAGATCTACAACTTCTGGAGATATCTGTCCATGCATGGCCGCTGAAGGCAGTCAAGTGTTTGTTTTAAGTGCACAGTGCGCCTCTGTTTGCCCCATCCACACGTTACTTTCCCCCCTTCTTCTAGGCCAATCTCTTCTCCGAGCGAGCACTCGCCGATGAACATCCCTGAGCTAACGAGCGCCTCATCGATTCGTTCAGGACAAGGAGAGATAAGAGAACAAACAGGCTGAGAGGCAAAAGGAGGAGGGGGGGGAGGGGATGGTGGTGTAAAGCGACAGAGAGAATGAGGGAAGAAGGAGAGCAGCAAGAACCGGGAATCCAGACAGTCGTCGCCATGTTTTAGGACTCAAAGGTCTTCGGTTCGTTCCGCCTGCAAATCGCCTCCGAAAGAGATCCGGATGAAACACCTTGTTATATGTTAAATGTCAGGGCTGTATCATTAACAGGCTGCTCACTTGTATGACTGAACAATGATTCACCCGGCTGGAACTGTTCCCGGTGACACCGAAGTGTGGTGTTCGTGTCACATTACCACTGTACCTGTGAGGAGCATTCACGCTGCTGATAAGTTTCTTAATGATATCATCTCTCTCTTCATCTGCAGGGAAGCCTCGCGCTAACAGCGACGGGAAAGTGTCTCTTACTAACTGACAAACTTTTTAATCCAACTGCAAGCACTTTAGGATTAGATGACGTAAAAACCGCAACAAAGGCCTGTTGAACTTCAGACTTCAGTGGTGGCATTAAAGGCACAAAACAACCCAAAATGGGCCTGAAAGTGAATGCAGTCAGGTCAGACGTAAGGAATCGAGCAGGAAACATTCGCTTCTTATTCACTTTGGCTGACGCCTGTGTGATTGACGGATTTAAGAATAGCTTTTCTTGCAGTGGTTCTCGCAGATTCTTTGGTCAAAATGTTCATCTCTGACGTGTCTTAGCACAGTCGGGCAATAGAAACAGTGATGCATGTTCTTTTGTACAATATTACACCACTAGACTAAAAAAAACACAGCTTTGCCTTCATAGAGCTAATGAAAAGCGTGAAAAACCAGTGAAATGTACAATTAATTTAATGATCTTTTGCCATAATCGCACCTATCTCTTTGAGTTTCTTCCTGTTAATTAGGATGTACGAGCGGTATGCATGACCTGCTATTATTTCTATATGC
Organism: Lateolabrax maculatus; assembly: GCA_031216445.1. NCBI lineage: Eukaryota > Metazoa > Chordata > Actinopteri > Acropomatiformes > Lateolabracidae > Lateolabrax > Lateolabrax maculatus. The sequence goes on along the minus strand of CM062215.1, from coordinate 3,747,458 downwards.
ACTTGAACTATATAAACATTCTTCGTAGAAAAAGATGTGACACAGGTTTCTATTAGGAAAAAGTGAAGACTTCTGTGTCACTGGCACTATTATCAATATTTTTGACAAAACTCATACTTACAGTGTTGAATTATCTTACTGGGGAACTTTACAAGGATTTCAATAATGTTTTTATACTCAAGTAATGGTACCAATTGGCTCCTAGAAGAAAATGAAGCCTGATGTTTTGAATGTAAATGACAAATCTCACAAATAAATATAACCAACACAATTATTAAAACCAGAAATCTCCAGTGGAATTATTTTGTCTTTTTCCCATTCAGGTGGTTGTAAATTAATTAGTACTGCACCTTGTTGGAACATGTCAAACCTGATTCGTACACTACGCCACACACGTCCACAAAATGGAATTAAATCCTTTGTAAATATCAAACTAAGACCTCCCAGTCACCTCAAGGATGTTCCTTGATAGCTGTCTCACAAGCATAAGCTATCAAATGAGGCGGGTTGCTTGTTTGGGGGTGGTGGAAGGAGGGACTAGGACGAGGGCCAATTCTTCTTAGTGTCAGCGATAAAAATCCATCTGATTGAAATTGCAGGCCATTATGATATGAGGAGTAGAGTGCTAGAGAGATGGGTAGAGACGGGGAGAAAAGGGAGAGTGGCTGCACAATTGCTGAGGTGCTCCTTTCTTTTCATTTTCAGATGAAAGCTAATTACGCGGTGTGGCGAGAAGACGGGGCGGCGTGCACGATGCAGGAAACGGGGAGCCGAGGTGGTTAATTGGGGTATGTGATTACACAGGGCTGTAGTTAGAGGGAATTAGGCAACAACACACTCGGCAGCACAGCTCATCACGGGGAGAGTGAAAGAAGCAGGCGATAACGCTGATATCCTCCACACTCAGCAGACCTTGCCCTCAGTAGACACTCTATGAGGCCCACAGAGTCACATCTGACTTTTGGATTTAAAATAAAACTACAAGCCTTTAGGTTACAAGATTCACCTTTCTGGTCTAGTTACTGCACTGTGCTTCTTAGAGGTCACTTGGCTCTTTTGGTTTAAATCCGTTGAAATGTTAGGAAACAAATAGGAATAGTCTCTGGATTACAACGGTAAGTCTTTATTGTCAATTTAAAAAGCTCTGGCCCAACACATTGGCCTGAGAACTCCTCTGTATATATTAAATGCAGTAGCTTTCTTGTTACTATTTGCTGGAACTTGTCACTGCAACAGAAATAAGGCCAATACTCTGCAGTTCCCTGATAATAAATACCATTGAAGTGAAAGAACAAGCCAAAGTCAACTAAATGGCTGCAGCTGGGTCCTATAGTTCCATGTCACTAAATCTAATGGAGAGGTATATGGTACCACAGATACACATAACATGGATACCTCTATTGAAGCGTTCAGGTTTCCTGTTCAAAGGGAATTGTCAGCTTCTGAACTGGCTGTAAGCTTTAGCGTAGGGCCAGAAATTCAATGTCAGCATTCAGTATTTTAATAATAAATGTCACACAACACATTTCTGATAGCCAGCTGTACTTTTACATAATATAAAGTTGCACAACAATAAATTACATATCTGAACACAGGTCACCAATATTCTGAGTGAGGAGAAATGACAAATGCATAGTAAAAACAAAGTTACACTTCCTTTATTTACAATATCCTCCACATCCACTTAAATTTATTTTAACTTACCCAAAGAACGTTGGTCGCCCACTAACATCTGCTGTTGAGCGACTTCAGAGGAGCAACTGGGGGTTAAAAACCTTCCTCAAGACTCTGGTATTCACGTTTCCTGCCACTGATTCAAGGGAAAAAAACATAAACCTTCCACTTACAAGACAATTCGCTCATCTTGAAGTTACTTCCAAGCTGTGAACCCCATCAAAGAGAACATTTGTATTGGAGGCCTGACATAACTGCACCTTCACTCTTACGTGGTCAAATCAGCCGTGGCAGAGGATGACCTAAAGCATGAACCCTTTCTCACTGTGAGCACTATCGATGACACTTCAACGACCCACACTCTAAATTTCCCAACATTATCTCCGTGCTAGATGGTCTTTATTGATCAGCATGTTATTCAAAGTGTCTCCCTGCCCCTCCGTGTAGAGCCTTCTCCTTTTATGTTGGAGAACAAAAGGGCCGGCCATGAAAAGACGCTGGTAGGGTGAGTTAAGAGCTGTTACCGTTCTGCTGCAAAACTAAAGGGAGCGTTCGACTCGGTGCCAATGGTCGTAAGCGCAAAGTTCTGCCAAAGACGTATTTATGAGGCTGAAGAGAAGGACTCGTAACATCAGGAACATCCGTCTTCCTGCATCTTTATCTCTTTCCCTCAATGGGTTTCTCTGTCATCACTCAACTCAGGTCAATACCGATCACCTGTGAATACAATAGTGGCCTGATTTTGGATGGAAAGGCATAGCTTCATGTCCAATGCACGGCTTTTGTGTATTGGCTGGAGACCTCCAACATGGCGGCCAGAAGATGAGGTTAATTCACCTGAAAGCGCTTCATTGTCTCTACAGCTACTGTACATGTGTGATGTTGTGTGATCTTTCGCATGAATATGAATCTCCGCCACTTCAGCGCTCTAGTGTCCGGTTCTTGCTCTTCCTCCCGTTGTGACCCGGCGTCTCTCCTTCTCCCGGGGGCCCTGTTGTGTCCGGTAAGCCCTCTCGAGGGGCCGCAGTGACCTCTTGTATCAAAGCCAGCGTGTGCAGAAGAAGCCGCCCACATCAAAGGCGCGGGGCCGTGTGTTGTCGCCGAAACCCTCGTCTACCCCGATCTGCGTTACAAAGCTTCAATTAGCCGACATCAGAACACTCGGCGACACGGGATGAGGCGGCTTCCCCCCTCCTTCGGCCCCTCTCATCGCAGGGTCTTCTTGATTCACAGACGCTTTGTTTTTGGCGAATTATTCCTGCCTAGTCAGCTGCTGTTATTGTTAATCAATCTTAACCACCCACACGGTGATGAAGGTAACTCACAGATGAGCACAAACATAGGCAGATTAGACTGAATGTATTAGGGGCACTGGTGGATGTATGAAAGGGCGGTTAGCGTGACGCAGTCGTGGGTTGTTTTTTCCGAGATTTTAAACTGTATTTTTGTTAGATTAGATAGTATTCAGGGGAGGCAGGAACTAAGGGTAAGAAACAGATGGGTGGCAAATGTGTCAGGTTCGAAATCGTGAAGAGTGCGGTGCCACGAGGAAACTCTGCAGCTGTTTGAAGGAGAAGATGCGCTTGGGATGTACCCCAGGTAAACAACAACAGGAATGGAGTAAAAAGTACAAAATGTTACCCAACGTTTATTTTAATGCATTTAAACTCAGGAGGAAATGGTTGCCTTGCCTGTCTGCATTTTCATGTTCCTGTACGGTCTTGGAGCCCACAGAAGGAAGAATTTCTCTGAGAACGAATAATTTTCTATATTGTCCAAGAGAAACACACACAATTAAGCAGAAAAAAAGGCAGAAAACTAGGTCTTGCTTGAGATAAGTCAGTAAAAATACACCTTGAACAGAGCTGTAGTGTGCTATGAGGGGTTGGGGTGTAATGAGAGAAACAGCCACTAGATGTCACTCTAAGATGTGATAAAAATCTAAACCTCCGCCTGCTTTGCAAGTGTTGCTTGAGCACATTGATTCCCTCATGAAATATCAGCAAGTTGTGTGTGCAAAATAATAATGAAAACTTATTAAATACTACAATTTTACACTTTGGATTGAAAACATTTTATATTTCTGATCTAAAAAAAATAGTGAATATAATAAAAGGGGAAAAGTACATGAATGAAGCACTACTATTTTTCTGTTTATTTCTATCTTTCTATTCTATCGTTACTTAAGAGTTTGAATGACATCACTTTTTGGGCAACAAAAAAATTTCAAAATACGTGATGAGCTAAAATTCAAAATACTGTAAATGTTTATCATTATTTAACATTTAACATCTAAAATATTGAAGGGAAATTAAAAGAAACATGTCATTGCAGCATTCCCAAGAATGATAATTTGAGGTTGAATTTAGTCATTGGTCTATATGGGGGGGAAAAAAAAAAGTCTGTTTCTAATTGGTCTCATTTCGAGCAAAACATCGTCATTTTGTTTTGGCCACTCTAATAAATGGCCATAAAACCAGATGCCTTTATTATCCATTTTTACTCCAAACCACCTAGTGCTCACAGTAAGCCACCTCTCCTCAACAGATTGCCATTCAACCTAATTTATTCAGGGTAACCTTTTGTAAAATGTCCATATGCTTGATATGCCTCCCTTCACACAGGCGTGTGCTAAGCAGCTCACTGTTAACACAGATGGACCAAACTGCTGCAGAAATTGAGGCGAACATCTGTATGGAAGGGATCTAATGTACCCTATTGCTATTATATTGCTGTCCCATATGGAAACAATCATCAGTGTGTGTATGAAATAGAAGGCAGTCACAGTGTGCTTGACTGCAAACGTATGGGACAGGGAAATGATATTGCCTCGTGTATTATGGTAAAAAAAAAATGTGGTGTTTTGATTTCAATATTTATATTTTATTTCTCATGTTTTTAAATGTTGCTTATTTTATGTAATCTGAAAATAAACGACAAACATTTGGAATTTTTTCTAATCTCTATGATGTTTCCATTTGCTTTTTAAGGTAGGATGTATATGTTAATAATGTTCTCACTTGCACTGAATGAGGAGGGACTCCTGTGTGTCCCCGCACAGACAGCCAGTGATGATTGAGTTCAGACATCTTCCCCTCAGAAAGCTGACTCAAAGCGTACAAAGGCCACTGATGAGGTAAACGAGTTTCCCTCTCCCCTATAATCTCCTTGTTTTGCTGCCATTCTGAAAAAGACATTTGAGGGGCTCGCTCCCCCTCCATTCACCGTTGCATTCACACTTTTTACCTCGCTGAATAAGGATTCCTGTATTATAATTTGGCCAGAAAATTATTAGGCAATAGATTGCCAGCTATCCAGGAGACACTGGGCTACTATGAATGGCAGAAATGGTATTATCTCAGCCTTTTCAAGGAGCTGCAGGTTTCAAACTGCCAACTAATGAGTGAATTAATTCAACAAAAGCAAATGATGTTTCTCTCGGTCTCAATGGCAGCCTCGCTAGGAAAATTCAAAGGGCAATTCTTCAGGTGCCATGTCATCTTGGGGCGAGAATGGTGGGTAAATAAAGCAGAAAGGAAGGAAGCGTTTACAATTTAAATAGGCATTAGTAAGTCATAACCCTCGGAGCACGTCTCTCATTCTAGCTCCAGAAATCCATGTTTAGGATTCACCAAATTTAATATAATAAATTCACTGTTTATAAATTTAGATAAACCCATGTGACATTTAAGTGTAATTCTCATTTAAATGGGACACTTTGCCTCCAAGTAAGCAAATGTGTTAGAATAACATGAAATCTGCATTCTATTACACACACCGAGTGCCATTGAGAGCTTGTTTTACATAATTTCACTGACTGTCTGAGAAAATGAATAAACAAAGAATTATGTAAAATGTTGTGATCTGAATTACTGAAATAATGCACATGATTAAGATGCGTGTAAGGGGGTGGTGCGCTGGCGCTGGCACTGTGCAGTGTTGGTGGAAGTAAAAAGCAGGGCAGACTCAACAACTACCAGCGGAAACTCATATTTATAGAGAGGGGGCTAAAAGACCCATATTTCATTACTATTTCCAGCAGTCAAACCCTATTTCTTACACTGTAAACTATACATTTGCATTATAAAGATTCATAGAAGTGATCAGGCTTGGTAGGGCAAATAATGTATTTGGTTTAGTCAATTCAATCTTTACTGACCTGTAAAATGTTTTCCTTCAAATTATAATACACCGTCACACAATCTTTCCAAATTTTGAAAGGTATAAAGCTTTCAAATTTGGGATATTTCTTAAGTTGTACAAGAGGTTTCTGATAAAGAATGTGATCCAAACAAATGTTGTTAAATGCAGATTGCTGCATCAGCTTTTCCTTTTGAAATTACCTGTTCAAGTCCGCCGTGGCAGCTGGAGTCGAGCTGAACTTGTTGTACTACATTAAAGGCGATATCCAAAACAAGATGATTGAACTTTGCCATTGGCCCCGCTGTTGTTTTAATGGCGACGCATGGATTTTCTTTAACATGCTGCCAAGGGACTCACATTAGCATGCCATTTAGAACCTGCATTCTTGTCTGAAATAACACTTATTGCATAATATCCCAATGAACAAGCTCCGGTAATACACCACAATTAAGCCGGAAAGCGTTTTGCATCTGCCAACCCTCCACTAGCCACAATTATTTGGCAGTAGGTACACAAAGGGTTATGGGCAGTCGTTTGATGGACACACAGGCCTTTTGATTTTTAATTGTAATTGTAATCCTCTCCACTTGAGGACTTGGAAATGCATCGTTTGAACCCCCCCCCCCCCCCCCCCCCTCCTCTCCACACACATACACACCACCTCCCTCCAGTCCCTCCATCCCTCCAACCCCACCTCCTCCTCCTGTGGTGGAGATGTGGAGTATTCAACGGCTGCCCACTTCTCGCCCGCATGTAGCATTAAAAGGTGTAATCCCACTGAAATGTAAATCACAGTTCTTGAAAACAAATTACGCACAAAGATAACAGGGCCAGCGCTCTATCAATAAGGCATCAGAAAGGGCCTTGAGCAGTTTCTGTGTGTGTCTGTCTGTTTTTATATATATATGTGTGTATGTATATATGTGTATGTTTGTATATGTGCAGATATATATATATACACACACCCACACACTTTCTTTTTCCCTTTCGAGGCCAAATTGCAGCAGACCTGTTATCAGGGCTAATGGTGAGCTGTCAACCAAGCCAGGTTGATTACAAGGTTATAGTAAACAATCCCGTCTAACTGCCGCGGACAGACTGAAGTGGGGGGACAGATGAGGAGCGCACATCACATTCATCAAGCAGATTTAAACGAATGCTCAGAGGTTCGATGGCTGCCATCACCGGCTCCCCCGTCTCTCTAACTCATGATAATTGCCCCTATTTCTGCGTCTCCTCTGGTGATTTCTCTCTGCAGACCTTCACTTAGTTATCCAATCTCTCCATCAAGCCGGTTGTAACATTAGGAGAGATGAAATTTGCGAAAGTGACCGTCAATTTGTCAGCTGCTGGGTTTCAAAAAGGATGTCGAATATTGGAAAAAGCTCAGGCTGAAAATGATGGTAAAACCTGATGAGACAGAAAGGTGTAAACGGACGATAACTGATAGCCAAGCAAAGGAACGCAGGTAAAGTACGACATCTATTGGACGATTGATTGATTTGACATCTCATTCCGAACAACATCTATATTCTAGCAGTCGTAGATGCATATGATACACCTGCGGTGTCTGAGACAACATTCATTTCCTGTATGAAACACAGCTTTCATACATGTCTTCTCTTCAAATCTGTCTTGCCACTTTCCCGCTGAGATGCGTGTAATCTGCGGTTGTAATGCAGGAGTGTGTGGGTGAGCGTTAAGGGGCGACTCGCTCTGGCATTCCTGCCTTCAAACAGTGCCATTATTGAGCTCAATCAGCTCCTTGTTAGCGCCAAAGTCATTCAATTAAAGGGACCTGGAGAAACAAATTTGCTACAAATCGAGCTCGTTGATGTCCTGTGAAGTTGAGAGGGGCGCGCAGGGAGAGGTGGGGCGGGCGGGGGAGTTGGCGGGTTAGGGGAGCCCGGGGATTCATTTCGCCCGAGGTTGCCCCCTGTCCCGGGTTGGAGTCCAGATAGTAAAGATACATAGGCTGCCAGGGTAAGAGGCCAGGCTTTCTTGGGCCTTCTCCATTAAGGGGTGGGTGGAACAATCGTCTCTGTTGTTCGGGGCCGGGGAAAGTGATGAGGTTGCAAATGGAATCCCGCAGAGGGAAACAAAAGATGAGGAGATCGTTTAGTGCAACCGGACTCTCGGGTAGGTGCCCCTCTTGGACACGTTAATTGATCTCATTTGTTACCTATACCTGCCCGATCAAGCCGCTATCATTGCCTGGTAGAACGGGGGGGGGGGGGGCCTTGCGTTGGGCCCACGGTGTCATGCCCTAGTAGGATTCAGAAAGAGAGGAAGGAGGCAAAATAATGGCGAAAATGCGAAGAAAGTAAAGCGAGTAGAAAAGGGGTAGAAAAGAAGCAAGAAAAGAGGCGAGGAGGGTGATGCAAGAGGAAGGAGAGAACAGTAGAAGTGAGACACAGAAAGCGAGGGGAAAGAGAGCAGAGGCGAGCGAGAGGGCAGCCTCTCCTGCCAGTCAGACGCTCTAGTCTTACAGGCTTCATTTCACTGCAGCTCCGATGGGCCCTGCAACCAGACACTCCCAAATATCCCAATTACACCTGCACTTCTTGTCCTTTTGTAATGGGAATTTTGCTTTTTTTTCCCCCTCCCCTCCCTGAATCTCCGCGAACACAAAGTGGACAATTGTCCGGCATGGAGCTGAGACGACCTGCTCAAACATCCATGTCTGTTTTACTGGAGGCAGGCGGATCGGATGTGCTTTTAATGGCCCTAATTGGACACTGTATTAGTCTGCAGTTATGTAAGTATTTAATTCACATTTCATTCATTTTGAGAGTAAATTCCTGCCGCCTTCTGTGTGATCCCAGCGCTAAATGTTCTTTTCATTAGACAGAAAGGAAACTTTCACCTTCCTATAAAAAGCCACAAGACATCAGGGAGCTCAGAAGTCATATAGGGAACAATATAGCTCCAAAGGTCCAAAATAGTCAAGAATAATTGCAGATTTTCATGTTAAAATGTGGATTTTTGCACACCATGAATATACTGTGATGTTCCATTTGTGGCATCATTGTTATTCTTTCCACATTCCTATTCGTCTACACTGCTTTTTTTTGCGCTCAGTTCAACCTTTTTATTACCCATTGAGAGTGATGTACCGACTATGCACAGGCCAAGGAGGCAGAGGAAGTCTCTGAGGACTTTACCCCCAGTGTTTTCGTGAGCTGATTTGCTACCTTCTGGTTGAGCAATGATGTGCGTGTCCTCTCGCCCTCAGCGAGACAAAGTGCAAGTTTGTTTGTTCAAGGTCCCCGGAAAAAAAAGTGAGCGTGCGATCTCTGGCTGTGCTCTTTTGTCTCAGCGTGTCTTTTGCAACTTCGCTCCCCCCCTCCTGCCGGCGTGTCTTCTGAGCTGGCACGGCGGGGTGAGAGCTCTCCAAGCTGCCCGCAGCTTCCCGTGCATCCTTCGTGGCTGTCACAAGACGAGATGGGCGCCATTCAACCCAATTAGCGAAATCCACTCTGATGTTGGGAAGAGGGGAAAAAAAAGAGAGAGAGAGAGAGAGAGAGAGGAATCAAATTTTTGTTTCGCCCCCTGTCCGTCATCTGCCAACTTCACTGGAAGTAAGAGAGTGGCACCAATTAATGACCGTGGGCCGGAGGCGGCACCAGCACTGGCACAAGAACAACATGTTTCAAGCGTCGGGTGGCATCATGCGAGGCCTGCTTCTCTACCGACGCTAAAGCAAATGAAATGAGACTAATAGGGAGCTCGTTTCCAGCCGCTGATTAAAAGGCCTGGGAGCTCCTGAGGCATCGCCCATGTCCAGGTCTAGGCCCGGCATCACGGGGCCTTCACATTGCTCCTGTAATGTCATTTTGGACATCAGCACGTCTGTCTCCCTGAGGTCATCCTTCTTCAGACTCTCTCGTTTTGTTTGTTCTGCAGCAAAGGCTGGGCTAGGAAATCTACACTTTCCTTTGGGGTGTTAATTAAGGGGAGCATCCAAAATTAATCAGCAAATTCACTAGGGCGAAGGGCGATGTGTCTGAAGGCCTGGAAACAAAGTCCGTGAAGCGCCCGCGGAGAAAGGAGCCCTCGGCTATGGCCGGGCAGAAAAACAAGTGCACAGACGGCGATCTGACACAAAAATTCATGTAAGTATAAAATTTTACACTCATTTTCCTTGTCAGCTTGTCACAATGAATTATAAAGGTTGATTCGCTTATCTGGCTAAGGGAGCTCACACACGCCCGGTCATCTGAACACCATCATATGGTCAATGTCTGCTGGTGGAGACCTGTGCTAACCACCGAGCTCCAGCTCCAGCCGCGTCGCCAGGACCGCAGGAGGTCGGCCTCTTGTCCCACTCGTATCGACGATTCCCAACCAGGAGCGAGCAGACGCTTTCAAAATCATGCAGCAGTTCAGAATTCGAGCTGCTGCTTTTTTTTCTCTTTTTTTTTTTTTCCACCTTCAGTAAAGAATTTTCTTTTGCAAGCTTCAGCCATTTCCTTTCTCCTTTCATTCACCTTATCCCCACTTTCATTACACCAGCCTACTTAGATAACTCTCCATTTTTGTCTTTCAATTTATCTTTGGAGTTTTTTTGCCACATTCTCTAATTAGCACAGTGCCTGCAGGCTATTTGTGACCTTTCCATATGTAAATAGATGGATGCTTCCCTCCCTCTCCCCTCTTTCTTTCCCCCTTTTTCTCTCCCTGTCTCTGACTTGCAGTGACAAGATGAGTGCAGTCAGAGTGAGCCAGTGCTCATGTGTGGATGGATGACACCACTCAAGGCATGTTTGGCAGCGGCTCCGGCGATATCAGGGAGCGAGGTGTTCGGGAGGGTGGTGATTGACAGCTGCCAGGTGTGACACTGCCAGCCTGACGCAGTGTGTAGCAACTGTCTCCTGTCACTTCACCTCACCTCACCGCCCTTCGCGCCGAGGCGCTGCGTCACTCACGCCGTCCTTTAAGCCCCCTCGCCCAGGGTGCTTCAGCTACTGTGCAGCTGGAGTGCACTAACTGCTGAGTGCACTTCGGGAAGGCCGCGCCGCTCAACAGCTATAGTTTCTTGATCTAGGACAGGAGTTTGTTTTACACGTCAGAGTAGTTATTTTTGTCAAGTTGATGTTGACAAGTGGTGGGGAGAGACCACAGCTCCGAGTCTATTAACTTTCTTTCTGTAAAGAAACAAAACTTGAGTCTTTACTCAGAACCAAAGTCTTCACAGATTTCGAGATCTGCCACATTTGATGAATACTTAGACGCCAAAACTGGTAGATTACCTTTTTATGCACCTGATACATCAAATCAACCTCAAAGAACTAGCACCAAAAGGCTGACTGAATTTGTGTGATTAATACGTTTTTCTTTGCTTTCCCACGAGAAACTGCACTAAATGAGATCAACAAAAGTCAATTGGCCCAAATGGGATGCCAGCAAAGCTGCAGCAAATGCACAAAAACTCAGTACAATGGTCAGCCACAGATATTCAGCAGTGCCTCAGTGGTAGGCCAACAGTTGGCTTGGTGTGTCAAGACCTAAAACGTACGTTTAAGCAAAAAAAGTAATTTGAAGGACAAAAATAGCGTCAGTTTAATGTCAAACAATGCCAAGAAGCAGCTAAAGTTGGTTTCACTGATTGCTTTGACATAACTTATTCTATGGGTTGAGGGCTCTCCTTTCACATGAAGTAGGTATGATTTTCCTTTTTCTTTCTTGTGCAGCTGGGTGAATGAATTAGATTACACGGAAAAAACGTATTAAAGCACGTTGTGAGAAGCCAACACTGGCAAAGGCCCCGCTTAGTTTGGGGTGAACATGAACAATCCCTGCTCATAGCTGAAGTCGAGTTACATGCAAATGAATGTGATTCAGCCATAAACTGGTGTCAGGACCCCGGTTTAAATAATGGGCTCTCTGGCTACTCACCAGGCTCTGCTCACACTGACTTTGGGGAGACAATATGAAAAAGAGTACATATGAAGTTGGTGAGACACCCTGGCTGCTGAAGAACTTTTCTCGACACCAAAAATGGAATACGCTGCCGGTATGAATCCCAATATGGATTCTTATTCCTCAGAGACAATCCAAAGTGTTTTTACTCACATTTGCATACATTACAGAAGAGGCGGCTAGATTGCCAAACCAGATCACTTTAAAAGACAAATGCATATACCGAATATGAAAGTGAACCCAGTTGTTATGGCATATTAATTGATGATAATCTTCTCTGCCAGTTCACCACTTAGAAATGGGTGATCTCTGACCTGTGCTGGTGATAAATATAGTTTCGGAGCAAGACAGGCAGCTGATAAACACAAATGGGTGCACGCACACTCGGAAAATAACTTAGGAAGGGTTGTCATCCTCTGTGCACACACGCCTACCCCGCACACGAGACAAGACACAAGCAAGTAAATAAAGCTGAAATACACGCGGCGTAATTGTTTTACCCAGGCATTACATTTAATGCATGAATAATGTCCACAAATGGCAGGTCTCTTCCTTTCATTTTCCAGAGAGAAGTGTATTTACGGACTGCTGGTGGTCCCTGGAGGCCCCCTGTCCCGCCCCCCCCCCAGCAGCATTTAATACCTCTAAAGTGCATAATTGCTGATCAGAGAGTCGGCGACGCTCTGTTTGGTGTGTAAAGGACTTCTTTCAACAAGGAGCGGAGAAAGGAAGGGGGAAGGAATGCTACACCTATGGTATCATGTGCCATATTTGTTCACAGTGGCTGGTAGTAGCAGGGACAAACACAAGAGCAGAGTGGCTGTCTCAATAGCGGGCTGGTATCTCTTTACGGGGGTCTTTTTGTGCGAGGGAACCGGCTTGGTTGTCGTGCAGCGCTGGCCAACCATCGGGTGCACAGAAAGCCACTTAATAAGTAAAGGCTCACAGTGTGATTCTGATCTGGCATGATGACCTCTAGAGAGGCACACCCACAGGCTCTCTGTGTCCCTTGGTGTCCATGTTCCCCACACCCCACACCCCCCCCCAACCCCAACCACAATGGATGGCGGGGACGTGACATCAACATTATTTCCTCCCATTCCCCAACCGAGCACCTGCTCAGCCGCCAACCACCACCACCACCACCACCACCACCGCCGCCGCAACCCCCTCCCTCCAGCCCCCAGAGTGGTGTCCTCGGCCAGGGCCAGGGCCAGGGCGCATTCCAGCCCGACACTGATGCGAGGTGACCGGACTGGCCGGTTCACACGGCCCCTCCAGTGGCGCTGGGGCCGCAGCCAGAGTCGCACGCAGACAGCTGGAGGAGACGGGAGACGGGAGAGGAGGAGGAGGAGGAGGAGGAGGAGGATGCAGGGCACAAACAGAACAAGTAGAGTTAAAGTTGACAGGTTCAACAGAGCAGCTGAATGTCAGTAACAGCAGCCAAAGCACTGCTTGAAAGTGAACAGACAAAACTTGTGAAAGTGGCAATCCATGAGGTTTATGTGTTTTTATTGCGGTGTAAAGTTTGCACCGCAATCCCTATTGACCATAAAGTTTCTGAACGTATTATTTGCTAGAAACCTTTTCTATTCATTCCAAATAAAATGTCTGTTTCTGCTCCATTAAACCAAGAGCAAGACTTAGCTGAATATTAGTGCTTAAAACTACTAACTTGTACTTCCAATCTCTTTGTTCTGTTTCTATTCTAAAAAAAAGTTGTGTCTTCTTAGAGGTTTTTTTCTGACTACACGTGAGTCATTTGTAACTTTTAATTGTTCTCTGCTTTACGGTTGAATAAAGTACATATAAAACAACAGTGATTCAACAACAGGGAACATTTGTAATCTTTCTGTCTCCAGGAGAATAATATCCAAGAAGAGGATACGTTTTTTAATGCAAGTGATTCATGATAGTATGTTTAAAATATTGCCTATTGTTGCCATTACGTGGTACGTCACTATTTTAATGTATCGGTCAACAGTAGGGACATCAAACTTAACATTCATAATTAATAATTATAATTTCAAAGCTAAAGACGTAGCTTGGCTGCCCCCGAAAATAAGTTGAAGTGTCATCATTGTCATGTCATCTCTAAACTCTCCCTTGTTCTTGTTCTTTGTCCACTCCAGCCAAAACACTTTTTTTTATTGCCATTAATTCACTTGAATCTTTAAAAATATCGTCCGTCTCTCTGCTTCACTGTTGAATAAAGAGTTGTTGACTGGAGAGGATATTCTTGAGGAGAGGATAAAACATTGAGAAAGTGGTACGCTAAAGTAGCACTGATTCAATGGTGCTCTTAAATATGTTCAATCAGAGGGTCTATTCATTATTTATAGAAAACTCCAGTGTTCACTTTTTCCCATTTTTGTAGTCACTTTTATAATGAAAAACAAATTCAAAATATTTTTCTTTGTCACAAATTCAGCTTTGGGGCCTTTACACTCTTGCCCGAACACCAAAATGACCAATTTAATACAATATTTGAATAATTAATAACTAATTAATAATAAGAGTGATGCAAAAGAAATCCAAGCTCTGTGTCTTAATTAAATATAACTGCTCTCAGGCATATTCTGTCACCCCGACAAATATTTCACTCCTTCTCAAATGCGAAGATGGGTAGCTTGTGCTATCAGGAAAGTGTTAATTAATGAAAGACAAACCTTCTTCAGCTTGGTGCACATATGCAGGCATAACCCGAGCTCTCGCCTTGCACTCAGGCAGCCACTTATACACTCTCTCTCTCTCTCTCACACACACACACAAACACACAGACGCAACCTTATTAGCCGCCGTCCTTATGTGGGACCACTGTTTGCCGGTGAGCCGTTGCTCCACTTTTCCTTTCTTTTTTTTCTTTTTTTTTTGAAGGAGAAACAGAGAATGAAAGAGAGAGGCCTGAAATAATTTGTTTAATTTGGAGCAGCTCCCAACTCAGCAGGTGAGAGGAAGGGGGGAGAAAGAGAGAGAGAGAGAGAGAGAGAGTGTGTGTGTGTTTTCTTTTTGTGTGCGGGCCTTCTCATCACATGAGTCGGGGGTTGGGTGGTTGGGTGGGGTGGGGGGGGAGGTTTGGTGGCAGATCAGGGTCTCACTTCACTTGCCCCAGCTGCAGACCCTCGGCTTGTTGGTTTGGGTCATGATGACATGTGGAAAGCAACTCACCCCCCCCCCCCCAACCCCACCACCGCCGCTTCATCCCTGCCGCCTCCTACCTCACCCTTCCTCGCGCACCCGCCCCCGCCGACCCTCCAGCACCCCACCCCCCCCCCCACCCTCCTCCTCCCCCGACCCCGCCACCACAAACCCAACTCCTAATTATCTCTGAATAGCAATTTTATTGAACCCTAATTTGTAGTAATGAATTGTGATAGGTGGTGAGGCAGAGAGAAAGAAAAGCAAACTTCACCCCCCCCCCCCTCCACCCGACACACACGCACACACACCTCCCTTTGTTAATTGTTAGGGCCCTCACTCTCACCCAGAGCTGTTGCTGATAATCAGTATTATTCTCTGTGTTTGACCCTCACTGACCAGCTGAGATGTTCATATGATGTTCAATTCAGGTTTAGTTACATAAGAACAAATGTAAGGCATTAGATGAGCCAATGTGGCTGAAAAGGGGGGTGTTAATGTCACACGAGCATGACTTTGAGGAATTCTAGTGATACATTTGGGAAGAACTGATGCTTAATACCCTTTGGTGGCTGGAATTTGCACCCCGGCCCCTGAGATAAATGCTTTTTTTGCAGATTGCTTAAAAACCTGCATGCAACAAAACCAAACAGCAAACTCTGATGCGTCGCTTTTTCATCTCCGGGCACTCTGGACCCCGGATCTCTCTTTTGGAAGCACTCGGTCACTTGAAAAGCGGTTGAAGGGCACTCGAGCCGCAACTGCGGCCGACGATTCAGCCGGCGGGGCCCGCCGCAACAGGACTCTCCGTCGTCAACGGAAACAAGAGTTCTCATCAGACAGGCTGGGGTCACGGGGTCGAACCAGCCGGCCCCGATACAGAAGAGCTCCTCTGTCTGTGTTTTCACTCGTTCTCTCTGAGGGCGCAACGTGGAGCATCCAGGGGAGAATGGGTGGATCATTTTTAAATCTTGTTTAATTCAGATTTAGTCTGAGAGACAGAATTTAAAGTTGTCGAGTTGATGCCTCACAGATGTGGTCTCGGTCTTGATTGGCTCCCCCTCACTGACATTGTTACAATCCTTCCAGTTGTGCAAATTTGCAGCACTGGATCTGATGTTGAGTTCATGTGCAGGTGGGATGCTTTGACAGCCAAGATTTATGCAGACTTTTAGAAGTTGGCTGTAAAAATACAACTTGCGTGCTTAACTGTTGTGATAGCAACGAGATGAACAAATTAAAAACTAGCACAGAAGCGTTTTGGAGCATCAAAAGCGAATTGAACAAAATGATTTGAAACAAATGTTCATTTTCATTTGAGTGTTTTCTTATCACTGACTGTGATTTTTTTTAATTAGCATATTTTTTAAGTTGTGTTTATATTATATAGGAGTCCAAACAGCAGGTTTATACTCTGGGGCCTCCTCTGGGTCAAGCCAGCCATTTTAAATGTCTGCATCTTTTAACATCTCCCACCTGATATTTAATGCAACTTTTAAAATGTCCAGGAAAACAAGAAATTAGTAACAACACAGGTCGACTCCTCCGTTCCCACCATATTGACTCCATTTGCAGTGACTGTTCCTCCATTCAGTCTCATTTAAATAAAACTATCCCTTTAACCATATCCGAGAACATTACCCCGAGCCCTGTAACGTCTGAAAACAAAATAATGAAAACAGAATAATATGGGGTCTTTAAGAAGCTAAAACTCCCGATAATTTAAACACTATCTATGTTACTTTTTCCTCACCTACCCAGAGCTAACAAAGCCCCGCTGTCGCCAACTTTCTCCTCATGATTGGAAGGGATCTCCAGCCTATATCTGGTCATACAAACACTGTTTGCTCTGGGCTTCCTGTCTGTGGACTTACATTACAATGTGTAGATTTAGAGATTGGGAAACTAAAGTCGCCCGGCTTTTCAGTTGGATAACGGCTTCCTCTCTCTCTCTCTCTCTCTCTCAGACCCCCCCCCCCCCCCAACCCTTCTCCAGCCCTCTGTCTGTCACACTGTCATCCAATACCAGATGGTAGGCGTTCAACACGGAGGACCAGCACCGCTAAGCTAAAATACCTGATTACAATTCACCAATACAATTCAAATATCATGGGCAGGCTTAAGGATAATACCTCTGTAACAATATCATTTATTTTTTTCGCTGTTCCCTTTATCCTTGTTTTACTGGGAGAGGAGACTGCAAAGCCCTTTCTCAAACAGATAAAAGAAAAGATAACCTCTTTTTTTTCTTCCTCTGTCCTCTTCCTCTGTTCCTGAGGGGATTATTTATTTCTTTTTTTCCCCACTGTGATCTGATGTGTTTTTTTTCCATAAAGTGCCAGTAAAAATAAAACCGATAAGAAAATAATATTTTAACAAGACTTTGCTTTACAATATTTTAGGGGAATAAGTAGGCAAATAATTGAGGTGGAAATATTTATAGGATGTAAATTGTGCCCTGGTTGACATTTTGGAGCTATGACAATAATGAATGAAAATGTTATTCCAAATTCATATTTATGCTGTTTATTCATATTTGACGAATATATTCAACTGCAGCACAGTCATACATATACATTGTCTATTTGTAAATGCATGAAGTACAGTAATAATTAAGCTTCACATTATGGGTGACATATTAAATAAACTTAAGGGCAGTTTTACTTAAAAAATGATAATAAATACAGCTGTAATATAATTAATAAAACATTCTTATTATCATTTTATTTAATCTGACATAACCTAGAATTAAACACAACTCAACTTGATGGAAAAGCATGTTTCAAGTATTTGTGTGAGTACACATTCAGAGAAAAAGATCACAAAAGTGAAAATAAATATTTATTGTGTTTTGTTTTACATGCTGTGATGGATCCATCCTTAAAATAACTGTATAAATACTCAGTATTTATTTATTTTTTCTATTTTTGTGTCATTATCTATGGACTGTCTCCTGTCCTCCATTTGTTTCATGATCTTTACTCTCTAATTTAACATATTAACTATATATATAACACATTTATCTTGTGTTATATCCTCTGCTGAGAGGGCTGCAGTGGCTTCTAATCAACAACATTAATTGTAATTCACATGCCAATAATACAGTTTCTCTGGTGTTTCAGTACAAATCAAACGTCTTGGACTTCATCATAACAAATACATAAAATCCAGTTAACAGCAAAATTCAGTTTAATGTGTCATTTGCTGTACCAACGATTTAAGATAAGCATGGAAAACAAAAAGTATTCTACAATGCAGCATTTGTTGGCTGTTGAATTATAATGCACTACTTGCATTACAATTACAGAGAGTCATTGTATAGCACTGACTGTATCTGCTATCTACATTGAGCGTGATTCTTTCTAATAATAAAACAACATATTAAATAAACCAAAAGCAGTTTAGTGATAGTTTCGTCACCATTTTCAAAAGGCATTTTGTATCACCAGCTTTTACTTATTAATAATGAGAACCAGGATTTCACTGAAGGAGGTTCCGACAGGAATAAAATAGATATTAAATCGATGTTAAGTTGTTTTTAAATTTGTTTAATGGACTTTCGTCTCATATGTTTAACTGTAAGTAACACCAAACGGAGAAACATGTACCGTATATGAGGGTGGGCTGTTTAAAATATAATTACAGTAGAGATAATGTGTTTTTGTCTAAACTGCACGGATGGAATTAATAATTTCTACATAAAATATTCAGCATAAACTTAAGCATAACCTCACTGCAGACCGAGTGGCCAAAACTGACTTTAAATAGAAGATTGTAAGAATACACAAACTGAGATCCCAATCGATGTGACCCTTTAACTCTTGAGCCACTTCTTGCTTTAAGGAAACACAATCTAAACTTTGAGCGTGTGAGTTACTGCCTAATATACATAAATGTATTCACAACGGCTCACGCTTTACTGCATGTGTCACTGTTGTGGTGCGGAAACCTCGTATCTCCAAAGAGGGGAAAACAGGTTTTCTGTTTGACCCCAGAGTGCACTTTTTTTTTTATTTTAAATTTAAGTTTATCCAGCTGGTTTGGAGAATGTTTTATAAATCCAGGGGGTTGTAGGAATTTCCCATCACCCCGAGGAGCATGTACGCCTTCGAATGAACACGCGAAACCCCCCCCCCACAAACACACACCGATTGGAGTTGGGAGGTTTTTCAACTGACAGCAGCGAGAGAGAAAGCGGCGGTTGCTCGCTGTTTGGAGGCGAGCATGTTATTCTTCCCTGGCCAGAGTGTGTTTTTATCGCTCGGTGTGATCTCCGGTGTGGGCAGAGGTGCGTCTAGCCGCCCACACCACTGGCACTCCTGCCCATGTAGCACCCATAACACCAAACCATTAGTGGCATGGCAGTCTACCCACATCTCCACCACCTTCATTAGTCATTCAGCTCCTTATTTTTGTTTGGTTTCCCCTCTGGCTCCTAATTAATGCTTAATCGAAACTGCTGAACTGAGCTGGTAGAAAATTCATGAATATTAAAATCAACCCTGACGTTTTTTCTCGCTTTCTCCTCTTTTTTTCTCTTTTTTTTTTTTTTTTTTTTTGGCTTGTCTACAGTAGTAGCCAGGCGCCATTTATTTTTGTTGCTGTCAGAGATTTAAGGCGTCATGTTTTCTCTCCCACTTTTCGCCGTTGTAACAATGATGGAGGAGAGTAGGCAACAGAGTCGTAGTTTGCCAATTTAAGTGAACCGAGAGTTTTTTTTTCGCATCACTTTGACTCTTTTTTTTTTTCATTTCCAGGGGCGCTTGAGTGTAGTTTCACTTTGATAGAGGCCTGTAAGTGATGCAGACAGAAAAATCATCTGGGTTTTAGACCCTCAAGATTGCTATAAATGTAAATAGATAAACACCATAACGTAATAAAGTAAAATCCCTCGATGCCTTTTGGATATTTACTTAATTCGCAGAGGAAACTTGTTTAAGAAGTTTTGTTTCAAATGGCTTCCCGTAAACCAGGTTTCTATTGACCCGTGCTGACAGGGCTGTTTGCAACCTGGAAGCTGTGCGACCTCCGACAAAACCCAATATTATTTTTTATTAGTTTTAAACTGCGGGCTCAGCATTAGTTCTGATATATGACCGAGGTTACTAAATTCTTTCCCTCTTAAATCTCAAATATTAGTTTCTGGATTGATTGAAAGTTTTATTTGAAGACCACTCAGACAGTTTTTGCCTTGAAGATTAAAGGATTGAAGGAAGCAGTTCCTGGGCTTGAAGCGACACGAGAACGTGATTTGAAAAAAAAAAAAGGATGTTACAGTATTACATTTGAAAAGTTACAATGCAGTTTATTTGGGAAACGAGTCCCTTGCTTACTCCAAAGTTCAAAGTTGTGATTAAGTTTTTATTTATAAGTGATAAACTCTCCAGCAGTCCCGATGTGCAGTGACGCGTGCGAGGACTCCTGACTTTGAAAGAAATTTACAAATTAGAAACCTTAACAAATTTACAATTATCCAGTTATCCATGCGGCTTACAGAAGATCACTCCTAAATGTGTTTTCTTGTTACCTCTAATGGAACATGATTATTAATGTCTCCTTGGAGGATGCCCTGTCAACTCTCTTCGAGGAGAGTTTGTGAGCAGAAAATCATTTAAAAATATACAGTAAACACTGCTGTTTATCATATTTTATTAAAAAAAAATCTGAATCTCAAATGAATTTATTCAACTGCACAACTTTGTGCTCTTTCATTATTCCTTAAAAAAAAAAGAAAACTTGTACTTATATAATAACATATGATTGTGAAAAACACTTCCCTCAACAACACAATCATGTTGCGCTTTGTAAGGAAACATGTCTATATTTGTTCTGACTAAATTGATGGTGGCATTGCAGGCGCACCAAATTGAAATCTTGTGACAATTTCTCTGAAGTTACTCAAATACAATTTGACTTCTGACAAGGGGATGCAATTTATAAAACAGAACATGCCATCAGTGGAGCCCGGCATTTGCATAATGAGGATACTTCCATTTCCGCCAGCAATGTTTTTGACAGCCTCTAACTAAAAGCCGCGGTGGAGAGGAGTGAGAAATGTCGATACAAATAATCCAGAAGAGGCAGGAAGAGGGGCGATCAGGGCAGCCACCGGATCCATCAAAGAGCTGGCGAACAAAACAAATGTAGTTTGGCAAAAAAAACAAAAAAAAAACAACAGTGTGCTCAAGCTGCAGTGATGGTAGGTGACCCTGGCAGAAAAGGGACGGAGGGGCCTTCTGCCCTGAGCTACAGCCTTGACTTTGAACGCACCGGAGAGGAGTTGGACCGCAGGAAAAAACTACTCCAGAGGTTGCTCCGATAGGTTGACAAATATGACTGAAGTGACGCTAATGCCATGTAGCTCTTTTGCTCTAATTGTTGATTCAATTTGCTAATGACTAATTTGATTTAAGTGGCAGGCACATCTCCATGTGTGCAGGACATGGAGAGGAGGAGAAAGGGAAAAAAAAAAAATAAATAAAAAAAAAAAAAATGGACTGGAGGTGGCGTGATGGCTTGTCACGCAAAGGCTGCTCGCCTATGAATATTCCATGAGAGTTCACACTTAATTGTTTCTGATTTGTTTATTTTTTTCAATACAGTGCTTTAGCGCACACTCCATCAGTCCCTGTGTTGACACCCCGTGCAACCCCCCCCAACACCACACCAACCCAACCCCCACCCTGCCCCCCGCTCATGCCACCCTCTCTTCACCCTCCCCCACACTTTCACAAGTGGTGCTCAGATGTCCATCAAACACGGCAATGAAGGATCACTATAAGTTGTTGGAGCCTGTCAACAAAAGCACTCTTCCACTTCGTCCTCCCCCCCCCCCCCCCCCCCCGTTCTCCCTTGTTGAGCCCGCTGGAGATCTGTGATGTGAAGGAGCAGATGAATTTCTAACCAGACATTTTCGGGGCCCCCATTGAGCGCCCGCTACCTGTTGCCAATGCAAATGGATTCCAACTCCAAAGATCCAAGGGAAGCGCATTGTTCCACCACCGAGTGTTGGAGTCCACTTGCGTGTTGTTTGCCTCTTGGAGTGGACGCGTTGCCTCGGTTAGATCAAGACCAGAAAAAAAAAAAAAAAAAAAAGGGAGGTCGAACGTGACCCCGCGGTTGCACTCCGCCGCTGCGTTCAGGGCGCGTTGGCGAGCGAGCGGCAGCACATGGCAGTTCAAAGTGGCTGTCTGTCCGGGTTCCAGCGGTGCCGACAGAAACCATGAGAGCCAGGGTAAACGTTTCAACAGCGAACATTGTTTGTGCACACGCTGATATAAACGTGTTCCAATATGGAAACTGTAACACAAGGAGAGTATGAGGACAGGAGTACTTACCCACATTAAAAGCCATGAGGGACGACCTCAGACTGAACTGCTCTCCTCTTGCTTACTGGAATCATTGGCGTCCATCCGTTTGTAACCGCTCCAACACTGTAGATGTTTCTTTTTCTTTAAATCCCTCTCTGCCCTGGCTCTCCTACACCTTTGTACTTGCCTTGTTCTGGCCGGACTTGTGAAGAAGCAAATCTCTTTCCTTTTTTGCCTTTTATCCTCTCCCTTGATGGGTCTTCTGAGCTGCATGACTTGCAAATCACAGCGTGATATTGAATGGGATTGACATTTTCAGATGTAAATACATAGAATATTTCATATTTGGTAATGGGCAATGGAAAGTGGATGGCAGTCTAATTATTGTATAATGATATTTTCCCCTCTCAGATCTGCCGGGGCCAACGAATGTGTTGCTATGGAAATTATGAATAAATATGGCCATGTATTTATGTATTAATTCATCTGTGTGGATATTTATTTGGTGTTTGTTCATGTATTCATTTATTAATTTATACATTTGGGTGGTTGTTTTCGTTGACAAACAACGCCGCTGCGATATGAAGAGCTTCCCTCTGACTTGTTTGAATCGTGTTACCGGAAGTTGGAGGGAAACGGCCAATCAGGTGAGATGACACGTGTTTCGGGACTTTCCTGAAGAAAAAAAGACAGAAATTGACAGGAAGAAGAGACAAACTTTACTAGTTTCTTTAAGTTTTTTCCTTCTTGCTACTGTTGGATGTGGGTTGCTGTTGCAAAGCCTGGAGAAATCTGAGGCAGGTCACAGGAGAGTGACAGTTTAGGGCAGTTTATATTAGTATTGATAAATAAACATTATTTAAAACATCTGTCAGGCCCGGTTAAATATCTTCGGTGTGGTTCAGTAGCTTCACCAACCCAGGGCATCGAATATTTAATTATTGTACTAACTGAATAATGAAAAAGTCAATTTCCAGACCGACGCCCCGTATGCAGAAGACAATTGCATTTCTAATATCTGCATGTGAAATCTTCTTCACACACCCTCCCCTTCCCACGTCCCGTCTCGATGCCTCGCAGGGCTGCGAAGTCTCCTGCATTACCATAGCTCTCTTCCTGACTAAGTCTGTTCCTCATATTCACTTGTCGTGGCTAATTACGTGTTTAACCCTGTGCTGGTGAGCTTGTTTTACATTCAAATTTATGGGGACCTCGCTGATCTGAAGAAGCAGGAATGAGCGGGGGCGCGACGGCGAAGATCAGTCTTCTGGTAATTGATTATCCTCTTAGAAAAGGGGACAGCTTCCAGAGGGCTGCCGTCTTAGAGTTGTTGACCTTTGACCTCTGATGGGGCTGAAAATTTAAAATGCAAAGGTCACAGGTGGATGGTGGGTTTGTAGACTTGCAAATGACGGATTTACTGTATTGACTTTTCCTACATTTTGACATTTTTCTTGGGGCTCCATTGTATGCTATCATTATTATTATTATTATTATTATTATTGATATTACTACTATTATTTGTTCTGTAATTTAATTTGCATATTTATTACCAGCAAATGAAAATATTTCTGTTTTCATATTAACACGATGCTGTAGCAATAATTTTCTGATCTTGTTGCTTCTGGAATAAATAATTATGCATATGTTGTCAATATTTACATTTCCACTGTTTAATTTAATTCTAATGGAAGTC
Organism: Lateolabrax maculatus; assembly: GCA_031216445.1. Lineage (NCBI taxonomy): Eukaryota > Metazoa > Chordata > Actinopteri > Acropomatiformes > Lateolabracidae > Lateolabrax > Lateolabrax maculatus. The sequence goes on along the minus strand of CM062215.1, from coordinate 3,723,575 downwards.
CCTGGGCGATACGAGCAGCAGCTAATAGAAGAGAAATGATTAAAGCTTTCTCCATAATAACCCTGCTGAAACACAACTTGCTGTACTGTAATCTAATGTAGCATTACAGTGTTTATAGACTACGGCAACTTTGATCGCTTCTGTCGTTGATTTCATTTCCCAATGTAATTTTTCAAACCCTCTTTAAAGGACATCTTCTCCGACAGGTTTTATTAGTTTTGGAGCAAAATAAAAAGAAAACAATTGTTTGTGTGTGTTCCTGCATTGTAAATAAACTCCTTGGGTGTGTAACAGCTTGGACTCGCTTTTTTTAATCATTGCCACGCACCCGCTCCGCTGTACAGTGGTTCCATTGTGCTGTAAGCACTGTGTATGGTGTGTTTTTTTGTGTGTGTGTGTTTGGCATGCAGTACCAGGCCGGGTCAAAGCAGCTTAGTTCCGATCTGTTGGGTGACCTGCCCGAGCCTCGCCGGCCTCACTGACCCGCATGATTTCATTATAGAGAGGTGAGGCGCATGGCCTCTGCACACACATGCACACACCCACAGTCCCATACACACACATGGAGGTATGTGAATAAATACTGTTGAGGCATATATACATACACTCGGGCGAACAGCCGCTATACAGGCGTCTACACATAAACAAATTCACTGACATTCTCTTCTTCTTGAAACATGCCCCCTTTAATTCTCAAAACAAGCCCTTAAATGTTACTGTGTGAAGAACTAACAAGTCGATTGTTGATGATTTTTGTGTTTTCACTTCAAGTCAAGGACATTTCATGGAAATTAAATGGTCCATTCAAATCTGCATCTACACAAAAAACCCAAACAACAAATATATTGCTCCAATATTTTTGCAGATACAAGAAATGAAACACCAAAAAACAAGCTACAGTATCTGGGCCATTCAAAATTCAATTGAAAAGAAGTAAAGATCAAGACTGTATTTCTGAAATTTTAAACAATTTGCTGATACAAGACAGTGACGTGTGATACAACACCAAAAACAAGCATGTGGTTGATTCAAAGTTGCATTGACAAAAAGCAAAACATAAATAAATAAACACAAATTAGGTTGTATTCCTTAAATCCTTTATATTTTTGGAGATCAAGTAGCTGCAAGACAGTGACAACAAACACCAAAAACAAGCTACGTTCTCCATTCAAAATTACATTGAAATAAAGCTAAAAACAAGTTTTATTTCTGAAATCTAAAACATTTTGCAGATACAAGACAGTAATACCATAGCAACACCGAAAACAAGCAACAGTATCTAGTCAATTCAAAATAGCGTTAATAAAATGCCAAAAATAAAGTTGTATTTCTGAAATCTTAAAAAATTTAGATAGAAGCAGTAATGACATGACAACACCACAAACAAGCTATCAGGAAGCAGACAAATCTCACAGCTGCATGTAAATTGCAACTAATGTGTCCATTGTTTATTTCCTAGAAAACTATTCCCGGAAATGAGTAGTTTAACTGTCGGCAGAAGCAACAAAAACATATTGATCGTCAGTCTAACATCGAGTCAACTTTTTCATGATGAGATAACCACATAAATACACCTTTTGAAAAACAGATTTAATTTGTCGGGGTGATTATAAACAATGTCAGAGGGAAAGTTTCTGCAATTTGGCTTAAACACACACTTCAAAGCAAAATACCTAAAACCACACACAGACATCCTGCTGATGGTAAACATTTCTTCGATCTGCTACTACATAGACGTGTGTGTGTGTGTGTGTGTGTGTGTGTGTGTGTGTGTTGGTGTCAGACGAGTTGTACTGAACATGATCACTAGATGGCGATCTAGGTTAAAGCAGTGTGCTGCTGTCGAGCCTTGAATTGCAGGAACAGGGCTTGTCAGCGGTCTACTGTTCTGTGGCAAGTGATCCTCCTTATTGAAGTGTGCACACTCATAGCATGTAGCTCTATGGAATATGGAAGAGGATTTAGTTTAAACTTTTTCCGGGATTGGGGATTTTCTTACATGCTTTTGAGGGACGCATGTTCTGAGCCCGAAAAGCTCAAAAACAACACTGCTCTTAGATTCAGAACAAATTTATCACCGCGGGTGAGATTACACCACAGCTAGTATCTGATTCTTAATTAGGTAAGATTGTGTTTTGACCCCAGCTAGCCCAATTAGGCTTGAGCAAGATCAGGGTGACAAATTCATGTTGGTTCAATTTGTTTATTCATGATAAAAAATAGAGGAGTAGCGATTAAAACATGGAGACGAAACACATTCACTTAAAACAAATTTGTGTTGGAAAGATTGAGGGAATGATAATAAAGCTCAAGATTTATGGGTGAAAAAGTCCTGTTAATCCGTAAAATATCATAAATAATACTAGAAAGTGTTTTTTCTCACATAACAAGGTGTTCCCATTGGCATTCTGTATTGGTCAAACTGTGGTTCTTGCTCTAGAATTGAATCTTTAAATTGGAAATCAATACATGTGACTTAAACACAGCAGTGTCACTTTTAACACATAAAACAGCAGGGGGATGATCCCAGCTGTGGTACTGGATTTCATCTGGGTATTTTAAAGTGAAGCCATAAAATAGAACATGATGTAAATGATGATCATCTTAAAAAGATGCATAATTCTGAGTCACAGGTATAACCAGCAAGTGTAGGCTTCAAGTTAAAAACCACAAAGGCCTTTTGATTGGCTCCCCAGTCGTAAAATGAAAATCATATTAGGAGAGAATAATGATGTTGAGAATAATAACATGTTTTCAGGCCAAATCTACTTTAAATATACACAAGAAATACAAACTTCCTGGGGGCAGAAATCTCATTGGTTGAGCTACACCTCAGTGGGCGGAGCTACAGGTGTTCAAACCGCCAATTGGCGGAGGTGAAGACCTAAGAAAGACCCAAGAAAATACGATTGAGCCCGTTTTCAATACATTTCTCTAAGCGTTTTTAAGCCTTAACTCCCTCAAAGAGTTTAACTTCTTCTTCGCAGTCAAACTTGGCTGTTGTATTTGTGGCTTATTGATATTATTTGTTTGTTTGTAGCTACTTTGTGTCCAGTTTTACCTCTTTACAAGCTAAGCAAACGTGGAAAGCCGGTACTTTCTAATGATCACCTAATTTCCCCATGCTAAGTTCTTGTTGGGCAATAATATCTTTATATTTACTCTCTAAAAGTGCTTAAAATTGTAGTTGTTTTTCCTTTTCATCGTGATTGTGGAAACTTTCAGACTCCTCAACAGACCTTTTGTCGTGACTGGTTGGCAAATAAATATCCAGGAAATGGATTTCTTTTCTGAAAAAGTGCCACGACGTATGAAAGTGCTCTGCTCTATTGCCGCATCTAGAGCACCCTGAGCGACTCACGTGATTATATGTTAAAAACAAGTTTCCGGTTTAGCTGAAACACTTGCCTGTAATGTTTTATGAACAAAACTGAAGGAGAGACGCAAAAACAAAGAGGCAGAGTTAAAGAAAAGAGCACAACAAGAGGGAGAATATGTTTAAGGCCAGAGAATCAAAGCGCTTTTATTTGCATAACCTGCATGCAAGCATTTACAATACACACACGCATACACCCCATCACTGTAGTATCTCATCACTTCTATCTCCGCCTCTTTCCAATCTTCCTAGCCTTCTTTACATCAACTCGTTTTTTTTTTTTCATGCTTTTCTTGTATTTCCTCCTCTCTCCTCCTGCTCTCCACCTATGCAAGTTGTCATTCTCTCACCATAATAGCGCTTCTGTGCCTTCATGTTGCTGGTTGTTTGCTTGAAACGTAATCTGCAGATGTAACAGAGGAAGAAATTGAGTCTAACAAATGGCTTGAAAGGCTCACGCGGCATATCAAGCCCAAACCAACAAAGGCAGACAAAACGCCCGTCTTTTTTCCTCCCCTCAACATCTGAAGTTGATATTTTCAACAGAATAGCACGCGGCTGACGTTCCCTGAATAAAGAACGCTGCGTTCGCCGCTGTTGTGCTGTGTTACGCTGTCATTCTGACTTGAATGGGAAAGTTGAGGCCCGTTTGTTTGGTTTAGCTGTTGAGGAGAAATGGGTTTGTTTGATTAACATTTTGCTCGCGCATGTCAGTTTCAGCGACGTCATTTCTATGGGGAAATGAAAAGAGCCGAGACTGAGGCTGTGTAAACTGTGGAATTTGGGGACACTTCTATCTATCTGTCTGTCTATCTGTGAAATAAAATGGCTTTTTGGTTACAACGGACACATCAAACCTATCTGAAATTAGCCTAACAGCAGCTGTGATTATGGTCATTACTGCACACCATGACCCACACATTACTAGACATTACCTGAATCTGTGTGCGCACACGTGTGTGTGTGTCCAAACTAGACCGTAGGCTCTACTGCGGCAGGAGGGATCGCTTGGTTTTCTCTAATGTGCAGTGATAACATTGTTTTTTGCCTCCCCAGGTCACAAAAATCACATTACCTATCTATGGGGGTAGTGTCCCATTTGGTGAGCCATACTGCTCGAATGAATGAATGAATAAATCCATCAGAATATGGTTTGACTGGCTTCTGAACTTCCCCTTTTTAGGTACCAAACCAACTAACAGCATCATAAACAAACGATCCTTTGTATTGCAGCTTGCTTCTCACCGTCGCTGCCATACATTCACTGTTTTCTTTAACAGAGCCTGGTGTTACCAAAGTATCACTCTTTTTCTCAGCACAAGCGTGTTAACTGTCGTTATCTATACATGAACCTATTCCCTCTGTGTCTGTCGCATCTCTAATGGCGAATTCACACAGGCACCTCTTCCCCTCCTCTCTTACACCTAACTGATTAATTAGCTGCATTCTTAATAGGGAGCGACGTCACACGCTGCATGTTGTGAGGCGAGCCGGCATTGTTGTTGAGGCTTTCTAACTGTGTTGTTAACGAGCTGATTCTAGTTTGTTTATCATCTTAATTTCTGATTGTCTTACTTTTTTGGGGGGCGCGGGGGAGGGGGGAGGGTGTATAAGCCTCTTGGGAGCTCTTCCTCTCTCGTGTTTGTGCTTTCAACTCAAATAAGGGATGATACAAACAAAACCCGTAGAAACGTTAAAGTGAAAGTATCTAAATATACTTACTCATTATGCAGAATGGTCATAATGATATATAATATATTATTGTATACTGTTGGGTAGTTTAATCTATAGCAATGAATCTTTAATGCATTTTGTTTCATAAACTGAACATGTATTTTGATCTTTACTTCTAACTTTTTCAGATAAATGTAGTAAAAAAGTGCAATATTTGCCTTATGAATTGCAGTACAATAGAAGTATAAAATGCAGTACAGTACTTGAGTATTTTCTGCCCCTGCTGATAGACTTCAGATATGTAAGGTGTAGTGGTAAATACAGTAAAACTGTGGGTAGAACCAATAAAATGTCTCAAAAACAACAATTCATGCATTTTTCCTTCAGAAAACCAATATGATCATACAAAGTAATGATTCTCACATGATGTGTATTATGATTGTATGACTTACTTGCTTGAAAAGTGTTCAGCTCAAACAGTGCATGTCTTTTGATTGTATTGTATTCTATTACCCGACATGCAGCATGTTCGCATCACATAAACAAAGAAATGTCTCCGGTCCATTTCATGGCCATCAGTTTTTCCATCTGATAACATTTTGTTGAGCTGCTCCTTTGACCCGTGAATTTCAATAGCCAGTGGGATGGAGGATGCAGAATGCAGCCTTTAATGACTGGCTGATTGTGCAACAAGCCAAGTCTTTAAGGGTTCACTTAAAGGTGCAGTGCAGCTGGAACAGTGGGCTGGCTGTATCACTGCAAGGGAGCGATAAAAAAACATGGCCGGCATATTTTTAAGGCAAAATCTAATGAGATTTAAAGTTGTTGCTGCAGATTTTAAAGAAACAAATTGACATACCTTCTAATATTTGCTCTTTAAAGGTCTCTGCCATTCTTTACAAGATGAATCACACTTATTGTAAGGCATTATAAATAATTGCTTTTCTGCAGCCTTCACTTTGTTGCATTCATTTTGAATTACAGTTCATCTCTAACGTTGAGAAAAACATCACAGTGGCCTTGAATCAAGGCAATAATAAAAAGTATATACTTTGTTATCAACCCTAAAACCTCTGCCCCTCCCTCCAGGGATCAATAAAGTTAATTTAATCTTCCAGTCTGGTTTAAGTTGACACCCCTTCCCACACAGGAGCATGTTTAGCACCAACACTGTACCTTGCTTCCTTATCAAATACGCAATAATCTGTAAAAAACGGCTACGATGTGACCCTCCCCTCGTGCCCCCCCCCGCCTCCCCAACCAAGGGCCCCTTGACCACCTCCCCCGCCCGTGACACAGCGTGCACGGTGGGGATCCGCCGCGGCCCTCCTCTCCTCATTAACCTCGTCTAATTAGATGGCAGGGAAGTCCATTGTTCGCCCTAATGAAGCCTCAATGGAAAGACAGGGCCTCGGCTGGCTCTTCTGACACTGCTGTGAAATTACAATCCCCTTTCCTCGCCGTCCCTCCCTCCTTCCCTTCCGCCAGCCTCGATTCCTCCTTCTCCCTCTCCTCCCTCTCCTCCCCTCTTCTGTTTGGGCTTCTTGGAGAGCCGGAGTTGGAGGTTGACTACCAGAGAGACGGGGAGATTGAGAGACAGAGGCGGAAACAGGCCGGGGCAGATAATCCGTGCGATGGCTCTACACATTCCCATACTCCTAATTTTGCTCCAGCAGCAGAGCCCAGGGTAGCATTAGCTCTGCTTAGCGCCCCCAGTATGGATCCCATCCACTAATTACTTGAGCTGCCGTGGTTCGCTGAGATTTAAGTACCACCTCAATGCCATTATCTTCCATCCCTACAGCCAGCCCCTGTCGCCCGGGCCCTTTGTAGTGGAGGAGCGGAGGCTGCAGGGTTATTGATATCAGGCCCCCCTCGCAGATAAGATCCACGGCGGTCTGAAGGAGGAACGCTACTGTACCATATGGATCTTGAGGGAGGTGAATGGACTTGGATCGGCGCCGGAAGGGGGGAACAAAGAGCGCTGAAGGGCTGAGGGAGTGTGTGCGTACACCTATGTGAGAAAAAAATCAAAGGCGCGACAGGAGCGCAAGGTGGTGACTTGGGGGTTAAAATTGGATGGGGTATTATTTGCCCTCCAGTGTTTTTTCCCTTTTTAGGTTCTTTTCTTCTCTTCTTTTTTTTTTTTGGGGAGGTGGGGGTTTCGCTCTCTGCTCACCCCAGAGCGACTAATTACAATTCACATGTCACACACTCCACACATAATAAGAGTTAGGAAACAGAATTAGAATATTCCAAAGGCCTGCAGGGGGTGTCATCTCAGGAGAAAGTGCAGTAGGGGAAAGTGTGTCTCTTTTTTGCAAAGGGGTTGGTGAGTGGGGGGGTGGGGGGGGAGAAAAGACTGTGCATGTGTTTATGTGCCAGTGCATGTGGCATGTGCATGGTGGTGGTGTTTGTAAGGGAGAGGTGGGTGAGTGGGTGGCTCGGGGGCAGAGGGGGAGGCGACGGAGGAAGTGCGAAAAATCTACAACGCTCCCACGCTGTGCATTCCTGCCTGATGCCCCCCCCCCGCCAACCTCCTCCCCCTCACCGTCCCGCCGATATGCCCGCCACCCCTCTCTCTTCACACGTCGGGTGTCGCCTGCTTGGCACGCCGGCACGGCTGCCTGTTAGGGTGGCAGAGGGGCGGTGTTGGTGGCGGCGGCGGCGGAGTTTTTCAGGGGAGGTGGAGGGCAATTGAGTGACATCTGCTCTGCTGAGACGAGGGGCAGGCGGGCTCCTGGCATTGGCGGCCGCGGTGTCGGAGGCGTTGGCACGAGGCTGGCTGGGTACAGCAGGGGTGGCGGCGCCGGCAGCAGGCGGTGGATGGCCTTAACGGAGAACCGTTTGCTCAAACAGCATGACATCTCCTGGAATGAAAGCACCCCCCCACACACACACACACACACACACACACACACACACTTTTGGCGACACACAACCCGTCTATGCTTCCATGCACACAAAGTGGCACTCCGCCCTCCTTCTCTTGCTCAGTCACTTCCCTCTACTTGACTATTTCTCACCTCGCACTTCAGCTTTTCTCAAAAGCCGCCATGTCCAGCACAGAATTTCCGCTCAAAGGCGTTTTTTCATCTGCAGTCTACAAACGTGGACGGTGTCAGCGCGACACCGGGGTTCATTTATGTTGCCAATTACTTCCCCTCGCCCGCCTCGTCCCTTCCATCTCTACCTGTCTCTTTCGTCTTTTATCCTCTTTCTCTTCGGGCTCCTCCAAACCAAACGCCGTTAATGAACCATGAAGCTGACATCTGCGAGAACGCAACAACTACATTAATGTGAGCGGCGGCAACACCCCAAATCTCTGCCTTGTCACCTGCCACCTCCAAAGAGAATACATAAGTAAACGGGACAAGAAGAGGGACGGGGACGCAAAGGCGCGTTGAAGGAATGAGGTTTAGTAAGTTACAGTGGGATAAGGATGAACATGTTGGTAACTAACTGGCGCTGTACTTAGCTGGGCTATTAAAGCGAAGCTATTTTTTCAAAACATATATATAAAAGTTATTAGAAATAGCCATTTCCAGTAGAGGACAATGGATTCAGGTAACCCGGGGGTGACGGAAGAGAAAAAAACAAGATGAGTGACGTTTATTAGATTGTATCTAAACGAATCTACCACTCTTCTCCGTCTTTCTCTCAGAAGTTGTTTCCCTCCTCTTTCATATCACCGCTGTTGTCGAGGCACTGTGACGCTGATGCGGTGTAAATTGATTTCCCGGAAGATGTGATGGATGAATAGAGAATGAACATCTTCATCGCTGACCCCGGCGCCGATTGCTTCTCCCCCTGCCCGCGCCGATGATTGACAAGGCTGCTAACGAGTGCCGTCGCCGGTCGTGTTATAATTTCGCTGTGTTGAAAACAGCCGAGACTCGGCCCCGAGGTAATGAGCTTCTGGGGAGAGAGGGAGGAGAAAGGAGAGGAGAGGCTCACCCCGGGAGAGGTGAAATAAAAGAGTGGGAGTAAATAAAAAAAAAAAGGAGACAAAGCACATGAAAGTAGATTAGAAAGAAGTTGAGGTTATCATCGACTTGAGAGGGGCCGTTTCATTGTTTATCTGCTGTCTTGATGGATGTCTTTCAAGCTGGGGTTTCTTCGCGGCAATGTATTCATTCCTCAATCGCTGAGAGGCAAGACGTTTCAAAAGGCACCATAAAACGTGGTATTTGCATTCAAAGTATTTGATGTAAAAGTGCTGCGTGCCGCGGATCGCCCATCCGAGCGTGCGCGTGTGTAGATGTTCAAAATAAAGGCTGCAGTACATGCGTCTATGTGAGCGTAATTGTTTGCATATGCATGTGGGCATGTGTGTGCATGTGTTTGTGTGTGTAATTTATTCCCCCACGTTGGGGCTGAGGGGCAGGTCTCTCTCTGTTTATTTGGATGATTAGGAGGTGACAATATGTTGCTGATGATCAGGTTTATAATCAGCTACCATCACAGATTATTCTAACCTTGATTAAAGACCTGCAGTCTCCCTATCATCTCCCAGCTCAGCCTAATAAGATAGGACGACGCTCTGATTAATGCCAGAGAGCGACTAGTCATGACACAAAGGACAGGCCTGCATCACCGCAGGAGGACTCGGGGAGACTGTCACGCATCATACTTTGTTGTCTTTCTGATTTATCTGCTTGATACAGGACCTTTGTCTTAATTATTTTTTCTTTTACAAATTAATCCGTGTGAGACTGATTCAGTTTTCATTACCGCAATAATAAGGACGGCGTTGTTGACGTCTGCCGTGATTAGATATCAAAAGAAATGCTGAATGTTGCCGCTGTGCATCCATCTGCTAACGCGGCCGCCGTCGCTCCCCTCTTCTCCTGGAAACAAGTCATAAACTCGTCGGCAAACTTTCCTTTGTCTTCGCTGACAATCATTACTGTGACGTGCACATGCATGTGTTTGTGCGGGGGTTTGTGTTTTCCTGGCAGAGTGTTTGATTCATTATGCTGCGAGGTGTTGTTGAGGTCCCGGGGGTGTGTAGGAGAGGACTGAATGAATGAGTCGCTCTCACAGGTTGTCAGATGATGAAGGCACTGATCCAGGGTCTCTGGCAATCAACCGGCTGGAGGCAGACGCAGCAGCCTCTGGCCTTTGATTCAGTTTAGCACTGAACAGCGCGGCCCGGCCTCTCTCTTTCTCTCCAGCCCTCCTCCGCCGGAGTGGGATCATCGCGTACTGTTGGCAAAAACAAACCTCCGGTTTAGCAGCAGTGTCATGCTGAGGAGGAGGTTCAGTGATCCACTGTTATTACTAAGCAAAAGTTTCTTACTGTTTTCTTCCCTAAATGACAGTAAAGGTCAAATCCGTCGACTATTCTGGGAAGGAGAACTGAATATTCCTGTGGAGAAAAGATTTATTTTTGTTGAGTGCCTAAATCTAAAATGATGGATTTTTCAGGAAGGATTCCAATAAATGCATCAAAACTGGGTTTAACTGAAGTCCGCCAGGACAAATTGCAAACATTTTCCAGCATTACATTCGCATTTGAACTGCAAGTCTCTACTGCTGTTCTGCATCATTTTGATTAAAGTAGCTGGTGCCGTCGGCCAATCAGGGCCCAGCACGGTTAACCCTAATGTTCTGTTTGGCTCCTGGAGACTTTGGGGCCTTTTTAACACCTCACAAAACACACGTAACAATTTTTTTAGTCAGAGAGCTGCTTATTAAACATGACTTTGAACTGATGTTTTTAGAGATTTGTTTCAAACACATTACTCATGCAACGGAGGTTCGTATGTTCTGCATCTGTGGTTTTTTAGCAAAACACAAACATTAACACTACAACCTGAAGCATAAAAAACCTTTCAGCCTGAGAGCCACACAAAATAAAACGGTAAATACTATATCAGTATAAATAAGTCTTAGGACTGGAACCTGCAACGACTTCCAAAAGATCCTCACGGGCAAACATCTAGGTATACTATAAAGTTTACTGAACAACAAAGAAACCGTACAGTGAGTACAGTGCCGTGTACTGTAATGAACTCTATTTGTCCGAAGTGTTCTTGTGTCCAGGTGCTCTTTGGACAAGGTGCCTTACGTGGCGCCACGCTGAGCCGCGGGACAGTCTAAGTGGAGGAGGTCCGGCCGCTGATTGTCTCTCTCCTCTCTGATATTAAAAGCACTCTAGTGAGAATAATTTGTGTTTAGTGCCCTGCTGCGGATAGAGCCGTCCTGTTTGACCAACGAAGCTGACCTAATTCATCCTCCCTGAGAGCGCGCGTGTGTGTGTGTGTGTGTGTGTGCACTTGTGTTTTTCTCTAAATGCAGAATAGCTGTTGTGACTAGCTGGGCGCACACAGAGCCCTGTTGTTGTCGCTGAGGGAGCCTGTGTGTGCGTTTGAGGGGCCACCGAGTACGTGACCTCTCCCCGAGCATCCCCAAAGCAGCGGCTCAGCGGGCGGGTAATTCATGCCGAAAGCCCGGCCGCCCCACGCTGCTCGGAAAGCACGTGCCCTGCCCGCGTGCCCCTCCCCCCCCGCCTGCCCCCTGACCCTTGTCTCCGTGGCGATGGGGTGTCCCGTCACAGGGAGCACCTGGCACCTGGCCACCCCCCCCCGCCCCTTTTTTTCTCCCCTTCTCTCCTTTCTCGCGTCTCCGTCTCCCCCTCACAGGCCTCATTGGGGGGTCCGTAATGAAGTTCCACATCTTCATTCAGGGAGCAACAGGAAGTGGTCCGGGCCTGGAGCGCGGTCAAGCTGCTGCGGTTTGAAGGATCTTCGGGTTCTGGGATTCGACCCTGAGAGGCGAATGCTGTCCTCGTTGCTGCAGGACAGTTTAAAGTACAAGCTTTAGTTTTCTTCTTGTTCAGCCTGCGTAGGCTGCGTAGCCCTGTGCAGCGAAGATTTATTAAACACTTAAGAGTGATGAAAATAAATGAATAGGTCTGCAGTTGTAGGATATTATAAAAGCCATGGTTTGACATTGTGGGAAATGTGCTTTTAGCTGTCATGCTGCGAGTTTCTTGGAGCTGACCTGGTGCTTAATACTCCAACACATAACAGCCCTGTAAAGTCCCAATTTGCTGTTTTTACATTTATTTATTTTTTTAGCAAACAATCAAGATGTAAAGTGTTAATTTGTGAGCTTTAGAGGTATGTAGATTTTTCTACTCTTGGACCAAACCAGGCTCGCTGCTTTCCCCGTTTTCAGTCCTAATGGTTCGCTGAACTCACCGGCCGCTGGCTGTAGTTTCATATTTGACACAGACACAGACAGGTATCGATTTTCTTTGGAAGTTTTCACTGACCTCTGTTGATCCTCTTCTCTCAAAAGGTTAGCTGTGTGGGCTGCTATTGCATCAACAGCAAAATGTAAATAGTTTCAACTAAAAAAAAAAAAGATTATAAACATCATTTTTTTCTCCTTTTTATCCTTTAATACCCACATTTTGTGGGTGGTCCATGTAAATTAAGACAAATGGAAAACTTTGGATTGACATTTACTGTTTTTAAGGTATTGGAAGACATTTTTTCTATATTATCAGTGGTATTGTTCTTTTGAAAATAACCACAATAACTGAAAAGACATGGCTCTCCTCTGTGGATAAATATATTACACCGTCATAGTCATTTCACTTTCTATTGTCTAGAGTATGAGAGCTCTAATGGTGTTGGGTGTTGAAAGGTTAAAATATTTGTGAAATATTCAAAACGGATGTGGCACTTGTGCTGAGTCAGAAATAATGATATATAGTTTTGACAAGAGCTCAGAGTACAGATTAATGCCACCTGACTTTTTTCCTCTTAGAAGGATGAAAGGTCCCCATCCCTCCTCCTGTCACCACTTCTCAGTTTTTTATTCTTCGCTCCCTTCCTTCTTTTGCCTCCGCCTCCAGACATGACATCACACGGCGACTGACTCAGCGAATCACTCAGCTCCTGTCTCTTCTCTCTCCTTATTACATGCCGATTAGCCGCACAAAGTGGTATAAAAAGGTGTCTAATGCAATTACCCTAGTTAGGACGTTTTAATAGTGTGCTGTGCCTCAGAGATGTATGTGCCAGCCAGTCGCTGACATTAAATCAATAATCAGCCTGTCACGCCTGCTTGTTAATTCAGGGCTTTGCATTTTATTCTCCAACATGGTAAGATTGATTATTGGTAGCAGGGGTTTTGAAGTGGGGCAGGGGTTTATAATGATATGTGTAATGGAGTATGGACTGCATTACTTTAATTTGCATGGTAGGTACTAACTCAGATTTCATCAGTGGGATACTTGCAGCCTCTAATTTGTGCGGATAAATTGCTGTATGAAAGAACAGTAGTTGTATTGAATCTCTCCTCGTGCATCAATGTGTGTGTGTGTGTGTGTGTGTGCAGAAGAAAGAGAATGAGTCATGACTAACTGAGAGCACTTCCTTTATTTCTGTGTCCCCACCGCAGTATAATGCATTACTCAGCACTCATTTCAAAATGATCTTACTCCCTAAAAGCAGGCATTCGTAACTCTCAAATCTCTTTTCCATTTCATCCTCTAACTTGGTGACTGCATCTTTCTCTTTCATGAAGGGGGTAAAGGTCAATTACAGCTCCTCTCCTTTTGGTGATCGCATTGATTACCTGGGTTTCTGTAACCGTTTTACTACATAAAATCAATTTCCTAACCATAATGCCACTTGTTGTTTAGAGTAAGAGACCCGTGGCTAACTGGTGGGGGTAACAATGTATCAAATCATGGTGTTAAAACAATGTAACAATGTTAAAGTCACATTCACGATGATGAACCTACCTGCCTGAATCTGCAGCTCCCCTCGGCTTTATGGAGCTTTATCGTGAGTTGCAGTTCATTGTTTAGCTGTCCAGCCAACAGCTTGACAGTTTTGGTTCACTCTCAGTCTCTTTCGGCTGATATGTGAAGATTGTATGAGTTAGTAAGTCTGTTGGATGGTGCTCACTTTTTTTTTTAGGGTGAACTAATTTCCTTCCATCTCCTTGTTCCAACGCTAGATCCTGATTGGTTGTTATGCCAATGTGTGATTGCCTTGCCATGTGCAACGCCTGTGTTTTAGTGGCATCTTTAGTGCATGGTTGTGACGCTCATTGAGTCAGGACAGCTGAAAATGTTGTGTCTACTGGTCATTGATAATTTTTATTCCCCACTGCCATGGGGAATAAATGCAAACAACATTACTGAAATTCAAGCTTTAATTTACTACTCAGATCTGAGATCTACATGACCACCCTAATGTGCCCCCAACATATAGACAAACACACTTACTTATTTAGGTGTAGTCCCTGAAGAAAGCCGTCTAACACCTTCCCACCTCCCACAGGAGTTGTGAATCACAGGGCGCCCTGAGCAGACCTGCATCATTATATCTTATTGGTCTTAATTAGGCCTTTATTAGGGGGGTTACTCACTAGGACAACACGTATTAGCCAGCCACTGAGAACACATGATCCCTGTGCTCGTGGTCAAAGTGACCAGGACTTGCGGGGAGACTCTGTCACACATCCTCAACTCTGCAGACTTCAATTGGATTTCATTTATGCACAGGCACACCCTGGCATTCCCCAACAAGCCCTCTCTCCAAGTCCAAAATCCCCAGCATTTGTTTCTCAGCGCGTCCCTGCTTCTCCTACAGCACAAAGTTAAGGAAACGGTGCAAATGTACTCTTATCATTTATCACTTTATAAGTTGAATGGAAAGCGCAAAACAACCTGCTCAACCTTGGAGGATGGAAAGCATGGAAATCAAGATGAGACTTTCGTGAATGTGACAAAGACTCAACACTTTCCCCCGATGCATAAAGTATAAGTTTTGCCCGTGCAATTCAAGGTTGTGAATAATGTGTTTTCACTAAACATTTTAATTAAAAAACATCCATATATGGCGATTCAAAGAATTATGGTGCCACTTTTTCATCCCCCCTGTCTGTCCCCCCCTCCCTCCGTTCTAAGCCAAAGTAATTCTACGGCGATGCAATGATGCCTCAGTTCCCCTCAAGGAGATGGCTGAAAGCAGTATTAATCATTGTCTGGTGCTGGCCCACCTTCCCTGGGTGTTTTGCATCCCGCGACATCACTTTCAAAGTCTACCTCCAAACCTGGGGAGAGTGACAAAGTGGTTCTAAGAGACGAGCAGCGTCAAGCATATGGCGGGGGGGGGCTGCACTCCAAAGCCAATCCTGCAAAGAAGATGAAAAAAAAAAAGGAGGACGGGGGGGAAGAAAGGAGAGTCGGTGAAAAGGATGCAGGAATGAAGATTATCATCGAGAAGATGCACCTCTCGTGTTTGTTTCAGACTTCACTTTTTGCCCTTTGCCAACAACTCCTCACTAACTTGTCTCATGCGGTGGATGTGGCTCACTTTTGCTGTGCACGCGAGTACAATGTCCCCACTTAAAAAACAAGCTGGCTTCTGCAAAGGAAGGAAAAACAAAACAAAAGCAATTACACCTAATAATTCTATTTTCCACAGCTTTTGTTGCAAGCGTGAGAATTGTCATAATAAAGCACGGCGCTCTGACCTGCATACACGCATTAATAAATCAAACATTGATTCGGTGCTAAGTACCTGGCGAGTGTTTGCCTCGCAAACAAATAAATGCTTCGCCATGTTCCTGTTTCCTGGCTGCCTCTGATTGGTTCTGACAGATATTCAGGCTTTTGGTGGAGTAATTAGAGAGCCTCGGGGTGTGAGCCGAGGAGAGGCCTTCAGCGCTGGGTTACTTCACAGCCTTTCCTCTCCCTCTCAGGTAATTGCAAGCAGCTGCACAGCCAGGGAACTGAGCCTAACAGAGCATTGCATCGATTCCCCTCTTACCCCCCCACCACCACCACCTCATCTTCCTCGCCATCGCAGCCTCCCTGATGCCTCAGATCCCGCAGACCACTCAGATGTACCTGCTGCAAGAAGCCGGAGAGTGCCCGGGTGACTGCAACCAAGTAAACATTACAAATTTTGGTTGCCTACGGTGTCCTAAAGGGGTAAGAGTTAGAAAGGAAAGAGGACGGGGGAAAAAAAGCAGTTTTTATGTTGTTTTTGTATGAAAGGAAAATGAATTCCCACCTCTTTCTCTCTGGAGAAAACAAAGGGAGTTAGAGAGCGTGTCTGACCAAGCGTTCACCACCTCCTACAGCTTCACCCAGGTCTGGACCACTTATGTTCCCTGTCGGAGTTCCCCTCGCTTTCTCGACTCCTCTTTAACTCGGGATTTGCCTTATCGTACATGTAGTAGCTCACCCGGGAAAGTATTGTCATAGATTTTAGGTTGGATAAGTGTGAGCACTCAGAGCAGCTTGAAAGGAGCATGGGCGTTTATGCTGCAAAAAACACACAACTGCTAGTTCACAAAAGCCGAAAAATAAGCACACAGTTAACTTTGGAAAGCAAAAGTTGGTCAAGGTTAGACGAAAACTTTGGTTTAGGTTTGGAAACAGAAACATTCAGTGAAGGATATCTTGAGTTAAACAAAAAACATTTTCTGTCAAAATGTAAAATGAACTCAAAAACTCCTTTGCATGACTCCGGAGTTCAGGCGAGGTTGGTGCATTGGCTGATCCCTCCGCCCTATCCACCTCCACAACCTGCTTTCCTCTGCAGCGTTTCAAAGTCAACTAATATCTGTTTTATTCACATCTTCTTCATGTACTCTGTTTCTGGTGGGTGCACATAGCTTGTCTCTCACACTCATTTCACAAAACTAAGATTGATCATTCTCCTGGTGGGCACTTGTGTTTTGTAATGTGTCTATTTCCAGGCAATGCTTCCTGTGATTGTTCACTCTTTACTCTTTACTCTAGTCTTTCTTTAAAGGAGTCACTGAGGAAGGGATATGTTGTGGTTGAAATACTAATTTCCAAAATGGTAATTAGACACATTTCGACACCTCAGAAATTCAACCCATGAGAAACAAAAGGCAGAAAGAGCACTATTAGCGGATGAATACACTTTTTCTTTCAAACTTTTTATGCAAAGCTGGAACCTGCCATTACTGTCCATCATCCTCATTTTAATATAGTGTGTACGTTTATCTCATTAGGCAGGCAGTTAGCAGGCCTTAAAGGAAAAAAAAGTCAAAGTTTGGTCAGATAATATCTTATGAATACGATATAATATTTTGTTAACCATACAATAAAATGTGTCACATTGGATAACACAACTCAGAGGAAATCATATTGTCCTAATTGTCAAGTTGCTGTATCCATGCAGGCTACAAGAAAATGCTAATGATCATTTGCTATATAAATTGGCCCAGTTCTGTTTTCAGAGAAGCGAAAGCTCCTCGCAGTTTCTTGTCATTTCAAGCCATCATTTTATTTGCATCACTGTCATATCAAAGAAACGAGTGAATCCATACTGTCTTTGTACTGTGATACATCAGGCAGACAAAATAATATTAATAAAGAGCTACAGAAGGAACGGACTGGAAACCTGTGACAACAAAAGACACCAAAGAAGTGTTAATCTGAACTCAAAAACAATGATGGATGGAAAATGAATCCTGAAGAAAAAGTCTCAGAAGATTGAATAAAGATTATACTGTACGTGTTAAGCTTTAAGTTGTTCGCCCATAGAATAGGCATTTACCACCAATGAACAAATACTGTAAACAGAACTCATCTTGAGAAGCACAAAATGACACAAATACAGTGATATTTTAACCAAAAATGTAATTTTTTTCCTGTATCTGATTGACTAATTAACACTACACACAAAATACTGTTTAAAATATTTGGGCAAACTGAAATTTTGTTCAGAGATTACCAAAGCTAAGACAATTTCTCCTGAGGGGCGGATGAATGTGTTCTCCAGATTTCATGGAAATCCATCGACTAGTTGTTAAAACATTTCATTTAAAACTACAAACGTCAACCGCATGGTGGTGGGATCAAGGGACCACTAAGGACATCGGGCTTTAACCACTGGGGACCGTGAATGTCTGAACAAAGTTAATTGTTGAGATATTTCAGTCAAAACATGTCTTCAAATATGCCTATAGTGTAACATGTAGGAAGGTCTTGAAATGTGCTACAGCAGTATACTACGCGTAGCAATCTTGTGAGAGTCATAAGTGATTCCTCTGCATGGTGGAAAAATGACTAAGGGATACGGGCCCCTTTTACAGGTGCACCCCATGGTGCAAGTGCTTTTCATTCATGAAGTTTCCATATTTTAAGACGATAACGCCCCTGTTCACACTGGCAAGTGGATTCATGAACAGCAGGAGCAAGTCTTTCATGTCCCATTGAATCACCACAACTAAACATTACTGAGCCCTTAGAGAAACAGATTTCCACCTCAGGTGAACTGAAGCTTGTCATGATCAGTTCCTTTTTTGTTTGTTGTCACTTCCATGGACTCTTCCTCTGTTCCCCTGACCTGCCATTCCCTCACCTTCCACCAGATGCCCTCTGACTCTCCTTCCTTTCCCCATCACCTGACTGCCCCACCCATCTACACACCTGTCTCCACTCATCTCTCAGACACTCCTTCATCATCAGTCCAACTCCCTTCACCTGTTCACTCACCTGCCTCTAGTCACTAATCAATCATCTATATATACCAGTTCACTTTCTTTGTTTCGTGTTCCCGTTCCTCATTTTTCTGTGCTCTGTTTCTTGGATTACCTGTTTTTTGTTACCTGCCTGTTTTGATTCTGTTTGCCTCCCCACCCAGTAAGTTCTTGTACACCTTTGGAATAAACTCTCCTCTCCTCTATGCAATTGAGTCCTACCCCTGCCAACCCGTTAACCCCCGTGACAAAGCTTCTCCAAAAAGTCTCAAGGAAGTTTAGGACTTCATGTATGGACTGATTTCTGTTTTTTCTTCCCAGCGCATACCCACAGATGGTAACAGTCTGACGAAAGCGTTGTGCAGTTTGGAGACATTGAAGTCCGTCTTAATGCATTCATCCTGCCTATGACAACAATATGGAAACTGACAGAATGCATGCCTGACATCCACTAACACCCAAGTACTTGAAGGCGAAAGCTCAGATTGGCTTACAGTATTTACATGCTCAGTGATAAAGCACATCAAAAATATACATTTTTCTTGACGTGAAATAAAACAAACCCTAAGGGCCTTTAAAAAAAGAAAAAAAACACAAACACATCATCTCCTTAAAAAACAGATGACAAGCAAAGACAAAGCTGAACTGGATAACAGAGGCCTAAATGACAACAAAGCATGGAGGAGTGTGATATACAGTACCAATAACAAAATGCTTAAATGACAAGCAAAGGAAATAAAATGAAACAGTGTAACGCTTCACCTCACATAAACCCATCACCACATAAGCTTGAATCCTTGTGGAAGTGGCAGAAAAGTGACATTTCATTGCGAAGCTTATTATTGAAGGGGGATGTCCATAGCTAAGCTTGACGCAAACCCTGCACAGGGTTTGTGTGGATTACATTTCTCTTTTAACACAAAAGGTTATTGTTTTGTATCTGAGACATTGCTGAATGCACGCTTTTTCTTATTTTAATTAACATCACAGGCACGTCATAATGTCACCACTTTTCCCTTTTGTCTCCCAAGTGGCACCCCTTTTTTCTTTCTATAAAAAATCGTTTTCTTTGGCGGACCCTTAGCGGGGAGGCCTGTGAAAGGCTGAGGCAGGGGATTGTCAGAAAGGAAATATTGTAGTAAAATAACAGCAGGGGCAGGCGTTTTGTTTGAGCGGTCCTCTTTGGCATTTCTCAGCCGCTGAAGAACACCACTGCAATTATACGCGACAATGGCTGCAGAGACACAGGTATAGATTCATTACCTTTAACAACCTCAGGCTTCTTTGCCCAGATCCTATCAGTTGATCCTTTCTTTTCATTTACTCTCTTTTTTTCTTCTGCATTCATATCCACTAATGTAGACACAAAACATGGAACAACGCAGAATATAGGCTGAAGAGTCTGCCAGAAACAGCCTAGATGCAGGCACGCAAAGAAATCTCACACAGATCCCTGTGCAACCAGATGTTCACATCTGCTAAGCTACTATAAATCCATATGAGACAGGAAGTCATTTCCAGCGGCAGCTCACGATGCAGGAAGACATCATTGGTGTAGGAACAAGTTTAAACCAGTGGAAAGTTGAAAAAACCTTCATCTTTATGCAAATGTGTTATGATGCATGGGCACGACTGCTTGAAGGAGCCAATCACAAAGAGCTTGTTAATGGGAAATACTAAAGATGTATACAAGGGGGTAACAATTCGGGATCTTACAAAGAAGAACTACTGAGTACCTATTTTATTATTACAGGCTATGTATGTATGTATGTGTGTATGTATGTATGACCCACTGAGCAAAAATCGGGACTTTTCAGGGAGGATGGAGTGATGACTTCTGCATCTGTTAATAAATTGGTTTCAAAATGACCTTAAAATTCATCCGTCATACGTAAAAAGCAGGTCACGTGACACCCTTACAGAAAGACTTTTTGACACCCACATCAATTACAGCGGCTGTAAAGACATTACAGTACTTTGATTATTGCTATGGACCCTTGGACAGCAGCTAAATGAATGAGTCGCCATGTTTGGACACCTCACCCAGTGTTTTAATACAAGGGCACAGATATTAAATGTGTCTCAGTTGACCCCAGAACAGTCACCGTGGCAGTGCATTGTGGGGGAGAACGAGCTGCAGACCATAAGCAGCCAGCAGATAGCTGTTATCGCATCCAACCTCACTTCCCGTTGCCTTCCGGCCACCCGGGGGCACATTCAGAGGTGAAATGAGTTAAAACTAAATTAATTTCCTTTTTCCTTTTTCACTTGAGTTCTTTAACCTAAACACTGCAGGGTGAGTTTTAAGGATTGAGATAGCAGAGTGGGGGGTGGGGGATCATTTAGATCAGCGCCACAAGATGTCTTGAGAGGGCAATCATGGCGAAGAAATGACATGGCTTCGAGAGAGGACAAAGCTTTGTTGGGCCTGAAGCTGCGCCTTGTGACCGCTCTGTAGCAACCCTCATTTAGCCGCTCGCTCCGTCACTCGTTCGCTCCCTTGTACCGAAAAAAAGAAATCTCGGTCTTATCTGTGCCAGTGTCAGATGAGGAGTGCTCCTCCTGAGAGCGAGAGCATCTGACGGTGCCGAGAACAGCTGATTTCTATTCTGAGAACAAGTTTTTCTCTTTATCTGGGATGCTTGCTGACTGGCTGACAGACAGACCGTTTGATTGGCAGACACACAGGCAGGTTGACAAACTGTAACCTCCGAGTTACTGCGGCTCCATGGGGCTGGTTTCTGGTAGTTTGTGCTGTCTGTATCAGCACTACTGGAAATTATTGTGTTGCTATATTTGGTAGATAATACTGTAGGTAGTTGAACCTGAGAAATAGCACGACTGTCATTTGGACAATTGTGTACTATATTAAGTTCTTTGAACATTTTTCCTACATTTTATTTATCTATACCATATGTTGTTCAGTTGTGGAATGTATAGTAGCATAGTGCATTTAAGTACTGTACAATGCTATATTTTATTGCAGTTACTTATTATTTTTGATTTGTATTTTGTTCTATGAGTTTATTTGGCAGGGATAGTTCTCATTGATGAAGAAAAATGGAACTGTAAATGAACCAGAGTTTGCCGAGAAAGCTGGTTTTCATCTGTCCAGATGTTAAAAAGGCACTTTAAAATAGAATTAAACTAAATATCTTGTTAAATTCATATACACAACACAGTTAATACAGAAAAAAATCAAACAGTCCACCAATAAATAATACCAAAGTATAAAACATGCTACAGTTACTAGGATGATACCTCTAAATGACCGACATTGGGAGTTTTTTTTTTTTTTTTTTTTTTAGTCATTTGTGGGTAAATCAACCAAATTTAACAGGCAGGCAAGCGGACACAGACAGACCATTAGCTCGACAGACAGGCAACCTTCTGTCTCTGTTTACCCTGGAAAGGCAACAAGACAATTGGAAGGTCAGAGGTCAAATGGCTGTCTGGGGTCAACCCTGTGTCTGGGCAAGGGGCAATTAATTTTAACACCAGGAGGCAGTTTAAGACCCGCTTAGGGAAAAATGATATCGGCTCAGGGCGTTAAACTGCCCCTGGGGCCTGAACATTTGTGTGACAGGTAATTATTCTGAAGTAAACAGAAAAATCTCGGACTGACAATCTGTATATGAAAAAACAGGCCGTGTTAAAACCTGAGCAATTAACATACACGTTTAAATAGCTCCGTAACACAATCAGCTGCCTCTGAGAGAGTTTTAGTCTTAAATGTACATAGTAATTAGTCGCTAAATCCTGTACAATAGCACAGTCGCAAATTATACTTCCTTCGTCAAACAATACCTTAATGATTGCCACACATTGTCTGAAGCCTACATCCTCCAAAAACAAACCGCGACAATGTGAATAATCACATATTGCAATTATGGAATGGAAAGGGATCTTTTTATAAATGTATTTTCTTTTAAAATGCACACCTCCTGCGTTGACAGTGCTAGAAGGTTAACTTGTTATGTTACCTTTGCAAAGGGGCAAAGATTTGAATTAGAAATTACAAACTGGTGGCGAGGGTGACCTTTAATTGATCTGTACAATTTCTGAATGAAAAGCTTGTTAAACAGTCCAGATTATTTCTCATTAGATTATCCATCTTCAACACACAAAAACCTTGAAAACCAACTTTAAATGGAAAAAATTTGAGTCCCTGACTTTGTTCCTGTGACCCTGAAATGATCATATATGTAACCGAAGAGCTACATGTGTGAACTAGACAGGTACAGTGGTAGGCGAACCATCAGAGCTCAGACCCGGAGATCATGAGGTCAGCAAGGGTGGCGAGGAGCAGCTGGTGGTTGTCAAAGGCGGCTGGACATCTCCAGGACACTGCTTTCCCAACCACGGGTCACAGAGGCCTGAGATAAGACAAGTTTTTATTCCAAAGCTGCTCTCCGCTGATAACTTCTCACTTGTTTTAAGAGCGGGAATCCTTGAAATAGTGTTGCTGTCATGTTTCGCCGGAATGAACATCTGCATGCAGCTGTGCCGTGATGGCACATGGTTAAAGTGTTACTCTAACCATTTTTAAATCCATCTTATTCCACTCTGCTCTGCTTTCCGTTTATGTCCCTTTATACCGACTGAATCCGACCAAATTAGAGTAAATCTGACAAGAAATCATGCTTTCCGGGGTGAATAGCGACAAAACAATCCAACAGATCCAAAACATAAATGTAAAATCAATCCCCAGAGCACTTAAACTGCTAATTCTATGATGAAACAGAATGAAAAATCTCTTAAATTTTTCATCTGTTCTTTTACAGTTTTGCTTCCCAGTATCACTTCCTTGTTCACCCTTTCGGGGTCGATGCAGCTGCTTGTCTCCAAGTGGTGCCGTGTAAAGAAGTGCAAAATAACCAGTGAAAGTTGAAATTACAAATCAAATATACACCATTCAATTACGGATTGAGTGTTCATGTTTAACAAAGCGTGCATTAGATGTTGATTTTTGGAGTATAAAGGACTGTGTGGGAGAGCAGACTGGCAAGCAAAACACAAATAGCTCAAATAATATTTCATCAGAGGCAATTAATGTGATGGACAATAGGTTTAAGGTCAAATATAAAGCTGGTCATCATAGTAAGTGCAGGACAAAAGAAAATAGGACTCTATTAGAGCTCTCCACGTCTCACAAAGCACACAGCTTATAAAATCTTTTTTCATCCCGAGCATCTTTCAATCTGCCAACCTCGATGGCCAGAGGAAGAATAGCAGTTCTCAGCTGTAGCCAGGTTTCCCTCCAAGTCCTTCCTCAGATCTGATGTTTTCGTCTTCTCCTCAGTGGAGCGGAAGCTTCATCGGACATTTGAGTCACACAACTTTTCCACCTCAGCTGAGCGTAAAATGCTCTTGCAATATTTCAATTTTTTTGCCAACATTTCTGCGTTTCCACTCAGGTTTTTTCTTTCTTTTTTACGAGAAAAGTTTTTGGAACTACTTCCATATAGTTGATATAATCCAGGGCCAAACGATTGTTTATTATGCATATATGTCCTTAAGTTTATCTTTGACAAGATATTCTCTTTAAGCTTGAATAAAACTTTACTTTTAATAGACTCCACATAAACACTTTCTTATGTATTCTACCTTCTGGATATACGGAGCCTGGTCTGTGTGACCATGTCTTTCAAAAACTGCAGGTATGGGAGCAAATCCACGATCCCCCTAGAAAACAATTCAACTCTAGACTCTTTAAAGCTCCAGATCCCTGTAGTGTAGTGCAGTTTAGGGGAGACATATGCATCATAATGTTGGGTATGTGCAGGATAATCATATAATGACTGGATATCTTTTGACACCACAGCTCCAACACTGATACAAAGCAACTGAGCAACTGTCCTCGTAATAATCGTGTTTTCAAAAAGTCAGCAGGAGGCACCGTGGTGACTGCGCTGTTGGTGTCAGTTCATGTTTGTGTGTCCTCGCCGCAGCTCAGCATGATGGGAAAAACACTCCCTGTGACCACTAACTGCACCAAAAAAAGAAAGCCTTGCTGATATTATTTGTTCTCGCCCGTGATTCCCACTGAATGTGGCACCGGCAGCGCAAACAGCCCTGCTTGTTATCCAATTGTGCCTCTGCCAGGTATGGCAGGCAGAGTAGTGTTTGCGAAGTTGACTTGAAGTACCGAAAAGCGGTCTCCCTGTGAAAACCTGTCAATCACTCCCTATGGCGGGTTGCCTTGCACGCGCTGCCAACATCGACTGTTCAAACTGGTGTGTGCCGCTAGTTTCTTCTGTCATTTTGCTCACAACCTGCTCCTGTCGAACTTCTTATTTTCAGCTTCCCCTTCTGTTTAGGAGCCCGCGTTGCACTGTATATGTCTCTCCATCTTTCTCCCAGACATTTTCAAACCCAGCTAAACCAAACACCCTCTCAACTAACAACCCCGCAACACTGAGCAGCACACCGTGTACTATTCCTATCAATTACCATCAATCTTAGCTGGCCAATTACAACCCGATGACGCCATTATCGCTTCAAAAACAGACAAAAAGAGAATGAGAAAGGAAGGGATGGAGGGAGGGAGGTAGAGGGGTAGATCCAGCCCGTAATTAGTGGTCCTAACTGGAAGAGAGAACAGGGGGCCACATGGTTAGGGCATCTGTGGCCGAGCGCGCACACACCCACACACACACACACACACACACACACACACACACCCCCACACACACACACACACACGGTCCCGCTGGCGTCTGGGGGTCCGGCAGTGTCAGCCCTACTCTGGGCCAGCGGCCAGCGCCTCTGTCCCTGTCATGTGGGCCCGTTAATGAGGAAGTCACATATGGACCAGGGACCCTCGTTAGGCAGGCGGGCAGGGAAACACACACACACACACACACACACACACACACACGCCATAATGTGGGAGGAAACGCACTCAAGGAGCGCACACACACGTGAAATAAGTGATGCACGCATGCATACATACACACACACACACACACACACACACACACACACACACACACACACACAAACAGGTGCAGGTGAGGGCACACTCACAGATTGATGGACACGAGGCAACGCAAGCAAGCTGGGGGCAGAGAGAGAACATGCTGTCATGGGCGACATGAGGGCAGCACCAGACGGGCCACACACACACACACACACACACACACACACACACACACTCCTGTAGGTCTATCTCATCAGTGCTCACTCAAACACACACCATACTACAGGCCTCAGAGCAACACAAGCTCCCCTCTTGTTAATGAACTGAAATGACTAGAGAGCCATGCTGAGAGCAGACCAACTACTGTACTTTAGGGAGGGCAGTTGGATCAAGTAGCTGGATACTGTGGAGCCTCGTTGAAATCCACCAAGCAAGTTAAAATTGTTCCAGGTTACTGTAAATGACGATTGAAGTCATAATCCTTGACATTTTTACACAAATAAATGTGTTTTGGTGCTCCAGTGTTACCAAAAGTGAATCAACCCATACACCCAGTTGTTGAAAGCCTCTATTTTTGCTCCTATATACAGTTTTGGTTTCATGCGAATAAGGAATAGTGCGGGTTCCCCACCTAAATGAGGCTCGTTGTTTTTCATTTTTCACCAGTTTGAGGCAATTTTCACCCAGATTACATGTGTTTCCTGCTGCAAGTAAATCCCCGTAGTTCACTTTAAACGAGATCCTCTTGTAACGGGCATAAAATGAGAAAATCCTCAAATTATAGAAAGTGAGGAAGTCATGAAAAACCGGATTCATTACAAAAAAAGATAATTCCAGTTTATTACAAGTTGGATCTTATTTTTGTAAATTTTAGCATTATTTCTATTAGTTCTGAAGGCGGTTCCCAACCTGGGGGTCGGGATCCCTTAAAGGGTCCCAAGATAGATCTAAGGGGTCACAAGATGATTATAAAAATAAAACAGACGAATTTATTTCAGTTAGACAAAATTATGTTTACTTCTTCTTTCTCAGATTTTAGCTTTTTATGTGAAACATTTGAGAATTTGACCTTTTCAGGTTTTCTAATAAGATCTTGTTCTCATAAATAAATCCATAACATGTGAAGAACGATAGCTAGTCCATAGATAGTACTTAATTTTAAGCCCAGAAGGTTGGGATTCATGTGGGTTATGATAACTTTTGTATGACATGTACCTGCCTGCATCTGGACACGATAAAAGACACAAAGACAAATAACAATAACTTTTGATATCTGAGATAAACACAAAGAAATGATTTTATTTTGAAAAATAAAAATTTCTCAAGCTCTGACGTGTTTTGTGTAGCGCTGCAGTGAAAGTGAAACCACGTAACTTTCAATTTGGTATTTAGTTGACCGAAATGTCACCATTATGAGATAATAGCAAATGCTAAATGTAGTAAAAAAGTATAAGAAGAGTCATCGAGTCAGTGACATCACTCAGTACTTTTAGTTATATAACAATCGGCCAAACTTCTTACATCAGTATTCAAAAGCTTCTGGTCATAGTAGCTCTTAAAAGTTACATATAGTCTCACTTTAACATGAGCAGCAATACGGGATCAGATTCCTGCAGAAGCTCAAAGGTCATCGCCAGAAACTGCGCAGCCCACGTGGTTTGACGGTCAAAAACAAGTCAGATTGACACTTCAAAATGGCAACTACCTGTCTTCCCCGCACCTTGGCCGTTCTTGGACTGTCCAAAGAGACTTCCAGGGGTAGTAGAAAGGACATGAGGGGGATGACGAGGCAAAGACGGCTCAGCTGCTGCCCAGCCCTTCGGCCCTGCCGCAGCTCCATGGGTTTGTGTGTGTGTGTGTGTGTGTGTGTGTGTGTGTGTGTGCGTGCGCGGTAAGAGGAGGGGTGACGGAGGCATCATGGGGGCAACGCTCTTTCACACGGGCCTCTCACCAGCTGTCACCCCCAGCACACCGCTGAATGGGGCCTGTCACTCCGCCGGCCCCGTCGGGATTTAACTGGTCAAGAGAGGAGAGGAGAGGAAAAAGAGGGAGTGGGGAAGAGAAAAGAGGACGGAGGGCGGGGAGGGGAGAGGAGAGGAGAGGGGAG
This sequence comes from Lateolabrax maculatus, assembly GCA_031216445.1. Taxonomy (NCBI): domain Eukaryota; kingdom Metazoa; phylum Chordata; class Actinopteri; order Acropomatiformes; family Lateolabracidae; genus Lateolabrax; species Lateolabrax maculatus. The sequence goes on along the minus strand of CM062215.1, from coordinate 3,696,002 downwards.
GGGGGGAAAAATGAAATACAAAAGCAGCTCAGAAAAAGCTCGGGAGCAGGGATTAGGGCGCACATGTGTAGAAGACACTAATGCATCTTACACTAACTTCAACCGCAGCCCCTTCCCCTTGCATCCCCCTCTCAAAGCCCAGGATTAGAGATCCCGGGCGGGCAAAGGCGAAACATATAGGCCCGGGTCTCCACATCTCTTACTCAGGGGTTATTATCCACGTAGCCTCTTCAGCTTATTACAGGCCTCATCCTGCTATTTATCATGCCTTTGTGTCATATTATTTTTTTTCTGCCTTTGGAATACATTATATTTTCCTTAAGTTAAGATGCGGATCAGGCGCTTTACGTGATTTTGGGGTGTGTGTGTGTGTGTGTGTGTGTGTGTGTGTGGTTGGGGGGGTCGGAGGGTGTCGGTGTGTTTGCCACATCTGCTCGCCGCCACGACAAGGGCAGCTGATGGTGAGGAGCTGAGAAGGAGAGCACAGGGGTCGCTTGGAAATCTGAACCTGCCCGGCTAAATCTCTCCCTGCGGTTCCCTCCGTCCCTCCCTCCCTCCTTTGCCCATCCCTCCCCTCTCCCCTCTCTCTCTCTCTCCTCCACTTCCTGTGTCTCTGTCTCTCGCTCGGCTGCTTTTTGTTTGTAGAGGATGATAGAATAAGAGCGGCAGGTTTTCGGCTCAGGCAAAGTCCCCTCTCTCTGAAGACCTGAGGGAGGTGAAACGGGAGGTGAGGGGAGGGGAGGTGGTTGCTGTTCGCTGCTGATACTGCTGCTGTCACAATCCCTTCTCCCTCTCTCTGCCTCTCTCTCTCTCTCTCTCTGTCTCGCATACCCTCCCCCTTTCAAATTCAGATTTAAATTTGCTTTATTGGCGTAACCAAAGGTAACTACAGTACAGTATTTCCATAGAAGGTTGTACAAGGGTGAAAATGTAACTTTAGAACGTAAGCAAAGAAAGACTCAAGAATAAAAGACTATAAGCTGAGTTATAGTTGAATATAATGGACATTAAAGTCATTTTGAAGGAACTTAATACAGTTTAATTTGTTCTATTTCTGTAGCAATGTCTTTTTTCGCTTAACTAAATACTGAAATGTGTTTTTGTGTGTCAAACTCTTTCTATTTGAGCTTTATTTTAGCAAAGAACTTGATTCCTGGTACTGTTTTTGTCTCTTCCTCTTGTTGTTGGCAGAACCAAGCAGTCTGTTTTCTCCGGGTTGCCAGGTTTTGTCTGCATCCACCAGTCCCAAAGGCCATGTTGTGCCCGCTCAGTCTGTTCCTGGTTGCTCGTGGTGCCCAAATAATGTCCCTCGTTGTCTGCTCAGAGTTTTTGGAGTACATGTGAAGTGTTTGATGCACTTTTCTTTTCTGTTTAGATATAAATTGGTTCACGACACGTATTCAAAAGCAGTGAAAAAGGCGACTTATTCACGCCCAGGCGGCCACTTTGGATTTCTTATTTAAAATATTGTTGTATGGCGCTGATGTCCTAAAAATCTCCAGAAAAACCAGGGTGGAGGACTTTAAAATGCAAGGAGCAGAACATTTTTGCTCTAGTTTGGGGAGTATTTTCAATGTTGCAATCCCTGGCACGAGTCAGAAAGGTTTTACATGGCGTGTACATGTTTTTCTTTTTTCCCTTTTTTTTCATTTTTTTTTCACTGGGTTAGTGCAAATTCAGCCATGCACATCATGAATAGCCAAAATTCACAGCATCTTGCCCATAGGGGTCACTAGCACTTCACCAAATGACTGAGGATTTGCAATGGAAAAGAGCTGCTGGTGGATTGTCAGAGCGAAGCCATGAGTGCGCGTGTGCTTGTGGCCTTTCCACACACACACACACACACACACACACACACACACACACACACACACACAGATACCACCCCATATGCTGAACTCCCAGCTAACCCACCAGCAGCTCTCACCCCTGCATGCATGTAGCATTTACCCAGCATGCCTCTCTCGCCGTAGCGCTCGCCATTATCTGCATTTCTTCACATGGTGTGGAAGGAGAGAGCGGGGCCTCGGCTAGTTGGCTGCAGCTCAAGCCGGCCCTGATTAGCGGGGGCTACATGGATGTGACACGTCCTCTCTGCCAGCGTGCGATTTCTCTCTCCCCCCCCCTTACCCCCCCTCCATGCTGCCACACACACACACACACACACACACACACCAGTCTACTGCCTGGAAGAGTAGACAGGCCTCGAGCAAAATCCAACCCCCCCACCACTCACCTCCCCTCCGTCACCCCACACACACCGCTAATGCAAATGAGCTCTCTGGTCAGCCAGGCTGAAAAGGCAAGAGAAGGCAGGAGCGTATGGCCAAACAGCGGGGCTACCACCCAACCCCCCCCCCCCCCCCCCCCCCCCCACCCCCCCTCCACCTCCACAACCCAACCACCACCAACACCTCCTCCTCACCCCTCTCCATCACTCACCCACATGAGCAAACACACACACACACACACACACACGAATGCAGAAACCCACACGAAAGAACACAAACCAATACACAGTATCTTCCTTGTCGACACACACACACCCGATCCCACCCTCTTCTCTCACTCACACCCCCCCCCAACCGGCTCACACACACACACACACACACACAAACGCACACACACACGCCTCAAATGTTCTTCTTCTTCCTCCTTCCTGCCTCCCACCTGATGTGTTTATCGTGCGTGGTACTGCACTTGAGTTTCTTCTAAAAGGATGAAACTGTATTTCAGTGGGACTGAGTTTTGTGATGAGGAGAAAGTTTAGTTTAGCAAGTACGAGTGGTCCGATAAATCGCTGAGTTGAGGGTATATAGTTCACACTGACACTGTGTTTTGTTAAAATCTGGTTAGAATAATGTGACGCTTATTTTAACATTTCACATTTTTCCAAACAGAATTTATAGATATAATATAATTATTGTGCACAGGGCATTTTTGCAGATTTTACGGAGGGATTTCACAAACATTTTTAAATTTTAGAAACTTCTAACTTAACTCTCCTCTCATTGTGAGTGAGGGACATGAGTTGTGGCGGTTTTACTTTATCATAATGAAAAAAAACAAAGAAACAATAAATATATTTTGATGACAGTAAATAATTTGTTTTTTATTCTTTTAAAAGGAACTCCATTTAAAAATTTAAAAGAATGGACAACGCATTAATTATTCTGTCCCCAATGTCTAAAAATCCTTATATTGCAACAACAAAACTTTTTTTATTGTGTTGTATAGTTAGCAGAGGAGCCACAGGTGGCAACATCCAAAACAGTATGATGTGATTGTGATTGTAACGAAGCCCAATTAATCTGAGAGCAAGTCACAAGATAATAAAAGTATATTTTCTCAATGGTAAAATATTAAAACTACATTTTTTTACATAGAGTATTTCAATAAGACAGCAAAATATAGTTTTCCAATATATGCCATACGTTAGGTGCCTTTTATTGTTAAATGTTTATTAAATAGCATCCTGTTTATTGCATATAAAAACTCACAGGGGTCAGAATTGACCTAGTTTGGGCCCATAAACTGATGCATATGGGTTGTTTTGACCCAGTGTTAGTGTTATTTTTTTATATGACTCCTCGGTTATTTAATCAAACTAAAATATGGTTATTTTTAAAGTTTGACTAGTATTGTGAGTTGTACAAAATGTTGTACATATGGCAAACAGCAAAGGACACACATATTATTAACAATAAGTAAATTAGTCTTAAGTTTAAAAAAAGTAAGGTAGATAAGAGCAGTTCTTAACTATATGTATTTTAGTTTGGGTAAATAAACCGACAGTGATATTTCACTATTTCATAACAACCCATTGTCTTTTCTACCCATGAGTACTGGGTAAAGTTAACCCAGTATTGCGTTGACCCAGATTGGTTCGATTTGTACAATACCATTGTGAAATTTGTAGGATTTGTTCTATTTTTTTTTTTTTCACTCAAAATTAAAAGGTACCATTTCAGGTAAAAAACAAAAAACTAATTAAATTGACAACAGCATCTTTCCAACTCATCATTTTGCCTTATTGTTTACGCAATTTTGTGTTAGCCATAATATATGTACAAGTGTAAGCCAATCAGCTGAAGTGGATGGCCTACTTCTTATTCTGCTCATCTCCTCCCTCCGCTCTGCCTCCTCACAGCTCACCTTTCTGAGAGCTGTTTCTATTTTTTTTTTCTGCCTTGAAATACAATTAGAGATTTAACAGTAACTCAAATGTGTGTTCCCATAATTACAGTCCTGCAAGTCAGCAGTTATTATGTAAGATATTACGGAGGACTTTTTTTGTGGATAAAGCTCCTGATTATTGATTTAAAAAGTAACATAATGAGCATGTTATTGATGATGCAGAACAGTTTGTAGGGCAGCAGAGGTGCACTGGTCGCTGGAGTTGAACTAAGTGCCGTGCACGAGTCCCTCTGAGGCCTTAACACAACATCTTAGCTGATGCACAAGCACGCCATTAAAGCAAGTGGCCTAATTTTCACTCTCTTTGCTCCTTAGATTCACTCCAGCATCGATTTCTGCCTCTAATTCTGAATCGCAAGCGGAGCGACTTTTATTCTTTCATCACACTGGCATTGTCTTTAGCCCTCATTAGGCAGCCTCTCCCACTCCCCCCCCCCCCCCCCCCCCCCCCCCACACTCTCTCTCTCTCTCTCTCTCTCTCTCTCTCTCTCTCTCTCTCTCTCTCTCTCTCTCCTGCATAGGAAACACCCATTCTGTTGACTGCACAGTCAGGTCTGCACTCATCAATAAACGCTCAGCAGAGGGAGAGCAGAGACGCAGAGTTGAAGTCCAGAGATGAAGAGAGACATGTTTTATTTTTATTTTTTTTTTTTTGGGTTCTCAGTGGTTAATCTTTCCGAACCAGACTTCATAAGATTCTCAAAGAATTCACTCCAGCCTGTGCTGCAGCATGGAGATTTATCTTTCTTTATATATTTGGTAACACTTGACTTTGCTGTGGCCTTATTTCAGATGTAAGAGAGGGTGTAACTGCACAATTTAACCTTGTAAGTGTAGTAATCTCAACTCATTATGTGTTGTTGTACCTTTTTGTGAGTACATTTTATTTTAAAAAGATTATATTTGATACTTAAACAGTATGTAAATGTAGTTCAAATACGTGCATAGGCTAGTAAACTAGAATAAAGCAGCTGGACGGGGTTGCCATGTTTTTATTTTTTATATTAATGACTGCAGCTCTTTTTGAATTATTAGCACTTTAGCAATAAAAGGATAAATGAATACATTTTAGACCAGAGTTGGGTCTTGAGTTTGATCCAGTGTAGACATGCATTTGGGAGTGATGAGAAATATATGTTATTATAAGTAATTTGAAGACAATAATTATGTTTTTATTTACTTATTTTGTAATTAAATGTAAAAATTTTTTTTTAATTATTTAATATAAGGAATAATGATTAGAAAAAGTATTATTGGTGCTCTGGTAGTGATTACAATGTGAAAGTTACCCTCCCCTGAAAGTACATGGTGAATGTTCTGCAGCCTGACTCATTAAGCATTTGAATGTGTCTAAAAATGACTTTTTCCTGCGTATGCAAAACTCCATGCAAATGAATACAATTATTTCCACTCAAATTGTACAGAACAATATCGAAGTCAAGACCACGATTACAAAACACGCAAATGACAATAAAACATGAAACATGTCACACCTACTGAACAGTTATTTCAATATTATGACAAAAGATCAAAACAGGAACACATGCTGTTTATTGTAAGGCATGGAAGCTGCTGCTCAATCATCCTTTATGTTTCCCTTCTCATCGAGGGGAAAAGAAAGATATAATTCCACCCAGGTCAGGGTCAACAATCCACATCTTAGCAAGGTTGTGAACTTGGCCCCGAAGCAGCGACCCCGCCGTTCCCGAGGAATACCTGGAACATTGTTTAGCGGGCACTTACACTCAATCTTCCCCCTCGTCCCACGAGCTGCAGTACACGCTCAGTCCTGCACAGCTCCTAGGTGTGCAGCCGCCTGGTGATAAAAATGTTACAGCAGCATCAGGGCCTGTCAGGAAAGCAGACGGGAGTGGGTGGGGGGGCCGGGGGTCGGAAGGGGGCGGCGGGCTGGGGAGGCTACGGGAGGTTTTCACTCAGCGGAGGAAAGAAAGGGGGCAGAGAGGAGAATAAAAAAAAAAAAAAACACAATAACCGATGAAAAGATGAGATGTGAAGAGGGAAAAATGTTACTTCTGGAGGCATTTTTCTCAAACCAATGAGAACAGAGCTTTTCACCTTTGTGGTGCAAAGGTCAGATTTCGCCTCAGGCCAAGTCAGCCCAGACCTAGAGAAGCAACTTTCCCTTTTTTTTTCCTCCATGGAGGGATAAAAGTGAGAGTTTGTGTGTGTGTGTGTGTGTGTGTGTGTGTGTGTGGGCGAGAGTCTGTCAGTGTGTGAAAGCCCAAACCGAGCTCACACAAAATAGACCCTTTACATTATCCTGCTGTTAATGGGGCTGTTTAATGGCCACGGTGGGGTGTTTGCTCAAAGTGCCACCCGGACTCTTGCTCTTTGTCTCCTCAACCATCTCTTCTTCGCCCCCCCCCCCCTTAAGATTTTTACTTGTAGGGCTGAAAAGACCAGTGTACCTATCAGAGGAAAAAGGGGGACGATGAAATGTAAAGCTAAATGGCAGCAAAGAGATTAAGGAATGGAGAGAGTGAATCTAGTGATTGGACTAATCTTATTATGGACTGAGGCATCAGAACCAGTGCGGGTCATTTATAATTTGTGTGCAGGATGGAAAGCTCTGCCTTTATAAACAAGTACACCCCAGCTATTTCCTACAGCTGTACTAAAATAAATATCCTCCAAACAAATTTACAACCAGGCCGCAATAAACCAAAATAATTTGTCAAGAGCACCTGGATAATATTCATATAGTTTAATTAGAGAACTTGTAAAAACATGTATCTCCAAAACATTAACTTGTCATGAGTGTATTAAAGGTCTGTTTTCATCATTTCAGATAATCCCATGGGTTATAAAATATATATTTTCTCAACCCATAAAAGAATGCTTAATCATTTAGTCTATGTGAAAAATTAAATATCACCAAATGGGGAGATACATGGACAGGCTAGTTATTAATTACTTTGGAGCTGGACTCTCTGTCATGCACACAGCAGGGTACAGATTCTGAACTCAGCACTGAATATAATCAGCCATTAACGGATCGACCTGCGTGTACTGTGTTCCTAATATTGTTGCAACTAGTAAACATGAGTAAAAAACAATAGTTTTTGATGAGATAGAGGAGATTGAGGAGGTACAGTAGGGGAAATAAAAGTGTGTCGTATAAAATCATAATCTCCTAAATAAGCCTAAAGTTTATTTCCTGTCCATCGGCTCGCAACAAAGTTGTCACTAAAAAAGCGGTCAACAGTGCAAAAGAGGTAGAAGTAGAAAAGTTGCTGAAAACAAGTCAAATTCACTTTAAATAGTAGCTGTCGTGCTCTAACATGTCTTTATATGTAATTATTTCTCTAGTTTAATGGTGCTCCATGCTACTTATTACAAATAATTTACATACAAAATTGTGTCCAAAAAGTATTATCAGCAAAATGTACTTAAAATACTGTAATAAAGTAAAAGTACCCATTCTAATTGGGTAGTAGTTCTAGCAGTTCCTGTCAGTGTTACAGAATATAATTATATGATATAATACTGGATTATAATAACTGATGCATCAATGTATGAGCATTACTTTGCAGTTGTATTGCATCCTTTTTTGTCAGTTCAAGTCATCATATATAGTTTTTTAATGTAAAATCAGAATCTGCAAATTAACTAGAAACTGCAGCTGCCAGATGAATGTAGTGGAGTAAAAAGTACAATGAAGTGGACTAATTAAGTATCTCAGAAAATGAATTGTCTTTCTATGTAGATCCCAGTCCAGAAGGAAACTGCAGCACATGGGTTGTTTCTGCAATCGCTTTTTTATTAGGAACAAGGATCAACGTTTGGATACAACACGCTTCTTTATCAGTCTTTATATTAGATGAAAGCTGTCTTTTTTTTTTCTTTGCCATGGCGCCTTTTGCTTCCCTGTTTAAAAGCGAGGTTTTTAAGCAAAAGATGTCTGCATGGAGGGCTGTAAAGACCACCGTACCTATCTGTGAAGAAGGGCAGGAAAAGAGGGGAACACTTTGACTAACTGATGAATAGGGTAAAGGAGAGAGTGAGTGAAAAGAGGGAGAGGGGGAGTGGAAAGGGAAAAAAAGGAAAAAAGAGAGAAGTCTGATTAATAATTGCAAGGCTGCTAGGTGCCGATCTTCTGGCTTCTCACTTCAGTGGGCCGGCGCGGGGATCTCGCCTTCGGCCGTGTCGGTGGGGCTCATTAGGGAACCTCTAGGGACCTGACAGAAATTGTTAGCGGGATGTGATGGCCGAATCAGACGCAGCCCCCCCCCTCCCTCCCCTGCCCCTGCTCCACCACCACCACCACCACGATTCCCTCCACCCTTGCTGCCTCCCTAATTCCCTCCACCCACCCACCAACATGCCCCTCATCCGGACAGGAAAGAAGGGGAATGAAGCAAAAGGAGGAGGAGAAGGAGACCACCGTTCCTCCCAAACACCCCCTCCATCCACTAGGCTGTAACAAGGCCTACACCTGTAATCAAACTGCTCCCAAAAAAGCACCGGGGGAGCGCGACCGGCTACAGGCCCCCGCTCTGATTGGAGCCAGCGGACGGCGAGGCGAGGACTACCAGAGCCCCGATTCCATAATTGATGTGTGTGCACAATTACAGGCCTCCAGACATCAGCAAAGTGTTGCACAAGCGCGCCCTCAAGGATAGTTGAATTTTGAACAGGCGTTGCATAAAAATCAAGGATCACTCTTTTCCTCTGACTGCCCACCCCCACCCCCACCTCTCCCCCCTCACTACATCTCTCTCTTTCCTGAATTTTGATATTACTGTCTGTCCGGTGTGTGTGTGTGTGTGTGTGTGTGTGTGTGTGTGTCTAAAATGTGCCAAGCCAGTATAATGGATGAGTGAATGTGGGCTCACTTCACTGGATATGCATACGATTTCCCCGTCTAGTGCATATTTTTGACTTTAAGGGTATTCATTTGCACTTGTCCACTCCCATGAGCTGCACACAGTTGATCTATTTATTTTCTGTAGACCACTGGCAGCATAATCACAACCCATGTTTACCTAAAACTTGAAAGAAAATGAATTAAGTTTGTATCTTTGCCATCTTGGTTAGCCTATGATATTATATCTCACAGGGTGAGTGCAAAGAGCAGTTTACTGTGCATATTTTGTGTTTTCTTTTTGTTAGATTTTTTTTTTTGGCTTTATTTTGCACCATATTAAAAGGGTGGTTTTTAAATTGTATTTTTGCCTTTAGTTATTAAGTCTTAAAGGTTTCAATTTCGTTGTCTGAATTAATTATTTTGTTGAGGCTATTAACGGCTGCACAAATGAATTTGACTTAGTATAAGTATCCACCAAATATTAACAATTTCTAAACAGTATGCTTTGAAATAACATATAAGAAGTTACATAAAAAACACAAGTTTTAACTTTGTTTCATTTAGATTTTTTACTGATGTTTTTTGGTTTATTTTATAGCAATTTAATGATTTGTCATCTCCATCAATGACCAAAGCTGTGAGAAATCTCAAAATGAATTAATTACAGTACATAGGAATCACATTATGCTTTGAAAATGAATGCAAGTCTGTGCTCATTTAACCTTATGTCACTTTATATGGGTTAATTCAGAAAAATATTCAAATTATATATTCACAGTTCACTGAAAATGATCATTACTTATCAAAATTCTATATTTTTCCTTCATTAAAAGCTCTGTTTCGACTGATCTTAACTCAAGAGACAAAAGACAATAGTAGCCCAAAGCACAGACGTACATTAGAAGTGTTTTCTTATGTGCAAGTGCAGCGTCAGAGCACATTCACCAAAGGCCCCCGCTGAATAATCTCTCACAGAAATGAAAAGATTATTGATGATTAAGTCTCCGTACGCATGGCCGCTCCAACACTAATTTGGCAGTTCAGCAAAAAAAAAAAAAAAAAAAAATGGCCATTTGCAAAGTTTTTAAAAAATTTACATAAACCCTCATTTTTCAGGGAGGTGTGAAAATGAGTGGACCGAAGTGTGTGTATGTGAGTGAGTGTGTATGTAGGTGTGTGTGTGTGTGTGTGTGTGTGTGTGTGTGTGTGTGTGTGTGTTATTAAAGGCTTTAAATGGAAAGAGATTGTGTTGTACTACTAAATTGCATGAATGTAAGGGTTACTCAGTTCATCAAAATATATTGTAACCACAAAAATAACAGCAGAATTGTAGATACATTGATCCTTTTCCCTGTTTTTATTCTAATTCTGACCCTCATTGAAACTTTGAATTAAAATGTATTATCCCATCCTATCATATGATTGATATATTGTATGTGTGCTAAATAAACTGCTTTTGATAAAACAAAAGTTATTACTAAAATTGGAAGACAGGTTTTCCTCCTCAGACCATACCTACCCTTGTGATTGGCACATTTTTTAATTGTATTTACAACTGCATCTGTTTTATTTAGTTTTGAACTTTTCACCAAAAGACAAACTGATTGTGTGGCAGCCAAGAATATATTATGATTTCAGCTACTCAGTGTTGGATTGTTCAAGAACAAACTTACAAAGAATTATCAAGTTAAACTCTTGCATTGTGAATAAAAGCGCTGAAATTCAGTTGATGAACTTGTTCAGTAATCAGTTGATGACCTTATGAGTTTTTTTTCACAATCAACCGCACACTTAAGTAAAATCTTTTAGCTCAAATGTGCCTCTGTGTGGGAGTAGGGTGGGAAAAGAAATAAATATATTAATGATACAAACGCTCGTGTACGCACACCAGGCTGACCCCTGAGTTCAGGTGGAAGAGCGGTTGCATTTTCTTTTGGAAATGAACCAAATAGCTTCAGAGGCGGGCGGCCGAATCAACCCGCGCGAACCGCGCAAGCAAAACAAATCAGCATCTTCCTCGTCCTCAGCGGAGACATTCATAGCAAAGTGAGGCGAAAGAGATCGAGAGAAGAAGAGGAGATCGTGCAGCCTTGCAGCTCGCAGCGCTGGATCTAGTGTCTTCACCCTTGAGTGTCAACAGGTGAAAGTGGGCGATAACACTGTTTGATGTTGCCAGACAGAATTTCTACCACCCAACTTCACTTCTTCTTCTTCTTCTCCTAGACCTCTCAGCAGACTTCAAAGCCCCCCCTCCCCACCCTCCCTCCTCTATCTCTCTCTTCTCACTTTAATCCACTGCAGCAGAGCCCTTCAGTTCAAAGCGCTCAGGAACACCCCCTCCACACTCAAAAAAAAACTGCAACCCAAACTTTTTTCTCCAAACCCACCCCCCTGCCCCCCTCCCCCCTCTGCTGAGTAGCAATTACAGCTCTGCTAGCGCGCTGACCAGCTCCCGCTATTAATTAATCCCACAAAGAGCGTTCATTTCCTGGCTTTCTCAGATTGACAAGAGATGAAGGGGTGCGTGTTGGGGGGGGGGGGGGGGGGGGGGGGAGGGGGGAGCAGAGATGCCTGTTTCAAAGGCAATTCAGTCTGACCAAGCCAAAGAGAGGAGAGAAGAAGAGAGTAAAAAGGGAGACGAGAAGAAAGACCTGCCCTCCTAAAGTAGGTGGAGGTGGAGGGCGCATTTGATACAGGGCCCTACTTGAATGTGATTGAATGCTTTGTTGCCGAGGGCTCTTTTGCTAATCTTTACCTGCACAAAAATTCACAGCGCTGGAAAATGCCCGCTGAAGGGCTTGCGAGTTGAGAGGCTTTGGCCTGGGTGGGCGAGACGGTTGGGAAGAGGTTTCATGTCCTGCCTGCGCGCTCTCTCTTCCTTTTCGCCCGTTTGGACTTTCTTCTTCCCGAAAGAAAGGGAACTCCTTCTCCTCTAACAGACGGTCGGACGGTTGGGCGGGCGGGCGGGCGGGCGGGCGGTTGGAGGGGGATGAAACCACGCTGAATGAAAAGTGGGGGCAAAAAAAAGGAGGTTGAGAGAGGGAGTAGAAGGGGAAGGGCCGAAGAGGAAGAAGGGAGCAAATGACAGTGAAGGGATTCAGATGTTTCATTCATGGCCTGTGTGCTGGTATGTTTGAATGGTGTGACAGAATCTAGTGGTGGGATTAATCTTATTGTGGACCGAGGCATTAGAACTATTCCCAGGGTGGCTATTAGAGATTTGGATGCAGGATTGGCAACTCTACCTGAATGAGCAAGTACAGCCCAGATGCATCTTTCTGTCAACAACTCCGACCTTAACCTTGCCTTCCAAAAAGACACACATGATGTCTGATTTGGAGGCAAAAGTTCCCTCTTAAATGCCCTTAAGGTAGATAAAACATGATAATCTGCCCTCTACAGTGGTCCAATGTGCAAAACCTGATAAAGTGCCCGTTAGGGTGCCCTTCCATTGGAGAAAACATGATGCAGTGCACTAATGGACGCCCTTAAAATGGAGAAAATGCGATGCAGTGCCGTGAATGCTGCCCTTCATGCTAGAAAAGGGTTTGGAACTGTTCCACCATAAATGAACCCGGATCTTCAGCATTTGGATCAAGTAGCTTGTGAAAAATAAGATGTGCCACAACACGTAGTATTTCAGTGTTTCAGATACCATATTTGATCAACATTGAGGATTCAGACTAGACTCAGGATATACAGTATCAATTATTAAAGGTCTTGGTTTGGGATCAGGGCCAAAAAATGTCTGACTGGTATAAAAGTGATGGATGGGGTGAGGAAAATAAAACCCAAGTTGTAATAAATCTTACGTTTTCTTTTAAAGGTAAGACGCTTAACCTGCAATGCAAAAACAAATACTTGAACATGTAGTCAATATGAAAAATTAGGAAATAATCAAGTTTACTTTTCTTAATATCATGTGATTGGCTTTGGACTACTTTGAAAGAAAATTCATAACCTGTCTTAGTCTGATGCAGCGTCAATAAACCCCTTCACTCACCTGATGAAGCATCAATATTTCATGTAATCAATTTCTTTGAAGGCGGTTGATTGAGGGCCCGAAATTCATTTTGAGACGTGCGTAGTCAATACAGTTTAAAATATTAAAGCATGGTCAGCTTCTCTTTGTTTGTTGCATCCATGAGGTTATGTTGGCAAGAGGCAAGAATAAGATATAACTGTTATTCTCTTATGTGGTTTTTGATTTGAGGGAATCAAGTCTTTATCTGGGAATAAACATTGAGCAAAAACAGAGTAAGGACAGTGTTTTTACTGTCAGCTGATTCTTTAGTTTGGTGATTTCTGTTCATATGTGTCATACAAACTCCTGGCTTTGTTTACACTGAGATGCACATTTCATCCACTCCAACTTGAAAACTTGAAAAAGTTCAGTTGTTGCTGTATTCAGTGATTGTCTTCAGATCCTCACAAAAACATAGTTTTGAAGCTAAACTTTTCGGACAAAAACTCCTCAAATGTTACATATGAGCAGAGTCTCTTGCCACAAGTGTACCTGACTGATGACTTTTGCCTTGTTCACTGAACGAAATCACATGTTAGCAGTAGATCGTGTTTCTTCATCCACGGGAAAACCACTGGCAGGTGTGAAGGGAGCAAAAACTCCTCGAAGGAGGAAGTCAAAATTTAAATATTCACCCAGAGGGTGGAGAGAAGGGGCCATTCGCACTGACCCCGAATGTCTGCAGGTCCGATACCGGCCCTCTTTAGGTGAGGCCAGATGTTTCTCGCACATACATTGGTGTGAACATGCAAACACACCATCTCAAAACGGTGCCCGCACTGGGGGACACTGGTTGTTTTTCTATCATTCATCACCTCGGTGTCAGAAGTCATTATTTAGCAGTTGTTTTCATAAATGAAGGGCAGCGAAAACCTTGAAAATGAATGGCCACACCTGATTGCATGTGATCTCCACTTCCTGTTGAATGTGTGGCCAGACCGTAGAGTTTGTTTTTCTTTAATTAGGGTTAAGACATTTATTTTCAACTGGGATTTCTATACCTCGCTGAGGTCTGTTTGTGAGTCAGACAATGACAAAGATGTATTCCACACATGGTTGAGCTGCCAATTTACCAATAGCCTGGCTGCTCCATCGCGAGACGCTGTGTGGGTGTTTGCCCCTTCTGCAAAATATGAGCTGGCACTCTACAAACAGAGAGCTTCCTTTAGGATAATTTGGTCCTCGGGGACGGACTTATGAGCCATTAACAAACTTCCCTCTGCTGTTCCAACGGGCGTTGATTGTAAGAAAAACTAACACTTTAAAAACTTAATTTTCCCTCCTTGTTTGGTCGACCTGATTAGCAGACTGCTAATTCTCCTCCCTGGTGCAATTAATCACATTGACACCTGTACTGCAGGCTTCGTCTTCGTTCTCACTCTCTGCCAAGCTGCTTGTAACCGGTGTGCTGTAGGCACATCAGAAAGTGTTATTTTTATCATCTCATTACAACGGGTTCAGAAAATTGGAAAACAAAAGTCCAGAATGTCACGTCTTTGCCTGTATCTTTTTTGGGGGTATTTTTCTTGAAGCGATGTGGGGGAAAAAAAAGAATCTGTATATTAGCGTGCGAGTTTTGCAATTTTATAGAATCACATGACATCTTTTGAGCAAAAAGGCAGCACTCTATCTAAACTGCATTACGCCTTTCTGCTGTCAAATGGAAACCTGTGTGAGAGCATGTAAGCATGCTCTAGGCTATATTGCTGTATAAATATACCCATTGAATCTCATTAGAATGAAGATTTGAGAGATTCTGTTTGATGGAGTGTTGCCTTTTTGGCTTTTCCACAGCTTTTCAAATACCCAGTACCAGAAACTGTGATCTACTGTTGGCGTCTCATTTATTTCATGTTATTGGGCCTTAAATGAGCTGAAACTGAACATTGAATTATCTCACCACTTTTCCAGCTTTTATAAAATTTGATTTCAGAAAAACACCGTTTCAAGACCTCATGTGGATCCCAGGAAGATTAGCAACCTTTTTATGGAAACTAATGGGCATCTAAATAGATAATAATATTAAATGAATAAAGTCTTTTTATTGCCTCTGAAATGAGGAAAAAGTACAATTTCAACAAGCCAAATTCAAAATACCAATAAGAATGGCTGTGTGTTTTATGCGGCGGCAAGGATGGAGAGACTTTAGCCTATATGGATGAATTAAAGGCATGTGAGGCGATTGAGATGATGCAGCTAATCAAATGTCTCTTTTACAGCTAAGAAAAGGTAAATATAAAGAAGCATAACCAGCATAAGCAATGATAACGATGGAAGTTGTCCCACCTTAACAGGTGCAACCAGATATTTATCAAGCCCAATCTGCACACAATCTGATCTGATAACCAACTTTGGAGGTTCTGCCATAACTTTGCAGAGTTTGGAGAAGAAGAATATTCACACTGAATCCAACATAAATTAACATTAAACATAACATTAAACTTTAACTTCTTCATGTCTGTTGATAATTGTTGGTCCTAAGACCAGCCTGGTGCAGTAGGCCGTGTTGAACGTGCACTTAAGTGCTCAAGACCATAATTGTGGGTACTGAGACCGACCAATAGTTGCTTCAGCTGAATTGCAGATCATGTTACTGTATATTATATATTATATATTTTAGATGCAGTTTATTTTTTTCCAAGAAAAGACATAAGACTGCAAAATTCAAAAGTTCTTGCATGTTAAAAATTGCTGAATTTCATATCTACATCACTAAACCCTGCATCTTCACCTCTTGCCTTCTAAAAAAGTATGTTGGGGGTAATAACAATAACTAACGGAGGACAAACTTCATGAGGATGCATTTCTTTCTGCTAAATGACGTGTAGCTCCCTTTGGTGTCTGAAATGGACACTAAATGGGCAAGTTGAGTGTTTTCTTCCAGTTCTGGTAATCAGGCATTGTTTTGAAAGAATGACCAGTTGACCAGTTTCACAACTGATGTGATTTCATTGCTACCAATTTTTTAACGTGCATCAAATGATGCAGTCGTCACCAAATCCGGCGTGAACTTGCACTGCTGAATACATTTATGATCCTAGAAAGCTATCCTGTCACAAATGTCACCTTTCACATTAGTGGCGGCACTCTTGATGCCACCACGCCACAACCCACAATGCTAATCTAGTCACTGTGGGAACAACAAGTTCAGCGATATCAGAGTTGCCGTTTGGTATCACAACTTTAGTATGATTTTGGTGAGAACATGTGCAAAAGTTTGTAGTTGGGAGTTGAAATATTAGTTTTACATACTTGTTTTGTGGCTTTTGAAATTAGCACCACGGTTTTTTAAAACATTGTGAGTGAATTGCATCGCCTTCCGGCTTCTCAAAATGGCAGGCCTGCTGTTGTTTGAGAGGTCAGGGGCCAATCTGGGCATCAGAATGCCCTGGAAGCCTAATGTGACAGTGCACCTGCCTTGCATTTCAATCCTCACACCCCAAACCTCGCACCAGACCTCGCCATCAAAGAGCCCGGCCCGCGCTGACTCACAGGCAGCAACAGCCAGGACATCTGTGGAGTTTTGGCAGCCCGCTTACGCGCACGCGTGTGTGTGTGTGTGTGTGTGTGTGTGTGTACATGTGTGCACGTTCGCTTGTGCATGTGTGTCTCTGCATCCAGACAGTGTGTGAGACCTCCGATTCCAGCCAACACCGACTCTTACTCAGGCTGTGTTTGGCCAGCAAGCCACTGGGAGCCGCGCCGCATGTTACAGGCGGCGGCCGTGTCGTAAGCGGAGGCCTGTGGCTGCGTCCTGGGAGTCCGCCGGGGAAACACTTTTACAGCATCTTGCAAAAAAAAAAAAAAAAAAACACGCACAAGCACGAACTCACTCCAAAATGTTCCGTCTTTGTCGCACCAAAATAGGCACACTTGTAAATACTTTACACACAGGCGCCCTCCACTGCATGAATATTCATTCGCAACTGTGATGAGCTGTGACATGCTTCCCTGGCATGGCTCTGGGACCACATGGCCGGGGTGTTAGAGGAAGAGAAAGGCCGTGTCGGAGCGTGTTACTCAGGCCTGCCTCATTCAATTGGATCCAACCACGATGGTCGGATTTCTCAATCTCAGATGGATTCCAGACGTTCCCTTCAAGCCTCTCCTCCCCTTCCTTCACTCTTTGATTTCAAAAGGGGGGACTTTGGGGCTGGTTAAGGCTCCGGGGTGAGGGGATATATGTGTGTGTGTGTGTGTGTGCTTGCAGTGTACACCTGTGGACGTTTAAGAGAAGAAGTAAGAAAATGGAAAGCATGCCGATGAAAAGGTGCACCTTGCTCTACTGTACATCACAGGCACAGCTCTCGAGCACGAACCGGCGCCTCTGGGCGAAGCCTCGTCCGACGGAGCCCACTTTAACGAGTTGTTGCTTTTGTGCGGCGTCGGCACGGGGAAGCTGGCATGGCCCATCATGGCGGAACAATGCCGCCTTTCCACTGCTGCCCATTGTGCACAGATCTTTGCATTGTTCGCCCCCCCACCCCCCCCCACCGGCTCCCCTCTCGCCCCCTTCGCCACTCACACCCAGCCAGCTGGCACGGAGATGGCAGCGCCGTTGACAAGGTTCACAATACCCCCTCTAGTCCACGCCACAATGGAGGGACATGGACACAGGCACCTCTATGGCACACAAGAGGCTGAGGAGGGGATACTGGGGCCTCACAGGCAGGTGGTGCTGCCAACGTCTCTGTGACGTGTTGGTAGCTTTCAGCGCTGACAAGGGGCTGGCAGAGAGGTTTCTTCTTTTAAAATCCACATTGTTCACGGGGGGACTCTAGAGGATGAGTGTTTGTGTGCTGTTTTTTTTTTTTTTTCCTCTCAGAGAGATGGGGAGCTTAGTCTCCTCTCCTTCTCACTGCACACACATGCAGCAGGGAGAGGTGCACACACACACACACACACACACACATCCGCGAAATCCAACTCTACCCTCTTCCCCTCTGCGTCTTCCTGCTCTCTGTTTGCCTCAGCTTATTGCATTATTGCACTGACTTTAGACTTTTGTCAAAGCTTATCAATAAGCGAGAAGTGGCAGATTCACGTCTTGGCAAACTGGAGGGGAAGGAAAAGGGGTTTTTATTTTCCGAGAGAGGCAGAATGCCGAGGCACTGAGAGTCTCAGAGAGTCTGAGTGACAGCTGGATGCCAGCGTGCTGTTCCTCAAGTCACGATACGGTGTTTGCAGCGGGTGTCGTGTTTGTCTGGGTGCTCTTGCCAGTGCCTGAGCTGCTGGTTTGTCATTTCACAAGGAGCTTTAGTGTCTCTGGGAAGCTCCGACTGGGTTACACAAAGTTGAAGGGTGCGTGACAGCACTGACAAGGTCCCTGAAGGTCATGTTACAAATATTTTTTTCTGAAAATAGAATCCAAAACTACAAGTTAAGAGTAACATATATAAATAGTTGTAGCCGTTTGCTTTTGTGTGCTGGGTGTACCTCACTGTCCATCAACACATCAGCAAATTGAGCTATCATGCGTGACTGTAAACCCCCCCCCTTGCAGGCTGTTATAGTGATCCAAGCAACATGTGAGATTCAAGTTTGGTTGTAGATCATTCTCCTAAAGTTGCCAAAAAGGTTGCAAAGCGTTCACTATGGCTGTTGTGAGTACTTACCCGATAAATGTATACCCGTATTTGTTCTTTACTGGACCTAAACGTACATGTACGTAATCCATTATGAATCATACAACTACTCACCTCATGTGTCTCTTTATTTTCAAATAGAAAAATGTGCAAAACATCCATATTTGAAGTTTATAAGAGAAAGAGAGAGAAGATAAATGGATATTAGATGGATATCATAACGCCTGGAAAAGGCAACAATAAAACGATGAAATCTGGGAAAAAAACTTAAAGTGTCCACTTGTGCATCAACATTTCATTGGTGTGACCAGGTGACTGATCTATCCACCTGTTTATAGAATGCTAAATATCAGGCTTCCTGACTTGTTTTGCCTTTTTCAGGGCACCTTTTTAATAGTAGGAAAGGTTTTTGGAACCATCCAGAACTGGCCTTTTAGAGGCTCTCTTGTACTAGTTGTTTCCTTCTGTTATTGATTTAGTTATTCATTCCTTCCATGCTTCAGTCTTTGCACAGGAGCTGCTGGTTCAGCTTGTCGTAAACATCCCGTAGCGCCACACAGTACAAGAATGGCTGTTTGACTGGTTGTTTTCTGTTATTTATTTATTTCCTTTAATGGCAGGTTGCAATTTAGAACCTTTTCACCCGTGGACACACAATGTCAAATGTTAATGTATGTGCTTGCATAAATTCTAAGGAGCTCTCTTGTCAGACGACGGCTGTGTGTGAATTTCATTACTGTCAGGGAGGTAAACAGCAGGCCAGTGGCAGCGCCAAGATGGTTTTGATGTTGAGATGTTCCACCGCTTCGGGTTTTCCAGCGCGGCCATGTGGCCACGGTGACATCAAGACGTACCTGTGCAGAGGCGGGGCGAGATGCGGGTAACGGTCCGCCTGAATCATAGATTTAAACTAAAGCCTGTAAGCTGTACCTGCCAAACAATGCCTCCCTGGTCTGGTCCTCTTTCAAGTTCTACTTCAAGTTTAATTTATTT
Organism: Lateolabrax maculatus; assembly: GCA_031216445.1. Lineage (NCBI taxonomy): Eukaryota > Metazoa > Chordata > Actinopteri > Acropomatiformes > Lateolabracidae > Lateolabrax > Lateolabrax maculatus. Next base: position 3,676,372 of record CM062215.1, on the reverse strand, counting down.
TCTAATCAGTCCGTCCCTGTTGACTCGCCCCCACCTCCTCTCCCTCCTCTTTCCTCCCCTTTTCCCCTACAACCCCTCCTGCCCCACCCCAAAGGTTCTCCCCTCCTTGCCGCTGTCAGTTCAGCACTTTTAAGGGAATTGCTGCTCTTTGAAATGCATATTCCGCAAGGCCCGACACTGGCATGTGTACACTGCTGAGTAATTGTGGAGGCCAAATGTTTAATTACACATGGCAGGCCAAGCAGCGGGAGGCCACACCGCAGCGGGGCTCAAAAACAACGGCCGAGCTTCTCTCGGTCGGACGCGCCAATAACAACCAGCCCCCCCCCCCCACTTCCAAAAAAACATACTGAGAGTACAGACGGCAGGCCGAGAGGAGGTGAAGGGAAGGGAGGGAGGGAAATTTGTTTTTTAATGTGTATGTGTATAAAAGCAGATTGAACCCTTACTTTTCCCCGCAGTTGATGTTCGATCTCTTAAAAGTAAAGATGTTCTTCAGGAGTGGATTTACCAAGCTGCAGTTGCGTGCAAAGACTTTAAGCAACAACACAGTTCAGTGAGCAATGCGTACCTACAGTACAAGGTGTGCAAACACTTAGCCTGAATATGTTCCTCCGCTTAAGCTTTGCATTAGCCCTATGGTGGTCTTTGGTCTTCTCAGCAGGCCTGGGGTTTGTCCTGGTTCTGCTAATGGATCCAGACTGGTCCTGGGGAGCTGGGTGGAGGAGGTGGGCATAGGGGAGGGCAGGGAGACTGGGGCCCAACGTCTGTGACCCCCGGGTGGCGGGGTCGGCGGGAGGAAGTGCAGTGCAGCAGGGGAAGTGGGAGCACCTGTGCAGGTCAGTGGCAGCCCGTCAAGCTTAACTAATTTTGAAATTGACCTCCGACCTCCATTCCCACGGTGCACCGGGGCACAGGCTGAAAAAAGGTCTGGTCTTCTCTTCCAGCTTGACTTCTGCTTCTAATTACCGGCTAGAACAAAGTTGTTATCTGATTAGGCCTCCTTATAAAACCATATCATTGATTGTATCCTTTGCTCGGTGTCGGTACAAATTAGCCCATTAACACACTACAGGGATGTGGCGAGCGATTTAATAAAATGAAGCTAAAGCCGATAATGGCTGCAGTTCCTTGAGTGGTTGACCTACTGTGAGGGATTAGCAAGGCCTACACACACACACACACACACACACCCACACACACACATACACACACATATGCAGGCACGATTAACTGCAAACATATCCCTTGTTGACCCTAAATTCTACATTGATGGTATAAGGCTAAAACATATCTGTATGTGTATGTTTTATTAGTAAAAGTCATCATTAACCACATGGTTACAGTTGATGGCTTTAGAGCTTGCTGATTGGCTAATCTTGCACATCAAGATCAACGACATGGTGAAATCCGGCTAATCTGGCTGCGGGAGCTGTTCAAACTTTCTCGCACATGCAGAAGCTTTCACATACAGTACATACAGTGTGTGTGTGTGTGTGTGTGTGTGTGTGCACTCTGTATGAGTGCGTCTCTGTCTGCTGGTGTGGTCTGCGTCTATGCGGCTACAAGCTGTAACATGCTCAAACAATCACATAACGATTAAACCGCGGCGGCCCCTCAATTTTCAGCCGCACTCGGTGTCACGGGGAGAGCCGTCTGGTGAAAGGAGCACTGCCAGATGTGTGGATGAATTCACATAGGAAAAAAAATAAGCATTCAAATTTAAATTCTGTGAATTGGCTATAACGCAAATTGTCAGAATGTTTGTTTTTATTTCACAGCCTCGGTGGCTTCCTTTTTCACGCTGCAAACTCTTTTTTACTTCAGTTTGCTCCAGACTACCTGCAGAAAATGCCCATTGCATCACTTCCTGCAGCAGAGGATTTTTTTGTGTGAGTGTTTAGATCAGATGTGAAAGCTTTCATGAACTGGCTGTAGGTTGACTCACGAGTCAACCAAAAATGCTCGTAAAACGTTCATTTTTTTATTTGAAGTGCCATCGACCTCCCTCTCCCTTTCATCCCTCTGCAGTGGAAGGACAAGTATTCATTCCAGGAATGTGTTTTAAGGTGGACTGACCGGTGAGCGTTCTCGTGGAGGGCACCTGAAGGATGGCAAACAGCAGACAACAACATCCGACAGCGGGCTTATTTTTCATCCTAATTGTCAGAGCCCCTCGTCAGGGTGCAGGGGCGGCCAGAACGCTTGGCATTCTTGACTTCCTGCCAACTCTCTCACTCTCACTCTCTCTCTCTCTCTCTCGCTCTCTCAGCGTCTATCTTCCTCACTCCGTCCTCCCTGCGCTAATGAAATTTTTCCTTGTTTGTCGTTGCCATGGCGAAGGGAGCATTGCCAGGCGTGTTGTGTGTTGACACATCTTGTGCTGTGCAACTGGGGGACGCAAACGGCACGAAGAAAGGGAGGTTTGGCGTTGACAGACGGGCATTGACGACGTCTTGACGGAGGACGGGGGAGGCCTAATGGTGACCTCTGACCTCTGATACACACACGGGCAGATGCGCACACAAAAAGATGCAACAAAGCACCTACAGTACATGCATACATAACTATGCACACATCCTTCCACACAGATTTGTTGCTGATCTTGTGTGAAAACACCCATTGTAATTATCATGTTTTCCCATTAACGTTAGGACTTTAGTATCAAGGCCTGTATTTATCAAGTTATTCATCATATCATTATTGTGGCTGGGTGTTCACTCTTGAAATTTGAAACAGTAGTTGATAAAGCAATGCCACCAAAACATGTATTTCATAACTGTTCTGGATCAAATCAGACTATACTTCTTCAGCAGATGCAGTTTGCCTGCTTGACATGGAATTGTAGACATTCAAAGTTAAGTTTTTCTGAGCAGCTTAAGGAGTCCTTGTGCATGTTGGCTTAAAAACTAAGTTTGGAAGTTTATTATCAACCTTCAACAGCTACTACATGTAGGTGGAGCTGGTGAGATTCTTTTGTCAACAAATCTAATGATAACATTAACCAAACATTATACAATAAAATAAAATAGGTAATTTGACTCAGATGTAGTTATCCAAGTCAGTCGTATCCAGTCACAGTGTTTTACAAAATAGTGCCACATCTCGCATATACTGTGCAATATTGCACACACAGCAATTATGTTGCAAACTTTCTGTGAAGATTTCTCTTCCTCTATCCAATTACCTTTTCAACGGCACACCTTTTTACTAATGTGCTCAACACAGGTTTAGCAAAAATCTTTTATTTCTTATTCATTTCACCCACTTTTGGCACATATACTAGGCAAGGACCCTGATCTCTGCAGAGCCAGCATGTGTTCTCCCTTGCATCCCACACAAGGTCAGGCACAAAACTTTTTTTTTTTTATTATTATTTTTTTGCTCAAAACCACATCTTTAAATAAGCTCAATTTTATCAAGCAATCCCAAAGCATCCCCATGATCATCATTTTTTTGCATTTCTTGGGTAAAAAAAAATGCTTTCCCGCTCTTTGATATAATATAATATGTTTTCTTTATTGTGGTTTTGAAAGCAATTAGTTCTGTCAAAAACAGTTTGCCAGCAAGCTCAGAAAAAAACAAATTTTTTTCTGAGTTGACATTTTGGAGATATGAGGTTTTCACCCATCAGTGACACACACAAACAGACACTCACACTCACGCACCTCCTCCATTTCCCACAACCATAACCCCTGAATCCCTGCATTCTCCCTCCATTGTTCCTCCACTGCTAGTCATTACCATCATAAAGGCTGTGAGGATATGCATGGTTTCATTCACAAAATCATCTCCCAGTGTATGGGCGATGAAATCTAGGGAGGAGTAGGAAGAGAGAAAAAACTGCCCCAGGAGCAACAACTAAATGAAAACAGCAGTCTCAACCCAAAGCGTGTTCACTCAAGCAGGAACTCGCAGAACAAAGGGGCTGTTGTGTGTTTTCAACAACCCTGGTGTTGTACGGGGGCCTTGACCTTAGCCGAGCTTGACCCTAACCTGTAAGAGAAGGGGTTGTTTGTTTGGAAATGACACATTACACCTCATGTGTTGGACGACAAAGCTGCTGTCAGTCACAGCACCGCATACAATCTTTGATTCTGGGCATCGCTGATTCTCTTTCTCATACTTTGTCAGTGTGTCAGGATGTTGTGCCTCATGATGGCATTTTCAAAACCATCTTTAGATACTGAAAAACTGTTATATGTATTATCATTATGTGGTTTCATTCATCTTATTATCTATGTGGGTCAAAAAAAAAAAAAAAAAAATCCAGAAATGTCTTAATAGCTGGATTAAAGCGAATTTGGTGGATGTTTCCTTTAAAAGATAAGGCTGATATTATTTTGTGTCATTGTCAAAAAGACCAAAACCAACAAATGCGTCAACTTTCCTACCCTGTCCGTGGCATTCAGCCCCTAACCCATTCATTCATACTGAAAATCTTTAAAAAATGGGTCACAAATATGTAGTGCAATTATTAAAAGCAGCTCAGTAATTTCCTAACACAGCTGGGCACTTTTTATCAAACGTTTCTCAAACAGGACGAAATACTGCATTTGTTTGGGACTATTTACAGTGGCGGATTAAGACACATTGGTGTCTTAATCCGCAACGTAATTCAAAGCAACGTAATGAAGGAACATGTTACCCAGTGCAACGGTGTGGTTAATAGGTGCGTTTTTAGCAGTTTTTGAACAACCATAGAGCTGTATGGCACAGATGAGTAATATCAGGCTTTGGATACACAGGCAGCATTTTTATCAGGATACTTTTGGATTTTTCTTGGGATTTGTTGACAGTAAGTAAAATATGAAATATTTATCTTTTAAAAATAGGTATAAACTCTGTGAATGACGTCACATTGGGGAGCTGGTGGCTTGGCTGGAACGCACTTTGAATCAATTGTCCGCAGTTCAGCTGAACTGTAAATACCTTGCTAGTGTTTTTGTCCTGGTGAGCGAGGCTCCCCCACTGTCCTGAAAGACCATGAACATGAGGCGGCACTCAGTGCATGCTGGGCCTTCGGGCCCGCTGGGAAACACAGTGGTTTTGAACAATGCTTTCCCAGGCACCAGAGGGCAGGCACAGAGAGGATTCGAGTATGACCTTCTCACCTTAAGAGTGGAATAAACTGCAAACAGCTAAAGCTGCAGTCACAAAAAAAAAAAAACAAAAAAAAAAACAATGGAAGAATATGGGTGGAAAGTCTGTAATTATAAAAATGTATCCTGCAGGATATCGTAAGTGTTCTGTGCAACGCCTATCAACACCCACCTTAAGGAGTTTCAACATCAAGACGTTTATATGGACTGGCTGCTGCAAGCACTTAGACAAATGCAATTTCAGTTTATCGCGCAGAACATACTTTAGCAATCATCTCATTTTCCACTTGGTCTCCCTCTCACGTTCCCAATCTATATTATTTTCACATGCCAATATGGTGATCATACAGCTCATCCACCGGAGGGGAGAGGGATTCTGCATACGGTGTTATCAGTGCAGGGAGAATGAAAAACACACAGACATAATGTGTATGCATACAAGTACATGCTGAAATACTTTTATTTTAAATTGTTTCACAAACATATAATCTCCACTTACTTGCAAAGGGATATACAAATATGCAAAATATAGTGAGTACAGTGAACACAGCTTATAGTTAAACTGGTTTACAGTATATATGCTTAAACTTGCATGTAACAGAGATGTAACACAGTATACTGCAGTTACAAACGTGTTTTCATGCATAAAAATATCACACATACTGTACATATTGTACATATTCACAGTGTGTGCTCAGCAATTGAACTATTTGTTGATTTATTAAAGGGACACTCCACCATTACTCCGCTTGTGAAACAGTTTGTATAATAACTTATGTGGCTCTCGAGAGGCTTTGTCATGTCTGGGAAAACAACTATGTAAATTAAGCTTGGGCTTGGACACTACACATTTTTAACAAGTCTGTGTCAGTTTGAAAAGTGTGTGCATTACCAGGCAGGGAGGGTCCATCGAGCTACCTTATGGGAAATGTAAGTTTCAGCGTTTTTTGGACGCAACACAAACTAAAATGCATAAGTCAGAATGTCACAGCCCTTTGTTGCATCAGTTCTTTTTTTTTTATCTCTTTGTTGAAGTGCAGTGCTGACGTGCCCCTTTAATTACCTTGTTTCCTGTCAACTGTGGTGGCCATTGTCTTGTTGCCACTGGAGACACAACATCATCTGGATGCGTACGCATATAAATCAGTTAAAATCCAATCTGCTACATTTAAAAAGTCCAAGAACTGTTCAGTGAAAAGTTGTAAAAACTGGAAATTATCAGACATATGTATGAACTTCACACAAATTACACACATTCTTGCATGGACACATGTTAACGCACCAAGGCATGGCCTGCTCAAATATAAATATGCATATATTCTAATTATGCCAATGCGCACACACTGACCGTAGGTATACACATATTACAGTTCATACTATACACCGATGCCCTCGCAGGTACATTCCACATTCGCAGAACATTACAACTCTCTTGCAATAATTAATGGAGAAATGTAGATAATTGGCTTCCACTTCTCTCCCAGCAGCTTCAGCAGGACTCTTTTTGACAATCAAACCAGCCCGCTGATTGTTTCAATATGTATGCTTGTTTAAATATTTCACTTGTGATATGTAATATGCAGGGAGGGTACAGGAGTGAAATAGCCCTCAGATGGTGAGCTTGATTATCGGAGGGTGCAGTTTTCTCTCCCTTCTTCCCTCCTTCTCCTCTCCAACCCTCCCTCCGCTTCTGCACACATTGCAGACCTGCGTTTACCGCTGACTTCTGAATGCCTTTGTTAAACAGCCATTTACACCCGTGTCCCGTGAATACATTTCCTCGGGGTGAATTCCATAATTTTTCATGTGCCAACGTGATGGATCGTCCCGATTTTAGATCCCAACTTTGACAAGCAGCCGAGGAGGGACCACACCACTATGGAGTGGCCTTTGTTTTGCATTGCAGCCCATTTACTGATAGACAATAAATCTTCCCCATGCAAATTTTTATCTCCCTTAAGTGTATGATGCTTCCTGAAGGTTAACATGGATTGTGATGGAATTTAGCATTTTAGCCACAAAATGGTGTCCGTGCTTGTCCTCACGAGGAAAGAAGCCATGCAGATAAACTGGCAATACAGTCGGGGATTAGTGACGATGAGTGATTTTATGTTGGTTGTTACAATTTGATGGCTCTTCCGCTGTAAATGCTTGAAATAAAACCCATTAAAGTTTTTAGTGTACACTGTCTCTACACTCTCCCGTACTTTTACAAAACCATCTAAAATTGCCCCTTCAGGATTCCTATGAGCCATTATGCATTATGTGTGTGTGTGTGTGTGTGTGTGTGTGTGTGTGTGTGTGTAAGTGTGTGTAGCTATGCGTGCGTGTGATTAAAATGAACCCGCCAGCTTGAGTACCTGCAACCGGCGAGCCTGCGCGCAGAAGGAGGCACAACAAAAGCGGGCGGGCCATTCTCCCTCTGATAAACAGACATAATTCAAATGTCAGCATTTGAATGTCATCCTCAAAGAGCCCTCTCCATCAGCGCTCGAGTCATTACAGACGATAGGGGGAGAAAAAAAGGAGGGGGACATTGTTTCATCTGTTTGAGCTTTCTACCCCTCTAATTATTAAAGCGCCTTTCTTCCTCTCCCCCCCTTTTGAAAGCGCACAGAGGGAGAAAGAGATTAGAAGTATTGTTGCCTTTTGACAATTCTATTTTTCCCCCCTCTCCTCTCCATACAGGTTGAGTTTTAATTTGTGGCCGTTGAAGAAACAGAGCCCAGATGGCGAGGCACAACTCGTCATCCCTCTGTCTATCTTCCCGCTCTACCTTTCTCTCCCCTTAGAACCGGCACCGGATAACAAAGATATGCAGATGAGGCCGAGGCGGCGAGCTCTGGATCGGCGCCAGAGAGATCGTCTCTCACAATAGCGGGGAACAAATTGATGTGTCCTGCAAACTGTGCCACGGTAGCAGCGGGTTACTCCGCGGCCTGCCAAAACCGTCAGTCCACCGTGCCAGGCGGTGTGCCCCCGGTGGCAAAGTGAGGACATCAGCTGCTGAGCGATTGCCAGAGGCCTGTGACACAATATGTAGCATCAGTGTCAACGATGTCATTAGACACACAACGATGCTGCCAGCAAACTCATTAGCCCGAGTGGAAGTGACCCAACTCTTCGTATAGCCACAACACGAGCAACAAATGCACTTCTAGAGGATACTTTGGACGCTTTGATAGTTTTCAAGTGCTGTGATTCCTCCCAGTTTGGGGGTTATTGGGTCATATTGATAAGATTAAGCATGCATTATAGGACTATAGCGTGCCACATATTATGCCAAGTGGCATGTCTGCCGTTAGGTGCAGAAAGGTTCAGAAAAACATGTGAAAAAATGTTTTTTATTCCGTACTTTTGTTCAACTCCACCACTGAGGAGTTACTGACTTTACGCGTGTTTAAATAATGATGTCATATGTTCACAGTCCTCGCCAATTAGATGGAAGACACTGGAAAAAATGGGAAAAAGAAAAGGAGACCACCTGTCCGAGCCGTCCTCAAACACAGTCTCATCCAGCAGCAGTCATGTCCCAAATTCATACGACAGTTCATACTAATTCAATACAGCATGTGCTTCTGTCATACTATACTGTATAAGCAGATAGTGTTCAAAGAAATCAACATACATTATGTTAACAGAAAATGATTCAATACTGTCAGTTAAACTTCAACGGCAGCGACCTCTTTCTTAAATTTAATACATATTTGTTGGTTTTCCAAGAGCCGTCTCACCACCTCCCGAATCTTATTTGATTTTTTATTATTTCCAGCTGTGGGAGAAAAGTGTCTGACAGCGTGTAGTACTGCGTGTGCCTTGGTTATACTTTATATCATTACTTTTTCCAGTGTGAACACAACTACATACTCAAAACCTGCTTAGAATCAGTATGTAGCTTAGGATTGGGGCATGCCTTCACGCCCGACATCCAGATGAAGAGCACAGAGTTTTCAGTAACAGATAAAAAGTAAAAAAAAATAAAGAAAGAAAGACTTAATGTGAAAATGACTGCTTGTTGTTACAGTTTGTCATGTGGCATGTAACTTCGAGCAGATGAAGACTTGGATATTTGGTGGGGGAGTACTTGTCTCCAAGTGATTTTTTAAAATCACTTTTCAATGGAAAGGCCAACTGATTGTGGTGTAATTAGTATTAATCAAAAACTTCATCAGCTCCAGCTGATATAATTGTCTTTTTGAGAGACTTTCACCGGCTACTTTAATGGGAGGAAAAACTGACAAATGTGAGCAACCTCGGAGCAAAGACAGTCTCTCGGAAATCCATTTACAGTACATTATTCCAACTCTTCTGAGGGCCGAACCTCCGTGAGAGTATTCACCCAGAGAGGAAGCTCAACTGGATCATCCGAGCTGGAGACGTACGGGCCCACGGAGACACCAGCGGGCCCCTGGTGGGCTCTCCGTGTCTCTGCCTCCATCTTTGATGCGTAATGAGTCTCCCTGCTTTTTTTTTTACAATCAGCACAAATCAATATACATGCAACAAACATGCCTTATCCCCTTCTGATGAATGGCCGGGGTGGGCAGAGAGTAAGAGAGGGTGGGGGGAGACGGAGGAGGGGAGGAGAGATAATCATATCTCCACCCTCAGTCAATAAGCCTACGCCTCATTACCAATGCATGAGGGAGGGCTGTGGGGGGGAGGAAGAGATGGAGACAGTATGCACTCACATACTCACACTGTCATTACCTTAAATTAGCGGCAGAACATGATTATCCCTAACTTAATGCCCCTCTATTCATATATGAAAACAGTCTGGTGTCATCGGAGGAGGAGAGAACGTACTGGATCAAATCTGTACCGTCATTGCTGCTGTCGCATTGAAAGACACTGTCACCGAATAGTTATGTTTTGCTCGGTTTGTGTTTTAGCTGTGTAAAAAAGGTCATAACTGCAAGATGTTCCCTCCCACAGTGGTTTTAATTCTCCAACTATACACCATATTATTATGACTCAGGTCTAAAAATGGCTGTTTTTTGGAGTAGGACACAGAGCTTACCTAATTGCTGTGATTCAGGCTTTCATTCATTGCCTGAATCCTCATCACCCACTGCTTCACAGAGAACAAAATGTGAGGTAGAAATGATCCGGTCACTGCGCCAGAAATAGTGAAGTACTGCAAGTCTGCATGACATCTGTATAGGTGGTGTTCTGCAGGTCATTCGTTTGTTTTTCCGGTGTTGGTTCAGCCACTATTGTCATGTTTATTTTACCAAAAAAACATCATTATTATCACATAATAATCACATATTATTTCATGTGTAATACATTTACATATAGGCTCATATGGTTTTTGGACATTTCACATAGTAAATGCACATGTAATATTACGTGTGAAAACCTGAATTTCACATGTAGTATTACATTAAATGCTGTTTAAATGAGATAAAGTCGCATATAGGCTCATGGCGTCCCAGATGTCTTTGGTCTCAGCCTCACCTCTTGTCTCTCTCTGTGTGAATGGTGAAACGTTTCGACACTACCAAATCTTCAAAGGGTAAAGTGGCTGAAGTGGCACTTCGTTAGGCTTTTCTCTTGCCAATTTCCTGGTGTCTTTACTTATATTTTCCTCCACAGCCTCCATCCCCTCCAGCTTCCTCCCCTCTCTATGCCTTGAACCACCGATCCTCCAAGATCAGGGTTTTAGCTTTCCCAGCTTCCAGGGGCCATCCCTCCTGAGGCTTTAGTGGGGCCGCCGAGCCCCCCCAAAGGGCCACTGATCCCGAGGGTCCCCAGAGTTCGCCTAATTCAGCCAGATTGACAGATACTAATAGCGGGGATGCCTCTCGTCCCACGGAGACGGCCTTCCAGGGCAGAGAGCCGAGGGGAGACCAGGAAACTGGCCAACTAGCGGCTGACTTATTAGTGAGATCGGTTGGTCTAGAAGCCGCTGTGAGGTGCTGCGGCGATATGCAAATGTCACATCGTCCTCTCCTCCGTTCACTCCTCCATCCATCGTCTGCTTCCTATCTCCCGACCCCGCCCTTTGCTCCCTCCTCTTCCCTCCCTTCGTCACCTCCACCGCTCCCCTGCTTCACTTATACTCTCATCACTTCGTCTACTCCCTCCCTCTCTCCCTCTCCCTCCCCCACCTCCCTCCTTCGGAGGGGCAGGTCCCCTTCCTAATTGATCTGTGGAGATTTCGGCTAACCTTCTTCCTCTCGCAGAGAGAGATGAGAGAGCAGAGATTAGAGGTGGAAAAAGGGGGAGGGGACGAGAAAGATGGATGGGTACTCTTTATGCCACCGCTGATATAGTAAGCCTACAGTGCATCAGATCCATTATGTAAACAATGTAGAAAAAAAAATGTTTTTAATAAGTGTCCACTGTGTTCTCGGCTATTTTTCCATACATGTATTTGTTTCCTCGGATTTGGCTGGAGTATGAATTGGACTCCAGAGCAATAACATCTCATTATCATGAGAGGAGAGGATGATTTAGGCTCAAACGCGCTCCTGTTAATAAACAAAAAGAGGAACAAGAGAAAGAAAGGAGTTGAAAGACACTGAGGATGTCCCCGAACGGCTCTGGCTTTTGCCCCTTTAGAAGCCAGGGAGGTGATAAGCGGAACCATTATCCAGGCGATCGATGAAGGGGGGACCGTGATTAATGTCACCCCAAGCTTGCATGTCCCAGGGCTGGGCCACAGGGACTACTACTGTCCCCTCTCAATACACTGCTGGCAGTGGCTCATAACAGGCTTTATGGACAAGCCAATTACTGTACTGTTGCTTTATGGTGGACCATTTACTCTGAGTATGAAGATATCTTCATGCTGGTTGTTTAATGTTTCTCTCCTGTTTCCTGTCTTCTAGTATTTTTTTTACTCTGGTCAAGATTTCCAACCCAACAGCTTTTGGATTGTTTGTCTCCCAGCAAAAACTTGAACTTATTATACTTGTGAATTAGTTCAGTTACTGATATTGTTGCTTGCACATGTTCACCTCCATGCTCGGTTTTCCTCTGTGTTGAATTTGGCTGAAAATGCCAACGTGCTGATGCAGAAAGCACTGTGCCATATCGAGGGCGTGGATCAGGGTGGTTTTCAGAAGCCTGGAGCCTTTTTAGTTACCGAAACCATAACCGTTTCCTAATCTTAACCAAGTGTTTAGTTGCCTATTAAACCGATAACCTTAACCACCAAAATATATAAGTCATTGTTTTTTTGAATTTGCTGTTGAAGTTGCTGCTCTTCCAGCAGAAATGGAGAAAAAAAATAGAGATTCCTATGAGGGAAGCTACTAAAAACATGCTTGTCCTCCTCAGTTAAGCTAAACAGAAAAGCACTTTGCTGTGTGAGGCGGCACTGGGGTTTGTGAAAAAACGTGGACTAAATTTGGAATGTGGAAACACACACTCTATTATTACAAGCAATTATCCCGTGGTCGCACAATCAATCTGACACCATGCAGATGTGTAGGGACACTATCTTTAACTGTGTACATTCACCATGAACCCGTCCATACAGCCATTCATTCATCCATCCACCGCTCTTCCCTTCCACTCAGCTATCTGCAGTGTCACTCAGCGATCAGAGACCGGCTCTCTCTTTTCCATGCAGCTATTATTTACAGGATTAGAGTGGTAGAGATCTTAGCGCGAACACTCCTCTACTGAGAGTGGAGAAAAAAGACAGGCAAATTACCAGCTAATGGACCACCGGGCACTAATATCTAAATCCCCAATCTGTCTGTAATTGCTGCAAAATGCTCCGGCTTGTGCTTTATGGCAGACTTCTAAGCGACTCTCTCTTTTTTTCCCCCCTCTCTCGTTCCTCTCCTTGCTTTATTAAAGCAACAAGGAACAGGGGAAGGAAAAAAAAAAAAGCGAGTAGTGCTCTCATTTTCCCTTTGAGTCCTTCCACTTTCCCCGGTGGAATCCCCAAGACATCATTAATGTCTCTCCTCTCTTTCATATCTCGACGGAAAGAGAGTGAAGTGACCGTCCCACAGCTGGCTGTCTTCCTCTGCCGTCTTCTCCTCCGTCGAGGAGCGAGTGATTAATTTCCTTGTAAGGAGAGATACAGAGGGGGAGAGCGAGAGGGAGAGCTCTGTTTGAAAGGTGCTTTATTTGCATTAGCATTCATAATTACTTAATGACGAATCAGATATGGTTCATTGCGACTAAGTGCAGAAACAAGCTGTCGGAATCATGTATTTCAATTAGAATATCACTAAAACATGGTCCTCAATGACCGTCCAATATAAGGAGGACTTTATTTATTTAGCTGGGGAATTATTATAGGGGGACGAGAAGGCCCTGTTTCATCCTTTGTCATCGCACTACAAGACTGTTCTTAATTAAAAGAGGGGTGTAAAACATAGAAGTCCTATTAGGAATATAAAAATAATTAGAGATGAAGGGGCGCTGGTATTTGGCAGCCAAGAAGTTGGGGTAACACCTTTTTGTCTCAGTATCCCAGAGGCATTTTCACAATATTTATACAGTGTTTAACTGATCATATTTCTTCAGGTCTCCAGCATGTGAAAAACTGACACTATTTAAAAAAAATATTATTTATTATAAAATCATTATTTTAAAAAAATGGTAGTACTTGCCACAATGATATCTTATATGGAAAATTTCCAGTATTTAGAAATAAAGCAACTTGCTGGAAACCAGTAAAACTGCTGTTTAGAGGAAAATTCCTGTGTGGCACTTATTTCAAAAATGTTTTTACTACCCACCAAACATGACACTTTAACAATAGTTAAGTATGCACTTCTAGCTCACAGGGATTGAGGAGGCTTTCAAGCATTGTGGACACATATTTCACAATTTTTGTCCCTCAAAAACCCCACTGTTGTAACTTTCTCAGTATGATATGCGTGGAGAACGCCAGGCTAAAAGGTCCCTCTATTCACAAATAAAAAAAAACTGAATTTAGTCGGGTCTGCTACCATACATACCTGGACATAATAATTTAACTTGCTGACATCTCTATAAATACCTAATCCTTGAATCTGGGTGCAGTCTCTAGATCAACACTGTTTCCTTGTCCTACTGGAAGATGGACTACAGCTACGGTAGTAGGCTTGTTTTTAATACAGGACCCCATTTCCGATAGCATCTTTAGGTGGATCCGAGGAGCCCACAAAACTTGCAATACTTCGAAAAAGAAGGAGGAAAAGTCCTTCAGAACAAAGTAACTTCTCTTTCTCCTATCACAGTGTGCAAAAAGTGCCTCCTTTGCAATATCCCTTTTAATCAAGCCAAGCCACAATAGGAGACAGCAGGAAGCGTGTGTAAATAATGCATTAATAACCATCCCATCCACACTCCCGGAGGCAGCGCCGGCACGTAGGGAGTTTAAATATCTCTAAGGGATACCTTCATCTGAAAAGTGCTCAGCTCTGTGCTCTGCTGGAAAGAAAGGAGAAAAAAAAATCTAACTAATTGTGAGGAGTTCAATGGCAGTTCAACATGGAGTGCACTTTCCAAGGCCTCCGTAGAGAGCGATGGACGGTGGACGATCATGTCCGCGTAGCCCTCATTGATGGCTATTTTAGAGGGTTGTAACCTTTGACGATGAGCTATTGACAATGGTTTTCAAACTTTTTTCTCTCTTGATACTGACATTAACAGAAAAAAACACTCTGTTTTAAAGCTACTTCTATTTGTGGAGCTGTGTTTACTGCAGTGTACGTGCAGAGACTTCAGTGTAGTCGGCATAACCTTGTCAGTTTCTTCATAATAACTTGAAGATCAATTTTAAAGATCCCATGTTGCATCAAAAATACAAGAATTCCCCAACGTAGGACACGTGAACAGATAAGAAATAAGCAGTGTACCTTGTATTTCCTGTTTGCTTTTGATGTTTCTTGGTGGATTTTTATTTTTATTATTTTATTCCCATAGATACCTGGCCAAATATAAGCAAAGTAATGCAATGTTTAATAGTATAAAATTATTATTTTTTTTACAGTTTTTAAGTTCTTATTTTCTACAATATCTGCACATTGACACTGAGCATTGCCATTGGACGTAAATGAGAAGGTGCAGAATCACCCAGTATAGATGTAATACCTTGGGATACTTGGCTGCTTTGTCCAGTTACAAAAGGTCTTTGAGACCTGAGACCGGGATTGGTGGTTTGGTTACTACACGACTTTTTCATTACTCAACCAGGACTTTGAGCTGTCTACATGCAAGAATAAATAGAGTTTACTGATATTTTACAGTCTTTTACTAAAACTTTATATTCAGTATGAACATGTTCCATTGGTATTAAACAGCAGATTTGTTCAATATAAACGTGTCTTAGTTTATAAAACAGCCAGCCTTACACTACTTCCAAAACATATTTACTCACTTGCATGAATGTATGTTTGAGGAGACAAGGTTGAGGTCAGAGGTCAAGGTCAGCTCACATATCAACATCCAGGAAGCTGGGTCGCTTTCAGATGGAAGTTTTTTGACAGGAAGTCCTGTCTCTGGACTAATCTGCTCTGATATAACTCACTGACTTAAGATGAAATAAACAAAATGGAAAATCTGCTTGTTGAAAAATATATATGCACCACTGTATCGGTGTAAGTAATTAATATTTAACTGTATACTCTATATTAGCCATACTTTGCATACCAAATGCACTTTGGTGTTGAACCATAGTGTGCTGGCCTTGCCTTTGCTCCAGGAACCTTGATGAGAAGCCCAATCAATGTGTTGAAACCTCAACCAGTGCTAGTTCTAATCCAATACTGTTTATGTCTGCTGCAGTCGATAGCCTGTAACCTTGGACATGGGCAGCGCTCTTGCCTTCACATCACCGCCGTCATCGTCCAAAAACCTCATAAGTGCGATTTTGCCTGGTTTTCATGTTTTCACCTCAGTTGAAAGAGCCCGGGCTTTGCTGTGGGTTGAGAAAAAAACCTCAAACGTCCCGGGGTTGATGAAGCTCTGTCAAAGCCAACCGGGCGCCGGCGAAAACACACTGTCATCACGCTGAAACCGAGGCTGTTTTCCTCGGAGTTGCTGAAAAGTTGACATTTTAGAAGTGCAAGGTTTTTACCCTACAGCCATGATATAGTATCCTGCTGTTGAAGCCTGGTGTGTGAATGAGAACATCTGGTCGGAGAGGGAGAATGTGTGTGTTTGTGAACAGCTGCGTGTTCATGTACACAATGACACAAACCCACTCAATCCCTGCCAAATCTTTGGTATATGAAACCCCTCATACAAGTCCCCCCAGTGGTCCCATTCAACACGGGGGTGCAGCGGGCGCCTCGGCTCGCCACCAATGGAGACCCTCTGCCAGTGTTAAGCCCTTTTAATGACTGGATTTCCTCCCGATTGCCAAGTTCCCGTGTAATTGCTTGATGGTCAGCCCGGTGCTGTGCCAGAGCTGGGGGAGGAGGCGGGGGGGGGGCGCTTGGCAGTCGGGGTGGTGTTGGCTTGGACAAGGGTGAGCAGAAATAGCTGCAGCGGAAGCTTTCGGAGTCGCCGTTTGGACAGTTACAGCCCGGGGTTTTCACACTGACTGGGACCGGAATGAAACAGCTCCTTGTAGTCAGAGAAAAGAGGGGATAATGGAGCGATTGTTTCTGTTTGCTGAACCCAATAAGGATTGTGTTACCCCAAAAGCATCACTTTACACACACACACACATCTAAATCTCTCACTGTGTTCCTCTATCCTTCTTCCTCGCTTTCACTTGCTATCACAGGCCTCCTTTTTTCTGCTAAATCATTATAATTTTTTCTTTTAATCACCAGGCTTTTATCTCTTCTGCACCAATTTCTGAAAATAGCAAACGCAGGTTAGCAGAATCAGGATAACTAAACAAAACCCAGCAGGAGAGGGAATTTTTGCAATGTTGCAGTGTTCGAGCGCAAAAAATGGGATCGACTTCACCTGCGAAGGCTGCGGGTTGTCAGTCGCTTTTGAGCGCGTCAACTAGAGAACGGGAATCGCTGCCCTTTGCGCCCGTATGAGCGACCTTAAGCCCGCCACACTTAGCCCGCCTTTTGTCTTAGAGCACAAAGATATCCAGGAGACTGTGGTTTTAAAAAAGAGGGGAGGGAAAAAAACAAAACAAAGTAGATGTATGGTAATGTGCTGTCCGGCTGCACCGGCGCTGCCGCTGTGGCAAACAAAACACTCTCTAAAAGACCCATAGAGGGAGAGAGGTAAGGAGATACATCAATCAATTAACAATTACCCCTGCTGCTAATCAGCTGTCCCCGGCCTGCGCCGCCCGGCCCTTTTGTAATCCCGTTGGCAGCATCAATTAAATTCTTAAGGTTAGTCTATTGAATTTTTCCAGATAGTGGAAGATGGGGGTGGGGGGAGTTCGTGGGGAAGGACAAACTGTAGCCCAAACCTTCACCTCCTTTTCTTTTATCCTGCCCCTCCTCTCAGTATACTGTATGTGTCTTTGGTGGCATCTAACCAAGACAGACAGACTTGAACACAAACTGGAGTAGAATTAATATAATCGGCTGGTACAAAGCTGGAAGAGACTAAAGAGGAGATTATTAAACTATAATAAGAAAGGAAAAGCTAACAGTATGTGATAGAGCAGGGCAGGAGAAGCCAGCAGAATACAATAAAGCATAATACAACAAGACAGAGCAGGACAATAGAACAGGAGAGGTGAATTCGCAGGTGTAAAAGCACCCTGGGCTGAAATACAAGTGAACAGGGTGACGGTCTTGTAAGCTGAAGGGTAGGAGGGTGTGATTAAATGAAGTGAAGTGAGACTATGTGGGAGCAGCGCGGTACAGTATGTGTGTGTGCTCGTGTGTTTCTTCTCTTTGGGAAAACCAGGTAGAGGTCCAGACCTTGAAAGGTGTGGAAGGCGAGGAGGTTTTTCTGGCTGGTTTTATCATCTTCACACCTTGTTTGCTGTTGTCTATTTCACAGGTAACCCGAGATTACCTCATTTAGTCAGTAGAAAACAAAGTAAATATGGATTTTACATAAAGACTGGTTTGGGTATTCACACATGAAACATTTACATTTCCTTTTTTTAGGATAATAGTCAGGATTGTAGCAAAACTAATTTATTTTTCCTTCTTCTGGTGGACAGTTTATTTGAAATTTCGTACATAAACGTACACGTTATCTAAAGTTATGTAGAGATATAAATAATCTTATGATTCATTACCAGAAGATGTCTTTTTGTAATTTCATTCGAAACGGACAAATATTTGACATGACACAGAAAAAAAATTTCAGTAACTAACTTTTCTGGGTCCAAACGTTATACTAATAGCAGATGGCTAATGTGCTATCCTTTAATTTCCTTAGTGCAATTTTTTTTTTCAGTCAGTGCACAAGAAATCAATGCACTTTACTCTTTTGTACTAACGGGAAATGATGCACGTTGATCAAACTGAGACTTTGGAGTGCGACTGTCGATTCAACTTCACAAAGCAAAAGCAACATTTCAAAGATTTCATGCTATTTTTTTGCTTTGTTGTGTTTTCTGAGGCATTTCTGGAGATGTTTGGTGACATATTTTTGTCTCTTTTTCCAATGTAAACACATTACAAACCAGTTTAGTATTCTGTTTTAGGTTTAAGGTTAGAATTAGCTTTAGATCAAGGCATCAGTATGCTTCAAATTAAGTTTTTACCCCGGCCTTTAAGGTTAACCTTGGCTTCTGATGGTTCTGATTAGGGTTAGGCGGAGGGACTGCATTATGGGTGTCAACCAAGGTCCCCACAAGACCAGAAGCACAGACGTGTGTGTATCTCCTTTTGGCAAAGTCAGCACACGTACACACAAACATGCGGAGATGCAGCCAAACATGGGGCGAACAAACGGTGGAGGAGAATCTTTGATCTGTCTATAATGACCTGTAGGGAAACCAGGAATCACATCATTATGTTAAAACAATCCCCGGTCCATACACATTTGCTGACCATTCTAATTACCCATCACCTAATCAATGCATTATTTAATCTGCTTCCCAGTAACACAGAGCTCTCTGGAAGAGTCAAACAAGTCCTTTTTTTTCCCTTCCTGTTCTGTTATTGCGCGGTTTTTATTGCTTGCTTCCTCAAAAAGCTATTTTGTAATGTAAACCAGGATGCATGTGGACCTGATAGGAGCGGCCTGCTGGAGGAGGAGAGCGAAGACTGCTGACAGCGCTCCGATGTCCTCAAGTTAAACTTTTACTGGCTGACCCTCGGAGGCCTCTGGCGCCCCGCTGATCCGCTGCTGGGCCCGATTGATTCGGACGCTGAACTTGTCATCGAGTGGGATGTGACGAAGGAAATGAAGAAATCTGATGTCCAACATTTGGAGAAAAATCACTAAAGACAAAATGTAAATCTATTGACAGAAGAAGATGAAGACAAGCCGGGCGATTCAGTTGTTGACGAGAGGTCAATTGAACCGGCAACTTTTGAAACATACAGCTTGATTCCTTTCCTTCAATTCTAAAGGGGTGTACTAAAATCTAACAAGGAAGTTTCCTTTATTGCACATTCTGCAAAAGTCAAATTCACCTACAAGTGACTTCTTGGTTGGACAGAAGTACAGCAGCTGGATGGGTTTTTCTGCATGGTCATCATTTGGATCCAAAGACCAGCTGAAAATGTTTAGTCCAGGGGTCCCGACCTCGGGGGTCAGGACTGTCCTAATAGTTTGGGGTATTCACAGGTTGGGAAAGCATAAAGACACATTTCTGCTACACAAATTCAGGTTTAATTTTGCAGACCTCCTTATATCTTTGCCTTTTTCTTGTGAATTACTAGTTTGTTTTATCTCGAATAAGTATTGAAATGAAACCCTTTGTTTGAACAAGCCACCAAAGGAAGACGTATGTATGCTGTATAAAATAATCCCAAGTAGAAACAGCTTTCTGTAAGGTGTCACAAGCCAAAAAGTTGGGAATCATCTGTTTGGGGCTAAGACAGAATTTTTAATAAGTTAAGTAAACGTAATTGTCATTTTTCATCACATCAAGCTACTTCAATGCTCCTGTCATTACTTTAAGATATTTGACAAGTAATACATTTAATCTCTCTGGAAGCAGGAATCTCCACAAAGGTCTTTAAAAACAAAGAAAGTACAGGTCAGTGTGGGTGAAGAAAGAAGACGAGGGAGCTCACTGTGAAGGTATTGAAACACCCCGCCACCACTGTAGTTACTGTGATGAAAGACTCCACCAAAACAAAAGCAGAGGGTGCGTGTTCCTTCTGCAACATCTCCCCATCACGCGCCCTCCATCAGCGCGTCTGGCTGCGCGCCGGAGCGTGAACGGGCAGATTTTCCGGTAGCACAAGCCTGAGATGGGCTCCTGCGTCTCGGTGAGCTCGTTTCGCCGGGCCTCCCGCCGAGTTCTCCTACTGCCGCTGCACAGACATGAGACTCTGCAGCCCCAGGACACAGTCACCACGGGGGGAAAAGGGGATATAACTGGGGAGAGGGGGTAGAAACAGAGGGAGCGAAGGAAGGGAGACGCAGGGTGGGTGAAGAAGGGGATGGAGGAAAAAGATGCATGAAAGGTAGGGGGGGAGATAATGAGAGGTAGAGGATGAAGGGACAGAGATGAGAAAGACAGGAGCGAGGGGAGGGGAAGCAGAAAGAGGTAAACAGAAAGCAAGGAGAAGTCGACACACACAGAGAGAGAGAGAGAGAGAGAGAGAGAGAGAGAGACGGAGGGGGGAAGAAAGAGAAGGAGAGAATGATTGCTCGCGGCTCATTTCTCCACACATGAGCCCATCTGTACAGCGCCCAGGGTGGGACGGCACCACTGCTCTGTCTGAAATGACTGAGCGAGCCAAAGACACCCCAGCACCACAGGAAGCCAAATGCAATCCCATGAATCCCGGGCTCGCCTATTATTCCGCAGAAAGCCCTTTTAAAGTGCCATTTTTTCTCACTGATGGTGCCTTGTTGATTTACTTTCTTTTCCATCATGACTTAAGTTGGCCGTAATGTGTTTGAAAAAGGCTCGTGGTTGAATATCATGTTTTGAGAATATTTTAGGCCTTGCACATTCATGTTATACATACAGTTAATATGTATATATTTACACACACATATAACACCACATCCCTCAGCGCCATGTCACCCCGGCCACTCATCAAACCCCTATATATATATAAAAATATATATATTGTGTGTATATAAATATACATATAAAGACAAAGCACACACACACACAATATTCCTCCCTTGGTTCTTGGTTCCATCTCGGTTCCAGCAACGCAGCAGCACCACAGGGGTAAAAAAGGGGAAATTGACTGGCAGAAAGCAAGAAATGGTGTTTGCAGTGAGCATCTTGTGGTATTGTAATATTTACTGTTAGCACCTCAGGCTACATGATACGCTCCACTGTCACCATCAAACAAGCAGCTCTCTGAAGGAGGGAGCACATCTGTTGTCACCCCTCAAACCCCCCCCCCCCCCCCCTCCCTCCCTTTCCTATCTCTGGAGTGAGGAAAAAGAATTTAGAGTAAGAGGAGAAAAAAGCGAAGGAAGAGAACCCTGGAGTTACAAAATACACAACTTTCTGACCCCCGCTTCTGCTTTTACTCATACACACAAATACACACACACACACACCCTTCCTCTTCCTCTGACCGTGGCTTAGGATGCAGCCGATTCAAATTGATCATTCCTCTGACCAATAATTCATTGTGATGGAGCAGACGCGGTGTGTGCATGGCGAGCGCCGGCCGCGCAATGGCACCCGCATACTAAACAGCCCCGCCGGCCAATCGGGCGGCGCCGATCCCGGTCAGGTGACCCGCTGTTTATCCTCTGATAAATGGCAGGTCAAGCCAGGTGGCGCTCACCGCCACATCCCTCAGCGCCATGTCACCCCGCACTCCCGGCCGCTCATCAAACCCCCTCGCTCCCTTTCCTCAAAACCCTCTCGGTCCCCTCCATCCCTTAAACCCCCTTCTGCAATCACCGCCCCCCTCCAGCACCACAGCCACCACAGCCCCCCCCCCCCCACCAGGCATTTGCCCCGCATGCATCCATTATTCTCCACGCTCGCTGCACCGTCAGCACAGTCATGATTGCTGACTTCTCCTTCCACTGCCAGCCTCCACTTTGAACACAATTAACTTAGTAATTGCATTTGTTTTAGGAGTATGGGAGTGATTATCAAAGCCACCTATGATCCTCCAAGCATACACACTCGCTGCTTTGCCTGTCTGTTGATGGGCGTTTGTGCAGGCGAGACCACGGGGGGGGGGGGGGGGGGGGGTACACAGATAGGGCTGGGAGCACTTCAAAGCAAACCTCGCTTCCTTGCCCAACCTCATATACCTTATTAGAATCCCCTGATTGCCAAACCCCTCTGTTGCTTTTGTTTATCTGTTTGTTTCTTGGGCGGCCAAGCCACCAAGGGTTTTGAAATCCGGGGGGTCATTTTCGGCACAGCTGCCACTAACCATGCAAAGTACAAGGAGAGATTGAGCGGTGGAAATAGCACACACGACGCACCTACGCTGCAGCAGCAGTTTTGATTTGAATTTGAAGAGGCTGATGTGAAAATGTGTGTTTAGGGTGAAGTGCTTTGCTTTTAAGTTGGTCCTCTGTTGCAATCAAAGGAAGGAATGGTCTGTATGTTGCATTAAATATAACTTTAAGTTATAGTTAGTGTAGTTCAGAGTAGTATCTCAAAAGTCCATCTTTTCAAGCGCTTAAAGTCTTGTTTTTGTAAAATAAGGGAAATAATCTGCCAGTTCTGTCAGATTCTTTTAAACTGTTTCCATTTACAAATCTGATTGTTTCAGGATTTTTTATAGACATGAGCGTCAGTATCTTGAAAGAAGCCAGAATGAGGCATATTGTGGATTACAATCACGAAAAAAAACAAGACACAGTTCTAGACATTTCTCTAAACAAGTAATTTTCTTTTCTTTTTTTTTTATGAAGAAAATAAGCCTGGGAGCCAACAATAGACAAAGCGTTAGCACCGAGTCTTTTAAAGATTATCCAATTGAATTACAAAATAGGGTCATGAACTCCCCATCCAAGTCTTCAACAATGCATCCTCTTGCTTCAATCATTTTCTCTTACAGTGTAGTTAAAAACTTTCACTATTCAGCCGTGAACGTTCCTGTACACTGAAATACTGCAACCCCGCATTATGAGTCCAAACACTAGCCTGTGTGATGTCCCCGCATTATTACACTACCCACAAAATACTCTATTCTGGCTGCATTTTGTGGATCCTTCTTACGACATTGACTTTGAATAAAAGACCAGTATTGCAGCCCTTTTTTAATTGAAATGCAAACTACATCAACGGCCAGGCCGCGGAATTGGCAATACTCTCCTGGCGGCGTGATAAAGGCTTTTTTGCTGTTTCTGTGGCTATCGACTTGGTCATGTGTGTAATTGCCTAAAGCGTTTCTGAAGCCTCCGATGCACCAATGTAAATATTAAAGAGAGCGCTCAGCTTAATAAAATGCTGTTCAAACAATATGGGGCCCAAGTTATCTCCGCCTGTCCGTTTTCAGCGGGGCCCGGGAGTCGAGGGGTTCTGCGCGGGAGACGGGGTCAGTATCAAGATGAGACCTGCTCCTTCATAAGTGCCGGCGAAAACGAAGGGGAGCGAGGCGACAACCGATTAAATGAATCCACTAAAGAGCGAATAGGGCTGAGGTAAGAAAAAGGAAGTGAAAATAGGAGATATTATAGCCACTGAGACCTGTACTGAAAGGAAAAAGGAGGAGGAGGAGGAGGAGGAGGAGGAAGGAGCGAGACAGCAGTAGGGAGGGGAGTGATGGATCAGACAGATTCTCTAATGGTATTGATCCTGTCCAAGGCCACGGCGGAGATGAAGGCCTCCCTGCACAGATACCCTGCTGTCACCTTGACCTTGGGCCAATCCCTGACCTCCGGCCCCGTGACCCCCCTCCAGCCTGGCCTGACCTGCCATCACCTCCCCCCGCTGGTCCCCACAGCCCCGCCGCGCCACCTTTCCAAATGAGAATTGACTTTGCTGCGCCGTGCGAGGTGGAAACGCGGGTTAAAGCGTGTCAATAATGTTTCACAAGGACAATTTCTCCGGACGGCTTTTGCGGACGGCGGAACGTTTTGACATTTGCTCGCCGTGTGGACACCGTAGCGGCTCCTGCGAGGCAGAGCTGCACGCGGCTGCTAACTGCCTTTAACTATCGATCGGTCGGTTAAATTGCATGCAGACAGAGCTGGAGGGAGCATCGAGAGTCAGCCACTAGGGCGATGCACACTCGGCTCACGATAGCCACCGTCTCATGGTAATTGCTTTCGATCTTTCCCAGCAGACGCACGATTTACAGCGGCTCTCCTCCTGAATAGGCGACACCAAATATTTTATGTGTGTGTGTGTGTGTGTGTGTGTGTGTGTGTGGGCAAGGGAGGAAAAATGTGGCGTCGTAAGAAAGAAAAAGAAGAGTTCACAAAAAAAAAAAAAAGAAATAACAACGGTTGTAAAAACATGATAGTTGATCATCTCTAAAAGGGACACTTGGCTTTCTCTTCACCCCGCACTTCATCACTGTGTCGCCCCTGAATGGTGTTTAGGGAGCGGAGGGAGGGGTGGGCGATGCTTCTCTTGCGGCCCCCAGGTGATTACACTGAATGGATTACAGCGGGAAACGGCTGTCCTTCTTTCAAACTGCCAGGTGGCGTCCATTTTTCTCCTGGCCTCATTGTTCGGCTCTGTGTACAGGACAGATTTAGACGGCCCAATAAAGTCCCATCTTTAGACGAGACAGCTTGATGCAGCACCCTCTGATCTCGATGGGAATACAGTACATCAACTGCCTCGCTGTTAACTTGGGATGCGCGAAGACAAAGGTGGAGCCTGAAATGATGCCCTGCGCTCTTGCGTGCCTGGAAATCCTCCATAAGCCGTTAAAAACTGACCCGCTGGACATTTTCCAAACTAATCAATCTTGCGCCCATTCGCCCGTCCCTCAACTTCTTCTCTCTTCTTTTCTTCCCTCCGCTCATCTCTTTCCCTTGTTTCAAACAACAGCCGAGTTCATTAGCTGGTATTTGCATCAGTCCATTCCCTACGGAGCGGGGGGGGGGGGAGCTGTTTGTATCCCTTGTAGCCTGATACCTGCCAATGCTAATCCTGTTTACAGTAGCACTAAAACACAACTTAGTGGGCCATCCATCCCAAACACCCTTTCCACCTGTCAATAGGCTTAACACATCTAGCAAATTTACGCCAGAGTCGTCGCCCAAGATTATGTAACCCATTTGCACCGCTTACCCTGCCATTTGCTCGCTGTGAACAAACACATCGCTGCGGCTGAGTTAAAATGTTCATGTTTCCAAGTACTTATCAAGAAAATGCCCTTCCTCATAGTCTTCTCAACCCTCATATATGATGGAATCCTTCAGTCAGAAACTTATTTTCTCATCTATCATCTTACAATAAATAATGGGATCCTACATAAAGAAAATAAAATATATAAAAAAAAAAGTTTTCTCACTGGTTTGAAGTGGGTGGGGCTTAGCTGGAAGAAGGTGTGTGTGTGTGTGTGTGTGTCGTCACACACTCCCGTGCACCAATCAGGTTTCTGCAACTTTTGAATCAGAATCTGACGACGGTTGGTGGGTTGTTTGGTCCCTGTCAGTCACATCGGATCAAACCACATGATGATGATGAAGCAAACTGGCTGAGTCTGAATAAATTATACTGTTTGTTTTTCTTTTTTTTTTTTTTTATATTTGATGTCACAGAGAAATATTTGAAGCCAGGTTTTCAGGGGCTTCGACAAATCAACAGAACTGGTTTTCACCCAGCAACAACAAAATAATGAGCTTGACAATTGCTCAGCTGCTGTAAGGGGCAGCTTGTTATCCATCATCCTTTTAAACTTGGATTTGTGGCAGCTTGGGAACAATATTATTTGTTAAAAAGACTCAATCCTGGATCTCATTTAAATCCATTCCTACTGTGCATTGTTTAATCACAGCAGAGCCTGCATGATATGGATGCAGCCCTCAGTGCTGTGGCTGGTTTCACGAGGGCCTGATGTGTCCTGCTCCTAAGTGTTTGATTCACTCGGAGCTGACGTTAAAATGGATTCCTGGAAGTTTTCCAATGCTATTTTGTTCTCGCCTTTGTTACCGTTCGAGTATTGTGTATGATAGAGGGACCGCTGGGACTGTTTGTCACACTGATCCTCTTATACCGCCTCTATCCCTTTGTTTAAAGCAACAATTAAAACTGTTAAGCCACCGACTGTTGTATTTTTTTCCCTCTAAGAGCATTTTTTTATCACTTCAAAGAGTTTAAGAGCCTTGATAAAAATACCATATTTTGAACAGCACTGGTTTTTATGTGAACAAATAATGTCACTTTATATTATAAGCAGGGGAAGAGGAGTGCTGTAGGTAGATGGGTGCAAATAAAATGTGGGTTTTTGTCTTTACTTTAGCGTGATCTGGACGGTACACAGTGATGTCTTGCTCCATATACACTTAAAGTAAATGACAATTACATCGGCTTGAGTGGCCAAAATTGTTCACTGCATGCTTTTGTTTACAAGTTTCAACTTAATTTATGAATTGATTACATAAATATAAAGTTTCCTACAGTGATTTATAATGGCTCCCTCGGCTTGTGAGATTGTTCCAACTATCCAGTTAGTATCCAGTGATAATTCCCCTATAATGAAGTCATTTTCAGTTTTTGGAGTATCCCTGGCCTTGCTCCAGGTTCCATCAGATGGCGACCAGATGTCGAGACGTATCTCTAAAGACTCTCAACACTTCAACATTTAATTTTTGCGGGATTCTTCTCTCGACATGTGAATCTGTCTTTCACACATTGGGGCAGAAAAGCATGGAATCGGTTTTAAGCTCAAGCTTATGCTTTTTTTTCCCTACTCAGCGAAAACCTTTTGGACTTAGAAAAATATTGATCGGCGTCCATGAATCCTTTGAGTGAGAGGGTCTGATTGTTGGCAAAACATTTAAACATGCAATTTGGTAGTATCTGCCTCTCTCATTAAGCCACTGCACAAGGCTGAATTTAAAGCAATGACAAGTAAGTGGCGAGTGTAAACAGCAGGATTTGCTTGCCAGCAGAGGCAAGTGTGTTAGTAAGGGGTCTTGGGAGCAAAAAATAGTCTTGAAATATTTATAGGGTTTGACTTGGATCCCTCCCTGTGGTTCAAGCATTGAAAACTTGCAATCTGTGGATCGCCAAAGGCAAACTGACGCAGGGGTCAAGCCTATAGGTTTTTCTTTACATGAAAACAACTCGTAAAAGGGAAAGAGACAGAGCAAGGGGAGGGAATAATATATTCTGCACCCGGGAGCAGGATTTTAGCTTGAGAGGGTTATGGATTTTTTTTTTTCCTTCCCGGTTTTTTGTTGTTACAGACATCTCCCCTCATTTTCCCGGGATCAAAAATCCATTTTGGATCATCCATTCAATATTAAATCTGGCAGGTACTTGTATACACAACAAACTCAATTTGCCGAGGCGATTTTGAGATCTTTCATGGATGTGTCAATGACAGACAACAAAGATCCCTTCTTTTATTTTTAATACAAAGCCAACAGGTCGAGTGGCGTCTAGTTGTATTTCAAAGGCACTGAGGGGAATGGTCGGTGCTTTTGTTTTCCACGTGTCTCCGCTTTTGGACGTTTTCCTCATCGCCAATGCGGATATTATTTGAACATTGAAAATGCTGTTCATGTCATATCATCTATGAAATGGGGGCGAGACCTTATCACACATTTATCCAAAAGACACTCAAATCCATTTCATACCAAAACAGAGACCACCCCATTGAACTGCCACCCATGACTCCCACCAAGACAGAGAGGGGTCGGCTTCTTATTTCCTCATGGTTGCCCAGGCAATGAGGCCAGGAAATTGGTCAGTAGCAGGCAGCCTCTCAGTTCACCATATGACATGCCTCAAATCCCTCTAAAGGAGTCCTTTAGAGAAGAGAAATATGTCTGATTACTTTTGCCTTCTTTATTTCAGCTTCTCCCTCCAATCTGAAATATCACCATTTTGCGGAAAGCAATTATTTTTCATTCCAGCTACAAGAACTCTGTCTGCAATTGTGTGTCCAGTGTGCGGTGTAATTTCCTGAAATGAGGCGAGACTTGTGTCCTGTGGTCTCAAGTGCTCTCGTGCAATATTCGCGCGGCGGAATTGCCGTTTTGTGGATCCAAACACAACACGTGAAGTAATTACGAGGCAACAATTACCCAGGCGAGGCCAGACGTAATCGATAGGCCATCAGACAGACGGGTCAGGGGCCAAATGTCAGGGGTCAAAGGGCAGCTTCTCTCTAACTCTGTGTGTACATGTGTATGTATGCATTGTTGTTTTTTTGTCCTCTGGAGGAAGAGGATGCTGATTCATAACTAGCAGGGGGATGGACACTGAGGTGGAGTCCAGCTGTAGCTCCGTGATCTATTCTTCTTGAGGCGCTGAGTATTGATTAGAATCTACCACATTATTGTAGCCCCGAGGAGAGGCAATCCAAACAGCTGGGATAACACTCGAGGTCCCTACTCCAACACACCTGGGGAATGATGCAGTGTAACCGATAACATCACATGCGTAAAATATGCCGTTTAATGGATGCGCCTCACAGAGTGCATCCATTTTACCATCAGGTGGCCATGAATTTGTGCTACAGAAAAATCTTAAACAAGTCCCAGAGAGTTTCAAGCCTCAAGACAATATATAGTGCAACAACACCAACAACTTAAAGGAGCATTTGCCTTTAGATATACTGTAAACCTTAAGTGAATGTTGTACAAATGACCAATGTCTGGGCCTGTGACTTCTTTATCCTAATTGATGTTAATCAGCTGGCACACCTGCTGTGTATTAGCTGTGGGCTTGAAGCTGAAGGCTTGAAACAGCAACAATACTGTTGGGAATTAAGTTTACTCTTTATTGGATAACAGAGCATGCACTTTTTTTGCGAAATCTGCTTAAAGGTAAGATCATTTGTTACGTTCCTTTAATCAGTGGGCATGCTTGCCTCTAACAAAATTATGTTGCAATAGAGTTATCGTTGCTGATTTCAGGGGCACGGCCTGTTGTCTCTTATCTTAGATGTGCTTGTTTTCCTGAGCAGTTTGATCTGAACTATGTTGTTGGTGCTTTGGATGCAGCAGGTTTTGGAGTCATCGGTGCAAAATGAGGCCTGGGAATATGCACATTTAGACAGGGGCTGCAGAAGGCTGTCCGTGTGCCATCCTGTTTTTATTTTTCAGCCACATCACCTACAGATTAATGATCACACTTTTGTGCAGTGTGGCGTCAAAGGAAATGCTTCTTGTGCCCCTTGAGCTCTTCACCTCTCTGTTAGTGGTAGTGCTCACTACTGGATGAAAAAAGGCCTCTTTGGTGATGGTCGCTTTAAAAAAAACTGCAAGAAAACAGGTGGGATTGAAGTGATAGTGAGATAACCTACAGTAGTGGAAGATTTATTTGAGAAAACAGGAGGTTGGACTCGACACTTGACCGTAATGACTTCTATAGATGAATAGAAGTTGTGAATTTTCCAGTATGCCACGGTGACCCTGTGTCGGTTTGAACAGCATGAACTCCACACTTTGTGTCTTCCAACGCTCGGTCCAATCACGCAGTCTTGTTTCGGGGTGACATCGAACCCCGTCCGCTTTAGAGCAACCAGCAGCTGGACCAAATGATCCAGAACCTTCCGCTGTAAAGTGGAGGGCCTGCGATGCACAGGAGGAAGAGGGTACAGTCCATCATCAGCCTCCTCCTGCGTGAGACCACCCCCCTACTCTCATCCCTCCCTCCCTCCTCGTCCTCCCCTCTCTAGCAGGGATGTATCCATGAAATATGTGCAACTTCCCGTTGAAATTAGAGGGCCCTGAACCATGAAAGGCACCACAGGTATTGGCTGTACGGCGTGCAGCGGCAGCCCCGCTACATGCCTGGCCTCTGCGTTGTAAAGCTCCGACGGCAGAAAGACACACGACCACTCGTCTGTAACATATTAAAACCAAGGGAAATAAATTACCCCAGTGCTCTGAATTATGAGTTGTGTCTCAGGAGCTGGAAACGCTCGGAAATCTTCTTTGGAATATGGTGAGCATCACCTGATTTTCTTTCCCCCTGGACCTGATCCTGGTTAATTACTACTTGTAGCACAACAGCACGATTTCTCAACAATCTGACAATGCTCTTAAAAAAATACTGTTGATAGGGGAAAAAATAACAACCTATGCAGCTTTTAAAAGAGTTTAAATTAAAATAATATACCGTAACAGCAAATGTCAAACTTCAGACAGCTCAAAAACAAACCACAATAACATATTTCGTTGGATTTATCTTTCTTTGCATCACTGATTGGCACCTCAGAAGCCCAATACACATCCTGGACAGTGTTGCTTCTTGCCACAGTACCTACAAAAATCCACACTGGCCCGTCAAACGTCACAGGGATCTCGCTAATCCAGGTGATTTCGCAGAACGAACGGGAGTCGTTTTCCGTGCCACGTGTCAAAACAATGCAGTGCAATTTGTATGAAACGGTGCTTTTCAAGAAGCCAAACACACACACACACACACACACACAGCTCAGGCGCACTGCTGAACTCACGGCTGCTCCCACAAGGGTAAACAGGAGAACTAAGGAACGAGGCTGCAGGTTTAAATTAATACAAAATGAGAGTCTCTCCTCTCGGCCTCTTAAAAAAGGACTATTGATTAATATTTTGGTGAATTCTACTTTCAAACTTTTGCTCAGTCATAGCTACAAAGTGCATGCTGTAAACCCTGCACCATGCTCTCTGTTAGTTATTTACATCTACAAAAGACTGAAACCTAACTTTGACACTATTTATAGCAGTAGGAAATATATTGACATTTTGGGGGTAATTTGGATGTACAAATACTGCGTGGCAGTAAGCTTAGTCACACATCCATGTTTACACGTTTACAGTCAGTCTATATTTTTCTGTTGGTGAATCAATACAAGCTTGTGGTGCTTCAATGATAGATCAAGATATTTTTTTTTTTCCTCTCGCTGCATCATTAAAGAGGTCTGCTTTTGGTGCTCAGCAGCTTGTGGAAATGATTCTGAACAATGCAAAGCAACGCTGTTATTAACTTACAACAGTAAATGTGTAGGAGGAGGAATCCATAGGAGAGTAATGAGTTTAGGCCACTGGCAACAAAGTAAATATTTGTGGAGTTGATAAATCCAATCCGTTGTCTGATTAAATTAAGAGGGAAGCTTATTGCAATCCTACCCCTCCTATTGGTTCACCCGGCCGTTTATTGACTGGTACACTGCAGCTGGAAACGTCTTCATCGAGACACAGATTGCGCCCTCGAACACTGGGATTGCACAGCCTTTCTGAAACAACCCCGTGCTTCTGAGGGGCACCTCTGACAAGTTGGGCATCCGTCTCTGCAACATTTAAAGGTGAACAACTTTATCTTGTGGCACTTTAAAGAACATCACCTCTGCGCAATCTTGGAAGATTGATACTGTCAGAAGTGAAACATTGTTGAGCCACATGACTGATGGGCCGCTCAGAGGAAAAGTGGAGCGCTTGATGAGATATTAATCAGGCAGCGGCGGGAGGGGTGGAGCAGCGCTGCTGTGTGTGGATCCTAAATGCGAGATGTGATGGAGATGTTGGAGATCTGAGGTGTCTTGGGCGAGGCGGAGCTTGTTGGAGGGGAATAATGAATCGCACCATTAGCATATTGTCACTGGTTGTCTTGTTTACTCTGAGGTGTTTGCCAAGCAGCTCTCCCCAAGGAGAAACGGGCGCTTCACAGTAACTTCTGGAGTAAACACTGATATGCTAATGCGCATGCAAATGCACACATGCCCGCACACACGTACTGTACTGCTCGCAGACAGCGAACGCACAATAAACTTTGCTTTTAACAACCTGTGACGGGGCGATGGCTCACGCTCTTTGTCAATATTTATTGCAAAGAGGGAGGATGGGAGGGCTCAACATGGAAATGCAAGGCCTCATACTTCTCATCTAATACCGCCTGTTGTATGGAATCAAAGGGTACAAAACAGCCAAGTTTACCCATAGCAAACATCCGAGCTGCGCTTTCAGATGCCTATGTTATCTGCACAGGCAAAACAATGCGGCGCAGTAGTGTTTCTGTAGCTATTTTCATTGACGTTTCCATCACTTCTCATGACCCGAACGCGCTTGTATCATCGTTTGCCGTTGATTACACTCGTGTTTGCAAAAGGGGCCGGGATGTTCAGGATCAGGCGCAGTTTTGTCAGTTCATTCTGTCAATTTTTTCCCCGTCTGTTTTCCCCACCTTTCTCTTTCTGCGCCATCTCTTTGTCTGTCCATATCCTTCTCCCTCCTAAACTCTCTGTCGGCGCTCGCTCAGGCTCTCGTAATTGCTGGTAGTCTGCTTAACAGTCACAATGCCTTACTGTAATCAAAGAACTGACAAAAGACCTCTTTCATTTCACTGTCTGCCTCTGTGTACAGTATAATAAGCTTCCATCTTGCTCACATGTCGAGAAGCCGAGGACCCCGGCGCAGTAATTTTGCATTGAATGAGATGCAGGTGATCAAAGTCCGCATAGTCTTTTTGATTCTCCAGAATAGCCAGGCCCTCCCTCTGCTATGCCTTTTGAACATCTTAAGATTCCTCCCAAAAAAAAGGAGGACAAAAAAAAAAATGCTATTCCTGCATTCTTCTTGTAGATATTCCCACTACACGCCTGCCTGGGAAGCTGGCTCCCCAGCGTTTTTTGGGGAAACTTTGAAGGAAAGTAAAGGACAAGCAGCTTTTGGCGGAATGCAACCCAGACTTTGTCTGTACATCTGTTCAAGTGCAATATGTACAGCAGTGGTGATGGTGGAGGGCCAGAATTTACTTAGTCAGAATTTGTAAATGCTCATTTCTGGTGCATTTAAACCCTGAAAGGAAACCCTAATATGATCAATAAATATGATTTTTTGGTTGTTCTTTTTTGGGTGATAAATAAATGCCCACGTAAAGACTTTCCTGTTTTGATAAAATGATGTCCTGTAGATTTTGATTTTCATAATCTCAGCTTGAATGCTGTTCTTTACCTCCTACTTCTGGTGCATTTCCATCTATGAATAACAAGATGAATAATGACACGTTTCTTTTTTCCCTTTTAAACAAATATCTACTGAGGAGTAACTTCATAACTATTGACCACTATTGAGTTATGAATAAGAATAAGTAATAGTAAAAGAACTACTCTGAGACAAAAGTGCAACCCTTCCTCTTAATTCCTTCCACTGGCCAGAGACTTCACTTTCTTCTCTTACTTGTTTCTTGTATAATCAGTTTTCTAAGCAAATGTCAGGCTCGTGCATCCCGTGTGTTGTGGCAGTAGGTGGTGGCTGGCAGGCAGGGAGGCTGAACCAAGTTTGGGAATACCTGCAGAGCGGCGCTCCGCGCTCCTTCATTCAATTAGAGGATTTCTCAGGTGATAAGGCCAGCCAGCGGGGCGATATCCTGGGGATCCCGGCCGTCACCTCTCCTCCTGTCCCTTCATCCGTCAGGGGCTCCAAATCCATTGTCAGAATTATGGCGAGCAGTTCAATAATTCAGATTAGAGCTCATGTTTATTAATGTCCTACATCTGTGCAAACAACGTGTCAAGCCGAGAGTTTATTGTAATTGCCTGAGCAAACAAAACCTGAAAGAAGCAATTTCCAGTTACAATGTGCTATGACAAGTAATGAGGCCATTGGCATTCCGCTCCCATCGTCGCCGCTGCTTCTTTTCATCGCCCCAGTATTGTGTGTGATAGATATTTTTATAAGGAATGAAGGTGCTGGATAATGTGGTGGCGCCACTAGAGGCAGGTTAGTGATTAAAGATAATCATCATTTTTTCCCCCCTTCCTGCAAGATCTTATTAGGTTTCCCTTAGCATTACTTACTTTGACTTCCACGTGGGGCTGAATGGCGGCACGGGCATCTCCACGACGGCCGCGACTAGATGACAACTATTAATTTGTATTCTTTGAAAAAAGAAAAACTAATAATAATAATATTGCCTTGTGCCACCTGAGGGGGACACACTATTCAGAGTCACACTGTTTTGAAAATAGTTGTTGCATAATCTGCCAAAGCAGCTTTAAAGGAGAGCTCTAAATAATTGGAATTGACACAGGATATCAACCCCGAGTTTCCTATCTGTGTCTAACATATTAACCATCTCTGGAAATTAGCTATTATTGCCTAATTGAATTTTGGCTGCCAAATGTTTAATTAAATGGCAGTGGTAGGTTTATTGAATTCACCCTGTATTTGTATAATGGCCGAGACCTGTGAGCAGATTATGGAAAGTGCCGCGGTTTGATACATTTTCCCTTCCCTCCATGGCGTTTTAATGTGATCACAGTCTTTGTTTTCAGTCACAGATGGTTGAGAGCAACCAGGGGCTTGTTCTGCAATCGCCTGCCATGCTGTTACACTGGAGCTGATGGACCCATGAGGACTCAGGATGCCGATTGATGTCTCTACTTAGTATTGTGCGATGTACCTATCTCTTTTGGGTTAAATAGAGCTATATACTGCTGGAATGTGCTGGTGAAGACATTTATCTTGTCGGAGCCTCTTGTATCTGGAGAATCAATGAAATATGTTTTTGCTTTTATACAGTCTCATTATTCTCATATAATTTCTTTTTTTTTTTTTTTTTTAAAACATACCAGGACAGATGTTATTTGGCTTGATTAATCATTGGAGAGTGTGACATAATATACCTATTTTTTAAAAGTATGGTCCCACAGCTGGGTTTGAAAGTTCCCCACTAGGTTTGTGAATGTCATAAGAGGTTGTCTGTGCTGTTTTAATACTGTACTTTGGATGAAAACACCAGGAAGGCCAAGCCACCACCAACTGGCTGCTATATGTTTAGGTTTAGGAATGAAATACGTCGGCTAGACCAATTTCCTGTGAACATTTTCTCAATTGTTCCCATTTGGCCTCCTCGGTGTTAACAGAGTAGATAATGGACACTGGAACGTGCTAAAAAGCTTTGTTAACTTCAACTGTGTGTAACCTGGAGGCGGCTCTGTCGCTCAAAGTGCTGTGTTAACTATACTCTAAGTGTGTGTTTACAGCAAATGGGGGCCGCTCGCTTCGCGACAAAGTGTTTAGGTTGCAACTCTGTCTGATGGCTCGGGGATTAGAAAATCCCTCTTATGATTGATAGATTTATTTGTCACTGCTGTCTGGACGCGAGCAGCTTACACCCTGCCAAAGCCCGGGACCATTAATCAGTGTAAATAACGCTCTTCTTATACACATATCAGGAGTCCGTACGCGGAGACATTTGACATGGGGGGGGGGGGGCGAAGCATATTTGCAGCAAATAGACGTGTGACCAGATGATCAGAAAAGTGGCGTGCGGATGTTATCGAGGAGCTGACTCGCTGCTCGAGGAGTGCTGCCTCTGCTGCTGACGCCAACCAAGAGGAAATTGGTATTTTCTGCTGTGGGGCTCAGGTTTGTGGAGTTTGGGACAGTAGGGTGTGATTTGATTAATGGCTCTATCGGATGTCCCCCTGTTGAGGACGGCATCTTATTTTCTGAAATATTGATGGATTTATAATTTAGGTTATGATATATATATATATAGGATTGCAGCTAAAAGAGTTGTCCGTCCTTTCGTGTTGAGTTGTGGAAAGTTGCAGATAAGTTTGTTTCCAAAATCAAATTTCAATCGAAAATGCAGTGCAACTGAATCCCCATTTTGTATGTTTCATGATGATTATTACTCTGTTAATTATCATTCTAAATATGTTCAAGGCAAATACACATTGTGATGATTATCACACGTGTTTAGCGCACTGCATAACAATGGTCAAACATGTCCGCTGAATGCATTTAATCTCAGTCCTTTGTTGTCCAAAGAAATGATCTGATTGGGCAACTTCTCCGGGGTATCACTTCACCCAAGGTTTGCTATTATCTTTGCATAAATGCACACCTTGTCATTATTTATTGCTTAATTAGCGCGCCGCTTAATTAAATCGGCATTAATCAAGGAGACAGAGGTGGCGCTTGGGGAACACTTTACACATGTTAGTGATACTGTACTTTATTATCCAAGGAAACATAAATCAAGCGTCCCTCACCGGAATTAACTGATAACAGTTGGTTGTTAGTGGGGAAAGGGAAGCGGTTGCCGAGTTCAGGTATCACCACAGTGTAATAGAGGTTTGTCATGAAAGTGTATAGTGGGAAAGTGGACAACAAAGGAGACGTTATCACCTCGTTTCTCCCTGGCAATACAAAGAAAATTAAGTCTTGTGCTGCTGTATGGGCCAAAGGTAGAGAGTAAAGGGTGATAACATTACAATCTCTCCGTTCTTATCTTTCCTGAGAGTTAGTAACCCAGCTGGTGTTGTATTTTGACATCTGATCTGAAACATCGTGCCCATACACTCCAGAGCTCCCCAAAGTTCGTCCAAATTCGCCGCAAGCAAAACCCCAAATAGATTTGGTTGGATTTTTTTTTTTTATGAAATCATTCACGTATACGCAAACATGCTCAAACACATGAATCATTTTTAATTTGCTTCATGGATCAAAAAATTGTCATCTACGGGGGGAAAAAAAAGAAATAAATAAAACCAATCTGTGAAAAGACATTTGAAGCTGAAAATGGTATTTGCTCCCTGCTGCATGTGTGGAAGTGGCAGACTCTGCAGGGTCCTCTCCCCTCACTCTCTCAATCTTAATGGAGAGGAGACAAGGAGTGCTCCCCTGTGGAGAGGGAGAGATAGGCGTGGGGAGGGCGGAGGGGGAGTGTGAGTCGGAGGAGAAGGGGAGGGGGACTGGAGGAGTCATCACTGTGTAATTAAAGCTGTTTTAATGTGAGGTGCCAGGCAGTGGAAGGGAGGTCAGTCCCGACGGAGGCGAGGCCCCGCAACGACCAGCCCCCGTGCCCCTCCTTGTCCCGCGAGGCGAGGTGGGCGCAA
Source organism: Lateolabrax maculatus (assembly GCA_031216445.1). NCBI lineage: Eukaryota > Metazoa > Chordata > Actinopteri > Acropomatiformes > Lateolabracidae > Lateolabrax > Lateolabrax maculatus. The sequence goes on along the minus strand of CM062215.1, from coordinate 3,639,351 downwards.
ACTCCTCTTTTAGCCCGCCGCCACTAAGAGGATTTCGCCGGCGGCCCTCGTGGGGAAGGGTGCTCCGGTTAGAGGGGAGGGGGGGGTACGGATGGGAGCCCCTGCTATGGCACCATGGAAAGCCCTGATTAACTCCCACCGCCAGTCCAAACCCCGCCATGCAAATGAAGGCAGCCCGGCGCTTTTATGGAGGGGGAAGCGCTTGTCAGTCAGGCTTGGCCGTCCCTTGATGTGCTTCCATTGTAATTCTAGGTGTGCTGGTTGTACCGTCTTAGATAGGAGCGCAAGGTTGATTCATCCCCATAGGATTGTTAAAAGGTGGATCCGCTAAGTTTTCAAAGTGACTCAAATGGGGGAAGGAGAGGGGTGGCTAGCACTCTCTTGTCAGCTCTTTCTTAGCCCATCACAGACACTGGTTTTGAAGATTTTTGCCGTCTGACTTTGTGATAATACATAATGGGGATTCTTTGACAGCGAAGTCGTCCCCCAAGGACAGGAGATATGTTTGCACCCTGAAGGTATGGTCTGCATTGTCTGTGCATCGTTCACAGTCACTTAAGTGCTCCATTGAGCGAGGCATTTCCCTTTTCATTAAGTGTTTCCATGGCCATTTGTAGGCAGACTCTTCACACTGTTCACTGCCACTGTATAAAAGAGGACACTTCAAATTGTGCACCTCTCAGTGTTTAATGGAATACAAATAAAACATATCAGGGCCTTTCATTAAACAAACACAAAGCTAGTGTTGCCAAAGGAATCTTTGGGGTCGTGGATTCACATTTTCAACCAGATGTTGGTTCTATTCTGTGTACAATGTGTTCTTTGGTCTTAGCCAAGCAGCGTTTCTGATAGACCCTTACTTATAGACCCTAACTTAACCCTCCCAAAACCAGTTTGGGAGAAATAAAAAGGCATACACACTCCTTTTAGGAAATTACGACCTGGAGGTATGGTGCAGTTTGCCGGGGTCACACCATTTCTCTCGTTTCATTTCTGGCTTCTCTGCCTATTGCAGATTGTAGCTTAGCAACCTTTTATAATGAGCCCTCCGTGACCTTGACAGGGCTTTTCCTTCTGCTCCGTCCTCCTCTAAATCACTGCCAATTCCCTCCAAATTTGACCATCATTAGGAGGAATCTAGAAGCCAATTTTTTACCATGCATTTTACCAAACATGTCAGTAATTCTTGTGACCTGCTGGGCTTGTTTTGATATACATTTTCTTTCTTGAGCATTTCCAAAATAATATTATAAGGTGATTAAACTCTAAAGCATATCCTGTTTAGAGAAAGTCTAACGTCTTTCTTCATATACTTTCTTATTCCACTTACTAACACTGACTTGTAAGAGTGAATTCGTTCTGATAAGAGAAATGTGTGCTCTGCCTCACCCGCGGCAGGGCAATAGTCTTAATTTTAGGAGAGGAAAGGGGCTGTGTTGAAATGAATGGATGGCAACTCTCCCATCTCCCACATTTGTCATTTGTTAACGCACTTGACCTCATAATCAGACTGCCGGCGCAACAAGGCAGCAAACAAGTTATGTCATGTTATCAATTTATCCAACATGACAAAGTAATAACAGCAATAAATGAACATGTACTTTGGAACGGCAGCGTTGCAAATTGAAATGCTGGAGTGTGAGATGTGCTTCTCGCCAAAAGAAGGAGCAATGAAGATGATGGAAAATCTAATATGAAGGAAGACAAGTGTTTACATTGCAGCTCTGTGCGTTTTACATCCTAAGTACTCTCCATCTCTTTGTTAGCATCCCCAGGGCTGCTTTCACTGTTAGTGAAGCCTATGCAACAGAATTGACATACAGTTGCAGTTCCAGCTGTCCACAAGGAGAGGAGCAGATAATACAGGCATAGCCTGATCTGATGGAAACAATATTGCAAATTGAAAAGCTTGTTTGTCGTCATTTTGGTGGTTTCTGCACAGGGAATGCCTGTTGGGTGTAGTTTTCTCACATGGGGCAGCGCAGTTGGTTCTAGTTTGAGAGTCTAAATCAATCCATCAATCACCGGAGAAAAGGATTTCAAAGACAGTTTGACTCAAGCTGGAATGCATCTCGATGCATATTTCATATTTCAATCACCTGACCAGGCTCTGAAGTCACTCTCATTTGACATCAATTGTCCGCGCAGTCCACAAAGGCCTTGGGCAGTTCACCTGCACACAGGACGGGCTGGCCGGTTCACATACGGCCAGTGTTTCTTTATTCTCAATGCCCCGGGCACTTCACAGTTCAACAGCTCTGCACACCAAACAGCGCATCAGCTTGACAAATACCGAAGACTGAGAAAACACCATGTTCTCTGCTGTGTTTCTTCACACGCTGGAAGAGAGCAACAGGCCTGCAAGACCGCATGGAGGCGTCACCTGGAATCATGAAAGGAGGCATCAGGGGAGCTTATAGCCAGCTGAAATCCCCTGTACACCTGCAGGTCTGGGGTCAGATCAGGCCAGATACCTCTCTCCTCCACTTTCCTTGTCCGTGTCTTTGTAAAGGAAAAAAAAATGGTGGAGTAGACTGATGGAAACAATCACAGCAGAGTGTGGTATAGTCATCTAACTGTGGTCATGTGCAGATTTATACGTGTTTGTGGGATACTGTGACCAAACTCAGAACTTTCTTAAATTTGAATAGTTGGGGTTACCAGTGTAAATATGTTACTACAGAGTTGAGAAAAGACTGGAGAACACAGATTAATTATGAGGCTTCAATCGCACAACCAGACGGGTGCTTCAACACTGATCAGGTGCGAAAGACAAAGTTTCCTTGAGTCTAATATATTGGGAATTCTTAATATTTTTTCTCAACACTTAAATTGACCTATATATACGACGTTTTCTTAACAAGTGGCTTCTTGTGGACCAACAAGGCTGTGCAACTTTGACACCAGAGACCGCTGTTTGCTTTCCACTTTCTACAAACATTAGTAGTGTATTTTCACACTTATTTTTCGATTTCAGCTCTCATGACAGTTTAAAATACTAGTGCTTGGTTCAATTTGCAGAGCTCCAGCGCTCTGCTTTACAAATAGATGATGTCATCTGGGCCACAATTTAAAGTTGGTTAAGATGTGGAGGACCTTGGCAGAAATCAAATCGTGCAGTCCTCGCTACAACACGACTCTTTTTAATGTCTTGTCCTGGAAAATGCATTTTTTTAAATATATTAGTACCAAACCGCAGTGAAAACTGCCACAAAGCTATTAGCATTGGCCATGAGTAACTGCTTTTGTAAAATTTTACTGTTTTGGTATCAGACGGCTTCTTTCTTTCCCAGAAACAGACATATTTACTCTCAATGTGATTGGCTGTCAATGAAAAAAACAAAACTTTAATTATACAGCAGCAGGGTTTTTTTTTTTCTTCTGTTAAACACAACCTCTAAAAGCACGCCGCAATCACAATAATGACGACAACACTGATGACCAGCGACGATGACCAACACGTATTTGCATTTCATTTGTTTAACACCTGCTTTCTCCCACTCCCGCCACGACCAGACCTGGCTGATGCTGCCTCCTCCCAACTTTCCTCCCCAGCTTCAAACAGGATGTGAAGCTAAAAGTATACCCTGTCATCTTTAGCTCGTAATTGCTCGACTTGCCGTTGCCCCTTCGTTTTCCCAGGCTCCAGCAATTAAAGAAATACAATGAGGCTTGGCTTTTCTCGCGGGGTGTAGAATGTATATACTAATTCGCAATAAAGTGCTACAGCTGTCAGTGCATTTTCTGCTCGGTTACTTCAATAAATTGGAACTCCGAGTAGGGAAAAACGTGAATATCGTATTGTGTGCTTCCCACACTAGACGTGGGGACTCCACTTGCAAACACAATTTGAACAATTCCATTTCCCTCCGATGAGAAAATGTGACTAGTCGTTTCAGAGATAGACAAACGCTGATGCCCCAGCGCCGTTATAATGGATTTCACTTTTCAGGAAACAATTATTACCGACTAGAAATAAAACACCACATTTCTGATTCAAAATCAAATCAAATTATGTAAATTGACTGGGACAAAAGTGCTTGATTACAGTTGGCGACCTTCTTCTTTGTCTCTTAGAAGTGACCTGCTTCACCGTATTGCATACATTGTTAAAGGCTGAGGCTTTGAACGCTCTGTTGCTATGTGATCCGTCCTCTGGCTTGACCCTTACCCACGGTGCCTAGAACAGCTTCCTCATTGTTTAGTATCAATGATGGCCAGGGCCAGCTGGAGGGTCAGAGTCGCTTCCAGATGATTAGCCATTTTCTTCCCCCTCCCCAATCGCTGCAATCTCCCTTTCTATCTCTCTTTCTCTCTCTTTCTCAGAGCTGCTGTCATTCACATCTGTTCCCAATGGCTTCCTCGGCTCGTCTTGGAATCCGAGCCGGCCAGCATCCGGAAGCGTCGCGGCCGCAATCCAGAAACGGTGCCGGAAGCGTCTGAAATCAAGGCTCTAATGATGCCACTGCATAATGCAGGATCTGCAGGGTGATGATGATGCGGGGAGGTGGGGGCAAAGGAGACGGGGTGGGGGAAAAGAAAGAGGGAGATGAGGAAAAGAGGGGGTACCCAGCAGCCAAATGAAAGCAGAAGGACTGAGAGGGAAGTGGAGCCAGAGTCGGTGTTAGCAGTGTTGTTCTGTAACTGCATGCCGTTAACAGCTGCCCCTGCCATTAACACAATGGGAGAGAGAAAGAGAAAGCTCCTTGTTAGGGATCATTTATTAACTGAGATCATCTTTTCGTTAGCCTTGGGGTAATGACTAATGTCAATGGCAAATTTCACAGTTGTCTAGAGAAATGAATTAGATTTGCAATAAAAGGGCCCTTGGCTTGTTGTACATGCTCATTTGCTGGAGTTGGTGAACTTGCAGAACTGTAAAGAAACCAAGGATCTTGGCTTAATACCCCCACCCCCCCTCGCCAGACACTGACCTTTTCCTCTCATTATGAGTGGGGGGAGAAAAAAAAGCACGAAAGGGATCTATAAAAAGAAGCGTTACAGTATCACGGGTAACATCGCTGCGACGCATTCAGCAATGCAAACGAGACCTACAGATTGTAGTGCAACCGCCAATGTGAGCGTTTAGCTGAACACGCGCACACAAGCGGCGTGGGACCCGACCCGGACGGACTCAGTTCAGCTCTGTGTGTGTGTGTGTGTGTGTGTGTGTGTGTGTGTGTTTGTGCATCTGTGTCTGTGCGGTTCAAAGATTAAGACTCAGGCGTATTCTTTAATCCGCCCATTGAGCAGTAGAGGAGTGTGGAGACAAAATGGAGCGGGCACAATGACCCCCCATGGGTGGCGACTCACGCCATCTCCGACGCTCCTGACGGCGCCACAAAACCGGCCCTCACCTACGCGCACCCCCCCCCCCCCCCTTTTTACAAAAGAACCTGTCACGATGGGACCCCCGCCTTCCTGCACGCACACACACACACACACACACACACACACACGCAGACACAGAAACAAACCCTCCGCCCTACGCTGCTGTCATCGCCCCTGGGGGTAGCCTGCTAAGAGTGGACCCCCAAAAAACAGCACTCTTTCTCCCTCCGTGTCTCATTCTCCTTTTTTTTTCTCCCCACTCTTTTCTTTACGGGACAGATGACACAATGCGGTGATTCACACGGGGGCTGGGCACTCGCATACTGTAGGCAGCCTCCATTGGGCCGTGTGTGGCTGGCTCGCAGCGTGGGGTTAATTGCGAGCGAGGTTAACAAAATAGGAGACAAAAATCAGTTTCAGAAGAGGCCGGGGACCCAGGAGGCTGCACTGAGATGAGGTGGAGCCCAAAAAACTCTGTGTGTATGTGTGTGTGTGTGTGTGTGTGTGTGTGTGGGCACAGACCTGGGTCACATATTATTTGCAGATAATTCTTGCTGTTTGTTAACATGCACACACAAAGACAGAGTGTGGGTGTGGTTTACAGGATGAGGGCAGTTCAGGCGGAGTTATGAGATTTGCCGCCCTGCTCGTCATATATAAAAACTCATTGATGTTATTATGATGTCAAGACAAGTAGTTTATCAATCGATTAGTTGATCGACAGAAAATGAATCGAGAATGGATTCAATTATTTAAAGCAATAAATAAATGTTTCTGGCCACATGGGGGCAGCAAATCAAGCATTGCTCAAACATTCACCGCAACTTTATCAGCTACTAATGTGTCATTTACAACTGGTCAGTTTCCTGTTTCCAGATTCAGAAAATATATTAATATTTAATCATGTTTGTATTCATCTGACCAGTCCAATATTCACTCTCCTTTTAGCTCTGTTTGGTCTCCACCAACTCCTGAGGGAAATATCTGTCTCTCCACTGTGTTCAGCAGCTCGTCGCTAACTTAGTCTGTCCATAGTATGGTGCTGGGATGGTAACACACAGCTTGTTTTTCAGAGCTGCCTGTGGCCTGATGAAGAAAGACAGTGAAGTTTTGGGACTTAAAAACTAAGTCCCACTAACAATGATTAATGAATATCTTTTGGTTTTGAGCTGTCGGACAATATAAGCGATTTGTCACATTGGGTTCTGGGAAAGTGTGATGGGCATGTCGTGCTATTTTGTGATTTATTGAAAAAATAATCAAGATTATTAATAATGAAAATATCCATTACAGCCCTACGTAATACACAATAAATCAGAAACTATTCATGTGCACTATGCTTAGTATTTGGAGCATCAACATACCGTGCTGCATTACTACAGTACAGTGCCATAAAGCCTCAGCTGTGGATTATTAGAGAGCACTATAGCAGTCAGTCACTTACTGTACAGTTTCTCCACAATCACATTTTTGAAAATGGATGTAACATTTAGCTGTTAATACCAGCTGCTGGAGTGTTCGTCTTCAGATGATTTAATTGCCCGGCAATTTTCTCCTGTCAAAAAAGCAATGTGCACCTCGGATGAAAACGAGCGAGCGCAAGTGGGAGAGTTAATTAGCGACCTCGTTAGGGACCTGGAAGTGTCTGGTGGGGCCTCTGTGTGTGTGTGTGTGTGTGTGTGTGTGTGTGCGTGTGTGTACGTGTCTGTGTTGTCTTTGTACTGTATGTCTGTGTGTATGTGTGTGTTAGCTGATGACTAGGAAGAACCGAGAAGGCATGTAGTAAGGGCCTAATCTCTCATTGTATGTATACATGAGCAACTTACCCCGTGTGACTGACAGGATGTTCACACTGTGAGCCAATTGGTTGGTGTGTGTGTGTGTGTGTGTGTGTGTGTGTGTGTACCGATGCATTGTGGGTGGTGGCAGAGGTTGTGATGGTGATCTACAGCTAAATTAAGCTGTCTATGTATGAAGACCATACATTTTCCGATTTGCTTTGGGATTTATCCTTCCAATGTGTCAAACATAACCAGAATTAGATAAACATTTTAGTTAAATTAACCACAGAGAAACACACATGTAATGGATATGAGCATTTCTATCTGCAGTCTTCCAGATACAAGTTGATAAAGTAGAAAACTTTCAGTCTTTAATCTGTAAATGTACGGCAACCTCTTCCAGGGTTGTCATATTTAGTTATTGTGTGGTTTCCATATTGCAGAGGCTTCTACAACCATAGAAGCAGAGTTTAGACCATCATGGTGAACCTCAAACACATCAGTTAAACTTACCAGCTCTTTAAGTCAGGAAATACCCATCTTATCTCTCAATATAGAGAGACCAAAGTGTAGATGCTCTCTAAGACTGATTTGCTGAGACACGTCCCGCTTTCCAAGTGATTGAATTACGCTCCAAATTTAGCACCCCGCAAAAAAAAATGTCAACCATCATATTCCAAGGGCACGTTGGAGAGTGGATGAACGGGGCTGCGCGTGGCGCTCTGGCTGAGTGAACTCTGTTGGTTTGGGGAGCGTTGCTGTAATTTGTTAAGACTGGGCCCCTGAATTATTAAAGGCATATGAGTGTAAATAATTCACTGATCACCAAACAGCATGACAGGCCATTCATCAGCATGTGTCGCGTCGTGTGTGTGTGTGTGTGTGTGTGTGTGTGTGTGCGCGGGCATACGTGTTTGTGGCGTGCGTCTGTGTGGAGAGGAGGTGGGTGGCGCAGAGTGGGAGGTTGCAGGTCAGAGCTGCGGTTTTGAAGAGGAAAAGCTCCAAACAAGTGCAGGACATGCTTTTTGCATGCACACAGAGTTTTGTATTTTGTCCCTGTTTTGCCACTAAGATGAATTTCTGCACCAGTGTCCCTTAATTACACTTCCCTGAGTTAACATATTACTAACAGGGAAGGGTGAGCATGAGGAGAACTCACAGTATGTGAGTTTTTGCACTTTGTGGAATTATCTGAATGAAAGTGCTTCATCATAACCTGCTTTGAATTTTTATTCCCGGGAATCTAGCCTTGCGCTGCCTACTTTTTTTCTCTTTTTTTTGTTTAAACTGTGCCTTCTCAATGGCAAAGCGAGTATGGTGACAAATTGCCATAAACGGGCGGAAAGCATGCAAATGCAGCGAGGAGACAAATGTCCAACCTTGTGTTTAGTCGGAAGCTAAGGTCATCCACCCTCCCATCTATCACTGTTCTAATCAGCTCCACGCAGCCCCAATGCATAGCTCAGTACCTGCTGCATAGATAACAAAGAGAGGGAGAGGAGGAGAGAGATAAAAACAAAACTGATAAAAGATTCAACAAGTAAACATTCATATTGCTCTGCAGCAGCGTGTGTGTTGTTCGGGGTTTTAGCTCTGTTCCATTTTGCTGGCTGTTTTTGTGTGTTTCTCTCTCCACCGCCATCAGCCGCCCCCTTCACACACTTATATTCTAGTGCTCGTATGCTCCTAAACTGTGGCGTGTTTGTTTTGCTTGTCAGGTGTAGACAGAGGGGTTTGACCTGGGATCGCAGGGCCGTATTTGAAGGTGATTGGAGATGAGTTGTATTGAAACGCTTTTTTTTTTTTTTTTCCTGTCAGAGGTTCAGAGGCGGTGGGGGGGGGGGGGGGAGAGACGAGGCAAATCCAGATGTCTGGCTCGGTTGTAATTGCTGTTGCACTTGTCTCTTCAGATTGCAACACCCAGGTGCGTAATCGAAAAGATAGACAGGCTACTATTTTGATTTTACTTTTTATCGCGTCCTTTTGTCCTCTCTTTAGTTCATTTTCACATAAATTGAAAGCCAAGCTGCCTGCTGTTTGATAGCTCCCCCTTTCTGTCTTTTTTCTCCTTCTTTTCTTCCTGTCTTTGTGCTCCTGATGAGTGTTTCGTTTGCCCCCGTCAAGCGATCCAGAGATAGTTGAATTAGAGCCTTGCCCCACGCAATTAAAATCTTATTATTGTTCGAGTGTGACCCGGCCTAATTTAATTGCTGTACATGCTCAAAAAAGATTAATAGATACAGTTTGTAAATAGCCTGGGCAATGATGATAACGCCAAAGATATGGTTAGTTGAGTGCATTATTTCTTGCTAAAATAAACATTTGGAAAACACATTTGGCTCGGCACATTGGATTCCTGAAATGTTAGCAGGGGTGGCGTGTGACTGTAATAACTCTAAATGAAAGATCAAAGGACACGGCGGTGTCCTGAGGGAGAAAGTTTACTCAAACTAGGGAAAAGAAGAGTTGTGTCTCATGCATACGGCTTATTAATCATTCCGCTTGCCTACCGTTATTACTCGCACACTTTTCTCCCTCTGTCAGTGGGTTATTTTGCCCGGCCGACACTGCGGTGGATATCTGTGATGAGACATTTTGTCCCCCAGACATAATACAAGTGTTGCCAAAACCTTGCTCGCTAGTTTGAGAAGGTGTGTGTGCGCGTGTGTTGTCTGGCTGCGACTGTGTGTGCCCGTACCTGCGTGCACGAGCGGACTGGCGTGCGCCTATAAGTCATGAATGCCCTCAGAAGGACAGAAAAATATTAATTTGGCACTCCTAACTGTTAGGACTTGAGGTTAGGCTTAAGGATAGTGCTAGAGAATAATTGTAGTCAATAGAAAAGTCCTCACAAGTATTGTCACATAAATCTAAGCGTGTGTTTTTGTGTGTGAGTGTGTGTGTGTGTGTGTGTGCCTTTGTGTACCCCGCTGTCCAGCGGTGCAAGGTAAATGGGTGTGTGCTCATTAATCTCAGAGTGTGTGATGGAGCAGAGTGGTCGGCCAAGCTGCTGAATGTCTAAGCAGGGCGCTGTGCATGTGATTTATCGGGAGGAGCGTGCATTAGGGCCCATTCGTAGCCATTAGCCCGGACAGCGAAGAACGCCGTCACCTCCTACCACAGCCACAGAGACGGTGGGCGGGACCTGTAGTTTACAATCCGCCGCTTGGTACATTTTGTCCGGGATGCATTAAGGGCTACAAATAGTATGCCCATAAGTGTTGATGAAGTAGTGACATTTTGATGTTGACAGCTTGTTGCCAGGCATGGCATTGCGGTGGTGTTTTTGGACACCCGTAGATCACCCGTCAATCAAACAGCATGCGCGCTTATGTCATTCTCTTTGGATGTTCTGTTGCTACAGTGTGCATCTCAATAGGTGGTACTGTTTTCTTCATGCCCAACATACTCAGTTCTTCTATTTACTCCATAAAAAAAACATGCAGATATTCCCCCACGAAACCTGACAGCAGGCGTGAAAAGAAAAAAACTCAAGTTCACGAACTGGCCCAAGGTTGAAAGTGAACCTAGAGATTAAAGGGAACCACAAATGCACTGTATGTCTTACTCACCTCCAGGAAGCTGGTGATTCTTTGGCTCCGTCATGGTTCTGTCGCTCATGTGGGAGGGCTCAGTACCAACACTGCCAAGATCCGAAGCTTGAGTCCAAAACAAGGGTAGCCACGCTAAAAGATTGATGCTCTCGCAGTGCAGCAAGGTGGGCATCCACCAAATGGCATATGTTATTAAAAAAAAGGAGGCTTAAACTTGGTCACAGCACGAAAATCACTGGCTTCTGAACTAGTTTGGGGGGAATTTTAACCAACTAACCATCTCTGGGCACATATTTTTATTTATTAACCCCTTAATAAGCAGCAGTGTGATTTTCAAGACTATACATAGTCTGAAAGCTCAAAGCCTCACAACTATGTTAACTATTTAAAAACAGTTGCCTAATATGTGACAAGAGTGCATACAAAAAAGAACACTAAAATGAAAAATATAATGTAAAAAAATGTACATTTCTATAATGTTTGTGCCTCTGCAAATTTGGATCTCATGATCCTGGTCTCAAATGTAATCAAAAAGGTTCAAGAACAGTAACCATTTTATTTTGGGTGGGTCATTTTTTAGGCTTTTGCACTGGTTGTTAGGGACTATACAAACAAAAAGTCCAGCACTCATTTACTCCAAAACTGGGACACGGAGCCAGGATAGAAGTGTTTAATGCACCTTAATAAACAAAAACATTAATTGAATTGCAGGGGTTGAATTTGTGGTAGTGACCAGAATATGTCACAAGTTGCTTTGCTTTTCATATACTGTTATGTACTTTATGGTCTTGGAAACTGTGTGTTACGTGTGTGCACATACAAGCATTTATATAGCAAGTGTGTGTGTGTGTGTGTGTGTGTGTGTGTGTGTGTGCACTCATATTTATGAATAAGTGTGAGTTTGTGAGTGTGCGTGCCTGTCTGTGTCTGTGTGTGAAGCTAGTCTATATCATCCGATGTCAGTCCGTGTCAGTGGCTGTGTGAATAAGCGAGGTGGGCGGGTGGGGTTATGAGGGGAGGCGGGGGGGAGCGGGGGGGGGAGAGGGGGTCACTCTATTTTGGCTGAGGTAATCCATCCATTGTGTTGAACTTCTTCATCTGTATCAATTCATTGAAAACACACCGGCCCTGTGGAGTGAAACTGAGCCTGCCCGGTCCTTTCTTGACAGGGCAACGAGAGAGAGTACCACGGGATGGGAGGTGGTGGTGGTGGTGGGGGGCTGGATCTGGGGGTTTGGGTGGGGGTCCGTGAGGGAAACTTCGTAAGGGGGGGAAAAGGGGGTAGCGGACCATGGGAAAAACACAATCCCTGGCCCCTCTATAGCACTTGTTCCACCCCACTTCACCCGCACACCCACCCTGTGTGTGCCACTTGTCACTGACCCTTGCAACCCCCTTCTCATTCTCCCCAAGCCTTTGAGCCTGTCTCTCTCTCTGGGCTGCAGATGTATGTCAGCCTCCGAACCCCCCCCCCAACAAACCCCAATACCCCACCGCACCCACTCCTCCTCCGTCCAAGACCTGCGGACCTCCACACTCTGAGGTCCCTTCCTCTCCCGCTCATACCCGGGGATGGTGAAGCGTGGTGGGGCAGAGGCTGTGCCCGGACCCCCGTATCCAGTCCCATGCAAAGAAGGGACCACAGGAATAAAGAATAACAGAGGATCCTTTTTCTTTGTGTTTGCACAAAGGGGAAGCGGGCTGGGGCAAGCAATGGAAAAGAAAAGAGAAAGAAAATGCGTCTGTGAGTGTGTTTGTGGTTATTGTGCACATACACATGTCCGGGCGGTGTGTATTAAGTATAAAGTGTATACAGTATGTCTCGTCTCTGGGCTGTGGAAGGAGGGGGGAGGATTATTGCTGCAACATGCGCCCTCAGTGACAGTATAGTAATTGGTGTAAGGCATCCGCTCCCTTTGCCACCAGTGACAATGTAAGCTTTCATTAAAACATACGGCAGAAATACTTATGAAATGAATCATTACCACGGACCATTAGCCCGTCTCCTTTCAATAATTGAATTTGTCAGCAGTATCCTTTTCAACCACGAAAGCCAGCGTCATATTCAGATGATGAAGGCGAATCACTAACAGCGGTTACAGGAATATCTGTATTCCTCAATTATTCTCCTGCTTCTTCTTCAGCCTGTCAATCACTGCTGTTGATGAACCTGAGTCAGATGATTAAGCATCAACGCTGACATTACGAGATTGATTTAATCTGCGATGAGGTGTTATCAATATCATTGATTAATTGTTTACATGTGCCATTAGGTGGATGCTTTAATCTGAAGTAATTACAGTAGAATGAGTGTCTGTGTTTATAGCCTAGGTGCCCCCGTGGCAGTGTTAGTGCCACACTTTCAACATTCAGAAATGCAAGCTGTTAAGTAGTATTTGATGCTTCTTTGCCATGTAAAATGTAAAAATAATGGTAATTGCGAGCGCGCCGAGGGATTTCTGCATTTCCCAAACTCATGACACAGCACTTGGCAAAATGCAAATCTGCATTACAGCATCGCCCGCTTTTTCCTTATGTTAAGCTCTTCTCAAGCTGCAACGCCGAAGCAAGCCCATGAGAGTCTTTAGAGGGAGGAGGAAAAAGAGAGGCAGCCAGCAGGGGGAGGTAAGACAAAAGGAAAAGTAAAGGAGAGCAAGAGAGGGAGAGGGGATGTGGGAGAGGACAGGAGAGGGTAAACAGAGGAAGGATGGGAGAGGAAAAGAGGACGGGGGAGGTTGAAGGAGGGAGGGAGGCTCTCTGCATGGGGCTTTTATCGATCCCATTGGTTTTTTGGTTGTACATCAAGCGCGCCCCCCCTGGCTGAGTGGCAGCCTGGCCGGGACCTCCCCCCCCCCTCAGGTGGCCCAAGGACAGGAGGGCAGCGTGGCGGCGGCACTCTGGCCTTTCCAGTGTCCAGCTGTGTGCTCTGCAGGGAGCACAATGCAGTATTTTGGAGCTGACCGGCAGCGGGAAAAGCATCCTACTGTACTTTAACACCACTGACCTTTTGAGGGAGGGAGGGGAAAACAATCACATTTGTTTACTTTGCAGCCTCGCCATTAAAGAAGATTAGTGCTAACTTGCATCACTCATGTATTCAAAAGTGCTTTATATTCAATTTTGAGAAAATACACTGAGTATTTCAAAACACGGGCAATTTCATCTGCTAAATTGACATCATTTTCTTAGCCTGAGGACGTCTGATTGACTTTAATAATATTAAATAGTGAGATACTTCCATGAGTATCATATTTTTCAAATGGTGCCTACAGTATGTTTCAGTTCGTATTAGTGAGCGTTCACCAGCCAGAAATGAGCAAGAAGTGTTAGCGCTCCCTCTGAATCTGTAATATCAAACTGATGAATGTGCTTCGAATCAATTGGAACAGAAAGAGAAGGAGGCTGTTAGAGCCCCCTGGGGTTGTGTTTTTTTTTTTTACGGGCAGGATATGGGGTGTATTTTCTCATTGCACTTCACTGACAAAAAAAAAAAAAACTCCCAAATTGTTGTTGCTGTGGGTGCTGCTCATGACATCACAATTCGCTGATTTTTTTTTTCAAATATAACGTCCAATGATTGACTGTCATTTCACTCTAACAGACAGAGACTGTCTTCAGACTTCACCCAGAGTGTTTCAAAGTACATAGACAGCATTTAGGGACAAAGCTCTCCTAAGTCGAGCAGCGTTCACCTCTAAGCGGCGTGTTGGCTGTTATAAATAATATATCACTCAGTTCATTTTCAGTATCTAAGAGTTTAACAGTCTATTTTCAGGGTGTGACACCGGGACGGGCTGTGAAGTTTTCCCTTTGCAGGAGTCTCACTCAACTGCTGTTGAAGTGACATGCTGCTCACTAACAGAACAGGAGAAAAGGGAAAAGAGAGTGGCGTTCAGGCACGTGCATACTGTTGGCATACTCCTACTTTTACTGTACCTACTGTATCATACTACCCCAGCAGCTGCAGCCTGTTCTTTTGTATACGTTGTGCAAAAGAGCATTCTCTATATTTTAGCTCTCTAATTACCACACAAATGTCTGACACAAAATATAACTTGTTTCGTTGTTATTTGTCTGTGAGCTACACAGCTTTAATACTGGTGTTTTCTGAAGTTTTGTATCCCTCTTCAGTTCTCCCTGCAGTCTGCACACACTCAATATATGTATGTATATATGTTCCCAGTCTACCTATGTTTTTGTCATCCTGAGTTTTTCCTTATTCAAATCAAGGGTGTAAGGATAGACGGTGTTGAATTGTAAAGCCCCTTGAGCAAATTTCCGATATCGGGCTATATAACTAAAATTGACTTGACTTGTGAATTGAATTGAATTACAAAACCACTTGCTGTTATTCAGCATTTCACGGTATTGGCTGCAGACATGAAGGCTCACTTTGGCTTTTGTGAAAGTTTTCTGTTTTCCCACAATTTCCCTGTACCGACTTGGATGTTTTCACATCAACGCAAGTATTACTTTACATTCTGCTGGCTGTCAATCACCTGACACCCACAGGAAAAAAAGCTGAAGCCTCCTCCAGGAAACAATCCTTCAGAAACATGCTGCTTTACAAACTGTACTGTCACATCCAGGCCTTTTTATTTAGAAAGTCTTTGTTAGCCAGGACAGCAGTTACTTTTAGGATAGAATTTGAAGTAGATACTGTAAAAAAAAAAAAAAAAAAAAAAATCTATTGGAAGCAGGAGTTGATTAGCGCTGAAGGTTTACAGCAAATAACAATATGTGTGGAGGTGAGTCATGCTTGGTTGCTTGAGTGAAAGGTGTTAGCGGCGATGGTGGAGGACAGATCAGGGAAAGTGTCCAAGGGCCCTCCAGTTCGCTCCGACGCCCCGAGCTGCGTCTCTGCGTGCATGAGCCTCATTTCCCTGAGACAAGAAGGAGAAAATAAGCAAAAAAAAAATAAAGGATGTGGGGTTCGAGGGGGACGGAGGGAGGAGAGGAGAGGTTGGAGAGGAAGGGGGAGAGGTGAAGAAGGGGGGGGGAGGCGTTGCTATAGCTGTCCGGTGAGATCCGCTCACAGCTGCCTCCCCTCCTCAGCGGCTCCTCCGGTGAAAAGGGCCCTGAGTGGCGAGCGGATCCATTTCAGCGTGGAAACCCCACACACACAAAGCTCTGAAAGCTGCTCTTATGCCACGTCTCGGTATCTCTTACCTGTTAGCCCGATTAATTATTCCCCCAAGTACAGGAGCCAGGGAAAGGAGACACCGCGGATGGGCCAGCGAGATAGGGCTGCACTCTCTCAACTGAACGAGAGAGGCCAGATAAAGAAAGAGTGGGCGGTGGGGTGAAGGAGAGGAAGAGGAGGGGGAAGAGGACTGTTGTCTCTCTTTTCTTTTTTTTTTTTTCTTTCAACCTACAGTAGGAGCCTTCAATCTGCGGCTAATGTACTAGAAAGTTGCTCTTACAATGTACCCACACTTTCTTAGTCACAGAAGAGTGGGTTGAAAGAGCCAATAGTGTAGATAATCAGGAGTTTTCTTCTTTTTTTTTTTGCCTTATTCCCTTCATCTATCAGCTTAAGCGACAGCATGCAGGACACGTGATAGACCCCTCATCCCTTTCGGAAAAAGAAAAAAAAAAAGTTAAGTTGTGTTTCCGCTGTAAGGGCTGCGCACCCTGGAGCATGTCGTGTGGATGGCGTTTTTGGCAGGAAAACCACTGACGCAGTGACCAGGAACTCCATTAAACGTGGCACCCGCTGCACCCGGTGTGTCTTTGTGTGTGTGTGTGTGTGTGTGTGAGTGTGTAGTCCGCTTTGAGACGTAGGACATTTGTCAGTGTATTGCCTGGTCAGCCGGTGTCACTTTTTTTGCACAAAAACATGAATTTTAAAGACCGAAAGCACTCAAAATTCAGAGGCACAAACCTGCCCCAGCAGTGCTCCCCGCGACTTCTTGACAACATCCGTTCGCCTAAGGTCTGAGCATCCAATCGCTTTCATGAACAAGCACTTCCTGGTTATGCAGAGCAGGGGTTTCCATGGCTATCAATCAGCCAATGGCGGCGCAGCTCCTCAGAGCAGCATGTTGAGAGCGGGGGTCTCTGGGGCAGCCTGTCTTTTTAAACAAGGCCAGACACTTCACAGACAGGGAGAGGGCCAATTAATTCTGCCGGGGGCAACGCTCCTAGGTTAGCATTTGCTTATAGTGATAAATTGGCGCTTTGTATCCACAGTAAACTACCTAGACTCCCCCTGTTTTGGCTGGCTTGGCAGGTCCAGGAGTGATGTCATGGGGTTCAGGCTGATTAGTCGACGCGCCTCGTCCTTTTTCACGGGGTCACTGCGCCACTGTCTGTGTAAAATTAATTAAAAGCTGGCCGGGGTTAGTGTCCACACTAATTCCAGCTAGTCACTAACATCTGCTGAGGAGGAAAATGAGGGAGCATCCGTGTGGATACAAGGTGACAGAGAAACCCTGAAATTTACGATATCTGTTAGCTGAATGGGCAGATGGAAATTATGTAAATGTTTCTTAATTTGTGCATTTGCAGATCACCTAATGTTCATTTTAAGAGAGTCGCATCAGCTGAAATAACATTTGAGTAACAAAACAAAAAGAAAACCAAGACCATCTTGCATAAAAATAAATCCACAATCAATTAAAGGAATGAGGAGAAGAGCTTTTCAGCATATTAAGTTTTATATAAAAGCAACAACCTAAACAATCATGTAGATATCACCTCACTGACCCACTCTCGGGAATGATAATCTAGGAATGAACAGTATCTTGATGTAAACAGTGCACATCATCCCCGGTCCCCTTCCCTCTCTTATCCCAGTTCCATAAAGCTACCGTGACTAGAAGTAGCCCCTGGTGACTCCAGTTGTACAGCCATGTGGTCTGAATTTAGCCATCCTTTATCTCCCTCTCCCATCCGTCTTCCTTTCCTTACTCTCAGTCTCTGCTAAGTGATTGCATGCGTACATGTGTCTTCAGAGTCCAGTGAGCACCAGAGCAGCAACCACGGAGGGGGAAGGAGGGGGCATCTCGGATATTTTATTTACTTATTATTTAAATGCTATTTCCCAATGCCTCATTATTTCTTAAGCTACAGTGTAGCTTGTCAAACATCCTTGCAACGTTCCCTTTAAATCTCCCTCAAGGTGAGAAAGGTTGATCATTTTTCTCTCTTTTATTTTTTTTTATTTTTATGCGAGCAGCGTGAATGAAAGTCACGGCCAATTTCCCTTTTACCATGGACACAGGAAAAACAACAAGTACTAGAGCAACAAAACAGCCTTCAGTTGCCGAAGCGAGATCTTTGATTTGGCATATCAAAGGGGAGCGCGATCCCTGGGTTGCCGTGGCTCCCAAGGTCGGAACACAGAGACCTACTTCGCCTGAATCCGATTGGCTGGCTGCTCGATGCTGCTGCACATTTGCCTAAGTGAAAAAGGGCTCCATTAGAGTATAGGTAGAAAATTCACTCTCCCCTAAACAAACAGTCAAAGTGCTTAAATTAATATGTTTCAGAGGTGTTTGCGACTGTAAATTATGATGAAATAGCAACGCAATCCCTTAACTACCTTTTTATTTGTTTGTTTATCACATTGGTGTAAATTGAATTTCCATCAAGGACTCTCACGATATCATGAAAATGCAAAGTACCCCTATATGGATGAAATGGAGGCACATTGTTGTTGCATTGTAAGGAAAGACGTTGAAGTTCAAGAATTCCAGAGAAAACTTGGAGCTTTTTTAATTCCCCAAATCGTCAATTACCATGTTGTAGAAACTCGTAAAAATGAAGTGCAACCTACGTGCTAAACGACAAATATTCCATACATATAAATGTTTTCTTAGTGTCTAACAAGCTGAAATAAGCCCCTCGCCTCCATAAGCACACGTTACTTTCAGCTGGCTGGTTTAGCAGAGCTGTTTGGTCTCGTGTGGATGCGAGCCGTGCAGGCGGAGGGAGCCGCTGATCCCCAGCGGATTGACAAGGGAAAGTTGATATCATTCCCACTGTCGACTGAGCAGGGCCCAGAGGTTTCCCCTCATGGGGGGTCCTGAGAATGTCACTCTCACTCCCATACAGGAGACCCCCCCTCCTCCTCCTCCTCCTTCTTCCTCCTGCCATTATATTCACCCACTTTATCTCCAAATGTCACTGAGAGTAAAACCAATAGCACAGGGAGAGTTTATCAAGGAGGCACTATGCTCTTTTGGATACAAGGTGTTTGATGGAAACATGTAAACCTGCAAAAGATATTTTAGCTCCTTGTACTGCGTGATACATTTATCATACATGGAACCGCTGCAACTTAGCATTCAGCTCTAGTTATAACATCTAAATGTTTCTTTCATATATATTTTACATTGTTTAGATGATCAAACTCCACAAGGCCCAGGAATTATCCCAAGCCACGTGTCCTTCTCTGTACTCGATATTAGATATTGGATGTCTATTAGAAATAAGACAAATAAGCATTTAGTATGTGTCATCCCCTGCCAATATGAGAGAGATTTTTTGC
Organism: Lateolabrax maculatus; assembly: GCA_031216445.1. NCBI lineage: Eukaryota > Metazoa > Chordata > Actinopteri > Acropomatiformes > Lateolabracidae > Lateolabrax > Lateolabrax maculatus. The sequence goes on along the minus strand of CM062215.1, from coordinate 3,620,191 downwards.
ATTAGAGTGGTCACATTATACCGATTATTTAAATTAAAACATAAGTCTGATAGTATTCTACATTTTTAATTGTTGCCAACAAGTTCCATGAAAATACCAAAACCGAAAATCTATTGATCCGACATAAAGTATTGCTTTTGTGACTAAAGCCTGTTGCCGTTGTTGTCTAAAAAACTATTAAAAACACATGAATGGGCCACATGGTTGCACTGGGTGACATGTTCCTTCACTAAGGTGAACACAGGCTCTGTAGTTTACTTTGAGTCAACCCTACATTCACTGTCCTGCTGCTGTAAATACTGTCCTTGCTAGCGCACCAAATGCGGCACTGAGAAATAGTCCCCAACAAATGCAGTTTACTCCAGTTTAAGTAACATTTACTAAAATCTACAATGCACAGCTGTTTCAGTAAAGCCTTTTTATAAATACAATGAAACTATATATTTGTGTCCCCCTTTTATTTAAGATTCACATCTTCAATAAAAACAAATAGTCCTTTCATAGGATTCATTGACAATAACAAAAATATAGAATATCGCCGGCCTTATCCTTTAATATCTGCTGATGTATACTTTTTACCATTAAGTAATGGTACAGTAACCCTGTGCATTCACCTATTTGACCTGCTGTACATAGAGGAATGCAGAATGTGTGCTCCATACAGCAAATACCTGCATCTCTGTACTCATTCCTATGTAAATATTCATTAACAGAAATTAAGTCATATTCCTGCTGTTCTCAAATTGTATCCCTCTGAGGGAATTCAGTCATTTTCTCAGGACTATTTAGCATGTTAAATACAGGACACATGCACATTTGATCAGGCCTCTGTCTCAGCTTTAAGTACTACTACTGTCAGCATATTTCCTCTGTTGGCCTGGCTCATTATAACTGCCGCTTTATGAAATGTGACACTGTGAATAGTGAAAGAAAAGTTTTTTGTATGAACCATGAGTTCAATTGGAACAGTGGGATATGACGGATTTTTTTCCTGAAAGGCTACAAACACCTGGTGGTTATGGGTTTGGACAGCAGACATGTCATATTGACGGCTTCCCCCCCACTTCAGCAACACCCCGAGCTCCGGCTTTTGTGGATTTTTTTTAACACTCCGAAATTGTCAATCGAGTCAGTGGCCTGGACAAGCTCTTTCTTTGTGACGCTGAGGCTTTAAAATGGTGCCAACCAAGCAGCATGGACGAAGGATTTGAAAAAGGCACAATGAGCTGAAAAAAAAAAAAAATCCTAGCTACCTGGGAAACAAAACCAGGGGCAGGCGAGAAAATGTCGAAGAAAGAGAAAAGGGGGGGACCCTCACTCCCCTCTATTCCCCAGCCAATTCTGAGTCCTCGGAGTAAGCGGCAGGCATTTCTAGTCTTGAGAGGAGTGACAGAGAGAAAGGCAGGGACAAAAAAAAAAAAAAAAAGAGAAAGAAAGTGAGAGCCCGTCCGAAAGAGGGGGAGAACAAGAGAGAAGAGAGTGGCAAAGGGGAGGGATGGTGGGAGAGCAACTTGAATCGTTGTCATCAGCTCCGTCACGTTGAATGGGCCTAATGAATGCAAGTGAGTGTTGAGGAGCCATGGCCAGCTCTATCAAGGCAGGTAATACCGCCCAGATTTAATTGGGAGCAGGTATTGGAAGGGCTGTATTACTTTAATTGGGTAGGGGTTCTCTAAATGGAAAAGACAAAGTATAATGGCCAAATTGTGGTGCACAATAGCACTTAGCCTGGGATTGTATGCATTCGCTAATCTGCCCTGGAATGAGGCAATTCTGAACAATTTTCTCAGTGAAACCAGCTGCAGAAAGCTTGTCCCTCTTTTTTGTTCTCCCTTGGGAAAGTGTAAGATTGAAACAGAAAATACCTTTACCCGGGCAATCATTTGCCACGTGTGGAAAGCGGATACAGCAGTGAGTGGTGGAAAAAAAAAAAAAAGAAAGGGAGAGAGAAAGGGGAATCTTTGTAGCAGGGAGAATGGAAGGCAAAGGAGATAAAGCGGGGCTCAAAGTGGGGCCTGTCACGGTCGCCAACGAGAGAATAAAGTGATGACATTTACAGTGACAGATGAGACTGCAAGGGAGAACTGCCCACTATTTAGAGGGAGGAATCTGATATTTAACAGACATGGCCTCTGATAATTAACAGTGGACATGTATTTAGTGGTGGGCCTTGTCATTATTAATGACAGGCAGAGATACTGATATCTGCGCGATCTTAATGAAGTAGAGGCAGCCATGCCAGTATCATGGGATGCACGATGCCACATGGGCGTTTGAAAGACTCGCAAGAAAGTTGAGACGTGTTTTACACTATGGAGCGCCGTAGAAGTAAAACGAGCCAGACGTTTTGCTTCCAACGCGCATTGAAGTTTATCCGAAGAAAAACATCACAAGTTGTAGGGAAAAAATTGTGCAACTATAACCCCTGCACTTGCCGTGGACAGGAAGTGCTTAGCAGCACGCTGCCACATTATCCCAGCGTGCACCGTGCCAGTGCGTTCAGTCTTGTGTATCTTATCACCAAGGGAAATGGAGGGAAGAGGAGCAAGCAGCAGAGAAGCCGAAGCCATGTTCGCATCAAAAGAACTCCTTTTTTTTTTTATCACTCTTCCACTCTCACTTTCTGCTGGGAGTGGAGGAAGGCAGGGGAGCTAAGTTGTACAGTAATTGTGCTGGTGAAGTGACAATGATTGCTTTTTATTGTCCATTGTCCCCACAGGTTAGTGGTATTGTGTATCCTTATGGTGGAGTGGGAGAAAGCGGTGGGGGGGGGCAAAGCATGCAGCGGCGAAGGCCTCTGCTTTAGCCCAGGTGGGTATACGCATTTAGCCTGAAAGCCGGCTGAGATGAGAGGTAGCGGCCAGACGCCGTGCTCACTAAAAGGACACCCGCTGGGCCGTCGCCGCCCTGCAATCCAGAACATTCACTCCACCAAAGGCCAACATATGCTTACACTCACAAAGACTCAATGCAAAGTTTCTTAGGACGGCAGCACCGCGATACAAGCATGCCACTCTTTTCATTTTGCCGTCATCAAGTCCAATATGTAATGACTATATCCCGTATTCGGCATTGTAACGAGGACAGAAAAACCCAACAGCCGTATTGTCCCAAGGAAGCAAACCCTGGCATATTGTTTGAAGGCTAAATTGCTCCCTGCGAAATGCACCCTCTGCTTTATTGCAGGCGTCTCTCCCATTAAATGTGTGGGTATTGTGTATGGATTACAATAGCTAAGAGGAACCCAGGGACAGCTTAACCGTTCGGAGAGAGTGAGCGGGAGAGTCTATAAAAAGCACAGAGTGGCTGGGGTTTTGTCGGGAGACGCATGCTCGATTTCCCCACCTGGTGAGGAGAGGAGAGAGGGGTTTTTAGGGAAGAACTCACTGTCATGAATATTACATGTGACGAAGAAGAGGCAGGGGGATGTAGCCAACTCCAGAATATAACATTCCTGTATATTAGATTACAGTAAAGGGATTCCTTAGAGGGAAACTCTTGATTAACTTGTACCAAGTGTGTCTAGCAATTAGTTACACTCTGCAGAGGGTAATCCATTGCTATCAGAATGACTTAGTAATGATATGTAATTAAAAGATGAATGAATATGTTACTCACGTGTAGTACAAATTGGATCTAGAGCACACTTTGAAAATACACTGGACTCATATTCAAATTTATTAGATTAATCCAACAATGTATCAAATCCTTAATTTTACCCGTCAGCCTAAACAGTCTGGTTTTTGTCTGGCCATCATCAGTGATGAAGTCACTCCATGAAATGGAGAAACCATTGTCTCATCAGCTGCATTACTGCAGAGCTACTTATGATTATCTAAGGTTGTGCTTTTTGTGCAGTTACATGGTTTGTTTTGCTTTTATAGTTTGCTCTTTTGTAGAAGTTCTTGGGGCAGAGAGAAATGCCATTGATCCACTGACACCGACTTAAAAAAAACTTTCATCTCCTCATGATTGGATTGACCTTATGGAGTCTCTCAGGGCAAAAGTAAGCGACTGGGCCCCTGCTAACCCTCTGTACAGTATATTATACTTTTTGAGCATTTTGTACAGTTTGTCTGCGCTGGAAAACGACCTGGCCTCAGATTTTCAATGTGGTTATTTGATTAAACACATGTTTTAAATAATAGGCAGCATATTAGCACAAAACTTACATGCTGAAAGTAAGAAACATGATTTTGATACCGGGACACACCATAGCAGAGGCAGAGGTTCATCAGCCCTTCAGAACTATGATAGAGCCATTTTAGGAGAAAAGTGGTAACACAGTGAAGCAATGAAGTATACTTGGGTTCGGTATGACGGGGGTGAAAAGAAACGTCTTCCTTCCTGTATCTTACAGTATGGACACAGATGTGGGGAAGAGTCTGTGCGATATGTGTCTCTCTCGCTTGACTTCTTGGGTTTCAAAACAAAGCCTTCGAATTTTCACAAGTGTCTCTCTCACCATCCTCATCACACGTGTCATTCTAACACATGTTGCTTTCAATTACTTCTTTACAAATCAGGTATTTGTCACTTTTAATGAACACTACTTCACACTTGGCACAACGACAATCTGCCGTACAGATGTACGTTATTTCAGCGCTGCTGCAGCTTCTGTTTGGACCGAAGATTCAAATAGGTGTTATTTTGTTAGAGGAGGATATATTTTTAACATCATCAGACTATCAAAAAGCAGAAGATGTAAGAGGAGTGGATGGAAGAAAACAGTTACTGTATCAGATTCATTGGGTGGAAATGTAATTAACTGCAAATGAACTGGCGCCTGATACTTCAAAATGCAACCAAAGCAGCACTTTGAAATTCGTACTTTGTTATCCGCTCTTTCAAAAAATATCCATCTCTTCTGCTGATTATCCATTTAAAAAACTATTTATTCAATTCATCTTTAAAAAGACAAAACATTTTCCTTTCAATACACATATTTTTAACTGATATCAACATCTGATTGAAGCAACAGAAAAACATGTCAACAACAAAACAGACTTCGGTTGTCCTACTTTATGGCTCATTTTTCCAATTAAGCATAAATTTGGCCCAGATTGAAATACTGTATCTAACAATCGATCGATGGTCACCACAGGATAAATCCTAATAACTTTAGTGACTCATCTATTTAATGCCACTATAATGTAGACATTTTGTATCAAAAACATACTAAAATATATTTAAGTTCCTCAGTGGATGGATATTAATGACTTTTCATGTAGAACCAACAGCAGGTCCATTTTTTTCTCCATCCAGTGAAATGTCTCTACATCTACAGTGCAAGATGAACTGGCACAAAAGTTGGTTTGGATATTCGTTGTTCCCAGATGATAAATCCCAATGACTTTGTTGATCCTGTGACTTTTCATCTAGTGCCACCAGCCGGTTAAAGTTTTTACTTATGAAGTGAAATATTTCGACTTTCGATTATAATAACTTGAGTTAAAATATAACTATATCCAAAACTAATGATTCAAAACAAACTTTGGGCCCCAACTTTTATCCAGCTCTCAATTTGTTTTTCTTTATAATGAGAATTGTGGCCATATAGAGCCACTAGTATGGCTGTAGCCTCTTGTCTTGCTCCAATTAAAGATAAATTATTGCGCGGTGCATTATTTTTCCCATTACAGCTGTGGGTGAACTGTCTTCTTTTCCAGCAAACTGTAAAAACCTTGTCCAGAGCCACAACAGTGTGCGCCAACGCTCAAAGCCCGCTCTGTTTTGGACATGGGAGTTTCCTCTTCTGAAACCAGAGGCGGAATATAAACAGCGGGCATCCATCCATCAGTGTAAATCACATGAATCAGTCTGTTAAAGGGACTTAGGGGTCGGAGGTGGCAAGAACCGGGCCTTAGATTGTATGATAAAGTATGGCAAGCAGATGAAAACAAATAGGCCCGAATGAGTAATTAGGCACTCGCTTCCCCCTATACGTCTCTCACAACAGCAGCAGCACTGCACTGAGAGTGTATTCAGACACTATAGTCTGGTTGTGAGGTAATGCAAGCTTGTTTTCAGGTAGGGGGTGGTGGTTGTCAGGGGGTGCCGGCAGTGTAATTTGTTCTGTCTGGCGGAGGTATGTTGTGTTGATGAGGATGGGGGCCTTTGTACACTTGCTCCCAGTATGATTCCAGTCTGGGGTTGCAGGGCCCCGGGTGGCGGTAACATACCCACATCCTTCTGCCATGTGAGCCCGTAGAGGCCCCCACCGGTAGTCCTGAGTGCGAGATGCATAGATAACACACACACACACACTTCCCTGGCAAACAATGTTTCCTTCACTCACAGTTAAACATTTTCTGTGACAAGTCAGAGAGGTATTTTTCCTCTCCCCCGCCTCTGCAACTCTGACCGCTAGTTTTTCTCAAACGTCCTCTCTGCAGCCGGCCTCGGCCCAGGCTTGTGTCAGTTATTTCATGGTGACAGGGAGAGTTAGGCCGACACGTGTTAGCGCTGAACCCTCCCCGCAGTCGAGTCTGCCGGGGCTGCAGCTGATGAGAACAGACAGCCAGGTAGATCCACAGCCGTGATAGAAGTCAACAGAGGATTTCTAGGCTTCTCAAAGGGTTTCATCAGTGGAGGATTTCTGGGTCCCTCAAAGTGTTACATCACTCCCACTGCAGTGATATACAGTAACAGATTGTGTGCCTGTGTAGAGGTATGACTCCTGAAAATATGAATGCTGCATCCATTAAATACACAGTTTTTGTGTTGTTTTACAACTATTTTAATCTCTTATTTAAAATGTAAAACTTCACTTCAACTCTTTTATGCTGTTTAACTTTGGAAAGTGCACAAATCGTAAAAAAGTCAGTAAACATGCTATAATAACGGAGCAGCCGCACATGGTAAGCTTAAACCTTCATTAATCATATAATCAACTTATTAAGTTGCAAATTTGTTAGCTACTTTACTATACAATATATATACAATATATGTATATATATATATATATATATATATATATACTATATATCTTTACTAGTCTGGGGCAGTGTAACAAGCTAAACACATCAAAAACATTTGGTCTTTCACAACTTTTTCTGTTAAACTAGTTACTTCTCAAAGAAACTAATTAATTTCCTGTATGAGTAACTTCACCCATCACTGGTGCTGGTTAGCACAGACTTCTGCATTTTCCTTTTGAACAAGTTTATTTACTCTCCCTCTGCCCCTCTTGTCTCTCAGCGAAGAATGAAATCATCCGAGTTCTGTCCACAGAGAATAATCAGACGCATGTTTGTATACATTTCAGTGAGCGTGCCTGGCTGTGCATGTTTCATAGCTCGTTGGTTTTCCTTCCTCATGTTGTTATATGAGTCACTGCTGTTCTGGTGCATGTCTGGTGTGTTGCAGAGGGGCACATGGGCCCTTTGGGAATGTGGGGGGGGGGGGGGGACTAAAAAGTTGCTAGTTCAAACCTTTTGAGATGCACCTCCAACTGTACAAGTGGAGAGGATTGTGGTTGGACTGGGGAGCTTGCAGGTGTGAACTCAAAGCAGGGCTTTGCTGGGAAAAGTTCAGTTTGACTTTCCCTGGATAAATAAAGGTTAAAAAGAAGAATTTAATGTGGGTGTGTGTGTGTGTGTGTGTGTGTGTGTTTGCGGCTGTGTGTGTGTGCACTTGTCTGTTTGAAGCGCTGCACCTTTGAAGGCGGCCTGCCTGTGAGCTGTCAGTGGGTCCCGGGATGGGAGGCGGCGGCGGCGGTGGTGGGGACGAGGTTAAGTGCAGCTTTTACACACACAGCGAGGGAGAGGAAGAGGGCAGCGGTGACTGCCCGGTGCCTAGGATGGACCAGCACCTGAGTAAGTGTGTGTGTGTGTGTGTGTGGAGGGGGGGGGTTGGGGTCATAGCCAGCAGCAAGGTTAATGCAGAGATCCTTTGACACACAGCCGCCCTGCTTTTTCTTTGTCTTTCTGTCTCAAAGAGGTAGATATAAAGACATACAGACACACACACACACACACACGTGCATACCATAGGTTCAAAGCTGAGTCTTTTATTTGAAGTGAAGGCCATATTGTAGACTTAATTAGGCTGGACAATGAGTTTCCACAGCAGTGTGCAGCTTCTGTCACTTCACCCTAACTGATCAGATAGTGTACATTTTGTCCCACATATTGGAAAAGAAAACGACCTAAGACGGCAGTGCTTTCATGCTAAACAAATTAATACATGTATGATATCTTGTTTTGCATTACCATACGACACAGACGCTGATCAAAGCCGTCTTTTCTTGCAGCATTTCATCACACAACAAACCATATACACATTGTGACGTCTCATCAACATCCAACATCAGGAAGTGGGAGGCAGGATTGTCTAATGGTGTACAACAGGAGATCCTTCAGGAAACGATTTCCATCATCCCTTCTTGTTGTCGTTAACTGCCTGTTAGTAGTGAAGTCCGCACGCCGGCTTGGAGAAGACGCAGTCTCGACTGCCCCTGTGATTTGTGATCATCGCTCTCAGTGTCTCATCCTGTTTGTGGTTGTGTCCGAGAGACGGTGGGCTTAGAAAGAAAAACGGCAAACACAGCTGCTGGTGCCGGGCGCGTCTGGAAGCCATTAGCTGTTGGGTTGTGTATCTCTTATTTCTGTGGATATCGGGTTAGATGACGTGTCTTGTCAATGGGAACGCCGCAATCAATGGTTTTGCTCAAGGAGGCGAAATAAATATGTGCTGAGCTTTCGTGCAGTTTCCTGTCGGTGAACTTTGACGCACAAATCTGTGTCCTTTAACAATTTCAAACCACTTTGTTTTCTGACCGGGCACTTAGTCATTTAGTATCAAAACTCATTTTTTCCCTTTCATTTTCAGAATAAGTCACTTTTTCTCAAGTGGGAAACTCACTGTCTCGGTGTCCACATATCCGGGTGCCTCGGTCGTCGTCCGCACCCCGAGCCGAGTGTGACGTCTGCTCTCTGGGTGTTGGTCGACAGCCTTACTGTAAAAACGTGAGCACTACCCCTCTCTGTCAGTGAGGAAGGATAGCTGTGAACACATGGCTCTCCAGAGCTTGCCGTACTTGTTGACAAGCAGCATTTTCATGCCTCCCTACATGTGCGCCTGGTAGTCCTGGACACGCGCTCGTCCTAATGAATTAGACGGGGCGCTAACGAGAATCACCAAGGGGAAACGGGAGCTGCTGACAGTTAGCAGTTCTCTGCTGGTCACCTCAGTTTTTACATCTAATGATGATGTCTTAAGCCACAGTCAGTATCACCTTTGTGGATATTGTGTGGATTTTTCTTTGCTGGATGCAGATTTTATACAATTTGTATCGTTTCCTGTACTCATGCAGTTCTTCACATTCACATCTTTGCTGCGTTGTATTGCTGCAATTATTTTGAACTGTTTTTTTTTTAACAAACATGTCTAGTGTTGCTCTGATGTTTTCGAGGCTCCATATGTTTCTGTGCCACAAAAAGGGCAAAAAAAACCAAACAACACTTCACACCTATGAGAGACGCTTAAACAGAGCATACATGATTTCAAACTATGTGTTACTGGGTGTTATCTTTTATCCAGACTAACTAAGTTGCTTTTTAAGGGCAGTTTGGTAAAAGGTTATGTATGAACCTAAAATATATATATATATATATAAATATAAAAATAAGGGAGAGACAACAAGTGGAAAAAGAAAATAAACAATGATGCAACCACTTCTAAAAGCTGCTACTCATTCACTTTGCAACCTTGGCCTTTATATGTCTTGTTTAGACAGTGCTTTTAGTGTGATTTGCGTCCTTTTATGGATGTTCTTTTCACGGAGATCAATCTCCCCACAAAGCCCTTTATTTAGCCATTCGGCTGGATTATGAAAAATGTATTAATTAAAATAAGAGCCTTCTGGATGGCATCACGTCACTGAAACAGATCAAAATAGAATATTTATTGGTGACACTCGCACAGAATGGAGCTTATTGCCGAAGATAAAGTTGATCCGCCGTAACCTTGATTGCAGGCACAAAAAAAACTCAAACAGCTAAAGTTTGTGAGTTATGATGGAAGCCTCGATAGCAGTTGTACCATCAATCAGGGAACAGGCGGCTTCGCTTCTTGTTACAGGCTGGATAGCTGTTACGATCAACAGGGGGAACCCAAACGCAGCACACAGACTCAAGAGTTGGAATGAATAAGAAAAAGTTTATTGGCTGGACTGGTGTTTTAACTGTCCGCAGTTTTGTATTTTACGTTAGACTACAACAGAGAAAATCTACTGGAAAAAAGGTCTAAAGCTATGTTTTTTTTTGTGTTATACTTCAGGCTGATTAGCAACTTAAGACAGCTTCAAATTCAGCATGTGATGGATTTTGAAATAATTAATCCTTTTCAGCCAAAGCTTACACACACTTTACTGTATAGCACATGAGAAGCGTCCTCCGTATCTAACAAGCTGACTTAGAGCGTCGACAAGCCCTCATCTCATTTACAATGATTGATTAATGTTACAATTAAAATTCCTGGCTGAGATTGTTTTGATTAATATTCCCTTCTTGTCTTGAGGTTCCAAACCACCCATGATGACATGGAAATAAATAAACACACACCGGAGCACCGGCAGAAATCTCAGAGAGACGAACAACATCTACCCAGGATCTTTGGCGGGAGAGAGACAGAAAGAAAGAGGGGGAGAGAAAGGGAGAGAGAGGGAGCACTTCCCATATTTCTGCCGCTGATTGACAAGGCTGACATATGGAATAGTTCACCTATTCCCCAGTGACAGGAAGATGGGGGAGAGCGCAGGGAGAGGCGGGTAAACTTGCCTGCGAGGCTGAGCACAATTTCCTTTTTTTTTTTTTTTTTTTTTTTTTTTTAGATTCAGTGCTTCTGATCAAAAGGACTCATATCTCCCCTACTAAATTTAGCACCAGTGGCAATTAGTGGCGGAGTCACACAGCCACTCCAGGAGCAGCTGACAAATGGTACCTTAACAAGTCGGAGATGTACGCCACAGTTTGATGGATTTGTGTGTGTACAGCTGAGGGGAACTTACTGGAGTGTTTTTCTTTCCGTGTGCATGGTATGTGCATGCGATACGCTCAGTGTGTGTGTGTGTGTGTGTGTGTGTGTGTGTGTGTGTGTGTGTGTGTGTGTTGGTGTGTGCAGTGGGCTGAGTGGTGGAAACATGCTGATCAGCTTCAGCTTGTGTTGGTTAGTGAGCTTCGGACGAGTTGTGCACCCGTGTTTGTGAGATTTTATCACCACTGAAACAATTGGTCAATTAAGTGACGTGTCAATAGACGGAATATTAAGCAACAGCAATTTTGATAAATCATTAAAAAATTAATTATTTAGGAAATATGCCAAATGTTCTGTTCCAGCATCTTATATGTGAGAATTTGAGTTTTTTCCTGTTTTATATCACTTTATATTGATTGTTGGGCTGTGATCGGCATTTGTTTTAGCATTTTATTATATTTTATATATATTAAAGAGAAGATGGCGTCAATAACATTGACAAAATCGACAAAAGTCTTAGGAAATATTGACTTTTAAAGAGGACACAGTGGCCAGTTCACGGTGGTCAGGAGGTTCCTTCTTTAAAAGCTAATACATCATGTATATGATCTGCATCTGGGTACCCAAAGTATGTCACACCCGGGCAGGAAATGCATGCCATTAGATTACACTACAGCTACAGTATTAGTATACAAATTATACAAAATGAACATAAATATGAATATGGCCATTTTATCCCAACACTGGAAAAATGTTTGTGCTAATTCCACATAAGATTTAAACCTATGTGGACTTCCACTGTAACTGTCATAAACCGTGACAAAAACAAAGAAAGATGGAGTCCAAAAAGAGAATACCTGCTTCAAGACAAATAAAGAAGATCATTTAATGAACAGTGTATGTGCTGGACAGTGAAAAGGAACCTGGTTCAGACTGTGCAGTCGCAGAAAATGATGTGACTGTCAAAACACGCAGATCTGAGCCGGTCACTTGATTGGATTTGAGGCAAAAGAAACAGAAGGAAAGAGACAGACAGACAGACAGACCGAAGGACCGGCGGCTGAATCAGAGAGCGTATTGCTAACAGAAAGGATAGAATGACATCATGGCTCATTTGAGTCACTTCCCAGTTAATGCAGAGACGCGGTGATATCAGCAAAGCAGCATTTCCTGTAAATGACCAAAACAACCGCAATGATAAACAGAAAACCAGGATGGATAAACAACCCTGCAGGAGTTTAGTTCCATCATCTCTCCCGGTGTATTTCTTATGTATGACATTTAAAAATGAAATTGAGTTATTGCAGCTCTTGGTCCCGCGTTATTCACCTGCAAAGTCTGTAAGAGCTGCTAAACCTTTTTAAGAATTGTTCTGTGTTGCTGCTGCATGAAGTGAAGTCGATGAACTGCCCTTACATCATCCTCACTTACCCAGGAGAGTCTGTTGTCTGTTAGATGCACGCACACGCACACACACACACACACACACACAAACACATTCACACACTCTTCACATGGCTAGCCAACCTCCTGAGAGAGAAGGCAGCTAACCGTCTCAGTAGAGGAAATGAGCTATCTGCTCCACTTCTCTCTGAGACACACACACACACACACACACACACACACACACACATGCAGTTCCCCCTGACATTTTTAGACTATCTGTACTCCTTGCAGATCTTCTGTTTATTTGTATCTGTTTGTGAATACATGCATGCACACCTGGTTGTGCATGCAGGCTTGTGTGTGTGTGTGTGTGTGTGTGTGTGTGTGTGTTTAGGTGTGTGTGTGTGTGTGTCTGTGTGTGTGAACATCCCGAGCAGTGAGTGAGTTTGACCTTAAGCTTCTCCTCCCTCTTTACAGTGCCAGCTCTTGTGTACGTTTCCTGGTCCTCCAAGATATGAGAGGGGAAAATATCTGCCGACAGCCCATCACAGTTCACAGCTCTTTGTTTATCCATTAATAATTGAGCATAGCTGAAGACAACACAAGGTGTGTGCTCGTGAGCGTGCGCGTGTTTGCGAGTATGTTTAGCTGAGGGTTGGCGGTGGGGTGGAGAAGGGCGCCACTCGGGGAATTTACGCTTTGCATTGCAGTTTGGGCTAAAATTCAGGTTTTCTCCCTGAAGTGTGTCCACAAGACAGAGGGAGTGGGTATGCATGTATGTGTTTTCTCCCCCTACACGTGAGGCGTGTATGTAAATGCATCCAATTAAAAGTGATTCGGGGTGACCAGCCAACCTCCCCTACCATTTAAAACAGAATTGTAAGCTTGTGTGTCAAACTAGTTACAAGAAGTGTGATTTAAAGCAGTAGTAACTGTTTTTTTTTTTTTTTTTGGCTACTTGTGGGCAGCACCTTATAACAGTGAAATAGCGAATGACTGTTTACACGTCCTGCAGAAGACAGAATTTAGTACTAATTTCTTTTTTGGTCCCCCAAAGGAAATATCTGGCTCGTTAGCTGCTAAATGCAAAATCAATTGAGTCAGCTGATACCATACATCTGGTGGGACGTAGTCTCATCAGTGTACAGTAAGGTGAAGTTGTCAAGGTTACAGTTGCCAGGGTGAGTGCATGTGATAAAACTGCTGCTTTATGGGGTGTTGAGGATGGAAAATTGGACAGTGGCGTATCCTGGCGGAATAATGTTTGTGAGAGAAAAGGGTGCAGATGTTTCGATGTGCATCATACACTACCATTGTGATTAGTTTACATACAAATGTAAATAACTCGGCGTATTCCAGTGATATATCGATGTACGTCCATAAAGTTGTTCAGCTAATGCTGTTGAGATCACAATACATAATCAGGGACAACAGAAGTGTCCTTTTTAATACCGTATTCCCGTAACGCCATACCTCTGAGATGTTCAATAGGATGTCAGGAATCCCTTTAAAGCTTTTGTTTGTAGACACTGCCTTTTTCTTGCAAGACTTGACAAATTAACAGGAGAGCCAAAACTCAATCGCAAACCATTTGGGAAACAATTAGGGAGTTTATTTTCCTATCTTCAGGACCATTTTCCACCCGTGTCCCCACCTCGCCCCAGATGAACAGAATACATTATGACAGTAGCATGTTTCCAGGGTGCTGACATCGATATGTGGAATTAAAAAGTGATGCTGTGTCCAAGCCTGAGTTGATTTACTACTTTGAGTTCACATCTAAACCAGGGTTTGTCTTTACTTCTCACTCCCTCCGCTAATTATGTGGGCCTTTTAAACATTTTTTCCCCACAGAGCGCTTGCTGCCAGAACAAAGTCGAAACCGTTTCCCCCTCGGAGGCGGCCCTTGAGTGAGAGTCTCCCGACGTCTCTGCGCGCAGAGAGGCGAAGACTCTGGTCCTCTGGGGGCTTTCAGCAAAAAATAAGTCGTACAAGCAGGAGCCTCTGACGGGAAGTGAATTTACAAAAAAGTAAAAGCGAGAGGGACAGGAGAAAGGATAGAGTAATGAAAGAGTGACTGCCGTTTCCTCTGTTGATTGCTGAGGATGCCTTCGTTCCGTATGTCTAGTCACATATTATGGAAGAGTTTCCAGTGAAATTAAAAATGGAGGCTATTGATCAGAAGACACACTAACACCGAGTGTGAATTCCCTCTGGTATTGAATGCAAGCATTTGGGTCCCTGAAAGTGAGGTCCCCCTCCTGTTTTCTGACAAGTAGGTAAAGTTTTGATTAGCATAGCACACTTAGGTTGAGAATCTGTGTTCCGTTACAGAAAACTGCATCTTGGGACATCTTCTTCCAGCGTCTGCACATCCCTAGACCTACATGTAACTACAAATAATCTTACCAGTATACCTGTGGCAATACAAAAGAAAACACTGTACAAGTTCCACTTTTCACTACTTGCTGAACCTTTGCTCCATCCCCATGTGAATTTGAATGCAAAAGTCACTTTGTCACATTTGGAGTTATTTGTGATTCTGGGCATAGACTGTACATGCATTAAGAAGGACCTCTGTATATCCATGTCATCACCTGTACATAAAGCGTGTTACCCGTTTAGAGGAGGAAGAGTTGGCATCAGCTGTCAATTTGTACTATTTTCACAATAAATAAACTCAAATCTACCAACTTGTACGCATGTTGTATGAAGAAAATAAAAAATGACCTAGAGACGTTCAAAGTATTTAAATGAAAATGCAAAACAATTATTAACACTATCTAAAGGCACTAAAGATCGTCTAACTACCAAACAAACTGCAGCAGCGGGTCTTGACAAAGTCAAGGCCCCAGGCAGCCAGGGATAGGAACGAGCACCGAGTCTACTGTCTGACCCAGTGCCCCCAGTCGGCCTCTTCGGTATTCTTCGGCGTAGATGCTGCGGTTCCACATGTACGGGAAGAGTCGAGGGCTGCGAGCATGTACAAGAGCCGGTATCAGCAGCAGCAGCCGAGTCGAGTAAGGTCGAGTAGAGTATACGGGTTTGTAGTGCTGAGTCTAAGCAGCGAGCACATGCGGCTACGACAAGCCCAGGCGGGGAAAACATTTATCAGTCAGTCACCGCCCACACTGCTTAAAACAAGCCAAACTGTCATACAGTAATGATTGAGTTTGTAACACTGTTTAAGGCTGTAATGCTCCAATTAAAATGGCTGACTGTTTGGTAACATATAAAAGCAGAGTAGGCGGAAGAAGGTTAGAGCTTTTTTTTCTCAGTGTAGGACTTGAGAGTGTAAGCATATGGATATTTCCTGGAGGCAGTATGGACCAGTGTAGATCTGAAACTGATTGAAGACCATGCCTTTGTGTGCCAGACAATGAACACAAAAGTAGGGTGGAGAGACATACTTTACATTATACTTAAGTAAAAGCGTAATATTAACATTAACTGTAGATAGTTTCTCAGTTTAATCTACAGTATTGTGTTGCTCTGTGTTCTTTAAAAAATCTAATTCATGTTGACTGACAAACATTTAGTTATCTGTAAGTTTTGAGCTCCCCTATGAATCCTGCAGAGTTGGTTCTGCCCAATTACCCCATCTGTAGAAAACCGGGAAGTCCATGCCTTCATTGGGCCTTCACAAAAACTGAAAAAGACACATAGTAGATACTGATATTTGTTATGTTTTACATCTTAAGTAACCTTCAGTATGGTTGTTGAGGAGCAATGAGAGAGCCGGCACCCAAAACGGCTTCAAAGGCCGGAAAAGGCTGAGAAATCCTGATCTTAGGGCTGTAAAGTAGGTCTGCTCTCTTTTTACAGCTACTGTTGAGCAAGGTGCTTTAACACAACCTGCTACAGTGAAGTGGCTGCTGAGGAGTGTGTCAGCACTCAGTATATGTGTGTAAGTATCTAATGCTGTCAGTAAGATACTCAAAGACACAATATAGTAACGTACATATGACTAAAAGGATATATAGTTAAAGTAATGCAACCATTCATCTGGAATTTGTTTCTATAAGTCTAAGTCTTAATGCAATGTCATTTTGTCTGTTGTTCTAGCTTGACATTTTTTTTCTTTTCTTAGTTTATTTGTCTTTCTGTGTGTATTCACCATCCACTTCAATCGTCTCTCTCTCTCTCTCTCTCTCTCTCTCTGGCAGCTTCTCCAACTGTCTCTCTTCGTCCGTCACGTGTCTATAGAAGTCCACCCTCCTGCTCACACATCAACACGCCAACAGACAGTCGCACAATCCGTGGATGCCACTTCCTTTGATATGGTAAAGCAATATTGTACTTCATCTCTCTTTTTATTTGCCCATTTGTGAAGGAGATGCCATTAGCAGTGCATTATGCTCCTCTGGCGGGGAAAAAATATCTCCAAAAGGATAGTTGGCGGCTGCCCACATCCTGCAACGCCTCATTAGTGCATTGCCTTTCGAACAAACGTATCAACAATGTTCTGAGCTAATAAGCTTTTATATTCCCGGGCTATATGATGTAGAAAGAGGCAGAGCTGAAGGTCACGGGTGCGTTTGAACGCAGCAAGTGGCTCAGTGAGGGAATGATTTATCTGGAGTTATTGCTGTGCTTTGCTCCAGAGACTTGGCTATTGATGTGTGCGATTGAAATGGCTTCTTCAAGAGGCGAGATAGGGAGCTTCAGTGGTGACACACAGCTTCACTATCATCAGCTGGACACATGCTCTTCTCCCTGCACTTCACTTCATTCAGCCTGTCGCGGGGCACACATGCAGCTTTCGGCGCACACACATGGCCGGCGAGGCAACGTATAGGTTAGAGGAAACTGTCTTGTGATCAAAACATTGTGGGGTTCACTTCTACAATGGCCATGATGTACTTTAAAGTAATCCACACTAAAACCCAATACCTTTTTAAGTCAAGCTGTAGTGAATATTGGCTTTTCTGCGTCCATTTTGTTGTTTGATGATGTGCTTTTCATGGTTACCCAAATGTAAACAACTGGTATTGCATTATGCAGACAATGTCACGTGTTGTGTGTTATGTGTTAATATATTTTATGGACATTTACAATAGGGTATATGTTTACTTATCAGAAAACATCAATAGTATATAAAGATCAGGTTTATATCTCATTTTCCTTACAATTAAACAGCAAGGACGTCTTTCAAAACCCATCATTTTCCACTGATGTTAGACAATCATAAAGGCATCATAGAGGAGGATGAGTTACCAGTCTTTCCATCAGCTGTCCATAGTTCAATTCAGCCACAACACGTTGCATTTTAAGAGAAGTACAGCGACTAGAAAAATGTTCTCCCTTTGCTTTTTCCATCGCTATCGCTCTCCCCGCCTACACATTTAACCTCCAGCTGAATGCAACAAGTTTATGTCCCTTCTCTAGAAGTTGTTGAAAAGCATGCTGGAAAATGTAGAAAATCATTAACTGACATGGAGATATTTCACCAGGATGGGGAAAATTCGGCACAGAAAATGCAAATTGCTTTACAAAATAACTTTTGGAATGCATTCAACACACGCAGAGATTAATGATATTTAATACTGTGAGCATTTTGTATGGAGAGTTTTTTTCCCCTGTAACAAATACTGTTCAGTATGTGGTTTGAATAAGTTCCTGTAACCTTATCTGCTCACTCAATGCAAGCCGCTGTGAATATGTGTCAGCTAATTGCCTAATATATAAAGGTCTACATGCATGCTACCCATGCGGATACACATAGTGGCAGAAACGCACATAAACATAAAAACATACATACAGCATCCCACTCCTCCCCTCCTGATTATTTGGAATCCACATTAAAATGCAATAACGAGCGAGGTAACAAACTAATTATCCCAATTAGCTCACTGTTCATGCAAGCGAGCTCAACTGTATTTGTTATTATCCTACTATTCCAAAGGCATCCTCTGGGGATTGCAGACTGCTTGTGCACACCCCGCACAGTCATGACCACTTTACCGCAAAACATCTGGCCATGCACGATGGGACGCCGAGATTTTATTGTTTTTTATTCGCTCTGTCTTTATAGTTTTGAGATTTTTACCTCAGCGTTTGCTTCTCTGCTATCAGGAGCTCTGTTTCCTTGAAGTTGTGCCTGTTTTCAGGCATTTCTCCCCCTTGTGTTTATTTGAGTGTTTGAACGTGTAGTCCTGGTGGGATTGTGGGAGTCGGAGTACTGTCAGGTCTAATTGCCGTGTGGTGTTTGGTAGGGAGACGGGCCTGATTAGGGAGGAGGTGAAGGAAAACATCATGTCCCCACTCTCTTTTCTTCACTGTCTCACCCATTTTCTGTCTTTCCAGCTCCTTTTACCCCCTTTTCTCTCCTCTCTCTGACTCTCTACATGACTACACAGAATGATGACAGTCCTGCATGGCTCATTAACTGGCAGAGAGAGACGGACAGACACAAAAGGATAGAAAAAGAGAGAGGTGATGTAGAGAGGGCAGCCCACAGACTTCTCAAACACAGGTTACCACGGTGCTCGCCCGGCGTCTGCCGACTACATCAAAGCCTTTAGATGCCAGTTGAGGGGCAACATGAGCTGCCAAATGAGTAAGGAATATAGAAGGATCAGGAATAGTAGGTAGTGGGAGGAAATACTAGCAATGACTAAATGAGTTTTATATATTTAATTTCTGAGATTTTCTTTAAACCTTTGTCTGTATTACCGCCCCTGCCCCTATTACTGCCATGTAACTCAAAACCTAATTTGAGAAATCGACGTCAGTGCTTGCACTGTAATTAGCTTGTCCAGGCATCGTGATTACAGTCAGTGTAATATTTTAGCAATCATGCAATCACTGAAAGCATGTTTTTATTATACAGAATACAAAACAGAAGTGATATAACATTTCGTGCTACCCTGTTGCTCTCTGTTCTGGCCTGTTCAGTTAGTACAGTAAGCTAATAATAGAAGGACACAAGAATTTCACAAGAATA
Source organism: Lateolabrax maculatus (assembly GCA_031216445.1). NCBI lineage: Eukaryota > Metazoa > Chordata > Actinopteri > Acropomatiformes > Lateolabracidae > Lateolabrax > Lateolabrax maculatus. The sequence continues at coordinate 3,600,882 of CM062215.1, read as the reverse complement.
ATAATTTGTTTTAATTTGATGTTAGAGAAGAAAAGTATTGACAAATGCCTGACTTGTCAACCTGTAGAGTTATTTAAAGTAGACCATGACATGAGCGGGTCATTCTTGACCTTGGAAATTTGAACAAAAACATCTTAACTCGATGACCTCTCACTAAATTGTTCCCATGGTCATGGAAATGTTTCATTATCATCATGTGATCAAAGGGAACCTCAGTCAGGTGATAAATAAAAATTATAAGAGAATCCTAAACATAAAACGTGCCTGTTACAGGAACCATTATTTTATATTCTATGCAGACGATACTACACTGTTTTGTTCGACTGGTATTGAATGTGATCCATATTGAAAGGCTACTAATAATTCTTCAATAGGCCTCAAGGTAAGGAGAGACGAGGTAGCTCTCTGTTCAGTGCTTTTGTAAACCTCTTCCTAGATGAAAAGAGGCGAAAAAACCCACAAAGATGATATCTGCACCCCTGTGAAATAATCATCACAAGATCTTTTCCTGTCCTGAGTTATGGGGGTGAAGGATAACGAGAGACAAACCGAGATGGAGAGGCGAGCGGAGATGGATGGGAGCAAGAGAGGAATAAAAAGAGAGAAAGAGCAAGGCTTCAGAGACCAAGGGTGAAAGTCTAAATCTTTCATCCTCTCTCTGGGTTCAGAACGAGAGGAGAATTGCGGGTTGGATTATTGGTGCTAAGCTGCAGAAAGAGCTTAACTATAGCTCTTCTATGTTCCGAAGACAGGCAGACTATATACCTGACTCACTGCCAGACAGAAAATTCTGCAATCACGACTCACTGGCATCTGAATGGAGTTATTGTGGACCTGAGGGTCATTTAATTTGCCGTTTAATTTCCTCCTTGAATAGAAGAATACTGTATCAATTTCTCCTGATCATCATCAACAGCAGCGGCACCATCATCATCGCGGTGTCAGTCCGACAAGCACTTGTATGAGTAAAAACCTGGAGATTTTGCCAGATCTACTGATTTTCTATGCTGCTATCTGGGGACCGTTGCATGTGCATCCAAACTGGCTGCCATCTCCGCTCCTTCAGCCCCTTCATGTTGACGTCAGCCTGTTATTCAGTTGGGAGATTCGACACAAGTCCAGGAGAAAACACTTGAAACGCTATTAAACCTGTAGTGGGGCTTGTGTGTGCCAGTTGTAAGCCTCCTCTTGTCAACACGCCTGTAGGATGCACACAAGTGCACTGACTGGATGGAGAGGAAAAGCGAGGGAGATACTCTGCAAAAAATGTCCATCCTAACAAGCCATTTAGTCACACGTTTGGTCTTGAAATCTGATTTTTCTTTAATCGCGTGAGAAATTGAGCAAATAATTTCACTTGTTACCACTGAAAACTCAATTTTGTCAGGATTGTTTTGCAGAAATTATGCAGCTTTAGGGGTTGTGGGTTCAGTTATATCATCCAAAAAGCAGAATGTCACATTAGAATCAAGATATTTGTACTTTCTTGAAAATGTAAAGCATAAACAATTCAGAAAAAGTGACATTTTCTCACCCTGTAGGCAGGGTTCTTTGCTTGTTTTTTTAAAAAAAAAAAAAAAAACATGACTCTGATACCCAGTGCTGGATTAAATAACTTGCAGTGATGGATATTTCTTGCAGTGGTGGGAGAGATTGAGTTAGAGAAGAGATTGCTTGTCAGAGCCCTGATTTCAGCGTTCTCCGCTGATGACGATAATAATAACCATTCGCAGGAGTGGCAGCAAATGGGGAAGAGAGAGCATAGACGTCTTTTTAAAGAGGCGTACACGCAGTTACTTTCTGCAATCAAAACACAGATTTCTGAAGACGAGTTGGAGCAGAAAGCAAACCCGCACACACACTCGCAGAACGAGCCATAGATTGCAGCGCACACATCCTGTTGTTTGCCATCGACAGTGGATATTAGCCTGGTATTTGTGTACAGTAATCAGTAGGCTCTTGACAGACTAGTCTCTAGACAGAGACATCTGAGGAAAGATTGTCTGGTAATCAGGCTATGCGGTTTAAGGCGGGGGACTCGGGGAGTAAAACCTTGTAGGTCTGGTTATGGCGACTGTTGTGTTTTAAGGTTGCGAGTTAAAGCATCCTTAGATTGAAACATGCCCGATGCAGTTGGACAACCATTTCAAATGAAATTTAAATTCTCATATGTTTGGTTTCTATGTGACAATGATATGTAGTTACTTGCCAGGAAGGTTGTGTATATGCTGTAGTGTTTTCTTTTTTTTCCTCCCCTCTCTGTTCACTCCATATGTCACCAATCATTGTGCTGTCTGGTGAAGGGAAATAACACCCCGTTATTATCTGTCAAGCAGCAAAGAGTGTTGGTTTATACCTGTGTGTATGCTATATATTGCATATCTCATGTGTGTTTTCACGTCACATATGTGCATATGTACATCTGTTTGTACACGTGTGTGTGTATGCTACTAACTGTACACTACACACTGTATTTCTGCATTTTCCTGTTACGCTGTTTCCTTCAGATACTTCTCTTGTCTCCACCCCTCCCCTCATCCTCTCTTGATTTTTTTTTTTTTTTTCTTCCCCCGTCTTGTCATATGCATGATCACTCCCTCCCCCTCTCTCCTCCTCACTCTGCATCCCTCTCCTCCCACTATTCCCCCTCGACGCTTTTAATCTTGGGTTGATGATACTTGGTGGAAGCACTTCAGTTTCTGTGCCAGGTGTCTCCCCGTGCTTAACATCCCGGGCATAGCTCCTCGTTTTCTACAGCTCCTTCGCCTCCCTCCCCTGGCTCCTGAACACACAAACACACTCTCATACACAGTGGCCTGCACACATACTGACTGTATGGACATGTAATCTATATACACACACATGCATGGCAGCACACAAACATTAAATACAGATACCTGCATGCCCTAAAACATACAAACAGCAAGCTTTCACACACAAGATATTAGCATATTTAAGTTTTGAAATTAAATTGTACCCACATCATACTATATATTCTGCAAACATTTCAGATGACAGAAATAAACTTTTGTTTACTTTTTGTTCTTGAAATATTGCATTAGCATCAAGAATTATGAACTGATTTTAATATTTTCCCTTGAAAATAGGATGAAATATTCTTAACTAGAAGAATAACAGATTTAAAGGGATCAATTACAGACTAAAATGACTTGATAAGGATATTTTGACAGTGTAGGGGTCTTCGGGGTGTCTTTAAAAACGCATTCTCAAAAAGTTTAGCTGCACACTGTAGCATTTGTAATTACAGTGCACTGAAATGAGTAAATCAAATCCCCCAGCTACTGTAACACTTGCTGAGTCATATGGATCTTGACTTGCATTGGCTGTACTAAACGCTGTTTACAGCTAACATATCGTTATTGAGATTTAGGCAATGTGTGGAGGATTTGTGTGCTGAAGGAGTTTGCTTTGCATTGCTTTGTTCTTTAAAGGCAGAAGGCACAAGAGAGGAGGAAGGAGATGGAGGAATGAAAATGGGAGAGAAATAGAGAAGGCAAGGAGATGCAGAAAGATAAAGAGAGATAGCTCTCATGTGTTTATCATATGTTTGTTTGTGTTGCCGCGGGGACCTCCTTCATTCACCCCCCGTTTCCTTTCAGTCTTCCTTTTTTTTTTTTGTCACCGCCTGAATATTTCTTTTCCTTTCCGTCATGTATCTGCCGCCTGTCCAGGCAGCGCTCTCTGTTTCACTCCCGTCTGATGTCTCAATTAAAATTAATGCGTTCAGTCTGCTCCGATAAAGAAGAAAGAGGAGGAAAAAGCCTTTCCAGGAACAATGGCAGCTTCTTGCATATTGGTAACCAATCCTTCCTTGTCTGGGCCCACGCTAAGGCTTCACAATATTGACAGCTAACGGCACGGCTCCTCTGAAGGGGTATTTTTTGAAACCAGCGGCCAAAATGAACCAGAGCATGCGTGCCTTGGATTGCATACCGATTTCAGGTGGCTTTTATTGTGGAAAGGGTTTACCTGACATTTTCTTTCTCGAGTCTTACTCATCCCTGAGGTAGTATCACCATCACCTTCCCCAGTGTGGGGTAATCAGGCAGACAGAAGAAGGCCGGTTGTGTGTGTGGTCATCCCAGGGAGTGGATGCACTCCGACCCCCCCCCACACCCCTGCGCCATCCTCCTTCCCATGTTTTCTTGTCCTTGAGACGTCTTCATCCCTGGGCTTGGCGGTGGCACTCCTCTGCCCCCTTCATCGGGACAGAATGCTGGTGTCAGCACTGCCGTTCCCTTCCTCCTCCCCCTTCTTCCTTTCCCGCCCTCCTCCACCTTTGCCTTTATCTGTCGCTTCTTCTAAAGATGCTCTCTCTCCATCTCCGGTACCCCAGGGGTCAACTTGGTGGAAGAACAAGTGGGAGGGAAAGAGGGGGGAATGGAGGGATAGGTGGGAAGTAAGGGGGGGGAAGGGAGGAAAAAAAAGGAGGGAGGGGAGCACCTGACTTGAAGGCAGAAAGATAATTTCGGCCGGGCGGCTCTGTTTAAGGTTAAAGCCTGATTTGCATTTCAAAAGCGGCGGCCGGCCGTGTTGCCACCTCAGGGACGCCATCGGACCAACCAGCGTGTCATTTAATGTCAGCAGGCACCGGGGCCTTGATGAAATTAATAGAGCAGCCTGTGATTGATAACGGCGGTGTTCGTCAACGCCGCTGTCATGACCGTCCGCCTGTCCCTCCTCCCTCCGCCTCAAGCCCAGGTGTCCACCACAGCGCTCCCAGAGATCCCATCAGTTTCAGCGCTACGCCTCTCACATGGCCCGCATCTGAGAGCTCCTGATCTCCCAGCGGCGCCCCGGCAAAGAGATCATCTTCTTCTGTGTGAGTGCTGCGGCGCTTTTAGGTAACCAGGGTAACCTCAGCTGCTGTCATAGCTGGATTAGCTACAGTGGATGACGCGTATGTGCCTTAAGGCGACGGATGACCAAGGGCCTTGAAAGCTCCAGGTTTGCATGTAAAGAAATGTGTAATATCTCACCGTACAAAGAAAATGATGAGACTCTAGAGAAAAGAGATCTCTTGTAAATCTACACTGCTCGCATACATAACAGGCGATGTATTTGCCGGTCTCTAAGTCTTATTTGTCTATGGTACTATTTTGCGTAGTAATGCAGAATTTCCCTTCTGCAAAGGCATATGTGCGTGTCTGCAGAGCTATGCATTAAAGGGTGTTAAGAGTAACTTTAGGTTGCAGAGAGTCACAGATTGGTTGGACTTGTTGTCGGGTGGCAGTTTTGAAGTTAAACACTGGAACTTAAGTATGACGTAAAAACAGCCACACAAACGTCATCCATGCATGGTTGCTTGAAGAGGGACCTAATTTACTTTTGACTTTTTTGAATGGGATAATAACATCAAGGGACAGTTTTAATAGTACTTTGGCAAGATCTTTTTTTCTATTTTTAACTATGCATGCATACTTACATTTAAATAAAAAATAAAAGCCATGTATGTGCAGACACAATGCAAGCCCAACCAACTCATGTCTGGGCAGCAAAATCCACTTTCCGTGCTTAAAGACCTGTCACTTAAAACATCCTGGTGTTATCAGATGATGAGTCACATTGAAATGACAAGAATCACTTCAACCTATAACTATAGTTCAACCCTTTGATTCTGGATGTCAGCCACAACAGTGTCTCCTGCAGCCGACTGTCTCCGCCTGACACTGCGAGTGTTTTGCAGCGATAAAAACATGAACCTGAAACCCAGAGAGTAGCAAGCCGAGGCCCGTCAGGAAAAGGGGGCGTCTGAGATGGAGAGGCCCAGCGGGAGGTGTCAGCGCTGGGCAGGGATGAAGCTGTTAGCTGCTGCTAATGGATGTCCTGATCCTGGAGGCTGGTGGTCACCGGGGTCAGACTCGGCACACATTACACCTTCAAGGCAAACCTCCCAGGCCTCCAAGTGTGGACAGAAGACAGGCAAATGAAGAAGAGTGGGTGAGATGAAGGAAGAGAAATAGAAAGGCAAGAGTGGGAGACAGAAAAAGACATAAAGAACAGAGAGGGAAAAGTGGAGAGAGGCAGTAAGAGCAGAGTGTTTTCAAAAGAAAGGCCCAGGGAAGAGAGATGAGAGTGAGAGATCTGCTTGTCCTGAAATGACTTGATATGTTCTTGTCAGTCTTAATCTCTGGGTGTTGTGAAGGAGCGGCTGGGAGGGAGGGGTTGAGGCGCACAGTAATCTCCTTCACAAGGAATGGACAGAGCTTGTGGTTTCCCAGCCTGCATTCAATTCCGCAGTCATCTCCAATCCACTTCATAAAAGCACATTATTTTGCACCCGTCTCCCCCCTGGAACAGCAGCAATGAGCTTGAAAGGACAAAACAAGAGGTAGACGAAAGGGTGATTCACATCCTCCTTTCTCTCTTTCTCCTTTCTCTCATTCACTCATTTACATCAGCCATTATCTGTGTATATTGAAAGCGGCGAGATAAAGAGAGAGGGAGAAAAAAAAAAACAAGTGCCAGGGAGAATAAAAAAAAGAACAATAAAAGGAGGCAGAGGAGGCGCAGCGACGTTTGAATCAATTACATCCTAAAGAATCTTTCATTTGCATCCGTATCTGTTCAAAACCTGAACAAATGCCAGATGCCTTTGTGTGTCCAGTTATTTATAGTGGGTGTTTTTTCCTTTCGTAATTGTGCAGGAAATATCAAATTTGCATAGAGTGATTATTGTTGATTGTTTATCTAGCCGTCAGGACGTTTCAATATTCCAAGGCTGACAGGTTGTCAAGTACTTAAAACTCATTTATTTGGGGAAATTTGCATGTAATTTGCCGGTAATGAGGGGGATGTCTGTGGTCATGGATTAGATGCCGGAGATGCTGCAGGGAAAAAGAGGGATTCTGGCTGACTGGCATTCCTCCACTTGAAACACACGCTTTATCCTCCGCTCGGCTGCCGGGGTGACGCTGACGCTACCTATCGATGCACACCCAAACAACAGAGAGATTGTGTACAAATGCTTGGCATAGCTGTGGACTTAATAACAGAAGCGGGAGCGAGCCAGCAGTACAGCGCTACACAGGGAGAATTGTGTTCAGCGCTGTTCTGTCACCCTGCAGGCCCACTGTCTGAGGCGAATAAAACACGCTTGTAAACAGAGTAGTTACAGTATTTCTCAGCACAGCAGATGCTAACTTGCATTGCCCAAGCATATGTTTTCATATACGGTAAATTCTCCACATAAAAGGCAGTTTCGAGATAATAGCCGAGTCGCAAAATACGAACAAACGAAGCTAATGACAGCCAGGTAAAGGGGGAGTGAAATTCCCTCCACTATAATAGTGCACATTGTAAATTCAGTATAATATTCAACTACAGAGTTAAGCCATGTTCACCAATTTTCTGCTGGGTTTAGCTTTTTAAGAGAAATACTGTTTTCCCCCACTAAATAAATAATAATAGTTCTACTTTGCCATGTTTTCGATCGGCGTTAGGGAAGGTTGGGTTTTATTTACAGTAGCCTGAGATGTTTCACAGTAAAAGCCCACCAGGATAGGTAGACTTTTAATGTGAGACATATGTGCAGGAAGTGTTGAGTTTCACTGACAGTATCTTAGCACTGAATTCTAAAAAAAAAAGCTGATAAGTAGAACCAATAGCAACTTATTATTAGCTGAAAACAGTATTTCTCGTGAGAAGAGGAGCAGCAGTCTGACATGGCTATATTGTTGGAGTTTACGTTGTAGAAATGTACATCGTCCTTAATTTCTCTAGTAAACAATTTGTTAAGTTATAATGGGAACATATCAGAAAATAGAAAGGCTTCTTACCAAAATGTACAAAAATGTTTCAAAAGAACAGTTCTCTCTACAGTTAAGGTTAATAATGCCAGAAAGGAAAGTCAAAAACTAAATCGTACTTTTCCATATTGCAAATACTGTTGCTGGAACTGCAATCATTCTTGGCTTGGATGGATAAATCACCTAAATTGATACAAAGCCATCATAAAACAGTTGGTCTCCTCCAACCCACCCACCAAATCCCATTTGAAAGTCTGATTAATTGTGCTTTAATAACAACCAGAGAGCAGATACCACCCATTCCGGCGACGTGGCCGAGAGAAGCGGGGTCCCAGTGGGGTTTTGTGTGCACTGTTTGTTGCTGTTAACTGCATTGTCTTTCATTATCAGTCCTTGGCATCATCTTTCATCTAGCAAGGTACTGGACGTGGCGAGCTAATGAGTAAACATAGCTGGGGGCGACCGGCAAACACACACACACTCACACACACGCACACACACACAGAAATCCGACTTTGATGAGTCGCTTGTTTGTTTATCTCGGCTTGAATTTCAAATTCCAATGGTCTATTTCACCTGTCACAGGCAAGTTCAGACCTTGAGAGGACTGGCTTTAGCAGCGGGTAGTCTCTGGCTGGGATGAGATATGAGCTCTGGCTTCACACCACACCGCAGAGCATGAAACTTTGAGCGCGCTGTTAAAACATTCAACGGGTTTTTTACCTTGAGCCCAAGGTCATCTTCAAAAAGAAGATTCTGCAAAGCGAGCCCTTAGTTCTCAGCTCACAGACTGGCTGGCTGGCTGACTCACTCGCCGAGAACATGAGAAAATACAGCAGAAAGAGCTCGCCGGCACCCACAAAAGCAACTCCCACACCTCCTGTGACTCACTCAAAGTCACCTCAACTCCAAGGTTAAACGCTCACTGTATTTCCCTCTTAAATATAGATCTGTCCCTGAGTCCGGGCTGTAGCCTCTGCGAATACGAGCCACTTGGCGGTTATATCTACTGTATGCATGTGTGTGTGTGTGTGTATGTGTGCCACTCTCTAATGTGCTTATATCTCTATGTGAGTGAGAGCATTTCTGTGTGTGCATGTGTGTGTGTTCATATGACTTTTTTAAAAGGGTGAGTGAGGATAATCGGCCCCCAGCGCACCGGACTAAAAGGCCGGGTCAGAGTTTTAAAGAGAAGCTATGTATTTCCCATCCCTGGATAACGGCGATGAAGTGGGCCCTTGTGACTCAACCTGAGAGCATGAAAAGGGCCTCAGAGGGGACCCGCCATCGCCGGCCCTCTCTTTATAGTCCTAACGGATGCCGGAGCTCTCTTCCCCAACCGCGGCAAGCGAGGAAAGAGAAAGGAGTGGAGTGGTGGAGGGCTCTCAGTGCTCTACCTACCCAGCAGCCACTCTCCGCCATGAAAGCCCAGGTAATGTCCCCTGTTCAGCGTGATACAATTTCAAAGAACACCGAACCTCGGTGTTGTGTCAGTGTGTGCGTATATGTGTGAGGCCTGTTATAGGCTTCCATAGTTGCAGTGAAATTATTGACTGCACTTTAAAACAAGTGGGCCACTGGTTAATCAGCTCTTTTGACCATCATCACTCGAGAGTCGGTCACTCCGATGAGGCCACAGACTGCGTTACTTTCTGCATAAAACTAACTCCTTATTACTACAGCAGCTACTATTTCTTCTTTGGAATATACTTTATTTGCTTGGAAATACGATCACTTTTAGGGCACTCCGTTGTATAATGCCTTCTGTGGCTCTGGAGGTGCTTTGATTATGTCAGGTGTTATCTCGGTTATGGCTTGGTGGCCGCCCCGGTTTGTACTGCAAATGAAGGTGTGGAGTTGGAAAGATATTGTGCAATAAAGACGTCATGTCTGCCTTGTAATCATCCAAAAGAATAGTGGTAAATGGAAATGGGAGGTTTATAGTGTTTATGTTAAGCTTATTTGCCAGTACAGTTCCAGGCCTCTCTGTCTTTGCTCTGCAACTGTTGCTGCTGCTAACAATATAATCATGCCGCATTTGTGTTTTGCGAGACCAACGTCGTTTTTGTTTAAATAATACAGAGGAATTAAATTTGTGTTTGAATTGGCTTTATTTTTAATCTGTTTGTCATCTGGTCAGTCCATTAAATCTTATTTCAGCACCAGGAACTGTCCACAGTACGAACTGTTAGTCACCGTGGGGCTTTGAATGGGTTTAACATAGTTCTACTATATCTATCTTTCCCAGTAAGGGATTTGATTTGATTTAAAAGATTTGGCCCATAAATTGCTGTTTGCTCGCCCCTAATCCAACTGGATGACCAAGTACAGACCAGAAAACGCGTATTTAAGAGCACCAGGGTTACAACAACTTTGCTTGTTGATCTCACAGTTTGGGTTCAGGATATCTAAACTCTCTTCAGGAGGGGGGAGGGGGGGGGGGGGGGGAGTCGATATCAGCATCACCTTACACACTGCACGGTAACCAGGTGTTTTAGTGCTGTATATCCAGGCAGGTACCAGCAATCAAACCCTAGCCCCAACAGTTGGACTGAAAATAATGTTATCACTCATGCAAATGCTCAGTGGAGGTTTTTTTTTATTTTTTAAATATCTTTTTATAAAATATGATCATTGTCAGTCAATTTTAGTTTTCTTTCTTGTCCTATAAACACACTCGCAGGCTATCTGGGCTCTCGTGGGACAGTCAGCCAAGTCAGTAAATGTTGCTACCAGTCCGTCTCGGCGCTTGTCAGCATTACGGCGTTATTAATTCTTATCGCTGTACAGTGTGTTGACAGCAGAGACAGCAAAATATGTAAAAGTTGACATGGCTGACATTGTGACAGGCTGACAGAAATATGAAGAAGAGGTTTATATGTGCTTCACAGATGATCTATAAATAAGTGGTTTGGATGGGATCTATAAAGAGTGTGTACCCCATTAGTTTTTCCCTCTTTTTCTTCTTTTCTGGGTTTTTCCTTACTATTTTTTTGTATCACTTCTTCTCTTTCCTCTTTATTTTTTTTATTTTGACGATACCTCTCTCCCTCCCTCCTTCTCCAGCAGCTATCTCTCTCTCTCCCTCCCTCCCTCCCTCTCTCTGGATGGCTGCCTACCTCTGTGCCTGTGTCTGAGAGTTGGCTGGGGCAGAAATAAACCACAGTAATGGCTTTGCTTTGCTGCTAATCTTGTCATAAGAAGGTGCGGCCCTGAGAGGATAGCTCCTCGCGTGTGATATCCTAATTTAAACATCAAAAGATTCCATCATTAGGAAGAGTGCGTCTAGCCCCAGTTTTCAAGGGAAATTATTACATCTTCCCGCCGCAGAAGTGTAATGCAGGAAGACATTTCTGTCAAGCACACGCGTAGACACATGCATAAACCTCACCGGACTTGATGTTTGTGCACTTGAAGGAAAAACATCATCATTAGCAGCTTTCTCCTGTGATAGACGGAGCGATGACTTTTTGTGTCGCAGCCCACCGTGGGCTCTGATGATGGCCTTCATTTGGAGTTGCCGCGCGGCGTTTTTCGAGATCGGAGACGGGGATGGGATCCGCTAAGTGGGATCCGGCCTGGCTGCTGACAGCTCCTCTGGTGGGGCCTCCCTGTGCTTCAGAGCCGCCGCGCGGAACCTGATGTGTGTCGTGCAGCGAGGGAGCATCAGGCACCACCACACCTGGTTAATATTGTCATACACTGCATGACAGGTGCGAATCCACACAGGAGAAGTCTGTGCGGAGACAACAGGAAGGCAAACATGCACAGCTATAAATGTATACTTTGAAACAAGAGGTCTACGCACCGATGTTATGACCTTTGGTGTTGTTTATGAAGTTTACATTGTAAAATACTTTTTTTTTTTTTTTAAAGTGGATATTTTACAGGCTGAACAGTATTTTTTAGACTCTGTTTAGATTTAACTTGACTCTGCAGTTCTCCACAGCTCTAAGAAGTGTTTTGGCGTCTTTAATCTCATCGTTTTGGTTTGGACGGCCTGTAACTTTACGGTTTTCGTTCATTCTCGCCGCTGTTATCAACTCAAATCAAATAGTCAAAAATAAACATAGTAGAGCATTAATAGCTGATATCATCATCAAAATCATAGCTTTGGCCCAGTTTGTACACACATTTTCTCTTAACACACAAGTGATAACACATCTTCTGTAGGCCTGGGCTCTGAAAGTGGAAGGTTTCTGATGTTACCAGCTGCTTTGTACCAAAGGCCTTTTGCTCTATATGTTAGATAAATCCTCTATATTATTCTCAAACTAAAAGGATTATACATGTATAATGGACAAAAGAGAGAGGAATCCAGACACTCTCACTTTTAACAAGCTTTTCTCTTTCAATGTTTACAATATCAAAAGTAATCTGTTCATTTGAGACATTATAGCAATAAAAATGGCACTTTGAATCAAAGTCTGAAGTTGGTTAATAAGGCTCTCCAACTGTTTGGCTCCTGTAATTTGCGTGTTCACAGGGGACGGCGCCTGGCGTATGTGATCTATTGCTTCACAGCAGCACTTACGTCGAATTATTAGCTTGACTGATGACGGATTTAAGAGTGAATCAAGAAATACCATGTTCCATAAGAGAGCGCCATCAAAAGACCAAAGAGGTGTTTGCTCTTTCCGTTTCACTTTCAACTCTCCCTTTCAGTGTCGCTTCCTCCCGTGCTCTCTCGCCGTCTTTGTCTCTCTCTCGCAGTGGCGCTCTCTCCCTTTCTCTTCAGGAAGAGTACTACAGTAGGTTTCAGTTGCTGTATGATTTATTCATTGTTGTGTTTTTTTCCCCTTCTCCTTGAATGTTTGGTAGAGAGGACAGGAAACTTTGAACCAGAGTACAAAGCAATGTATATTTGGGTCACACATTTTCCACATTTCTTCTGAGAGCTCTGTGTGTGTGTGGGTGTGTGTGTGTGTGTGTGTGGGTGTGTATATGTGTGTGTGGGTGTGTGTGTGTGCTCGTGCTCGCCTGCTCTTTCTCTCTCCTTACTTTGTCTCCCTCCCTCTCTTCTGAGAGCTTGTCTGGTGACTGGGTCGACTCCTCTCCTCTCCGCCACGTTCGTCCTTGAAGTGAGAATCAGCGGGGTGCCCCGATCCGAGGGGAGGCTGGCGGTTGAGGGGGGGGGGGTGGAAGGCGAACAGGGCAGAGGGGTTGGGAGCTAAATAATGGATGATTTCTTATTGAAATAAGGCCCGGTGCAAAACAGAGGGAGCGAGCATGTCATTACCTGGGAAACAGAGCAGAATGCTTAATCCTAAACACCACGCAGCAGAACCAGGCCACGGCGTCAGTTCCTGGCGTCGGCTCCGGCGCTGCTGCTGCTGCTGCTGCTGCTCGGAGGACTCATCAAATTCACCGTGATGCTGAGCCTGTTTGTTAGGTGTCATCACAAGCAATGCAACACCTAATAGCGCCACGTCATTACGTCAGTGTGAAAGAGTGAGCCAAGCCCGAGCAGCATGGCGGCCCCTACCCCCCACCCGATTTTTATGTCCCCCCCCCCCACCACGCCGTGACTTTGACCTAACACCATCTCGGCTCGCGCTGATTGACTCAGCAGTCATTATGCCCCCCCCCTCCCCTCCCTCCGCCACACCCAGACAAAACTTGTCTGGCCCTCTGCCAAGCTGGTAAAATATGAGCCGACGCTGAACCCATGACACCACTTCTTCCCAGATACATTAGCAGCACTTCCCGAGCCTCACCTTCATCGCAGCACAGCGTGCTTTGCAAATCTTGTGCACGTAATCAACATATTCACACCTAATGAAAATTGTATATTTTTTTCCTCTGGTGTGAAAGTTGATAAATAACTAACTTGGGTGTCAAGAAAGTATGTTGTGGAGGTATCGGGATTGGACTGTTTTGCCAAAACGCAGGCTTCTTTGAATTTATGCGGCTCCAGTGTCAGAAGTGTGAACAATTTTTCCCAGTGTGCTAGACTGTCACAACGTTGCACAAGTTACTTTTTTACGAGTTAATTATTCCAGCCCCACATTTTTTTCTGATGGTATTTTGAATTAGGAATTCAGAAATAAGCAGGAAACTGCAAAACAAAATCAGGCTAACGATGTTAGCTGTAATTAAAATGGAGAAGTAGCAGGCTGCCACACTATTGGCTTGGAGAGAGATGTATTAGCCAGGCATATGGTTATGATAATTAATCCCAGGACTACAGAGAAACAAATAAACACACGCTAAACAAACAGGGGGGACCAGCTGAGGGCTGCAGGAATTGGTACTTCTGGGGAGGAACCCAAAAAGAAAAAAAAAAAAAAAAAGTAGATCCTTATCGTCATTGCTGCAACCAAGGATATGAGTCTCTCACACACACACACTCAAAAAAAATACAAGAGTAAGGAAAGAGAGGCATGATGGAGCAGAAACAGGAGGAGAAAAGAGGCAGGGACGAAGGGAGAAGACCACAAGATCACCCCCTTAAGGAACTTCCTCACATTAGAATTCAGCTCAGAGTTGCTGTATTTTCCCTTTAAATAAGAAACGCATGGTCCTCCCTTTGTATGCTTCACTGTACACAACATTTATCTCTTAAGCTGTAGCAGTTGACCTTTGCAATCACATGCCTTTTTACGTCAATAGTATATCATTGAGTCACTAATATGAAGCTATCAGTGTTGACGGTATTATCCCTTTTTTTGTTTTCCACAATACAAACAAGCACAAAAGAGCCTCATCTTCTTACAGGCTCTTAAATTAACAGCCAACCCTTTTGTATGGGCTTATAAATAACTGGAAATGCTTTCTTTTTTTCCCCCCCTTCTTAGTGCGATTCGGGGCTAAGACTGTGAAAGAAGGGAAAGGAGAGTAGACAGGGAAGTGGGGCCATCCAGGCCCAATGGCGTGTGAATAGACGTGGTGAGGGGTTTGTGGTGAATCGGAAGAAGAGACGCTGGGATAAAGCTCTCTCTTTCCCTCTATCTGCTCCCAGTTGGAGGATGAGGGAGACAGAAGGGAATAGCTGCTAATAAGGCGTTGGGTGAAAGGCTTTGGGAAAGCTCCCCGTGGTGCTGGTCTGTAATGGAGATAAGCGTTGCCGTGTTGTTGTCTCACAAAAATCAACAAAGGGAACATGCGATGGGAGATTTGCGGCCGCGTCCCCAGTGAAAAGCGGGGCTTTCACGGCGCCGTAATGTTTAGCAGCATTAGAAATCATTAGGCCCAGCACCGAGGGGAGAGTGTGCCAGGCGCCCGTGCCCCAGTTAACGCTGTTTTCAAAAGCCGCCCGTAATCCATCCCTTAAACTTGCTTTCTTCCATTCACCTTCAGATGTGGGCAAATCTGATGGGAGAAATGCAGGGAGGAAAATAAGGACGAGCTCTCTGTGTTTGTTTGTTTGTTTTAGCTGAAGATTTAGCCAATCTACATCCCCGCGCCTTGTGATCTGCAGAAGCGATAAGGCCGCGGCCAGGCTTTAGTTAGACTAGCAGCAGGTGCCTTTGCCAGGCGGTGGGGGGATACATAGGATGCTGATAAATGGGGCCAGTTTCCCGCATAAAGCACAGCGCCCTACGGAGGGAGGAGAGATAATGTATGCAGAGTTCACAGGCGCTGTGGGTTGCTGCTGGAGGGCGGGCGGACATCTTTGGAGCAAAATGATAGCTGCATAGAGATGAGGAGGCTTCCAGGAGGTTATTTCGGCCCGAGTCGTGCGCTCGCTGGAAATGGGGAATGGACTCCTGTGATCTGCAGTGCCATGACCGCACGTTTGCTTTACTCGGATGAGAGGAGGCGTAACGAGGCAGGAGTGGTCGGGAATGGTTGCAATTTATTATTTTTTTTGTATCAAACTCAAGCTACATATGTAAAAGCCAAGTTTAGAGGTTATTGGGAGACTACTTATTACTGATCTCCTCTGTATGTCATCTTTCTAGGAGCCAATAATGCTTGTTCAAGTGGTATCGTCGGGGTTCTCCACTAGAATTGCACAATATTTGGGTGTGTGTCATGAGATTGTGATGACTAACACACTGGAAGGTCACTGAGGACAATCACCAAATAAGCCTTTTTCTATTTACATACACCCTGTTATCTCATACTATACCTCCATGTTGCTGTTGAAACAACCCTAACCTCCGGCTGCAGTTAACTAGGCGTCCTAGCTCGAGCTGCTAACCAGCTGGTAATGAATGCGCCGGGCCCGCGAGGTCAAGCCTGGTTGCCCTGGGACCCATTAAGCGAGGCGAGCGAGCCCTCCCATCCCTGCGCTCTCCATCCCCCCCCCCCGCCCGGGCCCCTCTTGTCCTGCAGGCTCCAGCCAGCAACGCAGCCCCGGTGCAGCGCCAGAGGCCAGGCCAAGCTCTGCCCAGGGACCCCACCTCGGTGAACTGTCATTTGTCTCGGCCATCCTGCCAGCACCGCAGGCTACGTTAAGCCTTGATCTATGGGGCAGGCCAGCCTGCTTGGCCCTGGGATTCAGACAGACGCCGTATCCACTGCAAAACCGCAACGACTTGGGCTCAGGTCTGGTATTAACTTCTTTGTTGTGTATCAGTGTGGACATTTTTTTTTTTCCCCCCTAATCACAGTCATTTTTCATAAAAGCGCTACGCTACATTTCACCCTCAGCACAACAGTATCTTGTGAATCAGACAAAGCTGTCGAGTGAAGGCCTTTCTCTGCCTGCTGGTTTACAGTATCTCCAATCTACTGTGTCCTGGCTCTGGTGTTAAGTGTCTTTCCAAAGGGTCTGTGTTGCTGTCAGCACTCACACGTTCACTTTTCAGCGCCGGACTCCTTCAGATGGCCTCCTCGCTCTCCCACGCCTCCCCCCACCCTCCCCCCTTTCACCTTATCTCAGGGTTCCCAAACATGGTTGTTTTTAGCCGCATGTGGTGAAACGAGATCTAGGGTCGAGCCCGGGTTCGACCGCACCCCTGCTCGAGTTTCTCACCGGTGGCCGCCTCGTGTTCCTGTTCCCGGGAACCTCTGGTGGTGAACGCGTACTCGTCTCGTACAAACGTCCCTGGAGCCCGGCCGATCGCCAGGCCTCGACGAGAGCTGTCAAACCCAATTCTGCCAATGGCGGGTGTTGAAAGCTGGCATGGTAGACATTGAAGAAAAGCCGGCGTGCTGCTGTCACATTACTCCTCAGTTGTGTGCGAGTGGTGGGGGTGGGATTGGGGGGGGGGCGGGAGTTGCAAGATCATTTTGCAGAAACACTATAAAGCCATCAAGATGAGGGACCACAGTTGCTGGTTTCTGGAAATAGGCAGTGGGCATTTGCATGTTTTCTTTCTAAGGCAGTCTATTCATTAGATTAGTGTTGTGCTAATGTGAGGACTAGCCAGACTTAAATACAGGATGTCATAAATCATAATGTTCATTTTAAGCTCATCCGCACACAAATACCCGGGCGCGCACGCACACACACACACACAGAAGCGAGCAGTAATCGCACGCACACACGCAATTACACACTTAAACAAGCCCAGTGTTTGTGTTCAGCGCATGT
Source organism: Lateolabrax maculatus (assembly GCA_031216445.1). NCBI lineage: Eukaryota > Metazoa > Chordata > Actinopteri > Acropomatiformes > Lateolabracidae > Lateolabrax > Lateolabrax maculatus. The sequence goes on along the minus strand of CM062215.1, from coordinate 3,583,629 downwards.
CGGAGGTGGACATCTTCCTGTCTCTCCAGCTTTTTTGTGGGGCTCCCATGAATCATTGCCTCTTATTCCTTTCTCAGCGCGGGGGAAATCACATTAAGTGGAGCGCCGTGTTTGGCTCACACCAGTCTTGTCTTAATAGCTGTAATTTGGAGAGGAGAGAAAGAAAGGGAGAGAATGGAGAAGAAAGCTCGCTCACAACACTAATTCCAGTCAACAAAAACACCCCTCTCCAATCCCACCACATTAATTTGCATTAAAATATCCAACAGCTAAATATGTAAAGACAAAATAGTGGCATACTATTTATACCACATCTCCTGCCATGTGTGCTATGGCAGCAGCTGTGTGTGTGTACAACCTCCTGCTACTGTAGCATGCTGAACAGACCTCCCACACCAACATGGTTATGATTCCACCTTCGCACGAGTTTTGCAAGAGTGAGAAATGCCATGTGGAAAGGGGAAAAACAGAGTGTGCACAATATGATGGCCACCTATTCTTTCTATGAAAATGATTGACCAGGTGAATTTGGCTGATGGCTGGTTTGTGATCTTCATCTTTTGAGGGGTTTTATTGTGGTGACCAGTCAGGTTTTCTCTATTTCTTTGTATTCTGTTGTCATGGCTGCAGTGTTTCTGCACTGACCCTGCGATGACCCAGTTCCACGTCTTTTTTGGTCCAAAGAAACCACTGTTTGCTGAAATGTGAAATCACTTCCAGCATCACCCCAAAGATTTGTGCTCAGAGGCCAGGTGTGGCATTGGACATAAGGTGTGACGTAAATTGTGAGGTTCGTAGGGACATTGGGGTGGTAAAATGGCCAAAACCACTATTGTTTATCTGCAAGAGGTAAAAAGATATTAAAGTTTTAGGTGACTGATGTGTGAAAAGTGGGAAAAAAAAAAGAAAACTTGTGTATTCCAACTGTTCTTAGAGGATTTAAACAACAAAGAAAAGATGGTGGTTTAATGTGAAATGCATAGATGGGCAGAGTGTTGTCTTGTGCTGTCATGTTTTTTCAGCCCGGTGAGGAGACGTGTTTGATCATCCTTTTTGTTAAATACCTGTTTACCCGACAAGACACGAAAAACGCAATGACTTATAATTCGAAGATTTACCGTCAAGTTTGATTCTCCGCAGCCCTTTCTATATCTGGATCTCATCTCTTTGGGTATAATGCAATGATTTTATGGCGATTCTCTGCTGCTGAATCCGTGGAATTATCCATGCTAATGCTTCTTTCTAATGCTACTATCATACTGATAATAGCATTATCTAATCCTGCCGGTGAGCATTTGCACCTCTAGCTGTTGCAGCCGTGATCCACATAATTCCACTAACTAATGCGCCAGTCACTCCCCACACTTCCCAACTGCTCCACTGCACAGATGAGCACCTCTCATGACCTCAAGCCTCCCAGAGCACCGAAATCAATATCCAGGCCCTGTTCATGGTCTGGCTACAGGGCACTCTTTTAGTTTATTTGCAAAAATATTAAATGCATGGTAACAAAAGACAGAACAGAACATAAATCTCCCACCCCCCCCCCACCCCACCTCCAGAAGATAAAGATGTCAAAATCGATGAAAAATGTCTCTTGTTGCGTGGTGAAATTTGCAAAATGGTGTTTTTCACTACACTAATTATTTTATTTATTTTTTGACTTCAGGAAGTTTGCCTTGATGGAATATTAGAGTTTGACGAAAGAAAGAGAAGTACAAAATCTTAATGTATAAGTTGTGCATCAAGTTTTTCTCCTCAGGAAAAAAGAAAGGCATTGCTGCCCTAAGTTCAACCATCAAACTAAATTAGTCATCGAATGATTAATATTAATATCACAAAGTTTGTAGCTTTGTGTCAGTTTCAAACATGACCACATACACAGTTACTGTAAGAGATACATTTTTTATTTGAGCAAATACAACTTGTTGGATCAGGAACGCATATCGAAATCCAACGGGAACATTCAGTACCATAACTGGCACAGTGGTTCGTTTATTGCACATACATGCGTACAGTAACTATTTTTCTGTCCTCCCTAACCTCCGCTCCCCAGCGATTGCCACCCACTTCTAGCATTTCCACGGTGGCTGCAGTAATCTTTGGCTTCCCTCCTCTGTGGTCGGCTGTGCAAACAGCGCAATCTTGGACAGAGGCTCCCTCTCTCTCTCATATACTGAGGTGAGGGAAGGTGAGAGAGATGGGTGGGATGTGGGGAGAGAGGGGGACGGGGCGGGGGGGCTCTGGATGTCACAGAAATATCAAGAAAAATGTGATGTGGATTTCCTGTTGAGATTAACTCAGGCAGCTACTGTAAATTAGCACACAATCGTTTGACTGTGTTATTTGGTGTAGCACCTTACAGCATCTTCAGTTCTTGACAGTTTCTCATTAGGTGGCCACACAAAATCTATGTTTTCTGTCACCTGAGCATTTGGGATTTTCATGGCTGTAAAGTACATGAATAGAGAACAAGCTGATGATTTTGGTGCTGCATTTAAAGAACAAAATCCAGAACTTCCAAAACTCTTCATTTATTTTTTCGAAAATCCATAAGAGCCCATAAACTGGTGTAATTTCTTCCTTAATGTGATGTTAAATCAGCGTGTTGCGATCGGACAATGGACCAGTTTTAAGCGTTAACTCATAAGATATCAGTTAGAGAAAGGCCTTTTGATTTAATAGGACAGGGAGAGAGTTGAGATTCTTCTAAAATGACCTCTGACCAAAACATAAAATGCATCATGTAATGTAAAGCATCATGCCAAAGTAGCTTCTCATTTTTCCTGGGATTCAATGACAAACCAGAAGAGTTCTCTCTTGTCTGCCATATTGTAGAGTGACGCCAATTTTAATAGATTGTCAAGTGTTGTGGAAAGACTCTGTAACTATGGCAGCATTAGTGCCATGATCTGGGCGCTAGGCTACATTACACTGTTCAGAATCACGTTCGGAAACAGCATCATTATAAATATTAGCAGTAACCTCTAGATTAGATTGACGGATTGATGGAATAAAACTTTCCTGAGGATCCCTCATTCAGATTACTGTTAAACCCATTTGGGAGATGTCCTTTGAATACAAAAAGACCTCTATAGTCATGCAGGACGCCTGGGGACTGCATGGAGAAATCCTTACTCTCTGCCAACCCTAGATTCATGGTCCTGTGTGTTTGGCCAGCCATTTCCTGGTGCAGCACTTGCTATTTTATTTGGCCCAAGGATAGGGGGACAGTTGTCTTCCCCCGCTGCTGAGCCCGGAGAATTTCTTTGCTTACTTTTCCTCTGCTCTGTGGGAGGAGAGGGAGAAGGAGAAAGTAAAAAAAAAAAAAGAAGAAAAACTGCATGGCGGCCCTGTTTGAGTTATTAGTTAGCGGGAGGGAGGCAGGGAGGGATGAGCAGAGGACTAGAAAAAGATAAAGAGGGGTAGAGATTGAAAGGGAGGGAAGTGCCAGGTCTTGTGTTTGGAGTTTGTTTCTGTTTTGTTCCCTCCCCTGCACACTCAGTTCTCACCTCTCAATGCTCCTCGGACTCAAAGAGAAACCGCTGCGTTTGGCTGACACCAGCTCTTCATCCCAAAAAGGCGCCGCTGATTGAACCGCCTCAATCTAAACCGATTCATATACGCAGTGTTTACCCTCAGTGCTTTCTATGGAGCAACATTTGATGGGAAGACAAGCTGAGGGAAATTGCAGGGTGATGGACAAAACTATCTTGGGGGCCAAGCTGAAGGAGGCTCTGTTTTCAGGTGGAATTACAAGGCAGAAATGCATCAAAACACATTTTCACATTATGCTCAGGTGTTTATTTGCTTTTGGCCCTCGAAGAGTAAAGTGTGTGTAATTTCTGCGCTCTTCAGCCCGTGGGACATTCACAAAGACACTTTTGGCTGAATTCCCTCCAGGTGCGCGCTGTATGTTCGGGAGACAGCGAGGCAAAGAGGGACAAACGGGAAGGAAAAAGACAAAGAGGGAGCGATGCACCTGGCTCTCCACCACACCTGGGAGGAGAGTGGGATGGTGTGGGCTAATGGGGCGGTTTTAAAGCCCGCTAAACACTGCGAGCACAGGCTGTCCCCAGTTGGCCTGTGGTTGGTTAGTCCTCGCCACAGAATATTCCAGCGACGCGACTCCCTCCCCGCTCCCCTCCCCGCTTCGTCTCTTCCACTGGATTGAGACTTTTGTAATCAAACACATTCCTGGACTATTGAAAGTGCCGCACTGAGAGCTTTAACCTGAATAAATCAATAAAACATGAATGTTTGGACATCACTGCAGAGGAGCCTTTACACTGAATTTTACTTTGTGAACCACCGGGTTGGTTGTTGTGAGCATCGGGTCGCTTCACAGCACAAAACACCAGTTTGAGCTCAAATTAGTGAGAAAGTAACAGACATCTGGTGGAATATTAATTTCCAAATTAGATCCTCTTTGGAGCAGAAAGCAGCAGGGTTTGTGGGAAATGTAGTGTTAATAGTCTTAACTACGGTCTCATTTGTTTGCCGGAAACATTCCAAGGTGTTTCATTTGACGACGATAAATTGATATTAGAAGATTAATTTAGGAAGATAAATTTAAATAAAGCAAAATCTCACAATATTAAATCTACTTAACGAGTACAACAATCTCTCTGCCCTTAGGTTTCCAATGAAATCCCATCAGCTGGTTACTAAGTTAGTTAATTAGTTTCTTCTTTCATCAGTGATCAGATTGCTACAACACTTGGGGGGGTTGTACATTTCACAACTGAGATCCAGTGTTTTTTAAAATTACAATTTCCCCAAGACAGGGTGCTACACTGTTTCTTCGTTTATCCGTGAGTTAAGACACTACTGATTATACTTTGAGGAAAACTCTGGAAAATATTTGGACATCTTTCATTAAGGGTTTCTTCCGTTAATCTTCATGACAAAGTGAATGAAAATTTGAATTGTTCATGATTTTAACGGAGTTCATCAGTGATTCATTTGTTGGTATTCAAAAATAACGCAGCTCGCATGTCGTTTCTCCCGCGCGGCATTGTGCATCATCGTAACCGTTACTAGTTACTCCTTCATCCGTGATATCCAACCACGCTCTCATTTGTCTTTCATTTATCTTTCCAATTTAAAGTGTAATCTCTGCTGTCATGTAAAGGAAAAAAAAAACATCCTCCATCTCAGTCATCTGTCTGTCAAGCTGGCGACGTACGTTTGACCTGTAAAGCTCTCGGGCTCATGGGAAATGGTGTTAAAGACTGCTACAAAGAAAAATGTTTTTTTTTAAAAGACTGAAAAATTAGGAGAATCAATGTGGTTTTTAAACAAAATTCTGGTGACGGAAATTGTGGATGACGAAAACACATATAGGAGATGTACTGTTTGACAGCTGATCTTAGGAAGATCACTTAGTGCCAAAGATGTCAACATGCGCAAGAATCCCCCTAAATTATCACTCTGGAAGTCACATTTGGTAATAAAAGCCTTCCAATTTCACGCATAAGTCCATTTTACACATTTCTGCTTTTTATAAGTCGGCACTGTACAGTAGCTTCTTCACTCCTCACCCTCATCCAGCTTTACTACAGCATTCCTTATCCCTGTCTAATGTAGCTGATCCCTCCACACATTCCTCTTCCTCTCTCACACCCTCTCCTTCTTCCCTGGCTTTTGTGAGAAAGAGAGGTGAGGGGATATGTGTCTTTAACTGAGCCGGAGCTCTGCTGCAGCTTACCTCTTACTGCTAAGATAGGATATGTGCTCTGCTTTGTTACTGCTAACCTGCTTGTTTGGGGTGAGATCAGTGTATTTGTGTGTGTGTGTGTGTGTGTGTGTGAGCAGAGTAGGAGTACTGAGAAATCCCATTATGGAGCCAAGTTGCTGCCACGCTTTCCCCATACACACTGTGAACCCGGTGTAATCCACTCACACACTCACCATGCATCCTTGTTTGTGTGCGCACGCTCACACAAACACACACATATATACCCTCTAGACTCGGCGGTGAGCTGTGTATCCCCGTGCACTGTTGTGTTACCCACCGTGAAACATGACAGCTAATGATATCGAAGGCTTTTTAAAGGTGTGTTAGTGTGTGTGTGTGTGTGTGTGAGAGAGAGAGCTGGATTTCTTCCAGACAGACATCGATTAGCA